>OZ022335.1:26747028-31547028 GCA_963989225.1 Dromius quadrimaculatus
AAACGCTGATAACTCGCTGGAAACGCAAAATTTTGTGTATTTGAGGACAGATTCATGCGTATTATGTTGTATTCGATAGATCTATGTGATTTGCGATACTTTGAAACTGCTGAGAATGTGGTAATTTTGACTTATTTCAAACTTCATATAACTGCAGATAGCGCCCCGAAAACACGAGATATGATGTTTTTGTTGATGGATTCATACATATTATGTGTTCCTGAATAGGAATATAAACTTTTTGATCGTGAAAATCTGCCCGGAAAAGCGTGATTTCGACTTATTCCAAAGTTTGTGAAACTGCAAATAGCACTCCAAAAACACGGAATATGATGTATTTGGTGCTAGATTCTGCCATATAACGCATTTCTGAAGCAAAATCTTGCTTCTGAGCAGATTTACAGAATCAAAAATTTCTCAACGAAACTCAGAAATAACGCTGATAACTCGCTGGAAACGCAGAATTTTGTGCATTTGAGGACGGATTCATGCGTATTATCTTGTATTGGATAGATTTATGTGATTTGCGATACTTTGAAATCGCTGAGAATGTGGTAATTTTGACTTATTTCAAACTACATATAACTGCAGATAGCGCTCTGGAAACACGAGATATGATGTTTTTGTTGATGGATTCATACATAGTATGAGGTCCTGAATGGGAATATGAACTTTTTGATTGTGAAAATCTGCCTGGAAAAGCGTGATCTCGACTTATTCCAAATTTTGTAAAACTGCGAATAGCACTCTAAAAACACGAAATATGATGTATTTGGTGCTAGATTCTGCCATATAACGCATTTCTGAAGCAAAATCCTGCTTCTGAGCAGATTTACAGAATCAAAAATATCTCAACGAGACTCAGAAAAAACGCTGATATCTCGCTGGGAACGCAAAATTTTGTGCATTTGAGGACGGATTCATGCGTATTATATTGTATTGGATAGATTTATGTGATTTGCGATACTTTGAAACCGCTGAGAATGTGGTAATTTTGACTTATTTCAAACTTCATATAACTGCAGATAGCGCTCTAGAAACACGAGATATGATGTTTTTGTTGATGGATTCATACATATTATAAGTTCCTGAATAGGAATATGAACTTTTGGATCGTGAAAATCTGCCCGGAAAAGCGTGATTTTGACTTATTCCAAAGTTTGTAAAACTGCTAATAGCACTCTAAAAACACGAAATATGATGTATTTGGTGCTAGATTCTGTCATATAACGCATTTCGGAAGCAAGATCTTGCTTCTGAGCAGATTTACATATACACAAATTTCTCAACGGAGCTCAGAAAAAACGCTGATAACTCGCTGGAAACGCGAAATTTTGTGCATTTGAGGACGGATTCATGCGTATTATATTGTATTGGATAGATTTATGTGATTTGCGATACTTTGGAACCGCTGGGAATGTGGTTATTTTGACTTATTTCAAACTTCATATAACAGCAGATAGCGCTCTGAAAACACGAGATATTATGTTTTTGTTGATGGATTCATACATATTATGAGGTCCTGAATTGGAATATGAACTTTTTGATTGTGACAATCTGCCTGGAAAAGCGTGATTTCGACTTATTCCAAAGTTTGTAAAACTGCGGATAGCACTCTAAAAACACGAAATTTGATGTTTTTGGTGCTAGATTCTGCCAAATAACGCATTTCTGAAGCAAAATCCTGATTCTATGCAGATTTACAGAATCAAAAATTTCTCAACGAGACTCAGAAAAAACGCTGACAACTTGCTGGGAACGCCAAATTTTGTGCAGTTGAGGACGGTTTCATGCGTATTATGTTGTATCGGATAGATTTATGTGATTTGCGATACTTTGAAATCGGTGAGAATGTGGTAACTTTGACTTATTTCAAACTTCATACAACTGCAGATAGCGCTCTGAAAACACGAGATATGATGTTTTTGTTGATGGATTCATACATAGTATAAGGTCCTGAATAGGAATATGAACTTTTTGATTGTGAAAATCTGCCTGGAAAAGCGTGATTTCGACTTATTCCAAAGTTTGTAAAACTGCGAATAGCACTCTAAAAGAACGAAATATGATGTATTTGGTGCTAGATTCTGCCATATAACGCATTTCTGAAGCAAAATCCTGCTTCTGAGCAGATTCACAGAATCAAAAATTTCTCAACGAGACTCAGAAAAAACGCTGATAACTCGCTGGAAACGCAAAATTTTGTGTATTTGAGGACAGATTCTTGCGTATTATGTTGTATTCGATAGATTTATGTGATTTGCGATACTTTGAAAACTGCTGAGAATGTGGTAATGTTGACTTATTTCAAACTTCATATAACTGCAGATAGCGCACTGAAAACACAAGATATTATGTTTTTGTTGATGGATTCATACATATTATGAGGTCCTGAATTGGAATATGAACTTTTTGATTGTGAAAATTTGTCCGGAAAAGCGTGATTTCGACTTATTCCAAAGTTTGTAAAACTGCGAATAGCACTCCGAAAACACGAAATATGATGTATTTGGTGCTAGATCCAGCCGTATAACGCATTTCTGGAGCAAAATCTTGCTTCTGAGCAGATTTACAGAATCAAAAATTCCTCAACGAAACTCAGAAAAAACGCTGATAACTCGCTGGAAACGCAAAATTTTGTGCATTTGAGGACGGATTCATGCGTATTATGTTGTATTGGATAGATTTATGTGATTTGCGATACTTTGAAATCGCTGAGAATGTGATAATTTTGACTTATTTCAAACTTCATATAACTGCAGATAGCGCTCTGAAAACACGAGATATGATGTTTTTGTTGATGGATTCATACATGATATAAGGTCCTGAATAGAAATATGAACTTTTTGATTGTGAAAATCTGCCCGGAAAAGCGTGATTTCGACTCATTCCAAAGTTTGTAAAACTGCGAATAGCACTCTAAGAACACGAAATATGATGTATTTGATGCTAGATTCTGCCATATAACGCATTCCTGAAGCAAAATCTTACTTCTGAGCAGATTTACAGAATCAAAAATTTCTCAACGAAACTCAGAAAAAACGCTGATAACTCGCTGGAAACGCAAAATTTTGTGCATTTGAGGACTGATTAATGCGTATTATGTTGTATTCGATGGATTTATGTGATTTGCGATACTTTGAAACCGCTGAGAATGTGGTAATTTTGACTTATTTCAAACTTCATATAACTGCAGATAGCGCTCTAGAAACACGAGATATGATGTTTTTGTTGATGGATTCATACATATTATAAGTTCCTGAATAGGGATATGAACTGTTTGATCGTGAAAATCTGCCCGGAAAAGCGTCATTTCGACTTATCCCAAAGATTGTAAAACTGCGAATAGCACTCTAAAAACACGAAATATGATGTATTTGGTGACAGATTCTGCCATATAACGCATTTCTGAAGCAAAATCTTGCTTCTGAGCAGATTTACAGAATCAAAAATTTCTCAACGAAACTCAGAAATAACGCTGATAACTCGCTGGAAACGCAAAAAATTGTGTATTTGAGGACAGATTCATGCGTATTATGTTGTATTGGATAGATTTATGTGATTTGCAATACTTTGAAACCGCTGAGAATGTGGTATTTTTGACTTATTTCAAACTTCATATAACTGCAAATAGCGCTCTAGAAACACGAGATATGATGTTTTTGTTGATGGATTCATACATATTATAAGTTCCTGAATAGGAATATGAACTTTTTGATCGTGAAAATCTGCCCGAAAAGCGTGATTTCGACTTATTCCAAAGTTTGTACAACTGCAAATAGCACTCTAAAAACACGAAATATGATGTCATTTGGTGCTAGATTCTTCCATATAACGCATTTCGGAAGCAAGATCTTGCTTCTGAGCAGATTTACAGAATCACAAATTTCTCAACGAAACTCAGAAAAAACGCTGATAACTCGCTGGAAACGCAAAATTTTGTGCATTTGAGGACGGATTCATGCGTATTAGATTGTATTGGATAGATTTATGTGATTTGCGATACTTTGGAACCGCTGAGAATGTGGTAATTTTGACTTATTTCAAACTTCATATAACAGCAGATAGCGCTCTGAAAACACGAGATATTATGTTTTTGTTGATGGATTCATACATATTATGAGGTCCTGAATAGGGATATGAACTGTTTGATCGTGAAAATCTGCCCGGAAAAGCGTCATTTCGACTTATCCCAAAGATTGTAAAACTGCGAATAGCACTCTAAAAACACGAAATATGATGTATTTGGTGACAGATTCTGCCATATAACGCATTTCTGAAGCAAAATCTTGCTTCTGAGCAGATTTACAGAATCAAAAATTTCTCAACGAAACTCAGAAATAACGCTGATAACTCGCTGGAAACGCAAAAAATTGTGTATTTGAGGACAGATTCATGCGTATTATGTTGTATTGGATAGATTTATGTGATTTGCAATACTTTGAAACCGCTGAGAATGTGGTATTTTTGACTTATTTCAAACTTCATATAACTGCAAATAGCGCTCTAGAAACACGAGATATGATGTTTTTGTTGATGGATTCATACATATTATAAGTTCCTGAATAGGAATATGAACTTTTTGATCGTGAAAATCTGCCCGGAAAAGCGTGATTTCGACTTATTCCAAAGTTTGTACAACTGCAAATAGCACTCTAAAAACACGAAATATGATGTATTTGGTGCTAGATTCTTCCATATAACGCATTTCGGAAGCAAGATCTTGCTTCTGAGCAGATTTACAGAATCACAAATTTCTCAACGAAACTCAGAAAAAACGCTGATAACTCGCTGGAAACGCAAAATTTTGTGCATTTGAGGACGGATTCATGCGTATTAGATTGTATTGGATAGATTTATGTGATTTGCGATACTTTGGAACCGCTGAGAATGTGGTAATTTTGACTTATTTCAAACTTCATATAACAGCAGATAGCGCTCTGAAAACACGAGATATTATGTTTTTGTTGATGGATTCATACATATTATGAGGTCCTGAATTGGAATATGAACTTTTTGATTGCGACAATCTGCCTGGAAAAGCATGACTTCGACGTATTCCAAAGTTTGTAAAACTGCGGATGGCACTCTAAAAACACAAAATTGATGTTTTTGGTGCTAGATTCTGCCATATCACGCATTTCTGAAGCAAAATCCCGATTCTATGCAGATTTACAGAATCAAAAATTTCTCAACGAGACTCAGAAGAAACGCTGATAACTTGCTGGGAACGCCAAATTTTGTGCATTTGAGGACGGTTTCATGCGTATTATGTTGTATCGGATAGATTTATGTGATTTGCGATACTTTGAAATCGGTGAGAATGTGGTAACTTTGACTTATTTCAAACTTCATATAACTGCAGATAGCGCTCTGAAAACACGAGATATGATGTTTTTGTTGATGGATTCATACATAGTATAAGGTCCTGAATAGGAATATGAACTTTTTGATTGTGAAAATCTGCCTGGAAAAGCGTGATTCCGACTTATTCCAAAGTTTGTGAAACTGCGAATAGCGATCCCAAAACAGGAAATATGATGTATTTGGTGATAGATTCTGCCATATAACGCATTTCTGAAGCAAAATCTTGCTTCTGAGCAGATTTACAGAATCAAAAATTTCTCAACGAGACTCAGAAAAAACGCTGATAACTCACTGGAAACGCAAAATTTTGTGTATTTGAGGACAGATTCATGCGTATTATGTTGTATTCGATAGACTTATGTGATTTGCGATACTTTGAAACTGCTGAGAATGTGGTAATGTTGACTTATTTCAAACTTCATATAACTGCAGATAGCGCACTGAAAACACAAGATATTATGTTTTTGTTGATGGATTCATACATATTATGGGGTCCTGAATTGGAATATGAACTTTTTGATTGTGAAAATTTGTCCGGAATAGCGTGATTTCGACTTATTCCAAAGTTTGTAAAAATGCGAATAGCACTCCAAAAAACACGGAATATGATGTATTTGGTGCTAGATTCTGCCATATAACGCACTTTTGAAGCAAAATCTTCCTTCTGAGCAGATTGACAGAGTCAGAAATTTCTCAACGATACTCAGAAAAAACGCTGATAACTCGCTGGAAACGCAAAATTTAGTGCATTTGGGGACGGATCCATGCGTATAATGTTGTATTGGATAGATTTATGTGAATTGCAATACTTTGAAACTGTTTAGAATGTGGTAATCTTGACTTATTTCAAACTTCATAAAACTGCAGATAGCGCTTTGAAAACACGAAATATGATGTTCTTGTCGGTGGATTCATACATATTATGAGGTCCTGAATAGGAATATGAACTTTTTGATTGTGAAAATCTGCGCGAAAAAGCGTGATATCGACTTATTCCACAGTTTGTGAAACTGCAAATAGCACTCTAAAAACACGGAATATGATGAATTTGGTGTTAGATTCTGCCATATAACGCACTTTTGAAGCAGAATCTTGCTTCTGAGCAGATTTACAGAGTCAAAAATTTCCCAACGAGACTCAGTAAAAACGCTGATAACTCGCTGGAAACGCAAAATTTTGTGCATTTGAGGACGGATTCATGCGTATTATGTTGTATTGGATAGACTCATGTAATTTGCGATACTTTGAAACTGCTCAGAATGTGGTAATTTTGACTTATTTCAAACTTCATATAACTGCAGATAGCGCTCTGAAAACACGGAATATGATGTTTTTGTCGATTGATCCAAACATATTATGAGGTCCTGAGTAGGAATACGAACTTTTCGATTGTAAAAATCTGCGCGGAAAAGCGTGATTTCGACTTATTCCAAAGTTTGTGAAACTGCAAATAGCATTCTGAAAACACGAAACATGATGTATTTGGTGCTAGATTCTGCCATATAACGCACTTTTAAAGCAAGATCTTGCTTCTGAGCAGATTAACAGAGTCATAAATGTCTCAACGAGACTCAGAAAAAACGCTGATAACTCGCTGGAAACGCAAAATTTTGTGCATTTGAGGACGGATTCATGCGTATCATGTTGTATTGGATAGATTTAAGTGATTTGCGATACTTTAAAACTGCTTAGAATGTGGTAATTTTGACTTATTTTAAACTTCATATAACTGCAGATAGCGCTCTGAAAACAAGAAATATGGCGTTTTTGTCGATTGATTCATACATATAATGAGGTCCTGAATAGGAATATGAATTTTTTTATTGTGAAAATCTGCGCGGAAAAGCGTGATTTCGACTTATTTCAAAGTTTGTGGAACATCGGAAAGCACTCTAAAAACACAAAATATAATGTATTTGGTGCTAGATTCTGCCATATAACGCTTCTTTGAGGCGAAATCTTGCTTTTGAGCAGATTTACAGAGTCAAAAATTTCTCAACGAGACTCAGAAAAAACGCTGATAACTCGCTGGAAACGCAAAACTTTGTGCATTTGAGGACGAATTCATGCGTATTATGTTGTATTGGATGGATTTATGTGATTTGCGATACTTTGAAACTGCTTAGAATGTGGTAATTTTGACTTATTTCAAACTTCATATAACTGCAGATAGCGCTCTGAAAACACGAAATATGACGTTTTTGTCGATTGATTCATACATATAATCAGGTCCTGAATAGGAATATAGATTTTTTGATAGTGAAAATCTGCGCGAAAAAGCGAGATATCGACTTATTCCACAGTTTGTGAAACAGCAAATAGCTCTCTAAAAACACGAAATATGATGTATTTGGTGCTAGATTCTGCCATATAACGCACTTTTGAAGCAAAATCCTCCTTCTGAGCAGATTTATAGAGTAAGAAATTTCTCAACGATACTCAGAAAAAACGCTGATAACCCGCTGGAATCGCAAAATTTTGTGCATTTGAGGACGGATCCATGCGTATTATGTTGTATTGGATAGATTTATGTGATTTGCGATACTTTGAAACTGCTCAGAATGTTGTAATTTTGACTTATTTCAAACTTCATATTACTGCAGATAGCGCTCTAAAAACACGAAATATGATGTTTTTGTCGATAGATTTATACATATTATGAGGTCCTGAATAGGAATATGAACTTTTTGATTGTGAAAATCTGCGCGAAAAAGCGTGATTTCGACTCATTCCACAGTTTGTAAAACTGCAAATAGCACTCTAAAAACACGAAATATGATGTATTTGGTGCTAGATTCTGCCATATAACGCACTTTTGAAGCAAAATCTTGCTTCTGAGCAGATTGACAGAGTCAAAAATTTCTCAACGAGACTCAGAAAAAACGCAGATAACTCGCTGGAAACGCAAAATTTTGTGCATTTGAGAACGGATTCATGCGTATTATGTTGTATTGGATAGATTTATGTGATTTGCGATACTTTGAAACTGCTCAGAATGTGGTAATTTTAACTTATTTCAAACTTCATATAACTGCAGATAGCGCTCTGAAAACACGAAATATGACGTTTTTGTCGATTGATTCATACATATAATGAGGTCCTGAATAGGAATATGAATTTTTTGATTGTGAAAATCTGCGCGGAGAAGCGTGATTTCGACTTATTCCAAAGTTTGTAAAACTGCAATTAGCACTCTAAAAATACGAAATATGATGTATTTGGTGCTAGATTCTGCCATATAACGCACTTTCGAAGCAAAATCATGCTCCTGAGCAGATTTACACAGTCAAAAATTTCTCAACGATACTCAGAAAAATCGCTGATAACTCGCTGGAAACGCGAAATTTTGTGCATTTGAGGACGGATTCATGCGTATCATGTTGTATTGGATAGATTTAAGTGATTTGCGATACTTTAAAACTGCTTAGAATGTGGTAATTTTGACTTATTTTAAACTTCATATAACTGCAGATAGCGCTCTGAAAACAAGAAATATGATGTTTCTGTCGATTGATTCATACATATTATGAGGTTCTGAATAGGAATTTGAACTTTTTGAATGTGAAAATCTGCGCGGAAAAGCGTGATTTTGACTTATTCCAAAGTTTGTAAAACTGCAAATAGCACTCTAAAAACACGAAATATGATGTATTTGGTGCTAGATTCTACCATATAACGCACTTTTGAAGCAAATTCTTGTTTCTGAGCAAATTTACAGAGTTCAAAATTTCTCAACGAGACTCAGAAAAAACGCTGATAACTCGCTGGAAACGCAAAATTCTGTGCATTTGAGGACGAATTCATGCGTATTATGTTGTATTGGATAGATTCATGTGATTTGCGATACTTTGAAACTGCTTAAAATGTGGTAATTTTGACTTATTTCAAACTTCATATAACTGCAGATAGCGCTCTGAAAACACGAAATATGATGTTTCTGTCGATTGATTCATACATATTATGAGGTCCTGAATAGGAATATGAACTTTTTGATTGTGAAAATCTGCGCGGTAAAGCGTGATTTCGACTTATTCCAAAGTTTGTAAAACTGCAAATAGCACTCTAAAACCACGAAATATGATGTATTTGGTGCTAGATTCTGCCATATAACGTACTTTTGAAGCAAATTCTTGCTTCTAAGCAGATTTACAGAGTCAAAAATTTCTCAACGATAGTAGGTATAAAAAGCTGGTTCTAAGCCAATCTCAAGATCATCAGTGATAAGAACGTCTTAAGAACTGATAAGAACGTCTCTAGTTTTCTTGGCCAACGTCTTAAGAAATGTTAAGAACGTCTTGAGTTTCCTTGGACAGCGTAGAAAACAATGGAGGGACATCTGGAAGATTTTTGTGGTGTGTTAAAGAATTTTTTTTGCGTCATCACACACTAATAAGTATCGTTTGCATATGAATTTTGTTAATAAGTTTTGCGAGTGCATGTGTACTTAGATCAACGAATAAAAAATATTATAACAGAGATAAAATTGTATATATATATATATATATATGAATGCAGGATGTATACGTTTGATAACAATGAAATTGATAAGCTTACATTCGTTGTTACATGCTCTGCAGAAAGATTTATCTTTTGTGACTAGTTTCAAGGTTATTGTAAATCAAATTTGAACGGAAGACTTATCAGTAGAACGGAAATTTGGACTTACATAGTGATAAAGTCGTATTATTTTGTATTATAAAATAGCTGTTAGAATTTTATGCTTTTTATTTTCAATAGCCACAAGCTTTTTGTTATACATTTTTTAATTGATATGAAATCTGTAACGTTCAATGATAAAGAAATAGTACATCACATGATAGCGTGGAAATATGCATACAAATTAAGTCGTCAAGGAATATGGGAGCAATATGCAAGAGATCGTTTCCGTTTTCAATATAAAATTAAACAATATTCCATTATTTTAACACCAATGTTGGTTATAAATTAAATGATAACAGAAATAATTACTTTGAAGAAAAAAATGATTTTCAATAAGAACATCACTTTTAAAAGTTATTGGTTACTTTTTTCAATAATAATTTTCATGTGTGAACGTTTTACTGCGCAGGATTTGTATAGAATGATAAGAAAAATATATAAAAAGACAGGAATTTTATTGTTTTATTCAGTGTTGATACACATTTTTTCAAGTGAAAAGATTTATATTCATATGTGTGTAAAAAATAAAAATAAGGAAGGGAAAATTTTAAGATTTTTTGTATTTCATTTTGTAATATTTTTTAATTGTTGAATTACTTATGGCAAGTGAAAACGGACAATAACGGTAAAAAATATCCAGCTAATAAGAAAGCTTCTTGTGAACAAATTTCCCAAGATGGAAAATCAATGATGAAAAGAAGAATTAATCTAAGTAAAAATGTTATAAATGTTGAACAAGAAACTGGTAAACTTGAAAATGGAATTACAGCGGAATCAAGTAGAAATGTTGACCAAGAAACTGCTGAGCTTGTGAAAGAAGTAACACTGGATCCAATGTTTAATAATTTACCACCACCATTCCCTGTGATTAGTAATAATAATAATGAATTAATTATAGAACATACACAGTTTTTAGATAAGAATGTTTGTGTATGTGTTGGTATTAATCCAGCACAAAATTTTGAAATAATTGTTAGATTGAATGACAAAAGAATTGGAAAGTTTATAGATTTCAAAGTATGTGAGTGGTATGAGCTCCTTATGACTTATAATATCATTATGGATTATATGAATGGTAATGCGACAATAGAATCGTATTCATTTTTCAATAATAAAATTTTATTTGATATTATAGAGAATAAAAAAATTATTATCATTGAGTCACAGAATAAACAAATCTATCTGAGCAATACAAGTCTTAACAATTTATTTTTAATTTCAGATTTTTTGAATTCTACAATTAAGTACTTGGAATCTGTAAACTTTTTCAACTACTATTCTAATATTGTAAAACAGTCATTAACATGTGAAGGAGAAATTTTCTCTAATATTTATAATATAGTTGATAATTTGAATAATATTCATAATTTAGTAATAAAGCAAATATTATCAACCTATCCAGATGTAGTTAATGATACTGTCCAGTATTTTAATGAGGAAATTATTAATGAAGTATTAGAGATAAATTAAACTATATTATTTTTGTAATTCTTCCTATTAACAATAATAGTTGTTTATAATGTTAATGTAATTGAGTGTATTTATTTGATGAGGAAAAAAAATAAATAAACAGTCTTATAGAAAATTTTGTTAATTATTTATATTTCTAATTTTTATTTTACAAAACTTACAGATTTCAAATAAAAGCTAAGAAGTAACATCAATAAAAGTAGAATGAACTTATTCTAAACATTATTCATTAGTTTTGATAACAATATTTTCAATTGTTCATATAAACTAATATTTGGACAACTGATATTAAAAAGAGAAAACTCAAATTTCTTGGCTTTTTCGAGTGATTTTGTAAATTCATTGAATTCATAGTAGTAATTGTTTATGAAAAAATATATACGTCCATTTGTATAATCAAAAACTGATTCAATATTATTTGGAGCTCCAGGAAAAATTGAATCTAATGTTCCATATTCTTCAGTATTAAATTCACATTCATTTATTTTTATATACGAATTATTTTGATAAAATATATTAGTCTGTCCGTTGTTTGTTGAAACAGCTCCATTAATATTAGTAATGCGACTAATATAGGGAGTTTGAGTACTTTCCAATTGAAGAGATGGAAATTTTATATTATATGTCACGTCATCTATTATTATTACAACGTTTCCATTTGGTCTTTGATAAATAGCATTCAACTTTTTGAAGAATTTAGGTATAAAGTTCAACCAATCTGTCAATAAATATGGTGTTTCATTAAAATTTTTTTCGTTAAGATTATTAATCCAAGCCCATTCATTATAAAATATATATAGTCTCTTATTAAGTACTAGAAACTTATTAACATTTGTTAGTTTACATAAATTGGGTTGAAAATTTGGAATAATAGTTGCTTCGGTTATAACATTATTAGGCTTAGCGTAATATTTTGTTGTTGTTGGAATGGTATTCTGGTTTCTTTTTCCATACAAAGATTGAATAGCACTTATGTCATCCACAGATAAACCATAAGGTTTACCATTACCATTTTTAAACACATTATTATCGTATGCCGGAAACATAATACTATCTGGGATGTTTGAATGTTCAATTCCAAGGGAGTGTCCAATTTCGTGTACAAGTACATCAAAAAGGCTAATCTCACCATTTGGTGGTTCTACTAGCTCGTAAGACCAATTTTCTGTTGAATCTAAATGAACTTCTGATTGCATATTTGTATTGGGGTATTCTGCGTGTCCCAACATGTTGCCTGGTCCATCGAATATACTATTACAAAAATTGTGAGTGAAATAGCTATAGTGATGGGGTGATGTTCCAAACGATATTAAAATAGTAGCATCATGAGGATCAATAACTTCTATAAAATGAAGATTTGTGTGATTAGCCCAGACTTCAAATGCAATTTTGATTGAATCCAGCACAAGGTTCTGTTCTTGAATATTACCATAAAAATTCCAATAAATTGTATTATTACCCTCATTTTATTGGATGAGTTCGGAAATAAACATCTTCAACACCACATCTATATTTTTGTACAAAATTAATCACTTCTTTATTAATTTCACTCGTATTTTGTAAATTATATCTTTGTTGGAATGTTTTCAATCCTTCTATGAATATCGTGCTATTTTTATCTAGTTTGAATAATTCAGTAGTTGTTGAATTTAAGTAACCATAATGATTTAAATAATTCACAACTAATTGAAAGTGGTTAACACTAGAATAAACACTAATACTCAACAATAAAATCAGATAAAAAAACAACATGTTTTAGCTTATATGTTTATTAGCATACTTCTTGAATAAGAATGGTTATATATAACAAAAAAAAATGCTTATTTATATATAATAACACTATTTACACAATTAAATATTTTTTTAAGATCAACATTTTTTACTTTAACTTTTCCAGAACAAATTAAATGAATTAAAAAGCACAGGTTTCACAATTTCCAATACATGGTGGTGGACCATCCATTTGTATGTGTTGATTAGGTAAATTCCAATGTTCCACACATGGTAGCCTCTTTATTACATTAGGGTTTATTTTGTAAGAAACTGGAAGTTCTCCCCAAATATTTAATAGATCATTACCACTAAATAAATTTAATATATCAATAAATGAGTTATCACTCAATTTTTTACAAATATATGCATCACAAGCTAAGTCACCAATTATTTTAAGTATTTCGCTATCGGTTGAATTTTCTTTTATGATTTGTTCATACAATTCACTTTTTCTTTTTGACGATGCGCTCACGTCCTTATAAACTTGTAATAAATAATTTGCTAATATTTTTAAACTCATCATGAGAAATTTTTTTTTACTTCCAATCTTCACGAAAGTAAAATAAACACTGATGATGTATTAAAAAAACAATACAATCTTTTATATTATATTACTTGAATTAAAATAACTTGCAAAAAAAAATTAAAAACAATAACTTATTAATAAAACATAAAACAAGTTAGTACTTGCCTTATACAATTACTTGAGATGAAAAAACAAATAAATAATTAATAAACCTTACAAGTTTAAAAATAAAAAAACAAAATATATTCTTTTTTTCAAAAATTATATTTATTATATATTTATTGATTTAGACAATTCATCATCTAAATAGTCTTTAATTTTATATACATTACTTATTGCACAGTTATTGCAGTGATTAAAACAAGTTCTTCGTGAAAGAATATTCTTAAGAGCTCTACATTCCTCTAAAGATATAACATTGTATTTATTATTGAATGACTCAAGGTATACTTTTTTCACATCACCTCTAACATATATTACTTTTGCACTATTTAATATAGGTATAATTGTTTCCGAAAGTTTGGTATATGGTATGCAGCCATCATCCCAACGAAATCCATGATAATTTTTATATAACCAAACAGCTTGTCTTCTATATTTTGATTCCAGTTGGTTCCAGGAAAATGGTGCCTCAAATAATAAATGACACAGCTTATTCCCATCTCTTGTCATGATAGCAATTTCTTTTGCTACCATTATATAATTTTCCGCATTAAATCCCTGTATATCAACAATTAACTCCATTCCTAGTTGTTTCAATGACTATTTTATACAAATGTTCTAATTGCACTTGTGAGTGGGTTATATTCTATAATTTTATCGTGAATGATCAAACAATATGCACTTGTGTTTTCAGGAAAATTCTTGCTAGATTCAAATTCTAATCTAACATTTACAGCACTATTTTTTATTGAATCATTTTGATTAGAACAGTCTATGATTATAATTGGAGCAATTAATTTGAATTCTGATTTACTAAGAGCTGGTCCAATATATGTTTCGTAGTAATTATAATAAGCTTGAGGAAATTTCGCATACATATCGTACAGTAAGGCATAATGATTATTTTTAAAATCAAGATTCATGTTATCATATGGATAACAAACTGAGTTTAAATATAGTTTTATATTTGTTAAATTACAAATATTACAGTTACTGCTGTTTTTATCTTTTTGATTTTTACGATTAGTTTGGAAACCAATAATAACAAATCTGGGTTTTTCCATTTGAGTAGAGGATTTAATCGACCATGTTTGTTTTTGTGACAATTGAAGAGCAGGATATTCATATAAATCCCAAGAACGGGAAGCACAAGATATAAATCGATATGAATTAACTATTTTTAATAATTTTAACCTATACTCATCGTTAACATGAATATGAGGAACTCTCCAATGCATTTTATTCAATTGAGATCTCAAATTAGCAGTAGATGTATAAGCATTAGTATCAGTTCTTGCTCTTATTAGTGCTAGCTCTTGCCTAACATTCACCATAATTTTAGTATTATCTTCACAGAACCCAAGTAGCATTTTTAAAGGAAGACAAACATTAAAATTCCCATTAGCATCTAAAATGTTGATGTCTTATAACTGCAGATAGCGCTCTGAAAACACGAAATATGACGTTTTTGTCGATTGATTCATACATATAATCAGGTCCTGAATAGGAATATGGATTTTTTGATTGTGAAAATCTGCGCGAAAAAGCGTGATATCGACTTATTCCACAGTTTGTGAGACAGCAAATAGCACTCTAAAAACACGAAATATGATGTATTTGGTGCTAGATTCTGCCATATAACGCACTTTTGAAGCAAAATCCTCCTTCTGAGCAGATTTATAGAGTAAGAAATTTCTCAACGATACTCAGAAAAAACGCTGATAACCCGCTGGAAACGCAAAATTTTGTGCATTTGAGGACGGATCCATGCGTATTATGTTGTATTGGATAGATTTATGTGATTTGCGATACTTTGAAACTGCTCAGAATGTGGTAATTTTGACTTATTTCAAACTTCATATAACTGCAGATAGCGCTCTAAAAACACGAAATATGATGTTTTTGTCGATAGATTTATACATATTATGAGGTCCTGAATAGGAATATGAACTTTTTGATTGTAAAAATCTGCGCGAAAAAGCGTGATTTCGACTCATTCCACAGTTTGTAAAACTGCAAATAGCACTCTAAAAACACGAAATATGATGTATTTGGTGCTAGATTCTGCCATATAACGCACTTTTGAAGCAAAATCTTGCTTCTGAGCGGATTTACAGAGTCAAAAATTTCTCAACGAGACTCAGAAAAAACGCTGATAACTTGCTGGAAACGCAAAATTCAGTGCATTTGAGGACGGATTCATCCGTATTATGTTGTATTGGATAGATTCATGTAATTTGCGATACTTTGAAACTGCTCAGAATGTGGTAATTTTGACTTATTTCAAACTTCATATAACTGCCGATAGCGCTCTGTAAACACGGGACATGATGTTTTCGTCGATTGATCCAAACATAGTATTAGATCCTGAGTAGGAATATGAACTTTTCGATTGTGAAAATCTGCGCGGAAAAGCAAGATTTCGACTTATTCCAAAGTTTGTGAAACTGCAAATAGCACTCTAAAAACACGAAACGTTATGTATTTGGTGCTAGATTTTGCCATATAACGCACTTTTGAAGCAAGATCTTGCTTCTGAGCAGATGACAGAGTCAAAAATTTCTCAACGAGACTCAGAAAAAACGCAGATAACTCGTTGGAAACGCAAAATTTTGTGCATTTGAGGACGGATTCTTGCGTATTATGTTGTATTGGATAGATTTATGTGATTTGCGATACTTTGAAACTGCTCAGAATGTGGTAATTTTAACTTATTTCAAACTTCATATAACTGCAGATAGCGCTCTGAAAACACGAAATATGACGTTTTTGTCGATTGATTCATACATATAATGAGGTCCTGAATAGGAATATGAATTTTTTGATTGTGAAAATCTGCGCGGAGAAGCGTGATTTCGACTTATTCCAAAGTTTGTAAAACTGCAATTAGCACTCTAAAAATACGAAATATGATGTATTTGGTGCAAGATTCTGCCATATAACGCACTTTCGGAGCAAAATCATGCTCCTGAGCAGATTTACACAGTCAAAAATTTCTCAACGATACTCAGAAAAATCGCTGATAACTCGCTGGAAACGCAAAATTTTGTGCATTTGAGAACGGATTCATGCGTATCATGTTGTATTGGATAGATTTAAGTGATTTGCGATACTTTAAAACTGCTTAGAATGTGGTAATTTTGACTTAATTTAAACTTCATATAACTGTAGATAGCGCTCTGAAAACAAGAAATATGATGTTTCTGTCGATTGATTCATACATATTATGAGGTCCTGAATAGGAATTTGAACTTTTTGATTGTGAAAATCTGCGCGGAAAAGCGTGATTTTGACTTATTCCAAAGTTTGTAAAACTGCAAATAGCACTCTAAAAACACAAAATATGATGTATTTGGTGCTAGATTCTACCACATAACGCACTTTTGAAGCAAATTCTTGTTTCTGAGCAGATTTACAGAGTTAAAAATTTCTCAACGAGACTCAGAAAAAACGCTGGCAAAACTTTGTGCATTTGAGGACGAATTCATGCGTATTATGTTGTATTGGATAGATTTATGTGATTTGCGATACTTTGAAACTGCTTAAAATGTGGTAATTTTGACTTATTTCAAACTTCATATAACTGCAGATAGCGCTCTGAAAACACGAAATATGATGTTTCTGTCGATTGATTCATACATATTATGAGGTCCTGAATAGGAATATGAACTTTTTGATTGTGAAAATCTGCGCGGTAAAGCGTGATTTCGACTTATTCCAAAGCTTGTAAAACTGCAAATAGCACTCTAAAAACACGAAATATGATGTATTTGGTGCTAGATTCTGCCATATAACGTACTTTTGAAGCAAATTCTTGCTTCTGAGCAGATTTACAGAGTCAAAAATTTCTCAACGAGACTCAGAAGAAACGCTGATAACTTGCTGGAAACGCAAAATCTTCTGCATTTGAGAACGGATTCATGCGTATTATGTTGTATTGGATAGATTTATGTGATTTGCGATACTTTGAAACTGCTCGGAATGTGGTAATTTTGACTTAATTTAAACTTCATATAACTGCAGATAGCGCTCTGAAAACACGAAATATGATGTTTCTGTCGATTGATTCATACATATAATAAGGTCCTAAATAGGAATATGAACTTTTTGATTGTGAAAATCCACGCGGAAAAGCGTGATTTCGACATATTCCAAAGTTTGTAAAACTGCAAATAGCACTCTAAAAAAACGAAATATGATGTATTTGGTGCTAGATTCTGCCATATAACGCACTTTTGAAGCATATTCTCGCTTCTGAGCAGATTTACAGAGTCAAAAATTCCTCAACGAGACTCTGAAAAAACACTGATATCTTGCTGGAAATGCAAAATTTTGTGCATTTGAGGACGGATTCATGCGTATTATGTTGTATTGGATATATTTATGTGATTTGCGATACTTTGAAACTTCTCAGAATGTGGTAATTTCTACTTATTTCAAACTCCATATAACTGCAGATAGCGCTCTGAAAACACATTATATGATGTTTTAGTCGATAGATTCATACATATTATGAGGTCCTTAATAGGAATATGAACTTCTTGATTGTGAAAAACTGCGCCGAAAAGAGTGATTTCGACTTATTCCAAAGTTTGTGAAACTGCAAATAGCAGTCCAAAAACACCAAATATGATGTATTTGGTGCTAGATTCTGCCATATAACGCACTTTTGAAGCAAAATCTTGCTTCTGAGCAGATTTACAGAGTCAAAAATTTCTCAACGATAGTAGGTATAACAAGCTGGTTCTAAGCCAATCTCAAGGTCATCAGTGATAAGAACGTCTTAAGAACTGATAAGAACGTCTTGACTTTTCTTGGCCAACGTCTTAAGAAATGATAAGAACGTCTTAAGAATTGATAAGAACGTCTTAAGAAATGATAAGAACGTCTTGAGTTTTTCTTGGACAGCGTCGTAAGGAATGATAAGAACGTCTTGAGAAATGATAAGAACGTCTCTAGTTTTCTTGGCCAACGTCTTAAGAAATGTTAAGAACGTCTTGAGTTTCCTTGGACAGCGTAGAAAACAATGGAGGGACATCTGGAAGATTTTTGTGGTGTGTTAAAGAATTTTTTTTGCGTCATTACACACTAATAAGTATCGTTTGCATATGAATTTTGTTAATAAGTTTTGCGAGTGCATGTGTACTTAGATCAACGAATAAAAAATATTATAACAGAGATATAATTGTATATATATATATATATATATATATATATATATATATATATATATATATATATATATATATATATATATATATATATATGAATGCAGGATGTATACGTTTGATAACAATGAAATTGATAAGCTCACATTCGTTGTTACATGCTCTGCAGAAAGATTTATCTTTTGTGACTAGTTTCAAGGTTATTGTAAATCAAAATTGAACGGAAGACTTATCAGTAGAACGGAAATTTGGACTTACATAGTGATAAAGTCGTATTATTTTGTATTATAAAATAGCTGTTAGAATTTTATGCTTTTTATTTTCAATAGCCACAAGCTTTTTGTTATACATTTTTTAATTGATATGAAATCTGCAAAGTTCAATGATAAAGAAATAGTACATCACATGATAGCGTGGAAATATGCATACAAATTAAGTCGTCAAGGAATATGGGAGCAATATGCAAGAGATCGTTTCCGTTTTCAATATAAAATCAAACAATATTCCATTATTTTAACACCAATGTTGGTTATAAATTAAATGATAACAGAAATAATTACTTTGAAGAAAAAAATGATTTTCAATAAGAACATCACTTTTAAAAGTTATTGGTTACTTTTTTCAATAATAATTTTCATGTGTGAACGTTTTACTGCGCAGGATTTGTATAGAATGATAAGAAAAATATATAAAAAGACAGGAATTTTATTGTTTTATTCAGTGTTGATACACATTTTTTCAAGTGAAAAGATTTATATTCATATGTGTGTAAAAAATAAAAATAAGGAAGAGAAAATGGTAAGATTTTTTGTATTTCATTTTGTAATATTTTTTAATTGTTGAATTACTTATAGCAAGTGAAAACGAACAATAACGGTAAAAAATATCCAGCTAATAAGAAAGCTTCTTGTGAACAAATTTCCCAAGATGGAAAATCAATGATGAAAAGAAGAATTAATCTAAGTAAAAATGTTATAAATGTTGAACAAGAAACTGGTAAACTTGAAAATGGAATTACAGCGGAATCAAGTAGAAATGTTGACCAAGAAACTGCTGAGCTTGTGAAAGAAGTAACACTGGATCCAATGTTTAATAATTTACCACCACCATTCCCTGTGATTAGTAATAATAATAATGAATTAATTATAGAACATACACAGTTTTTAGATAAGAATGTTTGTGTATGTGTTGGTATTAATCCAGCACAAAATTTTGAAATAATTGTTAGATTGAATAACAAAAGAATTGGAAAGCTTATAGATTTCAAAGTATGTGAGTGGTTTGAGCTCCTTATGACTTATAATATCATTATGGATTATATGGATGGTAATGCGACAATAGAATCGTATTCATTTTTCAATAATAAAATTTTATTTGATATTATAGAGAATAAAAAAATTATTATCATTGAGTCAAAGAATAAACAAATCTATCTGAGCAATACAAGTCTTAACAATTTATTTTTAATTTCAGATTTTTTGAATTCTACAATTAAGTACTTGGAATCTCTAAACTTTTTCAACTACTATTCTAATATTGTAAAACAGTCATTAACATGTGAAGGAGAAATTTTCTCTAATATTTATAATATAGTTAATAATTTGAATAATATTCATAATTTAGTAATAAAGCAAATATTATCAACCTATCCAGATGTAGTTAATGATACTGTCCAGTATTTTAATGGGGAAAATATTAATGAAGTATTAGAGATAAATTAAACTATATTATTTTTGTAATTCTTCCTATTAACAATAATAGTTGTTTATAATGTTAATGTAATTGGGTGTATTTATTTGATAAGGAAAAAAAATAAATAAACAGTCTTATAGAAAATTTTGTTAATTATTTATATTTCTAATTTCTATTTTACAAAACTTACAGATTTCAAATAAAAGCTAAGAAGTAACATCAATAAAAGTATAATGAACTTATTCTAAACATTATTCATTAGTTTTGATAACAATATTTTCAATTGTTCATATAAACTAATATTTGGACAACTGATATTAAAAAGAGAAAACTCAAATTTCTTGGCTTTTTCAAGTGATTATGTAAATTCATTGAATTCATAGTAGTAATTGTTAATGAAAAAATATATACGTCCATTTGTATAATCAAAAACTGATTCAATATTATTTGGAACTCCAGGAAAAATTGAATCTAATGTTCCATATTCTTCAGTATTAAATTCACATTCATTTATTTTTATATACGAATTATTTTGATAAAATATATAAGTCTGTCCGTTGTTTGTTGAAACAGCTCCATTAATATTAGTAATGCGACTAATATAGGGAGTTTGAGTACTTTCCAATTGAAGAGATGGAAATTTTATATTATATGTCACGTCATCTATTATTATTACAACGTTTCTATTTGGTCTTTGATAAATAGCATTCAACTTTTTGAAGAATTTAGGTATAAAGTTCAACCAATCTGTCAATAAATATGGTGTTTCATTAAAATTTTTTTCGTTAAGATTATTAATCCAAGCCCATTCATTATAAAATATATATAGTCTCTTATTAAGTACTAGAAACTTATTAACATTTGTTAGTTTACATAAATTGGGTTGAAAATTTGGAATAATAGTTGCTTCGGTTATAACATTATTAGGCTTAGCGTAATATTTTGTTGTTGTTGGAATGGTATTCTGGTTTCTTTTTCCATACAAAGATTGAATAGCACTTATGTCATCCACAGATAAACCATAAGGTTTACCATTACCATTTTTAAACACATTATTATCGTATGCCGGAAACATAATACTATCTGGGATGTTTGAATGTTCAATTCCAAGGGAGTGTCCAATTTCGTGTACAAGTACATCAAAAAGGCTAATCTCACCATTTGGTGGTTCTACTAGCTCGTAAGACCAATTTTCTGTTGAATCTAAATGAACTTCTGATTGCATATTTGTATTGGGGTATTCTGCGTGTCCCAACATGTTGCCTGGTCCATCGAATATACTATTTCAAAAATTGTGAGTGAAATAGCTATAGTGATGGGGTGATGTTCCAAATGATATTAAAATAGTAGCATCATGAGGATCAATAACTTCTATAAAATGAAGATTTGTGTGATTAGCCTAGACTTCAAATGCAATTTTGATTGAATCCAGCACAAGGTTCTGTTCTTGAATATTACCATAAAAATTCCAATAAATTGTATTATTACCCTCATTTTATTGGATGAGTTCGGAAATAAACATCTTCAACACCACATCTATATTTTTGTACAAAATTAATCACTTCTTTATTAATTTCACTCGTATTTTGTAAATTATATCTTTGTTGGAATGTTTTCAATCCTTCTATGAATATCGTGCTATTTTTATCTAGTTTGAATAATTCAGTAGTTGTTAAATTTAAGTAACCATAATGATTTAAATAATTCACAACTAATTGAAAGTGGTTAACACTAGAATAAACACTAATACTCAACATTAAAATCAGATAAAAAACAACATGTTTTAGCTTATATGTTTATTAGCATACTTCTTGAATAAGAATGGTTATATATAACAAAAAAAAATGCTTATTTATATATAATAACACTATTTACACAATTAAATATTTTTTTAAGATTAACATTTTTTACTTTAACTTTTCCAGAACAAATTAAATGAATTAAAAAGCACAGGTTTCACAATTTCCAATACATGGTGGTGGACCATCCATTTGTATGTGTTGATTAGGTAAATTCCAATGTTCCACACATGGTAGCCTCTTTATTACATTAGGGTTTATTTTGTAAGAAACTGGAAGTTCTCCCCAAATATTTAATAAATCATCACCACTAAATAAATTTAATATATCAATAAATGAGTTATCACTCAATTTTTTACAAATATATGCATCACAAGCTAAGTCACCAATTATTTTAAGTATTTCGCTATCGGTTGAATTTTCTTTTATAATTTGTTCATACAATTCACTTTTTCTTTTTGACGATGCGCTCATGTCCTTATAAACTTGTAATAAATAATTTGCTAATATTTTTAAACTCATCATGAGAAATTTTTTTTTACTTCCAATCTTCACGAAAGTAAAATAAACACTGATGATGTATTAAAAAAACAATACAATCTTTTATATTATATTACTTGAATGAAAATAACTTGCAAAAAAAAATTAAAAACAATAACTTATTAATAAAACATAAAACAAGTTAGTACTTGCCTTATACAATTACTTGAGATGAAGAAACAAATAAATAATTAATAAACCTTACAAGTTTAAAAATAAAAAAACAAAATATATTCTTTTTTTCAAAAATTATATTTATTATATATTTATTGATTTAGACAATTCATCATCTAAATAGTCTTTAATTTTATATACATTACTTATTGCACAGTTATTGCAGTGATTAAAGCAAGTTCTTCGTGGAAGAATATTCTTAAGAGCTCTACATTCCTCTAAAGATATAACATTGTATTTATTATTGAATGACTCAAGGTATACTTTTTTCACATCACCTCTAACATATATTACTTTTGCACTATTTAATATAGGTATAATTGTTTCCGAAAGTTTGGTATATGGTATGCAGCCATCATCCCAACGAAATCCATGATAATTTTTATATAACCAAACAGCTTGTCTTCTATATTTTGATTCCAGTTGGTTCCAGGAAAATGGTGGCTCAAATAATAAATGACACAGCTTATTCCCATCTCTTGTCAGGATAGCAATTTCTTTTGCTACCATTATATAATTTTCCGCATTAAATCCCTGTATATCAACAATTAACTCCATTCCTAGTTGTTTCAATGACTATTTTATACAAATGTTCTAATTGCACTTGTGAGTGGGTTATATTCCATAATTTTATCGTGAATGATCAAACAATATGCACTTGTGTTTTCAGGAAAATTCTTGCTAGATTCAAATTCTAATCTAACATCTACAGCACTATTTTTTATAGAATCATTTTGATTAGAACAGTCTATGATTATAATTGGAGCAATTAATTTGAATTCTGATTTACTAAGAGCTGGTCCAATATATGTTTCGTAGTAATTATAATAAGCTTGAGGAAATTTCGCATACATATCGTACAGTAAGGCATAATGATTATTTTTAAAATCAAGATTCATGTTATCATATGGATAACAAACTGAGTTAAAATATAGTTTTATATTTGTTAAATTACAAATATCAAAGTTACTGCTGTTTTTATCTTTTTGATTTTTACGATTAGTTTGGAAACCAATAATAACAAATCTGGGTTTTTCCATTTGAGTAGAGGATTTAATCGACCATGTTTGTTTTTTTGACAATTGAAGAGCAGGATATTCATATAAATCCCAAGAACGGGAAGCACAAGATATAAATCGATATGAATTAACTATTTTTAATAATTTTAACCTATACTCATCGTTAGCATGAATATGAGGAACTCTCCAATGCATTTTATTCAATTGAGATCTCAAATTAGCAGTAGATGTATAAGCATTAGTATCAGTTCTTGCTCTTATTAGTGCTAGCTCTTGCCTAACATTCACCATAATTTTAGTATCATCTTCACAGAACCCAAGTAGCATTTTTAAAGGGAGACAAACATTAAAATTCCCATTAGCATCTAAAATGTTGATGTCTTGCCCCCATCCAGCGTTTTCCAGATTTTTACTTTCAACATTAGTTAAGGAGCCATATGCCTTTAAAGTAGATGTAATTCCAACATTTTTTGTTTTATCTACCTCAACACTATTTACCAAGTATTTAATTTCATCAAATAGAAATGCAATACCATTATTTGTTATTTTTGTATCATTAGGAGGTACAGCATTTTCTTCTGTTGATAATTTACCTTCAATATATAAGAAGCTTTGGTTTGGTAATGTGTATATGTCTTGCTGTTGAATTTGAATTCGAATCTCATCACAATTGTTAAATGCTGATGCAACCAACGGTTGATGGCTGTGCATTTCAATCCGACTTATTGCATTATCAAAAGATATTCCTGACGTTACATCCAATATATCACTCATTCTGTTTTTTTCTCTTCTATTTTTTTTTTTAAATGAAAGTAATTTGAGGAAATTCTTATTTTTTCTTGTTAACTCCTTAATGACTTTTGACGAACTAATTTAACCACAATTGGATTTTGTTCTCTTATAATCAATTCCCATTTTTTAATTTAGGCTTTTTTCAAGTGAAGTCTAACTGTTATTGTTTCACCTTGGAAATTTACAAATCTTCCTTCTTGGTCAACAATATGAATAGTAATGTTGCTTATCAATTTTGTGTTCACTTCTAAATATATAGGACTTGGAGGTACTAAATTAATTTTATGACCTGGCGCAACTTCAGGAAAGAATTGGTGTATAGTATGTGCAGGTAAATCATTTTTATAAGCTCCTGATATTATATTACATTCTAATAAAATTGCGTTCACTTTAATTACATTAACAGGTAAATCACTTTCATGAAATGTGTTCCGTTCTAATATTCGTTTTTCAAATCCCAATAGTGAACCAAATGAATCTTTTTTTGTAAAATCAATTGTAACAGTACTTCTGAGCTCACATTTCAACGTATCATTATTTGGTTTTAGAAGAATGAAATCAAGTTTCTTTTTTTTTCCCTTCTCTTTCAATATTATTTGATTCAAGTTTTTCTTCGGACATGTAATTAGGATCATTCAATTCTTTTCTCAATACCTGTTCAATATTCTCAATTTCATACGACCCCACTGGTATTTGAAACAGTGTAAAATCTTTATCTGCTTGTTTTTTATAATAGAATTTATTATTAGTTCCATCAATGTTTGGTATTGAATGAAATGTGTCGAAATTGATTAGACCCATTACATATTCACAATTATTATCTAATTCAATTGGTGGAAAATAGTCTGCAGAAATTATGGACTCTTTTCCTGTAAGTGTGAATGATATTGATTCCATGTTGTAACTGATATGATAAATATTCATGCTTGATATTTTATAAGATATTCTAAGCATAAATGACCACAATTGTATGCATTGAAGTTTTGAAAACGATTGTAATTAAAATTTATTTTAATATTAGGTCCAAAATAATTCACTAACTCTCTTGGCGGAGGTAAATTTCCAAAACTGTCAAAATAATTTACGATATTATTTTTTTTAACATAAGCTACCCAATGAGTACCAGAACCATCATAAGAATCTAAATTTATTACAGCAGACTCGTTTTTTAATGGACTTTTGGGTAAATTGTTCCGCATGTAAACTCCGCGGAAATTTTCTATATTATACTTGTTCACATATTTTTTTATATCAATATTTGTCAAAGGCTTTTTTGGTAATTTCATTTTTTGGAGTTTTTTTTCTTTCTTTTGTTCTTTTTCATGCCACCACCTGTTTTATATGGTTTTGAGTAAAGACCTTTACCTAGGGCTTTGTTGACACCATATGAAGCAGCACCACTTGCAGCGCCAGCAAGTAATGCTTTTCCAATTAATGGAAGAAGTGCCAGTGGTAAAAAGCCACCGAGCCTTCGAGGTGTTTTCAGTACCCGCCGTTTCTTTTATTTCCGAGCTTTTTTTTTCTTATTCATTCCCATTACAAGTTTCTGTTTTGCCTTCATAGGGTTAGTTACTGTCCAAGCAGCTACTTTTCCACTAAATTTTGCGTCGTTAGATTTAACTCTTTTCCAAGCTTTTTCTTGTAAAATTTTATCAGCGTTGTGACGATCATTCAAATTAATACTAACTGAATAAGCTATATCGTGTTCACGACATGCAACATCTAATGGATTAATACCCCTGTCTCCCCTATTTAATCTTTTTTCCAATTTAGTTCCTGGACCACAAAATTGATAACCTGGAATATGTAACTCTATAGGTAGGGAGTTAATTGCCTTATTCACCAATCCTTTTCCGTAAAACTTTTTTTGATGTATAAGCATTGGTGCATTTTACTTAACTGAATATCTATATATAGGAGAGTGTTTTTATATAAAAACCAGTAGTTACCATGAAATTTATAAAGCAAAAACATCGTTTCCAAATAAGCAATTTTGATGATGAAGAAAGTAGAAAAATTATAAAAAAACATAGCGACTTACTACCTAATAGCATAAGATGTATTATCGTTGGACCAAGTAATTGTGGTAAAACAAATATTTTACTTAGTTTACTCACACATCCAAATGGATTAAAATTCAAGAATATATATTTGTACTCTGAATCATCGAATCAACCTAAGTATAATTTTCTACAAAAGTGTATTTCAAGAGTTAAGGGTATGGGGTATCATTCGTTTAGTGAAAATGTTGATGTTATAAAACCTACTGAAGCTAAAATGTTTTCCATCATTATTTTTGACGGCATTATATGTGATAAACAAGACTGTATGCGTAATTTTTTCAGTATGGGTAGACATAGTGATATTGATTGTTTTTATCTTTCACAATCTTATGCAAAAATACCTAAACATTTAATCAGGGACAATGCTAATTTTATTATAATATTCAAGCAAGACGAAACGAATTTACGGCATATTTATGACGATCATGTGAATACGGATATGTCATTCAATAAGTTTAAAGAATTTTGTATAAGATGTTGGGAAACTAAATATGGATTCGCAGTTATAGACAAGGACAGTGAAGAGAAAGGACGTTATCGTAAAGAATTGGATAATTTTCTTGAGCTCCGTTCTATTCACAATGACAAGAATGAATAATAACAAAAATCTTGAGGAAATAGTTAATGTAAGTAAAGTATTGAGGAAAAAATCAAATGCATTAAAACATAGCAAAATGGATCAAAATATTTTATTGGAAGAAACATTTGAACCCATCACAAATCCACTCAAAACGCTTGTTGAAAATACAAAAGTACAAGAAAAGAAAAACGAAACTAATATAAAAAAAAGTATAGGTAAAGAAAATGTATTACTTCCAAAGGAGAGAAGGTCGGATGTGAGGAAGATTTTGGATTTTGATGTTGAAACTCCAAGTACCAGTTTTAATGTGAAAGATGAAGATATTTATGAAGATTTTCCCATAATATCACCTACATCACAGGCTCAAGAATCATTAAATACCCCCCAAGGAAAACTTGAAATGGAAAATTTAAAATTGAAATTTGGTGATATAGGACATGTATATCTCTTGAAAATTATAAATAAAGATAAAGAATTAGATAATGTGTATGGATTAAACTATGATAAAAAGTATGGAATATTTAGATTGGGTAGAAAGGAAGTTCATATATACAAGAATGATATTATTATTGACGATAAGGAATACAAAGGAACTGAAGGTCTTTATGAATTGATATTTATGAAGAAACCTGAGAATTTCACAGAAGAAGACGAAATTGAAGATGCACACAAAAATTCAACAAATAATTTACTTAGAACTTCAAGTACTCCAAAATATTTCAATATAATCAAACCATATTTTACCAAGTAAGGAGAACCATTGGGTTCAAAAAGAAGAAGAAAACCACCTGCCAAATACCTACCAACAGGTTCTGGTCTATTACCATTAAATATGCAGTATTCTAATGGAAAACGGGAGTATATCTACTGGGATAATCCAAATGATTTAGTTGATAGATTGCAATCACTAATAGCCTCCAAAAACAGTGGCCATTCAGGTCATGATAATGAAATCATTCCAATTATTGAAGAATTGAAAGAAGCAGATATAATAAAATAGTTTTCACATAATGTTTGTTCATTTTAAGTTTATCTTTACAATAATAAAGACGTTTATTTCTAATAGAAACTACTTTTAACATGTCAGTGGATAAATTTGGTCGTTATTCTATGAAAAAACGAAAGAACATTGCCACATTTTTTTTTGATGAATATGGAAGTTTTGATTTAAATGGAAAACAAATTTCGAATATTGGAAGAGCAATGACTGATGGTAATGTAGTTACAAAAGGTTATATTGACAAAAGAATTATTGATATAGAAAAATCTCTAAATTTGAGCACTATTATTTTGCAACAAACAAATAATGAATATATATTTAATGCCAAATTAAGACATATAGGCAATTTACCAGCACCGCTTCATAAGGATCAAGCTGCTAATAAGTTATATGTTGATAGTATAGTGCAAGCTATTAAAATAGAATTTGGAAATGAAATATTGATTATAAAAGCTTTATTTAATGAAGAAATTGACAAAGCATTCAAATTGAAAGCTTTGAATGATTTTGAAAAAGAAATTGGTAAATTGAAAAACGAAAATAAACTACCAGAAAAAAATAAAATTCAAATCACAAAAAAAATGACAAAGAGAGAAATTTTTGGAGAACTACACAAACAAGCTAGAAGACATTATAATAGACGCAGAGTAATAACAAAGGGCTTGAACGATTTATGGCAAGCTGATCTTGTCGAAATGATACCATACGCAAACAAAAATGAAGGATACAAATACATGTTAACTGTAATTGATGTATTTTCTGAGTATGCTTGGGCTAAACCTGTAAAATCCAAATCAGGTGAAGAAATTGCTAAAGTATTCCAAGATATTATTAAACAGAAGAGAAAACCTAAGAATTTGCAAACAGATAATGGAAAAGAATTTTATAATAAATATTTTAAAGAAGTATTGCAAAAATATAATATAAATCACTATTCTACATTTAGCAACTTGAAAGCAAGCGTAGTTGAAAGGTTTAATAGAACACTGAAAAATAAAATGTGGAAGGAGTTCAGTTTTCGTGGATTTTACAAGTGGATTGATATTTTACCAAATTTACTTGAATCATACAATAATACAAAACACAGTACAGTAAAAATGTGTCCAGCTGATGTTAATAGTAAAAATGAGAAATATCTACTTAATACTGTATATAGTAACATAAAAATTGCTGGTCGTGCAAAGCTGAAGTTAGGTGATTTTGTTAGAATATCAAAGTTGAAAAATGTATTCGAAAAAGGCTATACTCCAAACTGGTCAACTGAAATATTTACAGTTTCAAAAATAAACCTAACAAACCCAGTAACATATAAACTGAAGGATTATTTGGATCAACCTGTCGCAGGTGGATTTTATGAAGATGAGCTACAGAAAACTAAACACTCAAATATATATTTAGTAGAAAGAGTTTTAAAGAGAAAAGGAACACAGGTCTTTGTAAAATGGTTAGGGTTTGACAGCTCACATAATTCGTGGATGAATAAAAATGAAGTTTTATAATTTTTATGAAGTTTTTCCTACTAGCTTAATTGAACGAGCTCACTGACGAACAGCTCAAGCTGATAAATAACGATATACATACGTCATCAGCATTACTTGTTATGATAAACAAGTGGCTGGATCCTTGAAAAAACACTTTGAAATGTATGAGATCGTCATTTTAAACAAATGTGTGAGTATGTCAAGATATAATAAGCATTGCTCAGCTGCAAACAAAGAGTCTATAAAATACTTAAACGATAATTTGAAATATAGAATTGAAATGTATATTGAAAAAATTAAATTGTTGAAACAAAACATTAATATATATAGTAATGTAGTTTATATAACAAAAAATATCGAAAAAATTAGTCTTCAAGTACAATGCTATGTAAATGAAAAAATGAACTCAATAATAAATAATATTATTATATTTGAGCTTTTTTATTATATCCAAATTCTCATTCATCCTGAAAAAAATGTGAATAGTAGGAGAAATAAAACAATATACAAATTGAAAAAATCACTGCATTCAAATATAAAGTGGCCTTACAATATATTTTAATTAAAAAAAATTTAATTATGTATTACAATATTTTTGTATAACATTTTTTCAAATATAACTACAATATCAATTAATTCAATAATACTTTTATACTTAATTACATTTTTCTATTTTAATACAATTGTAACAGTTGTTATATATTTTTTTGTGTTGAATAATGCCCCCAAGGTAATGTGTCAATTTTATTTGCTCCTACACATCGTTTATTATCGTCGCCATTTAGAGCTAATTTGTTCGTTCCAACACTAAATATATTATGATTTTCTGATATAATTCTATTTTGTTTTTTATGTAAATTTTCGGAATTAAAAATTGTATTTTTAAAATTATCCATGGTTAAACATTTGGTAACACTTTTTGACACTCCTTTTGCTTTACAATGAGTTTCATTTTCCAAAGCGAAAGAATACATCTTAGCTTTTAAACCCGCAAATTCCAACGTAATTTTTCCCCCATTTTCATCTTTAAACAGTCCCACAACTTTATTATTAACAAGTGGAATACCAAATTCATCATTATTTGAATAATTTGATGTGTCAAAACGTTCAATATTCTGTTCAATTTTGATATAGGGATTTTCAAAAAATTTAAATATCAAGGAATCTTTATCTTGATACAGTAATTTTGAATGTGGTAATTTAATGCTGATAAAATTGTAATGAAAATCATACATTAACCATTTGCTAACATCAAAAATAACCATTTCGACATATATAGGTTTATTGAAACATATTTTAATTTTACTCAACTCTATTGAAGCCAAATCTTCAGTAAATGGTATAACTTTTTTACAATTTGGTTTCGCAATCAATTTTCGTGCTTGAGCTTGCCTATTCCAACTTGTAACAAGTTTTATATCTCTTCGGTTTATAATATTCTCTATAGACTTTCCAAATATTGCATTATTAATAAGTTTATACTGATCTCTTTCAAAATCGTTTTTTGCATTTTTCCCAAAATTTGTGTTCAAATCTATAAATATTTTCAACCATAAATCTTGTTTGAAGGATATTACTTTATAAATTTTAGTCAACTTCATTCCTAGAATCAATGCTTGTTGTAAGTTTTTGTAATATAATACATATTTGGATTTATTATGTAAAGTTGTCATTAATTTCGGTGTTTTTGAATTTTCTGGAATTTGGTGTTCAGAACACAGTGGAAAGTCTCTATGGGTGTCATGTAAATCTATTGGATATTCTAAGTCAACTTCCAATACATAGCCCTCTAAGCTATCATTAGGTATATTTATTATATCAAGTCCTGTAATTTCTTCATTGTTTAAGAATTTAAAGCCGCCATAGGGTAAATATTGAGTCATTGCCCACCCATACAAATTACAAGCGTCAAAGTACATCAAATATGAATCTTTTTCAGATGAATTATAGTCTTTCATATACTTATTATTAGCTTTTGCATAACGAGTTACACACTGACATATACCACCTCGAATGGCTTTCTCAAACATTAAAATCATATCAACATCAGTTCATAACTGTAGATTTACTTTTGTCATTTTTAACATACTGTCCCATGCGTAACCTACAGCAACAAAAATATTTATAAGAAATTTATATGTTTTTTAACTTGAAAAATTTTACCTGGTAGTGTGAAATAATAAGCTGGATCAAGATTATAAGCGTTAATACAAACATCTCGAAAGTTTTCAAAAACTTGAGCTAGCAAGAGTACATCTGTTTGGAGATACAGTTCTAAATAGTCTCCTAATGTATCTATATTAAATGTAGACCAAATTTTTTGTGCGTGGGCGTAATCTGCGTCACTTACATGTTCATTTTTCAATTTTGAAAAAAAAGCTTGTTTAGCAGGAAGAATTCTTTCTTCCATTTTTTCCCATGAATTGAAATAATCATGAGGGAATATCCCCTTTTTAAGTATCAAATTTCGTTTATCTTTAGCAGGATAATTTTTATCTATTATATATAATTTTTCTTTATCTAAATTATTAACCAGTTTTTCCAGTGAAGTACTCAAGAACCTAAAAAATTAATTTGAATTCATTAATTTTTTTTTTACTCTTTAAGAACTTACTTGTATGAATCTAAGAAACGTAGTTGGAATTTGCCTACTGTTACTGAAAACGTCATATATTTTTCGCTATTATTTGGAATAACATAAATATGTTCATCCTCTGAACCAAATTCTTTTATAAAAAGATGAGGGTCGTAACCACTGAAGTTATAAAAAAATACGGGTATGAATTTGGAGTTTTTGTACTTCAAATTACAATCTTCATGTGCTGCGCCTCTATATTTTCTTAAAAAATAACTCAATATTCTTTTATAAAGTTCAAATAAAGTATTAAATTCAATTAAAGTACCTGTAAAATGGCAATGGTCCCTAACTTTTTTCTTATCTGCAATGTTAATCTTTTCTCCACAAATATGGCAATCTGTAGCATTATCAAAATCCTGCCAATCTTCATGTGTCATTATAATTGATACGGTGTTCTTATAAAAAATCTCAATTATCTTGACAACGCTCTTCAATCTATGCACAAACCATTTAGCAGCTTCAGGTCCACGAAATGATTCAAAAAAAGATAAAGATTCATCATACGAACAAACAACCTTATATGCTACGGCACATGGTACATGATATTGATATTTCATAGTGTACGATGTACTACTATTTGGTTGACATGTATCAATTGGGGCTGTTAAACATTCAAAGTCAGCGTAAATGACAAATGGGTGTCGTTCTTTTCTTAGAAAATTTTAAAAATTAACCCACATAGATGTTTCAGTGGGTAACTCAATTTTAACTGCGTCAACTAATTGACAATACTCTTCATGTTTAGTTAGTAAAATTTCAGTTCCAAAATACTGTAGACACCGGTCGCATATAAAGCGTTCTCTATTACTTTTATTCATTTGAAATGATAATAAACGAGAGAGTGACTTTATCCATGCATAATGTGACTTCTCATTCTCTTTCCAATAAATTAAATTAATATGTGTATTTAGTTTCTTTTTTGTATAATAAAGCGGACCCACATATTAGTTCTCTTATTTGTTGCAATTTGCTCTAATCCATATACGTTTATTGATAAATTATTTTGTTTTTCAAATTTAATAATATCACACAACGGTGTAGGGAAATTTATATTACTTAAATTGAAAATATCAACAAAATTCTGAGGATACTGAGAGACACGACATGAATGTTGTTCCGTAGGGTATAATGCTGATAATATGAACCAAACAAAACAATATTGGTCATTATTTTCCACATTTATAACAGCTTTTTTTTTTTATATCGTTTGGAAGTTCTATATATGATGAACCTCCACTATTTATTGGATCAAATTTATTTATATTAACCTTGAAACAGAACAAAAATTATGTAAATAAAAATTAAATAAAAAAAATCAACCAACTCACTTTTAAATATAAAATTTTACGCAACGCTTTTCCGCTATCGCGTTCTTGAAATTCTTCCATTTGTGATAAAATAGGTTCTTCAACAACTTCCAAAAACCACTCGGTAAAATCATCAGATAACGTTACTGGTTTCATTTTAGAATGATGGAATATATCAGCATCAATTGTCACACCATTTTTTTGTAATGTATACAGACAAGCTAATTCACAATTGATCTTCACTGAAGCACGATAAAAATGCATAAACTCGCCTACTTTACTTATTAACAGTAATAAACACTCTCCTAAAAAAGTCTTAGGATCTAGTATAGAATCATTATTATTAATTCTACCTCAAAAGACGCGATTTTTAAAACTTGAATGAACACGATCCCATACAACCATTTTTTAGTTTGTCAAAACTGCAATTATCAATAAGAAACAATGTAACTATTTTGTATACCAAATTATTGTCAAAACTATTGTTATTCATAAATTCATTACAACTATCTAATCACAAAATTAAAAGTAGGCTACTTCAAAGATATTCATTTATTTATATATGAAACCCAACAAATTATCAAACAAAAATTTCCTACTCTTGTCATTAGGAAGGAAGTCATTATCTAATAGTTTCTATCATTCCAACCATATGCTCGTACTGAAGGAATTATATCATATTTTATTTCGGAAGGAAATTACTATCTTTCATTTAATTTTTGAACAAAAAAACATCCTCAAATGTACAGGAAATTATTATCCATCATTTATCATAAGCACATGCAAAATTTTATAAACGCAACAAATTATCAATGAAATATTTCCTGTTCCCGATATTGAGAGGGAAGTCGTTATCCAATAGTTTCCTGTCATTCCAGGCATATCTTCTTAACAAAGGTAATGAGTATCTGGTACATATTTTTCAATCAAATAAAATTCGTTAAGTACAAAGAAGTATTTCCTTGTTATATTGATAACTTTTTGAGTAGGAAATTATTATCTTACATTTCATTTTTTATCAAAAAAAACATCCTCCTAATAAACAGGAAAATATTATCGTACTTTTATCATGAATACATGTGAAATTTGTTATAAATGTATGAATTGTAATTATGTATGACTTAGTTAACAGTAAAGTGTTGAGTGGATTACTTCAAGTTACAAAACCGAAAACTTCTAGAAGTTTACATTTTTAAAGCGTAAGTTTCTAGTGAATTTTACTTTTCTTAGACAAAGCTTATTTAAGTTAACATAAAAATACTCTATATAGATCAAAAAAATGGCTGACTTATCTTTTTTCAATGAGCTTGGATCTGCAGATTATATCAAACCGACAGTACACCTAAACAGTTTAGAAGAAACAAAAACGTTCAGAATTTTGAATACCCAAATCATCAATACTCGCTATGGAACAAGACTTTTGGTGACAACCGAATGTTTTCAATCATTTTTGCCTGCCAAATTTGGAGAATTAACAGAAGAACAAACAAAGGAACTGATTAATACTCACTTTCATATAACAAAAAAATACAATAATATAAGCATTTGTTTCTCTTACCTATAATTATAAAATAATAAGTTTGAGGTTACATTAAGGCTCTTAATTTTACATATGTGTTCAAGAATCTTGTTGAAATACATGAAACCGTGAACCTTTCTGTAAATTTAGAAACTGAAGAAGAATGGAATGATTCAACTTCTTCTTCATCTGAATAATAATTATTGTTATCTTTGTTTAACACAACTATATGCTTAGTATTCATCTACAACTTGTAACTATTGTAACTCTTAAACTGTATAAAAAATAGCCTAATACATAATATGTAAAAAATTACTTATGTCAAAATTTAAAAAATGCAATAAAAATCAATAACTCACTACATATTCACAATATATATAATTTAATACTCCACCTGTACATAACCTGCTTTCAGTTGTAATTTTGTTACCCTAAACCCTATATAAAATTTGAATAAAAAATATTGTGATCATACAATTATAGAACCATATAACACTTAACATTTCCAAAATAAGTTAAAATAAAATTGATACTTTCTTCGGTTGATTAAATGAAAAAAATGAAATTATAACATTACCTGTTTCCACCTAAATCTGCTCCTTTTTTTCCTTAAAATAAAAAAATAAATATTTATTCAATACTCTCACAAAAACCAATAAAAAAAAATAAGTTAACAGAATAAATATCAAAAATAAATATCACAATTCACATATAAAATATAACAGAAAAGAATAACATAAGGTGTTAATTTAGATGTAAATAGTAATCAAGTGTTGAAATTAGCTTTATTGGTTCATACTGTCAAATGAATCTTCTAAAACAGAAAAAAAATTGGAAAAATTTCTTAATCACTTCAAAATGTACTTACATTTACATAAATTGTTCTTCCAGCCCCGCCACAGCTGGAGGTTCCTCAAATCTTCAATTCCACCACTATACATTAGGATGGCATGGTGCGTGGGCTTCTCGAAAAAAATATTTCAATAAAATCAAACAGCTAAAAAACAAACACTTTTAAAAATCGATTGTTGAAAATAGAAAAACACTGTCACTTACGTTCAACTCCTGAAACAAAAACTTCTGTATTGCTAGCACCATTTGTACCCGTGCTGTAAGTAAAACATATAGTTTTGACAAAAAATATATCCACTTTAAACACACTCACAACTTACAACACATTTTGATGACTTTCAAACATAAAATGATACGATAATAGTTTGCAAAAATAGAACAGATATGAAATTATCAAAAATTTTTATTATCGCACATGCACATCCTGTATTCATTCTATCATCAAAAAAACACATAATTCTAGTTTTTATTCATTGTTCATCGCTTCAAGGTTTCTATCAATTGGAAGATAACTTTTTTACAGTTTAAACTACTCATTCATAGATGGCAGAGTATGTATGCATCTGGAAAACTTCACATAGATAGTAAAGAATAGTGACACGCGTTGCATACCTCGAAGGAGCAGTTAACCAACATCTTCAAGTTCTTAAGACGAAGCTTAAGACGTTCTCTTATCACTTCTTAAGACGCAGTTCAAGAAAACTCAAGACGTTCTTATCATTTCTTAAGACGTTCTTATCATTTCTTAAGACGTTGGCCAAGAAAACTCAAGACGTTCTTATCATTTCTCAAGACGTTCTTATCATTTCTTAAGACGCTGTCCAAGAAAAACTCAAGACGTTTTTATCATTTCTTAAGACGTTCTTATCTTTTCTTAAGACGTTCGCCAAGAAAACTCAAGACGTTCTTATCAGTTCTTAAGACGTTCTTATCACTGATGACCTTGAGATTGAGCCAGGAACCGCTTCTTATATTTACTCATATTCCTATTCAGGACCTCATAATATGTATGAATCCATCAACAAAAATATAATATCTTGTGTTTTCAATGCGCTATCTGCAGTTATATGAAGTTTGAAATAAGTCAAAATTACCACATTCTCAGCGGTTTCAAAGTATCGCAAATCACATAAATCTATCCAATACAACATAATACGCATGAATCTGGCCTCAAATACACAAAATTTTGCGTTTCCAGCGAGTTATCAGCGTTTTTTCTGAGTTTCGTTGAGAAATTTTTGATTCTGTAAATCTGCTCAGAAGCAAGATTTTGCTTTAGAAATGCGTTATATGGCAGAATCTAGCACCAAATACATCATATTTCGTGTTTTTAGAGTGCTATTCGCAGTTTTACAAACTTTGGAATAAGTCGAAATCACGCTTTTCTGGGCAGATTTTCACAATCAAAAAGTTCATATTCCTATTCAGGACCTTATAATATGTATGAATCCATCAACAAAAACATCATATCTCGTGTTTTCAGAGCGCTATCCGCAGTTATATGAAGTTCGAAATAAGTCAAAATTACCACATTCTCAGCGGTTTCAAAGTATCGCAAATCACATAAATCTATCCAATGCAACATAATACGCATGAATCCGTCCTCAAATGCACAAAATTCTGCGTTTCCAGCGAGTTATCAGCGTTTTTTCTGAGTCTCGTTGAGAAATTTTTGATTGTGTAATTCTGCTCAGAAGCAAGATTCTGCTTCAGAAATGCGTTATGTGGCAGAATCTAGCACAAAATACATCATATTTCGTGTTCTTAGAGTGCTATTCGCAGTTTTACAAACTTTGGGATAAGTCGAAATCACGCTTTTCCGGGCGGATTTTCACAATCAAAAAGTTATTATTCCTATTCAGGAACTCATAATATGTATGAATCCATCAACAAAAACATCATATCTCGTGTTTCCAGAGCGCTATCTGCAGTTATATGAAGTTTGAAATAAGTCAAAATTACCACATTCTCAGCGATTTCAAAGTATCGCAAATCACATAAATCTATCCAATACAAGATAATACGCATTAATCAGTCCTCAAATGCACAAAATTTTGCGTTTCCAGCGAGTTATCAGCGTTTTTTCTGAGTTTCGTTGAGAAATTTTTGATTCTGTAAATCTGCTCAGAAGTAAGATTTTGCTTCAGGAATGCGTTATATGGCAGAATCTAGCATCAAATACATCATATTTCGTGTTCTTAGAGTGCTATTCGCAGTTTTACAAACTTTGGAATGAGTCGAAATCACGCTTTTCCGGGCAGATTTTCACAATCAAAAAGTTCATATTTCTATTCAGGACCTTATATCATGTATGAATCCATCAACAAAAACATCATATCTTGTGTTTTCAGAGCGCTATCTGCAGTTATATGAAGTTTGAAATAAGTCAAAATTATCACATTCTCAGCGATTTCAAAGTATCGCAAATCACATAAATCTATCCAATACAACATAATACGCATGAATCCGTCCTCAAATGCACAAAATTTTGCGTTTCCAGCGAGTTATCAGCGTTTTTTCTGAGTTTCGTTGAGGAATTTTTGATTCTGTAAATCTGCTCAGAAGCAAGATTTTGCTCCAGAAATGCGTTATACGGCTGGATCTAGCACCAAATACATCATATTTCGTGTTTTCGGAGTGCTATTCGCAGTTTTACAAACTTTGGAATGAGTCGAAATCACGCTTTTCCGGACAAATTTTCACAATCAAAAAGTTCATATTCCAATTCAGGACCTCATAATATGTATGAATCCATCAACAAAAACATAATATCTTGTGTTTTCAGTGCGCTATCTGCAGTTATATGAAGTTTGAAATAAGTCAACATTACCACATTCTCAGCAGTTTCAAAGTATCGCAAATCACATAAATCTATCGAATACAACATAATACGCAAGAATCTGTCCTCAAATACACAAAATTTTGCGTTTCCAGCGAGTTATCAGCGTTTTTTCTGAGTCTCGTTGAGAAATTTTTGATTCTGTGAATCTGCTCAGAAGCAGGATTTTGCTTCAGAAATGCGTTATATGGCAGAATCTAGCACCAAATACATCATATTTCGTTCTTTTAGAGTGCTATTCGCAGTTTTACAAACTTTGGAATAAGTCGAAATCACGCTTTTCCAGGCAGATTTTCACAATCAAAAAGTTCATATTCCTATTCAGGACCTTATACTATGTATGAATCCATCAACAAAAACATCATATCTCGTGTTTTCAGAGCGCTATCTGCAGTTGTATGAAGTTTGAAATAAGTCAAAGTTACCACATTCTCACCGATTTCAAAGTATCGCAAATCACATAAATCTATCCGATACAACATAATACGCATGAAACCGTCCTCAACTGCACAAAATTTGGCGTTCCCAGCAAGTTGTCAGCGTTTTTTCTGAGTCTCGTTGAGAAATTTTTGATTCTGTAAATCTGCATAGAATCAGGATTTTGCTTCAGAAATGCGTTATTTGGCAGAATCTAGCACCAAAAACATCAAATTTCGTGTTTTTAGAGTGCTATCCGCAGTTTTACAAACTTTGGAATAAGTCGAAATCACGCTTTTCCAGGCAGATTGTCACAATCAAAAAGTTCATATTCCAATTCAGGACCTCATAATATGTATGAATCCATCAACAAAAACATAATATCTCGTGTTTTCAGAGCGCTATCTGCTGTTATATGAAGTTTGAAATAAGTCAAAATAACCACATTCCCAGCGGTTCCAAAGTATCGCAAATCACATAAATCTATCCAATACAATATAATACGCATGAATCCGTCCTCAAATGCACAAAATTTCGCGTTTCCAGCGAGTTATCAGCGTTTTTTCTGAGCTCCGTTGAGAAATTTGTGATTATGTAAATCTGCTCAGAAGCAAGATCTTGCTTCCGAAATGCGTTATATGACAGAATCTAGCACCAAATACATCATATTTCGTGTTTTTAGAGTGCTATTAGCAGTTTTACAAACTTTGGAATAAGTCAAAATCACGCTTTTCCGGGCAGATTTTCACGATCCAAAAGTTCATATTCCTATTCAGGAACTTATAATATGTATGAATCCATCAACAAAAACATCATATCTCGTGTTTCTAGAGCGCTATCTGCAGTTATATGAAGTTTGAAATAAGTCAAAATTACCACATTCTCAGCGGTTTCAAAGTATCGCAAATCACATAAATCTATCCAATACAATATAATACGCATGAATCCGTCCTCAAATGCACAAAATTTTGCGTTCCCAGCGAGATATCAGCGTTTTTTCTGAGTCTCGTTGAGATATTTTTGATTCTGTAAATCTGCTCAGAAGCAGGATTTTGCTTCAGAAATGCGTTATATGGCAGAATCTAGCACCAAATACATCATATTTCGTGTTTTTAGAGTGCTATTCGCAGTTTTACAAAATTTGGAATAAGTCGAGATCACGCTTTTCCAGGCAGATTTTCACAATCAAAAAGTTCATATTCCCATTCAGGACCTCATACTATGTATGAATCCATCAACAAAAACATCATATCTCGTGTTTCCAGAGCGCTATCTGCAGTTATATGTAGTTTGAAATAAGTCAAAATTACCACATTCTCAGCGATTTCAAAGTATCGCAAATCACATAAATCTATCCAATACAAGATAATACGCATGAATCCGTCCTCAAATGCACAAAATTCTGCGTTTCCAGCGAGTTATCAGCGTTATTTCTGAGTTTCGTTGAGAAATTTTTGATTCTGTAAATCTGCTCAGAAGCAAGATTTTGCTTCAGAAATGCGTTATATGGCAGAATCTAGCACCAAATACATCATATTCCGTGTTTTTGGAGTGCTATTTGCAGTTTCACAAACTTTGGAATAAGTCGAAATCACGCTTTTCCGGGCAGATTTTCACGATCAAAAAGTTCATATTCCTATTCAGGAACACATAATATGTATGAATCCATCAACAAAAACATCATATCTCGTGTTTTCGGGGCGCTATCTGCAGTTATATGAAGTTTGAAATAAGTCAAAATTACCACATTCTCAGCAGTTTCAAAGTATCGCAAATCACATAGATCTATCGAATACAACATAATACGCATGAATCTGTCCTCAAATACACAAAATTTTGCGTTTCCAGCGAGTTACCAGCGTTTTTTCTGAGTCTCGTTGAGAAATTTTTGATTCTGTAAATCTGCTCAAAAGCAAGATTTTGCTTCAGAAATGCGTTATATGGCAGAATCTATCACCAAATACATCATATTTCGTGTTTTTGGAGTGCTATTCGCAGTTTTACAAACTTTGGAATAAGTCGGAATCACGCTTTTCCGGGCAGATTTCCACAATCAAAAAGTTCATATTACTATTCAGGACCTCATAACATGTATGAATCCATCAACAAAAACATAATATCTTGTGTTATTAGAGCGCTATCTGCAGTTATATGAAGTTTGAAATAAGTCAAAATTACCACATTCTCAGCGGTTTCAAAGTATCGCAAATCACAAAAATCTATCCAATGCAACATAATACGCATGAATCCGTCCTCAGATGCACAAAATTTTGCGTTCCCAGCGAGTTATCAGCGTTTTTTCTGAGTCTCGTTGAGAAATTTTTGATTCTGTAAATCTGCTCAGAAGTAAGATTTTGCTTCAAAAGTGCGTTATATGGCAGAATCTAGCACCAAATACATCATATTTCGTATTTTCAGAGTTCTATTTGCAGTTTCACATACTTTGGAATAAGTCGAAATCACGCTTTTCCGCGCAGATTTTCACAATCAAAAAGTTCATATTTCTATTGAGGACCTTATAATATGTATGAATCCATCGACAAAAACATCGTATTTCGTGTTTTCAGAGCGCTATCTGCAGTTATATGAAGTTTAAAATAAGTCAAAATTACTACATTTTGAGCAGTTTCGAAGTATCGCTAATCACAAAAATCTATCCAATACAACATGGTACGCATGAATCCGTCCTCAAATGCACAAATTTTTGCGTTTCCAGCGAGTTATCAGCGTTTTTTCTGAGTCTCATTGAAGAATTTTTTACCCTGTAAATCTGCGGAGAAGTAAGATTTTGCTTCAAAAGTGCGTTTTATGGCAGAATCTTGCACCAAATACATCATATTTCGTGTTTTTAGAGTGCTATTTGCGGTTTTACAAACATTGGAATGAGTCGATATCACTCTTTCCCGCGCAGATTTTCACAATCAAACAGTTCATATCCCTATCCAAGAGCTCATAATATGTATGAATCTATCGACAAAAACATCATATTTTGTGTTTTCAGAGTGCTATCTTCAGTTATATGAAGTTTGAAATAAGTCAAAATTACCACATTCTGAGCAGTTTCAAAGTATCGCGAATCACATAAATCTATCCAATACAACATAATACGCATGAATCCGTCCTCAAATGCACTAAATTTTGCGTTTCCATCGAGCTATCAGCGTTTTTTCTGAGTCTCGTTGAGAAATTTTTGACTCTGTTAATCTGCTCAGAAGCAAGATTGCGCTTCAAAAGTGCGTTAAATGGCAGAATCTAGCACCAAATACATCATATTTTGTGCTTTTAGAGTTCTATTTGCAGTTTTACAAACTTTGGAGTAAGTCGAAATCACGCTTCTCCCCGCAAATTTTCACAATCAAAAAGTTCATATTCCTATACAGGACCTCATAGTCTGTATGAATCCATCGACAGAAACATCATATTTCGTGTTTTCAGAGCGCTATCTGCAGTTATATGAAGTTTTAATAAGTCAAAACTACCACATTCTGAGCAGTCTCAAAGTATCGCAAATCACATAAATCCATCCAATACAACATAATACGCATGAATCCGTCCTCAAATGCACTAATTTTGCGCTTCCAGGGAGTTATCAGCATTTTTTCTGAGTCGCGTTGAGAAATTTTTGACTCTGTAAATCTGCTCAGAAGCAAGATTTTGCTTCAAAAGTGCATTATATGGCAGAATCTAGCACCAAATACATCATATTTCGTGTTTTTAGAGTGCTATTTGCAGTTTTACAAACTTTGGAATAAGTCGAAATCACGCTTTTCCGCGCAGATTTTCACAACAAAAAGTTCATATTCTCATTCAAGACCTCATAATATGTATAAATCTATCGACAAAAACATCATATTGCGTGTTTTCAGAGCGCTATCTGCAGTCATATGAAGTTTGAAATAAGTCAAAATTACCACATTCTGAGCAGTTTCAAAGTATCGCAAATCACATAAATCTATCCAATACAACATAATACGCATGAATTCGTCCTCAAATGCACAAAATTTTGCATTTCCAGCGAGTTATCAGCGTTTTTTCTGAGTCTGGTTGAGAAATTTTTGACTCTGTTAATCTGCTCAGAAGCAAGAATTTGCTTCAAAAGTGCGTAATATGGCAGAATCTAGCACCGAATACATCATATCTCGTGTTTTTGGAGTGCTATTTGCAGTTTTACAAACTCTGGAATAAGTCGAAATCACGCTTTTCCGCGCAGATTTTCACAATCAAGAAGTTCAAATTCTTATTGAAGACCTTATAATATGTATAAATCTATCGACAAAAACATCATATTTCTTGTTTTCAGAGCGCTATCTGCAGTTATATGAAGTTTGAAATATGTCAAAATTACCACATTCTGAGCAAATTCAAAGTATCGCAAATCACATAAATCTATCAAATACAACATAATACGCATGAATCCGTCCTCAAATGCTGAAAATTTTGCGTTTCCAGCGAGTTATCAGCGTTTTTTCTGAGTCTCGCTGAGAAATTTTTGACCGTGTAAATCTGCTCAGAAGCAAGATGTTGCTTCAAAAAAGCATTATATGGCAGAATCTAACACCAAATATATCATATTTCGTGTTTTTAGAGTGCTATTTAGCAGTTTTACAAACATTGGAATGAGTTGATATCACTCTTTCCCGCGCAGATTTTCACAATCAAACAGTTCATATCCCTATCCAAGAGCTCATAATATGTATGAATCTATCGACAAAAACATCATATTTCGTGTTTTCAGAGTGCTATCTTCAGTTATATGAAGTTTGAAATAAGTCAAAATTACCACATTCTGAGCAGTTTCAAAGTATCGCAAATCACATAAATCTATCCAATACAACATAATACGCATGAATCCGTCCTCAAATGCACAAAGTTTTGCGTTTCCATCGAGTTATCAGCGTTTTTTCTGAGTCTCGTTGAGAAATTTTTGACCCTGTTAATCTGCTCAGAAGCAAGATTTTGCTTCAAAAGTGCGTTATATGGCAGAATCTAGCACCAAATACATCATATTTCGTGTTTTAAGAGTGCTATTTGCAGTTTTACAAACATGGGAATGAGTCGATATTACGCTTTTCCGCGCAGATCTTCACGATCAAAAAGTTCATATTCCTATTCAAGACCTCATAATATGTATGAATATCGACAAAAACATAATATTTCGTGTTTTCACAGCGCTATCTGCAGTTATATGAAGTTTGAAATAAGTCAAAATTACCACATTCTGAGGAGTTTCAAAGTATCGCAAATCACATTAATCTATCCAATACAACATAATACGCATGAATTCGTCCTCAAATGCACAAAATTTTGCGTTTCCAGCGAGTTATCAGCGTTTTCTCTGAGTCTCGTTGAGAAATTTTTGACTCAGTAAATCTGCTCAGAAGCAAGATTTGGCTTCGAAAGTGCGTTATATGGCAGAATCTAGCACCAAATACATCATATTTCGTATTTTTAGAGTGCTATTTGCAGTTTTACAAACTTTGGAATAAGTCGAAATCACGCTTTTCCGCGCAGATTTTCATGATCCAAAAGTTCATATTTCTATTCAGGCCTCATAATATGTATGAATCTATCGACAAAAACATCATATTTCGTGTTTTCAGAGCGCTATCTGCAGTTATATGAAGTTTGAAATAAGTCAAAAATACCACATTCTGAGCAGTTTCAAAGTATCGCTAATCACATAAATCAATCCAATACAACATATTACGCATGAATCCGTCCTTAAATGCACTAAATTTTGCGTTTCCAGCGAGTTATCAGCGTTTTTTCTGAGTCCCGTTGAGAAATTTTTGACTCTGTAAATCTGCTCAGAAGCAAGATTTTGCTTCAAAAGTGCATTATATTGCAGAATCTAGCACCGAATACATCATATTCAGTGTTTTTAGAGTGCTATTTGCAGTTTCACAAACTTTCGAATAAGTCGAAATCACGCTTTTCCGCTCAGATTTTCACAATCAAAAAGTTCATATTCCTATTCAGGACCTCATAATATGTATGGATCAATCGACAGAAACATCATATCTCGTGTTTCCAGAGCGCTATTAGCAGTTATATGAAGTTTGAGATAAGTCAAAATTACCACAATCTGAGCAGTTTCAAAGTATCGCAAATCACATAAATCTATCCAATACAACATAATACGCATGAATCCGTCTTCAAATGCACAAAATTCTGCGTTTCCAGCGAGTTATCAGCGTTTTCTCTGGGTCTCGTTGAGAAATTTTTGACTCTGTAAATCTGCTCAGAAGCAAGAATTTGCTCCAAAAGTGCGTATTATGGCAGAATCTAGCACCGAATACATCATATCTCGTGTTTTTAGAGTGCTATTTGCAGTTTTACAAACTCTGGAATAAGTCATAATCACGCTTTTCCGCGCAGATTTTCACAATCAAGAAGTTCAAATTCTCATTGAAGACCTCATAATATGTATAAATCTATCGACAAAAACATCATATTTCGTGTTTTCAGAGCGCTATCTGCAGTTATATGAAGTTTGAAATATGTCAAAATTACCACATTCTGAGCAAATTCAAAGTATCGCAAATCACATAAATCTATCAAATACAACATAATACGCATGAATCCGTCCTCAAATGCTAAAAATTTTGCGTTTCCAGCGAGTTATCAGCGTTTTTTCTGAGTCTCGCTGAGAAATTTTTGACCGTGTAAATCTGCTCAGAAGCAAGATTTTGCTTCAAAAGTGCATTATATGGCAGAATCTAACACCAAATATATCATATTTCGTGTTTTTAGAGTGCTATTTGCAGTTGTCCAAACTTTGGAATAAGTCGAAATCACGCTTTTTCCGCGCAGATTTTCACATTCAAAAAGTTTATATTCCTATTGAGGACCTCATAATATGTATGAATCTATCGACAAAAACATTATATTTCGTGTTTCAGAGCGCTATCTGCAGTCATATGAAGTTTGGAATAAGTCAAAATTACCACATTCTGGGCAGTTTTAGAGTATCGCAAATCACATGAAATTATTCAATACAACTCAATACGCATGAATCTGTCCTCAAATGCACAAAATTTTGCATATTCAGCGAGTTATCAGCGCTTTTTCTGTCTCGTTGAGAAATTTTTGACTCTATAAATCTGCTCAGAAGTAAGATTTTGCTTCAAAAGTGCGTTATATGGCAGAATCTAGCACCAAATACATCATATTTCGTATTTTTAGAGTTCTATTTGCAGTTTCACATACTTTGGAATAAGTCGAAATCACGCTTTTCCGCGCAGATTTTCACAATCAAAAAGTTCATATTTCTATTAAGGACCTTATAATATGTATGAATCCATCGACAAAAACATCGTATTTCGTGTTTTCAGAGCGCTATCTGCAGTTATATGAAGTTTAAAATTAAGTCAAAATTACTACATTTTGAGCAGTTTCAGAGTATCGCTAATCACAAAAATCTATCCAATACAACATGGTACGCATGAATCCGTCCTCAAATGCACAAATTTTTGCGTTTCCAGCGAGTTATCAGCGTTTTCTCTGAGTCTCGTTGAGGAATTTTTTACCCTGTAAATCTGCGGAGAAGTAATATTTTGCTTCAAAAGTGCGTTTTATGGCAGAATCTTGCACCAAATACATCATATTTCGTGTTTTTAGAGTGCTATTTGCAGTTTTACAAACATTGGAATGAGTCGATATCACTCTTTCCCGCGCAGATTTTCACAATCAAACAGTTCATATCCCTATCCAAGAGCTCATAATATGTATGAATCTATCGACAAAAACATCATATTTTGTGTTTTCAGAGTGCTATCTTCAGTTATATGAAGTTTGAAATAAGTCAAAATTACCACATTCTGAGCAGTTTCAAAGTATCGCAAGTCACATAAATCTATCCAATACAACATAATACGCATGAATCCGTCCTCAAATGCACTGAATTTTGCGTTTCCATCGAGTTATCAGCGATTTTTCTGAGTCTCGTTGAGAAATTTTTGACCCTGTAAATCTGCTCAGAAGCAAGATTTTTCTTCAAGAGTGCGTTATATGGCAGAATCTAGCACCAAATACATCATATTTCGTGTTTTAAGAGTGCTATTTGCAGTTTTACAAACATGGGAATGAGTCGATATTACGCTTTTCCGCGCAGATCTTCACAATCAAAAAGTTCATATTCCTATTCAAGACCTCATAATATGTATGAATATCGACAAAAACATCATATTTCGTGTTTTCACAGCGCTATCTGCAGTTATATGAAGTTTGAAATAAGTCAAAATTACCACATTCTGAGCAGTTTCAAAGTATCGCAAATCACATAAATCTATCCAATACAACATGATACGCATGAATCCGTCCCCAAATGCACTGAATTTTGCGTTTCCAGCGAGTTATCAGCGTATTTCCTGGGCGTCGTTAAGAAATTTTTGACTCTGTTAATCTGCTCAAAAGCAAGAATTTGCTTCAAAAGCGAGTTATATGGCAGAATCTAGCACCAAATACATCATATTCCGTGTTTTTAGAGTGCTATTTGTAGTTTTACAAACTCTGGAATGAGTCGAAAAAACGCTTTTCCGCGCAGTTTTTTACTATCAAAAAGTTCATATTCCTATTCAGGACCTCGTAATATATATGAATCTATCGACAAAAACATCATATTTTGTATTTTCAGAGCGCTATCTGCAGTTATATGAAGTTTGAGATAAGTCAAAATTATTACATTCTGAGCAGTTTCAAAGTATCGCAAATCACATAAATCTATCCAATACAACATAATACTCAAGAATTCGTCCTCAAATGCACTAAATTTTGCGTTTCCATCGAGTTATCAGTGTTTTTTCTGAGTCTCGTTGAGAAATTTTTGACTCTGTAAATCTGCTCAGAAGTAAGATTTTGCTTCAAGAATGCATTATATGGCAGAATCTAGCACCAAATACATCATATTTTGTGTTTTTTGAGTTCTATTTGCAGTTTCACAAACCTTGAAATAAGTCGAAATCACGCTTTTCCACGCAGATTTTCACAATCAGAAAGTTCATTTTCCTATTCAGGACCTCATATTACGTATGAATCTATCGACAAAAACATCATATTTCTTGTTTTCAGAGCGCTATCTGCAGTTATATGAAGTTTGAAATTAGTCAAAATTACCACATTCTGAGCAGTTACAATGTATCGCAAATCACATAAATCTATCCAATACAACATTATACGTATGAATCCGTCCTTAAATGTACAAAATTTTGCGTTTCCAGCGAGTTATCAGCGTTTTTTCTGAGTCTCGTTGAGAAATTTTCGACTCTGTCAATCTGCTCAGAAGCAAGATTTTGCTTTTAAAGTGCGTTATATGGCAGAATCTAGCACCAAATACATCATATTTCGTGTTTTTAGAGTGCTATTTGCAGTTTTACAAACTTTGGAGTAAGTCGAAATCACGCTTCTCCGCGCAGATTTTCACAATCAAAAAGTTCATATTCCTATTCAGGACCTCATAGTCTGTATGAATCCATCGACAAAAACATCTTATTTCGTGTTTTCAGAGCGCTATCTGCAGTTATATGAAGTTTGAAATAAGTCAAAATTACCACATTCTGAGCAGTTTCAAATTATCGCAAATCACATAAATCTATCCAATACAACATTATACGTATGAATCCGTCCTTAAATGTACAAAATTTTGCGTTTCCAGCAGGTTATCAGCGCTTCTTCTGAGTCTCGTTGAGAAATTTCTGACTCTGTAAATCTGCTCAGAAGCATGATTTTGCTTCAAAAGAGCATTATATGGCAGAATCTAGCACAAAATACATCATATTTCGTGTTTTTAGAGTGCTATTTGCAGTTTCACAAACTTTGGAATGAGTCGAAATCACGCTTTTCCGCGCAGATTTTCACAAACAATAAGTTCATATTCCTATCCAGGACCTCATAATATGTATGAATCTGTCGACAAAAACATCATATTCCGTGTCTTCAGAGCGCTATCTGCAGTTAAATGAAGTTTGAAATAGGTCAAAATTACCACATTCTGAGCAGTCTCAAAGTATCGCAAATCACATAAATCTATCCAGTACAACATAATACGCATGAATCCGTCCTCAAATGCACTAAGTTTTGCGCTTCAAGCGAGTTATCAGCGTTTTTTCTGAGTCGCGTTGAGAAATTTTTGACTCTGTAAATCTGCTCAGAAGCAAGATTTTGCTTCAAAAGTGCGTTATATGTCAGAATCTAGCACCAAATACATCATATTCCGTGTTTTTAGAGTGCTATTCGCAGTTTTACAAACTTTGGAATAAGTCGAAATCACGCTTTGTCAGCGCAGATTTTCACAATCAAAAAGTTCATATTCTTATTCAAGACCCCATAATATGTATGAATTTATCGACAAAAACATCATATCGAGTGTTTTTAGAGCGCTATCTGCAGTTATATGAAGTTTGAAATAAGTCAAAATTACCACATTCTGAGCAGTTCCAAAGTATCGCGAATCACATAAATCTATCCAATACAACATAATACGCATGAATCCGTCCTCAAATGCACAAAATTTTGCATTTCCAGCGAGTTATCAGCGTTTTTTCTGAGTCCCGTTGAGAAATTTTTTACTCTGTTATTCTGCTCAGAAGCAAGAATTTGCTTCAAAAGTGCGTAATATGGCAGAATCTAGCCCCGAATACATCATATTTCGTGTTTTTAGAGTGCTTTTTGCAGTTTTACAAACTTTGGAATAAGTCGGAATCACGCTTTTCCGCGCAGATTTTCACAATCAAAAAGTTTATATTCCTATTGAGGACCTCAAAATATGTATGGATCTATCGACAAAAACATCATATTTCGTGATTTCAGAGCGCTATCTGCAGTCATATGAAGTTTGAAATAAGTCAAAACTACCACATTCTGGGCAGTTTCAGAGTATCGCAAATCACATGAATCTATCCAATACAACTCAATACGCATGAATCTGTCCTCAAATGCACAAAATTTTGCATATCCAGCGAGTTATCAGCGCTTTTTTTGTCTCGTTGAGGAATTTGTGACTCTATAAATCTGCTCAGAAGTAAGATTTTGCTTCAAAAGTGCGTTTTATGGCAGAATCTAGCACCAAATACATCATATTTCGTATTTTCAGAGTTCTAATTGCAGTTTCACATACTTTGGAATGAGTCGAAATCACGCTTTTCCGCGCAGATTTTCACAATCAAAAATTTTATATTCCTATTGCGGACCTCATAATATGTATGAATCCACCGACAAAAACATCGTATTTCGTGTTTTCAGAGCGCTATCTGCAGTTATATGAAGTTTGAAATAAGTCAAAATTACTACATTTTAAGCAGTTCCAGAGTATCGCTAATCACATAAATCTATCTAATACAACATGATACGCATGAATCCGTCCTCAAATGCACTAATTTTTGCGTTTTCAGCGAGTTATCAGCGTTTTTTCTGAATCTCGTTGAGAAATTTTTGATTTTGTAAATCAGCTCAGAAGCAAGATTCTGCTTAAAACATGCGTTATATGGCAGAATCTAGAACCAAATACATCATATTTCGTGTTTTTAGAGTGCTATTTGCAGTTTCACAAACTTTAGAATAAGTCGAAATCACGCTTTTCCGCGCAGATTTTCACAATCAAAAAGTTCATATTCCTATTCAGGACCTCATAATATGTATGAATCTATCAACAAAAACATCATATTCAGTGTTTTCAGAGCGCTATCTGCAGTTATATGAAGTTTAAAATAAGTCAAAATTACCACATTCTGAGCAGTTTCAAAATATCGCAAATCACATAATTCTATCCAATACAACATAATACGCATGAATACGTCCTCAAATGCAGAAAATTTTGCATTTCCAGCGAGTTATCAGCGTTTTTTCTGAGTCTTGTTGAGAGATTTTTGACTCTGTGAATCTGCTCAGAAGCAAGATTTTGCTTCAAAAATGCGTTATATGGCAGAATCTAGCACCAAATACATCATATTTCGTGTTTTCAGAGTGCTATTCGCAGTTTTACAAACTTTGAAATAAGTCTAGATCACGCTTTTCCGCGCAGATTTTCACAATCAAAAAGTTCATATTCCTATTCAAGACCCTATAATATGTATTAATCTATCGACAAAAACATCATATTTCGTGTTTCCAGAGCGCTATCTGCAGTTATATGAAGTTAGAAATAAGTCAGAATTACCACATTCTGAGCAGTTTTAAAGTATCGCAAATCACATAAATCTATCCAATACAACATAATACGCATGAATCTGTCCTCAAATGCACAAAATTTTGCATATCCAGGGAGATATCAGCGTTTTTTCTGTCTCGTTGAGAAATTTTTGACTCTATAAATCTGCTCAGAAGTAAGATTTTGCTTCAAAAGTGCGTTATATAGCAGAATCTAGCACCAAATACATCATATTTCGTATTTTTAGAGTTCTATTTGCAGTTTTACTTACTTTGGAATAAGTCGAAATCACGCTTTTCCGCGCAAATTTCCACAATCAAAAAGTTCATATTCCTATTCAGGACCCCATAATATGTATGAATCTATCGACAAAAACATCATATTTTGTGTTTTTAGAGCGCTATCTGCAGTTATATGAAGTTGGAAATAAGTCAAAATTACCACATTCTGAGCAGTTACAAAGTCTCGCAAATCACATAAATCTATCCAATACAATATAATACGCACGACTCCGTTCTCAAATGAACTAAATTTTGCGTTTCCAGCAAGTTATCAGCGTTCTTTCTGAGTCTCGTTGAGAAATTTTTGACTCTGTAAATCTGCTCAGAAGCAGGAATTTGCTTAGTGCGTTATATGGCAGAATCTAGCACCAAATACATCATATTTCGTGTTTTCAGAGTGCTATTCGCAGTTTTACACACTCTGGAATAATTCGAAATCACGCTTTTCCGCGCAGATTCTCACAATCATAAAGTTCATATTCTTATTCAAGACCTCATAATATGTATAAATCTATCGACAAAAACATCATATTTCGTGTTTTCAGAGCGCTATCTGCAGTTATATGAAGTTTGAAATAAGTCAAAATTACCACATTTTGAGCAGTTTCAAAGTATTCCAAATCACATAGATCTATCCAATACAACATTATACGCATGAATTTGTCCTCAAATGCACTAAATTTTGCGTTTTCAGCGAGTTATCAGCGTTATTTCTGAGTCTCGTTGAGGAATTTTTGAGTGTGTAAATCTGCTCAGAAGCAAGATTTTGCTTCAAAAGAGCGTTATATGGTAGAATCTAGCACAAAATACATCATATTTCGTGTTTTTAGAGTGCTATTCGCAGTTTTACAAACATTGGAATGAGTCGATATCACGCTTTTCCGCGCAGATTTTCACAATAAAAAAGTTCATATTTCTATTCAAGACCTCATAATATGTATGAATCAATCGACAATAGCATCATATTTCGTGTTTTCAGAGCGCCATCTGCAGATATATGAAGTTTGAAATAAGTCAAAATTACCACTTTCTGTGCAGTTTCAAAGTATCACAAATCACATAAATCTATCCAATACAACATAATACGCATGAATCCGTCCACAAATGCACTAAATCTTGCGTTTCCAGCGAGTTATCAGCGTTTTTTCTGAGTCTTGTTAGGAAATTTTTGACTCTGTAAATCTGCTCAGAAGCAAGAATTTGCTTCAAAACTGCGTTATATGGCAGAATCTAGCATCAAATACATCATATTTCGTGTTTTTAGAGTGCTATTCGCAGTTTTACAAACTGTGGAATAAGTCGAAATCACGCTTTTCCGCGCAGATTTTCACAATCAAAAAGTTCATATTCTTATTCAAGACCTCATAATATGTATAAGTCTATCGACAAAAACATCATATTTCGTGTTTTCAGAGCGCTATCTGCAGTTATATGGAGTTTGAAATAAGTCAAAATTACCACATTCTGAGCAGTTTCAAAGTATCGCAAATCACATAAATCTATCCAATACAACATGATACGCATGGATCCGTCCTCCAATGCACAAAATTTTGCATATCCAGCGAGCTATCAGCGTTTTTTCTGTCTCGTTGAGAAATTTTTGACTCTGTAAATCTGCTCAGAAACAAGATTTTGCTTAAAAAGTGCGTTATATAATAGAATCTAGCACCAAATACATCATATTTCGTGTTTTAGAGTGCTATTTGCAGTTCTACAAACTTTGGAATAAGTCGGAATCATGCTCTTCCACGCAGATTCTCACAATCAACAAGTTGATATTTCTATTCAGGACCTCATAATATGTATGAAACTATCGACAAAAACATCATATTTCGTGTTTTCGGAGCGCTATCTGCAGTTACATGAAGTTTGAAATGAGTCAAAATTACCACATTCTGAGCAGTTTCAAAGTATCGCAAATCACATAAATCTATCCAATACAACATAATACGCATGAATCCGTCCTCAAATGCACAAAATTTTGCGTTTCCAGCAAGTTATCAGCGTTTTTTCTGAGTATCGTTGAGTGATTTTTGACTCTGTAAATCTGCTCAGAAACAAGATTTTGCTTCAAAAGTGCGTTATATGGCAGAATCTAGCACCAAATACATCATATTTCGTATTTTTAGAGTTCTATTTGCAGTTTTACATACTTCGGAATGAGTCGAAATCACGCTCTTCCGCGCAGATTTTCACAATCAAAAAGTTCATATTCCTATTGAGGATCTCATAGTATGTATGAATCCATCGACTAAAACATCGTATTTCGTGTTTTCAGAGCGCTATCTGCAGTTATATGAAGTTTGAAAAAAGTCAAAATTACCACAATCTAATCAGTTTCAAAGTATCGCAAATCACTTAAATCTATCCAATACAACATGATACGCATGAATCCGTCCTCAAATGCACTAAATTTTGCGTTTCCAGCGAGTTATCAGCGTTTTTTCTGAGTCTCGTTGAGAAATTTCTGACTCTGTAAATCTGCTTAGAAGCAAGATTTTGCTTCAAAAGTGCGTTATATGGCAGAATCTAGCACCAAATACATCATATTTCGTGTTTTTAGAGTGCTATTTGCAGTTTGACAAACTGTGGAATAAGTCTAAATCACGCTTCTCCGCGCATATTTTCACATTCAAAAAAGTCATATTCCTATTCAGGACCTCATAATATGTATGAATCTAGCAACAAAAACATCATATTTCGTGTTTTCAAAGCGCTATCTGCAGTTTTATGAAGTTTGAAATAAGTCAAAATTACCACATTCTGAACAGTTTCAAAGTATTGCAAATCACATAAATCTATCCAATACAACATAATACGCATGAATCCGTCCTCAAATGCACAAAATTTTGCGTTTGCAGCAAGTCATCAGCGTTTTTTCTGAGTCTCGTTGAGAAATTTTTGACTCTGTAAATCTGCTCAGAAGCAAGATTTTGCTTCAAAAGTGCGTGATATGGCAGAATCTAGCACAAATCACATCATATTTCGTGATTTCAGAGTGCTATTTGCAGTTTTACAAACTTTGGAATAAGTCGAATTCACGCTTTCCAGCGCAGATTTTTACAATCAAAAAGTTCATATTCCTATTCAGGACCTCATAATATGTATGAATCTATCGACAAAAACATCATATTTCGTGTTTTCAGGGCGCTATCTGCTGTTATATGAAGTTTGGAATAAGTCAAAATTACCACATTCTGAGCAGTTTCAAAGTATCCCAAATCACATAAATCTATCCAATACAACATAATACGCATGAATCCGTCCTCGAATGCACAAAATTTTGCGTTTCCAGGGAGTTATCAGCGTTTTTTTTGTCTCGTTGAGAAATTTTTGACTCTGTAAATCTGCTCAGAAGCAAGATTCTGCTTCAAAGGTGCGTTATATGGCAGAATCTAGCACCAAATACATCATATTTCGTGTTTTCAAAGTGCTATTTGCAGTTTCACAAACTTTGGATTATGTCGAAATCACTCTTTTCCGCGCGGTTTTTTACAATCGAAAAGTACAGATTCCCATCAAGGACCTCATAATATGTATGAATCTATCGACAAGAACATCATATTCCGTGTTTTTAGAGCGCTTTCTGCAGTTATATGAAGTTTGAAATAAGTCCAAATTACCACATTCTGAGCAGTTTCAAAGTATCGCAAATCACATAAATCTATCCAATACAACATAATACGCATAAATCAGTCCTCAAATGCACTAAATTTTGCGTTTCCAGTGAGCGATTAGCGTTTTTTCTGGGTCTCGTTGAGAAACTTTTGACTCTGTAAATCTGCTCAGAAGCAAGATTTTGCTTCAAAAGTGCGTTATATGGCAGAATATAGCACCATATACATCATATTTTGTGTTTTCAGAGTGCTATTTGCAGCTTTACAAACTTTGGAATTAGTCGAAATCACGCTTCTCCGCGCAGATTTTCACAATCAAAAAGTTCATATTCCTATTCAGGACCTCATAATATGTATGAATCACTCGACAAAAACATTATATTTCGTGGTTTCAGTGCGCTATCTGCAGTTATATGAAGTTTGAAATGAGTCAAAATTACCACATTCTGAGCAGTTTCAAAGTATTGCAAATCACATAAATCTATCCAATACAACATAAAACGCATGAATCCGTCCTCAAATGCATAAAATTTTGCGTTTCCAGCGAGTTATCAGCGTTTTTTTTGAGTCCAGTTGAGAAATTTTTGACTCTGTAAATCTGCTCAGAAGCAAGATTTTGCTTCAAAAGTGCGTTATATGGCAGAATCTAGCACCAAATACATCATATTTCGTGTTTTCAGAGAGCTATTTGCAGTTTTACAAAATGTGGGATAAGTCGAAATCACGCTTTTTCTCGCAGATTATCACAATCAAGAAGTTCATATTCCTATTCAGGATCTCATAATATGTATGAATCTATCAACGAAAACTTCATATTTTGTGTTTTCAAAGCGCCATCTGCAGTTTTATGAAGTTTGAAATAAGTCAAAATTACCACATTCTGAGCAGTATCAAAGTATCGCAAATCACATAATTCTATCAAACACAACATAATAAGCATGAATCCGTCCCCAAATGCTCAAAATTTTGCGTTTCCAGCGAGTTATCAGCGTTTTCTCTGAGTCTCGTTGAGAAATTTTTGACTCTGTAAATCTGCCTAGAAGCAAGATTCTGCTTCAAAAAAGCACTATATGGCAGAATCTAGCACCAAATACATCATATTTCGTGTTTTTAGAGTGCTATTTGCAGTTTTACAAACTTTGGAATAAGTCTAAATTACGCTTTCCCGCGCAGATTTTCACAATCAAAAAGTTCATATGCCTATTCAGGACCTCATAATATGTATGAATCAATCGACAGAAACATCATATTTCGTGTTTTTAGAGCGCTTTCTGCAGTTATATGAAGTTTGAAATAAGTCCAAATTACCACATTCTGAGCAGTTTCAAAGTATCGCAAATCACATAAATCTATCCAATACAACATAATACGCATGAATCCGTCCCCAAATGCTCAAAATTTGGCGTTTACAGCGAGTTATCAGCGTTTTTTCTGAGTCTCGTTGAGAAATTTTTGACTCTGTAAATCTGCCTAGAAGCAAGATTTTGCTTCAAAAAAGCGTTATATGGCAGAATCTAGCACCAAATACATCATATTTCGTGTTTTTAGAGTGCTATTTGCAGTTTTACAAACTTTGGAATAAGTCGAAATCACGCTTTTCCGCGTAGATTTTCACAATCAAAAAGTTCATATTCCTATTCAGGACCTCATTTTATGTATGAATCAATCGACAGAAACATCATATTTCGTGTTTTCAGAGCGCTATCTGCAGTTATATGAAGTTTGAAATAAGTCAAAATTACCACATTCTGAGCTGTTTCAAAGTATCGCAAATCACATAAATCTATCCAATACAACATAATACGCATAAATCCGTCCTCAAATGCACTAAATTTTGCGTTTCCAGTGAGCTATTAGCGTTTTTTCTGAGTCTCGTTGAGAAACTTTTGACTCTGTAAATCTGCTCAGAAGCAAGATTTTGCTTCAAAAGTGCGTTATATGGCAGTATCTAGCAACAGATACGTTATATTTTGTGTTTTTAGAGTGCTATTTGCAGTTTCACAAGCTTTGGAATAAGTCAAAATCACGCTTTTCCGCGCAGATTTTCACAATCAAAAAGTTCATATTCCCATTCAGGACCTCATAATATGTATGAATCTATCGACAAAAACATCAAATTTCGTGTCTTCAGAGCGCTATCTGCAATTATATGAAGTTCGAAATAAGTCAAAATTACCACATTCTGAGCAGTTTCAAAGTATCGCAGATCACATAAATCTATCCAACACAACATAATACGCATGAATGCGTCCTCAAATGCACAAAATTTTGCGTTTCCAGCGAGTTAGCAGCGTTTTTCCTGAGTCTCGTTGAGAAATTTTTGACTCTGTAAATCTGCCTAGAAGGAAGATTTTGCTTCAAAAAAGCGTTATATGGCAGAATCTAGCACCAAATACATCATATTTCGTGTTTTTAGAGTGCTATTTGCAGTTTTACAAACTTTGGAATAAGTCTAAATTACGCTTTCCCGCGCAGATTTTCACAATCAAAAAGTTCATATGCCTATTCAGGACCTCATAATATGTATGAATCTATCGACAAAAACATCATATTTCGTGTTTTCAGAGCGCTATCTGCAGTTATATGAAGTTTGGAATAAGTCAAAATTACCACATTCTGAGCAGTTCAAAAGTATCGCAAATCACATAAATCTATCTAATACAACATAATACGCATGAATCCGTCCTCAAATGCACAAAATTTTGCGTTTCCAGCGAGTTATCAGCGTTTTTTCTGAGTAGGTATAAGAAGCTGGTTCTAAGCCAATCTCAAGGTCATCAGTGATGAGAACGTCTTAAGAACTGATAAGAACGTCTTGACTTTTCTTGGCCAACGTCTTAAGAAATGATAAGAACGTCTTAAGAATTGATAAGAACGTCTTAAGAAATGATAAGAATGTCTTGAGTTTTTCTTGGACAGCGTCTTAAGAAATGATAAGAACGTCTTGAGAAATGATAAGAACGTCTTGAGTTTTCTTGGCCAACGTCTTAAGAAATGATAAGAACGTCTTGAGTTTTCTTGGACAGCGTCTTAAGAAATGATAAGAACGTCTTGAGAAATTTTTTGATCAACGTCTTAAGAAATGGTTGAAAAAGAAAAGAAGCGCGCTGATGCTGCCATCTGTGAATGAGTAGCTAAAGGTTGCAAGAAAAAAATAAAATGAAAAGAAGCGTGCTGATGCTGCCATCTGTGAATGAGTAGCTGAAGGTTGCAATTCGTCTGAAGAACTTGAAGATGTTGGTTAACTGCTCCTTCGAGGTATGCAACGCGTGTCGCTATTCTTTACTATCCATGTGAAGTTTTCTAAATGCATACATGCTCTGCCATCTATGAATGAGTAGTTTAAACTGTAAAAAAGATATCTTCCAATTGATAGAAACCTTGAAGCGATGTACAATGAATAAAAACTAGAATTATGTTTTTTTTTTTTTTGATGATAGAATGAATACAGGATGTGCATGTGCGATAATAAAAATTTGTGATAATTCTATATCTGTTCTATTTTTGCAAGCTATTATCGTATCATTTTATGTTTGAAAGTCATCAAAATGTGTTGTAAGTTGTGAGTGTGTTTAAAGTGAATATATTTTTTGTCAAAAAATATATGTTTTGCTCACAGCACGGGTACAAATGGTGCTAGCAATACAGAAGTTTTTGTTTCAGGAGTTGAACGTAAGTGACAGTGTTTTTCTATTTTCAACAGTCGATTTTAAAAAGTGTTTGTTTTTTAGATGTTTGATTTAATTGAAATATCTTTTCGAGAAGCCCACGCACCATGCCACCCTAATGTATAGTGGTGGAATTGAAGATTTGAGGAACCTCCAGCTGTGGCGGGGCTGGAAGAACAATTTCTGTAAATGTAAGTACAATTTTGAAGTGATTAAGAAATTTTTTCAATTTTTTTCTGTTTTAGAAGATTCATTTGACAGTATGAACCAATAAAGCTAATTTTAACACTTGATTACTATTTACATCTAAATTAACACCTTATGTTATTCTTTTCTGTTATATTTTATATGTGAATTGTGATATTTATTTTTGATATTTATTCTGTTAACTTATTTTTTTTTTATAGGTTTTTGTAAGAGTATTGAATAAATATTTATTTTTTTATTTTAAGGAAAAAAAGGAGCAGATTTAGGTGGAAACAGGTAATGTTATAATTTCATTTTTTTCATTTAATTAACCAAAGAAAGTATCAATTTTCTTTTAACTTATTTTGGAAATGTTAAGTGTTATATGGTTCTATAATTGTATGATCACAATATTTTTTATTTAATTTTTATATAGGGTTTAGGGAAACAAAATTACAACTGAAAGCAGGTTATGTACAGGTGGAGTATTAAATTATATATATTGTGAATATGTAGTGAGTTATTGATTTTTATTGCATTTTTTAAATTTTGACATAAGTAATTTTTTACATATTATGTATTAGGCTATTTTTTATACAGTTTAAGAGTTACAATAGTTACAAGTTGTAGATGAATACTAAGCATATAGTTGTGTTAAACAAAGATAACAATAATTATTATTCAGATGAAGAAGAAGTTGAATCATTCCATTCTTCTTCAGTTTCTAAATTTACAGAAAGGTTCACGGTTTCATGTATTTCAACAAGATTCTTGAACACATATGTAAAATTAAGAGCCTTAATGTAACCTCAAACTTATTATTTTATAATTATAGGTAAGAGAAACAAATGCTTATATTATTGTATTTTTTTGTTATATGAAAGTGAGTATTAATCAGTTCCTTTGTTTGTTCTTCTGTTAATTCTCCAAATTTGGCAGGCAAAAATGATTGAAAACATTCGGTTGTCACCAAAAGTCTTGTTCCATAGCGAGTATTGATGATTTGGGTATTCAAAATTCTGAACGTTTTTGTTTCTTCTAAACTGTTTAGGTGTACTGTCGGTTTGATATAATCTGCAGATCCAAGCTCATTGAAAAAAGATAAGTCAGCCATTTTTTTGATCTATATAGAGTATTTTTATGTTAACTGAAATAAGCTTTGTCTAAGAAAAATGAAATTCACTAAAAACTTACGCTTTAAAAATGTAAACTTCTAGAAGTTTTTGATTTTGTAACTTGAAGTAATCCACCCAACACTTCACTGTTAACTAAGTCATACATAATTACAATTAATATATTTATATCAAATTTCACATGTATTCATGATAAAAGTACGATAATAATTTCCTGTTTATTAGGAGGATACTCATTTCCTTTGTTAAGAAGATATGACTGGAATGACAGGAAACTATTGGATAACGATTTCCCTCTCAATATCGGGAACAGGAAATATTTCATTGATAATTTGTTGCGTTTATGAAATTTTGCATGTGCTTATGATAAATGATGGATAATAATTTCCTGTACATTCGAGAATGTTTTTTTGTGCAAAAATTAAATGAAAGATAGTAATTTCCTTTCGAAATAAAATATGATATAATTCCTTCAGTACGAGCATATGGTTGGAATGATAGAAACTATTAGATAATGACTTCCTTCCTAATGACAAGAGTGGGAAATTTTTGTTTGATAATTTGTTGGGCTTCATATATAAATAAATGAATATTTTTGAAGTAGCCTACTTTTAATTTGATGATTAGATAGTTGCAATGAATTTATGAATAACAATAGTTTTGACAATAACTTGGTATACAAAATAGTTACATTGTTTCTTATTGATAATTGCAGTTTTGACAAACTAAAAAATGGTTGTATGGGAACGTGTTCATTCAAGTTTCAAAAATCGCGTCTTTTGTGGTAAAATTAATAATAATGATTCTATAATAGATCCTAAGACTTTTTTAGGAGAGTGTTTATTACTGTTAATAAGTAAAGTAGGCGAGTTTATGCATTTTTATCGTGCTTCAGTGGAGATTAATTGTGAATTAGCTTGTCTGTATATATTACAAGAAAATGGTGTGACAATTGATGCTGATATATTCCATCATTCTAAAATGAAACCAGTAACGTTATCTGATGATTTTACCGAGTGGTTTTTGGAAGTTGTTGAAGAACCTATTTTATCACAAATGGAAGAATTTCAAGAACGCGATAGCGGAAAAGCGCTGCGTAAAATTTTATATTTAAAAGTGAGTTAGTTGTTTTTTGATTTAATTTCTATTTTACGTAATTTTTGTTTTGTTTTAAGGTTAATATAAATTAATTTGATCCAATAAATAGTGGAGGTTCATCATATATAGAACTTCCAAACGATATAAAAAAAAAAAAGCTGTCATAAATGTGAAAAATAATGACCAATATTGCTTTGTTTGGTCCATATTATCAGCATTCTACCCTACGGAACAAAATTCAGATCGTGTCTCTCAGTATCCTCAAAATTTTGTTGATATTTTCAATTTAAGTAATATAAATTTCCCTACACCGTTGTGTGACATTATTAAATTTGAGAAACAAAATAATTTATCAATAAACGTATATGGATTAGAGCAAATTGCAACAAATAAGAGAACTAATATTGTGGGTCCGCTTTATTATACAAAAAAGAAACTAAATACACATATTAATTTACTTTATTGGAAAGAGAATGAGAAGTCACATTATGCATGGATAAAGTCACTCTCTCGTTTATTATCATTTCAAATAAATAAAAGTAAATTAAAACGCTTTATATGCGACCGGTGTCTACAGTATTTTGGAACTGAAATTCAACTAACTAATCATGAAGAGTATTGTCAATTAGTTGACGCAGTTAAGATTGAGTTACTCACTGAAACATCCATGTGGGTTAATTTTAAAAATTTTGTAAGAAAAGAACGACATCCATTTGTCATTTACGCTGACTTTGAATGTTTAACAGCACCAATTGATACATGTCAACCAAATAGTAGTACATCGTACACTATGAAATATCAATATCATGTACCATGTGCCGTAGCATATAAGGTTGTTTGTTCGTATGATGAATCCTTATCTTTTTTTGAATCATTTCGTGGACCTGAAGCTGCTAAATGGTTTGTGCATAGATTGAAGAGCGTTGTCAAGATAATTGAGATTTTTTATAAGAACACCGTATCAATTATAATGACCCATGAAGATTGGCAGGATTTTGATATTGCTACAGATTGTCATATTTGTGAAGACAAGATTAAAATAGCAGATATGAAAGTTAGAGACCATTGTCATTTTACAGGTACTTTAATTAGGTTTAATACTTTATTTGAACTTTATAAAAGAATATTGAGTTATTTTTAGGAAAATATAGAGGCGCAGCACATGAAGATTGTAATTTGAAGTACAAAAACTCCAAATTCATACTCGTATTTCTCCATAACTTCAGTGGTTACGACTCTCATCTTTTTATAAAAGAATTTGGTTTAGAGGATGAACATATTTATGTTATTCCAAATAATAGCGAAAAATATATGACGTTTTCAGTAACAGTAGGCAATTTCCAACTACGTTTCTTAGATTCATACAAGTAAGTTCTTAAAGAGTGAAAAAAATTAATGAATTCAAATTAATTTTTTAGGTTCTTGAGTACTTCACTGGAAAAACTGGTTAATAATTTAGATAAAGAAAAATTATATATAATAGATAAAAATTATCCTGATAAAGATAAACGAAATTTGATACCTAAAAAGGGGATATTCCCTTATGATTATTTCAATTCATGGGAGAAAATGGAAGAAAAAAATTTACCTGCTAAACAAGCTTTTTTTTCAAAATTGAAAAATGAACATGTAAGTGACGCAGATTACGCCCACGCACAAAAAATTTGGTCTACATTTAATATAGATACATTAGGAGACTATTTAGAACTGTATCTCCAAACAGATGTTCTCTTGCTAGCTCAAGTTTTTGAAAACTTTCGAGATGTTTGTATTAACGCTTATAATCTTGATCCAGCTCGTTATTTCACACTACCAGGTAGAATTTTTCAAGTTAAAAAACATATAAATTTCTTATGAATATTTTTGTTGCTGTAGGTTACGCATGGGACAGTATGTTAAAAATGAGAAAAGTAAATCTACAGTTATTAACTGATGTTGATATGATTTTAATGTTTGAGAAAGCCATTCGAGGTGGTATATGTCAGTGTGTAACTCGTTATGCAAAAGCTAATAATAAGTATATGAAAGACTATAATTCATCTGAAAAATATTCATATTTGATGTACTTTGACGCTTGTAATTTGTATGGGTGGGCAATGACTCAATATTTACCCTATGGCGGCTTCAAATTCTTAAACAATGAAGAAATTACAGGACTTGATATAATAAATATACCTAATGATAGCTTAGAGGGCTATGTATTGGAAGTTGACTTAGAATATCCAATAGATTTACATGACACCCATAGAGACTTTCCATTGTGTTCTGAACACCAAATTCCAGAAAATTCAAAAACACCGAAATTAATGACAACTTCACATAATAAATCCAAATATGTATTATATTACAAAAACTTACAACAAGCATTGATTCTAGGAATGAAGTTGACTAAAATTTATAGAGTAATATCCTTCAAACAAGATTTATGGTTGAAAAAAATTATAGATTTGAACACAAATCTTAGGAAAAATGCAAAAAACGATTTTGAAAGAGATCAGTATAAACTTATTAATAATGCAATATTTGGAAAGTCTATAGAGAATATTAGAAACCGAAGAGATATAAAACTTGTTACAAGTTGGAATGGGCAAGCTCAAGCACGAAAATTGATTGCGAAACCAAATTGTAAAAAAGTTATACCATTTACTGAAGATTTGGCTTCAATAGAGTTGAGTAAAATTGAAATATGTTTCATTAAACCTATATATGTAGGGATGGTTATTCTTGATGTTAGCAAATGGTTAATGTATGATTTTCATTACAATTTTATCAGCATTAAATTACCACATTCAAAATTACTGTATCAAGATACAGATTCCTTGATATTTCAATTTTTTGAAAATCCCTATATCAAAATTAAACAGTATATTGAACGTTTTGACACATCAAATTATTCAAATAATAATGAATTTGGTATTCCACTTGTTGATAATAAAGTTGTGGGACTGTTTAAAGATGAAAATGGGGGAAAAATTATGTTGGAATTTGCGGGTTTAAAAGCTAAGATGTATTATTTCGCTTTGGAAAATGAAATTCATTGTAAAGCAAAAGGAGTGTCAGAAAGTGTTACCAAATGTTTAACCATAGATAATTTTAAAAATACACTTTTTAATTCTGAAAATTTACATAAAGAACAAAATAGAATTATATCAGAAAATCATAATATATTTAGTGTTGGAACGAACAGATTAACTCTAAATGGCGACGATAATAAACGATGTGTGGGAGAAAATAAAATTGACACATTACCTTGAGGGCATTATTTAATACAAAAAAATATATAACAACTGTTACAATTGTATTAAAATAGAAAAATGTAATTGAGTATAATAGTATTATTGAATCAATTGATATTGTAGTTATATTTGAAAATTTTTATACAAAAATATTGTGATACATAATTTAATTTTTTTCAATTGAAATATATTGTAAGGCCACTTTATATTAGAATGCAGTGATTTTTTCAATTTGTATATTGTTTTATTTCTCCTACTTTTCACATTTTTTTCAGGATGAATAAGAATTTGGATATAATAAAAAAGCTCAAATATAATAATATTATTTATTATTGAGTGAATTTTTTCATTTACATAGCATTGTACTTAAAGACTAATTTTTTCGATATTTTTTGTTATATAAACTACATTACTATATATATTAATGTTTTGTTCCAACAATATAATTTTTTCAATATACATTTCAATTCTATATTTCAAATTATCGTTTAAGTATTTTATAGACTCTTTGTTTGCAGCTGAGCAATGCTTATTATATCTTGACATACTCACACATTTGTTTAAAATGATGATTTCATACATTTCAAAGTGTTTTTTCAAGGCTCCAGTCACTTGTTAATCATAACAAGTAATGCTGATGACGTATGTATATCGTTATTTATCAGCTTGAGCTGTTCGTCAGTGAGCTCGTTCAATTAAGCTAGTAGGAAAAACTTCATAAAAATTATAGAACTTCATTTTTATTTATCCACGAATTATGTGAGCAGTCAAACCCTAACCATTTCACAAAGACCTGTGTTCCTTTTCTCTTTAAAACTCTTACTACTAAATATATATTTGGGTGTTTAGTTTTCTGTAGCTCATCTTCATAAAATCCACCTGCAACAGGTTGATCCAAATAATCCTTCAGTTTATATGTTACTGGGTTTGTTAGGTTTATTTTTGAAACTGTAAATATTTCAGTTGACCAGTTTGGAGTATAACCTTTTTCGAATACATTTTTCAACTTTGATATTCTAACAAAATCACCTAACTTCAGCTTTGCACGACCAGCAATTTTTATGTTACTATATACAGTATTAAGTAAATTTTTCTCATTTTTACTATTAACATCAGCTGGACACATTTTTACTGTACTGTGCTTTGTATTATTGTAGGATTCGAGTAAATTTGGTAAAATATCAATCCACTTGTAAAATCCACGAAAACTGAACTCCTTCCACATTTTATTTTTCAGTGTTCTATTGAACCTTTCAACTACGCTTGCTTTCAAGTTGCTAAATGTAGAATAGTGATTTATATTATATTTTTGTAATACTTCTTTAAAATATTTATTATAAAATTCTTTTCCATTATCTGTTTGCAAATTCTTAGGTTTTCTCTTCTGTTTGATAATATCTTGGAATACTTTAGCAATTCCTTCACCTGATTTGGATTTTACAGGTTTAGCCCAAGCATACTTAGAAAATACATCAATTACAGTTAACATGTATTTGTATCCTTTATTTTTGTTTGCGTATGGTATCATTTCGACAAGATCAGCTTGCCATAAATCGTTCAAGCCTTTTGTTATTACTCTGCGTCTATCATAATGTCTTCTAGCTTGTTTGTGTAGTTCTTCAATAATTTCTCTCTTGGTCATTTTTTTTTTGTGATTTAAATTTTATTTTTTTCTGGTAGTTTATTCTCGTTTTTTAATTCATCAATTTTTATTTTAAAATCATTCAAAGCTTTCAATTTGAATGCTTTGTCAATTTCTTCATTAATTAAAGCTTTTATAATCAATATTTCATTTTCAAATTCTTTTTTAATAGCTTGCACTATACTATCAACATATAACTTATTAGCAGCTTGATCCTTATGAAGCGGTGATGGTAAATTGCCTATATGTTTTAATTTGGCATTAAATATATATTCATTATTTGTTTGTTGCAAAATAATAGTATTCAAATTCAGAAATTTTTCTATATCAATAATTCTTTTATCTATATAACCTTTTGTAACTACATCACCATCAGTCATTGCTCTTCCAATATTCGAAATTTGTTTCCCATTTAAATCAAAACTTCCATATTCATCAAAAGAAAATGTGGCAATGTTCTTTCGTTTTTTCATAGAATAACGACCAAATTTATCCACTGACATGTTAAAAGTAGTTTCTATTAGAAATAAACGTCTTTATTATTGTAAAGACAAACTTAAAATGAACGAACATTATGTGAAAACTATTTTATTATATTTGCTTCTTTCAATTCTTCAATAATTGAAATGATTTCATTATCATGACCTGAATGACCACTGTTTTTAGAGGCTATTAGTAATTGCAATCTATCAACCAATTCATTTGGATTATCCCAGTAGATATACTCCCGTTTTCCATTAGAATACTGCATATTTAATGGTAATAGACCAGAACCAGTTGGTAAGTATTTGACAGGTGGTTTTCTTCTTCTTTTTGAACCCAATGGTTCTTCTTTCTTGGTAAAATATGGTTTGATTATAGTGAAATATTTTGGAGTACTTGAAGTTTTAAGTAAATTATTTGTTGAATTTTTGTGTGCATTTGTTTGTTCTAATATATTTATATACTCAATTTTGTCTTCTTCTGTGAAATGCTCAGGTTTCTTCATAAATATCAATTCATAAAGACCTTCAGTTCCTTTGTATCCCTTATCGTCAATAATAATATCATTCTTATCTATATGAACTTCCTTTCTACCCAATCTAAATATTCCATCCTTTTTATTATACTTTAATCCATACACATTATCTAATTCTTTATCTTTATTTATAATTTTCAAGAGATATACATGTCCTATATCACCAAATTTCAATTTTAAATCTTCCATTTCAAGTTTTTGTTGGGGGGTATTTGATGATTCTTGAGCCTGTGATGTAGGTGATATTATGGGAGAATCTTCATAAATATCTTCATCTTTCACATTAAAACTGGTACTTGGAGTTTCAACATTAAAATCCAAAACCTTCCTCACATACGACCTTCTCTCCTTTGGAAGTAATACATTTTCTTTACCTATACTTTTTTTTATATTAGTTCCGTTTTTCTTTTCTTGTACTTTTGTATTTCCAACAAGCGTTTCAAGTGGATTTGTGATGGGTTTAAATGTTTCTTCCAATAAAATATTTTCATCCATTTTGCTATGTTTTAATGCATTTAATTTTTTCCTCAATACTTCACTAACATTAACTATTTCCTCAAGATTTTTGTTATTATTCATTTTTGTCATTGTAAATAGAACGAAGCTCAAGAAAATTATCCAATTCTTTACGATAACGTCCTTTCTCTTCACTGTCCTTGTCTATAACTGCGAATCCATATTTAGTTTCCCAACATCTTATACAAATTCCTTGAGCTTATTGAATGACATATCCGTATTCACATGATCGTCATAAATATGCCGTAAATTCGTTTCGTCTTGCTTGAATATTATAATAAAATTAGCATTGTCCCTGATTAATTGATTGGGTATCTTTGCATAAGATTGTGAAAGATAAAAACAATCAATATCACTATGTCTACCCATACTGAAAAAATTACGCATACAGTCTTGTTTATCACATATAATGTCGTCAAAAATAATGATGGAAAATATTTTAGCTTCAGTAGGTTTTATAACATCAACATTTTCACTGAACGAATGATACCCCATACCCTTAACTCTTGAAATACACTTTTGTAGAAAATTATACTTAGGTTGATTCGATGATTAAGAGTACAAATATATATTCTTGAATTTTAATCCATTTGGATGTGTGAGTAAACTAAGTAAAATATTTGTTTTACCACAATTACTTGGTCCAACGATAATACATCTTATGCTATTAGGTAGTAAGTCGCTATGTTTTTTTATAATTTTTCTACTTTCTTTATCATCAAAATTGTTTATTTGGAAACGATGTTTTTGCTTTATAAATTTCATGGTAACTACTGGTTTTCATATAAAAATACTCTCCTATATATAAATATTCAGTTAAGTAAAATGCACCAATGCTTATACATCGAAAAAAGTTTCACGGAAAAGGATTGGTGAATGAGGCAATTAACTCCCTACCTATAGAGTTACATATTCCAGGTTATCAATTTTGTGGTCCAGGAACTAAATTGGAAAAAAGATTGAATAGGGGAGACAGGGGTATTAATCCATTGGATGTTGCATGTCGTGAACACGATATAGCTTATTCAGTTAGTAATAATTTGAATGATCGTCACAACGCTGATAAAATTTTACAAGAAAAAGCTTGGAAAAGAGTTAAATCTAACGACGCAAAATTTAGTGAAAAAGTAGCTGCTTGGACAGTAACTAACGCCATGAAGGCAAAACAGAAACTTGGAATGGGAATGAATAAGAAAAAAAAAGCTCAGAAATCGAAGAAACGGCGGGTACTGAAAACACCTCGAAAGCTTGGTGGCTTTTTACCACTGGCACTTCTTCCATTAATTGGAAAAGCATTACTTGCTGGCGCTGCAAGTGGTGCTGCTTCATATGGTGCCAACAAAGCCCTAGGTAAAGGTCTTTACTTAAAACCATATAAAACAGGTGGTGGTATGAAAAAGAACAAAAGAAAGAAAAAAAACTCCAAAAAATAAAATTACCAAAGAAGCCTTTGACAAATATTGATATAAAAAAATATGTAAGCAAGTATAATATAAAAAATTTCCGCGGAGTTTACATGCGGAACAATTTACCCAAGAGCCCATTAAAAAACGAGTCTGCTGTAATAAATTTAGATTCTTATGATGGTTCTGGTACTCATTGAGTAGCCTATGTTAAAAAAAATAATATAGTAAATTATTTTGACAGTTCTGGAAATTTACCTCCGCCAAGAGAGTTAGTGAATTATTTTGGACCTAATATTGAAATAAATTATAATTACAATGGTTTTCAAAACTTCAATGCATACAATTGTGGTCATTCATGCTTAGAATATCTTATAAAATATCAAGCATGAATATTCATCATATCAGTTACAACATGGAATCAATATCATTCACACTTACAGGAAAAGAGTCCATAATTTTTGCAGACTATTTTCCACCAATTGAATTGGATAATAATTGTGAATATGTAATGGGTTTAATCAATTTCGACACATTTCATTCAATACCAAACATTGATGGAACTAATAATAAATTCTATTATAAAAAACAAGCAGATAAAGATTTTACACTGTTTCAAATACCAGTGGGGTCGTATGAAATTGAGGATATTGAACAGGTATTGAGAAAAGAATTGAATGATCCTAATTACATTTCCGAAGAAAAACTTGAATCAAATAATATTGAAAGAGAGGGGGAAAAAAAGAAACATGATTTCATTTTTCTAAAACCAAATAATAATACGTTGAAATGTGAGCTCAGAAGTACTGTTACAATTGATTTCACAAAAGAAGATTCATTTGGTTCACTATGGGGATTTGAAAAACGAATATTAGAACGGAACACATTTCATGAAAGTGATTCACCTGTTAATATAATAAAAGTGAATGCAATTTTATTAGAATGTAATATAATATCAGAAGCCTATAAAAATGATTCACCTGCGCATACTATACACCAATTCTTTCCTGAAGTTGCGCCAGGTAATAAAATTAATTTAGTACCTCCAAGTCCTATATATTTAGAAGTGAACACAAAATTGATAAGCAGCATTACTATACATATTGTTGACCAAGAAGGAAGATTTGTAAATTTCCAAGGTGAAACAATAACAGTTAGACTTCACTTGAAAAAAGTCTAAATAAAAAAATGGGAATTGATTATAAAAGAGCAAAATCCAATTGTGGTAAAATTAGTTCGTCGAAAGTCATTAAGGAGTTAACAAGAAAAAATAAGAATTTCCTCAAATTACTTGGGTTTCATTTAAAAAAAAAAATAGAAAAGAAAAGAACAGAATGAGTGATATATTGGATGTAACGTCAGGAATATCTTTTGATAATGCAATAAGTCGAATTGAAATGCACAGCCATCAACCGTTGGTTGCATCAGCATTTAACAATTGTGATGAGATTCGAATTCAAATTCAACAGCAAGACATATACACATTACCAAACCAAAGCTTCTTATATATTGAAGGTAAATTATCAACAGAAGAAAATGCTGTACCTCCTAATGATACAAAAATAACAAATAATGGTATTGCATTTCTATTTGATGAAATTAAATACTTGGTAAATAGTGTTGAGGTAGATAAAACAAAAAATGTTGGAATTACATCTACTTTAAAGGCATATGGCTCCTTAACTAATGTTGAAAGTAAAAATCTGGAAAACGCTGGATGGGGGCAGGACATTAATATTTTAGATGCTAATGGGAATTTTAATGTTTGTCTCCCTTTAAAAATGCTACTTGGGTTCTGTGAAGATAATACGAAAATTATGGTGAATGTTAGGCAAGAGCTAGCACTTATAAGAGCAACAACTGATGCTAATGCTTATACATTTACAGCCAATTTGAAACTTCAATTGAATAAAATACATTGGAGAGTTCCTCATATTCATGTTAACGATGAGTATAGGTTAAAATTATTAAAAATAGTTAATCCAAATCGATTCATATCTTGTGCTTTCCGTTCTTGGGATTTATATGAATATCCCGCTCTTCAATTGTCAAAAAAACAAACATGGTCGATTAAATCCTCTACTCAAATGGAAAAACCCAGATTTGTTATTATTGGTTTTCAAACTGATCGTAAAAATCAAAAAGATAAAAACAGCAGTAACTTTGATATTTGTAATTTAACAAATATAAAACTATATTCAAACTCAGTTTGTTATCCATATGATAACATGAATCTTGATTTTAAAAATAATCATTATGCCTTACTGTACGATATGTATGCGAAATTTCCTCAAGCTTATTATAATTACTACGAAACATATATTGGACCAGCTCTTAGTAAATCAGAATTCAAATCAATTGCTCCAATCATAATCATAAACTGTTCTAATCAAAATGATTCAATAAAAAATAGTGCTGTAGATGTTAGATTAGAATTTGAATCTAGCGAGAATTTTCCTGAAAACACAAGTGCATATTGTTTGATCATTCACGATGAAATTATAGAATATAACCCACTCACAAGTGCAATTAGAACATTAGTATAAAATAGTCATTGAAACAACTAGGAATGGAGTTAATTGTTGATATACAGGGATTTAATGCGGAAAATTATATAATGGTAGCAAAAGAAATTGCTATCATGTCAAGAGATGGGAATAAGCTGTGTCATTTATTATTTGAGCCACCATTTTCCTGGAACCAACTGGAATCAAAATATAGAAGACAAGCTGTTTGGTTATATAAAAATTATCATGGATTTCGTTGGGATGATGGCTGCATACCATATACCAAACTTTCGGAAACAATTATACCTATATTAAATAGTGCAAAAGTAATATATGTTAAAGGTGATGTGAAAAAAGTATACCTTGAGTCAGTCAATAATAAATACAATGTTATATCTTTAGAGGAATGTAGAGCTCTTAAGAATATTCTTTCACGAAGAACTTGTTTTAATCACTGCAATAACTGTGCAATAAGTGATGTATATAAATTTAAAGACTATTTAGATGATGGATTGTATAAATCAATAGATATATAATAAATATAATTTTTGAAAAAAAGAGTATATTTTTTTTTTTATTTTCAAACTTGTAAGGTTTATTAATTATTCATTTGTTTTTTTCATCTCAAGTAATTGTATAAGGCAAGTACTAACTTGTTTTATGTTTCATTAATAAGTTATTGTTTTTAATTTTTTTTTTGAAAGTTATTTTAATTCAAGTAATATAATATAAAAGATTGTATTTTTTTTTAATACATCATCAGTGTTCATTTTACTTTCGTAAAGATTGGAAGTAAAAAAAAATTTCTCATGATGAGTTCAAAAATATTAGCAAATTATTTATTACAAGTTTATAAGGACATGTGCGCATCGTCAAAAAGAAGAAGTGAATTGTATGAACAAATTATAAAAGAAAATTCAACCGATAGCGAAATACTTAAAATAATTGGTGACTTAGCTTGTGATGCATATATTTGTGAAAAATTGAGTGATAACTCATTTATTGATATATTAAATTTATCTAGTGGTAATGATTCATTAAATATTTGGGGAAAACTTCCAGTTTCTTACAAAATAAACCCTAATGTAATAAAGAGGCTACCATGTGTGGAGCATTGGAATTTACCTAATTAACACATACAAATGGATGGTCCACCACCATGTATTGGAAATTGTAAAACCTGTGCTTTTTAATCCATTTAATTTGTTCTGGAAAAGTTGAAGTAAAAAATGTTAATCTTAAAAAAATATTTAATTGTGCAAATAGTGTTATTATATATAAATAAGCACTTTTTTTGTTATTTATAACCATTCTTATTCAAGAAGTATGCTAATAAACATATAAGCTAAAACATGTTGTTTTTTTATCTGATTTTATTGTTGAGTATTAGTGTTTATTCTAGTGTTAACCACTTTCAATTAGTTGTGAATTATTTAAATCATTATGGTTACTTAAACTTAACAACTACTGAATTATTCAAACTAGATAAAAATAGCACGATATTCATAGAAGGATTAAAAACATTTCAACAAAGATATAATTTACAAAATACGAGTGAAATTAATAAAGAAGTGATTAATTTTGTACAAAAATATAGATGTGGTGTTGAAGATGTATATTTCCGAACTCATCCAATAAAATGGGCTAATAATACAATTTATTGGAATTTTTATGGTAATATTCAAGAACAGAACCTTGTGCTGGATTCAATCAAAATTGCATTTGAAGTCTGGGCTAATCACACAAATCTTCATTTTATAGAAGTTATTGATCCTCATGATGCTACTATTTTAATATCATTTGGAACATCACCCCATCACTATAGCTATTTCACTCACAATTTTTGTAATAGTATATTCGATGGACCAGGCAACATGTTGGGACACGCAGAATACCCCAATACAAATATGCAATCAGAAGTTCATTTAGATTCAACAGAAAATTGGTCTTACGAGCTAGTAGAACCACCAAATGGTGAGATTAGCCTTTTTGATGTACTTGTACACGAAATTGGACACTCCCTTGGAATTGAACATTCAAACATCCCAGATAGTATTATGTTTCCAGCATACGATAATAATGTGTTTAAAAATGGTAATGGTAAACCTTATGGTTTATCTGTGGATGACATAAATGCTATTCAATCTTTGTATGGAAGAAGAAACCAGAATACCATTCCAACAACAACAACAAAATATTACGCTAAGCCTAATAATGTTATAACCGAAGCAACTATTATTCCAAATTTTCAACCCAATTTATGTAAACTAACAAATGTTAATAAGTTTCTAGTACTTAATAAGAAACTATATATATTTTATAATCAATGGGTTTGGATTAAAAATCTTAACGAGAAAAATTTTAATGAAACACCATATTTATTGACAGATTGGTTGAACTTTATACCTAAATTCTTCAAAAGATTGAATGCTATTTATCAAAGACCAAATGGAAACGTTGTAATAATAATAGATGACGTGACATATAATATAAAATTACCATCTCTTCAATTGGAAAGTACTCAAACTCCCTATATCAGTCGCATTACCAATATTAATGGAGCTGTTTCAACAAACAACGGACAGACTTATATATTTTATCAAAATAATTCGTATATAAAAATAAATGAATGTGAATTTAATACTGAAGAATATGAAACATTAGATTCAATTTTTCCTGGAGTTCCAAATAATATTAAATCAGTTTTTAAGTATACAAATGGACGTATATATTTTTTCATAAACAATTACTACCATGAATTCAATGAATTTACAGAATCACTTGAAAAAGCCAAGAAATTTGAGTTTTCTTTTTTTAATATCAGTTGTCCAAATATTAGTTTATATGAACAATTGAAAATATTGTTATCAAAACTAATAAATAATGTTTAAATTAAGTTCATTATACTTTTATTGATGTTACTTCTTAGCTTTCATTTGAAATCTGTAAGTTTTGTAAAATAAAAATTAGAAATATAAATAATTAACAAAATTTTCTATAAGACTGTTTATTTATTTTTTTTCCTCATCAAATAAATACACTCAATTACATTAACATTATAAACAACTATTATTGTCAATAGGAAAAATTACAAAAATAATATAGTTTAATCATTTAATTTATCTCTAATACTTCATTAATATTTTCCCCATTAAAATACTGGACAGTATCATTAACTACATCTGGATAAGTTAATAATATTTGCTTTATTGCTAAATTATGAATATTATTCAAATTATTAACTATATTATAAATATTGGAGAAAATTTCTCCTTCACATGTTAATGACTGTTTTACAATATTAAAATAGTAGTTGAAAAAGTTTAAAGATTCCAAGTACTTAATTGTAGAATTCAAAAAATCTGAAATTAAAAATAAATTGTTAAGACTTGTATTGCTCAGATAGATTTGTTTATTCTGTGACTCAATGATAATAATTTTTTTATTCTCTATAAAATCAAATAAAATTTTATTATTGAAAAATGAATACGATACGAGAAATTTGTTTACAAGAAGCTTTCTTATTAGCTGGATATTTTTTACCGTTATTGTTCGTTTTCACTTGCTATATGTAATTCAACAATTAAAAAATATTACAAAATGAAATACAAGAAAATCTTACCATTTTCTCTTCCTTATTTTTTTTTACACACATATCAATATAAATCTTTTCACTTGAAAAAATGTGTATCAACACTGGATAAAACAATAAAATTTCTGTCTTTTTATATATTTTTCTTATCATTCTATACAAATCCTGCGCAGTAAAACGTTCACACATGAAAATTATTATTAAAAAAAGTATCCAATAACTTTTAAAAGTGATGTTCTTATTGAAAATCATTTTTTTCTTTGAAGTAATTATTTCTGTAATCATTTAATTTATACTCCAACATTAGTGTTAAAATAATGGAATATTGTTTAATTTTATATTGAAAACGAAAACGATCTCTTGCATATTGCTCCCATATTCCTTGACGACTTAATTTGTATGCATATTTCCACGCTATCATGTGATGTACTATTACTTTATCATTGAACGTTACAGATTTCATATCAATTAAAGAATGTATAACAAAAAGCTTGTGGCTATTGAAAATAGAAAGCATAAAATTCTAACAGCTATTTTATAATACAAAATAATACGACTTTATCACTATGTAAGTCCAAATTTCCGTTCTACTGATAAGTCTTCCGTTCAATTTTGATTTACAATAACCTTGAAACTAGTCACAAAAGATAAATCTTTCTGCAGAGCATGTAACAACGAATGTAAGCTTATCAATTTTATTGTTATCAAACGTATACATCCTGCATTCATATATATATATGTATATATATATATATATATATATATATATATATATATATATATATATATATATATATATATATATATATATATATATATATATATATATATATATATATATATATATATATATATATATACAATTATATCTCTGTTATAATATTTTTTATTCGTTGATCTGAGTACACATGCACTCGCAAAACTTATTGACAAAATTCATTTGCAAACGATACTTATTAGTGTGTAATGACACAAAAAAAAATCTTTAACACACCACAAAAATCTTCCAGATGCCCCTACATTTTTTTTCTTGCAACCTTTAGCTACTCATTCACAGATGGCAGCATCAGCGCGCTTCTTTTCATTTTATTTTTTTCTTGCAACCTTTAGCCACTCATTCACAGATGGCAGCATCAGCGCGCTTCTTTTCATTTTCAACCATTTCTTAAGACGTTGATCAAAAAATTTCTCAAGACGTTCTTATCATTTCTTAAGACGCTGTCCAAGAAAAACTCAAGACGTTCTTATCATTTCTTAAGACGTTGGCCAAGAGAACTCAAGTCGTTCTTATCATTTCTCAAGACGTTCTTATCATTTCTTAAGACGCTGTCCAAGAAAAACTCAAGACGTTCTTATCATTTCTTAAGACGTACTTATCATTTCTTAAGACGTTCGCCAAGAAAACTCAAGACGTTCTTATCAGTTCTTAAGACGTTCTTATCACTGATGACCTTGAGATTGAGCCAGAAGCCGCTTCTTATATCTACTAATATGAACTTTTTGATTGTGAAAATCTGCCCGGGAAAGCGTGATTTCGACTCATTCCAAAGTTTGTAAAACTGCGAATAGCACTCCAAAAACACGGAATATGATGTATTTGGTGCTAGATTCTGCCGTATAACGCATTTCTGGAGCAAAATCTTGCTTCTGAGCAGATTTACAGAATCAAAAATTTCTCAACGAAACTCAGAAAAAACGCTGATCACTCGCTGGAAACGCAAAATTTTGTGCATTTGAGGACGGATTCATGCGTATTATGTTGTATTGGATAGATTTATGTAATTTGCGATACTTTGAAATCGCTGAGAATGTGGTAGTTTTGACTTATTTCAAACTTCATATAACTGCAGATAGCGCTCTGAAAACATGAGATATGATGTTTTTGTTGATGGATTCATACATAGTATGAGGTCCTGAATAGGAATATGAACTTTTTGATAGTGAAAATCTGCCTGGAAAAGCGTGATTTCGACTTATTCCAAATTTTGTAAAACTGCGAATAGCACTCTAAAAACACAGAATATGATGTATTTGGTGCTAGATTCTGCCTTTTAACGCATTTCTGAAGCAAAATCTTGCTTCTGAGCAGATTTACAGAATCAAAAATTTCTCAACGAGACTCAGAAAAAACGCTGATAACTCGCTGGGAACGCAAAATTTTTTGCATTTGAGGACGAATTCATGCGTATTATGTTGTATTGGATAGATTTATGTGATTTGCGATACTTTAAAACCGCTGAGAATGTGGTAATTTCAACTTATTTCAAACTTCATATAACTGCAGATAGCGCTCTGAAAACACGAGATATGATGTTTTTGTTGATGGATTCATACATATTATGAGTTCCTGAATAGGAATATGAACTTTTTGATTGTGAAAATCTGCCTGGAAAAGCGTGATTTCGACTTATTCCAAAGTTTGTAAAACTGCGGATAGCACTCTAAAAACACGATATATGATGTATTTGGTGCTAGATTCTGCCATATAACACATTTCTGAAGCAAATCTTGATTCTATGCAGATTTACAGAATCAAAAATTTCTCAACGAGACTCAGAAAAAACGCTGATAACTCGCTGGGAACGCCAAATTTTGTGCCTTTGAGGACGGATTCATGCGTATTATGTTGCATTGGATAGATTTATGTGATTTGCGATACTTTGAAACCGCTGAGAATGTGGTAATTGTGACTTATATCAAACTTCATATAACTGCAGATAGCGCTCTGAAAACACGAGATATGATGTTTTTGTTGATGGACTCATACATATTATAAGGTCCTGAATAGGAATATGAACTTTTTGATTGTGAAAATCTGCCCGGAAAAGCGTGATTACGACTTATTCCAAAGTTTGTAAAACTGCGAATAGCACTCTAAAAACACGAAATATAATGTATTTGGTGCTAGATTCTGCCATATAACGCATTTCTGAAGCATAATCTTAATTCTATGCAAATTTACAGAATCAAAAATTTCTCAACGAGACCCAGAAAAAACGCTGATAACTCGCTAGGAGCGCAAAATTTTGTGCCATTGAGGACGGATTCATGCGTATGATGTTGTATTGGATAGATTTATGTGATTTGCGATACTTTGAAACCGCTGAGAATGTGGTAATTTTGACTTATTTCAAACTTCATATAACTGCAGATAGCGCTCTGAAAACATGAGATATGATGTTTTTGTTGATGGATTCATACATATTGGGAGTTCCTGAATAGGAATATGAATTTTTTGATAGTAAAAATCTGCCCGGAAAAGCGTGATTTCGACTTATTCCAAAGTTTGTAAAACTGCGAACAGCACTCTAAAAACACGAAATATGATGTATTTGGTGCTAGATTCTGCCATATAACGCATTTCTGAAGCAAAATCTTGCTTCTTAGCAGATTTACAGAATCTAAAATTTCTCAACGAGACTCAGAAATAACGCTGATAACTCGCTGGAAACGCAAAATTTTGTGTATTTGAGGACAGATTCATGCATATTATGTTGTATTGGATAGATTTATGTGATTTGCGTTACTTTGAAACCGCTGAAAATGTGGTAATTTTGACTTATTTCAAACTTCATATAACTGCAGATAGCGCTCTGAAAACACGAGATATGATGTATTTATTGATGGATTCATACATATTATGAGGTTCTAAATAGGAATATGGACTTTCTGATCGTGAAATTCTGCCTGGAAAAGCGTGATTTCGACTTATTCCAAAGTTTGTAAAACTGCAAATAGCACTCTAAAAACACGAAATATGATGTATTTGGTGCTAGATTCTGCCATATAACGCATTTCTGAAGCAAAATCTTGCTTCTAAGTAGATTTACAGAATCAGAAATTTCTCAACGAAACTCAGAAAAAACGCTGATAACTCGCTGGAAACGCAAAATTTTGTGCATTTGAGAACGGATTCATGCGTATTATGTTGAATTGGATAGATTTATGTGATTTGCGGTACTTTGAAATCGCTGAGAATGTGGTAATTTTGACTTATTTCAAACTTCATATAACTGCAGATTGCGCTCTGAAAACACGAGATATGATGTTTTTGTTGATGGATTCATACATATTATAAGATCCTGAATAGGAATATGAACTTTTTGATTGTGAAAATCTGCCCGGAAAAGCGTGATTTCGACTTATTCCAAAGTTTGTAAAACTGCGAATAGCACTCTAAAAACACAAAATATGATGTATTTGGTGCTAGATTCTGCCGTATAACGCATTTCTAAAGCAAAATCTTGCTTCTGAGTAGATTTACAGAATCAAAAATTTTTCAACAAGACTCAGAAAAAACGCTGATAACTCGCTGGAAACGCAAAATTTTGTGCATTTGAGGACGAATTCATGCGTATTATGTTGTATTGGATAGATTAATGTGATTTGCGATACTTTGAAATCGCTAAGAATGTGGTAATTTTGACTTATTTCAAACTTCATATAACTGCAGATAGCGCTCTAAAACACGAGATATGATGTTTTTGTTGATGGATCTATACATAGTATGAGATCCTGGATAGGAATATGAACTTTTTGATTGTGAAAATCTGCCCGGAAAAGCGTGATTTCGACTTATTCCAAAGTTTGTAAAACTGCGAATAGCACTCTAAAAACACGAAATATGATGTATTTGGTGCTAGATTCTGCCATATAGCGCATTTCAGAAGCAAAATCTTGCTTCTGAGCAGATTTACAGAATCAAAAATTTCACAACGAAACTCAGAAATAACGCTGATAACTCGCTGGAAACGCAAAATTTTGTGCATTTGAGGACGGATTCATGCGTATTATGTTGTATTGGATAGATTTATGTGATTTGCGATACTTTGCAATCGCTAAGAATGTGGTAATTTTGACTTATTTCAAACTTCATATAACTGCAGATAGCGCTCTGAAAACACGAGATATGATGTTTTTTTTGATGAATTCATACACATTATGAGTTCCTGAATAGGAATGTGAACTTTTTGATTGTGAAAATCCGCCCGGAAAAGCGTGATTTCGACTTATTCCAAAGTTTGTAAAACTGCAAATAGCACTCTAAAAACACGTAATATGATGTATTTGGTGCTAGATTCTGCCGTATAACGCATTTCTGAAGCAAAATCTTGATTCTATGCAGATTAACAGAATCAAAAATTTCTCTACGAGACTCAGAACAAACGCTGATAACTTGCTGGGAACGCCAAATTTTGTGCATTTGAGGACGGATTCATGCGTGTTTTGTTGCATTGGATAGATTTATGTGATTTGCGATACTTTGAAACCGCTGAGAATGTGGTAATTTTGACTTATTTCAAACATCATATAACTGCAGATAGCGCTCTGAAAACACGAGATATGATGTTTTTGTTGATGGATTCATACATATTATGAGTTCCTGAATGGGAATATGAACTTTCTGATTGTGACAATCTGCCCGGAAGAGCGTGATTTCGACTTATTCCAAAGTTTGTAAAACTGCGAATAGCACTCTAAAAACACGAAATATGATGTATTTGGTGCTAGATTCTGCCATATAACGCATTTCTGAAGCAAAATCTTGCTTCTGAGCAGATTTACAGAATCAAAAATTTCTCAACGAGACTCAGAAGAAACGCTGATAACCCGCTGGAAACGCAAAATTTTGTGCATTTGAGGACGGATTCATGCGTATGATGTTGTATTGGATATATTTATGTGATTTGCGATACTTTCAAACCGCTGAGAATGTGGTAATTTTGACTTATTTCAAACTTCATATAACTGCAGATAGCGCTCTGAAAACATGAGATATGATGTTTTTGTTGATGGATTCATACATAATTAGAGTTCCTGAATAGGAATACAACTTTTTGATTGTGAAAATCTGCCCGGAAAAGCGTGATTTCGAATTATTCCAAAGTTTGTAAAACTGCGAATAGCACTCTAAAAACACGAAATATGATGTATTTGGTGCTAGATTCTGCCATATAACGCATTTCTGAAGCAAAATCTTGCTTCTGAACAGATTTACAGAATCAAAAATTTCTCAACGAGACTCAGAAAAAACGCTGATAACTCGCTGGAAACGCAGAATTTTGTGCATTTGAGGACGGATTCATGCGTATTATGTTGTATTGGATAGATTTATGTGATTTGCGATACTTTGAAACCGCTGAGAATGTGGTAATTTTGACTTATTTCAAACTTCATATAACTGCAGATAGCGCTCCGAAAACACGAGATATGATGTTTTTGTTGATGGATTCATACATATTATGAGTTCCTGAATAGCAATATGAACTTTTTGATCGTGAAAATCTGCCTGGGAAAGCGTGATTTCGACTTATTCCAAAGTTTGTAAAACTGCGAATAGCACTCTAAAAACACGAAATATAATGTATTTGGTGCTAGATTCTGCCGTATAACGCATTTCTGAAGCAAAATCTTGCTTCTGAGCAGATTTACAGAATCAAAAATTTCTCAACGAAACTCAGAAAAAACGCTGATTACTCGCTGGAAACGCAAAATTTTGTGCATTTGAGGACGGATTCATGCGTATCATGTTGTATTGGATAGATTTATGTGATTTGCGATACTTTGAAATCGCTAAGAATGTGGTGATTTTGACTTATTTCAAACTTCATATAACTGCAGATAGCGGTCTGAAAACACAAGATATGATGTTTTTGTTGATGGATTCATACATAGTATGAGGTCCTGAATAGGAATATGAACTTTTTGATTGTGAAACTCTGCCCGGAAAAGCGTGATTTTGACTTATTCCAAAGTTTGTAAAACTGCGAATAGCACTCTAAAAACACGATATATGATGTTTTCGGTGCTAGATTCTGCCATATAACGCATTTCTGAAGCAAAATCTTGCTTCTGAGCAGATTTACAGAATCAAAAATTTCTCAACGAGACTCAGAATAAACGCTGATAACTCGCTGGAAACGCAAAATTTTGTGTATTTGAGGACAGATTTATGCGTATTATGTTGTATTGGATAGATTTATGTGATTTGCGATACTTTGAAATCGCTGAGAATGTGGTAATTTTGACTTATTTCAAACTTCATATAACTGCAGATAGCGCTCTGAAAACACGAGATATGATGTTTTTGTTGATGGATTCATACATATTGAGAGTTCCTGAATAGGAATATGAACTTTTTGATCGTGAGAATCTGCCCCGAAAAGCGTGATTTAGACTTATTCCAAAGTTTGTAAAACTGCGAATAGCACTCTAAAAACACGAAATATGATGTATTTGGTGCTAGATTCTGCCATATAACGCATTTCTAAAGCAAAATCTTGCTTCTGAGCACATTAACTGAATCAAAAATTTCTCAACGAGACTCAGAAAAAACGCTGATAACCCGCTGGAAACGCAAAATTTTGTGTATTTGAGGACAGATTCATACGTATTATGTTGTACTGGATAGATTTATGTGATTTGCGATACTTTGAAACTGCTGAGAATGTGGTAATTCTGATTTATTTCGTACTTTATATAACTGCAGAAAGCGCTCTGAAAACACGAGATATGATGTTTTTGTTGATGGATTCATACATATTATAAGGTCCTGAATAGGAATATGAACTTTTTGATTGTGAAAATCTGCCCGGAAAAGCGTGATTTCGACTTATTCCAAAGTTTGTAAAACTGCGAATAGCACTCTAAAACACGAAATATGATGTATTTGGTGCTAGATTCTGCCATATAACGCATTTCTGAAGCAAAATTTTGATTCTATGCAGATTTACAGAATCAAAAATTTCTCAACGAGACTCAGAATAAACGCTGATAACTCGCTGGAAACGCAAAATTTTGTGTATTTGAGGACAGATTTATGCGTATTATGTTGTATTGGATAGATTTATGTGATTTGCGATACTTTGAAATCGCTGAGAATGTGGTAATTTTGACTTATTTCAAACTTCATATTACTGCAGATAGCGCTCTGAAAACATGAGATATGATGTTTTTGTCGATGGATTCATACATATTGAGAGTTCCTGAATAGGAATATTGACTTTTTGATTGTGAAAATCTGCCCGGAAAAGCGTGATTTCGACTTATTCCAAAGTTTGTAAAACTGCGAATAGCACTCTGAAAACACGAAATATGATGTATTTGGTGCTAGATTCTGCCATATAACGCATTTTGGAAGCAAGATCTTGCTTCTGAGCAGATTTACAGAATCAAAAATTTCTCAACGAAACTCAGAAAAAACGCTGATAACTCGCTGGAAACGCAAAATTTTGTGGATTTGAGAACAAATTCATGCGTGTTATCTTGTATTGGATAGATTTATGTGATTTGCGATACTTTGAAATCGCTGAGAATGTGGTAATTTTGACTTATTTCAAACATCATATAACTGCAGATAGCGCTCTGAAAACACGATATATGATGTTTTTGTTGATGGATCCATACATATTATGAGGTCCTGAATAGGAATATGAACTTTTTGATTGTGAAAATCTGTCCGGAAAAGCGTGATTTCGACTTATTCCAAAGTTTGTAGAACTGCGAATAGCACTCCAAAAACACGAAATATGATGTATTTGATGCTAGATTCTGCCATATAACGCATTTCTGAAGCAAAGCCTTGCTTTTGAGCAGATTTACAGAATCAAAAATTTCTCAACGAAACTCAAAAGAAACGCTGATAACTCGCTGGAAACGCAAAATTTTGTGCATTTGAGGACGGATTCATGCGTATTATGTTGTATTGGATAGATTTATGTGATTTGCGATACTTTGAAATCGCTGAGAATGAGGTAATTTTAACTTATTTCAAACGTCATATAACTGCAGATAGCGCTCTGAAAACACGAGATATGATGTTTTTGTTGATGGATTCATACATATTATGAGGTCCCGAATAGGAATATGAACTTTTTGATTGTGAAAATCTGTTTGGAAAAGCGTTATTTCGACTTATTCCAAAGTTTGTAAAACTGCGAATAGCACTCTAAAAACACGAAATATGATGTATTTGGTGCTAGATTCTGCCATATAACGCATTTCTGAAGCAAAATCTTGCTTCTGAGCAGATTTACAGAATCAAAAATTTCTCAACAAGACTCAGAGAAACGCTGATAACTCGCTGGGAACGCAAAATTTTGTGAATTTGAGGACGGATTCATGCGTATTATGTTGTATTGGATAGATTTATGTGATTTGCGATACTTTGAAATCGCTGAGAATGGGGTAATTTTGACTTATTTCAAACATCATATAACTGCAGATAGCGCTCTGAAAACACGAGATATGATGTTCTTGTTGATGGATTCACACATATTATGAGTTCCTGAATAGGAATATGAACTTTTTGATTGTGAAAATCTGCCCGGAAAAGCGTGATTTCGACTTATTCCAAAGTTTGTAAAACTGCGAATAGCACTCTAAAAACACGAAATATGATGTATTTAGTGCTAGATTCTGCCATATGACGCATTCCTAAAGCAAAATCTTGGTTCTGAGCTAATTTACAGAATCAAAAATCTCTCAACGAGACTCAGAAAAAACGCTTATAACTCGCTGGTAACGCAAAATTTTGTGCATTTGAGGACGGATTCATGTGTATGATGTTGTATTGGATAGATTTATGTGATTTGCGATACTTTGAAACCGCTGAGAATGTGGTAATTTTGACTTATTTCAAACTTCATATAACTGCAGATAGCGCTCTGAAAACACGAGATATGATGTTTGTGTTGATAGATTTATACATATTAAGAGTTCCTGAATGGGAATATGAACTTTTTGATTGTGAAAATCTGCCCGGAAAAGCGTGATTTCGACTTATTCCAAAGTTTGTAAAACTGCAAATAGCACTCTAAAAACACGAGATATGATGTATTTGGTGCTAGATTCTGCCATATAACGCATTTCGGAAGCAAAATCTTGCTTCTGAGCAGATTTACTGAATCTAAAATTTCTCAACGAAACTCAGGAAAAACGCTGATAACTCGCTGGAAACACAGAATTTTGTGCATTTGAGGACGGATCCATGCGTATTATGTTGTATTGGATAGATTTATGTGATTTGCGATACTTTGAAACCGCTGAGAATGTGGTAATTTTGACTTATTTCAAACTTCATATAACTGGAGATAGCGCTCTGAAAACACGAGATATGATGTTTTTGTTGATGGATTCATACATATTATAAGGTCTTGAATAGGAATATGAACTTTTTGATTGTGAAAATCTGCCCGGAAAAGCGTGATTTCGACTTATTCCAAAGTTTGTAAAACTGCGAATAGCACTCTAAAAACACGAAATATGATGTATTTGGTGCTAGATTCTGCCATATAACGCATTTCTGAAGCAAAATCTTGCTTCTGAGCAGATTTACAGAATCAAAAATTTCTCAACGAAACTCAGAGAAAACGCTGATAACTCGCTGGAAACGCAAAATTTTGTGCATTTGAGGACGGATTCATGCGTATCATCTTGTATTGGATAGATTTATTTGATTTGCGATACTTTGAAATCGCTGAGAATGTGGTAATTTTGCCTTATTTCAAACTTCATATAACTGCAGATGGCGCTCTGGAAACACGAGATATGATGTTTTTGTTGATGGATTCATACATATCATGAGTTCCTGAATAGGAATATGAACTCTTTGATTGTGAACATCTGCCCGGAAAAGCGTGATTTCGACTTATTCCAAAGTTTGTAAAACTGCGAATAGCACTCTAAAAACACGAAATATGATGTATTTGGTGCTAGATTCTGCCATATAACGCATTTCTGAAGCAAGATCTTGCTTCTGAGCAGATTTACAGAATCAAAAATTTCTCAACGAGACTCAGAAAAAACGCTGATAACTCGCTGGGAACGCAGAATTTTGTGCATTTGAGGACGGATTCATGCGTATGATGTTGTATTGGATAGATTTATGTGATTTGCGATACTTTGAAACCGCTGAGAATGTGGTAATTCTGACTTATTTCAAACTTCATATAACTGCAGATAGCGCTCTGAAAACACGAGATATGATGTTTTTGTTGATAGATTCATACATATTAAGAGTTCCTGAATGGGAATATGGACTTTCTGATTGTGACAATCTGCCTGGAAAAGCGTGAATTCGACTTATTACAAAGTTTGTAAAACTGCAAATAGCACTCTAAAAACACGAGATATGATGGATTTGGTGCTGGATTCTGCCATATAACGCATTTCGGGAGCAAAATTTTGCTTCTGAGCAGATTTACAGAATCAAAAATTTCACAACGAAACTCAGAAAAAACGCTGATAACTCGCTGGAAACGCAAAATTCTGTGCATTTGAGGACGGATTCATGCGTATTATGTTGTATTGGATAGATGCATGTGATTTGCGATACTTTGAAATCGCTGAGAATATGGTAATTTTGACCTATTTCAAACTTTATATAACTGCAGATAGCGCTCTGAAAACACGAGATATGATGTTTTTGTTGATGGATTATACATATTATAAGGTCTTGAATAGGAATATGAACTTTTTGATTGTGAAAATCTGCCCGGAAAAGCGTGATTTCGACTCATTCCAAAGTCTGTAAAACTGCGAATAGCACTCTGAAAACACGAAATATGATGTATTTGGTGCGAGATTCTGCCATATAACGCATTTCTGAAGCAAAATCTTGCTTCTGAGCAGATTTACAGAATCAATAATTTCTCAACGAGACTCAGAAAAAACGCTGATAACTCGCTGGGAACGCAAAATTTAGTGCATTTGAGGACGGATTCATGCGTATGATGTTGTATTGGATAGATTTATGTGATTTGCGATACTTTTAAACCGCTGAGAATTTTGACTTATTCCAAACTTCATATAACTGCAGATAGCGCTCTGAAAACACAATATATGACGTTTTCGTTGATGGATTCATACATATCAAGAGTTCCTGAATAGAAAATATGGACTTTTTGATTGTGAAAATCTGCCCGGAAAAGCGTGATTTCGACTTATTCCAAAGTTTGTAAAACTGCGAATAGCACTCTAAGAACACAAAATATGATTTTTGGTGCTAGATTCTGCCATATAACGCATTTCTGAAGCAAAATCTTGCTTCTGAGCAGATTTACAGAATCAAAAATTTTTCAACGAGACTCAGAAAAAACGCTGATAACTCGCTGGGAACGCAAAATTTTGTGCATTTGAGGTCGGATTCATGCGTATGATGTTGTATTGGATAGATTTATGTGATTTGCGATAGTTTGAAACCGCTGAGAATTTTGACTTACCTCAAACTTCATATAACTGCAGATAGCGCTCTAGAAACATGGGATATGATGTTTTTGTTGATGGATTCATACATATTAAGAGTTCCTGAATAGGAATATGAACTTTTTGATTGTGAAAATCTACCTGGAAAAGCGTGATTTCGACTCATTCCAAAGTTTGTAAAACTGCGGATAGCACCCTAGAAACAAGGAATATGATGTATTTGGTGCTAGATTCTGCCATATAACGCATTTCTGAAGCAAAATCTCACTTCTGAGCAGATTTACAGAATCAAAAATCTTTCAACGAGACTCAGAAAGAACGCTGATAACTCGCTGGGAACGCAAAATTTTGTGCATTTGAGGACGGATTAGTAGTATAACTAAGACTTTTCTGGACCACTTTCAAGGTCATCCGGCCTATTGCGTTGATAAACACCGGAAGTCTTATCACTTGTGACTAGCTTCAAGGTTATCTCAACCGCATTTCACCGGACGTCTAATCTAGACGGATGTGTGTGGCTTCCGGCCGTCCGGTCTACTTGCAGAAAATGCTTATCACTTGTGGCTAGCTTCAAGGTAACCGCGTCTAATCTAGACCTTTGGGAGCGGGGCCGGGGGCGGTATCGTTATCGTTGTTCGGTTGGGGGGCGGTGCCAGGAACTATAGTTTTGTATAAATCAGTGGTTTTATCTTGAATTTTTCATTGTTAAATGAAATTTTTCACCGTGTGTGTATAGAAATACAGTTTGTCTTAATTATGTCTTCATCATCGTCATTGGATGAAGTAATTGTCGATATGACAATACCCTTAGATTACATATTCCTTTTCATGTTACTGTTTACCCTTTTGATGGAGGTAATAGGCTTCAATTACATATTTCTTTTTATTATACTGTTTTTCCTATTCATGAAAGTATTAGGCTTTCGCTCATAATTGATCAAGGGACACCTACTAACTGGGGTGGGGAGAGCTGCGCCGTTGTGCGTTTGCGCAGTTGGTGTTAATTGTTAATATAAATTGTTTGTGTACATATATGCTCTTGTTTAGTAGCTGCTTCAATTTAGATTGGAAAGTATGTCACAGTCAGTATCAGAGAATTGCTTTTCGTTAGCCGTACATCATTGTTTAATATTGAATAAATCTGATGATGAACTGTTTGATTCAGATTATGAAATTGAGCCTAGAGTGAGTGGGAAAAATATTGATATTTTCATCAATGATGAGTTGTGTCATCATATAGACATTGAAGATTTTTTTGATTATAATATAATTGAAGTGTATGATATTGATGATAAGACTATAAGTCGTATTATAGTTTATGGTTCAAGAATATATTATGAGGATTGGAGAAATTTAGTACCACTCACTGGGGTTCTTCATCGATTTACACAAGTAAAAACTATTATTTTGTAAAAAATATTCACACACACACACACACACACACACACACCCACACCCACACTCACACACACGCACACACACACTTTTTCCTTATTTATTTATTCCTAAAATATGTGAATATTTTTTTTAAAGAGCCTAAAACCCATCAGAATACTTATATTTGTGTGCAATAGAGTTTAATGTTTCAATTGAATCATGAGTGTCAATAAGTTCGGACATTACTCTTCCAAAGTGAATACTACCGAGGCATTTGCAGCAGCAGCTTCACATGTATTCACCAATGTAGGGTTTAGTCGTACTAATGAAAATGATAACGATTTCCATTCAAAACGCTCAGTAAATATGAACGATCCTGTAGACTTGAATGATGCTTGTATCAAAAAGTATGTGGATGTTTTGGTTGAAAATATGGATAAAAAGTTAAGGGCATTGTCAGAAGGTTTGAATGTTGAGCTCTTCAACATCGCCAATCTAATAAGTGCTAATGAAAATAGTCTAATGAAAAACTGTGACGAAATAAATTTGAAAATTAATCAAATAGAAAAAGACAATTTGAAACTGGAAACAAGCATGAAGTATAAAATAGATAACTCCACTAAAGAACTGAAACAAATTACAGACAATTCATCAACGGATATGCTACGTTTGAAGAATGAAGTCAACAATTGTAAGGAAAAATTGTTGAATGTTGAAAATAAGACTGTTTTAAATAGAAATAGTATTGTGCAATTAGGTGAAATACAGGAGCTATATAAATGTATTACAATAATTGATATAAAATTATTCTTAGTTGGGCAAGTGTACCAGGTAATGAATTCAAATATTGATGATTATATTGTTCCTTCAATGGACTTATTGTGGATATAAAATATAGCCATAATACTTCTGCTACTGCATATTTGAACTATGAAAATTTAGTTTTAAGAAACACAAATGTTAAAGAACATGATAAAATTCAATTTTATCCCAAAGATAAACAGTCTACACCAAATAAATTATACGCTCAAATTTTTATGCACACAAATATTGTAAGACCACTTGATATTGAATAAAGTGACTTTTTTTTCCAATTTGCATATTGTTCTATTTTCCTACTTTCCACATTTTTCAGGATGAATAAGGATTTGGGTATGATAAAAAAAGCTAAAACATATTGATATAATTTATTATCTTTTTTATTTTTTCATTTACATGACATATCACTTGGAGACTAATTTTTTCGATATTTTTTGTTATATGAACTACATTACTATATAATTCAATGTCTTGTTTTAACAAATTAATTTTTTCAATATACATATCAATTCTATATTTCAAATTATCGTTTAAGTATTTTATAGACTCTTTGTTTGCAGCTGAGCGATGCTTATCATATCTTGACATGCTCACACACATTGGTTTAGAATGATGATGAATTGTTACATTTCATAGTTTATTTTGAAGTCTCCATTCACATGTCCATCATAAACAAGTGATGCTGATGACGTATGTATACCGTCATTTATCTGCTTGAGCTGTTCATCAGTGAGCTCGTTGAATCGAGTTGGTAGGAATACAACGCAATCTTCTAGCTCAACCAAAATAGCAGTTGTTCCAAATTTAGTGTTCACTCGTTTGACATGTTTCATTTTCAAACTTATATTCACCGGTAGATCCTTCAAACTCTTAGATTCTTTGGTCACAGCCAGTTCGCTTAAAGTTTTCAAAATATTTGATGACATGATTGAAGTAGCTAGTTACAAAATGTTCACTGTGTAACAAACAAATATATTATGATTAAAATATAAAAAATCCCAAGTTTATATAACACTCGGCTTATCAGTATGATAAGAAGTTGAAAATTCAATTAGGTTCACTTCCTTCCATTGTTTGATATCTCTTAGCCACCAAAACCAAAGACAGGATATGGTTCCTTTCACTTTTAATCATTTTATTATCAGTTAAAACCAACACAGGATACATTTCCTTTCTATATGATTATATTTTGTGATTAGTTGAACCACTACAGGATGTATGTCCTTCAGAAAAATTATATTAAAACTCAGAATATTAAATGCCAACTCAAAAATTTGAAAAATTATTTTCTAATCAAATCAGTTTTGCTTATCCAAGAATTATGTGAACTATCGAATCCTAACCATTTCACATATACTTTTGAGCCTTTTGTATGTAATATTTTTTGTACTAGATATATATTGGGATATTTAGTTTTTTGTAGTTCAAATTCATAAAACTCTCCAATTATAGCATTATTTTGTAAGTCTTTTATCTTATATGTAACTGGATTTGTGTACTGAATTTTCTCAATTTGAAATATTTTGGTTGACCAATTAGGTTCATAACCTTTTTGGAATATACTTTTGAATTTACTTATTCTCACAAAGTCTCCTACTTTGAATTTAGCTTTATGAGTCATTTTAATATTATTGTATACAGTTTTTAATAATTTGTTTCAATTTTTGCGAGAAACATCTATGGGCCTCATTTTTATAGTTCTATGTTTGGTTTTATTGTAGTTTGTTATTAAGTCTGGCAGCATATACAACCATTTATGTGAGCCTTGATAGTTGAATTTGCGCCACATATTTGTTTTTAATGTCCTATTGAACCTTTCACAAACAGATGCTTTGAGATGACTAAATGTTGAATAATGATTAATGCTATATGTTTTCATTAATTGTTCGGAACTATTGTTATAGAACTCTTTACCATTGTCTGATTGCAAGGAGTACGACCCTTATCAAATATATTCTCCATAGCTACTGAAACATTTTTAGCAGACTTTACTTTAACTGGTTCGGCCCACGCGTATTTGGAAAAAAACATCTATAACAGTCAATATATATTTGAATCCTTTATTTTCTCTGGCGTATGGTATCATTTTAACAAGGTCACATTGCCATAAATCATCAATCCTCTTTGTTATTACTTTCCTACGTGGAAAATTTTTACGTGCATTCCTATGTTATTCATTAACAACGTGTAATTTATCCATCACTGTACAAAGTTTGAACAAAACTGAATACGCGTAGGACAATTTTACGTTTAAGTAATGAAAATTTGAATATTTATTCTACTCGACCTCATTCTCTTTTATTATATTTTCAATTTTATATACATTATTAAGAGGACAAACTTAATTTTTAGAATGAAACATACATCTGTGAGGAACTTCCTCACAGTTTTGTAATGCTGGTTGCTCACATATATCGATAATAATAGTATTCAAGTTTAATGATAGAAGGAATTGCTGTTTCTGTTTACCTTTAACATAAATAACTGTTGCACATTTTAAAATATTTGGTAGATCAATTTCAAGAAATTCTCTATAGTTCACTGTTCCATCAGACCATTTAAGGCCATGATGATTTTTATATAACCACATTGCGTTCTGTCTTGACTTATTATCTAACACAAACCATGAAAATGGCGGTTTTAAAATAAAATGCCAAATTTGATTGCTGTTTGGTGTCAAAATTGCAATTTATTTCAATATGAATTTCTGAGCGTGAAATCCTTGTAGGTCTACTATATATTTCATTTTAAGTAATAATTCAAAGTACACTGCATGGAGTTTAAACAAAAACTGAGTCGAATTTTCAAACTTATTCTATAATATTAGCTTCACATAGTTCTTCTTCTATTTTTAAAATTTCATTATCGTGACCAGTGTGGCCAACACTCTTAGAAGCAATCAATAATTGTAATCTATCCACCAGCTCATTCACATCATTCCAGTATACCAATTCTTTATTTTTTTCAGTAAGATCTAAAAATTTTGTCTCAAATATTGTTTAGTTTTCAGAAGGTTTATTTTTGATATTATTGAGCCTGATTTGCCCTAATGAAACTCCAAGTCCATCAGATGAATGAATTCCATCTCTGATGATGTTTCTATATTTTGGATTTGTTGATCCATTTATTTGTTGATCAGCTTTGTAGTATCTTTTATGGGCATTTGTCTCAAGTACAATTTCAATATGAGTTTTTTGTTCACATTCTGTGGAATTCTTAGGTATTTTCTTAAATAATAGTTCATATAAGCCTTGTGTTCTTCTATACCATTTATCTTTCATGTAAATATTATTATTTTCGATTTGTATCACGGTATCTCTAATTAGCCATTCACCCTTCGAGTTCCTATGAACTCCGTATATCATATCCTTATCTGCTTTATCACCTGTTGCATAAAAATTCAAATATTCCAAAGCAATAAATCCCACTGAATTATCAGAATTAGATTGATTCTCTGGAGATATTTCAAGTGGGCTATTCATTGTTCCAATTGGCAAGCTGTCATTAGCATCATATTGATTATTATCATAATCAACATTATCATCAGTTACTGGCATATTACAAGGAATTTTTTTCTTTTTGGATACAGCGAAAGAAGGTGTAGGCGTTTTAAACCTTTTTCTTTTCCTCGTTTTGAATATAGATGGTGTTACTTGGAGTGTATCCAAAGAAGATTGTGTTTCTTGAAATGTGTCCAACAATTCATCTTTTAATGCTCTTGGTTCCGATTTTACGGTATTTAAGGCCTGGGATTCGATTAGTTGTTTCAATGGTTTGGTAATGGGTTTGAATATTTGCTCTGTATGTTGTGTAGACTCAGTTTGGCTACATTTGAAGCTTTTATACTTCTGCCGTATAATTTTGCTGATTTCCACAATACGTTTGAGGGTTTCTGGGCTATTTTCATTGGCAGCCATCGTACAAATCTGGTGTGATCTGTCTGTCCGTCTGTCTGTTTGTCTGTCTGTCTGTCTGTCTGTCTGTCTGTCTGTCTGTCTGTCTGTCTGTCTGTCTGTCTGTCTGTCTGTCTGTCTGTCTGTCTGTCTGTCTGTCTGTTGTCTACCTGTCTGTCTGTCTGCTTCCACAAATAATACATCGTATTGTATCTCGTAGTAATTCACTACGTTTTTTATTTAGTTTTTCCGGTGATGTGTCAGAATTTTCCACTTCCAAACTTTTTTCCTGGCATTTTAAATACATGCTCTTCGAATTCATCTTCAAAAATGGCATAAGCATGAATAATTGCATCAATATATATTCAGTGGTTGGGCAACCTTCAATGATTGAGCATCAAGCTGAGGGGACAGGTCTACTAAATTCTGCTATAAACTCTTTACCATTTGAGCTTCATATTCCTGGCTACCAGTACTAATGGCCTGGTACAAAATAACAACAGCGATTAGAACGAGATGATCCTGGAATAAATCCTTTGGGTGCGGCTTATTTTGCCTTTTGTTACACCTCTTATAACTAAAGCGCTTTCAAGAGGCACTCCAGTAAGGAAAGGTGGTTTTTTATCTGCCCTCATACCTATTGTTGCCCCAATTATTGCTAAAGCATTATTAGCAGGAGCTGTAAATGGAGCTGCGTTTTACGGTGTTAATAAAGCTTTATCATCATCAGGCAAAGGCTTTTATTTACGCCCATACAAAAAAGGAGCTGGTCGTTAGAAAAAAAAATCATAAATTTTAGGAAATCACCAAATAGGCCGTTGAGTAATTTTGATTTACTCAAATATGCTAAGGATATATTATATTTTCGAGGTGTATATATGCGCGATAATTTACCATACAAACCCTTCAAAAATGAATGTGCTATAATAAATTTAGACGATCAAAATGGCCCAGGAACTCATTGGGTGGCCTATAGAAAATGTGGGAACTCAGCAATATACTATGACAGCTTTGGAGAATTACCTCCTCCCATTGAGCTGATTAATTATTTAAGTTCAAATACAAGTATAAAATATAATTATAATAAAGATCAGAGTTATAATTCCATTAAATGTGCACATTTATGCTTGAAATTTCCATATAATACACAAGCTCAGCCTTGAATAGCCAGTCTATACAAAATGTCTAGAACAGTAACATTGAGCGGTAAATAAAAATAACGATGAATATGTTATGGGCTTAGTGAATTTTTACACATATTATTCAATACCAAACGTAGATGAAAAAAATAATAAATTTTATTATGATAATAAGGTATTAGAGCTACCTATAGGGTGCTACGAAATAGAAGATATGAACAATTATTTACGTTTAGCACTGAATGATTATAGAGCTCTCGATGGGTTTGATAACAAAACAAATATAAAGAATAACAATGATAATAATAATAACAATAATGAGGATTCAATAACTTTATATGCCAATAATGTCACATTAAAATGCGAGCTAAAATGCAAATATGAAATTAATTTTGAAAAAGAAGATTCCATTAGATCACTATTAGGATTCAATAGGAGAAAATTAGAGCCAAATATGAAACATATTTCTGATTGCCCTGTTAATATTATAGACGTAAACTCAATTCAAATAGAAAGTAATATTTCAACAGGTGCGTATAGTAACAATGAGCTAGTTCATATTATACACGAGTGTTTTCCTCCAGTACCACCTGGGTATAAAATAATAGAGGCACCTAAGAATGTAATTCATTTGCCTGTGAACGTTCGAAAGATAAACAACATAACAATAAGAATTAATGATCAGAACGGAAATTCAATTAATTTCAGAGACGAGCATATAGTTATCAGACTTCACTTGAAACCAGATAAATAATTAGAATCAACTTTAATAATACTACAATTTTATAAATACACAAAATTTCTCAAAACATCTCAATTCACATTCAACTGTTCGTGAGTTAAGACCTGAGAATATCCAATTTCTTATTGTTCAAGGTTATGAAATTAAACAAAATGGTCAATACAGAGGTTCTAAGAGTAAATGAGAATATAGTCTTCAATAATGATATAAGATGTGAAGAGTGGCATACATATGGTCCTTATGCTTCAACAAGATCTGAGAACAGCGATGAAATAAGAATACCTATTCATCACCAGGATATATTTACAACACTACATGACAGTTACATTATATTGGAGGGTAGATTTAATAAAAAGGATGGTACTGATCTAGCTCCTCAAACTAAAATAACAATAGCAAATAATGGATTTGCATTTCTTTTCGATGAAATACGCTACGAACTTTTTGGTATTGAACTAGATAAAGTGAAAAATGTTGGTATAACAAGTACAATAAAAAGATATATTTCTATTCCATCAAATAAACAACATTTATATGAAACTGCTGGATGGAATAATGCTAATATTATACATTCAACAGGAGAATTCACTGTTTTTCTTCCGCTTAAACTATTACTAGGATTTGCAGAAGATTTTAAACGTATTATAATGAATGCTAAACAAGAACTTGTTTTAGTACGAGCTAGAAGTGATAATAATGTATATATTAATAAGGATGAATTGAAAATTCAACTGTTCAAAGTACAATGGCGCGTGAAACATATTTATCCCAACGATGAAGAAAAATTGAACTTTTTGAAAATAATAAATAGTACTCAACCTCTATCTGTACCATACAGAAGTTGGGATTTGTATGAATATCCTGTATTACTTATAACAACTAAGCAAGTGTGGTCTTTAAAATCATCCAGTCAACTGGAAACACCTAGGTTTGTGGTTCTCACTTTTCAAACAAATGTTAGAAATCAAACTGAGAAAGATGCTAGTGAATCTCATCACTGTAATATCGCAGATGTCAAACTTTACCTCAACTCTGAATGTTTCCCTCATGAAAATTTGAATATAAACTTTACTAAAAATCAGTATGCTTTATTGTATGAGATGTATAGTAAATTTCAAAACTCTTATTATAATAAAAGCAATAGTCCTATATTAAACTGGTCAACCTTTAGAAATACATTACCCTGTATTCTCTTAAATTGTAGCAAACAGTCCGAAAAAATAAAAAATGCCCCCGTAGACATTCTAATAGAATTCGAAGCTTCGGAGAATTTCCCGAACTCAACCACAGCTTATTGCCTCATATTACATGACCGTATTACTGAATATATACCTTTGACAGGTATGGTAAATATCTTGTAAATATCATATTTTGTTCAGTTTCATAGAAGCCATTGACTTATCAACATGTATTATTTATTATTGCTCTCTTTTCTCTGCAATACTTTAGTTCAAAGTAGCGCTACTAATTTTGAAAATGTGCTCACACACTTAAACACATATGGATATTTGAATTTGAGTGAGAGTAACAATTTTGGAACAATAAATGAAACAAGTGACAGTTTTATGAATGCTCTGAAAGCATTGAATAAGGAAACTTTGGACTGAATTAAGCGGCCTAGATGTGGTGTTATTGACAATTATAACTACGTTACAAATCATAATAATAAGTGGTTCAATTAAACAATTATATATAATTTATATAGAATCACTAATACAACAATCATAAATTTGATTGAAGAAGCTTTTACAATATGGTCAAAATATGCAAATATAAATTTCATACACAGCTCAGTGAATGTTAATATAATAAAAACTGCTGGAAAATTGAGACATATAAATGCAGTATATACAAAATTTTGCTCAGAGATGTTTGATGGAAAAAGAGGTATATTAGCACATGCAAATGTACCAGATATTCTGCAAACACCTGTAGAAATACATTTTGATTAAGATGAAAATTAGGCTTACAGTAAAAATTATAATGCTGATGTCAGTCGAATAAGTTTTCTAGAAGTTGCCATACATGAAATAGGTCACGCATTGGGAATTTACCATTCAAATGTAGGAAAGTCAATTATGTATCTATATTATTTCTCAAAGGACGATAATAATTTAATTGATTTGTATGAGGACGATATACATGCTATCCAAAATTTATATGGTGTAGCTTTGAACACTACTACAACAACAAGAAAACATCTGGGTACTCCTTCTGCTACTTGAACTACAACTACTGAAAATCCACAGCCTTCCAATATTTGTGACATAAATGATGATTTGAACAAGTTTTTAGTGATAAATGAATATTTGTATATCATACATAAGGAATGGCTGTGGATGAAACATTTAGCACATGATAGTTTTGATCATAAACCTAAACCACTATCAACATGGCTGCCATTCATAAAAAATATTCGAAGTATATCTGCTGTTTACCAGCGGCCAAATGGAAATCTTGTCATATTTGCTGATCATGTTTACAATGTTAAATTTCCCACATTGGAATTGGGAAACTATATCAATTTCAAGTATAATAACGTGTCAGCTGCATTTTTCTTTTATACAGGTCAAACTTATATACTTTATAGTGATACTTACTGTGTGGAGATAGATGAATGTAACTTTGCTGTAAAAGAACATTCATATTTTTATAAAAAGTTCCCAGAACAACCACTAGGTGTCACTAGTGCATTCAGGTTTACTGATGAACTGATATATTTTTTCAAAAATGATAATTACTATGCTTACAATGTATTTACAAATAAATTAGAAAAAGCGGCAAAATTTTATTTATCTATATTTAATATAGAATGTTCTAATATAAGTATATTCAAAGAGTTAAGGAATATTGTAAGTAAAATTTCATCATATTATAACATAATGTGATACTTTATTATTTTACAACTTGTAATACAATTTATTCATCAATAAATACATATATAAATGATTAATTTTTTTGTTAAATTTGAGGTTTAGAAGTCAACATCTGTCCTGAATGTCCTGTCTTCCATATCTACCATTACTCCACACTTTTGATATTCTCCAACTCTTCTTTCAAAGAAGTTTGTTTCCCCTTCTAGAGAAATCATTTCCATGAAGGAAAATGGATTTTTAGTATTAAAAATTTTATCACAATTTAATTCTGATAAAAGTCTATCAGCAACGAATTCAATATATTGTGACATCAAATCACAGTTAATACCTAATAGACTGACTGGTAGTGCATCAGTCAAAAACTCTTTCTCAATTACAACTGCATCTCTAATTATTTCCACAATTCTTGTTTCAATTGGTTTTTGAACGATGTACTTGTTGAATAGAAGACATGCAAAATCACAATGTACTCCTTCATCTCTAGAAATTAACTCATTGCTAAAAGTCAGGCCTGGCATCAGTCCCCGACTTTTCAACCAAAATATGGATGCAAAGCTGCCGGAAAAGAATATACCTTCAACCGCTGCAAAAGCAACTATTCTCTCGCCAAAAGTAGAAGTACTTGATATCCACTTCATTGCCCAGTCAGCTTTCTTTTTGACACATGGAACTGTTTCAATAGCATTGAAAAGGAACTGTTTTCTTTTAGGATCCCTAATATATGTATCAATCAAAAGACTATACATTTCAGAATGTATATTCTCAACGGCTGTTTGAATTCCATAGAAACAGCGCGCTTCAGTAACTTTTACTCCACTACTGAATCGCTCAATCAAATTCTCGTTTACAATTCCATCAGAAGCAGCAAAAAACGCTAATATGTGTGAAATAAAATATCTTTCATTTTCATTGAGTTTACTATTCCAATCATTTAGGTCGTTGAATAAATCAATTTCCTCAGAAACCCAGAAAGAAGCCAAGGCCTTCTTGTACATAGACCATAAATCAGAGTACTGTAGAGGTAAAACAACGAAACGTTTCTCATTTTCTCGTAATAAAGGCTCCAACTCATAATTAGAATTTTTTGTTTCCTCAGACATATTTATAGACAGAATATGTTCAATATTAATTTCAAACTATGCAGTATAACGTACAAAGCAACACTGATAAAGATGTAACAGAATGATTGAAGACCACAGAAAATTTTTCCCTCTTATCATATCTTTACCGCAATTGCAAAAATCATATATAAATACTCATTATGCTCCTATTTAATATTATTTGAACGCTGAAATTATGGGAATTGAGAACGAAGTGGTAATCATAAGTGACGACGAGGAGGTTGAAGATCTGAACGAAGTGTTGATTATAAGTGACGACGAGGAGGAGGATGACAATATTCTTGAAGATTTGAAAGAAGAAATGGTCATAAGCGACAATGAAAATGGGGGTGACGATGAAGACGAGGACAAAGAAGAAGAAGAAGAGGAAGTCGAAGAAGAAATGCCTTCACTTGTGCCTCAAGCTATAGTCAACCAGCTGAATATGGGGCAGTTGTTAATAGAATTATTGAGGATGTTCAATTGTTTAATGCAGCACCTGACAATTTAATAGCCCCCATTATTGGCAATCACGACGAAGATGAAGGCTATTCATCATCGGAAAATAATGATTTAACTGAAAACTTGAGACCTCATAATCATATTTTGGAACATACAATGTGTTACACATTGAGAGGATATGAAGCTCTAATTTTTTGGTATGTATTTTGTTGATAATTGAGTAGCTTTTATTCATTTTTCTCTTTCTTAGTCACAATTTGAACTTTTTATATGGGCTTGTCCATTAGCCATCAAAGCATCAATAAAATTGAATACCTCAACAATATTTCCCAATATTCTATAGCCTGTTTTTATTGTAAAAAAGACTTGATCATATTACTTCCCAAAATTCTTTGTACATCTTGTTCCCCTGCTTTCAACTAGTTTTACCTAGAGTTTATCATATTTTATTCTGATTTTGAATATATACTTGAATTTTATGGGTGATTCTGTATTTTTTGACATAATTTCAGGAATGAATAACAGGTAAGTAAATAAAAACAAATACTAATTATAATTTATTATCTTATTTATTATTTGATATATTATTCTACAAAATTATATCCCCACGGTACAGTATCAGTATTTGAATGATTTATGATTCTTTTGTCATCGTGAGGAATTATAACTAATTTTTTTTTGCTTGATAGTATAGACCACATGTTTTTTAGATTGTATCATAGACTGCTGTCTAATAAGGTTTGTACTATCAAACAAACAATTTCAATAATCTTCAAACTTAATTGATTTCAACGTGGTTGAAGTGATTCCTTTTGCTTTCTTACTAGTTTTCTCGTTTTTATCTACATGTTGCACTTTATAGCAATACATCTTGGATCGTAAACCGATGAATTCAGTCATAATGTTGCCATTATTCTCATCTTTCATAAGTGCAATTACTTTCTTGTTGACGCGAGGTATGTTAAAAATATTATCGATAGGGTAGTCTGATGTGTCAAATTCATGAATATCATTTCTTATCACTTCATATGGATTGATATTGAAAAAGTGATAGATTAAACTGTCTGTATCTGTGTACAATAATTTAGCTTGATTTCTAAAATTGAATTTCATATATCTATAGTGGAAATAATATATATATATATGTCTTTGAAAGGTCTTATATTGAGAATCCCACGTAAATTGGCTTATTAAACCGAACTACTTTTTCATTCATTTCAATTAACAAAATTTCATCATCCAGTATAACACAGCTATGGAAATTTGGTTGTGAAATGTACGCTTTAGCACCATATCTGCCTTCCCATTGAGTAACCAGCTTTATATCCTTATATTTTCGAACATTTTCCATAGTCTTACTAAAAACTGCATTATTCATTAACTTATAGAAATTCTTCTCAAATTCATTACTTGACTTTTTTCGCATCTCAGTATTCAAATCTATATACTTCTTTGGCCATGGACTTTGTTTAAATTTTAGTACCCGATGAATTTTTTCAATTTTCGAGCCCAGTGAAATGCATTGCTTCAAATTCTTATAATGAATAATATACTTTTTTTTGTCATATAGATTTGTGATCAATCTGGATGTTCTTGAAATTGGTGGTATAAAATGTTCTGGACATAATGGTAAGTCCTTATGAATATCATGCAAATCTACTGGATATTTCAAATCAACTTCAAAAATGTATCTCACGTCAGATTCATCACTCACATTCATCAAATCAATATTGCTACAATCATCAACCCATTCGATATTTGCATACGGTAGATATTCTCTCATAGCAGCCCCGTACAATTTATTCATGTCAAAATACATCAAATATTATACAGAGTGCGTTGGAACATACGTGTCCATAAATTCATTATTTGCTTCTCCATATCTATTTGAACATTGTGATACGCCTCAACGTCTGCCACGTTAAATGAACATGATTTTATCCACATCTGTTAGTAACTCAAGATTGACTTTTGTACTTTTCAACATTGCATCAAATGCTAGTCCAGGCGCTGTAAAATAATGTAAAGCATCTAGTTCATATTATGTGTTCAAACAATTCTTTCGAAAGTTCTCAAAAACATCTGCTTATAATAATACATCAGTCTTCAAGTATAAATCTGCATATTCCCCCAAAGATTTTATCCCAAATGTATCCCATACTTTTTGAGCGAATTTATACTCTTCCTCTGAGACGCTTTCATCTCTCAGCGAACTATAGGAATCATCTCTTGCTGGCAATTTCAACTCATCTAATTTTGCCCATGAATCTTTATATTCGTAGTGGAAAATTCCTTTCTTTGTTAGTAAATCGAATTCCATTTCTGAATTGCACAAAGACTTTGTGACTACTTTTTCAGAGCTATCCAAATATGATGATAATTTGTCCAAACTACTCGCCATAAATCTGAATGAATCGATATTCTAGTATTTTGTACGTACTTAGTGAATGATATATATCTTTCCTTATTCATTGGCAGGAGTGAAGTTGAGCCTGGAATGTCTCTTGCTATTCTTTTAATTATAAAGTGGGCATCATAGTTACTTATATTATGGAAGACCACTGGAATCATTCGAGAATTTTGGTACTTCAGATTGCATGAATTATGAGAAGCTACACGATAGTTGCCCGTCAAATGGCAATGATCACGTACCTTCCTGTCATTCAAGCAAAATTTGATCTGGCATATATGGCACACTGTAGCATGATTGAATTCATTTGTTTCTTCTGAAGTGAGAGACATTGGTTTCATATTGCTCATTATTTCATTTACTTTAAGAGCTCTATCTTTTAGTTGTTCTATAAACCATTCAATACAGTTTTCACCACGATAGTGCCTGTATTCAGATAATGAATTGTCACGCGAACATTCAATATAGTAAGCTATACTGAACGGTATATGTTTTTCACAGAGCTGTGTATTTTTTCCTTGTTCGTCATTCACTTTCTCCAGGATAGATTCAATGTCTGCATGGATAACAAATGGAACTTTTTCTTGATATTTGTAATTTCTGAAGTTCAAAATTCTATTATCTTCACTGGGAACTTCTATTCTACAATTGTTCACTCTACTACAATTGAGTACATGTTTTTGAAGTGTATTCTCACTTTTAAAATGGTTCAAACATTTTTCACACATGTAATTTTTACGTGTTCCATTCAATTGTGATCGTAGTAATCCTGACAAATTTTTAATCCACATGAAATGATAATTTTTAGCAGACTTTATCACATCTATATGGCTGTTTCTCACCATATAAGATTCTTCAGAATCAATTTCCATCAACATGCCATCGTCATCTTCATTACTATTTTCTGTTCTTTCATTTCCAGGCTTTTCGCCCGTATACATCATAAGTAGATGAATTGTTTTTTCAAACGATTTTGTTGTAAGTCTTACTGGCACGACTTCATTTTTACTTTTGCCAATTCTCTCCAAAGTATAAACGTGATTATTTAAACTATTCAAATCTTCAAATTTTGAAATATCTCTGAGTTTTACCGGAAGTGCCAGGTCAGAATAATTTAATACATTAGAATAATGTGGATAAGATGATGTTCTGTCTGAGTTTTGCGATGCAGGATATAATGCTGATGTAACAGCCCATGAGAAACAATTATTATCATACATATCTTTAATATTTATAATAACATGCTTTCGTGCTATATCTTTCAGTAATTCAATATTGCTTCCAATGTTAATTGGTGTGAAGTTATCCATGTTCACTTTCAAATGTAAAATCTCCCTCAGCGCCCAACCACTATCTCTCTTCTGAAACTCTTCCAGATCCGGTAAGATCTTTTCGATAACATCAGAACTATACCACTGATCAATATTTGTTGAATGATCGATAATACTATTTCTGGTATTGAAAGTTTTAATTTCCAATTTTCCTGTACTGGGGAGGATGAATTCTCCACTAAATATCACATTCAACTTCAACAGCGACTCCTTCAGGCAACTTTTAATCTAATTTCTGAATATTGTTTTCGCTTTGCTCAAGAATATCTTAGGATCCTTGAATCCTGCTTTATTGATGATAGCTCCTGTTCTAACACGTCGGTTAAATATTGAGTTTACACTTTGCCATAGAAGTGCACTCGATTTTTCAGGACTACCCGAACCTGCACCTATTTTCACTTTGAAATTCTTCAATTTCTCTCGGTATACTTTCAAAATAGTCAAATTAGCTTCTAACTTGAACAAATTCTCTTTTTTGTGTCCTACCAGATGTTTTGTCCTTACGAATACCCTTATATAGGATTAATATTATTTTATTCACATGTTTACGCCATGATTCAACTTCCTCTATTGTTTTCAACAAAGAAAATGCTCCTCTTATGTTTTCAACCACTCTATCATTCAATTCTAACAATGTTTCTACATTAGACGCCATATGCAAACAACGATTACCCAGTAAAAAATCTTGAATAACAATAAAAAATTCAAAGTGAAACCGCGCAATTTATACAAACTATACTTCCAACTGCACAACGATAACGATACCGCCCCCGGCCCCGCTTCCAAAAGTTACCCATCAATCAGCGCAAGCCGCCGGATGGTCAAAAACCACTGCTTCACACAGCCACATAGCCTTTAAGGTAACCACAAGTGATAAGTACTTCCGGTAAGTAGACCGGACGGCCGGATATCACACACATCCGTCCAGATGAGACGTCCGGTGAAATGCGGTCAAGATAGCCTTGAAGCTAGCCACAAGTGATAAGCATTTCCCGTAAGTAGACCGGACGGCCGGAAACCACACACATCCGTCTAGATTAGACGTCCGGTGGGCAAGTGATGAGACTTCCGGTGTTTATCAACGCGACAGGCCGGATGACTTCGAAAGTGAGCCAGTACAAGCCCTGTTATACTACTTTCATGGACTTTTCCGCCTAATAGAATTTTCCAGGAATATAATTTTGTACAATTCATTTCTATAAATTGTATGTGATCTTATAAGATTGTTGTAGGTTGGAGTTAAATTTTCGATATACTGATGCCTAATTTTTTATGTAATTTTGATGTATTGAGGGAGTTCTCTTAACATTCCATAAATCACTTGCAATAACCACATAATTCCATCGATTCGTTCATTATTGTGAGATGAGAAGAATACAATATCAATTATGACTATTCCCAATAAATTCATTTCTGCTGGTGAAATAGTTTCGCAAATGGTTGATATAGATAGTTATCTCATTTCAAATGTGAACTTGTATCAGTATTATCGGTAACTATTCTGGGTATTCATTTTAGTTATTAATTGAATCGAACTCTATTCTTGTAACATAATTTATATCATATTGGAGCAGTTTGAACTTGACATTTCTTTTGCAATGTGAATAAGCCAATTGGAAGGCGACAACAGATATATCTCATTATATTCTCGTATGGATATAATGATCATATGGAATTAGATTTCAACACATGAAAATCGTAAACATTTTCCAGTATGTCATCGATTATTATATAAGTTTGATCACAAAAAGTGTAATGAATATTTTGATTGTTATTTTTTCCTAATTTCAATTCCGTACGTGTTATTAGTGAAATCCCAACAAACACTCAGACCTAGCTGTGAACTCTGAGATTATCTGCATCCGCAGATAAGCCAAGTTAATCTCCTAAGGTTAAAATAATTTCAGCAATTTGATACATAGTAAATAGGCTTGGTTCAATTGAACTGTATATAAGTTTTAATTGTACAACCGGGCCATAATACATTATTTCTTGATTCATAAGTGTTCGTAACGCTGGAGCTACTTTTTCCTAGGTACTGAGTACAGTTTGAAGAAATGTACCAAACATAAGTGGAATTCATCCGGAAATTAGCTTCTCACCTCCAGTATCCTACAGACTGAGCCTTAAACCGAGGACTTTCTGGCAATGCAGCTCAATTCTTACAGATAATTATTTCCTCTTATGGAAATACGAAGCCTATTTGATAAATTCAAAAGGTATTTGAGAAATTTGATGGAACATACAAAACTCATACATCTATAAATAATTATATCAATTCGCGTATTGATATTTCCAGATGATAATTTTCCATTCTTAGTTTGACGCTCCTTCAGAATCGATCATAGATATATCAAGATCTCGTACAATATATGGGGAACATGTTTATGCTACACTAATATATGATAAGCTTGGTGAATATGGAGACTATTTCCATAGTTTTAAGAGAGATGTCGAGTAAATCGTTGTATTGTTTCCGTTTGGAATGTAGTTTCTTACTAAGAGAATATAGCTACTCGCATCCTGGGCATCGTTGATAGAATTTTATTTTTCGTTTCTCATTTATCACATTCCACACTAGTACAATGAGCCAGAATCATTTTCATTGGAATACTCAGGCTGTAGATCAGCTGTGCTAAGAAATTGTTTTGCAGTGTTGATCAAGCAATGATTATCTTACCCTTGGGACTCTCAATGTGCGACTCAGATTGAATGCAGTATTCATTTCTGAACCATGTATACCTCTTGATACCATTATCTCGTCAACAGTCATTGAGGAGTTTGGTGGTCTATGACATATTTCCACTGTATCAAATACTGTTGCCATCTGAAATGTTGAATTCATAGATCCAAGTAAAATTTGCATACAGTGAAAGCCAGAATATGTATCACTACTTCAATGCGGGGAGCTAAATTATATCAGGGTATAATAATAAATAGATGAGATGTTGATAAATTATTTTTGTAAGACATTACTAATTGTTTTATTTATTTCTTTATTATAAATAAATGAATCAGTTCAGATCACGTATGCCTGTTTTACACAATTCAATCTCTTTACCAATAAATTCAGGAAGATTTGTTTTGAATTTATTGGATCGTGTCACATTTATTGGCGAATTAGAACGTGTTCTATTTTTTGATCACTTTTCAGGGAATTCTAGGGTTTTTTCCACATTTTGTTGTTGACAACCTTTGAATTTTGTATTGTGTCATACACAATACAGAAATTAACGACAGTAAAATGACAACTGATATTCAGGTTGGTACTATTAAATTCTTCACAATAAATTGATGGGAATCTTCATGTATTTAAAAACGAACCAACATCTTTCTGTTTGACGATGAATTCACGAAGAAATTCAAGGACTACTTCATGAATATCTTTATCAATGAACTGGATTGTATAAAACAGGCAATATAATTGTCAGAAATAAGTGCGGTTGCTGTGGATATACATATATTAGTTATTGAATTGATAGATATACAAGGATGTGTAATCCAGATTTTGTTGCGCTATTGTGAGTTTCGGAAGAAGATATGATCAACAAAATTCTAAATTTATAAATATTGAGTACCGAACTGTAATGAAGTACATCATTTTGGAAACACTCTCTGCGAATTAATTACATGATGTATGCGTTGGAAAAACAATGTTCATCTTATATCTCAATGGCAATTTAACTGTGGATTACAAAGAAGAGAGAATCGAAATTGAATATAAATATCGTGCTGGAGGACCTGTCGATCTCAGAGAAATATCATCTCCAATTTCTTGAACAAGATGCGACTCTACTAATAAATAGCTTACTATGAAGCAAAATTGTGACCTAAGAATATTATTATATTCTGTTATGAAAATAATTGTTCTCAGGAATAATTCAGTAAAATCACGCGCCCACTTGCAGTTCGTTGTTAGCTCTGTGAATGATCATATTCTTCTGGCTCAGCATTATCTCTTCATCATATATTTTCAAAACTGTAAATCATCTAGAATTAACCTATATTTCGTTTGAACTAAGGTATTATAAGCGTGATCGAAAAGCAGCTTGTAGTCAGAACAAGATCATATCTAAATCACTCTATTCGTTGTACCAAGTATATGAAGTTAGAAGATCACAATGAATGACAGCTACCTCGAGTAACTTGTATGTTATCTAAGATACAATAGATTATTATGGCTCAATCTTATGCAGGGCCAAGGGGGACACCCAATTGCTGGAGAAAATATTCATTTGAATTAGTGGCTCTCAAGCTACAACACAAAGTTACATTTTTTAAAATGAGATGCTCTATATCATTCAGGCCCATTTGATGAACTACTTTTTCTTTCACTCAATCATTTTCACACTTACATAGTAGAAATATTAGGAAAAATGCGATTGAAATTCAAATAAACTTTATTTTAATAATTATTTTTCAGTTCGCTTTGAGAAACAGAATCTGCTTTCTGTCAATTTGAATTATTTAATGCATAATTCCTATTGTTGCAAATTACTACAAAGTGTACTCTACACCATTAACAACAGAAGAAAATTTGATGAATCGCGAAAGAGATGTGTGTGCTACTTCAACACTCGAATAAATTAATATCTCTACTCTAGAATCAGTTTTAAGAAGATTTGAATTATGTGAAGGAAGAGACGGGAATCAGCTTGGACACTATTTATGGAATAATTGAAAAATAATTCAATATATTTGTGTAGCTCAATTGTTCATATCCTACTGAAAAATAACTATGGAAATAATGTTTATTCAAATTTCAATCGCATTTTTCTCAATATTCTTATCAAGTAAGGGTATGGAAGAAATTCATGCTGGGATGAATTTCTCATCATCTCCATCTATCGTATTGTGACTTGATGAAATTGATGAAATCAAATGTGAAGAGTAGGTCCAGATAAATAAACACAAAAAAACTGCACCATGGTGAAATTCTGAATGTCAACAGGCAGTAATAAACAATAAAAAGGCCCTCAACAAATACAAAAAACATAGAACTACCGAATACTCAATTGAGCAGGAACGGTCAAAGGCACAATGTAGAAAAACAATACTGCAAAGCAAACGACAATCATGGCAAGAATATACTTCAACAATCACAGAAAACAAAAGAAGTATGGCAAAAAATAAAAAGAATACATGGGAAAAACTCCTACTCATCCACAGACATCATAGTGCACAGCGACAAAACTATCACAACACCTCAAGAAATTGCTAACATCCTAGCACAGCAGTTCTATGAAAACTCGAGCAGCGATCAAACTACTTCCGAATTTCTGACCCATAGAATAATAGAGGAAAATAAAAATATTGAAATAGATATGAACAATGATGATGCAATTAACGACCATCTAACTATCAAAGAGCTGTACACTGCTATCCATGAGATAAAAAAATCTTCAAGTCCAGGACCCGACGGTATCACATACGAAATTATAAAACATCCTCCAGTAAAAACATCAGAGTACATATTAGGAGTATATAACATCATATGGACAAAAACTAAATTTCCAATAAAATGAAGGGAAGTTATAACTATTCCCCTATTAAACCTAGCAAACCAGAAACAAAAACAGACAGCTACAGACCAATATCATTATTAGACTGCCTAAGCAAGATTCTTCAGAAAATTGTCAACAAAAGATTAGTCTGGTTTTTAGAAAATAGCAACATCCTAAATGAACACCAGAGCGGCTTCAGAAATGGGAGATCAACTATCGATCAACTTATAACACTCCAAACAGAAGTACACAACGGCTTCAATAACCAACAGCACACAGTAGCTATATTCTTCGAAATATCCAAAGCGTATGAAACAGTCCGGAGACACTATATCATCAAAGCTCTAAAAAATCTGGAGCCAAATGGAAACATTCTCAATTACATCAACAAATCCCTTACAGATCGCGATATGGAGTACTTTTCAACGGACATTTATCGGAAGAAAAATGCCAGAAAAACGGAGGTCCACAAGGAGAGATACTCAGCGTCACACTGTTTCTGATAGCGATGAACTATATTACGGATTATATTCCCAAATATATAAGAATATCATTATTTGCTGACGATCTCGCGATTTACTACAGGAACAAAAGTAAACTTAATATCAAAAAAGAACTACAACAAACCACAAATCAATTACAAAAATGGGCAAATTCTACCGGACTACAGTTTTCTACAGAAAAAACGAAGATGATGCTATTCACCAAGCTTACCCGTCCCATAATAAAGCCGTTATTAAAAATAAACAATAAAAAGATCGAATACGCGGACAAGATAAAATTTCTAGGGATGATTTTAAATCAAAAACTTACATGGAAACATTATCTGCAACAACTAAAACAAGATTGCTTACAAGCTCTAAATCTAATTGAAAATTCAAGCAATAAAAAATGGGCTCTAATCAGATCCAAAATTGATTATGGTTGAGACGTATACCAGACAGCCAGTGGAAACATACTGAAAATCATCGACCCAGTACAAAACGCAGCGATACGAATTTCCATAGGAGCATATCGCACAAGTCCAATAATTACCATGCACTGTGAATCTGGGATCGAACCTTTAGATATAAGAAGAAACCAACTTACCTTGTCATATATCATAAAACTAGCAAGAAATACCAAAAACCCTACCTTCAAATGTATCTGTGGAGAAAATTCAAGCCCCCTAACCCTTTTATCCCACACACCTCTCCAACAAAAAATTATCCAAATCCTCAAAAACCTTCAAATAACCATACCTGACCTAGAACAAATAAGTAAAGACAAAGTAGCACCCTGGAGGAAAATACCACCAAATTTCAACATCAAAATCTCCGAATACAAAAAATCAGAAACCCAAACAGAAACCTACAATCATAAGTACAAAGAGATATGCAGCCAGTTCCATAACACACTTCATATATAATAGATGGATCGAGAACATCAGAAAAAACAGGGACTGCAATAATTATGGGAAAGGGTAACAAGACAACCAAAATACATCTCCCAAACGGCACATCTAGTTACACGGCCGAAGCCTACAGCATCCTGGAAGCATTGAACGAAATACAGCATGACCAACAAGCTGAAGAATTTGCAGTATACACTGATGCGCTCGGAGTGATTAACGAAATAAAGAATATATACAGTACCCAACCAATTATAAAGGAAATTCAAAATAAAATTTATCACATCATGCAACACAAAAAAATAACTATAATCTGGATTCCAGGGCACATAGGCATAGATAAAAACGAAAAAGCAGGCCAAGCAGCTAAGGACGCAATTAGAGAAGACGTAACATCGACTCCAATCCCTATTTCAGACTTCATAAAAACAGTAAAGAGCCAAAATATGAGTTACTGGAACGAAACATGGAGAAATATAACAACAAATAGACTGGGGAATATAAAATCAGATATATCAAAATGGGTAAATGTCAAAAATCGAAAAGACCAAATAACCATAACTCGATTACGAATAGGACATAGTTATTTATCCCACAAACATATGATGAATAGAACAGGAATTGAAAAATGTACCACAAGCAACACCCCAACAACTGTAGAACATATCTTAATGCATTGCCCCGAATACAACACCAAAAGAACAAAACACCATATCCTGCTTTACTCAAAGAGGCCCTAGGAAACAACATGAATCATATAAACAACGTCATCGGTTTTCTTAAAGACACTAATTTTCAACAAAAAATATAAATAAATACAATATTAATAATATGTAGACTAATTACCCAATGTTCCGGGTACTGATAGCCAAGCAGCTGATGTATTCTATCTCAACTTAAATAAAAAAAATAATGTTAAGAGTGATGTTTCGTATATGAAGAATTTATCAGTTAAAAAGTTGATTGAGGATTTACTGATTTGTGAGCTGGGGAGCCGATGGAAGAGGTTATTGGTCTGATAGATTTATCTGACTAATTTTTCTGATGAGGCTATATATAATAGGAGTGCTGGAGTTCCTGTCTAATCTTGAGTATGATTTTATCTTCAATTTATCTCAAGTGAACTGTGTTGCTGATATCTCCTCTGAGCTGTTTGGCATATATGTTCGATGGACTATTTACTCACTTGTACTAAGTACAAGGAAGTATTGTGACACCAAGAAAATCCACTTATCGAGATTTTGATGGAAATATCCGTTTTGAGCAACACTGAATCCATTTTGACTATTCTTGGCTTGAAGTCGGTACGTATGTGCGTGCATTAGTGTGTTCGTAACTCGCAAATCTCAAAATTGGTTGAACGTATAATGCTGAAATTTTGTATCTTGGACTGGTATAGGGTCTTATTGTGCACCCCGCATCATGGTTCCAATCGTCTGTACTGGAAGTGTACCTTACTTTAAACTTTTTTCGAATTTTTCTGATAAATCCAGAATGATCAACCGTAAGATGTTGAAATTCAGTATTTAAAGTAGATGTTGTATCAGAATGGTTATCTGCTATTTTTGTATGAATCGGCCTAGCTAGAAGTGCACTTCACTCGAAACTTCTTTCAAATTTCTTCCATAAATCTAGAATTATCAGCCATAGCATATTGAAATTGAGTATTTTAACTTGTAGCATCAAATTAGTTATCTACTATTTTTATATTGATCGACCGAGCCGTGTTGCGTGTCAGTCGCGGTGTGAATACAGCACAATCCAAAGTGACATTAGATGACGTTTATGTTCACCTGTCAAAAGAATCCAAAGCTATGGCGGTCTGGTACTTTTTTAATGATTTTCTTTGATTAGAGAGCAGTTTAGAAGAATATGTACATTTTTTTCATTTGAAAAATCTGACGTGGATATCACGTGACTTACATGTACATCATTGGATATTTATAATCAAACACAACATCTCATCATTCCATGGCTAGTCGGTTGCTATGGAAACAGTATGTCATCATTCTTAAGCTACAACAATCCTAAATACTGATTTCCAGAAATCTACGGCTAACAGTTTTGAATTTATGCGTTAAATACCAGATTCGTCAGGTTGAGTGCACTTTCGACCCAGTCGATCTCAATGGAAATAGGATATGAGCATCTAGACAGTACTATCATCTTGAATACTGTATTCTTATATTCTACGTTCAATCGGTTTGGATTCATGAGGAAAATTGAAGAATGTTTTGAGTAAACTGCACTCCCGGCTTAGCCCGTCACAATCATAATGCAAGGTGTGGAACTAGATGCTAATGAAGTGCTTGATACAAAATCTCAATATTCTGCGACTGATTATTTCAAATTAATGAGGAGAATTCGGAAAGTCTGTAGTATGAAGTGCACTTCCGGCTTGGTAATTTCAGATACTGAATTCCAATATCCTACGGCTAATTATTCTAGATTTATGCGGAAAATTCAGAAAGAGTATCAGATAAAGTGCACTTCCAGTACAGACGATTGCAACCATAAGGCAATTTACACATCAAGATCCTAGATCCTATACCAGTCTTTTATACAAATTTCAGCATCATACGATCGACGAATTCTGAGATTTGAGAGTTAAGCACATACACACATACGCACTTACGAACCAACATCAAGCCAGAAATAGTCAAAATCGTTTCAGGGATGCTCAAAACGGATATATCCATCAAAATTTTGATATGTGGATTTTGTTGGTCTCACAATATTTCCTTGTACTTTTAGACCGTCTGATAATCGTAGATATCAGTGCCTCATTTTGTTTTTCATGCCTTCAAGAGGTTTGATAAGTATGTATATTTTGAGTTCAATTATGCTGAAATTAAAGCTAGAACGTGTGACCGACATAATGAAAATTATTTCAAATTGGTATTAAGGAGCATGTTCTAATCCAATTTTGTCACTTTTGCCATGCTTACGAAATTAAATTTAGGGAAAAATATCTTGACATGTTATGAAACAAAAATGGAAAAATTGGCAACAGATTATCATTGCCTACCTTATCATTTCAATTGAACTGATTGTTTCATACAGCAAGTTCTGAATGTCTGTTATACTCATAAACTACTGCACTTTCGACTTGGCCGATTGATACAAAAATAATAGATAACTATTTTGATGCTACAAGTTCAAACCCTGAATTCCAATATGCTATGGTTGATAAGTCTAGATTTATGGAGGAAATCGAAAATAAAGTCTCAAGTAAAGTACACTTCTGGCTTGGCCGATTCTTACAAAAAATAGCAGATAACCATTCTGATACAACATCAAGTTCAAATATTGAATTTCCACATCCTACAATTGATCATTCTGGATTTATCAGGAAAATTCGGAAAAAATTTCAAGTAAAGTGCACCTCCGGTACAGACGATTGAAATCAAAAGACAAAATTTCAACATTATGCGTTCAACCAGTTTTTAGATTTGCGAGTTACGCACGCACGCACGCGAGAACGCACGCACGCACGAACATACGTACCGGCATCAAGCTAAAATCAGTCAAAATGGATTCAGGGATATTAAAAAAGGATATTGCCATCAAAATCTCGATAGGTGAATTTTGTCGGTTTCACAATACTTCCTAGTACTTATATTGTACAAGTAGGTACAAAAGGAGCACTTTGCTAACGAAATGTTGTGTCTCCTATTTTCACTTACTTGTACAAAGTAACAAGTAAGTATTGTGAAACCGACAAAATTTACCTATCGAGATTTTGATGGATATATCCGTTTTGAGCATCCTTGAATCAATTTTGACCATTTTTGGCTTGATGTCGGTACGTATGTTCGTACGTGTGTGCGTTCGTGCGTGCGTGCGAAACTCGCAAATCTCAAAACTGGTTGAACGTATAATATTAAAATTTTGTATTTAAGACTGGTATAGAGTCTAGTTGTGCACCTCGCATTATGAAAGAGCTACTGGTGGTCGAAGATAGTAAACTGGAACAAGAAACAATAGTAATATATAATGAGGATATTCAAGGTGAAGAAGAAATAGCATTTAATGAAATAACAGATGCGATGAGAAAAATTAAAATTTGTAAAGCAGCAGGCTTTGACGGAATCAGACCGGAACAAATAAAATATCTAGGCATATCGGGGATAGGTATGTTATACCAGTTGTTTGATAAAATCTAGAAAGGGGATAACATACCACAAGATTGGGAAAAGACAATAATAATGCCAATCTTCAAAAAGGGTGATAAGAGAGCCTGCAAAAACCACAGAGAAATTTCACTCTTGTGTGTAGCTGCTAAATTCGAGACAATAATAGAGACAAAATTTAAAAGAAAAATTGGAGAGGATATAGGAAAGGCGCAAAGTGGATTCAGATCAGGATATTGCACACAGGACCACATATTCAGTATCTGCCAATTGATAGAGAGAACCTTGCAATTTAACAAAAGACTGTTCATATGCTTTATCGATCTAGAAAAAGGCATTTGATCGAGTAGATAGAGAACTACTGTGGTATATTCTGGAAAGGAGAGGAGTAGACCATAAATTACTAGATGCGATACGAACACTTTATAAAACCAACAGTAATTATGTGCGCACCGGTAACTGTATATCCGAAGAATTCAGGACTACTAAAGGGCTGAGGCAAGGGGGAAATATGAGTCCATTCCTATTTGTGGTATACATCGACAAGATATTGAAAAATGCGTACCCAAGGCCTAAAAAAACACAAGTGGGGAACTTGAACCTGAATAACATTAAAATACCAGAAACTCTATCTGCTGACGACATGGCAATATTCGGTACAACAGAGGAAAAACTACAAACAAATTTGGAGGTGTGGAACGAGGAATTGAGGAAAGCAAATATGATAATCAATATTGGAAAAACAAAAGTGCTGGCACTTTCCAGAGAAGATGAAATAATGAAAATTAAATTGAATGAAAAAGAAATCGAACAAGTAACAAGTTTCAAATATTTGGGAAGCATAATTGGAAGCAGAGGGGGATATAATGAAGAAGTAAACAATAGGGTACAAGCGGCGTCAAGAACTTATTATTCTCTGAGAACAGCGATATCCGGACATAAAAGTATAAGTAAAATTACTAAACTAACAGTATACAAAACTATTGTACTACCAACCCTGATATATGGAAGCGAGTCTTGGTACTAAATCAAAGGGACAAGAGCAAAATACAGGCGGTAGAAATGAAGTGCCTTAGACGAATAGAAGGAGTCACCAAATGGGATAAAATAAGAAACAAAGAAACTAGAAAGAGACTCGACATAAGATCAGCTCAAAAATCGATAGAGAGCAGACAGCTACAATGGTACGGCCATCTTATCAGACTTCCAGATAGTAGGCAGGTGAAAACAGTATGGAAAGCTTGAACTAAAGGAGAAAATTAGTAATAATATTCGCAACTTGAGCTCTACACACGTTTTCTTTATTTTCATCAAAATTGTTCATAATGTATTCAAAGCGAACAAACAATTTGAAAAATTCCCATTTGTTACCAGCAGAGTTAGCTAAATCTTTAATGATATATGATGCTATTCCACCTAAATACTATGGTCAACCAAAGATCCATAAACAAAACCTTGCTCTGCGACCGATTATAGCATCCATTGATGCTCCAAATAGTAAGATGTGTTAACTATTGCTTACGATAAAAATAACATTTACTATACCAAAGATTCGTTTGCGTTTGCATCGTTTATTAACAATTTTGAAATACCAGAAAATTATATTTTGATAAGCCTGGATGTTGTGTCACTATTCAGTAACATAACCATAGACATAGCTGTTGATAGCATCACTGAAAAATGGAACCTGATACAAGAATTCACTCCGTTAACTTTAAATAATTTTTTGCAATTACTGAGATTTGTTTTTGACACAAGCTACTGCATTTATGAAAATAATTACTATGAACAGCTGATTGGTTGTCCAATGGGGGCAATTATCAGTCCGATAATAGCTCAGTATGTTATGGACCTACTCCTTGATGAGTGCATACCAAAACTGAATTTCAAACCACCATTTATTAAGAAATTCGTTGACGACATAGTAACAGCTGCACCTGCAAATGAAACAAATAATATTTTAACAACTTGTAATGGTTTCAATACGTTCCTCCAGTTTACCATCGAGTTAGAGGACCAAAAGAGCCTCTCTTTCTTGGACACCTTAATGATAAGGGATGATTCAGGACTCATCACACTGGATTGGTACCAAAAGTCCATTGCTTCTCAACGGTATATGCATTACTTGTCCCAACAACCAGAGCAAATGAGAATAAATGTAGTACTGGGTCAAAAAAACAGAGTACTCAGTATTTCACACCCAAATTACCAACAAAAAAACTTACTTAGATTGAAAGATATTTTAATAAAGAATTCATATCCAGTGAAACTTATCAACAGCTTGCAATTCAATGTGCCAAGGGTGGATACTACTTCACTGAATCCACAGAGTCAAGATCCACTGTCAGATCCTCCAAGTATAAAATTTGCTTCCATACCTTTCATCCCAACGTAGACACCCAAAATACTTAAAGTCTTGAAAGATGATAACATCAAAATTGCTACAAAAAATTGTGTGAACATAAGACAAATTTTCACAAAGCCTAGAGATAAAACACCAATACACTACCATTCAAATGTCATTTACAACATTCCTTGTCAGGAATGTCCAGCTGTTGACGTAGGACAAATCTCACGTAACCTCAAATCTAGAATAACATCACACAAGAGTGATAATAAATTGGAACCTATATATAAGCTTGTGATATATATATATATATATATATATATATATATATATATATATATATATATATATATATATATATATATATATATATATATATATATATATATATATATATATATATATATATATATATATATATATATATATATACATGTATATATATATATATATATATATATATATATATATATATATATATATATATATATATATATGTATATATATATATATATATATATATATATATATATATATATATATATATATATATATATATATATATATATATATATATATATATATATATAATCCTCATATCATTTTGGCGTCCTAATATTGCGCGTTTGCATTTAATCTGGCGTCCATTGTAAATTGGAGTCCGTATATCGGACGCCACTTTAGAATTGCTCCAAAATTTTTCCTGACTTGTTCCCGACCTCTAGAGGCTAAATTCAAAATTTCATTTTGACGCCAAAATGATAGGGAAATGAAAGTTTTCGTATATTTTTAGTTCCGAAAAATTCCGCTCCAATTTTTAGTGGCGTCAAAAATATACGTGTATATTCCCACTTCATATATTTCGCCATCATACTGGCGTCCAGAAACTTGACAACACTGTCGCAGAACATCGATCGATAATGAAACAGATGCTTGCGCTTCTGACATGGAATTTGTTGGGAGTATGGCTTGAATTTTGGAATTGCATTTCTTATGTATGTCATAACATAATATTTCTACCAATATTTTATTGCAGACTGAAGTATTATAGTACAGTTACTTGATGTCAGAAATTATTCTTGCTTAGAAGTAATTCTTTATCAACTTAAAATTTGAGCAGTCAATTTGAAATTTTAGGAAAAATCTGTTGAGTACTGACTCAAGTATGAGGTCAATAAGTTCGTGGTTAATCTGAAACTAGTATCAATTGATTGCAGAGGTCAAATACTTCAGAACAAATCCAGGATACTACCTCTGTTCTATTCAAAACGGAGGAAAAAGCACAACAATCATAAGGGAAGTTCTAAACGACAGAGCAGAGGGTGAAACCTTGGTTTTTTCTTGGAGTATCCGACCTCCGCTACTAACAAGTACCAGTTATAATTATAAGTTCTATCAGAGAAGTTGACTCTGACGGAAATTGATCGGAAGTAGCCTTTTTCTGACGCTTAGGACAAGATTCCAGATTCAAAAAGTCTGTCACCCAATTGACCACTATATTTTTGATTGATTCATATAAAATTTGATCGTAAGTTCGATTGGGGAACATAAGGTGCGGTCGGCTCCTCAACTATAGGATCACTATAGAATGTGAGAACTCGCTATTTCATCCGTGATGTGGTCTTATAATTGTTGTAGAAAAACAAGTTATATCGTTTGTACAAAGCAAGTGGAACATTTTTGTTGCAAGTTCATCATTGCTGTTACTAGGACCAAATTGATGAATCTCAAATTATTCATGTTTTTGAAGTCCCTGATGGTCACAAAGTTGCACTCTCAGTGTGATCGAAAGAAAGTTAGAATGGATGGATGAATTATCATTATTACATATCTCCTGTTATACATTATAAGATTAATATAAGCTTGTGATATACAAGGGAATAAAAACTAATTTTTGCTCCTAATAATATAATCTATTACAGGATATCACATCCATCATGGCTGAAAAATGTAAAGAGTTGGTATACAACATACATATAAGTTGGGACTTGGCGAAAACATTATTTGAGTTTTTTTTTTTGTTCAATTCAGAATTCACTGGCAACATAAAACCGGAACAATTTTGTGTAAGAAACGGAGATGTTGCTTTATTTTTCTTGAATCTGTCGGTAACAGAGTACACCAGAAGATAATTTGAGTTACTGTGGAAAGCCACAATTTGGTTCAAGGTACAAGTTGAATTTTTTCCAAATGAGAGCTTTAACTATTCGAGTGCCCGATTTTTGCAAAGGGCTATATATTGAATGTATTCAACAATAACTGTAGTTTGGAAATGATATGCTCAAACTGATTCCATATAACATACATCCATTCTATCTCATATTTCAATTTGTGCGAGTTATCATATCATCGCTTCTCTTATTCAGTTTGTGAATAGATGAACATTGATTGTGTTGTCGCAACTGTGTGAAAACATTTCTTGAAGTCGGGGAGCCGGCCGCACCTCAAGTTCCCTGATTGAACTTATGGTCAAATTGTATAATATGAATCAATCGAGAATATTGTGGTCAATGCGGTGACAGACTTTATAAATCTAGAATTCTGCTTCAAGTGTCAGAAAAAGGTGACTATTTTTCATTTTTGTTAGGATCAACTTCTCTGTTAGATCTAGTACCAATTGATAGTGAAGGTCAGATGCCTTAGGAAAAAACCACGGCGCTACCCCCTGCTCCGTTCGGAAGGGAAAGGAGAAGAATAGACAAGGATAATATTATGTGGTGGCAAAATTAGGCTGGTAGCATTTTGAACAATTTTGCATTCCATATTTAATCTTTGATGAAAGATATAACACCGTTTCGCTCGAAAACATGGAAAAAATCTAGTGTGAACACACCACATGAGATGATAATTCAATCATTCAGATGCTACAGTTCATTGATGGTCAGTTGTTCCACTCTAACTCAAATTTTAAACTTTACTTATACAAAAAATGTCGAATCGAAATAAGGTCAGCAATGTTCATGTCACATTCAATTTTCCAATTTTGATACGATATTATTGAGTTAGGTGGCACCTAAAATTCAAGTGACAGCGGTGCAACTGGCCATGGAACGCTTTAGCAGTCTCAAATACCAAATTTCATCATTCTACGGCCCAAGTCTTGAATTTATGCGAAAACTTGTGAAAGATTGTCAGATAAAGCTTACTTCCAGCTAATAGATTGTTATGAAAATATTGAGTTATTATTCAAATGCTACAATTTCTTTAGATACAAAATATCAAGATTCTACGGCTGATTGTTCTCGATTTATATGAAAATTCGAAAACGTGCTTAGTAAACTGCATTCCTGTTAATTCTGACTGCAGTCATAATGCAAGGTGTACAATTAGGTTTCATAGAAGTGTTTGATACGAAATTTCAATACTCCACGCCTGATTGTTTTGAATTAATACAAAAAACTCGAATAGACTGTGCAATTTCAGCACAGCCAATTAATATTAAAATAGAAAATAACCATTAGGATGCCTCAGGAAAATTCAAAAAAAATTCCAAGTACAGTGCATTTGCGGTACAGACGATTGCAACCATAATAGGGGCTGCAGAAATAGACTTTGGACCAGTCTCAAATACAAAATTCAACTATATAGATACATACATTCATACGTACGTACCGAAGTCAAGCCGAGAATAGTCAAAATGCATTTAGGGATGCTCAAAACGAGAATTTTCATCAAAATCTCGAAATGTGATTCTGGCGGTTCAACAATACTACTTATTTATACTTTGTACAACTGAGTTGAAAGAGATTCACTTGGATTACTTCAATACTTATCAAATGTTCATTATCTCATATTATAAGTAGTATCTGACTTTCTGCACCATATTGCAACACGAACAGCGAAGGAAATTCTTAGGGATATACGATTTGGAAAACTCCCGACTTTCAAAATTATACGTTTACCAATTTGCATTGTGGAAAAACTAATCAGAGAATGTAGTTGTACATAGCTCAACAAAGTCCATTCTCAACGCTTGAACTTTTTGCCTTTAGATTGATATATAAGATATGAAGAATGAATACTGATATATGACATGCTCCCAGCAACTTTGAAGAATAGGAGTCAAATATTTGGACAATTTTGGTCGTAGATTAATTTTATGCCCACATAATTGTTGTATTCATCATCAGTTACAGTTTTGCTTCAGAAGTTTATGTGCGATGTGCTATTAATCAATTTTGTAGGCGATTATAAGGGAAAAGGTATTTCTATGGCCCTTTTTGTTCCCAAGGAGTTTTACTTACTTGTACACATCTATCTAAATTCACAATTTGCACGATTGGGCGTATTCATATGTTTACCGGCTCTCCATTCAAGGTGGTATGTTGATTTTACCGGCAAACTGTGATTACTATGGTTATGCTGACTTACCGCCCATGAGCAAAAGTGGTAAGTGAAAAATTGTGGACTTCCACAGAAAGTATTAATCTATTCATCGTTATTTATGATTGAATATTCACAATAAAATGTCAAACTTGATAGCTTACAGCGAGTGCGCTATGAGTGGTTACTCAATTTGAAAGAGAATATTAGGATTCATATTTGGGATAGGTCTTCCAATCGTACAAACATTTTTTTAAGCATCACTGTCAATAATTACAGGACCGATTTCGCTCAATATTTGCAAACTTCGCCAAGGCTCAGCCTCCAAACAATTATTCTCAATCGGTAAACCGTACTTACTGACCTTAATACTTGAATAACTATTTTGGGACTGATCTGTCCAATATTACTTTTTTGGGACTGATTTATGAAAACTACTTGATTAACACTTCACACTAACCTCTATGGGCAGTTTGATGAGGTCTTAGAAACAATTTTCGCCGAAATATGTATCATATCCTTCCGTCAATCTCTATAGATCTTGCAATTAGAGAAGTAGATACGCATTTTCAGACAATAAAATAAGACAATTTCAATGGCAACTAAGATAAACATTTGCAATGTTTCAGAAACGAATGAATAAAATTTAGTGATTTTAAATTCTTTCGTGATGATCGCCTAAAAAAACGAGATATTCTGATACTCTCTTCTGGTCTCAGCTGGCGTTTCGGCCGTGAACCACAAATTCGATCAAAAAAGATCACCTCCATGGTCTTGATACACTAATTCCTTTTTTGTATCTTCCATATAATTCCTATTCTGTATCGTCCATCTAACAGGATCGATTCATAATGGTGAAGTGAGTTTTCTCTCAGGTATTCATAAGGATATGTATGAAGACTACTCGATAGACTGGTATTTATTATTGAAGTACTAAGATGAGGCATCTTATGAAGGCAACAAATAATAACTTAGTACACAGATAAAGTTTCATTTAGTTGCCTGAAACTCCATTAATGTTGCTATCCAAATTTCATTCCCAACCAAAAGTTTCTGTAGGGAAGATTTCCCAGCATTTCAATAATTTAAATTGGCGATTATTGATTGAGCTGATAACGCATACTTGAATTAGGGTAGCAACACTAGTTTAAATATTTTGAATGTTGAGAGGAAAGTCGGTAATATGATAATAATTGTAGGATAAAAATCCGCTAGAGCTGAATCCAAGGAAACAACTCTAAGACATGTACCAAGTAGTATAGGGTATTTGATAAGGTGAGTAGGAAGAGCCAGATTATGCATAAAGCCCGATAGGCACATGTTCACGGACCTTGGCTTAAGGAGGCCTTAACTTTGAGGGTTTCACAAGCATTTGAGTCACCAGATCATGGATCACATTGAATTACGACTTATGAGCTTCAATGAGTCTTGATCCGGCATTTGTGTTGATCAAGAGAGGATGATAATTTCACAGTTAAAAGTATCTGAACTAAGATTGTGAAGAATTCAATACTCTTCCAAGAAGTTATGAGATTTTTTTGTGTGCCTTACGGCTCTTAGGATATTGCAAAAATACTCTGTACTTTTGATGATGACCTAATGAATAGAGGTTTCCAGCTCCCAGAATTGAGATTTATATTCACACTGACCCTCATCACACATTTATAGAAAAATTTTGAGCAAAATGCAAGTTTAGACAAAAATTCTGTCACATTTCCATAGAGCAATTATTATCACAATTTATGACATCCGTAAGTCCTTCCTGATAAATTATCCTTCACATACTTCCATTCATGGAATCTACCAACAGTTCACGGACATGGCAAATACATTTTACTTCAGAACTCGAAAATACTATTATCAATAAAAAATCCATATTTTTTCGCAAAATCTTTTAATTTACTATGAGTTTTCTATCAAACAATGACATATTACTACTCTATGAAGATGTCTCAAGTATCAACCCATTTCAAAACTTGATTAATGTAATTCTACGCAAACCTATGAATACATCGATTCACATGTGTCATCGATAAAACATTCTACGCAAGTAAAAACTAAATCTGGCAACAAGGGGGACGCCACTTCAAACATGAAGTAAAAGCATATATATAGATAGGACGCCACTATAAACGCAATATGTAACGTATATTATTGACGCCACATTGATGTTATGATGAAAGGAGGCCATATTGTATAGGAAATGGGAACTCTGTGAATATTGCGTGGAATGGAATTTCTGTGTGAAATCTGAAGAGCCCATGAGAAATTATGTGATATACTTCGATCAGATCTCAACTATACGCGTTCCTTTCAGTAGACGCCAAAATGAACATCTTTGTAAGGACGTCAAATTGATAGGGTGATTTATATATATATATATATATATATATATATATATATATATATATATATATATATATATATATATATATATATATATATATATATATATATATTCTCTGATTAGTTTTTCCACAATGCAAATTGGTAAACGTATAATTTTGAAAGTCGGGAGTCTTCCATATCGTATATCCCTAAGAATTTCCTTCGCTGTTCGTGTTGCAATATGGTGCACAAAGTCAGATACTACTTATAATATGAAATAATGAACATTCAATAAGTACCAAAGTAATCCAAGTGGATCTCTTATAACTCACTTGTACAAAGTATAAATAAGTAGTTTTGTTGAACCGCCAGAATCACATTCCGAGATTTTGATGGAAATTCTTGTTTTGAGCATCCCTAAATGCATTTTGACTATTTTAGGCTTGACTTCGGTACGTACGTATGAATGTATGTATCTATATAGTTGAATTTTGTATTTGAGACTGGTCCAAAGTCTAGTTTTGCAGCCCCTATTATGGTTGCAATCGTCTGTACCGCAGATGCACTGTACTTGGAATTTTTTTTGAATTTTCCTGAGGCATCTTAATGGTTATTTTCTATTTTAATTTTAATTGGCTGTGCTGAAATTGCACAGTCTATTCGAGTTTCTTGTATTAATTCAAAACAATCAGGCGTGGAGTATTGAAATTTCGTATCGAACACTTCTATAAAACCCAATTGTACACCTTGCATTATGACTGCAGTCGAATTAAACAGGAGTGCAGTTTACTATGCACGTTTTCGAATTTTCATATAAATCCAGAATAATCAGCCGTAGAATCTTGAAATTTTGTATCTAAAGAAATTGTAGCATTCGAATAATAACTTAATATTTTCATAACAATCTATTAGCTGGAAGTAAGCTTTATCTGACAATCTTTCTCAAGTTTTCGCATAAATTTGAGACTTAGGCCGTAGAATGATGAAATTTGATATTTGAGACTGCTAAAGCGTTCCATGGCCAGTTGCACCGCTGTCACTTAAATTTTAGGTGCCACCTAACTCAACAATATCGTATCAAAATTTGAAAATTGAATGTGACATGAACATTGCTGTCTTTATTTCGATTCGACATTTTTTGTATAAGTGAAGTTTAAAATTTGAGTTAGAGCGGTACAACTGACCATTAATGAACTGTAGCATCTGAATGATTGAATTATCATCTCAAATTTTGGTTGGATTCGATTTTGCCTAGAGTCAATATTAGTATCAACTGTTAATTATTGAGTCAAAAGATGTACAAGTAAGACATGTGGTGTTCACATTAGATTTTTTTCATGTTTTCGAGCAAAACGGTGTTATGTCTTTTATCAAAGATTAAATATGGAATGCAAAATTGTTCAAAATGCTACCAGCCTAATTTTGCCACCACATAATATTATCCTTGTCTATTCATCTCCTTTCCCCTCCGAACGGAGCAGGGGGTAGCACCATGGTTTTTTCCTAAGGCATTTGACCTTCACTATCAATTGGTACTAGTTTCAATCATAAGATCCAACAGGAAAGTTGATTCTAACAAAAATGAGCAATAGTAACCTTTTTCCGACACTTGAAGCAGAATTCTAGATTTATAAAGTCTGTCACCTCATTGACCACAATATTCTCGATTGATTCATATTATACAATTTGATCATAAGTTCGATCAGGGAACTTGAGGTGCGGCCGGCTCCCCGACTTCAAGGAATGTTTTCACACAGTTGCGACAACAGAGTCAATGTTCATCTATCCACAAACTGAATAAGATAAGCGATGATATGATAACTCGCAAAAATTGAAATATGATGGATGTATGTTATATGGAATCAGTTTGAGCATATCATTTCCAAACTACAGTTATTGTTGAATACATTCAATATATAGCCCTTTGCAAAAACCGGGCACTCGAATAGTTAAAGCTCTCATTTGAAAAAAATTCAACTTGTACCTTGAACCAAATTGTGGCTTTTCACAGTAACTCAAATTATCTTCTGGTGTACTCTGTTACCGACAGATTCAAGAAAAATAGAGCAACATTTTCGTTTCTTACACAAAATTGTTCCGGTTTTATGTTGCCAGTGAATTCTAAATTGAACAAAAAGAAAAACCCGAATAATATTTCCGCCAAGTTTCAACTCATATGTATGTTGTTTACCAACTCTTTACATTTTTCAGCCATGATGGATGTGATATCCTGTAATAGATTATATTATTAGGAGCAAAAATTAGTTTTCATTCCCTTGTTTGTATGTAATAATAATAATTCATCCATCCATTCTAATTTTCTTTCGATCACACTGAGAGTGCAACTTTGTGACCATAAGGGACTTCAAAAACATGAATAATTTGAGATTCATCAATTTGGTCCTAGTAACAGCAATGATGAACTTGCAACAAAAATGTTCCACTTGCTTTGTACAAACAATATAATTTGTTTTTCTGCTACTGTATAAATAAGTGAGCTTTGTAGCCCTGGCAACTCGAACGATAACGAAAGCAAACCTTCGTGTTACCTCGTTGCTATGCGTTGCTAGCTACGAAAGTAATACTTTCGGGGCCAGGACAAAAAAGTAAAAGTTTGAAAAAATGCAAATATATTGGAAATTTCAATATTTATTCAGTAAATAAGTAGTTTATAACAATAATATGATTTTATCCAATTATTTGATTTAATTTTATCTATCTATTGGTTTCAAGGAAATTATGCAATTTGAACAGTTGGAAAAAGTCATGGTAGGAATATTATTTGAATTATTAACTTCTTCACTTCGTATTGGGAGATTTTTATCATTTTGAATTACGTCAAAATTCATATTTGTCACTGTTTCTTTATTTGAGGAAATATTAATGTGAATTTCATGTAACACCTTTTTAGAAATTTCAATTTCATTACTTCACGAAGAAGACTCCCATCTGCTCTTTAAATCCAAAATATCGGCACCCGAAGCATTACATTTTCGTCAATTCGAGTGTTTTTATCAGCAAGCCATTTAGAAAACATGCTGTATGTTTGATTGTACCTTTCTTTGGATTCATCCGCAAGAAGTGAGGCACATGCATTGTTAGCTGCCTTTTGAATACCATTTCTATTTTCTGTTAACATTTTAAATCGGCCAAATGCAATGTTTCTCTTAAATTACTGGAATTCAAAATCTGTGACAGGCGCTGATGACAGATAACATTGTAAATAAACCGTTTCTATGGATAATTTTAGACAGGTAAAACAGCCTCCATAACATTATTTTAAATATAATAATCATTATTAAATATAGCAATATATATATAGAACAGTAGCAGAAAAAATTTAACACATCACACGATGCGAAAGCCCTTTTAGGTTTTCGGAGGTTTTGAACGGCCTCGGCTTCACCTCGGCCATTCAAATACCACCTCACACAAAAAGTATACTTTCGCATCTTGTAATGTAAATAACTATTTTCTACAACAATTATAAGACCACATCACGGATGAAATAGCGAGTTCCCACATTCTCTAGTGATCCTATAGTTGAGGAGCCGACCGCACCTTATGTTCCCTAATCGAACTTACGGTCAAATTTTATATGAATCAATCAAAAATATAGTGGTCAATTGGGTGACAGACTTTTTAAATCTGGAATCTTGTTCAAAGCGTCAGAAAAAGGCTACTTCCGGTCAATTTTCGTCAGAGTCAACTTCTCTGATAGAACTTATAATTGAAACTGGTACTTGTTAGTAGCGAAGGTCGGATACTCCGAGAAAAAACCAAGGTATCACCCTCTGCCCTGTCGTTTAGAATTTCTCTTATGATTGTTGTGCTTTTTCCTCTGTTTTGAATAGAACAGAGGTAGTATCCTGGTTTTGTCCGGAAGTACTTGACCTCTGCAATCGATTGATACAAGTTTCAGATTAACCACGAACTTATTGACCGGATATGGCCTTTTTGATCCTTAGGACTAGATCCTGGATTTATAAAGGTGACATCCTAATGACTGCTATATCTTCGATCAATTCATATACAATTCGGCCTTAAATCTGACTAGGAACGTTAGGGTGCGGTCGGCTCTTGAACTATTAGTAAGAGGTACATGAATTTGCTCACTTACTCCTCATACTTGAGTCAGTACTTAACTGTTTTTTCTTAATATTTCAAATTGACTGCTCAAATTTTAAGTTGATAAAGAATTACTTCTAAGCAAGAATAATTTCTGACATCAAGTAACTGTACTATAATATTTCAGTCTGCAATAAAATATTGGTAGAAATATTATGTAATGACATACATAAGAAATGCAATTCCAAATTCAAGCTATACCCCCAACAAATTCCATGTCAGAAGCGCAAGCATCTGTTTCATTATCGATCGATGTTCTGCGACAGTGTTGTCAAGTTTCTGGACGCCAGTATGATGGCGAAATATATGTAGTGGGAATATACACGTATATTTTTGATGCCACTAAAAATTGGAGCGGAATTTTTCGGAACTAAAAATATACGAAAATTTTCATTTCCCTATCATTTTGGCGTCAAAATGAAATTTTGAATTTAGCCTCTAGAGGTCGGGAACAAGCCAGGAAAAAATTTTGAAGCAATTCTAAAGTGGCGTCCGATATACGGACTCCAATTTACAATGGACGCCAGATTAAATGCAAACGCGCAATATTAGGACGCCAAAATGATATGAGGATTTATATATATATATATATATATATATATATATATATATATATATATATATATATATATATATATATATATATATATATATATATATATATATATATATATCAATATACATATATATGAATATATATATATATATATATATATATATATATATATATATATATATATATATATATATATATATATATATATCAATATACATATATATGAATATATATATATATATATATATATATATATATATATATATATATATATATATATATATATATATATATATATATATATATAACCGTTTGAAAATGGAGAATTTGTTGCAGTAAAAATTAGTCTCACATTTTTCTCATCTAAAATTTCTTCAAATTCTCTTGAATTTGTTCCTGGATATTGATCTGTCAGTATTATCCCAATCTTATCTGTCTCTAACATTTGTTGTACTAGTTTGATGAATTCTGATGCATTTTGATATTTTGAAGTGGATATCCATGCATATCTGGTGTAATGGTCTACTAGTAGATGTAAATATCGTTTTGTCGATCTTTGTTCGCCGAAGCCCCCTATTGTATCTATGGACATAATTTTAAATGACTTATTTGCTGGTCCAAGCTGTGACAATAATCCAAATTTTTGTTGTCCTCTTGATTTAGTTTTCTTACAGACATTGCAATCTCTACATATTCTCTTTATATTTCCTATCATTTCTTTTGCTGTATAATGTGGGCATATTCTATTCATTGTTTGTCTTATACCAATGTGACACCATTCATCATGTGTTTCTTTTATTAGTTTTAAACTCAGTTTTTCTGAAAGAATTATTCTTTTCGACCCTTTATTTTGTTTATAAAATATTTTATTCTCTTTTATTAATTTTTTTTTTGTCTTTCTGATCAATTCATTATTATTCTGATCTATCTTTATATCATCAAGTTTTACTAGATTTACTATCTTCAGAGCTTCTTCTATATTCTCATCTGAATTTAGAACCGGACTCCTACTTAGACAATCCGCTTTAATATTAGCCTTTCCCGGTACATACTTGATCGTGAAATCATATTGTGATAGATAGTAGGTTGTCACCTAGCTCTTCATCTGTTCTAGCTTTTATATTAGGATTTTCCAAGGGTTTATGGCCCGAGTACACTTCAAATCTTCTTCCAATCAACCGAAATTGCCAGTACTTTATTGCTCCTTTGATTGCTATGCATTCTAAGTATATAGCTTTCTTCTTTTTCTGAGAGTCGTTCAATTTTTTCGAAAAGTACGCAACTGGTTTTTCTTTTCCATTATGTTGTACCCGTTTCGATACTGCACCTATACCTACTATCGACGCGTCTGTATATATTTTTATAGGTAGATCCTTGTCAAAAATTTCTAGTACTGGCTGTGAACATAATAGTTTTTTTATTTCCGTAAATGATTTTTCACATTCTTCGGACAATCTGAATTTTGAATCTTTTCTCAACAATCTGTGTAGTGAGTCTAATATTATTGAGCTTTTTGGTATGTATTCATGGTGAAAGTTTATCTTTCCTAAAAATTTTTTGATTTTTCGGAGTTGGGAAATTTTGAATTGAAATTAAATTATCTTTTATTGGCCGTACTGTATTATTTCCGATTATAGCTCCTAGATATTTCACTGTCTTTGATGCATATGTACATTTCTTGAATTTCAATCCAAATCCTTCTTTTATTATTGCATTCAATACTTGTTCTGTATGTTTTAAATGTTCTTCAAAAGTTTTTGAAAAAAATAGGCAGTCATCTATATAGTTTTCTGTAAAATCTTTTAATCCATGTTTTCTTAATATATTTGATAAAATTCTTTGGAATATTGCTGGTGATGTTTTCAAACCAAACGGCAAGCACGTCCATTGGTAGTGTCCATCTTGAGTTACAAAGCCAGTCTTTTTTCTATCTTCTACTCTAAGTGGTATCGACCAAAAAGCCGAATTTATGTCTAATGTTGTAAAATATTTACAATTTCTAGCTTTCATAATTAGGTCTTCTATGAGTGGAAATGGTTCTGCCTGTGGTGTAACAATTTTATTAAGATCTCTTAGATCTATGCACAATCTGGTTTTTCCTTCATCTTTTTTTCAAGCTAGTGTTACTGGCGCTGCAAATGAACTATACGAATCTTTAATCATATTTCTTTCCAATAATTTTGCTATCTGTCCATCGATTTCTTTTCTATCTTCAATTGAACATCTGTACGGTCTTTTGCTGCAATATCTGTCTACCATTAATTCAATTCTTGCTTCGTAATTCTTCACCTCTCCTATATCGTATTTATCCTTTGCAAATACTGTTTTAAATTTTTCAATCAATCTTTCTATTTGTAATCGTTTCGTGCTTTCTGAATGTTCCAATTTTACTTAAAATTCATTTTCTTGCATATGTTCAATGAAATTGACCGAGAACTCTTGTGTACTATTCTCTGTCTTATCTATTTTCTTTATTCTATCTTTCTCTTTCATTCTTTCTGTTTTTTTGTGAAATTTGTAGATTTTCGTTTTGGATTAGTCTGAACTTTATAATCATATCCAAGCCTATTAAGAAATCCTTAAATTCACTATTGTTTACTACAAATACGTCTACCTCGTCCTCTATTTCAAGAATCCTAATTTTTATTGTTATTAATCCATCTGTACTTCTCACACCATTGATCGTTTTGATAAATATTTTATTTACATCTTCTTCTCTTTTTAAGAATTTTATTGATTTACTATTTATTATTGAAACTTGCGATCCAGAATCATATGTTGCATTTATCTCTATCTTATTTTCCAACAATATTTTTTGCTTTATCAATGGTGTGATTACTCGTTTTTTGGAGTTGTGTTGATATCAACTTCTAACACTGTATCACTTTTTATTTTCCCCCGTTAGTTTTTATCAATTGTTTTAAACCAACATTTCTCTTCCGGATGATATCTTATACCTTTATTCAAGTTTTCACAGTTTTTGCATGGATTCTTTTCTATCTTATTTTTTGTTTTATCTATCTTATTTTTTGTTTGCAAATAGTTTTTTCTATTCACTAAATCCTCCAGTTTCCCAATCTCTGTGAATAAGTCAGTAGTATCTCTTATATCATCTTTATCTATTCTGTCAATGATGTTTTCTGGTAATCCAGCAGTTATAATTGCCACAAGAGACTCTATATCCATTTTTTTATTTACATCTAACAACAATCTTTTCTTTTTTTATAGCATATTCTATTAACGAGCCTTCTTTGTATCTGAATGCTAGAGCATATCTTCATGTATTCCATCCTTTATCAGCAAATGTGTCAAATATTCTCTTTCTCCATTCCTGCCAGTTGTTATTTGCTTCTAATTTTACACTTGTGGCGTATTACCAATCTGTGCCTGATTTATCTAGAAACCATCTCAATATTTTAATTTTTGTACTATCCTCTTCAATTTCAAATCTTAGACATTCTTTTTCAAGAGTTTTTATCCATTGTTTCACATTCACTGTCTTGGTTGAAAATTTTTCTAACATAAATTTCTCCGGAAACTGCTTCAAATCTTTATAATTATTCTTCTTTTGGTTTGACAATATTAATTGCTCTAACAATTTTCTTACATCCCCATTTGTCTGTTGTCCTTTGTCTTCTACCATATCTAAGAAATATTCGTTTAATCTTATATTACCAACCTCATCCAAATACACTTTTTTCAACTCTTCTGATAAAGCAATTCACACTTTCTTCTTATCATGTCTTCTCATCCCGGTTTTTGAACTGTTATAAGTGGATGTTTTTTTCAACTCCGTGTGGAGTGCTATTTTTCGGAGTTCCGCAGGTAGGATATATTTTTCCCCTTTTTCTGTTGAAATTGAAGTTATAATCATAGTGTTTGTCTTAGAATCTGCTGGTGAAGGCACAACTAAAATTTCAAACTCAAGTTTTTCCATGTTAAGACAAAATTGTCGTTTTATAAGACAATTCACTACAATTGTACAGGTTGTTAGGTTGAAAAAATTAAATTTTATTGCTAAAAATTAAAGAAACGACAATTAAAGTCTATTCTTATCCTATCTTTTTATACACTCTATCAATACTTTGAATTATTCTTTCATCTGTCTATTCTCATCACTCTTTTGAGATTAATGGTTTTTTCATGTCAAGCGCGGCAAATTTGATTAAAGAAAGTATACTTTCTTTACATATATATATATATATATATATATATATATATATATATATATATATATATATATATATATATATATATATATATATATATATATATATATATATATATATATATATATATATATATATCCAATGATGTACAAGTATGTCACGTGATGTACACATCAGATTTTTTCTTCACAGAATCTATTCCTTATAACACATATTTGATAAATTAATAGACGTCATTTTCTTCACTCTTGTTCATTGTCAAAGCATTGGGAGTTCATTGGAAAATTGCTTTGGCAATAAACTAGAATGAAGAAAAAGACGTCAAAACTTAACCTTCATATAATCATCAAAAATGAGTTCTGAAGAGACTTTTCCTTCATTGAAATAAGCATGTATTTGAAAATGCCAGGTGAAAAACACCCTCACCTGTCAGGTACCGCAGTAGATTTCAAAATGACTATCAACAATAACCGTCGTAACCGCCAAACTTACGCGGTTAGTTTTGTTCGAAGAAAGTGAGAATGAATCTCGATAACCGCATTCCGTAAACTAACCGGATGCCGAAAAACTAACCGCGGATACCGTGGTTCAGTTATGGAATATACTAAAGTTTTAAAACGCGGGATTCTCTAAGAAAAGATAAATTATGCCGCGTACATGAACGAGCAGAACGAGAGAATGGCGCGCTTGAACATGGATTATTATTCATGGAGTTGAACTCAAAATATATCGGTGTAACAGCAAATTAATATCGCCGATTCCGACATTTCGAAAAACTCTCGATATCGTCGATATATCGGTATCGGTATCAAATCGGATGCATCCCCAGTCCAATGCCTGGGAGTAATAGAAACTATTCAGTTCACTTACGTAATTTCTTATCTTAATATCTATAGTTCAAATTGATTTGCGAAACAAATACTTGAAATAAAAGAGAATAATTGTATGAACATTAGAGTTTATCTTGAATCTTCTTGGATAGCGACAGAAGTCTCATAAAAATTATCATTGAGAAACGTCAGCCAGTGAAAACTCAGAGTCGTAGATCTCAGCCACTATTTTCACAATGTCTTCAACAAATGGAGGAAGCCGCCTTTCAAGTGACTGACACAATAAAATTATATGGAAGCATTTTTTTTGACCCATTTTTGGAAATTCATCCTCATTAAACGCAGCAGCAGTCAGATGACTTGAGCTTGTTCTTATTGTTTCTAATAACATTGCAAAACTTCTATTATAAGATATGTTGATAATAAAAGCATTTGATTTTGAGTGTATCAAAAACCATTTTGAAAAGTCATATTGTAAAAGACATATAGATCTCTGCCGATTATATTCATATCTATGTCATATCGACAAGTAACGTCTTGAGTAAGTGGCTGATACAATAAAATTATATAAAAGGATGCTTTTTTCTAGCATTTTCAATTGACTCTCGATCAAAAAGTCAGCAGCGCCTTCTTGCTCTTTATAATGACCTTTTCACAATAATTATCTACTTCATTCGCACAATAAAATCATACAAAAATGTCTGTCACTAGCTCCCTAACTAAAAAACCAAATCATTGATGGAAAAATGCTCCACCGACTATATTCAAGGCATTGAGAATGATATTGAAAACCACTCTGGGAGCCTCTGGTCACTTATTAAGGATAAACAAAAAAACCTAAATGGGAATGCTTGTTCCACTTATAACAATAGAGAGATAATAAACGATCAAGGAAAAGCTGATCATTTTGCTCATTATATTCAATTTGTTTACTCTACAGAATCACCAAGTTCAAGTAAGCTCAATTATACAAATTTTATTTGAATATATGTAATATCCAGAACATTCTGGAGAAGAAATAATATGAGCTATTCAAAAATTGAAACCTGAACTCACAAAAGGTTCCGACGATGTTTCTGCATGCTTCTACAAAGCATACAGTAATATTTCATCCCTACCATTGCAAATGTTATTTGATCTGGGTTTAAAAACAAGTATATTCCTTGATAAGCTGAAAGCAGGCACAACTCCAGTACATAAAAGTAGCAATGCAAAATTGATTTCTAATTATAGACCAATTACTATTTTAACTCCTTTATCGGAAATTTTTGAATTAGTATTGTTCAATCGAATTGTGGAACATGTAAACCCTATGTTATTATACCACTGCAACACGGATTTATAGTTAAAAAATCATCTATGTCAAATTTATGCATATTTGCTAATAACGTCGGTAGACATTCAAACACTGGCTCTCAAACTGATGTTATCTACACTGACCTAACAAAAGCTTCCGATAGAGTTAATCACTACTTATTAGAAACTAAATTGGACGCATTCTTTCTGCACCTATCTCTTATAGAACTCTTAAAATCTTATCTTAGTCCAAGAGCCCGCTCGGAAATACTACCTTGAATCGTTGGAAGATTCTTACGTATTCTAGACGATTCATCATGGAAACATTAGCCATAAAAGTTAACGGTGCCATTTTAAATTCTGCCAGAAGCAATTAATATTGATTATTCGTTATGTGAATTTAACGCACAAACTACCTTTTTATGTAAGACACTTGGAAATTACACTGGAACATGTATTCTTATGTGTTAAACAAGAAAAACTCACGGTGCCGAGTCTCATTCTGCCACAACCCCTGGCACCGTGGCTTCAAAGTGGTTGCAAATATCTGTTGGACGAACAAGTCCTTTATAAAAATTGTAGCCAGAGACCTGACGAATTCAAAGAACCAACGGTGCCGACTTCAATGTTGCCAGAAGTCCTCGGCACCGTGGATCAAATCGGTTGCTCGCGCGGCCCATTTACCTTGAAAGGGAGAGTGTAAGGTGTAGTATTAAATAATATTTGATATACTCCCATCCTATCATCTAAGAATGATTAAATCTAGAGTAACTGAGTTTTACAATAAATGCATACCGTTTCCATTCCGGTAAACTGTTAAAAGCAATCAGAGAACAAATGTATAAATGAGATGGAATCAATCAATCATCGAAGCATACCAATTGAAAAATTGAATTAAGTGAGCTTCATACTTACTTGTACAAAGTACAAATAAGTATTGTGAAACCGACAAAATTCACATTTAGAGATTTTGATGAAAATATTCGTATAATGTTGAGTTTTTGTATTTTAGACTGGCTTAGGATCTAGATGTGCTCCTCGCAATGTGGTTGCAATCGTCTGTACCGGAGCTGCACTTCACTCAAAACTTTTTTTTCATTTTTCCGTATTAATTCAGAAAGATTAGCCGTGGGATACTGAAATTCAGTATTTAAAATTGCTGTAGCATTTGAGTGGTTATCTCTTAATATTGTACTGATCGACTGAACCGGAAGTGCACTCTATATAACAGACTCTCCGAATTCTCCACATAAATTGAAAACAATCAAAAATTCTGAAGCATTCAATTATTTGTTCCACAAAATTTCAAATCTAAGAATCGGTTTTGACACCATCATCTCAGATTGGAAGACAACTGTATACACGTGTTTCGTCCTTATTAGAACTCGTCAGTACAGTATAGCCAAGAACCCAAGATAGTCAGGGCTTGGATCCCAAAGTTTTTAAATTCATATGGATAGATGGACTGCAAAAGTAAAAACTATATGCAGCGCCATAAATCGAGCATAAAGCCAGTTAAGGCATATGAATAAAGTAAAGGTCACAAACTAATTGTGACAAAGTTTATAGATGGCGCTGCATATAGTTTTTACTTCTGCAGTCCATCTATACATATGAGTTTGAACACTTTGGGATCCAAGCCCTTGTTAGTATTGCTTATACGAAATATAAGTAAGCTATGAAAATAGATGAAGTAGTTGTTAAATGTCAATTGTGATGTAAAGATGTTTTTGAGATAATAAAATAATTCATTCGTTCATAATAAATTAATGCATATTGTTTTATCAAATATACTCTGCTAACTAGCGTAATAACAGGTTATGGGCCCAGAAACCCTAAGCTGCGCCTGTTAATTTTGAAATGCGAAAAACGTTAAAGACGGAAAGAAGAATCTATCAAGAAATATTGCAGTGGATTACAAACAGCGAGATACAGTGATAATTTGCGAAATCGAAGTAACAAACATCGAAATGAATGGAGAAAATATTATATTGGAGAAATTAAATTCTACTTACTATTGTCATTGGAGTAGACGGGCAAAGAGTATTTTGTTAAGCAAACAATGTTGGTCAGCCATCGAACCAGGTATGAGTGCGAATCCAACGAACGAGGAACGTCGATCAAACGAACGAGCAGTAGGTATTTTAATGATGAGCATTGATGATGACGCCTTAGACGATGTCGAAGATTGTGTGACGGCAAAGGAAATTTGGAATGGATTGAAAGAAGCGCGTACTCAATTCAATTCTTGGGATGGAATGCTAGCGGTGAAAGAATGTGCAAACATAATAAAACGCGAAGAAGAAACAGTTTTACAATATATTACAAGACATAAATCACTATTGTTCAAAGTACGAGGAGCTGGCATAGAATTTACAGAGAAACAATCAGTTATTTTTCTTCTAATGGATCTGCCAATCGAATACGAGACTTTTGCGAGAAGTTTTAAATTGGATGATCCTTACATTACACTGAAGAAATTTAAAAATCAACTACTAGAAGAGGAATCGCGACTAGCAAGCAATAATATAAGTAAAGAGATTAAAGCAATGAAAGTAAGCGGACAAAAGGTTTATGAACGATCTCAAGCAAATCGACGAAGTGGACATCAGCAAGAGCAGAGTTATGGATATTCAAGAAATAATCCTAAATTAACAACCAATGATAGAAACAAGTTCTGTCAGCGAGAGAACAGAAGTAACTATGAGCGTGGACCAAGATGTTATCGATATCAAGATTTTGGACATATTGGTAAATATTGCCCCAAGTTTGGTGATAATAAAAATTATCCGAACACTACAAGTGTGAGATCAGAGATCGAAAAAGCATCACCCAATTTAGCTATTGCGATGTATGTGAAGAACGAAAACACGATTGAAGAATGCGAACCAAACTATATAGCACTACCAAAACATGTGGCACTCTGTACAATACAAAATAAAACCACGAATGAGAACATTTTGATTATTGACAGTGGAGCGACGGACCACATGACATGTCGACGTGATAGATTCATAACATTTACAGATTGCACGGCACCAGTAGAAGTTGCAGGAGGTGGAAGTTTGAAATCGTATGGATATGGTATCATGCGTATTGAGTTATCAAGCGAATGCGGAGGAGCGACGATTGACTTCAAAAACACTCTGTACGTACCAGATTTGCATGGAAATCTGTTATCAGCCACACAGATTACAGATCACGAGTTCGAAATGATATTAAAAAAAGAAGTGGTATTAATTCGTGACAAGACAGGTAATATTTGCGCTAAAGCAATTCGCGAAGGAAGATTCTACTGTTTGCGAGAAGATAAACCAAATGTACCTCTAAAATTTCAAACGTCTATTGTAAACCTGGCTAAATCAAAAGAATTGGAAATATGGCACAGAAGGCTAGGACATATCCATATTCAAGCAGTACGAAGACAACTGAAAAATTCGGCAATTGAAATTGAAGCACAAGACTCAGGTATAAATCAGCTATGTGGTATCTGCATAAAAGGGAAAATTAAGTCGCTACCATTTACCAAAGTAAGTGAATCACGAGCAACGGAACCACTGCAACGAATACATTCTGACGTTATGTGTATAATGAACCCAATACCATACGGAGGTGCAAAATACGTAGTTACCTTCATTGACGATTATTCGAGATACGCAGAAGTATACACAATGAAGTATAAAAGCGAAACATATACAAAATTCAGAATATTCAAAGCATACGCAGAAAATTTGCACAGACGAAAGATAATAGAAATAAGATCCGATAATGGCGGTGAATACATGAATAGAGAATTCGAAAAGTATCTACAGCAAGATGAAATACGTCATCAACTAACTATTCCATATACGCCACAACAAAACGGCGTGGCTGAAAGATTTAATCAAACACTAGTAAATACAGCTAGATGTTTACTATTAGAGAGTGGACTATCATTGAAAATGTGGGTAGAAGCTATAAACTTTGCAAACTATGTGCGAAATAGAAGTCCAACAATAGCAAATAATGGATTAAGCCCATACGAACGATGGAAGGGAAAAACTCCTAACCTTATCCATTTACGAGCATTCGGATGTCGAGTGTGGACGAAAGTTCCGAAGAGACAAACAAAATTTGAGCCAAGAGGCGAAGAAAGAATTATGATTGGATACGCGGAACAATCAAAAGCCTATCGCCTGTGGAATGTCAGAGATCAAACAGTAGAAATTGCTCGAGATGTTATTTTTGAAGAGGAAATATTTCCGGCTAAAATAAAGAAGAATGAAATTGAAGATATTAAAAGTGAAGATACAAAGAAGTGGATGATAATGTCTTTGAATGATATATACGATGATGACAATTTAGAAAATACAAATGTTGGAAATGAAGTTGAAATAAACGAAGTTAACGACGCAGAAGAAAATGAAGTTGGAATAAAAGAAGTTAACGACGCAGAAGAGAGGAGAAGTTTGAGCAAGAAACAAATATTGGAAGATCAGACACAATTCAAACCAACAATTCAGAAGAGAGGACGAAATGGAAGAGAAATTAGACCTCCTGTTTGGATGGAAGATTATGTCACTGAATGTAATCAAGTCGAAACAAAAGATGTGAGAGCGAAAGATCCAATGAGTGTGAAAGATGCGATGGGTGCAAATGACAAAGAAAATTGGAAAAAGGCCATGATGGAAGAATTCGGAAACCTTTTGCGTAATAACACTTGGAAATTCACACGAAGAACGAAAGATATTAAAGTCATACGAACTAAATGGGCATTCAAAAGAAAATACGATGAAAATGGAAAATTAGCAAGACATTGGGCAAGAGTAGTAGCTCTGGGATATGAACAACGTCCTGGAATAGATTTTGAAAAAACGTATAGCCCAGTTGTTAAGATGAAAACAATGCGTATATTGATGGGTATTGCAACGGAACGAAAGTGGAGTATACACCATTTGGATATCGTAGCAGCATATTTATTGGCAGATATTGACGGTGAAGTTTATATTGAAATACCAGAAGGTTTTATAGAAGCAAGTGGGGAAATGAGAGAAAAATTCAGTTATATACCAAACGAAGATGAATTAAGAAATGGACAATGGGTATGCAAGTTGGAAAAATGTATTTACGGATTACACCAATCTGGAAGAAGATGGAACGAAACGTTAGACAAATTTTTCAGAAAACAAGGAATGAAAAGATCAGTTGCGGGTCCATGTGTCTACTATGACATTCAGCGAGAGCTCATAGTAACCACATATGTTGATGATTTAGTGCTCTATGGCAAAATCGAAGAAATTAGAAAAAAGAAAACAAAAATCGGACAAGAATATGAGACGCGTGATTTGGGCGATGTACGTGCCATACGTATTACGAAAACTGAACAGGGTTTCATCCTAGATCAAACAGCGTATGCAGAAGGAATACTTAAAGAATTTCAAATGCAAGACTGTCGACCAATGAAAACTCCTTTGGCGGCAGAAGTAAAACTCATAGCTGCGAATGATGATAACAAATTAGATGAAAAAATGGCATCAAGGTACAGGACATTGATAGGAAGCCTGCTATATTCAGCTACAGGGACAAGACCCGACTTGGCTTTTCCGACAACACACCTCAGCCAGTTTAATCATCCACCATCAATTGAACATTGGCGAGCGGCAAAACATGTATTGCGGTATTTGAAGGGAACCAAGAACAAAGGTTTAGAACTGTGTAAATGGGGAAAAAATATTGAAATGTATACTGATGCTGATTGAGGATCAGATCTGATAGATAGAAAATCCTACAGCAGATATATAATGACATTCGCAGGAGCGGCATTAAACTGGAGTAGTAAGAAATAGCGAACAATTGCGTTGAGTACAGTTGAAGCAGAACTTGTGGCATTAAGTGAAGTAGTACGCGAAGCCAAGTGGATGTCAAATCTGTGGAAAGAAATCGGACAGGCAAATTTTCTAAGGTGTCCAATGATAATTCATATTGATAATCAAGGAGCGAAGAAACTAGCTGAAAATAGAACTGCATCCGAACGCACAAAACATATTAAATTGAAAATGTTTCTCGTTCAGGACAAGATAGAAGAAGGCAACATCAGTTTGGAATATTTGTCAACAAATGAAAACATCGCAGACTGCATGACCAAAACAATGGAAGGAACACGGTTTGAAAGACACTCTCGAGTCCTTGGACTTGAGGACTAGGGGGGGGGGGGGGGGGGTGTTAGTATTGCTTATACGAAATATGAGTAAGCTATGAAAATAGATGAAGTAGTTGTTAAATGTCAATTGTGATGTAAAGATGTTTTTGAGATAATAAAATAATTCATTCGTTCATAATAAATTAATGCTTATTGTTCCATCAAATATACTCTGCTAACTAGCGTGATAACAGCCCTGACTAGCTTGGGTTCTTGGCTATACTGTACTGACGAGTTCTAATAAGGACGAAACACGTGTATACAGTTGTCTTTCGATCTGAGATGATGGTGTCAAAACCGATTCTTAGATTTGAAATTTTGTGGAACAAATAATTGAATGCTTCAGAATTTTTGATTGTTTTCAATTTATGTGGAAAATTCGGAGAGTCTGTTATATGGAGTGCACTTCCGGTTCAGTCGATTAGTACAATATTAAGAGATAACCATTCAAATGCTACAGCAATTTTAAATACTGAATTTCAGTATCCCATGGCTAATCTTTCTGGATTAATACGGAAAAGTGGAAAAAAAGTTTCAAGTGAAGTGCAGTTCCGGTACAGACGATTGCAACCACATTGCGAGGAGCACAACTAGATCCTAAGCCAGTCTAAAATATAAAAATTCAACATTATACGAATATCCTCATCAAAATCTCTAAATGTGAATTCTGTCGGTTTCACAGTACTTATTTGTACTTTGTACAAGTAAGTATGAAGCTCACTTAACTCAATTTTTTCATTGGTATGCTTCGATGATTGATTGATTCCATCTCATTTATACATTTGTTCTCTGATTGCTCTTATCAGTTTACCGGAATGGAAACGGTATGCATTTATTGTAAAAACTCAGTTACTCTAGATTTAATCATTCTTAGATGATAGGACGGGAGTATATCAAATATTATATAATACTACACCTTACACTCTCCCTTTTAAGGTACTGTTGCATCAAGAATAAATGAATGCAAATTTTATTCAGACTGAAAATAGGCCGCGCTAGCAACCGATTTGATCCACGGTGCCAAGGACTTCTGGCAACATGAGAGTCGGCACCGTTGGTTCTTTGAGTTCGTCAGGTCTCTGGCTACAATTTTTGTATGAGACTCTTTCGTCTAACAGAAAAAGGTACTTTTTCGATATTTGCAACCACTTTGAAGCCACGGTGCCGCGGGTTGTGGCAGAATAAGACTCGGCACCGTGAGTTTCTCTTGTTTTACACATAAGAATACATGTTCCAGTGTAATTTCCAAGTGTCTAATATAAAAAGGTAGTTTGTGCATTAAATTCACATAATGAATAATTAATATCAATTGCTTCTCGCAGAATTAGAAATGGCACCGTTGACTTTTGGGGCTAATGTTTCCATGATGGATTATCTAGAATACGTGAGAATCGTCTAACGATTCAAGGTAGTATTTCCGAGCGGGCTCTTGGACTATCTGGAGAAACGAAGACTTGCAATCAAATTCTATGGTACGCTATCATATGAGTCTATTCCGACTTCAGCAGTACCACAGGAATCAATATTAGGTCCATTTTCATTCAATATCTTCATAAATAACATTTCGTATCATATCCGATCATCTAATTTTATACTTTACGTATAATTTCAAATTCAGAGAACGTACTGAATATGTAGTGAACTTGAGGTCTCATTATGCGCCCTTTTGTTTCAATATCGATTTATTGATATTGCTGTTCAATAGTTTTATAAGGTCCAAGTTGGAATATGCCTCAATTATTTGGAACACAAGAGTTGCATCTTTATCTGGGTTGATTGAAAAGGTTGAAAAATAATTCTTACGTTATATTTATTTGAGAAAATACAATGAACTTGAGAATTTGGATATGACATCACTCGAAAAACGCGGAAATATTTTTATTACTTACATTTTTTTTTTTATTCATTGATATTTCTCACATTCTCTGTGCTATCCTGTTCACAATAAATGCACATACCATAACGAACACATTCTATAATATAATAATTCTATATTCTATGATTATCAAATATCAATTTGACATATATCAATGAAATAAAAAGATCCAAAGCATCCATGATCCATGATATACAATTCCATTCTTACCCAGCGGGAGAAAATATCCAATTATTCCCAGTCAACAGAGAATTGATGGAAATTGTTACCATGGTTTGGAATTGAGAACTTTCGAAGCAGAAGTCAGCTCAGTAATAGGGTACTCTCGGCGTACGTGTTACAAAAAGATTATTATTATTATTATTATTATTATTATAGTAATTTCCTTGACAGTGAGTTTCCAATATCAAAGTCTTGACAAAAATATGTGAAACATACATTTTGCACTCCGTTTTTACTGTTGTAAGATGTATAACCCTACTTTTTCGGGAAAAAATATAGCTCTGATTTCTAAAAAACTTCCATTTCTCAATATGATTATTATTCTCATTTCATAGCTCCCTCAAAAAGAGGCTACATACTTATTGTTATGCTTATATTTATCGATGTATAATTTTTAATATTCATTTAATCTTGCTGACTTCAATAACTTCATTCAGGTATATGAAAATATTATCATGTGTTGAATATCCACCACTTGCATATATTAAAGTGACTTCCTGGCTTAATTTCTTGAAGTGGTAGTTATTTTATCTCTCTTATTTGAGGCAGTAGATGTATGTTATCGCCATAGATTTTTTGTCATCTTCTCAAAATTTATCAGTTACATCAATAATGTAGAAATCTTATTTTAGCTAATGCCTGTGGATAGTTATAGAGCCGAAGCTCGATGTCATAAGAGTATTTCGGTAAATAAATATTTCAATTCAATATACGTCTTATTTATTCAATAACTCTCAAATTTTCTACAATAATGTGCTTGAACTTTTATCAGTGGACCCAATTCGACTATTTATGAAATGATTGATTAGATCTGTAGAGGTTTCATCAACACCTATGCATTACAAATCAGTCCACAATGCAGCAGAATCGTGAACATGATTATCAATATAAAATTTTGAAAACGCAGTTCTTTTCTCGATAACACTTTCATTTAGTTTGAGTCTTGAACTCTATGAGTTCTATTGATGTCTTATCCTGCTCCATGGCGTATTAGCTCTATTAGTAGAAATACTTCCAATAGGAGCATGTTCATCGAAAAGCTCAATGATCTTTTTATTTACAAATGCAACCTTCTCATTTATATTTTTAATATTGATGATACTATTTCAGTTTACTAATTCACAGTCCATCAAGAATTTGAAAAAATTAAAGCTTAAAAATCTCTGTATGGGTTCCTTCCTTGAAAAATGTTTGTTTTGGATGAGTTCATGATACAGTAGAAGGCTTACTACAATCAATATCATCAGAATCAAAAAACGTTTTTTGCTTTTCCGCATTACACGGACACTCACTTCATGTAACCTCTACTTAGCCTCTAGCTTTCATGATGGTCAGTTGTTGCCACGCTTAGTTTTCATATTTAAATTCTTTTTTTTTATATATACAGTTATTTATTCTTTTATTTTCGACTGAAAACATGTTTGTTTCTTCTCAATTTTATCACATCGACTTATAAAAGGAAACAACATATTTATGTAACACTACAGATGACAACATACACAAACACTAATTCTATTGTAAGTAAACTATTCATGACACTGTGCTTTTTTGGAATTTTTTTGTCCCACATTTTCACACCATTGTATCAATGTAGCACTCCTGGAGATGGTCCAGGTGGGACCGGAACTGTAGAATAGGATAGAAATAATACATCGTTTTCTTCATTATATATTATTTATGAGCATTTCCAAGTGGATTTACAATAATATTGAGAGAGTTTTGTGAATCAAGTATCAGAAGTTCCTAACTTCTTCTTCAAAAATCTTAATTTGGATTATAGACTACACATAATTTGATAGGATATATACCACATAGAATTCATAAATGTCGAATCAGAATTCGCGGCAGCGAGTCCGACGAGCCAGAGAAGTTAGATTGGCGCAAGCTACGTACGAAGCGTTTTGTAACGTGCCAATTTGCCTATTGATCTTTTTTTTGATGAGTTGAATTCTGAAATCATGATTTGGAAAATTTGGGTTCAATTTGGGTTGTTCAGGCTCAATTTGGCCCACTTTATGTACTGACTTTTGGTTGAAGATATTTTCAGCTCCAAATTTAATAGTTTCATTCGTACTCCAACTCTTAAGTTTCGTTTCTCTTCGTCAAGCTCAGTTATTTGGTTATATTCAAAGCGTGTTTATTGTTTAATTTTGTCAATGAGTTTTGGGTCAAGATTTTTGTCCATATTTGTCGCTTTTGTGATGCGCGTGCTGTAGTCAGTGAGGTGACTAAGTTTTTTTTAATTGATGAAAAACGGTCTCTCTCTCATCAAGTCATAACAGCTGGATTTGACCTAACTTGAGTAGGTAGTCCTTGTATAGGATGGACGTTAAATTTATTTATTCACTACTTATCACTACAATTTTGTAGTTTATTCTGAGGTTTTGCATGTACAAGCCCAGGTTTGAGCATTTTTCCTTAGAATAAACTTTCACTTCGGCCGGAGATCTTGAGGCAAGTTGGCTATTTTTGCTATTCACCAAAGTAGTCCACGTATTGGGGATAAGTGAAATTGTGAGCAGATATTCATCTAAAATCGCTACCATCTGCGATTTAACGTCGTCCGAACCAAGGCACATACCATGGGAGAACCTCATTTCCACCCTGACTTTCCGCATTATCCAGAATCCAGTCAATTAGATCCGGGGCCGAGATCCAGGCGTCTGGAAGAGGGGTCAATCAGTGTCCCCAGCGATGTCATCAGCTAAGTGGTTCAGTCTTGTTTTCTTTTGCTGTCTAGATTTTTTTTGTGCCATTCGCCTAATTCAGTATGACTTTTGGTGCAGTGAGCATTTGTTGTCGCCCATTTTTGTACTACTTCAGGTTGAACTAAAATAAATTTCACGGATGAAATTAGTGAAATCATATTACGAGTGAAACTCGAGACTTCAAAATATAAAGTCTTCTATTTCCGAGCTATAGAACATATACTCATGATTGAACCAGAATTACCAAATTTCACAAATTAAAGATGTGAAATCATACTTCGAGCCGAACTTAAAAACTTCAAATCATAAATTTTTCTATGCTCCAATCTTTATATTCAGAAACATATTCTTATGGTTGAGCCAATAAAACTCAGAACTCCAAAACGTATATCATTCAATTCTTCAATTTATAACTTTAAATCATGTACTTAGCTCAATTTAAATTTTTTCAAATTACCTCAAAAAAAGTGAAAAATAACGAGTCAGCAATTTTTACACAGGTAAATTTCACAAAATCTTTCCATTCTAAAATTCATAGCTCCAAAATGTTTACCTAGGTTAAACCAAACAAAATTTCACAAATAAAAGATGTAAAATCGAAAACTTCAGAGCACCAATATTCAAATGGTTCAATTAATAACTCCAAAACATAAACTTATGGTTAATACAATAGAACTGAAAACTCCAAAACATGTATTCTTCCATTCTGTAATTTATAACTCCAAGATATATACATCTGAACATATCTCTTCCCAAGAGTTTCATTAGAGGATGTGTTTGAAGAATTCAAAACATATGACATTACACTGTTACCTCAAAAATTCGTTTACACTAAAATTATGTCCTTAAACATTTTTCCCTCTTGGTTTTCTCATTTTTACTGATTTTATCAGTTCTGCTGTTTCAAAATAAACAATCGACTTTTTTTCTAAATAAACTTGGCGAGTCTGTTTTTATTCATAAAAACATACTGTTACTATGATATAATGAATGTTCCAAAAATATGAACTGTTGTATGTCGTAAATCTAAACAGTACGGACTCGTCAAGTTAAGCTTCTACTTGAGATTTGTAATTCATAGTATTGAGTGCTTATTTTGGGGTAATATTGTAACACACTTGCCTTCAGATTCAAATCTTACATTTTGAGAAACAAACTACACTTAAGATGGTACTTACCTTACTCAAACACTCAATCATGAGAGAAACAGTAATTATGGTGATCTTTAAAGTGAGCTTCATCTTGACACAATGAATTTAGAAGTGAATGGGTGGTCTTGACTCTCATGCTATTTATAGAACATTGAATTGATGGGATCGTTGGATAGTTATTTGAAAAAAGTATTTGTAATTTATATTTGATCATTATTCACTGAAGGAAGTAGCTGAATTGCAATTAGGCATTTTATCTCGATTAATAAACAAATAATTGCACAACAACTTTCTTATTTTAGGAGAGATTAGAATGATACGATTGATCTCATCTCAATAATAATTGGAAAATTCTTACAAGAGCTGTGCTTCACATGTTTTACTATGCAGAAGATATCATCGAAAAGCACTCAAAGTCCATATTCTCTACATCCGAAGCTAGATCTTTATTTTTGTCAGATATATTGATTTTCTGATTCTCTTCTCACAAAATCGATCATCAATAACTTCAAGATATTCTGATAAATCACGACTCACAAAATACTTCTAATTAATAGGACTTTTTGGTTCAAATTCTGTATATTTGATGATAATAAGATGTTTCGGCTCTATCCGAAAGTATTCATCAGGAACAATGATGCATAAATGATGGCTTAACATCTCCATGGGACTACCCCGCATCTCAAGATGCTTTCCAGATTCATTTGATTGGAGTGGATCAGCCTCCGTTCAACAGGCTCAAATTTTTCTGGTTATGTTTCTCCATGACCTTCTGTCCTGCATTTTTTCTTTCCAGATTCTTGCTTCAATCTTGCCTAAGTCCATCTTAATCTCAGTCTTTCTCTTCTTCTTGTACCTCCTGGTTTCCATTTGAGCATTTCATGATTCATCAGTATTCTGTATCTACTTCTGCAGTTTTTCACGATCCTTATATTGATCTTATTATTTTTCCTCTCATCATTTTTGAACTTCCCCCATTTTTTTTGTCATTGTCACGGTTGTGACTGAATACATTGTTAGTGGTCTTATCACAGTAGTATATATTCTCATTTTGGCTGTTCTAGTCGATGTTTTGCTTTTTAGTAGCTTGCTATTCGCATAGTATGCCCTATTCGTCATTATTATTCTCTCTTTGATTACCTTCCCATTTTTTCCATCCCACGGCATTCCCAAATATTCAAATCTCTCTACTTGTGTGAAGTAACATCCACCTATATTAATATTCCTGCTGTCTGATTTCTGCCCTAGTACCATTATTTTTGTTTCAACTTGATTTAGTTCAGTCCTACTTCTTTCCCTTCTTCAGTTATTCCTTGTAGCATTTCCTTTATTATACTTCAATTCCTTGTTGCCAGCACTATGTCATCTGCATATGCTATCATTTGACCTCCTCAGGTCTTGTAAATTTTTCTAGTTATGTATTCAAGTGTTAGATTGAACAAAGTTGCCAAGAGTAAATTATATTGTCTCATTCCTTCATTCATTCCAAAAATTTCAGTTTCTTTCTTCCGTGTATAACCGGGGTTGTTGTGCGCCTTGTGATCATCGTTACTAATTTTATTAGTTTTGTCGATACGCCGAGCACCCTTAATACTTCAACTAACTCAACTTTCCTAATTGAGTCGAATGCCTGCCTCAAATCTATAAAGAGCAATTCGATATGAATTTTGTGCTCATAAGCTTCTCCAATAATTTTCTTCGAGGTATGGATACAATCTGTTGTTGATCTGTACCGGATGAGACCACATTGGTATTTTTCTACAATGCTATTTGATTAACTTGACAGCCTTCCTTATATAATTGCTGACATTATTTCATATGTAGTCTGTAGTATGGTAATTCTTCTGTAATTCTGGCATATCTGCTGGTCTTCTTTTTTCTGTCCTATTCGCCATTCTTTTGGCATATTTCCTTCTTTCCATATTGCTTCTACTAGATTATGCATATGCTCTCGTAATTTTACTTCTCCGTATCTCATCAGTTTAATAATAATTCAATCTTTCCAAGGTGACTTTCCGTATGCTGCTCTGTATGATTTTCTGCTACCACTTGCATTGATGGTTCTGTTATTGTTTCCTCTGATACCTGCTTCAGCTCCTGATTCTCTATGTTTCTTTGTTCTCTTGGAATCAATTCTGTGAAATATTGCATCCATATCTGTTTATATTGTTCTTCATTCTCAGTTAGCTTTTCATTATTATCTCTTTCTCCGTTCATTTAAGCTTAAGTTGCTTTTGTCTGTTCATTGATTCTTCGGTAGAACTGTTATGTGTTTTTATTAGAATGTTCATTCTATATGGCGTCTAAACTATTATTGGCCCATTTTTTTGCTCTCCCTTAAACCTGATTCCGTTCTCATCCATTTTTTTGTATTACTCTTCATCCTCTGTTCCTTTTGTTCCCATACATTTGATCCTGGAACTCCTTCTTCTGTCATCTATTCAATGATATGCTTGATCGAACAATTTTTCAATTTTCTCTGCTTTTCTTTTTATAATCTCTTCAACTGCTCTATCTATTTTTTTGTATGTTGTTCCATTCTATATTAGAATTTCCTGCCTAGTTTGACTGTTCACTCAATCCTTTATCTATTTCTTCGACATTGATTTCTTTCCTCATTGATTTGAATTTTTGTCCTAGTGTTGCTGTCACGATATAGTTATCCGAATGTGCGTATACTTCTCTGTGAGATCTTACAACTCGTATTGCTGATTGTTTTTTTTTGTAATCATAACATGATATATCTCTCTTTGATATCTTGGTCCAGTGAGACAAATGTTATTTTATGCCTTCTTGGGTGATTGTATTTGGTGCTGCTTATCATCATATTTGGTTTTGTTGTTGATCTACAAAGCCTTCGTCCATTATTATCAGTCGTATCGTGCGCTGTGATTTTTTTTGCCACTCGTTCAATATATCCTCACTCTTCTATCTAGACATCAAAGTCTCCGATGACGAGTTATATATTCTCTTTTGGAATTTTCTTGATTCCTTCTTCTATTTTATCTTGAGCATTTTCTCTTTTTTTTGCTTCAGCATTCTCTGTTGGTGCGTACACATTTAATAATGAAAAACTGAACGGTTTCTATGATATTCGTGAATATGCTAGCCTCTCATCTATTGATTTGAATTCTCTCATAATATCTCTAAACTTTCTCATAGCCATGAAAGCTACCCCATATTGTCCTTGCTTTTCATCACCTGAAAAATATAATGTGAAATTCTTTTTATCTATCTTTCCTCATCCTTTCCATCTTATTTCTTGTAATGCCCCCATGTGTATCAAATATCTTTCTAATTCTAAGCTTATTTCTACCGTGCCTCCTACTGCCTACCACTCCATGTGCTTATCCTAATACTCTTGTCCCTATCTTCTTTCAGTTTTGTTCTCCGCTTCAATGTCTTTTCGCTCCTTTCTCTCTCAAAACAGTTGAGCTCGGTACGTTTCTTGAAGCGCTACTTAGGAATAATTCACCTTTGCATACGCTCTATTCGTATAGTTTCTCATTCATCTTGATTATTCTGCAGCCAAATCTCACATCTTTATCTTTCGACTTCTCCTCCCTGTCAATTTTTAGTATCTCTTCTTGAATTTTCATATCTTTTTTTATCGTGCCGTTTTCTATAAATATTCTTGTTCCCGATAACTTCTTTTCACTTTTCATAACTTTCATTTTATCTTCCCAGGTGTCTGTTGTTGCGATTCTTATTGGTATTTCCTCAACTCCAAAAATCAGACACAATAATACAATATTGAATATGTAAGGCAAGTATCTAAATAATTGAAAATATCCAGAATAGTAGTTTTTTTCATTTGCGAAGAGTTGAAACATTTTAAGTTAATGATTGTAGGAAAAGTTGAGTTTGTAACGCTCCTGAGTTTCCTAATCCTAAAACTCCCAGTAGGTCCCCAATCCTGAAACTTCCAGTAGGCGGTGGCATCCCATATCATCTGCGAGAGGATAGCGTACAAAAAACAATGATCGAATGCCTGTCACTAAAAAAACTTGTAATTTCAATGTTGTAATACTCCAGTTTTGTCTTTATCAAATATCATCTTCCGTTTTGACATACATATGACATCTACTGTTCATTTTTTGCTGTTGTAGTCGATTCTCCATTAAACATAATTAAATAATTTGTAAATGTAAATTCAGTGTTTATGTTGTTACAAGTTGGCGCTCAACGTGGGGCAAATAGCTATAAGTAATAAAGGGCATATGAGTATGTGGTTCGCAATCGTGTTGACGGTGCAGTTATTGCTCATTTCGCTATATTCAAGCGCGAGTAACTGTAAGTTTCAGCAATAAATCCTAATTATTTCTGAAAAATAATAAAACAACCACGCGGCCTGAACGGAAGACACGAAAGATGGTTGATAAACAATAGTTTATCTCTTTCACAGAAGAACAATTAGCACAGCTCATTGCGAGAATAGAAAGTAATGTCCATGTATCGCAAGAATCAACTCCAGAGTCAGTTGCGTCTGGAAGTTTCGTCAAATGTAGTGCTCGTTTCGATGGGAAAACAGACTCAGATGTGAATGCATTCATCGATGCCGTAGAGATCTACAAATATTGTGTAAACGTAAGTGATGCGAAGGCTTCACGCGGATTACCGATGTTACTACCTGGTATTGCAGGTGGCAAGGGATTAGGCTCACAATAACTACTTGGAGCGATGCGAAAGAAAATCTTCAAAATACATATGGTCCGTGTAAACCAGCATTACAAATCTATCAAGAAATTTTTAAGATGGAACACAGTCTCACCATGTCAACTGATATCTTTATTTGTCAAGCACGTGCATTATTCGCGCAGTTTCCTGACAAATTAAGTGAAAAGATGCAAATAAATATGATCTATGGTCTATTGCATAGGAAGATCAGGAAAAAGGTTTCACGCAACAGTGTCACCACTTTCAAAGAACTGCTAGAAGCTGCAAGAGTTGTAGAACAATCTCTAGAAAAAACCAAAGCCGCAGAGCCAGCGGTTAAACCGGAAGAAAAGAAAACTACGTCGCAAGTAAAAGACAGACCAAAATGCAAATTTTGTAGAAAGTTTGGCCACACCACAAAAGAATGTCGGAATAAGAAGAATGCGACGAGGGATACTAGTATTCCAATAGCTAAGAACAAGAGAGACCAGGAAGGAGCAAATAAAACCAAGCCCCAATCAACAATGAAATGTGCCCTACATGTCGAGGTAACCACAGCGCAAATGCTATCACTGCTGATACAGTAGAATTCTACAATGTATCCACGAATGAAGATGTGAGATGGAAACATAAACCTGTTCTACTAATATCTATTATAGAATAATTCAGGGGCTCAAGCGACGATCGCAGGTCACAAACTATATAAATTATCAATAATGAAAGGTTGAGTTTCTCTAAGGACACAATACAAGTTGCATATGTTGATGATGTTTTCCAAAGTAAAGATGTCCTGAAAGTCACAGTCGATGTCTCAATAAAGGAACGAGTTATTTCAACCCAGTTTGTTATACTTTCTAAAGAGACCTATAATTGTACACTATTGGGCGTCGATTTCCTGGAAAGAGCTAACATTGTCCTCAACTATAACAGAGAACATGGTCATTCGAAGATGAGCCAAACACGCAGTTTACATATGAAGAAGAAATAGCAAAAGCTAAATAAACGTCAATGAAGTTGTTGTCTCAGAAATTTTACTTAGAGAGAACGAAGGTAATAAACTTTCCGCCGAACAAAGAAATGAACTGAACTCATTGCTAGCTACCAATCACACGATCTTCGCGCCAGGGGGATAAGTCACTGAATATGCTGAACACCCCATCAACACTGGTAATCACCAGCCTATATATGTGCCTCCATATAAACTATCCATACTAAGGGAGGAATTTTTGTAGGAAGAACTGGATAGAATGCTTGAAGAGAAAATCATAGAAGAGTGCGAAAGTCCTTGGGCGGCACCCACTGTGTTGGTACCCAAAAAAGATGGTGGGTTTAGAGTCTGTATAGATTACAGAAAATTTAACTTGATAACTGTTGGGGACAGTTATCTCATGCCCAGGATAGACGAAGTGCTACAAAATGCCAAACGAACTCCGTACATGACGACTACGGCCGAAGCTTGCGCTCGAATTCTCATTAATGAATTATTTCTACGTTATATAACTCCGCGATATATGATAAGCGACAATGGTGTACAATTCATCAAGGATATTATGCAACAAGTCAGGTATTGGTTCGAAATACTACAAAGTTTCATACTATTATATCATCCAGAAAGTAACCCGGTGGAAAGAAAAAATCGGGATCTCAAAGTTCACATAGCCATATTGGTGGGTGATAAACATGACAAGTGGTCCGGAAAATTCCCCGCTATACGTTTTGTCATGAATACAGTAAAGAGTATATCTACCGGCTATAGTGCTGCATATCTGACGTTTGGAAGAGAACTACGCACGACTTTTGACGTTCAACACGATCTACGCCATATCGCTGAAAAAGATTCCTTCATACATGCGATCACGCCTTTTCTTCGCAACTTTACGCAAACTTTGCGTGAAGCAACCGAAACAATAGAGAAACAACAAGATATCCAAGAATCAAGGGTTAACTCTAAAAGACGACCTGCAGAAACCTTCAAACCAGGGGACAAAGTCCTTGTAACAAGCAACCTTCTGAGCAATGCCTGTAGAGGACTAGATGCTGAATTAGCACCGAAACGAGATGGGCCCTACCAAATTAAGAGTGTAGTTACTTCAACTATGTACGAATTAGAAGAAATTGGGACAAAGATACCTATAGGGAAGTATCATGTAAACGATATTTCCAAGTTTCAGAGAAAAGGTGTTGAGCCTGTATGCCTACCAGTCATTCCCAAACGAAAACAAGAAAGACCAAAGAAGGAACTCAGGCCAAAATCTATGTCTGGTCAGCACTCAAGGCCGTTAGCTCCTAACCAGAGGGGGCGGGTGTAGCGCTCCTGAGTTCCCAAATCCTAAAACTCCCAGTCTATCTCAATCCTGAAACTTCCAGTAGGCGGTGGCACCCCATATCATCTGCGAGAGGGTGGCGTACAAAAAACAATGATCGAATGCTTATCACTAAAAAAAGTGTAATTTTAATGTTGTAATACTTCAGTTTTGACTTCATTAAATATAATTTTCCGTTTTGACATACATATGATATCTCCTGTTAATTTTTTGCTGTTGTAGTCGATTCCTAATTAAACGTAATTGAATAGTTTCCAAATGTAAATTCAGTGTTTATCTTGTTACAAGTTCCAATTTATGATTTTTTCATTAATTCACGATGATAATTTAGACTTTTGGATTCATCTTCAAGTTTCTTTTTCTATGGAAAATATATTTATATACAATATAACAGAACATCAACAAATGGAAGACTTTTCCAGTAAAAGCACTTATGGCCGATTTCAGGATCTCGAGTTAAATTAATCCGGTTTAAATGGCTCATTTCCTTGGTAACAATATCAATTTCTGCATTTTTTGTGTCATCACTAGCCAATCAAATTGATTGAATAGATCAAAATTCAGTTTATTGGTTAACTCCCCACCACTTAAACCCAGGTTAATTTAACTCCCGGTCATGAAATCAGGCATTAGTTGGCTGAATAAATGGAATAATAATAATGATATTAATAAGTAGAATCATTAGAAAATGAGTAAATAAATGATAATTATGATAATTCTATAAAAAAGTGGAGTGTTGTAATAATCAATAATTTCATCCAATAGATCTTGATTATTATTCAGACATTTTTTAATATCTTAAAATCCTTATAAATTCAATTTTCTATTTTCATTTTCCAAATGTAAGATTTTCAGATTAGATATATCACAGGAATGAGCATTTCCAGATTAATGTTTGCCAGATCCAAGTTTTTAACTTTTTCCATATTTCAAACAGCGCATATGCTCTCAAAAACAGATTATAAAATTTCGGCCTGTTTGTCCTATATACTTAGCGCTACAATTTTCACAAACAGTTTCATATACACCTGATTTTGACAATAAGTCCAAATTAGACTCAGCTCACTCATGAATAGGACTTTCCCATATTTCTTTGTATCTTTGTAATTTGAATTACCGTGCTATAATGACCCCATTACTATTTTCTTCTTTTTATTATATGAAATTTTGTCTATAAATTTTTATCATAGCCATTTTTACTTACTTGTATCAAGTACAAGGGAGTATTGTGGAACCGACTGAATTCATCTACCGAGATTTTGATGGGAATTTTTAGCATCCCTTAATCGATTTTGACTATTTTCGGCTTGATGTCGGTACGTATGTGCGTTCGTGCGTTCGTTCGTAACTCGCAAATCTCAAGACTGGTTCAACGTATAATGTTGAAATTTTGTATATAAGACTAGTATAGGGTCTACTTGTGCACCTCGCAGTATGGTTCCAATCGTCTGTACCGGAAGTGCACCTTACTTGAAACTTTTTTCGAACTCTTCTGATAAATCTAGAATGATCAACCGTAATATGATGACATTCAGTATTAGAACTTGTTGTTGTATCAGAATGGTCATCTGCTATTTTTGTATGAATCAGCCAAACCAGAAGTGCACTTTACTTGAGACTTTTCTTTAATTTCTTCTATGAATCTAGAATTATCAGCCATAGCATATTGAAATTCAGTGTTTGGACTTGTAGCAGCAACATAGTTATCTACTATTTTAGTATCAATCGGTCAAGCCGAAAATGCAGTTTATAAGTATAACAGACATTCAAAATTTGCCGTATAAAACAATCAATTCAACCGAAATATTATAATACGCAATGATAATCTGCTGTCATTTTCTCTATTCTGTTTGACATGTCAAAACATTTTTCTCTGAATCTCATCTCGTAAGCATGACAAATGCGACAAAATTGGTTCAAAACATGCTTTTTCATACAAATTGAATATTAATTTCCAATATGTTGATTACACGGTCCAGCTTTAATTTCAGCAATATTGAACTCCAAATATACATACTTGCCAATCCTCTTGATGGCATGGAAAACAAAATGAGCCACTGTAATCTACGACTATCTGACGGTCTAAAAGTACAAGGAAATATTGTGAAACCGACAAAATTCACTTATCGAGATTCAAATGGATTCATCTGTTTTGAGCATCCCTGAATCCATTCTGACTATTTTTGGCTTAGCGTCAGTACGTATGTACGTATGTATGTGTGTATGTGTATAACTCGCAAATCTCAGAGTTTGTCAAACGTATAATGCTGAAATTTTGTTCAAAAGACTGGTATAGGATCTAGGATTTTGATGTGCCTCTCGCATTTTGGTTGCAATCGTCTGTACTAAAAATGCACTTTACCCGATACCTTTTTTTGAATTCTCCGTATAAATCCAGAATGATTAGCCGAAGGATACTGGAATTCAGTATTTGAGATTTTCGTACCATCAAAATGATCATCTCCTATTTTCATCCCTATCGGCTGAGCCTGAAGTGCATTTCATATTACAGACCTTTCGAATTTTTCTCATAAATTTGAAATAATCAGTCGCAGAATGTTGAGATTTTGTATTAAGCACTTTTATAGCATCTAGTTGTACACCTTGCGCTATTAATCCAAAATTATTGAACGTAGAATATTAGAATACAGTATTCAAGATGATAATACTGTCTAGATGCTCATATCCTATTTTCGCAGAGATCGACTAAGTCAAAAGTGCACTATACTTGGCGATCATAAAATTTTGCGCATAAATTAAGAACTGTTAGCCGTAGAACTCTGAAAATCAGTATTCAGGAATGTTGTAGCATAAGAATGATGACCTACTGTTCCCATAGCAACCGACTAGCCGTGGAATGATGAGATGCTGTGTTCAGATATATATATATATATATATATATATATATATATATATATATATATATATATATATATATATATATATATATGTATATATTTATATATATATATATATATATATATATATATATATATATATATATATATATATATATATATATATATATATATATATATATATATATATATATATATTCACTGATGTACAAGTAAGTCACGTGATGTCCACGTCAGAGTTTTACTTACTTTTGCTAAGTACAAGAAAGTATTGTTGAACCGACAGAATTCACCCATCGAGATTTTAATGGATATATTCGTTTTGAGCATCCCTGAATCCTTTCGACTATTTTCGGCTTGATGTCGGTACGTATGTGCGTTCGTTCGTAACTCACAAATCTCAAAACTGGTTGAACGTATGATGTTGAGATTTAGTATTAAGGACTGGTATAAGGTCTAGCTGTGCATCTCGCATTATGGTCATAATCATCTGTACCGGAAGTGCACTTTACCCAGAACTTTTTCCGAACTTTTTTAATAAATCCAGAATGATCAACTGTAGGATGGTGAAATCCAGTATTTGAGTTTGATGCTGTATCAGAATGGTTATCTGCTTTCTCTGTATGAATCGGTTAAGTCAGAAGTGCACTTTACTTGAAACCTATTTAATTTTTCTGCATAAATCCAGATTGATCAGCTACAGCATATTGGAATTTGATATTTGAACTTGTTGTAGCATCAAAATAGATATCTACTATTTCTGTATTAATCGGCTGAGCCAGAAGTGCAGTTTATAATATGTAGAACAGGCATTCAGTAGGCCATTCAAATCAATTAGTTTAATTGAAATAATAAGGTAGGCAATGATAACCTGTTGTTAATTTTTTGATTTTGTCTGACATTTTACTTGTCAGAATATCATGAAAATCATATTGATCATAATCTTGAGTGACAGAAAACTTTATTGAATGAATTTGTGTATATATCAAATAATTTACAAGTGAGTCAGATTTTTCAATGCTAAATAATGAATTGTTTTCAATCCATTATTATAATCTATCTCCGATAGAGATATCGTTGATAATCTATTGATATAACAATGAGAAGCTGCAAATTTATAATTTGAAGAATGGTATGAATAAGAAAGTATAAGCGTGTCTGTGAAATTTGGCTTTCCGGAAATTTTTAAAAATAGTTCAGAATTTATATGTCTGATATTTAAGTCTGAAAAATTTATGCTGGATCCATTTTCTATTTCCAAAGTGAATTGAAGAGAAATATTGAATGAGTTCAATAGAACTTTGGAATCATTTTAGCGAGCCAAAGTACCCGACCAGAGACATTAAATATTATCCACATAACGATACCCGAATGGACCATTGGAATTTAGCGAAGATTGACAGTTAAAAAGATTTATCTCAAAATCTTCCATAAATATTTTCGCCATCAGGGGTGATAATGGACTACCTATTGGTTGACCATTCCTTTGTTCATTATTTAATCGAAAACAATTCTGATTCAAACAAATATTCACTAAAGATAATATATTGTTTCTAAGTTCTAAACAATGGATTTTACTTAAATGTGCTTGTTAAATTGTTTCCAATTTTGTGATTGGAATACTAGTAAATAAACTCTTGGCATCAAAAGAAATTGGAAGAAAGTTTTCAGGAACATCAGAATTCTTAGTTTTGGTAACTGAATCTAATGTATTCTTGATAGAATATATTGAATCAAAATCTATTGATTCTGGAAGTGACATACCAAAATATTTACATATTTTGTAATTTGGAGCATTCATGTAAGATACAAGTGGTCTAATCGGATAATTATCTTTGTGTGATTGAGGAAGTTTATATAAAATAGGAGCCATTGGATTCATATTCTAAAATTTATGAGTTTCATTATCATCAAATAATTTTGTGTACGGCTTCATTTCTTAAGCTCATTCTGTAATTTATTTGTGAAATCAGATTTCAGTTTTGTTGTATTGAATGAATTTATAGAATCATTTACTTTATCAATAATCATTTCTGTGTAATATTGTTAGTGTGTTGCCTATATCAGCTTTAGTAATTGTCAAATTATTATTCTCAATTTTATTTTTGATTTGTTCTATATTTTCCATTGTGTACCTCTTCCTATTTCCAAGGTGGCAGTAGGAAATTGAAGAAGGTAATGTTTTTTCACTATTTGGTAGCAAAGACCTAATTTACTTCTGATTGACACTAAATTTGAGTATTGGAATATCCTACCTTGAAAGTGAAGACCCAGGCTAGCTATTAATATGAGCACCGAAAATACTCTACCTGAAAAATAGGAAATGGGTGCCACCTCCAGGAAATGATCAAAGGAGTAGAAGGTGCTATTCTGGGGGACAATAGCGGCAGCAAACAAGGAATAGAGCATAGACGTCGAGATCAATTATGGACAAAATTATTATCAATTCAAAGCAAATAATTTCAAAAATTATAATGAAAAAAATTTGGTAACTTACGATAATGATTGAAGTTATCATACAGAAAAAATTTAGCTGCAACAGCCAAAAGGGAACTGGAGAGCACGTCACAGACGTTCAAAATTACATTACAAAAACTAGCTAAATATCCTCTTCAGGCGGAATTCAAGACTAGTATCGGCAGAGAAGGTAGATGACGAATAGTTAGCTATAAAAACAACGTCAGACAAGAACGTTCCCTGAATAAAGTAAAGTTGATCTTGCGTCTCATAGCGCTTTGATGAATACTCAACGGTCCCTGAAAGTGTTAAGGTTGGCCGTGCGCTTGGTAGTCAACTTCGGACGTATTTATGATCTTCTTAATTTCGTAGACCTGTTAATGTTTTTCTTAACGCAAATTGTGCACTAAAAATTTACAAAGTAAAAAAACAAAAACTACGCTGAGCATTAAAGAGAAGAAAATATAAAGTCTAACAGGACAAGAAAAGGGATTATTAGCGACGAGTCGATAAATTTACGGACGTGGTTCGTTACTGAAAAATATTGGATCAATCTTCATAAGCTCGTAAGATTTTCCAGTTTAGAAACGGTTGTGGAATGACAAATCCGCAACGCGTTGGATCCAAAATATAGTTAAATTATGTATTATCAACCACTTTCCTCAATCATTCATACATCAAACATACTTGAGTGTGAAGAGGTGAAGGGAGGAACAAAGATAGGCACAAATCTCGTAGGTTTTTACTTACTTGTAATAAGTACAAGAAAGTGTTGTGAAACCGGAAAAATTCACCTATCGAGATCTCATGGGAATATCCCTGAATTCATTTTTACTATTTTTGGCTTGATGTTGGTACGTATGTTCGTGCGTGCGTGCGTTCGTGCGTGTGTGCGTTCATGAGTGCTTAACTCACAAATCTCAAAACTGGTTGAACGTATAATGTTGAAATTTTGTATTTGAGACTGGTATAGGATCTAGCTGTGCACCTTGCATCATGGTTTTAATCATCTGTACCAGAAGTGCACTTTACTTGGAACTTTTTTCAAATTTTTCTGATAAATTCAGAATGATCAACCGTAGAATGTTGAAATTCAGCATTTGAAATTGCTGTAGCATCCAAATGGTCATCTCATATTATCGTACCAATCGACTCAGCCGGAAGTGCACTTTATATGACAGACTTTTCGCATTTTCTTTAGTGTTGCTACGAGACCAGACGAGACAAGACTTCAGTGAGTCTCGTCTCGGTCTCGTGCTGATCTCGCCTAGCACAGTCTCGTCTCGGTCTCGCCCGAATCCCGAGTAGCTCAGTCTCGTCTCGGTCTCGAGTCTTGACGAGAGTCTCGTTATGTTTCTTTGAAATAACATATTCTCACATGAAGGAATCCATTTGTTCTGCCTAATTATCATATGTTATTAATTTTACAGAAAAAAAAAAAATTTGTATCTGGTGTTTCATAATTTGATAAAAAAACTCCTAGAAGTCAAATTCAAGCTCACATTAAAATCATTAAGAATCACAAATACACTGCACTCATAAAACACAGAATATTTTTGCACAGTTTCCAATATAAATTAAATATTACGAGGATAGTCACACCGACTAGTTGAAGATAAAATAATCAAATTATGGATGTATTCGGTGACTCTGGCCAAGTTTGATGAAAATTAAATAATCAAGCAGAGGTAAATTTAATTACAATATTTCGCCCAATATTTTGGGCTTCCTCAAAAAGAAAATTTGTTTGACAGTTAGAAACTTTTTCCGGAGCTTCGACTACAGGGAAGCACATATGTTTTGTTTGATCAAATAAACACTGGTTTCATAATGTATTTCAAAATATAGTGGCGTAATATGAAACTTAAAATATTTTCTTTTGGTCTTTCAAAAAAGTTCTTAACTGTCAAACAAATTTTCTCCCCGAGAAAATCCAAGATATTGGGCGAAATATTGAAGTTAAATCGAATTGACCTCTCCTTGACAGTTTAATTTTTATCAGGCCCGGCCAGAGCTACCAAATACATCCTCAATTCAATTATTTCATACATTCGATAAGAACTATATCTTGTCAGATAAATAATTTTGACGTGAAACTATCATTTTTTCTGTATTCTATCTGTATTCATAGTGATATCATATTGGGAAAACGACAGAACAATCTGTGACAAACACTTTGTCGCAAGCTCCAATTTCTCCAAAATCATCCTAAAGAGTATTACTTTATTTGTTAAGTTGTCAAAGTATTACTAACTACACTATTGCCAATCACTAGCAACTATCAATCATCTAATGAAAGAATTCAGCTGTTGGAATAGGTACCTAATTTATGAAAATTGAGTCCAGCGTAATGCTCCTATTCCACGAAAAATTTCATATACACATTGGCAATGGATATTTATACTGTACTATTCATGTGGCCAATTTCTTAGGCTATGCCCTGAAAAATAGTAATTTCTGTATGATAAATCAACAATTGCGAATAAGCGATCTACAAATAATGTATCTTTTGAACTTCGCGCATCACATAATTACTTTCCCCCTACTTAGCACATACAACGCGCTTGCATGTAGGACAAATATGGCGTACAGCCAATGTCGCTACATCAAATTTGCAATACCAACAATCGCTCTGGAGCTACAAGGATTTGAGTCAATAAACAGGTAATAGTTTTATGCAATATAATGTGTAAACTTGAACATTATAACGAGGCTTAAGCTATATATCTTGAAACGAGAATAGTTGAATTACAAGAAATATTTTCCAAATTTCATTTAATTTGCATATGTGTTTTACATCACACAAAATTTATCCTACAATCCTAAATATAAATTCACAAACTGAATTCAGGTTACGAAAGCGCTTATATAAATTGATGGGTAGATCTAAGATGTTTGAATGCTCAATTTACGCATTTTTTGTGATGTGTAAGCCATTAAGTTTAGAGTTGGATGAGGTTATGTTATTGACTGTGAATAATGAGCAATATGGTTCAAATAACGGAAATTCATGAGATAATAATATGATTCTCTTTTCTTCAGCCTTCTCTGACAAAATTTTGAATGAAATTGGATTATATAAAGGAATGAGGAGTATCAATCATCTTATTTGTTGATCTCTTTGTCCACAATATGAACACTTTCAAAGTCAATGAGTTATAATATTAAGTTGTTATTTGATTGCGTTAATATTTATCGATTTATTGAACTGTTTAGTATTCTGAAGGTTATGATCGCTTAATACTGTCAGAACGTATTGTTTCGTTAGGGTAGGTGTCATACGACCACGGACCACGGCTATCCTATTCTTGTTTCATACTTTTCTGAATGTGATTTTTCAGTAGTCGGGTTTTAGTTTTTGAACTTAATTTTTCTGTGTACTAGTTTGTGCGATAGAAACATATTATTATTCAAGTTGAAATATACACAGATTGCAAATGAATGTCCGGATAGTAAATGAACAACACAATGTTCAGTTGAATAATGTGATTATCAATTCCATTTCTTGTATAATATTCCGCTTATTTCTCATTTAGAATTCTGTCATATTCCGTTACTCTATGTAGTCTTCATTTTATTTATATCCTCAAAGAAGAAATCACTTCATTTCAATCATGAGCGGTACGATTTTCAATTCAGATCAAATGATTTTGATTTCTCACATCCTGAAGCCTTTTTTATATCAGAGACTACGATTTTAAGCAATATACTGAAAGGTTCAATGAATTAATAAATGTTTGTGCAACAGATCAAGATCATAAACAATGAAGAATTAGCTAATAATAATATTTAATTATTGCATTTGCTCAATAGCAATTCTCGTTTCCAATACTCCAGTTCAAATACAATCCCGTGTGCAGAAATACTATTCATATCGATGCTGTTCGAGTGTATTTTGACAATTGTGTAATTATGTACAATTTTTGTAGGAGTTATGTTTAATAAGAACTTTTCACAAAGTTCATACATTTTGGAGCTGTAACCTAAAAACTTTGGTGCAGGATACGTGTCCTGTAGATTTTTTTTCTTGTTTGTTCCTAATTGTCAATTTATTATCTTGTATCCTTATGTTTAGTGAATTTTTTTTTATAAAGTTCCATTTATTCTGGAGCTGAGATCCATCATCGACAGTTTTACCAACAAATGCTGTTTTTGAGGTCATCTGTATCCGTCCGCCACTTGATATTATTTTGTTTTATATTTTTCATACTAGTAGTAAGCTAAATTCAAAGTTTTATCAGAATCTAAGATAGAGTAGTTGTTTGACAGGTTTACCAGCAGTTGCAATAACATTTTGACTCCAAAGTGAAACTTTCTTATATCGATTTGCGAAACGAAACTAGGGAAGAAGAATTGAAACGTCACATTCGGCAGAAGTGACAATCTAATGATTGGAAATGGCGCGAAATACAAAATTTATTGGCATATATGTACAGCAGATATATCTACATTCGCATTTTTTTGTCTTTTATTCTGTTTCTATGACATAGTCCTGATCATTCTTTCACAGTTAGAATTTGAAATCCATTTTCATCAAAAAATTATTGATCACATAGCTTTATGTATACAATATTAATTCAAAACCGAATGTTAATTGAAAAATCTAGTTATTGAATTGGAGTCTTTCTAAAATTGGTCTGCGATACGAAAGTCGAGCGTAAATACGCCCGTAACATTGCGACGACGACGTAATGAGAGTAGATAAGAAACATGAACGGTAAATCGTGTTGATACAAAGTCTATATTAGTCATAGAGATAATATTTGCTTCCAATCTTAATTTTTATTCATCAAAAAAATTTCACTTTGAATGTGAGTTCGTGGGGTAATGCTCACATTCTTTTTGTCACATATCATCTCTGATTTCAATTCATCATATTTTTGTAGATGGGTCCTGGAACTCGGCGAATGTTTGATGAGATGGTGACAGACTGGATTGCAGTGAAATATCTACCTTACTGCTTTTTTGATGATAACAGAACACAAGAGTTATTCAAATTCTTGAATAAGGATATTGCTGTACCAAAACGAACCATTTTACATGAGAAAGTTGAAGAAAAATGCAATGGAATGAAAAATGCTGTTGAAAAAATAGTCCAAGCAAATGATTCCAATATGTCATTTACCATCGACGGATTGACGTATATTTCAAATAAATCATTCTATGGAATGGCCTGTCATTTTATTGATAAAAATTGGCAGTTACAATCGATCGTATTAGATTTTGTACCAGCAAGTGGTAATCATACAGGCAAATATATTGCTGGTATATTTATGGAAGTTGTGACTGATTTCGGAATATGTGATAAAATCTAAGGGATAACTATGGATAACGCATCGGCTAACACAAAATTAATGGAGGAATTAGCTGAGTTATTTACAAAGAAGGAGCAAATTCTATTGCTGAAGAAAGCCACTTTCGTTGCACAGCACACATACTCAATTTAGGAGTTCAAGATATATTAAAATTGATTAGAGCCGAACCCAATGATACAGATTTGGATAATGTAGATGTCGAGAGCTATGACTCCAGTACATCCGTGAATAAACTGAGATTATTGCTTATCAAATTCAAACGGAGTGAACAGTGGCACAATGAACTTTGTAGCTGTTGCGATGTATTGAATATTACAATGCATGCAACAAATATTGATGTATCTACGAGATGGAATTCAACGAGCGATATGATGAAATATGCAATAGGTATGAAATTTGCTCTAAATGCTATGTGCGACAATAATAATGAGCTCAAATACTTGAAATTATCAGAAAATGATTGGTGGTTGATAGAAGAAGTTCACAAAATATTGAAACATTTTAAAACACTGTCTACCATTTTGGGCGGAGAAAATTACGTCACTTCACGCATTGTTAGGCTCAATATGATGCTCGCTGTAGTAGAAAAAGAAATTTTCAAACTAGATGGTGAAGAAAACAGAGACTCTGTAGATGAGATATTAATTTATGCTCATCAATCTGGACGAGATAAATTAATAAAACACTATAGGAAAACTAATTGGATTTATTGCGTCGTTTTGATATTAGATCCTCGGCATGAAATAAAGACCTTTGGTTTGATCTGTTGGGGACAAGAAATGCTGGACACATTCCTAAAGAAATTTAAGGAAATTTCTAAATCGGAATATTATCTCCCTATCGAACAAAACAATGTATCAGATTATTCCAATGATAAATCAATTACAAAAAATATTGAAGATGATGATACAATGGATTTATCAGCCTTATATGAGAATGACAGTTATTCTCAATCTGATGATAACTGGAAAAAAGAAATAAATCTGTACATAAATTTGGCACGTGCAGACAAAAATACTGATATTCTACAGTGGTGGAAGGATAGCCATATGTATCCAGCATTATCAAAAATGGCACGCGATTTTTCATGTAAACCTGCAACAAGCGTACCTGCAAAACGATTATTTTCTCATGCTGGCTTAATAATTCGAAAATTGAGAAATCGTTTAAGTGCGGATTCGGCAAAAGCACTGTTGTGTTCAAATTCCTGGTGCACAAGCATACTGTCCGATGAAATAAGGGTGACTGAATACTATTTATTGATGTTTAATTGTTGTGTTGATATCCATTAGTTCTATTATATTCATATTTCAAATAGAGAATATATTTTCTTTTCTATTTTTCAGCAAGTCTTTTGTTTTGCTTTTATTTCCTTTAGAATTCTATTCAAATTTGAGTAGCTGCTCTATGAATACAATAAATGTTGATTGGAATAAATTTTCAAAAATATTATTTGTCATATATGAGACTAATCTCGCGACATGAATTTCAAGTAGGTACCTATATTTATCGCTTGATCATTTACGAAGATTCTCGTGAAAGTTTTGAACGTCCTGCACTTTTTTATACAATAAAAACCGCAATAAAACTAGCCTGCTGTCATTGAAATTGATCATTCACAGTTGCTCATAGAGCAGAGTCGGATACGTTGTCAAGAACATTCAAAATTCAATAAAATTATCAATAACTGAAAATCATACCATTCATTATTGGAATAAACAGTTGAGTACATATATAGTATCTTGAATTATGATCATATGTAGCTTTTAGTATTCACATATTTAGAAAAAGCAATAATATCCAAGATCAATCATTTCGTATAATGAGCCTTATCAATTACAAACAAAAATTCTGAATATACAAAATGAGATTAAGAATTCTTTCTGACAAATGATAATTATGACTTTATGAACATTCAGATTTCTGCTACTAGGTTATGAACTTTTGGAATTGCAATTGTCAAGTATAGTTGAGACTGTTAAGAAAAAATTATTGATAGCTTTCAGATGTTCGTATTGTGTAGAAAACTGTAGACTAGTTCAATTTTTTATGACAATCTTGGTGAGCAATCTTGCTGCGATCCTAAAGGCCGTGTACAATAAAATACCTTCGAAAATCGTGGAGCTCGCTCTATATTCTTACAAATTTTCCTTCAAAATGTGCGCAATACAAATGCGCTTAGGCATAAATAAAGATTCTTATTTGTTTGATACTTCATGCCCAAATATGAATTGTTGTAGATGTGAGAGCTATGATAATTTCAAGAACATCGTGCTCTAGAGATGGAATCATACTTTTAATTGAGGAATCTGACAGTTATCACGTGAAGAAGCTTAATTGAAAATGTGCGCAATATAAATGCGTACTGGTATAAATATACATTGTAGTCTGTTCAACAGCTACTTTTTGTGTACGTTGTTGATAGATATAATTATTTTCAATAATAATAATAATAGTATTTATTGAGCTGAAATGCTCTTACATTGAACAATAAATATTTGAATATAATAATCATTTTACAATGGAATATAAGCGATAGTTTTGTACCAAATATAAAGTTAATTCACATTATTCCTTACATATTTGCTACATTCTCTTTTGAAAGTTTTTACATTGCTCAGATTCTTAATTTCATCACTTAAGTTATTGAATATCTGAAAACCTTTATATACTAAACAATTCTGAGTACAATAACTATTATCGACGATGTCAATAATAATTTAAATCTATGCTCCACAAATCTTCTTTCATCCATTTTAATACTTTTGTTCAATCTGACAGTGGTCACGTGAAGTAGCATGTGCGCAGACGCATCAACAGAATATTTGTAGTGTGACGAATAAAGCCGCAAAATCCGTCACTGCTGCACATCCCAGAGTCTTCTGCTACCGTCAATAATTTTTTACTCCATCACAATTAATTCACTTCTTGCGCACCCTGTAATCTTCAAATTCAGTAATTCTGCTCCAACATACAACGTCGCTTACCGTCAGTTCATCGGTCTTGAACTGTTTTAAATACGTTTAATATATTTCACATGTGGATGAATAAGGTTAGGTTTTAAAAACACCTGAAATTAAAAGAAATTGAGATCGTATGACCTGTAGTTATGTCTTGTGTCTTACCGTTATAAAGTCTGAATGTTATCCACCATTGTCCTGTAAACATGTTGTATATTGTATATTTTTTGATGTTATGTACGTGACCTCTGACAAGACACAAATAAAAAACACCTGACATTTGACAGTTTCAACTTACCGATATATTCTATATTACCGACCGATTGAAAAAGTATTTAGGATAATTTTAATGTTAAGAAAATAAAATCAGGAAAGGATGTATCCGACAGGAGAGTAATAGAAAATGTATTATTGGAATGAAATTTGTATTTGTGGAATTGCTTCTTCTTTTCTCTGTATGTCTCCTTTATATTTTGCTAGCGCTAATATGGAATTAATTTGAAAACATGTTGAGTAAGGTCTCATTAAAATATGGGTATGAATAAGGCCTTCTGGCCGACTCAAGTCACTTCTTTGTAAGCCCAGTCTTCCGAGCAGCCGATCCATAGTACGCTACCAGTTCCGATTCCGAGCGTCATCTTCAGAGTGTGTACCGTCCAAGTGGAGTTCTCGTGCTAAGTCCGTTAGCACAACTGTCTGACACAATTTGTGAGTTTGTTTTGTTTTTTTCTAAGTCCGTAAAAGGAACTCAGAATAGTTTTCCTGTTTTGAACTTTGAATATTTTTGCTGTTTTGAACTTTGAATATTTTTGCTGTTTTGAACTTAGAATATTTTTGCAATTTTTGAATTAAGAATATTTTTTGAATAATTTACCGTAGAAGTACCACTGAAGAAGTCTCCGTGATTCCGAAACGTTTGATTGATTCAACGTAGTAGCACCGCTGAAGAAGTCTCTATGATTTCGAAGCGTTTGATTGATTTAACGTAGAAGCACCTCTGAAGGAGTCCTCGTGATTTCACAGCGTTTGATTGATTTTAACGTGGAAGCACCGCTGGCGAAGTCATTGCCGACTTCACACTGTTTGAAACACTCAACGTAGAATCACTGCTGGAGGGGTCACCTGGTGACTTCACAATATCGAACCGACTCAACGTAGGATCACTGCGAGGGAGCAAGCTTGGTTCCACCCGCATAGAACGATCTCTCGTCATCTGCGACCGCCTGGGTCCGTACTGCGACCGCTGGTGTCGAGTGTCATGTACAGCCATCCGTCACCGTCAGCTGAAGTATCACCGTACAAGTTCCTGTAAAATAATGTTGTATGTTTAGAGTCATCGTTTTCTGTGTAATAAATCTCATTGTGACACCTACCTCCTGATAATTATTTCTGACAACCCTAACCCTTCCCGTCTGAGCTATCCAGCCGTCCGCCATTGAAAAACTGCGTCACCGACCGTATTGACGCCCGAGCAGTTTTCAACAGCGACGCCAGAAGTAACAACCACGCCATCAGCGAGGGTATCGTTACAGTAGTAGTGACGTATAGACCTTCAAAATAATGTTCAAAAAATTGTAAAAATTTTATGGTACAAATCTTGTTCAAAATTATGTACATAATCTTGGAAGGAATTATACATTGTGTCATACGGCCTAATTATTGTTCCAATCGAAAAATTAGTCATTAGACAACATATTTGGGTATTCAATTATTTGATGCAGCTTGTGGGTAGCTATCTATTGTGAGAAGCTCTATGAGACTGATTTCGAAAGATGCTCATTGAATACGACTTGGAAATTAATTTTAAGCAATAATGATTTTTAAGTCGAAACCAATTCTATGGTCTCGTCTCGACTTTTTGAACCGAGACGAGATGAGACCGAGACTGGTTTCGAGTCTCGTGGAAACACTAATTTTCTTCATAAATTCAAAATAATCGGTCGTAGAATATTTAGAGTAATAATAATAATAATGTTTATTAATAATAGCCAAAGGGCTAAATAAAAGCAGTACACAAAATTCACAACCAATTACATATAACTGAATGATGAGCATGCAGTATTAATCAATTGGAATATTACAGGAAGAAAATAAGTTTATTGTGCCTTCTGATTAATTAAAGTTCTCAATTTTTCCTTCAAAGTTATCAAATTACTAGAGTTTTTCAGATCATCTGGCAATGTGTTAAAAATCGTAAGGCCTTTGTCAAACAAGGTATTTGCAATATTCTTTATTCACTTTACTTATTACATATTTATATCTATTCCTTGTATCAATATTATGGAAACAGCTATGTGTACTGAGAAACTTTTTTAAATAATAAATACCATTGCATATTTCATACAGAAACACTAATACATTATACTCCAAATGATTTTCTATATCCAACCAACTGAGTTTCTTAAGCACATCATTTATATGAGTTCTTCTGTCACATTTCAAGATGATTCTCATACATTCATTTTGTAATGTTTGTAATGAAGAATTAGTACATCATCAGCAAATAAATGCAGTTTTGTACACCATCAGTAATGTCGTTAAAATACAATATGAATAATAATGGACTCAGCACACTTCCCTGCAGGACACCATGTTCAATTTCCACTTTTTCAGATGCATAATCAGTCCATAATGTTATTTGGAGTCTTTTACTCAAGTAACTTTCAAACCATTTCAAAACATTGCCATTAAAACCGTAATGTTCCAGTTACTTCAATAATAACTGCCTGTCAATAGTCTCAAATGCTCTTTTAAAGTCAAGTTACACTCCACACACAATTTTATTAGTATCCATGTTCAATTTCCACTCATTTAATATCAATTGCACGACCGTTTCGTATGGATGTTTCGATCTGAACCCAGATTGATTCTCTGATAGGCTATTATCATCAGTCAAAAGATTCAATGTTTGTTTATACACAACTTTTTCCACAATTTTTTCACAAATAGGTAGCATGTTGATGTCCCTGAATTCTTCGGCTTTATTAGTCTTTTCGACTTTAGGAATTGGAACTATAGTTGCTAGTTTCATGTTATCCGGTACAACGCCTTTTTCTAAAATCATGTTGATCATGTATAACAATGGATAGCCAATCACATCGAATGTTTCTTTCAGGGCTTTTACATGAAAACCATCAGGACTATTTTTGTTTGACATACAAAATTTGAAATTCTGTATTAAGCACTTCTATAACATCTAGTTGTACATCTTGCATTATGATTGCATTCGGCTGAACCGGAAGTGCAGTTTACTCGTTACGTTGCTTGAATTTTCCGCATAAATCCAGAACGATTGAACGTAGAATACTAGAATTCGGTATTCAAGACGATAGTACTGTCGTCTTGATGCTTATATCCTATTTTTATTGAGATCGACTGAGCCGGCAGTGCACTGTACTTGACAATCTTCTGGAACTTTTCGCATAAATTCAGAACGATAATCTATAAAATATTGAAATTTGGTATGTCAGTCTGCTGTAGTATCTGAATGATCTTCTACTATTTTCATAACAATAATAATAGCCGGAAGTGCACTTCAGTTGGAATTTATTCTTCAATTTTGCGTAAAAATTCAGAACTGTGACCCGTAGAATCTTGAAAATCAGTATTTAGGAAAGTTGTAGCATGAGAATGATGACTTAATGTTTTAGTAGCAACCGGAAAGGCTAAAAGCGCATTTTACTTGACAGATTTCTAGACTTTTTTGGATAAATCAAAAACAATTAGCCGTGGAATGATTAGATTTTCTGTTTGATTATATATATCCAATGATGTACAAGTGAGTCATGTGATGTCCACGTCAGATTTTTTACTTCGAAAGTACATATCAAATTTACAAAAAAAAAAAATTAAAACGGAAACGGCACAAGATTCTTTTTGGAAATCTGATCCTTCAGATAAAACTAGCTCAGTATCAATTGTGAGTCAAACAAAATCATTCGTTTCCATTGATAAGATGGGAGCAAAAGACAAACCATTCTCCGAGATCTAGTTTCATTATAATCAAAATTGACAGATGTAAATTTTTTATTTTTCTCAAAATAATGGCAAATATTTTTGAATTCTTCTTGGTTATTTTTCTCTTCTTTCTTCTGGATATCTTTTAGTCTCTCTTATTTCAATGATTGTTCTCTACGACGCTCTGAATTGATAGTATATACTTCTTCGCGAAATTTTGAATCCATATAAAAAAAATTGTGGGTGCGGATGGCCGAGCGTGTTTGTTCACCTATACATGCTGTGACGTCACTCGACCAAGAGGTCGCAGGTTCGAATCCACTCACCGACAATGTGTGATTTGTCGTAAAAAATAAAAAATGCTGCTACTTGCATCAACACACTCGGGTGCTACCGGTTGCCAGCCTATACACCTTAAAATATGTAGCAATGGGCACGAAATTCTGATCGGCAGTACGGCGGTGTTAAACCGCGGCTCGGTGATACCGAATAGAAAGGCCCAGGCCCTTACAAGGGCTGTTGCGCCAATGATGATGATAATCAAAAATTAGAGGCGACAAAACACATGTCAATTTTGTGTGTATCATTTCAAGATGTAGATTCAAATTATACCGCGATCTGTACCATTTCTTCGAATTATCCTCCAACAATCTATTTCTTGCCCAAAAGATGATAGTTTTCATATTTTTGGGAGAATCTTCTTTGAATTCAAGTTTGCTATCTATGTAATCTGAAAATAGACCATTTTTAGCGCATTTCTTGGAAAAAAGCGCTTTTATATGCACTTTGGCTGTCTGGCTGTCTGGCTGGCTGGCTGACTGGCTGACTGGCTGGCTGGCTGACTGGCTATCTGGCGTGACGCTGAGTTCTTCTTAACAATACTATTTACAGACTTGAAACTGGTCCTAAATAAAAGCTGCTGTTTCGTAGGTTTGCACAAATTGCTCAGATTCAAGCTCAGTGATTGTGAAAGATTAAATTATTCAATTACTTGTTTCGAGTGAAACATTGCCCATAGATATATATGACATTTAGGATAATGGCAGCTTAAGTTTATTCAAGTAGATGAAAATTTAGTTACAACTTCAGCCGTGGGTGTCACTATTATCATGTACAGTTGTCGAATCTGTCCGAGACCACGAAGTATAATATATATATAGGAATTGAAACGAAGCGCTTGTACACGGCACATACTTTTATCGGCGTACGAAGAGAGAGATGGAAGATATTAGGCATGTATGAACATGGAACAACTATAGACAATTACTTAAAATTTTCAGTTCATTTATTATTGATCAAGTTGTATTTATTTCAAATCAAATGATTTTTCATAATGATTTGTCATGCAATTTTTTAAAATAAAAATCATGGATTTACTTCAGATGGATACAAAAATTCCTATTATTTCCAGCAAAGGCACAAATGCGAATTTTGGGGGAAGTCTTGGTTTACTCAAATAAATTGACATCCGAAACGTCCTTTATCAAATCAATAAATAATAGTTCATACATTTTTCAGAATTTTGATGAATAATAAATTATTTTTGATTTTAAATGAAACGCTGTTCGTTAGTCTCGCTAGAACTCGAAAACGGCTTGGATCGATTTGAATAATTCTTTCTCATTCTGTTCACTGTGATACAGTGGTGGTTTAAATTGAAAATGATCAACATACAATAAGTAGAGCACGAGCCGTATTTGTTCGTTTGCGTACCGTTCATCTAATTGAGTTGAAACATTCTATAGCTGTTAGTGGCACTATTCTGCAAGTTTTTACTATAGTACCATCAATGTACAATAAGTGGCACACGAGCTGTATTTGTTCGTTGGTGCATCGTTCGTCTGATTGAGTTGAAACTTATAAGAGTCGTTGTTGACACATTCGTAAGGATCCTTATTGTAGTGTCATCAACGTGGCGCACGAGCCATATTTGTTCATTCGCGCATCGTTTATCCGATGGAGTTGAAACTTACTACAGTTGTTGCTAGCTCTTTCAAGAAAGTTCTTAGTATTGTACCATCATCATACTTTGAATGGCGCACGAGCCATGTTTGTCCGTTCACACATCGTCCATCCGATTGAGTTTCATATAGTTGTTGTTGGCACTTGCATGAAGGCTCTGACATAGTATTACTGACGATATTTGTGCGTTCCATCATCGTTAAACTGATTAAATTGAAATTTTCATATTTGCTGCTGGCGCTTGCGTGAGGACCGACTTCACGAATTCTTTTACAAGTAGAATCCTATACATATTATCACTAAGTAACATGCGCTATAATTCACTCTCAAAAAAATGGTTACCTACGAAAACCTCAATTATGTAGTTCCAAAATATGTAGAAATGACCAATAAAATATCTTAAACTGCCTGCGCTGCATTATAATCTTCTATTTCCCGTAATTCATTCAATAAAATACTGATGTTGCTATCAATACATAGATCTACGCATTTATCAAGAAATATGGTATTATTTAAGATAATCCTCCTATACCACTAAACTATGTTTCAAAGATTCGTACAGAAATGTTAAATATCATTGAATGTCCACCCGTGCGAACCCGGCACGGGTTGCTAGTTCTGTGTAAATACTTTTTAATTTTCTCAATTATCACGATTTCCATACATCCTGCTATCACCTGATTTATTAATGATTGAAAATAATTTCCCATTTTTAGAATAGTTCATTTTTCCGGAAGAAAGTGATAAGTAGTTAAAATTAATAAATTGTGTCAGATTTTTTATAATTGACTTCTTTCAATATCAATGATATAAATTTCAAAATAATGCAGGTGTCTCACGTTACCAGAAATAATTATTTATCAAAATTTTATTGACATAGGTAAACGAAATAGAAGAAATAGTGAAAAGTATCATTATACATAATTTTTTTTGTTCACATATTCACAAATAAATACTAAAGATAATAATAATCAAAAATACTACAGGAAAAAAAAAGATTGAATGGAAATAACCAATCTTCTCGCGGTTTTACATGTCTCCACTTCATTAATATCTTTTTGTCATTCGAAGCATTAAAAATAGATATTTTCTCCTTACAACTTGGGTACCCACTATTGCAATTGGGACTAAAACACTTTCTTCTGACTTTAAAGTTGAATAATCAAAAATTCCAAGCTTCAAATCACAAAACTAGCTGCAAATTCAATAGTGGCAAATGCTAAATGCATTGAAAAAGTTGCCTACTATCTTCCATCTCACACACTCAACCTCTCTCTCTAACGCGATAAGATATTGGGACACAGCTGGTATAGGGAGATAGCATAGCGTTCCACAGGCGTGTCCGGGACTCATTCAATGACTTGTTTGACGCGAATTTGAAGCTAATTATGATAAATTATTATTATTGGATGAAAGTTTGTTCATTTTTGGTGTATTTTTTTATATAGCTTTGATAAAGATCAAATTATTATTTTAAGGTACAGCACTTGACCTCCCGTCAGTCAATAACTAAACAATGGAGATAAAAAGGTATTTTTGAGTTTGTACATACATAAATTATGTACCTATCAAATAGTCAACTTGAAACTAGTACTAAATGGAAGCTGCTGTTTCGTTAGTTTGGTCAAACTGCTTGATTTCAAGCTCAGTAATTGTGGAAGATGGTAATTTGCGAGATCTCCCAAGTAACAAGCATTCAAGAGCTGTCTAAAATGCGCTTTCATCATCTAGATCACTGTTGAAATATATATGGTTGTTTGTTAATTTAAACTGGAGTTATTATCTTCGATATGATATAAATAGTTTGGTATCATCTGCATCTTTCATTTCTTGTATAGCCTCTTCTAGATTTGAATATAAGACATACAAATTCTAAACTATTCCCCAAAATTTTCAGAAATCCCAATTTCACAAACACGCTTATACCTTCTCATTCAAATCATCCTTTGAGTCATCAATTGTCAGCTTTTTATTGTTATATCAATAGATTATCAACAATACCTCTATCAGAAATAGACTATAAGAATGAATTAAAGACAATTCATTATTTTGCATTTAAAAATGACTACGATAGAGAATTTATGGATTAAATTTCATGTAATGAGAAGAAAAAATTGTAATTAAGTCATTATACAACGGTAATTCAAATTACAAAAATACAATAAAATATTTGAAAATTCTATTCATGGGTATGCTGAGCCTAAGAATAGGGTGTTTTCTGGGAGAATTAGATATTTGGCCAGCATATTACGTTCAGAGACCAATACATCCTATTTTCATCAACCACAAAATAGAAAATTTGGACTTATTGTCAGAATCAGGTATATATGAAATTGTTTGTGAGAATTGTAGCGCTAAGTATATAGGACAAACAGGTCGAAATCTCAGAACCCGTTTTTTGGGGCATATGCGCTAAAATATGAGAAAGCTGAAAGCTCAAAATTGGCAGAACATTTATTTGAGCATGGCGACTCCTGTGATATATCTAATTGAAAAATTTTCCATTTGGAAAATTGAAAAAAAAGATTGAGCCTATCAGTATTTCACAAAATTGAGAAATGTCTGGATGATGATGAGAATATATTGAATGAGATGACTGATTATAGCAACACACCACTTTTAGATATGAGTTAAATAGAAATTTTCTAAAAAGAATTATCATCATTATCATTTATATATTCATTACCAAGTAATGATAATTCTACCCATCAATATCATTATTATTATTCCATTCATTCTGCCAGCTCAGTGTTTTTACTGAAAAAGTCATTCATTTCCTGATATTTTGTTATATTGTTTATCTTCATATTTTTAAAAGAAAAAGGAACCTGAAGATGACTTTATAAGTCGCAGTGATCATCGTTAATTGATGAAAAAAATCATAAATTAGAATTCAACTTTTCCTAGAACCATTAACTTAGGTTTCAAGTGAAGTGCACTTCTGGCTTGACCGATTCATACAAAAATAAAATAGCAGATAACCATTTTGACACAACATCAAGTTTAAATACTGAATTTCAACATTCAACGGTTGATCACTCTGGATTTATAAGAGTTGCACAAGTAGACCCTATACCAGTCTTAAATACAAAATTTCAACATTATATGTTCAACCAGCCCTGAGATTTGCGAGTTAGGAACGCACGCACGAACGAGCAAACTCATCGACATCAAGCCAAAAATAGTCAAAATGGATCCAGGGATGCTTAAAACGGATATTCCCATCAATATCTATATAGGTGAATTTTGTCGGTTCAACGATACTTGTCCTTTACAAGTAAGTAAGAATTGAATTCATTAGAATTTTACGAAATTAAAAAATGTTTGAGTAATAATGAAAATCAATTTGATAAAATCTCTGATTATTACAACACTCCACCTTATGATGAGAATGAAATAAGAATTTTCCAACTAGAACTATCATCATCACCATTTATTTATCAATCCCCTTATAATGATACTTCTACTCATCAATATCATCATTATTATTCTATTTATTTTGCCAACTCAGTGTTTCCACTGGAAAAGTTCCTCTGGCATTTACCCGATGTCTGAGGTAAACCACGTGAAAAAACATCAAACAGAGGAGTCAATGATATGAGTCTTGACAATTATCATAGTGAGAAAGGATATAATCTATATAGCATAAGAGGAGGATTCCGTGTTTTTGCAAAAGAAAACATTTTGAAGGTCCAAACATGTCAAAAACTTTTCCACCTGAAGATCTGAGTTTCAATAATGTACATGAATGTAACAAAAATGAGTATCAAAACAAATATATCACAAATCACGTATACCTATCACAAAGGCTTTATTGATATAAGTCTTGATAATTATCATAATGAAAAATGAATCAATTATTATAACATACAAGGATGATGTCCCGTTCTTTCGGACGCACACAGTTCCAAAGTTCAAACATTTCAAAGAAATTTTTTTACTGAAAGAACTAAGTTTCAATGATAAACATGAATTTAAGGACAATATGAATCAAGACGAATATTTCACAAATCATGTTTGTCTATTATATATAGGGCCAAACATTCGCTAACTTGATCAATCTACTATGGAAGGATGCGCATCTTGCGATTACTTCTGTTTCTTCGAACCTAATATCAAGAATTCAATAGCATGATCAGCAACTGATGATTTCTTGGCTACAGTTTAGTCTTAAGCCCGCCGCACACGAGACATGTTTCTATGCAATTTTGTTAACTTAATTTGCAGGAAATTTTCTTGCGCACTGAGCCGCTTTGAACTGACACTTATTTTCGCATCAAATTTGAATCGCTGGAATCAAGTAAAGGTAAAGTATATTTAGATTGTCATGCAACAAGTGAAGTTATGTATCGAGGATCTGTAAAGATTCCAGCAATCAATTGTACGAAGGAGAAGCCAGCCAGATTCAAAAATACTCTTTCTGTGCCAGATCTATGATCAAACCTAGTTTTGGTATCGAGGATTACTGACAAAGGATATTTCGTACTATTAACAAAGCACTCAGCAGTAGTGAAGAACCAAAGGGAAGAAATAGTATCAGGAGCTGAACGAAAACTGGATTTATACTATGTTCGAGAGAGTCTTCATATGGCAAATACTGTGAAAACAGGTCCTTCAAATGTTTCATGGCATAATCGTCTTGGCCATTTGAATTTCAGGTACTTCATGAAGTAAGCAAGAGAAAATACTGAATTGAAAGATATTGGACATGAAGTAAATTCAAATTGCGATATTTGCATTCGTGACAACATGACGGCGTTGCCATTTCTAAAAGGTAGACCAGCTTGCAATGGATTATCCAAAATTGTATACACAGACTTAGTACGCCCCATGAGAACTCAAGCAAATAATGGTGTAAAATGGTTCATAACTTTCATAGACGACAATTTACGTTGGACCATACGACTCGCATTGATAAAAAGTCATTAGATCTCATGTAGAGTCAAGCTTATAGCACTACATCACTACACGCCCTACAGTACTTAGCCATATTATAAGGGACAGTCAATACATTTTTCTACTTTTCTCTTTCATTGACTATTATTTTTAACAAATTATTGGGTTTAGGTCTTGATGATCTTTCTTTTATATAAGAGTGCTTAGTTGGGATGCTAAAACAATGAAGTACGAAAAGAAAAATATCAATTTTTCAAATAAAAATCTGACGTGGACATCGAGTGACTCACTTGTGCATCATTGAATATATATAATCCAAACACAACATCTTATCATTCCACGGCTAGTCGGTTGCTTTAATAACAGTATGTCATCATTCTTATGTCACAGCATTCCTAAATCTTGATCTCCAGGATTTTACGGCTAACAGTCCTGAATTTATGCACAAAATTCCAAGATCGTCAAGTATAGTGCACTTCCAACTCAGTCGATCTCAATGAAAATACGATATGCGGCCCATTTGAAGACTTTTTGCGGTCCAAGTGTAGCTTCCAACTATCTATATTATCTTAGATATTTAGACTAGACGATTGAAATAAAGACTGAATTTTCAAATTTACATACAATAATAAACACTACACATAATGTACTGAGTTTTATATGTGCGGCTCATGTCAGCTTAGTGAGAAAAATTTTGGCCCACCAAACGATTTGGGTTGAGCACCCCTGATCTAGACAGTAGTATCATCTTGAAAACTGTATTCTAATATTCTACGATCAATCGTTTTGGATTTATGCGGAAAATGATACGAAGCTTCTTGCTAGAGAGAACAATTGGTTCAAGAGGCTTATAAGAGAAGCAATTGAAATGAAAAAAATCACCGAATAATCTCAATTTGAATACCGGATATAAACTTAATCGATCATAGCTACCAATTATTTGATCATGACTTCAATCTACGAATCTACTTGCTAGAGTAACTTCATCACCACCTCCTGAAGATCTGTAGATGGTTCAGTTATGCGCCAAACCAAAAAGAGTAGAGCCAGATTGACCTAGAACCACAAGGAGCTGATAATTTCCTTATTTAGATCTTCATTATTATCTCCTGAAGACCTAAGGATATTGAATCATCAACCATAGGCAGAGCTCTAGGATCCTAGACGTTAATATATTTTAAACTAATCTAGTTACCATTTGTACTTTTATTTTTCCTGTCTTGACAATTTTGATTATTCATTTTCATATTTCTTTACACTTGAGAAAGGCAGCATTTTGCTGTCGAAACGTCGTGTCTCTAATTAATTCATACAAAGCTTAGATACCCAATAAAACATATTTATTAAGAAAATGAGTTCTGAAAAGTTTCTTCTTTCATTTAAATACCCATTTTAGTTCATTCGAAAATCTTTCGCCGACGAAAGTTGTTTTGTAAAGCATTGTATTCAGTTCATAGCGTGGTCTTGAGAAGTAAACTTGTGTACGAAATTTGAACATCAGTTTTTCCAATTAATTGCAGGCCCTTCAGGCTGAGGCAAGTCATATGTGCTATACTCCATTCCTAAGAATTTCTTGGCATTACGGCACCTGACAAAATCTTTATAACAGATTTCAGGGAGTTAGTTTTGTCGAAGGACTACCTAATGTAGAAAATTTAGATGTAAAAGATCCCCAGCTGATAATTATCGACGATCTTATGAGAGAGGCTGATGAGCGCGTTGTAGATTTTTTTACCAAATGGTCTCACCATAAAAATTTATCCGTATTTTTTCTAACTCAAAGTTTGTTTCATCAAGTGCGTGGACAGAGAGACATATCCTTGAATACAAATTACATGATCCATTTCAAAAATCCTCACGACAGAGCTCAGATCTCGCACCTCTGGAGGCCAATCTCTCCGGAAATACAAAATTTGATCAAGAGGCCTATGAAGAGGCAACATTTGAACACCCGGGCTACATAATTTTTCATTCAAAATAGAATACACCTGATTGGCTGCGCTTTCGCACATGTCGCGGGGATTGCCATTTGTTTATTCACCTAAGAAAAAGTATAAATACTGTAGTAGGAGCATTCTCGAAGTCATATCGTAAAAATGAGTTCAGCTATCGGCGACAATGCAGAACTATTAGGAGTCTTACATGAACTGAAACCAAAATATGGGTTAGCTTTTCTAAAGAATGCAGACCACGAGTCAGTCAAATGTATCTGCAAATGCGTCTATAATATTTTACACGGTAACGTGCTTCTCGGTAGCAAGCAGAATTCAGCTCTGGGGCGACATAGTAAGGTATTAAGAAATCTCATCAAGCGTGGCGACACTTTGCAGAAGAAGAAGCGCGTTCCAGTTTAATCTGATGGAGCTTTTCTACCTTTACTGCTAGCCCCTTCATCAAGTGAATTGCTGAGCTCTCTATTGAGGAGCTGAGAATGAAGCATACTGAAAGGATGGTGTTGATATCACCAGAAAATCTAAGTCGACTGCGACAAAACATTCCCCATGAAGATAATGTAACTACACAGCTCGATGAAGATATGAAAAAAATCATAAGTTCAGAATGAACTGAATCTGAGATATGAGCCTTGTATCAGGAAACACTACAAATATATTTTTATTTGCAAAAGAAGAACAGAGAGCTTATACAAATCTCTATAGAACCACAAGAGAATAAAGAACTATCAGCGAGCAGCCCTACGATGGTGGGAGAGATTGATAACATCGTGGGAGTTCTGCCTAAAACACATCAAGATGAAGCTTGTATACTAGTGGATTTGCTGAGGAGTGATGAAACAATCACATGGAATGCTGAAGGCTTAGTACCTATAAATGATAAACAAATACCAAATTCGAATATATCAGATCCAATTGACAATGCTGTCAGACATAAAAAATACAGTAATACAACGGGGTGGGAGCATTTTATCAAAGCACTGGAAGCAGTCAATATACTTTTAGAATTGATCAGTGATCCGCGGCGGAGGCAGTCATCTCATCTAAGAAAAAGAGACAATTAAGCGAGATCTCACAACAGTTCATCCTAAAAATAAGGGACAACTAGATTTCAGTACGGAAAACAATTCAGATAACAAGGAAAAGGGGCTTTCAGAGGCCAAAAAAATTCATTGGAAGCTATTTAACTTATAAAGGAAGAGAGAGAGAGAGATAGAATAAAAATTAACATGCAGAAATGTTTTAGACAAAAACTTCATATTTTTCAGTTGAGAATCCAAATCTGCATTTAAAAGTAGGGGTTGTTATTTGAAGTTTGAAAGTTGCACCCTTCTTACCGTGAAGGGGTGAGGGGGTGAACTTTAATTTGCTACTATTCAATAGAATCTTAGAAATCATTTTACACGTATTTTTGCTTTTTTCAATCCTCTCAGCATTTCGCAGGATATTTGAGTGGTACGGAGGGTCGGAAACACTCGGTATGAAATCCAAAATGCCAATAAAACAATATTCGTTATTGACGTCAATTGTATTTGTAATTAGTTCATATATCTCTATTGCTTGCTTGTGGCTTTTACAATCCTCCCCTTCTTAGAAATTTGCTTCTCTAAAGCACAATTTAGAAAAATTTGGAAATTACTATTATTATTTGGACATTTCTTCTAACTTGACCTAATATCTCTACACGGCCACTCATTCCAATGGTGATGTATCCAGGGGGTTTGTGTAATATTTTTGTGAAGGAAATTCACTGCACATTCACAAGTGTTCGATGCTGGGCACTGAGTTTCATGAATAATTGCTGGCTATGCTTTCTCGGGTATCAGTTTTCGTCGTGTGATTTTTTTGCCGATGATTGTTGTTCCGAATGCGATGTCTCCGGTAACCCACTGCTGCTTGACGTAAGATTGGATTTTGACATTTGTGACATGAATTTTTGTTCGTGTAAACAGCAGTTTTGTAGTCGCCATCAGATTGTCTTGATTTGACCTATTTGTTCCCTCCTATGTTGATCTCTTCGAATTCTCTTTCTTCTTACCCCCGTCATGGTCATTCTTACTCAGCTTTCGTCTCAATAGCGGAGGTGAAGTAGTCTAAGATTCCAAGACTCGATTTTGCAGGTACATGTTTTTTTAATGAAACCTAATTCGAATGAATGATTAGCTAGTATGTTACACATTAGTTCAGGGCTGCCTTCAAGGTTGTTGAGAAAGGAATCAAAGTATATGAGAATTTATTTAAATTTTTACAGTATACTACTTGTTGATTGAAGAATATTCTGGCAAAGTTTGAACTCAATCTTGTTTTTAGTTATCGAGATAAAAAATGTCAAAGTTGCTGTTCGGTGACATGTTATTACATTGCGTTAATGCACGCAACGTGTTTCACATTGATTCATACGTCATTATCTCGACTACCTGAAATGACAACATCACAAAAAATCGTCAAAACATCTACAAAAGTCTTATAAACATGTGTACCAAGTTTAAAGAAAGTCTTGTTGATAGTTTCAGAGAAAATTGAATTATTACTTTAAAAAATTGTACAAAAGCTACTAAAATTTAGCAAGTTATCATTCGCTTGACAACGTCGCCGCATGAGATGAAATGGGAAGAGTGTGTGTGATTAGAATGAATAAGATTCTTCATCATTTCCCTGACTTGACGGTACACTGATTGAGTAACCCATTCATTCTTCCATGGATATTATTTTTTTTGATGTAGATTTATCATCAATAAGTTTGTTTGGTTATGAAACGCAGTACCACCACTAAACGTCAGATGTCAAATATACTTCCGAGAGTCTACAGCGTTGCGCACTATACATATCATATTGTAGCTTTGTTAAAATATGGAAAATGAATATCTCAACGGATGGAAGCTCTTTAAAAGAATAGAATAAGGAACCAAATTATCAAAAATCATGTATTTTCAACCGAAAACAAACATTTCCATTAGTTTTAATCATTGAAATATTGTTTATTTGGAGTTATTGTTGAAATAATAAAAATGTAATTAAAATTTAAAAGAATAGAAGTAGGTTTTGAATTGTTTTGATCTGTAGTATGTATTTTGATGTATTTTTGATATGTGTCAATATAAATGAATAGAATAATCTTTGTTGCAAAAGTTGATTAATAAATGGAATTAGAACGAGAAAATATCTGTTATTAATTGAAAAACGCAATAGGTTATGGGTTCGCACGTAGGCCACTGAAGAAAAATGGATTTAGCGAAACATATCAAACCATTGACAGGAGAATCGGACTGGCCCATTTGGAAAAGGAAAATTCGTGATCTGTCAGATTATCATGAAGGCGCTTTAGATGTGATTGATAAGAAATTAATCAAACCTGAACCATTGGGAGAGGCTGCCTCGGAAGCACAGAAAAAGGAGCACAAAGAGAAATGTGACTTATTTCGCAAGGCAAACAGTTACGCTAAATCAATGATAACGACCGCAGTAACAGATGAAGTATATCAAAAGATTATGGATAAAGAAACTGCACATGATGCGTGGGAGGCGTTAAAGCAACAATTTGAGGCAACGTCTCAGGATCAGTTGTTTAAGATATGCACTGATTTCTTCTCATTCACTTGGACGTTAGGAGATGATGTTTCAATGCACATCGCTAAATTGAAGAGTCTGTGGAATGAGTTAAATAGTGGACTCAAGAACAAACAAGAGAACGAGTTACCGGAGCTAATGTTAGTATGCAAAATATTACATATACTGCCGAAAAAGTTTGACAATTTTAGGTCAAGTTGGATGATACTCACTAGAGATGAAGGGAAAACATTCGACGAACTAACAACGCAGCTCTGTACTTTTGAAAGAAATGTTAAAACAGCAGAAATCAATCATAAACTAACCCAGGAGGCACTTGTTCAAGAAGCATTAGTCGCTAAAGCCGATAAAACGGATAGGAAGATCGGAAAGAAGATAGGTAATTGTCATTATTGTAAGAAGAAAGGTCATTGGATTAAGGAATGTAGAAAATGGATAGCAGATGGCAAACCCTCCAAGAATAAATCAGAATGCAACGGAAAGAACAAGATATTTGAAGCAAACATATCATTGATTTCGATTTGTAGTGAAGCGTTAGTCACCGAAGCAATAGAAGATAGTTGGTGGATTGACAATGGAGCAACAAAACACATTACGAAAAATTCGAACCTATTCATCAAGTTTGAAGAATTTGATACTTCGTGTATTGTGAAAGCTGCCGGAAGAGAGAGTCTCACTGCAATCGGTAAAGGAAGAATACAGATTCAATCAATGATCGGAAATCAAACCAAAAATATGATATTAGAGGATGTTTGGTATGTCCCTACAATTTCTAGAAATCTGTTCTCCGTATTAGCAGCACAAGATCGAAACCGAGGAAGTGAGTTTAAGTCGAGTGCCACTGAGTGCTGGTTTAAAATAAATGGACAAACAGTTATACACGGAACTCGAGATTATTATGGTACTTTGTTTAAGGCAAATATACAACCAATTGTTCCAGAAATAAGAGCGAACGTTGTAACGATGGATAAATCACTGCTACAGCGGTATCATGAAAGGTGGGGCCATCAGGACAAACAACACATAAGGAAACTGCTTGATCAAGAACTTGGCATACGTGTTAAGCAAGATGATGAGTTATGCGGACCATGCATGTACGGCAAAGCACACCGAATACCGTTTGGTACGAGAAAGAAATGTACGAAGCCTGGAGAACTTCTTTCCACCGACATATGTGGACCTTTTGCCGAATCATTTCAAAAGAAAAGATACCTAATTCTATTTAAAGACAGCTACACTAAGTTTCGATATGGTTTCATAGTAAGGGAAAAATCAGAAGCAAAAGTGTGCCTTCAAGTGATGCTGGCTCATGCGAAAAATCAAGGTCATTCTATCAAGCAGCTCCTAAGTGACAACGGTGGTGAATTTGATAACAATGAAGTACGAGAGATTCTTCAAAAGAACGGAACCACCCAGAGATTAACTGCTCCATACACACCCGAACAAAACGGGGAGTGTGAACGAGACAATCGAACCATCGTAGAAATGGCGAGAACCTTTAAATACTCAAACGCAGATGTGAAATTTCCGGAAGCAATATGGGCTGAATTAATCAACACAGCAATCTATGTTCTTAATAGAACCGGCAAATCTTCTTTAGAAGGAGTTAGTCCTTATGAGCTCTGGATGGGAGAGAAACCAAGAATCAAACATATGCGAATAATTGGATCTGTCTGCTACGTCCACATACCGAAAGTGAAACGGAAGAAAATGGATGAAAAGGCAGTCAAAGGACATCTCGTAGGATATGACGGAGATGAAAGATATAGAATATATCTGGAAGAATCACACAGAGTTATTTTGTCCAGAGATGTGACCTTCCAAGAAGAGCTAAAAGATTGTAGTGCAAAGGTAAAGCTTTCTTTTTCGAACGAAATATCAAATGGACACTTGGAAGACAAAGAAAACAAGAGTCAAGTCACAATTGAGGAAGATAGCGAAGAAGAAAATAAAGATTCAAGTAGTATCAAAGGAAGTTCAGAAGAAGACAAGAACAATGAAGATGAAACTGAAACAGAAGACCATGAAAATTCTTCATCTCAAAAATACAATTTAAGGGAACGTATCGCACAAAATTTACCGAAACGTTTTCAAGATTACGTCATGGCTATCGAAGAACCTTGTAACGTAGAGACTCCAAATAATTTTCAAGAGGCAGTTAATAGTAAAAACAATGCCAAATGGAAAAATGCTATGGAACAAGAAATGAAATCATTGAAAGAGAATGAGACGTTCGAATTGGAGGATCTACCTAAAGGAGCGAAAGCATTACCGTGCAAGTGGATATTCAAGTTAAAAACAAATCCAGACGGTAGTATTGAGAGATATAAAGCAAGGTTAGTTGTTAAAGGTTTTAGGCAACGTTTTGGAATAGACTATAGTGAGACATTTAGTCCGGTTGCAAAATTGGAGACGATACGATGCATATTAAGTATTGCAGCTACCGAAAACATGAACTTAGCCCAATTTGATGTATCGACTGCGTTTTTATACAGAGATATTGAAGAAAGGATCTATGTACAGCAACCTGAAGGTTTCAACGACAATTCAGACAAGGTCTGGAGATTAAGAAAAAGCCTATACGGTTTAAAACAGGCTCCTCGATGCTGGAACAAAAAGTTTGGCAGTTTTCTCTTGAAACTAGATTTTAGAGCCAGCAAAGCCGATCCTTGCCTTTATTTTCGAGATAGAAATAATAAAAAGCTTCTACTAGTACTTTATGTTGATGATGGACTGATAGGAGCCAATGATCCACAAGAATTGGACGTGTTTCTAAATGAACTAAGAGCGGTTTTTAAAATAGTCTCCAAAAAGGCGGATTATTTCTTAGGATTAGAGATTGAACAAACTGATAATTACATCAAGATTAGTCAAAAAGCTCACGCTAAGAGGATTCTCGAGAGATTCAACTTCACAGGATGTAAAACGGTCTCGACTCCGATTATAAAGGGCACAAAAATTTCAATACCAGGGAAAGATTATGAAAAACAACATAACTTCCCCTATCGATCGGCCGTAGGAGCATTGATGTATCTCATGCTTGGAACAAGACCAGATTTGGCATATAGTGTGGGATTCGTTTCAAGGTCACTTGAGAATCCAACTCCAGAAAATATTGTACAAGTTAAAAGGATATTTCGATATATAGCTGGAACATTGGACCTGGGAATAGTCTACAAAAGAAACGGAGAAAAAGGCATCTTGAACTGTTTCAGCGATGCAGACTTCGGAGGTTGCACCAAGAGCGGCAAATCCACTTCTGGAGTTGTTGTGACTTATGCTGGAGGAGCAATTTTTTGGTTAAGTCAGAGACAAGCGATGGTAACCACGTCCACCACAGAGGCTGAAATTGTAGCTGCTACAGAAGGAGCAAAGGAGATCATCTGGTTGAAAAGACTGTTTGGAGAAATTATTGAATTCAAACAGACTCCAATTCTCCAAGTAGACAATTCGGCGGCAGTTCGCTTAGCGCAAAATCCAGAGTTTCATCGGAGGACGAAACATATTTCGATAAAACAGTTTTTCATTCCTGAAAAAGTCAATGAAGGAAAACTGGGCATTCTTCAGATTCCGACAGAGAAACAACTGGCAGATATAATGACCAAACCGCTGGGAAGAATTCGTCTTAAGATTCTTAGTGATCACATGGGATTAAATTAGAAAACTTTAAAATTTCAAAATTACAAGGGAAAGTGTTGAAATAATAAAAATGTAATTAAAATTTAAAAGAATAGAAGTAGGTTTTGAATTGTTTTGATCTGTAGTATGTATTTTGATGTATTTTTGATATGTGTCAATATAAATGAATAGAATAATCTTTGTTGCAAAAGTTGATTAATAAATGGAATTAGAACGAGAAAATATCTGTTATTAATTGAAAAACGCAATAGTTATCAATGGATGTTTATCCTATGTATCTAGCATAGAGCAGGGTTCTCACCACAGCTTGACCCCACTCCTCTTCTTAACAACCTTAAAAAGTAGCCGCAACCACCTGTGATTAAATTTTCGGGGTTCATCCCAATGTCGCGATGACAGCTAGAGAGACCTATTTTAAAAGACGAATACGTTTCAAATTTGGGTTTTATGAAGCTGCACGCGCTGTGCACTATTTTTAACGGTTTTAGATGCTCTTGAACTTGATCTTCTTCTACTTCAGGAGCGAAGCGACTGAGAAATACATGTTCGTATTTGGGAGCAGCAATCAAATTGTTATTATTCATTTGCTAAGATCCTGCACCATATAATATTTTGGATTTCTGAAACTTTTTATGAGTAAAGGTTTTAAATTGATCAAAATCGTTCATATTCTTGATTTCTCTTCTTGGCTGATTGATGTTTTGTTGTGTGAGGGATGAGCTTGAGATACTTCTCAATTTTTCAGCATAACTGTTTCCAGTGGTTGAATTTGAAATAATAATATCATTGACTTTTTCTTTGCTTGAATTGATACCAGCATTGACATCTCTTGCAGATTTTTTGATAATAGTTTTTTTGCTGGTGGTCGGTAAACTGGACGATTCTTGTTATGAAGAATTCTCAGTTTGTTCAGGTACTGCCTTCATGTTTATTGATAAAGTAGAGTTGATCAAATATAAATTTTTATTTATATCATCTAGAGTCTGTTTGGGATCTTCGACTTCACAGATAAGTATACTTATAATTGCTTCTTGCTTTTCAAATAGCTCAACATAATTTTCTAGAATGGCTTCAGCATTTGAGTCAATGGACTCAGGTGACTTACTTGACTCATGACATTTGCTACATATCCATATTATATTCTCATTGTCCAGGATGCAGTTGTATTAATTTTTTTTCACGGTCGCACATGGATAGTGAAACACTTTGCCACACTTTCCGGAACAGACAATTGGATGATCTTCATTCAACTTAATCTTTTCTACGCACTCGGCGCACATATTACTTAGCTGGTCAGCAATCTTTTTTATATTATATAAATAAAATATTATATCGATCTAGTTAGTCTTTTTCGACGACGATAGACCCTGTGGGTACTTGGAGCATTACCAATCTCGATAGAAAAGCCAAAAACGCTGTTCTCCATGGTACAGTGTTTTGGTTGGAAGAATCAATAGAGATTCAAAAGAGTGAGCCACGCAATTACAATTTAGATACTTCATGATATTAACTGAAAGATAAGGTCACTCACATAAGATGAAACCGCGCTATTTGTGGAATAATTGAAAAGAACAAACTCGATTTCAGATGAATATTAAATGTAAAAGAAAAGAAAACGTTTCAAACAGAATTGGGATTATGTATCACTATCTGAGGCCAGACTAGACCTCTGGTGATTGATTGAGAAATTTAGTTTTGAATAAAAAGGTTTTATGCTGGCAGATAGCTATTGTGAGAGTTTCATGATTCAAAGTCTCATTTACTAAAATTAAGTTTTTACTATCAGTCAACTTATTATAACGTATCCGATATTTTGCGAACAGTTATTTCCAAGATTAGTTCTGCCGAATACTCCCGCTTGTTTCAGTGTGTACCTAGACTGCACTCCTGCTATTTCGACCGGTGGTTTTTGTGCTGAACTATCCAAGATTGCTGTGTGATAGCTGAAATTGGAGGCCTCACCGAGATGCGATAGTCGGAAGAGTGAGACTTATTATTGGCCCAAGAAATGGAAACAGATTGATTTTTGCGGTTCCAACAAAAAGTTCGGCGAGAAGGCATCTCAATAGAACAACCTCAAGAGCTTCAAGAGTTCACCAGGACAGCCCTTTGCATCAACATGTCTCAGGATGTGTTAGTTTCGGTAACGCTACAAGTGAGAGAGGCTAGAGACATTTTAATCTTAATTTTAGATGTACTAAGTGATAAGTTATATTCTAGAATCTAAAGAATGGAATTGAAATCTTAAGGGAGAAAGAATGTGACAAACGGCGAATTTATTCAGAAAGTAAAAAAAATAATATGTAGAGAAATCATTCAGGAAGGTTTTGGCACAAGTCTTAATTTTGTTTATTATTATTATTGCATTCTAAATTTATGTTCCGACCTTAGAAATTCATATTTTCGGGATAAGTAAACTTAAAGAAAGTCATTATCAGAAGTATCTCCCTTCAAGGTTGATGAGATGTTTTCGCTTGTGTTAGTAGACTTTCTCAGGGTTCACTTAAGGAGGGGAGAATCTTACAAAAGACTATGATGGCTAAAAATTAGGAGGACTAGCATTATTACTATCGGAGTTATCATTTTTGCTATTCCATCAGATTGTCACTTTAGTAACGTCCGAGTTCAAAATGGAGACCGAAGAGGTTTTGGTGTTAGAATGTATCAGTTTTCAAGTAAATCTTTAGGTAAAGTCGGTGTTTGAAACCGTGAGTTTCATTCAATTGTATATTTTTGTCTGAAACTCGTATCTGGTTGATTATTGTTTACCATTTCTCTTGTGAATAGTTCTTCTTAGATATTCAATTGTTATATATATTTTCATCTTGTTTAATATATTTATTATTCATTACAAAATGTGACTTTGATCAGTTCTTCTGTTGAACATATTGGTTCCCTTCTACCGTCAGTTTTTTGATAGACAGTAATTTCATTAATCTCAATCCTTACTGTTTTTCTAATATCCAGTAATTGTTTGCCAATCATGTTCAGAATCACTTGGATGAATTCAAAGGCTTGTTTTATTCATTGTCTGTGAGAAAGTGTGAAGCCCTACCGATTTTCTTTTTCAGTCTTAACTATCACAAGTTCCGTTTGAGGATATATTTGTATGGTGAGTGTTGTACTGCCAGGTCGATCATTTGGTGGGTGCAGAAGGTCATCGTGCGGTCACGTTGCCCCGTATTCCATCGTCCAGCCCATCACCTTGTTTTCCAGGCAATCGTAGTTGTGTGCTTTGTGGACGAATTAACAACTACGTGGCGCCCCGATTAATGTACAAACTTAATTCACCAGTCTCAAAACACCCATGGCTATCCTGAACAAGAGTCGAGATCACGTAGTTAACTCTGTTGCTCTATTTTAGTAAAGTAGAATCGCTTCCCCAAATCTCCACGTAACAAACTGTAACACTTATGATACAACATTATTGAAAGAAGCACTAAATAGCAATAACTGTGTAAACACCATAAACTTCATCTAGAATATTGGAATAGCAAATGAAATATGAATGATAACGTATTCATAATATGTAAGCCCAGCAGACCATGTAAATGCTAGTAAGAAAGGGAGAGCACGTACATTGTGAGAAAAGAAACGTAGTCTCACTGAGTGTCTTTGACCTCTTATCACTGAAGATGAATCTTGGACTCATACCATTACACATCAGAGACAAAGCAACAGTCTAAACAATGAATTGGATCAGGAAAAAGTGTACCTGAAAAAGCCAAACCAGTTTCATCTGCAGGAAAAGATATTGAAACGGCTTCCCGGGACTCTCATGGTGTGAGTCCTCAATAATTACTTATGAAAAGGAAAAACTATTACTGAGGCCTACTACTGATCATTACTAGACAAATTGAATGATGCAATTGAGTTTTAATGTCCCCATCTGACAAAATAAGGTGTTATTCCATCACAAAGCTTGCATTGTTGCGGAGAAACTTGGAGTACACCAAATCTAAGTGCTTTCACATGCCTTGTCGTCGCCAGATTGAGATCCCTCTAATTGTTTTTCTCTTCCACAACTTGAAGGAATGGCTAGGCGGCAAAAAAAAACTTAAAATAAAAAAATCGAAGCTTAGACCAAAGTTAATTCTGTAGATTTGGACTAATCTTATCACTCTGCTGATATTGAAAAGTCAAAATATCATTGGACAAATGTATCGAATTGCAAGATTATGTAAGTGAATGAAAAAAACTGATGTTTTCTTCATCAGGCCGAGAATTTTCTGAACTATCTCCTAATGGTGATAGAACCAGAAAGCATGGGTACTAAGCTTGTAACGAGTGAACTTTCATAAGATGTGACTTTAAAAAGGGAACAAATCATAATCTTCTTTCACTAAGACAACATGACTATTGAACTAGTAGCAAACTTTAGAGAGTTTAACGTCTCTACCAATATCACGAACGAAAGACTCTGACGTTGTCATCACGTGGCTTACCTGTACATCATTAGATATATTTTTTGCATATAATAATACGGTAATCAGACACAAAATTTGATCGTTGCATGGCTAATCGTTCTGGATTTGCGAGCTACGAACGCACATACGTACCATCATCAAATCGAAAATAGTCAAAATGAATTAAGGAATGCTCAAAAAGGATATTTCCATGAAAATTTCGAAAAATTAATTTTGTCGGTTGTACAAAGTGAAGTTAGTTGAAAAATGTCTCGAGTAAACTGCATTTTAGGTTTGGTCGATCGAAATCATAGTACCAGGTGTACAACTAGATGTTAGAGAAGTGCTAAATACGAGTTTTCAATATTCTACGACTTATTATTTTGAATTTATGAGGAGAGTTCGAAGAGGTTGTTATATAAAGTGAACTTCTGGCTTAGACGATTGGTACGGAAATATGAGATGACCATTTAGATGCTACCGCAATTTCAAATACTGAATTTTAGTATCCTACGGCTGATCATTCTATGTTTATGCGGAAACTTCAAAAAAAGTTACTCGTAAAGTGCACTTGCGGTACAGACGATTGCAATCATGATGCGAGGTGCTCATCAAGACCCTATACCAGTCTCAAATACAAATTTCAGCAGTATACGCCTATTGCGTATCCTCAGTGGCTCCGCTCTGTTGGTTAAATTTTACATCTACGAAGTGTGCCGTCAAAAATGTCGAACTGTTAAACGTCATTTTTGTGTGTCATATTATTCGATGCGCATGAGTATAAATCATTCACTTAGATGTTGTTGTGTTATTAGATGTACTAATAGATCATTCAATTCTCAGTATCAACCACCTTTAAGAGAAGTTTAATATCATAATTGTAAAGGTACTCAATGAATACTATTTGGATGAGTTTCCCAATTAACTGAACAGTCAATAAACTCGTCTCAGAATCCTTCACTGAATGCATCAGCTTTTTGCTCAATATTTTTCTTACTCAAAATTCAAGAATTTTCTTAAAGATAAAAAAGATGAGAAAATCTACTGCTCCCAAGGATTTTGCTCAGATTCTGTACTTATATATCACATCATGAATCTAACTGTAATTGATAACCTTTAGATGAGTCACATAAACAATAGAAAATAATTATGACTATGATTGATTTGCTTCATTGAAAATATTTTTGCTACAAATTTTGTCATGAATTGAATACAATATCAGTAATAAGTATACAGATGGTACGTCATGGACTTGATATTGATTTTTAGGCAGATTGGCATATTTCAAAACATTGATAGGTGACATCATACCTCGAAGTTGTGATTTTTGAATAATATGCGGCGCTTTCGTCGAAATTTAAAGATACGCAACAGGCCTATACGTTCAACTGGTTTTGAGATTTGCGAGTTACGCACATACAGACATACGTAACGTACCGACATCAAGCCAAAAATAGTCAAAACAGATTTAGGGATGCTCAAAACAGATATATCCATCAAAATCTCAATATGTGAATTTTGTCGGTTCCACAATACTTCCTTGTACTTTGTACAAATAAATAAAAAGATATATGAGAGTGCCAATTCACGAAAAATAAATGAAATTGCATCACTTATAGAATCCAGTCTACAGAACTACAAATTTGTGGAATTAAATATTGATCAGTACGGTCTCCTTAGGAGACCGCAGGACTTTTCGATGAAAAAGAACTGTATGAAACAGAAAATGTCGTGAGCTGGAATGAACAGTCTCCGCTGCTCTGAATTACAGAAAAAAAAGATTATGTTCTACGATTTGGAGAACAGTGAAACAAAAACTATAACCAGAATTATATCTTTATGATAGAGCCCCTGAGTGACGTGAAACTTATTATTCCATTTACAATTTTGTAATCAAAATGATTTCTGCTCTATTACTTGCCAGAATAATATCCCACCTATTATATTACTCGAGAGACTGTACTCTGAGTATAACAGAATCAATAGCATTTGTTGAAAATTTCTGCTTTTCTTCTTATTACTTCACAAAAAGTCTAATGAGATAATGCTCAAAAGGCTAATTAAAAAGCTTTGAAACATACGACGTCTAGCTTTATATCCAGGCATAAATCGACATTCAAATGAATCGCAGTTTAACTGCATTGGTTGTTGCGCAGTATACAATAAAATGTGGATTAGTTAATCATTAATTATACCATCAGTAGTTGTAGTATTATCGATTAATTTTGTGATGCTATCACGAATGTTTATTGTGCTTGCGTTTGAATACCACGAGTGTGCAGTACGAGCGGTATTCACAAGCACAATAAACATAGTGATTGCACAACAAAAATAGTCTCCAATACTTCAACTACAAATGGTATATGGAGGACTATTCCAGGAGTCAAACCATTTTTTCAAATTAGTTTTCTATGAATCTAGTAGCAACTCACGTAATTTTGATAGGAACGAGTAAATAAACTTATGTCAAACTGAAAAATTTGAATTTCTTGCATTTTATTTGACGAATAATAGAGAAATATATTGCGTCTTGATATGGAATCTAGTTCAGGAAGGTTTGGTGATAGATCAGAAGATAAAATTGATGAAGATATTCAGAAAAATATTCCATTAAATACGAAGAAAGCTCAAATTGGAGGTATCCACATCTTTGAGTGAAATACTCACTCTGACCACTAGTGTAACACCCGATGGTATTTCTACACGTCCAAATACCCAATAATATGCACCGTTTCTATGGCGATTTAGCATTGTTAACCTTGTTATGAATACTATTATGGAATAGTCGTCGAAATCAAGGTATTTCCTAAAATTCTGTTGGCAACATTCAAAGCTTGACGTTAAACTCAACGTAAGATACATGTCCGCCAGTTTGCACTTGATCTATTTCTTTTAAGTATCTCAGTTGATGATTACGTAAAGTAAGTATTTTCATATCAATTTATTCTTAATTGTTCATAATATTCTTATTTTTATATCTCTAGATGTCAAAGGAAAAAATTTCATGATTATTATTTATCTATATAGAAATAATCATAGTTTTCAAATTATTGACTTATCTATGACATGAAAACATTCAACGCTCGAGATTCAGCAGTTAACCTTCAGATATTAAGGGTTTCACTAATCGTTGTTTCAACCGAAGTTCAGATAATGATGCAAACATTTAGAAAAAACATTTGATGGCTAAACTACAGTTAACTATTATATTTGGATGGTGCAAATGGCCATTAGTGGATTTATTTCAAGCAAAATATTTCCCTCTTTGCAAAATTTACTATTTTTTCACCTGTAATAAGATACCTACCAATAGAATGACGAACTTGAATTTGCTTGAATGAATAAATAATTAAAATTATATTCAAAATGAGACTATAGATATAAAAAGACTGTCCGAGACTGTGTACAACCTGCAACCTCCCTGAAGTTGCATTTGTTCGATGATAATGAATAAGATGATGATAAGTGAGGAGGTACATTCTTTCATGAGCATCATGCTGCAGAAAAGTTCAAAATTAATTTCAAAGCTCTATTTACGGATCTGATAAAAATCGTGATAAGAAGCTGACTGGAATTGAATTTCTCGAATTGTATACTTGTTCTATTTCTGTTCCCACACGTTTCATGGTATTTCGCAGAAATGTCTCACAATAACATTTTCATATCCAGAGTTTGCAGGTTGGATTTGAGCTGCTTGTTGGTTTGTTCTTATTGCTCATAGAACTGTTTCGAACTTTACTGTTTTATCTGTACCAATGAATTTTTCTGCTTCCGTATTATCGTGGTGCTGAATGAACAAAGAAAATGAGAGCTATGAAGGTGGAGCACCTTTATTTGGCCGCTAAGATATCTCTCAATTGAGTGATAAGCTTCTAGCACTTAAGTGACAAGTAAGAACTTGATCCCTGAGATTCATGAGACAGAACTTGTGACGTTCAATTTTCAGTTCCAGTTCATTTTTTATTCTAGTTCAATATTTTTAGATTTTTGTTTTATTCAATAGTCTCTTCCATCCCTAATATATAAAATAAGTATAGGCTACGTGCATGAAGTCTAATAGTACCTCTAGCGGGCAATGAAGAACGATTGTTCCATACCTATAATTTTTTGAATGTACTAATATTTATTTAATTCAGCTGTGTGCACATAATATAACTTGCTTAGCATAAAAGATACGTTAGAACTATCTATTTTGAGTATTTTTTTTCTTCAATTATGACGTACCTATTAGAGGAAACGTCATTATTCGTCCAAATTGACAGAATAACCTCAATTTATGACACAGAGGATCTTGCGGATCAGGTTTGTATGTATCAAACACTGTATCCCTTTTACTGAGGAGGCATTGGAGGAGAGCGTGAAATTAGTTTTGCCAGATGAAACATGTTGAAGAATATGTTGCTGACAATATTAACAACAAAGTTATTGCGAGGTGCATCCGATAAACTTCTATCACTGAAACACCTCACAAATTAGAGATAGAAATAAGTTCATGAATTGCAGATCGATGATGAATTTTTCTTATTCCATAGTCCAAATCGATGATGAATTTTTCTTATTCCACAATTGAATTACAAACATCTTTGTTATATGGACAGTTAATACTCTACTTACCGCTTTGATCTACTTCACTCGTTTTTTTATGTTTTAACTAGGTATATGAAATCTATGAAACTATATCTCACTTAAATCATCCTTAACACAACAGGCTGAAACAGAATAAACGTTTTCCTGTTTTATATGCAATTATTTTCACTTTTAAATTACAATGCTCAATGACAATTCAATGACGTATTCTAAGGAATGAAGTTCAATACTTACAATAGTGCTCACCATAAGCGCTCGCATCGATATTTGCTTAATCTCCGCCCCTTTGCACAAAGCCTATACGCTGGGTGCATAATGACAATGCTTTCTATATCGCACATTTTTTCGGGTTTGTTAGTATGAAATAGCATTGATATTTCTGAATATAAATGAATAGATTCTTTTCGAGAAGTCAGTATGTTCTGAAAGCTATCGAGATCAAAGAGCTAAATAACTAAAATAACTACTATTGTTCCAAAGAAGTAGGTATCAAAAATGTTTTTAAGCATGTTATGTATATTAAGGTGTACATTATTTTGCATATGTTGAGGATAGATTATATGTAAAAAATTGAGAAAGTACCAAAAGCATACTCAAAATTGATCACGAAATTTCTGGAGCTAGTGCCTACCGTTCGTCCCTGAGAAAGTTTAATTCCCAGAAACCCGAACATTTATAGTATTTCTGTAAGACATTTTTAGTGCTCGCGCCATGAACATAACCTACAAACAATAGTGGATCAAAACATTTTGTGAAAGAAGATGAACTCACTCACGTAATACCATTTACTGAGTTAAACAGTATGAATTCAGTGTTAGACTAACTATTAATACCATAATTAAGTGTTTGAATAAGTTAAAGCTATAATTGTTGGACATCTGTTGGATTTGACAGATAAAAGCGCCATTGCGCAGAAATGTGTGTAACCAAGATGGCGGCGATACGAATATGTCTCAACTTTGTGATTAGAGATAGCGCTGACGACACTTTATCGTTCTGCTGTCATAAACGCACTATGGATTTAATAGGGTAGACTTGCATTTCGAATGTAATCCAAGAGTTGCTGCAGGGAGTACCGGGAGAGAGCACTCAATGTTAAAAATTCTGCGCATGAAAGTAGTTGCGTCCCTTGCCACATGAGGTCTCTGATAGCTATGATATTATGGTTTCTAGTCTAAATTAGTATTTTGAGGTTGGCTATATTGATAGAAAGGAATCACAAAACTTTTTCAACAAAAATACATGTATATAAGTGTTTGTACATGTAAATCAATCTCACCGATAAAATATATGTACAAGTATCAGGTTTTGCGATAAAACATGAAGTTACTTTATCCATGAAGTATGATCCAATTATTGTAGTCAATAAATCCGCAGATGTAAAGTATATTCAAAATTTGTTTGAAAAACGTTATGAATCAATGACTTTGAATAATCAATGTTTGTAGAATACCTTCTCTAACCGTGGATCATACCTTGGAATAAAATTACTTTTCACAGTATTGCAATACATTGAATAGCTTACAAACTCAAAGTTTAATAAAGTCATTTCATGCATCAATTTTCATTCAACTTTGTAGTTATTGAATAAATTAGTGATTTGAGCTAGATTGTAATAATAGGTCAATTACTTAAAAGTGTCTATTCTCAGGAAATGTTTTTACAATTGTGGGTCGTACTTTCTGTTGAAATTACTTTTCACAGTATTCCAAATTCATTGTGAACAAGACTAGAGAAACATTCAATACAAACGGTCAAAACAATTCGAAATTATTCTATTAAAGTATGAAATTTTATAGCCATATTCTCAAAAGAACTCATACTAACCCACAATTTTGGATTACTAAATTCTCTTCTTATTTAGGTCTTTCAAATACAATCCTTAATCACTTATGGTGATTGATAAATAAGCAATAGATATGAACTAGAATAGGTTTTAATAACAAAACTGAAAAAAATAGGACGCGAAAATCACTAATCCAGGACTGTAGACTTGTTCAAATCATTTTGAGATGTATAATTGACTGAGAAAATGAATAAAAGAAAATATCATCATTTCGAAGTATTTTTTAAGATAATTACTGAATTTTCTCAATTTTCTTTGAGCTAGAGTGATGTTCTGCATTGTTCTCACTTCATCTGAACATAAATGCATCTTACTGTCTAAACTGAATCAATTTTACTGAATTTAAGATTTTCTTACCACAAATATTACTTTTCTTCTTTGTTCTACTGCCTTTGAATTGACTAGAGAGTCTTTCAGCGCTTTCGTGAAGCATGAACTTGTTGCGAGTATAAATTTATTGAAATTTCCTCGGCTACTTAAATTCTAAAGTAACATCAAGATTGAAGAGTATTACTCTTTCTTGGTTCTATATGATATAGATAATATATTGAAGCATCTTCCGTTACAAATAATTTTCAGTTCTAGCACTGTTCAAATATTGGAGCTGAAAAATTCTCATCCATTCCAAATGCTTCTTATTTGTTCACTGTTCGAAATTCTAGGTATTTGTAAGGTCCAAAAAATGATTTAGTCCAATATCTGTTATTGTGGTAGATCTAAATCATATGTATAATAATGCTTTCGCACATATAGAAAACTGCAGGCCGCAGAATGAGACCAGTGAATGTACGCCTAGAATAATTATGATTTATAATGAATGAACAGAAAAATATTAAGCAGACTTAAAATTCACTTGTTGTACTTACTTTTTAATAACTTTTTGTAGTATTCAACTATTGAAATCAGCAGAAAATCTCGACTAAAAAATTATATTTGCATTGACAAATATTTTTTTATGTAAATCAACATTTGTTCAAATTTTTTTCAACGGTAACTGAGATTCAAGATTCAGATAAAATTGGAAAATAGGTGCGCCCCTTCCCGCAAGATGGTAGCAGCTAAGCGCCAAGTCCTTTCATTTGAGTGATCTCTCCCGGTACTCCCTGAGTTGCTGAGTACCAGGGAGTACCAGGAGAGATGACTCAAATGGACGAATCTGGTGCTTAGCTACTATCAGGGAGTACTGGGAGTTTCCACTCTCATGAAGCAAATTGAACACTTTCGCGCTATCTAGCGAGTTTGGAGAAAGTTAAAAATTTTAGCTGTGTGTGCTAGGTTTCAGAGGCTTCTGCGCGGTAAAATATTTTGCTGGAATCTGATTGGTAACCAGGTAGACAATAGACAACTGATGTTTATTTATCTTGTTTGTGAGAATATGTCATATGTGCAAAAATAAGAAATATTTCAATATTTTCAGCAAGACTGAAAAGGTAAGATAAATTGGCATTATTTTTGAATACATTGCAGTAAATATAAAGTATATACATATCAGACCTGTTAAAAATCTTGATGAGTATAAACATCACTACTTTTTTAGATGAGCTAAAAGAAACCTTGTTGAGCCGAAGATTGTCTTTCGTGAAAGAAGAAATCGATTATTCAGTTTGAGTACGAAAGTGTGAAATATCTTGAACAGAAGTAGATTGCTCCCAATTCAACTAGAAGAATAATTCGAGATGGGGCTATTTTTGTGTGGTACAAATGAACAAACAGATACTTAAGTAGACAAGACAGTCGTCTTTATGCTGTTTTGGATCCCAAACAACGACTTGCAGTTGGACGCTGCAAGAAGTCATTGAAATCGAAGTACCGCAAGTAATTGATAAATACATAATTACTGTATTCTCTGCTATTACAAGTAAATAATTGACATATTTATTTCAAGGTTACTACCGCTTCACTTCCTTTGGCTCCAGCTCACGGTCCTGTCATTCATTTGGAGTTCAAAAAGAGCAGAATATATCTGGGACACAGGATTTTCCATTCAACATAATTCTCATAGCTGCAAGTAGTTTTTGAGATGAATAAATCACGATCACCTATAATTTGAGAAGAGCAAGAGATATCTGAGACGAATCACTTGTCCGAATATTGTTACCTAAACTTCTCATTCCTACAATAACGCAAAATTAAAAAAGTGTAATTATTTTCTTGGAATGGGAGACAAAATGTATATTTTCTATCGATCTTTCGAATGAATAGTCTTGTTCACACAACAAAGCATTCAGTGAAAATTTTTATCTCGATGATGAATCTCATACTCTCGTATAAATGATTGTCTGATTCTAATTCTATGTAATTATCTATAACTGTATTTGTTCATCGTTTTTATCATTCGCAAATACTCTCATGCCAAGTTGCATGAACGTTCATTGATTAAAGAGCTCTTTAAAAATTAACAATATCAAATCGAATATATTTGTCAAATTAATTGCTTAGAATTGTTGTCAAAAATTTGATTTGATATTGTTCATTTTTAAAGAACTGTTTAGCTAATGAACGTTCATGCAACTGGGCATTAGAATATCAATTATTGTGTAAAGAAGGTGAATCAAAGAATTTTCATGTACCATTGATTGTAATTCGTAGAGATATAGGAAATATTATTGTTGTGTCAATATAAAGAATATTCAATTATATTATTTTTGTATAAAATATTGTATCATTCCATCAAGAGCTTGGGAAATAATTTGAAAACTCAGTAATAATGAGAAATAACAGTGAATCATCAAGAAATAAGTCATGGAATTCCTAAGATCTTGGATTACATGCTTCATAATTTAAAGTTTCACGTGGCAATGAAAACTTAAATTATGAAGCTCGAAATTCAATATCTCAGAGACTCTATGTCTCATTTCATTAGCTCAAATTTGAATAAAATAGATGAAAAAACAGCCAGTGCCACCATGCGACTTTGGAGAGACCTGATAATTTCTTGTGCTAGTTGTTTAACATGGCAGTGAACAAAAGACTACCAATAGAGAGAAGACTTGACAGTACAATGTTACCAAAATTTACAAAGTTTCACATCAACACAAGAGCGCTCAGAGCGGTGCCGTGCACGTATTAATTTTGAAGCGCGTAATTTGAATTTCACCAATTTATATAATCAAAAATATCGTAAAATTTAGAATCAACCAGAATTTTGTTTCAAATATATACATATATTTTTACATATAAATAGAATACATATAAATATTTGGAAAAATATTAAAAATATATACAAAAATACGGAATACTATAAGAACATGTACAAATAGAAACAAATACATGTGCAAATAACATTAGATATGGTGTGTCTTACAATGTTTTATCTTCGATCGTCCTAATTATCGTTAAAAAGTCACAGATATTAGAAATTGAGCTGCTTTCGTTGAAGTTGACATGAATGTTCTTGTGAATTTGAGTTTGAAATATCAAGTTCAAAATGCAAACAACCGTCACTTTTTATAGGATCGTAAATGAAAACTAAATTGTTATACTACAAAAGAATATGAAACATATACAGAAAAGAATTACAAAAAATATTGAAAGAAACAATTATCCACAATAATTGACAAAAAAAGTCTTGATAACGTCGTTATTTCTTACTGTATCTATTTTTCTTATTAATAAATTTTGAAAAATGACTTAATAATATTGAATGTAATGATCGCATAACTTTATTCTGCATGGTTGCTCCATGCTGCTCACAGAAATTAGAAGGTATTCAGTGGATGTCTATATGGGATAGGATGTTAGAGGATGGATTGAAATTGGGAATCGAAGCAAAAATCTGTTTTTCACAATCATCGACTATTTGCGAAAATTCTGCGCTTGCATATCTGAGAATAAACTCCTCATTGGACCCATAGTCCCGTAAAACGGTTAAATCATGGATGTGAGTCGTTTTCAGAACAAAAGAACTGAAAACATGAATCACATTCATAATTTAGCAATTTTTGAATTAAATATCCAGAGGTTATTTGAATATCTATCTCTGATGCTACAGCATCCATGCAAGTGGTCTCAGGAAGAATACATGGGATAGGATTATTGGAAATTGGGGATGTCGGAAAAGATGCTGAATCAGATTGATTTTGAATACATAGGATAGTAGAATTCGGTAATCCTCACAATTCAACGTCTCCATGCTCCTCGGTGATATCAATTCAAGTAGGTTCAATTTCAGCTGGTTCGGTTCTAGCTGGATTGATTTGAGTTGGTTCGATTCGTGAACTATCGGGTACATCTATAATATACGTGCATTCAATCAGAACTTTTGTTATTTTAACTGTGATAGCAGAGGTCTTACCTTGAATACGTACAAGACAAGGTATCTGATCCATATTGAGACGTTGTTAAAATTTATTTTTGAATTGACTCTTACCAAAATGCAGCTCACAAATTCGATAGCCACGATCAAGCAGTTGCCGATAGCTCAACTTTCTCAAGTCATTCCGATTCATATTTGCTAACCATTTGTTCTTCAAATCCTCTACACGTGGCAAACAGAATAGGCCTACTCTTTTCTTTATGGGCAGGGAATTGACCAAACATTACTCATGCACGCAGAACTTTTTTCTAGAAATATTACAGATAGAATAGTTTTCCATTATGACATTAGGTTTATTTCATACTTAAATTTTTATGATGACACCTTATTTTGTTACATTAGTAATGACAAATATATCGAGATCATATCAAATATTAATAATTATATACTTACAGGATTTTCTCTACTCGGCATCACTAATAAAATCAATGGTGTCACTCTCACAATAATATTGAATAATGTAATACACAATACACTGGCGATTGCAAAGACAGCGGACAGAAGTAACAGCCCTCTAAATTTTCAAATCATGGACATTTTGGTTCTATACTAGCGCCATGGCAAGTACGCGATGCCGTGCAATAACTAACACTCACTAACACATACGCAAACTTTGTATTTTTCTTTCCATGAGAGTGACACAGGCCTGCAGTGAACACTCCCAGTACTCCCTGGCTACTACCATCTAACGAGAGCGGCCGCGCCTATTTTTAATTTAATTTGAATCTTGAGTCTTAGTTACCATTGAAAAAATTTGAGCAAATATCGATGTAAGTGAATTTCCAGTTGTGTTTGTGTATTGATTTTAATAGTTGAACGCTACAAGAAGTTATTTAAAAGCAGGTACTGCAAGTAAGTTATTTGTTTCATATTTTTCTGTTCGCATGTTATAAGATATAATAATTATTCCAGGCGCACATCTGCTGGTTCCATTTCGCGACCTGCAGTTTTTATATCAGTACAAATGCATTTATGCATGATGTATTTCGAGCACAATGATAAATATTGGACTGAGATATTTTCTGAACCTCACAAATACCTGGAGTTTCAAATAATAAATGAATAAGAAGCATTTGGGATGGATGAGGATTTGCCAGCTGCAATAATAACGTGGTGCTAGAACAGAAAATGAATATTTGTAACGGAAGATGCGCAAATTTCTCTATATCATATGAAATCAAGAAAAAGTAATACTCTTCAGTCTTGACGTTACTTTAGAATTCAGGCAGTCGGGAAGTTCAATAAATTTATACTCACATTGTGCTAAAGACTCCCCAGTCATTATATAGGAGGTAGAATGAAGAAAAAATGAATATTCGTGAAGAAAAATCTTGAATACTGTAAAAGCGACTTTGCCAAGACAGTAAGATGCATTTGAGTTCGAATGAAGTGAAGACAATGGAAAACGTCACTTGAGCTTATACTATATTCGAAAAATTCACCAATTATCTTATAAAAATACTTTGAGTCTATCAATCTTTTCAATTTAATTTATTTTCTTAATTAATCACATCCCAAAACAATTTAAACTGTCTACAGTCTTGAATTACTGATTTTCGTACAATTATTTGTTTCAATTTTGTTATAACTCATACTAGTTCCTATGTACTGCCTATTTATCACCATCAGTGATTCAAGATTGAATTTAAGAGACCTTAATTGGTAGAAAACTCACTATTCCAAAATCGTGGGTTGGTATGAACTCTTTTGAGAATTTTTTTCCTGATTCTTATGCTTTAATAGAATAACTTCAAATTTTTTTGAACATTTGTATCCAATGTCTTTCTACTTTTTCTCACAATGAAGTTTAAATACTGTGGGAAGTAATTTCAACATAAAGTATGAGCTACAATTGAAAGAATGAAAGAAAAATTAGAACATTTTTTGAGAATAGACACTCTAAAATAATTGACTTATAGCATTTTAGCTCAAATTACCAATTAACTTAACTATAGAGTTAGATCAAACTTCAGGCATATGAAATCACTTCATTTAATTTAGAGTTTGTAAGATATTGAATGTATTGCAATACTGTAATCCACAGTAGAAGGACACATTTTACAAAAAAAGATTATTCAAATTCATTGATTGATAGCGTTTTTAACACAAATTTTGAATGAATTTAACAACTGCGGATTTATTTACTACAATTGGATTACACGTCATGCATGAAATAACTTTATATTTCATCTCAAAACCTGATATTTGCACAAATATTTTGTTGATAGCATTGATTCCCACGTACAAACATTTATAATACACGTATTTTTGAAAATTTTCTTGGCATTTCTATTTAAAGTACCTAACCACTAAAAACTAATTTAGATCTGAAACCATGGTTACATAGCTATCAGAGACCTCAGTGGCAGCGGCCGCAACTATGTTCATGCGCATAATTTTTAACATTAAGTGATCATTCCCGGTTCTCCTTGCAGAGTACTTGTAGCATGCAGTCTTCACTTTTTTTGGGTCTGTAGGATCAGATAATGGAAACACTTTCTTTGTGAAGCGCTACGCTATCTAATTTCAATAAGACAATTGAATTTAAATTACATTTTCAGATTCAGTCCATTTCTTCTAAATGTGGACTAGTTGGTAGCATTGTTGTTTGAATTAGCACCTTCCTCGCGAAGCGCTTGTTCAACAATGAAATCATCCAGGGCCTAGACAATTAAATTTGAATTTGATTTCCAGATTTATCTCATTTCTTATAAATGTGGACTGGTTGGTAGGTAGCATTGTTGGGTTTAAATTAGCACCTTCTTCGCGAAGCGCTAGTTCAACAATGAAATCACCCAGAGCCTAGAATAGGCTGTTCTATTTCTAAATTATTTTTGAAAAGTTCTAAATTCTTTTGAAAACGCCATCTCTCTTAAAACCAATGTCTATTTGTTGAATAATTTCTTATGATAAATCAATCCGTTGTGATTATTGTTTGGCTTATGATTTATTCCTTAGCCTTTAAATTAGATTGATGAGTCAATCTGTTGTAATTGTTGCTCAGTTTGTGCTTTTGATTTTCCTTTGATCAAATTAAATTCCTAAAATTCATTCTGTGGTTTCATTTTGGGAAAAAATTTTTACATTTCAGAACCGGACTTCCTTTGATAAAAGTTCCAGTGTTCTGTTTCTTTTTAAATAGAAGATCCTGGCGCCCAAGCATATGAAACCTCATGTGAGTAAGTGAGGTAGTAAAAATTGAGTAAAGTTTAAATTGTAATTACAACTGTCATTGTTGTTGTTATGTTTTTGAGGTTAAAATCTTGCATTGTTGCCTGTTTATCACATTACAAATCGGCCCCCTACAGCAGGGACTATTAAAACGTGAGAATACAACTGTCATTGTGGCTGTTGTGTTTTTCATAAGTCAAGCTGGAATCTTGCATTGTAGCCGGCTTAGTACATTACAAAGTGAGTAATATAGAATACCGAATACATTAGAAGAGTTTCAACAATTTTCAGCTATAATATGAACATAGCTTTAAAGAATGACTTTGGGCCATAGCTCATGGCATTTTATTTCAGCCTCAGACAATGCAGAAGGGAAAGCTACTGATTACAGCAGAACATGTCAGAGATGTGGAAGAATTGAATTTCCCTGGTATAAGCCATTTAAGAACATGCAATTCATGCAAAACATCAGGTTACTCTGACTCCTTATGAAATGTCATTGTACGTAAGTTCGAATGCATTAGGTACTTTTTGAATTCTGTATTTGAGAGGACTATAATCCCATTCCCAGATAAATGCTTGATAAAAAGGTATTAGAGTCGTTTGACACGGTGCATTTAATTCTGCATTTAGCTTTGCATTTTGATTCTCTATTTTGAAGCGGAAGAAAAGGCAGCATATCATGTCATACATGAAATTAGAGTGCACTGCACAAAGTTTGTATATCACAATATTCATTTTGCTTTGCATCAAAATGGAGAGTCGAAATGCGAAGCAAGATATATTATTTAATGCAACTTGTCAAAGAGTTCCTAAAGTTGGGTTATTTATCAATTATTTTTCGATTCAAGAATGCCTCTTTTTCTTGGTTTGAACTTTTCATTTGTAATTGGGAAAGGATAAAATTCACATTCACTGATGTTTCTGCTTATATTTTTGCGATTAACGATACAACAGCTATAATGGTCCATTCTATTATAATATTGTACATACAATATCGGCCCATAATAATGCCTATTTTGTCCACCACTCACGATGCAGTCGACTCAGTTACCCCCAATGTGTACTCCGCACTCTGCGTATGACGTATTTTGATTCATATTTTTTTTTATAACTAACATTTTATTTCAGATTTTCAGATTTGCCTTAGATTTTTGGAATATTCATAATTATTGAGCATTTGTCTTTGTTTTGATTGTAAATTGATTGCGCGGATCGTGTAGCAATCGTCACAGACGCTTGCGCGATAGCAACAGTGCGTAGAGTGATTAAATTCATTTCGTTCCAGCTTAATTCGTCCTGCCGCTTTCTCTTCTACTTCCACTTATCACACCCTAGTACCGCAGGTTACCAGCAACCTCCGTTTGAGTGATTCTTGTAGCGTGGGTTACCAGCAACTCTTTTGTGAGTGACCCCCATAGCGTGGGTTATCAGCAACCTCCTTTTTGCGTGGCTCTTGTCACGTGGATTACCAGAAACCCTCTCCTTCCGTTTGAGTGGCTTTAGTACCGAGGATTATCAGCAACCTCCGTTTGAGTGACCCTCGTAGCGTGGGTTATCAGCAACCCCTTTTTGAGTGGCCTCTGTAACGTGGGTTACCAGAAACCCTTTTTGAGTGGCCTCCGTAACGTGGGCTACCAGAAACTTCTTTTGAGTGGCCCCCGTAACAAGAGTTACCAGAATAACGTTTTTTTTTGTCGTCGTACTGTGAATTTATTTATCCTCGTTTTTCGCTGAGTATGCTCTCTTATCCGTTTTGGTTCATTTGTTTATTGTGTATTTATTTACTATATACTGAAAGCCTTATGTTCCACTCTCGGTATAGATTCGTCACTTTTTTGCGCATTTCTACAGGTCGTATTTATTGATGGATTTTCATGAAATTTTTTTTATTTGATAGATATTCATTAGGACGAGTGCCTTCCGGGGGTCTCATATTTTTGGTACTTATAGTATTTGCAGGAAAAATTAAAAACGACGAAAATTTGCGTTGATCAGCGTGCCCCTATCTTTTATTCATCTATTCAACAGGGGTATACAAAATTATATGTCATTTTGACATTTCAATTTCGAAAACATTTTCATACATTTTATTATTTCTGTTATTTTTACGTCAATTTTAACAGTAGTTTAATGTTAAATATGCATGAGCAGATATCCTGTGATACAATTCAATTGTTAAAAAGGTATTTTGAATAATTTATAAGTACAACTTTTATAAATTTTGTCGTTCTACTGTGATTCATGCTTTTTACTGAATCTCGAAAACGTCACTTTGACATGTCAGGTTGAAAAATATTTTGGTAAATTTCATGAAATCTACTGAGTTTACATGAATTCTAATGATAGTTTAGTACATAATAGTCATTAGCAAATGTTATCTGATGCATTTTATTTACTGAAAAGTTGTTTTAAATAATTTATATCTCCAACATTTATTAGTTGTTTCGCGCTAATGTAAACGTGGCTTTTGCGACAGCGCCGGATTAAGTCAGCCTGCGTTCTGTAGCAAATTCTATCTACAGGCCCTACCTTGATTAGGAAAGATACTTTTATGGTCCCAACCCGATTGAGACATTTTTTTTCTACATTCTATCAAGCGTTTGTGCGTGGATATCACAAGCTGCGATGTCCGTAGCATTGATTATTGTTCTAATGTGGCTGGTCCTGCTCTGATCATTGCGACTTGATGTTCATATTCAATTGTTGAAATGACATTTCAACTTTTTGACATTTTAAAATATCTTTGAAAACAAATACATGAATTTTGAGGATCATTTCGGATAAATATCATTCTTACTTGATGAATCTAGTGGACAATTGGAGATGGAACAAAAAAAGGTTATTCAAGGGTATGTATACATAATTATTCAACTAAATTTGTATTCCGTACCGTAGAATTGGATGAATTATTGGAAAAAATCTTGAAGAATAGTGGAATATGGGCATGTTGTTATTAATACACTGGACAATATATATCACATTCACAAATATCTTAGGAAACGTGCATACAATAAATTCAAGAGATTGAAGAAGTGGTACAAATAGTAATTGATTTGTAATAATATTGTTGGAAGAAACCTAACTGTTTGTAGGCACTGGAGAATAATCAATGAAATTCAAAACGCTTACTCAAGTGATGTTAATTTTAATTACTGATACTGATTATCTGTTTTTCAAAAATCCATCATTTAATTATACTATTTTCTGGATACGATATTTCAATTCACGATGTTGTGGATGGAATAAGTATTGAAGATTGAATGGAATTTGAAACATTACAAGTACAGTTTGGTAGATACATGTGGTACAAATTCAACAATACACGAGTATCTATTCTGATTTTCAATATTGTTCATTGATAGTTTGGTTTATACTAATCTCACACTTTTTTCAGTTGAATAAATTTGAATTTGGATCTTGATTAAACCCAGCCAATCGAACATTCTGTCCAAATACAACAATAGAACAAGCAATCAAGAGCTGACTATAATATCCTTTCGCTATCAATGAAACTAACACTTTGAAAATTCCAACGAATGAACAAATAAGATTTTACATCAATCAAATTTTGTGAGAATCATCAGTCTGTATCAGAAAACTGAATCATATTAAGTAATGACATCTAATTACGACAATGAAGTCATCAATCAATGTTGTAGCTTTTAGCTCCATAACAGAATTGATTGACCATAATGGAAGTATTTGAAAGTCGCACGTTTATGTGGCTGATTTAAACAATCCATGATTGAGCCAAAAAATAACATTATGAAGTAAAAATTCAGAGGTCCTCAACATGCAAACAGGCAACTCTGCCATTATTTTGAATTTAAGATTAGTTAAAATGAAAGAAAGTTGGTTCAAGTCGTTCGACTAAATTAGCTAAACATCAATCATGTCATATTTGACATCGCTTTGCTTTGAGCGATACATCTAGCATCCGAACGCACTCCAGATTGAGTTCTTGCGCTTGCGCACTTATAAACAACAGATGTAATATTAGGCGTGTTTCTTCGACAATCATATTGTGCATCTCAGAATCATATTCGCTGTATATGAATCATGATTATTTTTTGAAACAAGAAAACAACGAATTACGAATCATGGATCATTTATTGCAGCGATCCTATAGTGAGAGTACTAAATTAAATATTTTGATTTGAAAATATTTATATATTCGTTTTAAGAAATATATTTTATAGCTATGATTTTTTGCGATTTTTTTTCTTTTGATTGGTTAAAATATCAGAATTTTTCCGTATTGATTTTTATTATAATTCTTCAAATAGTTTGTTTTTCATGCACTATCTATTATTGTATGATTATTCGTATATTTATTCCATCATATAAGATGCGGAATGTGCACTTATTGTTTTACCAACGATTTTCTTGTTCTGTTCTATCCGCCATTTTTCAAATTTACACAGATTCTGCTATCGCAATCATCGTGAACATGCAAAAAGTCCGATTCAAAAGGGTAAGGGGATTGTCATTTTGTGATCACAAAGTGAAGAAGTGGGGATAACAAATAACGACCAAAGAAACATGATTCACTTAATCATTGTCACTTAGATCACATAGATTGCCCGAAGAAACACGCCTATTGCCGCGTTTAATAACACTCAGTTTTGTCCTGCATTGTGTGTAGAATATACGACAATATATCTCCCTTCGATTTCTTAATTGACGGAAAAAATTACAATAGTTTCGCATTGAATTTTATATTTTGCGGAAGTTGATTGTATTAGAGATTCAGATTTCAATCAAAATAAGGTAGGAATATAACGAAATAATCATTTTACCAACTTAACCTAAAAATGTGAATTTTTTAGACATACTTATCTATGAAATCATCACTAAAACAATTTTTCTCGTAGGTTCTACTACAGGAATAGGAATTTCGGAGTTTGATGCTGTAATAATTCTATAAACGGAGTAATTAAGTGAGTTGAGTGAAAGAAGCAGTAAATAATTATTACCATAACCTAATCATATCTAATTGTGGAAGTTGTCTATCTGATTTGAAGGTGAGAAAGTGATTCACTTCTATTTGATTGAAAATAAAAGTTAAAACGCACATTCAAAGCATTTTCTTAGAGAATTCGCTCCAAAATCTCTAAAATGAAGCTCGATTTACCAAATTTCTAGATCAAAATTGTAGATTCGTTAGAATGCTAACAAAAATCGGTCGATACGTTCGAAAATGGCACATAATATCATAGAGATCAAAGTTAGTTGCTCGGTGAAATTCGTATTAAAGCTTTTATCGTCAAGGGTATTTTTTATTCATTTGTACTATGAGTACAAGGGAGTATTATAAGCCGAAAAAATTCGCCTATCGATATTTGGATGGAAATATCCGTTTTAAGCATTCCTGAGTCCATTTTGACTATTTTCGGCTTGATGTCGGTACGTATGTGCGTAACTCGAAAATCTCAAAATCCTTTGAAAGTATTGTGCTGAAATTTCGTATTTAACACTAATATAGGGTGTTTAACTAGCACCTTGCATTATGGTTGCAGTCGTCTGTACCGGAAGTACACTTTACTTGAAACTTTTTTGAATTTTCCGCATAAATCCAGATTGATCAGCCGTAGGATACTGAAATTTGATATTTGTAATAGCTGTAGCATATTTATGGTTTTCTTCTTCTTTTGTACCAGTCGTTCAAGCTGGAAGTGCACTTTATAGAACAGTCTTCTCAAATTTTTCGCATAAATTCAAAACAATGAGTTGTAGAATATTGAAATTGCGTATTGAGCATTTCTATAACATCTAGCTGTATGATTGCGATGTGCTAAACCGGAAGTGCACTTTACCCGAAACATTTTTCGAGTTTTCAGCATAAATACAAAATGATTGATCGTAGCTTTTCAGAATTCAGTATTCAAGACGATGAATACTATCTTAATATTCATATTCTTTTTTCATTGAGATCGATGGAGCCGAAAAGGTACTTCACTTGACAATCTTTGAAAATTATTTGCATATATTCGGAACGGTCGGCTATAAAGTACTGAAATTTGGTATTATAGTCTGCTGTAGCATATGAATAATTGCCTGCTATTTTCATAACAATAGACTGAACCGAAAGTGCACTTCAGTTGGAATACATTTTCCAATGATGCACATGAATTCAGAACTGATAGCCGTAGAATCTCTCAAATCAGTATTCAGGAATGTTGAAGCATAATAATGATGATCTACTGTTCCCATAGCAACACGCTAGGCTAAAAGCGCATTTTACTTGACAGATTCTTAGAGTCCTTAAGATTCATCCAAAACGATTAGCCCTGGAATGAGATTTTGTGTTTGACTATATATCCAATGATGTACAAGAGAGTCACGTGATATCCACGTCAGATTTTTTCTTTGAAATTTTTTGAAAATTCTACAGTCAATCTTCCTGAAATGTGGTGCATATGTTAAAAGCTGCAAAACCCATATCCCATCAAAATTTCAAATATTTATATTAAATATAATGCAAATTGTGAATTTTCGAGAAAATGGTCAAGAAAATCTGACGTGACTTACTTGTACATCATTAGATATATATATATATATATATATATATATATATATATATATATATATATATATATATATATATATATATATATAGACATATATGAAGAATTCAGAAAATTTTCGAAATAAATTGCACTTCCGGTATAGACGATTGCAATCATGATGCGAGGCCCACAACTAGATGTTACAAATGTGCTTGATACAAAATTCTACGACTGATTGTTTTGAATTTACGCGGAAAATTCGAAAAGTCTGTCATATAAAGTGCTTTTTCGGTTCAGCCGATTGAAGCAAAAATGAGACATGATCATTCAAATATTACAGCAATCTCAAATACTGCATTTCAGTATCCTACGGCTAATCATTCTCGATTTATGCGGAAAATTCAAAAAAAGTTTCAAGTGAAACTTCTGGTACAGGCGATTGCAACCATAATGCGAGGTGCAAATCAACACCCCATACCAGTCTTGAATACGAAATTTCAGCATAATACATTCAATAATTTTTGAGATTTGCGAGTCACGTACATCTGTACATACGTACCGACATCAAGCCAAAAATAGTCAAAATGGATTCAGGGATGCTCGGAACGGATATTTCCACCAAAATCTTGATAGGTGAATTTTGTCAGTTTTACAATACTTCCCTGTACTCAGTACAAGTAAGTAAACAACAGTTTCTCACAATTTATCCAAAGCAACTAAATCGACTAGGGCTTGGATAAACTGATTTTATTTGTCTTTCAATTGCAATTCAGCCTAAGAAGAGCTTTAATAGCTGAAAGTATTTCTTCAAACTTCTCTATCACAATTTCTGAAATAAAAAAATATATTTTAAAAAAATCTGAGATTTTATGTTTTTTTAATATGTCGTGATCTACGCATTCTTTTTCTAGGACTATACAGTCACTTAAAATATATTTCTTTTTATGCCCAGCTTGGAAATGTGACACAAAATTCTACTATTTTCAGGATATGAGTTACCATCAATAATAATAGGCATTTTTTAGTTGTATGATAGCCGCCTCGGTGGCTAAGCGTATTTAGACAATGCTCAAGCGATCTTTGCTGTACTGAAGTTTGAATGTTTATGTATGACTCTTTGATACATTGAAAATATGCAAAATTGTAAATTGATTGAAAATCAGCTGTAGCCACACAATACTTTCCCGACCATAAATTTTATGGCCAGTTCCATCGCAGTTCCAGGAATTTGAAATGTCGAAACAATTAATTGCGTATTGTCAAAGTGAAAACTGTCGTTGTCAAAGTGACAGCTGTAATTGTTAAAGTGACAGATGGCGGTTATTTTTTTGTCCTTATACAAATGAGTATTTTATATATAAGAAAATGGAGAGTCCTTTCCTAGATTTTTGGGGTTTTTAATCCATTGAAACACACAGTTTCAAGATTCGATCGGCGGAAGTGTAATTTGAAGATAGTAACGTGGATTCTACAAATTTTTATTTCTGATACCTACTAAGCTTATCTCCCCGAGGGCTCAAAGTTGATGATAAACTAAACATTGTTTGAATCGTTCAAATACGCTCTTTGACAGAATTATCTCCACAAGAACTTCAATTTGATACCAAACATGATAGAGCCAAATTACTTGAAAAAAATAAACAATTCACGTACGTTCGCATGTGATGTCCAAGTTTGAATGACGATTATGATTCTAATTATTTCTTTGCTTCAGAAAAATGTAACAAATTATATAATTACAACTAAACCGTTGATAATCTTGAGAAATGTTCACTGTGAATGTTGTGCCAAATCATTCAAAGATTAGTTTCAGTTATTTCATATTTCATGATAAATACCACCGTTTATGAAATAATCGCAAAAAACTAGAAAGTTTCATCAATAAAAATTCGGTACCACTTGTTGAAAAAAGCTCATCTACGAACTTGAACCTAGCTTTTTGATAGAGAACTTAGATATGAGATTTAGTTAAAAATTCGCATGCATTCTCAGGTTATCGTGCTTCCACACAGACCGACGGACTGACAGACCGATAGACCGACTTTTTTAGAATAATGTTTTCCGGGCTCAGTAGGGTCTAAAACGTGAAGATTCATCAAAATCAGGAACTGTCAGAAAACCACGTTTACAAATTTAAAAAATGTATCAAGAGTTTGCGTAGGAAGCTTTCAAAATCAAATGAAGATTTTATTATATTACTTCAGTTGTAAGTCAATAAACAGCAAAAGAACTATCCAAAACTTTCCTACTTGCAATTCAAAAAGTAGAACAATTCATTTGTTGACAATTGATTCAATTTTGAATCTTTGTTAAATAGATGTACTGTTCAACCATAATATGAAATTTTGCAATGTACTGCATATTTATACAAATTAATAAACAAATCATAAGATGTGGCAAATGATTACGGTTGGAACTCGAATAGTATGAGTATATTTTTTTCTTCTCCTCATGAAATATTAATTTCAACAGGAAAAAAAGAGTTGCCTGCGAAACATTAGTTTAACATTTCTCAAAATAATTATTACCATCGAACACTTTTCATGATATAATTTTTTAATTATAATATAATTTATTTAAATATATTTTTCTCCAGGTACTGGCTACTACAATTCTTATTTATATGTTTTTGGTGTGGAAAATAGATATTTTTCCATCTCACTCTCGTAACTTATTCATAAGTGAGACATTAATCAAGAAGAGCTGAGTAAGTCCTTGAATAATTAGTATCTCTAGAGTTATTATCGACTGAGAAAATCATATATTAGATTAAAAGGTGAGAAAAAAGTTTACTTTTACTTGATAAAGAGAATTTCAACAGATAACTAGAGTATCAACATCAGTAATTCATTTGATAATTTTCAAATAATAAATCGATTATATTCATTTCTTACTTGTACTCGCAAATACGTTATAATGCCAACGAAAAATAGGTCAAAACGTTCCAAGCGGCAGGTAAGATATCAGGAGTCCAAAGATTCTGATATACATGGAGAAAGCGGAACGCAAACTAATATCAATACAGAAGATATCAATTTAGACGTTAATGATGATTTCAGAATGATACAAGAACTTACAGAGCACGATTACAACATCTTACAAAATCCCTCAGGTTACCTTGAAGATACTCATTTCGACGTATTTTTCACCATGATCCATGCTTTTTCGGACTACAGGCCTCAACCAACTTACTATTTGGAGGCTTTGAATAGGATTCAAGCAATATCAGAGGGTACTAAGCATCTACAAGTTTTAAATTTGCGCAATTTTGGCCCTGGAATTGGACATTGGATAACAGCTCATTATAATGGCATATTCATCACGATTTATGATAGTTTGAACTCAACAACTCTTCATCAAGATGCAAGAAATTATTTGGATCATTTATTTCCATATCATCCTCAAATTAGGATCGCAAAAGTACAGAAACAAACAAATGGCTTTGATTGTGGTTTATTTGCAATGGCATTTTGCTCAAGTATTCTACTGAATAGAGATCCAGAGAATGAAATTTACGATATTGCACAACTCAGGACTCATGCAGTTGGTATGTTCAGAGCTCGACGAATATCAAACTTTCCCAACAATGTAAGACAGCAAAAAAAACATGAAAATTATAAGAAAAGGAAGCAATCCGAAAGTGGAGATGAGAGAAATAGGCGTTCCATGACGCAGGCCACCTATAAAAATATTCGTTTAAGTAATGAATCGATAGCAGAACGTAAAAAGAGGCTTCAGGTATTGAAAGATAATAAGGAAGAATATATAGAAAAAGAAACACCAGATAAACGTGATGAAAGGCTACGGAAAATGAGAGATAACTCCAAAAATTATGTTAAGAAAGAGACGGAGGATGAGAAACGTAAACGATTAGAAAGAAATAAAGAGGAAAGACGTAAAATCGCAGTATCAGAAACAGAAAAGCAAAAACAAGAAAAATTAATTCATAAAAAAGAAAAAATGATGATCAAGCGAAGCAAAATTTTGAAAAAACCAGTAGATACATATAAAATGGCAACAAAAGATTCTGAAGAAATTGTTGAACCACATTATTTAGGATTAATGGATGTTCTATGTTCAAATTGTCAGTCAAGAAATTTCGCATGTGAAAAACCATCAGACGGGAAGATTACAACTTGTTGCCGTAAAGGAAAATTAGCAGTTGATATACTACCAGAATTTCCAGAATATTTAAACAAACTGATGACGGAAAATGATGCGGATAGCAGAAATTTTAGACAACATATTAGAAATTATAACAGTGCTTTAGCTTTTGCGTCCATGGGAGCACAGATTGCACTACCTTCAGGAAAAGGACCATATACTTTCAGAATCCATGGTCAAATATATCATAATACATATGGATCAATTTACCCATCGAATGGAAAGACAGAAAAATATGCACAATTGTACATCATTGATACAATGGATGCGTTGGCAAAAAGGATGGATCAAGATTCTAACAAATTATGCAAACCAGAAATAATGCGAAAGCTAGATGAACTCATACGGGAAGTTAATCCATATGCATCTGCATATATGATGTTAAAAGAAGTTGAACAAATTGAGGTTGAGAAGGCTAGACAGAATAATGAAACATTACCAGAAATCAATCTTTGGATTATTAGCGATCGCACACAAGACAAACGGAGATATAATCTACCAACGAGTAATGAGGTTGCTGTTGTTTTCACTTCAACTGATGGCAAACCACCAATTGATCGAGATATTTGTATACATCCAAGAGGGAAAGGTAGTGTCAGGATTCATCAGTTTAGTGAAAATTGTGATCCAATGACTTATCCTCTATTGTTTCCCCGTGGAGAAAAAGGTTGGCAAATGAACATGAAACAAGTGGACGGTGTTAAGAAACAGACCATGCTTCAATTCTATACAAATCGATTAGCGGATCGTGGTGTTTTCAATCCGTGTTTATCAGCTGGTAAACTTACGCAACAGTACATTGTGGATGCTTACGTAAAAGTAGAAGCTGAACGTTTGAATTTTATTCGACAAAATCAACCAAAGCTGAGAGTAGAGCTATATAGTGGGTTGATGGATCATATCAATAATAAATCAGCCAGCGAAGGTGCAAAACCAGGTACAATGGTAATATTACCCTCAACTTTTCAAGGCGGTCCGCGATTTATGCAAAAAATGTATCAAAACGCCATGGCAATTGTTCGTGAATTCGGTAAACCTGATCTTTTCATAACTGTTACTTGCAATCCAAAGTGGAAAGAGATTACAGAAAACTTACATGAAGGACAAACTGCTTCGGACCGACCAGATCTTGTCGCACGTGTTTTCCATGGTAAAAACAAATCGATTTTGAATGAGATTATTAAAGAAAGTATTTTTGGCAAAGTTATTGCTTATAAATATGTAATAGAATTTCAGAAACGCGGCCTACCGCATATGCATCTGTTAATTACATTGGACGAAAATGACAAAATACGGAACAAAGATGATATTGATGCAGTTGTAAGTGCAGAAATACCTGATGAAGATAAGGAACAGGAATTATATCAAGTGATCAGATCGCACATGATTCATGGACCTTGTGGTGTTTTGAATAAAAATTCGCCATGTATGAATGATAATAAATGTTCCAAAAAATATCCGAAGGATTTTCGAAACGAAACTATTGAAAATGTGAATGGATATCCTATTTACAGACGACGTAATAACAATGTTCTTATGTACATTTTTTACAAAAACGGTTCTATCAAATATGAAATAGACAACAGGTGGATTGTTCCGTATAATCCATATTTAAGCAAGAAGTATAGAACTCATATTAATGTAGAAATTTGTTCATCAGTTAAGAGTATAAAATATATATGTGATTATTTATGCAAAGGACATGATTGTGCTACCATCAAATTGGGACCAGTGGAAAACGAGAAAAATTTCGTTTGGGACGAAATTAAAGGCTATGAAAGTACAAGATACATTTGTCCAGTCGAGTGTATTTGGCGACTATATGAATACCAACTTTATGATAAATCACATGCAGTTTTTGATTTAGCAGTTCATCTACAATATCAACAAACAGTTGTATTTCATCCAGCACAAATACAGAAAGCAATAGAACGAGCAAAAACACGTCATACAACATTGACAGCTTGGTTCTTGTTGAATCAAACCGATGTTGCAGCACGACAATACAATTATATGGATATTCCAAAATACTACGTATTCACCAATCAAAACGTATGGAAAATAAGACAGAGAGAAACTAAGCCCGTAATTGGTAGAATAGTTTCTGTAAGTCCAAAAGATATAGAGAGATTCCATCTCCGATTACTCTTAGTTAATGTTATGGGAGCGAAAAGCTTTGACGATTTACGAACTGTCGATGGTAAACTATACAACACTTATCAGGAAGCAGCACGCGCGAAAGGATTACTAGAAAATGATGAAGAATGCGAAAATTGCTTACAAGAAGCTGTGCTCGACAAATTCCCCAAGCAATTACGTGAATTATTTGCATATTTGATCAGTTTCCATACTTCAACAAATGCACTTCGTTTGTGGGAAAATTTTAAAGAATATTTGATGGAAGACTATTCACGAAAATATTCTAAGCAAGTCGCGGAAAACAAATGCTTACAAAAAATTCGAGAAATTCTAATTGTACATAGATTGCAATTGAATGATTTTGGTCTTCCTGAACCAGTCAAGATCACCGAAGATGATTTTGACAGTACAATTGATAGAGATTTGGAAAGACGCGAAGGTGCACAAAATGCAGAAAAATTTAACTCTGAACAATTAGAAATCTCCAATTATATTTTGAATGCAGTAAATGATAATAATTGTAAAGAGCGTTACTTTTATATTGATGGTCCAGGCGGTACCGGCAAAACATTTCTTTATAATACCATCATCAGCATTTTAAGAGGACAAGGACATACAGTTCTCGCTGTAGCTTGGACCGGAATTGCGGCAACTCTATTAAAAGGTGGTCAAACAGTTCATTCTGTATTCAAACTTCCAGTACCAATAAATGAAGATAGCGTATGTAAAATCTCAGCAAATAGTAATGCAGGTAAATTGATTCGAAAAGCAAGCATTATTATCTGGGATGAAATAACTATGGCACCATCATATGCACTTAAAGCTATCAATTTAGTTTTACAAGATTTAATGGATAATTCATCACTCTTTGGAGGAAAAGTGATTGTTCTAGGGGGCGATCTCCGACAATGTCTTCCAATAGTTCAACATTCGAATCATAGAACAGCGATAATCGAAATTTCAATGTTACGTAGTTCATTGTGGCCCCTATTCAAAAAACTATCCTTAACACAAAACATGCGGGTAAATAAGAATGAACAAGAATTTGCTGGATATTTACTCCACATTGGGAATGGTACTGAGGAAATTGCTACAATACCATCCCACTGTCTTATCAAAAGCTCATTAGCCGACGAAATATTTGGAAATGAGATGATTCTGCCTCAGAATATATATAAGTTTATGAACAGAGCTATTTTATCACCAAAGAATGATGATACGATGATCCAAAATGAACTTGTATTATCAAAAATTGTAGGTGAAACAAAAATATATTATAGTGCAGATACAGCGATATATGAGGGAGAGAACGATATGAACTTTCCAATTGAATTCTTACATAAGCAAACACCATCTGGATATCCACCCCATAAACTCTCATTGAAAATTGGGGCAATTGTTATGCTTCTACGTAACATGAATCCAAGAAAAGGTCTTTGCAATGGAACACGATTGATCGTGAAACAAATGAAGAATAACTATTTAGACCTAGAAGTGTTAACAGGTCAAAGTGCACATTCCAGAATCTTTTTACCAAGAATAGATTTGATACAAACAGACTCAAATCTTCCATTCATAATCAAACGGAGACAATTCCCAATAAGACTGGCTTTTTCAATGACAATAAATAAATCACAGGGACAAACTTTCGATTTCGTTGGAATAAACTTGGAGAAACCTGTGTTTTCACATGGACAATTATATGTTGCTATGTCTCGAGTTCGATCTTTTGATAGTTTGAAGATTAAGATACCAGAGAACGATAAAGACAATGAAAGTAACCAAGGTATAACAAAAAATATAGTTTTCAAAGAAATATTTCAATAATTTACTTGAAATAATATCTATTCAATAGAAAATTCCGATCTAAATCTAGGACATAACTATCAGTTTACTGCTGAATCTATTGTAAATGTTATTGATAATTTGAATTTTGGAATGTATTTTTCCAAGGACAAATGGTTTTTACACTTTCCTATTCCATTCCATTACCCATTGTGTAGTATTTATTGGAGAAGAAACGTATGAAAATAAACAGCAATGCTAAATGAAAGCCAACATTATGATATTCACAGGCTAACAGCAGTTCTATACACATACAGTACTCCAATTATATTTCACATGTTACAAAATATAGAACGGAAGGAAAGAAACCAATCAAAATACATTATATAAATTTAACAGATATATATAAATATATATATATATATATAATATATAGCTTAAAAATTCAATTGAGGTACATAGATTACGATTTGAATTATTACCTGTTTTCTTCTATAAACTGTGGAGTAAAACAGAACAGAGGATAGAGTTTATCGTACAGAACAAACAAAATGCAAATGTCCACCATGACCAAAGCAAAGTTCCATATGTACGTCTTCATTTTCGAATCTGTTCTTGCCTACTGTACATCTAAATAATCAACATGATATAGCTAATGCATTCTGATAGACAAAAGAAAAGATAATCCACGTACCTCATATTGAGAATAACTCCGATATTTTTCAAAATTTCTCCGATCAACCATTTCTATTCAATAATTCTAAATATTCTCGAGCCTTCATGCTCAGTCATAATCTACATCGAACAAACTAAAATTGAAATATTTTACCAGGATATGTTAAGACGTGTTATTGAGTTGCAAAAAAAAAGTTCTTCTTATAATATGAATAAAATAGAACAGAATTCATCATACAGGTATAACACAAAGAAAAATCTCACATTTTCAGACCAAGTTGAATATCTTCACTTATACCATTGATCAGTTTTCATTTACGTTACTATTTTTTTAATAGATTTTCTATTATTCATAACGAATCGATATATCCACTGAATGAGTTCATTTTAATCATATTGTATGATAAAAATAATAAAAATTAATGAAGAATCGTTTTAATTCTCATCACACACAAATATTATTCTATCAACTCTTCATATAAGTATTGAGACAAATAGTTTGATGACGTATATTTTCTTTCGAAAATTCCATTTAGATCATATCTTTTCATCACAGAAAAAATAAAAATTATAATGCACAAATATTTCCATTCCATTTCTTCATCTTTAATAAAAGAAGTCAAATTAGCTCAAAAAACTCAATTGGGCAATGTGGATCACGATTAAAATTATTAATTGTTGTTTCCTTATAAATTGTGAAATAAAATAGAACAGGGGATAGAGTTTATCGTGCAAAACAAAACAAAATGCAAATGTCCATCATGACTAAAGCAAAGTTGAATATGTACGTCTTTACTTTTGAAACTGTTCTTGCCTACTTCACAGTAATGCATAGATCAATATGATATAGCTTATACATCTTGATAAGATGATAATAATAATCCACATAGCTCATATAGAGGATAAATTTGACATTTCTCAGAATTGTTTCAATAGGCGATTCTCATTCAAATAATTTTGAGTATATCATAGCTTACATACTAAATTATAACGTGAATAATACGAATCAAAAATATTAAAACGTGCCATGAATTTCAATTTCTCTTTTTATTATAACAAGGAAAATAACAACTTTTGAATTCAGACTAAGTAAAAAATGTGCTTCTTATCTCTTTTTATGTTCTTATTAGTTATCACGTTAGCATGATCGAATGGATCTTTCATAGTATGCAGCAAATATATTTACGGTCTCAAAGTTTGGAACATCAAAATATTTTGGGAAGATTACGTCTAATTAGAGTCACTATTTTGAAAATACTACGAGGAATATCGTCATATCCTAGGACATTTTGGAACGGTGCGAGGTCTCGCCCTCGAAAACTGAACCTTATGTCTCTAGAATTCATTGTATAAAAGAACGATGAATATAGAAGAACAGTTAAAATATATATGAGAAAGATTAATCACATAGTAAGATTACTGAATTTGTCTCTATGTCTCCTCCACCTGAAAATCCTTTGACTCCCATCCTCTCCCGGCAAGAAATATGCTTCTACCTTCACGTGGTTCTTGCTGAACATATGTGTAATCAGATACACCTATGACTGAATGGAGCATTATCTTCTATCTATCGAATACAAACCTCCCAATCAGTTGACAGTATCTATGCTTCCGGAAAAAATTGACTAGAATTAGAAAATTTAAAAAAATCTTTTCATATGTTTTATTGAAAATAAATTCTGTATGAAAATGATTGGAAATTCAACCTGCCGAATTCATAGTAATCACAGAAAAACTCCAGATACATGCTGCATTGCTTTGATACAAGTAATATCTCAATTTCACAGGAACATGGATATTATAATAAATGAAGACAAATTTCTTTGGCTGCACTTGAGCCCTCTTCAGAAGTTATATGAATACAATTTAGGCAGAAAAATACATCACCGATATATTGTTGAATAATATATGAGAAAAAAAGAATAGGTGAATGGAATACAAAGAAATGACATACAGCAATTGAAATATGCGAAAATAGCATATAATTATTGCAGCTAATTCGAAACTCATGAGTAAGAATTAAGTTACAAATGTGGACGTGTTTTCTCATTGATGATAAAAAGTAGAAGAACTATTATTCTTGTAACTATTGATAGGAAAACACGAAGTTTCATGTAACTCATTCCAAGATTCAACTCAATTACCGTAATTATATGCTTTTTGGACATATTTTAATTGCTGTACGTCATTTCTCACTATTTTATTGATAATTTTTTCTTATGAATAATTCAACAATCCGTAAGCGATGTATTTTTCTGTCTGAATTGTTTTCATCCAACTCCCGAAGGTGGCTTGAGTGGAACCGAATCTGATAGATGTGGATTGATCAATAAAAAAATTTTATGGCTGAAACCAGAGCTTTTTTTGCATTCGTCACTTTTTCCTACAGTCAAGAAACATTATGATTCTTATGAATATAGTAGTTTTAGCTGAAGAGTAGAGAAATATGATGTTTGTGAGTTTCAGAGTGATGATTAAATGGATAAGACTTATGTTTCGCGAACACATAAGTCAAGTAAAGTGCGTGAGCTGTGAAATTATTACTGGGAGTAAAGAGAACATTCCACAAAAAAAGGAATTCTTTCAAGGAGGTAGCCTTGCTTGATAGAAAATTCCGTTATTTCACTACAAAACTTTGACAATGACCTAGGAAAGGCTTGATTGGAAATCCTGTTATCTTCCTGTGACGTTCCAAATTCAGACTCTGTAATTCGTAAAAGAATTGGAGTCAATTTATCCGATTGATGAATACATGAAATAATATTGAGAATTGTCAATAAAAAATAGTGAAATCACGAGTAGGGAGAGATGCACAAATATAATAGGGAGCAGGAGGATTTTGTGGGCTAAAAATATATTTTGAATTTATCTTATAAAGACAGAATTTTTGCCGGAGGCGGTTCACATATCGAGCTGCGAAGCCTAGGGCTTAGGCCTGCGTAGCAGGCCAAGCGCTAGTCTTATATACTAAAACGCTAAATGTTTGGATTACAGAAAAACTTTGCCCTAAGCTACAGCCTAAACCAAAATTTGGATAATTATAATTTTTTTTTTACAAATTTGGTATTCTTGAGGAGGAGTGCCTTTTGAGGGTGTAAATTCTTTCCGTCTCATAGATTTTGTGCAAAAAATCAAAAACCGACGAAAATTGGACAAAAAAATCAGATCCAGTTGCCAGGAATTTTTAATTGTTGAACATCAATGTCATCTGACAGTTTTGACGTTTGAATCTTAACATTATCACATTGAATATTGTAGAATTTCTATATTATTCACGGATATTATGTATTATAATATTAATTACAAACATGAGCGAATAATTCTTGATACATTTTATGCTTCTATTATGTTTAAATAATGAGATTACTATTTTTATGACGTTTAAATAAATTCAGTATTGCCAACTTATTTTCTAAGGAGAGAATGTACATGCGTACTCGCTTTTACGCAAAATTCCAATTCCAGTTTACAACAATGAACACATCTCACAAATAAAAGGTAAGTAGTTTAAATTAATAATATTAACAAAATGACAATCTCATGTGATATTTTTTAGACTATGCTCAAAAATTTTTTGGAATAAAGTAATGTGTCACAATATTTATGCATTTTCAACACAAAACAAAGAACAGGCATCATTAGAAGTGACCTATTTCTTATCCAGTCTGGATGTTTCTATTCACATGGTATATAAATTTGGACATGAAATATTTTCTTGATGATTCTACTTTCAATTCTGACATATTAAAGCTGTATTCTTTCGTTCACGGAGAACTGATCTAACTGATCTGGTTCACTATGTTCTAGTTCATTCGTTTACGGATCACTTATCCCCACTCCAAATTTCAACCACTGCAGATAATACGGAAATTATTTGAATGTTGTATGTTTATCCAATAATGATCATTTCAAGTACTTGATGAAATTATGTACGCATAACATCAATTTATTCAACTAGATCTTATTAATAACTTTTTATACAGAAGAATCTGGAGCTTGTTCAGTGCTCGCGCTGATGAAGCGAGTAGGTGAAGTTGTTCCAACAGTTGGTAACATTGTTGGGTGTGACGTAGACACTCGGGTGCGCATGCGTAAGATAGAGTGGATAGAGATCTTTTGTAAGAGTCAGATATTATTCTTCTTTTAGTGTTTGTTTATAATATCTGTTATTGAAATATATTGTAATTGTGAAGAACATGAGTGTTTTGTTGAATATAGAGGAATCAGATAACAAGTATTCAGATGGTACAACAGCTGTCTACATTTTTATTACTACATTCATCAATCTCAATATTTGGATCAATTCCTAAATATTGTATGCGATCAAATAGGCACTTCGAACAAGTAATATTGATTCCATGAATAATTTCGCTGTTCTCATTAACAAGACTGCAACAGCAATTTCACTCGATTCCAATTGTGATCAATGATTGATTGTTGCAATCGATAGAATGAGTATTTGATGGACATTGTATTATTTACTACATACTATGATGAAAAAGTTATTAGTATAATCAACAAAAAATGCTACGTACTAGTCACATCCACTATACTAGAAGACCAAGTGTAAGGATTACTAATTTGACTTTGCCCGAGGCTACAGCCCAAACGGTCCACTCGATTTTTGATTTTTTTTTTTATAAATTGCGTATTCACGAGGAGAAGTGCCTATTATATGTTTAAAAATTATAACATGTATAGTATTTACAGGCAAAATCAAGAACTATCAGTGAGAACTGTCAAAAGTGACAGCTCGAGATAATATCAAGCTATCAATACTATAAAATTGATGAACTAGAAAACAGGCATATTTTGTGCAATATAAATCCTTTCAAACAAGCGATCGCATAAGTTGCAAGATGATTACAACATGTAATTGTTATAAGGAAATCGATTCTTATAATCAAGAGATTTATTTTTGTAATTCAAGTGTAACTTCATGTAATATTTTTAAGGTTATGCTCAAGGACTTATCGAAAGCTGGTATAGCAGAATGCTTGATAAATACGATTCCAAAGTGATACTGTTGAAAAAAAATTCTATTATTTGTAGGCACTGAAGAAGAAATAATAAAATTTGAAATGTTTGCTCAAGTGATATGAGTTTAATTCACTGATACTAATTCATCTATCCTCCGACGATCCATCATTTCATTATACTATTTTCAAGATACGATTTATACTCTAATTTATAATATTGTTTCCCTGTGAAATAAGTACTGTAAAATAAATGCCATTTGGAATATGTCAAGTAACTATAGTTTGGTACATGTGGTGAATATTCTGCAATGAAAAAATAAATATTTCGATCAACACTGTATTTGAGATTATGCAGAAGATAATCCTCCTAGAACCTGAATTGCGCTGATGAAACACGATAAGTTTGGGTGTAAACGATTCAAATGATAAAATAATACTCAGATGAACTTTACGTATATACCTATTCTGTATATCCACTACAATCATTTAACAATATTGAAAATTTCTCAAAAAGTGTAGGAGACACATGATATGAATAGATTAAAAGTAGTTATTCTAGAAAGAGCTTTCGCGGAAAATGTTGGTAGATTATACAGGTTACTGTAAGTAAGAATTCACTGTTGTAATCAGCTGATTTCAAACAATCAACACAGACATCTGTTCCAACAGTTGGTAACATTGTTAGGTGTGACGTAGACGCTTGGGTGCGCATGCGTAATATAGAGTGGATAGAGATGTTTTGCAATAGTCAGATATTATTGCTTTTTTATTGTTTGTTTATAATATCTGTTATTGAAATATATTGTAATTGTGAAGAACAAGAATGTTTTGTTAAATATGAAGGAATCGGACGACTAGTAGTCTGATGATAGAACAGCTGTCAGCATATTCATTGCTTCATTCATCGATTTCATTATTCTGATCAATCCCTAAATATTGTATCCGATGGGCACTTCAAACAAGTAATAATTTTGCTGTTCTCATCAACAAGACTGCAACAGCAATTTCTTTCAAACTGGTACTGTTATTGTAGTGAGTATTATGATCATATTATCAACAATAATTCCTGAGTAGAAATCATCGATTGTAGATTATTACGGGCAACAATCATTTGTTGTGATCAAGACTTGAATTATTCGAATCGCTGTTTCTTGTCTTTCTGATGCACATTTTCTGTTTTCCTCGCATACTTATTTTGTCGATCGTAACGCCGTCTGTAGTAGTTTGAATTACTAATAAGCTGCTTCAATAATGAATACCCTTACTGGTGAGTATCAAGACCTATGTATAATATTGGAAATTGTCCGGCAAGAGTGGTTCTTTTAAAAAAAATAGTTCTACTAGAGAAACAATCTCGCCATCTCGTCGCTAATTCTTAAAGGGAATGGAATCGATGATTTTCTTAAGGATTTATACCTGAATATGATTGGGAACTGTCAATCAATGTAATCACGGGCAGAGAAAAGTGTAGTAATATAATATGAATCAGGGAAACTACGTGAGCTTAATACACATCCGAGATTGATCTTGTCAAGGAAGAATTCTTGTCAGAGACGCGGTACATATTTGGAGCTGCGACCCCTAGAGTCTCTGTAATTCGTGAAGAAGTTGAAATCAATAATTTTTCTCCAGATAAATACATGAAATAACATTGAGAATTGTCTATAAAAAAAGAGTGGAATCACGAATAGGGAGAAATGCTGAAATATAATATGGAGCAGGAGAATTCTGTACGCCGAAATTATGATTGGGACTAATCTTATCAAGAAATTATTATTGCCGGAGGCGGTTCACATATAGAGCTGCGAAGCCTAGCGCTTATACCTGCGAAGCAGGTCGAAACGCTAGTCTTATATACTAAAAGGCATAAGATACACTTTCAGTTAGCCACGGCTACAGCCTAAACGAGAGCTCTGATTAACATGATTTTTTTTCTATAAATTTGATATTCTTGACGAGCAGTGCCTTTTGGGGGTCTCAATTTTTTAAGTCTCATAGGTTTCGTGTAAAAAATCAAAAATCGTCAAAAATTCATCCTGGACATAGTAGGCATGTACAAATAATTGTTGAACATCGATGACGTCTGTCAGCTTTGACGTTCAACTTTTAATATTATTTCATTGAATATTGCAAAATGAGAAGGATTTCCACAAATTTATGTATTAATACATCTATTACAAACATGAGCAAATCACTTGTGATACATTTTGAGCTAATATTATGCTTAAATATTAAAATTGTTATTTTTTTGACATTTCGATAACTTCAGTATTGCCAACTTATTTCCCAAACGAAGAATGTACATGCGCACTCGCTTCCACGTAAAAATAGTAGCCATGTACAAATAGTTGTTGAACATCGATAATATCTGTCAGCTTTGACGTTAAGGTTTCAATATTATTTCATTGAATATTGCAGGATGAGAAAAATTTTCACAAATTTATGTATTAATACATTTATAACAAACATGAGCAAATCACTTGTGATACATTTTAAGCTAATATTATGCTTAAATATTAAAATTACTATTTTTTGACATTTCAATAAATTCAGTATTGCCAACTTAATTCCCAGAATGTACATGCGTACTCGCTTTTACGCAAAATTCCAATTCAAGTTTCAACAATGTACACATCTAATGAATAGAAAGTAAGTAGTTTAATTGAATAATATTAACAAAATGACAATTTTATGTAATATTTCTTAGGCTATGCTCAAACATTTTTTGAAATGAAGTTATATGTCACGATATTCATGCATTTTTAACGCAGAATATGCCTGATCGCAAAATGGATTAGTTGTTGGCTAAGTTATAGAATGATTTCAACATATAATTGTTATGAAGAAATCGATTCTTATAATCAAGGGATATTTTGATTCATGATGTTTCTCTGTTGTGGATGAAATAAGTACTGAAGATTGAATGAAGTTTGAAACATGTCAAGTATAGTTTAGCTGGTACATGTGGTAAATATTCCACAATGCTCGAGTATTTGTTTCAATTTTGTTATAACTCATACTAGTTCCTATGTACTGCCTATTTATCACCATCAGTGATTCAAGATTGAATTTAAGAGACCTTAATTAGTAGAAAACTCACTATTCCAAAATCGTGGGTTGGTATGAACTCTTTTGAGATTTTTTTTCCTGATTCTTATGCTTTAATAGAATAACTTCAAATTTTTTTGAACATTTGTATCCAATGTCTTTCTACTTTTTCTCACAATGGAGTTTAAATACTGTGGGAAGTAATTTCAACATAAAGTATGAGCTACAATTGAAAGAATGAAAGAAAAATTAGAACATTTTTTGAGAATAGACACTCTAAAATAATTGACTTATAGCATTTTAGCTCAAATTACCAATTAACATAACTATAGAGTTAGATCAAACTTCAGGCATATGAAATCACTTCATTTAATTTAGAGTTTGTAAGATATTGAATGTACTGCAATACTGTAATCCACAGTTGAAGAACTCATTTTACAAAAAAAGATTATTCAAATTCATTGATTGATATCGTTTTTAACACAAATTTTGAATGAATTTAACAACTGCGGATTTATTTACTACAATTGGATTACACGTCATCCATGAAGTAACTTTATATTTCATCTCAAAACCTGATATTTGCACAAATATTTTGTTGATAGCATTGATTCCCACGTACAAACATTTATAATACACGTATTTTTGAAAAATTTTTTGGCATTTCTATTCAAAGTACCTAACCACTAAAAACTAATTTAGATCTGAAACCATGGTTACATAGCTATCAGAGACCTCAGTGGCAGCGGCCGCAACTATGTTCATGCACATAATTTTTAACATTAAGTGATCATTCCCGGTACTCCTTGCAGAGAATTTGTAGTATGCAGTCTTCACTTTTTTTGGGTCTGTAGGATCAGATAATGGAAACACTTTCTTTGTGAAGCGCTACGCTATCTAATTTCAATAAGACAATTGAATTTAAATTACATTTTCAGATTCAGTCCATTTCTTCTAAATGTGGACTAGTTGGTAGCATTGTTGTTTGAATTAGCACCTTCTTCGTGAAGCGCTTGTTCAACAATGAAATCATCCAGGGCCTAGACAATTAAATTTGAATTTGATTTCCAGATTTATCTCATTTCTTATAAATGTGGACTGGTTGGTAGGTAGCATTGTTGGGTTTAAATTAGCACCTTCTTCGCGAAGCGCTAGTTCAACAATGAAATCACCCAGAGCCTAGAATAGGCTGTTCTATTTCTAAATTATTTTTGAAAAGTTCTAAATTCTTTTGAAAACGCCATCTCTCTTAAAACCAATGTCTATTTGTTGAATAATTTCTTATGATAAATCAATCCGTTGTGATTATTGTTTGGCTTATGATTTATTCCTTAGCCTTTAAATTAGATTGATGAGTCAATCTGTTGTAATTGTTGCTCAGTTTGTGCTTTTGATTTTCCTTTGATCAAATTAAATTCCTAAAATTCATTCTGTGGTTTCATTTTGGGAAAAAATTTTTACATTTCAGAACCGGACTTCCTTTGATAAAAGTTCCAGTGTTCTGTTTCTTTTTAAATAGAAGATCCTGGCGCCCAAGCATATGAAACCTCATGTAAGTAAGTGAGGTAGTAAAAATTGAGTGAAGTATAAATTGTAATTACAACTGTCATTGTTGTTATTATGTTTTTGAGGTTAAAATCTTGCATTGTTGCCTGTTTATTACATTACAAATCGGCACCCTACAGCAGGGACTATTAAAACGTGAGAATACAACTGTAATTGTGGCTGTTGTGTTTTTCATAAGTCAAGCTGGAATCTTGCATTTTAGCCGGCTTAGTACATTACAAAGTGAGTTTCAACAATTTTCAGCTATAATATGAACATAGCTTTAAAGAATGACTTTGGGCCATAGCTCATGGCATTTTATTTCAGCCTCAGACAATGCAGAAGGGAAAGCTACTGATTACAGCAGAACATGTCAGAGATGTGGAAGAATTGAATTTCCCTGGTATAAGCCATTTAAGAACATGCAATTCATGCAAAACATCAGGTTACTCTGACTCCTTATGAAATGTCATTGTACGTAAGTTCAAATGCATTAGGTATTTTTTGAATTCTGTATTTGAGAGGACTATAATCCCATTCCCAGATAAATGCTTGATAAAAAGGTATTAGAGTCGTTTGACACGGTGCATTTAATTCTGCATTTAGCTTTGCATTTTGATTCTCTATTTTGAAGCGGAAGAAAAGGCAGCATATCATGTCATACATGAAATTAGAGTGCACTGCACAAAGTTTGTATATCACAATATTCATTTTGCTTTGCATCAGAATGGAGAGTCAAAATGCGAAGCAAGATATATAATTTAATGCAACTTGTCAAAGAGTTCCTAAAGTTGGGTTATTTATCAATTATTTTTCAATTCAAGAATGCCTCTTTTTCTTTGTTTGAACTTTTCATTTGTAATTGGGAAAGGATAAAATTCACATTCACTGATGTTTCTGCTTATATTTTTGCGATTAACGATACAACAGCTATAATGGTCAATTCTATTATAATATTGTACATACAATATCGGCCCATAATAATGCCTATTTTGTCCACCACTCACGATGCAGTCGACTCAGTTACCCCCAATGTGTACTCCGCACCCTGCGTAGGACGTATTTTGATTCATATTTTTTTTTATAACTAACATTTTATTTCAGATTTTTAGATTTGCCTTAGATTTTTGGAATATTCATAATTATTGAGCATTTGTCTTTGTTTTGATTGTAAATTGATTGCGCGGATCGTGTAGCAACCGTCACAGACGCTTGCGCGATAGCAACAGTGCGTAGAGTGATTGAATTCATTTCGTTCCAGTTTAATTCGTCCTGCCGCTTTCTCTTCTACTTCCACTTATCACACCATTCCACTTTCTTTTCACTTTGTCGATAACTTGAGTCACTTTTCGCCAGTTTCTTTTGTCTGTCTCTCTCCTTCTCTTTATTAAGCGTCAGCCAATCAGATATTTAATTTGGTTTTTAATGAAAAACGATTTTTTCTCAAATTAAGTCTGGTCACTCGGACTTGACCTAGCTCAAGTCGTCAATCTTACCGTTGGTCTTCAAGAAACGCATAAAATTTTGTTCACAAAAATATTAAGAATCGCTTTTTTGTATGTTGCTTTGCGCAAACCTCTTGAAGGGATTGAAAATTCACCTTTCCTTGCTTCGCGGAATACTTTGGGCACTCGGTGCAGTTTTGTAATGTTCCGCAAGCATCTCCATTGTTTGAGGATCATTGAACTTTAGTGCATGATATCGTTTTTTTCTTCGGCCTACAATCCGCGAGCGTAGTTGAACTACTTTTGACCAACATGTCGGCTACGGAGTGCCCGATACCACTTGGGCACCCCATTTTTCAAATCTCTGACCCTGATGTGACGTCACCAGATTTTCTAAACCAGTTTGGACCGGAAAATATTTGTTCGAGGCGTTCATTCTGGTGCGACAAACTTCAGCAACCAACTGAAAGGGCTGCTAAGTGCCATCACGTCTTTTCATTCGGACTACTGGAACCTTTTCTCCTAATTACTACTTACCCACTTTGGGTGATCGAACCGCCCTACGTGGAGGGGCCAGATCTCCTGTTGTTGTTTTTTGTTCAAGTATATGCATTGACGTTCGCACGAGTTGTTCCGCATTCTAATTTACTTATTTTTGAACTTCGAGTACAACGTCGAGGGCTTTGATCTATTTTAGCAAAGCTTATTTACTTTCATTTATTGTTGCCCTACTTAGGCGCTCAATGGCTATTTCAAGACCTACTATTTACTCCCATTCATTCGTTATATTCTTGCGCTACTCAGACTCGTAGTTTGAAATTCTTGATCTCAATTATTTTACTTCATTTTTTCATTTTTTGCACAACCTAGATGCATTGTCAAAAATTATTCACTTACCTTATTGAATTCATTTTATCTAATTTGAATTATCATTGGTCATACTTTTCTCTAGCGGTGTAGTAGTAGAGAGCGTGATTTCTCTCAGTAAGCTCGAGGTAAGTTGCTGTTTGAGTGATGTAACGATTGTCTTGCTGATGACGGCGGAGCTGTTGACTTTGGATTCGCGGTCAAAACTGCTGACGGTGTGCTCGCGTCAATGTGGTCGGTGACGCTGTTTCTAAGGCAGACGGCTGTGAAGCTTAGAAGTCAAAATAATCATCAGGAGGTAGGTGTCACAATGAGATTCACTTATACACAAGTACGACGACGGTGAACATAGAACATATATTCCCCAGGAACTTGAAACGGTGATAACTTGGCTGACGGTGACGGAACGGCTGTACATGACACTCGCCACAAGCGATCGTAGCTCGGGCCCAGGCGGTCGCAGACGACAAGAAACTTGAAAACAAACAAATCGTGAAGCAATTCCCCAAACGGTGGATTAACTTATCTTCGACGCTTGTGAAACCAAACTGGCTCCCAAGTAGTGACTCTACGTTAACTTGCTCAACGCTGTGAAGCCAATGATGACCCCCTCAACGGTGGTTCTACGTTAAAATAATCTAACGATACGAAATCACGAAGACCTCGTCAGCGGAGACGCTACGTTGAGTTAATCCAACACTGTGAAATCAACAAGAACTTCTTCAGCGGTGATTCTGCGTTAAATTATTCAAACACTGCGAAACCAACAATGCTTTCTCCAGCAGCGATTCTACTGTAACACAATCTAACATTAAAAACCGATGGAGACTTTCTCCCAACGATGATTCAACGGACTTATAAAGAACAAAGAAACTCACCGATTGTTTCAGGCTGTTATGCTGACGGATTTTGCAAAAAACTCCATTTGGACGGTAAACAATTTGTAGATGACGCTAGGCATCGGAGCTAGAAGCGTCCATTGCAAAAGAAGTGACTCAAGTCGGCCAAAAGGCCGTATTTATACCTAAATTTTGATGAATCCTTACTCTACTTGTCTTACAATCAATTTCTCATTGGTGCTTTAGGTGATGTGAAGAGGAGATACAGATAAGAAGAAGAAATAATTATACAAATACAAATTTCTTTACAACAAATCTCATATCCTTCTCTTACTAAATACATCCTTATAAACATTCACTTGAAACTCAAATTGTCCCAAACTCTTCCTGTCTGTCGGTAAAGTAACTACGATTTAGTCCTCGGTCGGTTTACTGTCAAATGTCAAATATTCATTTGTTCATGGTCAAAGATCAGGAGGAACATTAAACTAGATATACAATATACAACATATTCACAGAACAACGATGAATACATCCAGGATACATTAACGGTAAGCACAAGATATGAATACGGATCAAATAAATATAGGTTGATTTTAATTTCAGTTATTTTCGAAGCCCAACCTCATCCCACCACATGTTGTGAAATATTAAGATGTTCTTATTCCAACTGGTGGCTGATAATACTGAGGTAAACGATGGTGTTCTCTTGAACAGAATAACGGATAGGGTGTGCAAGATGTGAATCAATTTTGATGGATTTCATTATATTTGGCGGTAGCCGAAGGCTCTGGGATGTGCAACTGTGACGGAGTCATGGGACATAGTTCGTCACAGTATTATTGAATTACTTGAAGCTAGCAACTAGATTGACGCCTACAAACAGAATATTGACACCCATTCTCCAATTTCCCTATTATTCTTTCCAACACCATAGTTTCAGATATTTTCGTGGTTGAGTACCTTGAGAAAAATGAGTTCAACTGAGCGACGTCCTACGATTCGGTTATTCACTAATATTCTATTTTATATCTTTGCTGAAGCTAGCCTCACTTCACCCAATAATGTTCCCTGAGTCTGAGCAAGAGATAAGTAGATTTTAAAATCAGTTTGAGATTACCACTCGAATTTTACGTGATAAAATTGACATCCGATCATTCAGTGCACGTTTTTGGTATAGCTTCATTGATTTTTCCTGTTCTTTCGATCAAATACAGAAGTGATTATGGTAGATATATTCAATTTATTTCATGATCTTGTTATCTCAAATTAACATATACTTTTTGGTGTGTTCTTCATGTATTCTTCCCCGAGTCCTTCACCGAACATTTTTTGGAGCAATAGATCTGATACAACTGCAAAGAATTGAGTTACATTATGAACTCAAAGTTCGAGCCGTAAAATCAACACCCCGCTACACACTTCATAAAATGCGAAGGGAATTGTCAGAATACCTCCAAGCAAAACGGTTGTCATATTTTCCCAACAATCTTATCGAACCCTGAATGTAACAAAGGAAATAGACATCTCATTGAGAACTTTACAGGCAGTTCTAAGTGCTTGGAATTCACAACAATTTCCACCAGATTAGAACACTTGAACTCTAAGCTGGCAAGATTGGTTTGTGAGGATGCTGACCTGAGAGCCCCTATAGAACAGATGTCAAAGGAAGAGATCTTTATGCATAAGGCCGATGCGATGGACAGGTTTGCTGGAATGAGAAAGGAGGCACAGCGAGTCATGCATCCATCATCCTCTTGGAAACAGATCCCAGCAGCTCGGTGGGATCTATCATTTTCAGGAGGAGGCGATCCAAGCGTAAAAGCGTTCCTAGAAAGGATAAGAGACATCAGGATATCTCGGAATGTGTCCGAAGCGAAACTGTGCGATTCCAACAATCAACTGCTCAAAAGACGAGCACTTATTTGGTACCGCTAAGTGCGCAATTAAACAGTTCAAACATTCGACTACAAGACAGAGTTGTGAGATGAGATCTGCCGTCAAACACAAAGAGCCGAGGAGTCAATCAGTACTCACATGTCATGTATAGCGGATTTGTTCTCTCGCCTTCCCACACCACCACCAGACGTGCAGCAGCTGCAGGATATTCCGTCAGTACAGCGTCCCCTTGAGGTTTGCGAGAGGCTGTGAATGAATAAATTGATGGCTGAGAGATTTTCGCCCCTTCCTGTCAATAGAAAAGCCCTATTAGAGCCAAATTTGGCTCACCAAAGACGGTCAAATTTGGCTCAAGTACATGCTGTCGAAGCACCCACACCATCAACGATATCGATGAAACAGGTCACCTGTTGGAGCTGCAGGGCTCTTGGTCACACGGCACGGGTTTGCACGGAACCGAAGTCCGTGTATTGTTTCGGTTGTGGCCAAGCAAATGTCCTGAAAAGAAAAAGTCCACAGTGTTTGAGAAACGGCAAGCGAAGACGTTAGTAGGCCGTGGAACATCCCCTGCGCGGACGTTGACGGCCAAACAGCCCAAGGACGGACGTAGTTGTCATCATCAACTTCGTTATTTCTCACCTAGGTGTTGATCAGCGCCCGTATCTACAAATTCCTTTATTTGACGTGAAATTTTCAGGCTTGCTTGATCCGAGAACAACACGTTTAATTACATGTATTGTGACGAGGCAGTCTTTGTTCTGAATCATAATCTGCAAACTTTTTTGATAATAATTACCGTAGTTAGAAGTGATTCCTTAATTTAACTTGTCACACTACCGTTCAGCTCACTAAGCCTTTTTAACCGTAATTCTGTATTATTCGTTTGACCTTTACAATTTCTCCTATTAACTTCTCCAAGCTGCTGATGAGGTCATAACATCAAGAACTGACTCAAGTTCATTTCTGAAAAGTAACCGACTATATCACGTCCGTATTGGAATAAGAAATAACTCAAATCTCTGCCGTGTAGAGATTCTCCGTTCTGTATGGAGTTCCAGTTGAGGTTTTATTTGAAGTTCTACATCATAAGTCATTTAGGTTGAATTGCAAATCCCGCATGTCGATATTTTATACCGAATCTAGATGAAAATGACATAAGATAAGACCGTACTATAGTCTAAAATGAAATGTTACTCACCGTTTAGCAATTTATCATTCATTGTTTATTTTGAGAAGTTCATGCTCCGCCTGTCAAAGCTACATTTGTTTATTTTTTAGTCCAACTGCGTCTCTTTTTAGCTTAGATAGTTCAATACAAGGCCACAATATCAGTCACCATCGAGCGAGTATCTTAGGAACTATGATATTTATGTTTAAATTCAAATGAAATATAAATAAGGGAGGAAATGACATGAATATGATTTGTGAATGAATTATTACTGTACAAAAATATGTATTTTATTTACCGGACATTTTTCACATTGATGAGGTTGAGTCAAATCAGGAAGTACCTGAGTAAACCTGCTGAGTAAGGATTCATTATGATCGGGTTGTTAAAACAGCCTAAAATCGAACAATAAAACACTCTATTCTGAGACTTTAGCTCAGAGAATCACCTACAAAAGTTTCCGAGAAACCGATGACCAAACCGTTCCATGAAAGACCTTTCCGATTGAGTGGCCCTAGTACCGCAGGTTACCAGCAACCTCCGTTTGAGTGATTCTTGTAGCGTGGGTTACCAGCAACTCTTTTGTGAGTGACCCCCATAGCGTGGGTTATCAGCAACCTCCTTTTTGCGTGGCTCTTGTCACGTGGATTACCAGAAACCCTCTCCTTCCGTTTGAGTGGCTTTAGTACCGAGGGTTATCAGCAACCTCCGTTTGAGTGACCCTCGTAGCGTGGGTTATCAGCAACCCCTTTTTGAGTGGCCTCTGTAACGTGGGCAACCAGAAACCCTTTCTGAGTGGCCTCCGTAACGTGGGCTACCAGAAACTTCTTTTGAGTGGCCCCCGTAACAAGAGTTACCAGAATACCGTTTTTTTTTGTCGTCGTACTGTGAATTGATTTATCCTCGTTTTTCGCTGAGTATGCTCTCTTATCCGTTTTGGTTTATTTGTTTATTGTGTATTTATTATATACTGTTTGTTCTAACTACACGTTTCAGTTTCATCCGTCAGCAAACCCATTCCCATCCCGCTAGCTATCCAGCATCAACATCGCCAAATAGCTGCATTGTATTGACGCCTGAGCATATCCAACCGACAGCAGCTCCAGCGAGACGCTCCAAGAGCGTCACAGTATGGACGGCTGGGAAATTTCAGAGAACATGCATTTCAAAATTCATTCAACTGACGCGCCCATTTGTATGGTTGCTGATGGTAGAAAGTGTGCAAGTCTGAGAGCTGTTACGTTACCTGTTTTGTTGATAGATCAGCTGAAGCTGATCTCGTTTTAAATACTTCCGGAGGTGACTGAAACCTTCAGGCTCTTGCTGCGCTCACGACCTCCGAGAACGTCCTATCTTCATTGACGGACAAGCAACAGAGCGAGCTCGATTTCTTCATCGAGCAAGCGTTGGATTGGATGCAGACCATCATAGGTTGCACGACGTGGGTCAAACACAAGATACTTGCAAAGGCAGAACATATCGAACAGCGCTACTACTCAGTATCGCCAGCGATGCGAAAGCATATCAACGCTTAATTGGATGAGATGTGGAGCCTTCTTCAAGTCCCTGAGCCTCGCCTATTTTATTAGTCTCTGAAGAGGATGGAAAATCTATATTCTGCGTGGACTATCGCGAATTAAATGAGGCCACAAAAAAGATGCGCACCCCATTCCTTTTGTCTCCACCATCTTGGATCAACTCAGGGGTGCCAAGTATTTAGGCTCCTTCGACATCAAATACATGTGGAGAAGAGTGTCGCAAGCTCATAGCATTCACAGTCCCTGATCGTGGACTTTTCCAGTTCAAAAGAATGCTGTTCGGGTTGACTAACGCATTGGCAACATGACAGCTTCTTATTGACCGAGTTCTAGGATCTGAGCACAAGCTCTATATGTGTGTCTACCTTGATGACGTAGTGGTGGTGTCAGAGAGCTTCGGGAAGCACCTGGAAATTATCAAACTCATCTCCGACAGAGTTCACGCTGCGGGATTGACACTCAGTCAAGATAAGTGTCAGTTTTATCGTCTCGAGCTGAAGTATTTGGGATATATTGTGGATCGCCAAGGACTGAGAGTTGATCCAGATAAGATCAATACAATTTTAAACCTACCTGCATCCATCTGTGTATCAGAAGTTCGCAGCTTTTTGGGGATGGCATCGTGGTACAGGCGGTTTTCCAGAGATTTTCGACTGTGAGTACCCCTTTGACTGGTTTGTTGAAGCTTGGACGGAAGTGGGAATGGACGGTTGAGTGTCAGGCGGCTTTTCAAAGGCTGGAAGAGTGCCTAGTGACCGCTCCTATTCTCACTTGCCCAGATTTTTCTAGACCCTTTATTGTTCAGACCGATGCCAGTGGATTTGAACTTGAAGTAGTGTTGTCACAATCGTTTAAAGATGGTGAGCGTGTCATTGGTTCCTTGAGTCGTCCCCCAAACAGAAATGAGCAAAACTATACAACTACTAAAAGGGAATGCCTAGCCGTCGTTTGGGCTTTGGAGCGACTTCGCTTATACTTGGGAGGAACGCGCTTCACCGTTGTGACAGACCATCACTCCCTGATGTAGATGAACAATCCGAAGGATCCATCAGGTCGCTTGTGTCGCTGGGCAGTCAAGCTTCAACAACACAACTTCGAAATCGTGCACCAGACTGTCTGTCTTGCTCAGTATCACTTGTAGATAGTCTTCAAGCCTTTCTAGTGCAACCTGATAGTACTGACCCCTGGTATCAACGGATAGAAGATCGTATGCTTCAGCATCCGAGGAAGGATTCGTCTTGGCATATCCACAACAAAGACCTTTTTAAATACGTGAGGGACTCAGCAGAGGTGGTTGACGAAGCAGAGCAGTTGAAGCATGTGGTTCATAGAGATCAGCGGGCAGCAATTCTACGCCTTGTTCATGATGCTCCAACTTCTGGGCATCCTGAAGTGAACAAGATGTACAACAAGCTTAAACAACAGCACTATTGGCCGAAGATTTGAAACAATGTTGCTACGTATGTCCGGAGGTGTGTGCTGTGCCTGGAGTCGGATGTTGAACGCGATTAAGAGTTTGACGAACTTTTCAAATGTTGAGTGTGGATATTATGGGATCGCTTCCACTCACCATCAAGCAAAACCGGTATATTCTGGTGGTGTGTGACTATTTCAGCAAGTCTGTTATCACTCTACCCATCCGTACTGTCATCGCTCAGGCTGTAGTAAGCAACGTCGAGAATGACGTATTCTTGATTCTTGACGTCCCACAATTCCATCTGTGACAACGGCGTACAGTTCCAAAACGGCGAGTTCAGAGGCATGTACGAGAAGTATAGTGTGAACAACCTGTTCAACGCACTTTATCATCCTAAGAATAACTCCACTGGAAGAGTAGTTAATCGAGTAGTTAAAAAAATGCTGTCAGCATATGCTGTGGATTGTAAATGATGTGGATGCCAAGGGAGACATCCACTTTGATCAAGAGGATGTGCCACAAGGGAAGCCGGCGAACTTCTTGGAGGTCTTCTCCGAGATTCGTTAACGCTCGGATCATGTTTAGAGCCAGGCGAGAGAGCGCTATAATTTGCGCCGAAGACCAGTGGCTTATCACGCAGGTGACAAGTCTGGAGACGTAATATCAAGCTCTCCAACGCGGCAGAGAGCTTCGCAAGTTAGCTTGCAGCCAAGTTCATCGGGCCTTTTGAGATGAAGAGGACTGTCTCTGCAACTGTTCATAAGCTTGAGGATTTGAGAGGCAAAAGTGCAGGTACCTGGCATGTTGAGTATTTGAAACACGGATCAGCTGATTACAACCCTGCTATTCAACTTGATGACGTTCGGGTAATATTGATTCAAAAATGTGAGATCCTCTTATTTTCATTTCTTTTTCTTCTTCTGCCGATACTTTTTCTCTTTATTGCTACTCACCCACTCTGGGTGGTCAAACCGCCTAACATGGCTGAATTCAATTCATTTATGTTTACTGCTTTCTTCACGTGGTCATTTGGACCACATTGTTATATTGGAAAATGTTTAGGGTCAGTCAACAAAGTGTTTTTTTTTTTTGAACGCCTATGTGGTATACCTAGGTGTGAACTAGATTCGATCGAAGAAGGGCCAAATCTTATGTTGTTTTTCTAAGTATACGCATAGACGTAGGCACGAGCTGCTCCGCATTCTAATTTACTAGTTTTTGTACTCCGAGTACAACGTAAAGGGCTCTAATCCATTTTAGCAAAGCTTTTTTGCTTTTATTCATATTAGCGCTACTTGGGCGCATAGTGGTTATTTTGAGACCTACTATTTACTCCCATTAATTCGTTCTATTTTTGCGCTACTGAGGCGCATAATTTGAAACTTCTGATTTCAATTACCTCACTTTATCCTTTATTTTTCGCACCACGCAGGTGCATTGTCGAAAATTACATACTTACTTGACTAAATTCATTCATTTTAGGTAAATCCTATTCTCTTATTGAATGAAAATTGCTAATACTTTTCTTTCAGCAGTGTAGAAACGAGCGTAATTTCTCTCAATAAGCTCGAGGTAAGTTGCTGTTTGAGTTATATTAAATTATCTGGAGTCAGTAACTAGATTAACACTGGCAAACAGAATATTGACACAAATTCTCCAATTTTCCTATTATTCCTGCCAACACCAGAGTTTTAGATATTTTCGTGGTTGAGTACTTAGAGAAAAACAGTTTCAAATGCGTGTGGCGTCCTACGATTCAGTTATTCACTTATATTCTATTGTGAATCTTTTGCTGAAGCTAGCCTCACTTCACCTAATAACTTTCCCTGAGTCTGAAATAGAGATACGTAGATATTAAAATTTGAGATTACCATTCGGATTTCACGTAATGAGCTCTTGCTCCAAGAAACGTTTCGTTTAATTTTCACAACTACGTCTCTCCTATTACCATTCCTAGTCTAGTCGAGAAGTGAGTTTTCTGAGAGAAATAGTTCTGAAGGTCTCAAAAATATGAGCAATAGCTTATTTGATTCCAAATAAAATTCAAGAGAAGACATTTTCTGGATTTTTTCGCCAACAAAAATTGCAATAGTGACCATCCAAAAAGGGAAACACAAAAGAAAACACTAATTTTCTTGCAATAACTCAGAGGGATAGTGAGAATCTGAAAAAATATTTTTAAAGAGGAGAAAATTGTCAATGAACGAATCCCGCTTCTCAATTTCTGTGTGTATTGTTTGAAGGTCAAATTTGATGTTGAGAATAGGACCCAAGCAACCTTCATAGTACGAGCGCACCGGCTGTTGAGAGACGACAGAACATGAAATAATTTTTTCGCAAACTGTTAAAAAAATATCATATTTTTGTATTGCTATAGATACACTAGTGAAAAGATAAATTCTATTTTTGCTCACCTAATCTAATATATTCAGTTCAGTAATGCTACAAGGATTAGAACAAACAGGTATTCAACAAAAAAAAATATGAATTTGTACACAAAACTACTCATTTTTGAATTTAAGAATCAATTGTTGACAGTTCTTTATTTATCAAACAACAATTGCGCATTCTTTAGATAACAATACCCAGATGACTGCAAATTGATTTCATTTTGTACTTTTTTCCCACATTTCACTGAATAAAACAATAATTATTGTTGATCTATCATTTCTTGACAGTAAGCGAAAAAATATTGTGCGCGAAGTAATTGTATTTTTTGTTGCGCTTTCAAATGAATTTAATATCTCGACCTTGCGGTCTCGGTTGAAATTGAACTTCTCACGCGCAACAAAAAAAACAATCACTTCGCACACTTAATACAAAGATAACTATCTTCATAGTATTGAGCGTCAATTTGAATGGTATCATTTTAAACCTTGACAGAGAACAGTCTTGTCAAAAATGAAATCCCAATTAAATTTTTGAAAAAGTGTGAACTATATAATTTTTTCCGAACCTCCGTTTTCATTGAGAGCAACAAAAAATATTCAAATAGTTCTTAAACGAGTTTTTGGCTTTCTGAAGCCTTTCTAACATGTACACTCAACAAAATTACGTTATATGAATGTTCAAACGTAGCTCATCTTATTAATTATTGTTGTTGTTGACAAAAATTTGAAATCTAAGGAATGCTGACTTTTTTTGTATGTTATGCTATGCTGGTTCAATGCCTGACAAAGGCATTCAAAAACCTTTCTTTAATTTTTTTCTAGTCATCTGTTCATATTTTCTCTATGGAGAAATTGACATGTGTGATTCTTGGAAGAAAAATTTTTTCACCGTTCGATTCTTTGGAGTCCATAATGATTGGAAAACATTGTTTTCCTAAAAAAAAGATCTTATACCTTGAAATCGTGTTTTTCTTCTATATATCCACCATTTGAATCATAAGTGACTAAAATATTTCTCTTTCTGAAATAATAGATGACAGTTCATTATAGGACAGCAGTAGAATATATTTTTCATTCATCAATAACTCAATTTTTCTATTGAATCCTCAATTAGTTATAAGCATTTTCTGACTCTTAGTTTATTTTTACTTGCTTGTACAAGGTACAAGAAAGTATTGTGAAACCGACAAAATTCACATATCAAGATTTTGATGGGAATATCCACTTTGAGCATCCCTGAATCCATTTTGACTATTTTTGGCTTGATGTCGGTACGTATGTTCGTACGTTCGAGCGTGCGTAACTCGCAAATTTCAAAACTGGTTGAACGTATAATGTTGAAATTTTATATTAGAGACAAATATAGGGTCTAGTTGTGCACCTCGCATTATGGTCCCAATCGTCTCTACCGGAAGTGCACTTTACGTAAAACTTTTTTCGAATTTTTCTTATAAATCCAGAATGATCAATCTTAGGCTGTTGAAATTCAGTATTTGAACTTGATGTTGTATCAAAATGGTCAACTGCTATTTTTGTATGAATCGTCTGAGCCAGAAGTGCAATTTACTCAAAACTTTTTGCCATAAATCTAAAAATATCAGCCATAGCATATTGAAATTCAGTGTTTGAACTTGTTGTAGCATCAAAATAGTTATCTACTATTTTTGTATTATTCGGCCGAGCCGGAAGTGCAGTTTATGAGTATAACATGAATTCAGAATTTGCGGTATAAAGCAATCAGTTTATTTGATAAGATTAGGTAGGTAATGATAATCTGTTGTCAATTTTTCAATTTTGTTTGACATTTTATATGTCAAAATATTCTCCCCTAAATTTCATTTCGTAAGCATGACAAAAGCGATGAAATTGGGTCAGAACATGCTTTTTCATACAAATTCAAAATTAATTTTCATTATGTTGGTCACACGATCCAGCTTCAATTTCAGCATTATTGAACTCCAAATATACATACTTATCAAACCTCTTGAAGGCATGAAAAACAAAATTAGGCACTGAAATCTACGACTGTCTGACGGTCTAAAAGTATAAGGAAATATTGTGAAACGGATCAAATTCACATATCAAGATTTTGATGAATATATCCGGTTTGAGCATCCCTGGTTTGATGTCGGTACGTATGTACGTGTGTATGTATATATGTGCGTAACTTGCAAATCTCAAAATTCGTCAAACGTATATTGCTGGAATTTTGTTTAAAAGACTGGTATAGGATCTAGGATCTTGATGTGCACCTCGCATTATTGTTTCAATCGTCTGTACTGGAAGTGCACTCTACCTGATACTTTTTTTGAATTTTCCGCATAAATCTAGAATGATTAGCCGGAAGTGCACTTCATATCACAGACTTTTCGAATTTTTCTCATAAATTTAAAATAATCAGTCGCAGAATATTGAGATGTAGAATCAAGCACTTTCATAGTATATAGTTTTACACCTTGCATCATGGTTGTGATCGGCTAAGCTAGGAGTGCAGTTTACTCGTTACATTTTCAAATTCTCCGCCTAAATCCAAAAGAATTGAACGTAGAATATTAGGATACAGTATTCAAGATGAAAGTACTGTCTAGATGCTCATGTCCATATAGGTAAATGTTTCGGAAAGATTATGTATAGATATATCTATCATGATGTCCGTAACTATATCGTCAAGTCAGCACGGTTTTATGAATGGTAGATCTACTGCTACAAATTTGACTAACTTCAATGATTTCGTTGCTAGATACTTGAAGACAAATTCTCAGGTTGATGTTATCTATACCGATCTATGAAATACATTCGACTCAGTAAATCATGATATCTTACTTTTCAAACTAAAGAATCAATACATCTTTTCTTCTAGCCTCATCTTGCTTATTAAATCCTATCTCTCGAATCGTCAGCAATTTGTTCACTTCAATAATTACAGATCAGACTATTTTTGTTTTTTTTCTGGTGTTCCTCGAAGTTCATGTTTGAGGCCTTTACTGTTTATTTTGTTCATCAATGATATCACCTCTGTTACGTGCCAATTTGGCTATTGATCATTTTTTTTGTAAGGTTAAATTCTGAAATCGAAATTTGGGTTAATTTGGGTCTTCTTCTTTTGGTCAACTTCATTACTTACTTTTGGTTGAAGACATTTTAGTTTTCAATTCATATTACAAATCTTTGGATTCGTTCCTCTCCTTGGGGCTCAGTTTTTTTTTTTTTTTTTTCCCTGATATTAGATTTGTGTTTTTTATCTACTTCTGTCAATTAAGCCTAGGTCCAAGATTTTGTAATTATCGCTGTTGTAATGCGCGCGCTTTAGTCAGTGACGGTACTCAGTTTTTTTTTGAATTCATGAAAAACGGTTTTTTTTTTAATTAAGTCTAGGCGTCCGGAATTGACTCAACAGAAGTAGTCAGTCTACAGTTGGTCTTCAACTACCATAGTACTTTTTGTTCATTAAAATTTTTAAGAGTCGCTTCTTGTATATTGTCTTGCGCAATCCTCTAGGAGGGATAAAAACTAGCTTTTCTTTGCTTCGCGGAACATTTTTGGCACTTGGTGCAGTTTTATGTTGTTCCGCAAGCATCTCCATTGTTGGAGGATTATAATATTTTCTGCACGATATCGCCTTTCTGTTCGCCGACCAACTGCGTGCGTAGTTGAGCTACTTTGGACCAACATCTCGGCTACGAAGTGCCTGATACCACCTAGGCACCCTTTTTTTTTCCAATTTTTGACCCTGGTGTGACGTCACCAGATTTCCTGAGCCAGTCTGGACTGGGAAATATCTGTTCGAGGCGTATATCTTAATGCGACGGACCAATAGAGGTCAGCGAGCCCCAGCAACCAACCGGATGTGACAGCAAAGTGGCATTACGTTCGTGGTCTTGTTTTTTTTCCCTTATTCGGACTGCCGATATTTTTTTTTCTCTTTGTTATTACTTATCTACTTTGGGTAGCCAAAACAGCCTACACGGCTAAATTTAATTTACTTTTGCTCACTGTTTTTTTTTTTTGCGTGGTCATTTGGACCACGCTGTTATTTTGTAAATTGTATAGGGTCAGTCGACGAAGTAGTTTGCTTTTTTTTCACGTTTATGTGGTATGCTTCGCTGTGAACTCGATTCGATTGAAGAAGGGCCCAATTTATTGTTTTTTTTTTTTTTAGTATACTCATAGACGTACGCGCGAGTTGTTCCGCATTTCCATTTACTTTTCTTGGTGCTTTTTTTGTACAACGTCGAGGGCTGTAACCTAGCTTATTTACTTTCATTCATTTTCATTTTTGCGCTACTTAGGCGTTAGGTCATTGTAAGGCCTACTATTTACTCTCATTTATTTGTTTTTTTTTGCGTTATTTAGGCGCGTAAATTGAAATAGCTCATTTCCAATTACATTCATTCCTTTATTTTATTTTGCACTACTAGGTGGGTTGTTCAAAATACTTATTTAATTAAATTAATTCATTTTGAGTTAATACCTTTTTTTATTGAATGAAAATTGCCTATACTTTTCTTTTCAGCAGTGTAGAAGAGAGCGTAATTTCTCTCAGTAAGCTCGAGGTAAGTTGCTGTTTGAGTCATATTAAATTATTTGGGAGTCAGCAACAAGATTGACGCTGACGAACAGAAATTGACACCTATTCTCCTGTTTCTCAATTTTTCCTTTCAACACCCTAGTTCTAGGTATTTCCGCGGTTGAGTACCTTGGGAAAAATAGGATCAACTACGTGGCGCCCTACTATTTATTTCTTTACCTATATTTTATTGTATATTTTTTTTTGCTGAAGTGATTCCGAGCTTAGAATCCTAATTACACGTAAAACTTTTTATATCAATTAATCAGAAATTTTATTGTTTGCGGATGATTTGAAAATATACAAGGTAATTAACTGCTTAACTGACTATACTGAACTGCGATCTGACATTGACAATATTCATATTTGGTCTGATTCTTCACACTTATATTTAAATTAATAAATGTAAATTTATGTCATATTCCATGAAATACACTTCTACCATCTTCACTTAGCGCATGGGTACTGAAAAACTCCTAAGAGTTGAACAACATAAGGATTTGGAAGTAATTTTCGATCCCAAATTACATTTTTCGCCTCATGTAGAGAATATATGTAATTCATCTTATGAACTGTTGGCTTTTATTATGAGGAATACAAGAGACTTTTTGAATGTCACAATTCTCAAATTCTTGTACTATTATTTTGTTCGTTCCAGACTCGAATATTGTCTTGTAGTGTGGAATCCGTTATATGCAAAATATAGCGATGAGATCGAAAAAATTCAAGGAAAATGTGTTATGTACTATGCTCGTAAATCTGATCACTTCTTTGACTTCTTGACCTACTCGTTCACTAATTCCTTATGTACTCTGAATATGATTTCTCTGAAGCATAGACGTATTATGGCTCCCACCACTTATTTATATAATGTAATACATAATCGTAACGATGATAGTTCGAGTCTTTCTAACATAAACTTTACTGTTCCTCGTGTTCCATGCAGGGCTAGTTAAACCATAGATACTTTTTATATTGGTACTTTTACCACTAATTTTGAACTAAGGGCTCCTATGAGAATACTGTGTTTCATCCTCAATCAATTAGAAGGTCATGTTGAATTCGATATATACAATTGTTTATTATCTCATCTTAAATGTGTACTTAACAACTATTTCAAACTTCAATAGAACTGACAATATCTACAATATTTTGTTTGTACAATTTTCAATTTTGTATTACATACGTGTATGTGTTTATATGTATGTGTATGTATATATATATATATATATATATATATATATATATATATATATATATATATATATATATATATATATATATATATCTATATATATATATATATATTTTTATATGCATGTATGTATATGTATGTATATATATATATATATATATATATATATATATATATATATATATATATATATATATATGTGTGTATTGTATATATTTTTTCATGTGTTAACTTTCAGGTATTTTTATAATTGGCTGTATCTCTCTCCAACCATCTTTAATTGGGGATAATCCCGTTGAGCGGTTGATATGAATAAATAAATGAATATCATTCTTATTCGAGATTGACTGAGTCGAAAATGCACTGTACTTGACGATCTTGAAATTTTGCGCATAAATTTGGAGCTGTTAGTTGTAGAACTCTGGAAATCAGTATTTAGGAATGTTGTAGCATTGACACCTATTCTCCTGTTTCTCAATTCTTCCTTTCAACACCCTAGTTCTAGGTATTTCCGTGGTTGAGTACCTTGGGAAAAATAGGATCAACTACGTGGCGCCCTACTATCTATTTCTTTACCTATATTTTATTGTATTTTTTTTTTTGCTGAAGTGATTCTGAGCTTAGAATCCTAATTACACGTAATACTTTTCATATCAATTAATCAGAAATTTTATTGTTTGCGGATGATTTGAAAATATACAATGTAATTAACTGCTTAACTGACTATACTGAACTGCGATCTGACATTGACAATATTCATATTTGGTCTGATTCTTCACACTTATATTTAAATTAATAAATGTAAATTTATGTCATATTCCATGAAATACACTTCTACCATCTTCACTTAGCGCATGGGTACTGAAAAACTCCTGAGAGTTTAACAACATAAGGATTTGGGAGTAATTTTCGATCCCAAATTACATTTTTCGCCTCATGTAGAGAATATATGTAATTCATCTTATGAACTGTTGGCTTTTATTATGAGGAATACAAGAGACTTTTTGAATGTCACAATTCTCAAATTCTTGTACTATTATTTTGTTCGTTCTTAGACTCGAATATTGTCTTGTAGTGTGGAATCCGTTATATGCAAAATATAGCGATGAGATCGAAAAAATTCGAGTAAAATGTGTTATGTACTGTGCTCGTAAATCTGATCACTTCTTTGATTTCTTGACCTACTCGTTTACTAATTCCTTATGTACTCTAAATATGATTTCTCTGAAGCATAGACGTATTATGGCTTCCACCACTTATTTATATAATGTAATACATAATCGTAACGATGATAGTTTTTATATTGGTACTTTTACCACTAATTTTGAACTAAGGGCTCCTATGAGAATACTCTGTTTCATCCTCAACCAATTAGAAGGTCATGTTGAATTCGATATATACAATTGTTTATTATCTCATCTTAAATGTGTACTTAACAACTATTTCAAACTTCAATAGAACTGACAATATCTACAATATTTTGTTTGTACAATTTTCAATTTTGTATTACATATGTGTATGTGTTTATATGTATGTGTATGTATATATATATATTTATATATGCATGAATGTATATGTATATATATATATATATATATATATATATATATATATATATATATATATATATATATATATATATATATATATATATATATATATATAAATTAAATCAATCACTCGATGGATTTGATTTTTAAAAATATTTATTTTGCTAAGCACAAGTACATACAGCCGAATACAAGTTACTTGATGAGCACTGCTCGAGAATCTTACACAATCTGACTGTCTAACTAACTTAATTCTATTTAAATAACTACATAGCATGATCTTTCTGCTGAATGCAGTTTAATATTACATTCATAGGAAAACTACCGTGTGAACGGTGCAATGCTGATGTAATAAGAGTTGGGCGTCTATATAATTCCTCCCCTACTGGACGAAAGAATACCTGTTGAATTGTCAATAGGTGTTGTTTCGATAATTTGATTCTTAAATTTCTTTTGTTTATTAATTAATTTTCTTTTCATAATTTCTGAATGAATTTTCTTCAATAAAAGCATTGCAACAATCACAATTACTAAATACAATAAAATATCATAAAATATAGAATGTGATTCAAATTGATGGATTTCATTTAAATGCATAGTTTGTTGATCTGGTACTTTAATTATTTCTAAACTTCTTATGTTCAAAGTTTTATTGAATACTGATTTATTTTTATCATTTTCAATATTCACATTAATCACTTTATCATAATCGACATTACTATGAAACTTTTGTTTATTTATCAAACAATTTTTTACTGAATAAATACCTAAAATTTCTCTCTCCAATATTTCATCATCACATTCAATATTTAACAACTCTTTATGAGGTAAATATAAATAAACTATATCTGAATTTGGGATTGAAATTACTTCATTATGATTCAAAACTTTAACATAATTACACTTATCATTATTTTTATGAAAATACAAATTCTCTAAACAATTGTCTTGAATTGAACTTCCTTGACTACAAATATATAATTTATTCTCAACAAGGGTACATTTATTTAAATAATTCATATGTCCGTTGGATCTTGAATAAAAACCTGGTACTAAGTTTAACGTCACAAAGTTATTGTCATGTATTGTAGGTATAGGGGTTATTTGTAAAAGTTCGGTCTGTATAAAAGGAATAGGAATATCTATTATTATATCTAAAATGAATTTTTCATATTTGCAATAAACTTTCACTAATTGTTGATTCTGCCAATTTTTTATTATAAGATTTTTGAAACTATTAGGTAATATTTTACCAATTTCCAATTTAATATCTTCCCTAGATAATATTCCAAAATAAAGGGTATTTGTTTCACAAAAAGCAAAAGTAGTTTCGATTTCATTGAAAATACTAATTAAATTTGTTGAAACGAATAACAATTGTGTGATAATGTTTTCCAAATAAAGTTTATCATTATCGTCTATTATTTTACCTATAACAGTTCCTAATTCATTAATTTTATTTTGGATAATTATATTATTATTATTAATTTTCTCTACCTGACTATTGAAATAATTTGAAATATTCTTATTGAAAACAATAATCTGATTCATATTATCTTTTAAAATATTCTGATCTTCATTTATTGATTTTAAGGCAGTATCATACTTTTCTTGATCCGATGCATCTAAATTCCCTGTAATACTTTTTATGATTGACCCTAATCCATTTATTAAACCACGTTTACTTCTTGAAGTATCATGTAAAAGAATTTGTATTTTATTATTTACTATTGCTAAAAAGTTCTCCAACATTATAAAATTATTATTCAATCCTTGTATATCTTTACTATCATATCTTCTTTTGCCTATTTCTAATTTAAGCTTGGTATATTGCATTGTTAAATTACTATAAGATTCCTTAATTTTATTCAAATTTAATCTAACATAAATATACTTATTATTAGTGGAAATTAAAGCATTTCCTAATCTGAGGATATTAATTCCGGGATTGTCTCGTTCATCTTTGAGGTTGATGGTTGTGCTTGCTCGCACGATTCTGTAAATTTACGATAAGGTTTCAGCTTATCTATTTTGATCTTTTTGTCTTTGTCTGTGATAATTTGTGCCCTATCTTTGATGTAGGTTTTAACAATTTGCTTTTTGAATTGAGGTTTTTCTATTTTACCAGTATTTCTCTTAGCTTGTTGTTCATAAACTTTATTCTGCAATTTGCAGCTTTCTACTTGAGAGGTAGCATATTTTCTTTTACTTTTTTCTAACAATATTCTATTCTCATCATACATTTTTTTCATAATTTCTTTATGAATTTGGACATAATTATCTGTAACGATTTCAGGTGAAACATCTTCTTTTGATTCATTAAAATGACCGAAAACTATTTCATTTGGAGTGCGTTTAGTTATTGAATGTATGGACTGATTATATGCCTGAAGAGCGTACCGAACTTTACCACTAATACTTAGGTCATTAAAATCTTTATTTTGCTCTAATATCCTCATATGCTCTATTATAGTGGAATGAAATCGTTCAATATTTCCATTACTTTTGGGATTATTCACACTGATTAAATGTATACGGATATTTTTTGTAGATAAAAAATTATAAATCAATTGATTATTGAATTGTAAACCATTATCTGAAATAATTAACTTTGGGTGGCCAAATATCGAAAAGTATTTTATTAATTTTTGAACTACTGTTATTGTATTTGTTTCTGGGAGATGGTATATTTGAGCATGTTTGGAAAAACTATCAATTATTGTAAGAAACTTTTCTTTCTTCAAGGAAAGTATATCGATGTGAATTATTTCAAGTGGTTTTAAAGCAGTAGGTGTTTTTAATGTGGGGATCTTAATTGGATTCCTTTCATATTTATTTTCTTGGCAAGTATCACAATTATTTATAAATTTTGAAACCGTTAATTGCATATTAGGCCAATAATATTTTTGTTTCAATTTTTGATATGTTTCTATAATTCCTCGGTGATTGGTTTTACCGAGATGATAATTCTTAATAAGGTCGATCTGATCATCAGACGACTCAATGTCTTGCAATTGTTGGTTACAACAAATTAGTTTATAAGTACCTGGCTGAAAATAGATCTGTAAAATTGAATTTAACATTTTTTTGAACATTTCAGGGACTATACAATGATATTGAATTCCTGGAACTAAATATTCCTTTATAAATTTCAATAATGTGTCTTTATGATTTGTTTTATTAATGTACATATAAATTCTTTGTTTTTCATGTCCAAATAATTTATTTATATCAACTGTATTTTTGGTATTTGTTTCTTTGAATATAATTTGATTTTTGCCAAAATTTATAGGTACTTCTTTATAGCTAAGTCCATTTATGGGTGACTCCTCATCTGAATGTTGGGTACAACTATCTGTATCTTTATCAGCTAAAACAGAATTGGCATAATTCTGGATATTAATTGGAAGAAAAATATTTATTTGAATATTTGTACTTTTAAATACTGACTGTAATAATTTTTCTATATCTGACCAATTTTGTTGATCTAAACCTGACGCTATCTGAGGCATATTAATAATATTAATATTGTTCTGTACTAAATAATCTCGTAACTGTTTTAAACATTTTTCTATAACTTTTAAATTTGGCTTGTCAAAATAATTTTCTTTAGTAATTAAATGAATTATCAGTCTGGGCAACATTTGAATAGCAATATCTTGGTCAATTGAAATCTGATCCAAATTTATACGAGTCTGAAATTTTTCATTAATTTGTTTCGCAAAACCTTGTTTCATTTTGAAATCTTTAGAGACACAATGTACTATAGGCTCATTATGATCGAAAATATTTGTATTCTTATAATTGATTTTAAACGGTTCTGGTATTCTGGATAAATAATCCGCGACATAATTTTGTTTACCTTTTTGATATTCTATATCATAATTATATTCTGATAATAGCAATTCTTCCTCGGTCGTGGAATAGTTTATTTCGTGTTCGTTCAAAGTTCTACTAGCATACGCTATAGGTAGATCTTTCCCGTCTATGTTTTGTGACAAAACTGCGCCTAACGCAAAGTTAGAAGCGTCTGTCGTTAATCTGAACTGTTTTGAAAAGTCAGGATATTGTAATATTGGGGAGTTCGATAACAGTAATTTACATTTCTCAAAACAAGAAATGTATTCTTTATCTTCAATATTAATTTTAGCATTTTTCTTCAAACATTTAGTAAAAACTTTAGTTAATTTTGCAAAATCTCTTATGAATCTTCGATAATAACCGAGTAAGCCTAAAAATGATTTTATTTCTTTCTGTGTTTTAGGGATTGGAAATTTTTTTATAATTTCAATTTTCTCAGGATTTGGTTTAATGCCTTCAGTTGTTATTAAATGGCCAAGATATGCGACTTCTTTTCTAAAAAACTCGCTCTTATCTAATTGTAATTTGAGATTTGCTTCTCGCAATCTTTGGAAAACAATTTTGATATTCTGAATGTGTTCTTGCAATGAAGTGCCTAAAATAATAATATCATCCAAATAGACAAAGCATATTTTATTAATGAGATCTTTTAAAACAAAATTCATTAGCCTTTGAAAGGTACTAGGGGCGTTTTTAAGTCCAAATGGCATTCTAAGGTATTCAAAATGTCCGTGATCGGTTGAAAAAGCAGTTTTCTCTACAGATTCGGGATCCATTTCAATCTGATGGAATCCACTTGTCAAATCGATGGTTGTAAAATAATTAGACTTTCCTAACTTATCTAATATTTCCGTAATATCAGGTATCGGAAACTTATCGTCAATGGTCTTGGAATTCAGTTTCCTATAATCTATCACCATTCCAAATTTCTTTTTACCAGAAGCATCTTGCTTTTTTGGTACAATCCAAATCGGACTATTCCAGGGAGAGTATGAAGGTCTTATGATTTCTTGTTCTAATAATTTGTCAATTTGGTCATTTACTTCATCTTTATAAATTATAGGATATTTGTATGATTTCTGATATACAGGTGTTTCATCTGTTGTTCTAATCTTATGCTTTATTTTATTAGTGAATGTGAGATTTTGATCGTCAATTATAGTTAAATCTCTAAATTCTTTAATTAATCTATTCAATTCTTTTTTCTCTAGATCATTCAAATGTTCCGTTCTTAATTTCAATTCATCACAAATTTCATGCAAATTTATTTGGAATTTATTTTCGTGAAAATAATTAAATTCGAATTTATATCTACCTAAAAATCTAACTGTTTCATCGCAATAATTTATTTGTGCGTTCAATAATTTTAAACCTCTATTGCCAATTACAATATCAAAGTCTTTATGAAACTCGTAAATATAACATTTTAAATTCTTAGTATATAATTCTACAAAGGTGAAATGATTTCCATTTGAAATGGCATTTGCAGTTTGAATTTCGAAATATTCAGGAAATATTTTGAACTTATTTTTATTTTTATTCACAAAATGTTGACTAATAAAATTTTCGGAAGATCCTGTATCTATTAAAACTCTACAATTTTGAAACTGAATGAAAGGTAGCTTGGATGTATAACTAGCTAAGGATTCAAATTTTCTTGAGGCTTCAACAAAAAATTTTCATTGTCTGATTCCACTTCTACATTCGAATCAATATTTTCTTCCTCGTTTGTATCTTCATCGTATTCGTAAACCGTGTTTATTTCATTACTGGAATCAACACAATTTTCTAACATTTGTAAATCTTGTCGCTGTCTTTTTAATTGTGGTTTAAAAGTTTTTGTACTGATAGACATAGGTTGTGGATAATTGAATTTGGGTTTTATTTGTACTGGTTGACTTGGAAAATTTTGTTGTTGTGGGTATCGAGTCATTGGGGATCGATATTGATTCTGGTTCTGGAAATTATTATTAGGCTTATACATGGGAGTTGGTACATTGATCTTATGTTTTGGCAAACTCTGTTTGTTTATACTAGTATGAATATACTGGAAATCATTTTTGATCAAATTTTGTATTTCACATAGGGATTTTGGATTTCTAGCTGCTAGCTGGCTTCTATACGGTTCCTTACAATTTATAATAAAATTATGAGAGGCATAAGTGGACATGAATATTTGCAAATTTTCAAATCCCGTTCCAAAATTCAATTTTAATAAACTCATTAGTCTGTTAAAAATATCTTCATATTTATCAAAATATATAAAAACGTCTTCATTCGATTTTTGTTCTAAATGAGAAAGTTCGGTCAAAAAGTGGACTTCATTTCTTTTGTCTCCGTATTCTTCTACCAATAATTGTTTTAAACTATTCCAATCAACATATGTTTTAGTTGCTAATTTTTTATTCGCTTCTTTTGTGATTTTATTTCTTATTGTATGTAAAATAATTCTTCTGATAATAGCAGATAAATTTTGTTTATTGATTATTTCAAGAATTTCGTCACAAATGTTGATAAAGTGAGGCAAAGTTCCGGTACTTCCATCATATTCTGGAATTATTTCTAACAATTCCTTGATTTCTGAAGGAATTTTAGGGATTGCATTAAGTAAAGGATTTTGGAGGACAGGTGTCGTCATTTTGTAAGTTGCTGTTCGTAAAGAACTTTAAATTGTTTAAAATTATATAAAAATAATTTGTTGAATGAATTTGTGATAGTTATTCGTATTGTTGTTACGTTAATGTGCTAGACAGTGATTCGCTTAAAATACGTTAATTTGTTTTAGACAGTGATTCGAATTTTCGCGTTAATTTGAACTAACAGTGATTCGTTCAACAAACAACAGGGGAATAAAATAATATGACTTACAATAAGGCAATTATTATGTTGACTACGGCCAATTTCATGGTCCTTGTCTTTGGGATGTATGCGTTGTTGGTTCCTGATGTTCGCTCAGGTGGATGTTGATTTTCGCTCAACAGCTGGGCTGGAGATGTCTTTGGAGTCGGCTTACAGTTGATGCTCTGACTTCTAGGACTTCTCGGAATTAACGACGATATGATTTGCCTTTCCTCGTCGGAGATTGCGTGGAGATGATTTGTTGTATTTTATGATGTTTTATGGCGGCGTTGATGCACTTGGAGTTTTGCTATTCTCAAGTTTTAGTGAGAAATCTTCAACGAATTAATCTCATCAAGAGTTTTAGTGAGATTCCGGATTTCTTGAACACTTTGAGAAGGTTTTGGTTCTTTTGATGCCGTATTAAACACTTGAGAGTGACGACTAAACTCTTCAACGAATTGGATACTCTTATTTTGAGAATCTTCGGAGTTAAAGTCTTTCTGGCATCCTACCACGACTGCGCCAATTAAATCAATCACTCGATGGATTTGATTTTTAAAAATATTTATTTTGCTAAGCACAAGTACATACAGCCGAATACAAGTTACTTGATGAGCACTGCTCGAGAATCTTACACAATCTGACTGTCTAACTAACTTAATTCTATTTAAATAACTACATAGCATGATCTTTCTGCTGAATGCAGTTTAATATTACATTCATAGGAAAACTACCGTGTGAACGGTGCAATGCTGATGTAATAAGGGTTGGGCGTCTATATAATTTATATATGTGTGTATTGTATATATTTTTTCATGTGTTAACTTTCAGGTATTTTTATAATTGGCTGTATCTCTCTCCAACCATCTTTAATTGGGAATAATCCCGTTGAGCGGTTGATATGAATAAATGAATGAATATCCTTCTTATTCGAGATTGACTGAGTCGAAAATGCACTGTACTTGACGATCTTGAAATTTTGCGCATAAATTTGGAGCTGTTAGTTGTAGAACTCTGGAAATCAGTATTTAGGAATGTTGTAGCATAAGAATAATGACTTACTGTTTCCGTAGCGACTGACTAGCCGTGGAATGATGAGATGTTGTGTTTGATTATATATATCCAATGATGTACAAGTAAGTCACGTGATGTCCACGTCAGACTTTTTTTCTAAGGCTACAAAAAATCACAAATGTCACTATATGGAATCAAATGCTGGAATTTCTGAAGCATTTGTAAACATACCACGAAATCAAAATTGAAGCGGCTACTGGATTTGTCAAGTAACAAGCTGCGGTATCTTTTAAACTATAGGAGATAGTGTGAACACCATCCAGAATAAGTCTCAGAGCATCAGTTGATTCTCAAAATAGAACTTTTGTTGAGTCTGTATCTGCCAAGATACAATTTAAACATGCATTTGTTCATGAGAACTGCCATTCTCTACATTTTACTATGCTCATATCTCATGAATAATAACAGTTAGGAATACCAATTTCGGGGACAATTTTGTATTTATCTGCCTTTTATTTCACTATCAGATATATTTTTGGCCCAGTCTTCAATATGAATGGAATTCAACCACCCAACAAGTAGACATATCTGGAATTTCCTCCTACTACATTTGGAATCTGCTCAATATGCACCAAATATGGAGACGATGACCTCTATGAGCTGCCCATTCTATATGGCCCAAAAATCGTAGTATACATAAAACCTAGTTTCGAGTAAACAGTCTTAATCACTTCCAAGGTCAAATCTAACAAGAAGCGTGTACTGCAAACACATTTGCATCACTTTGAAGTCAAACTTTGGGCGTTCAGTGTATCTGTATCGTGCATTGTTCACTCTATCTGTCTGAGCTTTATTAGCCATTATATTATTCAATTTAGTGTTGTGAGCTAGCTGATAGCTCCTACCAATTGGAAAATTTGTCTGTCATTGAGTTTCATGGGTTTGGTATGTTTAGCGTCACATGTGGTGACGCGACGCTGTGTTTGTGAGATTTGATCCTTCTTGTTTGGAGTGTTGGTATCTCTAGCTATCTGGGATATCAATGCAATCGGTACTCACAGCTTGACCATGTGACGGTGGTGATTGTTTCCAACCGCATGTACTTTGTGTTATTACGATAACGGTGTTATTGCAAGAGTGGGTAAATCAACCAACCTGCAGACATTGGTACGGCATTACGATACTGATAGTCATTCGTAGGTGTCGTCAAACGTGAGAGAGACAGTGCTCGTGACTCAGCTATCTGGGAGGTAGTACCACGAATGCTACATTATTTTGTCGATGTTGCGCGGAAATATGTGCATGACGACCGCAAGTACTGTATATTATTGCGTGCAACGAGGTTATTCGAAGAGTGGGTGAATCAACTAACTCGCGTATGTCATGAGCAGCGATGTTCTTTATTGTACTGGTAGCTATCTATTGGCAAACTCAACCACCTATTTGTTAGCTTGATATCTTATCCAGCTTCTAAGGCGAGGGTATCATTTTTATATCCGTTCTAGTAGCCTTAACTGGACCTGGAATGCTCCGATGGCAGGTAATTGATATTTGTGACTCTCTGATGACATTCCACAGAGCATTGTGGCTCAAACTCATATTTCGTTTGGAAGAACTTGGCTTGTCCATGCCCAAACATCTGACCAGCCTCCTATTACTGACAGCAAGGCCATCAACAGCTCATCAGCCAAACATAAGTTATTTCCATATTTTCTTATTATAGTTTATTATATGTGTTATTGATTATCAGTTATAACTATTATCATTTCATCCCTTTAAAATTGATATTTTCATTAGTAATTCAAAGAACTAATTAACAGAGCGAGTCTGAGACTGATTCCTCTTGTTCAGGGACCAAATTTATGTTTTGACAAGGTTCTTAGGGCATCCATAAAGCTGCATATTCCATTTTAGTCCTGCAAACATTTCAATGTCCATTTTTCTACGCTCTTGAAAGATTCTTTCTTCTGTTTGAATAGCAAGGAGAGAGTTTTCGTGATATTGAATATAAGTACCAAATATATTATGATGTTTATATGTTTGGAAGAACGCAATTTGTGATAATAAAAGAATATTTTCGACTATTTTATCACTTGAACATAACCCACAAATGCTAATGACTCAAACAATCAATAAACCAATACAACATGGAAGTTTTGTTATTCGTGGTAACCTAATTTGAAATTGAAATAAATATTATCAACAGAAGTTACAAGAGCTCTTAATTTTGCTAAATATATTTTTGCTTGCACGAAACCTTGTTACCTAGCAATTTGACAGGAAAAATGTTCTCATATAATCACGACGAGGTGGAGTGATATTATTTTTTGAACAGTTCTCGAGTCTGATTGTTGTCAGGTTACAAGGTTGAGTTGTCAAACCCAAATTTATTTCAAGAAAAATAAAATGTCAGAGTATAATTCGGCGAGATAATTTAACGACATTTTATTCATGAAAACAGTTCATTTGAATGCGTAATTATTGAGAGTACGATCATTATACATCGTCCAATCTGACATAATCCTACTACGTATTGTCTAAAATCTTCTCCATCAATTTCCCGCATACTTTGAGTCCAATCTAGTCAAATATCACAAATTTGACATAGTGTTGAGTCTCTTTCTAATTTATAACTCTGATTTTCACAAAATACCACGTTACACATACAACGGTATGTCACTATTGGTGTCAAATTTTGTTCATTATGCGCAATGACGTCACATTCTAGGAGCGAGACTTGTAATTTAAATATTCGATGCATTATTCACGTCATATTTATGAACGGAGAGGATATTTTGATATTTTGAGTGTTCAAAGGCATCCAAATTATTATTGTTATTGTGTTTTTGTGATTATATGTATATTGGAATTATAGTTTACAATACTGAATTGTGCTGTAGATTAGTGACGAACAGCAATTGACTCCAACTCACCGAATACTGAGTAAGTGAAAAACAAGATATCTGAAAGGTTTCATGTGACTATTCTGCATTTTTTGCACTTTGATACCAACAATAGTAAATCCTATTGGAATCACAGAATGAGAATCTCTTGAAGCAAATCAAAAAAGCTAAACTTTCCACTTCCCAAAAATAGAATACTCTTTGAGCAAAAGTGTTTGCTCCAGGACAAATAAAAAAGTTGTTCAGCTCAAAGGAAAATATAGGAAAATAAATATGTTTTATTGGGTATAAGTTCTGTAATTCATTAGAAACACAACGTTCCAACAGCAAAGTGCTGCCTTTTTCAAGTGAAAAGAAATATAAATATGAATAAACAGAATTATCAAGACAACAAAAATAAAAATAAGAGTACAAATAATAACTGGATTAGTTCAAAATATATTAACTCCTAGGATCGTAGAGCTCTGCCTGTAATTGATGATTCAATATCCACAGGTCTTCAGGAGATAATAATGAAGGTCTAAATAGAGAAATTGTCAACTCCTTGTGGTTCTAGGTCAATCTGGCTCTACTCTTTTTGGTTTGGCGCATAACTGAACCATCCACAGATCTTCAGGAGGTGGTGATGAAGTAACTCTTGCAAGTAGATTCGTAGAAACAAATAACTTGGAATTATGAACAAATTATTGGTAGCCATGATCGATTAAGTTTATAACCAATATTTAGATTCAAATTATAAAAATAAAAGTACAAATAATAACTAGATTAGTTCAAAATATATCAACTCCTAGGATCGTAGAGCTCTGCCTGTAATTGATGATTCAATATCCACAGGTCTTCAGGAGATGATAATGAAGGTCTAAATAGGGAGATTGTCAACTCCTTGTGGTTCTAGGTCAATCTGGCTCTACTCTTTTTGGTTTGGCGCATAACTGAACCATCTACATATCTTCAGGAGGTGGTGATGAAGTAACTCTTGCAAGTAGATTCGTAGAAACTAATAACTTGGAATTATGAACAAATTATTGGTAGCCATGATCGATTAAGTTCATAACCAATATTTAGATTCAAATTATTCGGTGATTTTTTAATTTCAATTGCTTCTCTTATAAGCCTCTCGAACCAATTGTTCTCTTTAGCCAGAAGCTTCGTATTATTGGAGTCAATGCCATGTAATTCTTGAATAGCTTGCTCAGCCACAGCAGAATTTTCTGGATGGTTCAATCTTATATGACAAGAATGCTCTTTCAATCTTGTTTCTACAGTCCTCTTAGTTTGTCCAATATATACCCTGCCACATTGACAAGGAATCTTGTATATACCTTGATACTGTAGAGGAACTCTGTCTTCAACATTACCAATAAGATTTCGAATTTTTAAACTGGAAGTGTATGAAGTTTTAATGTCATATTTATGTAAAAGCCTTCCAATTTTATCTGTTATATTGGCTACGTAAGGTAACGTAACAAATATTCTCTTATTATTTGGATCTTGAACAGGTGGCGTAGAATTCTTCTTTCTTAGTGCTTTCTTAATCTGTGTTCTATTATATCCATTCTTCAAGAATACATCATCCAAAAACTTGATTTCATCAGAAAGTTTACTTGGATGACATAATGAAGAGGCTCTCTGATATAAAGTTTCGATAGTACAAAATTTCTGAGCAGGATGGTGATTTGATGACTGATGTAAATATTGATTTGTATGGATCGGCTTCCTATATACAGAATGGATAAGTTTGCCATTACCTTGGTTCTCTAGGTGAACGTCCAGAAAAGGAAGACAGTTATTTTCTTCAACCTCAATACTGAATTTAATGTTCCTATGTTGCATGTTAAGAAGATCCAAAAAAACATTCAATTCATCTCTACCATGAGGCCAAACAGCAAAGACATCATCAACGTAACGAAGCCAGACAGTAGGTTTCTTCATAGCAGTGCTTAAAGCTTTTTGTTCAAAACTCTCCATGTAAAAATTAGCGATCGAAGGAGAAATAGGGGAACCCATGGCGACACCATCAATTTGCTTGTAGAAATTACCATTAAAGATGAAGAAACAAGAAGTCAAACAATGTTTAAAAAGCTTGACAATATCAGATATAAAATGATCTTCTAATAATTTCAGAGTGTCGATAATAGGTACTTTCGTGAATAAAGATGAAACGTCAAAACTGACAAGTAAATCATTATCTGTCAATGTCATATCACTAATCAAATCCATAAAATGTCGGGAATCCTTGACATATGATGTAGTATGACCAATCATCGACTTCAACAAACTATCCAAATATTTGGCTAATCCATATGTTGTTGAGCCTATTGAATTGACAATAGGTCTTAGAGGAACATCCTTTTTATGAATTTTTGGAAGACCATAAAACTTGGAAATGACAGGATCTTGGGGAATAAGCTCTTTCTGAATATCTTGAGGTGAAGAAGATTGTTTCAAAAGTTTTGTTGTTTGATATTTTGAAGAGCTAAGTGGATTACTATTAACTTGAATCTAGGCAGCATCATCCAGTAATTCATTTGCTTTTTTAATGTAATCTTCTTTATTCATGATGACCGTAGCTTTGCTCTAATCAGCTGGTGAAACAGCAATATCCTTATTATTTCTTAACTCCCTTAGGCACTGAAGTTCACTTCTTGATAAGTTGGATTTGACAGCTGGAGCCTTCTGCAAAATACGCACAGTTTCATGACGAATTTCTAGGGACTTTTCTGCAGGTAGCAAATTGATAGCAGCTTCCACATTCGTTATAATTTCTTCAACAGGAATACGGCTAGGAGTGATTCCATAACCCAAACCTTTACATAAAACATCACAAGCAGTATCTGACAAAGAATGATTACTGAGATTGATCACTAATTTATTTTTAGGTAATGAGTGGGTGTCAGTTTCAAGATTATGTTTCTCAAATAATTTATTAAATTTAGTTTTTTGTGAATTACTCAACTTTTGATGTTAATCTGTTGAACGAAGAGTAAGAATACTATCCAAAATTGTCCAATCTTCTGGTGCCAGAACTGAAGACAGGTATAAATGAAGAGAACAACATTCTTTGTCCAGGCGATCAATTTCTTTTCTAATAAACTGAATTCTTTCCCGTAGCATGACAAAACTTGCACGATTTACAATTAAATATAGGATTTCGTTCGTCCACAAAAGATATCGCTTCAGCCATTTCACTGCAAAGTGTAAGCTCGAGAGCTTACAGATATTTGAGAGCAAATAATTATCCATTATCAGCTATGTCAACATTAAAAGGTTGGGCTGATAATTTTGATGTCAATGAGGGAATTTTAAAAAGTGTTATAACACTAATGAAGAAAAGTGCTCTGATTTCCGCGTTCTGAAACAAAATGGATATAGAAAAGAAAAAAGAGCAGGCCATTGGACCACACAAAGCTTTTTAGGCAGTTATGGCACGCGGACTGATTTCAAATTGGAAACAACCCCTTTATTTGAAATTTGATCAACCAATGTTGAGAGAAATTCTTGAAGAGATTATTCCTGAGTTTGTAGATCAAATTTCATTGTGGTTGCCATTTCAATTGACATGAATTGTAAAAACTGCTATTTTTCCATCCATATGATGATGCTTTTGAGATTTTTGTTCCCGCAGACGTGCCCCATCTGATAAATTTCGTATCACTTTTAGAACAGGCGATTAAAGTATAGCCCAAATGAGGTGGTTTTTAACTCATCTGAAGAATTGAAAATTCATCGCACTTGTTGAGTTTTCTTTGTATCATTCGAGATCGAATCAAAATAACTCTCAAGAGAGTACATGTACAATTACATTTTCAACAGTACATTTAACTTCCAAAAAATTAGAAATTCTAATAATTGAAAGTTTATATAATCATCTACAAAAATAAGGAATATACCCTTATAGTGTACAGATTACTCTTTATTTCAGTGAATTCTACACTGAGAAGATCATCAATTCACTTTTAAGAATAGTATATTTTATTCGATTGAAATGCTGAATATATTCTATAGAAGTGTTCTCAGTAATTGGGTCTGAAACAATTCTCGTTTTAAAAAACAAATATATCATTCCATTCTTACACAAATGTCATACATATTATGTAAAAGAAGCACATTTTGTATCAAATAATAATTCAAACATCGTGAGAAGTGCGACGGTGATTCTCCAGAAATTTTTCTGTTGAGATTAAAGTACGTTACAAAATGTTAAAAATTATATGATCAATACCAATGCGACATGTGGTTCAGCCTCAGATGTGTAACGTAGGTACTCAAATCTTAACAGACGGAGTCATTGAATACCACCTCAATCTATTAGCTCAAATTGCCATACGCAACAATGATACCAAAAGTGATTCCTCCGTTGGAATCACATTTTGATCACTGTTGTTGAAGAATTGATCAAAAAGTTGGAAAGCTTCCAAAGAGTTACATCCTCGACTACAACATATATGATATTTAGTAGATGGTACAGTTTATACAAAATATTCTTGCTGTCAAATGGAATGATTTTCTATTCAGCTACAATGAAATAACCATCATTTGGAAGAACTAAATAGGGCTGCGTTTTCTTAGTTTCCTCAATTTTCACCTCAAAACATATCAACGATAACTTGTTTGCATCGTCTAAAATATTTTTATACTTCCAGTAAAGATATTTCGCATATATTCCTACTTAAAATTTTTCATTTACACACGTTTCATGAATTTATTGGCCTTATCAATAGTAATCAAATGAACAATTAATTCAATGGAAAGAACTCACTCAAAATTTTTCCATGACGTCTCCTCATCCACTCCGTTTTCTATTGCGAATTCTTTCAGCTCGTGCGATCTCATTTTTCTGTGTTGTACAACAAGCAATCGACATGACATGATACAACATCCAATCACTGAGAGATTGTGAATCCTTGAAGTACACGTTCGCAATAAATATCACATGACGCATGCGCAAATTAACAAAGTACCGTCAAAAGAATATATTTTTATCATAAAGAGTTACTTTCACTCTTTTGGACTTAATTTTCATTTTTATAAGATTCAAATGGTTGATTATACATCCCACTAGGTAAATTTTGATACTTACTAGGTGAAATGTAGTCAAGTGGAGAGTGAAATATGCTAATTCAAAGAATAAATTTCACTCGAAATTTGATTACAGGCTTTTCAACCAAATGGTGCAAAAAGCTCACACCTAATGATGAAAATATCTTTATCTTTATTCAAGTGGTTAAATTTTCATCATCTTAATTAGATCAAACTCCATCAGATCAGAATACACTCAAACTTGAGTGAAACAGTTTTTACTCCGTAGAAGATAACAATTTCCACTCTTTTGTTTTTAGAGAGTAAGAAATCCCCTTGTAGGCCAGGGATCCATAATTGATGACTAAATAATAGATACTGATTACTTTGAAGCGCTCCTTAATATATCCAACTCGGAGTTGTAATGATAACCTCGCAGATGGCGGGAATGTTAGCTCAGGCGTCGCAGTCAAAACTGCTGACGGTGTACTCGGGCGCCAATACGGTCGGTGCTGCAGTTTCTAAGGCAGGCGGCTGGATAACTCAGAAGGGAAGGGTCAGGGTTGTCAAGAATAATTATCAGGAGATAGGTGTCACAATGAGATTTATTACACATAAAAACGACAACGATGAACATAGAAAATATATTTTTCGGGACTTGCACGATGATGACCTCGCTGATGGTGACGGAGCGGTTGTACATGACACTCACCACCAGCAATCGCAGTTTGGACCCAGGTGGTCGCAGACGACGAGAAACTTCAAATCAAACAAATCGTGAAGGGATTTCCCAATCGGTGGATTAACTTATCTTCGACGCTTGTGAGACCAAACTGGTTCCCAAGTAATGACTCTTCGTTGATCTGTTCAACGCTGTGAAGCCAATGATGACCCCCTTAACGGTGATTTTACGTTGAAACAATCTAACGCTGCGAAAACAAACAAGGACTTCCCCAACGGCAAATCTACGTTGAATTATTCAAACACTGCGGGGTCGACAGAGACTTCGCTAGCGGTGATTCTACGTTAAATCATTCAAAAAATATTCCAAGTTCAGCAACAGCAAGAGCCAGAAGGTCTTATTTATACCTACATTTCAATGAATTCCTACTTAACGTGTTCCAAAATTAAATTCATATTGACGCTATCATTGATGTGAAAAAGATATACAGATGAAAAGTGGAGTGATTTTACACACACAAATTCCTTCACAATAACAAATCTCCTATCACCTCCCTGTTAAATACATCATGATTATATTTCCTTGGAATTAAAATTGTCCAAAATATCTTTTTATCTGTTGGTAACGTAGGTAATGCTATGTCGGTGAGTTTTAAACTGTCAAGTATCGGATCTCTCATTTTGTCGTGTCAAAGTCAAACATAACATCACAATATACAACATATTCACAAAACAACGGTTGATAACATTCGGAGATCATTAACGGTCAGGCACAAGACAAAAGTACGGATCAAGCAATGTCGGTTGAATCTGATTTCAGGTGTTTTGAAAGAACCTAACCTCATTCCACCACACGTGAAATAGTGAAACAGATTTATCCCAGCTGATGACTGATAAAATAAAGGTAAACGGTGGTGTATGTTTGAGCAGAGTTACAGAATTTGAAATTTATAGGGTGCGCAAGATGTGAACTGGGCTTCAAGATATTTGACGGTAGCAAAAGGCTTGGGGATGTGCAACTGTGACGGAGTTTTGGGACATAATTCGTCACAGAGTCAATCAATGCTCATAAATTGACTCAACAACATATAAATATGGAAGGATCTATGCGACAACGGGTACGTCCAGCAGTGCAACTTCAATCGAACACAGTAGCAAAACCCATAAAATATTCTGGAGAGAGTGGTCTCATGCCAAAAACCAGCTTCTGGGAAGAAGGCTCTGATATGGTCCAACTATTCAACGGTTGGTTTGATCTGCTCATTCCGCGTTCTAAATTCACTCATAATTATCTGGGAAGTGATGATTTTGGTACAGATATCTACAACCGAAGAGAACTAATAGATCGAATGATGCAATTCATCAAGTTTATGAGGCTACGCACTCACAAGGGATTGATTCCTTCCCAAAAAAAGGATTTTACTGACAAGTAGATCACTGTCGGAAATGTACGATTATCCAAAGAAAAAATATCATATAGAGTATATATTGACTTCTAGACTAAACCAAGATGCCCTTGAGAATTTCTTCTCTTATATCCGAAGAATGGGTGGGAGTAATGGTCACCCTTCGCCTCTGGATTTCATGTATAGACTTCGATGGTACATTCTGGACAAACATTCAGCAGCAATTCTTACAGAAAATCAAAATACAATAGAATCTGACAGAAGGTGTTTGTTGGATACAAGGAATTTCTAGAGGGTCTGTCACTATTTTGTAAGGTAGAAAGCAACAATCGAATGAAGCTGAACATGAAAAAGCGGCCATCTTGAATTCTATCCGACATCACGCTTTCTAAGCAATTACACACGTCGAACGTATTCCTGTGGAATAAGTGGAAAAAATACACTACATTAGAATATAGAAATGGAAGACATAGAAAGTATATTGTTGATACATTTTATCGTGATGAGCAGTTTTTCAATTCTTAATACAGCGAAATGTAGGTGTCTAAGAATTATATGAAATAATATTGGATATAAGTCATTATTTTCTCTAAACTGTAAAATACAATTGTCATATAAAACTTCAATTTTATCCATATTTACTTACTATTCAAGATTTGTTATTATCTTATAACTACACAAATGTCGAATTATTGCACAAATAGCTTATTCGACTGGTAGATAGCAGTTAAATATCTTATTACGCTGGAATAGAACAATCATGGCTGTGGAAAAGGGTGGAAGAAACGTATTCCAACCGATTTGTATTCTACTATCGCTTTCTACCGTACAAAATAGTGGCCCTACTATTTTTGTATAAATCGGCCAAGCCAGAAGTGCATTTTACTCGAGACTTTTTTTTTAAGTTTTTGCTTAAATCTAGAATGATCAGTCATAGCATATTGAAATTTAGTGTTCGATCTTGTTGTAGCATCGAAATAGTTGTCTACTATTTTTGTATCAATCGGCTGAGCCGGAAGTGCAGTTCATATATATAACAGACAAATGCAATTGAAATGATGAGGTGGGAAATGATAATCTGTTGTCAATTTTTTGATCTTGTTTGACATTGTACATGTCAAAATATTCATTCAATTATATAAGTCATAATCTGATGTGACAGAGAACTTGATTGAATAAATTTGTGTGTATATCAAATGATGTACAAGTGAGTCACGTGATGTTCACGTCAAATTCTATTCGTACACAACGTCAAAATGTGAGTGATAATAATTTCAGTTTTACATCATATTCTTATTATTCCTTTGCTTTGGGAATATATAACGATATTTGAATTTTGATAATTACAAATGAACCGCTGATAATCATAAGAAATGTTCTATGTAAATTTTGTGCCAAATTATTCAAGGATTAGTTCTAGCTATTCCATATTTATAAAATAAAATTAACGCAAAAAATAGGAAATTCGATGTCTCACGTGTTGATTAATTTGGTAATGGATTTGTTTCTGAAAGAGGTTGTTGCAAAGTTGTCATTTAAGGTTCTGTTCATGAAAAAGTATGTGGATGATTCAATTACAGCTGTGCCAATATCTGAAATAAATGAGATTGTTACCATTTTCAATAGCTTTAATGCTCACCTACAATTCAAGATAATGGCATCATTACCACCAAATGGTACAAAAAGCCCTCAGCAAGTACCAGATACCTAAGCTTTCAATCTAATCATCCCAAAAGTCAACTTCTCAATGTTGCTAGAAATATGTACAGCGGAGTACTCAAATTGACATCTGAAAAGTAACGTACCAAAGTAGGCATCAGAGTGACTAGCTTACTTCGTTCCAATAAATATTCATGTGGCATTATAAACGGTATCAGAGATCAAATCAGAAATCATTCACCTAGTTCAAATGACAATGACGGAAGAAAGGTAAATCGTTGAACGATGAATACTTCACAATTCCGTACAAAGATAGCTTCAGTTACATGATCAAATGAGTATTCAAAAATTGAGAGGGAATTGGCAATTGTTTCAAACAGCACAAAACAGTAGGCAATTCATTCTCCAAAATCAAAGATGAAACTGATAAAAACTCAAGATTTAATTTGATCTACAAAAATATCATGTAACGATTGTGATGCACACAACACAGGACAAACTAAACGAAATAGTAAAAAATCCAATAAAAATACGCCGAGATGTGCTCTAGTCACACATTGCATAGATTCAGGTCATACATTTAATTTTGATGAAACTAGTATTATCCATGATGAAGTCAACTTAAATGAGAGACTTACATTAGAGATATTGTATATAAAACAGGACGAACAAAATATTAATGAAGAGATAGATACTATAGCGCTCAGCACAATTCACAAAAATATTATTCTGATCTAGGTTCATGTTAATTCCTTGATTCTTGTTTATATTCATGATAACTTGCGTGATGCATATTTTTAATTGTTTGACACTACTATCAAAAATTTTCTACCAGTGTCAATTTGTATTTTTTTTAGCAATGCGTGCACGTATGATTTTCAGCACGCATTTAGCCAACGCAACGTCTTCCACAAATGTTGGCTGTGGCAATTGACAAAAGGGCAAAAATCCTCTGTCCCAGTTATTTCACGATAAAATTATTTTGAACAAATGTATGAGTTCAATTATTCAAACAATAATTCCTTTGTAAGTATTTCCGACTTTCACATACACATGAGTAGTAGTAAGATAAATTGAATTGTAGCGCTTTTGAGGATGGCAGCCGAATCTGTGAAGCAGAAAGGAGATTAAATTGAAATATTCTTCTGAAATCCCAAGAAATATCACTCACATTATTTATATTGATAGTGTCTCATCAAGATCAGACTATAGACCAAATTTGATATGGATCGATCAGATATTTAGTGATCAATAGTATATCAGACTGTATAAATGCAAGATCCTGTCCTAAGTGTCGCAATAAAAGCCAATCTTGGTCAAGTTTTTCGACGCAACTTCCGTGATAGAACTCACGAATGCAACTAGTATCAATCGATAGCGAAAGTTAAATCCTTCAATTAAGAACCAGGGCTTCACCTCTCGTCCTATTATCTATTATATAGATCGAGGAAGTAAAAAAAAGCCGTTAAATACGTTATCTGAAAAATGCGGAGGCCGGTAGTTTATAATTTCATATTATGAAAACTTATCAAATGAATTGATAAAACACCTCTTGCCCCTATTGATAGTTTGATTGATGACTCATTATAATTATTAAGTATCACTGATATTTCTGAAAGCACTGATTATCTTATTTTAACGGAGGTTTATGACTGTCATGCAAACAATCCTGCATTATTTCTCGTCCACGAGATAGATCTGTCATTTTCCATCCTTGAAAGTGTTATTGAAGTTGGGAAATATGGATGTTTCGACCTCTTGGAAGTTGCGAAATGCGATAATACTTGTAAAGAATATGAGTGAATATGTATGCAATCAACTGATTGGGAATATATTTCACTTCGAAATATTTACTAATCAATAAGTAATGAGAAATTGCATAATATTTGTAATACTCTAATGAATTATCATTACCTGATAGCTCATAGCTAGAATGCAAGCTTATATAACCATTATCGGCAAACATTGATGGCATTAATGGAATGAAGCAGGTTTACTGAAGCAATAGTTTTCAATTGATAACTATCCACTATTTCGTTGAACTAAAATTATATTATAGTGAATAATAAATACGATTGTGGAGCGGAATTGGGATCCAGAGTGAAATAGCTGAACTCTTGAGTATGAATTTCTAATTGTCTTATCATTGATCAAACATATTGTTTTAATTCATGTATTTCAAATTCCAGATTGACAAATATTGGAATAAATTTTTTCTTTCAAGAATTAGTGAAGAATTATCCATAAATATTAGTGGAACATGTATTGCGTAGGTATGTATAATGAATTGGCAACTGTTTAAGGGCAAATATCTGTTTGTGTTTTTCATTCGATCCATTTGGAAATCAAACCACAAACAAATTAACCACGTATGAATCAACTTTCTTCTTGTTAATTGAATTCTGTAGTATTCCAATAATCGTGATCATCGTGACGATAAGAAATCCCCCATAAAGTCCTACGAGTGGAAATAGTTTTCTAAATCACCTACCTTTGCGCCTCTGATATACAATATCCGGTAGTTGGATGTACATTTTTAAAAAACTCAAAAGAGTGTGAGCATATCTTGGAATTGATTCCTGAAGCCTCCTTGCGTTCCATGCCTGTTCTCCTAATTTCTATCAATAAACCAAAGATTACCTCGCCCTCATTCCTATAAGTTACACTAAATAGAATTATTTGACCACATTTTTCCTATATTGTTCCACTGTATTGGCACTGAAACTAAATATTCAAATAACTTGGAGATAATCGAAAATCAGTAAGATGAATAAATAAGTAATTTAGTTATTCGTCAGAATCAGAGCAAAAACCTTCAAAGATCGAAAAATGATTAGCCAAGGTTTTTTCTCTGCATATCTTCCAACTCAAAACTTATCAAAAGATAACAGAATATAGAGCAGTCTACCACAAAAAATATAATGAATCAGTGATGAAGAGACAAGTAGAACAAGAAAAAGAACAACTGAATGAAATCAAGTCACAAAAAAAAATTATCAAAAGTGATAGAGATGAATATTCACAATTTTAAACACAGAAATTGGGGAACAATATACAAAAAAATAGAAACCTTATCAAAGACAGAAAATAAATCCCAAAATTTAGCTGGAAAAAAAAAATTGGTCAAACTCTCTTGGAAACAAAGAGAGATGAAAATCGAAATATGGACAACCTAAATGATATACAAAAACTTGATCAACTTTTTTCTTCAAATTTTCTGAAAATATAAAAACATGAATTTCAATGTGCCAGAACTTGTTTTCAAAATTTGTGTGACACATCTGGAAAGAGCAGAGACAGGTTTCAGCTACTATTTTTCCAACACCTTTTAAGAATGGATAAACCCTTCTGACAAGAGGCTGACACAATGAAATAATATGGAATCATTTTCTCCACTCAATTTTTGAGAATCCACTAAAATAATTTCGTTGATTCACAAATAAATTCATGAATATTAACCCTAAGTCTTCGCTCAGGTCGGACAGAAAAAAATACGGTTCCGTATTAGAATATTTATATTCAATTATTCATTGCAAATATTCAACCTCACAAAATTATCAAAGGGGAATAGCAATGACGCAAATGAAGTAATTAATGATTCGAATAACAGTACATCATTATGAAATCGAATTGAAATTCATATACCGTCTTTACTCTCAAAAATCAAAGTACATCCACCGCTCATTCTGTTTGTACATCAAAAAATTCTCTTCCTATTTGATTTTGTAGTGTAATGATTGTATTTTGTTGCGCTTTCGAATGAATTTGTTACCTCGACCTTACAGTCTCGGTCAAAATTGACATTCTCACGCGCAACAAAAAAAACAATCACTTCGCACACTTAGTACAAAAATAACTATTATTTTGCCTAAATAGCTTCAAACAGCACTCAGATTCATCAAATTGTTGTAGGTTCTAACAACACGGTACCTACTTCGAACAGAGCTCTCTCTTAGACTAATATTCATATAAAATAATTGATTCACTGCTCTCTGATATCTTTCAAGTGAGAACTATCTCAAACTTATTGACTATATGATCTCTCGAAACAATTTGATGCACTTTTTTGTTTACTGGAACAACTGCCATATTCGGTCTACCTGAGCGTTTAGCATTATCAATGTTTGCACAGTTGCCTTCAGAATGAGCAAATCATTGGACTATCTTTCGTTTTGAGCAAGCAAAGATCAAATCACACTTATTGAATGGAAATAGATATCTGGATATGTATAAATATTTGTGTCCAATTGTGTATCTGCTAATATTCCTATATTAGATAAATGTTAATCTGACCAAAAAATTATTTCTTTCCAGAAGTACAAAACGAGGACAATATAATTTATTCACCGTCAAATTTCGATATGAATATTAATAAAAGCCTAGGAGAATATCTATTTGAATTCATCACGAAACATGCCAACAAAATTGCTCTGGTATTTCTAAAACAGTTCAATTATCAATCACAGAATAATTTGGATTATTCTGCAGATAGACTCAGAAACAGGTCGACAAGAATCTTATGAAGACTTTTTGAATCGTGTCATTTCCCTAGCACAAGCTCTTCAAACCAAAGGAATTACAAAGAACGATGTTGTTGCATACTGTTGTAGCAACAACATGGATTATGCTGTTGTTATCCTGGCTTCGATTTTCAGTGGTACCAAATTTACAGCCTTTGACAACATAGGGAATGACAGTACTAAATTTTTATTCATTTTATTCTGAAGTTTTACTTTTAATACTATTCATTCATTTGCAGTCGAGACAGCACATTCTATCAAACTAGTCAAACCAAGTTTAATATTCTGTGACAATGAAGCAGTTGAATTGATAGAGCTTGGCTTGATTGAAGCAGGCATCACGAGTGAAATAGTAACGTTTGAAGAGAGTGGAAACTATATGTCGATGAAATATTTTATGGAAATATTCAAATCCAAAAATGAATTCCAAATTGACAAAAGTACTTCACTGAAGGATACGTGCTGTATCCTTTTCACTAGTGGTACTACAGGATTAGGCAAAGGAGCAAAATTAACTGGATATGGTTTATTGGAAGGTTCTATATCAGCTTTCAGGTGAATATTATTGAGGATGGTGTGCGCAATAATCCACAATATAAAAGTATGTCTTTCTTGCACTCTACTTAGCCTACTGAATAATAGGTGGCAGCATGCAATAATCCACAGTATACAAATTCATTACTCAACTTAAGCTAGCCTACTAGCGCGCAATTACTCACAATAAAGAAGTCTATTTTTTCAACATTAGTTGGCGATAGGTTGCACCACTGACCAACTGCTAACAGATTGCACTACTGGTGAATGTATAGCACTAGATGAAGGACAGCTAACTCGTCCGCCATTTTGGAGTCCACTGCCAGTTGATCGCCGTTTACCGATATGTGAACTTTGATATAATTTAATAGAATAATTGCAAATGATGAACTGTTCTTGGCCAAGTTGTAATATTCATTCGAAGAACGGCTAATAACTTGTGCAATGCTTCTGAGAGACGTTCCATACAGCATAGTGACCGTCAGCTCTGGCACAATTGGTGAATCTACTGATTGTAGCCTTCCACGCACGTGAAAGAAATAAAACATATTCAATCATTTTCTCTCAATTGAAAACTCATCGGATGATTGTTCAAGTAATATTTTGACAAGATGATAACGTAAGCTAGCTGTATATCGGTGTTTTGGAGGAAGGTTGATTCTCCGATTGACTTCTAATCACGTTCTCAGTATACTTATATTTTTTCTAGTTTTGTGGACTGTATACAAAAGTAAAAATGTTATAATTCAAAATATAATTATAAGCCTGCTTCAACATTCCAGCCGCCTTGAAATATGTTGAACATTTTCAAAATTGAAAAATCAAAACAAGAGAAAGAACAGTTATTCAAATTCAACATATAATATTTTCAGGTACTTTAATCTATTTAGCAATCGTGACTGTTTGGAAGAATGCAAATTTTGTGAATAGATCGCTTCACAATTTCATTTCGCAGTTTGACGCTAACAACTATGACGATGCCATCAGCTCCAGGGTGTAGCTCGACAATTCTTGCGATTGGCCATTTCATTGACGGAAAATCGTCATCTTTCACAATTACAAGTGCGTCAATATGTAGTTGATGTTGATCTTAGGGTTGTTCCATTTAACTCCAATTTGAAGCTCACTAAGATATTCTTTCTTCCAGCGTAACCAAAAATCTTGCACAATTTTCTGCAATCTTTGAAAACGTTGAGGTCGATATTCTGGAACTTGTTGATAATTCTCTTTTTCGGGCACAGTTATTGGAGCTCTACCAATTGAAAAGTGATCTGGAGTTAACGGATCTAGATTATCAGGACTAGATGTTAACGGACAAAGTGGTCTTGAATTCAAAATACACACAATTTGACACAAAATTCTAGCAAATTCTTCATATGAAACGTGTGCATTCCCTGAGACTCTCTCTTAATGATATTTAACACTTTCATCCATTGACTCCCAGATTCTACCAGAACTAGGACTACGAGCTGGAATAAAATGCCAATGAATTTCATCTTGATATAAAAAATTGCGGATAATTTCAGATTCATTTTTAACAAAAGTATATATCTTTTTTAATTCGGCACAAGGTCGAACAAAATTTTTAGCATTATCTGAATATATATGTGAAGGCTTACCACGTCTGCTAATAAATCTTTTTGAACATGAAATGAACCCTTCTGTTGTGAGATCAGTGACAGCTTCAATGTGTATTGCTTTAGTAGCGAAGCAGACAAATAAACATACATAAATTTTTATATATTTTGGACCTCTGGTTTTCCTATCTTTGATAGTAAATGGTCCTGCGTAATCAACACTTACACTGGGAAATGGAAATTGTTGAGTTAATCTTTTTTCAGGTAAGTTCCCCATTAGGTAACTCAAATCTTTTGGCTTTGCTAAAAAACAAATTCTACATTGTCTTACGATGCCCTTTGCAATGTTTCGTCCTGAAATTGGCCAATATTTCTGTCTGATTGATGATAACAATAATGTAGGACCACAATATAATAATTTTTCGTGATAATATTGAAAAATTAATTCTGTTAATTTATGTTTATTGGGTAAAATTATTGGGTGTCTCATATCAAAATTGCAGCTGGCATTTTGTAATCGACTTCCATCGCAGATTGAATTACTTTCATCCATAGATGGATCCAATGATAAAATATTACTTTTCGAATGTACTGTTGTATCTTTCGATGAACCGTGATACTCTGACGGAAAAGATTCTTGTTGTGCTAAGCGTATAATAGTATCTAACGCAAGTTTCAGTTCTTCAATAGTTGAAATATCTAATTGTCTAGTTTCTTTTTTATTTCTACAATTATTTGCAAATCTAAATATGTACGCGATTATACGTTGTAATTTTTCTAACTTGGAATATTTATCAAAAATATTTAGCTCATCAGTTATTGTTAAATCAACTTCAATGCGCGACTCTTGAATATTTGTTGAGTTATTTACTTTTTCGTTCTTGATTGGTAAATTTTTCAATCTAACTCATTCCGGTCCTGACCACCAAAGATCACAATTTTTCAAATAACTTGCAGATGTGCCTCTTGAAATTAAGTCTGCTGGGTTATCCTTTGAAGAAACATGATGCCAATCAGATACATTTGTTAATCGTTGGATTTCACTCACACGATTAGCTACAAATGTTTTCCAACGATTAGGATCAGCTTGTAACCATAATAAGGTGATAGTAGAATCAGACCATAAATGACATTTATCGAATTTCAATTTGAAGCATTTTTGTGTCATTTGTATGAGTTGGGCCAATAATAATGCTCCACAAAGCTCCAATCTCGGTAATGAAATTATTTTTACTGGAGCGACTCTGCTTTTAGCACATAATAATCGTATACAGTATTGTCCATTTTCAGCTTGACTACGCACATAGATGACTGCAACATATGCCTTTTCGCTGGCATCTGCAAATCCATGCAATTCTATTGTAATGTATTTTGAAAGTGCAACCTGCCTTCCAATTCTCATTTCACTCAAATGGATTAGGTCATTACGAAAAGAGTGCCACTTGTTTATCAATTTCTGAGGAATAGGATCATCCCATGATAACTTTTCTTGCTTAAGACTTTGGATAAATACTTTTCCTACTACAATCACTGGTCCTAATAAACCAAGTGAATCGGATATTTGTGATAACTGTGACAAAACTTGACGTTTTGATACAAAAGATTCACATTTACCAGCTGAAATTGAATATTGAATTGTATCGGGAGTAGCATTCCAACCTATTCCTAAAGTTTTGTTACATTCGTCTTCACCAATCTGTGAAAAACTATTGTCTCATTTACTCGAAATTCCTGACGAAGTTCTTGTTTATGACATAACCACTTCCTCAATTCTAAGCCAGCACTTGAAAGGATATTGAATGCCTCATGTTGTTATTTAATTAATTCGGACGGTGACTATATAATATATAATAGAAATTATTTTCAATAGCTTCACTTGCCAATGGATACTCTTGCTCGTATTCTAAAGCAATTTGATGCAAACAGCGAATAGCGAGATACGGAGCTGACGCAGTGCCATATCTAACCGTTTTAAGCTCAAAGCATTTCACGATATCTGATGGATCATCGCGCCAAAATACTTGATGAAACCGACGCTGACTTGGATCTATCCAAATCATACTGTACATTATTTAAATGTCAGCACTCATGACATATTCATAGATTCACAATTATTGGCCATAGCTCGTTTTGAATTGTTGGCCCGACATGCTGCACGTCATTCAATGATAATCCGCTATCAGACTTCATCGGCGCATTGGAAACAACTCTTAATTTTATGGTACAACTATTTTCTCTTATTACAGCATGATGTGGTATGTAATAGTTCAGTTCTTCATTCTCGATTGTTCCTTTTTCTACAACTTCCATATGACCTAACGATTCATATTCTAACATGAATCTTGAATACTCTTTATGCAGCTGAGAATCATTCAATAATCTTTTCTCTTGTGAATAAAAACATTTCAGTGCAAATTCTTTAGATTGACCTGATTCGTTGACATTATTCTTGAAAGGCACATTTACTACAAACTTACCAATGTCGTCTCGTTTGATTGTAGCTACGAAATGATTTTCACAAATAAGATCAGACTCTGAAAATTTTGACTTTCTAGTTACATCTTTGATTTGCCAAAATTTCATCAAGTCTTTTTCAAGGCTAATGTCACTAGAAACACAATCAACTGAACTAAAATTTCTTTGATTTTGAAGACCAAAATTATTAAGTCTGCCAGCTAAGATCCAACCTAATTCTGTTTGATGAGCTACTATCTCAGTATAAGGTACTTGAAATTGATTTCTTTCTAACACTTACCAGAAAATAGAAGAACCTAATAAGATATCAATTGAATTCGATTCATTGAATTTAGAATCCGCCAACTGTATATATTTCGGCAATTTTGAATTGCGTTTGTTAAACGAAATTAGAAGAATATTTGAACTCATTTTCTTCAATACCAGGCAAGAAATAGACTCGTTGAAATTGGTATGATTGGATTGAATATTTAAGTCAGCAATGAATTTAACACCTTGCATTTTTTCACCTACACCACTTACAATATAGTCGATTTTTCGTAAATTCAAGTTCAACTCGTCACATAATTTTTGGCTGACAAAATTACTCATAGCACCACTATTTAATAGAGCTCGATATTGATGCGAATTGCCTGAATCGTCTTCAACTTTAGTTATTATTGTTGATAATAAAACTTGATCTACTACTGACATGTTAGCCACTGTAGTACTTGTCTCTAATTGCGTATTTTTATCAATTGAATCAGTCTGATTATTTGTGTTTTGAGACAGACTATCTGTTCTGTGCAACAAAGTATTGTGTGGCTTTCCGCATCGTCTAAGTTATATACACGAAATATGTAAAGAATGTAGTCAGATGATTTCATTCTATCAGATTACAATAGTCAGCATTATAATTGTATAAAAACTTCTGTTTTCTTTCGAATAAGTTTAGTTCAGTTTATGTTGTATTATTTGCTGCAATAAAACTTTTTAAAAACACATTTTGAGATTGCTATTATTTAGCTGGCGCAGTCGGTAGGATCCGTAAACAGTGTTCTGGTCGAAAACTCCATTAGAAGTTCAATTCGTTTATACCATCACTGTATCGTTTTTACGATTTATTACGGTCCGAACATCATCGAACGAAGAGCCTACAGAGCTGCTAGACGCAAAGCCCCAGGTCTTCCCAACAGCAAAGAAAACCACGAACTCCGTACCAAAGAGCCCGCAGTGCGAGTGCCAGGTCCGTCAACCCATGAACCCGTGAGCTTGCAAGCAGAGGATTGCATCACAGCATCGCCAGAGCCCGTAACCCGAGAGCCAGTAGCGATCAACTTACAAATGAAGATTTCCATAGCCGTGCCTAGCATAATTTCATTGTAAGTGTAAAAACACCAACAAATATTTAATTAATATAAATACACAGGGATTTCTGGAACGGCTAACGCTGTTAGGAAAGAAATCGAGCTCCGGCACAGAGCCACACACTCCACAATACACAATTACTAACTTACTTACAATATTTAGCTGTACTAAGTATTCAAGCTGGAAAATAATTCAGATCTATTGGCAGAACTATTAGAAATTGAGAATACCTTGCAGACTACAATGGCTGACAGAACTCAAAAGATTAATTTTGCCTTAAAATCTATCCCTGTTTATAATGGAGATTCAAACAAATTAAGTAATTTCATAAACGCTGTAAATACAGTTCAAAATCTCTTCGGTACTCTTAACCCACCCTTAGATGATTTCGATAAAGCTATCACGTTTTTAAGTATAAAAAATAAGATAACCGAGAAAGCCTTAGATAGCATAAAAGACTTAGAATTCAATAACTGGAATGAATTAAGAATACATTTGACAAACAATTTCAAAGACAAAAGCAACTCAGTCACAATTATAAATGAATTGCTGAAACAAAATATTAGAGACCCTTATAAACCTCTAGAAATTACTAAAGAAAAATTTATTAACTTTAAATCAAGAATAAGTATTGAGGAAGATGATCCAGGTACAAAAATAGTTATGATTCGATTTGCTGAGAGACTAATAATCAATAATTCTATATCGACTATCGGAGACCCTCATCGAAACAATTTAGCTACAAGAAACCCACAGTCAATAAATGACATTGAAATACTACTACAGAATGACTTCCAATACCTCAAATCAAGTACAAATTTCAACTCAAAACCAATTATTAGACAACTTCCTAATACCCCACCTCAAAGACTTCCTGGAACAAACTTCCCTACCGGTACTGTAAACTTTCAAAATAAAAATGTAAATAACCAAAGATTTGCTCCCAAACAACAAATAAGAAATGCTCAAAATGTCAGACCTACGCCCATGTCGCTACAAACAAGACAAAGCTTTCAACCTAGGCCAAATTTTGCACGAACCAATAACTATTTTACTCAACAAAATAGACAATTCGGAGCCCACCAACCAAATTACGCGATAGAAGAAATTAATAATACTGAAAATCTAGACGAAAATCAATACTGCGAAACTGACAATACAAGCGAAGAATATAATTATATTACAGACGAAACCTTTGAATGCACAGAAAACGAAAGTAAACTAGACGAAAGTCCTTTTTTAGATGTACCCCCGAATATCCACGAGAAATCCTAAATATATATCAAAATTCCCGACTACCTTTTCTGAAAATGAAAGATTATTTCATGCTGATTGACACTGGATCTACGATCAATTTAATAAGTAAGACATATGTTTATGATAATATTCAAAAATTCAGAATTTATAGAGAAAATTTTAATTTCAAAACAGCAATAGGAGAACATAACGGAAATGAGTATGTTGTTCTACAATTTGAAGGCAAAGACTTAAAATTTTATCTGCACGACTTTCACAAACAATTTAATTCATTATTAAGTTTACCAACCATGATAGATATGCAAGTTAAAATAGATTTCAGTAAAAATATAATTACTTTCAGCAGAAAAATTATAAAATACAATATTTTGAAAATCAAAATTCTGTAGATAATATTGAAAAGATTAGAATCAGAGCAGAGCACTTGAATTTAGAAGAGAAGAAAGAGCTTCATAAACTAGTCAAAGAATATGAGAGTATTTTTCCAAAAGAAAAAGATATACTAACACATACAAACGTCATTCAACATAAAATAATCAGTAAAGACGACACACCCATCTACACTAGATCGTATCGATATCCTGAAGTTTATAAAAAAGAAATCAACAAGCAAATTCAAAATTTATTAGACAACAAAATTATACAAGAAAGCCATTCACCATATTCAAGTCCAGTCTGGCTCGTTCCTAAGAAATTGGATGCTTCAGGTGAAAAAAAATTCAGAATGGTAATTGATTATAGAAAACTTAACGCAAAAATTATTGACGACAAATTCCCAATTCCCAATATTTCAGAAGTTTTGGATAAATTAGGTAAAAACATATACTATACTACATTAGATCTAACTTCAGGTTTCCACCAAATACAAATGCATCCCGAATCCATTCCTAAAACTGCTTTTAACACAGACGAAGGACATTTCGAGTTTTTACGAATGCCATTCGGACTTAAGAATGCTCCCGCTACTTTCCAAAGACTTATGAATTACGTACTAAGAGATTACATCAACAAAATTTGTCTGGTATATTTAGATGAAATTATTATACTGGGAACATCTTTACAAGAACACTGCGAAAACATAAGAAAAATCTTTTCCAAATTGAAACAATACAATTTGAAAATCCAGTTAGACAAATCTGAATTCATGCGTAAAGAAGTAGCTTATCTTGGCCACATAGTTTCAAGAGACGGATTAAAACCAAATCCTGCAAAAATTGAAGCAGTCAAAAATTTTCCAATTCCAAAGACGGTAAAAGAAATCAAACAATTCTTAGGACTTTCAGGATATCACAGGAAATTTATTCCAAATTTTGCAAAACTCACAAAACCAATGACCTTATACTTGAAGAAAGGACATTTGATAAACATAGAAAATGAAGAATATAGGCAAAGTTTTAATAACAGCAAAAATTTATTAATCAACGCCCCTTTTCTACAATACCCCGATTTCGAAAAACAATTTATTGTCACAACTGACGCAAGCAATTTTGCTTTCGGCGCAGTTTTAAGCCAAAATATTAACGGAAAAGATTTACCTATAGCCTATGCTTCCAGAACATTGAATGATCATGAAATTAATTACAGTACCACAGAAAAAGAGTTATTAGGTATAGTTTGGGCGGTAATGTACTTTAGACCTTATTTGTACGGTACAAAATTCATAATTAGAACAGATCATCGACCTCTCACGTGGTTAATGAGTCTAAAAGACCCAAATTCTAAATTAATGAGATGGCGGATAAAACTAGATGAATATTCCTATGAGATAGAATATAAGAAAGGAGTTTTAAATTCTAATGCAGATGCACTTTCAAGAATAAGACCTGAATTCCAAATTTTGAAAACTAGCGAAAATATTTTTGACAAACCATGTAATTTAGTTCATTGTATTTCACAAGATTTCAAATTAGGGAAAGGATTTGCCAATCAAATAGATGAAAATTCCAATAGTAAGAATTATTTGAGTAACACAAATAGTAAAAATAAAAATTTATTTATCCAGCCTATTAATCAAAATAAATACAAGATATTTCATTTGGCAACCAAACAAGAGTTTTTCCAAGAACCCACACTAGAAGATGTTAGGAGTTGTTTGATGGAATTAAGAAATTACTTAGTTCATAATGACATTTTTGAAATTCATATGCCAAAAATTTGTTCAGGTTTAGATAAGAATCAATTCGCGAAAGTAGAAAATTCAATCAGGGAAATTTTCAAAGAAACTCATGTAAAAATTATGATTCACGAGATAATACAAAAGGAAATTAATATGAATGACGATAAAAAAAGCATAATTGTCAATATTGACGAAGAAGATTTAGACACCGTGCATTCAGCGGAGGAAGACGAATTGAACGGAGTAATTTATAAAGACATTTGTATCAATGTAGGTAAAAATCAGATTATAGTTCAAAAACACGATAAAGAAACAGAATGTCAGATTTTAAAAATATTTGGCAATAAACAGAGATTAATTGTTAAATTGAGAGAAACTGATTTGAAAGTGGAAATTTTCAATTTCATAAAAGATTATTTGGTACCGCGTGCTAATTATTATTGTTTGATCGATAAAGATTTGATTATTCCAACAAACGAAGTTTTACAAGAAAATTTCAATAAAGAGACATACAAATTAATTCAATGTGAAGAAGTATTAGAAGACAAATTGACTGTTGAAGATCAAATTGAAACAATTTCGAACTATCACTTAGGAAAAACCAACCATAGAGGCATTTTGGAGACGTATCAAAAATTAAAACGTAAGTTTTACTGGCCGAACATGTTCATAGATATACAAAAATATATAAACAATTGCGACATTTGTCAACAAAATAAATATGAACGAAATCCTTACCAAATTCCCGATAGCCTTACACAAACCCCAAAATTCCCTTCCGATGTCCTTCATATCGATACACTGACTTTGGAAAATAAGAAATATCTGACACTTATTGACGCCTTCTCTAAATTCGCGCAAGTAATATATATTAAAACACTTTCTGCTATAGAGATAACAGATGGTCTTTTAAAGTACTTTTCGCAATACCAAATTCCTAAGGAAATAATTTTTGACAGTGGAATCGAATTTAATGATAATTTAGTAAAAGATTTATTAAAAACATATAAGATCAAAATTCACATGACATGTGTGGATAATCCAAAATCCAACGGAGTCATTGAAAGATTTCATTCCACAATAATTGAACATTTAAGAATTTTAAATCAAAGAAAAGATTTTAAAAATTCGCGAATTTTCAAAAATATTCAATTAGCTTTGATAGCATATAATAATTCAATAAATTCAGTCACTAAATTCACACCTATTGAGATACTTTTTGGTTCAGATAAAGATAATGAAATTTTGAAATTCAATGATTGTAACGAAGATTACTTGCAGGAATGGCAAGATAAACTCAAATTGCTCAAGGAAAAAGTAGATAAAAATATACACTTGGAAAAGAATAAAAGATTTCTGAAACAGAAACCATCAAATCAAAATCTAAACGATTTGAAATTAGACACTGTATTAATTAAAGAAGGTAAAAGGAGAATACAGAAAATTAAGAAACCTTTATCCAAAATTCATAAAATCGAAGACTATAACCCCAGACTAGGAACAATAAAAATCAATGAGAATAAAAGACATAAAATCGACAAAATTAAAAGGAAACGACTCTTTGTTGCAGATGCTTCTGCAAAGGAGAAGAATTGACTAAACTGACGGACAACCCTGGAATAAATATATTAGATTTAGGACAAGTTCATATATATAAAAATTCATATTATTCTTATTATAATTATGAAATAAGTAGTTTAGAGTTAGAATATAATAAAATAATCAACTATAAGAATGATATTTTTTCGAAATTAAATAATAAAGAAACTATAGATTATAATTACAGAAAAGAAATGCAAACTTATATAAATATATTGAATTTTAATATTTTGAGATTGGAGAACAAAATTAATAATTTATTCAATAATAAACGAAGTAAACGTGGATTGATAAATGGTTTAGGGACAATTATAAAAAGTATTTCTGGAAATTTAGATTCGCAAGACGCCGAAAGATATGATGAATTATTCAAAAAAATACAGCAAAATCAGCATACCCTACAAGAACAAAATTTAGAGAATATACGTGTTGAAAAAGAAATGATTTCAAAATTTAATACACAGATTGAGAATATCCAACATAATGAACTTGTGTTGAAATCACGAATAATAAAAATAGATAGTATATTAGGAGAGGTTATGAACTGGGAAAATTTGTCAAAAATTAAAGATATAATAAATCAGCTGATTTTATTGAGCATAAATTTGATTGAAATTTTAGAAGAAATTGAAACAAGTCTTTCGTTTTGTAGTTTAAACAAAGTTCATAGTACTATAATAAGTAGAGGAGACTTGAAAGAGATAATCCAAAAGATAGATCAGAATTTAAATTTCTGGGAACTAACAGAGCCAATAACCAGCCATTGTAGAATCAATAATAATCAGATTGAATATTTACTTGATATACCTATATACTATAGTAATGAAGATGACAAATTATTCCAAATTACACCAATACCTAATGTTAATAATGAAGAAATGTTCCTTATAAATGTAGAGAAACAATTATTAATTTTAAACCACAATAAATTTTTCAATACTCATAGTTGTAATACAATAAATAATAATCATTTTTGTAGAACTAATTACGTAGAAATCGATAAATGTGTTAAGAACATAGTTATATTTCATAATAATAGTGAATGTGAATATCATAAAATAAACGATGCATTTTTAATTATTGAAATAGAAAATGAAAATTTAGCAATAATAGCCAGTACTGTCAATAAGGATGTTGAAATAAAATGTGAAAACTAAATGAAACACCAGCAAATTAAAGGAGTTTATAGATTTGAAACGAATGGACGTTGTAAAATAAATGATTATAATTTAGGAAGTAAGATAACAAAAGCAAAAGAAATAGTTTTCGAAAATATAAACTTTGATTTTCATAACAATCAGTTTAGTAATAAAACCTTAGAAATGAAACAAATTAACAAAGACGATATTATTGTTAAAGAAATTCCAAAAATTCATGAAGTAACAATACAAGAAAATTACCATGGTCATATTAATTCTTCAGTCATATTTGTATTAATTATTATTATTATATTATTATCAATATTTTATGTTTGTAGAAATAAGTATAAGGTAGATTGAAAAGGAAAATCTAGGCCAAAGCAACAATTAGAAAATTTAGAATCAAAAGAAACAGAAACTAGAATTTCCTTTTGAAAGAATGAAATCCTCTTTTAAAGAAGGGAAGAGTTATATACACGAAATATGTAAAGAATGTAGTCAGATGATTTAATTCTATCAGATTACAATAGTCAGCATTATAATTGTATAAAAACTTCTGTTTTCTTTCGAATAAGTTTAGTTCAGTTTATGTTGTATTATTTGCTGCAATAAAACTTTTTAAAAACACATTTTGAGATTGCTATTATTTAGCTTCTACAATATACTGATCGACACGAATTTACATTATGAGATGGTTTTAAACAGTTTAAGCATAGCTTTAATCTTTTGATCTCCTCGTATCGTTTGGTAGTATTTAATTTCAAAAAATTGCTGCACTTGTAAATTGAATGATTGCCATTGCAAAAGAAACAACTGAATTTGGACACAGTATTTGCTACATGTGCTGTTCAATGTGATCTTTTAATATCTGTTTTATTATTAATTTCACTAGAATCTAGTTTCTCTAAAACCTCGTACCTTGTTTTCAACATTTTAAATAAATCTTCAACTGTTCGAGCATTGTTAAGCGTACAATACTTTTCCCATTCTCGCTTACTTATTATATCCAATTTATCAGTAATTATTGGAATTAATATGGCGTTCCATTCATTGACAGGTTCACCTGAAGATTCAAGGGCTTCTACATTATTGTTGATAGTATTATATAAATTCATTAGTTCCTTTGAATTTTCTTTTAGTAATCGTGGACAATCCAGAATTTTTTTAACATGATTGTTGACTATAAGATGACTATTCTCGTATTTGTCTTGGAGTACACTCCATGCTAGCTGATAATTTTGATCTGATACAAGTATAGCTTTTATATTTTCTAAGACTTCAACTTCTAAACAAGATCGTGAGTGTAACATTTTTATCACAGTACTCAAACTAGAATTATTATCAACTAATGCACGAAAACTGTCTCTAAACTCGATCCGTTTATTGTAATCTCCATCAAATTTTGGTAATTGCATCAATGGTAGTAGTACTTGTGAACAAAATACTTGATCATTATGAGAATTTGTGAGTATTTTGTTCGTAACAGGAACATTTTTTGACAAAGATGATGTTATTCCATTTGAATCAGAGTTTGAATTATGAGCAGTGGCGGTTTGATTAACTGGTTCACTAACAACTTGAGCCACTTGCTCGATTATATTTTCAGTAAAACATACCGTAGGATTCAAATCATTTGGAGCTTGTTCCGTTTGTTTTACTCTACTTGTATTTGAAACTATTGAATTAGTACCAAATTCCACAAAATTCTGTACAATTCCTTCCATACTTGCTACTAAAGAATAGTAGAATGATTCAAAATTGACACGTTCTTGTTCCTCAATTTCTGTATCGCCTAGTGCTACTTCAATTTCGGATTGAACTTCATTAAAAAGATCTAATAATCCTACTAATCCATCTAGTCTTATTTTGATTTCATTGCAAAGCCTTTTGTCAACATTATTCAAATCTAATTTTTCAAAAAAGCTTTTTGCCCTCGTCAAACTACTTTTATGTTGCCCACGTTTCAACTGAACTAATGCTTGCTCTGTCACATTGAGTGTAATTGCGGTAATAGAAAAACACGAATAAAAGGATCGAACTCACTTTTTAACTTGTTTTACTCCTAAACTGTACTAGTTTTTGAAGATCGACTTATAAACTTGATACTTGTAGACTTGGAGCTTGAAGACTTGGAACTTGAAGACTAGAAACTTGTATACTTGGAACGTAAACTTGAAACTTGTATGCATATACAAACTGCGCCAATGACTTGAAACTTGTATTCAGATATAAACCTGCGCCAACGACGGCACTAAATTGATTGATTTCTTGATATTCTGTATATCCGGCTCGAAATAGACCAAATGTTATGGAGGAAAGTTGATTCCCCGATTGACTTCTAATCACGTTCTCAGTATACTTATATTTTTTCTATTTTTGTGGACTGTATATCGAACTTGCTTCTCGACGTAAATGTTTATTTTTCAACAATCAATTGATACACTTTTTTTTTTAAACATTAACAGCTTTGACTACTTTGATACAAAAGTAAAAATGTTACAATTCAAAATTTAATTATGAGCCTCCTTTAACAATCGGGAAAAAGGTTGTCAGCTGATGCAGTGAAGAGTTCGATTTGAACTGCTCCTTGAATTTTCGTTGTATTTTCTATGATCACCTTAACTGATATCTTATAAAAAAGACCTACTTTTTCCGCTTTTCATTATTTATCATTCGAATTTCTTCGACCAAAGTAGATATTTAGGTACATACCTAGGCTCTTATTTATTCAAGTCACCATACCACCTTTTTCAACTCTATAATTTGAATAGTGAACATTTACAGATTTTGTGTACAAAATTAATGTAAGTGGATACATTTCTCAAAGAAGAAGATGAAAATAACTGTCACAACTGCCTGCTATTTTAGTCTTGTTATCATTCATCTAGAGACCTACATTATTCACACAAAATCATAAAAATAAAGATATTATACGTTTCACAGGCTTGTCAGTAGGCTTCAAGATGGCCAACGAGTCAGCTCTACTTATCTAGTACAGTAAGTGAATGGGTGACGTCATAGCAGTCGCTGTCAGATCTAGAAGTGCCTCTGTATATCTACTATTGAATTATCATAATCATCAAGAAACTATTCTTGCATTCCATTTGTGCATGCATCTCTAAGCGAACTTGAGCTACAGCTTTCTGTCAAATGATTTATGGAAGAAATACTTATTTGTATAATTTGAAGAATCAAGATGAAACAGTATTTACATTTCTATTCTCCACTTTGACATCATGGGTATCAAACTTATATTCTATTTTAATAGCCATAGTAAACGGTGGTACCCGAATAATCTACAAATCTTTCAAAGCAGACACTTTTGTGAAAGCTTTGGCTGATTACAAGGTAATAAAGTGATCAATTTCTGATTTTTTTGTTGACAAGTTTCTTATCCAGGTGAATGTGACATTTCTCTCTCAATTTATGGTGATGAAACTGATAGCATATCAAGAATGCCACAACTACGATACAAGTGCATTGAAATTTTTACTGTTGTGGAGGCTCAGATATTAGAAGAAACAGCATCAATTTCATCAAAAAAATATTACCGGAAGCAGGACTAATGAATGCTTATGGAAGCACTGAGTTGGGAGTACTTATATTCTCTTGTCCCACAGATAAATATTATTTTGATTCACATGGAACATATGCTGTTGGCTTTCCAAATCCAGGAATCAAATTCAAAGTAAGTCACTTCGATTGATATTTGATTGAATGATTATTTGATGTTTTATGTAAATGCGACAGCTGTTTGATATGATGAATGAATCATATGGGAATCATCATATATAATTGTTTGAAATTTCATACTCATGAAAAAAGAGACTATGAAAATCTTTCTCTTCTATCAGAATATTCATTTAGGTTATAGGAGCATGAAAGATAAAATACTTATGGTTTCGTCAGGCATCGAGTCTACAGCTTGCCTACCTTCTATTACAAATAAAGCGCGTAAGTTATGGCCATCATGCAGTCACAGCACATGTAATTTGAGGAAAATAACTCCATATTGGATCAAACAAACTATTTTATATTCCATTTTCACATTTTTTTCTTTCAAATTTATGAGACTAAAATGAAAATGATGGAATATAAGATACTATACAATAATTTGGCATGGTGTTCTCCCGGCGACTTTTTGTCTGTGGAGAACTGATTTCCCATATTAATGTCTTATGACAAGAAATACTTGGTCCACAAGATATAACATTGATTCAATGTGGCTGTGTGCAAGAAAAAAAACTTTTGCCTGATGCTTGGATGTTGCTTGAGCTTAAATTTGAATCTTATAAACTTTTATCAATTATTATTTGAGAGTATTGGAGATAATAATTAGATCCATCATAAAGAAAGATTGTATTTTAGATTACTGACTTGTCTACCGGAGAACCTGTAGGTCCAAATATCCAAGGGGAATTAAGAGTTAAATATGAAGGATGTATGAATGGCTATGTAAATGATCCCAAAAAAACTGCTGAAGCATTTGATGAAGATTATTATTATCTAACTGGAGATCTAGCATATTATGATGAAGATCACCTCTTTTATGTAACTGGTAGATTGAAGGAAATATTTAAGCACGAAGGACAATATGTATGTATATATGTGCAATAAGAAATAATGCTTTTTTTTTTATTCTGAGTTGTATGCATACATATATACATGAAGATTCAATAATTTGAATCAAGATAACACAAATACGAATCTAGCAATCATTCTGCAATACAAAGCTGTAGCACCTGAAAATGGCAGTCGAAACTTATGGAGCACACATTTTTCCTCTGTTCAAATTTTTCATATAGAATGGAGCTGCAGTTCAAAGTTACTGACGTTTTCTTGTCCTTCTGGAGAATCGTCATTACTTCTTTATTATGAAAAATATTTGGGAACCACAAAAATTTCAAGCATTGGTTTCTGATTCTCTAAAACAAATGTATTCACATTTGATGCTGCATCCTGAAATAGTAGAAGTCGGAGTGATTACAATCCCAAATGAGAAAGGAGCAGTTCCAGTAGCTTGTATAAAATTAAAAGACGGAGCAAGTGCTAAAGAAGAAGATTTTGTTGAATATATTGAAGGTAAGGTGAAAAAAATTCAAATTGAATATCAGAAAGATGGAATAAAAACGTGAAATTTTGAGGATTGTCCATAGTTTTGTGTAATTCTCACACCGTTGTAAAATTAATTCACTCGCTATTATTTCTATTTGTAAGTAATATCTTGAACGATATGGAAGCATCTCATAGGTATAAAACTTCATGCTCTGACTCATTCTCACAAATCACACAATTCAATCTTCATTAACTGGTGTAGAACTTCTGTACGAATAATATTTATCAGACATTTGTATAATTATAGAGCAATTGTCCAGATCTTACCATCTCCGAGGAGGAGTGGAATTTGTGGATAGTATACCGAAAACTACAAGAGGAAAAATCAAGCGATACATTCTAAGAGAGCAAATACTTGGAGATCTCCAGAATTAATTATTATGGGTGTATTTTGATTATCAATAATCAATCTTAGTTTTATGTAATCAATATTGAGTTCAATAACTATATTGTTGGTGAAGGGACTTCCCACTATTTGAATCTTAGATCTAAAATCTAAATAGTGATTTCACAAAATGTAGATCTCCTATAACTAAGAATCAGATATATATATATATATATATATATATATATATATATATATATATATATATATATATATATATATATATATATATATATACATATGTTATGGATATTTTATATAGTATTAAAAATCAAAATAACTGTTTCTCTCTCGTTTCAGTCTCGTTTAGTCGTTCAAAATAAATAGTCTTGTTTTACAATAACATAATTACAGATTCAGATGAAATTGCTGATCTATTCAATAATTACTTTTGTAACATTGCGAACAATGTATCTGCAGCTAGTTATAATATCTTGGATTTACACATGATGTGCAGTCGTAATTACAAATCTATGTTCTTAGAACCTGTTACACCTCATGAATTAGAAAACATAATACTAAGTTTAAAAAATTCTTACTCTCATGATGCTGATGAAATATGCTCGAATGTTATCAAAAACTGCTTTATAAATATTATATTGCCTTTATTATACATTATTAACTCATCTTTTGAACAAGGTTGTTTTCCTGAATATTTAAAAATAATAAAAGTAATACCTGTATACAAAAAAGGAGATAAAAATATGTTGAGTAACTATAGACCAATTTCACTTGTATCTGTTTTCCATAAAATATTTGAAAAATGTTTTGCATCTAGATTGATTTCTTTCCTTCATGGTATTAAAATGATAGTTGATAAACAACATGGGTTTGTTAGAGCGAAAAGTACACAAAGTGCTCTAGTAACAATATTACATGAAATATACACAAATGTTGATAAGGGAAATATTATCATAAGTGTTATGATAGATCTGTCGGAAGCTTTTGATTTAGTGACTCATGAGATATTACTGTATATGTTAGAAAGCTTAGGATTTCGTAGTAACTGTCTTGAGTGGTTAGAATCATACCTCATCAATAGAAAACAAATTGTTTCTTTTGTGAATAGTTCATCAGAGTATGTAACAGTGACTCGAGGTGTACCGCAAGGTTCAGTCTCAGGGCCTCTCTTGTTTATAATTTATTCAAATGATATACACAAATTAGTCAACTCGGGATCATATGCTGATGATTTATCGTATATATGTTATTCAAAATCAGAAAATAGTTTGATAACTACTGTTAATGGTATTCTGGATAATTTATGTGCTTGGTTTAATACGTTGAATTTACCGATCGATCAAGAAAAGATAACCAGCATGAATTTTAAAGCCAGTAGTAACAATAAGAGCTTGTTGATAAAGTATAACAACAAATCTATAAAACAAGTTACTACTTCAAAGTTATTGGGCTTAAATCTCGAAGAAAATCTTAAATGGGATCTAGAAGTAGAGACGATTTGTAAAAAACTAGCCCCTCTTTGCTTTGCACTAAGAAGACTTGCAGACATACCAAGTCTAAATGTAATAAAAACATTTTATAATGCAAAATTTTGTTCTATAATAAATTAGAGTATTATCTCCTGGGGGAACTCAACTAATATTCTACAGGTTTTTATTCTACAAAAACGGGCTATTAGGAACATATTTGAAATAAAATATAATATGTCTTGTAGACATGTGTTTGAGAAAGAAAAATTGCTAACTGTACCTTGTATGTATGTATACCAATTAGCAATATTTGTATATAAACTTGAGGATACGGATTGTAACTTCAGAAAACACACAAATTTTCATCAATATAATACAAGAAACAGAGAAAACTATGTAATAAATGTTCATAGATCAACACTTTACGAAAATAATCCATATCATATGGGATGCTCGGTATTCAATAGATTACCAATTGAAATCAAATCTTGCAAAACATTATCTATGTTTAAATCTAATCTTAAGAATTTTCTGTTGAAACATAGTTTTTACTCAGTAGATGAGTTCTTTGAATAATATGTAATTGCTTTTTTTGACACTCCTTATATTACTGTATTTGTGATCTTTTGGGAAATAAACATTATTATTGTAGTGCTTATGCCGAATATCATATTGATATGTACGGTGAGTTATCCATGGTTGACTACTCTAAATATCATGTCATTTGAGTATTGCTATTGTTGTTATTGAGTATGATGTTGAGTGTCAAGCGATTGAGTTAATGTGTTGCCATCCCTCTATTCTTTGTTATGGAACGTTCCTAGAACTTACTACGGCGAGGGAACTATCAGCTGAGTTGCTTCCAATGATGCACTGGTATAATCCGGGGCCAGCGGTGCCCTCCTGCCATCTTTAGTGTTTAATCAGGAGGTGCCCAGCGATGGAGTGTTCCTAGAACTCACAACGGTGAGGGAACGATCAGCTAAATTGCTCCCAACGATGCATTGGTATAATCTAGGGCCAGCGGTGCCCTCCTGCCATCTTACGTGTTCAATCAGGAGGTGCCCAGCGATGGAGTGCTCCTAGAATTCACTACGATAGGGGAACGATCAGCTAAGTTGCTCCCAACGATGCACTGGTATAATCCAGGGCCAGCGGTGCCCTCCTGCCATCTTTAGTGTTTAATCAGGAGGTGCCCAGCGATGGAGTGTTCCTAGAACTCACTACGGTTAGGAAACGATCCGCCAAGTTGCTCTCAACGATGCACTGGTATAATCCGTGGCCAACGGTGCCCTCCAGTCCTCTTTATTGTTCAATCAGGAGGTGCCCAGCGATATGGTTGCATATCTTTGAGTGAGGCGGTGGAGACTGAGCTTCAACTTGGCTTCAACTCTTTCTCCTATGGCCTCGCAGATCACTTCACGAAAGTTTGCAAGTGTCGCAGATTCACATCCTCTGGATGTGGAGCGAGGTTTTCCGCATATTAACGCTTAGCGTGGAACGGAACTCAGTTTCAAATAGATGCCTGTGGATAGCATGAAGTGAGGTGTTTTTCTTCTCTTGAAGTTGTACTCCATACCAACTCCTGTTTTCTCAGGGTTGCTTGCGAGAATGATTATATTAGTGTCCTTTATTCCAGTCATGATTCCTTGAGTATGATTTACTCATATCTCTGTTTTCCTTTACAGACTTCCTGAACTTCGGATCTCCTTGTTTGCAGACTCTATGATCCACATATCATCTAATGTTTCACTTGACAGAATTATTATTATGGAACAATATGTATGTATTCTATTTATTTCATGAATAAAGCTTATTTGATTCAGCTAAACTGGAACTTATAACATAATCACAATTATTGCGAGTACTAAGTCACAAATCGGTAATGTAAAACACATGCAGATGACTTTTGTGATTCAAACAATTTTGAAGAGATGGCGACACTAGCGATTATCTAGAAATTATATCAGCGGTAGTAAAACGGTGGTCTTTTTTATGTGTACCTACATAGCTAAATTTGCCCCTTGTTGTGAGTTTTCTTACGTATATTATAACATACGAGATGAATAATAATGAATGAATTTGATTTGGATTATGACGCCTCCGCTTGGACGTCAGAAATATGTGACGTACTTTTGGGCGTCGCTAACTTTTTCTTTACTCCCGGGCGTCAATAGTACACGTAACAAACGGTTTCGGCCATCTAGATCGCTAGGGAGTTTGCTTGAGGTCTGGTTTAGAGGAAGGCACTCACCTTGCTCGCATAAAACTTTGCTGACTTGCAGTAGCGCCTTCAATATCCAAAACCCCCATCACTTCAATGGGCCTTAATTGTGCGAGTTTGGACCTCAAAATTGTTAAAAAATATCGACGGTAAGATTGCAAAATACAAATATTTGATATTAACTGAATTTCAATTCGTGGGTAGTTACTCGATGGGGTTGAGAACGCTTTAAATAAGTAGAATAAATTCGACTTAACTGGGATTTGAACCTGCGATCACCAGGTTGCTAACAGCCCATTCTAGCCACCGAGCTATAAGTACTGTGGTATTGTGTTGACTCTAGAGTCATCTTATGGTAATTTGCGGACTTGAATCCAGCGAAAATATTTACAATAATTTCGAAATCTTAAAATATTCATGTTGAAAAGAAGTAACACCAACTTGTTGAAAGATAAAACAATAATTTAACGGAAATTACGGTGGTTGTAGGGCAGAAACACTTCAACAGAAAAGTTTCATTTAGATGTTATTTTTATTCAAAGTCCTGGACCACCGTAATTCCCGTTAAATTATTGTTTTATCTTTAAAATATATACAACGATATCCTGAAGCTTAAGTATTACAAGTAAATGAAACTTTTCAAGAATAAAATTATAAAACAGATGCCATAGACCGGGATCAAACATGGAACTATGGAACGTCGGTCGATCGTCCTAACCACCTAGCCACTGACGGAATTGCAAAATGTGGTGGTACGACGATAAAAAGTGACATTCGTCGCAATGGATAGGAATAGGAATAATGATATAACAAAAAGAATTACAATAATTGGCCGTATTCTGTAACACAATCATTAACTTATTATCAATCAATAAGATTTTTGACAAATGGAAATAACTGTAACAAGCGAATATTCAGAATTTTTGTCAGTGCTACCCACGTTCATTGGCTGAAAAAGATAATGATCGATGAAAATGTATCGATTGAGTTACAGAATAGCCTTAATATCTTTAATACTTGGGCGTCATTTACTAACGGAGCGGCAGGCTGTTGAACGTGTCAAGGTAGCTTTGTGGAGATATGATGTCCAAGCTTCTGGAATTTTACTGAAAAAGAAGAACGGGGTACACGCAACTAAAAAGTAATAGCTTTTTTCAGAATAAAATATTTCTATTTTGTATGATTGGAATAAACAAACAAAGATAAGACACAAATAAGAGCGATATGTCAAATATTATGTCAATAAAACCATTGTAACAATCAAGTGATTGACCGCGTGACTAAATGATCAACTACTAACTGACTGCACTGACTAATTCAATATTCCGACTGACTACTGACTATACTGACCGATTCAGTATACCGACTGGCTACTGACTGTACTGACCGATTGAGTATACCGACTGACTACTGACTGTACTAACTGTACGGATATACTGACTGACGCAGTATACCGACTGACTGTGCTGACTGACAGAATATACTGACTGACGGAGCATACTGACTGACTGTACTGACTGGCAGGATATACGGACTGACGGAGTATACTGACTGACGGATAATCCGGAGTATACTGACTAACTGAAAATACTGACTGATGGATACTTTATCATATTTCAAAACGCAGATCCTTTGAAAGGGAGGTGAAGGACGTTGACTCAGTTTTCACTTGTCTGCATACTAGGGTTGGACGAATATGGGATTTCATAATTGATTATCGATCACAAAAAAATATTTATAATTCCGATTAATTAATTATTTTGATTGATCGATAATCTTGATTAATCGATAATCTTGATTAATCGATGGATCGATCTGTCTGATCAACTGATTATATTGATCAATTGATCGATTATTCTGATCAATCACTCGATAGATTTATCGATTTTCTCGATTATTAGGATCAACTGATTATATTGAAGCGCGTGTGACATGAGCGTATGTGGTCGTACGTGCCAGATTTAGGGAGAGCAACTATCACCCTTGCCCCTACCGAATCCCGCCACTGTTTCTGCATCAATTTGATTAATTCTAAATAATAATCGTGCCTTACCTACCTGCGCAAGTATAAATGATAATCGTTCTCGAAAAATCGATTAATCCATCCTTGATTATCATTTATACTTGCATAGGTCTGTAAGGTACGGTTATTACTCAAAATTAATTAAATTGATGCAGAAATCGGGCTTTTGATGTAACATATGTAATTATGTTTTAATATCTCGTGTATCGATATATCTACTCATAATCACAATCCACAACTCACAAGTTTATGGAATCATATAGAAGCAGCTGCAGAAGCTGAATGCCCTTATTGCGCTGATTTAAAAGATCAAAGACACTCACACTTGCCGCCGCTGACTGAGCAAGCGTTCAGCGTAATAATAAGGATCGTATACAGCGTCCAGCCAAAAACAGACAAAATCCGAGTAAATTAAAGTGTTTTCATTGTAAAATGTGTGCTAGTGTTATCTGGATCATTGTCTTCAGCATGAAATGAAACAGAAACGTACTTCAATTTATAATGTTTGCACAGTTCATGAAGGACAGATTGGTTTACTCTGAGCGGACAAAGATTCCATTAGATCATGATGATTGTCGGTCACTTGATAGCAAATAGGTATGTTGTCAAGAAACTCAATTTAATTATAATTTGTGCAATAAAATGAACGTACTTGGTCTGGAGTCTAAATTCTGAAAGAATATTTACTTGATCTTTTGAAGAATTATCAACCATAAGTTGATCAATATCTATCGTATCAAAAGTAATTAATTTCTTCTTCAACAAAAAGGTATCTTGTTTGACTCTTGTAAGACTTGTAGTCCTGTTCTGTCCTGTACCTGTAATTTATTTATCAATATAAAAGTGATAGTTTCTCAAATGAAACGTTACAGAATCAATTTAAGTTTGATTTAAACATATAACCGAATATCTGGAAATACAAGATGGATAATAATCGATAACAAAATGAAATAATCTTCAAATAAGACTAATAGCTTGTGGAAATAATCAGTTGATCAAAAGATTCTAGTCGATTAATCTGGCTAACCGAATAATCAAAATGATCGAATGATTGATCGATCGATTCATCAAAATAGTAGATAAATCAAAATATTAGAATAATCGATCGATCGATCAATCAATATGATCGATTAATCGAAAAAATCGATAAGTCGAATCAATCGGTCGAAATAATCAATATTTTCTTGGAATCGAATAATCGATTATGAGATTCTATAATCGCCCAGCTTTATTGCTGTCACTGACAATAACAGCTGTCACTATGAAATATGCAATTAATTGATGCGACAGTCTAAATTTATGGAGCAGCGATGAAGCTGGTCACAAAATTCATGATCAGGGGAGACTGTAAACTATATGGTCACAGCAGCTTTTCAAATTCATACTTCAAATATAAGCGTACTTCGAACTTGAAGTCGGGCTTCATGATAATATCGTACCGTTTATGAAATAAACGCAAAAAACTAAAAAATTTCATAAATTAAGTTTTACTACCGCTGATTGGAAAAAGCTTATCTACGAACTTAAAATTATACTTTTTGATGATGAACCTTAATATGTATAAAATTTCAATCGTAAATTCGTAAGCGTTCTCAAGTTATCTAGATTTCAAACAGACCGACAGATCGACAAAGAGACCGACAAAGACTGACAGAGACCGGCAGACGAACCCACTTTTTTCAAAATTATGTTTCTAGTGCATCGCAATCCACAATCCACAATTATTTTAATCCTAATCTATAATCCACAATTTCAATCCCAATTCAAAATTCCACAATCCACAAATTTAATCCCAATTCACAATCCACAATCCTCAATTAGAATCCACAATATCAATCTCAATCCGCAATCCAAAATCCGTAATCCGCAATTTTGATCCCAATCCATAATCCAAAATTTTAATCTCAATCTACAATCCACAATCAATAATTTCAATGTCAAACCTCAAATCACACTTTCAGTCCTAATCCACAATTTGAATTTCAATACAAAATTTCAATCTCAACTCACAATCCACAATTTCAATCCCAATCCCAATTAAAAATCCAAACTCACAATCCCAATTCAAAATACATAATTTCAATTCCAATCCCAATTCACAACCCACAATTTCAATCCCAATCCAAAATTCAAAATCTACAGCCCCAATCCCAATCGAAAATCCCAATCCTAATCAAAAATCCACAATCTCAATCCAAATCCCAATCGAAAGTCCAAAATCCAGAAACCCAATCCTAAACTCCAAATTCTCAACCCCAATCCCAATCGAGAATCCACAATTCCAATCTCAATCAAAAATACACAATTCCAATCCCAATCCCAATCCAAAGTCCAAAATCCAGAAACCCAATCCCAATCCAAAACCCACTATCCCAATCTCAATCCAAAATCCAGAAACTCAGTCTCAATCCAAAATCCTAGTCCCAATCCAAAATCCACAATTCCTGATCCAAAATCCACAATTTTAATCCCAATCCAAAAAAGAATGGTGGATTATGGATCATGGATTGTTGATTGTGTATTAGCTCTAATAAAATATTCTGTTGAAGAAATTGGTCTTATTTTTGAAGAATTGTGTTCGGGGCCCAACTGCTGCCTTCAAGGACAGGGCACCGGGATGCCGTGCACCCCTTGCGCCTTCGCTTGAGACGCCTCTGATAAAGAGAAATGAGACCAAAGTTATTGATAATGCGACCACCCAAGAAGTCAGAGTCGGTATATGTGAAGAGGCGGCAACAACAATAGATAGTCGAATACATCTAGTATAATTGGTAGCAGTACCGCAATAATTATGACTAAAATGTAACTTGATTGAGGGATATTCTATTCATATACAAATGGTATAATATAGTTTTGTGGCAAATTGTGCTGTGCGGCCTTCCCGCATTGCGGGACTTTTCGGATCCTATGTACACCACATTTAGGAGAGATAAAAAACTTGGATAGTTGGAATTTGATCACCCATCTTGTTGATATCAGACATAATTACACATATCTTTTCAAACATTGGAAACTTTTTATTTATTGCCATGTGTTGCTTCCCGTTCACAGGCACAGCTGTGCTGTGCGGAATAAAGACCACACATGACGTGTAAAGGACCATTCACACTACTCCAAGTGCTGATTCACACCATTGAATACAGACATATATGTTTCTCATATAAAAGAAGCGGAAATTATTGATACCAAAGGCATAATAGTTATTCATTGTGCTAGAATGGAATGCGATATGATTAGTTACAAAATAAAAAGTCTTTCCACCACGACACCTGAAAGACAAGCTGATGCTTTTCTTGAGTGATTAATCACATTTTATACGGATCCAATACAATTTTATATTCAAATCCTATCTCAAAATGCAACAAATAGTTTTTTTTTCTCTAACATCACATAAGTAACAACTTGTGAGTCTCCGCTGCCAAGGTGAAGCGTCACTTTATCGATTAGGCAGATAAAGTAGCAACTTATATCGTGAAGGTAATATATTTTAACTTTGTATTTGCATGCAAAGGATTTTCAATATTCACTGACTTAATGTCAGCAAAATAGTTATCTGTTCAAGAAAGTAGCTTCACTGACGCGGCTTGAGTATCATAGACAAGGCGTAATCAAGTCAATGAATCAAGGCAAGGCAGTAAATCTTAATTTTTTTGCCATGTTGAATACATGATTTTTTTGGGGATTGTTCAAATTTGATTAATTTTATGATAAATTTCAATATTTTTAAGAATATCATCGTCATCAAATTATACTTCTATGCATTTATTGATCGGTTGCCAAGTTTTTATGCCTCGGTTGGGTGGTTGCTGTGGAAACGACATTTTTACTGCCTAGGCAGTAAAAGTAACACTTTATAGACTGTAAACTAAAATCTATTCGTTAAAACATTCGATATCCTATCAGTAAAACTGAATAATCTGCTGTGGCCATCACAGTTTTTCCCCGATCATAAATTTCATTCGTTCCAACATAATTTTTGGTTATGGAATATGCAAATTTCAAAATAGTGTTGGAGAAAATTTATTCCATATCAAATAACAGTCGTAAAGGAGTTTAAAGTCATCAAAATTTGTTAAATAAGATCAATTCACTCTGGAAGTGAATTTACTTGCTCTTTAATCATATCGGTCATCAAACTTTTTAATTCGGATGGATTAAACGAAAAATTGGAGTGTGAGTTCACACGCGGTACAAGTAAAACCTTATATTCTGGTTTATTTATGTAAAAGAATGTAGTGATTTACCAGAATCAAGACAAGAACAAGACAAGAAGTATTTTCTATTTCCCAAGACAAGACAAGAAAGTAATATCAAGATTCAAAGCTCCTTGTCAAGAAATTTCGATATCTTGATAATCAGTCTCTCAAATCGGCATATTTATTGATTTATTGGAATGATGAGATCAGTGTTTCTCAATAATTAAGAGATAGTCTTGATCTTGTCTTGATTTTGTCTTGAAATCAAGACAAGTCCAAGACAAGAAGTATTTTCAATTTCCCAAAACGAGACAAGAAAGTACTATCAAGAATCAAGACTTTTTCGAATACCTATATTTATATTAATCAGTTATTGAAATAATAAAATCTGCTGTATGGCCATCAAAGTTTTTCCCCGACAATAAATTACATGCGGGCAATGGAATCACTGTTTCATGAATTTAGAGTGTCACCCTAACTGTCAAAATGACATTTATCATTGTTAAACTGACAGTTGTCATTATGAAAGTGACAACATTATTGTCCATGTGACAGCGTCATTTCCAAAGGGACAGCTGTCATTGTCAAAGTGATATTGTCATTGTCAAAATGACAGCTGTTATTGTTATGGTGACTATTCATTACAACATGAGTATTTCCGGCAATAGAGAGTCTTTTCAGGATTTTCTGTTTGAAAAAGCTCATTCACAAACTTAAACCTAGCTTTTTAATAAAAAACTCATATATGAAATTCAAATCGAAAATTTGTACGGGCTCTCAAATTATCATACTTTCAGAGAGACAGACCGACCGATTGCATTCAAACTTATGTTTTTTGGGTTTAGTGGAGTCTAAAATATGAAAATTCATCAGAATTAAACTTGAGAATGACAGACTTTCCATTTATTTTTATTAGTGGCAATTTTGGAAGACGTTGATAGAATCGTTTCATAACATAACTTTCAGGGAGGGTGAAGAGTAGACACTAACGCTGAACTTGAGCGTTCGGACTAGATAAAGCGATAGAGAAAGGGGACTCCCCCAAAATTTCAATATCAAGAATGGGGAACTCTTGAAACAAGACAAGAAATGCATCGCCAAGAAATGGACAAGACAAGGAATTTTTATTTTCTTGTCTTGAAAATCAAGACTAGACAAGAAATGATCATCAAGACAAGTAATCTTGTCTTCATGAAACACTTATTCAAATCATTTTGTGAGCGAGTGAAATTTCCTAAGCGTCAATAAATATACCGAGGGGAAACATAATAATGATTTTCAGCAACTATTTGATGAATTAACAATCTAAACATTGTCACAGAGTTTACTGTATAATAACATACGGTGAAAATCTCAGTCCCACAAGAAATTACCGCTAGATATTTGAGTTTCGCGTGCTCTCAAATTTAAATCAGCGATTCCAGTCATCTGTAGCAGTAGTCTCCAAATATGGTTCAGCGGGACCCTGGGTTCTCGCAAGTCAACCCAGAAGCTTCGCGAGAGAAAGTTGGAGTTTTAAAAGAAAATTATAAAGTACTCATAGAAGTTATCTGATGTTTAGTAGCCGAAGAATATGAATTCAGTAATCTTACGAGATTTTTCAGAAGTATATTGATTTACTTCTGGAATTCGGTTAATCGTCGAGCGAACGAAACGAGCTCGGCCAACTCTGATCTTTCCCAATGACATGCATGATGCATATTCATTCCATTGTTCTATTTTGGTTAGATGAAGATTCAAATTTACTAGCAATATAACTACTTGAATGAACGGTAAATCGCCGACCAAATATAAACGAAATACACAAAAATCATCAAGCTGACATTCCGAGTTCAATGTGATCTAATTATGAATTTGTAATTAATCACTTAATAAATATTCCGTTATCTTTGTAGTATTGTTGTACATATTATTCCATCTCACAACAATATAATAATCATTGACTATTTTACACAGTGAATAATAGGTTAGTAAAATAGTTTTGAAATTATCTTATTGTTAGTGTGCCGCCAAATCTTGAACTTTTCAAAGGTGTAGTGCAACAAAATAAACTCTTTTTCTTGACAATCTCCTTGACATAAGGATCACATAAAAATTGTCGGCATAGTTTATGACACTAAACAAGTAAGCTCCAACTAATAAGGAAACCGACCACACACATCGTGTTTATAGTTATACTTTCTGCTCGCCCCTCTGTCGGCGTTGTTCAAAGGAACACACCGCCAAATTAACAAGATTAAAATCTGGACAAAGACAAACAAATTTGACACAAAACCACTATTCAGTATCAATCTTCACTGGAATGTGGCAACGTTTAATTGCTATTATTTGCGGTTATTTTTATTATGAAATTAGGATCAGACCCGTAGCCAGAATTTTTTCCGAATTAGCCTTCAAAATTCTAGGGAATAAAGGGGAGAGATTTCATTATAATTTTCATAGCATGTCAGTATAATCTAGCGCAAGATGTAGATAATTTAAAATTAATAAAACTGCGCTGGTGTATTAATATCAGTTTTCCTAAGATAAGTCAATGAATTCAAATACATATGCATATACGTATCAATAATTCACATGATTCAATAAAATGTTTGGTTTACAATAAACTTTCAAACATTTAAATGCACTCAAATTGATTCAAACAATTTTTCTCAGAGTTTCAGGACGGCCTTCAACCCCTCGAGTCACTGCCTTGGCGAGTTGCATGAAAATAATTAACATAGCTAAACTTTGGTCAACTCAATCTGAAATGATGTTTTGTACAGGAAAAATAGATCGTGAAAATAATAAACTTGTTTCTAGCATTTGAATAATTATTTCAACACGTATTCTTTATGGAATTTGAATGAACATTTGACAATGTGATTCAAGTTGACATTGCACCTGGACTCTAGACTAGGGGGTATTTTTGCATATTTATCATAACTTGTTCATCGATTTTTTTGAGGTGATACCTTCAGTCTTGTTCCAACCAAAACCGTTTAGGCTAAGTAGAAATTATAAATCTGTTAATCTGCCATATTGGTCCATTTTTGTGGAAGTTCACTTCAGCAGCTCTTTCGAAATACGATTTGGTACACTCAAATCTTCTTTTTAGCGCATTCTAACAGAAAAAATACGCTATTATATGCACTTTGGCTGGCTGGCCGGCTGGCGTGACGCTGAGATCTCAGCAACTACAGCACTTACAGACTTTAAACAGATACTAAACGAAAGATGCTGACTTGTAGGCTTGCACAAACTGCTAGATTCTCAATTTCATGTAAAAATTGAAACAAAAATTGAAAAGGTATTTACTGCTGAACTATGAATAGTTGAATTCTGAAAAATGTTACACAGAATGAGCAGCTTATCAGTAATTGAATTTTATACTCAAAATTTCCAACCGATATAGGTAAATACCTGTTTTAGGGTAGAAACTATTTATTTCGATATCTCGCGAGTTACACAAGATATAGACATGCGGTTTCCGATGTTATTAGTATCAGAATGAGTTCGACTTTTGTTTTTACGATCAATTTAGGCCAGTACATGACCACCTGTAACTTATTTTCTTGAATCTGTACCTTGGGAGGTAATTTTTTGGGGTTTTTTTTAATATAGCTTTGAAAAAGATCAAATTATTATTTCAATGTACAGCACATGACCTCCCGTCAGTCAATAACTAAACAGTACAGATTAAAAGGTATTTTTGAGCTTGTACATGCACAAATTATGTATCTATCAAATAGTCAACTTGAAACTGGTACTAAATGAAAGCTGTTGTTCCGTAGGTTTGCCTAAACTGCTTGATTTCAAGCTCAGTGATTGTGGGAGATGGTAATTGGCAAAATCTCTAAAATAACAAGCATTATTAGCTGTCAAAAATGCGCTTCCATCATCAGGATGATTTTTCAATTCTTTTATAACTTATCCTTATTCTACAAGTGAAAACTAGCCAGAGAAAAATCCAAAACTGCACCGCACCTAACCTAACCTGATATTTCCGATAAAATTTTCATCCGCGTGCGTTTAGTTTGATTAATTGGGTATCTGCATTTACGGCCTACGGCCTAGAATATTTATCTATCGAATGATACAGAATCATCTGTCGATACTCCTCCCAAATGTATGTTAATTGTATTTTTATTCCTTTTTACTTCATCGATCTGTATAATAAATGAAAGAAGTATTGTAATTTTGTGATCGTGATTCTTCACATGCAAGCGCTCGTCTATCATTTTTTATAAGTTTTTCAAATAATTTATAGTTCGGTATCAATTCAAAGCTCCCGAGGAGATGAAATATAGAATGAAATCAGTGGAATCAACGTTCATCTCCAAATTACACTGCCGACGATCAAATATCAAAACTGTATGTTCCAATAAATTAGACACCAAAAATTCACAAAGGGACTCTTAATATTCAAAAATGCCACTCGACCAATGACAGCTGTCAATGTCAAAGTGACAGCTGTCATTTCGAGATATGTAATTAATTGATACGACACTCTAAATTTTTGGAACAGTGATGAATTTTGCCATGAATTTTATGGTCGGGAATAAACTCTGATGACCACAGCAGATTTTATGTATAATGATCATATCATATCTCTCAAGGAGTGAAAAGTACTATTTATTATCGAAATATGAATTCAAGTCGACACAATTATAAATTTTTCGGATGAGAGTTGATGTGCATTTTCTTTCTTTAAATACGTGGTTCGCAAACTTCTTCGTAGAGCTTTCACCACGTGATATTAGGGAAGCTCATCAATATCGTGACCACAATCCCACAAAAGTGATTTGATGAGTGATCGTGATTTTTTGTGAGCCAATCGTAGATGTCTACTTTATCAAGAATCTAGACGACCACTTGTAGTATGAGGTATCTTCGCTTCTCTGTCACCCGCCAACAGATCATGGATTTTATCGATGAGTTCTGCAGAAGCTGCTCTAACAGAGTATCTAGAGCGTTCAGCATCAATTGCGATCATAAAACCCCTCCAAGTCCGAGACTTCTCAAAGACCGTTTCAATTATAGGTACTGACCCATTGCGATGCTTGTGCAAGTCCTTTTCAGTAGCCCTGAATCATTTGTCCTTCAGAACGTGTTTTTTAGATATCATTTACCAACTAGGATTCAAATAAATGCTGGAAACAGAGTAGTGAACAAATGCGACTGAAGTTTAGTGTGATTACCTCCAAAGAATACTGTTAACTGGATATGAGCTTCGTACTCGTTATTACGCTTGTAAACCTTTGTTTTAGTCCCCTGCAACGATTTATCTTCTATGAAACTATGTTTTCCAACGAGCAAAATTTTCACTCGTCCATTTTTTGTGAAATTCTCGCATTGCACGACTCATGTTAACGCCTAGAGCGGTGCAACTGGCCATAAGTCTTCAAAACAAAACTACAAAATATGATAAATTCAAAGTTACATGTTACAATTCGACTAACCACGGATTCGGCGGACAATTCCACAGGAACGGCGCTGTGACATGCTGGGTTATTTATTATTTAGAACCGCGCAATTTCTAGCCCTGATGTAGATCGGAAAAGCGCGATCGACACTGTCGAAGTCTATCAAAATCTCACCTTTTATGCCCACGGATCTGCCATAAGGCCCATGTAAACTAATATTCAGAATTATTCCGAGATAAAATTATTGTTTGGGTTTGTTTGACACAAATTGATTGCAAAAAAAATTGACTCAACCATAGTTCGAACTACAGACCTGCCGGATACTGAGCTATCGCTCTATCCACCACACTACCAGTACGCTTATTATAATCTGTGGAGGGTAGATATAATTAACTTTGTCACAATTTCCGCAAGCATCAGTTTCATTCAAATATTATTTTGTTATCGAACGAAACCAATTACTTTCGATTTGATAGATATTGTTCAACTTATGGTCATTTTGGAAAAAAATCAAATCAATATTCTTTCAGACTCCAGACAGAGTGAATTTATTTCATTGCACAAATTCTAATTAATTTGGGTTTCTTGACAACATAATCATTGCCGTCAAATAACCACTACCATAATCATCTATAGAATTTTCGTTCAATCGAAGTGAAAAAAATTGTCCTTCATGAACTCTGCAAGCCTAATAAATTGAAGTACGTGTCTGTTTCATTCCAATAAAGGCATGCTTCTGCAGCTGCACGTAACAAATTCTATAACCTTGTGAGCTGTGAATTGTAATTATGAGTGGATATATCAATAAACTATATATTGGAACATCAATCTTTCACATCAGAAACCTAATATTTCTGCACAGTGACGGGAATCCAGCAATCTTATTGAAGGGGGGGGGGGGGGGGGGGGCAACATTTGAGCTTTTATATCAATTTTAAAAGTCAGGCTCGTGTCCAAAATCACTGGGGTGGAGGAAGAGAGGTTGTAAGTAACGTTATTGATACAAAGTAGAACAATTTTTTCACTACTCTTTTTTATTCATTGTTAATTAACACTTTCCCGGCCTAGAATATAATAGGGGAAGTATTGTAATCGTGATTCTTTGACAGTTCGAGATTTTGATGAATCTTCACGTTCCAGACCCTACTAAATCCGAATAACATATGTAATTTTGAGAAAATTTGGTCTGTCAGTCTGTCTGAAAGCACGATAACTTGAGTCTAGTCTCAAGTTCGTAGATAAGCATTTCTCAACCAGTGATACCAGAATCTTATTGATGGAACTTTTCACTTTTAAGTGTTTATTTTATAAACTGTAGTGTCGGTGGTATTCATTGTGAAATATGTAATAACTGGAACTAATCCTTAAATGATTTGGCACAGCATTCATAGGAAACATTTTCCAAAATTATCGGTTATTCATTTGTTATTATCAGAATTTGAATTATTATAAAATTCGTTATATTTTCCTGAACCAAAAAAATAATGAGAATCATAATGTGGAGTTAGAATTATTATTAGTCGTATTCTGACATCACTTGCAAACGTTCGTCAGTTGTTTTTTATTTAAATGGGTAATTTGCCTCTTTCGTTTTCGGTATCAAATTGAAAGCTCTTGTGAAGATAATTCTAGTGGAAGTGTCAAAGAGGAAATTCAAACGGTTGTCAATTGTCTCTTTCATAAATTATTTGAGTGATGTCTAGTTTGGTATCAATTCTGTGCTCTCGGAGAGAGATAAGATAACAAAAATAAATAATTAAGTAGTGGAATCCACGTTACCATCTTCAAATTACACTTCTGGCGATCGAATGTCGGAACTGTATGTTCCAATGAATTGAAGATCTCGAAATTCTAGAAAAAGATTCTCTATTAGCAAAAACTCTTATTCTATCTCAGGACTAAAAATAACCGCAATCTAACACTTTAACAATGCCAGCTGTTACTTTGACAATGACAGTTGTTACTGTGAAAATGACAGATGTCATTTCGAAAATGACAGCTTTCCCTTCAAAATATGCAATTAATTGATGCGACACTCAAAATTTCTTACACAGGGATGAAACTGGCCATGAAATTCATTGATGAAGAAGTATTGTGAGGCCACAGCGGATTTTTATGTTTTTTTCTTTTTGTTTCTATTTTTCCGTATGAAAACATAAATTGAAGATTTACATCTGAACATTCTTCAGCTTCAACACCTTTGTTATATACTGTCCTCGAGAATAGACTTGCATACAAAATTTAACCCTGGAAGTGCACACAGGGTACTCAGAAACCCCATGCTCCAATTTTTATCTTGTCCAAAAGCACAAAGTCGATATAGTACGATGTGACCACCTCGTAAATTCAGTTTAGTAATGTCTTCAGTATGTGCTATATGTATTTGTTGGCCATAATTCATGAATTTGTTTGTGTTTGGGTCTCTGAGACCCCAGTGTGACTGTTTGCGTTAGATTTATTGGTATAGGCTATGTGCATGAAGTCTACTAGCGCCTCTAGCGGGCAATAGAGAACGATTGGACTCCCATTTTATCATTGTTTCATACCTATAATCTTTTAAATGTACTAATATTATTTAATTCAGCTGTGTGTATATGATATTACTTGCATAGCATAAAAGGTACGTTGAAATTATTCACGTTGAGTTTTTTTTTCTTTCATTTATAACGTACCTATTGAAGAAAACGTCTTGATGCGTCCAAATTGACAGGATAACCTCAAATTATGACACCGATGATCTTGCGGATTGGGTTTGTATTTATCAAACACTGTATCCTTTTTACCAAGGAAGCATTGAAGGAAAGCGTGAAATTAGTTTTGTCATATTAAACATGTTAAAGAATATGTTGCTGACAATATCAACAACAAAATTATTGCGAAGTGCATCCGACAAACTTCTATCACTGAAACGTCTTACAAATTAGAGATAGAGGTAAATTCATGAATCCCAAATCGATGATGAATATTTCTAATTTCACAACTGAATTACAAACATAATTGTTATATAGATTAATAATTAAAGACAGACAATACTCTATTTACCGCTTTGATTCACTTCACTCGTTTTTTTTTTGTTGTAACTGGGTTCCCTTTGTTTTATATGCAATTATTTTCACTTTTAAACTACAATGCTCAATGACAGCCCAATGACGTATTCTGAGAAATGGAGTACGATGTTAACAATTGTGCTCACTATGAGCGCTCGCATCGATATTTGTTCAAAATCTGCCCCCTTGCACATAGCCTATAGCTGAAAGCTCTTTATTATTCTCCATTTTGACATCTCAGCAGAAAATGACTACTTCGGAAATCCATTTCTCAGAGAAACTACGTTTTCTATTGGGATTTTGCACTAGATTCATTGGCATAGCATAAAGCTTCCTATTATTCGCCATTTTGACATTTCTGCAGGAAATGACACCTTCGGAACTCAAAGATCCTTCTGCATTGATGAATGATGAATTTGAACGTGAAATTCATGAAAGATCTATCATTTTATGGATTGAACAAGAAAAACTCGAAAAATTTGTACTTTTTATGCATTATTCGTTTTCTCAATAAATTGTACTCTCAAAGAACTCAATGTTCTCTAACTCTCTTCATGATTCGCCTACATAGATTACGTATCATGAAAATTATAAAAACAACATGCAATTCTCAAAAAAACTACGTTTTCGTTTGGGGTTTCTAAGACCCCAGTGTAACAGTTATGCAACTACAAATGAAGTGTGCATGTCCAGGATTAAGAAGATTCTATTCAAGAGGAAGGCTCAAAGAGGCTCAAAATGATACATTAGCCCGATGAAACATACAGAAACGAGTGTAAATAGGCATTATAGAAAATAGCATTGAAGAAAACACATGTGAAAAAGGTTTATCGTTCTCGGAAAATCGATTGATCCATCCTCGATTATCATTTATACTGGCATAGGTCTGTGAGGTACGGTTATTATTCAAAATTAATTGAATTGATGCAGAAATCGGGCTTCTGATGTAAAATATGTAATTATGTTTTAATATCTCGTGTATCGATATATCTACTCATAATCACAATCCACAACTCACAAGTTTATAGTTATATAGGAGCAGCTGCCGAAGCTGGATGCCTTCATTGCGCTAATTTCAAAGATCAAAGACACTTGCCGCCGCCGACTAAGCAAGCGTTCAGCGTAATAATAAGGATCGTATTTGGCGTCCAGTCAAAAACAGACAAAATTCGAATAAATTAAAGTGTTTTCATTGTAAAATGTTTGCTAGTGTTATCTGGTTCACTTTTATATTGATTGTCTTTGGCATAAAATGAAACAGACACGTATTTCAATTAATAATGTTTGCACAGTTCATGAAGGACAGATTGGTTTACTTTGAGTGAACAAAGATTCTATTAGATCATGATGATTGTCGATGACTTGATAGCAATAAGTATGTTGTCAAGAAACTGAATTTAATTATAATTTGTGCAATAAAATGAATGTACTTGGTCTGGAGTCTGAATTCTGAAAGAATATTCACTTGATCTTTCATAGAACCATCAACCATAAGTTAATCAATATCTATCGAATCAAAAGTAAATAATTTCTTCTTCAACAAATAGGTATCTTGTTTGACTCTTGTAAGACTTGTAGTCCTGTCCTGTCCTGTATCTGTAATTTATTTATCAATATAAAAGTGATAGTTTCTCAAATGCAACGTTACAGAATCAATTGAAGTTTGATTTGAACATATAACCAAATATCTGGAAATACAAAATAGATAATAATCGATAAAAAAATTAAATAATCTTCAAATAAGACTGATAACTTGTGAAAATAATCAGTTGATCAAAATATTTCAGTCGATTAATCTGGCTATCCGAATAATCAAGATGATCAAATTATTGATCGATCGATTCATCAAGATAATAGATTAATCAAAATATTGGAAAAATCGATCGATCGATCAATCAATATAATCGATTGATCAAAATAATCGATTAATCGAATCAATCGATCGATCGATAAATCTAAATAATCGATTAATCGAAATAATCAATATTTTCTTGGAATCGATAATCGATTATGAGATTCTATAATCTATAATTCTATGAAATATGCAATTAATTGATGCGACAGTCTAAATTTATGAAACAGCGATGAAGCTGGTCACAAAATTCATGATCAGGAGAGTACTGTATGGTCACAGCAGCTTTTTAAATTCACACTCCAAATATAAGCGTACTTCGAACTTGAAGTCGGGCTTCAGTATAATATCGTACTGTTCATGAAATAGGCGCAAAAAACTTAAAAGTTCCATGAATGAAGTTTTAGTACCGCTGGTTGGTGAAAGCTTATCTACGAGCTTGAACCTATACTTTTCGATGATAAACCTTAATATGTATAAAATTTCAGTCGTAAATTCGTAGGCGTTCTCAAGTTATCCAGATTTCAAACAGACCGACAGATCGACAGAGAGACCAACACAGACTGACAGAGACCGACAGACGAACCCACTTTTCTTTAAAATTATGTTTCTCGTGTTCAGAAAGATTCAAAACGGGAAGATTCATCAAAATCTCAAACTGTCAAAGAATAGCGATTACAATACGTCTCCTATTATTAGGTTCGGGAAGGGAAAATATCATTTTTACTATTACTTTCGAACAAGAATCCATCATTAAATTAAAATTTTGAATTGTATATATTAGCAAATAACACCCGGCCAAAATAAGGCATTTTGTTAATATAAAGAGCAGAGGCGGCTCTAGTTTACCCTCCGCCGGGGTGCAAAGATATATAAATTGCGCCTCTTCTCCCTACCTCACTCTCTTCCTCATACTTCTCTTTTTTATAGATTTCAATCCCAATCCACAATCCACAATTATTTTAATCGCAATCCAAAATCCACAATTTGAATACCAATCCACAATTATTTTGATCCCAATCCACAATCCACAATTTCAATCCCAATTCAAAATTTAAATTCTATAGTATATACTATTTTTTTAAACGAGTACAGAGCCAAACGAAGACATGAAAAAGTATTTTTCTTATTGTAAATATCCATTATGAATTGTTTCAACAAAATTTTTAGTACTAATGGTATTAGAGATACGGCCAGTCTTCGAGTCCCCCTTGAAGATCTCTTTAATTTTGTATGCTTCGAATCATTCATGAGAATTACTCATTATTGATTCCATTTCATGTTGATAATTAAGAAAAGCAATCATTTGTAGAATAATCAATAAATTAGTTTTTCTCTGATATGAATTATTCATTCACTTTATTGTAGTATCAAAGAAACTTACGTGAAAATATTGAGAATTTAAATACATAATAAGAAATATTCCAAAAATAATTCTTATATCATAAACAAACAGAATATTAATTATTAGCAGCTCAAGTATCAAATTATATAATCCATTAACATTAACAATGTAATCGTCCAATGTCGCAAAGTTTTGCTGATCTGCTGACGTTGTTTTGCAAGAATCAAGAATCGATACATACTTTCAAATTATTTCAGAAATGGTGTTGTGCTGACATCTCTTGAGTTGTCATGAATTGAAAATTAGCCATCATTTTAGTTCCAAAACTCTCCACAGAACAAGTAGCCAAACTCTTTATTACATAACATTCTTCTTTGCCTACGTAGCCGAAATCAGAGAATGTAGTCAAAAACTACGCTGCATCAATATCCTGTAGGCAAAAACTACATACCATGAATATATATATATATATATATATTCCGGATATTTCTGACCACCCGTACCACCAAAATATTTCGCGAACTGCTGAACGCATTGAAAAAAGAAAAAATACGTATGGAATGATTTCTAAGATTCTATTGAATAGTAACAAATTCAAGTCCACACCTTCATCGACACCACCTGAGGATGACACAAGTGGTGTCGAAACTAGTAGAAATAGGAAAATGGAAATAATTTCCATTGACTGCATTCCAGAAGTTTTTTTTTCTTATCAAATTTTCAGTCAAGAATTACATATTTTCATCTCTACGCAGAAGTGTGCTACCCACATAGCTTACACAATTTTCCACACACCAGATACGTCATTTTTGAATGCACCAGGTTCTACGGAGACCTGGCTAAGTACTATCTAAAACAAATTTTAGACCTGAATACTAAACTGACAGCTGCAATTGATCAAAATTTTTTTTTTATTAAGATGTAAGCAAATCAGAACCTTTCGTAAACATAGAACTAATAATTTTAAATGTCTGAACAACATTTTGCTTGAAGATAAGCAAACTAATATCATAGTAAGGAGCTTCAAAACTCAAACACTCAATTTAGAAATTCGAATAGCATGTTGGCGGATAGATTTACTTGAAAAGAATAATATCATCATTACGAAATATTACACCAAAATGTTGGCTTTGTGCATTGGCACCAGATAAATGATTTGTTGCAGCGAAAATTCCAATTTTTTACTTTGAAATAGAAAAATATACAAATATATGAATTTCATAACCTTCAAAAGCATAGACACATCACAGATACTAATAACACAGCGATTAAAGATTGGTGTATGAATCTAACCAATTCAATTTTCCCGGAAGAAGTCGAAGAGACATTGGCACTTGACCCCAAATCTAGTATGCCTCTTCAGCCCGCAGAATCACCTATCTTCAAATTAGTAGCAGATGTAGAATTCATTTAACAAACCACTGATGATCAAGAAGCACAAGACTCGCTGAGATCTCAATTTACTAGTATCATGACAAATTTCTGTAACAAAGACAATAAAAACAACACAACAAAAAACTTAAGTAAGAAATTTCAAAAAACAAAACAATTCTTGGAAAATAAAGATGATATCATAATTCTAGAAGCTGACAAAACTAATAAAACTGTTGCCATTGTACAAACAAACATACATTGGAAAAATGAATGATTTATTATCGGACAATACTACCTATAGAATTATACAGCAAGACCAAACCAAACGAATACAGAATAAGAATAATGAATTGATGAAAAATATACATGATGAACAGTACATCACTAAAAACGTGAGGAATAATCTCTCCACCAACAATGCAGGACCTCCTAGAATATATGGCCTCATCAAATTACATAAAGACAACCACCCGTTAAGACCTATAGTCAGTGGTATAAATTCACCAACTAACAATCTCGCAAAATTTCTAGCAAATATTCCAAAAGGCTTAGAAAATACTACGTATGTTGTAAGAAATTCATTCGAGTTTAAAGGTATCATCACGGAAATAAAACTTGATACAGGATACGTGTTAATTCCACTGGATGTCATCTCATTATATCCAAATGTACCAGTAAATTTGGTGATCGCAGGGATGGAGACAAATTGGGCAGCCATAGCACAAAGAACTAATATACCACTGCAAGAATTTTTAGACCCAATTAAATTCTGTATCAGAGAAAATTTCTTTCAATTTGGAGATAAATACTACATACAATCGTTTGGTCTTGCCATGGGCTCCTCGTTATCTCCAGTATTGGCTAATATTGTGGAGGATTGCTTACTAGAAGAGGTTATGCAAAAATTACCGTTTAGGCTTCCCTTCATTAAGAAATATGTGGATGATCTGATTTTGGCTGTATCTAAAAACCAAATACAAAATACATTGGATGCATCTAACAGATATAACGAACACTTACAATTCACGGTAGAAGTGAAGCAGAATAACTCCATACCGTTCCTAGACATTTCTATCACACGTGATGAAGAGGGTAACATAACCACATCATGGTACAGAAAACCAAGCGCACCGACTGAATACAGCTCAAAATTCAATTAACAGGGCATTAAAATCAACTCCCCGCAATATTATGGAGACATTTTGAATAAAATCAAACAATTGCTACTGCTAAATAAATATCTTTGTGGGTTAAGTAACAGCCTAATAAGTTAATGTCAAAATTCGATAAACAACGCTAGACAAGTGGAGAGAGAAGGCATCATCTACTGCTCATCAATTTACATAGATGGCGTTTCTGAAGAATTACGAGAGTTGTTTGGAAATGAATTGAAAATACGGATAGGTTTCAAGCAAAAAAAAACTGTAGGGCAATTGTTCACTGAGTTAAAAACCAAAATAAATAAAATCCACCAATCAAATTTGATATATAAAATACCGTGTGAGGATTCCCATGCCACATTTACAGGACAAACAAGAAGATATTTATCAACGAGATTGAATGAGCATAGCAAAAATTGTCGGAGCAAAATGAATATGACGAAAGCAAAATGTGCAGAAGTGGGACACGCAAAAGAGTTGAATCACAAGTTCAACTTCAACGAAACTAAAATAATGGATTTTGAACTCTCTTGTTAATCGAATCCTGTAGTATTCCAATAATCGTGATCATCGTGACGATAAAAAACCCCCCTACAAAGTCCTACGAGTGGAAATGATTTCGCGCCTCTGATATACAATATCCGGTAGTTGGATGTATATTTTTCAATATATATATAAGTATATAAGCATATCTTAGGGGTGATACCTCAAGCTTCCTTGCGTTTCATGTCTGTTTCCCTAATTACTCTCAATAAACCAAAGATTACCTCGCCCTCATTCCTATAAGTTACACTAAATAGAATTATTTAACCACATTTTCTCAATATTGCTTCACTGTATTGGCCCTGAAACTTGATATTCGAATAACTTGGAGATAATCGGAAATCAGTAAGATGAATAAATAACTAGCTTAATTATTCGTCAGAATCAGAGCCAAAACCTTCAAAGATTGAAAAATGACTAGCCAAGGTTTTTTCTCTGCATATCTCCCAACTCAAAACATATCAAAAGATAATAGAATATAGAGCAGTCTACCACAAAAAAATATAATGAATCAGTGATGAAGAGACAAGTAGAACAAAAAAAATTAAAAATCTAAATGAAATCAAGTCACAAAAAAAAATCATCAAAGGTGATAGAGATGAATATTCTTAATTTTAAACACAGAAATTGGGTAACAAAATACAAAAAAAAAGAGACCTCATCAAAGACAGAGAATAAATTCCAAAATTTAGCTGGGAAAAAAATTTTGGTTAAACTCTCTTGAAAACAATGAGAGATGGGAATCAAAATATGAACAACCTGAATGATACACAAAAATTTGGCCGGCTTGTTATTTTCTTCAAATTTTATGAAAATATAATAACATGAATTTCAATGTGTCAGAACTCGTTCTCAAAATTTGTCACACGTCTGGAAAGAGCAGAAACAGGTCTCAGCCATTATTTTTCCAACATCTTTTAACAATAGAAAAATCCTTCTGCCAAGTGGCTGACACAATGAAATAATATAGAATCATTTTCTCCACTCAATTTTTGAGAATCCATTGAAATAATTTCGTTGATTCACAAATCAATTCGTGAATATCAACCTTAAGTTTTCGCTTAAGCCGGACTGAAAAAAAGGCGGTTCGGTATTAGAATATTGATATTCAATCATTCATTGCAAATATTAAACCTCACAAAGTTATCCGAGGCGGAGAGCAATGACGCAAATGAAGTAATTAATGATTCGAATAACAGTCCATCATTATGAAATCGAATTGAAATTCATATACCGTCTTTACTTTCAAAAATCAAAGTACATTTATTGCTCATTTTGTTTGTACATTGCAAAACTCTCTTCCTATTCGATTTTGTAGTATGATGATTAATTCATGTTCTATCTATTGCATAAAATGATCATTCTATAGCCTAAATACCGCTCTGAATCATCAAAAAGTAGTTTTTGCTCGACGCAGTACCCACTCGAACAAATACCCATTTAGAATAGTTATCATACTACTGTCTAATATCTTTAAAGGTGTCAGCTATTTCTAACATATCCATTCTACAGTATTTCGAAACGATTCAATGCAGTTTCTTGATATTTTTTGGAACAACTACCAAGAGATGAATAGAGCGTTCAGCAATATCGGTGTTTGTACGTATTGGCATCTAAACTCAGCGAACCATTTTTATATAACTTTTTTTTGATAAGGCAGAGTTGAAGTAACACTAATTGAGCTATTTCTAAATTTAAACAGTATTCTCACCAATTAAAATGCGAAATTCTATCAACAAGAAATTCAAATCTCGATACGGTCACTTTGGAAGGTTTGAACTGGTCACAGTCCATTCAGCTGACTGCTGATCCGAATTTGTAGTCATGTCATTATATGTTTTATCCTTAGTTATATATTGCATGAAAAATCCCTTTTCTTCGCCAACTATCAAAAAAACATGATATTTTTGTATTGTTATGGATACGCAAAATTCGTGATTTTTTCAGTAGTAAAAAAATTAACATATTTTTCTTGCACACCTAATCTAATATAATATAATTCAGTTTAGTGATGCTACAAGGATAGAAACAAGCAGGAATTCAACAGGAAAGAAATATGAATTTGTACACAAAAGTACTCATTTTTGAATAAAAAGATTAATTGTTGAGAGTTCTTTTTTTATGAAACAACAATTATACATACTTTCAGTAACAATACCCAGGTGACTGCAAATTGATCATAGTTCGATTTTTTCTCTCACATTTTACTCAATAAAACAATAATTATTGTTGATCTATTATTTTTTGTCATTTCGCGAATAAATATTGTTTGTATATCGTGTGCGAAGTGATTGTATTTTGCTGCGCTTTCGAATGAATTTGTTACCTCAACCTTACGGTCACGGTTAAAATTGACATTCTCACGCGCAACAAAAAAACAATCACTTAATACAAAAATAACTATTATTTTGCCCAAATAGATTCAAACAGCGCTCAGATTCATCAAATTGTTGTAGATTCTAACAACACGGAACCTACTTCAAACAGAGCTCTCTCTTAGATTCATGTGAAATAATTAAATCACTGCTCTCTGATATCTTTGAAGTGAACACTATCTCAAACATATTGACTATATGATCTCTCGAAACGATTTGATGCACTCTCCTGTTTCCTGGAACAACTGCCGTATTTGGTCTACCTGAGCGTTCAGAATTATCAATATTTGCACGGTTGCCGTCAAAATGAGCAAATAATTGGACTATCTTTTGTTTTGAGCAAGCAAAGATCAAATCACACTTATTGAATGAAAATAGAACAGTATCTGAATATTGATAAATATTTGTGTCAAATTGTGTATCCGCCAATATTCCTATATTAGATAAATGCTAATCTGATTCTAAAATCAATCCTTTCTAGAAATACAAAACAAGGACAATATGATTTATTCGCCGTCAAATTTCGATATAAATATCGATAAAAGCCTAGGAGAATATCTATTTGAATTCATCACGGAACATGCCAAAAAAATTGCTCTGGTATTTCTAAAACAGTCCAATTATCAATCATAGAATAATTTGGATTATTCTGCAGATAGACTCGGAAACAGGTCAACAAGAATCTTATGAAGACTTTTTGAATCGTGTCATTTCCCTAGCACAAGCTCTTCAAACCAAAGGAATTACAAAGAACGATGTTGTTGCATACTGTTGTAGCAACAACATGGATTACGCTGTTGTTATCCTGGCTTCGATTTTCATTGGAACCAAATTCACAGCCTTTGACAACATAGGAAATCACAGTAATAAATTTTTATTCATTTTATTCTGATGTTCTACTTTTAATACTATTAATTCATTTGCAGTCGAGACAGCACATTCTATCAAACTAGTCAAACCAAGTTTAATATTCTGTGACAATGAAGCAGTAGAATTGATAGAACTTGGCTTGATTGAAGCAGGCATCACGAGTGATATAGTAACATTTGAAGAAAGTGAAAACTATATATCGATGAAAAATTTTATGGGAATATTCAAATCCAAAAATGAATTCCAAATTGACAAAAGTACTTTACTGAAGGATACGTGCTGTATCCTTTTCACTAGTGGTACTACAGGATTAGGCAAAGGAGCAAAGTTAACTGGATATGGTTTATTGGAAGGTTCTATATCGGCTTTCAGGTGAATATTATTGAAGATGGTGTGCGCAATAATCCACAATATGAAAGTATGTCTTTCTTGCACTCCACTTAGCCTACTGAACAATAAGTAGCAGCATGCATAGTGTTTCATCAAGACCAGATTGCTTGTCTTAATGACCATTTCTTGTCTTGTCTTGATTTTCAAGACAAGAAAATAAAAATTTCTTGTCTTGCCCATTTCTTGACAACGCATTTCTTGTCTTGTTTCAAGAATTCTTGATATTTCTTGATCTTGACTTTTAGGGAGAATCCCCTTTCTCCATTGTTTTATCCAATCTGCACACTCAGTTTAGCGTTAGTGTTAACCTTTTATCCTCCCTGCCAGTTATGTTATGAATCGATTCTAGCAACGTTTCCCAAGATTGCCACCAATAGAAATGAATGAGAAGTCTGTCATTTTCAAGTTTCAATCAGTATTTGCAATTATTATTGTTATATGATACAGTAATGTTGCTAAGAATTAACAACTTTCTTAGAGTATTGGGGATTCTACCAATACATTTCTCTTCTACATAAACGATTTAATCACCGGAAACTGACGACTCATGCTTTCGATATGTATCAAATATTTGTTTCAAAAATCATAGTCACCGATACTTTTCACTCCCCCGAATAGGTTCAAATTTGAAAATGAGCTTTTTGAACTAGAAAATCTAGAAAAAGACTCTCCATTTTTGAAAATACTTATATTGTTAGCCGCCATCTGCCACCATAACAATGACAGCCGTCACTTCGACAATGAAAGCTGTCACTTTGAAAATGACGCTGTCACTTTCAAAATGACGCTGTCACTTTTACAATGACGCTGTCACTTTGAAAGTTGGTATGATACTCCTAAATTCATGGAACAGTGATGAAACTGGCCATGAAATTTATTGTCGGGAAAAAACTGTGATGACCACAGCAGATTTCAATATTTCAATAATAGACTAATAAATATGCAGATTTGAATGAATAATTGTCAAGATATCAAGATTTCTTGACAAGAAATCTTGATTCTTGATAGTACGTTCTTGTCTTGTCTTGGAAAATAAAAAACACTTCTTGTCTTGGTCTTGTCTTGATTTCAAGACAAGATCAAGACAAGATAAAGACTATTTCTTGATTCTTGTGAAACACTAAGCATGCAATAATCCACAGTATACAAATCCATTTCTCAACTTAGGCTAGCCTACTAGACAAAAGATTGCAGCGCGCAATTACTCACAATAAAGAAGTCTATTTTTTCAACTTTAGTTGGTGATAGGTTGCACCACTGACCAACTGCTAGCAGATGGCACTACTTGTAAATGTATAGCACTAGATAAAGGACAGCTAATTTGTCCGCCATTTTGGAGTCCACTGCCAGTTGATCGTTGTTTACCGATATGTGAACTTTGATATTATTCGAAAGAATAATTGCAAATGATGGACTGTTTTTGGCCAAGTTGTTATATTCATTCGAAGAACGGGTCCTGGTACAGGTTCAGATCCTAGAGAGGAGTAATTTTGATTTCTCAATACATCATTTGGATGTGGAGAAATAAATATATTTCGAACTATTAACCTTAATTTGAGTTTCGAGTTTAAGTTTTCGATTGTAATTATGGACCAAAAGCCAGTAACATATTTAGGTCGGTCATTTTCTCCCGGCTAATAACTTGAAATATGCTTCTAAGAGACGTTCCATACAGCATAGAGACCGTCAGCTTTGGCACCATTGGTGGATTTACTGATCGTAGCCTTCCACGCACGAGAAACAAATAAAACATGTTCAATCATTTCCTCCTAATTGAAAACTCATCGGATGATTGTTCAAGTAATACTTTGACAAGATGATAACGTCAGCTAGCTGTATATCGGGAAAAAGTTAGTCAGCTGATGCAGTGAAGAGTTCGATTTGAACTGCTTTTTGAATTTTCGTTTTATTTTCTATGATTACCTTAACTGATATCTTATAAAAAAGACTTACTACTTCCGCTTTCCATTTTTTATCATTTAAACTACTCTGACCAAAGTATATATTTAGGTACATACCTAGGATCCTATTTATTCAAGTCACCATACCACCTTCTTCAACTTCATAATTTGAATAATGAACATTTACAGATTTTGTGTACAAAATAATGTGAGCGCATACATTTCTTAAAGAAGGAGCTGAAAATAACAGGCACAACTGCCTGCTATTCTAGTCTTGTTATCATTCATCTAGAGACCTACATTATTCACACAAAATCATAAAAATTGGGATATTATACGTTCCACAGGCTTGTCAGTAGGCACCAAGATGGCCAACGAGTCAGCTCTACTTATCTAGTACAGTAAGTGAATAAGTGACGTCATAGTAATCGTTGTCCAATCTAGAAGCGGCTCTGTATATCTACGATTAAATTATTATAATCATCAAGAAATTATTCTTGCATTCAATTTGTGCATGCATCTCCACGCGAACTTGAGCTTACATTAAAAAATGGTCCGCAGCTATCTGTCAAATGATTTATGAAAGAAATACTTATTTGTATGATTTGAAGAATCAAATTTGATCATATCCCAGCGATCACCTCCTCTAAGTAAGTTATTTTAGTCTATCATAGTCCGCGGTGTTTCAAATAAATTTTATAATGTTGTATGTTCTTATGAATAAATTTTAGGATCATCTACAAACTTGGCACCCATTTAGATCACAACCACACATATTCCTTATATTGAACTTGGCTCACATTTTCACATCTATATTCCGTATGGGATAACATTTTCTATGATTACTAAATAAGTCATCTCATTTCTAGTTCTCGGATTAAAGATGAAACAGTATTTACATCTCTATCATCCACTTTGACATCATGGGCATCAAACTTATATTCTATTATAATAGCCATTGTAAACGGTGGTACCCGAATAATCTACAAATCTTTCAAAGCAGACACTTTTATGAAAGCTTTGGCTGATTACAAGGTAATCAAATGATCAATTTCTGAACTTTTTGTTGACAAGTTTCTTATCCAGGTGAATGTGACATTTCTCTCTCAATTTATGGTGATGAAACTAATGGCATTTCCAGAATGCCACAACTACGATACAAGTGCATTGAAATTTTTACTGTTTGGAGGCTCAGATATTAGAAGAAACAGCATCAATTTCATCAAAAAAATATTCCCGGAAGCAGGACTAATGAATGCTTATGGAAGCACTGAGTTGGGAGTACTTATGTTTTCTTGTCCCACAGATAAATATTATTTTGATTCACATGGAACATATGCTGTTGGCTTTCCAAAGCCAGGAATCAAATTCAAAGTGAGTCACTTTGATTGATATCTGATTGAATGATTATTTGATGTATTATGTAAATGCGGCAGCTGTTTGATATGATGAATGGATCATATGGGAATCATCACATATAATTGTTTGAAATTTCATACTTATGAAAAAGAGAGACTATGAAAATACTTCTTTTCTATCAGAATATTGATTTAGGTTATAGGAGCATGAAAGATAAAATACTTTTGGTTTCGTCAGGCATCGAGTCTACAGCTTGCCTACATTCTATTACAAATAAAGCGCATACGTTATGGCCATCATGCAGTCACAGCACATGTAATTTGAGGCAAATTACTTCATATTGGATCAAACAAACTATTTTATATTCCATTTTCGCATTTTTTCTCCTCAAATTTATGAGATTAAAATAATAACGATGAAATATAAGATACTGTACAATAATTTGGCATGGTATTCTTCCGGCGACTTTTCATCTATGGAGAACTGATCTCCCATATTGATGCCTTATGACAAGAAATACTTAGTACACAAGATATAACATTGATTCAATGTTGCTGTGTGCGAAAAAAATAAACTTTTGCTTGATGCTTGAATGTTGCTTGAGCTCAAATTTCAATCTTATGAACTTTTATTGATTATTATTTGAGAGTATTGGAGATAAGAACTAGATTCATCATGAAAAAAGATTGTGTTTCAGATTACTGACTTGTCTACTGGAGAGCCTGTAGGTCCAAATATCCAAGGGGAATTGAGAGTTAAATATGAAGGATGTATGAATGGCTATGTTGATGATCCCAAAAGAACTGCTGAAGCATTTGATGAAGATTATTATTATCTAACTGGAGATCTAGCATATTATGACGAAGATCACCTCTTTTATGTAACTGGTAGATTGAAGGAAATATTCAAGCACGAAGGACAATATGTATGTATATATGTGCAATAAGAAATAATGTTTCTCTTATCATTCTGAGTTGTATGCATACAAGTATATAAATGAAGATTTAATAATTTGAATGAAGATAACACAAATACGAATCGAGCAATCATTCTGCAATACAGAGCTGTAATACCTGAAAAAAGTAATCAAAACTAGTGGAACACACATCTTTTCTGTGTTCAAATTTTTCATATAGAGCCCCAGTTCATAGTTGCTGATGTTTTCTTGTCCTTGTGGAAAATCGTCATTACTTCCTTATTATGAAAAATACTTGAGAACCACAAAAATTCTGAGCATTGGCTCCTGATTCCCTAGAACAAATGTATCCACCTTTTTTTTTTTATTCCTGAATAACAAGATAGCGATCAATCAAAAATTTCAAAACAAAATACTGTGGAAACCACCTGCTTAATTTTTGAGAATGAAACATTTACAGAGTCTTTGGACTATCCGTTGATAACAGTTGAATAAGTGGCTTCGAAATGGGCATAAGTCCGCAAACCCTACCTTCCAGAGAATTTAAAAAAATTGTTTCCCTAGAAAACTATCAACGTTTTATGAATAACTTTTTTCTTCCTAGTTACTTATTGTGGAAAGACATATTACACCCAGTTTTCTCATCTTCTGCAATATAAGTAAGCTATTTAGAAAAATATTGAGACAGGGGACTCATGTCTTTTTCAAAACTTAAGAAAAGGAGATAATTATGAACAAACAAAATATAGCTTAAGACTTTTCTAATTTACCGGAACCGTACGCCAATACAAATGAGGACACATTGATGCATTTATTCATTATATATAGCTTTATAAGGTTAGACTTAATGCCCTCTGATCAGCTTCTTCCCAATCTTTTGTTGGCTACTGTCAGATCTTCTTATAGAGAAGGTATATGTTCTTCTTGCATATACTTTTTTGAGTTAGTCGGACACTTTTGCAAGTACGCCTTTTCTGTAGGAAATGGTATACTTTTGCAATTTAATAGCTCAAATGTATGTACTCTAAGTCCGTCGATCAACTCGTAAGTTTTCAATACTCTCTTGTGATCCTTGTTACATCCAAACATGTAGTATTTCCTGCTTGAGGATTATTCTTCCTCAAGGATTTAGTAGATAACGCTTTTGTCTTATAACACATATTCACCAGCTTTTGAAGTTAGCTGGAAAAATCTTCTAGTGAGGCACACTCGTAAATTTAGAGCTTGAAATAGCCTTCACCAACATTATTGCATACTCTGTGGGTGTGTATACACGATAAGTATGCTTCAAGTGTCTCTTCATAAAGCCAAAATGGCAATCGCAGGGGAGGAATGAATAACCTCTTACTGGATAGTATCGGATAACGTTTTCAAATCGTCCAGAAAGAACCAATATCATTAGGTATCGGATGACAGTATTATTCTGGTTCTGTTCCCCCGGTAGCATCGGAAAATGGATATAACACTTTTGCAGTTTCTGGTATGTTATCTGTAATACAATAATAATTGAGAAAAGTGCATACTTCATTTGATCCTCTATTTCCTGTACCCGCTTATTGGAAGTCAGATTCTGAACTCATCTTTGTAGGAAGAATAAACGAATTCAACTTAAATATGAAATACCAACATTAGCGGCGAGGATCTACAAGAGTTTTGCCGTTTGCTCACTTGAGAGCGTTAAGAAGTTGTTTTGAATAGGGCATCAGTCAAGCACTCATGCTTCTTACAGAGCATACGAAATTTTCAAACCACGGTAACTATGCCAATATGCAATAGACTGATGTCTCTTCCAATGAAAACTGGTAGATATAGACCTTGAGTACAAATTCAACTCTCAAGCTCATTTTCATTTGAAATGTGAGTTATGCTCTTTTCAAAACCGATGATTCATTTGTCTGAAACATCACTATGAAGTTTCCAAAGAAATTTCTCATCCAAATCGAATGCGACGATCATTCAAAACAGAATAATCTTGCTGCCATTGAATAAGAAAAACAAACAAACCAACAATAAACAATAAAACAACAAGAAAGGGACTGAATTCCGTTTTCAAAATAGTCACTATCTGCAGCAACACTAGAATAGATTTTTTTTTTCATTAGGGAAGAGTTGAAACATTTCAAGTTAATAATGGTAGGACAAGTTAAGTTTCAAATTATGATTTTTTAATATTCTACGATGATCATTTCGACATATTAAGTCATCTTCAGGTATCTTTTTTATAAAAAGAATATAAATAAACAATATTATTATGTTTATTCATATTCTTTTTATAAAAAAAGATACCTGAAGATGACTTAATATGTCGAAATGATCATCGTAAAATAATAAAAAATCATAATTTGAAACTTAACTTGTCCTACCATTATTAACTAGAATAGATATTTGCAATCCATGAAAGCAAGGTTCAGATTCTGGGCTGGCCACGCATTAGGACCTCTTCTACTAATCCAATCATTTGGATATTCTCTATTTAGTAGTGCTATGACTTCTCAGGACATATGAGCCGGTGCTTCATTATGACTGATGTCTGCAAGAAGTACTGGCCGAATGTTATTTGAGAAAGTAGCATATTTGCCACCATTCAACTGGTTTAGGAGAATGTAGAGTCCAATAACGTACTCCGCTACGATTCCAGCCCATACATTCACTGAAAAATATCGTCGAAGCGCACGAACAAATGCCACGCAGAGACTTTCATTACATCACAGATGATTATTGCGAGAATTAAATGAACCGTCCTTTGTGCAACAAGCCTCGTCTGTAGATGGAATATAATTTTCCAAACGTTTCTGCAGATTGCAAGGTTCAGGAATCAACAAAAAAACTACAATCTTCAAGACCCTAAGCTTGTACTTTTTGTGTAGAGTATGGAGACCTGGTTCTCTCAGAACTTGTCAAACTGACACGTGATTTACATCTGATCTATTTGCTATTAGTCTTGTGTTCGTCAATAATTCATCATCAATAATATCAAGAGCAGCTTCTTCAAATGCGGATATTTGGCGTGATTGGAATACCTACAAATTGTTGGCTGGAAGCTTCCTATCTCTGACAAACGTCCATATATTATCTTCAAAATGCAGGAACTTGGCTGCTTCTAGTACATTATACTTTGTTTTTTCAATCAAAAATTCAAACGAGGAGAAGTTGTTTGCTTTGATGAGTTCTAAGTGCCTTTTTCAGGTGTTACAACATCTTGTATATCCACGCACAACACTTTTCTTCAAACAAGCATCGCTTGCCTCATCCAAATCCATAAATTCATCCATATAATCTTGTTCTTCTTTTCTCACTTGACATATTTCTCATTGAAAGTAAACTAGCAACCATATAATCTCACTTACTTACTCCTCGAAACAATTCAGAGAACGTCTATGTTTTGTTAGCTCAGGCCTTTTCCTTCAGAAGCTAGATTATAACCCTTAAACCGTTCCGTTCACCTTCTCTTTGCAGGTATGGTTTCTTAATTTTTCATTATATCTTCTCTATCAGCCTAAGTTTATTTCTGACAGATACTAAAGGTGTCTTTAAGCAGTTGTGAAAACACTTCTTTTGATGTCTGCATTTGGATGAATGTTCAGAAGCTGTAGTATACCGAAGTCATTCTTTGGAGCCCATCGACTCACAATCGTCTTCTGCCAGCAGCAAACATATATGAGGCTGACAAAATATGCAATCCGTTTCTTTCCTCTCAATTCATATATTGCGTTTGCCATCCACCTTGCTTGATGTATAGCTCCTGAAATTTTTAAACTGCAGTCGTTTTGAGACTAACCTCCTGGGTACAGAGGGTAGAGTTGCAATAATTCGTTGTAGTCTTCTCTTGGATGACAACCGTCTCTCAGGACATTCCGAATAAAGTCAACCAATTTACTCGTTGCTCCTCTAGAAATTCTTGGACAGGACCATCCTCATTTAACATCGGTCCTTATGACTTTTTATCAAGTGTAAACTACAGACTTAGGGAATTTTCAGAAATTCTCAAACATTGCTCTCAATATTAGTTAATGAATGTGATGACGGCAAGCCAACAACAGCAAAGTTCGTCCATGTTCCTTCTCAATTCTGATACATGCCTCTTGAATCAACTTTCTAGGTACCAGAGAGAGAGATGCAATAACTCGTTGTAGTCATCTCTTGGATGACATCCGTCTTTTAGGACATTCTGGATATAGTCAACCATCATCAATTGTTGTTTTACTAGTTATCCTTGGACGGCACTTCCCTCATCCAGCATTGTCCTATATGACTTCTTATCAAGTGAAGCCCACAGATTTTATAAATTTCGAAGAATCTGGATGTCAGAACCACTTGATGATATATCACAACATTAGTTTATGGATGTGATGACAGCAAGTCAACCACAGCAAAAATCGTCCGAGTTCCTTCTTAATTAAACTACATGTCTCTTGAATCAATGCTCTAGTATCAAAAAAGCAAATTTTCGAAATCTTCGCTGGTCACTAGAACTGCAACTCTAACTTTCCAAATTTTGATACTCCCATGGGCAACTGAGGACAACAGTTACTATCCCAATGCAAGAACAAACAAGGAGGATTTTCGAAGAGTGACTCCCTCTATTTTATTCACGATTTTATCTCTATTGATCGGTAAACGGTGGCTGAAGATATAGAAATTTTTGAAACATCATGACTAAGGCCTTTTGCAGTAGCAATAAATAGAGTACTTGTTTGTTGAATGTAAAGCTGTTCTCGATTCGAAGTTGACGTGGGTGTCTGATTAAGAGGTTTAAATTCAGGTTGCTAGAAGCGAAAACTCGACCACTTTGTCACCAGGTGCCAATGATGGAAATAAGTCTTCCAATATAACTGTCTTATTGATTTCTGCAATAGTTTGGTAATGCTTGTTCTTATATGAATGATTTTTATTGTCTTTTGTACACTGTCCTCCTACTTTCAAGCTAAAAACTTGTCTTCCACATACAGAGCGTTTCTTCCAATTTTTTGTGGTGGTGAATGAAAACCAAAAGTATTTGTTGATCTGAAGGAAGCTGAGTTCCTAAGAGCTCACCGCTAGGCATCTTTTCTAGCAACCAAATTTCTCTTTCAGTTCTCATTCTCAACTTCAATCATCTGCAAAAGATGGAAGAAAAATATGTAAAACCCATTAGTACAAAGCACTTCAGTATTAGAAATCTCACTAAAGTTTGGGAGGAAGGTGATCAACGTGTGCAACCCCTAAATATCATCCAATCTTCTTGAAATTTGACATATATATTTTTCACATCACTGAGGCTCGATACGTGAGCCTAGTCTTATGAAAATCACATCTTGGGAAAAAATTATTCAGTCATTGTACTCACTCCATCATTTTGGTTTCTGTAGGTATCCCTGTCAATAATTGAAGACCAATTGATGCTGCATCCTGAAATAGAAGAAGTCGGAGTGATTACAATTTCAAATGAGGAAGGAGAAGTTCCAGTAGCTTGTATAAAATTAAAGGACGGAGCAAGTGCTAGAGAAGAAGATTTTGTTAAATATATTGAAAGTAAGATGAAATTATCCAACAGATTGGTTCTAATGAAGTTGTTACATGAATAATGAGATGGGAGAAAATTTAAATTGAATATTAGGAAGATAGGAGAAAAACGTGAAATTTGGATGATTGTCCTTGGTTTTGTGTAATTCTCACACCGTTGTAAAATTAATTCACTCGCTATTATTTCTAATTGTAAGTAATATCTTGAACGATATGGAAGCATCTCATAAGTATGAAACTTCAAGATTGGACTCATTCCCATAAATCAATCTTCATTAACTGTTGTAGAACTTCTTTACGAAAAATATTTATCAGACATTTGTATAATTATAGAGCAATTGTCCAGATCTCATCATCTTCGAGGAGGAGTAAAATTTGTGGATAGTATACCAAAAACTACAAGAGGAAAAATCAAGCGATACATTCTAAGAGAGCAAATACTTGGAGATCTCCAGAATTGATGATTATGGGTGTATTTTGACTATAAATGATTAATCTTAGTTTTATGTAATCAATATTGAGTTAAATAATTATATTGGAGGTAAAGGGACTTTCTACTATTAAAATCTTGGATCAAAAATCTAGATAATGATTTCACAAAATGTAGATCTCTCATAACTAAGAATCATATATATTTATATATATATATATATATATATATATATATATATATATATATATATATATATATATATATATATATATATATATATATATATATATATATATATATATATATATATATATATATATATATATATATATATATATATATATATATATATATATATATATATATATATATATATATATATATATATATATATATATATATATATATATATATATATATATATATATATATATATATATATATATATATATATATATATATATATATATATATATATATATATATATATATATATATATATATATATATATATATATATATATATATATGATCACCGTATCAATTTGACGTCCTTTCATCATAACATCAATGTGGCGTCAATAATATACGTTACATATTGCGTTTATAGTGGCGTCCTATCCGAATATATGCTTTCACTTCATGTTTGAGGTGGCGTCCTCCTTGTTGCCAGATTCAGTTTTTACAGTTTGATGAGCACCTCTTTTGCGAAGAACATTCTATCGATGACACTTGTGAAGCGATATATTCAAAGGTTTGCGTAGAATTACATTATTCAAGTTTTGAAATAGATTGATACTTGAGACATCCCCATAGAGTAGTAATATGTCATTGATTGATAGAGAACTCATAGTCAACCGGAAGATTTTGCGAAAAAATATGGACTTTTGATTTATAATTGCTATTTCCGAGTTCTGAAGTAAAATGTATTTGCCATGTCCGTGAACTGTTAGAAGATATGCATGGAAGTATGTGAGGGATAATTCATTAGGAAGAACTGACGGATGTCATATAAATTTTGATAATAATTGCTCTATTGAAATGTGACAAAATTTTGGTCTAAACTTGCATTTTGCTCAAGATTTTTCTATGGGGGTCAGTGTGAGTATAAATCTTGATTCTGGGAGCTGGAAACTTCCTCTCATTAGGCCATCATATTAAAAGAAGGAGTACAGAGTATTTCTGCGATATCTTAAGAGCCGTAAGTCACACAAAAAAATCTCATAGCTTTTTGAAAGAGTATTGAATTCTTCACAATCCTAGTTACTTTTAACCGTAAAATTATTATGTCTACATCCTCCCTTAATCAACACAAAAGCCGGATCAAGACTCATTGAAGCTCGTAGATCGTAATTCAATGAGATCCATGAGCTAGTGAAGTGAATGCTTATGAAATCCTTAAAGTCAAGGCCTCCTTAAGCCAAGGTTCGTGAATCCGTGCCTATCGGGCTTTATGTATAATCTGGCTCTGGTAAGGGATACTTTTTACTCACCTTATCAAATACCCTATACTATTTGGTACATGTCCGAGGGTTTTTCTCTTGGATTCAGCGGATAAAATATTTGTCTACAATTATTATCATATTACTGACTTTCCTCTCACCATCCAAATATTCAAACAAGTGTTGCTACCCTAATTCAAGTATGCGTTATCAGTTCAATCAATAATCGTCAATTTAAGCTATTGAAATGCTGGGAAATCTCCCTTACAGAAACATTTGGTTGGGAATTGAATTCGGATAGCAACAGTAATGGAGTTTCAGGCAACTAAATGAAACTATCTGTGTACTGAGTTATTATTTGTTGCTTTTACAAGATGCCTCTTCTGTTCTTATACCTGATATCTGTTAGTAGAATTTATAGTAATCTATTCCGATTCTTCACGATATTCTGGTTTGAGATAAGAGTAATATGCTGCGGTCTTAAATTCTCATATGTAAGCCATTTTATATGCACAGTGTTAGTAGAATAATTATTTCATCCTCTTTTTTTTGTATACAAATATGTACCGAGAAGTTATAATAATATGGGAAGATTATCTGTGCTATACCCATGAGATGAAAAAGAATTATAGTTCAACTAATCTAAAATAGCACTTCAATAATAAATACTAGTCTATCGAGTAGTCTCCATACATATCCTTGGGAATACCTGAGAGAAAACTTACCTCACCATTATGAATCGGTTCTGTTACAAAATAGGAATTATATGGGAGATACAAAATAGGAATTATATGGAAGATACAAAATGGGAATCAGTGTATCAAGGCCGTGGAGGTGATCTTTTTTGATCGAATTTGTAGTTCACGGCCGAAGCGCCAGCTGAGACCAGAAGAGAATATCAGAATATTATATTTCACGAAAGAATTTAAAATCACTAGATTTTATTCATTAATTTCTGAAACATTGCAAATGTTAACCTTTATTGCCACTGAAATTGTTTTATTCTATTGTCTAAAAATGCGTCTCTTTTTCTCCAATTGCAAGATTTATAGAGATCGACGGAAGGATATGATATATATTTCGGCGAAAATTGTTTCTTAAGACTTCATCAAGCTGCCCATAGAGGTAGGTGTGAAGTGTTAATCAAGTAGTTTTCATAGATCAGTCCCAAAAAAGTAATATTGAACAGATCAGTCCCAAAATAGTAATTAAGGTATCAAGGTCAGTAAGTACGGTTTACCGATGGAGAATAATTGTTTAGAAGCCAAGCCTTGGCGAAGTTGGCAAATATTAAGCGAAATCGGTACTTTACTAATTGACCGTGATGCTTACTAAATTTTTTGCACGACTGGAAGACATACCCAAAATATGAATCCCAATATTCTCTTCCAAATTGAGTTACCACTAATCGCTTACTCGCTGTCAGCATTTTATTGTGAATATTCAATTACAAATAACGATAAATAAATTGATATTTTCTGTGGAAGTCCACAATTTTTTAGTTATCGCTTTTGCCTATGGGCGGTAAGTCAGCATAACTATAGTAACCACAGTTTGCCGGTAAAATCAACATACTACCCTAATTAGAGAGTCGGCAAACACATAACAACGTCCAATCGTGCAAAAAGTGAATTTAGATAGATGTGTACAAGTAAGTAAAACCTAATGGTCGCAAAAAGAGCGATAGAAATACCTTTTCTGTTATAATCAACTGAAAAATTAATTTTTAGTACAAAGCACATGAGCTTCTGAAGCAGAACTGTAACTGATGATACACACAACAGTTATGTGGGCACAAAATTGATCTATGACCAAAATTGTCCAAATACTCGATCATTCCTATTCTTCAAAGTTGCTGGGAGCATGTCGTATATCAGTATTCATTCTTCATATCTTATATATCAATTTGAAGGCAATAAGTTCAACCAATGAAAATGAAACTTGTTGAACTATGTACAACTACATCCTCTGATTACTCTTTCCACAATGCAAATTGGTGAACGTATAGTTTTGAAAGTCGGGAGTCTTTCCATATCGTATATCCCTGATAATTTCCTTCGCTGTTTGTGTTGCAATATGGTGCACAAATACAGATAGTACTCAAAATATGAAATAATTAACATTCAATAAGTATCGGGGTAAATCAAGTGAATCTCTTTCAACTCACTTGTACAGAGTACAAATAAGTAGTATTGTTGAACCGCCAAAATCACATTTCGAGATTTTGATGGAAATTCTCGTTATGAGCATCCCCAAATTCATTTTGACTATTTCCGGCTTGACGTCGGTACGTACGTATGAATGTGTGTATCTATATAGCTGAATTTTGTATTTAAGACTGGTCTAAAGTCCAATTTTGCAGCCCCTATTATGGTTGCAATCGTCTGTACCGGAAATGCACTGTATTTGGAACTTTTTTTTGAATTTTCCTGTGGCATCTTGATGATTATTTTCTATTTGATTACTAATTGGCTGTGCTGGAAGTACATAGTCTATTCGAGTTTTTTGCATTGATTCAAAACAATCAGTCGTGGAGTATTGAAATTTCGTATCAAACACTTCTATAAAACATAATTGTACACCTTGCATTATGACTGCAGTCGGATCAACCAGAAGTGCAATTTACTAAGCACGTTTTCGAATTTTTTATATAAATCCAGAACAATCAGCTGTAGAATCTTGAAATTTTGTATTTAAAGAGATTGTAGCTTTCTAATGATAGTTAATATTTTCATAACAATCTATTGAGCTGAAAGTTAGCTTTATCTGACAGCCTCTCTAAGTTTTTCGTATAAATTCGAGAATTTGGCCATAGAATGCTGAAATTTGGTATTTGAGACTGCTAAAGCGTTAAATGGCCAGTTGCACCGCTGTCACTTGAATTTAAGGTGCCACCTAACTTAGCAATATCGTATCAAAATTTGAAAATTGAATGTGACATGAACATTGCTGTCCTTATTCCGATTCGACATTTTTTGTATAAGTGAAGCTTGAAATTTGAGTAAGAGTGGTACAACTGACCATTAATGAATTGTAGCATCTAAATGAACAGTTGCGAGAACAGAGTTAATGTTCATCTATCCACAAACTGAGAACTGAGAAGCGATGATATAATTCGCACAAATTGAAATATGAGATAGACTGGATGAATGTTATATAGAATCAGTTTGAGCATATCATTTCCGAGGTACAGTTATTGTTGAATAAATTCAATATATAGCCCTTCGCTAAAACCTGGCACTCAAATAGTTAAAGTTCTCATTTGGAAAAAAAATCAACTTGTACCTTGAACAAAATGGTGGCTTATCGCAGTAACTCAAATTATCTTCTAGTGAACTGTGTTATCGGCAGATTCAAGAAGAATAAAGCAACATTTTCGTTTCTTACACAAAATTTTTCCGGTTTTATGTTGCAAGTGAGTTCTAAATTGAACAAAAAAAAAAACTTAAATCATGTTTTCTCCCAGTCCTAACTTATATGTATATTGTAGAACTACTCTTCAAATTTTTCAACCATGATGGATGTGATATCCTGTAATAGATTATATTAATAGGAACAAATATTAGTTTTCGTTTCCTTGTATATCACAAGCTCATGTCATACTTATAATGTATTACAGGAAATATGTAATAATGATAATTCATCCATCAATTCTAACTTTTTTCGATCACACTGAGAGTGCAACTTTGGAACCAACAGGGACCTCGAAAACATGAATAATTTGAGATTCATCAATTCGGTTCAGTAGAAGCAATGATGAGCTTGCAACAAAAATGTTCCACTTGCTCTGTACGAACGATATAATTTGTTTTCCTACAACAACTACACATCACGGATGGAATAGCGAGCTCTCACATCCTATAGTTGGGAAGCCGACCGCACCTTATGTTCTCTAATCGAACTTACGGTCTAATTTTACATGAATCAATCAAAAATATAGTGGTCAATTGGGTGCCAGATTCTTTAAATCTGGATTCTTGTCCTAAGTGTCAAGAGAAGGCTACTTCCGGTCAATTTTCGTCGGAGTCAACTTCTCTGATAGAACTTATAGTTAAAACTGGTACTTATTAGTAGCGAAGGTCGGATACTCCGAGAAAAAGCCAAGGTACCACACTCTGTCCTGTCGTTTTGAGCTTCCTTTATGATTGTTGTGTTTTTTTTCTCTGTTTTGGATAGAACGGAGGTAGTATCCTGGTTTTGACCTCTGCAATCGATTTATATATATATATATATATATATATATATATATATATATATATATATATATATATATATATATATATATATATATATATATATATATATATATATATATATAAATAAATCACCCTATCAATTTGACGTCCTTACAAAGATGTTCATTTTGGCGTCTACTGAAAGAAACGCGTATAGTTGAGATCTGATCGAAGTATATTACATAATTTCTCATGGGCTCTTCAGATTTCACACAGAAATTCCATTTCACGCAATATTCACAGAGTTCCCATTTCCTATACAATATGACCTCCTTTCATCATAACATCAATGTGGCGTCAATAATATACATTACATATTGCGTTTATAGTGGCGTCCTATCTATATATATATATGCTTCCACTTCATGTTTGAAATGGCGTCCCCCTTGTTGCCAGATTTAGTTTTTACAGTCCGATAAGCACCTCTCTTGCGTAGAATGTTCTATCGATGACACATGTGAAGCGATATATTCAAAGGTTTGCGTAGAATTACATTATCCAAGTTTTGAAATGGGTTGATACTTAAGACATCTTCATAGAGTAGTAATATGTCATTGGCTGATAGAGAACTCATGGTAAATTGAAAGATTTTGCGAAAAAATATGGATTTTTGATTGATAATTACTATTTTCGAGTTCTGAAGTAAAATGTATTTGCCATGTCCGTGAACTGTTGGGAGATTCCATGAATGGAAGTATGTGAAGGATAATTAATCAGGAAGGACTTACGGATGTCATATAAATTGTGATGAAAATTGTTCTATGGAAATATGACAAAATTTTGGTCTAAACTTGCATTTTGCTCAAGATTTCTCTATAAATGTGTGATGAGGATCAGTGTGAATATAAATCTTGATTCTGGGAGCTGTAAACCTCCCCTCATTAGGTCATCATATTGTAAAAAAAATACAGAGTATTTTTGCAATATCCTAGGAGCCGTAAGGCACACAAGAAAATCTCATAACTTCTTGGAAGAGTATTGAATTCTTCACAATCTTAGTTCAGATACTTTTCACTGTGAAATTATCATGTCTACGTCCTCTCTTAATCAACACAAATGTTGGATCAAGACTCATTGAAGCTCATAGGTCGCAATTCAATGAGATCCATGAGCTGGTGACTCAAATGCTTGTAAAATCCTCAAAGTTAAGGTCTCCTTAAGCCAAGGTCCGTGAACCCGTGCCTATCGGGCTTTATGCATAATCTGGCTCTGGTAAGGAATACTTCCTACTCACCTTATCAAATACCCTATACTACTTGGTACATGTCTTAGAGTTCTTCCCTTGGATTCAGCTCTAGCGGATAAAATATTTGTCTACAATTATTATCATATTACCGACTTTCCTTTCAACATTCAAAATATTTAAACTAGTGTTGCTACCCTTATTCAAGTATGCGTTATCAGTTCAATCAATAATCGTCAATTTAAATTATTGAAATGCCGGGAAATTTTCCCTACATAAACTTTTGGTTGGGAATGAAATTTGGATAGCTACAGTTATGGAGTTTCAGGCAACTAAATGAAACTTTATCTGTATACTGAGTTATTATTTGTTGCTTTCATAAGATGCCTTATCTTAGTACTTCAATAATAAATACCAGTCTATCGAGTAGTCTTCATACATATCCTTATGAATACCTGAGAGAAAACTCACTTCACCATTATGGATCGATCCTGTTAGATCAAAGATACAGAATAGGAATTATATGGAAGATACAAAAAAGGAATTAGTGTATCAAGACCATGGAGGTGATCTTTTTTGGTTGAATTTGTGGTTCACGGCCGAAACGCCAGCTGAGACCAGAAGAGAGTATCAGAGTATTTTGTTTTTTTAGGCGATCATCACGAAAGAATTCAAAATCACTAAATTTTATTCATCCGTTCCTGAAACATTGCAAATGCTTATCTTAGTTGCCATTGAAATTGTCTTATTTTATTGTCTGAAAATGCCTATCTACTTCTCTAATTACAAGATCTATAGAGATTGACGGAAGGATATGATACATATTTCGGCGAAAATTGTTTCTAAGACTTCATCAAACTGCCCATAGAGGTGGGTGTGAAGTGTTAATCAAGTAGTTTTCATAGATCAGTCCCAAAAAAGTAATATTGAACAGATCAGTCCCAAAATAGTTATTCAAGTATTAAGGTCAGTAAGTATGGTTTACCGATTGAGAATAATTGTTTGGAGGCCGAGCCTTGACGAGGTTTGCAAATATTGAGCGAAATCGGTCCTGTAATTATTGACAGTGATGCCTAAAAAAATTTTTGCACGATTGGAAGACCTACCCCAAATATACATCCTAATATTCTCTTTCAAATTGAGTAACCACTCATAGCGCACTCGCTGTCAGCTGTCAAGTTTGACATTTTATTGTGAATATTCAATCATAAATAACGATAAATAAATCTATACTTTCTATGGAAGTCAACAATTTTTCACTTACCGCTTTTGCTCATGAGCGGTAAGTCAGCATAACCAAAGTAATCACAGTTTGCCGGTAAAATCAACATACCACCTTGAATGGAGAGCCGGTAAACATATGAATACGTCCAATCGTGCAAATAGTGGATTTAGATAGATGTGTACAAGTAAGTAAAACTTCTTGGTAACAAAAAGGGCCTTAGAAATACCTTTTCCGTTATAATCGCCTGCAAAATTGATTTATAGCACATCGCACATAAACTTCTGAAGCAAAACTGTAACTGATGATAAATACAACAATTATGTGAGCATAAAATTAATCTACGACCAAAATTGTCCAAATATTTGACTCCTATTCTTCAAAGTTGCTGGGAGCATGTCGTATATCAGTATTCATTCTTCATATCTTATATATCTATCTAAAGGCAAAAAGTTCAAGCGTTGAGAATGGATTTTGTTGAACTATGTACAACTACATTCTCTGATTAGTTTTTCCACAATGCAAATTGGTAAACGTATAATTTTGAAAGTCGGGAGTCTTCCATATCGTATATCCCTAAGAATTTCCTTCGCTGTTCGTGTTGCAATATGGTGCACAAAGTCAGATACTACTTATAATATGAAATAATGAACATTCAATGAGTATCAAAGTAATCCAAGTGAATCTCTTTTAACTCATTTGTACAAAGTATAAATAAGTAGTATTGAACCGCCAGAATCACATTTCGAGATTTTGATGGAAATTCTCGTTTTGAGCATCCCTCAATGCATTTTGACTATTTTCGGCTTGACTTCGGTACGTACGTATGAATGTATGTATCTATATAGTTGAATTTTGTATTTGAGACTGGTCCAAAGTCTAGTTTTGCAGCCCCTATTATGGCTGCAATCGTCTGTACCGCAAATGCACTGTACTTGGAATTTTTTTTGAATTTTCCTGAGGCCTCTTAATGATTATTTTCTATTTTAATAATAATTGACTGTGCTGAAATTGCACAGTCTACTCAAGTTTCTTGCATTAATTCAGAACAATCAGGCGTGGAGTATTGAAATTTCGTATAAAACACTTCTATAAAACCTAATTGTACACCTTGCATTATGACTGCAGTCGGATTCAACAGGAGTGCAGTTTACTAAGCACGTTTTCGAATTTTCATATAAATCCAGAACAATCAGCCGTAGAATCTTGGAATTTTGTATCTAAAGAAATTGTAGCATTCGAATAATAACTTAATATTTTCATAACAATCTATTAGCTGGAAGTGAGCTTTATCTAACAATCTTTCTCAAGTTTTCGCATAAATTCGAGACTTAGGCCGTAGAATGATAATATTTGGTATTTGAGACTGCTAAAGAGTTCCATGGCCAGTTGCACCGCTGTCACTTGAATTTTAGAAGCCACCTAACTCAATAATATCGTATCAAAATTTGAAAATTGAATGTGACATGAACATTGCTGTCCTTATTTCGATTCGACATTTTTTGTATAAGTGAAGTTTGAAATTCGAGTTGGAGCGGTACAACTGACCATTAATGAACTGTAGCATCTGAATGATTGAATTATCATCTCAAATTTTGGTTGGAGTCGATTTTGCTTAGAGTCAGTATTAGTATCAACTGTTAATAATTGAGTCAAAAGATGTACAAGTAAGACATGTGGTGTTCACATTAGATTTTTTCATGTTTTCAAGCAAAACGGTGTTATATCTTCCATCAAAGAATAAATATGGAATGCAAAATGGTTCAAAATGCTACCAGCCTAATTTTGCCACCACATAATATTATCCTTGTCTATTCTTCTCGTTTCCCTTCCGAACAAAGCAGGGGGTAGCACCATGGTTTTTTCCTAAGGCATTTGACCTTCACTATCAATTGGTACTAGTTTCAATCATAAGATCTAACAGGGAAATTGATCCTAACAAAAATGAACAATAGTAACCTTTTTCCGACACTTGAAGCAGAATTCTAGATTTATAAAGTCTGTCACCTCATTGACCACAATATTCTCGATTGATTCATATTATACAATTTGACCATAAGTTTGATCAGGGAACTTGAGATGCGGCCGGCTCCCCGACTTCTAAAAATGTTTTCACACAGTTGCGACAACAGAGTCAATGTTCATCTATCCACAAACTGGATAAGAGAAGCGATGCTATGATAACTCGCACAAATTGAAATATGAGATAGAATGGATGTATGTTATATGGAATCAGTTTAAGCATATCATTTCCAAACTACAGTTATTGTTGAATACATTCAATATATAGCCCTTTGCAAAAACCGAGCACTCGAATAGTTGAAGCTCTCATTTGAGAAAGATTCACCTTGTACCTTGAACCAAATTGTGGCTTTTCACAGTAACTCAAATTATCTTCTGGTGTACTCTGTTACCGACAGATTCAAGAAAAATAAAGCAACATTTTCGTTTCTTACACAAAATTGTTCCAGTTTCATGTTGCCAGTTGTAACGAATTAGGCCCCAAAATCCGTTACCATTGCACATCCCAGGGCCTTCTGCCACCGTCGAACATTTTCAGTCCATCACAATTTTATTCACTTCTTGCGCACCCTGTAAACATCAAATTCAGTAGCGCTGTATCAACCTACAACATCACGTACCGTTTATTTAATCTGTTTTCAACTGCTTCATCACCGTTTGCTATCTTTCACATGTGGACGAATAAGGTTAGGTTTTTAAAAACACCTGAAATTAAAAGAAGTTGAGATCGTGTGATCTGTATTTATGTCTGATGTCTCACCGTAATAAAGTCTGAATGTAATCTACTGTTGTCCTGTAAATATGTTGTATATTGTATATTGTATATCTTGTTGTTGTTTTTTGACATTCTACGCGACCGTTGACTATATACGAACTAGATCCGACACTTGATAATCTCTATATTATCGACCGATGAGAAAATTATTTAGAATAATTTTAATATTAAGGAAATAAAATCAGAAAAGAATGTAGTCGACAGGAGAGTGATGAGAAATGTATAATTGTAATGAAATTTGTATTTGAAAAAATTACTTCTTCTTTTTTCTGTATTTCTTCTTGATATTATTGCTAGCGCTAATATAGATTTAATTTTTGAAACATGCTAAGTAAGGTTTCATTAAATTATGGGTGTAAATAAGGCCTTCTGGCCGACTTAAGTCACTTCTTTGTAAGTCAAGTCTTCTGAGCAGCCGTTCCAAGTACGCTACCAGTTCCAATACCGAGCGTCATCTTCAGAGTGTGTACCGTCCAAGTGAAGTTTTTGTGCTAAGTCCGTTAGCACAGCTGTCCGACACAATTTGTGAGTTTGTTTTGTTTTTTCTAAGTCCGTAAAAGGAACTTAGAATATTTTTGCTGTTTTGAACTTTGAATATTTTTGCTGTTTTAAACTTAGAATATTTTTGCTGTTTTTGAACTTAGAATATTTTTTTGGATTATTTAGAAGCACCGCTGAAGAAGTCTTCGTGATTTCGAAGTGTTGATTATTTAACGTAGAAGCTCCGCTGAAGAAGTCTTCGTGATTTCGAAGCGTCGATTATTTAACGTAGAAGCTCCGCTGAAGAAGTCTTCGTGATTTCGAAGTGTTGATTATTTAACGTAGAAGCTCCGCTGAAGAAGTCTTCGTGATTTCGAAGCGTCGATTATTTTTAACGTAGAAGCACTGCTAGAGGAGTTACCTGGTGACTTCACAGTATCGAACCATAGTAACGTAGAATCACTGCGAGGGAGCAAGTTTGGTTCCACCCGCATAGAAAGTTTCTCGCCATCTGCGACCGCCTGGGTCCGTACTGCGACCGCAGGTGTCGAGTGTCATGTTCAGCCGTCCGTCACCGTCCGTCGAAGTATCACCGTACAAGTTCCTGTAGAATAATGTTCTATGTTCATCGTCGTCGTATTTTTGTGTGTGAATAAATCTCATTGTGACACCTACCCCCAGATGATCACTTTCTGACAACCCTAACCCTTCGCGTCTGAGCTATCCAGCCGTCCGTCATAGAAAAACTGCGTCACCGACCGTATTGGCGCCTGAGCACACCGTTAGCAGTTTTCAAAAGTGACGTTGAAAGTAACAACCACGCCATCAGCGAAAGATGATCGTTACACAGTGAATTCTAAATTGAACAAAAACAAAAACTCAAATAATGTTTTCGCCAAGTCCCAACTCATATGTATGTTGTATACTAACTCTTGACATTTTTCAACCATGACAGATGTGATATCCTGTGATAGATTATATTATTAGGAGCAAAAATTAGTTTTCATTCCCTTGTAGATCACAAGCTTATATTAATCTTATAATGTATTACAGGAGATATATAATAATGATAATTTATCCATCCATTCTAACTTTCTTTCAATCACACTGAGAGTGCAGCTTTGTGACCATCAGGGACTTCAAAAACATGAATAATTTGAGATTCATCAATTTGGTCCTAGTAACAGCAATGATGAACTTGCAACAAAAATGTTCCACTTGCTTTGTACAAACGATATAATTTGTTTTTCTACAACAATTATAAGAACACATCACGTATGAAATAGCGAGTTCTCACATTCTATAGTGATCCTATAGTTGAGGAGCCGACCGCACCTTATGTTCCCTAATCGAACTTATGGTCAAATTTTATATGAATCAATCAAAAATATAGTGGTCAATTGGGTGACAGACTTTTTAAATCTGGAATCTTGTCCTAAGCGTCAGAAAAAGGCTACTTCCGGTCAATTTTCGTCAGAGTCAAATTCTCTGATAATTGAAACTGGTACTTGTTAGTAGCGAAGGTCGGATACTCCGAGAAAAAACCAAGATATCACCCTCTGCCCTGTCGTTTAGAACTTCCCTTATGATTATTGTGCTTTTTCCTCTGTTTTGAATAGAACAGAAGTAGTATCCTGGTTTTGTCCTAAAGTACTTGACCTCTGCAATCGATTGATATTAGTTTCAGATTAATCACGAACTTTTTGACCGGATATGGCCTTCTTTCGAATTGAATTTGCTCACTTACTCCTCATACTTGAGTCAGTACTCAACTGTTTTTTCCTAATATTTCAAATTGACTGCTCAAATTTTAAGTTGATGAAGAATTAATTCTAAGCAAGAATAATTTCTGACATCAAGTAACTGTACTATAATACTTCAGTCTGCAATAAAATATTGGTGGAAATATTATGTTATGACATACATAAGTAGTTCAATTCCAAATTCAAGCCATACTTCCAACAAATTCCATGTCAGAAGCGCAAGCATCTGTTTCATTATCGATCGATGTTCTGTGACAGTGTTGTCAAGTTTCTGGACGCCAGTATGATTACGAAATATATAAAGTGGGAATATACACGTATATTATTGACGCCACTGAAATTTGGAGCGGAATTTTTCAGAACTGAAAATATACGAAAATTTTCGGACTCCAATTTACAATGGACGCCAGATTAAATGCAAACGCGCAATATTAGGACGCCAAAATGATATAAGGATTCATATATATATATATATATATATATATATATATATATATATATATATATATATATATATATATATATATATATATATATATATATATATATATATATATATATATATATATATATATATATATATATATATATATATATAAGGAAACAAAAATAACGCAGGTTAAACAGTCAAAAATTTTTTTTGTGAGTGGGCTCAAGTAAAAAACGCTCTTTTAGATTAGTCAAGCTTTCGGTCTTTAATCAAAACCATCCTCAGGACTCTAGAATTCATAATAAAACAGTTGTTATCAATCACAAATTTCTTGATAACAATTTTAAAAAACATTTTTTACTTACATCCAGTGAGATTCCAAAAATAAATAAATTTTCATCACAGATCAACATATTTGTGCAAGAATTGGAAATACATGTTAAAAATTTGAACAACAATTGTTTTTCAAAAAGTAAAATTTAGTCACATGTTGGACCACCAAACGGAAACATGACAGCCAGCCATTTTACAGCTAACAAGATTCAACAAAGTCAACCAACGAAGTTAGGTCCGAAAAAATAAATTTAAAACTAAATTAGATAAAAACAGTCCCTAGAAAAGTTACTAGTCAAGTGGCGGCAGAATTCGAACAAGTTTCAAAAAACCAAGTTAATTAAAAAATTAATTAAAGTAGAAAGAACAAATTATTCGAAAAAGAAAAAATTAAAAAATTATTTTAAGATAATCTAACACAACCCTGATATTTAAATTTAGTAAAATGTACAACAATGTTATGTTACTTGAGAAGTGTTAATTTTTATATGTTTGTTTTTAATTAAATGTAGTAGAAAAATGTAAATATTGCTCAAGCCATCAACATCAGTCCGTTTATTCATAGTGTTATCAGTATTGAAAATATGAATCATTTCTAAGACATTCCTTTTGACCCAATTTACTTCTTTGTCTAAAATTACAGCCTCGTCATAAGATGCATTGTGTTTGCTTTTTGTAAGGTGTTCTGCTAAAGCTGTAGAATTCGGTTTATGCTTAGCATCACTTTTATGTGCTATAATTCTGTCTTTTAACGGTCTCGAGGTCTGACCCACGTATTTTAGTTCACAATCTTTACACGGAATGCTGTAAATCACATTAGATTGTTTCAGAATAGGAACTGGGTCCTTTAATTTGGTGAACAAAGATTTGATCGTAGTGCAACTTTTTTGGCAAATTATGATAGAATCATTGGCAAGTACATTTTTTAATTTTGGCGTAAGTTCTGAAATGTATGGAAGTGAAACGTATTTTTTGTTCGGAACAGTGTCTTCGGCATTTGCGATCACCTCCTGTTGGACCACCTCTTGTCTCTGTGCGATATTGAATAACAGACTATTCAACAATTTTATCTGGTACCCATTCTCTAGTAATATGTCACGAAGTTTAATAAGATTTACTTGGTGGAAAGAAGGATGTGATATTTTAATTATTCGATTTTTTAACGCTAAAATTACGTTGATTTTCATCGACTTTGGTTGGTCAGATTTGAAATGAATATATCTTCCTGACGCCATTGGTTTTCTGTACCAATCCGTTTTCGTAGTACCATCATCACTTCTTATGACCAGTGTGTCTAGGAATGGGATACTCTTGTTGTTCTCTTTTTCAATCGTGAATTGTAATTGTTCATTGAAATTGTTAAACGTCTCCAGGATCGATTCATGTTTGTCAAATGGAATTGCACATATGACATCATCCACGTATTTCTTTATAAAATTTACTTGAAAATCAAGTTGGCTGATACAATGGTCCAACAGGTAGTCCATTGTGTATTGAGCAATAATCGGACTGATTACTGCGCCCATTGGACTGCCCAGGAGCTGTTTATAAAAAACACTGTCATATGCGCAATAACAGCTGTCAAAAACAAACCTTAATAAGTCAGAAAATTCACGCAAAGAAAGAGAAGTGTGTTCCGAAACAATTTCCCATTTCTCTTCAATACTCTTCAGAGCCGTTTCGTAACTAATGTTACTGAACAACGATACAACGTCTAAACTAATCAATACGTAATTGTGAGGGATCTTATAATCATTCATGAATTCCGAAAACTCAAAAGAATCCTTGATAAAGTAAGGATTATTCTTATCATAGGCTGTTGACAGAATGTCAGTAAGAAATTTAGTGATTCTACTATTCGGAGAATCGATAGAAGCTACGATGGGTCTTAAACTTAGTGTTTCCTTGTGAATCTTCGGAAGGCCATAAAATTTCGGAGCCACGGCATTATAAATCATCAAAGATTTGGCTAACTCAGGAGAAATTTTTTTGTTAGTTTTAAGTCCGCTAATTATTTTATTAGCTTTGGTTTGAATAGTTTGCGTTGGATCCCTGTCCAGCATCACATACGAGCTCGTATCTTGTAAAATATCAAGTGCCAACTGGTGATACGACTCTTTTTGTAAAACACAAGTGACATTACCTTTGTCTGATTGGACTACAATCAAATCTGTGTTCGATTTTAAGAAATATTTTGTCTGCTGGAATAATCTCGTGGTGATTTCATTTTCAGCTGATTGGGAATACATAAAATTAGTCATAATGTTGGTGACTTTTGCTCTACAAACATTTTTGTCTAAATGGCTTTGCTGTGAGATCGAAATTATGTATTCGATGTCACACAAAAATTTACTGAGATTAATTTGACTTGGATTGTTTTTAATACAAAATTTTGGACCAAGTTGTAAGCATGTTTGCACGTCTGTAGGAATTTGACAGTTACTCAAATTCTTCAACCACTTGCTTTGTGTTTTGATGGTACTGAATTTTTCGGCTTTTAAAGAATTTAATTTAGCAATATTGTTCAACCTTGTATTGTGAAAATGTCTGTTGTACGATACCGTTTGTGTTTGTTTAAATTTAATAAAAATATTCGGTGGCGTTAAATTGATAATTTTTGTGTCTGAATTTTTCAGTTGAATTTCAAGATACTTCAAATGTTTACAGGTAGAATCAATTTCAATGTTAAGTACTTGTTTCCTTAACCTGTTTTGTAAGTTGTCCATTCTTTCCATGTTCCTGGTGTCTTGGTGGTGTAATCTTATTGAATTTTGATCTTGGTTATTGGTAATGTGCTTCGGAAGTACTCCATTCTGCCTGCATTTCAACAAGAAGATTCTTCTGTTGATCATTGATGAAATTTTGATGTTAACGGTAGCCCATTGCTTGTACAGTCTCACTGTTTGTAAGCCGTACTGTTGGTGGAGATGTTGGTAAAAACCCATACCTGTAACGTAGTTGAAGAGTACTCGCGACTGTTGCGAATAGTTAAGGAAACAAAAATAACGCAGGTTAAACAGTCAAAAAATTTTTTTGTGAGTGGGCTCAAGTAAAAAACGCTCTTTTAGATTAGTCAAGCTTTCGGTCTTTAATTAAAACCATCCTCAGGACTCTAGAATTCATAATAAAACAGTTGTTATCAATCACAAATTTTTTGATAACAATTTTAAAAAACATTTTTTACTTACATCCAGTAAGTAAGTTTTTGTTTTTGTTTTTGTTCAGTAACATTAGTTACGAAACGGCTCTGAAGAGTATTGAAGAGAAATGGGAAATTGTTTCGGAACACACTTCTCTTTCTTTGCGTGAATTTTCTGACTTATTAAGGTTTGTTTTTGACAGCTGTTATTGCGCATATGACAGTGTTTTTTATAAACAGCTCCTGGGCAGTCCAATGGGCGCAGTAATCAGTCCGATTATTGCTCAATACACAATGGACTACCTGTTGGACCATTGTATCAGCCAACTTGATTTTCAAGTAAATTTTATAAAGAAATACGTGGATGATGTCATATGTGCAATTCCATTTGACAAACATGAATCGATCCTGGAGACGTTTAACAATTTCAATGAACAATTACAATTCACGATTGGAAAAGAGAACAACAAGAGTATCCCATTCCTAGACACACTGGTCATAAGAAGTGATGATGGTACTACGAAAACGGATTGGTACAGAAAACCAATGGCGTCAGGAAGATATATTCATTTCAAATCTGACCAACCAAAGTCGATGAAAATCAACGTAATTTTAGCGTTAAAAAATCGAATAATTAAAATATCACATCCTTCTTTCCACCAAGTAAATCTTATTAAACTTCGTGACATATTACTAGAGAATGGGTACCCGATAAAATTGTTGAATAGTCTGTTATTCAATATCGCACAGAGACAAGAGGTGGTCCAACAGGAGGTGATCGCAAATGCCGAAGACACTGTTCCGAACAAAAAATACGTTTCACTTCCATACATTTCAGAACTTACGCCAAAATTAAAAAATGTACTTGCCAATGATTCTATCATAATTTGCCAAAAAAGTTGCACTACGATCAAATCTTTGTTCACCAAATTAAAGGACCCAGTTCCTATTCTAAAACAATCTAATGTGATTTACAGCATTCCGTGTAAAGATTGTGAACTAAAATACGTGGGTCAGACCTCGAGACCGTTAAAAGACAGAATTATAGCACATAAAAGTGATGCTAAGCATAAACCGAATTCTACAGCTTTAGCAGAACACCTTACAAAAAGCAAACACAATGCATCTTATGACGAGGCTGTAATTTTAGACAAAGAAGTAAATTGGGTCAAAAGGAATGTCTTAGAAATGATTCATATTTTCAATACTGATAACACTATGAATAAACGGACTGATGTTGATGGCTTGAGCAATATTTACATTTTTCTACTACATTTAATTAAAAACAAACATATTGAAATTAACACTTCTCAAGTAACATAACATTGTTGTACATTTTACTAAATTTAAATATCAGGGTTGTGTTAGATTATCTTAAAATAATTTTTTAATTTTTTCTTTTTTGAATAATTTGTTCTTTCTACTTTAATTCATTTTTTAATTAACTTGGTTTTTTGAAACTTGTTCGAATTCTGCCGCCACTTGACTAGTAACTTTTCTAGGGACTATTTTTATCTAATTTAGTTTTAAATTTATTTTTTCGGACCTAACTTCGTTGGTTGACTTTGTTGAATCTTGTTAGCTGCAAAATGGCTGGCTGTCATGTTTCCGTTTGGTGGTCCAACATGTGACTAAATTTTACTTTTTGAAAAACAATTGTTGTTCAAATTTTTAACATGTATTTCCAATTCTTGCACAAATATGTTGATCTGTGATGAAAATTTATTTATTTTTGGAATCTCACTGGATGTAAGTAAAAAATGTTTTTTAAAATTGTTATCAAAAAATTTGTGATTGATAACAACTGTTTTATTATGAATTCTAGAGTCCTGAGGATGGTTTTAATTAAAGACCGATAGCTTGACTAATCTAAAAGAGCGTTTTTTACTTGAGCCCACTCACAAAAAAATTTTTTTACTGTTTAACCTGCGTTATTTTTGTTTCCTTAACTATTCGCAACAGTCGCGAGTACTCTTCAACTATATATATATATATATATATATATATATATATATATATATATATATATATATATATATATATATATATATATATATATATATATATATATATATATATATATATATATATATATATATATATATATATATATATATATATATATATATATATATATATATATATATATATATAAATCCTCATATCATTTTGGCGTCCTAATATTGCGCGTTTGCATTTAATCTGGCGTCCATTGTAAATTGGAGTCCGTATATCGGACGCCACTTTAGAATTGCTTCAAAATTTTTTCCTGGCTTGTTCCCGATCTCTAGAGGCTAAATTCAAAATTTCATTTTGACGCCAAAATGATAGGGAAATGAAAATTTTCGTATATTTTTAGTTCCGAAAAATTCCGCTCCAATTCTTAGTGGCGTCAAAAATATACGTGTATATTCCCACTTCATATATTTCGCCATCATACTTGCGTCCAGAAACTTGACAACACTGTCGCAGAACATCGATCGATAATGAAACAGATGCTTGCGCTTCTGACATGGAATTTGTTGGGAGTATGGCTTGAATTTGGAATTGCATTTCTTATGTATGTCATAACATAATATTTCTACCAATATTTTATTGCAGACTGAAGTATTATAGTACAGTTACTTGATGTCAGAAATTATTCTTGCTTAGAAGTAATTCTTTATCAACTTGAAATTTGAGCAGTCAATTTGAAATATTAGGAAAAACACTTAAGTACTGACTCAAGTATGGGGAGTAGGTGAGCAAATTCATGTAGCTCTTTCTAATAGTTCAAGAGCCGACCGCACCTTGACGTTCCTAGTCAAATTTAGGGCCGAATTGTATATGAATTGATCGAAGATATAGTAGTCATTAGGATGTCACCTTTATGAATCCAAGATCTAGTCCTAAGGATCGAAAAAAGGCCATATCCGGTCAATGAGTTCGTGGTTAATCTGAAACTAGTATCAATCGATTGCAGAGGTCAAGTACTTTAGGACAAAACCAGGATACTACCTCTGTTCTATTCAAAACAGAGGAAAAAGCACAACAATCATAAGGGAAGTTCTAAACGACAGGGCAGAGGGTGATACTTTGGTGTTTTCTCGGAGTATCCGACCTTCGCTACTAACAAGTACCAGTTTTAATTATAAGTTCTATCAGAGAAGTTGACTCTGACGAAAATTGACCAAAAGTAGACTTTTTCTGACGCTTAGGACAAGATTCCAGATTTAAAAAATCTGTCACCCAATTGACCACTACATTTTTGATTGATTATAGAATGTGAGAACTCGCTATTTCATCCGTGATGTGGTCTTATACTTGTTGTAGAAAAACAAATTATATCGTTTGTACAAAGCAAGTGGAACATTTTTGTTGCAAGTTCATCATTGCTGTTACTAGGACCAAATTGATGAATCTCAAATTATTCATGTTTTTGAAGTCCCTGATGGTCACAAAGTTGCACTCTCAGTGTGATCGAAAGAAAGTTAGAATGGATGGATGAATTATCATTATTACATATCGCCTGTAATACATTTTAAGAATAATATAAGCTTGTGATATACAAGGGAATTAAAACTAATTTTTGCTTCTAATAATATAATCTATTACAGGATATCACATCCATCATGGCTGAAAAATGTAAAGAGTTGGTATACAACATACATATAAGTTGGGACTTGGCGAAAACATTATTTGAGTTTTTCTTTTTTTTCAATTTAGAATTCACTGGCAACATAAAACCGGAACAATTTTGTGTGAGAAACGAAAATGTTGCTATATTTTTCTTGAATCTGTCGGTAACAGAGTACACCAGAAGATAATTTGAGTTACTGTGAAAAGCCACAATTTGGTTCAAGGTACAAGTTGAATTTTTTTCAAATGAGAGCTTTAACTATTCGAGTTCCTGGTTTTTGCAAAGGGCTATATATTGAATGTATTCAACAATAACTGTAGTTTGGAAATGATATGCTCAAACTGATTCCATATAACATATATCCATTCTATCTCATATTTCAATTTGTGCGAGATCATACCATCGCTTCTCTTATTCAGTTTGTGGATAGATGAACATTGACTCTGTTGTCGCAACTGTGTGAAAACATTTCTTGAAGTCGGGGAGCCGGCTGCACCTCATGTACCCTGATCGAACTTATGGTCTAATTGTATAATATGAATCAATCGAGAATATTGTGGTCAATGAGGTGACAGACTTTATAAATCTAGAATTCTGCTTCAAGTGTCGGAAAAAGGTTACTATTGTTCATTTTTGTTAGGATCAACTTCCCTGTTAGATCTTATGATTGAAACTAGTACCAATTGATAGTGAAGGTCAAATGCCTTAGGAAAAAATCATGGTGCTACCCCCTGCTCCGTTCGGAAGGGAAAGGAGAAGAATAGACAAGGATAATATTATGTGGTGGCAAAATAAGGCTGGTAGCATTTTGAACAATTTTGCATTCCATATTCAATCTTTGATGAAAGATATAACACCGTTTTGCTCGAAAACATGAAAAAAATCTAATGTGAACACCACATGTCTTACTTGTACATCTTTTGACTCAATAATTAACAGTTGATACTAATATTGACTCTAGGCAAAATCGACTCCAACCAAAATTTGAGATGATAATTCAATCATTCAGATGCTACAGTTCATCAATGGTCAGTTCTACCGCTCTAACTCAAATTCTAAACTTCACTTATACAAAAAATGTCGAATCAAAATAAGGACAGCAATATTCATGTCACATTCAATTTTCAAATTTTGATACGATATTGTTGAGTTAAGTAGCACCTAAAATTTAAGTGATAGCGGTGCAACTGGCCATGGAACGCTTTAGCAGTCTCAAATACCAAATTTCATCATTCTACGGCCTAAGTCTCGAATTTATGCGAAAACTTGGGAAATATTGTCAGAGAAAGCTTACTTCCAGCTAATAGATTGTTATGAAAATATTAAGTTATTATTCGAATGCTACAATTTCTTTAGATACAAAATTCCAAGTTTCTAGGGCTGATTGTTCTGGATTTATATGAAAATTTGAAAACGTGCTTAGTAAACTGCACTCCTGTTTAATCCGACTGCAGTCATAATGCAAGGTGTACAATTAGGTTTTATAGAAGTGTTTGATACGAAATTTCAATACTCCAAGCCTGATTGTTTTGAATTAATACAAGTAACTCGAATAGATTGTGCAATTTCAGCACAGCCAATTAATATTAAAATAGAAAATAACTATTAAGATGCCTCAGGAAAATTCAAAGAAAATTCCAAGTACAGTGCATTTGCAGTACAGACGATTGCAACCATAATAGGGGCTGCAAAACTAGACTTTGGACCAGTCTCAAATACAAAATTCAACTATATAGATACATTCATTCATACGTACGTACCGAAGTCAAGCCGAAAATAGTCAAAATGCATTTAGGGATGCTCAAAACGAGAATTTCCATCAAAATCTCGAGATGTGATTCTGGCGGTTCAACCATACTACTTATTTATACTTTGTACAAGTGAGTTAAAAGAGATTCACTTGGATTACTTCGATACTTATTGAATGTTCATTATTTTATATTATAAATAGTATCTGACTTTGTGCACCATATTGCAACACGAACAGCGAAGGAAATTCTTAGGGATATACGATATGGAAGACTCCCGACTTTCATAATTATACTTTTACCAATTTGCATTGTGGAAAAACTAATCAGAGAATGTAGTTATACATAATTCAACAAAATCCATTCTCAACGCTTGAAGTTCTTGCCTTTAGATTTATATATAAGATATGAAAAATGAATACTGGTATACGACATGCTCCCAGCAACTTTGAAGAATAGGAGTCAAATATTTGGACAATTTGGGTCGTAGATTAATTTTATGCCCACATAATTGTTGTATTTATCATCAGTTACAGTTTTGCTTCAGAAGTTTATGTGCGATGAGCTACAAATCAATTTTGTAGGCGATTATAACGGAAAAGGTATTTCTATGGCCCTTTTTGTTACCATGGTGTTTTACTTACTTGTACACATCTATCTTAATTCACTATTTGCACGATTGGGCGTATTCATATGTTTACCGGCTCTCCATTCAAGGTGGTATGTTGATTTTACTGGTAAACTGTGACTACTATGGTTATGCTGACTTACCGCCCATGAGCAAAAGCGGTAAGTGAAAAATTGTGGACTTCCACAGAAAGTATAAATTTATACATTGTTATTTGTGATTGAATATTCACAATAAAATGTAAAACTTGACAGCTGACAGCGAGTGCGCTATGAGTGGGTACTCAATATGAAAAAGAATATTAGGATTCATATTTAAGGTAGGTCTTCCAATCGTGCAAAAAATTTTTGAGGCATCACTGTCAATAATTACAGGACCGATTTCGCTCAATATCTGCAAACCTCGCCAAGGCTCGGCCTCCAAACAATTATTCTCAATCGGTAAACCGTACTTACTGACCTTAATACTTGAATAATTATTTTGGGACTAATCTGTCCAATATTACTTTTTTGGGACTGATCTATGAAAACTACTTGATTAACACTTCACACTCACCTCTATGGGCAGTTTGATGAAGTCTTAGAAACAATTTTCGCCGAAATATGTATCATATCCTTCCGTCAATCTCTATAGATCTTGCAATTAGAGAAGTAGATACGCATTTTCAGACAATAAAATAAGACAATTTCAATGGCAACTAAGATAAACATTTGCAATGTTTCAGAAACGAATGAATAAAATTCAGTGATTTTAAATTCTTTCGTGATGATCGCCTAAAAAAACGAAATATTCTGATACTCTCTTCTGGTCTCAGCTGGCGTTTCGGCCGTGAACCACAAATTCTACCAAAAAAGATCACCTCCATGATCTTGATACACTAATTCCTTTTTTGTATCTTTCATATAATTCCTATTTTGTATCTTCCATGTAACAAGACTGATTCATAATGGTGAAGTAAGTTTTCTCTCAGGTATTCATGAGGATATGTATGAAGACTACTCGAAAGACTGGTATTTATTATTGAAGTACTAAGATGAGGCATCTTATGAAAGCAACAAATAATAACTCTGTACACAGATAAAGTTTCATTTAGTTGCCTGAAACTCCATTACTGTTGCTATCCAAATTTCATTCCCAACCGAAAGTTTCTGTAGGGAAGATTTCCCAGCATTTCAATAATTTAAATCGACGATAATTGATTGAACTGATAACGCATACTTGAATTAGGGTAGCAACACTAGTTTAAATATTTTGAATGTTGAGAGGAAAGTCGGTAATAGGATAATAATTGTAGACAAATATTTTATCCGCTAGAGCTGGATCCAAGGGAAGAACTCTAAGACATGTACCAAGTAGTATAGTGTAATTGATAAGGTGAATAGGAAATATTCCTTACCAGAGCCAGATTATGCACAAAGCCCGATAGGCACGGGTTCACGGACCTTGGCTTGAGAAAGCCTTAACTTTGAGGATTTCACAAGCATTTGAGTCACCAGCTCATGGATCTCATTGCATTACAACCTATGAGCCTCAATGAGTCTTGATCCGGTATTTGTGTTGATTAAGAGAGGACGTAGACATGATAATTTCACAGTGAAAAGTATCTGAACTAAGATTGTGAAGAATTCAATACTCTTCCAAGAAGTTATGAGATTTTTTTGTGTGCCTTACGGCACTTAGGATATTGCAAAAATACTCTGTACTTTTTTTTACAATATGATGACCTACTGAGGGTAGGTTTCCAGCTCCCAGAATCAAGATTCATATTCACACTGACCCTCATCACACATTTATAGTAAAATCTTGAGCAAAGTGCAAATTTAGACCAAAATTTTGTCACATTTCCATAGAGCAATTATCATCACAATTTATATGACATCCGTAAGTCCTTCCTGATAAATTATCCTTCACATACTTCCATTCATGGACATGGCAGATACATTCTACTTCAGAACTCGAAAATAGCAATTATCAATCAAAAATCCATATTTTTTCGCAAAATCTTTCAATTTACTATAAGTTCTCTATCAAACAATGACATATTACTACTCTATGAAGATGTCTTAAGTATCAACTCATTCCAAAACTTGAATAATGTAATTCTACGCAAACCTTTGAATATATCGCTTCACATGTGTCATCGATAGAACATTCTACTCAAGAGAGGTGCTTATCGGACTGTAAAAACTAAATCTGGCAACAAGGGGGACGCCACTTCAAACATGAAGTGGAAGCATATATATAGATAGGACGCCACTATAAACGCAATATGTAACGTATATTATTGACGCCACATTGATGTTATTATGAAAGGAGGTCATATTGTATAGGAAATGGAAACTCTGTGAATATTGCGTGAAATGGAATTTCTGTGTGGAATCTGAAGAGCCCATGAGAAATTATGTAATATACTTTGATCAGATCTCAACTATACGCGTTCCTTTCAGTAGACGCCAAAATGAACATTTTTGTAAGGACGTCAAATTGATAGGGTGATTTATATATATATATATATATATATATATATATATATATATATATATATATATATATATATATGAATCCTCATATCATTTTGGCGTCCTTATATTGCGCGTTTGCATTTAATCTGGCGTCCATTGTAAATTGGAGTCCGTATATCGGACGCCACTTTGGAATCGCTTAAAAATGGCTTGTTCCTGACCTCTAGAGGCTTAATTCAAAATTTCATCTTGATGCCAAAATGATAGGATAATGAAAATTCCCGTATATTTTTAGTTTCGAAAAATTCCGCCCCAATTTTTAGTGACGTCAAAAATATACGTGTATATTCTCACTTCATATATTCTGCCATCATACTGGCGTCCAGAAACTTGACAACACTGTCGCAGAACATTGATCGATGATGAAACAGATGCTTGCGCTTTTGACATGGAATTTGTTGGGAGTATGGCTTGAATTTGGAATTACATTTCTTATGTATGTCATAACATAATATTTCCACCAATATTTTATCGCAGACCAAAGTATTATAGTACAGTTATTTGATGTCGGAAAGTATTCTTGCTTAGAAGTAATTCTACATCAACTCAAAATTCAAGCAGTCAATTTCAAATATAAGTAAAAAACAGTTAAGTACTGACTCAAGTAAACGAAGTAAGTGAGCAAATTCATGTACCTCGTTCTAATAGTTCAAGAGTCGACCGCACCTTATCGTCCCTGATCGGATTCAGAGCTGAATTGTATATGAATTGATCGGAGATATAGTAATCGTTGGGATGTCACACTTCATAAATTTAGGATCCTGTTCTAAGTATCGAAAAAAGGCCATATCTGGTCAATAAGTTCGAGGTTAACTTGAAACTAGTATCAATCAATTGCCGAGATCAAGTACTTACGTTAGGAAAAAACCAGGATACTACCTCCGTTCTATCCAAAACAGTGAAAAAACACAACAATCATGAGAAAAGTTCAAAGCGACAGGACTGAGGGGAGTACCTTGGTTTTTTCTTGGAGTAACCGATCTTCGCTACTGATAAGTACCAGTTTTGATTATAAGTTCTATCAAAGGAGATGACTCTGACGAAGATTGACCGGAAATAGCCTTTTTTTGACGCTTAGGGCAAGATTCCAGATTTAGAAAGTCTGGCACCTGAATGACCACTATATTCCTGATTGATTCATAAAAAATTTGACCGTAAGTCCGATTAGGGAACATAAGATGCGGTCGGCTTCTCTACTATAGGATCACTTACCACAAGTTTCAAAAAAATGTGAGAATATGATATTTCATCCGTGATGGTCTCATAATTGTTGTAAAAAAACAAATTATATCGTTTGTATAGAGCAATTGGAGCATGTTTGTTGCAAGTTCATCATTGCTTTCAATAGGACTAAAATGATGAGTCTCAAATTATTCATGTTTTTGAGGTCCCTGATGGTCACAATGCTGCACTCTCAGTGTGATCGAAAAATGAGTAGAATGGATGGATGAATTATCATTATTACATATCTCCTGTAATACATTATAAGTGTAACATAAGCTTGTAATATAAAAACACACAAAAAATAATTTTTGTTTTTATTAATATAACGTATCACAGGATATCACAACAATTATGGTTGAAGAATTTGAAGAGTATACAATATACATATAAGTTAGGACTGGGGAGAAACAAGATCTGAGTTTTTTTTTTTTGTTGAATTTATAATTTACTGGCAACATAAAAACGGAAAAATTTTGTGTGAGAAACAAAAATGTTGCCTTATTTTTCTTGTATTATTTTTGAATCTGCCGATAACAGAGATCACCGAAAGATAATTTGAGTTATTGTGATAAGCCACAATTCATTTCTAGGTACTATTTTTAAATAAGAGCTCTATCTATTTGGTTGCTTACGTTTTGCAAAGGGCTATATATTGAATGCATTTAACAATAAATGTATCTCGGAGATGATTCACTCGAACCGATTCCTATTCCATGGACTATTTTTATCATTCTATGTTTTGATTAATCCTTTTGTACTGACAAACTTCTACAAAGATATCATTCTTTTTGAGTGATTTGCATGAAACTATTGGAAAATCAGTGTTTGAACAGGAATAGAATATCTAACAATAATAACACAAAAACAGACAGATAAAATATTTATCCAATACAGATTACATGAAATGAGCAGAACGATCTCAATCCTCCTAGAATTCATTAAAAATAATGCAAAATACGAGCAGTCTCAATGTGAATGTTGATACTAAATGATTTACGTGCAGTAATAACTAAGCGTAAATGTTATTAACTGCTCCTGGACCAAGAATGATTTCTTCAGAAGCTGATCAAGGGATCCTCTAGTTCTGATTATAATTGGATAAAGTGTATATATAATATAAATCCATCCTATCTGATATTTCAATTTGTGCGAATTATCATATCGTCGCTTTCCTCATACAGTTTGTTGGATTGAACATTGACTCTGTTCTCGCAACTGTATTAGAACATTTCTAGTAGTCGGAGAGCCGGCCGCACCTTTTGTTCCCTGATCGAGCTTACAGCCAAATTATATATGAATTATTCGGAAATATAGTGGTCAATGAGGTGATGGACTTTATAAATCTAGGATCCTGCCTCAAGTGTCAAAAATAAGCTACTATTGTTCATTTTTGTTAGGGTCAGCTTCCCTGATAGATCTTATGATTGAAACTGGTACCAATCGATAGTGAAGGTCGAATACTTTGGGGAAAAATAAAGATGCCACCCCCTGCTCCATTCGGAAGGAGAAGGAGAAGAATAGATGAGGATAATATAGGTGGAGGCAACATTAGGCTGGTACCATTTTGAACAATCTTGCATTCTACAATCAATCTTTGATATGAAATCCACATCGTTTTGCTTCAAAACATGGAAAAAAATCTGATGTGGACACCACATGTCTTACTTATACATCCTTTGACTCAATAATTGACAGTTGACGCTGATATTGACACTAGGCAAAATCGATTTCAACCAAAGTTTGAGATGATAATCCAGCCATTTAGATGCTACAATTCATGAATGGTCTATTGCGTCGCTCTGGCTCCATTTTTATCTCCACTTATACAAAAAATGTCGAATCAAAATAAGGGCAGCAATGTTCATGTCACACTCAATTTTCATATTTTGATACGATATGGTTAATTTAGGTGGAACCTAAAATTCAAGGGACAGCGGTGCAACTGGCCATGAAGCGCTTTAGTAGTCTCAAATACCATATTTCATCATTCTACGGCCAAAATCTCAAATTTATGAAAGAAATTATGTAAGATTGTCAGATCAAACCCACTTTCAGCTCAATAGATTGTTATGAAAATATTAAGTTATTATTGGAATGCTACAATTTCTTTAAATACAAAATTTCAAGATTATAAGCTGATTGTTCTGGATTTATGCGAAAAATTCTCAAACGTGCTCAGTAAACTGCATTCCTGGTTGATCTGACTGCAATTATAATGCAAGGTGCACAATTGGGTTTTATAGAAATGTTTGATACGAAATTTCAATACTCCACGGCTGATTGTTTCGAATTAATGCAAAAAACTCAAATAGACTGTGCACTTCTAGCACAACCAATCAGTATTTAGATAGAAAATAACCATTAGGATGTCACAGGGATCCAAAAAACTGAGTTTCAAAATTTTTAATTCATGTGAAAAATTCGGAAGAAGTTCCAAGTACAGTGCATTTCCGGTACAGACGATTGCAACCATAATAGGGGCTGCAAAACTAGACTTAAGATCAATCTCAAGTACAAAATTGAGCTATTTACATTCAAACATTCATACGTACGTATCGATGTCAAGCCAAAAATAGTCAAAATGAATTTAGGGATGCTCAAAACGAGTATTTATCAGAATCTCGAAATGTGATTTTAGTGGTTCAACAATACTACTTATTTGTACTTTGTACAAGTAAGTTGGAAAAGACTCACTTGGATTACTCCGATAAATCAACAAAATCATACTTGTTGCATGTTTATTATTTCATATCGTGAGTAGTATTTGACTTTGTGCAACATATTGTAACGTAATCAGCAGAGAGAGTTCTTAGAGATATACGATATGGAAAGACTCCTGACTTTCAATATTATACGTTTACCAATTTGTTTTGTGGAAAACCTAATCAGAGGATGTAGTTGTATACGGTTCGATAAGTTCCATTCTCAACGATTAAGCTTCTTGCCTCTAGATTGATATACAAGATATAAAGAGTGAATACTGATATACGCCACATCCCTAGCCACTTTGAATGATAGGAATGATGGGAGGGAATCTAATTTGGACAATTTTTACTCGTAGATTAATTTTATGCATTCATCATCAGTAACAGTTCTGTTCCAGAAGTTCATGTGCTATATGCTAAAAATCAATCTTTCAGGCGATTATAATAGAAATGGTATTTTTATGGCCCTTTTTGCGGCCATGAAGTTTCACTTACTTGTACACTTCTATCTCAATTTGCTTCTTGGGATTGATCTGTCGAATATAACTTTTTTGGGACTGATCTGTGGAAATTACTTGATTAACACTCCACACCTACCTCTCTGGGCATTTTGATGAAGTCTGAAGAAACAATTTTTGCCGAAATACATATTATATCCTTCCGTCAATCTCTATAGTTCTTGCAATTGAAGACATAGATACGAACTTTTAGACAATTGAATAAAATAATTCCGTTGACAGCCAAGATTCACATTTGCAATGTTTCAGAAATAAATGGATAGAATTTAGTGATTTTGAACTCTTTCGTGATGATCGCCTGAAAAAACGTTATATTCTAATATTCTCTTCTGGTCTCCGCTGACGCTTCGGCCGTAAACCAAAAAATCGATCAAAAAAGATCATCTTCACGGCCTTGATACACTAATTCCTATTTCGTATTTATTTATTTACAACCACTCAACAGGATAACAAGTATCCCAATTACAGAGAGGTTGAACATATAAACATACTTAACAAAACGTATCCCAGGACAGAACAAGATTTTCTAAATCTAAAAATGAAACCATGTTGCATGGGCGTAATTTTATTTGCAACTGCTTGATAAACATATTTATAGATTATCATCTCAAAAAATTTGGAAATATTAGAGAGAATCGAGATGGGTCTATAGTCTAACAATAAATTCAAAAATCTTATAGATAAAGCTCATTCAACAAATTCTGATTCCATCACAAATAAGCCGACAACTGCTGATCAAGTCTTAGAGCCTATAGTTGTCAATCAATCAACAGAACAGTTTAATGATTCAGATATAAAATTTTTGGACAAAGGTTTAAAATTTTTAATTCCAACACGGAAACCTCCGTTAGAAGATTCAGTAGCGTGCATTGAGAGTAGCATCAAAGGTTCTGATTATTCCACTAAAGAATTTATTAGAAATGCATGTAAAATGCAAATTGATCAAAATTTGAAAAACCGTAACACAATTTTCATTGATAATTCGGACCTTGATATTATTAAAGATTTGAAGAAAAGTGATGTTTTCTATTCAAAAGCAGATAAAGGAAATGAAATCGTTATTTTGGACAAGTCCGACTATTTCGATAGAGTTGATAAATTAATAGAAAGTGGTCCCTATTCAAAATTAAGTAGAAATCCTTTACCAAAAATGATCACGTCTTATAAAAGTACGATTAAGGAATGTCCAAATGTAGTAAATCAAAGCTTAAAGTATTTTCTCAATGTTTCAAATCCAGTAGTACCAAAAATGTACTGTCTCCCCAAAATTCATAAACCAGGTAATTCTATGCGACCCATTGTTTCTGGAATAAATTCATCTACTTATTCCCTCTCTAAGTGGTCAGTTAGAGAGTTCAATAATCTTAAAGTCAAGCCCGAAACGTTCGCAATAGAGAATTCATACCAATTTATTGATAGCTCAGAGATTATAGAACTAGAAAAAAACGAGATTATGGTTTCATTTGATGATAGCTCATTATTTCCAAACATTCCGATTCCAGAAACAATTAGTTATCTTAAGGAGCTCATAGGAAGTAACGGTTTAGGGGATAAGAGGATTGAAGAATACTTGAAATTAACAACCCTTTGCATGGATCAATTTTTTTTCCAAAAAAACGGCAGATTTCACAAACAGGTAGAAGGAACAGCCATGGGTAATAGTTTATCGCCTTTTCTTGCCAATTTATTCATTAGTAACTTTGAAAAATCAAAACTTCCGGATTTTCCAAGAATTTAGCTCAAGTACGTGGATGACGTTTTCGCTATTTTTGATTTAGATAAGAGTTATATTGAAGATTTCTTGGACAAAATTAATCCAATATTTCCCAGTATCAGACTTACATGAGAAAAAGAAATTAATAATCAGCTACCGTTTTTAGATACATTAGTAATTGGGAACAAAAATAAGTAAGAATTTGATATATTTAGGAAAGATGCCAACACTGATAGGTTTATTACTTTGGTTTCCAATCATCATTGGCAGCACAAATCAGCGAGTTTCAATTTCCTTATCAATAGACTGATTAGATTTCCGCTTACACAAAAGAGATTCCAAACAGAGCTTCATAAAATCAAAAACATTGCTATTTATAATGGATTTTCTATAGATTTAATCATGAAATTATTAAATAGAGCTAGACGGAGACAGAATTCAGAAAATTTCACTACACTTTCAGCACCTACAGAAACTAAAAATAAATACATTCCGCTACCTTACGACGAGTCATTTAAAAATTTGAGCAAAATTTTTCGTCATTTAAACATGAGCATCTCATATATATCTCAAAATATTAAGACATTACTTGGTGATCGATAAGATGAAACTGAAAGTGGTAGTAAATCGGGAATCTATGAAATTTCTTGTAATGACTGCAACCAAATCTATTTGGGTCCAACTAGAAGACCAATTAATACTTGTTTTAAAGAGCATTCAGGTTATCTAAAATATGGGCAACCCGAAAAATCAAGCGTAGCGCAACATATTTTTGACACTGATCCTAATATAACTAGAGAAAATTTGAAACTTTTGGAACCAGTTCACAACATAAGATTTCTAGACGCTTACGAGAGTATAAAAATTTATAATAAAATCCGCTTATTGAATTCTGACCTGGGTCCCATCCCCAACTCCAGATTGTACCGTTTGTTTGAGTTAATCCTAGCGTGACGACCTTTTAGTAAAAAAGGAATTTTATGTTTAAGTTTAAGTTGTGTTTCACATCACCTCTGGTGGAGACAATATCTCCTGTAGCAATCCTCAGCCTATTCGTCGGAGAGCATATCTCTAGAGGAAAACTGCAGCCTGCTGTTGATGTGTTTCGCCATTCTACTGATGATGAGAACTTGGTTCTCGAAATACGTATATAGATTTTACAAATTTTATCTGAGGTTAGGGGTTTATTTTCATTCTATAACATTTATATATATATATATATATATATATATATATATATATATATATATATATATATATATATATATATATATATATATATATATATATATATATATATATATATATATATATATATATATATATATATATATATATATATATATATATATATACATATATATAGAAGTACCAAATAACGAATAATAGAGAATGAGATTGAGCAGTATTTGTTACACATCTTTTGAAGGAAGATTGACTTTGTGAATGTTGTTGTTATACGTAACAACTGCGAACATTCTCTGACAACGCGATATTCGGGAAGGAATATAGAAGTGTAGCTTGAGTACCAGATTGGAGCAGTCAATTTTGGCATTCAACAGTTTGTATAAGAACATCATATCGCAGATGACACGCCGTTTAGACAAAGGATGTATGTTGAGCATAAGTAATCTTCCATCATAGCTACTATAGGGTAGATGCAGTTTGAACATAAGCAGTTAAGTGAATTTACACTGGACTGATTCAACCCGATTTATATGAATATGATAAGAAAGTGACCAAATAACCGAAGCATATTCGAGAATGGGTCTTAGAAGAGTGAAATAAAGAATTTTGAAAGAAAGCATGTTGTTGAAATGCGTTGCTATACGAAATATAAAACTCATCAAAGAACACGCCTTTTTACAAATATTTTTGCTGTGAGGCCTGAAAGATGAACAACTGTCGAGCATGACCCCCAGATCAGATACTATGTCCGTTCTTATTGAAGACGTATTTCTCAGGATATAATCGTGAAACGACGGTCTGATTCTGTTGTGAAATGAGATTACGCAGCATTTCTGCATATTTAGTGACATCAAGTTCCAATCACACAATTTTTCAATTAAATTCAAATCTTCCTGGAGAATGTTAGAGTCAGTTTAGTTTTCTATTATTCTATAGAGTTTTAGGTCATCTGCAAATAGAGATACGTTTGATTGCAATTGTTACATATATCATTGATAAATAAAATGAATAGCAAGGGTCCTAGGACTGAGCCTTGAGGAATTCCAGATGTGCACACTATTTCAGCAGATTTGAAACCATTTAAGACAACAAACTGAGTTCTGTTTAGTACATAAGAGAAAAACCAACGTAATAAATCTCCTCTAATGCCATATCCTTCGAGTTTAGTCAATAAAATTGTATGATTAACTTTGTCAAACACTTTGCAAAAGTCCAAATATATTGTATCGATTAATTTTTTTCTAGATACTGCATTTTGAAGAAAGGACACAAAATTCGCTAAATTAGTAACTGTTGATCTGTTTGGAAGAAAACCGTGTTGTTATGGAATAATATGGCATTTGACATGATTGAGCACTTGTTCGTGTATTATTTGCTCAAAAATCTTAGAGAACGAAGAAAGTATCGATATAGGTCTATAATTATAAACATTATCAGCATTACCCGATTTAAAAATTGGTGTAACATGTGCAATTTTTGATTCATCAGGGAAACATCCTCCAATAATTGATTCATTAAATAAGAGCATGAGAGGATAAGCTAAGCCTATAGCAGAATTTTCAATGAATAATGGTGGTAAACCATCGGGACCTGGACCTTTGCGAATATCCGAAGCAAGCAATAAGTTGAATACTTTCTCAGTGTTTGTGGTAAAATGTGAAAAAGTACCAGAATTCTTAAGGAAATCAGGATTGAATGTGAAATTATCAGGCTCGTCGGAACTGTAAACTGACTGAAAGTAATCAGCAAATAGATTACTTGTACTATTTCCATCAGAAGCAGTTATATTATTAAAGAACATTTCATTAGGAAATGTGTCACTCTTCTTTTTAGACTTAGCAAAATCCCAGAACTGTTTAATATTATTTGATATATTATTTTCGATATTAGTAATATAGGATCTATAACATTTAGTTCGCAAGTCGTTGACTCTATGTCTCAATAAGGCGAAAGTTTCATAGTCGTATGGCCTACCATATTTTCTATTCTTCTTTCTATGCTTGTCTTTTTCTTTGATCATTTTAATTAGGACTTAAGTATACCAAGTAGGGAAGGTACTGGTTTTAATATAAATTTTAGGTACATATAAAAAGATAATGTCCCATAAAATGTCGTAGAAAAACAATACTGCGTTAATGTTCAAGTTACACAAAAGAGTTGACCATTAAATAGATTCAAGTATTGCATTTATCGCAAAATAGTCACCTTTTTTGAATTTAAACTTGGAATTTGCTCTCACAATATTCAAGCTTTTACATGTTTTAATTTCAAAAATAATCTCTAAAGGAGGATGATAATCATCAATTTTAGATAGAGACTCCAAGGCTAAAGTAACATTTGAATCAAAGTTAGATAATACTAGATCTAACACTCTATCGTTCTGATTGAGTACAAAATTGGATTGTGTCAAACCTGACAGTGACATATTATCAATGAGTGCAGTCGATGATCTAGTCCATTGGAGAATTTCAACGTCATCGGGTGTCCAGCGAATGGTAGGCAAGTTGAAGTCACCAACAATTAATGTTCTAGAGAATAAATCTGTAGAATTAATAACGGAGCTCGCATTATCAAGATGTGCCACAAAATATTCGTATGTACAGTCAGGAGGGCAATACACGACACAAAGGTTAAAATATTTAATATCACTTTCAAAAAGTTCAATTCGTATCCAAATTTCTTCACATTCAGTTTCCCATTGAGTCATTCTTCTGCACTTAATTGATGATTTGACCGCTATGCATACACCTCCACCGCGAGTTTTGTTGGTGGCGATAAAGTTGCGATCCTTTCGAAACATTGTAAAATTGTTATTGAATAGTTGCGAACTAAATATACTGCTATCCAACCACGTTTTAGTCAAACAAATGATGTCATAAGATGTTAATAGAACATTATTATAAAAGTCAATGGTTTTGGATTTTGGACCTCGAGTATTTTGATAATAAAGTTTCATGTTAATGATATACGAGTATTAGAGTTTGAATGAGATAATTAATCCAATAATCAGATGATTAGTGGAGATATTTTAGTTTCTTGATCAATTAATAGAATTCGCGCGTTGTCAGATTTTCTCACATATATTTTACCATTCTTCACCCAGCAATATTTGTTATTTTTCATTTTACAAGCTTCGCGAGTAAGATATAATAGATTTTTGTTTTTAGCTGTTGGGTGTTCTGATATAAAAATTCTTATGTTAGGTGAACCAAATGAGTTTGTCAATAAATCGCGATTTTTCCTTCCATTAACAATTAATCGTTCTTTGAGTAATGCAGATCGAAATTTTACTATAATTGATTTAGGCTTGGTAAATTTTTTATTAATATGTAGTACTCGGTAACAATCATCAATGTCAGTGGCATTGATAGGAGTTTCCAATACTTCACCGATTGAGCTGATTGAAGAGAGTACATTTTCATCATTTCTCTCGGGAACTCCATGTATTTCGATATTATTTTTGCGTGGGTATTGTTCTATATTTTCAATTTTACTCTCAAGCTCGAGTATTTTATACTTCATTAAATCATTTTCGCGCTGAAGTGAGTCAAGATGCTTCATTTTTTCTTTCATTGATTTCAGTTCTGATTCAAGATCAGTGAGCTGGTTGGAGCAAAAAGTAACGGACGTAGTCAGAGTGTTAAATTTCTCATTGAAGTCATTTAAAATCTGAGATTTGAAGGAATTCATAAACTCTTCCATTGCTGTAATAGAAACAAAGTTCTTGGCTGCCTGCTCATCTTGCTCATCTTGATCTTCGCCCATGACAATTGAAGTGTCAAGACCTTCAGGTCGACATGTCGAGCAATACCAATCCACGGAGTTTGAGGGAAATAGCTTCAATTGCTCAGCACTTTTTTGTTTACATGCGGCATGATATGAGTGTTTACAATCTAAACACTTGACACCTGGATTGACCTTTGACAAGTTCCGTCTACACTCACGACACAACGTCATGTTTATGATCAGGAATAAAACGGATTAATTAATTATTAGGCAAAAAGATAGAAGGATACAAACTTTTACTCACGAGTGAATATCTCAACTGCCACTTTATTCAATTTATTCTCTAAATATAACGTATAAGGAATTCCCATTTACAATAAATTTATATTTTGGTAGATTGGGTTCTTTGCTGAACTGTGAGGATATTATATTTTGTACTTATCTGCCCTGATGGAATACTTCTAAAAGGGGGGAATGACTTGCACGGGAACTTGGAATAATTTGCACGTTTAACAAATAATAAAATGTATTTAAAAAAAATAAAGGATATAAAGATTAAGTTACCAAACTCCGATTGATCCCTGGCTTTCAAATTACATTGATGACCCTTACAAACGCTTATAGTAGGAGTATCACAAAATTTTTTTATTCAAAGTAATAGGCACTCACGTTTTAGTAATAATGATATAGATTTTAGTATAAAATTCTTTGTTTATCCCACAACTATTATAGATTCAGACGGAGCAACTCACAATACGCACGTACCATGCACAAGCACAATTATTATGTATATATATATATATATATATATATATATATATATATATATATATATATATATATATATATATATATATATATATAGCTATAATTACAGTGTGTTTAGAACACTAAATGTAAACTATCTGAAAAGAAAATTCATTTGACTGTCAAACTGATGGAATTTTATTTATTTAACTCGTACGAAAATTGTCCTGAGGAAGCCTAAAAATTAGGCGAAAGCTTGACGAATATTTTAAAAGAGTGATCTTTTATTTGGCCAATTTCCATTGACTGCAAACGCCCACAAAACTTCTGTTACCTTATATATATATATATATATATATATATATATATATATATATATATATATATATATATATATGAGATTACGTATTAAGCACTTTTATAGCATCTAGTTGTACACCTTGCATTATGATTATGATCGGCTAAGTCGGGAGTGCAGTATACTCGAAACATTTTCCAATTCTCCGCATAAATCCAGAACGATTGCACGTAGAATGTTGGATTTATGCTCATATCCTATTTTCATTGAAAAAGATTGAGTCGAAAATGCACACACCGTAATCTATCAGTTAATATACAAAAATTCATTTGAATTGAAAAAAGATGTACTCACTCAGATACAATGAATCCGAATTTTTTGTGGACTGTATATTATAATATTGATAATTATTATTATCATAAACTTCACGTGAACTAATTTGAGACCAGTTCGTATTTTTGAACTATTTTATGTAATACACAACATGTCAATACGAGAAGTTTTGTTTTGTTTATGATGCCTTGTTTCTCTTGTTACTAGGAAAAGCCACCTAATATCTACATATTCATCATAATGCGTGAATATTTAAAAAAGCTCAAAAGACATTCAGTGATCTCTTGTGACTAGGAAAAGCCACCTGATATCTACATATTCATCATGAATATTTGTAAAAACTCAAAAGACATTCAGTGAAACTGAAAAGTTTCAGTCAAGTACAAAAATCTCATTGTATCTTGATTGTTTTTCTACAAAATAGAATCTTTCCACAGTTTAACCGCTCCGTATTATTTTTGGGTTATGAAGTCATGATAAAAAAGGTATTACGAAAATTACAACACCCTACAACAATATGAATAATGCAAAAGTATCACTGAGCTGACGCGACGTTTGGTAACTTACTATTCATAGTAGGTTGATGATATCGCTTAGCTGACGTTTAGTAACATTTTATAATAGCCCGCGAAGCGGGTGGGTAGCAGCTAGTCTTAAAATAAATATGTCTTGCCTGCTAGAATATCCAGAATATTTGATTGTCGTAATGAAAAGTGTTTCAAACTAAATCAGTTCCAATAATTTGCACTCTATTAATATTCAATTGAAATTGATAACTCAGCTATTCAAAAAGTATTACAATACTGAGAATATTGATGGCTGGTATCCGCACTCACAGTTATCTAGAATATACAATTGGAACTTGGAAATTCGAAAAAAGTTCCAAATAACATGCACTTTCTGCTCAGCTGATTCATACCAAAATAGCAGATAACCATTCTGATACACCATCTAGTTCAAATACTGAATTTCAACATCTTACGGTGGATCATTCTGGACTTGTCGGAAAAATTCGAAGAAAGTTTCAAGGAAAGTGCACTTCCGGTAGAAACGATTAGAACCATGATGCGTGTTGCACAACTAGACCCTATACCAGTCTCAAATACAAAATTTCAACATTATACGTTCAACCAGTTTTGAGATTTGCGAGCTACGAACGCACGAACGCACGCACATACGTACCGACATCAAGCCGAAGATAGTCAAAATGGATTTAGGGATGCTCAAAACGGATATTTTCATCAAAATCTTGATAGGTGAATTTTGTCGGTTTCACAATACTTCCTTGTACTTAGTACAAGTAAGTAAAAAATAAAACGAAGAAGCTCAACCTAAAACGAACTGTCAGGAACCCGGAGGTACCGCATATTCCAAAATGACCGCCCTGACCGTCAACAATAATGTCGTAACCGCTAAATTAACGCGGTTAGCGTTCCATAAACGTAATTGGTTGTCGGAAAAGCAGCCGCGGCTACCGTGGATCAATTTTGAAATACACTATTTGATAAAAGAATTTGGCGCTTATCTACTGCCATCTAGCGCGAAGGGGGGTACCTATTTTTCAATTTTATTTGAATCTTGAATCTAAGTCACCATTGAAAAAAAATTCAACAAATGTTGATTTGAATAAGAAACTGTTTGTCGGTGCAAACCTGGTGCCAATATTAGCTTTTAAGTTGAGATTTTCTACTGATTTCAATAGTTAAATGCTACAAGAAGTTATTGAAAAGTTAGTACTGCAAATAAAGTCTGTTCAATATTTTTTGCACGATTGGGCGTTTGCATGTGTTTACCGGCCCTCTATTTGAGGTGGTATGTTGATTTTACCAACAAACTGTGGTTACTTTGGTTAGGCTGACTTACCGCCCATGGGCAAATGCGGTAAGTAGAAAATTGTGGATTTTCACAAGAAATATTTATTTATTTATAGTTATTTGTAATTGAATATTCACAATAAAATGTCCAACTTGACGGCTGACAGCGAATAAGCAATCATAGAAGTAAGCCAATTTGAAAATATTTATTCAAGTATTGAGGTCAGTAAGTACAATTTACCGATTGAAAATAATAGTTTGGAGGTCAAGCCTCACAGTAAATTGATACAATGAAACATAACTCACAGAATTTATTCTATTGAATGATATTTTCCACATTTTCTGTTATATTATCAGCAAATATAAATACTATAACGAGCACATCCTATAATGCAATTTTTTCAATTCCAATTTGACATATAACAATGGAATTGAAGAATACCAACGGTATTCATGCTCCAAAATCTTTATTTTCATCCTCTCATCAAATTTCTGTCAACACCGAATTATTGATTATTTTCTCCGTGGTCTGGAATTGAGAACTTTCGATTCAGAATTCTTAGTAATTAAATACTTTCTATGCACGTACATATTACAGGAAAAAATTTATTGGTTATGTAAGTACAAATATGACACAATTCTTACATATATTTTTTGATTCAATCAATATTCTGCAGTCAATATGAAAAAAAACTATCATTTGAATAGATTATGCCTTAAATTGGGAAATATTTGTTCTGCAGTTTCGAATAGAGCTTAACTCCGATATGTCCTTCAATATTTTCTTTGCGGACTGAACGTTTCAGGTTCGTATCGATTAGTCAGTTAAAATTTGTCAATGTTTGAGAAGTTAGTATCCAGTAATTCATTTTGTTATTGTGAAGTGTTTTTCAATATTTCTTTAGCAAATCCAAGGTAAGATTGTAGAGAATGATCTATCAATTTTTCTTTGTTTCCTCCAGTTGTTGAGCGTATATCTAAAAGTCATATTTTTCCATAATTTCTTTGACTTCTTGTAAGAATTGCTTCTATTAAAAATGACTATCATGTTATACTTCCATGCGCCTGTGATTTGTCGTGTTACAGCATGTTATATTGATTTTTACAAATACAATGAAGAAAAGACGACGAAAAAGTATTGATTTTTAATTTTTTTCCGTCATATCTACTAGGTAGTTGGAAGATGAAGAAAGAAAACTGATTTGATGATAAACAATATTTAAAACGCTTGCCATCAGCGTTTATTTTATTATTTTACGATTATTTGTGAAGGAGATATGGGCTTTCAAATTATGAAAGATTTTCGTTGCACCTTCAACATCCTATATCGCTAGAATTGAAACATGTGGAGCTGAGACTGGTGCACTAATCTATAATAATTATTTCAGGAGACATGGGATGTCAAATTTTGGCATTTTTTCTGCAACATCCGTCATCTTATTCACTTCGCTTGAAAAATGAAGCGCAGAAGCTAGTTTCACAATGAGTGGCACTAAATTGGCTGTCTACAAGCGTTTGATCCATTATTTTACGTATTCCTTTTATATTAGGCAATTTTGGAGTATCAGTCTAAGAAATATGTATTTTCCAGAAAATTCAATTCTTATCAAATTGGAATAGAACTCTTTTAATGGATTTCACATATCTTGTTTTTTTGAGTAGATATAGATACAATCTGCCTGCTACTCTAGTATTATCATGCAGTTTTGGAATATCAGTTTGGAAAATATGTATTTTCCAGGATATTTGGATGACACGTTGTACTACATAGGGTCATATCATGTAAAATACGATATTCCTTACAGATTTGAATTACATTGTTTCGTTCAAGTGATACAGATGCAAACTGCTTGCTACTTCACAAATATTTTCCAGTATATTGGGGTGAAACCTCTTATTACATTAGGTCAAATAATGCAAGATACAGTATTTTCCAAAGATCTTGATTATCTTCTTTCGTTTGGAGAATGCAGATACACAATTCATGCTATTGCAGAAGTGAATCATAAAATATCAATGTGTGAAATATGTACTCTTGGACATATTTCTATGAAACTTCTTATTACAGTAGTATAAATTGTGAAAAGCTCAAAACTTTTAACCGATTTCAATTATCCAAATTGATTGAGAAAATACAATAACAAACAGCTTGCCATATCAATTCCAATCAGTTAGGTATGCTGCATGGGTTAATTCTACCATTTAATAACTCTGAGCTTTTTACAAAGGTCAATAAAGTAGGCTATATCAGCAATAATAATAATGAATTCTTATGTGATAGCTTAGTTAAATGTTAAGTGATTAATTGTATTTGATGTCGCACATTTCTTGTATGAAATAGAGAAGGATAGAATTAATATGCTTACCTACTTGAACCGTTTTTGCAGGATTTCACTGATAATTTATATTGAAAATTTAACAATATGATACAAAAAAGTGTTCTTGATTTGATTTGAATTATTTGGCTCAAAATTGAATATTTTGTTGAATTTTTGTTATAAGAAGCATTTTTTCATGTTTATTCTGACCACGACTATGGGCTAGCCTATCAGAAGTGCAGATAAAAAAATCTGGCGTGAAAAATTCAAAAAATGTTTTGAGCAAAGTGCACTTCCGGTACAGGAGATTGCAATCATAATGCAAGGTGCACAAGTAGATGTCATATAAGTGCTTTATACGAAACTTCAATACTTTTAATTTATACAAGTAGGTAAAAGATAATGATATTTTTTGAGTATTACATACTCTGAACATTATAACATTTGAAGAATTTTTTTTCAAATATTAAACTGATCAATCTGTTTATAGGACAAATATAAACAAATAACAGTGATAGCATAACATACAAAAGATAGATGTTCCAACAAAAACTATAGCTTTCTTAATTTTTTGTCGAACTTATAAATTTACTAGCTGACCCGGCGTACTTCGTAACGCCACAGAATTGATAAATTCAGATTGTGAGAAGGTACTTGAGCCTACCTGTTATATCAGGACCCTAAAACCAGGTAATGATAAGGACATGACAAACTGTGAAAGGATTTTCTTTTGTAAGAAATCAATCGAAATAGGAGATTTTTGTATTTGGCCGTGACTTTGCTGTTCCACTGAATGTCTTTTGAGTTTATATTACTTTCTTTCTTGTTAATTCATTAAAGATTATACATTAAATATATGAATTTCACATGACATGCTTCTTCAAGTGATTATAAAGGAGTAATTATTATATTGGACATAACTTGTCTATTTGAATATGAACCTTATCAAAATGTAACAATATAATGAATATGTATGTGCTGGGAATAATCCAAGTTCACCAAATTCGCTTCGTTCATATAAAGATTTACTGTTGAGCGACGTCGCTTCGTTCGCACTGCTGATTGGCTTTAAACTGAGTTTGCAACGCTCGCACGGCGTCTAACCGTTGACTGAGCACGCTTCGCTCGCACGTCATCTTACCGTTGACAAAACTCTTTTAGCTCGCACGGTAGCTTACAGTCAACAGAGCTTGCTTCACTCGCACGGCAACTTGCCGTTAACTGAGCTCTTCTCGCTCGCACAGCAGCTTGGCATTGGCCAAGTTTGCTTTGCTCACACGGTAGCTTACAGTTATCCAAGCTTGTCTTGCTCGCACAGCGGTCTACTGTTGACCGAGCTTGATTTGCTCGTACGATGGTTAACCGTTGATCAAGCTTGCTTCGCTAGCACCGCAGCTTACCGTTGATCAAGTCCGCATCTGTAGTAAGGCGATTTAACGTTGACGGAGCACGCTTTGCCTGCACGCGGCGACCTATTTTTTACCAAGCTCGTTTCGCTCGCATAGCGAAAAAAGCAGCCGATAGAACCTGAAGTTTCCCAATTCATTTTCAGGTCCTATCGGCTGCTTCTGTTTGTTCCATCCTGAGTCAAATTTTATGAGCTGAATACGATAAATAAGTTCTCATGATATCATAAAAAAATTTGTTCTATAGAAAAATGTATGAGGAAATTATACTTCTCCTCCAAATTTTTTAATACCTATTCTACTATTCTGGACGATGATAAATCAAAAAAACAAAGATCTTGAAAATCGATCAAGCCGTTCTTGATTTATGAATGATGTAAGTAACCCGACTTTGTTTTATATAATACTGATATCAATCTAATTTCCGATATAATCTTAGATGAAGTAATAACAATAGTTGATTATTTGTGTATTGAGTCATTAATAATATACATTCTTTCCACCATAGCAGAAAAATTCAATAAAAAAAAAAAAACTGATTTATATATAGATTTTTTGTGCCAGGAACCTTTTTGTACATCCCCAGAACACTCTATCAGAGTTCCATCATAATCTGATCAATGGTTTCGGAACGCATAAGGTACAAACATCCAAACATTGATTCTTATTTATTTAGATAGTGGACAAGATAAACAAATTTTGATTACAAATATAACGTAATATTAATGAGTATATAAGTAAGAAAGGCTCTAAGAAACGAAAAGTCTATAGAATATTCAGCTAAACATTTACTGTGAGCAGTAGAGATCGAGCTTAAGGATTGAGACTTTTCCACTGGAAATTTCAACTAACAATTGTAATTTTTGTTGGCAAGAAGAATCTTAGGAATATCTTTTTCCAAATGCTATTTTGAATCTAATGAGCTATTGGTTATATTTTTCTCAGGAAACTCACTTCTCGATAAATAAATTCTAAAGAAATATTAGGACAGATGTTTTCCAGAATTTTTCACTTTGATATATTTTTGTTACACGAGTATCAATCTGTACGTCTGAAGTGCCAGAATAATTGAAGTTCATTCCAATTGGGAGTCAAGGAGCTCTTATAAGACTGTGATTTGAACCTTCTGAACGACGAAAAGCGAAATAATCTTGATTCATACCTATCTGTCTGTTGTATAAACTGCTAATCGTTCATCAATCATTAGTAATAAATTTGTGCAGTTGGGAGATTCGAATTTGTGTCTGTTCAGATAATATGGGAGTATATTTATTGATTTTATTTCTTGAACTCATTTTCTGAAACCTTTTTGCAAACACTAAATTTCATGTGAATTAATCGTGTAACCTCCAAGTAGACACGAACATATTTCTAATTTGGACATAGGAACCTCTGTGTGTAGCTCACTTCAAACAACACTTTTTATTTGATTTGTTTTCAAACAACCGATCTGGTGCACAATAATACATACACATATATAAATCACGCTTTCTCCTAAAAATGAGTGGCAATAATAATATTATTTTAATATTTGGAAGTTACTTTCAGCTTGGCAGTGCACTTCTAAAATCGTTGGCAGCAGTGTTCCGAAAGAGGGTCTATTTATAAAACGCTTCTATCATCCAAGAAGAATGCTGGTGGACATCTTGACAACAATGACTTCTTGGAGCGTTCAGATCCTCTCCTCATCTTGGAAGCCATCCCCTAGCTAGAGTACTTCAGAGATCCATATCTGACTACTAGCCAATACTGCCACCAATCAAAGTATATTTGATCTTCATTGAATGAATCGAGTCTTGAGAGGAAGTATATATGTTTCATGTATCATTCCAAGAACCAATGAAATTTTGGCTCTTCAGATGGAACAGCTTATTCTGCCATTGTACTTTCTATTTGTTGAATGGGACAGATCAAAGTCTGGTCTTTCATGTCATTTGACGGATATAATTCGAGTCAGACAGAATTCTTCAATAAAAATTAGAGTTGCCACACATATTCCTGAGAATCGGATAATAGCTGGCCCGATCATGGAATTGGTTGTGAATTTGGATGCTGAAAATAAAACTTACGTGAATAAAAATAAAAATATTCACTTGAATGAAGTTATCATTTGAGTACAAAATTTCATGATTCTACAGCTGATCGTTCTAAATTTATGCGAGAAATTTAAACAATCATTTTGTAAACTGCGCTTCTGGCTCAGTCGATCGCAATCATGATTTGAATTGTACAACTACATGTTATATAAGTGCCTGAAATGAGATTTTAATGTTCTACTACTGAACGTTTTGTATTTATTCAGGAAATAAGGTGCACTTTTGATTCAGTCTTTGGTATGAAAATAGAAAATGACCATTAAATACTAAAGACATTTTGAATACTGAATTTCAACAACCTACGACTAACCATTCTTAGTTTGTGCTGAGAATTCTAAAAAAGTCTCGAGTAAAGTGCACTTTCTGTGAAGATGATTGCAACCATAATGCGACGCGAACAGCTAGACCTTAGACCAGTTATAATCCTGGACTTCATTTGTAGTTGCATAAGTGTCAGACTGGAGTCACAGAAACACCAAATGAAAATGTAGTTTCTCCAAGAATTTGATGCTGTTTTGACTGATTTTCATGACAGGTAATCTATTCAGGATGATAATGAAAGGAATGGGAGAGCATTGAGATCTTTAGTAGCATAGTTCATTGAGCAAAAAAGGACAACGCATAAAAAGCACATATTTTCAAATTTTCTTGTTATGTGCACAAAATATGGGATCTTTCATGAATTTCACGTTTAAACTCATCATTTATCAATGCAGAGGGGCCTTTGAACTCCGAAGTTGTCATTTCCTGCTGAAATGTCAAGATGAAGAGAATAATAAAGAGCTCTTAGCTGTGCCAATAAATCCAACGCAAACCCCCAAACGAAAACGTAGTTTCTCTAAAAATTGGATGTTGTTTTGTTTGATTTTCATTATATAAAATCTTTTTAGTATGATAATGAAAAAAGTAAGAAAGCATTGGGTTCTTCAAGAGCACAGATCATTTAAAAAACGCCCAATGCTTAAAAAGTACATATTTTCCGATTTCTTCTTGTTCAATGCATGAAATATGAGATCTTTCATGTATTTCACGTTCAATTTCATCATTTATTAATGCAGAAGGATATTTGGACTCCGAAATAGTCATCTTCTGCTGAAATGTCAGGATAAAGAATAATAAAGAGCTTCCAGCTATGTCAATAAGTCTAACGCAATCAGTCACACTGGGGTCTTAGAGACCCAAACAAAACAAATTCATGGATTATGACCCACTTACATCAGCTATTACCGAAATACTTATAGCACATACTAAAGATATCACGAAACTAAATTTACGAGGTGGTCACATCGTACTATATCAACATTGTGCTTGTGCACATGATAAAAATTGGAGCATGGGGTTCCTGAGACCCCAGTGTGCGCTTCCAGGGTTAAATATAAGATTCGGATATTGTTCGTTTGACAAGCTTTGAAATTTGCAAGTTACGTATTTACATACCAACGTCAAGTCAAAAATAGTCAAAAGGGACTCAGGGGTGTTCAAAACGAATATTTTCATGAAGTTCTCGAAATGTGAATTTTGTCGATGAACAGTAGCTTGACCAATATTGCTACACTTGTTCCAGTTCAAACGTAACTTTAGTACAAATATAAAATTAAGATTAATCAACATTACTGACATGCCTTAGCTAACCCAAACCGATAAAAACAGAATTATGCTAATACAGGAAAAAACTTTTCAGAACTCATTTTATAAATAAATATGTTTTATTCAGATATCAGTTCTGTATTAATCAATTAGAAACACAACATTTCGACAGCAAAGTGCTGGCTGTTTCGAGTGTAAAGTAATATGAGAATAAATAAATAAAATTGTCAAGACAACAAAAATGAAAGTACAAATAGTAACTAGATTAGCTTACAATATATTAGCTTCTAGGATCGCAGAGCTTTGCCTGTGGTTGATGATTCAATATCCACAGGTCTTCAGGAGATAATAATGAAGGTCTAAATAGGGAAATTGTCAATTCCTTGTGGTTCTAGGTCAATCTGGCTCTACTCTTTTAGGTTTGGCGCATAACTGAAACATCCACAGATCTTCAGGAGGTGGTGATGAAGTAACTCTTGCAAGTAGATTCGTAGATACAAATAACTTGAAATTATGAACAAATGATTGGTAGCCATGATCAATTAAGTTTATATCTGGCATTCAAATTTGAATTATTCGGTGATTTTTTTTATTTCAATTGCTTCTCTCATGAGCCTCTTGATCCAATTCTTCTCTTTTATCAGAAGTTTCGTATTCTTGAAGTCAATGCCATATAATTCTTGAATAGCGTGCTCAGCCACAGCAGATTTTTCTGGATGGTTCAATCTTATATGACAAGAATGCTATTTCAATCTTGTTTCTACAGTCCTCTTGGTTTGTCCAATATATACTTTGCCACATTGACAAGAAGTCTTGTATATACCTGGATACTGTAGAGGAAATCTGTCTTCAACATTAGCATTTAGATTTCGAACTTTCAAACTGGAGGTGTATGAAATTTTAATATCATATTTATGTAAAAGCCTTCCAATTTTATCTGTTATATTAGCTACGTAAGGCAACGTAACAAATATTTTCTTATTATTAGTATCTTGAACAGGTGACATAGAATTTTTCTGTTCAAGTGCTTTCTTAACCTGTGTTCTATTATAACCATTTTTCAAGGAAACATCATCCAAAAATCTTATTTCATCAGATAGTTCACTTGGATGACATAATGAAGGGGCTTGTGCTGACCCGCAATTTATATAAATACACCGGAGTAGAGTACAAATTATTTATTCTTTATTCTGTTTGATACACAGTCTCATAAACATCTACAATCAGCTCACACAATACACTGGACCACTCTTCCTCACTCAATCACGTTGACTGCCAACCACTTATTATATTCTACATTACAAAACTTCAAACTATTACATGATTCAATTACAGATTGTATACTATATTTATATGTATGTTATCTAAACATTATTAGTTCGTATGGGTCTCCACATTCCCTCCATCTTTTCCAATCTCAATGGTGTAACCCTAGGTGTTTCATCATCCCTATTTAGTTGGGGTGCTATTTCGTTTCTCTCTTCTTCTCCATCCGTAAGTCTGTTTTTCCCTCCAGAAGTAGCCACGGTAGTTTGGCTTGTGGTTTTTGATTGTTCCTCCGCAGGTTCTGGAATTTTCTTCACATGGGTGACATGACGCCTGATGACCTTATCCTTACCAGTTAATACTACTTCATTCCCGTTCTTTCCAATCACTTAGTAAATTTCGTTGTTAAATCTAGGAGTTAACTTATGTGGAATAAGCAAGTTTTGAGTTACCACTTGATCTCCTATCTTGATAGTACTGGCCATGGCTCCTCTTATCTTGTCTTCTTTCTTTTTCCCTTCATGCTTGTTAAGTAAATCATTGTCAGCAGCTTCTTGATCAATTACTTCACTAGTTAGGTCGACTAATGACGGTATTTTATCGCGAATATTTCTATTAAACAGTAGCTCTGTAGGAGTCTTCCCTGTTGTTCCATGAGGTGTCACGTTGTGCATTAACGTAAATTTACATAATTCTGTCTGATAATCTGCACCATTCGAGTGGCTTATCTTCAAGCGTTCCAAAATTGATCTCTTCATATTTTCTACCTCTCCATTCGCTTGGGGCCAGTATGGTGATGTTTGAATTAAATCAATATTGTTATCGTTGCAATATTTCCTCAATTCCTTGCTTACGAACTGTGGGCCATTATCAGCTCTAATTGATTCGATTAAATTCCAAGTCTTGAGAATACTTCCGTTAGGTGGCTGATTATGGCGGTTGATGTGGTGGATCTTGGGAACTTGATTTCTTATTTTAAGTGCCTGGTTAGAAGCGTATGATTTCAGAACATTAGTGGCATGTGTGTCCATATTCCAAATTACTGCTTTCTTTTCAGTCAAGCAGTTCCAATCTTTGCCTTTGATGATGTTGAAATTTGATCCTGAATCAATCAGCAATATGATTGGTACTCCGCCGACTGAACATTCCACTAAGTCATCGTTATTGGCTATGATATTTGATTAACTCGTTTAATTTATCCGAAAACATTCCACGTTTCTTAAATTGTTCATTGTGTCGGAAGCCATCTCTCCACTTTCATTTGCTTTGCTTCTATCCAATTAACCGATGACTTGAATCGTTTGTAGCGGTTATCATTGATCATATAAGTGCTTCGCTTTTTCCCAGACTTTGTTCTGCAGTAAGCCGCAAAATGTCCTTGTAAGCCGCACTTTCTACATTTTGCATTTCTTGCCGGGCAGCTCCTTACTTTTGCAGGATGATCTGGTTTCCCGCATCTCGTACACTCCTCGTTGGGATTTTTGTTGTGGAAGGAGATCTTGTTGATATATGCGGCTGATGTGCTTGGCTCATCATTAGGAATGTTCATGGCTTCTGATTGATTTCCAATTTGTTCATGAATCAAACATAATTCTATTGTTTCATTTAATGATCGTTCTTTCTCTAACAACTTCTTCTTCAGTTCGATGGGGGCCCAGGTATCAATCAGTTTTATTTTTCATATTTATTTTTGTCGCTTCTTGAGCATTATATCCAAACGTACATCTTGATGCCTGTTGTCGCATTTTGAGTAGAAATTTATTGAAATTTTCCCCTTCTTCTCTCTTGAGCTTTTGGAAAACATGTCTCTCAAAAGTAGAATTTCGTTCCGCTGAAAAATATTCTGTCAATTTATTCACCAATATCTTGAATATGTCGTTATTTTCAGAGGGGTTGAACGTTTCTACGGCACCCGGAAGGTTATACGCAACTTCTTGCAGCTGTGTGCCTCCCAAATGTAAGAGTTTGTTCCTCTTCTTCACCACATCAGTGATATCCTCTGCGGCCAAGTATAATTCAAGAGATCGTAGCCATTTTTCCCATTCTCCTCTGATTAGCGCTCTATCTATGTTACCACACGGGAACGTTTTAATACCAGTATCTGTCACTCTATCTCAGATATCTTAATATGTATATATGTTTCTCTATGTTTATGGCTCACAGCCTTCTAATTTTTTTTTTATGGCTCTCAGCCTCAGCCTTTTTTTTTCTTTCATCTATATGGCTCACATCCTTCTGTCTTTGTTTATGGCTTACAGCCTTCTCTTTTCATTTATGGGGCTCACAGCCTTCTATTTTCGTTAATGGCTCACAGTCTTCTATTTTTGTTAATGGCTCACAGCCTTCTCTTTTCTTATGTGGCTCACAGCCTTCTCTTTTCTTATGTGGCTCACAGCCTCCTCTTTTTTTATGTGCCTCACAGCCTTCTTTTTTCTTACCGCCTGGTTCCGATACAATCCTCGTCGCCAGTTTGTGCTGACCCGCAATTTATATAAATACACCGGAGTAGAGTACAAATTATTTATTCTTCATTCTGTTTGATACACAGTCCCATAAACATCTACAATCACCTCACACAATACACTCGACCACTCTCCCTCACTCAATCACGTTGACTGCCAACCACTTATTATATTCTACATTACAAAACTTCAAACTATTACATGATTCAATTACAGATTGTATATTATATTTATATGTATGTTATCTAAACATTATTAGTTCGTATGGGTCTCCACAGGGCTCTCTCATATAAAGTTTCAATAGTACAAAATTTTTGAGCAGGATGATGATTTGATGACTCATGTAAATATTGATTTGTATGGGTTGGCTTGCTATATACAGAATGGATAGCTCTACCATTATCTTGTTTCTCGAGGTAAATGTCCAGGAAAGAAAGGCAGTTATTCCCTTCAACCTCAATACTGAATTAAATGTTCCTATGTTGCATGTTTAGAGGATTCAAAAAAAAATTCAATTCATCGCGACCATGAGGTCAAACAGCAAAGACATCATCAACGTTATGTAGCCAGACATTAGGTTTCTTCATAGCAGTGTTTAAAGCTTTTTGTTCAAAATTCTCAATGTAAAAATTAGCGATAGAAGGAGAAATAGGAGAGCCTATGGCGACACCATCAATTTGCTTGTAGAAATTACCATAAAAGATAAGGAAACAAGAAGTCGAACAATGTTTAAAATGCTTGACAATATCAGATGTTGAATGATCGTCTGATAATTTCAGAGTATCGATGATAGGTACTTTCGTGAATGAAGATGAAACGTCAAAACTGACCAGTAAATCATTGTCTGTCAATGTCATATCAAATCCACAACATGTCAAGAATCCTTGACATATGATGAAGTATGACCAATCATTGGCTTCAATAAACTAATTTAATATTTAACTGAAGATCGGTATAAATAAAGAAAACAACAAACTTTGACCAAGCGATCAATTTCTTTTCTAATGAACTTAATTCCTTTCCGTAGCATAGCAAAACAATCCTTCTCGCTTGATATGTTTATGTATATATATATATATATATATATATATATATATATATATATATATATATATATATATATATATATATATATATATATATATATATATATATATATATATATATATATATATATATATATATGTGGCTGTATTGCACGAATTTCGTCAGGAGAAAGGAACAAGAGAGCTTTTTTTGATGTGAAATGTCAATTTGGTTTTGTATTGTTTAAAGTTTAATAAAATATAGTCAACCTGTTTAAACAATCCCATAGATTTGAGTGAAATAATCTATAGTGGTGACCCCGACGTGATCACATAGTGACAGCCGACATGAGCCGCGAACAGCAAGCTGCAACAAATAATGATACAGAGGATCATTCAGAAGAAAATGGAGTAGCTTCGGTAGAGTTTAAGCTACCGCCGTTTTGGAAGCAAGATCCAGCGCTTTGGTTCATACAGGTAGATGCAGCTTTTCATCGAAAGAAGATTACTGGTGACAATAGAAAATATTGAACAGTAATTTCCTACATTGATCCGGAGCTGCTACAACATGTTTCAGACATAGTTAAAAAACCTCCTGCAACAGACAAGTACAAGGCACTAAAAGAAGGTTTAATTAGTCGACTGAGTACAACTCAAGAACAGCAATTACAAATTCTACTTGACGATATAGAATTAGGAGACAATAAACCATCACAGTTGTTACGCAGAATGCAAGATCTAGCCAATGATAAGGTAACAGAAGATGTCCTACGTTCACTATGGTTGAAACGTCTACCAGCCAATGTTCGCTTTGTCCTATCAGCCAACGTAGAAACTAGTCTCACGGCAGCAGCAATCTTGGCTGATCGCTTAGTTGAAATCAATCCAACACCGAGTGTAATGGCTGTCAGAAATCACAGAGATGTAGCTGCAGGAAATCCAGGTAAGCTTTCAGATAATCAACGGATAGAAAAACTTGAGAAAGCAGTGGAAGCTTTACAAGTGTCAGTAAGAGGACTGACAAGCAGCAGGAGAAATCGTGATCACACACCAAGAAACAGATCACGAGCAAGGACTCAATCTTACAATCGATCACCTGTGCTGAATAATAGGATATGGTTTTTCCATGAACGGTTTGGAAGTAAAGCAAATAAGGGTGAAGAAGGCTGCACTTTCCTCAAAAAGCAGGAAAACTAAACAAGCTGTCCTTGGCGCAGACGGGAAGCGACAGCAGTGTAATCCAACAAGAATACCATCTCCATATTTCTGATAAAATTAATAAAATCAAATTTCTTGTAGACTCAGGTTCAATAATATCAGTTTTACCTCGAAATCTTATGAAAGCGAAATTAAACCTCAGTCCCATCAAACTATATGCTGCAAATTCTACTGATATAGACACCTACGGCAACAGAATTTTGCAGCTAGATTTTGGGCTGCGCAGATCTTTCAAATGGTCATTCATGATAGCAGATGTTAAAACAGCCATAATTGGAGCCGATTTCCTGGCACATTTTGGCTTAGTAATTTGACCTTCGTCAACGATGTCTCATCGACTCCAACACGTCTCTCACAACAAAAGGTGCTAAGTTGCAAACTTCTACGTATAGCATTTCTACTCTGAATCAACAAAATACTTATTCTAATTTGCTGAAAGATTTCGTTGATATAACCAAGCCTTCCACAACTCCACGCACGGAAGTTACATCCTCAGTTGCACATTACATTGAGACGAGTGGACCTCCAGTTTTTGAACGGCCCAGGAAGCTAGCAGGCGAAAAATTAAAAGCACTTCGCACTGAAATTGAATACATGCTTGAGCAAAATATCATAAAACCTTCGAGTAGTCCGTGGGCAAGCCCAGTTCACCTCACACCCAAAAAAACTGGCGGTTGGCGTGTTTGCGGCAATTACAGAAAGTTGAATGCAAAGACAACACCTGATAGGTACTCAACTCCACTACTTCAAGACTTATTTCAACGGTTACACGACAAGAAAGTGTGGATCTAGTTTCTTCTAGCTTATCATCAAATACCTATGGCACATCAAGTTATACAGAAAACAGCAATTAACACACCATATGGGCTGTACGAATACAACGTTATGCCATTTGGCTTACGCAACGCTTCACAAACATTTCAAAGATTTGTTGATTCAGTGTTCAGAGGACTCGATTTTGTTTTCGTTTACATAGATGATGTATTAGTCATGTCAGAAACGCATGAGCAGCACCAAAAGCATCTGAAGCAAGTTTTCCAACGTTTTCGAGAGCATAAACTAGTCATCAACATCAGCAAATGTGTTTTCGGACAAGAAAAAATTCAATACTTGGGTTATACAATTAATCAAGAGGGATACCAGCCACCTACAGAACGTGTCCAAGCAATCACCAATTATAAGCGACCAGAAACTCTACAAGAATTAAGAAGATTTTTTTGTGTAATTAACTATTATTGCAGATGTATACCCGATGCAGCTAAGCTCCAAGCACCTCTTAACGAGATGACCAAAGATTCAAAGAAAAATGATAAACGAGAAGTTCCATGGACGCCAGATACAATTCAGGTATTTGAAAGTTGTAAACAAAGTGTAGCAGCAGCAACACTCATGTCATTCCCAGATCCAAAAGCACCTTTAGAACTCAAAACAGATGCTTCTGACACAGCAATTGGAGCAGTGTTGGAGCAGTTTGTCAAAGAACAGTGGAAACCTATAGGTCTGTTTTCGAGAAAGCTCAACACAGCTGAAAAAAACTACAGCACATATGACCGAGAACTCCTCGCAATTTATTCAGCTATTAAGTTCTTCCAGCATTTCTTAGAAGATCGCATATTTGTTACTAAAACGGATCATAAGCCGCTTATCTACGCATTGCACAGAAAATCTGAACAAGCTTCACCACGTCAACTTCGGCAGTTATCATTTATATCACAGTTCAGTACGGAAATAGTGTATGTCAAAGGTGAAGAAAACATCGTTGCTGATGCTTTGTCAAGAATCAATCAGAGCAATTTGCCGACAATTCTTGGGCCACAAGAGATTCAAAAAGCTCAAGCAGATGATGAAGAACTTCAGAATTTGCTGAAAAATCCTGATTCTCTATTGAAACTACAACGACTTGATGTTGATCCAAGCCAAAATATCTTCATTTACTGTGACATTTCTTCCGGTATTGTTAGATCATTCATTCCTAAATGTCTTCATAAGGCAGCTTCTAACATAGTTCATGGATTATCTCATCCAAGCGGCAGGACAACAAGTAAACAGATGGAGGCGAAATATGTATGGCCCGGTATCAAACGAGACGCTGTAGCATGGTAACGCAGTTGTGTACCATGTCAGAAAGCTAAAATACAACGACATGTTAGATTGAGGCCTGACCACATTGAAGTTCCAAGCACCAGGTTCAATCACATTCACATTGACCTCATCGAGTTACCAACAGTTAATGGATTCAGATACTGTCTTACAGTAGTAGACAGGTTTACCCGATGGCCAGAAGCTATACCTACAAAAGATATGACTGCAGATACAGTAGCAACAGCTCTATTTGACAATTGGATCTGTCGCTATGGTACACCATTAACAATCACATCAGATCAAGGCACTCAGTTTGAGTCAGCTCTCTTCACTGCAATGGCAAGGTTAATCGGCGCTTCACGCATTCGAACAACTTCGTATCATCCAGCCTCCAACGGAATTGTAGAACGCATGCACCGAACTCTAAAAGCAGCTCTCATGTGCCATCAACATATTCCTTGGACTCAGCGCCTATCAACTGTACTTCTTGGGCTCCGCACGAGCCTGAAGGAAGATTTGAAAGCTTCACCCGCAGAATTGTTATATGGAACGACGCTGCGTGTTCCTGGAGAATTTTTTGTTAATCAAGACATGCCAGCAGATCAACAAATATTCGTTGAAAAATTTAGGGAGTACATGAGAAGCATCAGACCAACTCCAACAGCTCATCTTACGAAAGCACGAGTTTTCATACTTAAAAATTTATATAGTTGCTCGCATGTGTTTTTGAGAGTCGATGGTATTAAAAAATCACTCGAACCACCGTATGCTGGACCATTCGAAGGGATCGAAAGACTAAACGATAGGGTGTTCAAGATCAACGTGAATGGAGAAGAGAAGTCAGTGTCAGTAGAGTGGTTAAAGCCTGCATATGAAACTAAAAACGACATCGCTACTTTAGCTCAAGATGATGTATCTGAAGAACCAAATCCACACCATTGGAGTACCGGCATAGATCGATCAAAGAAAACTTGCTCTAAGAAAAAGAAGATTTCGTTCCCAAGTGATTGCACTAGGTCACTAGAAGGGGAGTGATGTGGCTGTATTGCACGAATTTTGTCAGGAAGAAGGAACAAGAGAGCTGGAAAAAAAAACAGATAGATTTTTTTGATGTGAAATGTCAATTTGGTTTCGTATTGTTTAAAGTTTAATAAAATATAGTTAACCTGTTTAAACAATCCCATAGATTTGAGTAATATAATCTATATATATATATATATATATATATATATATATATATATATATATATATATATATATATATATATATATATATATATTGTGTTGGGAAATAACAACTGTTTATGGTCATAAATTGGATATAACTCTATCACGACATCTTTCAATTCTTGATGAGAAATTATACTGTGATGTACAACTTTCGAAGTAGCAGAAGTAATAGCGTTTTCTAAGTCTGATAGGAAACTTAATAAAGAATCAAGATTTAGCTCTCCGGCGATTTTTCAGCAAATAATGAATAACATTCTAAGAGAACATCTAAACAAAACCTGATTTGTATATATGGATGACATAATTGTATTCTCTGCTTCTATTCAAGAGCATATAATAAATTTAAAACAAATATTTCAGAAATTACGCGACAGTTATCTCAAAATACAACTCGATAAATCTGAGTTTCTAAAACAAGAAGTAATTTTTGTTGGCCACATCATAACACCAGATGGAATCAGACCCAATCCAGGGAAAATTGAATCTATTCAGAACTTTCCTCTACCAAAGACAACAAAAGTGATGAAAGCATTTTTAGGATTATTAAGTTATTATAGAAAATTTATTAAAATTTTTGCAAAATTAACTAAACCTCTCACATCATGTTTAAAGAAAAATGCAATTATTGACACACAAAACACCGACTATGTAAACTTTTTCAATATCTGTGAAAGTCTATTATCCAATGAACCCATATTACAATTCTCTGATTTCGAGAAACCATTCATTTTGACGACCGATGTGAGTAATTTCGCGAGTGGCGCAGTTTTATTACAAGGAAAAGTTGGATCTGATCTTCCAATAGCATACGCGAGCGTGTGGCCTAATGAATCAGGAACAAAATACTCTACTATTGAAAAGGAGTTATTAGCATTAGTATGGGCAGTAAAACACTTCAGACCATATTTGTTTGGACGTAAATTTTATATTTACATAGATCATCGCCCATTACAATGGTTATTTTTCATCATAAGCCAAATTCCAAACTTGTCAGATGGCGCCTCAAGCTAGAGGAATATGACTATCAAATTATTTACAGAAAAGGTTCACAAAACAAAAACGCGGACGCATTATCTAGAATTCAAATAAACGCGAACGAAACAATTGAAAATTTGAGCGGAGTATTAGATTATATGAATGAGTTCAATAAAAAATTGAGTAACGTTGACGGAGGTAATTGTAGTAAAAATTCAGATAATGTTTCAATAATAGTTGAAACTGGTGACGAAAATCTAAATGAAAATATATCTGATAATAACACTATTCATACGAAAAGAGAAAATTCGATTATAGGCATACCTATTTCTGACAAACCTGTTAATTATGGGAAAAATCAAGTAATAATATCACAAGTAAATTTTGATCCAAAGAGACCAAAAATTGTACAATTATTCCAAAATACTCCACGTTTTATAGTAGCGAAGAATAACTCTACGCATGACGTTATTGAATTTATAGAAGAATATATAGTCCCGAGAGTAAATTATTATTTATATTTTGCAGACCCAATATATAAAAGGTTCAGTTGTGTAGTTCAGAAGTATTTTAAAAATTTGGAAATAAATTTTGTTAGATATACTTAAAAATTATCAGACGTAGAAGATCTAATCAGAATAGAAGAATTGATCCAAAACTACCATGAAAGTAAGACTAACCATCGAGATCTTGACGAAACAGAAAAACAAATGAAAAAGCGTTATAACTGGCCAAATTTGCGTGAATCAATCCAAACATATATCAACGAATGCGGAGTATGTTTAAAGACCAAATATGACAGAGTACCATTAAAACCAGAATTTAATATATCTCCTACCCCAACCAAACCCTTCGAAATTCCACATGTTGACACTATCACATTAGACAAACAAAAATTTCTCACAATCATTGACGCATTTTCAAGATATGCGCAAGCCTATAGATTGAATTCTGGACAAAGTATAGAAATCGTGAACAATCTTATCAAATATTTTACACATCACAGCATACCGGATCAAATAACATCGGATTACGGTCTTGAGTTTGAAAACTCTTCAATTAAAGATTTACTAGACGTTCACAAAGTAGATTTGCATATTAAAAGTTTGCAACATCCTGAATCCAATGGTTTAATCGGAAGATTTTAATCGACTCTAATTGAACATGTGAGATTGCAAAACAATCAAGAAGTATATTCTGAAGGACCGATAGAAATTGAAATCAATTATGCACTTTTAGTATACAACAATTCCATTCACTCAGCTACCAAAATGAAACCCAGTGGAATCATTTCAGGACATTGAGAAGTAAATTCACCTTCAGATATTGAATTACAAAAGCAATTCGTCAACAATTATATTACAAATCATAGAGAAAAAAATTTAACTATTATACAACAAAATTAAAGACAGTTGCGAATCATACAAACCGAAAACTATAGAATATGCTAATAAAAACCGTGAAGAAAAACCGGACATCCATAAGACAATTTATATTAAGAATAAACAAAAGCAAAGTAAAACAAAGAATAAATTTAAACCTGAACAAATTGGAAAAAGCAGCCCTCAGCTGAAAACAGCAAAAATGAAGCTAGAACATGGCAACACATCAAAAGACATCTATCTTTCTAATATTAAAAGACCCAGACTTAAAACATATAGTTTTAAGAATAAAATAGAACACAAGAAAAACAAATTCAAAATTCTTGAAAATAAGTTAGTGAAACGCTCTCCATTGTTACAGACTTGTGACCCTTCACATGACAAGGACGCAAAAAGTACAAGCACAAAATCTAGCAAGTAATCCTGGAATCCTTCCTTTTAAATTAGGACATGCAAAAATCCAAACAGCCTCACATACCTTCCTACATTATATCAATTCATTTCCCATTAGAGATCAAATTAATCAAGTAAATAATGATTATTAAAATCTGGAAGATGTTATAAATTCAGTCCCTTCAGAATTCTATCAATCACACAAGAATTATTATGAACATTTAGAATATGAATTAAAAATTGTTGATTATAAAATAGATTCATTTTATCATGAGAAACGACAAAAACGAGATTTAATGAATCCTGTAGGTTCACTTGTGAATTTTATTACTGGTAATATGGATCATGAAGACGCTAAAGAAATTTTTAACAATATTTTAGAATCAGAAACAAGTCACAACAAAATTGTTGGTGAACTGAATAACAAATTTTTTCATCAAAAAATATAACGTCTTATATTAATAGTTCACTCACGTTGATTACTGAAAATCAAAATACAATTGAGAATAAAACGAACGAAATAATTCGGACATTGAATGAAACAAAATTCAATTTCATTGTCACTCACGAAACCCTGGAACAAATAGAGCTAAATCTTGATTCTTTATTAAGTTTCCTATCAGACTTAGAAAACGCTATTACTTCTGCTACTTCGAAAGTTGTACATCACAGTATAATTTCTCATCAAGAATTGAAAGATGTCGTGATAGAGTTATATCCAATTTATGACCATAAACAGTTGTTATTTCCCAACACAATATATATATATATATATATATATATATATATATATATATATATATATATATATATATATATATATATATATATATATATATATATATATATATTGTGTTGGGAAATAACAACTGTTTATGGTCATAAATTGGATATAACTCTATCACGACATCTTTCAATTCTTGATGAGAAATTATACTGTGATGTACAACTTTCGAAGTAGCAGAAGTAATAGCGTTTTCTAAGTCTGATAGGAAACTTAATAAAGAATCAAGATTTAGCTCTATTTGTTCCAGGGTTTCGTGAGTGACAATGAAATTGAATTTTGTTTCATTCAATGTCCGAATTATTTCGTTCGTTTTATTCTCAATTCTATTTTGATTTTCAGTAATCAACGTGAGTGAACTATTAATATAAGACGTTATATTTTTTGATGAAAAAATTTGTTATTCAGTTCACCAACAATTTTGTTGTGACTTGTTTCTGATTCTAAAATATTGTTAAAAATTTCTTTAGCGTCTTCATGATCCATATTACCAGTAATAAAATTCACAAGTGAACCTACAGGATTCATTAAATCTCGTTTTTGTCGTTTCTCATGATAAAATGAATCTATTTTATAATCAACAATTTTTAATTCATATTCTAAATGTTCATAATAATTCTTGTGTGATTGATAGAATTCTGAAGGGACTGAATTTATAACATCTTCCAGATTTTAATAATCATTATTTACTTGATTAATTTGATCTCTAATGGGAAATGAATTGATATAATGTAGGAAGGTATGTGAGGCTGTTTGGATTTTTGCATGTCCTAATTTAAAAGGAAGGATTCCAGGATTACTTGCTAGATTTTGTGCTTGTACTTTTTGCGTCCTTGTCATGTGAAGGGTCACAAGTCTGTAACAATGGAGAGCGTTTCACTAACTTATTTTCAAGAATTTTGAATTTGTTTTTCTTGTGTTCTATTTTATTCTTAAAACTATATGTTTTAAGTCTGGGTCTTTTAATATTAGAAAGATAGATGTCTTTTGATGTGTTGCCATGTTCTAGCTTCATTTTTGCTGTTTTCAGCTGAGGGCTGCTTTTTCCAATTTGTTCAGGTTTAAATTTATTCTTTGTTTTACTTTGCTTTTGTTTATTCTTAATATAAATTGTCTTATGGATGTCCGGTTTTTCTTCACGGTTTTTATTAGCATATTCTATAGTTTTCGGTTTGTATGATTCGCAACTGTCTTTAATTTTGTTGTATAATAGTTAAATTTTTTTCTCTATGATTTGTAATATAATTGTTGACGAATTGCTTTTGTAATTCAATATCTGAAGGTGAATTTACTTCTCAATGTCCTGAAATGATTCCACTGGGTTTCATTTTGGTAGCTGAGTGAATGGAATTGTTGTATACTAAAAGTGCATAATTGATTTCAATTTCTATCGGTCCTTCAGAATATACTTCTTGATTGTTTTGCAATCTCACATGTTCAATTAGAGTCGATTAAAATCTTCCGATTAAACCATTGGATTCAGGATGTTGCAAACTTTTAATATGCAAATCTACTTTGTGAACGTCTAGTAAATCTTTAATTGAAGAGTTTTCAAACTCAAGACCGTAATCCGATGTTATTTGATCCGGTATGCTGTGATGTGTAAAATATTTGATAAGATTGTTCACGATTTCTATACTTTGTCCAGAATTCAATCTATAGGCTTGCGCATATCTTGAAAATGCGTCAATGATTGTGAGAAATTTTTGTTTGTCTAATGTGATAGTGTCAACATGTGGAATTTCGAAGGGTTTGGTTGGGGTAGGAGATATATTAAATTCTGGTTTTAATGGTACTCTGTCATATTTGGTCTTTAAACATACTCCGCATTCGTTGATATATGTTTGGATTGATTCACGCAAATTTGGCCAGTTATAACGCTTTTTCATTTGTTTTTCTGTTTCGTCAAGATCTCGATGGTTAGTCTTACTTTCATGGTAGTTTTGGATCAATTCTTCTATTCTGATTAGATCTTCTACGTCTGATAATTTTTAAGTATATCTAACAAAATTTATTTCCAAATTTTTAAAATACTTCTGAACTACACAACTGAACCTTTTATATATTGGGTCTGCAAAATATAAATAATAATTTACTCTCGGGACTATATATTCTTCTATAAATTCAATAACGTCATGCGTAGAGTTATTCTTCGCTACTATAAAACGTGGAGTATTTTGGAATAATTGTACAATTTTTGGTCTCTTTGGATCAAAATTTACTTGTGATATTATTACTTGATTTTTCCCATAATTAACAGGTTTGTCAGAAATAGGTATGCCTATAATCGAATTTTCTCTTTTCGTATGAATAGTGTTATTATCAGATATATTTTCATTTAGATTTTCGTCACCAGTTTCAACTATTATTGAAACATTATCTGAATTTTTACTACAATTACCTCCGTCAACGTTACTCAATTTTTTATTGAACTCATTCATATAATCTAATACTCCGCTCAAATTTTCAATTGTTTCGTTCGCGTTTATTTGAATTCTAGATAATGCGTCCGCGTTTTTGTTTTGTGAACCTTTTCTGTAAATAATTTGATAGTCATATTCCTCTAGCTTGAGGCGCCATCTGACAAGTTTGGAATTTGGCTTATGATGAAAAATAACCATTGTAATGGGCGATGATCTATGTAAATATAAAATTTACGTCCAAACAAATATGGTCTGAAGTGTTTTACTGCCCATACTAATGCTAATAACTCCTTTTCAATAGTAGAGTATTTTGTTCCTGATTCATTAGGCCACACGCTCGCGTATGCTATTGGAAGATCAGATCCAACTTTTCCTTGTAATAAAACTGCGCCACTCGCGAAATTACTCACATCGGTCGTCAAAATGAATGGTTTCTCGAAATCAGAGAATTGTAATATGGGTTCATTGGATAATAGACTTTCACAGATATTGAAAAAGTTTACATAGTCGGTGTTTTGTGTGTCAATAATTGCATTTTTCTTTAAACATGATGTGAGAGGTTTAGTTAATTTTGCAAAAATTTTAATAAATTTTCTATAATAACTTAATAATCCTAAAAATGCTTTCATCACTTTTGTTGTCTTTGGTAGAGGAAAGTTCTGAATAGATTCAATTTTCCCTGGATTGGGTCTGATTCCATCTGGTGTTATGATGTGGCCAACAAAAATTACTTCTTGTTTTAGAAACTCAGATTTATCGAGTTGTATTTTGAGATAACTGTCGCGTAATTTCTGAAATATTTGTTTTAAATTTATTATATGCTCTTGAATAGAAGCAGAGAATACAATTATGTCATCCATATATACAAATCAGGTTTTGTTTAGATGTTCTCTTAGAATGTTATTCATTATTTGCTGAAAAATCGCCGGAGCATTTTTCAGGCCAAAAGGAAGTCTTGAAAATTCATAATGTCCGTTTTCAACATTAAATGCGGTCTTCTGTATATCGTCTTGATGCATTTCAAATTGATGAAAGCCACTAGCTAAATCTAATGTCGAAAAATATTGTGAACGTCCGACTCTGTCTAGGATATCAGGAATATTAGGTATTGGATAGCGATCGTCAACAGTTTTTTCGTTTATCTTGCGATAATCGACAACTATATGCCATTTTCGTCTTCCCGAAGCACCTGCCTTCTTCGGTACGATCCAAATAGGAGTTGCCCATGCTGAATCGCTTGGTCGTATTATTCCTAGTTCTAGCATATTTTTGATTTGTCTTTCTACTTCCGGTTTGTGTATAAAAGGGTATCTGTATGATTTTGTATATACAGGAACTTCATCGCGGGTAATTATTCGATGTTTGATTTCGTAAGTGAATGTAAGTGGAGAATTTTCGCGATAAAAAATATCTGAAAATTATTCTACTAATTTTTCAATTTGAATTTTCTCTTCGAAATTCAAATGTTCGGTTCAAATTAATCTAGTAATATCAGATTTATCAACAATCTCGGTGTTTTTGCTATTATCATATCAAACTCAAGCATTGAATAATTCAAATTCTTCATTTGGAGCGAATCTACTTTGATGGGTTCATATAGATATTGTCACAATCTTCTCAACCAAAACTTAATAGTATCAAGGAATTGAGTTTCATGACAAAACGGAACAAAATAATCACCTACCTTAAATTTGGCCTCCAAGCAAAGCATCGACTAACTCGCAGAGAGGGGGTGGGTATTTTTAATTTAAGTTAAATTAATAATTACGTGTATTATATGGGCGCCAGGTATTTTCATTCGCGTCCTCTATGCTCCAGAAAATACCAAGCACCAAAAGCTGAAAAGATAAGAGCACACGGGAATCTAGGGGTAGACGCATGAAATTTTGACAGGTTGATAATAAATAATAAGCCCTGGAGCGCAAGTTTAACCAATTTACCTTCATGTATTCATTGTTCGACTTAACATAATGCAAAATACACGAAACCGTAATAAATACTCTATAATTTAAACAGTCAACAAAATAATCCACTCGATAATAAAATTTGGAAACACAAATAACTGAATTAAAGATTATTCAATAAACAAAGATTTGATTTAGATAACTCTAATTAATATTGAATAAATGGATAGGTGAATGAGATGGTGGTGAGTGGAAATTACAGTTGAATACAAAATTTTGATTCACTTGGCAATCTATGCGATCCAGTGGCGTAGTTGCTTCGATAAAAAATTGTGCCTGATGGCAGAAGTTTCGGTTTAATTACTAATTAAGTGATATATAAGGTTATTGAATAGACATTCAATATTCCTGAAGCTAGGACCAAAGGTTCCAGTGAATTTTTGGCATAGTTCAAAGGGAATTTAATCTGCACAATTGCCCCGTTGGCACACCACTGACAGGAAGTTGCTAGATAATAACGTGCGCAAGCGCAACACACAAGATTTGAAATTGAGCGGCGATGATCCAACGGTCAGAGATGGGCCAAAAGTCGACGACTCACGGCGATAAAAAAAGTCTTACGGAAACTCCCCTAATAATACTAGGGACTCTTTGTGTTTCCACGAAAGGTAAGATTCCACACGAAGAGAAATAGGAACACTGAACAAGATGCCCCACAAATCGTACACTTAGAACCTCAATTACTGAAATTATTTAAAGGATTGAGCTGATACTCGAATCACGAAACTTCACAAATTTTACGCTCTAGACTCAATCTAAATAATATGGTTTACGACAAGCGTGGTGCCAAACTTTGATTTACCGCACGTGAAGATGGAGAAAGCTCTCTTTTTTCAACCGTTCACTTCCGCTGCTCGTACCGAACCAACCCCAGCTAAAAATCAACCGTCCTTAGCCGTTTAATTATGAGCCCCAACTATCGAACATGAACTTTAATTTTTATTGTACTGGGTGGACGCGATGACAAGAGAGTATATGAAAAAAAAATTGATAAAGAAAGTACTGCTGAATATTATACCGTTATAATATATTTCTTGAAATTTGTTCGTACTGTTGTAAACATCAACAGGTGCATTACCATTACAACAATTGGTAACGATTCTCTGATAAAACAATTGGAAATTTTTGTTTGTGGAATAATAATGTCTCCGTTACTAGCATTGACAGGAATTTCAACTGTCTCCAAAGTACATGGTTCTATTCGTGCAAAGAAATTATAATTTATCATTAGTTTCATAATGGGATGGATTTGAATTAGTATTTAATGCTCTTAATACTGAAATTTCCAAATCTAAATGAACATTGAAATCTTTGAGAGTGTCATAGCCAATCAGACCGTCGAAAAAATTATGAAATTTCAATAAATAAAACTTCATATTTTTATTAACGTTAAATTCAGAAAATGCGGGTATCTCAATACAAATATTTCTTTTTGTTGTTTGAAATATTGAAGAGATAGTAAAATATCCTCTCCTGATGGAATTTTTGAAATATTTTTTGGCTATATCTGAATTTGAAAATGATTTTGTCGCTCCTGTGTCGATTCATAATTTTAAGGGTAGATTTGGAATTTCAATGAACGGCAAATCTTTTTTATCATATATTGAATGTTACTCTATGTTTGGTTCGTTGTTTGACTTGTCTCGCAAGAATTTTGCTTGTCTTCGAGTGACTGAGTTTCACAATTAACTTTTGAGTCGCCATTTTGTGGATTATAATCGGTTTAGTTCATTTCGTGATTTTCGTAAGAATATTCGCTATTTTCATAAAATTGCGTAGAATGTTCCACGTTATACATTTCTTCTACAGCGTGATTCTGTGTTTGGTGGTTTTGAAACTCATCCATTTCGGTATTAGGTTTCGAAAATGTTCCATGCGATACTCCGCTCATAGAGACAGGTTTTGGGTAAATAGGACGATTGGCGGAGCCTTGAGGTCTCCAAGCGTTTGTTGCGTTAGGTTTGGAATGATTTCCAAACACTTGCTGGTTAATTAAAAATCTTTGAGGCTGTTGCATTGGTCGGGGTTGCAAGTTGATGGGGTTGCTTGGGAAACGGGAATAATTATTATAATATTGGTGTGGTAGAGGTCTAAAATGTTGTTGTTTTTGAAAATGTGAATTTACATTTGGCTTTGGAACATGAATTCTATTTTTATCACCATTAGGTTTTTGTAAATGTCGAATATTACTTTCTGATATTATGTATTGTCTAGCTTTTGCGAGACTACTTGGTTTCATAGCGCTAATAGTTGAGCCTAGGGATTCTTTAAATAAATTTCAAAGGGTCTAAAATAATCTCACACATACAACTTGACAATCTTCATTATTTTATTTTTTTTTATATACACAATATTGTTTTTTTTTTTAAGAATACATACTTTAAGCCATATTTTTGTTCATATTCATTATCTAGGAGTCACGTTGAATGAATATTTTTATTTACTTTCTAACATTCCCTCTAGAAACTGGAATTCCATTCAGGGCGATTCCTAAATTTTCAGTACAGAAAATGTGTTTTGATTTAGGGAGGCTCTTCGAAAAATTTCTGCAACCTGTTCTTCGGTTGGGATATGAATAACCTGTATATAATCTTCTTCAATATGTTGCCGTAGGAAAATATGAAGAATATCTATATGTTTTGTTCTTGACTTATACACAGCTGTTTTTGCTAGTTCGATCGCTTCTTGATTGTCACAGAAAATTTTCGTTGGACTGTTGATGTACTTTTTGCTCAAACTTATCAGTACACCATTCTTGTGGTACTATATTTAATTGGATAATTTTATTAAAAATCATGGTGAGGAGATATAACCCATTTTCTAGTAGATTCTGTAACATTAGATACCTAATGTTGTCATGTCCAGTGCTTGTTCTTTTATTGTGATTCAGGCTGAACTTCACTTCTTCAATTTCTATCATACTGTCTAATACTTGATTATGATTGTTGTTCTGTACCTTCTGACAGTGAGGGTTGTTGGAGTTATTGAGACATATGATTTTGATAAAGTCTGTTATCCAAACTGAGTTTTGGTTTTTGTTTGCTACTTTTGTGGCCTGTAAGTTTTTTAGTTTTCGGACTTGTTGCCATACTCCACTGCAATTTGTGGTCGAGGAGAGGTTTTCACAATATTTGTGCTATTCATTCTTTCTTCTTATTTCATGATATTTTCTGGTGATAGCCTTTTGTTTTTTATGAAGAATGGAGTTGTTCATGTTAGGGTTTTTATTGAATTTAGATGAAGATAATCTGTTCTTTGCTATCATTCTTTTGCAGTCATTGTCTAACCAACTTGGGTTAGTTTTTATATCTTGATTGACTCTAATAGTTTTCATTGGGACTGTTTCTTCAGTGGCGTTATTGATAATATTTGTTGATATACTGTAGTTTTGGAGAGCATGGTTTTTTTCTATGATCTGTTTGTGTTCATTTATTTCCGATTGGATCGTTTCTGAGAACAATTTCCAGTTGACATCTTTGAAATTTCTCCAATGAATAAATTTGTAATCTGTTTTATTTGTATCCTCCTTTCTTAAGTTTATTGATATAGGGAATTGATAACTATGAAAAGAGTCCTTAATAACTGACAAATTATCCACATAGCCTGCTATGGTGAGGGTGGTAATGGTCAAATCCAATATACTCTCTCTCCAATTGGATCTTTTAGTTGTATTTGGCGTGTCATCATTAAGGATACACAAATTTTCTTGGTCTATGAACTCGTACAGTTCTCTTCCTTCATAGTTCTGTGGTACTCTCGAATACCATGCCTCATGATGGCTATTAAAATCTCCTGCTATGATGGTATGGCCAGAGGTTTGGGTAAATATATTTTTCCAATCCCCGTTTGTTAGTTCATGCCTAGGTTTGGCATATACTGATATAATTGTAATCTCAGTTGTTTTATATCCGAATGTTATTGCAATTAGTCCAATGTTATTGTCCGATTTTAAAATCTTTTTGGGAGAATAAATTACTGACTTATGAATTAAGAGTGCTACTCCTCCTCTCGGATTCGTTGAGTTATTTCCTTCTCTATCATCCCTCTCGACTGCATATCCGTGGATGTTGTTTTCTTTTCTTTTGTTAAGTTGGTTTCGCTGATAGCACATATATGAATTTTATTTTGTTCCAATAGATATTGTAATTCAGTTTTATTATATACTACTCCTCCAGCGTTCCAATTTAGTACCTTGAATGATCACGTTTATAATAGAGATTATATAATACTCCTTCAGCGTTCCAATTTAGTCCCTTAAATGATCACGTTTATAATAGAGATTGATTACTATATAATAATTTATCACAAGTTGTGAAGAAAGTTATACAATATCTTACAGTCAATAAGTATTAATTATCATTTATTGAGATATTTATCTCATCATCATTTATTGCTAACGATCTTTGGCCATTAGTACTTCTTTGACGAGTTATATCATAGTTTTTAGTGTGGTTGTGAGCTTCTACCCTTGTAGTAGTTTGAGATACTTCATATATACTTTGTCTTTGGGTTTCATTGATACTTTGATTATTTCGGATGGTGGCATGTTCACTGGTCCTGATAATTTCCATTCTAATTGGCTGTTCTTCATTATTACTTCTTTTGGTAGTAGATTCTGGCATATTCAAGGTATTCATCTTACCTTCTTTAGGGTGCTTAGATGTTCGTGCCTCTTGAGTTATATGTTTATTAATATTATCTTGTTCACTATTGTTTGCTCTAGCCCTAGGACAGAAAGTCTTGGAAATAGGGGGACGGATGAAGGCTGGTATGGTCTGAGAAGGTTTTTGCCATTTCTCTCCTACAGGAGGGGAATTCTCATCATAATTTTCCAAAACTGCAAATCTATTTGCAGTTTTTGTGGCGTAGTGGTTTTCTCTTCTTGATATTGATGGTATCTCTGAGATGGCTTCTAAGTAGCTCATGTTGTGCGTTCCGATGAGCTGCTGTATCTTTGCTTTGCCTATTCTTCCTGGGCACATCTTATATGTGGCTAAATGTTGTTCTTTGCAGTCTGCACATAGTATTGAATCTTTTTCACATCTCTCTTTTGTGCTTTTGCATTGTTTGGAATTATGTCCGAATCTTTAGCAAAACAAAACTTTGTTTGACTGTTTGTATATATGGTTCGCAGAGTAGTATCACGTTCCACATATGAGCATATTGTGGAGTTTTTTCTCCATAAAATTGTATCTTTACATTATTCGATGGAACAAATTGTACCTCATTATTATCATCAATAATTTTCTTGTTAGGTCCAATTACTGATTTAATTTCTAACTGTCTGGCATCTATTTCTCTCTCTTGTACTTCGACAGGGTATTCTGCTTCTATACCTTTGACTATTGCTTCTCGGGAAATGAAAAAGTTTGGAATAAATGCCGAAAACTTTTTTGCTTTTTGTTCTCTATTTGTGACGATACTGTTTGCGGTTTCTCTATAATAGCATCCTACTGCTATTTTATTCCTTCCTATTTTTCTGATTTCATATATTTTGTTCTGGTCATAAGTTTTTCTCAAAATTTCTGTCGTTTCTAATGCGCTAATCGACGGGTGTTATACTCTGTATAGAGATTCTCTGATCTGATGATAGTTTAGTCCTTGGGTGAGGGCTCCCCGGTTTTGGCTCTAGGGGCCATGATTTATAGTTTTAACCACTATCACTTGTTTCACTCTTCCACTCACCCAGATTTACACACTTCTCTATTCTATAAATGAGACGTAATTTGATATATTACAATTATAGCTCCAAGGTTCACCCATACAACCGTTTGCACGGAGCTTAACAACTGGAATCTATACAAACAGTAATCACATTTATGATTTAGTGTATCTATCTCACCATAGCATTAGGGGCATTTGTATTCTACTGATGTAGGCATTTTCTATAATTAATGAATAGTAAATGCAATTCACTCTTATATTTATTTTCAATGAAAACTACGGCATATGTTATTAGAAAATACAAAAAATAATTCACATTCCAAACTGTATACTGAACTTATTGAATATTAACGTTTCAAATAGTATTGAATTCAACATCTAGGCTTTCCCATCACTTCCATTTGAAATTATGTAGAGCTATTGTTTTCCGCGTCCTACAACATTAACTGTTATGTTTGATCATAAATCTGATTGTATCTTTAACCCAAATACATTTGAAACTCGACCAATTCCAGCTTAATTCTTTCGCCATATTTAGTACCAGCTTTTCGTTCAATATTTTTTACAGAATACTCCTCGCCAATTTTCAGGTTATGCAACCCAATGAACTCTTTCGGTTTGGTTAGTGTGATGATGGCGTTGTAGTTGTTGGAAGTAGACATATTGAAGCTTTAACAGTTACAAAACAAATCCAAATATTATATTTTAATTTTTCTAATTTTGATAGCGAGTTTCTAAGCTGTTCCAAAATACTTATATGAGGGCATTGTATCCCAAATAATGATGAGTCAGAATGTGATGCTCTAACAACTTATCGCATATGCTCACTATATTCATAAAAAATATTATTTTGAAAAAAATATATAAAACCATTTATCTATTGGAATACTCCATCAATGTTTTGCGGGATATCTGGAGATTGTGTGTTCATTGAAGCGTAAGATGATATATCTGAGTTACACTCACTAGATTTCGCAACATAATTACTATCATGAAATATATAAGTATTCCCCAAATTTCTGAAAATTATACCTTTCATATTCTTAATGTTTGGCGGTAAAGAGATTTGATGATTTGATTGTTTAATCTCAGACCATGATATATTGTATAATTCATCATCTATTAGCAGAACAATATCGTTGTTCGGTCTATAATAGACAGCAGATAAACTTTTGAAATTTTTCGGTATGGAATGTAGCCAGTTCAGTAAATATATTGGTCTGTGAAAAATTTCTCTAGATATTTATTTCATCCAAAGCCATTTTTCATGAAAAACGAGTAATTCATCATTTATTACCAGAAATTTAGTCACATTATTCAAATCACATAGATTCACTTGATTAGATGTGGGTGTTAAGATTGTTTCTTTTTGTGTTGGTTCCACTTGAGTCTTTTCTTTGTGATTTCCAGGTGGATTCATCTTCTCTTTTCCATGAATATTCTGAATGGCATTTATATCATCACCATCTAATTGAAGTCCTGATATGTTATTGAAACTAATATTTCTATTATAAGCATACATGACAGAATTCTTGTTTTTGATGTGAACAAGTCATAGCGAATGACCGATTTCATGTACTAATAACGCGAATAGCGGAATAGTGCCCTGATTACTATCAAATTTTGTATGTGATAGCTTATAATTCAATTTTTCTGATTTATCAATATGTACATCAATAGATACGTGAGTTGGGTTCGAAAAGAACGCATGTCCTAATACATTTCCTGGGCCATCAATATCTATAATATACTTTCCACCCGATGAAAAAGATTTATGTTGTATTGGTCCAAAAGAGATTAAAATATTTGGTACATGGTTCATTATGTTCAAATGATATATTAGCATGTTGTTCCCAAATTACAACTTCCAATAACTGTTTATTTTTACTATTCATAATATCTCATGTTATAATAGACTGCTGCCAGAATTATTTTTTTCAATGTAAGCTATTTTCATGATTATCAGTTACACCATATCTAGGCTCATTCATCAATTCGAGTGTGTTACTATCCAATGATTTTGTTATATCTAATTCGTAATATTCTTGAAATATTGCTAGAGCATTCAAATACTTCTTATCGCTCAAATTTATAGTAGACATTTCATTTTCGGTTATATCCAAGTATCCATATTTTTCCAAAAAATATAACGATTCGCTGAAACCTTTATTATCGATGTTTTCAATACTATTGACACTAGATAACAATTCGAAGCCATTGTTTGAATGAATACTTTGACTCTCTCTACTATTCATATTCTCTTCAAGAAAAGATGTGAGATAAATATAGGTATTATTAACATTTTTTATATATTTCTACTCCACTCTTGCACACTTGAATGATTATAACCTAATAAAATGAATTTTTGCAGTTTATATAACAATATTTCTGTTGAGTAAGCAAATTTTTCCACAGCTGAAATTTATCATCAATTAATTAAGATAGATTAAGGAGAAATAAATTGGTACAATGACAAGTTGTGAAAAATTACAGGAATCATTTGTGATTAGGTGTATCGTAGATTACATAATTGATGTGCAGGTCCTCTATATTCACCTGTCAAATGATTATGATCTCTAACTCTTGGTGTAGTATCATCAATTAACTTTTCACAAATATGGCAGATATTTTCGTTTTGGAATGATTTCTCTTGACTGCTGGATAAATTCAAAGGTATGATAGATCTTATTTTACTGTCGATAATTAAAGATATGTCTGATAATTTATCTACAAACCATTCTATACAATATTCATCACGATGTGATCTATAATAATACAAGGAATCATCATAGCTACATTTCAAATAGTACCCTACACTGAATGGAATATGTTCTTGTTGAAACTGTGTATTTAGGTGCTCTTTGTTATTGTTAGCTCTTCCAAGAATTATCAGCATATATTGAGAATGGAACTTTTTCTTGAAATAAGTAATTCGCAGAAGTTGATAATTTGTTCTCATGTTTTTCTGGTAATGTCATTCGACACGATTTGATTCTCAGACAATCGCTAAAATGTTTTCTCAAACCATACTTGAAATTAAATTCAATTAAACATCTATCACAAATCCACATTTTATCATTATGTTCAGATACATTTTTACTCATTAATCTAGACAAATTTTCAATCCACATGAGATGATATTCACACCCAAAATTTAGATTTTCATATTCCTCCCTTTCCGAGTCTTCCTCGTCCTCTTCTTGTTCTTCTTCCTCACCCTCATCTTGCGATTTCAACATTAACAAATGTATAGTGTAGTTATGAAGATTTTTGGTCAACTCAACTGGTACAAGTTGATCTTTCTTTTTACCATCTTTCTCCAGAGTATAAACATTCATTTTCAAAGAATTCATATTTTCGAGTCTTTCGATTTGTTTCAACTCTATTGGAAATTGAATGCCTCCATATTCCAATGTAGTCTCCGAAATTAGTGGGTATGACCTAACTCGTGTTACTTGCATTTCAGCAGGGTAAAGAGCGGAAATAACAGCCCACAAGAAACAATATTCATTGTTGTTTTGTATATTTATTATAGCTTTTTCTCTTTTCATGTTTGTAGGTAAATCGATATGACAACCAACCGACAAAAATGAATAGCTGCAAATATTCACTTTTAAGAACATTATTTCATATAGTGCCCACCCCAAGTCTCGTTCTTGAAACTCCTTCATCTTGCTCAATATTTTATCAATAACATTATCTTTGTACTACACCTTTATATTTGTTGTTCTATCAATAATCGAACTGCGTGTATTGAATGATTTTGCTTCAATTTTCTCCGAAGAAGGTAGAATGAAATCAGCTGTAAATATAACATTTGCTTTTACTGCACCAGTTCGCATTTTTGTTTATATTTTACTCTGAAATATTCTCTAAGCATTTCCCAAGAATTCTCCAGTGTCTTCATATGAGTTTATATCTAGAATTGCACCTGTTTTAATTCGACTTTTAAAACCTATTTCTCCATCGCACCATTGTAATAAGTTCTCTGTAGTGGGTTGTTGGCCTGTTGAACGACGTGTCTGTGAGTTTGAACTAATCCTCAGACAATCCTCAGTTTTCTTCATATCATTATTTGTCACTGATGTTTGTCTGGATTTATAATATTTCAAGACAAAAAGATTTGGTTCTAGCTTGAATAAATGTTAAAATTCATATAAAGAATCATATTTTAAATATTGCACTGAAGAATTCACACAGTTTCTGATATTTCTTAGCCATGTCAATACTTCAGGACTAGTTTTCATGAGAACGAAAGCTTTCTAAATATCCTTGACCAATTCATCAATCAGATCACGCAGGTTAGCGGAAGAGCTCATTTTGCGTCAGTACATGAGATAACGTTCATATTCCAAGTATAAATACTTTTTTATCAGTAACCTTCATCCTCCTATCTACATAAAATTGAAAGCAACTATTTCTCATACATTTATTTCATCTAAAATTACACATGTATTCACTCAAGTAGATATTATAAGATCAGGAAAACATAACAATCTCTTTTATAGCTATGTTTACCGAAGTACTAGACTTTGCAATCAAATTATAAACATTCGTATATACATCACCTTCAATGCTTAAAGCTTGTTGCAAAATATTCTCAAAGTAATTACTTGAACATATTGAATTCAGATTAGCTATAATCTTCTCAACAATGGTGAATATTCTGGATAAATTGGATATAGAGTTATATTCCAATTAAACTCCAGTATTTGCCCATCGAAGCATTATATTTCTATTATTCTCAATCATTTCGAAGGATATTTTGAAATCATTGAACAAGCATGATTCTAAATTCGAGTTGATGTGTAAATAGTTTATAATAAGATTATAACACAAATTAAATTCATTCCAGCAATCAACATTGAAATTCATGATTTAACCTAGTTTTTCATTGCACAAATTTATAACGATTCCAAAATTTTGCTGTGGACTTATACCCACATTCAATGTTGTATTATCATTCAGATAATACTGATATACAAAAATTAACTTATTTCTATTGTTGAAAACAAATACTTCATTATTGGAGTTGAAATTATTTTTAACAATTTGATCTGTATTCAATTGTTGTTGCTTTGAACTATATTGTTGTGATTCCTGTACTTGTTTTTTTTTCAACATGGACGTCTTCACTTTTGTTCAATTGTATCCGTGATGGCACCGTGTTTGTGAGTACTCTTTTCTTTGAACATTTTTGGTTTGGTATTGTCTGTTTTGAGAACAATGAAAATTACCATAATAATTTGATTCAATCAAAACATATTTCACCATCTCACCTTCATAATAACACTCAGAACTCATACCCCTGAAGTTACAGTAGCATCATCCGAGGAGAAAATGTTTAAAATAACTCGCTGTTTTCTTCCACTGAGGTATGAAGCAAACCAACGCAACAAATTATTACCAACACCAACATCAGCCAATCTACTAATTAATAAGATATGAGATATTTCATCAAAAGTCTTACTGAAATCTGTGTAAATGGCATCGACTTCAATCCGATCATCCATAGCTTTCAGGATGTAATCTGTTTATTCCAAAAGATTAGTTTCTACCGAACAACCTGGAACAAAACCGTGCTGTCGATAAATTATGATGTTTTTAACTGATGAGTTAAGCGATCTGACAACAATGATTTCAAAGACTTTTTCAAAAATACATAGTTTTGAAATTGGTCTGTAATTTTCAACGAAAGATTTGTTACCGCTCTTACATACTGGTACTACGTGAGCAAGCTTCCAGACTTCAGGAAAGTGGGATTCATTTGAGGATTTTCTGTATAGTAACGTTAGGGGCTTACAAAGGGAAAAAGCACAATTTTTTATAAAAATGCAGGGAATTTCATCTGAGCCAGCACCTTTCTTAATATCAAGTTCATTCAAAATACTAAGCACAATATACTCATTAATTTTAATTTCATTCAAAAAATTTATATTACCATTAAGGGGCTCATCTGGCATAGCAATGTCTCCACTAGGATTATACGCAGATTTAAAGAATTCAGAGAAAAAGTTACAGCTTTCAAATCCATCAGAACTCGATTGCTGATTGTATTGCATAGTTTTGGGAATACTATTGGATTTGGTAGACCTTATATAAGACCAGAATTTGTTACTATTATTAAAAATTTTACATTCGATATGGTCAGTGTAGTTCTTGACACGTTGCTTTTGTAATATTTCACACCTTCTTCGCAAGAAAGAAAATTCCATATAAAATGCAAGACTTTTTAAGAGTTTGAATTTTCTATGAGCATTGTCTTTCTCTTTTATTAAATGGATCAATTCACCAGTGAACCACACAGGATAGCTCCTATTATTTACAGTTTTATTAGGAACATAACTATTTATGCAATATCTCACGATAGTATAAAATTTGGAGGCAGTTTGTTCAGTATTGAGATTATTGAAAATTTTAGACCAATCAATGTTCAGTAGGTATTGATTAATGACATTATAATCACTTGACACAAATTTAAATATTTCACGACTAATAACATCTAATTCGGCAAGTTTAGTATTACAGTAAAAAATATCAAGTGCTGGATGATGTTGCTGGTCAAGTTCACTCAATGGACTATTGCACTCGAAAATTTTTATTGTTTCCTTATTACATAAGATCAAATCGAGAACTCGATGATTAGAGTTTGACATGCTATTGAATTGGAGTAAGGAACAATAAGATAGGCATTCAATAAATTCAGTGGAGGATTTGTTATAAGAATTAGATGGCTTTAGATAATTGACGGTATCAGAGGAGATCCAGTTCAAATGAGGTAGATTGAAATCCCCAAGAATTAGAAAATTGCCGTCTGATATAAGATCAACAGTTTCAGACAAGCTGATTAAAAATGTATGAAGCGTATTATAATCATCAGGTGGAATATAAACACAGCAAATATATAAAGCATGTTCGCCATTTAAGTTTAATTTTATCCACAGATCTTCAGAGTCAGAACACCATTCAGTAAGTACTGAGTATGATAAATTATTGTTAATACCAATAAGAACTCCACCACCGTCCCGTTTATTTGAATTTGTTGATGATCTGTCTCTTCTAACAACACTAAAATTTTCACACAGAATTTCATGGTCACAAACACTAGAATTTGAAAATGTTTCTGTTAAGCAAATTATATCGTAAGAACAATTATAAGAATTAAGACGGATATCCAAGGATTTTGTTCATAGTCCACGAACGTTTTGATAATCTAAAGAAACAACCATCACAGTTTGAAATTTTAGATAAGTAAAGACAAATATATTATGATTTAAGTAGATCGGTTTTCTTATTAATCACTGTAACTCGTGAACTATCATCCTTACGTACTAAAATTTTACAATTCTTGGTCCAAATATATTTATAACCTTCATCTCTTAAATATTCACGAGTTTCCTTGAATAAAAGTTGGTTATCTGGTGACAAATGTTCGCTGACAAATATTTTGAGTTCAGAGGCTTCTGGACATAGCATAGTGGATGATATAGCTTTATTCATTTTTGTTGCAGTCATGAAGTTTTCTTTTTTAATACGCGATGTAAATTCCGATATTAGTGAAGGTGGAAACTTGGACTTATTTCTGGGTAATCTGTGAACTGCATCTATATCATTATCACAAACTTCAACTCCGATAATATCACCCAACTTAAATAGGAACTCTTTCACATTCTCGTTCGCTTTTCCTGGTATATTATGAATAATGATATTAATTTGTCTCGAGTATTGTTCGAGATCATTCACTTTATTTTTGAAACTATTTAGATCAGATTTCAAATTTTGATTCTCGTTTGCCAAACTTCCATATGTCTTAACTTTCTCATCTAGCTGTTCCAATTTCATCTCGAAGTCACTAATTTTATCGCAGCAAAAATTTATCGTTCTTATGACAGAATCAAATTTATTATTAATATCATTTTTAAATTCGTTGAAACAGTTTAGTTTAAAGTCTTCAAAAAGCATAGTGATATCAGATAATTTCAAAGTGGACTCAGAGCTTCCAGAATCATCCATTACAATTGAATTATTCAGATTAGAGCTATTCAGACAAGAGGAACAATTCCACGAGAAGCCACTGGTTTTTAGCATTGCGAATTGATCATTATTCAAACTTACGCATAAAGGATGAAATGTATGAGAATATTTAAAACATTTAACCCCTGGGTTTTGGCCGTTGACGGTTCGTTGACACTTGCTGCACGAAACCATTGTCAGATGAAAGGTAGAGACTTGATTAAATAATTTAAGTTGACTTAAAGTGAGTAACTTGCGAAAAAACTATATTTTTGTTAAATATTTCTGGATCGACGGACAATAGCACTAAGTCACACAGCTGCACTGATAAACAAAAACTTTCCACTTATATTGATATAACTTTCAAAAATAAAATATTGAGAATATATGTACTTCTTGACTGAGAAAATTTGATGAATATTAAGAACTCCAGTTTAGTTGAATCAAATAAGCTTTATTCACAAAAGAAATGAAATACATACATATTGTTACATAATAAAAAGTCTGTTGACTATTACATTAAATAATATGTAGATCATAGAGTCTCCAAATCAAGATGTCCGAAGTTCAGGAAGTCTGTAAAAGAAAACAGAGATATGAGTAAATCATACTCAGTAAGGATCCATGGCTGAAATAAAGAACACTAATATAATCATTCTCGCAAGCGACCCTCAGAAAACAGGAGTTGGTATGAAGAACAACTTCAAAAGAGGAAAAATACCTCATTCCACGCTGCCCCCAGGCATTTATGTGAAACTGAGCTCCGTTCCACGCTAAGCGTGAATCTGCGACACTTGCAAACTTTTGTGAAGTGATCTGCGAGGCCATAGAAGAAAGAGTTGAAGCCATGTTGAAACTCAGTCTTCGCCTGCTCACTCAAAGATATGCAACCAAAACGCTGGGCACCTCCTGATAAAACACTAAAGATGGCAGGAGGGCACCGCTGGCCCTGGAATTACACCAGTGCATCGTTGGGAGTTAGCTGATCGTTCCCCCACCGGAGTGAGTTCTAGGAACACTCCATCGCTGGCCGTTGGGCACCTCCTGATATAACACTAAGGATATCCAGGAGGGCACTGCTGGCCCTGGAATTACACCAGTGCATTGTTGGGAGTTAGCTGATCGTTCCCCCACCGAAGTGAGTTCTAGGAACACTCAATCGCTGGCTGTTGGGCACTTCCTGATATAACACTAAGGATATCCAGGAGGGCACTGCTGGCCCTGGAATTACACCAGTGCATCGTTGGGAGTTAGCTGATCGTTCCCCCACCGAAGTGAGTTCTAGGAACACTCCATCGCTGGCCGTTGGGCACCTCCTGATATAACACTAAGGATATCCAGGAGGGCACTGCTGGCCCTGGAATTACACCAGTGCATCGTTGGGAGTTAGCTGATCGTTCCCCCACTGAAGTGAGTTCTAGGAACACTTCATCGCTGGCCGTTGGGCACCTCCTGATATAACACCAAGGATATCCAGGAGGGCACTGCTGGCCCTGGAATTACACCAGTGCATCGTTGGGAGTTAGCTGATCGTTCCCCCACCGAAGTGAGTTCTAGGAACACTCCATCGCTGGCCGTTGGGCACATCCTGATATAACACTAAAGATATCCAGGAGGGCATTGCTGGAATAAAGGAATCAAAGTTTAGCAACATATCAGCTCAATCGCTCAATACTCAACATCATACTCAATAACAACAATAGCAATACTCAAATAACATAATATCTAGAATGGTCAACCATGGATAACTCACCGTGAATATCATTATAATATTCGGCACAAACACTGCAATAAAACACAACTCTTCACTTAGAACGATGAAACGAGACTGACGAAACAGTTATTGAATAAGATTACTGATATGCATGTTATGCTAACGTCATTATCTGCAATTAAATTATTGTTATTTAATACTTCAAAAAAAATCCCTAACAGTTCGGCTTTCCTGACATTCTTCTCGTCCTCGAGAAGCTAATTCTCCAAGCCGTAGATATCGGCATCAGAAGCTGCGATATCAGAATCGAAACTTGTTTTTCCTAACACTAAGGTTATACTATTTCATACATTCCACAGCTATGACATTTCGGTACTTCGTTCTCTTACTGCAATTTGAATGAGGCAAATCTTCGATTATGTATCCATTGTTTCGTAGTACTGGCGTTAAAATGAAAGGTCCTGCTTACTGTGTTTATAAATTTCTACTATTGCCAACACTTGCAATTTGTTGTATTTGACTCTCAATCATGTTTGTAGCTACTTCTTGTATTTTACTGCTCTCATATTTTGTGAATCCATCAACGACGACTATCACGTAAACATTGCCGGATAAGCTTCTAACAGAAGGTCCAATACTATCGGTGTTTATTGTACAAATACTTTCTCTATGGGATTAGGTATTGCTTGGTGTCTCCCTTTTACCGGTTTGTGGTGCATACAATTCACACAACAGTCAACTTATTTCTCCACAGAACGCCTCAAGCTAATTCCATGTCTTATCTATCCCAAAATGTCCAAAGTTGTTTTGGTAGGTGCGTACTATTTGCATTTGTTGTCCTTTTGGTATAACTCATTGTATTCCAGTAGCAGTAATCCGATATACTCGTTCATCTCTGAGGCATCAATCTTCATATACGTTCTTTTTATAATCAGTTTCTAGTGGTTCACTTGAAACACCTCTAATCATCTTAAGCTTCTCATGTGTCATTGATCTGCGAGGATACAATCATCTGGTTCAATGTGCAAAATGTTATTTCTTTGGGAGATTCTTTGATAGTTGCTAGATGAGAATCCATGTCGTGAGCTGTTCGTGATCCTGGGCGATATTTTATATCAAAAGTATATTCCTGAAGACCAAGCTACCATGTTCCGATTCTAGGTACTGAGTCTTCCTTTGTACACGTTGTTCTCAACGCTTTACAGTCTGTCACCAATTTAAAATGAATTCCTAACAAATACATTCTCAACTTTTTCATTGCTGCCACTACTGCTAATGTTCCCAGTTCGTGAGGATGATATCTCTTCGGTTAGAGATGTTTGACGATCAAAACAAGCTAATGGATATTGTTTGTCCAACTTATTCTATTTAAGAAGAATTCCACCTAAATCAATCTTGCTTGCAACTGTTTGAAGTTTTGTATCAGTATCAGAGTTATATAATCTTAGAAGCGGTCTTTCGGTCAATCTTGTTATCGGTTGTAGAATGCTTGCATAGTTCTTGATGAATTGGCGGAATAACTAGTGAGTCCTAAAAACTGTTGCACTTGCTATACACTTCTAACTGTTAATCTGAATGGTGAACAATTGAACCCATACTGGCTATCGGATGTCACAAGCGCAGTCTATATTTTGAACTTTTTGCTATGAGTGTCTAGTAATATCCTAACGTCATGTCTGGAGGGGTGACAATCTTACACTGTAACTTAAGTGAGTCGTCTAAAATCAATGCACATTCGTTTTTCTCCAATTTTCTTCTTTACCAGAAATATTTGAGCCAAAAGAGAGATTTGATTAGCGGATTGTATAAGCGTCTGAAAGTTCTTGAACCATCTGTTGTTCTCGCTTTCTCCCCACAATGGATCATTTATATGGTCTATAGGTAATAGGTATTCACTCTGTCGAAACGATTTCCATTTAATGACGATTCGGTTTTCTTCAAGAACCAAAAACTCTCTTGGAGACCACAATTTCCGACGACTCTGTAAATAGTTGTCCTACAATGATGGATATTGACTGTACGGTATCAACGTAAAAGACTACTTGCGATTCCACTCTATCAATTTCCAACATGTGCTCCTCAGTTTCACCTAAATATTTAACATATCCGTTTTCGAGTTCTCTTCTACTTTATTATCATTTATCAATTTTTCAATTCTTTTCGCAGTTGATTCCCTCATCATCACACAAGTAGATCTCAGATCGATAGGCTTTTGAATTTTACTCCATTTACTTCTCGTCAAAGAAATATTCATCATGGTCGCTTCTCTCTATTATGGTTGCCAAAACATTCCTTACTGGTTGAACTTGTTGTTGCCGAATCGGTAGCTGTATTTGCTCTTAATATGCAGACTGATGTCTATTTCTGTTGTACTGAGTTCAACCTGAATAATGTGCACCACGTCGATGTTTCATACATTGTGAATGTCTATGTCCTTGCTGTCCATAAGTGAAGCAGCGAGCAGATACTAGTCCATCTCCAAGTCTGTTCACCGCTACGTGAGAGCATTTCATCTTATGTTGAGATTTCCTTAAGCTATTGGATATCGAATTTGCCTCTTACTGTTTTCAGAAACAACAAAAGTGATTCTGGCTCCTTATTGTATCTAGTAGAGCTGCAGAACGTTCATTGGAGTCATTGATACCATCTATCGTGCAGGAAACTGCCTTTTCTCTCGTGAGGTCACACAAATCAAGCTTCCCAGGTTACTTTCTCTACTCCTATCCATGAGTGATGGGCTTCCAGCTGTAGAAAGAAATAGAAAAGCGGGCGGTTTGGCTGTAACATAATAAAGCATTCGTTAGGTTATCAATGCAATTAGATGTAGCCGTGATCCTGATGTGAACTGTTCAGATCCCACTTCTGATAATTGTTAAGAACTCCAGTTTAGTTGAATCAAATAAGCTTTATTCGCAAAAGAAATGAAATACATACATATTGTTACATAATAAAAAGTCTGTTGACTATTACATTAGATAATATGTAGATCATAGAGTCTCCAAATCAAGATGTCCGAAGTTCAGGAAGTCTGTGAAAGAAAACAGAGATATGAGTAAATCATACTCAGTAAGGATCCATGGCTGAAATAAAGAACACTAATATAATCATTCTCGCAAGCGACCCTCAGAGAACAGGAGTTGGTATGAAGAACAACTTCAAAAGAGGGAAAATACCTCACTCCACGCTGCCCGCAGGCATTTATGTGAAACTGAGCTCCGTTCCACGCTAAGCGTGAATCTGCGGAAAAACCTCGCTTCACATCCGGAGAATGTGAATCTGCGACACTTGCAAACTTTTGTGAAGTGATCTGCGAGGCCATAGAAGAAAGAGTTGAAGCCAAGTTGAAACTAAGTCTTCGCCTGCTCACTCGAAGATATGCAACCAAAACGCTGGGAACCTCCTGATAAAACACTAAAGATGGCAGGAGGGCACCGCTGGCCCTGGGATTACACCAGTGCATCGTTGGGAGTTAGCTGATCGTTCCCCCACCAAAGTGAGTTCTAGGAACACTCCATCGCTGGCCGTTGGGCACCTCCTGATATAACACTAAGGATATCCAGGAGGGCACTGTTGGCCCTGGAATTACACCAGTGCATCGTTGGGAGTTAGCTGATCGTTCCCCCACCGAAGTGAGTTCTAGGAACACTCTATCGCTGGCCGTTGGGCACCTCCTGATATAACACTAAAGATATCCAGGAGGGCACTGCTGGAATAAAGGAATTGAAGAATAGCAACATATCAGCTCAATCGCTTAATACTTAACATCATACTCAATAACAACAATAGCAATACTCAAATAACATAATATCTAGAATGGTCGACCATGGATATCTCACCGTGAATATCATTATAATATTCGGCACAAACACTGCAATAAAACACAACTCTTCACTTAGAACGATGACACGAGACTGACGAAACAGTTATTGAATAAGACTACTGATATGCATGTTATGCTAACGTCATTATCTGCAATGAAATTATTGTTATTTAATACTTTAAGAAAAATCCCTAACATGAATAGGAAAAACTTCTGGAATGCGGTCAATGGGATTTATTTTTAGTTTTCTATTTCTACTAGTTTCGACACCACTTGTGTCATCCTCAGGAACTATAAATAATGTCACAGACGATTAATTTAAACATAATTACAATTTGTTAAACTGTAAGCTACTAACATGAAAAATTGTTTGGTAATAAAATTCAATGAAATCATTAATTAATAATAAAACATGAATAGTGCATGTAGATAATATTCTACATGGAGTTATGGTGTAAAAATCTTAACATTTGTAAACATGAAATATTTTAAATGTAGTCAAAGTTAAAATAAACTAAAAAATGTTTTCCGTTTTACGAAAACCGTTAGAACACCATTTTTGTACTAGTGGAAACCTGTATATCAGTTTTTTATATATATAAAAGAAAAAGAAGAACTTAGTACCCCAAGGGACCAATTAGAGTGCTGCAACGATATTTGAATTATATTTAATCATGTCTTAGTTTTATTATATTTCAGTAAGTTATTGTAGATTCTACTCAAACTCATTGTGTCAGTTTTTACATTATCATTGTTACTATCTGCATTGATATGTAGCATCTCTAGTGTCAATCTCTTATTTATGTTTTGCTCAAAATCCATTATTTTAGTTTCGTTGAAGTTGAACTTATGATTTAACTCTTTTGCATGTCCCACTACTGCACATTTTGCTGTCGTCATATTTATTTTGCCCTGACAATTTTTGCTATGCTCATTCATTCTCGTAGATAAATATCTTCTTGTTTGACCTGTATATGTGGCATTGCAATCTTCACACGGTATTTTATATATTAAATTTGATAGGTGGCCTTTATTTATTTTGAATTTTAAGTTACTGAACAATTGCCCTACAGTTTTTGTTTGCTTGAAACCTATTCGTATTTCCAATTCATTTTCAAACAACTCTCGTAATTTTTCAGCAACGCCATCTATGTAAATTAATGAGCAGTAGGTGATATCTTCTTTCTCCACTTGTCTAGCGTTGTTTCTAGAATTTTGGCATTTATTAATTAAGCTGTTGATTAATCCACGAGGATATTTATTTAGCAATAGCAATTGTTTGATTTTATTCAAGATGTCTCCATGATATTGTTGGGAAGTTAACTTTAATGCCCTGTTGATTAAATTTTGATCTGTGTTCAGTCGGTGAGTCATTGGATGATTTGAGCAATAGTTGAGATATCTTGTTGATGCGCTTGGTTTTCTGTACCATGATGTGGTTATGTTGCCCTCTTCATCACGTATGATAGAAATGTCTAGGAACGGTATGGAGTTATTCTAGAGCGCGGTAGAAGCTCTCATATCTTTATCACTTTTTTCACAATTTATTCCACATCAAATTGAATGGCCGATTCTTCTGGTTTAGGTTATTACCGCAATGTGTCATTTAACTTAATTTTAAAAAGATCTCATCTATCAAACTTACTATCACTATTGAAACTGTGAGCTATTTTCCGCCATATGAACCACGTCCTTAGGTCACTTCCCAATACTCAAAAAAATTATCACCAAATGTTTTTGGTTAGTATTGATACTTTGAGCAATAACAAGTTCTGACGATGAGTGATGATCCTTGGAAATTTTTGTGAAGAGTAGTGAAGTCTGCCAGTTGCCAAAGATTTGACTCGTTGCTGTCTAGTTGATGAAGGAACAAAAGCTGAAATGAGAAGTCATACTATGAATCCGGTTCATGTAACAAATAAATAATACTTACTTATGCGAGATGTGCGAGGAATAGAAGCATGCCTTGAATGTAGCTTTTCTGACGCTGTTTCATTGTTTGATATACTTATGGTCACTTATACCGCTATTCCTTGAATTCTAAGTGTCGCTTAATTGAGCAATATCGTATCAAGACTCAAAAGTCAAATGTGACATAAACATTGCTGTCATTATGTCGATTTGATATTTTTTGTTTGGGTGAAACTCAAAATCTGAGCTAGAGCAGTGCAACTAGTCATTATTCGAATATTGTGTGAGTCTCTTTATTCTAAAAACACGTCTGAATAGGAGCTTAAAAAAAAGTGTAACGAAACTTCAAAATACAGGATGTAATAGAAATAAGTACTTTAATTTTAGCTAGTAATAGAGTTCATAGTTGTAGTGTATTATACTAACATAGAGTTGGCAACACTGATTGTTATTCTATCATAAAATTGTTTATTACTATACGAAGGCAGTCGTAGCTAGCTCGCCAGGAACTGAACATTTATATTGTGTTCGTGTGTGTATGAATAAATAGATATTGAAGTAATATCGTGAAATAATTATCAAACTACCACTTACTCCACTACAGTGGCGACGAGGATATTAAATATTGAATTGAATAAAATTCATTCAAATCTTAACATTAGAAAAAAATATATGGAAGCAGTTGTCGGACATATCCGGGAGTTCGATCCAGCAAGTGAAGAGTGGAGTATTTTTGAAGCGCGACTCAAAAATTATTTTCTGGCAAATGAAATTAAGAACCTTCCTAAAAAGCGTGCTGTTTTATTGAATATATTGAGCGAAAATGCTTATAAACTAATATTTAATCTCTTATTGCCCGATAAACCGGAAATTAAAATTTATGAAGATTTGATCTAACTTATGGAAACTCATTTTAAGCCAGCGATATCCATGTTTGCCGCGCGATATAAATTTTATGGAGCAACAATGTTAAATAATGAAAGTTTCAACGATTGGTTTGCTAGAGTGCGCAATTTAGCAGTTCATTGTGCGTTTGGTGCAAACGAAATTGACATTGCATTGAGAGACAGATTCATGGTGGGTTACCAAAAAGGAGCTGTACAGGATCGGCTATTTGAAGAGAAACCTACAGCAACTTTCAGCGGAGTCGTGGAGGTGGCCACCACAAAATCAGCAGCTAGGAATAATACGTGCGATTCGATGCAGGTAAAGTCCGAGCCGGGCTTGAACCATGTCCGTTGGAGACGGACACAGGGAGGACAGCGAACGTTGAACGAGAGCGGAGCAGCATGTTCATCATGTGGCAAGTCAAATCACACTTTAAACAAGTGTTATTTTCGTAATAGTGTGTGTAATGCATGTGGCAATAATGGTCATATTTCTACAGTTTGTGTGTCAAGATCTAAGAACAAAACAAAAAATACGAAAATTCACACTCATAAATATTCAGAAGCAAATGTAAATGATACAGATACATCAATAAAAACATATAAATTGTAAAATGAATTATTGAAAATTAATCATTATGTTTTGAGATTGATACAGGGGCCAGTGTGTCTGCTATATCAAGAAGCTTTCGGAAAGAAAAACTAAGTCAATGTTAATTACTAAAAACAAGAAAATATTCACTCTCTTATAACGCCAACAAAATATTCCCAATTGGAAAATTAATTGTAAATGTAACATACAAAAATGTTCCGAAACAATTAACTATATTTGTAATGAAAGATGGTGGACCACGTGTATTAGGTCGTAATTTATTAAGATGTTATAATTTAGGTATAGGTGAAGTTAATTTTATAAATGTAGGAAATGATATTGAGAAATAAAAAAATTAATTTATTTACTTATTTTCACCTGGCCTATGCACATTTAATAAAGGATTAATAGCATTAAAATTGACTGAAGAAAATGTTACACCAAAATACTTCAGACCAAGGCCATTACCTTACGCTTTAAAATCAAAAGTAGAACAGGAACTGAATCGTTTATTGGACGCTGATATCATTTCTCCTGTGGATTTTAGTGCGTGGGGTACACCTATAGTGCCTGTACTTAAAAAAGATGGTACAGTGAGAGTGTGTGGTGATTTTAAAGTCACAATAAATCCACATTTGGAAATCGATCAACATCCACTCCCACGTATCGAAGATATTTTTGCAAGTCTGGAGGGCGGAGTATATTTTCCAAAAATAGATTTATCACAAGCCTACCTCCAAATTTGTTTAGAAGATAATAGACCGTCAGATAGTCGTAGATTTGAGTGCCCCATTTTGTTTTCTCTGCCTTCAAGAGTTTTGATAAGTACGTATATTTAGAGTATAATAATGCCAAAATTAAATATAATAATAATGCTTTTTAAATTTTTATAAAAAATCCTGTTTTGATCCAATTTTCTCGTCTGTGCCATGTTTACGAAATGAAATTTAAGGGAAAAAGAGTCAGCTAAAAATGATAGGCAGAAGTGATCCACTTGGCCAAAGGTTTGGAATGAGGGCTCGATTATGCAAAAAAATATATCAATTTTTCACGTTCTTCTCGTTTCTGCCGTTTGGCCATATGAAAGTTGATATCATAAGTATCTCGTAAAAACGAATGGCATAAGTTTTTCGAATGGCCAAGTCAAGATGTGCACGAAAACATTCAGACTCTCGCAAGATGTTTTCGTGCATATCTTGACTTGGCCATTCGAAAAACTTATGCCATTCGTTTTTACGAGATACTTATGGTATCCACTTCCATATGGCCAAACGGCAGAAACGAGAAGAACGTGAAAAATTGATATATTTTTTTGCATAATCGAGCCCTCATTCCAAACCCTTGGCCAAGTGGATCACTTCTGCCTATAGTTTTTTGCTGACTCTTTTTTCCCTAAATTTCATTTCGTGAGCATGGCAGAAACGAGAAAATTGGATCAAAACAGGATTTTTCATAAAAATTTGAAATTAATTATTATTATGTTGGCCACACGGTCCAGCTTCAATTTTGGCATTATTGTACTCTAAATATACATACTTGTCAAAACTCTTGAAGGCAGAGAAAACAAAATGGGGCACTCAAATCTTCGACTATCTGACGGTCTATAAATCAAAATAATTAATGACAATAAGCACTCATAAAGGATTGTTATGTTATAATAGATTACCGTACGGTATTGCTTGTGCGCCTGCCAAGTTCCAAAAAATTATGGAATCTGTAATGCAAGGTCTAAATAATGTCGAAGTTTTTCTAGACGATATATTGATCACCGAGAAAAATGAACAGGAACATATTACCAACTTAGAAATGGTATTAGGTCGTTTAAATTATGTAGGATTCAAAATTTCTTTAGGAAAGTGCTCATTCTTTCAATCTAAACTTACGTATTTAGGCCATGTAATAGATCAAAATGGATTACATACTTCGGATGATAGAGTCAAGGCTATTAAAGATGCTCCAATTCCGAACTCTGTAACCCAATTGAATTCATATTTAGGCTTAGTTAATTACTACGCTAAATTTGTACCCAATATTTCAACAATATTAAGTTCTCTGTATGATTTACCCAAATCTGCAAGTAAATGGTACTGGTCTAATAAATGCGATACCGCATTCAATACAATCAAGTCAATTTCAATAAGAAACCTATTTTATCTCATTTCAATCCACAATTACCAATAATTTTGACGGTAGACGCCAGTGACTACGGGGTAGAAGCGGTAATCGCTCATCGTATGCCGAACAATACCGAGAAACCTATCGCGTATGCGTCACGCACATTGAACGAATCTCAACGAAAATATGCGCAAATAGAGAAAGAAGCGTTTGCTATTATTTTCGCACTAGACAAATTTAATCAGTATTTATATATTACGAGATTTGCATAACGAACAGATCATAAGCCATTACTTGCAATTTTCCACCCAAGAAAGGGTATTCCACAATTCTCGGCTAATCGCCTTAGAAAATGGGCAGTAATATTATCAAACTATAGATATGAAATTGAATATGTTAAGTCGGAATCAGATAGTGCCGACAGTTTATCAAGATTTCTTCTAGACAGTACCGAACAGGAAAACTCTGATGTTGATTACGTTAATCATTTCTCAGATGATCAAGATTTTCCAATAAATTTCAAAACAGTAAAAGAGTCAATGCAAAATGATAATTTTTTGATGAAAATTCTGAATTTTGTTTGTAATGGTTGGCCAAAATACTATGTAGAAAACGAAATTAAAGCATTTTATCGCATACGAGATGAAATAAGTATTCACGATAAATGTTTATTGTGGAATAATCGTTTAATAATTCCAACAGAATTACGAAATGAACTACTGGATGATTTACATATTTTTCATATGGGAGTAGTGAACAAACATGAAGAGCGTAGCTCGATCATATTTCTGGTGGCCAGGACTAGATAAAGATATAGAAAATTTAACAAAAAAATGCAACTAATGTATAATAAATAGAAATTCACCATCAAAAGTGGAATTAAATCCGTGGGCATGGCCAACACAACCATGGAGTCGGTTACTTATCGACTACATGGGTCCATTTTTAGATAAATATTATTTAATCATACTAGATGCACATTCAAAATGGATTGAGGTATTTTCCGTTACTTCAATAACATCTGAAATCACAATTGAAATTCTTAGGAATTGTTTTGCTCGTTTTGGCTTAACGAGAACTATCGTTTCAGATAATGGAAGACAGTTTACTAGCGAAATATTTCAAACATTTATAAATATGAATAGAATCAATCATATTACATCACCAACCTTCAATCCAGCATCTGATGGTGCCGCAGAGAATGCGGTTGAAACCATCAAGAACGCGCTTAAGAATGCTATGAATAGTAATAGTAAAAAATTGTCTCTAAATTTATTAATTTTAAATTTCTTGTTTGATTATCGTACTACAAAACACTGTACCACTGGTGTCTCACCTTCTTATTTATTGTTAAGCAGAGAAATACGTTCACGATTCGACTTATTAGACTGGCGTGATGATTGCATTAATGATGAAATAAAAAGTAGAATACACAATCAGCAAGAGATACAGACTAAAAATTTCAAAGGAGCCTGTAATTTCGAACCGGGAGAGACAGTACTTGTTAAAGATTACAGAAGACTAAATAGAGTAGAATGGATCAAGGATATATTAGTTAAGAGAATTGGAAAAGATGTATACTTTGTAAATATACCAGAAATAGGTAAAATGTGGAAAAGACACAGTAATCAGTTGGGGAAATTTTCAGTAAAACCGTCAATGCATTTACCTCTTCCTGGTGTAGAAGTTGGAAAAGAGAATTTGAAAGAAAAATAAGTCTCAATACATCATAGTGATAAGAAACAAGACGATAGACCTGTAAGAGAAATAAAATTTCCTACCCGCCTCCAATATGATGTTAACTTCAAACGAAAGAGTTAACTATTTTCTAATCAATTAAAAATATATAGATATGATAATTTTTGGGGTTTTTGTAATAATTTAGGCAGGGAGGATATGTAGTGTATTATACTAACATAGAGTTGGCAACACTGATTGTTATTCTATCATTAATTTGTTTATTACTATACAAAGGCAGTCGTAGCTAGCTCGCCAGGAACTAAACATTTATATTGTATTCGTGTGTGTATGAATAAATAGGTATTGAAGTAATATCATGAAATAATTATCAAACTATCACTCACTCCACTACAATAGTGAAACAGTTTTTTGGTTTGTCAAGAATCTCACTGTACGCTTATGGTTCGATATGAATGTTTGAACTTTGTTGGAGGAATGACAGCTGTCGATTAAAATGAGTATTTTGTGACTTTCAAAAATCATAGTCATGTTTATTATTCAGTTGAAACTTGATCAATATTTGTATTTTGGTAAAAAATTGAGTTTTCAATTTACCTCCGCAATATTTTAGCATAATTTAGAAGATGGGTTGAATTTGCCAAGGAACTTCTCTGAAATCGATAATTTAATTCATTGATCATTCCTATATCTCACTGTCAAATGCGTTTAATTCTATTTAGTTACTTCGTGTATTTATTCCAAGAGTACATTTCTCACAAAATAAAATGGCTGCAAGCTCATTGCACTTTCCAATATATCTGTGTGCGTTGAATTGGATACCTATACTAACTGTTATTCTAAAACATCAAGAGAAAATCATTCCTCGATCCATTTAGAGAAAACGGTGGAATAATAAATAGAATTTAAAGTTGGCATGATGAATTTGGTGAATTCGATTGAAAATATTGTCACAATTCTAAAAGCTCGTATTCTTCTAAGAGGACAAAATACGCTTAACCTACAAATGTTATCAAACTGAATGCGGCAAGTTGATAAATGTCCTCTAAAATATCGAATAGAATATTACGCACGATTGATTCATTTATCAGATCAATTCAAGAGGCAGACATGATTGGAGCAACCCGATTGTAAAAGTATGACAGGTATGAGTAGAATACGTACTTCATTTATAAGTCAATTTATTCCATTTATCTTATCTGCTACTTCACGTTCCAGAGAAACAATTAGTTCTGAGTATCTCATAGTATTTTCATCATTATGTATTAGAAGGTACGATTTTTACATGGAGTCTTAACATATATTTACACTCAACACTGATTCACTGACTCCGTAACACCCTGAGATAGATATAGACATGTCAGCTACAGCAATAAAATATAACAGGATTTTCTAGCGCAAAGATGAGGTATTGGATGTTCGTTCGACTACTTTCAAGTTCGAATCGCGTTTGGGTGGATTTTTTTTTCATCTTCTCTCTCCTTCAAACATATAACCATGTCATCAATATTACACTGAAGCATCATCATTTACATTGAAGATATTTTATGTGAGTTATGTTTGTGCTAAACATATCTGCTACTTGGTTCACGACCCATCATTTTTCAACGGGCGCACAGTGTGGGAAAATCAAAGTCTAACGGGACTTAATTCTAAATGTCAACTTTTACCGATGATATCTATTTGTAGTTGGGAAGCTGCCTATAATAATTGCATACTAGAAAAGAATTCAGATGTCTTGGAAAAAAAGTAGAAACTAAAAAATGTTCACATAAATTTGATCGTTTGATTTACATTTGACGCGGTGAGAATTCGCGTGAACAGTTAACCCGATTGCTGAGAGATTTTACCTACAACATTGCTTTATCTGCTGTTTATTGTGAATCTTGTATCTTCAACCAAGGTAAATACAGGAATATTTAATCAAACTGATGATGACAAGTTTGTGGAAAAACATCTATCGAATCAGAAGGCAAAATAAACATTTTTTGTGAGAAGTTGTGGATATAATTGTGCTAAAGCTCAGTTATTCCGCATTATTCCAGTGAGAAAGCATATACATATCATAGTATCGAGTCTTGACTTTCAGATAAAGTTATTCAATTTTTAGAATAGTCTTCGAAATTACGAGAAAACTGATATTTGGATTTCTGACAGAAAAGATAAGCGCTTTGATGCCATTTTTTGCTTTTTTTAAGATCAAATACCAATTTATCGAGCTTTCTGAAGCTGCGAAAGGAGGAATCCAAGCTTTATGAAAGACCTTGTGTCTCAAATTGAAGCAAAAATTGATTGCAAGTTGCCGACTGTTTGAACGTTGATATGAATTTGCCACATACTGTCGCACAACAAAGCTCATCTTATTCATATTCCATTAAATCAGGTACGCCGCGAAAGAGATTTGCAAAATGTTGTGATAGGACTGGGAAGCAAAAAACTCGAAGTTTTTTGGAATCGACTAGCCCTGAAGAAATTTTCGCAAAGCAAGTAAAATAGAATCTGCTGCTATCAATAATGAATTGTCAATCGGTTCACCAAATAGAGACACGACAATCAAAAGAGCTCGTGAAAGGATGATCAGTGATCCAGTGTCTTTATCTGCAGCTGAAGTATTAGGTATAAGTATAGATGCCAATTTATCAACTCACCAATATGAAATAATACGCCAGAGGGTTGATAAATTAGCTAAAAATTTATTATCATCATATGATCAAATAAAAGATGCTAAGAAACAATGCAATCCATTGAGAAAAACTGTAACAGAGTCATCTGCTGGATGTTATTCACAGTCGCTAGTTGATCATAGCATCAGGCGTATATGCTTAGTCCAGGGATTTTATGTTCTATCGATGAATTGAAAACAGGTCTAAAGGAGCTTTCATTGTTTATTGAACGAGGCTGTGATGAAAATCTTTTCAGTATTTCCATGGTACCAATCCAAATAAGCTTAAATGCTGGGAGAGGAAATAATAATATGGTAGTTTTAGCAATCCATCTCCAAAGAGCCAATTTTGTAAGAGATTATTGAAACGGAAATTGATTATTCCAGAAGTATTTTTCTGTTTCATTTTTCATAGTTATTTTCTTGATAGAATTGATTTCATCACTCTTTTCCCACTTATCGCACCATTTTAACACAAATTGTGACTATTCATCAGCGGAATATTTATTTAGTATCAATGGGAATTAAATCCCGCTGGATTTTGATTTTCCTACACTGTGTGGCGCCTTAGGTGCCTCGCATACCCCTAGTACGTTAATATAACCACAATTATTTCATTTTCAGTAACAAATAATCATTCGGAGAGCGTTCAAACTAGATTCACTAGACTAATCCCAATCTGCCTGCGAGTGAAGATTTCTATAAGTTCATACTTCTGTGATTATTTATTGATCGAATATTTTGTACAATTTATTTGAATGAGCTGACAACTTACATTATGTCAAAATCAACTGTTTCATTGTTACTGCTATGGGATCCAATGATTATGGGAGTGACTGAACGACTCGGATAATTATGGGGAGGTAAAAATACTAAAGAAACAGGGTTCAAAAGTAGTTGTCAAGAAATATTGATATTCTCTTCAAATTCTACAACTGGTTAAATTTGATGTACTTATTTCTGCTACACCCTGTATGTCGTTGCTTATAACAAATTTTGTATTTATAATAGAAAATAGATAGATACTATAAATAATTTCTAAATGAATTTGACGGTATAGATTATAGTTTTCAGCACAGAAAACATCTGTCTTTCTCCAGATTCATCAATTTTTCATTCATGAATCGGTAGTTTAGGAGAAATTGATCCATTAAAATCCACTATAGACGTGCCTTTTTGATCTTTCATATCTTTCTATAGCTTGAGATGAATATTTACATTCGTTATAGTCTCTAACAGACGGCACTAGAAATAATTCGAAATATTTGGCAAAGAAAACAAAAACAATATCTTTCGATTATCCTTATGAAAATCAAGTATTTTCGGACCTTATTTCTTTTAACGAAATCGATCTTCTGATTCTTTCTTCACCTTGATCACAAACTCGATATCGATGGTCTCACAGCTTGGCTCTTCGACTGAAACATCTTGCAGGAGAATTATGTTTGATGAAGACAATTCTTGTTTTTCTGTCATACTCACATTTTGGCAAGTTGTTGCTTCTTGCGATTTTTTTGAGATCAAATTTTCTACTATGAACTGCTTGCCTTTCTCAATAGTTTCTCTCCTTCAAGTTCTCTAGTCCTGTATTGCGCTCCAGAAAGCTCTTTTTGATTCAGATATTGTGAGAAAAAAATATTCCGGGTGTTGGAATATCAAAAATAACTCAATACACACCTCATACTTCATTATTATCAATGATTTTATCTGCATTATTTGGAGAAAATATACCCAGCTAAATATTTCATCTATTTCAATTTTCAAGTACAATTCATTCCGGTCAAGAAAGGTCTATTGCTTCTTCTGGGACTACGATACAAGCCTTCTGATTGGCCAAGATAAGAACACGACTCACTCACAGTAAATGCAGGATATAAAATAAACTGTCTGGAGATGAATTTAGGATTTAAAAACAATAAATATAAAATATATTCAAATATTATCCGAATGAATACAAACTGAATCTTCGAACTGTACAAATTTATTTTTGATAATTGATGGACGACCGACATATGATGCAGTTGACAGATAACCAAGTGAAATTTTTGTGTTGATGTAAAATCGCATTGTATATTGGCCAATGAGAAGGCTTAAATTGTAGTGTCATAAGAGACACTAGACCGTACTCAACTGGAATGAGCTGTGAGCCTAAGATAAAATATATTTATGAATTGTATCATGAAGTGTATGTCTTTTTATCAAATATTCAATTGCCTAAACAATGATCACACACTCGAACACAAAATTCAAAACCAATTTTAGATTATTTATTCTACTAGTAAATCAGATCCGTCAGAAGTGAGTAGATAGTATGTATTTATAACATTCCTTTGAATTTTCTGAGGAAATTAAATATAGGACAGGCGACTCTTGCTGCCTATTTGGCTTGCTGCCCAGACTCTTTGCATCCCAAGATTGGAAATTTCCTGTGCATACACATCATCTACGGCTGCTGAGAAATTATAACGATATATTTTTCCACTAGATTCAATTATCTCGTTCATGTTATGTTTTAATAAATGATCAGACTTGTTATTTATTTTTAAGATTGTTTATTAACTTTAATTATAAGAATAGATTTAAGAACGTGTTAACTCGACCAGCGCTAGCCATGAACTCTCTATCATTTAGACTCACTCAAGTATATCAAAATAGTGCACGCTAGGTGGCGGTTCATATCATGACAGTCCATAATCCACAATCGAGCCAAATCCATATTCTTTCTACAAAATTGAAATTTGGATGAAAAGTAAATAATTTGAGCATGAGACATACACATGAACACTGCAATTAACTTTGAAAGTGGAAGTAAAGTGCCGTGGAATATCGTTGCAAAACTAAACTGTTCAGTTAGAAAAATTAATTGTTCTTTCAAATATTCTATAGTATTGATTCTCTTTTGTATGTATAAATTTCTCCAAATGTGTATACATCGTAACTATGGGAAATGTCTAGTTAATATTTGATGTATATTGTATTGGAATTTAGTATTTTCAAATTTGCTTGAATGCGATCAATTTTGGTTGTATAACCATCCTCAGGCATTATCTGAAAAGTTGGACATACAATAATATATTTATACAGAGAAAGTTCGTCCAGTTGACAAAGTTTGGAGTTATAAAGAAATTATGAATAAAATAAGCTACTATTGCAAGAAATACAGAGACGAATGAATATTATTCAATTATAAGTTTTAATTTATTTATGTGTAGAGTGAAAAAATGAAAATAGGTTTGAAAAAAGCTTGAAAAAATGTGCATGTGAGAGCTAGGTTATAGGCACATTCCACAGCAGCAAAATTCGAAAAAATGCAGTAATTTAGCAGGAATTTAAATATTTCATTTAGTCAATCCAATAGCCAGAAAGTCACTTACCGTCAAAAATCAGTTTTGAAAAGACATCAGAGATCGTAATGATGTGGATGCCTGTGTAGGGATTTCAGTTTCAGTCGCCGCCTGCGATGAATCTTTTTCCTAGTGTTCGGAAAAACTCTTAAGATTTGTCTTCTTTTATTAGGTGCTCTGGAGGACAGTAGATCGAGGATAGAGTGAGTTTGTTCTGTGTCCCATTGATTTTAATTGTTGTTTCCTGTGGATGTTCCGTTTCGTATTTTTGTAATTACTGATGTTTTATTTTGTCGTTGACTATGATAGCGGCTCAGCCATGTGCAGTGCCTTCTGGATGGTTAGTGTCATATGCTGTGTGGTTGGGGATTCTGGAATAGTTTCTCTCGGTAAAATGTGTTTCTATTATTATGGTTATGTCGATTTTTTGTATTTTGATGAATATATCTATTTCTTGGTAATACTGGGCCCATCCGTTGGCGTTCCATGATGATATTTTTCTTGTGCCAGCCATTACACTTGTTAATGAAGATAGTGAGAAGATTTATGATTGTGGTGTTGGTGTTTTGCTGCATGAGTTGTGTGAACATGAGTTCGAATTTGTTTGAAGACTGTGTGAGCGTTGTTGTTTCTGTGAAGTTGGTTTGGTGAGAGGAAGCTGTTGCGCCAGCGTACGTTTAGTCCTTGTCTCTTCTTCTTGGGCAGTAAGCCTGAGTGTAATCGTTGATATTTAGAGGTCTGTTCTGAGTTGTGTGTCTGGATTGTTGTATTTTTGTGTAGACTTGGAAATCCTTGTAGCTAGTCGGGGGGGGAGTCAAGGCAGAGGGCGCATGTTACTGGAGTATCTTTGCTTTTGCTGCATTCTTGAGAAGGATGATTTTGTCCGCGTCTCACGCAAGAGTGTGGTTTGAATCAATGTGTTTTCGTGTGGCCGTATTCTTGGCAGTGCGTGCATTAAGGGGTGTCTCTATTCTTTTTTTTGGTGGTTCTACTGTAATTTTGATGCCTAGGATATGCCTCAATTCGTAGATTATTTTCTTGTGTGTGTCCAGTTCTAGGTCTATGAAGATCATGGGGAGTGGCTCTCTGGTGTGCCAGCTTTCTATGTTTGAGATATTTCTGATTTTGTGTCCTTTTATTTCCTGGGTTTCTTCCATGTCGTTCATTGGTGTGAAATGATGGATATTTCGATGACCATCCTGTATGCTTGGTCTGTCCCAGGCTGATATGTGTGATAGTCTTCCTATAGCGTTAAGCATTCTTATCAATGCTTTGTATGATTCGGTTTTGTTCGCATTAATTTTTACTTTGCTGCTAGAGAGGGCTTTGTAGAGAGATTCTTCTGTTTTTAGAATTGTTTTCAGACATTCGTACATAAAGCTGTTGTTGATGATATCTTGAACGAACACCGGCGAAGATCTTTGTTCGGATTCTTGGTTTTCTGGGTTTGTATTAGTATTTACCGTGTCTTTGTCTGTGTAGTTGCTTAGTACACTGAACCTATTTTTGTTTCTGGATATTGATGCCTCTATTGTTGTGTGAGGAGCATATGTTCTTTTGTTTGTGTTTTCTGAACAATTCTTCTCTCTTGGTCTCTTTGTCAGTGTCCATCCCTTCAAGTCTGCCTATTTTGGGTATCACTGGAATCAGTGGTTTAGTTTTCTCTCAGTTTTGACTGCTCTGAGAAGTAATTGACGCTGATGACTTTGTGGCTTATTGAAAATTATAAGTCGTTCTTGGAGAGCTAATGGGTGTTGTTTATATTGTTGTGGTAGTTTGGTTACTAGACATCTGTGTAGTAGCAGTGTTGAACAATATTGTTGTTGTGGTTGCTGTCGTGCTGCTTCCACCGCTTGTTTCTGGCATATTATTGAGTGCTCAGGATAGCTTCTCCCATATTTGGCACTACTGGTTTTGATTCACCGGTGCGCGATTAAGCTTGCGCTGGAATATTGACGTTTTTGTCGTTTTCTCACACTAATTTGTATTATTAGGCACATTCTTGTGTGTGCTTCAGTTTTCTGGTGCACTTATGTACCTGTTTTTGTGTTGTTACTCAATTTTCACTTGACCAAACATGGTTGAAAATTTGGATTTGACGTTAGTAACTTGAGAGAGGTTTTTGATACTCACTGTTACGAACGCAATATAATTGACTATAATTTGACCAAGAATGCTCACTACTAAATACTGTAACGGTTGAATTCCACCCTTTCTCCTTTTTATTCCTTTTACTCCTTTGGGGTAGGCAACCTAGTCCGCTGGGATATCTCTTCGAAGTCATCGTGACCCTGACGGCTTAATTACAACGCGCGCCGTTGAGTAATTGTTCGGCTTTGAACTTAAGTGAAGTTTTCAATAAGTTTATTTCTCTAACGGTCACTTTTATTTGACTTCATGGGAAATTGTCGTCGAAAGATGCAGCAAACTCTGTACTTTAGATTTGGTAGAGCCCTAGTGCTTGTATTTTTGTTGTTGCCAATCTAAATCACCTTGGTGGATGAGACGCTGCACTCTTTTAGTGTAATTCTTTAATTATGTCGAGCAAGCACGGATTTTCTAACAATTTCCTCATTTTACTCCAAAAGCCGCTCAACATCTTGAGTGAAGAAAAATACTAATCAATTGTTTCAAAAATCAATGTAATACATACTCACCAGAGTTTACTCTTATTTTACTTTAGTGCAACTGAATCAGGCGTCAAGGTTTAACGATGACATCTCTTTTCAGGCTTTTCATTTCCTGTTGTTGCCTTTTCTCCGTTCTTTCAATTTTATATTTTCTGTTCCCAATATACGATTTTTCTTCTGGTTGAATCGTATCACCACTTGTTTTGGGAGGCTGAGTATACTCAAATATTGCTGTGGACAAGAGCGACAAGTGATTGGTCTGAGCTAGAGCTCCTGGAAAGATTCGCGAGTTCCAAAGTCCGGAGGACGTCATTCAAGGCCGCCATTTTGAGTTGTTGCCAGTCAGTCCTGAAATTACGTGAGCTGGTCATTGCCCTCAATTATTTTAGTCACATCATAATAATTTGTCTTCCTGAAATCAATATTATTATTATTATTATATGTTTTGGGTGCACTCGAACCTAATTTATCATATTCACTTACGTATTTGGAGTAGCGGCGAGTTGCAATTAAGAACGAACCACTGTAAGGTGCATGCCAATGGTTGTAGTCGAATATCTGGAGCACTGCTCAAGGACGCCGTTCACAGGCATCGTGCACACAAGGTTGCAGGAGTTATCTCAAATTATTTGATTTATTTTTGTGTCTGCGAACCGCGTTGGTACCAACGTCTTCGTAGCAGTAAATCACTGCTAGTTGTTTCGTACCACTCAAGCGTAGCTCGGAACACTTTGGGGGTAAAATCGCGCTTTTTGTGTCTGAGCTTTGTTTTAACGTCAAACCTGTCCCCATTTATGGCTTGAATTTTCAAGTTGGAACTACTAAAACTACACTGTTCGAATATCATTACACCAAAATAATAGATTTTGCTAGTGACACCAACCTAATTGCTTTATTGACTGTTGTTCTGACACGTGAGTGTTTCCGGCGGACAATAGGTGTACTAGCTCACCTAGTCAAACGACGTCAGATACAGCCAATTGGCGCTCAACATCCCTCTTCCCCTCCCTCGTTTCTCGGCCCATCCTCTGACTCCACTATGCTAGCTACGGCCCGACTGGGCTCTTTAGACAACCACCATCGCGTTCCGGTAGCGCTGAGCCTAATTGTTATTTTTGGAGCAATTTTGCTCTGGCGGAGTAATTGTGCCGTTCGCAGGAAGTACGTCACAATACTTCTATTTATAATCAGCGCTTAGACTGGACAATAACCCCATACTTATTAATTATTCACACAATAACACTGTCTGCAATTCATTTCCACTACTTCTTATTCATTTCCACTATTTCTCATGTATTTTTACTGGTTAATCTATCAATATCCACTCTTGCGCGCTCCGTATCCGAGCCACAAACAACAATCAACCCGTACGACTTCGTCCCTCGCTCAGATATCTTCGGCTATGGTTTCTTGAAATTATTTCCAGAATTTCCAGTCCGTTCACCGTGTCGTCTATCCTGTAGAGGGTCTGTTCTTTACAATATTATGCAAAAATGATAATTATACTCACTTCATGATAGAATTATGTGAAACTTATTCACTCACTTGCTACCAAAGAACTAAAATGTTTATAATAACCCTAAAAGTGATACTCAAATGTACACTTAATATTAAACTTTATTTAATTCACAAATTCGATGTTTCTGTTTACTACAATGGAATTCAAGTTTGTATGACAATATCCAAGATGGTGTCTATAATTTATTAACAATGATATCATTTGTATGTGGTCAGTTTACTACACCAGAATGAATAAGACTTTCTGTTGTGTAGAGAGTTTAAATGATAATAATAATTAACAGATCCAACAGGGATCAATAGGACGTAATAATTTCCAATAGAAACGCTGTATATGGGGGCAGCTTGATCCAATTGTAACGCTTAGAAAAAGAGCGACACAAATCCAATTGTAACGCTCTAGATAGAAGCGACCTAAGTCTCTCTGTGACTTTCAGAATAAGACTGACTTGAATCTAATTATTGCACTCAGGATACAGAAAACAAATAATAAGTAAATGATAGTCGCTTCGACTCATAGAATCATTTAATTATTGATATTTTACTTTTATTTCGACCAGTACAGTAGAACATTTTCGGAAAGTAAGTTTGAACAATAATTGGTATCTTATCAGATCAGTACGAACATAATGAGAATGAGTTGTGATATTTGAAAGAGAGAATAATTTCTAATGTTTGAAAAGAAATCATTGATCATGGGAGAATTTTCATTCAGTCCCCTTCTGATACGAATGAGACTCTCCTTACATGACTGGTGGCTATTCGTAATATAACTAAGCAGTAATGTACCTTAAGTTTTGGAAAAATCGCAAATACAACAACTACACGGTAGTTCTTCTTGAGAGTGGCTGATATCTATTCACATCAGCACAAATTTTTTATAATCATTAGGGAAAATTTAAGATATCTGGAAATTGATTTCAATTTTTGGAGTTCCACTGTCAATAGAAAGTACCTTCAGTGTTGATAGCTGCATGAAGGAGCGCGAGAGTCTCTAAGGAAACATTAGTGGAGTTTCTATCACATCTCACTCAGGATCTACCATACTCGGATAGCCATCCAAAATAGCAAAAATCTGGCCGATCCAGATATGACAGCATGAAATATATTTTTGTCATGGAGTCTCTCCAGCCTGAGTCACTGATTTCTTAATCTCTTGGACCATGTTTTTATCAATATAATCACTTGTTTGTGCTTGTTGAGCACTATCGCTTCACTTGAAGCATACTCAGTAAACGTGCATAATATAATTATATTCAATATATGAAAATGATATACGTTGTCCTTCCACAGTGATCAGGTAATGTCTCGTTCTCCAGAACATCTTCAGACAACTTATTCATTCTTCAAAGTACAGTGACGTTCCATAGTAGTATATTCAAAGAAGTAGTGGAGTGGGTATTTATGCTTCTCATTTCCAGAGAAAAGCAAAATCTTTGGGAGTATGATTTGGCTATTATTTTTTTTGTAAGATTAACTAGAGTGCAAAAAGCCATATCAAATTTGCTCGTCTGCGTGATTGTCATATAGAAGGTGATCTATCATACAGATTCAAAACATTTTGATGGTAGATTCAAGGAAAATGAGATTTTGATTATTGTTCTCATGATTCACTATGTGGGAGAGCCAACTATCATATAAATGAAATTAAAATCTATAATTTCTATTTCGTGCATTAAGATATGTTTGAGCTTATTTTTAAAATGATAATTAGACTCCTCCTGTCATAATATCAAATTGTGCAGCTGTAATCATATATGTTGCTGCAGTAGCTATAATCTAGAATGATAAAATCATTATTTGAAAATCATTTTACTCATGAAATTGACAATAGACCTACACTAAATATGAGTGCATAATTCATGTCAAAAAACCCACAGGAGTTGAAACCAGATTTAGTATGGAGTATTTGTAGTGATGAAAGTTTAAACTGGAACTAGATATTATAAGATTCTGTTTTAATTGAGACTTGGATAATGTACTGTGACAAAATGTTGCTGGCGGAATGATTTGCTGCTTTCTTGATTCCATAATTCATGTAATATTTTACCAGTCTTCATACCCTGCAAAAGAAGAGCAGATTTCTAATTCCCATATTCTCAGATCATTGATAATCACAGTATAATTCTGATGTTTCCGTGAGCATGCTCATAGGTAATTTATCAATAATCGGAAGATATTCGACAAGAAACTTTCTTGAGTTGTCTGACTTAGTTATATGATCACAATTACTTCTTCAAATACAAGAAATATATTTAGAATTTGTTTAGTCATGACTAGACATTTTAGTTGATCACTAGTCGGAAATAGATCTGAAACTCTTTAGAGTGCAATATTGATATAAATTGCTAATTCCCCACTTATTACAATATTTGTAATCTGAATCCACAGAAAAATTTCTATATAATTATCTTTTCTAGCACGTGCACCGAAAGTACCCTATTACTGAACTAATTTCTGCTCCGGAAGTTCTCAAACCTAAGCCACGGAGACTATTTTATCATCAATTTCCTTTTGACAGGGGATAAAAACATAATAATGTCTTGCGCAGAGGGAAGAAGTTATGATTGTAGATCATGGTTGGTATTGTTTCATTTCATTGTTATAAGTCAAAATTGACATTTGGAAAAAAATTTTATCATGTGCTCGTAATTTTGTTCAAAATGACCTTACTTCTTGACATTGCCATATCCTATTTACAAATTTGAAATCTGATGAATTGAGATCATACCTCCAAAGAAGTTCTGTCCCACGCAGTTACAATAACTCCAAGTGCAATGAATGCTACAGCAGGCCAAATAAGTTAAAAAAATAGACAAATTATTGCCCACTTTTCAACATATAGAGACCTAGAGGGATTGAGAATATCTAGTAGAAGCTTAACTGCATTATTACTATCAAATACTATCCCCGAAATATTCATTGCCACAATAGCGGATGACTGCCACTTACAAGCGTCATTCAAATTCATTGTAATATCATATACATCATTATGAAATTGAATCAGTTTCACGAGCTCGTGTTTCACAAGACAAGAAATGTCTTTTTTGGCAGATTTCAAAAGTATTTCATTAATTTTGGAGAATATTTTTCCTATAAAACCTAAATTAAGAGCTATAATACAAGCATGAAGCCATGAAATGAAAGAGCTCAAGCTAACGGATATATAGAAAGACACTGTAAGACCAACTGTTAAATCATACAGAAGGAAATCTATTGCTGCAAGTATCGATATCACTGCTGAAGAAGCTATTATCTTGCTCAAGAAATGATTATTTTTGGACTGAAGAATATATTTTTTGTGTAGAATATTGAACTGTTCGGTCACATTAAATATTTGTCTGCTGCTGACAAAAAATGCTACAAAAATTACTATTATGTAAAAAAGATTAATATATAGTAAAAATACATCCAATATCAATTTTTCATCAGGGTCCAATAAACATATTACGAAACAATATAAATATGTTACAGAGACTGGTAGAATGCATAAGAAATTTTGCAGTATTTGTGAATAATTATACGGATTGACAGAAAAGAATGCCGGAAAAATCAATAGTTTTGGCAGATATGGGAACTGATGATATTCACTTCGAAAATAGTTGGTTCTCGAATACATTCTATTCATTCACAGAAATATTCGAAGAGTAAAGTTATACTTCTATGATGACAAATCTCTTCAAAGAACTATTATAAAAGAAATACTTATATTTTTGATGCATACCAACCAAATAAATCATGTCTAATAGAGCAATTCTATTATATTGCAAACAATTATTGGAAATACTGACTGAATTATTCAAATGTTAATAGCATTTGAGACAAAAGCATTTTTATGTTGCTGTATAAATTGATTGCGTAGTTAAATTTATTCAAGAAGTGTATGAATTTAATCATAGTGCTATAAGATAGAATATCTTAATGTTAGTGTATAAAATGATTGCATTGTTGAGTTCATGCAAGAAGTATATCAAATTAAGCATGATGCCAGAAGATCAAATGTCCGAATGTCATAATGCATGTTCACACACATTTTGCATAGTTATTCTTTTCCAGAACCCCATTTTGACGTTATGATTGCTCATTTCAACTATTAATAACTCAATAATCCTGCCAACATGAACTCACAGAAATACTTAATTTACTGAAACTGAAATTTTGATACAAAATTGTAGAAAAGCAAACAATATAATGAATCAAATATCCAATAATGCCAAAGCATACAAACTGTACTGGTCAAAAAAATTGAACCTAGTTTTTTTCAAAACAAACAGGCTATGAGAAGAGAGATTTTATAGCACGCGGTTTTGCTATTTAATAGCAAGAATTCATTCTGGTTGGATTTGAACAATGCATTTTTTCATCTTGCGAGATAATTTTGATGCATTGAATTGAAATTATGTACATATTGGTAATTCAAAGTTATTATGATTTTGCAAGATTGTTTGACTGCATTGAACTCTTATGATAAAATTAAAATTATGTACATGATAGATATTCAGAGTTATTATTATCTTGCAACCTAATTCTAATGAATTAAATTTCTATGATTGAATAAAAATTATGGACATAATGATAATTCAGATTATTTTAATTTTGCAGGATAATTCTGAACCATTGAATTTTTATGATTGAACTAAAACTATGTTCATAATAGTGGCCTCGCATTATTATAATATCGCAAGATATTCTCGATGCATTAAACTTTTATAATTGGATGAAAATGGTAATTTGGATATGATATATAGTTATCTTGCAAGATAAATTCAATTCATTGAATTTTTATGATTGAATTGGAATTATGTATATACTGAAAATTCAGAATTATTATTATCTGGCAAGATGATGATAATTCTGAGTCACAATTCTAACTCAATCATAAGAATTCAATAAAAATCTTGAATTTCCATTATGTATATAATTCGAACATAAAAATTTAACGGTTCCACATAATTTTGCTGAATAATCACCATGCTGAATCACTATTATGTACATAAACTCAATTCAGTCATAGGAGTTTAATCTTATGAAATTATCTTGCAAGATTAGAATGATTCCGGTTTTCCATTATGTACCTAATTTTAGCTCAAACATGAAAATTCAAGGTATTGAAATTATCTTCCAGGATAATAATAACTTAAAATTTCCATTATTCACACAATTTCAATTCATTCATGAGAACTCAATGTTCTAAAACTATCTTGCAAGATAATAATGATTCTGGGATTCCATCATGTACATAATTTTTATTTGATCATAAAGAATCAATGAATTGAGACTGCCTTGCAAGATAATAAAAATGTATAGTTTTTGAGTGGAATAAATTGTTGCTATTGAATAGCAGAACGTCGTGTCATGTGAGACAATGATACAAAAATAAACAAGGTATGTATCTGGATAAGCGAAATCAACAGAATACTAGATGTGAACATTCGGATTCCACACTTGGTGCAGAAAGAACAAAATTTATTTTGCGTCATTATGTAGTGATCTAAAGGAACTTTTTTCTCATTTATTACATCACAACTGGCGTTTTGATGACCAACCAGCAAATTTGATCAGCATAGAAAAAGCGTGTGAGAGGTAAATATCCAGTGGTATTTCCTCTTTATGTGATAGGATGAGTGTGAATGATAGTTTTTTATATATTGAGATCTTCAAGCAAATTTTAAATCTAGTGGTCTGGTTCTATTTATACGCCTGGGGTCGTCTTCGTTATTAAGTAGGTTGACTGCGAGTTCATTCGTATGGCGGATTAGTCTTTCTTCATATTTTGTAGCATGTTCTCCGACATGTTCGTGAACGTATTCAATTTCAAGATCTTTGTGAAGAGTATGATTATTCACGTACTAAGGTGCATTTGCGACTATTCCATTCGTAGTATTTACAGCAAGGTTAACAATGCTCAATTGCCATAGAAATGGTGCATACCAGTGGGTATCTGGACGCGTAGAAATACCATCGGGTATTACACTAGTGGTCAAAGTGAGTATTTAACTCAAAGATGTGGATACCTCCAATTTGTAGTCTCGTGCTTTCTTCGTATTCAATGAAATATTTCACTGAATGTCTTCATCAATTTCATCTTCTGATTTATCACAAACATTTTTGAACTAGTTTCCATTTCAGAACTCAATTTATATCTCTATTATTCGTCGAAGAAAATGCAGGAAATTCTAATTTTTCAATTTGACAGAACTTTGATTACTCGTTCCCATGAAAATGACGTAACTTGTTACTTGATTCATAGGAAACTAATATGAAAAAATGATTTGACTCCTGAAATAGTCCTCCATATACTATTTGTAGTAGAAGTATTATAGATTCTTCTTGTGGTGCAATCACTCATGTTTATTGTGCTTGTGAATACCACTCGTGCTGCTCACTCATGGTATTCAAACGCAAGCACAGTAAACATTCGTGATAGCACCACAGAAAGAATTGGTAATACTTCAACTACTCATGGTATAATAGATAATAATTCTGGGAGTTTTCATCTGGAATTGTTGTATTGTATCCGTGTTTGATTTGTTCGCGCATGCCCATAGTTTGATGCCGTAAGTCCATATTTGGAGCGATTATGACTTTGTACTGTAGTATTTCATCTTCTGATGATGATTGTGATTTGAGACCTAGCAACCAGTACATTTTTTCACTTTTATATCCAGCTGTTTTCTCTTTGCTTTTAGATGCTTTTTATTTCGATTGGATGGGAAAATAGAAATTCTGTATTATTGCGTCGAAGATTTGTGTTAGTGATACTATGGCTTTCTTCGGAAGTCCTTCTTTTATTTTTGCTGTGATGAGGTGGTCGTGTCATGGAGCTTTCTAGTTTTTCCAGAACTCAATTACGCTGCTCACCTCAGATGGAGTGAAGTGTTTGTATGGGTGGCGATAACTGTGGAGGGTATATCAGATAGTACTTTATTTCTTTTTATTCATCTGTCGGTTGTGTTGATAGGTGCGGTTGAAAATACTGTAGAAAAATATTCAGCGAATAGTCCCGCTTTTTCAATGTATTTTCTACCTCAACTCCCATTCTCGTTTTCATCGGTGGAATAAGCCGATTTGTTCGTTTGGGGTTTCTCGCTGCTCTCCACAGCAAATAGTCTTTTTTTGACTAGAAGGAAGAGACCATTTAGGTGAGATTAGAAGGATTCATTTTGAGTTTCCTGAATTATGAATGGGAAGAACTTCTGGAATGCAGACAATGGAATTTATTTTTATTTTTCTATTTCTACTAGTTCCGTCACCATTTGTGTCATCCTCAGGAACAATAAATAATGCTACAGGCGGATAATCCAAAAATAATTACAATTTGTTTAACTGTAAGCTACTTACATGAAAAATTTTGTTTCCAATAAAATTCAGTGAAATCATTACTTAATAGTGAAACATGAGAGATGCAAGTATATACTATTCCACATGGAATTATGGTGTAAGAAACTCAACATCTGTGAGCATGAAATATTTTAAATGTAGTCAAAGTTAGAATAAACTAAAAAATGTCTTCCGTTCTACGAAATCCGTTAAAACATCATTTTTGTACTAGTGGAAACCTGTATACCAGTTTTTTATATAAAAAAGAAGAACTAAGTAACCCAAGGGACCAATTGGAGTGTCGCAATGATATTTGAATTAAATTCAATCAAATCTTTGATTTATTATACTCAAGTAAGTTATTGTAGATTTTACTCAGACTCATTTTGTTACTTCTTACATTATCATTGTTTCTATCTGCATTGATGTGTAGCATCTCTAGTGTCAATCTCCTATTCAAGTTTCGTTCAAAATTCATTATTTTAGTTCCGTTGAAGTTAAATTTATGATTTAACTCTTTTGCTTGTCCCATTACTGCACATTTTGCTGTCGTCATATTTATTTTGCCCTGACAATTTTTGCTATGCTCATTCAATCTCGTCGATGAATATCTTTTTGTTTGTCCTGTATATGTGGCATTGCAATCCTCACACGTTATTTCATATATTAAATTTTATTGGTGGCTTTCATTTATTTTGGATTTTGAGTTACTGAACAATTGCCCTACAGTTCTTGTTTGCTTGAAACCTATCCGTATTTTCAATTTACTTTCAAACAGCTCTCGTGATTTTCTAGCAACGCCATCTATGTAGATTAATTGGCAGTAGGTGATGTCTTCTTCCTCCACTTGCCTAGCGTTGTTCGTAGAATTTTGGCATTTATTTATCAGGCTGTTAAATAATCCACGAGGATATTGTTAGAATTTAAGAGTGAAATCACAAAAAAAAATCACAATACAGCACTGTCAAGTACAATTATTACCATAAGAGAAGATTATAGATCAACAAAAACAGCTTACTGATCTCAAATAACTTTTAATCCCTCAAACGCACAAGTCAAACTACAAGCGGCCGTTTTTCACAAGCGCCAAGTGAATACTAACTGTAAACACTTCACGACTGTCAACGGCTGAGCAAAATTATATAAAACCAATTGAAGCAATTAAATAAATGACTTACGGAAAATCGAATATGATAAAACATTCAATAAGAGATTTTAACAAGAAAATAACTGGATTGCGTAATCCAAAGCGGAACCATCTTCTTGTCGCTAACACAGTCATCCTGACAGGCGCTTCGCTCTCGAAGCGATTATTCTTATTCGTCAAAAGTCTTAGTAGTGGCTGCTACGGATTGAGTAGGATCGTCAACATCACTAGACAATAAAATGAACTCGTTATTTGGACATTCTGAGTGCAAAGCATTCAATCGGATTGCAACATTATACCAATGCAAAGCCTTTGATCGACTTTCAACATAATACTAATGCATAGCGTTAAATCGGCTTTCAACATGATACTAATGCAAAGCGTTAAATCGGCGTTCAACATGCTACCAATGCAAAGCGTTGAATCGGCTTTCAACATAATACAAATGCAAAGCGTTAAATCGGCTTGCATCATAATACCAATGCAAAGCGTTAAATCGGCTTCCAACATAATACAAATGCAAAGCGTTAAATCGCTCTCAACATAATACCAATGCAAAGCGTTAAATCGGCTTTCAACATAATACAAATGCAAAGCGTTAAATCGGCTTTCAACATAATACAAATGCAAAGCGTTAAATCGGCTTTCAACATAATACCAATGCAAAGCGTTAAATCGGCTTTCAACATATTACCAATGCAAAGCGTTAAATCGGCTTCAACATAATACCGCAAATAGACAGCAATTATCAGTAGAAATTTACGAACCTTAAATTATTCTCAAGGTATTCCAACAAATCAGGCATGTTTACTGTAAGTGACCAGTCACTTGGCCATTGTCTCAATTGCTCTTTAGCTGCTTTGGTAATCGTACTTTTGCCAACTCGTCTTAGTTCATACCGTTGTTCTGGTGTAATTCCCATCATTTCAAATGGCCCTTGGAATTCATATGCATTGTCTAATCTCTGTGCATAAGTACAAAATCGCCAATCGCAAATTGTAACGTATCGCGTCGTTTCTGATTTAATTGTAATGGTTTACTAGTGGCTAAATCAAGTCGTTTTCTAATTCTTTCGCGATCGAGCTCTAGATTTCGTATAGCCTTTAAATCTGAACTTAAATTATGCAACAGAGATTGAATCAATGGAGTTCCACCCTCAATGCAAATTAATGCTTGCAGAGGTGAGATCTGCGTAGATTTTTGGATTGTAGAATTCAGTACTAATTGAATCTTCCATAGGCCGCTCGACCATTCTGATAGAATTTCAGTTTCGGTTCTTATAAAATTCATGATAGTGCGCATATATCGCTCTACTTGTCCATTAGAACGATGTACATCCGGTGTAGTGTAGTGATAAGAAATACCAAGCGAATCTAAATATTCAGGGATCTTCAAATTTTTGAAAATTGTTCCAGCATGCATCATGATTAATTTAGGAGTTCCGAACAAAGATATGAAATACTGAAAGGCCAATTTAGTTTTATCGGTTTTCACTGTTTTCAATGGTTGCAAGAAACAGTATTTTGTGAATGCATCGATAATTACAAGTATGTGTTTGTATCCTTCATGAGTCGGGGTTAGTAGACCTAAGCAATCAGCCTGCAGCACATGCATAGGCTGGGACGGTTTTTCAACATTCGAAACAAAACTCTGTAGCGGACCGGTGCGTGTCTTTTTAATAGCACAAACGAGACAGTGTTTGATATAATTTTTCACAAAGCTACGTAAGCGAGGAAACCAAAAATATTTCTGGATTGAATCAAATGTCTTGTCAATGCCAATATGACATTGTTCATCATGAAATATCCTTAATAATCCCAATCGACTTTGTCGTGGTACAAAAGGTTTTGGAAAACGGCCCTCAGAAGTAATAATAATGTAATGTAGAATACCGTTATGAACCATATAACGAGACGAGTCTAATCGGCCTTCTTCAAAATCTTTAATAAGCTGTAAAGTTTCCATGTTGCTGTGCTGTTCAACATACAACCAATAACTCTAGTACTACAGTCATGTTTTTGTAGCAATATACCACCGTAACAAATGGAACTTGCATCGGTGTGCAGTTCAGTGGACAAAGAAGGCTGAGAAATAGATAAAAGCGGTTTCGAAAGGAGATTACTGATTACATAGTTCTTGGCAGCCTCGTGTTCTCCTGTCCATACGAATGACTCGTTAAAACGTGTCAATTTGGTTATACAAGCGGTACGTGCTGCAAAGTTTGATATAAATTTGCGAAAATAGCCAGCAAGGCCCATAAATTGTCGTATTTGCTTGACGGAGGACGGAGAAGGTACTTTAACAAGAGCATCTATTTTGCGTGTTCCAGGGCCAATGCCTCGATTTTTTCTTGAAGGAAATGACACTCATGAATGTTAAATGAGAAACCGGCAGACGGTAAAGCCCTGAGAACGGTATTAAGAAATTGTAGTCCTTCTTCGACAGTTTTTAAAGGGATGAGAATGTCATCTAAATAGACGAGGGCTATTGTGTCCTTTAGGTTGCCTAATGCCTTATTTATGGATCTTTGGAAAACTGAGGGAGCGTTGGCCAGTCCAAAAGGCATACGAAGATATTCGTAGTGGCCGTCAGGTGTGACTAATGCGATTTTGTAAATTGATTCTTCATCAATAGGAATCTGGTGGAAACCTGAGGACATATCTAATGAAGTAAAAGAACGACCTTGGCCTAAACGATCTAACTGATCGTCTATACATGAAAGCAAGAACCGGTCCTTTCTGGTGTGAGCGTTGAGCTCACGGTAGTCAACACACATTCGGTATGTCCCTTCCTTTTTACTTACAAGAAGAATGGGGCTGGAAAAAGGGGACTCGCTTCCGTGAATTATACCGTTTGCAAGTTAATCTGTTATGATATTCCGGACTGCCTCCCGTTCATGCTCTGATAAGAGAAGATTATAGGTCAACAAAAACAACTTACTGATCTCAAATAACTTTAATTCCCTCAAACACACAAGTCAAACTACAAGCGGCCGTTTTTCACAAGCGCCAAGTGAATACTAACTGTGAACATTTCACGACTGTCGGCGGCTAAACAAAATTATATAAAACCAATTAGAGCAATCAATTAAATAACTTACGAAACATCGAATATGATAAAACATTCAATAAGAGATTTTAACAAGAAAATAACTGGATTGCGTAATCCAAAGCGGAACCATCTTCTTGTCGCTAACAATATTTATTTAGCAGTAGCAATTACACACACATATTACATCATACTGTATATGTGCAAATCATAACCGCACTGTGAATGAACTAATCGTCGCTCATTAGATTTGAGTTTTAGTTAAGCACAATTATTAAAGATTCATTTTTTATCATTTTTTGAATATGCACTTAGTCGTAATCATCTCATGTCATTTATCTCATTATCAATCATCAGCTAGATTCAACTTTTTGAATATTTGTTTAATTTAATAGTAATAATACGAGAATAAGGTTTATGTTTACCGGGAGTCTTGTCTTTGTGTAAAAACTGTGGACGCCTGTGTGCAATGTAATATTAATGAGATAATAAGGCTATTTTATATTATATTATATTTATATTGATCACGGTCGTATATACAGGTCTGGGAACCCTATCATTCGACTTGAGTCTCTTACGTGTCGTCAGACTCGTAGTTACCCTCTCCGCTACCGCGAAGCGCAAGAGTCTGAGTATATTGATACGATTAGGAATTAAATCATTCAAATTTTATGTCCCACCAAACAAAGATTCCGGTTGATAATAACCGCATATTTTCAGTGCAATATTTAACTCAGATTATGCATTATACACAATGACAGTCGCTAGAGAACATTCGTCGACTCATGCGCCACCCGTGACAATTTTTGCTACTACGCGACAGTCGACATTCAGCGGACTTACTTCTCATATAGGAGATAGCCTCGAGTTTCCAGACCTGTGTTTACGAGCGTGATACTGATAGAGCACGAACAGATTCTTTTCAAATATTTCAATCAATTGTTCCATGTTTGATGGTTCATTCTCCAAGATTGTTATGTATTCACCAATAAAATAGAATATATTATCCAATTTTTTATATATTTCTCCACAATCGTATGAAAAGTAGCAGTTTTGAGCTTAATGTTGCCATGAGACTTGAGACCAGTCTTGGTCTCGTCTCGTTTCGCCTCAAAAAGTCGAGACAAGACCATAGAATGAGTCTCGAGCCAAAAGTCGAGACCGAGACAAGACCAGAGTCGAGTCTCGACGAGAGTCTCGCGATAAACTTTTCCAATAGACTTTACTGGAGAGCAATCAGAGCAAATAGATAAATACTCACAAACTGCCGTAATAATAGTTGAATCAGGATGTCAATTGATGGCTAAGTTTCCGATTGATACAATTATTTTCCTACCGCTCTTTCAGGATATTTTTCTCATATTGAGCCTATATAACAGTATTGTTGCGTCAATTGTTCTTTCAGAATGAGTCATTTGATTCCATCAGGTTTGGTATCAAATTGAAGCTCGTACGAGAATTTCTCTAGTAGAAGTGTGGAGTAAGATATTCATAAGATGACAATTGTTTTTTCAAGTTAGTTAAAAGATGTCCATAGTAAATTTTTTTCAAGAAGTCACTGTAGAGAAGATAGTGGCTATTTGACCTTGATCGCTGATTGGTTTAAATCGCGGGCAAGTTCACGCAGATGATATTTAGTTGTTCACTCTAAATGTACTTGTAATATAACTCCCAATTTGTCCAAGAACTGAAATCGTCTCACTCCTGGAGATGACCCAGGTGGGATCAAAACTGTAGAGGAAAATAAATAATTTTTTCTTGACTGAATTCCCATATCTCCATTTTTCATCAATCAACTTACCAGTCAGCTTCATCCAACACATTCATGAGTCCTATTGTCTTTCAATGTTACTGTACTTTTGAGTGACTGTAAAAAATGAATAATTATATCTGAAGGAGTACCTTTGTTGATGAAATTTTTTTTTAAATTTGCGCTTACATCATTATCACCTACTTGTTATAATTAGCATATTGCTCTTGATTTTTCTAGAACTTGTATTAAATGTGATTCTGTTCTTCGTATTTTTGATGGAATGACATCAAATTGAGTTCTCAGCAAAACTAAAGTATTGATTAAGATTAATATACACAAATGGAAGATGAAATTACAAAATTATCACCTGAAGAATCAAATTTAAATTTCCCTAATTATCTGTCAAACCTTTTCAATATCAATAACAGTAACAACAAAATAAACAGAATTTAATAGTTGCCATGCAAGAAGTAGTAGGCTGATAAAAGACAGCATCAACAAATTTATATGAATAATCATGTAATCTTGATATGTTAATGTCACTAAATGACAGTTCTCAAATAACTGAATAAAAAGTTCTTACAGTGTGACTAAGTCTTCTAGTTACAGAGTTCAAAAAAAAATATAGAGTATAGTTTGCTTTGAATCTAAAGCTCTCGGGGATATAGGCTTAGTGTAAAAAACATAAGATAAATAATCAGTCAAATCCACGTTACCGTCTCTAAATTATACTTCCGATGATCCAATGTCAAAACTGTATGTTTTAATGAATTAAAGACCCCAAAAATCTAGAAAAGTACTCTTCATTTTCAAAAATATCTATTTCATGTAATGATTCGAGTATAACCGCCATCCGTCACTTCAACAATGACAGGTGTCACTTTGACAATGACAGCTGTCACTTTGACAATGACATCTGCCATTTTTAAATATGATCGATGCGATACTCTGTATCTATGAAACAGCGATAAAACCGGCCATAAAATTTATGGTTGGGAAAGTACTGTGTGACCGCAGAAGATTTCATATGATGAAATTGTGCAATAGGACGAGTCCCAACAGTAGCACAACACATTCAATTTCACTAAAAATTATCGACATATTGGAAGAGAATATTATGATACTCCAATTGACTTGTACTGGAAATAGATCGAATCCTGCAAAATACCTGATTATATATCCGTTTCTCATCTATTTTTATTGAAAATTATATTAGATCAGCTGAACCTGGCCCTAGGAAGAGAAAATCAATAATATTCTTTGATTTTCAGTAGCTTGAACTATATAGCTCGTTATCAAAGAAAAAATCAGAGTTTTGTTTTTCTTCATCCAATTCGGTGATTTACACATTGCAACTAATGCGTAAACTTAGCATGTAGGCATCTCAGATCTACCAATCATTGATAAGATCGCGTTCGTGAACCTAATTTAGTTTATATGAATTTATATCGAGAATAATAGAAGAAATTGGGTGTGGCGTGAGACACCAGTGTAAACTGGCATTAAATAAATCGAAATTTTGTTTGTAAGTCTTCAATTCTTGACTTAAAATATATAGCTTTGACCTCGTCATAATGTGCAAGTTAGCACATTTGTTGCATGAAACTATTTCCCATCTATATCTTAAATCCTTGTGGCTCCTGGGATCCTTTTTCTAATTCATAGAGGAGCTTGAAGACAGATCGCAGTCTCTATGTCAATGTTGTTATGTCATTGTTATATTTATAGCTACTTGAATATTGCATCCTTCTGATTTATTATTGATTAAAATATTATAATTTCTTCCTATTGCTACTATTTTATGATATTCGAATGTCAAATCTGACATCAAGTCAAGGAAACTGATTTGATTCTGTCTCTTACTTCTGGAAGACAATCTTCAATGATGATGACAATTGATTATTTCTCTAATTGTCTAATAGGTGGTACATGTATTAAGGGCCGGTTGATCCAAGTTAAGATGAAGTAACAGTTAACTATCCACCAGATAAACTTATTCCATCACTTCAACACGAGGTTGAAATTTTTGGATTGCTCCAGCTTATCTAATTCTCTAGATAGTTAACTGGCAGATTACTATCTGCAGGTTTGAAATAGTCTTATTCTTATAAAGTTGACAGCTTGGCTGTCAGATTTTCCGCAGAATTGAGGCTATGGTTCTTGTTTGTTTTGATTTTGTTAAATATATATCAAACAAAATAAGTAAATTAAAGGAGAATAGAGAACGATCGGTCAATTTGACGAACATTGAAGTCTTCAAATAGATAAATTTAGTCGAGAAATATAATTGATTCCAAACGAATTGATACAATTTCTTGGAAGGAAAAAGAAAAGATTTGGAATCAGTTAGAGACCGAATTGAATTCAACTTGTGGGCTGTATCCGCGCAATAGGAAAAATTTGAAGTTGAAATATGAATCATTGCAAAAAGATTGAAAAAAAAGAAAATAGAATTGAAAGATGAAGAATTAACGTCAAAAATCGAACTGAATAAATAGTATTGGAATCTCATGAGTTACTTTTGAAAGTTGAACAGAAGCGATTGGAGAGCTTCATTTGGAATATCTTGATCATACATTTTCAAATTTTTGTTCATTTTTTGAATTTTTCTTTGTTTCGCCCTGTACATGGAACATTTAAATGATATACTTTTTATTTTATAAGTTTACGTGATACAGGGTCGTACAAAGTAACAGATATTCTCATTTATGTAATCTTGTGATGGGGAATAAACTTTATTTTAATATAATATAAATCAATATCTAGAAAAATTATTGAGTTTCGAACTGAGTCATTATTGTCCCCATCTCCATTATTGCTTATGTTTACATGTATAATTCTGCATGCAGTTGTTATATGTATATGTATATTATGTTAAACTGGTTTTCCTACTTTGCTATTGCGCATGATTACCCCCTCCTAGGATGTAGGTGTGACTTATGGTGGTAAGAACTTATAAAATTGTAAAATGGGGAAAAAGGCAATCACTACTTTGTCGAGCTGTTATCAACTTATTAGAAAAGTTTATGTAACTCAACTGTATCTGAAGACGGAAGATAAATTTATACTTTTAAAAATCAAAAATCCTTGGAACCCAATTGGCGCAGTCGGTAGGATATTGAAGACACAGAGAAATCAAGTACAAAAATCTCATTTATGGCACTTTATCAAAAGTCTTACTTCAATATATTCGAAAACCTACGAGAACTACAAACCGGCTTCAACCTAAGCCCATCAGGGTCTAACCACGACCCATCTTTAACGGACGACTACACCAAATCGACAACTTGCTGCTCAGGTAACCAGACCACATCCTCATCATAAGGAAGAGTATTTGCTGATCGGTACCAGTTCACGTCGTCGAAGAGAACAGTCATCCGCAGAGGTACAACTCATACGACAACTTGTAGATTCCGGAGATGTCCGTCAAACTCACGATATTGTTAGCTATTTTACAGTAAGTAATTGTAAGCAACAAATACACGAATGGGTTAATCTAACAAAAGTTAGTAATAAATTTACCGAGAGACCGGCACAGTCTCACACACATTTGTTAGACTCTGTACTAATTAAAATAAGATTTTGAAAAATTTATGAGTAATAACTCATCAGAATCAGAAGATTCACAGGAATTAGATTTCGATCTAGAAATAGGAATTTCCAATCCTATTCAAATAAAGTTAAGACCAAGTCAGCTTTCAAAAACCATAGCAATGGCAAATATTACATTAGTCGAATTGAAAACTTTCACTGATGTAATTCCTCAATATGAAGGAAACATAAAATTACTCAGTAATTTCATTAAAACCATTGATGAAGTCTTTGCGACCACAAACACTTTAGCTTTATCTCCTTCACAAACAACATATTCATTTGGAATAATCAGATCAAAGTGAGTCCATAAAGCTGCAGAACTTCTTCCTGAAAATGATTTCCAGAATTGGCTAGATTCGAGAATATATTCAACAAATGATTTCACAGATAAATGATCAGCAGAAACTATACTTTTGGACATAATTAGTAGTGAATTAAAAGCAAATGCAGAAATCACTTTGAAATATATGTTGGAAAAATTCTTGCAATATAAATCAAAGATACTTTTAACCGAATATAACTTAGCTCAGGAAAATGCAATTATAATTGTGGAACAATGTGAATTATTGATAAGAAGTTAATTCAATTTTATTAATCAAAATCAACATACTTCACCACTTCTACGAAACGTAACTAATAATAGAGTACCATCGCGGAAATTCCCAGCTGACAATTTCCCTTCACATGTTGTAGACATTGAACCAAATTTTTATAGAAATAATATCCCTTTTGCATCCAAACAAAATGTTAAAAACGCCGTGCAAACTAGACAACGTTTCAACCAACAGCCTATGTCAATTCAGACCAGACAACAGCCCATATTGACTCAAACCAGACAGACTCAACCTATGCCGTTTCAAACTATTAAACAAAATCATTATATGGATTCAGTTGAACAGACAAACGGAGACGAAGAGATTAATGACTAAGAAATTGATCCAAATAATGATTTTTTAGACTTAGGAACAATGATAGACAAGAATATCACATAATGTCATCCTCAACAAACGATTTACCTTCATTACACCAATACTATTTTAATATATTTTTCGACACAGGATCTTCAATCAATTTAATGCAACCAGATTCAGCAGAAAAATTAAAATTGCAACAAAAAGATATAAAATCGACATTTGAAGCAGTAAATGGTGAATCTACCTGTAACAAATATGTAGAATTGGAAATTATTAAAAGATTAATCAAATGTTATATATATAAATTTCATGGAAATTATAATTTATTATTCGGAATGGAAGCATTTCGCATACTCAACATAAAATTGGATTTTGAAAATAATAACGTGATAATGGATAAAAAACGGTATAAATACCAGGATAATAAATATGTATCAGAGATAAATTCAATAGAAATTTGAAATTCTCATTTGAATCCCGTAGAAAAACGAAAATTAGATGTATCACTTGAGAATTATGAAGATTTATTTTCAAAAGATAATGAACCTTTATCGCACACAAATGTTCTCAGACATGAAATAATAATGTCCGATAAAACACCCATTCATATGAAAAATTATCGTTTATCACAAGTATATGAAAAAGAAATCGAATTACATGTAAATAAATTTATACAAGAAGAAGTTATTCAAAAATCACTTAGCCCCTGGCCCAGTCCTATCTGGATCCTTCCAAAGAAAGCAGTTGCGTCCAATAAAGAGAAAACTAGAATGGTTATCGATTTTACGAAAATCAATACACGAACAAAAGATGATAAACTCCCTATCACAAATATTGATACACTTTTTGATCACATTGGTAAATCAAAATATTTCACCACTTCAGATTCATACTCGGAGTTTCATCAAATAGTCATGGATGAATCAGATAGAGAAAAAAACAGCTTACTCCCCACCATGAGGACATTACGAGCTTTCGAGAATGCCTTTCGGCTTGAAAAATGCCCCACTAACGTTTCAGAAAATGATTAATACAGTTTTAGGAGAATTGGTAGATGATATTTGTCTTGTATATTTGGATGATATAATAATTTCAGGGAAAACCTTAGAAGAGCACATGATAAACGTAAGACGAGTACTTGAAAAATAACGAAAACCAAATTTGAAAATTCATGAAGATAAGTCAGAGTTTTTGCGGCCCGGAGCGTAATATTTAGGTTATATAATAAATCAGAATGGACTTAACACTGACGAAAGAAAGATTGTAAGTATTGAGAAATTCGATATCCCTAAGACTAAAAAAGAGATGAAACAATTCTAAGGAACCTTGGGATGGTACAGAAGGTTCATTCCAAATTTCGCGAAATTAACAGAATCGTTTACCAAGTGTTCAAAGAAAGATTTTCATATTGACATTTGTGATCACGAATATCGTGCTGCATTTGAAAACAGTAAGAAGATAATAGCTGAATCATCATTGCTACAAATACCAGACTTTAACAAAGAATTTATACTGACAACTGATGCTTTGGATTATGCAATCGGAGCCTATTAACTCAAACACATGAGAATCAAGGAACACCAATCTGTCACGCTTCAAAAACTCTAAATTCAGTTGAACAAAATTATTTAACTATAGAAAAAGAATTGAAAACAGTCGCTTGGGCCATCAAAAAATTTGGGCCATATTCATATGGAAGGAAATTCAAAATTTAAACTTAGGAAAATCAAAAATTAGTGACGAACATGGTGATAAAAATATAAGAATAAATAAAATCGAACAATAGAATAATATTGACCACTTTTACAGACTATGCAATGGACAACTGATTGAAATTTCCAAAAATAATGGATTCCATTTAATTGAGTTAGGCGAATGCAAAATAGAAGAGTCTGAACAATTAATATATAATAATTATGATATATATCAAGTAGAAATAGAGTTTACTAAGGTTACAAATAGTCTTATCAAGATGCAAGAGCAATTGAAAAGTGAAGAATATTTTGTCCAAAATATGTTAGATATATTGAAATTTAATCATGATGATCTGAAGGATCAAGTTATGAAATTATTTATGAGGAATAATGAGAGATTCAAACGAGGTTTGATTTACGGACTTGGATCCGTGATAAAAGCAATTACTGTGAATTTGGATTCAAATGATGAAGAACTTTATAATGAACTTTTCGAAAAGATGCAGAGTAATGAAATAACATTACAAAAACAGAACGAAATGAACTCATAAATTTCAACTGATATGTCCAAACAATTTAATCAACAATTAGAAAATACTTAGCACAATGAAGAGCATTTTCAAACGTTATTATCAATAGTTATATATAAATTAAATAAGAATCAAGATTTGCAGAGTATGATGGGTGTGAATAATCAATTATTAGAGTTAATATTGATATAGGAATTTTGTAAACAAATTGAAGTGAGTCTTACTTTTTGTTCTTTGAATAAAAAACATCCTAGAATCATCACGTATGATATTTTGAGGAAAATTTTTCAGAATAAAAATATATGGAACTCCAATGAATTGATTGAAATTCCCACATATGATAAAAAAGAGAGATTAATCACAATAAATGAAAATAAAAAATTATTTATAAAATCTGGGAAAGAAAATTATGTAATCAATAAATGTATATTGATAGACAATAAATATATGTGTATTACCCAATATCTTGAAATGAGTAAATGTATTTTGAATTCAATTGATGAGAAAAAATATGATAATTGTTTGTATCATTATATAAGTTTGGAAAATGATATTGAGCAAATAAGAAATACGAATGATATTATAATCATTAGTCCTAATAAACAGCAAATACAAATCAATTGTTCGAATAAGAATATACATTAACAAATTTAGGGAGTTTTCAAAATGAAAACAGATGAGAATTGTCAAATAAATAAGAGTATTTTCGAAATTGTGAACCAACAAAATAAAGAGATACAAATTCAGAATTTGGAGATAAACTATGAAAATGAAGTTAATGGCACAATGAATTCAATGAAAGAAGATAGAATAATAGAGCCTGTAACTGTTTTACCCGAGATAAAGAATTTGAAGTTAAGCCACAATTATCATTCTCATATGTTATATGTTTCAATAATTATAGTTGCTATGATATGTATTTGTAAAATAATAATAATGAAAGATGAGTTTTTTTAGAGGTAGAAGAATAGAAGAGAATAAAATAGAATTGAATCCTTCAGCCTAAAATTATGCGATATAGCAAAGTCTTGCAAGGGAGGAATTATGTTATACTAGCTTCCATACTTTGCTATTGCGCATGATTACCCCCTCTTAGGATGTAGATGTGACTTATGGTGGTAAGAACTTCTAAATGATTGTAAGATGGGGAAAAAGAGCAATCACTACTTTGTCGAGCTGTTGTCAACTAATTAGAGAAGTTCATGTAACTCAACTGTATCTAAAAACCGAAAATAAATTTATACCTTTGAAAATTAAAAGTCCTTAAAACTTAATTTGTATACTCCCAAGATCTCCTATAGAGATTAACATGAATGTTAAGTTGCATAGAATCGTAGCGCTATCTGCATCTGGTCTATAGGAGATACAGCGTGATTTCTGGAAATATATGCATGTTATACAAAAAATCACAGTTAGGTTTATTTGAAACTCACCTATCTGAGAGAAATAATAACCCAACATGGATTATTTTCTTATGAATACAGGACTGTATTCTTTTACACTCGAAATATCATACAGAATTCTGAATCATTCCATCTGTCAAAGTTGTTGAATCCTTCTCGAACTGTATATTGTTTTTGTTCAACTTGATCATTTTCAACAATTGAATCTACTATTTTCTCATCATCGTCGTCCTCGATATCCATTTTGGTATTAATTGAGAAAACGCATCTTATATTCAAATCCAGGCTCTTAAAATAACACGTACAAATATCAAAATATTTATTTCCGTCCCATTCCGTGTTTTTCTTTGCGTATATTCAAAAATATATTCTTGGTATAAACTTCCTCACGACCGGTTTGACTTGCTGATAGCTAATTTGCTGTTAACGGATATTTTTCCCAGTGATAAATAACAACTGAACATGGAGCAACAAAAACTGAAGTTATCAGTAGAATAATTTTTTTCTGAATACTTAACTATAGATGGAACAACTGGCCCTAAGAGTATCTAAAAGGACGTCAAAAGAGAAACTTCAGAAATTAGAATTAAACCCCAGAGCGACTGTTGGTATTACAAATTCAACGTGGGCTGTACGCTTAGATTATCCAACACGCAAGCGTATAGTACGCGATCACATATTCATAATTCCCAAAGCTGCTCAGCAAAATGGAAATAATTGTGTAATGCGCGAAATTTGAAAGACACATTATTTGTAGCGTGAGGATTTTCTGGTTCTTAGTGATTGTGAAGTGAGCCAGAAACTTACGTCTGGAGATTTATGATCCAGCTATGAAACATGGCTTTGCATACCAAACACATGGATACATATTTTTGGTAGAGTTTATAGCAAATGATGATCAGGTAGAACTAATTGATTCTCGCGTGTGAGAGTATATTATTTTGAAAAATCAAGACTCGAGACTAAGACGAGACTGACCTACTCGGGACCAGGGCAAGTCCATGACGAGACTGACCTACTCGGGACCAGGGCAAGTCCATGACGAGACTGACCTAGTCAAGACCACCACGAGACCGAGACGAGATTCAATGAAGACTCGTCTCGTCTCGTGGCAACTCTATTTAAACTTCAATTTCAATATGAAGACAAAGCTTTTATAGAAAACTATGCGACAAAAATTTTATAACACACTTACAATAATGTTCCTAGATGATAATTCCAAGAGTTCTCATAACTTTTTCAAATCCTTCATGTATTTCCATTTATTTTTATGTGTTTTCTATCTATTCAGCACCAACTTGGTGTTTTTCCAAATATGTATTCCATTTGTTGATATTTTGCTATATTGCTTATTCATATATTTTATGGCGAAATATAAGTTAATGACTAGATGAGTCGAAATAACCATCGTTCAAAAATAAAAAAATAAAATATTATAACTGAAACATAATGTATCTCTTAAACATCAATCCTTGATGTTTAAACGAGTCTTCAATAAAAAAACTATACTATAAAAACAGTTAAATACATTTCTCAGTATTCAAAAGTAGTCGTCAAAATGACATTTAGAAAACACAAAAAATTATATGTAATTGATTGCCACAAAAATTATGACGTGTCTGTGAATTTATAGTTTTATCCTTCAGTTTCAAATTGTTGATGCTCCCACTTACTAAAGAAATCGATGATATCAGTGCACACAACTTGACCATGTGATATTAGCCATCTGCATGCACTATGTTGTACCTCATGTTGGGTGAAGCTTTAGGTCATATTAGTCCGGCCAAGTCAGCCTCAAAAGTACGGAAATCCTTGCATAAATTCTCAAGAAGCTGAGAATTGGCATGAACGTTAGGGGTATACAGCAAAAACCAAAAATATATTTGGAACATGTAAATCCATTCGAAAAATACGAAGATAAGGAATTTATACGACTTTACAGGTGATGTGATTCATGAAAAATGTCAATTCTCTCAAATTGATTCCATTTTGACTGCAAATTATTACTTTTTTCATCAACAGATTCAAGAAGAAAACATTTGCCGTACTTATTTAAATCGTTCGTCCACAACTAGAGAATGGTCGTGCTAGAAGAAGAAAAGGCCGGCCGATCTCTGTGGAAATTCCAGTACCAAGTACAATTGGATATTTAGCCATACGGAATTATCAAAGCGAGTCAGGTATTGTGAATATGTTCGTCACGTACAATCGTTGTTTCTCACTATAATAATGTTAGCACACCCCAAATTTGTCTGCCTCTTACTCTCATGTGTTTTGTTTCGTTATAGTGCACTTACATGGATTTTTGCAAGCTACCATATCTCGCATTACTTACAGAGTTGTAAGAGCTATTGCTCCACTCATATATGAGTATATATATTATCCTAGTAATGAGAGAGAAATATTGAAAATAGAAGAAAATTTTCATAACGTAGTGTACATCCCGAATTTAGTTGGGGTAATTGGTTGCACATACATCAAGATGAAAAATCCTGGTGAAAACCCATTATTGTATATTAATAGCGAAAGATTTTTTTCTTTGAACGTTCAGGTGATAATAAACAAATACATTAGTGAACTATATACTTTTATCAATTTGTCTGACTGCAGGTTGTGTGTGATGCGAACGCTAAAATCTTGGACATAGTCGCAAGATTGCGCGGAAGTGCACATGATTCCAGAATAATTATAATTTAAATACCCGATTCGAGGTACTTATGAATCTCATTATAAGATATAATCATTCATTAATTAAGAAATGTAGACAGGTAGCATAGACGGCATATTGATTGACGACAATAGCCCTTCTCATAGTTGAACATTTTTTGTGCGCATGCCTCGACATCCACCATGTTTTTCAATAAAAATATATAATGTTATTAGTTTAAAAAGGAGCAAAATAGCGCTGTTGTTATGGAATATATTACAGCGATATGCGTAGTAAGTCATTTTCGGACAATTGATATTATTTTATCAGTTTTCCAAAGACTTGTGTCGAATCTCGTCGAAAACTTTTTGAATCAACATTGCAAAAATATCTGGAAATTTGTCCAAAATGTGTTGAATTTGATCTATTACTGTATTTTTTTATTATTATTCTCTATATTCAAAATTAATATTGTATTATTCAACTTGAACCTAATATGAATATAATTGTCATCCTAACCTATCAATAACTTCTGCTTTATTACCACCTTGAGGACGAGTATGGCATTTTAATCATCGTCGTTATTGTATGAAGCTATGAGTTTCTACTGTCGAATGGACTAATAACACACCATCAATCAATCTTTCATTTGATTGAACTGATAATAATGTTGCCCAGCCAAATTTATAAAAAGTGCCCGAAACTTTCACATTGCCGCCTCTTAGAATAGCGGACACGCATGCGCATAACTAGTCGCGAAAAGGTCCATGGATATCCATCGTCAGAATTTATGCTCACTCTGGTTCTAAATCCAACATATACACCTATAGATCGCTACATCGAGGCTCATATAAGAAGTAGGAATGTAATTGAAAGATTGTTCGGTCGGTGGAAGAATAGATTTCACTGATTTTTAATGGCATGCAAATGTCCCTAGAAACATAAAAAGCAAGTCTCATTGCTTTGGCAGTACTACATAACATTGCTGTTGACGAAAGGCGGAACGATGCAGATGATAATTATATTTTATTATAACGCTTTCATCAGCTTCACCTGTATCTATGTAACAGAATCTTTGAACGTGAATTTCACCCACTCAGAAACGTCAGAATAAATTGAAACCTTGCAGACTTTTCAAGGACTGATGTCAATAAAATTATTAGGCTTATTCCATTATCCTGATAAGGATCATCAGAAATAAATATTCGCTTCCAGAGCAGGAGCCTGCGAATCGGCTATCACATTCGAAGAACGCAGCTCAATTAACTGTAAGCGAGTAGACCGCCGTGCGAGCCAAGCGAGCTCCGTTGATGATAAGCTGCTTTGTAGGCGAAGCAAGCTATTTTTCTCATCGTAGATCAAACTGAAAAATGGAAATTGAATTATAGTTTTAAAAAATTAGAAAACACGCTTCCACGGTAAATCGAACTAAAAAGTGAAAAATAATTTTTAATATAAAAAAAAACTGACGTGACCTACTTGTACATAATTGAATATATATATACATATATATATATATATATATATATATATATATATATATATATATATATATATATATATATATATATATATATATATATATATATATATATATATATATATACAGGGTGCAACAGAAATGAGTACATTAATTTTAACCAGTGATAGAACCCGTCAAGCATAACAATTTTTCTTAATAACTTTTTCTCGAATTCTAATCTTTTTTTAGCATTTTTAAACCCCTATAATTCAACGAGTCGTTGAGGTGCATAATTATCGGATTCAGTAGCAGTTACAACCCTGGTTACAACGAAACAATTGATTTCGACATATGTGAGTTATCAATTCCAGATCAATTCCTTTAAATAAATTTTGGAAAAAATCGTCTAATTATTATTGTCACAAAAGTTGAAACCTGTAAAAATGTCAAGCTCTTCTATCTGCGAGTCCGCAGGCAGTGTAGGATTAGTTCGGCGAATTTATTCGGAACGATTTCAGAATTGTCATTTTTCACTAAAAATTGAATTATTGTGGTTATGCTCATGTATTTGATGTCAAAATATTGTGCACTCACACATAATGATGAAAATACCATGAGATATTGAGAACTTATCGCTTACCTGGAACTTAAAACACCAGATAAAATGAATAAAATACATTAATTTATAAATGAAGCAGCTGTGAACTAGTTTTTTCTCATATTATTACAAACTTCACAGTCAGGTCGTTGTGATGAAGTATGCCTCGTAAATTGATCTGTTGAACAAATAGAATATTGTATCTCACATTTTAAAAAATATTTAAAATCAATTACAAAACTCAGTGTGATACATTTGTAGGTTAGGTTTTCTATTTTTCAAGAATAAGCTCTTACAATTTTTGCGGGAATATTTCCAGTTGAATTATGCATTGAATTAATTATTTTAGAATTGCATTCCATTTCATATTTCACCGTTCACTTTAAATAAATCGTTGAATGATTTTCTCTTCATGTTTGAGAGCCAACAGTAATGAAGTAAGCTGAGAGCAGCAGCTACTTTTTAGTTGATCGTAGGTGGCAGCACAATCTGACCCATATTCTAACTGTGTTACAGGCTGTATTCAGACTATTCAAATCAGCTGATTCAAGTATAATGCACTCGTGCTGACAATCTAATGTTCAAGAAATGTACCAACTATTTGAAAATACACGTGAAATTCCTAAATAGAAATAAAATTTCTCAACAATAACATATAAATACGATCAATATACCAAATTGTTGTTTCAGAGATAAATTTGATCCTCCTTGCAACATATACAAAAATAGAATTATCGAGGTGAGCGAATATCAGTTTATTATTGGAATACTGTTATTTTTTCAGTTTCAAATGAATGATTGATGAGACTATGATGGTTTGAAGTTTCAAAATAATCATTTAAGTCGACAGCTGTCATTCTTCCAACAAATGAAAGACATTCAGTTCTAACCATAGGCGCACTATGAAATTTTTAACCAAACTTTGTTGAATTTTCACTCGATATCCAGGAGACTTACAGAAAAAAGTTATCAAGAAAAATTGTTAGGCTTGAAGAGATCTATTGCAGGTTAGAATTAATGTACTTATTTCTGTTACACCCTGTATATATTCTGAGAAAATTAAAAATTGATTCACTTTTGAATATATATATATATATATATATATATATATATATATATATATATATATATATATATATATATATATATATATATATATATATATATATATATATATATATATATATATAGATATATATATATTATATATATATATATATATATATAGATATATATATATATATATTATATATATATATATATATATATATATATATATATATATATATATAAAACGATGTGACTTTGTGTTTGATTATATATATCATTGGATATATATAATCAAACACAAAATCTCATCTTTCCACAGTTGATCATCGTTTTGGATTTACCCAAGAGATTCTCAAAAACTGTCAAGTATAATGCGCTTTCAGCCAAGTCGGTTGCTAAGGAAACAGTAGGCCATTATTCTTATACTACAACATTCCTAAATACTGATTTCCAAAATTCTACGACTACCAACAGATCTGAATTTAAGCGCAAAATTGAGAAATGAATTCCTTGTGAAGTGCACTTTGGGTTCAATCTTTTGTTATGAAAATAATAGGCAATCATTCAAATGCGACAGCAGACTGAAATACCAGAATTACTATACTCTACACCTGATCGTTTCGAATTGATGCGAAAAATTCCAAAGGACTGTCAAGTAAAGTGCACTTCCGGCTCGGTAGATCTCAATTTAAATAGGATATTAGCATCCAGACGGTATAGTCGTCCTAAATATTGAATTCAAATAATCTACGTTCAATCATTTTGGATTGATGCGGAAAACTCAAAAAATGTTTCGAACAAAGTGCTCTTCCGACTTAATCGATAGAAATCGTAAAGCAAAGTATACAAATAGATATTATGAAAGTGCATGATACAAAATTCAAATATTTCACGACTGATTGTTTAGAATTTATGCGTAAAATTCGAAAAGTCTGTCATATACAGTGCACTTCCGCCTCAGCCGATTGTTACAAAAATAGAAGATGACCATTGGGATGCTACAGCAATCCTAAATGCTAAATTCCAGTATCCTACGGCTGATCATTCTGAATTCAAGCGGCAAATAAAAAAAAAGTCTCAAGTTAAGTGCACTTCCGGTTCAGCCGATCACAATCATAATGCAAGATGTATAATAAGATGTTATTGAAGTCCTTCATACAAAATTTCAATATGCTATGGCGGATCATTCTATATTTATGCAAAAAAATTCAAAAATAGTATTAAGTAAAGTGCACTTCTGGCCTGGCCGATTCTTACAAAAATAGCAGATAATTATTCTGATACAACATCTAGTTCAAAAACTGAATTTAAACATCCTACGATTGACCTTTCTGGATTTATAAGAGAAATTCGAAAGAAGTGTCAAGTAAAGTGCATTTCCGGTACGGACGATTGGAATCATATTGCGAGGTGCACAACTAGATCCTATACCAGTCTCAAATACAAAATTTAAACCAGCTCTGAGATTCGCGAGTTACGCACGAACGCACGCACGCACAAACATACGTACCGACATCAAGCCAAAAATAGTCGAAACGGATTCAAGGATGCTCAAAACGGATATATCCATCAAAATCTCGATAGGTGAATTCTGTCGGTTTCACAATACTTGTTATTTTGTACAAGTGAGTAATAAAGTAATTGACGGAAAAATCAATGTTATTGTGAACAAAGCGTGGGATGTTTTGTATCATATTTTCATACCAACTCTACATCCAGAAATCGTACCAATAGTATATTCAGGACAACCGATATCAAGCACCTCATGCTTCTCCCACAATAACATCAATTTTTCCGTCAATTACTTTGATTCAATATTAAAAATAATTTTTCACTCTTTAGTTTGGTTTTTCAAGAAAGTCTGTTATTTAGTTTCTTCAAATTGTGAGTTTTTATTTGAAATAAATTTTTAATCTATTTTATCCGAAATTATGATTCATCTGGTAATAGTGATTTTCAGGAAAGCGAGGATGATAATAATCCAGGAGATAATAGGAGACAAGATCGTGATCCACATTAATTTATTTAGGCAGAAATATATCAATATCTATTTTAACTAGAATATCCCAATACTTATTGGTATAAAAAATTATGTACAAAAAGAAAATTAAACGCATACAATGAAAATAAGAATTCAGAAAAAAATATTCATAAAGTTATATATCAGACGTTTCTACAGCCTTCTTCAACATTTCATATTTCAGTTCGTGGATTTGCTGCTTCCATCGTTTTCTCATATTATGTAGTTCTTTTGCATGATTTATCTGAACTTTTATTCTGCTTTCATAAATTTCAAGGTTAATTTCTTCATATTCACTCATATTATATCTGGGCGTTCTTTTCCTCTTCTTCGTTATCACTGCTGCTGTTGAGCCCTGTATTTCTTTAGTAATACTAGTGCTCCGACTGAGACTCGGTTCCAAAACATTACTACAACAAGGATCTATTTGGACAAGAGATAAAGAATAGGTGTGAGTTGATTCTTGATCATTAATTGAGGTTGAAGTCTCCTGAATAGGTAATTCTATTTCAACATTGGCATTTGATTCTAGATACTTGTTTGAAGCTGATGTGCTAAGACCTTACATATGTATGTGTTTGCACAGCCAGTTTCCTGTTATTATAAAAATAAATCATGCATTATTACATCATGAACGTCGTTCATGACATATTCATCTAATTGATGTATAGACATGTCTTCACTGAAAAATTATTAAATTCACTTATATCGTCAGTGAAATCCATAGGTACCAACCATTTGATTTCATTATCAATTTCATCAGGTACTATTTTTGGTGGTCCACCTTCAGTTCCAAAATGATGTTTACTCCGAACTCCCGGCAAATAAAACCCCCGAGAAAAAGCCCCGGAGAAATGGGTGCTTTCAATACGTTCGATAACAAAACCAAAAATCATAAACAACAATTCTATATAACGTGTATAAGTTTTATTTATCTATTAGCGTCAATAATGATATGGTGGAGTGAAACATTTACATACATTTGATTTTTGGGCATGTTTAAGAGACTCAAGAATATACTTGTTTTCTGAAAAGTTTCCAGAGGTCCCTGGATAATAACGAAAAACTGATTTTGGTCGATTGTTTATTATGTGAATAATTTCTGGGTCGCACATGAGGAAAAGGGTTTCAAGTGAAAAAGTTGAATACTATTATTACCCAGACAGTGGCATTTTATTGTTGATTCATATTTGATGCCTCAACTCAAGCTAATACCTAGCTTTCATATTTTTAATAAATATGAAACAATTAAGAGTAATAAATGTATGTGAATGTTTCACTTCACTATATCAGGATTCGCGGTAGCGAATCCGACGAGCCAGAGAGGTTAGGTGTCTCGGCCCAAGCTACACCTGAAGCATTTACTGGAGTTTTGTAGCGCTATCTCCTTTCCTCGTGTGTTCGTAAGTGTAGAAAGAGAGAGAGCTCCGAGCCGTTCTGTGACTTGAACTCACAGGCCGCCATGTTTATTCAGACCTCCATGGTTCGTTCATAACGAGAGAGAGATAATTGTTTACGCAAGGCCCAATAAGGTTTGATTTTGTGTAATTAGTAAAAATGAAGTATTACAAAGAAATTAATATTTTTATCTTTCAATAGTAGTGTATCATACACAACCAGAGAGTTAGTTGTCGGCAATTTTTGCAGATATAAACTTCACAATATCTTTTCATTCTGAAATATATAAATCTAAAACATATAGTTCATGTTAAATATCCACTCTACTAGAAATACATAATAAAAAAGATAGTCGCTTTATCACATTAAATTTCAAAAACTCTAGAACATTTAGTGTAATCAAATGATGGACCACGATGACACAGTCGGAACAAGTACTAATCAGTCTAACAGCGTTCACTCAATCCATTATATTATGCGTGAACTTAAATTTTTCGACCTTTGACTGAATTCAATCGAGTTATAGTAGTCAAAAAAATCCGAAATTTTGTGAATTGTTTATTACCAAATTTTACAACAGAGGGATGCCATATCATACTCCGAGCCAAACTGAAAAACTTTAAAACATAAATTCTTCCATTTCATAATTCTCAACTGAAAAACATATACTTTGGATTCTAAGCCAATATTACCAAATTTCACACATGAAAGATGTGAAATCATACTTCGAGCCAAACTCAAAAACATCAAAATAAATTTTTCGATTGCTTTATTTATAACTTTATAGTTTAATCAATGAAACTTGAATCTCCAAAACATATATTCTTCCATTTTCCAATTTATGAAACTTCAAGACATGAACTTAGTTCAATTTAAGTTTTAAAAGATTACCTTAAAAAGGTAAGAAATTACGAGCCAGTGAGTTGATCGTCGGCAATTTTGTCAGACATGAATTCCTCAAAATCTGATCATTTTAAAATGTATAACTCCAAAACATATACTTCAGATTAAACACAACAGAATTTCATAGATGAAATATGTGAAATCATACTCCGAATGAAACTTGAAAACTCCAGAATATGAGATCTTCAATTTTTTAGCTCCTAACTACAAGACATATATTTATTGTAGAGCCAATATTACCAAATTCACCAATGAAAGATGTGAAATCATACTTCGAGCCAAACTCGAGAACTCCAAAACATACATTTTCATATTGTTCAATCTATCACTCCAAAACGTATGCTTATGATGTTCAAGCCAATAGAACTCCAAGCTCCAACATGTTTATTTTTTTATTTTTTTATTTCTAATCCCAAATAATTAGTAGTTAGTTCATTTTAAATTTTAAAAAAATTACCTTAAAAAGGTAAAAGCTAACGAGCCAAGGAGTCAGCCGTCGGCAATATTTTCAGATATAAACTCCACAAAATACTCTCAAAACGTGAACCTCTAGGTTAAACCAAACAAAATTCCACAAATGAAAGATATGAAATCATACTCCGAGCCAAACTCCAAGACATAAATTTTCAAATTGTTTAATTTATAACTCCAAAACGTATACTTATGGTTGAGCCATTGAGAATTGTTGTTCATAACTCTAGGTTTTATTAACAAACATAATGGAAACTTCCTTATATACCTAATTTATAATATTCGTTACATGAACTTTCTTCGATTCTTATCACAGGGGGGCTTTTTCCCGAGGTTTTTCTTCCCTTGAGGTTGTATTTCCGGGTTTTTTTTTCAGGGCTTTTTTCTGGGGTTTTATTTTCCGGAGTTTTTTTTCCTGTTACCGTTTACTCTATGCAGAATTGTTAGACTTGGTATTCATTTTCATACGTTTCCATTGTTCTTGAATTTTTTTCTCATCTCTTTGGAAGCCATTGACTGTAAAATTATTATAAATCGACTGCCAGCATTTATCTCTCTTTGGATAGGATCTAGAATCTACAGTTTTGCTCGCGATTACTACAAATGTTCCTATCTGATCAATTAAAAAAAAATTTCGTCTGTACGACCAATTTGACTCTCTTTTACTAATTTTTCCCTATAATATGAGAATATTCCCGATTATACATCTTATTTGATAGGGAAATTCAATACTTACAACCATCACAATAATTCTTAAGGAAAACAGATGAATGTCTGTTGACAGCTGATAATTTAGGACGCATGCGTATAATCTCCATGGGCCATAGTCAATCAGACGTAAGTTTTCAAAACAGGACTATGTAGTTCAGGCTTAAACGAGGTCTTATTATAACTAAGAATAAATAAATTCAGACTCGGTCCAAGTTCGAACTAACTAGGACTGGTTTAGACGTAGTTTTGCTGTTCTACCATGAATACGGCTGTAAGGCCCAGCGCACACGGCGCAGCTATTTTGTGACTAAGGTTGCAAACCAGTTGAGCGTGCAACTGTTTACGACAGTGGCAGTGTGAATAATAATGATATCTTTCTCATCTGAATCGGAATTCGACATGGCGAAGGCGAAAATCAAATGAATAAATGACACCATCTGATCTGCAATCAGTCGTGTCCGTGTGCGAACAGAAGTCTCGTTCTGGCTGCAAACTGGTTGTTGAGTGCAACTGATTCCAGCTTTGGTCTCAAAACAGTTGCGCCGTGTACGCTGAGCCTTAATCTTCAACAAAATATGACCCTTACATCAACGACGAAACGACTAATGGATCGCTATTTGAACAATTTATGTCAACTCAGTAAGATGAAGATGAAGAAGTTGAATACGGAGACCCAATATTATATTAAACTTGAAGGTAATTTCAGTTGCGGTATGTTGCGCTCAGTTGCATTCGGGCGGCCAAAAAGATAACCTGGTAAGCTTGGATCAGTGCTCCAAGTTAGACGGTCTTGTTATAAGGGTTAGATGAGTGTTCACTATCTCTATCTCTTCAAGTCTTTCTTCTGTTCTCTTTTAAGAAATGTCAAAGGTAGTAAATATTAAAAGTGTGAAGTTTATGAAATTATTTTTGAATTCTTTTCTAAGATAAGCTTTTCTTTCACAAAGAAATGTGAATAAAGCACGGTTATTACCTACTGTAATACTGAACCTGTCCTCAAGTATCAAGTATATACACAATTTAATTTTCTTGCTCACATGCATCCTATTCACAGAAAAAGCACAGTTCATATGGGACAAATGGATTACAAAACTTTCCTACACTTGTATTTATAATAAGGTAACCTTCCCCATTATCATATTTCAAGAAGACTACTAGATATCTCATATTCATCCTATATAAATTTTGAATTACGCGGGTATTGCTCACCTCAAGACATGAACTATAAATTTTTGGCTACATCTGTGACTGAAGCATACCGTAGCTTACCGCAACCAAGTGAACGGAGGTGAATGGGTATGTCACCTGAAATCATCTTTTTTTAGAAGACTGTGGAGTGGGCCTACCGGAGAAATCACGTTGAAAAATACCCGCCAAGTACACTACTTCATAGGTGGTGTGGAGACGTGTGCATATTATCAAGAATATAACTTGAGAATGGCTTCTTCTTAAAAATGGCGAATATTGGAGTGAAAGTCTGGAGACTATTCTTGTAGAGAAATGAAAGATCTACAATCTTTGTCTGAGCTATCTCTATCATGAAAATGACCATTTCGTAGAAAAATTCGAAAAATCTATTTCTGCAAACTTTGACAACGCATAAAACTTTTTGCACACACGGAATCGATTGGGACTTTCAGCAACTTCATTATAATGGTATCCCTAACGTTCATGTCAATTTTCAGCTTCTTGGGAATTCATGCAAGGGTGAATTCCTATTTTGACTGGACTAGTAGATGATATCTAGATGGAAAAAACTGCGGACAGTTACGACGGAGAATGATTGTAAGAAAGCTACGGAAATAAACTGCGCAAGCGTGGCAATCAAATAAGAATAGTCAGATTACGGTTCGCCAAGCCCGTAAAATGACAAACATATGATGTAGGTGAAGAGTTCCTATTTCTATAAAAAATGTTTTTATCTATTCGCTGATCTCTAGTTGCAAATAACACCTTCCTGACATTATTTCAGGAAAAGCAAATTAAGTTAATCGTGTGATATAGGACTCCTCCCATCTAGATACTATAAATGATGTAAGGATGTAGCGACCAATTTGCATTTGTCACGGGCAGATCTTAATCCCTACTAATATTATAAATGCGAATGTAGGTTTGTTTGTTTGTTTGTTCGTTTATTTGTTTGTTTGTTACGCTCTCACGCGTAAACTACTGAGCCAATCATATTGAAACTTTGTACACATATCAAGGACATCCAACTGGTCAATATTTAACATTCAATTTTGATGTGGAACTGCATTTGGGACGTTCATGGGACGGAACAGTATACAAAAAAGAGACTACAGCACATCAGCCGACACAGTGCTCACTGCATTCTCAGATTGCAAGCATTGCAAAACTAGAATACAATAGAATTTTCGTTTATTGTTCCCAAGTAATCCATAAGAACCAATCTCTGACACCACAGAAATGTAAGATCTATCCGATGATGTAGAGTGCATGAACGATCTCGATAAATACTTTTTGGACGTTTTTATTTGAAGCTATATTTTCATAGATTGTAATTTTTTTTTGTGGAAAATTTTATTCATGTGATTTCTTCTTCATCTTTCTGGCCGCGTGATCGGAATTTGTGCTTGATAGATGGTGTTGTTTGCAGTTTTCATTGCCACGGACCATTCATCGCAATGAGTTTATAGAATCTAGGATCCAAGTCTTGGCTTTCTTGGGCTTGGCTATACTGTACTGATGAGTCCTAATAAGGACGAAATATATGTCAGAAGCTGCATCCCAGATCTTAGATGATGGTGGCCTCAGCCTCGACTCTTAGGTTTGAGTTTTCATGGAATACAATCCTTTTTAAGAATCATTCATTTTTTGAATGTGCCATAGCACTTCACGTATTTCACAACTTTTTTTGTGTGACATTTTGTCTCTTCAGTAAAATAATTATTATTGAGATCAGTAAGTACAGTTTACCGATTGAGAATAATAAATATTTCACGAAATCAGCTCTCTACTTTTTGACTGAAATGCTTACAAAATTTTTTACACTTTTGGAAGATCTACTCACCCAAAATATGGATCCGAACTTTCTCTTTGAAATTGAATTACTACTGATGATTAGTTAATTGCTGTCAGCTGTCAAGTCTAACATTTTATTGTGAATATTCAGTTGCAAATGAAGATAAATGAATAAATATTTTTCGTGAAAATTCACAATTTTTTACTCACCTCCTTTGCTCGTGGGCGGTAATCTAGCATAACCATATCAACAACAGTTTTCTGGTGGAAATCAACATACCACTTTGAATGAGGGTTTGGTAAACACATGAGAACGCCCAATCGCGCAAGGAATTATTTTTTACAAGTCAACTTTTCAAGTGAAGCAAATATGATAATGAACTTGTTCAAAATAGAAACAATGTGAGAACACAAAGTTTTGTATGAAGAATCAGATTACTGTTGTAGCTATGTATGATTCGATTGATGTATTTATTCGTTCCATCATGCTACAAATGCCACATAATAATCATATCATAGTTTCAGACATGTTTATTTGATCTGTGCCACTCTATGGAACAAACTCATAGGTTTGGAGTTTGCGCGTATTATTGCCACGGATCACAGTAATTCTCCTCTGCGAGCAAGGTTGAAAATTCTTGTCTGGCAATCAAAATTGAGGCAACTGTATGTATCTTGTTAGGTAACGTATTCAAAAAGATATCTTCAAATTTTCACCGTTAGGTCGTTAAAAATGATCGGAGTCCATTTACAAACGGATCGGGCATATCTGACTAGATTGACGAACGCTTACGACTACTTACATTAGATTTGTCCGATCTGATGAACGAAAACGTCCAAAGTTTCCCTTTTACCGCATATGAACTCACACTCGACTTTTTCAGAGTTTAATTGTTTAAAATATAAATAAAATATTCTGGATCATCTGTTGGGTACCCATTATTCTTATTATTATTATTTTGTTACACTGCCCAACAGATATAAATCCACTATCTGGGCAGAAAAAAAGTACAAGATATTAGAGAATTATTAATTAAATGAATCATGTGAAATCTAAAGGTACTTCATATCTAGACATGTTTTTTAATCAATTTAGGAGTAAAAAGAAAGATATCTACATTTGCAAATTTTGAATCATATACGGAACACATTTGATGAAAGGGCGATAAAAGATAAATGTTAGTTCTAGGAATAGATAGATAGAAGTAACTAGAATGTCGAGTGTGAAGAAATGGAGTGTGGAAGGGTGAAAAGCTTAGAGATACAGGATCGTCAATCTCACCGTAAATCAATTTGGGGGGATAAAAAATCTAATTAAACTCACGACGTTCATATAACGAATGAAAACCAGATATTTCCGAAAGATCTTTGTAGCCAACAGTATGATCTGGATAGTAACCAAATTTTTTCAAATATATATAACGTAGGATTTTTTTTTTAATTGTTTCAATGTGGTCCTGATGTGTTTCGTAAACAGGACTCCAAATAATAGAGCAATACTCAAGCTTGGAACGAGCAAAGAAGTGATATAAATAGAAGATTGCGAAAATATGGGTCAAATCGTGAGTATTGCGTATAACAAAACCGAGCATTTTGATTGCTGCCTTATAGATATTATACATGTGCTCAGAAAATGTCAATTTAATATCGAAAATAGCCTCGAGGTCTTCTATTTTAGAACATCTAAGTGAAGTTATATCATTAATTGTATAATTCATGTTCATAAACAAAGCTCTTCTGGTGTAGGACATTATAAAACATTTGTCAGTATTTAAATTCAATTTATCAGAAGAACACCATTGGATCAAGTGATAAAGGTCTACTTGAAAAATAAGACATTCATTCAAGGAGGTCACAGAATTAAAAATTCCAAATCGTCTTCAAATAAAAGTTTTTCGCAATGTAAAATATCAGATATGTCATTAATAAATAGAATGATTAGAAGGGGACCTAAAATTGAGCCCTGGGGTACACCTGGCGGAGGAGAAAAATTAAAGGATTTATGTCCAAGAAAATTAACAAATAGTTTACGATCAGATGGATAAGAAAACAATAAAGTAACTAACGATGACGAAATGAAGGAGATAGACAGCTTTTCAATCAATATACTATGGTCCAAACGGTCAAAAGCCTTAGAAAAATCAGTGTATACACAATCAACCTGATCTTGTTTGTCTGAAATTTTGGAAACATAGTGGGTAAAATAGGAGAAATTTCTAGCAGTAGAGCGCTTCTCGGTGAAATCATGTCGATAAAAAGATATTTTATCCCTAATTTTTGAATAGATTGTGGAGTAAGTATTTTCCTCAAATACCTTGCTCAAATTGGAGAGAACAGCAACCGGACGATAATTTTTTATATTAGAAGTGCACCCAGTTTTATAGATTGGTGTTATCTGAGTGAGTTTCAATATATTCGGAGAAGTTTCTGCTTTCAAAGCTTAATTAAATATATCAAAAAGAGCATTAGAACAGGATATGAACAATCTTCTATTGAAAAACCAGGAATCAGATCAAGATCACTAGTAGAACTAGATTTAAAATTATCAATTGATTCCATTGTTTCATCCCTGCTAATATGATTCAGTGTTATATTGTTATCGGACACTACAGAAAAAGTAGGACAGTTATTGTAAGAGGATGGAGAATAAACCGATCCAAAGTTCATTTCTAGTGGATTTAAATTTTTATCATTGAACATCATGGTATTTGGAAATGTAGATGATTTTCTTTTGGAATTATTAAATTTCCAGAATGAACTTGGATCTGACTTAATATCAAGCTCGCATTGAGAAATATAGTTGTCGTAAGCGTTTTTAATGTCTTTTCTCAATTTGATACGTATTTTATCATAAGCAGTAATAGAATCAGAATTGTTTACAATTCTTTTTTCACTCAGCTTATGAGAATGTTCTTTTTACGTATGTCAGCTTTGATCTCAGGTGTGAATCAAGGCGGATAATGTTTTGGAGCAGGTGATTTAACACACATATATCAAAAAATCAGATGTGGACATCACGTGACTTACTCGTACATCATTGGATATATATAATCAAACACAACATCTCATCATTCTACGGCAAGTCGGTTGCTATGGAAACAGTATGTCATCATTCTTATGCTACAACATTCCTAAATACTGTTTTCCAGAATTCTACATCTAACAGTTCTGAATTTATGCGCAAAATTCCAAGATCGACAAGTATAGTGCACTTTCGACTTGGTCGATCTCAATGAAAATAGGATATGAGCATCTAGACAGTACTATCATCTTGAATACTGTATTCTAATACTCTACGTTCAATCTTTTTGGATTTATGAGGAAAATTAAAAAATGTTTAGAGTAAACTGCACTCCCGGCTTAGCCGATCACAATCAAAATGTCAACAACTAGATGCTATAAAAGTGCTCAATACGAAATCTCGATATTCTGCGAGTTACTATTTTGAATTTATGAGAATAATTCGAGAAGTCTATAATATGAAGTGTACAGTATACTTCCGGCTTAGTTGATTGGGACGAAAATAGGACATGATCATTTGGATGCTACAACAATTTCAAATGGTGAATTTCAGTATCCTATGGCTGATCATTCTAGATTTATGCGGAAAATTCAGAAAAATATCAGGTGAAGTGCACTTCCAGTAAAGATGATTGCAACCATAATGCAAGGTGCACATCAAGATCCTAGATCATACACCAGTCTTTCATACAAAATTTCAGCATTTTACGTTTGACGAATTCTAAGATTTGCGAGTTATGCACATACACACAAACATACGTACATATGTACCGACATCAAGCCAAAAATAGTCAGAATGAATTCAGGAATACTCAAAATGGATATATCTACTAAAGTCTCGATATGTGAATTTTGTCGGTTGCACAATATTCCCTTGTACTTTTAGACCGTCAAATAGTCGTTGATTTCAGTACCTCATTTTTTTTCTTATCTCTTCAAGAGGTTTGATAAGTATGTATATTTGAAGTTCAATAATGCTGAAATCAAAGCTGGCCCGTGTGACCAGCATTATGAAAATTAATTTCAAATTTGTATGAAAAAGCATATTCTGATCCAATTTTGTCGCTTTTGTCAAGCTAACGAAATGAAATTCAAGGAAAATGTTTTGACATGTAAAATGTCAAACAAGATTTAGAGAATGACAACAGATTATCATGGCCCAGCTTATCATTTTAATTGAACTGATTGTTTCTTACGCAAATTCTGAATGTCTGTTAAACTCATAAACTGCACTTCCGGCTTAGCCGATTGATACAAAAATAGTAGGTAACTATTCTGATGCTACAACAAGTTCAAAAACTAAATTTAAATATTTTATGGCTGATCATTCTGGATTTATGCTAAAAATTATAAATAAGTTTCAAGTAAAGTGCACTTCTGGCTTGACCGATTTATACAAAAATAGCAGATAACTATTCTGATACAACATCAACTCAATATACTGAATTTCAACATTCTAAGGTTGATCATTGTGCATTTATTGGGTAAATTCGAAAAAAGTTTCAAGCAAAGTGCACTTCCGGTACAGACGATTGGAAGCATGATGCGAAGTGCAACTAAACCCTATACTAGTCCTAAATACAAAATTTCAACATTATACGTTCAACCAGCTTTGAGATTTGCAAGTTACGCACGCACGCACGCACGCACGAACATACGTACCGACATCAAGCCCAAAATAGACAAAATAGATCCAGGGATGCTCAAAACAGATAGTTCCATCAAAATCTCGATAGGTGAATTATGTCGGTTTCACAATACTTTCTTGTACTTAGTACAAGTAAGTGAAAATTAATAAAGAGTCTTGTAGAAAAAATCACAAGCTGAGTTTACATCAGTGGAACAATCAAGAGCATTTTAGTCAAAATCTTCAATCATCTTATACAATGTACAGAGATCTGCTTTCTTAAAATGATCCCTATCAGATTGTTCTCTAATTATATTATTCCGATGAATATTATTATTGAGATTAATTTCAATATAGAGAGTGGCATGATGATCGTACTCAATATCAGATATCAAATCTTTGGGATGACTGACAGAACATTTAATATTTGAAACAGTAACATCAAGCAGTTTATTGAATTTATTTACATTATTGAATTGGCTTGCATTAAAAATTTCAAAAAAATCATGGAATGTTTTGACCTCCGGACAATCATTATTGTGAATTAATTCACCCAAATTGAGATCTCCAATGATTAAAAAGTTGTCATTATATGAAAACGGAAGACCGTCAAAAAAACTGGAAAAAAATAAGTAATTGCTCACAGTTTGATTTAAAGCAATATACAAAACAAAAATATAAAATGGTTTATTGTTGATATTGATTTTGGAGCAAATGATGTCGAAATTACTCATACACGAGTAGTATCTATATATAATTTCTTCAAAATGTTGGTACATTTGAGTCCCAATTTCATGATGGCTTCGTTGGCACGGTTAGCGTGGATTATTTGGTGGAACGACTAATTTTGACTCGCGTGATGCAGCTTGACCAGCGTCGATGCGCATGCGTTGTTCACATAGTCTCAACATTACAACATATTCAGCAGACAACAATATACCTAGAATTATTTCAGTTTTACAGTACGGTATTTTGGAAAATACAACGTGAACATCAAGTGACTTACTTGTACATCATTGGATATATATATATATATATATATATATATATATATATATATATATATATATATATATATATATATATATATATATATATATATATATATATATATATATATGAATATATATATTTATATATAAACTATGTTATAGCACTATTCGTGTATTTTGCCATATTTTCTAAGTTGTTTCCCACAACTCAGCAGAATATTGTTATATGATAAAAGCACGTAGGCCAAGGAATATTTAGTATAAAAACGTTTAAAATCCAGTATTCTGTTGTTCATTCTCTGTAGCGAGTTCGCTCGTAGCCATATAGATATTTGAAGATAATAAGACTTAGTTTCTGAAAACTTACTTTATTTTTTTTTGACTACAATAAAAGTCAAAGACATAATTGGCGCAGTCGGTAGGATAACGTCGTCACAGTGAAAATCAATATTATCTGTGGTACTTCTCAAAGTTTAACGACGTTATCTCTAAAAATCATCAAATCCACAAGACTTCATCCAACGGCTACAACCTAAGCCGCACCAGGGCCAAACCACGGCCCATCTCTAAAAGCAGTAATCGATTGGCAACTTGCTGTTCCATTGTCGGATCACGTCTTCATCATAGAACGAGTACTTGCTGTTCCTATAACTGGTCCACGTCGCCTGCAGTTGCTGTCTTCACAACATATATCCGAATTCCCAGAGCGCAGAGAATCCAGTGATGTCCGTAAAGCATCTAATTTGTATTATACTATTGCAGTAAGCTGTTTTTATAACATTATTATTTGTCGCTGCTTTGATTTATTAGTACTTTCTCACAAAAAACACTGAAGGGGTAAACCTAGTGAAAATACTAGGAATAAGTTTACTGCGAGACCAGCACAGTCTCAGGCACAACATTTACACATCTTTATTCATTTGTTACAAGTTAAATAAATAATTAAATATTTTAAAATAAATTATCTCATGAATAGTATTCATGAATTTCAATTCCGCCACTGCTAACCCAGGAGAACGGAACACGAATTGCATAGGCGCAATTCCTAAATCAAATAAAACTATTTCAACTCCTAGCAGATTGTTATCAGTCAATACTAACTATAACTTTGGATGAAATTAAAAATTTCACAGAAATGATTCCTCAGTATGAAGATAATATTAAGTTATTGAGTAACTTAATAAATTCTGTAGACGAGATCTACATCACAATAAACACCTAAGTAATGACACCATTACAAAGAACATATTCATTTGGCCTAATCAAAGCTAAACTCACACATAAAGCCGCTGAACTTTTGTCAGAGAATAATTTCCGTACTTGGGATGATTTAAAGTTATATTTAGCAACAAATTTCACTGACAAAACCTCCGCAGGAACAATATTGCATGATATTATGTATTGTAGATTCAAAAATTATGCTGAAAATACATTAAAATATATTGTAGAATAATTTTCACATTATAGATCAAAAATATTTTCAACGAATTATAGTTCCGATCAGAAAAATGCAATCATTATTGAAATACAAAAATTAGTAGTGAGTCATTTTATATCTCTTTTACCGATGACAATACAAGGCTCTTTCATTGTTAAAAATCCTAGTACAATAGAACAATGTGAAATATTGCTCAAAAACGAATTCAATTTCGCGAATCAGCATCAACATCGTTCTCCTCTCCTACAAAATCCAGCACCACTACCAAAGAAATTTCCAGCAGATAATTTCCCTTCACAACCTATAGCGTTGAGACAGAACTTCAATAGAAATAATAATTCTAATTTTGCACCGAAGCAAAACAGACAAAATGTGGTACAAACAACCCAAAGATTTAAACCACAACCAATGTCTTTACAAACAAGACAAACATAACCTATGTCTCTCCAAACAATTAGACAAAACTATATTATAGAAACCGATACAGATTCACAAGAATAAAATGACGGAAATATTGAAGACGAAACGACCGAAACAAGCGATGACTCTTTTTTAGAAATAGATTCGACAACTCACGAGAACATTACATAATGTCCTCAATCACTACAAATCTACCGTCTTTACAACCACAGAATTTTCATATACTTTTCGATACTGGCTCATCCATACATTAAACACATTCAAATTTAGTAGAGCAAATGAGATTACAAACATTTGAAACAATATTGACCTTTGAATCCGTAGATGGAAAATCTACTTGCAAAGAATATGTAGATATTTTTATTAATAAAATTACAATCAAACGTTATGTATCTAACTTCTCAACCGTGTGGTGGAAAAAAGTTGCAAGAACTGTGTGGTGGGGTATGACATATCCCAGCAATAAAAACAAGATAAATATACAAATTTATAGTTTTATATCAGATTCTTCTGATGATATTCTTAATTTGGTATATATAGTTATGAACTCTCAATTTAACATCAATTTGAGCATGAATAAATGGCATGTTCTAAACAAACAGCGTTATTACATCTGTTGCAAACATAAAGGCCTATATTCAGAACGCGGTTCAAAACCCAGGCCTAAGTCTATCCTATATATAACCATGACGACGTAACACTGCTTTGACATGTTGTCATGGTTATGCATAAGCCAGACCTAGAACCGGATTTAAAACTGCGTCCTGACTACGGGTCAAAATGTCCTATGATCTTTCGTTCTAGTACAAATGTTACAGCTTTTCGAAGTATTCAAACGATTAGACGGTCTTCCTAGAGTTATATTTGCTTAACTATAATCTGAACTTATACCACAATAATTTGTTACACTAACTGTGTGGTGGGGTATGTGATACCCTGAACAACTTTAAAACGCTATAACTCGATAACAGCAGAAAATTTAAAGACGAAACTACCACTAAAATATTCTGTTACGCAAGTAAGAGAGCTACTGACCTCTTTGAGACAGTAATCCACCAAATAATGAAGAGACGAACATGAGTAACATCTATGGGGTATGACATACCCCACCACACGGTTGAAGGGTAAAATTTCATAACAATTTATTATTGAGAATAGCTGCATTTGGTACACTTGATATAGGTAAGAATAGATTTCAAAACAAATAACGTTTCAATAAATAGAAAAAATTATATATTACATCTTAGTGACAATAGAGTAGAAGAAATTAGTTTCACAGAAATTAGAGATTTTCATTTAAATACCATTGGAAATCAGGAATTGAATAAATTAATCAAAGAATATGGAGATTTGTTTCCTAAAGAAAATGAATATTCATCCTACACAAATGTTATCAAACATAAGATCATAATGTCAGACAAAACACCAATTTATACAAAAAATTATAGATTACCCCAAATTTATGAAAAAGATATAGAAGTAAAGAGCATGTACAAAAATTATTGAGTGAAAAAGTAATCCAAAAGTCATATTTGCCATGGGCCTCACCCATTTGCATGGTACCAAAAAAAGAAGACCCGTCTGGTAAACGAAAAACTAGGATGGTAGTTGATTTTAGAAAAATTAATGCAAAAACAAAAGACGACAAATGTCCTATCCCTAACATCGATACTATATTTGACCACATCGAGAAATCCAAATATTTCACTTCGTTGGATTTACATTCAGGTTTCCACCAAATTCTCATGAATAAAGATGACAGAAAAAACTGCTTTTTCAACTCCATCAGGCCACTATGAATTCTTACGAATGCCTTTCGGACTCAAAAATGCACCCGCCACATTTCAAAGAATGATAAATACAGTTTTGTGTAAATTAGTGAACAAAATTTGCTTAGTATATCTTGACGATATAATTATATTTGGTAAAACATTAGATGAGCATTTGAATAATATAAAATTAATATTTGAAAAATCACGTCAAGCTAATCTGAAAATTCAAAAAGATGAATCGGAGTTTTTACAATCAGAGACAAAATATTTAGGATATATTATAAACGAGAACAAATTAAGTACTGACCCAAAAAAAATTGGAATCATCAAAAATTCAAAGCCTTTCACAAAATGTTTAAAAAATATTTCTCGTATGGCCATTTATAACAAAGAATATCGCGAAGCTTTTGGAAATAGTGAAAAGATTATTCCAGAATCATCTTTATTGCATATTCCAGACTTCGATAAGGAATTTATATTAACAACAGACGCATCTGATCATGCAATTGGAGCAGTTTTAACGCAAGTCCATGATAATCAAGAGAGACTGTGACGAAGCAGTCTTCGTTTGGAATCATAGTCTGCAATTTTTCAAATATTAAATACCGTAGTAAGAAGTTTTTATTTTGTCATCACGACAGTTCAACTCACTTAGCCTTTTTAACCGTAATTCTGTTTAATCTGTTATCTTTACAAGTTTATCCTGTCAACTTCTTCCAGTCGCTCTAATAATTCTACAACACCGAAAACCGATCAAAGTTCATTTCTGCAAAATAACAGTCCATATTACATCCGTATTGGAATAATAATCAACTCACCGCCGTGTAGAAGTTCTCCCGTTCCGTATGAAACCCCAGTCAAGGTTTTATCTGAATTTCTACAACATTAGTTAGTTGAGGTTAAATTGCAAATTCCACATGCCGATATGGAATGCCGAATCTAGACAAAAATGACATTAGATAAGACCGTACTATAGTTTAACATGAAATGTAACTTATCATTTAGCAATTATGTATAATATTTCTTTCTTTATATTGAGAAGTTTTGTTCTGCCTGTCAAAGCTACGTTTGTTTATCTTTTGTTTACCTGCGTTTGTTGTTAGATTAAATGTTTCAATAAAGAATCATGATATCAGTCGCCATCTAGCTAGTAATTAGAGAACTTTGATTTATGTTTGAATTCAAATAAAATATATTTAAGGGAAGAAATGTTATGAAAATTATTTGTAAACGATTTATTACTGTACCAAATATGTATTTTATTTAACGGATGATTTTTACATGGACAAGGTTAAGTCAAATCTAAAAGTACTTAAGTGAACCTGTTGAGTAAGGATTCATTAAATTCGGGGTATAAATACAGCCCAAAATCACACAGTAAGACTCTCTATTCTGAGACTTGAGCCCAGAGTATCATCCAGTGAATTTAGAAGTACAATCGAAGTCCGAACCGTACCGTAAGTGAACACCGTCCGTTTGAGTGACTCCCGTGACGAGAGTTACCAGAAACCATCCGTTTAAGTGACCCTTGTTACGTGGGTTGCACGAAACCCCTTTCTTGGTGACCCCCGCAACGTGGGTTACAGGAAACTCTTTTCTGAGTGGCCCCCGTGACGTGGGTTACGAGAAACCCCTTTCTGAGTGGCCCTCTTGACGTGGGTTACGAGAAACCCCTTTCTGAGTGGCCCCCGTGACGTGGGTCACGAGAAACCCCTCTCCGAGTGGCCCCCCGCGACGTGGGTTACGAGAAACCCCTTTCTGAGTGGCCCCCGTGACGTGGGTTACGAGAAACCCCTTTTTTTAGTGACCCCCGTGACGTGGGTTACAGGAAACCCCTTCTGGGTGGCCCCCGTAACGTGGGTTACCGGAATCCCGTTTGACCGTACCGTATTCACTTGTCCTCGTTTTGCTGCCGTGTAAGTTGAATCATCCGTTTCGTTTTCAAACCGTTGTCTATGTGTTTTTGTGTGTTTAATAAATACTGTGTGTTTTCACTATACGTTTCAGTTTTTTTTTCGTCGACAAAACCCTTTCCCATCCCACTAGCTATCCGGCACAAACATCGCCAAAGAGCTGCACCGTATTGGCGCCCGAGCATCACCGACCGACAGCAGCTCCAGCGAGACGCACCACCGCAAGTAGCGTCACAAGACCCATTTGTTATGCGTCAAAGACATTAAAATCAGCTGAACAAAATCATTCAACTGTCGAAAAAGAACTTGATTCTATTGTTTGGTCTATGAAAAACTTCCGACCATATTTATAAAGTAGAAAATTAAAATCAAAACCGATCATAAACCATTAGTATTGCTGTTTAATATAAAGAATCTCAATCAGAAATTAATGCGTTGGAAACTCGAGCTGAGTAAATACAATTTTGAAATAGAATATTCAAAAGGTGAGAAAAACGTAAAAGCTGACTTATTATCAAGACAACGTCCGGAACTAGGAATTACTGAAGTAACTGGTGACGCATTAGAATCAGACATTTTTGCGCACCGCGTATCCCCTGTCTTCGAAATGTCATATGGTTTAGCTAAAGATGTAGCTAAATTATTCAATAGTAAAATTTACTGTAAAAATTATAATTCATTTAGAAAAGATATGGTTGTACCAAATTCTAATAACAAAACAATAATTCACTTGATAACAAGAGAGAAATTTTCTGATAAACCGTCTATAAAAAATTTGGATAAACCCTTAAAAGAGTTACGAGATTATCTAATATTAAATGAAAAATATGAAACTAGTATTCGTAAATAAGGCTGTGGATTGGACAGATTGCAATGGACGGAAGTAATACAGAATTTATTCAAAGTCTCTGAGGACACTAACATTCACATCAAGGTTTTTAGCCTTCCCGTGAATTATCATCTTACTGACGCTGTCAACAAGAATCTCAACAGCCAGCAAGACAATATCACCGTACATTTCGCTGATGAAAATAATCTCGCTGGAACCAAATATACAAGTAATCGCCTAAATATTTCCGATAACCAACTCATTTTTGAAATTCACAATAAGGAAACAGAAATTCATATGAAAAGATAAATCAACCATCAGAAACATAGATTATATGTAACGATTAATGAAAATGATTTTGAACATGAAGTACTGAAATTTTCAAAAGAATATATTATACCAAAAGTAAGATATCTGGCAATTTTCAATGAGGGCCTAGATAGAAGAATATCAAAAATTATATCGGATAATTTCATTCTGAATTCGATAAATATTATAGCGGTAGATAAGTTAGTTACAGATGTCGAACATGACGTAGAGCAATTAGAAATTATTCATGATTACCACCACGGAATAATGAATCATCGTGGAATAAAAGCTACAATTCAAGCCTTAAGAGAAAAATATTATTGGCCGAATATGAACAACGACATAATCGAATACGTTAACCAATGTGAATTATGTAAACTGAATAAATACAACAGGAAACCAATACCAGTAATTGACAATTTGACACCTACACCTGAGAAACCTTTTGAGATAATTAATATAGATTTGTTGACTTAAGAAAAAAATATATATCTTAACTGTTATGGACCAATTTTCAAAACATGCACAAATATATTTCATTGCTAATAAGAAAGCAAAAACTGTTAGTGGAGTATTAACTAAAAATTTTCAAGTCTATATTATCCTCGATAAAATAATTCCAGATAATGGGGGGAATTCAAGAATAGTTTAGTACAAGATCTATCAAAACGATATGGAATTAATGTTCACTTCATTTGCATTCATAATCCAAAAAGAAACGCAATGGAAAGGTTTTATTCCACTATTATAGAATCACTTCAGATTATAAATCAAAGAGAGAGAATAAAAAATCTAAATTTAACTAAGAAAGTAGATTTGGCATAAATTGCATATGATTACACAAAACATAACATAACAAAATTGACTCCTGGTGAAATCTTATATGGCTGTAATCAGAACAAATATTTTAAGCATGACTTGACTATAGATAAGACCCTCGAAGAATATCAGGACGATATATACGTGACAAATGCATTGATAAAAAATAGAATTGCTGCTGAAAGATTAGGTAGAAACAAAGAAAATGGCAATTCTTTACAATTAAAGAAAGAAGTATACGTAAAACAAGATCCCCGACTCATTAGTAGAATCCAAAAACCTCTGTTTCGAAAAGATATTCGTAGAAAGCTATGATCCTTTGTTGAGTAAAATAAAAATAGAAGACCTACACGGTGACAAAAACATTAGAATAGACAGAATTAAACACTAACAAACATATTGTTACAGACTATGCCACGGACAACTGGCCGACATTTCTTACAACAGTCCTTTCCGTTACTCCAATCCAACCCTATTCCTATTTACAACAATAAAAATAAATAACGCAAACTAATGAGAATCAAAACCTCATTTTTGAATATAAAGATGACAATTATGTAATAAACAATTGTATTTTAATTCATAAAGGATCTATGTGTATCATTCAATATTTTGAGTTGAATAATTGTATATCAAGTGTAGTTTATAAACAAAAGAATGATAATTGTTCTTATCACTATTCAACTTTTAATAATGGTACTAAGCAGATTCAATTGATTCAAATCAATTGTTTGAACAAAAATACATTCAAAAAAATTCGAAGTATTTCTTAATTTCATACAAATGAAAATTGTCGAATGAATTGATATTATTATTCGAAAATATGAAGAGTTATAATTTCAGAATTTAAAAGTTGATCATTTTGATAAAATTGATGAAATTTTTAATAACAAAAAATTAAGCAATTTGATACTATAGCAAATATCACTCCCTCAAAATATAAGTAATATCAATCACAATTATTGTAATTTTTATTGTTTCCCACAACTTAGCAGAATATTGTAATATGATAAAAGCACGTAGGCTAAGGGATATTTAGTATAAAAACGTGTAAAATCTAGTATTATGTTGTTCATTCTCTGTAGCGAGTTTGCTCGTAACCATATTAATATTTGAAGATAATAAAACTTAGTTTCTGGAAATTAGCTCTGTTTTTTTTGACAACAACAAAAGTCAAAAACTTAAGTTATATATATATATATATATATATATATATATATATATATATATATATATATATATATATATATATATATATATAGATATATAAATATATAAATATATATATATATATATATATATACATATATATATATATATATATATATATATATATATATATATATATATATATATATATATGTTTATATATATATATATATATATATAGATATATATATAGATATATATATATATATATATATATATATATATATATATATGTATATATATATATATATATATATATATATATATATATATATATATATATATATATATATATATATATATATATATATATATATATATATATATATATGTAATCAAACATAAAATCTCATCGTTCCACAGTTAATCGTTCTGGATTTACCCAAGAGATTCTGACAATCTGTCAAGTAGAATGCGCTTTCAGCCAAGTCGGTTGCTTCGGAAACAGTAGGCCACTATTCTTATTATTACAACATTCCTGAATACTGATTTCCAAAATTCTACGACTGCCAACAGCTCTGAATTTATGCGCAAAATTGGAAAATAAATTGCTACTGAAGTCCACTTCCAGTTCAGTCTATTGTAATAAAAACAGTAGGCAATCATTCAGATGCTACAGCAGACTGAAATATCAAATTTTGATATTCTATACCTGATCGTCTCGAATTCATGCGAAAAATTCCAAAAGACTGTCAAGTAAAGTGCACTTCCGGCTCGGTGGATCTCAATCGTCCTGAATACTGAATTCTTACAATCTACGTCAAATCGTTTTGGATTTATGCGAGAAATCCGAAAAATGTTCCGAATAAAGTGCTCTTCAGGCTTAGCCGGTAGCAATAATAATGCAAGATGTACAACTAGATATTATGAAAGTGCCTAATACAAAATTCAAATATTCTATGACTGATTGTTTAGAATTTATGCGGAAAGTTCAGAAAGTCTGTCATATAAAGTGCACTTCCGGCTCAGCCGATTGTTACAAAAATAGACGATGACCATTAAAATGTCACAGCAATTTCAAATGCTAAATTCCAATACTCTATGACTTATCATTCTGAATTTACGCGAAGGATTAGAAAAAAGTTCCAAGTAAAATGCACTTCCGGCTAGTCTGATTCTTGAAAAAATAGCAGATAACCATTCTGATACAACATCAAGTTCCAATACCAAATTTCAACATCCTACCTCCGGATAGTGCAAGGTGCACAATTAGACCCTATACCAGTCTCAAATACAGAATTTCAACATTATACCTTCGACCAGTTCTGAGATTTGCAAGTTACGAACGCACAAACATATCCACGCACGCACATACGTACCGACATCAAGCCGAAAATAGTCAAAATGGATTCAGGGATGCTCAAAACGGATATTTCCATCAAAACCTCGATAGGTGAATTTTGTCGGTTCCACAATACTTCCTTGTACTCAGTACAAGTATTTTAAAATAGGGGTTACTTATGCTCGGCTACCAAGAGGCTCCGGCAATATGTGAGGCGGCAACCCTATGCCAAATTTGAAAGAACACCCACTTATTAAGCACCCTTTCAGCAATAGAAATCGAGGCAACCTATTTATTTGGATTGCAGGCCAATATAAACTTTTTTGTCCACGACTACCTTATAATATATACTTTATTAATGAGTTTTCTGAAGGAAAACGATAGTCATTTTTCACAGAATGAATAATAGCGGTGAATAATCATTATTCACTGGTATAGAATTCTTAGGGCACACGGTATATATTATGAATCTAGCAAGCATTTATCAGTACGTCCAGGCAATAACCAGGCACTCTGATTGGCTAACTTTATACAAATCATAAAAATATTGTTACAATATTACTTTAATCTATTATATATAGAAGGAAAAAGTAGACCTCAATAAACTATATCAAGTTAATCATAGATATGACATGACAAGCGAAGCATGAATTTTTGTCAATTTGGAAACATCATAATTTCGATCCAGAATACGTAAAAAATGAAAATTGATAGTGAGAAAGAGATATTGTGTACTTGTACTTCACCGGAGATAACAGAAGCTGCAAAAGTCACCTCCCTGAATTTGTTGCCTGAGAAATCCCGAAATCATTACATTCTTGTGTACAACAGCTCCATGGACTGAAGGGCGACCTAGAAAATGAACTCATTTTGAGGGACAGTTTTACTGGCATATCTTACGAAATCAGATGCAAAATATAAATCGTTCACATTATGGACACATTGCTCCATGCTTAGGAGTACGCTTAATATAAATCAAGGAGTCGATATCGAAGACTATGCAGAGCTACGGTCACTTTTAGAACGGAGATCTCAGGGCTTTCATCCGAAAAAAGCTAAAGCTTGTATCCCACTGTAAAATTATCATGAAAATTTTCATCAATATTCTTTTCCTTTTGTTAATTCATTGGAGATAATACATTAAATATATGAATCCCGCATGACATGCTTATTTAAGTGATTATATAGAAGTAATTATTATATTGGACAAAACTTGTCCATTTGAATATGGAGCCAACCAAAATAAAACAATAAAATGGATATGCATGTGCTGGGAATAATCCAAGTTTACCAAACTCGCTTCGTTCATATGGCGGTTTACTGTTTAGCGACGTCGCTTTGTTCGCACGGCTGCTTGCCTTGAAGGTGGGACTCTTCATAAAAGGTAATAATTGTCACATTTCAAATCTCAAACATAATACAAAAATTTATTCCAAGACTTTTCAAATTGTTCCAGGTCCAATATAATTTGACTCACACTTATGAAAATTCATTTGAAGGAAGATATTAGTGTTAGCATCAAGATAGCATATGGAATTTTCAAAAAATTATCACGGTCTCCAGCAAAAAAATTGGGAAATTCATTAAAATAGATACTTTTCAAACCTATTCTTCTTGCATTATGATCAGATAGCTGATTCAAATACCTATATATTGATTCACTTTCAACCTTTATTCATTTCAGCTATAGAACTATCGAAGAAACTATGTATTCGCAATAATTAGCAGAATATAATTATGAATATAATTCGTTCCGTTGGCTCATAGATGGCGTGGGAGAGATAAATACTTTCTCAGAGACCAGCTTCTAGCATAGCTCCGCCTATAAATTTGTTTTCATGCCAACGAATTTTTGAATGAATCGTTCGATACTCGAAAGGAAAAGCTGAATAATTGTGAATTTTGTTATTCTGTAACAGATTTCCAAGAGTTTTGACTTTTTGACACTCAATAAGTATGTCTTATTGGGTAATCAGTTCTGTATTAATTAATTTGGAACACAATGTTTCGACAGCAAAGTGCTGCTCTTTTCGAGTTGATTGCCGATTGAAAGTGAGAGTGGTTAATTCATGGATTATTTTGTTTTTCGATTTCTCTGTGTTGTGAAAATATACACCAAGAAGTTTTCTAAATATGCATGCAACATGCACTCTGAAAAATCCTCAAATATGCGATATGCCCTTATAATATGATTTTTTTCTAATGTCTTAGGAAATTAAAATTGATTTGTTGAATTTGCAAATTATATTTTTATTTATTATAGTTGATAATCACGTTTTTTTTATTTTCCATACTCAAATTATGTCTACGGTCTGTCAATATATATCACAGCGTATGCATGTAACACGTTCTTTGTCAATAATTTATAGTGCACTGCAATCACTTATCCAGTTTTTTATTGCAATCAAATGTCAAAACTATGTTCCAATGAACTAAAGACCTCAAAAATCAAGAAAAAGGCTCCTCATTTTTAGAAACACTTATTTTATGTGAGGACTAGTGTATAACCGCCATCTATCACTTTGCTGCCCTTTAATCCAATTATCGGTAGTAACAGTAGAACTTAAATTCAAAAAGAAGATATATGGTTAAATTTTAACGATTGTTGTAACTTCATTTTGTTTCAAATCCTATTTTTGGAGTAGTCTATCTCACACACACAAAGGAGCAACGTACCTTCACCCTGGTTGGAGAGGCACTACAGATCCTCCCTTATTATTAGTCGAACCTCATTTGGACCACTCCCACAATGCTGCTTTATATTACCTTCCCTTTTACACTTCCAATACCTTAGATGGTCTGTGATTGCAAGAGAAACCTCTTAACTAAGTTTGCAACACTCGCATGGCGTATTAACGTTGACCAAGCACGCTTTGCTCGCACGGCATCCTACCGTTGAACAATCTCGTTCCGCTCGCACGACGTTTCACAGTTGACCGAGCTCACTTCGCTCGCGCGATAGCTTATAGTCAACCGAACTCGTTATACTCGCACTGCAGCTTGTCATCAACTGAGTTCTTTCCGCTAGCCCAGCAGATTTGACTGAGCTAGCTTCGCTTATACGGCAGCTTACAGTTATCCAAGCTCGTTTTGCTTGCACAGCGGTCTTCTGTTGACCAAGCTCAATTTGTTCGTACGGTGGTTTACCGTTGATCGAGCTTGCTTCGCTGGCACCGCAGCTTATCGTTAAGCGAGCTTGCATCTCTAATTGGGCGTTTTAACGTTGACGGAGCTTACTTCGCCTACGACTTATTTTTGACCAAGCTCGTTCCGTTCGCATAGCAAAAAAAAGCAGCCGATAGGACTTGAAATTCTTAAACTCATTTTCTGGTCTCATCGGCTGCTTTTGTTTGTTCAACGCTGAAGAAAATTTCACAAGCTGAATAAGATATATAAGTTCTCACGATATCATCAAAAAATCTGTTTTATACAAAAAGTATGAGATAATGATTTGTTTCTCCCGATTTTTTAATATTTATTTTGGATTCAGGGATGCTCAAAACGGATTTTTCCATAAGAATGTCGATAGGTGAACTTTGTCGGTTCCACAATACTTTTTTGTACTTAGTACAAGTGAAAATCAAAGATCATGAAAATCGGTCAAGCCGTTCTTGATTTATGAATGGTGTAAGTAACTTCTCTTTGTTTTATATGATAGTGATATCAATCTAATTTTCGATATGAATTTTGATGAAGTAATAATAATAGTTAATTATTTGTGTATCGGGTCATTAATAATATGAATTATTTCCACCAGGGCAGAAAAATTCGTTGAAAGAAAAATAGTATACTCCGATACAAGTGCGGAATGGAGATCATTCCATGCGAATGTGAATAATTGAGCCACGAGACGAAGTCAAGTGGCAGAATACACATGAGCATGGTATGACCGATTCGAAAGAGTGACAGATGTTATTTTCTCTAAAGTCAAAGATGTCCGCATGTATATCTATAATCAAAATATACCGTTTTCTAAAAAAGAATTTGCTTCATTGATCTCATTCCAATTCATTGAATTTTTTCATAAAATTACTCATATTGACTTCCTTTTGAAGAGGAATGGGAAGATAATCATGAAGAATTGAAATAATGACAGTATTGAAGCAAATTTTCTGCGACGCCTCGCGGCATCTTTGGGAATCCCTGAGCGTGCGGAATGAGGGTCACTTTAGCGTGTGGTATGAGTATCATTCCATAGTGACTGTAGGAAAACTCATTTATATATGAATTTTTGAGCCGCGAATCGTCTCGTACGTTCCCAGAATACTTTATCAAATTTTCATCACAATCTGATCAATAGTCTCGAAACGTATGAGGTACACATAGACAAGCAGTTCTGCGCTCTCGCCACCAGCAAATTGCCAGTTTCCAAAATTTTGCTTTCTGGCCGTTTGATATAGACCAGGACGCGTTCTGGATCTCTCACGACTGCCAGAAAGCGATGCTGTAGAAAAACTCGCGTACTGGCTTCCTAAAAATAGCCACAACGCGTTCTGGCATTTGCAGCAATACCAGAACGCTTTATATATATATATATATATATATATATATATATATAGAAGAAGTAATCGTAACCGCAATTAAGTAGAAATTGAAGATTTATTAGGTATTTCGGTTAAGTTTTTTCGGGCAATGTAATAATTAGACTCTTTGAAGTTGTCTAGCTTTCGGTATATTTTTGAAGCCTCACGAAATGTAAGTAAATAATGTTAAAAATCTTTTTGTATCTTACATTATCATTAATATTGTAGTGTCCTGATGAAGGTATAAAATATACCGAAAGCTAGACAACTTCAAAGAGTCTAATTATTACATTGCCCGAAAAAACTTAACCGAAATACCCAATAAGTCTTCAATTTCTATATATATATATATATATATATATATATATATATATATATATATATATATATATATATATATATATATATATATATATAGTCATTCATGCTATCGTACTGAGCCCAGAGACAACTATTTCATATGACATTTTGAGGCCATGATTCTTTATGAGATCAGGTCTCAGAACGTTATTCTAAAAATGCAATTTTCTTGAATACTGTGAGTAAGATGTGAAAACAAATATTATCAGATGGGAAAGGTTTGGAATATATATCTCTTAAAACTATTTCATCAATATATGGAGTCTTGAAATACTTGAGACTTACAATTTAAGATACGAACTTTGCGAGTACACAAAATGGTCTCAGTACGCAACATATATGCTTTGTCCCTCACGCGTGTATTATGTGTACTAGCATGCATTTACATGCACAGAATTTATGCTTGACTAATAGATGTAGACACTGTATGCAACTCTTTCGAAAATACTGGGCGTAAATATTTCTGAGGAAAGCTTTGTTACAATAATGGCATCGTCTTATTGAAAAAAGGAGTGTGTGGCTGCGACTCACAATGGAAGGTAACTCATGCCTCTACCCTTCCTATAAGGATCAATCTGTTGCAAGTACCGGATAGTCTAGAAATTTGTGTAAGTATTATCAAACAATATGTAATTGTATTTCGTATAATTGAATAATACATAATATTGAAAGCTTTCTCCCTAGATCTGATTCATCTCCAATTCAACCAGGTCACTATTCTCTTACTAGCACAAAGATTTACATTTGTTATGAAATTGTATGGATTGTGTCTGCGTCGGTATTTCGCAAAACTAAATAACATTCAGTTCAAAATTAATATTCAGGGCTATTGTGAACATCTTGCTGTCCACTTTCTTCCTTTGTTGCAATCAAGCAAGCAAGAAGAGCACTTTACTGAATGTTTTTCCTTGAAATTTTTGCATAAATCATTGACAGTTGCCGTACAACGTAAAAACTTTATATATAGAGTTGTTGTGATAACTAATAGTTAACATTACATTTTTTTGACCCTGCTTGAAGGGTTTTTTGAGATTCACCAAATATATAGAAAAAGAGCACACTACTCGAGGTTTTTCCTCTAATTATCGAATAGAAATCACCTTATTGATTCAACTTCAATCTAATGTCGATTCAAATACAAGGAGAATTGATGTTTTCTGTTGTTTACTGTAGACACTCAACTGGGAATATCATGATACTGGTTTTCGTGAAGAATACACTACACAGCAGATTATATTTCAATGTGAATCATGTTGACTTTTTGAGGACCAAAAGTACCCGTTGCCTGACTACTGGTAACCGCACTTCATGGCCTGAAAAATATTATTCAATCTACCAATGAGCATTGAAAAAATATCTGGTACATTAGTATCAAGTGGAAGACGTGACTGATGTTTATTCTATTATTTTATAATATTTTATTATAATTTCATTCATACATCAAGTGGACAAATAAAAATTCATGAAGTACCATCTACATTTCGATCTTACAGAGTTTGATGTGAAAAATAATGGAGAGAAACACTAGATGTGAGTCTCACAACATTTATTTAAAAACTTTATCTGGCTTCATAGACCATCATCTCAAGAACTATGGCTTAACAAGTCAAAATCAATGAAGATGAGTGTTATGAAACTCACATTCAATGTTTCTCTATTATTCCTTATTATAATTCTCCAAATTCAAGTTGAAACTGATGAGGTTGATAATGTAATAATGATAAAATAAGTTTCGGATACTGAGCACAGTTCAAAGTTGAGTTTGGAATGTCCAGTTGAAGTATAACTTGGAATTGAATTTTATGTCCATGGTAACAATTACTATCATAACTGTTCCATAGATGTTCAGCTAAGTTTGAAGTTGAACTTGAATTGTGCAACTGAGCTTACACTCGACACTGCCGTTGTCTCAAATTAGTTAAGCATGTATGCTTAAATATCGTTTGATACAGAATGGAAATAGATTATAAAATACTACAAGTGAAGAGCTACCGCAATATATTAGACTGGGAGCTGGAAAGGTATCTACTCACAGATTTTCAGCATATTTTCTGAAGAATACCACATATTTTTACATATCTACTGGAAATAAGACTGAATATCTGGTTATCTAAAGCGTCTCTTCAAAGAACATCAGAATTGTATTTTATTGTTAAGCTCAATACTTTTCAAATTTGGTTTTAGAATATCAGTCAGAACATTGATTTACTTTGATAAATTATCACTTTCAATAATTGAATTTGTGCAATTCAGTAGAAAGTTTGAAATTTGGATAATATGAAGTGATATTGATGTAAAATATAGAACATATCAAAAGAAAGTAACTAAAAACGATGCCAGCTCGTAGACTATTATTATTGCGTTGGATTCGGGACGATCTGGGGAGGCAGGTAGCGCCATCCCCTCTTACAATGAAATAATATTAGAAACCCATATTTGAAAAAATAACATAAAGAATACGTAAATCAGTGTGAACAATACAAAGATATCACACGGGATTACCGTTTACTTGAACAAGAAAAACTTTGCAGACACAAATAATCCATCTCTATTTGAAACAGTTTATTCAATGAATCTATATACTTTTTCAGAATTAGATGAATAATAAATTGTTCTAAGTAATGATTTTGTTTATTTATTCAGAAGTTTGACGTTCCGATCTTTTGACCAGAGATCTTCATCCTTGGTCAAGAGATCGGAACGTCAATGTTTCAAATGCATGTGCAGAAACTAAATACAATTTATTGAAAACAGTTTGATGAGAAGTAGAAAAATTTAGAATATAATCCTCATCATTCAACATCTTGGATACTCCCTTGTGTACCCAGATGAATGACATGTAGCAAAAAATTATACATTTCTTCTTCGTCTGTGTGCAACATTTATGCAATAACAATTTACCAGAAACTCAACTTTGTATCGCTCATTATTATTCAAGCTAACAATGCGGATTTCGCTGCCCTTGGGACAATGTCTTTTGAAATCTTGTTTAACAGATTTCAAAAATTGGCACCCACCATTATAATTGTTGGCATTTTGTTGGAATGTACAGATCCATCGGTAAGGATTTCTTCCGGTGGTAATTGAAGGCCGTATTTCATCTAAAGTATATCCAGGTGGAGTAGCGTCAGTTATAATATTTCTGGCAATTAATATATCTGCAGCTGTTACGTGGTCCATGCAAGGAAGCAGAACACTTTGGGACCAATTCAATTGATTCATCAGAATGCAGAAGAATAGCTGTAGAAAAACTTGCGAATTCATTGTAATTGAACCTGAAATAGATTCAACATAATTCATAGCAGAATGATACATGTAATCAAGAACATATTTCCAAAAATATCCAAAGTGAGCCTAGGTTTGAATCAGTATACATTACTGTCATGAGTCCAAATAAGTATTAAATTACAGTTAAAATTACACTTCTAGATAAGTAATAACATATACTCGTTAGAGATTAGGAAGTAAACATTTGGGAATGTATAATATTTTATTAAACTATAGGCGGATTCATGCAGCCATTTACATTTACGTTTACATTTAATTTTCATCTTCATTTAATTCTCATTTATCTTTTCTTAAATCTAGCATTCAGGCAGACGCACAAATATAAATTAAATGAGAAATCAACGCATGCGCATATCGATTTCTTGTCATCTACAATATTTCTGTATTTCTGAAGCGTCAAATAGTTGAAGGTGTGTGTTCGTCAAAGTTCATATTCCTCTGTCTCTATTGATTTTGAACAATAGCAATACGATGAAATTTTGAAAGATGCGACGTTTGACAGCTACAACCTTTAACACTCTTCACTGCACATGCGCAGTGTATTTCTCATTCTCATTTAATTTAAAAAGATAAAAGTTGGTCATCTTATAAATCAAATGAAAATGATAGATAAATGAAAATGTAAATTAGAATGGTGCATGCATGGTTCCATTCAGTTACACACATTTATCTCGTAAATGAAATTAAATTAAAATTAAATGTAAATGTAAATGGCTGCATGAATCCGCCTTAAGATTCCACTGAAATTTATCTTTTTTCGAAAGTAAAAAAAAAACTAGCAACATGACAATAATCTACTCTATTGAAGACCATAAATTATCATCAAATAAATCAAATGCAGTGTTTATCGACAATGATCATATTATTTGACCATTCATATGCGAATTGTGCAAATTGAGAATTATTGATACAAGGAATGATAGATTCATGATTATTATCATAATATCTACAGATCAAAATAATCCACATTCATGTCTATTTTTCACTTTTGAATAAACTGTAGCAAGGGTATTATATACTGAAACATACTTCCGTAGAAATCTATCATTTATATTTATTCAATCGACTTACTTGAACAGTACAGATAATTGCTGTGAACTTAGGTAATTTGAGACAACGACAGTGGTGAGAGTACTCAAAAGAGTATTGCCTGAAGCTGTTCTCATACCCAGAAAGATTGAAAGGGAGCAGGATAGCACGAGATTGAGGTGAGGAGAGTGATCGACATTTTGTTTTACTCACCAATGATCACAAGTAACCAATTTCTTATACCTTTTTCATTCACTTGTAGTACAAGAACAATTATTGTGTTCGGAAAAAAATTACGCTTTGAGATTTGAACAGAAATATCCGTTTTGAGCACCCCTGAATCCATCTTGACTTTTTTAGACGCATGTTGTATTCAGGATCACTCTTACATCTAGTTGAGCATCTCTTTTTATGATCGCAATCGATTGATCCAAAAGTAGGTACGCTATACTCCAAACTTTTTTTGAACTTTTCGCATGAACCAGAAACGGTTGACTCAAGAATGTCAGAATTTTTTGTTGCGAACTGCTGTAATACTTAGTTGATACCCTTCGAGTTTAGTTGCAATCGGTTGAGTCTGTCAAAATCATCGGTAAGTTTGATCGCTGTCAGTTGTCAGATTGCCATTTGTCACATTCAAGTGTCAGTGTCATATGACACTGTTAACTGTCAGAGCCACATGTCAACGTCAACATCTAATTTTTCAGTATTTATCAACAAAATTTTGTATTCAATGATTAGCAACACTGTTGCAAGTGAGTTTAATATTTTAATAGGTTCAAACAAATCTATTGAATACAGGTTCAAGTTTTTCCGTGATATTATAAGTTATTTGGAGCTGACGCTTGGTAACTCACTACCCTAGAATATTAGATTGAAATTTAAAGACACTCTTGAATATCAAAAAGTGTTGTAATGTACTAAAAGTTTCAATATCGGCTGTTGATCGCACACACGACGGTAATTAATTGATATATGAGAGAACGGGTGGTAGCTATTATCACGGAGAAATACTCCAAAGCTCTCTGCCTGATCTGCTTTTGAATAATTTTTATTAGTGTCTTCACTAATTCCTTGTTCACAATGAATATTTCATTTGAGTCGACGTCTGTTGCCTTTAAGATTGTTGTAAACAATCGATTGCTATCATGAAGGGTGTTTTAAAGTAGAATAATTTCAGTTATTTGTCCTCTATTATTATCTGGAAACATCATTGAGCTGAAGCTTGGTAACTTACTACCCTAGAATATTCAATTGGAATTCAAAAATTCCTTCAAATATTGTGTGTTGCAATGTAAATAGATATTGATGTCTGTTAACCGCACACAAGGGGTAATCAATTAATTGATATATGAGAGTGAGTTGATGGCTGGTAACTATTATCACGGAAAAATACTCAATAGTTCTCTGCCTTATTCGCTTTTGAATAATTGATTGTTAACAATAAATATTTTATTTGAGTTGACGTCTGTTGTCAGACAGATTGCTATGAACAATCGATTGCTATTATAAAAATTGTTTTGAAACAGATCAATCTCAGTAATTTGTCTTCATCATCATCTAAAAATATCATTGAGCTGGAGCTTGGTAACTTACTACGCTAGAATATTCAATTGAAAGTCAAAAACTCCTTCAAATATTGGAAAATGTTGCAATGTACTGAAGATATGGATGACGACTGTTAACCGCACACCCCACGGTTATTGATTAATCAATTTATGAGATAAGGTTGATGGCTGGTAACTATTATCACGAAAAATTACTCCACAGTTATTTGCCTAATCCGATTTCGGATATTTGATTGTTCACAATAAATATTTCATTTGAGTTGACGTCTGTTGCCTGACAGATTGTTATGAACAATCGATTGCTATCATAAATAGTGTTTCAAAGTAGATTAATTTCAGTTTTTGTCTTCTATCTTTACCTGAAATTATCATTGAGCTGGAGCTAGTTAACTTACTACGCTAGAATATTCAATTGCTAGTCAAAAACTGTTCTAAATATTAAAACGTGTTGCAATGTACCAAAAGTATCAATGGCTGTTAACCGCATACACAACGGTGAACAATTGATTGTTATATGAGAATAGGCTGAAGGCTGGTAACTATTATCACGGAAAAATATTCTATTATTTTCTGCCGTATCTGCTTCTGAATGTTTTCAATTGGTGTCTCTACTGATTCCTTGTTTACAATAAATATTTCATTTGAGTTGACGTATGTTGACATATAAGATTTCTGTACAGTGAATAGTTTCAACTTATAATCGAAGAAATAATATGACGAATGAATAAAGATAAATAAATTTAACTATTATCTGTTAAGACAATTTTTAAATACAATTATTTACAAATATTTTTCTGCTTTTAAAAGAAATATCCATTAGTTGAAAATACCCCAGATGGCTTTTGACCATGTCTTGTAATATGAGAAAAGACACTTGACACACCCTGTCACACCAATATGACCCAAAAACCGTACTATACATAAAACTCAGTTTCGATAACATCCCTGATCGCTTCCAAGGTCAACACCCAGAAAGCGTTCTTTGTTGCAAACACATTGCGTTACTTTAAAGTCGAACTTTAAGCATGCAGTTTATCTGTGAGGTGCATTGTTTACTTTAATTATCTGAGCTTAATTAGCCATCATATCATTCAATTCAGAGTTGTGGGGTGGCTGAGAACTTCTATCAATTGGTGAGTTTGTCTGTCATTGAGTTTTATGAGTTTGGTATGTTTAGCGTCACATGTGGTGACGCCACGCTAAGTGTGCGTGGAGTATGATCTTTTTCCTTTGAAGTATTGGTATCCTTAGCTACCTGGGGTGTCAATGCCATCGGTGCGCACACCTTGACCGTGTGACGGAGGTGATTGTTGCCAACCGCATGTACTTTGTGTTATTGCGGCAACGGTGTTGCCCCAAGAGTGGATAAGTCAACCAGCCTGCGTGTGTCGCAGGCATCGGTACGGCATTACGGTACTGATAGCCATCCGTAGGTGTCGTCCAACGTGAGATAAACAGTGACTTAGCTATCTAGGAGCTAGTGCCACCGGTGCTACATTATTCTGTCTGTGGTGCACGGAAATATGTGTATGCCAACCGCACACAGTTATTGCGGGCAATGGGGTTGCCCTAAGAGTGGATAAGTCAACCAACTCGCGTGTGTCGCGGGCAGCGATGTTCACTATAGTACTGGTAGCTATCTATTTGGTGAACTCAACGACCTACCTGTTAACCAGATATCCTATCCAACCTCTGAGACAGGTGTATCATTATTATATCCGTTCTGGCTACCTAAACTAATCCTGAAATGCCCTGATGGCGGGGAATTGATGAGTGTGATTCTTTGATGACATCTCACTGAGCATTGTAGCTCAAAATCATATTACTTCCAGGAGAATTCGGCTTAATTACGCCCTAACACCTGACCAGCCCTAACTCCTGACGGCAAGGCCACCAACAGCTCATCAGCCAAACATAAGTTTTTTTAAATATTTTCCAATTATATTTTATTATCTATTAATTATTATTATTCACTTATCAACCCCCGACCCATCTATAATATATCTGAAGTATATATAATTTGAAAACTTCAGCCAAATGGAAGAATTTTGTTACTAATACTTATAACCGCAATTCCTATTATATGAGCGTTCAGTTAGCCGAGCATAAAAACATGGGAAGACGCACGCAAACTAATTTTTTTTGAATAATTTGTCAGATATCAATATTTTGGTACTGATGGCTTACTGAGCCTTGAGTATATCGCTTCTCTTATCAATTATTGACTCATTTTTTCCAAGATGACGTCTTGCTAAAATGATGGGAATGTTTATAGGTATCAGCATCTCTTGTTTATGCACGTGGATAGAGCTGATAAATAAAAGAAAAACGAGATACTCGACAGTTGGAGTGAATCAGCTGCTAAAATAAACTTCAAAGATTTTGAATGCGTGTTTTCTGTTGGGCATTTTCAGGAGCTGGAAAATAACTTTAGTTGTACCTATTGGATAGCCGGAGATATCAGATGATAATAATAGACCTAAATTCATTCAACCCAGAACACTTTTTTATTGAACTGTCTTGGGAGATATGTATTCACTCAACAATTTCTATTCAACTACTCTTTACATATAACGAATGCTTAGAGTTATTCCTGATCATTATCAACCAACCTGTTTATTAAACTTACATTTAGCGGTTTCATCCGCATATTAAACTTACGTCCTAAAATTATAAATATTTCATTTGAGAATGATAAACATCCAAAATGAGTTCATTTATTAGGAAAACATAATCATGACTGAAAGATAAACCTTTGTGTTCATGGCACTATATCCCAACAGTACCGAATTTGTTCACGATGTGAAAATCATTAAGAGAATCAGGGCCGAACTTAAACATTTTCACGCCCTAGGCCAAGATACATTCCTTTATTTGGAAGAAAGTTGATTGATGACGTACAATATGAAGTTATTTCATCTATGATACCAGTAAATACATTTCTCGCATTCCTGGAAGTGAGAGACAAATTTAATCCCTTATTTCAGAGACGTAAGTATAATTCTAGTCCTACACTGATCAAAAATGATCAAGACTCCTAAGGGACTAGAGTAGAATGAACAAATATTACCATGACAACTGAATACGGGATGAATTCATTCTAGGTAGTTGATCGTAGTTACCTACTTTATGAAAAATGCTCTAGTTGTCTTATCGGAGGATAATTTTTATTTAAGAATGAACAACTGTACAATTATGTCCTCTTCGTGAATTTCAATTCAAAATGTTGGCTAAACAGTGTACGATTTGAATATTGAATACGTAATTCGCGCGAACCTTCTTATCTTGACGATGCGTCGATTGCCGATACATTATTATCTTAAGGTCGGACTTTGAGTAAAGATATTCTAATTAATATAAACGTCATTTAATGACCAAACATGATTTTTAAGACTATTTCAAGTGATTTGATCAGAATTATGGATGGAATATTTACAGAAAACTGCATTAGATACATACTTAAATCCAAACAGTTCAACAAAATGGAGAGAAGTGTACTGGAAAGACACAGAAAAGTCCAGCTATACGTGGAATTGTTGTGCCTAGTTCAATTTTTATTCTCATTCTTGACGTTATATTACATGCTTCGTACTAATGTTCTCTATTCACCTTTTCATATCTGAAACCGATTGGTCGTAGAATCAAAAATTTGTTGATCAGTTCGCATTGAACAACAAACTGGTTCCCACTGCTTTTTTCAGGAGTATTAGGAATCTGAATATTATTTTTCGTTCAAAACTTCTTTGGATTGTCCGAATCTCAGGGTATCATGTACGAGATTTTGTTCTTTTTCCCTAAAACCACTATATATGTTGTACTTTGTGCATCCAAAATCCATGATAGTGCACAATTTAAGACCTTGGCTTGTATTTAATATCTTACCTAGACATTTTTGATTCGCAGATATTTTGGCATGAAGCCTCCAAATCTCAAACGTCAAGTAAGTTTGTTTGAGATCAGTCATCATATTATATAATTTCTTCTGAAATATAGGAGGCTCTAAGCGTAAAAGCAGTATATAAATACTATTTTGAATGACAATAATGATTGAAGTATATTTATCCAGATTTTGTTACAAAAATATGTAAAAAATAAACGTAAAAATGTATACAAAATATTGATAGTCATCAACATCTGCTGAACAAACATATGATCTCTTTTTTTGATTTTTTTCAGAGATTTTACTTTCTGAAAATCAAATTTGAGTTATTATAATTTTGTAATTTTCAATTCAGACGAACTAGTCAAAGTTTGTCATACTATGCACATGGATTATGTTGTATTGTATCTAACCATATTTTTCTCTAAATAATAGTAATTCAATTCCGTATAAATCCTTAGCATGAAAATATGTCAGAAGCCTGTGTTGTAACGCTACTGGTTAATTGTAAACAAAGAAAAAACATCATCATATCAACAAAACTGAGCGACGGCAGCTCTTTGTCCTCCATCCATTCAGCTTCTGTTGTGCTGTAGTGTGTGTGAGTGCGCGCCAAAATTCCACCAATTATGGTGCATAATCTCATCTCAAAAAAGTTCTACTTCACAGCAAAAGTATGGGAATAGAGAAATTGTATGATAGTGGTGCATTTTCAAGAGGTGAGATTATACACCATAAATGATGGATAATTCAAGATTCCTTGAACAACAAAATAAAGTTGTTGGGATTCACCTCATGTTAAGGTAAGGAAATATACTTATTCTGCTTTTTTCAGTGTAATTATGTTTCAAACTTGCAGCACCCTGTTCTTTATAATACCATCATCATGTTTTCCGCTTGCATTTCAAATATGAAAAGTACCTAATATGAAGTCTGTGCGATCATCTTCACCGAAGAAATTGTAAGTTAAGCAGAATTTGAAAATCAATATTTGTACTGACTATGAGATTTCAGGTTCAAATGGTCTGTTATTCATTCCAACATAAAAAAATTACCAGTAAAAGAATCTAAGTACCTAAGAAGACGTGATAAAAAATACTTCCTTGATAAAGGTTGCCGGCAAGCAGCTAATATTGTCCATACTGGCAGTTTCAAATCTTGAAAATTATTCATTGCACAATATCCACCAGCAGTTTTATTGGAAAATTCTGGTACGTATTTCACGCTTTTACTTTGTTATCTAACAGAATAAGTCAGTGGTTTTAAGTAGATAAAAATATGTCAAAAACAACTTTTTAAACAAGTGTTAATGGATACTCATATCTCAAATTATTTGCTGAACGTATTTATCACATTAGATTGTTTTGATTTCAAAAGTGAAGCGCAATAGTCTCAAGAATGATATTTACATTATTATTTTATTGTACTTACACTTTTTGAATGATTAATCACGGAAAGCAAATATGAATTTAAGTATTTTCCAATTTTAAAAATTCGAAGTATATTTTTCCAATATTTATCATTCAACTCACATGAGATCTTTTAATATCGTTCTTAAAATTCAAGAGTCTGCTGATATCAAAATAAAAACTAGGATTCATGATCTTAGGGTAAATTTATATACTAATCAATCACAAAAACAAAAGGATACTTTTTGAGAATAATTCTAATTCAATCTTTGAAAAAATTGTGTACTACTTTTCTGCCCTTACAAACAATCTATAATTGGATTTTAATTGGTGTGTAAATATAGCAGATTGCAAATTGAAGAACAGCATAGACAATGAATTAGGTTAAAGTGATGTAGATGATCCTAAAAATACTCCAGTACTACATCCTATTTCTGAAACTTGGAATAACAGCACTTCCATCAATTTTGATGAAAATTCAGAAAATATTGGGTCTCTAGTTTTTGAAGATTTTTCCATGGTCAATTCTAATAATTTTTATCAAATAGCAGAGGAAACAAACAGCTCATCAGGTACGCATATTAAAAATTTCCACCTCTTATATTTTCAATAATAATAAATTATGTCAAAAGATATTGGCGGCCTACGTGATATTGCTTTTAATTATGAATTTTCTGGTGATGAATCAAGTAAATATGCACAATCATTGATAACAATCAATTCAGTGGCGGCGCTACACTCAATGAATTTCAGTCATATTGTCAGTAAATAATCTAGAAAGGATTTTTCCCGAAATTTGAATTTTTTTGTATTCATATATCAAATTCGAACTCCATTTTCTCACTATAGCTACTTAATAATGTACACAGGAAATATATACCATGTGATCTGTAGTTATGTATTTTTTCACTCGTTTATTCTAATTTTATCCAGCTTTTTTTCGCAAAATCGATTTTAAATGGAAATATGCTGACATGGAATCTGCACTCTGTTTTCCTATTAGAAGTTCCATTTTTGCGCATCGCGTTGAATAAATCTATAAAATGTTGAAAAATGTGTGATTTTAAAAATTTTTCATTTCTCTTCATAATATTTCCCATTCACGATCATCTGAATTGAGCAATACGGAAACGATTAATAAGTAATCACACAAAAATGGGGTATCTAGATAAGATATACTCATTTTGATTCAATGTCACAATATGAAATAACATTCTTCTTCAAATCGTGATCATTCTCATGAAAACTTCAAAATGGCTTGTCACAATATTTTAATGGCTGGAGCCTCGGTAAAAACAGCTTGACGCCGCCACTCATAATCATATTATCTTTGTACAGTATCTTCATGAGTTAACATTTTTCAGATTGTAGTGTTCATACCGAGAAAAATTTGGAATCTGAAATCACGGCTAGAGACATAGCTACAAATGTGCTTACCAAACCTAAAGTTGTGAAAAAATTGGTTCAAACCATTGATGAAGATTATCTCGGTCTCGAATCTCAGAATTCCACAAACGACTCAATATCACAATTAGATTCAGACTATTCGCTATGTGCAGCTGCTTGGAAGAAACACTGAACGACCGTGCGCGCTTAGCGGCGAAAGTTGGAATTTTTAGAGCACATGTACTGATATAAAATCAAAAGTCAAAAATGACAATTCGTGAATGCTGCATTATCATTTGTAATAATACATCGAAAAATAGTGATGCTAGCTTCCATTGTTTCCCAAAATATATATAAGCATGAGTTTATTCAAAGAGAAAAGTGGATTTCCGTCGTAAGAAAGCAAAAGTAAGTATCACAACCTTAATTGTACATTCATAATAATGTTTCAAGAAATTATTGCGAACGCAATATGTAAATATAATTTTAGCATAAAGTAAATATGAGAATAATGAGATTCAATAATTTTCATGGTATCACAACTTGAATTTTGTTATTAAATTGATCAAATAAGACATATTTTTGTATTTTTTAGTGAATATACATACAGTTGGAATCTTACATCAATATATCTAATTTTCAGTGCACATTTCATTGAGAATACAAAGGGAGAAGAGAAGCTGAATCCTAACTAGCCAATTCTCTTCTCCTTATTGGAAGCCAATATTAAATGACGAAACAGTTTTGACAAGACACCAATGTTTCATTAAGCGTAGGCTACAGAATACTTCATTAATGGCTGCAAGTTAAAAAAATATTGGAAACTAAAGCTTTAATTCAAAAAGGGCTGCCAATACAGAAGTCACAATGGATCTAAGTTCAATAAATAATATAAGTTTAATATATGAGAATGACTGTGACAGAGCACATGACAATTTATTGATAGTTGATTCGAGCACCAAAAGCACGAATGATGTGGAATGCCAAGCTGATATTCTTGCTTATTGTGATAGTGTTGAAAAAAATACTGTCTTGTAATAACATTATTGAAAAAGGTTTTAATACTTGTAAGCTTTACCCTTTGGCACAGTTAGAGGTTGAAAGCTGATAGTATGACAAATTTTTTCAAAACCCGTTCTTAATATAGGATCCATACTTATTACGTTTATGATTAATTTTGATTTCAATTCACTTTTCACCAGTTGTCGCATTTGACAGAACATATAAAAGTGGCAGTGGGTTCGCCGATCAATGCCGCTAGTTGGCATCACTTTGATGTTGCAAATAGCGAATAGTGAGGCAGGTTGTTCGTCTGCTTTGCGTCCTTATTATGTTGCTTCATCTGTAAATTCCAATTGGACAATCAAAGACTTTTTCTGTCCATTTTGCAAACGCAAAGTGCAAAAATTTGCTCGTCATATTACTGGTCGACATTAAATGGAGAAAGCGTCCAAAAAATTCTCTCATATCCAGTAAAAAGCAAAGAAAGAAAATGGCTGATTGAGGAAATGAGAAAATCTGCTCAATTTTTTTACAATACGAGCAACAAATATAACGAAATTGATCTGTTAGTTCCACATCGTCCAAATACATTATTAAAACGAAAAGTAAGTGACTTTCTACCATGTCCAAACTGTCGTGCTCATCACAGAACTCCATATTTATTACGACATAACCAGTATTGTACAGGAAGTATTCAAAATCTATCAACAATAAAAGAACAATCAAAATTATTAATTGATCCACACGTGCCACCTCACCTACAACTGATATTTAAATTATTGAGGAAAGGTAAATATGATGAATTGACTCGTGTTATAAAACAAGACGAAACACTTTTATTGCATGGTGCTAGATTATGTTCTAAATATATTCTTCTACCTCACATGGATAACAAAATTAGATCGCATATTCGCACACTAGCTCGTTTATTTCTTGCTATGAAACGAAACCTAGAAATAAAATCTTTCAAAGACTGTTTGATGCCAGACAAAATGCATGATATTGTTACTGCTGTTTACGTTATTGCTGGTTTCAATCCAACCGAAAGAAAATTCAGAATTCCTGCTGTAGCTCTACAAATTTGCGGTATTTCAACTAATTGTTGTGATACTTCACTTATAAAATGTATTTCAGAGAAAAATAATGAGAAAAAACAAGATTTGGAGACTTTTGAATATTTAATAAGACGAAATTTCACCGAACTTTTGACGTCTGTGGGACATGCTAATTTATTGTCGAATAAATTAGATAAATTATCGAATATCCCAATAAATGAGGATATTTTTAAATTACGAAATTATTTACAAAAACATGCAATAGATGCTTATGAAAACTTATTAGTGACGTATGATTAAGCAAGTTGGCGAAGTCTTGCTCAAAGTACTTCAGTCTTACTTATGATTTTCAATAGACGTCGAATTGGTGAAAGCCAACGTCTAACAATTAGAAACTATGAAGCCAAGTCCCAAGTGTCAAAAGACTCAGATTTATATAATCTATCATCAGATACAGAAAAAAAACAGAGTGAATTGTACCATCGAATTGAAATACGAGGAAAATGGGGACGTTTTGTGCCAATGTTACTTTCTGAAGGAATAATTAAATTTATAAATATGATTTTGAAACATAGGAAAAATGCTGGTATATCGAAAAAGAATCCTTACGTATTTGGTAATCGGGCAGGAGTATTATCTAATTTTTTTGCTGAACAAATTATTCGGAAAGCTTCAAATAAATGTGGTGCTGAAAATCCACTAACTCTGCGAGGAACATTTCCAAGAAAACAGTTTGCAACCGTAACTCAAACTTTGGATTTTTCTGAGAATGATACCTTCAACCTTTCAAACTTTATGGGTCATAGTATGTCAGTTCATAATGAAAATTATAAGAAAGTAGATAAGATAAGAGAAGTTACAAAATTATCCACAATATTGGAAGAATTCAACAAAAATACAATTGAGAAGCATATTCGTCCTGAGGTCATACAAGACACCAGTGAAGATCAAGATGAGGATTTGAATAATCATCAAGGTATATGTTCACAATAATTATCAGAGCCGGTCTTAGCAATCTGAGTGCTCCGAGTGAGATTGTGCTCAGCCTCCTATATTTCTTATCATTAACTAGTACTGTATCTGCGATTCTGAATAAAATTTCATTGCAATAGTCTCAATCTAAATTAGGCGCTAATCGAAATATCGTATAATCTGAAATTTATTATTCAATCGCAGTGGTTGGTGAATCTAGGCGTCTCGTATGCGCGCAGAGCCTCTTATCTTCCCTCCTAAAGCAGCCACTGATAGTTATTCCTGAAGAAATAGATTTTCGGAGATAATCATACCTATCGTTTTTTTCAGATATATACAGAACCCCTACAAAATCTAACAAAATATTTCGGAGAACTCATACAACAACCAACAAGATATTTCGGAAAACGAATTCCTTCACATCGCAAGACGATTTGTTATAATTTCATTTAAAATTGTATCAGATTTTCAATTTATCAATGTCACATAGGGAGTGAATGCTGGGCGTAATTACAGAAGCATGAACGGCGTATTACTGTTAAGAGAATGAGATTTTTATGTGGTGTCTGTAGGAATACAAGAAGGGATCGAAAGTAGAATAGACTGGTGTATGAGAATTGCAATATCGGAAAGAATGTGGTTGGAAGAGTCAAAACGAATCAGTAACATTAGTTTGGTTATGTGAGACGAATGTCGAATGAAAATTTTTTGAAAAATATTCATGTAATAGGGTTGAGGGTGAACGATTGCGCGGACGACCGATTTGTAAAAATTGAGTGAACTCAAAATTGATCTCATACAAGTATCAGTTCGATTATTTATCTTCATTTCTCTTTCAGGGTACAGACATAGGATTGCACCCAAGAAAACTTGGTCCACTCCAGAGAAACGAGTTATAAGGAAAGAATTTTGTCACGTATTTGAAGAGAGAAGTACTTCCTACATTGGAATATTGTTAAAAAGTCAAACCAAATTATCCTGTACTTCAATCTAGATCGAATAGTATGATTGAAGCATACATTAACAATCAAATACGGAAAACAAAAAATGAAAAGATCACACATCAGATTAGGTTTCCATCACAATATCATGTTCAAAAACTTGCCTTAACTTTAGTTTATATGTTCATTGGGTTATATTGATGATACAATATGTTTCTGTTCTCTATCAGCATCTTCAAGTTGCAGAGAATCAATATTTGTAGGATCATAGTATTATTAAAACCGATTAACAAGTTATTCAGAATTACTCAATATTCAAAAGAGAAACTCTTGAATCCGTTGGAAATTTGAATATTATATTTTCTTTTACAACATAAACGAGCTTATATTCAGTGTGACAGTTGATATTTCACTTCAAATCTTTCATACAAACATTGGCTCATTCTAACTTAATTATTTTCAAGTTGAATTTGAGACAAATAGTTTCGTTTCGGAATATACTTATACAGAATAATTACTTTTCAGTTCAGCACATTGTATCGTTTTTATAACATGAACAAGTTGATAGCCGGTGTGAGTGCAAATTATATTTTTTAGAACTTTTATGTAAATACCAGCTCATTCCAACTCAATTAGCTTTGAGTTTAATCTGAGACAAATAATCTCTTTTCAAACTTCTCACAGGGTAATCACTTTTCATTCCGACATATTGAATTTTCCTTATAACATAAACAATTCTATATCTACTGTAAGAGCTCAAATTATCCATTCCAAATCTTTATATAAATACTAGTTCATTCCAACTTGATTAATTTCAAATTGAATTTGAGACAAATAATCTTGTTCCAAATTATACACACGGTAATCACTTTCTATTTCGGCATATTGTATTCTTTTTACAACATTAACAAATTGATATCTGGTGTGAGAATTCAAATTATCTCTTCCAAATTTTCATATAAACATTGGCTCATTTTAACTGTATTGATTTTAAGTTGAATGTGAAACAAGCAGTTTCGTTTCAAGATATATACCTACAGACTCATCACATTCTAGTCCGACATATTGTATTTTTTTTATATAACCTAAATCGAAAAAGCGCTAGAGGAAAAGCAAGTTTGCACTACTGTCTTCCTTGATGTTGCACAAGCATTCGATAAGGTGTGGCACGAAGGGCTGATAAAGAAACTATACTCACTTCTCCCAGGGTCATACGTCGAACTAATAGAATCTTACCTAACAGACAGAGTATTCAGAGTCAGACAAGAAGAAGAATATTCAGATTTGAGAAATATATACGCAGGAGTACCACAGGGCAGTGTTCTGGGGCCAGTTCTTCACTTGCTGTATACATGTGACTTACCACAAACAGAAGATGTCACTACTGCAACATTCGCAGACGATACGGCAATTTTAGCCGTAGATAAAGAAACTCAGAATGCTACAGAAAAGCTGCAGCGAGCGACTGACCGTATCATGGAATGGACCAGGAAATGGAAAATAAGATTGAATGAACAAAAATCTATCCATATAAACTTTACAAACAGAAACATAGTACAACCACTACTAATCAACATCAATTGAAACAACATTCCGCATGAGAACAAAGCCAAGTATCTTGGCATGACGCTTGACCCAAAACAAAAATGGCAAGAGCACTTAAAGAGAAAAAGACTAGAACTGGATCTCAAATATAGAAGAATGCAGTGGCTCCTAGGAAGGAATTCAAAGCTGTCCATCCATAATAAAATTAAAATATATAAACAAATACTCAAACCAATATGGGTCTACGGCATACAGCTATGGGGTTGTGCCAGCCAATGCCACATTAACAAAATACAAACATTTCAAAACAAAGTGCTACGCAATATCGTTCAAGCTCCATGGTACATCCGAAATAAAGACATCCATCGTGACCTAGGAATCAGCGAAGTGGCAGACGAAATAAAACGATTTGCAAAAAAGCACGAATCAAGATTAGCTCAACATAAAAATATCGAAGCATCACAACTATTACATCAAAACAACATAACAAGAAGGCTTAAAAGGATTAAACCTTCCAAATTAGTTTAGTAGCTTCACCCAGTAAATATGAGTGAAATTTAATAAAATCAGTGAATTAGTGAGAATGTATAGCAGGGAAAAAAAAAATGAACAGAAGCGACAAGAAACAAGAAATCGATGCAACTATAGGAGGTCACTGAACTAACTATAGATATTAAAAAGTAGTTTTAAGTATCAGAAACAAATTAATGGTTGGTCTTTAGACCAGTTTCAATGTAACAATATGAATGAAAAAAAAAAATAAATATATAGATCTTATGAATACACAAGAGATTATGCAAGATTTTTATTAATAAGAATAATAAATACCAAATTTTTTCTATTCCGCATTATACTGTTTTCAATATTATTCGAGTGTTACGAACTTTTTTTCCAATTTAACAGTATTTTCTGGTTCTATCTACGTTTTATTCTCTCCGAATCACGAATTTTTCATATTGAAATATTAAATATGGGTTTTCAATATTATTTCATTGGAAAGGGGGATGGCGCTACTTGCCTCCTCAGATCGTCCCGAATTCAACGCAAATATGATAGTCTACGAGCTGACATTGTTTTCAGTTACTGTATCTTAACATGTTTTACCTAATACATCATTATCACTTTATGTTATGCAAATTTCAAGCTTTCTACTATATTGCGCTAATTTCTTTTATAACTGAATATGATGATTCTTCAAAATGAATTAATTTTCTGACTGATAGATATATTCTCAAAGTGGATTTGATGAATATGGAGTTTTACGATACAAAAAATATTCCGATCTTCTTAAGAGAGCCGCTTCAGGCAACTAAATATTCAGTCTCATTTTCAGTGAATATTATGTAATATTTTTGAGGAATATGCTGAAAACCTGTGAATGAATACGTTGTCAGCTCCCAGTCTAGTATATTGCGGTGGTTCTTCATTCGTAGCTTTTTATAATTTATTTCCATTCTGTATCAAATAATACCTTAGCATAAATAATTTGCTAATCCTGAGACGATGACGGTGTTTGAAGTAAGTTCGGTTGCACAGTTCAAACATGACTCCAAACTTAGCTAAACTTCTATAGAAACAGTTATTTCAGCAACTATTTCCATATTCATAGAACTGAGTTCTAAATCATGCTTCAACTGTGCAATTTATGTTCAACTTCGAACTGTGCTCAGTACTGCTTGAGACAATTGTTACAATTTGTATCCACAGATATTGATCTCAGCTCATAGTTCTGCTTGAATTTTACATTGGACCAGTTCTTCATTCATTTCAGCTCAATCAGCTCTAAGTTGAGTTTGAGACAAATAGTCTCGTATTAAAATATATGAAGGGTGAGCAAAATGTTGAATATAGCTTTTTATATTGTTTCATTAAGCGTTATTAACCAATTTGAAACAACAGCAGTTTTGGCAGTGAGTCCGGTTGCACAATTCAGACTCAAGTTTGAGCTGTGCTCAATTCCTGGATACAATTAGTATACTCTGTATCCACGGATATTGAATACAGCTCATTGTTGAGCTTGAATTTTACACTTGACACGGCTCACTATTATGAATGTTATTGAACTCACATCAAGTGTTTCTTATTATTTCCTGTATTTCTATGTGTTGAATCAAACTAAGATAGTGAGAAGTTTATATATTTCGATATTCTCATTTCATGTATGAATTATATATAATAGAATAGAATATAAAATATAAAATGGGCAAATAAAATATCACGTCAACCATATTTAGTGTGTACATCATTCACCTACAAATATCTATTCTCATTGTATTTGCATAGTTGTAGAATTCAAGTAAAATCGATTAGATAAATCCTCTTTAAGAAAACCCTCCAAATAGTAAAAAGATAGGTCCGAATTGATATTATTGCACTGATTTGAACATTCTGAAATGCTTAAGCCCAATATTATAAAGGACAAATAAATTTACTTCCAATTGAATAAAATTTACTCTATGAAATGACAGTCTATTTTTTGACAGCAATGCTTCTACTGTCATAAAGAATAATAATTCGATTAGAATTTGTTAAATGGAATGAATTTACTTTGGAAATAAATTTAGTTTGTTCTTTGTAATACTGGGCATGAGAGGTGCACCATGAGAATGTCAATATGTTTTAGACAATAAATTTCAACACTTGTTTGTCGTGATTATTATTACAAGATAGGGATGAAATCACTTTAATAGTGCATTTCTGAATATTTGGACATCGTGGAGTTTTGAACAACTTATATATACATAGTATGCTTCTAAATATTATCAATAAATATTTGATTTGAGATATTACTGCTTGAATTACCATAAGCAAGGACTCGATCCAATCTACCATCATGTCGAAAATGTAAAAAAAAATGTCTACTTTACCGACGGATACTGACCTCAAATGGATGAACTTTTATAGCAAAGTTTGCATGCGAATATCTCAGTTTATTCCAATATTTCACATAATTTAGTGCTGGTAATAGACCATTACATCTATAATGAACACAATAAAAGAGATTATAGCAAAATTTTAGAATGATCCCAGAACGTCTGATCTCATTTCGATATAGCAAACAACTATATATATATATATATATATATATATATATATATATATATATATATATATATATATATATATATATATATATATATATATATATATATATATATATAAATATATATATATAAATATATATATATATATATATATATATATATATATATATATATATATATATATATATATATATATATATATATATAAATCACCCTATCAATTTGGCGTCCTGGCAAAAATGTTCATTCTGGCGTCTACTGAAAGGAACGCGTATAGTTGAGATCTGATCAGAATAAATTTTTCATGGGCTCTTCAGATTTCACACAGACATCCCATTTCACGCAATATTCACAGAGCTCCCATTTTCTATACAATATGACCTCCTTTCATCATAACATCAATGTGGCGTCAATAATATACGTTACATATTGCATTTATAGTGGCGTCCTATTCATATATAAGCTTTCACTTCATGTTTAAGGTGGCGTCCCCCTTGTTGCCAGATTTAGTCTCGACAGTTCGATGAGCACCTCTCTTGCATAGTACGTTCCATCGATGACACATGTGACGCGATATATTCAAAGGTTTGCGTAGAATTACATTATTCAAGTTTTGAAATGGATCGATACTCAAGACATCTCTGTAGAGTAGTAATAAGTCATTGATACACAAAGAACCAATAGTAAATTGGAAGATTTTGCGGAAAAATATGGATTTCTGATTGATAATTGGTATTTTTGAGTTCTGAAGTTAAATATACTTGCCATGTCCGTAAACTGTTAATAGATATAAATGGGAGTATGTAAAGGATAATTCATCAGAGAAGACTTACGGATGTCATATAAACTGTGATAATAATTGCTCTATTGAAATGTGACAAAATTTTGGCCTAAACTTGCACTTTGCTTAAGATTTTTCGATAAATGTGTAATGGAGGTCAGTGTGAGTATGAATTCTGGGAGCTGGAAACGTTCCCTCATCAGGCCACCATATTGGAAAAAGAAGTACAGACAGTATATTTGCAATATCTTGAGAACCGTGAGTCTTACAAGAAAAATCTCATAACTTTCTGAAAGAGTATTGAATTCTTCACAATCTTAGTTCAGATACTTTTCGTCATAGAATTATCATGTCTACATCATCCCTTATTCGGCATAACTGCCATATTGAGACTCATTGAAGCTCATAGGTCGTAATTCAATGAGATCCATGAGCTAGTGAATCAAATGCTTGTGAAATCCTCAATGTAAGTGTCCCGTGAAGCCAAGGTTCGTGGACACGTGCCTATTGGGCTTTATGTTAGATCTGGCTCTGATAATGGATACTTCTTACTCACCTTATCAAATACCCTATACTACTTGCTATATGTCTTGGAGTTTTTTCCTTGGATTCAGCTCTGGCGAATAAAATATTCGTTTACAATTATTATCATATTACTGATTTTCCTCTCAACATTCCAAATATTCAAACAAGTGTTGCTACAATAATTCAAGTAAATGTTATCAGTCCAATCAATAATCATCAATTTAAATTATCGAGATGCTAGGAAATTTTCCATGCGGTAACATTTGGTTAGGAATGGAATTCGGATAGCAGCAGTAATGAATTTTTAGGCAACTAAATGAGACTTTATCTGTGTACTGAGTTATTATTTGTTGCTTTTACAAGTTCTTATATCTGATATCTACTAGTGGAATTCATAGTAATCTGTTTTGACTTTCCACGACATTCAGGTTTGGGACAAGAGTAAAGGTCCATTCACAACCGAATTTGAATATGGCACAATTTCATGCTAGCTTAAGATTCAAAGCTAAGCGTATGAGCTCAGTAGTAACCATTCACAACTAAAATTTGTAGTCTGCGTACTTTACGTTCGGAATGCAATGTCTGCAAAGTGCAAACATTCACTTCAAGTCGCTAGCGAATTGGCATGTGCATTGCATCTTCCGATGATTCAACATGTGTTTTTGATGTTTAATAATTTATAAAATGATAGAAGCCGTATGCAAACAGTGATTGACGGTGATAAAACTTGGTTTGATATTACATTATTCGGTCATTTTTCTTCTTTAATATGGACGAGAGATTATTTAGATCTATGAACTTTGTTAACTTATTACATTTATTTACCTTGATCTAGTAAGAACTGAAATTCAAGTAAATAGATAACTGTAACTAACAACTATTCTTCATGCCCCGCAAAGAATTGACCACTGAATTTGAAAATTTATACTTTCAAACGAAAAGAAGGATGGAGAATTTCATATTTACATTATTTTGTACTTGTTTTGATAGATGACATTACAAAATTTCAAGCAATGTTGAAAATGGGTATGAATGCTACTAATTTCAACCCTGCGTAATTTGAACTTCAAGTGTGAATATACAGAGCCTAAAGTGATTGTGAATGCAGCTCAATATGCTGCGGCCTTAAATTTTCATATGTAGGCTATTTCATATGCACAGTGTTGGTGGAAAAATTATTTCATTCTCTATTATTGTATATAAGTATATACGGAAGAGTAAAATGAGTAGATCATCTGTGATTGTCATGAGGTAAAAAATAATTATGGTTCAACTGACCAAAAATAGCACTTGAATAATGAATACCAGTCTATCGAGAAGCTTCCATACATATCCTCATGAATACCTGAAAGAAAATTTACTTCACCATTATGAATCGGTCCTATTAGATAGAAGCTACAAAATAGGAATCATATGAAAGATACAAAACAGGAATTACTGTATCAAGGACGTAGAGATGATCTTTTTTGGTCAACTTTGTGGTTTACGACCGAAGCGCCAGCTGAGACCAAAAGAGAATATTAGAATATTACGTATTTCCAGGCGATCATCACGGAAGAATTCGCAATCACTAAATTTTATCTATTCATTTCTGAAACATTGCAAATGTAAATCTTAGTTGCCAATTAAATTGTTTCATTTTATTGTGTAAAAGTTCGAATTCATTTCTCTGATTGCAAGAACTATAGGCCTGTTGCGTATCTTCAAATTTCGACGATATTATTGAAAAATCACAACTTCGAGGTGTGATGTCACCTGTCAATGTTCTGAAATATGTCAATCTGCTTTTAAATCAAAATGAAATCCATGACGTACCCTCTCTATTCCTAATAATAATATTGTATTCAATCTATGACAACATTTGTATACAAAAATATTCTAAAAGAAACAAATCAATCATAGTTATTATTATTTTTATTGTTTATGTGACTCATCTAAAGGTAATCAATTACAGTTAGATTTATAATGTGTTATATACATACAGAATTTGAGCGAAATCCTTAAAGGAAAGAGATTTGCTCATCTTGAATATCTGTAAAACAATTCTTGAATTTTGAGAAGGCAAAATATTAAGCAAAAATTTGGTGCTTCCAGTATAGGATTCTGAGACGAATTTATGTGACTGTTCAGTCAATTAAGAAACTTAACTAAGTGGTATTTATTGAGTTTCTTCACAATTATAATATTTAACCTCTCTTAAAGATAGTTGATACTGAGAGTTGAATGATATCTAATACATTTTGATAGATTATTGCATATAATTACACTTGTTTAACTGCTGTTATCCACATTTCTCTTTGTTTCGCTTCATAATCTATTCCCGGAGACCTATAAAAATCAATTCTGGGCTGTTTGCTTCAGTATTAGTACATCCAACAACACAATAATTACTAAGTGAATGGTTTATACCCATGATTATCGAATAATATGACAGACAAAAATGACATTTGTAGAATTTAACCGATAGAGCGGAGCCACTAAGGATACGCAATAGGCGGACATAATATGTATTTCAGCGAAAATTGTTTCTACAGACTTCATCAAGCTGCCCATAGAAGTAGGTGTGAAGTGTTAATCAAGTAGTTTTTACAGATCAGTCCCAAGAAAGTAATATTTGACAGATTAGTCCCAAAAAGTAAATTAAAATAGATGTGTACAAGAAAGTGGAATTTCATGGCCGCAAAAAAGGCCATAGAAATACCTTTTCTATTATAATCGCCTGAAGAATAGGTTTTTAGCACATAGCACATCAATTTCTGAAATAAAATTGTAACTGATGATTAATACAACAATTGTGTGGGTATAAAATTGATCTACGAGCGAAAATTGTCCAAATACGTTCCCTTCGATCAGTTATATTCTTTAAAGTTGCTGGGAATATGGTATATGTCAGTATTCACTCTTTGTATCTTATATATCAATCTAAAGGTGAAAAGCTTAATCGTTGAGAATGGAACTTGTTGAACTGTGTACAACTACATCCTCTGATTAGTTTTTCCACAATGCAAATTGGTAAACGTATAGTTCTGAAAGTCAGGAGTTTTTCCATATCGTATATCCCTAAGAATTTCCTGTGCTGTTTGCGCTACAATATGGTGCACAAAGTCAAATACTACTTACAATATGAAATAATAAACATTCAATAAGTACGAATTTGTTGATTTATCGAGGTAATCCAAGTGAGTCTCTTTCAACTTACTTGTACAAAGTACAAATGAGTAATATTATTGAAACACCAAAATCACATTTCGAGATTCCTAAGAAGCCTAAAAATTAGGCGAAAGCTTGACGAATATTTTAAGAGAGTGATCTCTTATTTAGCCAATTTCCATTGACTGCAAACGCCCACGAAACATCTGTTACCTCATATATATATATATATATATATATATATATATATATATATATATATATATATATATATATATATATATATATATATATATATATATATATATATATATATATATATATATATATATATATATATATATATATATATATATGCGCGTAATAAAACGTTTGGCTACTTCTAATCTACGGATCATCATATTTGGCTACCTCGAGTACTTTAGGCTACGTAGCCGAAAAAAACACACTCACAATAGTAGTTTTGGCACCCGGAAAACGGCAGTTTGTAGAACTACTGTTTCAAATTTTTTATATGAATTTGAGTTTGTTCAACTACTTTATTCTAGATGTCACTCTACTTGTTGTCTATAGTTATAGCTGCTCTAAATTAGAAGACAATATAACAATGACCTTGGTCAAGCTCGAACTGTGATTTATTTAAAACTTGACAGACAGATTCAAGTTTTGCTTTTAGTCTATAGATGAAGATCCAAAGTTAAACGTGAGTATTATTGATTATGAATATCTTTCATGTTCATTTTGCTAATATTTTTATTGAAAAAAAAAGGCCTTGTTTCTAGGCATAGTAATAAAAATCTGAACAATATGCAATCGAATCCTATTTGTAGCTATTCTGGTGAGCTTTTATGGTAAAACATCACTGCTTATGAAACAATAATTGCTTATTATACAATAAGAAATCATAATAGTATTCTGGCAATCCTTGTTTCATTATGACATGTGTCAATTATATACATTTTCGTGAAAATAAAATTCGTTATGATAGTTATTTATGTATCAAGGGCATAATCAAAAGATTGTAGCACGGTGAAATGTTTAAAGCTTGAGGCGTAGCGGAGAGCTTTGAATTTCCTGTGTGCTATAATCTTGATCATGTCCATTGTACATACAACTGGTCTCTATGAATGCATCATTCTTATTGTTCTTGCTATATTGTTTGCTTATAAACAAATCATTCAATTTCTCGTCGAATCAAAATGGAAGAAATTTTGGATGAGCTTGAGGCTGCACAAGGTGAATTAGTCCCACAGAAGACCAAAGACGTATAAACGAAGGAAAACAAAAAGTTTTGCGAATGTCGGCGTTTAAAAAATGTAATTATGTTGTTCAATAAAGTTATTTGACATTGACATTAAGCTCGATTTTGCTTGACAACTTCATTCCTCCTAGAGCTATAAAAGCCTATAGTCCAAGATCCCAGGCCCGCCAGACGTTACTTATTTTCTGAGAAACAAAATATGTGGAATAGAGTAGTGCTAGTATGTGTTTTGATCATATGCATATTCGCTAGTTTGTGCCGACGGCCAATTTACAGATACGAGGTGCTAGAGGTATGTTAAAACATTAGTAACTTTCCTTGAATTCTAAGTGCTGATTTTTATGTATGTCCTAGAGAATATTGTTAAAAATCAATAATCAACACTGCCAGACACTTCCCATCGGCGGTAATTTCTGCTAGACCCTTTGAAGCTCGCAAAAAAATAACTTCACCTTACTTATAGTCTGAGTCCTAATTTTTATATATGATACTCAGGAAACAATTTGAATACTTTTTGTAAAGAGCCAGACTAATCGTAGGAGCCAAACATCCTCCAGACAAAATTAATATACCGCTGTGAGTATGAGCGCGTGGTCATTATTTGTACGCTTGATTGTACAATATATGGAGAAGTACATAATGATCATAATATATAATGAATAAGTAGGTATATGAGAACTGTTTTGTATAATCACTGAAATTTCCTCCGAAATTAGATTTTTACAGAAATAAACATCTTAGGGTGAAGATTATTTAGGTTAAGTCTGAACATTTTTGACTATCCGATAGGAAGAATGAAATTTATTATTGATAATACCAACCAGCAATGCTTTCATATTTTTAATTACTAAACACTTGAATATTTTTGTACGAAATCACTCAAATATTTTTCACAGCCGTAATAGAACCAAATAGTATCCGCTGTTCAACGACTGATGGAGAGTATTTCAATTGGGTTGATAACGTGAATGATATTTGGAACATTTCCTCCATATACAAGTTCGTAATAAGCTACTGTGAAATATACTTTTAACAAACTAATATGTCCAAAATGTTTTCGGAAAATTCCAAAATTTATTTTGAGTAGAAACCGTGTGAACCACTTGCTGCTGGAGGCCGTAACCTGAAGATAAGCATCGCTTTGGAATGTAGTGAACAATAAACCGGTAGGTATTCTATCTTTCAACTTAATTTCCCATATCAATTATCTTTTCCATTACATAACAAATAATTTTCAAATTCTAGAATTGAATTTGCGCAATTATTATTTAGTTTATACCTTATTTTATGAGAGGCGGAGGAATCTACTTTCAGAGAGAATAAAATTCACTCTATTAGATGACAGCCGATTATTTGATAGCAATAATTCTGATATCATAAGGAAGCTCAAACAGATTAGAATTTGTAGGATAAAAAAGATTTGTTCTAGAAATTAATTCACTTGGTCTTGTATAAAACCGACCATAAAATGTAGCATCGAAAGTACCGTATCAAACAGCTCTTAAATTATTGTATGAGATGAAATTCAGAACCATATTCTGTATTTATCTTTCTTCTATTGCCTTTAACAGTGCTGCTTCTTCTTGTGTTTGATAAAAGGTATTCCTCTGTGTTACTGTAATCTATTCAAACTGACTTTATTGTTCAATCTTTTTATCCATAACCTAGAAAGGAAATTGCACAGTTGTTATTTGGTTTGCATGAATAAAACTCTTTGTTTACCTTCTTGAAGAACCGTTGTCGCTTCCTTCAGCCCGATTCATATTACTCTTTGACTTCGGATGACAGCCATGACCTTAAACGAAATGATGGTGACCTTAAACGAAGTGATAGTGCTAATTAGCCGCGTTTCTTCGGACTATAATTCGTAATCTATGTGTTCTAAGTGATCATGACTCACAAGGACATATGATCAAATATTTTAAATCGCAACCTGTGATGCATCAACTTAAACGTTGATGTCACATGATACGGCGGGCACTCACGTGATTCTGTGACGTACTTGGTCGGAAACATCAATTTTGTAGTACATTCTCGAAGAGTTTTGTGTACATTATGGCACACCGTTTTGCTATTTAATAGCAACAATTTATCTCACTTAAATTCAAACTATACATTTTTTTTATCTTGAAAGATTATTCGATTCATTGAATTTTTATGATTGAATTGAAAATAATGTACATATTAGAAATTCAGAATAATTATTATCTTGCAAGATAATTTTATTGCATTGAATTTTTATGATTGTTTTAAAATTATGTACATAATGGAAATAAGTAGTTCTTATTATCTTGCAGGATAATTTCAATGCATTGAATTCTCTTGTTTGAATTAAAATTATGTACATAATGGAAATTCAGAATTATTATCTCGCAAGATAATTTCAATACTTTGAATTTATATGAATAACTGAAAATTAAGTACATAATAATAACTCAGCATAGAGACTATCTAGCAAGATTATAAGGAACCATTGAATTTTTATGATTGAATCAAAATTATGTATATATTACAAATTCAGATTTATTATTATCTTGCAAGATAATTTCAACGCATTGTGTTTCTGCTATTTGATGGATGCAGTAGGATGCTGTAGTTTTTTTTCACTTTAGTGGTGAATAATAAACACTTCGAAATTCTAGGATAAAATGTTCATTTACACTAATTATTTACGGCACAAAATATTTAAGGGAAACAAAAGTCTCACGTAAAATTGAATAATACACAAATATATGAAAGGTACTTGAATTTACAACTGTTTTAAAACTTAATCTTTCTAGTAGGAGGCTAAAATCGAACTGCTTTTTTGTGATACCCCAAAAGAAGGGAACCAATTAAGTTCAAAGTGAAAGAAGGGAAACAACGTGTCCTTCGGAAGATATTGTCCAGATGTTAGGAAACATAAATTATTCCAAAATTATAACTTGATCCTACACATAAGTAAACATTGCCAACACAAAGAGCTGCTGACAGCCCAAAGTGATAAAGTTGAGTGCTAGAATATAAAGCCATGTGAACGTCCACATCCACGAATTTAGAAATACATGCAAAAAATATTCGAATTATTAAAGTCTAAACATGCCGCCCACTTTAAAAAGATCGACTTTCGAAATCACTAACAACCACTCATGACACCTAGAGCCCATAGACACTCACTTCACTGGACACCGGACACCTATACGTCGAAAGGTAGGGGACAAAGTTTCACTGCAGCTCGTTTGAAGGTACCTTTTGCTGACCTGATTGTAGCAGCTCTGACAACTTGATCGCTTCCAGCGTGAACTTCTTCGATGTGTCCAACGGGCCATTGAAGCGATGGTATATTATCTTCTCGCACAAGGACCATTTGTCCTTGTTTAAGATTTTTGGTTGAGATTTTCCACTTTTTTCGCTCTTGAAGTGAGCTGAAGTATTCTCTTTGCCATTGCTTCCAGAACTGTTGTTTGAGCTGCTCCATATATTGCCAACGAGAGAGGCGGTTGACTAATACTGTTAGTAGTTCCGGCTCAGATGTGGACCTAACGAGTCTCCAATAAGAAAATCAGGAAATAGAGGTCATTTGGATCATTGGAAAATGGAGTCTAAGGTCTAGAATTTAAAACGACTTCAATCTGGGTAAGAACAGTGGTCATTTCTTCGAAAGTAAGTGATGCTTGACCTACTATTCGGACAATGTGATGCTTAACCGATTTGACAGCTACTTCCCAAATCCCACCAAAATGTGGAGATCTTGGTGGAATGAAGTGCCATGAAATACGGTTTTGTTGCATAGCGTTTATTATTGAGTTTTTACTAGTTTCGTTCTCAAACATCTCATGTAATTTGGCTAATTCGTTATTAGTGCCAACAAAGTTAGTTGCATTGTCCGAAAAAATGTTAGATGGTTTCCCGCGGCGAGTTATAAAGCGTTTCAAAGCACCGATGAAAGTTTTAGTGGATTAATCTAAAACTTATTCAATATGAACTGCCTTGACTGCCATGCGAAAAAAAACTGCTCCATAGCATTTGATCATTTTACTGTTTCATCGTTTTCCCTCGCGTAACTGCAGTGGGCCAAAATAGTCGACGGCACAGTTAGAAAATGGTCTGGAAGATATGATTCGATTTTTTGGCAAATCGCCCATAATTTGTTTGGCTGGTACAGGTTTCACTTTGAAGCATGTTATGCATTGTCTGATTATCTCTTTGACGGTACTTTTTCCATTTATAGGCCAATAGCGTAGTCTGATCGCGGCTAGAGTATTTTGAGTTCCTGCATGTAATTGTTTGACATGACAATTTTCTATTATTGATTTTGTTACAGAATGTCCTTTGGGTAAAATTGCTAGATGCTTTTGTTGGTATGGGAGAGTAGCATTTTTGAGTCGACCTCCAACACAAATTATGCCACAGTCATCTTAGAAGGGACTTAAAGATACAAGTTTGCTTTTTGGATGAACTGTTTCATGGTTGATAAGTTGATTAATATCTAAGCTGAAACATTCACGCTGAATTTCGCGCAAAATGCAATTGTTGGCATTTTCTAATTCTTTAGTAGAGATAGGTCCTGTTTGTAGTTGCTATCGCTTAATTTTATTTTGCAAGTTATTTTCAAATCTCAGACATAACGCAACCACGCGTACCAATTTGTCGAAATTAGAAAATTTCAAGAATAGATTATCGTCTATTGTACTTGAAACAATATTAGAAACAATGTTGCAGGTTTCAGGTAGATTTTCAATTGCTGCTGTTAATTTCTCTACGGGCCAGTTGTTAACATTTTGTTTCAACCAGTCAGGTCCGTACCACCAAATATTGTTTTTGATTAATTCGCCGGGAGTTGTGCCGCGAGAAATCAAATCCGCAGGATTTTCTTGTGAGCTAACATGGTGCCACTGTACTGAGTCTGTCAAATCCTGAATCTCACTGACTCTATTAGCGACATATGTTTACCAATTACGTGAATTGGAATTAATCCATGCTAATACAATTGTTGAATCCATCCAGCAGTGTATTTTTGAAATAGATAGATTCACTGAATCAATAACCTTTTTTAGTAGGCGGGACAGTAATAAAGCACCGTTAAGCTCAAGCCTTGGTAATGAAGTATTTTTTAATGGCGCAACTCTAGATTTGGAACAAATAAGCGCACTTTGTATGAGTCCTTGATTTGTTGATGCGCGTATGAAGATACATGCACCGTAGGCTGACTCACTAGCGTCACAAAATCCGTGAATTTCAAGATGTGGATTACTTGTACAACTCATGATCCATCTTGGAACGCGCAGTGCATCTAATTCATCAGATTGTTTCTTGAAAATATTCCATTTGGTGTGAATATCTAGTGGGATAGATTCGTACCAATTTAAATTGAGTTGTCATATTTTTTGAATGAATAATTTACCAATATTAATAATTGGGGCAAGTAATCCTAGCGGATCGAACAATTTAGCTATGTTTGAGAGAATTGTTCTCTTCATCACTTTCTGCGTACTTGGAAAAACAGGTATGGAAAATTGAAAAAAATCAGCATTTACATTTCATTGCAAACCTAGAGTATTAATGTTCTCATTTTTATCTAAATTTATTACCGAATGAACATTGGAATCAGATTTAAAACATTCAATCAACGGAAGATGATTCCATGTCCATTTATGAAGTGCAAATCCAGCTGTTTGAAGTAAATTGCTCAATTCATGTATAATAATGCTAGTTGATAATGGTAGGAAGAGTTAAGTTTCAAATTATGATTATCTTTGAAGTCTTGCAAAAAATTATTAGATAATAATGAAACTTATAAATTTTTGAATATGAATCCAATGGCTCCTATTTTATATGGACTTCCTGAATTACACAAAGATAATCATCCGATTAGACCAGTTGTATCTTACATAAATGCTCCAACTTACAAAAAATGTAAATATTTCAGTATGTCAATTCCAAAATTAATACATTTTGACTCAATCTATTCTATTAAAAATACATTAGATTTAGTTACCAAAATTAAGAATTCGGATGTTCCTGAAAACTCTCTTTTAATTTCTTACGATGTCAAAAGTTTATTTACTAGTGTACCAATCGCAAAATTGAAAACAATTTTACAAGCACATTTGAATGAGATCCATTGTTTAGAACTCAGAAACAATATATTATCTTTGGTTAATATTTGTTTAAATCAAAATTATTTTCGATTCAATAATGATTTTCATGAACAAAAGAATGGTCTACCAATGGATAGTCCATTATCACCTTTAATTGCGGAAATATTCATGAATGATTCTGAGATAAATCTTTTTAATTATCAATCTTCGCTTATTTCCAATGTTAAATTCTGGTATCGTTATGTGGATGATATTTTATGTCTCTGGTTGGGTACCTTGACTCAATTAAATGACTTCAAAGATCTATTGAACTCATTTGATATTTCTATGCAATTCACTTTGGAAATAGAAAATGAATCCAGCATAAATTTTTTAGATTTAAAAATTAAACATAAAAATTCTAAGCTATTTTTCAAAATTTTCAGAAAACCAAATTTTACAGACACGCTTCTACCTTCTCATTCAAATCATCCTTTAAATTATAAATTGTCAGCTTTTCATTGTTATATCAAAAGATTATTAACAATACCTCTATCGGAAATAGATTATAAGAATGAATTGAAAACAATTCATTACTGAGCATTGAAAAATGGCTATGATAAAAATTGATCGACAAAATTTTATATAAGAAGAAGAAAAAAATACTAACGAAGTCATTATACCACGGTAATTCAATTCACAAAAATACAAAAAAATATAGAAAAATCTTATTCATGGGTGAGCTGAGTCTGAAGATAGGGCGTTTTCTGAAAGAATTAGATATTTGGCCAGCATATTATGTTCAGAGACAAATACATTCTACTTTCATCAACCACAAAATAGAAAATTTGGACTCTTTGTCAAAATAAGGTGTATATGAAATTGTTTGTGAAAATTGTAACGCGAAGTATATAGGACAAACAGACCGAAATTTTAGAACCCGTTTTTTAGAGCATATGCGCTGTTTAAAATATGGGAAAGTCGAAAGCTCAAATTTGGCAAAACATTTATCCGAAAATAGCCACACTTGTGATATATCTAATCTAAAAATTTTACATTTGGAAAATAAAAATAAAGAATTGAATTTATTAGAATTTTACGAAATTAAAAAATGTCTGAATAATAATGAAAACTTATTGAATGAAATAACTGATTATTATAACACACCACTTTTGGAAAAGAATAAAATAAGAATTTTCTAAATTGAATTATCATCATTATCATTTTTTCATTTCCGTATGATGATAAATCTACTCATTTATTTCATTCCATTTATTTTGCCAACTTTGTGTTTCTACTGAAAATGTTTTCATTTGTTGATATTTTGTTATATAGTTTATTCATATTCTTTTTATGAAAAAAGATACCTGAAGATGACTTAAAATGTCGAAATGCTCATCGTAGAATAATAAAAAATCATAATTTGAAACTCAACTCTTCCTACCATTAATAACTTGAAATGTTCCAACTCTTCCCCAATAAAAGAACTGATAATGCAAGCTTCATTGATTGTGTTAGCACCGGTCAATAAATAATCAACATAAAAATCTCGGCAAGTAATGACAGCTACTAGCGGATATTTTTGTTCTTCGTCTTCAGCTAATTGTCTCAAAGATTTGATGGCGAGATATGAGGCTGAAGCAGTGCCGTTCGTAACAGTTGTCCAATCATACTATTATGTATTTCTGTTTATTTACTAATATACATATCATAAAAAAGTACTAAATATAATATTCATTTTGATAACAATGACCATGAGGTTGCAATCGGAATAACTGTCAAAAAATCTCCGCTTCCGGAAGGACGCGGTTCCGTGCAATCCGTATATCGCTCGGGCTTCTTGCGAATGCGGGAGGATCTCCGTAAGAGTGTTGTAACAGGACTCTTCGGAATATCTTGCTTCGGCGTAGGAGATAGTGGCATTGACTTATCTTCTGATGACATTGATGGTATTTCCTAATTTGATATTGCTTTTATCTCGAGTTTCTCAGTACCATTATTCCTCTCTTCTACTGAATTTGTTTCTGTCCCGGTTTTAAAGTTCATTTCTACATGTTCAGTTGCACAGACTATAGTATCATTTCCTTCGACTCCTGTTTGTCGTATTTGGTCAAGATGTCGTACATGGCTTTGTCCATCTACTAATACAGAATAATGTAGAGAACCGATTTTGTCTTTGATGATCCCAAATTTCCATTTTTCTCCATTATAAAATCGTATTTGTACTTTATCACCTGGATTGAAACTTCGAATTTTGGTGGGTGGATACGTCTCTGATTTCAAAGATATTTCAGACCTGATGAGATCTTTTTTTGTTCGGATTTGCCTATTGAGCAATAATTCGGCAGGACTTTTCCCCGTAGTAGAATTTGGTAGTTTTCTATACTGCATTAAAAATTGGCACAATTTCAAATTTAAATTATTTGGGTCATCCATCAGCGATCGTAGCCCTTGCTTAACAATCTGGACGTATCGTTCTGCTTGGCCATTAGTCGCTGGATGATATGGTGCTGAAGTTTTGTGAGATATGTCGTTTTTCTTCAAAAATGTCTCGAATTCTCCAGAAACAAATTGTTTGCCGTTATCGGACACGACAGTAACCGGTAATCCAAATCTTGCAAAGATTTCTCTCAATATTTGTATGGTTACTTTAGAAGTAATCCGTTTAGTTGGAATAACATCTAACCATTTAGAATACGCATCGAAGATTATCAAAAAATTTCTTTCGTAGAAGGGTCAAGCGTAGTCAATATGGATTCGTTGCCATGGTTGCTGAGGGTACTCCCACGGATGCGTATTTATTTTCTTTGGATTATTTTGTAATTTGCAGCAAATTCTGCAACTTCTTGCCATCTCTTCGATATCTCTATCGATATTTTTCCACCACACGTAACTTCGCGCTAGCGCCTTCATACGAACAATGCCAGTGTGAGCGGTATGTAATTCGATTAATATTTTATTTCGTAATTTCTTCGGAACCATTACGCGTAATCCATTGAATATGCAACCATCCAACAAGGAAAACCTTTCCTGCGCTTCCATTGTACCAGATTGTAGTTTTAAGTGAATCTCTTGGCATTCTGGATCATTTACGGTTTCCTTTTGAATATCTCTTCTTGAAACTGGTAATTCTTCAATTTGGTTTAGGTAAGAAACTGCGTCATCGTCTTTCACATCTTTCTCTTGTAAAGTAATTTCTAGTGGAAATCTGGATAAATAATCTGCATTTGAATGTTCTTTCGTATTCCGATAACATATTTCGTAATCAAATCCAGACATGAAATTTGCGTAATGTAATAACCTCAGGGCAGACGTTGCTGGTAACTCTTTGTTAGGGTTAAATATACTCGTGAGGGGTTTATGATCTGTCACAAGGATTATTTTTCTTCCGTAACAGACTATGGCTGTCGCTTCTTTATCAAACTGACTGTAGTTGGATTCAGATTTAGTTAGTGATCGTGAAGCGAAAGCGATAGGTCTTTCGCTGTTGTCTTCTAATCTGTGAGATATGACTGCTCCGAGTCCCGTGGGTGATGCATCCGTTGCGAGTATCAGTGGTAATTTTAGATTATAAGAAATTAATACTTGCGTGCTTGTAATGTCTTCTTAAAAACATTTTCCTACTTCTTTGTCCATATAAATTCTTCATTCTTCTTCAAGAGATTATTTAACGGATGCAAAAGTTGGGTAAAAACTTCTGATAATAATTGATTAACCCAAGAAATGTTCCTAATTCCGATACAGATTTTGGGCGTTAACTTCTTGTAATGGCTGTAATTTTATCGGGCATTGGATGTAATCCATTTGCGTCTATGATGTGTCCCAGATACGTAACTTGATCTTGGTAAAACTTACATTTCTTCATGTTTAGATGTAAGCCATTTTGACTCAAAATTTTGAAAGCGTTCTTGAGCCGTCTGTATAATTCTTCTAATGTGGCTCCTTGTATAATGATGTCATCAAAGAAACAAGCAACCCCGTCTAGATTTTGAATGGTTTGATCCATGTAACATTGCCAGACGTTTGGCGCTACTTTTACTCCAAACATCAATCTATTTACTTTGTACATGCCTTTATGGGTTGATATGACTTGCATTTTTGCGCTTTCTTCATCGACTTCCATATGTAAATATGCCTTGTGTATATCCAAGGTGCAAAAATATCTACCGCCAGTCATTTTTGTAAATATGTCTTCTACTCTCGGAATTGGGTAGTTGTCATCTTGCAAATGTTTATTAAGTGTTGCTTTATAATCCGCACAGAGTCTTACTTCGCCATCTTTTTTGATTACTGGTACTATTGGTGTACCCCATTCGGAGATTTTAACCTTGCTTATAATTCCAAGTGATTCGAGTCTATCGATTTCTTTTTCAATTCTTCCTTTTAGAGCATACGGTACTGGTCTTGGGCGTAAGAAAACAGGTTTCACGTTTTCTTTCAATTTCAATGAAACATTGTAATTTTGTATCTTTTCAATAAAATTATTAAATAATTCTTTAAACTCGCCGATCAATTTATTGAGTTCGCGCTTATCATCGACTTGTTCAATCTTATTTAGTGCTGACCAGTCGATTTGAATTTTACGTAGCCATTCTCGTCCCATGATGGTATCCAATTTACGGTTCAGGATGTATAAATTTCCTTTAGTAGTTTGATGATCATTCTTGATCGTTACTTCACACATTCCGATTGAAATTATCACTTCATTTGTATAAGTTTTTAATTTTATGTGTGTACTTTGTTATTTCTTATTGGGAAACAATTTTGAGAACGTTTCACTTGAAATCGTTGATACTGCTGCTCCAGTATCGACTTCGAAATTGCATTTCTTCCCATCAATTTGTAATTCTGTTACAAATTTATTGCAGCTATTTATTGCATGTATCGTACTTATCGTGTATATTTCCTCCTCCTCAAGAGTTTGTAGTTCATCTTTTTGTGTTTGATGTTGACTGGAATTGTTGACTTTTTTCAAGCATACCTTCTGTAGATGGCCAATTTTACCACAATGGCCACATTTTGCTTTTTTGTATCTGCATTCATTTGCTTTATGGTTCGTATGGCCACATCGAAAACATTTCCTCCACATTTGCTGAATACCTTTAGATTTGGGTTTGCATTCATTATTTCCTGTTCTATTTTTCACAAAATTAATGTTTGTCGAGTGTTTCTTTTCTTGCTTTAATTTATTTACTTGCATGTTAGAGCAAGACATGCTTTGGCTTTCCTTTTTCGAATTTTCTATAGCTAAAGCAATCTTCACGGCTTCTTCGAACGAAATATCTGAACTTTTCTGTAATAATCTTTCTTTAATGTCGTTATTCCTCACTCCTCGTATGAATGGAGAGCGAAGATGAGTATTAACTGTAGTTTTTTTGCAATGTTCGCAACAAAAATTGCAATTAGTACAGAGTTTCTTCAATTCAGTTTGAAAATGTTGAATAGATTCACCTTCGTGTTGAGTTCGTAATGCAAATTTATGCTGTTCATGAATTTCATTCGGTTGAGGACATAAATGAGTTTTTAGCAAACGTATCAATTCTTGGTAATCTTTAGTTTTTGGTAATTCTGGTGCAGTCAGACTCGTAAGCGTCTGGTACATCTTTGCACTTAAGCAATTTATAAGAATTTGTATTCGTATCTTATCATTGTTTGGTGAATGTTCTTTAAGATTGCGTAATTCCAAATAATTTTCAAAGCGCTGTAAATATGCTTCAAAAGTTTCGTTTGATTTATCGAAGGGTTGTAAGCTTAATCCGCGTAGATCAGCTTCTTTACTTTGGGTATGTTGTTGAGTCGTTGTAAGTACTGCCGTTTGAAGTTGCAATGTCTTGGACATTTCCTGTAACGCTTTCATCATTTGAGCAATTTGTGCATCCATATTTTTTGTAAAATGTTGGGAAAATGGAGCTGTGATATTAGGGAGTCGCCTAGAGGGCTGTCAAGGCTTTGAATAAATTTTGGAAGCCCCTGAATCATAGGATTTGTTGGGGTGGAACAAAAGAATTGTAATTTGTTCGTAATTTCTCTTTCTTCCCACTGTGGCTTCCAATTCCTTTTCTCTAAAACAATGAATACACAATACGGCAGTATCTGTGTGAAACACATGAATTATTTTCTTTTTCCTAACCTTTCTTTTCTTCTGTACTCGTTCTCCGAATCCTCGTCGCCACTTATTATGTATTTCTGTTTATTTACTAATATAAATATCATAAAAAAGTACTAAATATAATATTCATTTTGATAACAATGACCATGAGGCTGCAATCGGAATAACTGTCAAAAAATCTCCGCTTCCGGAAGGACGCGGTTCCGTGCAATCCGTATATGGGTGCGTTATATCCGCGGGTACTACGTAGCGATGAGTTCTGAATCTGAGAATGATTGACATAAAAACTTTTTGAAGTGTTGGACTTTCATGAGTGCATCATTCAAAGAAATACCCGTAGTTGATTTTGCCGAACCATCAAAAACGACTCGTAATTTTGTTGTAGAGCTGTTTTGTTTGATGACTCCATGGTGTGGTAGATAAACAATTGGTTGATGAACCTTTGATATTGAAGATGGTTTCATGTGGCTTAATTCTTGATATTCATGGATGAAATTACAATATTCCCTTTCTAATACAGGTTGTTTGCTCATTCTACGCTCTAGTGAATGAAATCTTCTCTTTGCTTGGTCGTACGTGTCACCGATTTTTTCTAGCACATCTGATTTTAATGGAAGTTGTACTATAAATCGACCCTCGTGATTTCTCGTGTATGTTTTCGCGAAAAATTCTTCACAATTCTTTTCTTCCTTAGTTAATGGCGCCGTTTGTGTGTATTCTTCTGTTTGCCAAAATTGCGTTAAATTGTCTAAGGTTTTGCTTGTTGTTAAGTTGCATACATTTTGTCTCTCAGAATTAATATTGTTTGTCAGAAGCTTTCCGGAAATAATCCAACCGAGATGAGGTTTTTGTAGAACAGGCATATTTTCACCTAAATTTATTCTTCCTATACATAATAATTCAGCTCCTATCAACATATCTACCTGTGATGACATATTGAAATCTGGATCTGCGAGTTTCACGTTTGTTGGAATATTGAAGATATTTTTGTTGTAAGTTATTAAGGGTAGATTTTCAGTAATTTGATGCAGCACGATGCAATGGAGTTAACTTTTGAAATTATTAAATTCAGACCTAATTTCAACAGCTGTTTTGCAAGAATTGCTTGAAAATAAGTTATTTATACCCGTAATTTTAATCGGATATGTTACTTTTGCAAGTCCAAGACGTTTGCACAAATTTTCCGTGATAAAATTAGGTTACGAACACGAGTCTAACACGGCTTTGCATTCTTGAAATTGTCCTCTTGAATCACAAACAAGAACCTTAACAGTAGCCAGCAATATTTCATCATTTGTTTGAATCGTATGCAGGAGCTGCTGGTAGAAAGTGTGACGGCTGGTGCTGATAACGCAGAATTTGTTTCCGCTTGACTATCATCATGATGAAGAAGAGAATTATGACGTTTTTGACATTTTTGACACGGACCCGATCTGCATTTGTTTGTAAGATGATTTGACTTTGAACAATTGATGCATCGATTTTTTTGTTTGATAAATTGAATTTTTTCACCCACTGACAGGTTTGAGAATTTGTTGCATTTATATATTGAATGCTGTGGCTCATTGCAAAATAAACAATTGTAGTTAGTTGTCGCAATATGAGCAGATGATACCTCGATAGTAGATTTTTTGTTGTTGACAGATACTTGCATTTTGTTTGTTTTAGATATGGCATTCAAAATCTGACAACGCAAAGACAAAAATTTGATCATGTCTTTTAGAGTTGGAATTTGTTTTCGCTCAAGATTAGATTCCCATGCTTTATTGGTTGCTGTGACTAGTTTTGTTGTTATAACATAAATTAAAAGATCATGCCAGTGCTGAGTAGGACGTTTCAATGATTCTTAGGCTCTGACATGCTTTTGTATGTCATCTAAAATCAATCTTAAACTCTGGTAGCTTTCTTGATTGCAAACTGGCAAAGTGTGGATCGAATGTACATGTTTTTGAATAATTAGCCTTTTATTGTCATACCTATCATTGAGCATGTCCCATGCAATGTTGTAATTATCTTCTGTAATTTTTAATGATTGTAAAATATCAGAAGCTTCGCCTAGCGGTGATGCTTTCAAATAGGTATATTTTTCGACCGCAGAAATAGAGTAATTTGAATGAATCATTGAATTGAAAGTGTCGCGAAAGCTGTACAAATCTTCGTAATCACCGTTGAACTCAGGAAGTTCTATTTTTGGTAATCGAAACCGTAAATTATCCGAAGATGGTGGCAAAGAAGCTGCGCAAGGATTCGATGCTTGTTAATTAGTTTGATTGCTTTGTGATATGATTTCATTTGCTTTATTAAGGAGTTCGAAATATGAATCCCCAAATACGGAACACTCGTCACTTTCTTGCTCTGATTTATCGAGTTCATCTATCTTTGATTGGACATCTTCAAATGCATTCCAAGCATTTTCAAATTTATCTTTTCTTAATTTGAGCTAACCGATGGATTCAGAATCAGATAGAAATGAATTCAAGTGAGTTCGAAATCTAGTAACAGTTGACTTGATTTGTTTACGTTTGCTCTTTAAATTATCCATAATTATCGCTAAGTTTGAAGCGAAAATAAGGAAATGGATAGTTTGGAAAAATTAGATTGGAGACTCACCGTACGGATTGTTGCTTTCTAAAACGATTGTTGAGAATTGTTGCCCTGCGTAGGATTGCTGATTGATTGTTGATAGCCACTGCTGTGTATATCCGGCTCGAAGGTCCAATAATGTTTCTGCTATTTGATGGATGCAGTAGGATGCTGTAGCTTTTTCTCACTTTAGTGATGAATAATAAACACTTCGAAATTTTAGGATAAAATGTTTATTTACACTAATTATTTACAGTACAAAATATTTGAGGGAAACAAAAGTCTCACGTAAAATTGAATAATAAACAAACATATGAAAGTAACTTGAATTTACAACTGTTTTAAAACTTAACCTTTCTAGTAGGAGGCTAAGATCGAACTGCCTTTTTGTGATACCCTAAAAGTAGGGAACCAATTAAGTTCAAAGTGAAAGAAGGGAAACAACGTGCCCTTCGGAAGATATTGTCCAGATGTTAGGAAACATAAATTATTCCAAAATTATAACTTAATCCTACACATAAGTAAACATTGCCAACACAAAGAGCTGCTGGCTGCCCAAAGTGATAAAGTTGAGTGCTAGAATATGAAGCCATGTGAAAGCTACCCTTGAACGTCCACATCTACAAATTTAGAGATACATCCAAGAAATACTCGAATTATTAAAGTCTAAACGCATTGTATTTCCGTGATTAAATTAAAATGATGTGAATATGTTTTATTTGAATAAGTTTTTTTTCTATTTTTTCTCATTTCTTTTTTTTCCTTTTTTTATGTACAGAACTTATCCAGATAGAACATATTTATTGAAAAATGAATTCTAAAAAGTTTTTTCCTTTCTCAAAATTATGTACATTATAGAAATTCAGAGTTCTTATTGTCCTACAGAATAATTTTGATTCTTTGAATTTTTATGATTAAATTAAAATTATGTACGTTATAAAAATTCAGAATTATTATTATTTTGAGAGATAATTTTAATACGTTGAATTTCCATAATTGAATTGAAATTATGTACATAGCGGGAATTCGGAATTCTTATTATCTTGCAGGATAATTTTAATTCATTGAATTTTTTTCAATTGAATCTGGATTATGTACATAATGGAAATTCAGAATTATCATCATCATACAAGATAATTTTAATCCATTGAATTTTTATGATTGAATAAAAATTCAAATTGAAATTATGTACATGATTTTAATTCAATCATAGAGATTCAATTGATTGAAATTATCTTGCAGGGTAATAATATCTCTGAATTTTTATTATGTACATAATTTTAATCCAAACTTAAAAATCCATTGAATTAAAATTATACTGCAAGATAAAACGATTCCCGAATTTCCATTATGTACATAATTCTTATCCAATCAAAGAAATTCAATGTTTTAAAATTATCTTGCAAGAAAATATTTATTTCGAATCTCCATCATTTATATAATTTCAATTCAATCATGAAAATTCAATGAAATAAAATTATTCTGCAAGATAATGGGAATACTGAATTTCCATTATGTACATAATTTTGATTCAATCATAAAAATTCAATGCAATCAAATTATCTTGCAAGAAAATAATAATCCTGAATTTTCATTATGTACATAATTTCAATTTGATCATAAAAATTTCAGGGTTCCGTATAATTTTCCTAGATAGTCTCTATGCTGAATTATCATTATGTACATAATTTTAATTCAATCATAAAAATTCAATGTATTAAAATGATCTTGAAAGATAATGATTCTGAATTTCCATTATGTACATAATTTTAATTCAATCAAAAGTATTCAATGAATCAAAACTATCCTGGAAGATAATAAGAATTTCTCATTTCCATTATGTACATAATTTTAATCCAATCATGAAAATTCAATGCATTGAAATTATCTTGCAAGATAAAAATATTTCTGAATTGCCATTATGTACATAATTTCTATTCAATCATAAAAATTCAATGAATTAAAATTATCTTGCAAGATATAAAAATGTATAGTTGCTGCTATTGAATAGAAAAACGGCGTGCCATACTTCTTCTACGTGAGGCTCGCTGCTATTACAGATTGTGCTTAGTCAGTAAAGGACTAGAAAAGTAGAATATAACATATTCTGGATACGTAATTTCAACCACAAATTTTTGATGGTACTTGAAGGGAAAGTTCTTGTTCAACTTAAATTGAGAATTTATTTGTACAACAACTTCCCGAATGACAAATTATTCTTATATTTACTATATTTTGATGTACATTTGTAATATTTTTTTTTACTCTCAGCGAACTAGTTCTCTAGAACTGTTAAGTGATTTTCCATGTAAAAATGAGTAACAAATATTTTTCGGTTTCAATATCTTGAGGAGAAAGATATGCATCTCTATGAAGTAACAAATAGTTTTTTCCACTTATGAATAAAAACAAAATTATGCTTCATATTTTCATACCAAAAAATGAAAGTGCTCTTCATTATAATATCTTCCGTATATTCAGCTAATAAATTCATAAGCTGCTCTACCAAAAAATTGATACACCGATTATTCAAGTAGAAAATATTATATTGAATTTTAATTTATACGAAGAAAACGATATGCGGGAGTTTAGTCAAGAGTTTTATTTTAATCTACTCTACAGTTTCGGTCCCACCTGGACCATCTTCAGGAGTGCTACATTGTATAAATGTGTGAACAATAAAATTAAAGTGTGTTTGTGTTGACATCTGTGTGTAATAATAAGTTAATTAAAAGTCGGAGTAATTAAAATGAGGAAAACAAACATGTTTTCGGTCACAAATTTTAAAATAAAATATTATAAATATTCAAAATATTTCAGGAACTGTGCTTGGCCACAACTGACCGTTATGGAAGACCAAGACTAAGTGCTAGTTATATGCTAGAATAGGGTGTTTGCCCGCTTAATGCGGAAAAGCAAAATCACGCAGGTCGATAACAGTCAGTTGATGATGTCAACCATTGGATAATAGTCAAATCACGATATCAAGGTTTTATATATCAAGAGTTTGTTGTCTAGTAATAGTTTTGACGTTGGTTTCAGCAGCCAATAATACTGTTTTGATTTAATATCTAGTTGCTGTCTTTTTGTCTTTATATGCTTCTTCCAAGTGCCTCGTCTGTCAAGGAGCATACCAAGGTATCTGGTGTCATCTGCTTGTGGTGTTGGATTGTTGTTGATGCTGACTCGTTTCATGGTGAAAGTAACGTGTACGGATTTGTTTTCATTTGCTTTTATTCGCCATTTGTGAAGCCATTCTTGTATACTATTCAGATTATCTTGGAGTTTTTGGGATGCTGCTCTCGGGTTTTCATCAGTGGCTAGTATGGCAGTGTCGTCAGCGAAGGTTAATGTTTCTGTATGGGGAGACGTCGGTAAGTCATTCGTATAAAGCGTGTATCGGACTGAGGCGAGGACGCTGCCTTGTGGTACTCCTGCTTTTATTGGATAGAGCTCTGTGGTCTCATCCTAGAATTTGATTTGAAAGTATCTTTTGGTACGATATGAGCTTAGTAGAATATATATAGTTCGGAAGGTTTATTTTTAGTTAGTATAACAAGCCTTGATACCAAACTTTATCGAAAGCTTGTGAAATGTCAAGGAATGCTGCCGAACAGTATAGTTTTGTTTCTAGTGCCTCATTGATCGTATAAACAACTTTGTGTATATGTTCTATCGTAGAGTGTTTTTGTCTGAAACCAAATTGGTGGTCGGGGATAAGGTTGCTCTCTAGTATTGGGTTTATTCTTTTAATAGTATTTTCTCAAAAACTTTTGATAATATAGGTAGAAGGCTGATTAGTCTGTATGATGATGGTATGTTACATGGTTCTCCAGGTTTTGAAATGGGGATGATTTGTGCGACTTTCCACGGTATAGGAAAATGGTTCAGTCTAATGATTGCGTCAAATATAAATGTGATGAGCTTCATTGTTTTGTGCGGAAGCTCCTTTAATATTTTCCCTGTGATTAGGTCATAGCATGGGGCCTTTTTTGTATGTATTTCGTTCTGAATTACAGTATTAATTTCGTTTACATATACATTCTTGATGGGGAATAGTAGTTGACTAAGTGTTTGTAGAAAGTCATATATTCTTGCTCTTCTTCTATTGTAGTTTGTCTTGGGAAGGGTGTGTGAACTTCTCCGAAATATTTCGCAAATAATTCACTTTTCTCTTTGTTGCTTTATGCCCAGGTGTTGTCTTGTTTTCTAATTGAAGGGATTGTTTGTTCATTCTGTTGTTTCAATGACTTAGTTACTTTCCATAAAGAATATTCGGTTATTTGGGTTGCTGTGAGTTCTGACATATGTTCTTGTCTGTTGCAATTATTACATTCAGATATAATTTCTTTTAGGTTTCTTGTGGCTTGGTTAAGCCTAATTTTATCCAAGGGTGATCGTGTTTGGTGCCATTTTCTTCGAAGTTTGCGTTTATCTCTAATCTTTTGTTTGATGTTATCAGGATAATGGGGTGTGTATATGTTATTTCTGTTGTTTATTGGAGTAGAGTTCCAGGCAGCGTTTTGCATTGTGTTAATAAGGTGTTCTATTGCTTTATCTATATCTGATATGGTTTTCAGTGGTAGTTTTAGGTTCGTGTTCCCTTCCATTGTTTCCCTGAACAATTCCCAGTTGGTGCGTTCATTGCATAATACTGGTTTGGGGGAGGTTGTTATTACTCTTGTGTGTAGATTTATAATTATTGGAGAATGATCTGAAGGGAGATCTAGACAAATTTCAGCATGTATATAGCCTTGAACAATGTTTTTTGTGACACAGAAGTCTAGGAGGTCGGGTATTTTGTTCGTATCTGTTGGCCAGTATGTTGGTTCGCCTGTTGATACGTATGCTAGGTTATTTTTGTTAATTGCTTTTAGGAGCTCGCGGCCGCGTGTTGTGATGAGTCAAGAGCCCCAGACCGTGTGTTTGGCGTTGTAGTCACCTCCAGTGATGTATCGATTACCAAGTGTATTGAAAAATTCTTCAAAGTGTTCTTGTTTGATATTGTGTCTTGGTGAACAGTATATTGCAGAAAAGGTGAGAGGTCCTGTTCAATCTTCCACTAATATGCTGGTAGCTTAGAGGTGATTCATGCAGTATTCGGGTAGCTCGTAATGATTGATTTTGTTTTTTATTAGAATAGCTGTGTCTCCATGTGCCGTGTCGTCTGGGTGTCCTGTCTGGTATAGTGTATAGAATGGAATTTCAAAGTAGGATTGCTTGGTGAAGTGTATTTCTGATATGAGTACGATGTCTATTTGGTGCGTGTTGATGAATACTCTTATCTCTTGGCTACGTTGAGCCAAGCCGTTGGCGTTCCATAGAGCTATTCTTAAGTTTTGCGAAGTCATTTCAATTTCGATATGAGGGCTGTGATTAAATTGAGGAGGGTATCTATTTTGTTCATCATCATAATCATGAGCTGTTCAGATTTGTCGTTTTTGTTTGGTGGTACTGAGTTAGGTGTATAAGCTTTTACTGCTTGGGAGTATGTGTATTCAGGAGTATAGGTTGTTGTGTGTGTTTCTTGTTCTTGGGATTGTTGTGGTGGTATATGTCGTTCTCTTGGTGATGGGTATCTCCTGTTCAGAGTCTCCTTATAGACTGCGCAGCCTTTGTAGTTTGCAAGGTGATCTTTTCTGCAGTTAGCACATGTAGCTGCAGTTGTTTTTTCCTTGACGCAATCTTTTGTGTAGTGATTTTCTCCACATTTCACGCAACGTGGTTGTCGTGCACAGTAGGCTTTCGTATGACCGTAGCGTTGGCACCTGGCGCACCGGGGTACGTCCTGTTGCGGGTTTGGTGGTTCTATTTTATTTTTGTATGTTGTAGGTAATTTATTCCATATACGTCTTTATTATTTTTGTTTTGTTTTAGCTCAAGAAAAAATGAAGGTAAGGGTATTTTTATGATTTTTCATTTAATATTACATATGTTGAGTACTTCGTGTCCTTTACTTTCTTTTTCAGTTCTTAGGTCATCTATGTTCGTGGTGTGGTATAGATTTCTAATGACTACACGGTAGGTTCTGTTTTCCTTCAGTTGGTACGTGTGGTACTTGACGTTTTAATCTTGGAGTTTGTTGACGATTTTTCTGTAGCATTCTACTTTATTTATCTGTAGCTTGACTGATTGTTTGTGATTGTTTTGATGAAGTAATTGTCCTGTATTGTATCTCTAATTATTTCTATAGATGAATTGATGTCTGTGATATCAGGTATGAATATCGGTGGTGGTTCATGTTCTTCGACGGTGGAATTCTGTGGGATTGTGTCACTTACCATGTCTGTAGGAGGTTCAAATCTGTTTTCGGTTTGTATTGTATCTAGTTTCTTTCGAACATTCCTGTTGTCTTCTTCTTTTCGTCGTCTTTGTAGTAACTTGTTGCCAAGTAGGTGTAGACATGTTTTGCACTTGGGCTCCCAGGCCTTTGTGCTAGAACGACTTTTACCCACTTATAAGTAAATGTATGTAAGTACCCACTGTTTGTAATTATAATTGCGATTTCTTGATGGTTACGTGAGTATTTATAAGCACTTTATCACCAATTTCACTGCTCAGAGAGCATGTCGTAAACACGTCCGTTCAGCACGAAGGTTGACCGGAGACGTGATTGAGATGAATAATGAAATATGCAGTGTCAGAATATAAGTTATGCATGTTAATAGGTGCCATCAAGTTATTGAAATTTTTCGTAGGAATCACTCAACTATTTTTAAAACTCGTAATAATTCTTGAAATAATTTAAAATTCAGCATTATTGTTGAGCCGATAGAGGTGTACAACAAAGAAGTCTCTCGTATCTTCAAAGTGATATTTTCCTCCCTCACAAACCTTTCGAACATAATCCAAAGATCGTTTTCCGAATAGATAACCAACAGTGCAAGAGGAAATATTCTCTTGAAAATCTCCAAATTTACGTGCTGTACAACTATATAAGGTGAATGAATTCACCAAGATTTAGATTTTTCCAATGATTATTACGACTGTGAAAAATAGTTGAGTGATGTTGTACGAAAAATTTTAATACCTCGGTGGTACCTGTTACCATCGATAAATTCTATTCTAACACTGCATATTTCTCCATTTATTTTGATCAAATCTCAGAAGGGTAATACAAAAAATTCTGATCTGACTTCAATATTTATCACCATTATTTATAAATGTTAAAATAAAAAGCAGAACAAAATCTTATGGTAAATCTCGTTTTAATTATAGTGAATTGGTGAATACTATATATAAATGCTTCCGTCGATAAATATTCAAGTATTCATTGCTCAGCTGATCCTGTTTTCAATCATAAGTAAAATAAGTAAATCAGGAGTATAAATTAAATGGAAGTAGTGGATAATGCTGACTGTTAGATGATATGTAGAGAACTAAATGTGGGAGTTCAGTCAAGAGTTTTATTTTAATCTACTCTACAGTTTCGGTCCCACCTGGACCATCTTCAGGAGTGCTACATCATATAAAAGTGTGAACATGAGGGACAAAATGACGAAGTGAAATTAACATTGTACTTACGATAAAATTAGAGTGTGTATGTGTTGACATCTGTGTGTGATAATTAGCTAAATAAAAGTCGGAGTAATAAAAATGAGGAAAACAATTATGTCTCCGGTCACAAATATTGAAATAAAATATTTAAAATATTTAAAAACTGTGCTAGGCAACAACTGACCGTTATGAAAGACCAAGACTAAGTGCTAGTTATATGCTAGAATAAGGTGTTTGCCCGCTCAATGCGGAAAAGCAAAATCACGCAGGTCGATAACAGTCAGTTGATGAGGTCAACCATTGGATAAGAGTCACATCACGATATCAAGGGATGCAAGCGATAGAAGAAAAAACCAAAAACCCATGAAACAAAAACATTCAAATCATTCCAAAATGTTATTATAAATTGTGCTTAAGGCTACAGTGTCAGTTTTCTGATTGATATTATTTTCGCCCTGTTTTATATGTAACATTTCAAGTGCTAGTTTTTGGTTAAGAATTGCTTGATTCTGTAGAATGCGTGTGTTGGCAATACCAAAAGAATGGCTAGTCTTGATACAGTGACTAACCAACGCACATTTAGCACCATCTTTTTTGGCATTTTCACAATTGCCTTTATGTTCATCCAAACGTGTTTTTAGATACCGCTTGGTTCGACCCGTGTAATGTGAAGTGCAATCATTACATGGAATCTTGTAAATCAAGTGAGATCTCATGTTTATATCCATTTTGTCTTTAATTTCTTAATGTTATCACTTGCTCCATCTATGTACAGAATGGTGAAATACTTCATTGTCAAAGGTGATTTGTTGACATTTGGCGAGCTAGACTGTAAACAGCTGTTGATTTGATTTTTTATGCCGTTAATGATACCCCACGGATATTTATTTGCACGTAGTAAGTCAATTACTGTATTATTCACCTCATTGTGATATACTTCAGATGTGAGATGTATGGCTCGTGAAAAAAGATTTTTTGCTATATTAATAAGTTGATTTTTAAGATTGTTTGATGTTAAATTGAAGTACCTTGTACTAGCGGAAGGCTTTTTGTATCATTTAGTAGTGGTATTACCATCATTGTCTCTAATTACAGACATATCAAGAAACGGTAAGCTATTATTTATCTCAATCTCTACGGTGAATTGAATGTGTGCATTGCAATTATTGAAAACAGTTAGAGTTCCATCTATTTTAGATTTGGGGACCGCTGTAATCAGATCATCAACATATTTTTTGATGAACGGAACCTTATATGAGAGTACAGGCAAAACCTCATTCTGAACAAGATCCATTACTAGGTTAGCTACCACTGGAGACAATAAATTCCCCATCGCAGATCCGAAAGTTTGCTCGAAGAATTCACCGTTAAATTGGAAATGAGATGAATAATTGCCTACCGTTTCTTGGTATGTCTGTAATTAGAGACAATGATGGTAATATCACTACTAAATGGTACAAAAAGCCTTCCGCTAGTACCAGGTACCTCAATTTCACATCAAATCATCCTAAAAATCAACTTATTAATGTAGCAAAAAGTCTTTTTCCACAAGCCATACATCTCACATCTGAAATATACCACAATGAGGTGAATAATACAGTAATTGACTTACTACGTACAAATAAATATCCGTGGGGTATCATAAACGGCATAAAAAATCAAATCAACAGCTGTTTAAAGTCTAGCTCGCCAAATGTCAACAAATCACCTTTGACAGTGGAGTATTACACTATTCCGTACATAGATGGAGCAATTGATAACATGAGGAAAGTTTCTAAAAACAATGATAAGATTAAAATTTGTTTCAAGCAACACAAAACAGTGGGTAATTTATTATCCAGAATTGAAGACAAAATGGACATAAACATGAGATCTAACTTGATTCACAAGATTCCATGTAATGATTGCACTTCACATTACACGGGTCAAACCAAGCGGAATTTAAAAACACGTTTCGATGAACATAAACGCAATTGTAAAAATGCCAAAAAATATGGTGCTAAATGTGCGTTGGTTAGTCACTATATCAAGACTAGACATTCTTTTGATATTGCCAACACACGCATTCTACAGAATCAAGCAATTCTTAACAAAAAACTAACACTTGAAATGTTACATATAAAACAGGACGAAAATAATATCAATGAGAAAACTGACACTGTAGCCTTAAGCACAATTTATAATAACATTCTGAAATGATTTGTTTCACGGGTTTTTGGTTTTTTCTTCTATGGCTTGCATCCCTTGATATCGTGATGTGACTCTTATCCAATGGTCCAACTGACTGTTATCGACCTGCGTGATTTTGCTTTTCCGCATTAAGCGGGCAAACACCTTATTCTAGCATATAACTAGCACTTAGTCTTGGTCTTTCATAACGGTCAGTTGTTGCCAAGCACAGTTTGTTGAATATTTTGAATATTTTAAATATTTTATCTTAAAATTTGTGACCAAAAACATGTTTGTTTTCCTCATTTTCATTACTCGGACTTTTAATTAACTTATGATTACACACAGATGCCAGCACATACACACTTTAATTTTATTGTAAGTGCACTGTTAATTCCACTTCGTCATTTTGTCCCTCATGTTCACACTTTTATATGATGTAGCACTCCTGAAGATGGTCCAGGTGGGACCGAAACTGTAGAGTAGATTGAAATAAAACTCTTGACTGAACTCCCACATTTAGTTCTCTTCATATCATCTAACAGTCAGCATTATCCACTACTTCCATTTAGTTTATACTCCTGATTTACTTATTTTACTTATGATTGAAAACAGGATCAGCTGAGCAATTCATATTTGAATATTTATCGACGGAAGCATTCATGTATAGTATTCCTTCATTCATTATAATCAAAACGAGATTTACCATAGGATTTTGTTCTGCTTCTTATTTTAATATTTTTAAATAAGGGTAATAAATATTGAAGTCGGATAAGAATTTTTTGTATTTCCCTTCTGAAATGTGATCAAGATAAATGAAGAAATATGCAGTGTTAGAATAGAATTTATCAATGGTAACAGGTACCACCGAGGTATTAAAATTTTTCGTACAACATCACTCAACTATTTTTCACAGTCGTAATAATCATTGAAAAAATCTAAAACTTGGTGAATTCATTCACCTTATATAGTTGTACAGCACGTAAATTTGGAGATTTTCAAGAGAATATTTTCTCTTGCACTGTTGGTTATCTATTCGGAAAACGATCTTTGCATTATGTTCGAAAGGTTTGTGAGGGAGGAAAATATCACCTTGAAGATACGAGAGACTTCTTTGTTGTACACCTCTATCGGCTTAACAATAATGCTGAATTTTAAATTATTTCAAGAATTATTACGAGTTTTAAAAATAGTTGAGTGATTCCTACGAAAAATTTCAATAACTTGGTGGCACCTATTAACATCCATGAATTATATTCTGACACTGCAAATTTCTTTATTTATTTCGATCACGTCCACAGACTACCTATAAACTATAGACGGGAAACTGCAATGTTATGAGCTGGAATTGTCTTTTAGCGCCATCTGAGGACAGGAATAATAACTAACATCGATTTGAATTGATAGGCGGTAGTTTTTTGAATTTTCAAATGATTATTATTTGATTTGCAGATTTTTTTTGAAAGTTATGTGAAATATGGATATATTTTTTCCATATTTCGCATATTCCAAAAAAACTCGTACAATTTACACAATAACATTAATAAACACAGTTAATAATCAATATCTATTAGGTAAACAGTACAAATAATTCTGATTGATTTTATCCTCACATATTCTACATTTTTATGGTGACCAAACAAAATTTAGAAGGCATGTTCGAAACATTTTTTATCCTTGTTTCCTTGTCAAAATCATTTCAAAAGTGAAGGTACAATAATTAGTCCTTTTCTCACAGAGACGTACATTGAAACAATAAGAACAAATCAGAATGAATATTACACATTAATTATGTCAATTTAAAATTGATTCTTTGGTTCCAACAGCATTTAAAAATCACTTTCGAAACATTCTGTATCGTCATTGTTAAAATTATTCCAAAAATGAAGGTACGACAATTTGTCTTATTCTTACAGAGACGTACATTGAAATAATAAGAACAAATCAGAATAAATATTAAAAATTAACTATGTTAATTCAAAATTAATCCTATGGAACCAACAACAGCATTTAAAATCCATTTTCAAAACATACATTATTGATATAGTCTAAATTATTTCAAAAATAAAGATATGATAATTCGCCTTTTTCTTACAAAGACGTACTTTGAAACAATTAGAACAAATCAGAATAAATATTACAAATGAATTATGTCAATATAAAATTAGTTCTTCAGATCCAACAACAGCATTTACAATCCATTTCCGAAACAGACATTATCGTTATTGTCCAAATTATTTCAAAAATAGAGATATGATAACTCGCCCTTTTCTCAGGGAGACGTACTTTGAAACAAAATAAATATTATAAATGAATTATGTCAATTTGGGATTAATTCTTCGGATCCAACAACAGCATTTACAATTCATTTCCAAAACATTCTTCTAGTTGGCAAAGTGAAAATTTTTTCTAATAAATCATATCTTCTTGCACTTTGTTTCAAGAGAGGCAGGTACATTATCTTCTCCTCTCGTGTGTATCTTCGCACTTTCTTCTTCTTTTCTGTTTCTCTCATCTGGAGTTCAAAGAACAATTGAGCAGATGATGTTGATGAGCTCATCTTCCTAGAATCATTTCTAACTAAGGCCCAGTTGTACAGTCTAAGCTTATCAAAAGTTTAGTGAAACCAAGCTAAATTTCTATGGTTACAATTGCTGAAATAATTATGACCATAGAAATTAAACTTGGTTTTACTAAACATTGGATAAGCTCACACTGTACAACCGGGCCTTAGAAACGATCCGCACCCATTAGACGACTTTTAAAAGAATTGGTCCTCCTTCTAGAGCAAAAGGCGATTTTTCCACTGTACAGCAGCCTTGTATAAAGTTTTTGCCTTCGGTGTCAATTCATGTTGCCTTGTGACAGAAACACTTTGAAGGTTAAGGAGTCTTATAATTTTGTATGTTTTTACCCACTCCTTCTATCTACTGCGAACATGAAATTAGCTGAACTGGACTAACCACGGTTGGACGTGGAATTTCTGAAATACATAAAAACATTTGTTGTAGCTCATTTCTCATTTTTCAATATCAACTGCACCTAGGACTATTATTAAGTTAGAAATAATCATATGAAAATACCTGATAGATTAAGAGAAGGCAAAGCATTCCAGAGTAGTCTTGGATGCCCAATGCTCTTGTATTTGGCTTCAAAATGGACAGAGCATACACGTTTATTATTGTACACCTTCAGTTCATCCATAGAGTGTAATTCCTCCATATCCAAAATATCCAGTCATCTGTTAAAACGTTCCAAATCCTTATCAGGATTTGGAAAGCGATGTTGGGACACACCTTTACAGAAAACATGATATTTGAAATCATTATCATGATGCAATTCTGAACAAATCTGCATGTATTTCGAGAAGAACTATTGATTTTTCTGCTTGCATATTAATCATTCCAGAACTACACTACTTACAGATTTGTTCACAGATCAGCATTACAATATAGAATTCCTATTTCTTTATTATTAAAAGTACTTACCAATGGCCTGGCATCCCACGATGCAACACTTTGTATTTGTAACTGGCATTATTTCTTGTATTAAAAATACAGATTTTATACACCAAGAGGCAACAATAATACACAATTGCAGGATGATGGAGTAAGAAAATGGATACTTCAATGAAACAAAACTGAGCAACTCAATGTAAAACACGATATTGACACAATAAACAATTCGAACGAAATGCCAGACATGTCAAGTGGACACGACGAAAAAGGCCACATGACGTCACGGATCACGTGACGGACATAACAACAAGAAATTTGGCAGTGTCGACATCTCTTGATAGAAATAAATACTAGAAACGTAGGTACAGCAACCCTCATATAAGTCTCCAGGGCCTGATCACGTCCAGGCCTGATCACGTCCACGTCGAAATACATGCAGATTTGTTCAGAATTGCATCATGATAATGATTTCAAATATCATGTTTTCTGTAAAGGTGTGTCCCAACATCGCTTTCCAAATCCTGATAAGGACTTGGAACGTTCCAACAGATGACTGGATATGGAGGAATTACACTCTATGGATGAACTGAAGGTGTACAATAATAAACGTGTATGCTCTGTCCATTTTGAAGCCAAATACAAGAGCATTGGAAATCCAAGACTACTCTGGAATGCTTTGCCTTCTCTTAATCTATCAGGTATTTTCATATGATTATTTCTAACTTGATAATAGTCCTAGGTGCAGTAGATATTGAAAAATGAAAAATGAGCTACAACAAATGTTTTTATGTATTTCAGAAATTCCACGTCCAACCGTGGTTAGTCCAGTTCAGCTAATTTCATGTTCGCAGTAGATAGAAGGAGTGGGTAAAAACATACAAAATTATAAGACTCCTTAACCTTCAAAGTGTTTCTGTCACAAGGCAACATGAATTGACACCGAAGGCAAAAACTTTATACAAGGCTGCTGTACAGTGGAAGAAAATCGCATTTTGCTCTAGAAGGAGGACCAATTCTTTTAAAAGTCGTCTAATGGGTGCAGATCGTTTCTAAGGCCCGGTTGTACAGTCTGAGCTTATTCAATGCTTAGTAAAACCAAGTTTAATTTTTATGGTTATAATTATTTCAGCAATTGTAACCATAGAAATTAAGCTTGGTTTTACTGAACTTTGGATAAGCTTAGACTGTACAACTGGACCTTAGTTAGAAATGATTCTAGGAAGATGAGCTCATTCACACCATCTGCTCAAATGTTCTTTGAACTCCAGACGAGAGAAACAGAACAGAAGAAGAAAGTGCGAAGATACACACGAGAGGAGAAGATAATGTATCTGTCTCTCTTGAAACAAAGTGCAAGAGGATATGATTTATTAGAAAAAATGTTCACTTTGCCAACTAGAAGAATGTTTTGGAAATGAATTGTAAATGCAGTTGTTGGATCCGAAGAATTAATTCCAAATCGACATAATTCATTTATAATATTTATTTTGTTTCAAAGTACGTCTCTTTAAGAAGAGGGCGAGTTATCATATCTCTATTTTTGAAATAATTTAGACAATAACGATAATGTATGTTTCGGAAATGGATTGTAAATGCTGTTGTTGGATCTGAAGAATTAATTTTGAATTGACATAATTCATTTGTAATATTTATTCTGATTTGTTCTAATTGTTTCAAAGTACGTCTTTGTAAGAAAAGGGCGAGTTATCATATCTTCATTTTTGAAATAATTTAGACTATAACAATAATGTATGTTTTGAAAATGGATTTTAAATGCTGTTGTTGGTTCTATGGGATTAATTTTGAATTAACATAGTTAATTTTTAATATTTATTCTGATTTGTTCTTATTATTCCAATGTACGTCTCTGTAAGAATAAGACAAATTGTCGTACCTTCATTTTTGGAATAATTTTGACAATGACGATATAGAATGTTTCGAAAGTGATTTTTAAATGCTGTTGGATCCAAAGAATCAATTTTAAATTGACATAATTCATGTGTAATATTCATTCTGATTTGTTCTTATTGTTTCAATGTACGTCTCTGTAAGAAAAGGACTAATTATTGTACCTTTACTTTTGAAATGATTTTGACAAGGAAACAAGGATAAAAAATGTTTCGAACATGCCTTCTAAATTTTGTTTGGTCACCATAAAAATGTAGAATATGTGAGGATAAAATCAATTAGAATTATTTGTACTGTTTACCTAATAAATATTGATTATTAACTGTGTTTATTATTGTTATTGTGTAAATTGTACGAGTTTTTTTGAAATATGCGAAATATGGAAAAAATATATCCATATTTCACATAACTTTCAAAAAAAATCTGCAAATCAAATAATAATCATTTGAAAATTCAAAAAACTACCGCCTATCAATTCAAATCGATGTTAGTTATTATTCCTGTCCTCAGATGGCGCTAAAAGACAATTCCAGCTCATAACATTGCAGTTTCCCGTCTATAGTTTATAGGTAGTCTGTGATCACGTCTTCGCTCAACCTCCGTGCTGAACGGACCTGTTTACGACAAGCTCTCTGAGCAGTGATATAATCTATCCATCGATCAATTAATTAGTGATAAAGTGCTTATAAATACCCACGTAACCATCAAGAAGTCGCAATTATAATTACAAATAGTGGGTACCTACATACATTCACTTATAAGTAGGTAAAAGTCGTTCTAGCACAAAGGCCTGAGAGCCCAAGTGCAAAACATGTCTACACCTACTTGGCAACAAGTTACTACAAAGACGACGGAAAGAAGAAGACAACAGGAATGTTCGAAAGAAACTAGATACAATACAAACCGAAAACAGATTTGAACCTCCTACAGACATGGTAAGTGACACAATCCCACAGAATTCCACCGTCGAAGAACATGAACTACCACCGATATTCATACCTGATATCACAGACATCAATTCATCTATAGAAATAATTAGAGATACAATACAGGACAAATACTTCATCAAAACAATCACAAACAATCAGTCAAGCTACAGATAAACAAAGTAGAATGCTACAGAAAAATCGTCAACAAACTCCAATATTAAAACGTCAAGTACCACACGTACCAACTCAAGGAAAACAGAACCTGCCGTTCATTAGAAATCTATACCACACCACAAACATAGATGACCTAAAAACTGAAAAAGAAAGTGAAGGAAACGAAGTACTCAACATATATAATAATAAATGAAAATTCACAAAAATACCCCTACCTTCATTTTTTCTTGAGCTGAAACAAAACAAAAATAATAAAGACGTATATGGAATAGATTTCCTACAACATACAAAAATAAAATAGAACCACCAGACTCGCAACGGGCCGTACCCTAGTGCGCCAGGTGCCAACACTAAAGCCATACGAAAGCCTACTGTGCACGACAACCACGTTGCGTGAAATGTGGAGAAAATCACTACACAAAAGATTGCGTCAAGGAAAAAACAACTGCAGCTACATGTGCCAACTGCAGAAAAGATCACCCTGCAAACTACAAAGGCTGCGCAGTCTATAAGGAGATTCTGAACAGGAGATACCCATCACCAAGAGAACGACATATACCACCACAACAATCCCAAGAACAAGAAACACACACAACAACCTATACTCCCTAATACACATACTCCCAAGCAGTAAGAACTTATACACCTAACTCAGTACCACCAAACAAAAACAACAAATCTGAACAGCTCATGATTATGATGATGAACAAAATAGATACCCTCCTCAATTTAATCACAGCCCTCATATCGAAATTGAAATGACTTCGCAAAACTAAGAATAGCTCTATGGAACGCCAAACACACGGTCTGGGGCTCTTGACTCATCACAACACGCGGCCGCGAGCTCCTAAAAGCAATTAACAAAAATAACCTAGCATACGTATCAACAGGCGAACCAACATACTGGCCAACAGATACGAACAAAATACCCGACCTCCTAGATTTCTGTGTCACAAAAAACATTGCTCAAGGCTATAAACATGCTGAAATTTGTCTAGATCTCCCTTCAGATCATTCTCCAATAATTATAAATCTACACACAAGGGTAATACCAACCTCCCCCCAACCAGTATCATGCAATTAACGCACCAACTGAGAATTGTTCAGAAAAACAATGGAAGGAAACACGAACCTAAAACTACCACTGAAAACCATATCAGATATAGATGAAGCAATAGAACACCTTATTAACACAATGCAGAACGCTGTCTGGAACTCTTCTTCAATAAACAACAAAAACTAACATATACACACCCCATTATCCTGATAACATCAAACAAAAAATTAGGGACGCAAACTTCGAAGAAAATGGCACCAAACACGATCACTCTTGGATAAAACCAGGCTTAACCAAGCCACAAGAAACCTAAAAGAAATTATGTCTGAATGGAATAACTGCAACAGACAAGAATATATGTCAAAACTCACAGCAACCCAAATAACCGAATATTCTTCATGGAAAGTAACTAAGTCATTGAAACAACAAAATAAACAAACAATCCCTTCAATTAGGAAACAAGACAACACCTGGGCATAAAGCAACAAAGAGAAAAGTGAATTATTTGCGAAATACTTCGGAGAAGTTTACACACCCATCCCACGACAAACTACAATAGAAGAAGAGCAAGGAATACATGACTTTCTACAAACACTTAGTCAACTACTACTTCCCATCAAGAATGTATATGTAAACGAAATTTATACTGTAATTCAGTACGAAATACATACAAAAAAGGCCCCAGGCTATGACCTAATTACAGGGAAAATATTAAAGGAGCTTCCACACAAAACAATGATGCTCATCACATTTATATTTGACGCAGTCATTAGACTAAGCCATTCTTCCACACAGTGGAAAGTCGCACAAATCATCCCCATTTCAAAACCTGGAAAACCATGTAACATACCATCATCATACAGACCAATCAGCCTTCTACCTATATCATCAAAAGTTTTTGAGAAAATACTATTAAAAAGAATAAGCCCAATACTGATAGAGAACAACCTTATCCCCGACCACCAATTTGGTTTCAGACAAAAACACCTTACGATAGAACATATACACAAAGTTGTTAATACGATCAATGAGGCACTAGAAACAAAACTATACTGTTCGGCAGCCTCCCTTGACATTTCACAAGCTTTCGATAAAGTTTGGTATCAAGGCTTGTTATACTAACTAAAAATAAACCTTCCGAACTATATATATTCCACTAAGCTCATATCGTACCAAAAGATACTTTCAAATCAAATTCTAGGATGAGACCACAGAGCTCTATCCAATAAAAGCAGGAGTACCACAAGGCAGCGTCCTCGCCTCAGTCCGATACACGCTTTATACGAATGACTTACCGACGTCTCCCCATACAGAAACATTAACCTTCGCTGACGACACTGCCATACTAGCCACTGATGAAAACCCGAGAGCAGCATCCCAAAAACTCCAAGATAATCTGAATAGTATACAAGAATGGCTTCACAAATGGCGGATAAAAGCAAATGAAAACAAATCCGTACACGTTACTTTCACCATGAAACGAGAAAAATACCACAAGCAGATGACACCAGATACCTTGGTATGCACCTTGACTGACAAGGCACTTGGAAGAAGCATATAAAGACAAAAATACAGCAACTAGATATTAGATTAGAACAGTATTATTGGCTGCTGAAACCAACGTCAAAACTATCACTAGACAACAAACAATACTGCAGCACGTCTGGACCTACGGGATTCAATTGTGGGGAGCTGCCAGCAACTCAAATATTGAGATACTACAGAGATTTCAATCAAAATCCTTGAGACTCATAACAAATGCACCATTGTATATACAAAATAAAGCCATACATAATGACCTTCACATCCCCACAGTAAGGGAAGAAGCACAACAAAAAATACATACAAAGGCTGGAAAGCCACCCAAACCACCATGCAGTAAATCTCTTAGATAATAATCAGGAAAGTAAAAGACTAAACATTCCTCATAGATATATATAAAATTATGTACACCAATGGGGAAATAGCCACTGGGCAATAGTCCTTACTAATTATATATTTTTCATAACATCTACTTATTGTTTAATTAAACAGATTGTGAATATTTGTCTCAATGAAAAAAAAATAAATAAATTCCGATCACATTTTAGGAGGGAAATACAAAAGACAATCCGATCTGACTTGAGTAATCATCACCCTAGTACATTGTGAAAAGCAAAAAAAAACTTATAATTCTCATTTTAATTACAATAAAAAAAAAATATTATATTGTGAAACAAGTGCGATAAGTTCTCGATTGCCTATTACGTTCGTGCGCTCATTCGCTCAAGTGGGCAATTGACAACACCGCACGAGTTGCAGATATAATTTTTTATTACGTATACGGAGAGGTATTATTTTGCGTTTGTTTTTCCGAACGGTTAATCGCTTGCGTGCAAGAAGTTCAAATTATACTTGCGGACGCAAAAGGCAAAGTGCCATTCACCGCCCGGAGAAACGTGCACAAAAGAATACTTATCCCGAGAGTAATAAAAATACTACAAGATGAATGATACCGATGATGAATACTGAATCATTTATGGAAACGTACGTACATTTAAATAAAAAATGTTAGATACGAATATCTATTGATATGTTCAACTGAATTAATCTATTCTAGTCCTGGTATATTCACATTTCTTCTTCTGATTATAGAAAAAATCATTTTTTAGGTATCAGACTAACGAAAAATGATCAACTTTATTCAGAAATAGGCCGGTAAGCAACTTTTAAAGCAAGGCATACTGAATTTTCCTTCAGGCTATGGAATACCATGATGTGTAATTGCTTATCTATCCCTTTTTTTCTTGATTTTCTCTCGCCAAACTCTATTTTTTCTGCTGACTGCTTGAAGTGTAATTTAATTTCTATCCAATCTAAACTTGTTTTGGAATTAATTCTTGTGATATATTTATGGATAGGTCTTTGAATCATTCGATGAGAGAACTGTAACAGATTTTGAATAATTTATCGTTCTCACAATAACTTCATCTGAGTTCATGGCTGTCAAACTAGAGTGAGCAGAAATCAATAAGAAATATCTCCATGTCGTTATCGATGCTAACTACTGATCCTGTTACTGGAAATACTTATCTATGCACAAAATTTTCACAAAATTGATACAGCAATTGACAACTATGCTGACACGTCCATTATGTCACTCTTTTCCATAACATGTTCTTCATTAACCCATTAAGTACTAACGTGACCATATGGTAACGAGTATTGACATTTTTCAATTTAATTGTGCTAGCCACACTGATCTTGTGTATTGCTCTGGCTTCACTCAGTTCGCTCCTTCTACGTCTATATTTATTATATATACTCAAAATGTGCAAATAGATGGCATTGTTTCCTAATTTTGAGGTTGATTAATGTGTGAAGTTTCACGAAATCGAAAGCATGTGCTCATCAAAGAGGTAAGTTTGAATTTCTTCCAAGCTATATACCGTTTGATTCCGAAGAATTTTGATTTTGGCTAGGACTATATGTGATTGTATACAGTTAGAATAAAATTTTCAAAAATTACTAAACTAGAAATTTTCCGTTGACGTGTTTTTGTCGCTGTGACCATACGCTCTCGATAGTCCTTTATGCTACTATTTATCTTATTGAAGACCTTTTTTGACTATTTTAATACTAGTATCTCTTGTTCTAATCCAGCGGTACGGTAGAGTGGGTACAACGAACGTGTTGTCGATTGACATGTCAAGCAACACTTCACGAGGCTAGACCTAGAATGGGTGACCACCTAAAAGAAAGTATACAATTACTCTACGGCTCGGTGTGACTGGTTGCCTTACACTGAAAGGTATAAAGGCTTCAGATTATGATGATGATGATCTTTTTTTCTAAATTATCAATAAATTACTCCCAATTACTTTGACAGGGGCCTGAATGTTCAAGCATTGACAGATATTTTGGAAGGCAAATAGTTTTTGAAAGATGATATAACTGATATTTTCATTGAACCTCCTGATAATGCTGTTCAGTCCGAGGAAGATTCTGCCGATGAAGATAGTGGTGGGCTAATAAACAATCTGTCTGGAAGACAACTACTTGCAGGAGCTGAAACTATTCTGAGAAGCGGAGAAAGAATTGGAGTACCAGATAATTTCGAAGAAGAGGGTGGGGATGATTTGCCACTTAGTGAAATAAGAAGACGCGAACTTCCAGTAGATTTAGTGTGGGAAAAAATTATGATTTACCTACCAGAATGACCGTGCCTTTTCAAAACACAAACAATTCAACTCATAGAGATATGACACCGTTACAACTTTTTGAATTATTTTTCGATGATGAAGTGATCTATTTATTACTCCAGGAATCACAAAACTATGCGCTTTTCAAAAATTTTCCTGATCCAAAGATAACTAAAGATGAATTGAAATGTTTCCTAGCAATTTTGTTAGTATCAGGATATAACCAGTTACCAAGTAAAAAGTCATACCGGGATGCTGGTCATAACATGCGAAACGTCATGGTTCATAATGCTTTGCGTCGTGATAGATTTATCATGATTAGGAAATGCATACATTGCGCGGATAATACAAAACTCTCTACTCAAGACAAAATGACAAAGCTTAGACCACTGACGGAGTTACTGAAGAAAAAGTTTATACAATACTTCATCCCAGAACAAGAAATGAACTAGGATGAAAGTATGATAGAATATTTTGGACGTACATCCGTGGAAAACCGATAAGATTTGGTTACAAAGTCTGGTGCAAAAATAAAAAATCTGGATATTCAGTGAATTTTGAAATTTATCAAGGCTGCATTTCAGGACCCCTATTCTGTAACTTTAGAGCTATCTCTATATCATCTGTGTTACTATATTTAATGGTGGCATCTAGCGGAGACTGTTGGAAACAAAGGTATATGACGTCATGTCAGCTGCTTTTTCTTGAGTGTTTAAGAGCTACCACTGTAGGTGTTGCTATATCATAGAAACAGCTCTATATTTGACGTTTGAGGTTAAGATTCTGCTTATCGATATTTTGAGTTTGCATAAAGTTTTATTTATTGTTTATACGATATACATAGTTTGTTATATTTTATCAGGTCTAGTTCACAGGGTTTTGTGTAATAATATATTAAATTTCTATTTTGATTTTTCATTTTGATTTTCAATTTTGTTTTTTGATTTGGTTATAGTTCGATGGATTATTTTAAAATCAGTCAATAGGATTTATACTTGAAGTCAAAATTATCATTGATCAAAGTTTCAAAAGCCGTGCTACCAACTTAAATAGTTTGGAAAATTTGATACTTCGATATCACTAGAATAAAAACACGTATCTATTCTATATATAGAAACAGTCACTGTTGCATGACGTCAAAAATATAGAGCTAGCTTTTGTCTCAGAATAGACATCCAGGTGCAAATGTAGAGCATCAAAAAAAGTTTGGTAAGGCAACTGCTCCGATGTTACAACTTATTCAAGATCTGCCTGCCAATGTGAAAAAACTGTCTTTCAGATTTTATTTCGACAATCTTTTTACGTCCCTCAAATTACTGTTACACCTCAAGAATTTGGGTTATGAAGGAACAGGCTCAATAAGAGAGAATAGAGTCCCAAAAGTATGTCCTGTCATTGGCTAATTGATGTACCTGTGCAGAATGCATTGCTTCTGATGAAAGAAGCGGGTGCAAATGTGCCACAGTCAGATTTTCGACGAGAAATTGCGCAAAATTATTTAACGATGTATCAAAATCAACTCAAAGGCAGAGGACGACACTCTTCAAGTTTATGGGGGTCAAGAATATCTGAAGATATCAGGTACGATCATCTGGACCATCTCATCCAGAGTGTACCAAATAATAAAAGACGTAGATGTGCAAATCAGGGCTGTTCTAGCGTGATACGCACAGAGTGCAAAAAATGCAAAATCGGACTGTGTATTCCATGTTTTGTTCCATATCATAAGGTTTGTGAATAGAAGTGTTCTTTGGTTGAATGTATGAAAGAAATATATAAGTTTTAAAGAAAGTTTTTGTGCTTTACTTCACACCTCAAGATCCTAGCGTGACCATGGTCACATCATTTTCCCCCAGAACTGGAGTAATAAAATCAAAACTAATCTCATAGTCAGTTTCTCCGAGCAATATTGAAGAAGGTTCAATTGGTAAAAAAGATTTTTCTTGAAAAAAATTAATTCAATCCTCAATGGGTTAATTGTAAGTTCTGCAGTTTGAAGATGGTAAATTTCGTAAATGGATAAAAATCTATTGTTTTTAACTGGTTTATACAATTTCTACATATAAATTAAGCGATATTTTGTTGACGGTGTCTTTTGTTTAATTCGGAACTATTTGTACCATTAATGAGTCTCGGGCGGTCAGCTGACCTCTGGTGTCCAAAGATGCCCAGCATTTTGAATGCAAAACTGGAATATAAATTATTCAACTGATTACAATGAAAAGAACTTTGAATTTTGGGTATCTAAATATGAATCATAATGTTTAGTTTTTACTCATTAGTTGAAAAAACTATTTGTTACTACTTAATAAAGACATTGAAACAGAAAAATATTTGATATTTGGTACTCATTTATTTATGAAAAATAACCTCATAGTTTTAGGTAACTTGTTAGCTGAGAGTAAACAAATATCACAAACACAGGATGACTCGAAGGACCCACCTTAGCGTTTTAAATGCTATTTTTCAAATGATCAATTATTGGCTTCCCTTATTATTTTATATCAGAAAAGTTGAGTAGTTTATAGAGGAGGGAAAATTTCTGCATTTCTTGACATTAATATTTTTGATTTTACTTCACCAGGAACCAGTAGAATCCCGGAGATGTTATTGATAATTTTCTTGAAATCAACAGTACCATGAAATAACAAAATAAAATTAGAGAAAACTGATATTTGTCGAGCACTATTTTGACCACAAAACCACTTTACCATATCTAGTATGACAGCAGATGACGGATATAAGCAATAACTTTGAGTGGGTACATTTACTTTTTATTCCATGGCGCTGTTGAATTTAAGAAATTTATCAATGAACATTTCCGTAATTTTACTGGTTCCTAGTGAAGTAAAATTGAAAATATTAGTGTCAGAAAAAGCAGAGTTTTTCTCTCTACACCAAACTATTTAACTTAATAATTAGGGAAGCCAATAATTGAATATTCCAAGAATAACATTGAGAACGCTATAGTGCGTCCTTCAAGTCATCAGCCTGTAAACATTGAGCAATATGACAAATATTTGTCATTCCAGAACATTTTGTACCAATACATTCTTAATTTATGTTAAACTAGAACTTTCACTCAATGCAACATAAAATTTGCGGTTGAAGATAGGTATTCTAGTCCTTTACTAATTAGGCACAATCTGTAATAGCGGTGAGCCTCACATAGAAGGGTTCTAAGATGTACGATACAAGAAAAATGCTAAAAAAAAACTTCATAAACAGCTTGAATATCCTTAAAGATCATTAGAGTTAAACGTCAAAATTGACAGTTACCAACCAAGTATGTCACAGTACCACGTAAGTGCTTGCTTCCTATGAAGTATCGTTTTCATTGTGGGGTCACAGGTGCGGCAAGTGTTGTAAGCATGGTACGAAATTTGTGCTTCCTATTTTCACGGTGGCGTGAGAGGCGTGGCATCTGGCAAATGCGTATTGGTATGAAAATTGTAGTTTGCGCGAGCTCCGATTTTTAAATTACAAATAACATAGTTATCATATCAAATTTGAGCATTTTTCGTAAATATGACGACCACAAACGCAGACGTATAGCTTTTTCATGTGAATATTTGAATTTACTTCGATATTAGGATTAATTTCTCATCAAAATCCATCTCATTGACTTTATAAAATAAGAACACGTGGTTGTGAACAAGATAAAGTTTATCTTCTCATATTTTGGCGGCTTATCTGATAAGCTATCAAAATATGAGAAGATTCACGCATGCGCAGAGGCGAGCGTGGTACAAAAGTTGAATATTTCCAATCTCTGACACCACGCTTCCAGCACCGCGGTCCCAAGACCATGGTACGGTGAAATTTAAAATCTGGCAATCCTATTGGCTCAATTTCTCGTACCACGCCTGCGACACCACAATGAAAACAATACTTGACATCAACCTTCAAATTTGTGAAGCAGCTGTAGCTGTGATTTTGAGTAACTGGTCATCTGTCATTGTCATCATTTCATCGCTTAAGATAACGGCTGTTGGACTCGAGTAGCCGAAATTCAGAGAGAAATATAAATCTGTGATAGCGACAGCGGTTCTCTAAGAAGGTAGACAAAGAATTTTATTCATGCAAACCAAATAACAATTGCGCAATTTTCTTCCTAGGTTATGGATGAAGAGATTGAACAATAAAATCAGTTCAAATACATTATAGTAGCACAGAGGAGTACTTTTTATCAAACACATTGTTTTAGTAGAAGAAGCAGCACTGTTAAAATGGAAGAAAGATAAATACAAAATATTGTTCTGAATGTCATCTCATACAATGATTTGAGGGCCGTTTGATACGCTGCATTCAATACTGCATTTCAAGGCCGGTTTCATAGAAGACCAAGTGAATCTACTTCTAAAATGAATCTATTCTATCTAACAAATTCTAATTAGTTTGAGTTTCTTTATGATATCAGAATCATTGCTGTCAAATAATCGGCTGTCATCTAATAGAGTGAATTTTAATTACTCTAGAAGTAAATTACCCTGCCTTTCATAAAACCAGGCATAAACTAAGTAACAATTGCGTTAATTCAATTCAAGAATGTGAAAAATATTTGTTATGTAATGGAAAAGATGATTGACTGATGAGAAATAGAGTTGAAAGAAAGAATATATCTGGCATATTATTCGCTACATTTCAAACCTATGTTTATCTTCAGGCTGAGGCCTGCAGCAACAAGTGAATTATACGATATTCACTAAGAATAAATGTTGGGATTCTTTCTAAAACCTTTTTAGACAAATTAGTTTGTTTGAAGTATATTTTGCAGATTATTACGAACTTTTGTCATTTATATTAACAATGAGTAATACATAATTTTATTAATATGTTGATACTAATTCCATTGAAAATTTTTCTATTAAATGTCAATAATCACAAATATTGAGTTAAAACTGTCACAAGAATTGTTCACTAATAATATCCAATTTGAAACATAATTCAAGTCTCAATACATGAAAAAAGTTTTTAACTTGAAATTTCCACATTTTTATCAGTTTATATAAATGAATACCAATTATTAATTTTTTCATTGGAACTAACTAACAGAAAATATTGAGTCTAATCGTAATAAGTCTACTATACTTTTTTGTGAAAAAGCGTCTATTGCATTCTAATAAAAGTATTTTTCAGGTATGACAATATTCACCATCCTTGTTTTGAATGATACAGTCAGGTTTACCGTGAAAATATTACGGAATAAAGTAGTAAATTAAGAATAATTGAATACGCTATTTGAATATTTTAGTTAAAACATACTTACCAACTGCTTCTTCTTTCATTGCAATCCTGATTGCCATCTATATACTGGAGGTAGAAGCTTGAAGCTGTTCCAAGACAGAAATATACAGAAAACAAGTTTCAAAAGATACTATGTTTGACCATGACCATGGAGATTCTTAAATGAGTTACTGCAAAACAATAGTGGCGTTCGTTTTACACGAAATCTCACTTAATCTCACCTCAACTCACTTCTCCCTTGCCGATGCTACACTACCAATTTGACTTGAGTTGAGATTGAACTGAGATCAAATAGTGGGGATAGAGGGAGATTTGAACAGAAAAGTAATGAATGTTGAAACTTTGCTTCTGACTTCAACTTGTTATTATTACAAGAGGGACATTTTGTACTACAAACTATTATGAAGGGTAAAATGAATAGTATAGAGAATATTTTACTGGTGAGGTAATAATAACAGTCTAGTATGCATTACATTGAATTTTACTTGTATCCTTAACATTTGCAGTCTCCATTTATGATGTTTTTCTACATTTACTTCTATCAAATATTCCTCTTAGATATTTTTTGTGGTTACAAATAGCCGATAACTTTCACGACGCTAGGAGCAGCGCGGAAAACTGTGTACCAATAGAACTCAAGCTCTGACAGATCATTTGATCAACTAAGTTAAACGAGATTTCAGTCCGTTCGTTTTGAGAGAAAACTCTCTCAACTCACCTCACTTATCTCATTTCACTTTGAGATGGAATTTTTTGTAAAACGAACGTCACTATTGTAGCAAAAGCAATATCTTTGAGTCAATCGATTTATTATCAAAGTAATGTATTTGCTAGTTCTCCACTGGTCTTAATTGATTTACAATAAGCGATTGACGTAATTTAGTAGTGAGTACATCATTGAAGTCAAATCTTGGAACCAAATTTACATTTTTAAACAGATATCTGGGATATATTCTGATGAGGAGAAGGTTTTTTTTATTGAAATCAAGTAGCTGGTAGTAAATATTTCCATGTCGAATTAAAACTTGTTTCCAATTTACTGATAGAAACCCAAACTTGTTGTCTACATTACCGACTGCACTGCGCGCGGTAGCCGAGAATGAAGTAGCTGTAGAGTACGCGCATATATATATATATATATATATATATATATATATATATATATATATATATATATATATATATATATATATATATATATATATATATATATATATATATATAATATATATATATATATATATATATATATATATATATATATATATATATATATATATATATATATATATATATATATATATAAATATATATATAAGTTATATTGCAGAAAACCCTTGGCTAGTATATAATTATTGTTAAGCATGCATTTCTAGAATGTAATATTACTCTTTAAACATAATTTTCCTGAAGCATGTCATTTAGAATAAGCTCAGTTTGTAATCAGTCTTGTAACAAGCAACATCTAGTTGCAACAAATGATAAAATATTATTTTCAAAAACAATGTTATCGAAGATCGATTGTTGAGCGGCGCAGTTGGTAGGATTGCCAAAACAAATCTAACGCATATAGATTTGGTTCGTTTCAACGATTCAAAAGCAATCAAATAAAGAATCGATCTACTACTTTGTAACAACTGTTCCTGACCGTAACCGCACATCAGGACCGCAGCATCGTGACCGAGAGGACATTGGAAACAGCTTCGCAGAAATTACCTGGGGCTCACTTTACAGGCATCCATCTTCAACGGACATGAAGACTCTGATCTTGCTGTAAGTGCATATGTCTCTGAGTTCTAATTTCGCTTCATCTGATACTGGCTCTGATTCTGACTCCGGCTCTAACAATGACACAGAGTCGTCACAAACTATTTCAAGTAACAAAATTGTTATTAAATATACTATTTAACCACCCACATTAATTATCAGTCGAACAAATATGACTACCCCAGCATTGAAAAAAGAGTACCTCGATATAGTACCAGATTTCCATGGAGAGCGCGAACTCTTACCAAGATTTCTAGAAATCTGTGAAAAATTGCTAACTAAATTTCCCAATAAAAATGATGTCACAGATTTCCAAAATGAATATTTGATATCAACTATTTTATCAAAGATTAAGGGCAACGCAGCGAAAAATATCGCGAGCTGTACCATTTCTGATTGGCAAGAGTTGAAAGCAGCCCTAACTAATACTTATGCTGATAAAAGAGATAGTTTTACATTAGCTATTGAAATGACTGAGTTAAAACAGTCACAAAATGAGAGCCCATTTGGTTTTATTCACAAATTACAACATTTGTTATATCTTCAAATCTCCCGTCTGAAACTAGGTACAACATCAGTTGAACAAGCAGTTTTGATTCCATACTTTCAAAATTTTGCTTCGAGAGTATCATTACGCAGACTTTGAGAGCCTATTGGACAACTCATGCGTACAAGAGATCCTCAGAGCTCAAACTCTGCATTGAGTATGTTAACTAATGACTGTCAATTTGGAGAAACCCAGAAACCACGAGTACAGAATTTTAATTTCAAACCACCACCAAAACAAATCGCACAAAAACCTGGTGTAACGCGACCTCTATATATAACAAGTTATTCTCCAAAGGCCATTCAATAGAAATTATGGGCAGAATTCGCAATTTGTAAGAAATAAAATTTCCCCTCAAAATCAGAACTCCACGCAAAATTATCCTAAGCCTACTCCCATGAGTATTTATACAAATAATACTCATCAACCAAAAGCAGGGCCTTCCCAAAGATATCAAAGTTTTGAACTCAGAAAAAACATTATTTCGGAGGAATTATATAACATAGATAGCGAAGACGTGACAGAATCCGAGAATAATATTTCCGAAACAGAACACGTCACTGAGTATGTGAATGAATCTAATATTGAATTCCAAGAAGATGTGAACTTTGAAACCGATAATTTTTTTGTGCAAACTGCCTTGGAAAATTACACACAATAGAATTGCTTAATCTGACTAACAATCCAAACATACTACCGTTTATTATATTACCTGAAAATAATTTAGTAGTTCTAATTGATACGGGTAGTACAAAATCGTTTGTAAAACCAAATACTGCCCATAAATATTTAAGAAGTAACATTTTTAATGATCCGTTTCAAATTTCATCAGCACACGGAACCTCGATAGAACAATTTAGTACTCTTATACCTATTTCTAAAATATTTAAAATAAAAAGAGATGGTAATTTTTGTTTCAAATATCACATGTTCAATTTTCATGATAAATTTGATTCGTTATTGGGTTTAGATAATATAAAATTATTAGAAATTGCTATCGACATAAATAATAGTATTCTAATAGCTCCAAATTCGAAAATTAGAATTCATTATCTTGAGTCAAATCAAAATAATGAAGTTCCAAATAATAACTTGAATATTATAGATGACGAACAGAATTCTAACACTATTATTACATCAGACAAAATCTATTTAGAATCACAATCAGAAAAGGTTGTTAAAATAAAGGTTAGCATGAAGACAGGTGATATAATTATTCCAGAAATTAAAACGAAAAATTTTATAATACCATCGCGTATCACAAAGGCAGAAAAGAACTATGCCATTTGTACAATAATAGACACAACAGATCACAATACTCATATCGATGTATTAAAACCAATTAATGTCGAATTATTTGATGATAATTACAAATCTTATTCTGGTCCAAACTCCAATTTAATTTTTTTCCAAACAGAAAAGATTAAATTTGATATTTCAAAAATTAGAACAAATCATATGAATTCAGAGGAAGAATTTGCTATAACAAAATTGATCAAAGAATACTCTAATATATTTAATTTGGATAAACAAATGCTTTCATTCACAAACGAGATCAAGCACACGATTAAGACTGTAGACGAAATCCTTACTTACACGAAAACTTATAGATACCCTGAAATTCATAAACAGGAAGTCAATAATCAAATTCAAAAGATGTTAGAGCAGAATATCATTAGGCCGTCAAGTTCTCCTTGGTCCTCACCGATTTGGGTGGTTCCTAAGAAACAGGATGCATCAGGCAAACGTAAGTGGAGAATTGTTGTAGATTACCGCAAATTAAACGATAAGACAATCGGTGACAAATATCCCTTACCGAATATTAATGACCTATTAGATAAATTAGGACGTTGCCATTATTTTACAACGCTAGATTTGGCATCAGGATTCCATCAAATCGAGATGCACCCCGACGACATTTCTAAAACAGCATTCAATACAGAAAATGATCATTACGAGTTTTTGCGAATGCCATTTGGGCTCAAGAACGCCCCTACTACCTTCCAAAGAGGATCACATTTTAAGAGGGTTAAACAATCAAAAATGTCTCGTATATCTAGATGACATTATAATTTTCAGTACAAGTCTTCAGGAACACGTAGAGAATTTGAAATTAGTATTTGATAGATTGAGAAAGGCAAATTTCAAAATTCAATTAGATAAATCGGAACTTTTAAAGAAGGAAGTTGCGTATTTAGGACATATTGTCACACCTTCTGGAGTTAGACCTAACCCCAATAAAATCATTGTCATTCAAAATTATCCGATCCCGAAAAATACAAAACAGATACAAAGATTTTTAGGTTTGTTAGGATATTATCGCAAATTGCTAAAAAACTAAATTATTTGTCAAGGATATCCAAAAATTTCTCCTCTTGGACTGTATTGTTAATTTATAATACGATTGTACTGCCGCATTTCACTTACAGTTCAACAATATTATTTATGTGTTATAAAACAGATTTAGATAAACTACAAAAATTGCAAAACCGGGGTATGAGAATTATTAATATTATCTCTGATGTTAAAAACAATGAACAGGTTCAATATTCTTCATTTTATAGAATGCAATGTCTTATATTTCATACATAAAATTTCTTTGGGAGAATCACCTCAATACTTGGATAAAAATCTGAAATATAGACACGAGGTACATAATTATCATACCCGTAATGTTAATCATTTCCAGATTAACAAGGTTAACAAAAGTAATACAAGTATGTCACTGTTCCACAAGGGCCTTGACTTGTATAATAGACTTCCGATTGATATCAGAGAAACAGATGATCTGAAGCAATTTAAAAGAAAAGTTAAGGATTATTACATTATAAAATATAGTTATTAATTCTTAGAATAATTATGTGACTTAGGCCCGAGATATCCACCTCCTGATAAATTTATTTGGTGAATAATAACTATGGTAACAATTGTGCAGACAATTGTTGCCATAGTTATTATTCACCAGATAAATTTATTAGGAGGTGGATATCTTGAGCCTTAGTAACATATTATTTATTTTATATTTATTTAATGTATCTATGGAAAGAATGTTGCATACTAGCATTTTTGTGCTAAGTAAATAAAGTTATTATTATTATTATTAAATTTATCAAGGATTTTGCAAAATTGACCAAACTCCTGACTAAATGCTTGAAAAAAGATGCTGTAATTAACATACACGATCCATCATATGTGGAATGCTTTGAGTTTTGGGAAAATTTATTAATTAATGAACCGTTACTTCAGTATCCGGATTTTTCCAAACCTTTTAATTTAACATGCGATGCTAGTAATGTAGCTATAGGAGCAGTTTTGTCACAAGGCCCTATTGGAAGCGATAAACCTGTAGCATACGCTAGTAGAACCTTAAACATATCAGAAAGTAATTATTCAACAATAGAACGCGAGTTATTAGCGATCGTTTGGGCCACGCAATACTTCAGGCCGTATATTTTTGGACGTAGATTCACTATTATTACTGACCATAGACCGCTTCAGTGGCTCTTTTCACTCCGACTGTGTACTCAGAAACTAATAAGATGGCGATTAAAATTAGAGGAATTCGACTACGAAATCGTTTATAAGAAGGGCAAGTTAAATACTAATGCAGATGCTATCAGCCGAATCACACAAGAAATTGATGATTCAGAAAATTTATTAGAAAATGAAAAATCAACCGAATATCAAAATTATATAAATAATAGGCAGAAAAATTTGAGTTATACTGTAAATATAACAGAAGTGAATGATGATTTATTTGATTCATCATCAGACAGTAACTTAGCCCATTGCGTTAGTAAAGACCTTGGTATATTCAAAGGAGTAGCACGAAAATTCAAAGAAATTTTTGAGAATGTTGATAAATTGGAAAATCAGAATCCTAAATTATATGATTTAGTTTATTTGAAAGATAAGAATAGATTCATTATGTATCTTATAACCAAGAATAGATATTTTGATAAACCCACGTCACAAGATATATTTTACACATTATTAAATTTTAAAAATTTCTGTTTGAAATATAATATCGAAAAAAATTGTATTCCTAAAATTTCATGTGGCAGAGATGAACAAAAATGGGTTGATATCAAAACAATGATTCGGTATGTTTTCCATAAAACAAACATCGCGATAACCGTATATACAGGGTCAGATTCTGAATCAATATCACGAGCTGACCTTTACATTAACGAAACAGAAAATATGATAGCACTTTAAAAATTCATCAATGATTTCAATGAAGAATTGAATAATAAAACTAATGATGATGAATGTAACTCACTAATTGTTGAGGTAGATGAAAATTATCAAAACCTTCCTATTGACGAAGTCGACGATAGCGGTGCAACAATTCATTCAAATACAGAGAATCCCGTTGTCGGTATTCCTATTGTTGATTGTCCGTTAAATAACGGAAAAAATCAAGTAATTAATACACAAGTCGAGTATGATCCTTCAAACCCCATTTTGACTAGACTTCACGACAATAAGCAACGAATTTCATTACAAATATCAAAGATTAATTACCAACAAGAAATAATTAATTTTGTGAAAGAATTTATAGTACCACGTGTTAAGTACCATCTTTATTTTGAAAGCCCGTTGCATGAAAAATTTAGTGTGGTTTTACAAAATTATTTCAAAAATTCTGAAATTAGAATGATTAAATGTACTGAGAAATTATTAGATGTGATGGATGAAAATGAAATTATTGAAATTATCCAAAATTATCACGAAGGAAAATCGAATCACAGAGGTATAGACGAAACTGAAACTCGAATAAAGCAAAAATATTATTGGCCCAATCAGAGCAAATCAATTCAAACCTTTATTAATAAATGCGAATTATGTCAAGTTACCAAATATGATAGGAACCCTCTGAAATTGAAATTCAATGTAACTCCAACTGCAATAAGACCTTTTCAGATTCTACATGTAGATACAATAACATTAGAAAATTCTAGATTTCTAACAATAGTAGATTCGTTTTCTAAATTTGCTCAAGTGTATAAAATGAGTTCTGGTCAAGGTATAGAAGTGGTAAATAAGTTAGTGAAATATTTCACGCATCATCCTATTCCAGAACAAATAATATCAGATAACGGACTAGAATTTAAAAACCCAGTTCTGCAAGAATTATTAGAAATTCACAAGATTAAAATTCATTTTATAAGTTCGCAACATCCAGAGTCTAACGGCAAAATAGAACGTTCCCACTCGATACTCATAGGACATATTCGTCTTTTTAATAATCAAGATTTATACAAAAATTAATTAATTGAAATTAAGGTCGATTATGCAGTATTGGCCTATAATAACACAATACATTCTGTTACAAAACTAAAACCTATTGAGATAATTTCTGGGCATATAGACTCTAATTTACCATGTAATATGGAAATAGATAAACAATTGATAAATGATTATATTATTGGACATAAGAATAAAATGAAAATACTCCATCAAAAAATTAATGACAAAATTATTCAGAATAAAGATAAAATTATAACTAAACAGAATGAAGACCAAGAAAGTTTACCTGATATTCCCGAGCAAGTATTTGTGAAAAATAGACCGAAGCAACAGTAAACAAAGAACAAATATAAACCCGAGCACACGGAAGAAATTGATACGAAATTCAAAACTGCAAAAATAAAGCCCCGGCACGGTAATATTGATGAAAATATTCACCTCTCGAATATAAAAAGTCCGGAAAAGAAAACTTATCCATTTAAACCCGTTCCAGGTTGTTCGCAGTCGCTCAAGGAGTAAACATCGAAAATGTGACCGAAAACTTAGGGAGACTACCAATAACTTTGGGACCTGCAAAATTGGAACGAATGAAGCACACATTCGTGCATTATCATGATTTAACACCCTTATATCATGAATACAATGATTTGAATATACAATATCAAAATTTAAATTCAACCTTTTCGAATAATACTATTTATGATAATGAATTAGCAAATTACAAGAGAATGATAAAATTTCTGCAAACAGGCATTGATGAAAAATTTGAGAATGTAGAAATACATTCAGTTAATAAGAGAAATAAAAAACGAATCATCGATGGTTTAGGAACAATATTTAAATCTATTACTGGTAATTTGGACGCGGAAGATGGAAAGAGATTTGAAAATATCTTAGAACATCTACAGAATAATGAAAGAAAATTACAAGATCAAATCAGTATGGCTTATAGTTCGAGTGGTAAAATCATACAAAAATTCAATGGTACAATTCAAGATATTCAACGCAACGAGGTGCTCTTGAAACCAAAGATTGAATATTTGCATCACCTTATGATAAATAAAATCGAATTAGATGAGATAATCATGACAAAAGATCTGCATAATCTATTTATCATAATATGTAACACCATATTAAATGTTTTGCAAGATATAGAAAATTCAATCACATTTTGTAAATTGAAGACAGTGCATCCCAGTATAATTGAACTACAAGAATTATTTTCAAAATTGGAACAAATAGTTAATTATTATCATAATCAATTACTATTTGAGCTAAAATTCGATAATATATTGGATTTCGAATCAGTAATTGCAAAATAGAACATCCACGAATAATTTATTTCACTTCTTTACCAATAAATTTCGAAAAATAATTTGATCTTCATTATCTGTATTTAATACCTACTAGAGTCGAATCAGATTTTGTAACAATAATACCTTATATTAGACCTCTTGATGACATTTGTGTTATAAGTATGATCTACCAATGTCCCAACACATTTCAAACGCATGATAACTCGAAATGCGAAAGTCAAATACTACTTGAAGACGAATTCAATCAATGCCAGTATACCAAACTAGGAATCCAAAGAAACCAGGTTGAAATCGTTCCCGAAATCTATCAGTATTTAGCTGTATTACCTGAAGAAGAAAAAATCAGAATGAAGTGTCAGCAAGGTGTAGAAACCAAGGTGTTATGTGGTATATTCCTGATTGAAAATGACAAATGTAAAGTGCATTTAAAAAATCAGTTATTAACTTACAAAAGTGAAACAATTGATAAACCATTGGTGAATAACAATGTTAGAATGGAATTGAAAAGTAGCAAGAAATCAAATTAGACTATAAATTCAAAATCTTTGAATTTAGAAGAAATTCCTATTGATTTCATACCAATTAATAGTGATTTACAATCAAATTTTCACATCCTCAGCCTATGGACTGTTATACTTTATTCAAGGATTTTTGCAGTAATGTTTTATTGCATTTTTAAGTGGATAAAAATCTTTTACTTGAGGAGAAAACCAACTTCGAACTCACCCATAGAGAAAAAGGATATCCGCCTACCAGAAAAGGTTCCATTTTAGGAAGGGAGAAGTTATATTGCAGGAAACCCTTAGCTAGTATATAATTATTGTTAAGCATGCATTTCTAGTATGAAATATTACTCTTTGAACATAATTTTCCTGTAGCATGTCATTTAGAATAAGCTCAGTTTGTAATCAGTCTTGTAACAAGCAACATCTAGTTGCAACAAATAATAAAATATTATTTTTAAAGAAAAAGCTATCCAAGATCGATTGTTAAGTTATATATATATATATATATATATATATATATATATATATATATATATATATATATATATATATATATATATATATATATATATATATATATATACATATATATATCTATATATATATATATATATATATATATATATATATATATATATATATATATATATCTATACATGTATATATTCAAGTTAACTTATGTATTTCGCCACTAACACTTTCAATTTCTGCTCTCACTGTTTTGATGTTCACGTCTGTGTGAAATGTTTGGCTGGTAATGTACCACGGAGCATCGACTATAGTGCGTATTACTTTGGACTGGAATCTCTTTATGATTTGTATGCTAGACTAACTAGTATTTTCTTACATTTGAATGCCATATAACCAGACGGGCTCAAGCATGGTGTTATATATTAGTAGTTTGTTTTCTAACGTTAGCTTGGATTCTCTTCCCAACATCCAGTGAAGTTTCCTCAATTCAATTCCAAGCTGTTGTCTTTTGGCTTTTATATGTTAACCCCAGTTCCCGCGTCTATCAAGGTGTAGTCCTGAATATTTGGCAGAATCGGCTTGTGTTAATGGTGAATTATTTAGACAAACGTTGGAGCAAGTATCTCGGCGAGTGGTGAAGGTTACATGGGTTGATTTTGATTCGTTTGCTTTCATCTTCCAATTTTGTAGCCAGTTTTTCAAGTAGGTGGTCCTGTAGCACTGCAGAAGCTTCTTCTGGCTTGGCGTTCCTTGATAAGATTGCACTGTCGTCTACAAATGTTGCTATTGTAGTGTTTTGAGAGGTCGGTAGGTCAGCTGTATAAATTAAGTATAATATTGGTACGAGGACACTACCTTGAGGAACTCCAGCTTTTATGGGATGTAATGCGGAGTGTTCCTGATTGCTCTTGATCTGGAAATATGTATCTGTGAGATAAGATTTGAGTACTTGGTATATATGATAGGAGAGATATGTTTTGATTTCATAGATAAGTCCATCATGCCAGACTTAATTAGATGCCTGGGATATGTCTTTAAGTGCGGCGGAGCAGTATTCTTTATTTCGTAGACTATTTTGGATCTCATTATAAATTATATGTACTTGCTCGACTGTAGAATGGTTATTTCTGAAGCCATATTGATATTCAGAAGTTATGTTTTTTTCCTCTAGCACAAGTTTCATTCTTTTTGGTGAATTTTTCCGAGGATCTTAGGAAGGATTGGTAGCAAGCTTATTGGTCTGTAAGACGTTATTTCTTCTTCAGGTCTCCCAGATCCATGTATGAGTATAATTTGAGCTATTTTCCATTGTGATGGATAATAACTGAGTGTGATTATAGCATTCAAGATAAAAGTAATCAGTTTCACTGTTTTTTCTGTCATTTTTACGAGTATTTTTCCAGTAGCAGGATTATAACCAGAAGTTTTCTCAGGTTTTGTATTTTTTATCACATTCACTACTTCGAACATGCCAATGTTTCTCATTGGTAATGAGAGTTAATCAGGAGTTTCTAGGTATTCTTTGATAGATTGTTCTTGTTCGCTATGTATTTCATGTTGTTACGGTTTGATTTTCTGTTGATAAGCCAACCTGAAATGCAGAGTAAATATAACTTCTCGTGTACTTCATTCAGACCATAATTACCAGCTTATAATTATTACAAGTATGAATTTATCAAAACTCTACGTATGCCGTCCCAGTTGCCTTCAATTTCTTTTATGTTTGGAGAAGTTGCTATACTTTGTTTTCGAAACTTGACCGTTCGTCGTTTCACTCACTGTACACACCGCTGTAAAAAGTGAGGGCGTAAGAGCCTGCGTTGAATGCTTGCTAAAGCTTCACTTACGCCGGCACGTTAAATGCTTCGATTCTGTTCGAAGTTTGGAATACATTATAGTTTTTTTTTAATCCACGCTACTGCATTACAAGGCTCATCGTTCTTCTATCTACAATATATCGTGACAACCCACCTTATTAAACAGGATTATCAGGTCTTGGAAATCTTCAGCACTTTTCAGTTAAAGCTTACACTTGGCTTTAGTTCATAAGGAATTTGTCCATAATTTTAGCGCTAAGCTCTGATCTTCCGTCTCTTTCTGGTTCGTTCTTCGTCACTTCTGTTTTCTCACTCTCTCAACTTGCGTTAACTTTTCCGTTTTATTTCTGGACACCGAAGAGTTTCAGGGTGGCGGATTTTGTAACATGAATCAAAAAGTTTTATTCTATGGTGGTTTACTACAGAGTGAATTTTTCTGAATTTCTTGTGGAAATACAAATACTTGCGCATCATCTGAGGAATCCAGAGAACTGTTTGGATTTTGGAGGAAAAGATTGTATTTTCCACGGCATTGGCCGGATTAGCTCGTTCCCAGACAATAGTTCTCACCGTACGTTGAGCCGCCCTATATCTCAGGTAACTTTAATGCAAGTCTGTCTCTTTTCTCAATTGTTCTTCAGTGTAATAAACTATTCAAAAAAAATGGAAATCAATCAAGAGAAAGAAACCACGCTCTTTTCATTGTTTTTCTTCTGGGTAAATATCTATCAGGGGCGTATTCAAACCAATTCTTCTCAGGCTTTAACGATTCGCACAGACATACGTTATCGTGTAATTCTGGTTCTCAAATTTTGGATGCCAAAATCTATATTTGAACTGAGTTCCATGGACGATTGCCACGCGGTCATCTTACCAGCCGGAGGTCAGACATTTTGAGCTAGGACGCCATTCAAGAAGATTTGCACTTTTGACGTTCGTAGACCAACTCGCTTTGGCAACGCAAGCAGTCAACCAACTTCCAGATGAGCCATCCCTCTCGTATTCAGATTTTGAACCTTTATTTCATACATGTTGCGTTGGTTATTTATGTATAGTATGTACACCGGGTGTTAGCTCGTGCGAGAGTAGGTGCTTGGAATCTAATTTTGCCGCGTTAGTCACAGCGTACGTCAGGGTAGCGTCACCTAGTCTCTAGGACTATTAAGTTGTGTGAACTTTGTTTTACCACATCGCGTCTAATGATTTGCGTACGCATTGGTATCGGTGGTCGACCAACGAATCCCTGCGCACGCCGCGTTTCGTATATGCTATATTTTTTCTAACTAGTCCTCAATTCTACGCGGGCGGATTCAACCTCACGTAGGGTTGTCATAGATTACGTTTTTGATCTCTTGTATGAGACCAAGCACTCGCCCGAGTCATTGTCCTACGGTATGTTTTTGATTGGTCGTTTATTTGTTCTTCCAAAGACACTTATTTATTATCATTCACTTTTTTCTAAAGATAAAATTAATTAGAGACATAGCCTCTCAATTCATTTCGTAACGCCCTTCCCTGGAATTTGTTGACAGACTGTGATTGAGCGACGTACTCTGGTCAACTGGCGCCCACTATCTCTTTGATACTTTTAAACCCACTTCCATCTCCACTAGGCTTAGATGGCGTTCAACCACACCTTGCCCGGGATAGCCCTTTAGGGGCGTAGCAATGTTGTTGGAATATCTGTTCAAAATATTCTGCAAATGCATTACATTTCTCTCTGTCATTCCTTGCCCATTTGTTGTCAGCTGTTCTGATTAGTAGTATTCTATGACTAGATTTTTCAAGATACTTAAGTAGATAGGATTCACAGCTCGTAGCCCAGCAAAAGCAACAATTTGTTTTGTGTTTTTTTTAGGCGTGCGTGTTGTTTTTATGTTGGATATTGACATGTAAATCTGTTCGTGCGCCTATGGTTGTGATTTTTGTTGTCATGGGTGTAGAATGTTGAGGTGAATGTGTGAGATTGTATTATAGTGGGTGAAATATCGGTGGTACGCCACTGAGGGGAAGAATTCAATATAGGCTTGCATGTTATGCTTCAGTCGTAGATAATGCGATGTGAGTTTTATGTGCGCCTCTGTATATTCATTCTTCTGATCATGAGCGTGTATTATTAATGATCATGTGCGCGATCTTATTATAATGCTCAAAAACTCAATAGAAACGCCACTGCGTGCACACCCAATAAATTGTTGAGACATTAATTAAATCATGATCATCGAGTATATTTTTTTAATCTTTAGAGACTGAATATTAACAAGAACTGGAAATGCTGTTCCAATCGAATTGATGAGATGGAATAATGAGGTGAAAAAACAAAACAAATTAGGAAGAAACACTTTTATCTTTCAGAACAAAAGTATCAAGAATTTGTGAGCTAGAAGTGATGAACAAGTTATATTTTGGGGTATGGTATGAGACAATAATTAATACTATTCTTCCTTTTCAATATTATTTATCACAAATAGTAATTATAATAGTTCATACATACTTATTCCTAATACAAATTCATCTTAAATCCTAGAGAAAATTATCCCTGAATATATATGAACATTCATTCTTTAATTGTGTAATGTCCCCAAGCTAAGGTATCAGTGGAGTTGTTGATTAAATATCTTTTGTCATCATTTGCTGATAATGCACGTTTATTCTGCGTCTGAGTATAGATCACATGATTTTTTGACCGGAACAAATTTTGTTGAACATAAAGTTGTTCTGTTGAGGTTAATGCATTTCTATAGTCTGAATGAGTGATTTGATTTCTAACAACACATTCTTTAATTCCTTTGGCTCTCTTTATCTCAGAATCATGTGTTAGAATAGAGTACATCTTCGACCGTAAACCAACGAATTCTGAAATAATTTTCCCACTCATCTCATCTTTGAATTTTCCTAGCACAGATTTATTCTTTTGAGGAATTGTGTATGGATTATTGACTGGAAAATTTGAAGTGTCAAATTGACATATATCTTGTCCATATCATTATAGATATCATCAAATAGAAACTCATAAACAAAAGAGTCTGTATCCGTATATAAAAGTTTTACTTTATCTTGATATTTTTCCTTTATTAAGGAGTAATGAGAATTATACATATGATATTTTGAGAGCTCTAATATACAGAAGCCTAAATAAATTGGTTTACTGTACGGGACTTTGGGTTTATTCATCTGACTGGCAACAAAACTCTCATTGGAAATTGATAAACTTTGGAAGTTTGGTTTTGATATAAAGTATTCTGCGCCCTTCCTTTTTCCGATATTTTCCCAATGTGTAATCAGTTTAACATCGGCTAGATCATCCTGATTTTCTAACGTTTTTCCATACGCCGCATTATTTTTCAGTTTAAAATAGTCCTTTTCAAAACTATTACTTGCTTATCGTCTCAAATTATTATTGAGGTCAATATAAGTTTTCATCCAATCTGATTGATTGAAAAAGAGAGCTCTATGTATTTTCACCAATTTTAGGCCATTGCACATAGCCTGTTGTAGATTTTTGTAATGTATCACATAATTTCTTTTATTATTCAAGCTTGCAATGAGTTTTTTATGTTTGGAATTTGGTGGATATGCAGTCTCAGCGCAGAATGGAAAATCATCATGCTTTTTGTGTAAATCAGCATCGTAATCTAAGTCAACTTCAGAAATGTAACCTTTACTTGAGTTTTCATCAATTTCCAAAATATTCAAATCTTTAATTTCATCAGTTGTCATCCATTTGAAATTATTTGTGGGCAGATACATTGACATTGCGTGACCATATAAATTGTTTGCATATCAATATACAATATACTTTGAGGGTGAACTTTCATCATATGATGACATGTATTTATTGTTAGCCCTAGAAAAGCGGTTAGAACACACTGAAATGCCTCCACGAATACCTTTCTGAATAAATCTTATAATGCTTATATCTGTTAATAGTTCCAATTTAACTTTTGTAGTCCTTAATAGAGCATCCCATTTCAAACCAGGTGCTGTGAAATATTGTGCTGCATCTAAATTATGAATATTCATAAACAAATTCCGAAAATTTTCAAAAACATCAGTTAGAAGTAAGACATCAGTTTTCAAATAAATATCAGAATAATCACCTAACGTCTCACAATTGAATGTATTCCAAACTTTCTGCGCATGCTCATAATCTGTTTCGCTAATAGAAGATTGATTCAACGAATTATTTAAATATATTTTATCTGCCAATTTGGGAAGGGATAATTTCCCGAAGGAATCAATGTACGTGTATGGGAAAACTTATTTCCTAGTAAGAAGCTCAAGTTTATCTGTATCTGGTAAATATTTCATCGTATTGAACAATTGTTCCGGCTTTAAATTCCGCGCTAGACTGTCAAGAGACTTACTCATAAATCTTGAGGAATCCAAAAACCTCAATTGCATATAAACGCAACGGCCATCAATTCTATCCACGAAAAGATATTTAGTGAATGAGATATATTTTTCTTTATTCTTTGGTATAACTTCTATTCTACTATCATCGAACGCCAAATTTTGTATGAATAAATGACAATCATAGTTAGTTAGATTATGCATGAATATCGGCACAAATTTTGGAATCTTGAAGTTAAAATTGCAGGAAGAATGAGCTGCCCCAAGGAAAAAACCGGTCAAGTGATCATGATCTAAGACTTTATTATCATCCACTAAATCATTCCCACACACGTGACAAGCCGTTGAAGAATCGTAAGAATTTTGTTCATCCTCTGTTAAAGCGATTAATGGTATTATATTTTTCAAATGATTCTCGTACACATATTTCATATCGTTTGAAATATATTCAACAAATTTTTGCGTAACATCTGTACCAGTATAAGTCCTCAATTTATCCAGTTCATTATTGTATGAACACTCAATGATATATGCGAAACTATAAGCCTCGTGCACATGAGTTATGTTTGAAAAAGAGTGGTCATACGCAGGTGAACAAGATGCGAAAGGAATTTGTAGAGATTCAAAATCGGCGTATATAACAAAGGGCACCTTCATCTTTCGTTCAAAATGTGTAAATTCAAGAATATTCTCATTTTCGTTGGGTAAAAATGTTACTATATGAGCACAGTCATTATTTTAATGCTCGATAAGATTAGTTTCAGATGAAAAATTCAATGGACAATCTTCGCATAGCCATTTTTTATATGTTGTTTTATTATTTTGACTATTTATCAGACGTGATAAATCTTTTATCCAAACAAAATGACTTTTGTCATCATTCTCAATATATAATAGATTTACATGTTTTTGTTTTCTGTGCTTTGTGTGATGTAAAGGACCAATCACGATGTGACTCTTACTCTTGTAATCAAACTCTAAACCAAAAACATTGACTGAAATATCATTTAATTGTTCAAATTGTGGAATTGATTTGATATTCATGGGAAAATTCATTCCGGTAAAATCAAGCTTATGCTCGTGTGGAATATAGTTTGTCACACGCTGCGGATGTTTGGTTGCTGTAAACAATGCCGATAGTATGGCCCACAGAAAGCACTTGGCATCAATATTCTCAACATTTATACACGCCCTCTTCATCTGAATGTCTTTTGGAAGGGGTAAAAACGATGAAACCGCTATTGGAGAGAATTTATCAATGTTCAACTCCAAATGTTCGACTCGCAGGAGGGTCCACCCACTTTCTCGTTCCTATCAAACAGATAGAGCCATATGTTTAGTGTAGAAAATTAATTAATATTCTTACTTGGAATTCAGAGCTATCCGTTTCGATTTGTGATGATAAAGTGTCAAATATCTCTGACAAATCTGTTGAAAAAGTAATCACTTGTTGTTTTGTGTTGAACGATTTGATTTCAGACTCATCACGTTTAGGAAGATTGTACAGACATAACAATTCTATATTTGCCTTCAAGACATGATAGATTTCAATTAGGTTTTGAATCAAATTACACACTGAATTTTTCACCTTTCGTAGGAATGTTGATATATCAGTTTTTGCATCGTCATTCTCAATCTTGTACGATGTGATTCTGTTTTTAAATGCCGTCTTTATTATCGAAATATCAGGTCCACAATCAACACATGCTTTCAATTTATGCACATTTGTTCTCAAATAAGAATTTAATAACGATTTTCCTATATCAATCCCACACGACTCACAATATATGAATTCATTCGAGGTTCGATCAGATTTCACACGTTTCACAGATGAGCTGGCCACGTTCCCCAACTTTTGACTTTGCATATTAAGAGCTTGGGATTTATGTCTTTTTAGTATCAATGGGTTATAACACCTTCCACAATATTCACATAATAAAACCAATTTTCTGTTACAGCTATATTTATTATGTCGTTTTAAGTTATCTCTTGATTTATAAGATTTATTACAAACATTACATGGAAACATTTTCTAGTTATATTGTCTTTCAATTATATTCTTGAACTTTTTTTCTCTCAAATAGATGTTTAAAAAATTTTTGGAGCATTGGTGACTTTCTTCGCTAAAAACTGATGCACATTTTGAACATTCACAGGAATTGATCACAATTTTTTTCAACTTTTTTTCACAAATTTGGCAGTATCTACGATCGTCTTGCAAATAGCTGACCATGTGTACAGAATGAGTTTTTATGAATTTAACATCTTCTGCAAGCCCCCTTATGCATTCAACACAGTAGATGAATTTATTGTTCTTATAATGTTGACGGTATCTGATGCAGACAAATAAATGTGATTTTGATAGTTTTTTTATGGAATCTATGAGACTTTTCCTATAAAATTTGGGAATACGCATCGTTCAGTAGCAGAAGAAGTGAAGATCAATTTATTTTCTTCGTCACTGTAACAAATTGAATAACTAGCAGAGAAAAAGATATTCATGATGAACGGTCTACTAACCTTATAAACTGAAATTTCGCAAATCTATCGCTTGGAGTTGTAGTGTTAACTATATAACACCCAATCATCTGTTTCATCTCTTCATCAGTAACAGATTGGAAGCGTTGAGGTGGAAATATATTGAATCCCTCATCCAAAGTTAGAACAATTCGTGGGCCGTACTTAGTGTTCAATAACTTCGCCGCTTTTATCGAATATTTTTCACCAACCACCAAGTCAACAACTTTTTTATACTGGAAGCCAGCAGCAAGCTCGTTCAATGCATTCAATGCCATTCTAGTTACTTATAAAGTGTATCTAGTTTCTGTACACCGTTTTATAAGAAGAGAGCTCAAGTGCTCACAAACGCGCATTCACATACACACCAAAATACCAACATGTATGAAAAATCAAGGAGAACAGATTAATAAACTTCATATATTGCAACAAACAAAGTTGTATACGCTACGGAAACGATGAACATTTATAACAATCCAATTATCTCGTTTTTTGTAAATGCAAATGTTTAAGTAAATCTTTGATTCATAGGAGATAATTTATGCCTACTTTATCAAGGACGAGAGATCAATAAACTTCCTATAATGTCACATACAAAGTCGCATTTGCTACTCAATAATTGGAGATTTATATCTGTTTAATCACCTAATTTTTTGTGAATGCAAATGTTCTGATAATTATTGAATCCAGAGGAGGTAATTTATGTCCCACTTAAAACATTTCAACAGGTTTTGATATTATTAATCATTATTGATCGGAATAAAGAGCTCTTTGTTCTGTCACAATGATTGTAAATAAGTTGAATGTGCGCGCAATGAGCTCAGGTTTTCAGACAGTATAAAAACGAATGTTTCAACAATTATTATAAACAAGAATTGTTATAATGCCTGTTCCAAATAGTGTTATTCAAAATAATATTTTTAAGGAAAATAATTGTGAATTACGCAGTAAAACTAATCTATTAGTTTGTGTTTATAAGGAATATGTTGAAATTGAAAATTCAAGTCTCATGAATATTTGGACTCGTAGGGAATTTAATGAAGATCGTTTCCTGGATTATAAAATCTTTTGTAAGCCTTGTTTCAATGAATTTATCATAACGCCAGAGGGGATGAATATAAGAAGAGATAGAATTTCATGTAATTTTTTCAATCGTCATAATATTAGATTTTATTCTTGGAATGAGGCTTTCGAGCACATGAGATGTGTTAATTGCAACGACTGGGTGGTTAATGCAATAGATCAACGAGAGTGTGAGAGATGTTTGCAGATCAGTGTTGCAAACGGACAAATTTAGGTAAGTGTACTTGAACCAGAAACTATGAATTATTTCTTTATTATATAAATATAAGAACAATTTTTTCAACACAAAGTTTTCTACAATACATTTATTAATATTACACATGTGACAGTTCTCAATTATTGGTGGTGGTATGTCAATATGACATCGTGTTGTGGGTAAATTGTAATGTTCCGTTCAGGGTAACCTCTTGATTATGTCCGGATGGACCTTGAATTTTTGGGGTAGATCTTTCCACATTTCTTGCAACTTATTTCCACGAAACATTCCTAATATATTTATGAACTTGTCCTCACTCATACCACCACAAATGTACACTATTGTAGTATATCTCTTTATAATAGATCGGAATGCATTTCGCGAGACAAGTTCTTTATAATCCACCTCATTCATAATATTCAAATTGAATGCTGCACAAAGCATATCACTCGCAATTACCCTCTCAGCCATCGCCTTATAAGTGGTAGATTCTTTCACAAACTAGATATATTATATTAATTAAACCAATGGAAACGTTTCTTATTCTAACCAATCACATTTCAAAATAAAACATATAAATATCGTCGAACACACTTAAGACTACATCTTGAGTCGATCCACCTTCTCAAATACGCGGTAAGCTCATCAATTCAAAATATCTGTATTAAAATTAATGGTGCATTCCTATTTCAGATGGCTTTGAGTCAAAAAAGAGGTTCGTCCGATGATTCTACTACGACTACGCGATTCCAGTTCGATTTCAATAAGTTTGTGGAAAGTTGTGGATTACTTGGATCTCTCTACAAGGACGACTATCTTCTTCTATCATCAGATTTTCCACTGAATAAATCAAAGATAAAATGGGTATCTGTTAGTTTAAGCGTGCTGCGAGAATTTCTGCCTATCATAAAATTAGGCGCAAGTTAACCTGGTAATATAGGACTTCAATTCACTTTAGAAGAGTGGAATGACCTCATGAGCTATAAAAATATTATTCTTGATTATTTTGACTGTGGCAAGGACATTATGTATAAAAGTATACCAGGAGATCATTGCCTTATTCTCAATAATAATGGTGGGAAGAGAATTTTAACTCTTACATGGAGCGGCAATGAATTTAATATTTTTTTGGAAATGTCAGCTGTACAAACTGTCTTTTGTATAAATGATATGATCTTGCATAATTTAGAGCTGATCAAAATTCTTAATTTTGATGAGTATTATAAGAAAGTATTATCACATGTACAGGATTACTGTAAGATAAACGAGTGTGACACTAAGCAACAATGTTTTGAAACTGTGTTGGATAGGGATATCAATATGAATGTATTAGCATTTAGGGAATTATTATATTCGTATAAATATAATTCTATCTTTTCTGGTATTTGCCATAAAAGCTTAAAATAGATTCAAATAGTTCTTTATTTCCTCGAAAATTACAGAGTGGACATTTCTAGCCAGCTCTTTATGACAAAAACATTTCGTAATGCACAAATAAATGGTGGAGGATGTTCTAAACATGAGAAATTAATGGTGTTCGTATTTTTCAAACTGAGATACTGCACCATGTCAATGATCTCAGCAGATAGATTCAGTTTTTTGCTGAGAAATTTCCTCTTGCGCTCACCTTTCACATAGATTTTTGTTGCTTTGGACAGGTGGTCTTTGATATCCTCCAATGTTTCTATGTATAGACATGAACCGGAGTTCCAATACAACCCATGATATTTGTTCAATAAACATTCAGCTTCTTTTTGACGTGACTTGTTTAACCTAGTCCACTCGTAAGGTGCCTCAAGCAAGTAATGTTGAAGTTTTTCACCATTTCTTGATAGTATAGCAACTTCCTTTGGAATAAAGTCGCGATTATTGGAGGTGAAGCCCTGTATGTCTACGATGAATTCCATCGCACAACTAACAACTGGATCGGATTACACCGGCTTTTTAACAGAACTGCTCATCGTGTTGTACTCCACTATACGATCGTGAATAATAAGACAATAAGCGGTGGTCTTCTCTGGGAAATTTTCATTGGACTCAGACTCAATTCTGACATCTACAGGCACTGATTTCAAACTGTCATTTTGTTTGGAACAATCCAACACAACAAGTGGTGCTTTAGTAAGAAATTCCGCTCTGTTCATTAATGGTTGAGATGTAACATCTTGATCATGATACACTTGTTGAAACTGTGTATACATGTCATACAGCACAGCATAGTGATTATTCTTAATGTTCAAATTTAGATTTTCATATGGATAGTTTTCAGCATTTAAAAATAGTTTGACGTTGGAAATGTGACAATGATCAAATTCGCTAGCATTCTTAGCGTGTTGATTCTTCCTATCAGTTTGGAACGCTGAAATTACATACCGAGGCTTTTCGAATTGTGAAGATGATTTGATAGTCCATGTCTGCATTTGGGATGTGGGCAATAATTGAAATTCAAACAATGACCAAGATCGGAAAGGAACTTGAATTTGTTTATTCCTATCGAGCTTCTTCAGGAATGAAAGCCTCACTTTATCACTCACATATACATACGGCATACGCCAATATAATTTTGTAATTTTGAGCACCAATTCTTCCGTTGCATCATGATAAGCGTTCGTATCAACTTTCGATCTGATCAGAACAAGTTCCTGTTTAACATTCAAAAGAACTTTTCTATAGTCTTCCGCAAAACCAAGAATCGTATTCAATGGTATCAATACATTGAAATGACCTTTATTATCTGTAATGGATGTGTTTCCCCAGCCAGCATTTTCAAGCGTTTTATTGCGTCCATCGTGAAATGAACAATAACCTTTTATAGTTGAAGTTATACCCACATTTTTACAACTATCAATCTCGACACCATTCAGCTCGTAACGTATTTCATCAAACAAATGTGCTAAGCCGTTGTTTACAAAAGTCGATGTTGATGGCTTCCCATCTGCTTTCAAAAGTGTTCCTTTAATTACTATGGAGCTTTGACTAGGTAGAGTGAAAATATCTTGTTTTTGAATAGGAATACGAATTTCATCGCTATTATTAAATGTTGTAGCAATGTACGGTTGATGTGAATGCACCTCCAAACGTATTATCGACTCGTCGAAAGTCGTCTCCTCATCAATATGTAAAATATGATTCATTCCCTCACCTTATAACCTTGCGCTCTGAGAAATTGTATATTTTTTGTTGTGAGCGCCGATGTTTGAGGCTTAGAGATCTGATGTTGCTTTGTTATTGATACTTTTTTATTGCTAAAATTGATTCCCATTGATTATTCGTTTCAAATGTAAACGCACCGTGATAGTTTCTCCTCAAAAATCAATTATATCTCCCTCTTGATTAACAATTTTAACTGTAACGTTGTCAATAACTTGAACGCTCACTGGCAAATAAATAATATTTGACGGTACCTCAACCAATTTATACCCGGGCGGTGCGTTTGGGAAAAAAACGTGCAATATATGTTCACTTCAATTATTTCTATATGATCCAGAAGCAATATTGCAATTTATCTGCACACTATTCACTTTCATAATATTCACAATTGAGTCCGACTCATATAGCTTATTTGCATCGAGTACTTTTTTACTGAAACCCGATACACTTCCTATACTATCCTTTTTTGTGAAGTCTATTTTATGCGAACATGAAATATTACATTTCAAAGTATTAACGTTCGGTGTTAGTGTAAATTTCGTTTCCTTATGATTTTCACCCCCGCCATCCAAAATAGATTGTATGTAATCACTCAAATCTTCAATATCATATGACCCCGCTGGAATTGTGATAGATCTCAATGAATTTTCTCCATCGTAATAGTATAATTTATTTTTACCCTCAGTTATATTTGGAAAAGAATTATAAGATTGAAAATCGACTAGACCAATGACCCATTCTCCATCCACAGCGCCAGCCCAGCTTCCGGTTAAATGTAATGGTGGTGAAGAATCTGTACTCAACACCGATTCTTGTCCTGTCAAAGTTATTGTCATTGACATTATGTTGTATTATGTAGTAGAAACTCTAGACACAAATGTCCACAGTTGAATGAATTGAATTTTTGATATCGATGGTAATTATACTTTATTTTCACATTTTCTCCAAAATATAACATTAACTCCGATGGAGGTCTTAAGTTGCCGAAGCTATCAAAATATTGAACAAGTTTACCTCGTTTTTTGTAACACACCCAATGTGATCCAATGTTATTTTTACTATCCAAATTTACAATTGCTGATTCATTGTGCAAAGGTCCTGATTTTGGTAAATTATCTCGCATATAGACCCCCCGAAAATATGCAATATCCTTACCATACATTTCCAAATCTAAATCAGTTAATGCTCTCGATTGAAGTTTTTTTTTATTCGAGGTTTTAGAAACAACCCCAAACCATTCTCAAGTTTTCCCATATATAAATCATCTCCTCGTTTTCCCAGAGCGATTGACTCCATGGCTTTATTATGTCTCTGAGCCTCGAAAAGGTGTTGTTTTGCAGATTTTTCATCATTGACAGCTTCTGCAATTCCAGTTGCTCCACCAGCTAGTCCTTTAATAGCAGATAGACCAGCAAATAGTGGAATGAGAAATGGTAGAAATCCACCTGATTTTGGTATTAGTATAACTCGTGGTGATTCATATTTTTCATGTTTACGTCTCTGCACACTTCTCCGCGCAGCATTCAATGTTATGGGAGTTATGTTGTTCATATTTCCTCTTCGAGATTCTCTCACAAAAGCTCTTCTAGCATTTTGAACTGCCTCGCGCAATATGCTTCTTCTACTTTTTCGCAACTCCATTGTACGCGAGTGCTTACGAGTACTATACTAATATGAATGTAATATATACATTTCCATCATATATATAGAAGATGAAGTTTGAAAAGCAGCAGAAAGCTATTCTAGTGCAAAATATTGAAGGGGTCTCAGGAGAACTGGCACGAGAAAGTAAACATGGTGATCTATTCCCTAACGATATACGATGCATCATTTGTGGTCCATCAAATTGTGGTAAAACCAATCTGATGATTTCATTACTCACAAACGCAAATGGATTGCGATTTGAGAATGTTTACATCTATTCCAAGTCATTGTATCAACCAAAATATCAAATGTTACAAAATATTCTATCATCTATCGATGGTGTTGGATATTTAACACATAGTGATAAAATAAATCTACCAGCTCTTGATGAAATATTGCCAAATTCTATTTTTATATTCGATGACATTTCAGTTGATCGACAAGAACATTTGCGTAGTTACTTTTGTCGGGGAAGGCATGAAGAGATTGACACCTTCTGTCTCATTCAAACTTATACACGAATATGTGAACATCTTGTGCGTGATAATGCAAATTCAATTATTATATTCAAACAAGACGAACTAAACTTGAGGCATATATATAACAATCATGCACATACAGACATGTTGTTCAGCGAATTTCGAAACTTTTGTTCAAATTGTTGGCGAGAGAATTATGGATTTGCTGTAATCAATAAAGAATGTGATCTTTTCAATGGACTATACAGAAAAGGTTTCGATTTGTTCTTGAAAAGTATATAGATGTGCGCATGTGAATTGTAACAGCATTCCGGTCTAATGAGTGAATCAAGTACATTGCAAGATATAGTACGAACTAAGGAAATTATCAAAAATAAATTGATGAATCTTAAAAGAGGACAAGAGATGAGACAAGAATTGTTGAGCAGAACTTTCGAACCGATCATCACCCCTTCAACCGATTTGGGTGTGCAACTAGGGAAAAGACAGCAACCATCAACAGTTACACAAGATGAGAATGATGATGATGTCGTAAAGGATGAGTTTTTTGACGATGAAATATTTGAAAAACCTAAAACTCGTAGGATAAAGACGGATGTAAAAGTCCCACAATTTTTGGAAGATGAAGAAACAATTGAATCACCGGCAACTATCAAAGAACAATCTATGAGTGATGAGCAGTTGGAGAATCTAGAAGAATCTACTAAAGAAATGTTGGGGGTTATTGCTGGCAGATATATGGCACTTTATGCTGTTGGAAGTTCTGATATTGATACTGAGTATGGAATCAGGAATGATCCAACTACTAACTAATTTATGATTGTGGATTCTGAAGTTGAAATAGATAAAAATGATCTATATATTAATGGTGTGTGGTATAAAGGAACACCTGGACTATATGAACTTCTAACTCTGAAATCACCAGACCCCAATATATACACCGAAGATGATAAAAGACAATATTTGAAAATTGTTCAAAACACGAACGCACACAGAAAGTACTATAATAGATTGGGAGCAATAAATATCCAACGTGGATCAGAATATAATAATATTATAAGGGAGATAGTCCCTCATGTGAGAACAAGATCTAAATCAAAAAAATCGATTGGTGGTGGTGGTAGTGCATTCCCAGAATTGAGTGTGACGAATAAACGGATGCAATATGTGTACTGGACTGATCCTAATGAACTTGTTGAAAGATTAAAATTACTAATAGCATCTAAAGCAGCTGGACATATGAGCCATGATGATGAAATAATTCGCATTGAAGGAACATTACGAAATGCGCAAATCATAATATAAATGATTGGGACTATCGAGTTCATCATTTAGTCTTATAATGGTTGTTAGTAAGTTCGGATTCCATATCACTAAGCACATTCACAAGCATTTGAAGAGAAAAATATTGACACATCTCGAAAGAGAATTATTCTCGGATGGTTTGCTTCATATAAAAGGAGTTCGTTTGACGTCGGATATTTTTGCTGATGAAAACGATGTTGTAAATGTGAAATATGTGTCAAAAATCATGGAAGAAATGAAAACTAATGTGAACATGAAATTTGAAAATTCAATTACGCAAAGATTCTTTGCTTTTGATGATAAAGTTGAGAATAAATTCTCAAAGCGTCGCACATTGATGCTGATGAATTTATTAATATACTTGGATGGCGATGAGTATAAATTTGAAAACGGGAATTCCGAGTCATTTTATAAATTCCCCTGCAACGCAATAATAAGAAACGTCCAATTTAACATCCAAGAAAGTTTAATAGAAAGCAAAATGAATAACAAATCACTAGCGTTACAGGGGCAAAGTGTTGCAGTGAATGATAAGTTGACATTCCTTCCTATACAAGGACGGAATAATCCACAAAAGCTCTCGGTGGAAATTCTGCTAGGAACAAATTTATTATGAGTAAAGAAGACATTGTAAACAAACTGCACAAGGCTGCACGTCGAAATTTCAAACGAAGACATGTTGTAGTTGAGGGGTTGAATGATTTATTTCAAACGGATCTCGTTGAAATGATACCGTATGCAAAAAAAAAAAGGGTTATAAATATATATTGACAGTTATAGACGTGTTTGCCAAACGAGCCTGGGCTAAGTCAAGTAAGTCAAAATCAGGAAAGGATGTTACATTTGCAATGAATACTGTTCTCAAGGAAGGTATGGTTCCAAAAAATCTACAAACTGATCGAGGTGGGGAATTTTTCAATAAAGAATTTGAAAAATTGATTAAGCAACATGGTATAAATCATTATTCTACATATAGCGCTACGAAAGCAAGTGTTGTAGAACGTTTTAATCGCACATTGAAGTCAAAAATGTGGAAAGATTTTAGTCTTCGAGGATCCTACATATGGCTTGATATGCTAGATGATTTATTAGTGAAATATAATAATACAAAACACAGGACAATCAGTATGAAGCCTGTGAATGTTAATAAGAGACATGAGAAGAAATTGTTGAACACAGTCTACAACCAAATTAAAATTGCTGCATCTGGTCGATACAAAGAAGGAGATTTTGTTAGAATCAGCAAATATAAATCGATATTTGATAAGGGCTATCACCCATCGTGGAGTACTGAAATATTCAAAATAATTAAAGTGCAACCAACATCCCCAGTAACATATTTGCTGCAGGATGAAAACGGTGAAAATATAGCTGGTGGACTCTATGAACAAGAGATACAACGAACAAAATATCCAGAAATATATTTAGTTGAAAAGATTTTACGAAAAAATAAAGGTAAATACTTTGTAAAATGGTTGGGTTTTGATAAGAAGTTCAATTCTTTCGTTAATAAAGATGACATGTTATAACGTTCATGTTAAATAAAAGTTCTTGCTCTCCTAATTGTTATATTTATTATTTTCACCTAATTATTCCTTCTCATTAATTCGATTGAAACAGCATTTCAAGTTCTTGTTAATATTAAGTCTCTACCAACAAGAATTGAATTAATGTCTTAAAAATTGATTGGGTGTGCACACAGTGGCGTTTCTATTGAGTTTTTGAGCATTTCAATAAGATCGCGCACATGACCATGAATAATATACGTTCATGATCAGAAGAATGAATATACAGAGGCGTACATAAAACTTACATCGCATTATCTATGACTGAAGCATAACACGCACGCCTATATTGAATTCTTCCCCTCAGTGGCGTACCACCGATTTTACACCCACTATGATACAATCTTACACACATTCTATACCCATGACAACAAAAATCACAACCATAGGCGCACGAACAGATTTACATCTCAATACCCAACATAAAAACAACACGCACGCCTGAAAAAACACAGAACAAATTGTTGCTGTTGCTGGGCTACGAGCTGTGAATCCTATCTACTCACTTAGATGCTTTCCATAATGAATAGTCTGATAATACGGTATTTGTTAAATTACTGAAGTAATCTTGAATATTTTCATTTTTCCAATCTCTCAAAGTATTTCCAACTTCTCTCTGAGCTTAGTCCAGTTTTGTTTCATTGTAAGGGCTCCGGTCTTATTGCCAAATACGTCGTAGTCCTCTTTTTCTAGCAATTAATTCTTTTATGTCGTTTGGGTATTCTATTTACATATCTTCTTCTTTTCCAGTGGGTGTTGATTCCCATGCTGCTTCTTGTATGGTTTTATTCAGGTGTTCAATAGCTTTTTTTATATCAGTATTCGTTCTTGATGGTACTTCTAGGCTGATTTCACTGTTCAGTCTTTCTCTAAATTGTTCCCAATCTGTGTTTTTGTTGTGAAGAATGGGTGCCTTATTCATTCTCAATATTCTCATGTTTATGTAGATTGAGACTGCTGTGTGGTCAGATGAAAGTTCTAGGCTTGTTGCGGCTCGTAAGTAGTTCTGAGAAATATTTTTCGTAATGCCAAATTCAAGGAGATCAGGAGCTTTACCTCTGTCTGTAGGCTAGAATGTAGGCTCTCTTGGATTCCCATGCCTGGCGTTCCAGTCACCTCCTAATAGAAATCGATTGCCTATTGTCTTAAAGTAGTTCTCGAAGTTTTCTTGCTTGTATATCTTGGTGGACAGTAGATTGCCAATATAGTGATCGAGCCAATCCAGTCTTCGACAATGATAGAGTCTGCTTGAAGTTGGTCTAGCATGTACTCTGGTAGCTCGTGATGTTTTAGTGTTTGTTTTATAATAAAAGCTGTTCCACCATGGTGCTGTGCCATATGAATGATTTCTTTGATATATGTTATACTGAGGTATATTCACGTAGGATTTTGGAGTGAAGTGCGTCTCCGAGATTAGCATAATGTCGATATGGTTTTGAGTGATAAGATATCTTAACTCTTGGCTATGTTGGGTCAAGCCGTTCGCGTTCCATATTGCAAGTTTCAGGTATGCTATCCTGCGATTTTGGTAACGATTGTCGTTAAGAGATTTTAAGGTAATCCAATATTTCATCATTTTTACATCATCTGTTCCAAGGTATTTTGCTGTGGTATTGGTCTTTGTTGAGTGAGGTTGTTTGTAGCTGCTTCTGCGTATGTCATGTTTGAGTTAATAGGTGTAGTAATTCTCGGTTGAGTGTACGTGTATCTTTCTCTTGGTTGCAGGAATTTTTTTTTTGTATTCCTTCGGATACAATACAGCCCTTATAGTTTGCGGGGTGATTTTAGTGACACAGTACTCAGATGACGGGTGTATCTTTGTCTTCTTTGTCACAATCTTTTTTCCAGTGACTTTCTCCGCATTTGATGCATCGCGCTTGCCTTTGGCAGTATTCTTTGGTGTGCCAGCATCTTTGACATCTTGCACACTGAGGCACTTCTCGTTTAGATTTGGGGCTCCTACAGTTACTTAAGTGTATTTTAGAAACACAATGTTACATATATCTTTATTATTTTGTCCTTGTTTCAAGTCAAGAAGGAATATGGGTGGTGGCTCTTTTGTAGTGCGATGTTCCATATTGAATATGTTAATAACGATGTGGCCTTTCTCTTCTATTCCTTTTTTTAAGTCATCTAGATCAGTGGAGTGAAGATTCTTGATTACTGCTCGGTGAGTGTGTTCTTCTTTCAATTGGTATGTATGATATTTCACGCTTTTTTTCTTTCAACACATGAATAACTTTGCTATAGTCTTCTATTGTTTTGGGCTGTATTTTTAGCTGATTATTACTTACGGTTTTGATGTGGTAGTTGTGTCCTGCTTCTGTGGCTATGATAAATTGCAATGATTTCACATTTGTCACATCACGAACAAATATTGGTGGTGGCTTATTAATTTCTTCGTCTTTTTTGGCATTGCTTGGATCAGTTCCTTCGTTTTCTATTTTTGATGTTACATCGTCAGGTTCTATTGTAAATGGCTAGAACCTGTTTTGTAAGCTTATTGGAGTGGATGTGAGCTGTGACTGATCTATTATTCTTCGTTTGGGATCTTTTGAAGTAGAATGGTGTCTTTTGGTTTTAGTTGGGCGAGCCTTCTGCCAATTTATGTCAGCATTGGTGATCATTTGGTTTGGAGTATCGGTCCTCAGACCATTCCTTGTTATAACACTGCTTGCTTGTTCGTTTTTTGATTGGTTACTACACTGAAGATCAGGTTACACTTATCCAATCCGTTATTATTAAGATAACAGATATCAATTGGGTAGCAATTATCTTTGTTTGTTTGTTAAATTGAATTTAATTGGATTGAACTGAATTGCGCTCTCTGTGAAAAACAGGTCCGTACACTTCAAGCTCTCGGTAACGAGTGAAGAAAAGTATGAGTTGATTTTTGAAACTTTGCAGATCCTGGGTCGAGTGTTAAAAGTCCAGTGTTTAAGGTAATATTTTTGATTTCTATTCAAAGGATGACGATAATTGAGAGGGACCTGGAAGATTCAAATTTTCATTATTATTTTTCTCACTTTTCTTGGTCTTTCAATATTTGATGAATCAATTTCCGCTTGCTTCTTATTTTTTGGATCAGTTTGAATTTTTGCAATTTTCAAATTTTGAATAACTGTTTTTAATTTTTTCTTTTCTAAATTTCGCTTGTTCAGTTTCATTAACCTATTGCTTATTACGCACATATACTGTTTCCAGAATTTCAGATAAATCCTCACGATTCTCATTTAATTTACCTATCAAATCAATTTTATTACTTTGTAATTTATTATTTATATATCTATACGCTAATTTGACATTTTCCTTATGATCCTGAACCTATTTCTGCAATATTTGTTTTCCCAATTGTATGTCAAAGGATGAATTTATTTCGAAATGACAATCGATAATTTCTAAAGTTTCTAAACCTGTTGACGAATGGATAGTATTATCATAAGCGAGTACAGCGTGTACAACTCTACTTTCTATCATCTGTGCTTTGAAATTCTCTTGTAAATTGAGAAGTCGGATGTGTTCAATTAAGGAAGAATGAAATCTTCCTATCAGCCAGTTAGAACCAGGATGTCATGAGCTTATAAAGTGTATATCAATTTTATGCAATATGAGTAATTCTTTCTAAACGCTATTTCTAAACTCTAATCTATTGTCTGAAATGATCAGATTTGGAACACCATGATGTGAAAAAAATGTTAATAACCTGTCACTTTCAATAGCGTTGGTTGCCTGTACTTTATAAACTTGAGCATATTTGGAGAAAGATTGAACAATTGTAAGAGACTTGCAATCTTCTAAACTAAGAATATCTACATTAACCCTATCAAAAGGTTCAATGGGTGTTGAGGTAATGTTATATTTGGGATTTATGGGGTTTCCCCCATGTTTAAATTTCAAACAAATTTCACACCAATTTATATAATCACTTATATCTTTCAATTGATTTGGCCAATAATATTCTCGTCTTATTTGGCATTGGGTCTCCTGGACTCCTCTATGATTTGTTTTCTCCCGTGATAATTTTTATAATCTCTTTTATCTTATCTTGATCCTCTACATCTGTCAATTTTTGTTCACATTTAGTAGAACTAATCTCGGAGGTTTCAAAGTGCTGTTGTAATAATACCCTGAATTTTTTGTATATAGATTGTTTGAACTATAGATAATATTTTACTTTAGGTATTATTAATTTTTTTGATAAAGTTAACAACATCTTGTCCGAAATTGTCTTTGGAAATTAGTAACAAAATTATCATTTTATCACCATGTAATTTTTTAATTCTAGGTTAAGAGGGCGAATGAAAAACTCCAGATATCATTAATCGATTTTTGCCTGTATCAATAGGAGAATCACCAATGAAGATACAAATGATAAGATGTTCAGTATAGTTGCGCCTGTGTCGTAGTAGGTACACAGGAGGGACTCTGTGCAACATGCCAAGATGGTAGCCACTGCCGCCGCCTCCGCCCCGCCACTGCTGCTGTGCTTTTAACTATGCCCCCAAGGTGCATTCAACCATGACCAAGTGATAGGGTGCATAATAAGCTATCAACATATAGTCATATGCGGGTGCGATCAATATTTTGCCACTGAACATACTTAGCGCTGGCTTAATCAATGACACGCGATTTTCGCTTGCAAACATATGACTCATCTCGTGTGCGATCAATATTTTACCGCTAGACATACTATATCTGAAGCTGCGGCTGTAGGTTACACGCACCGCAGTTTCGCTGCTTGGCTAGCCCGTCACCGCAGCCGCGGTAACCGACGACATTTCAAGATGGAATCGTACTGTGTGTTCGCATGTACTATACCTAGCGCTGGCTTGGCAAGGTCACGCGCACACACTCACGGATTACATAGCGCTAGTCTATTCACAATGGTGCTCAACTGAAGATATTTTAGATGGGACAAATAATACGAACAATATGTTCCAATGCATTTATTTTCAGTATTTACAAGCTATACTTATGAACTAAAAGTCCATGGCGATCGAATATCTGAGATGTTTGCATGGTGCGCTGGCTTGGCAGTGAAGACCAGTCTTCAAGACCACGCTTCTTAATGATGGTCGCAACGATCTATCAGTCCATGAAAAATCTTCTAAATAAGACTGTCAAAAATGACGTCCCGTTGTGAAGTACAATAATCACAAACAGAAAGTTTTCACACATTAATTTTCTATATATACAAATCATACTTATTAACTGAACTAATTGTAATAAAAACATCCAGCCCATATCTGGAAATATATTCAACTTAATTTACAGTTATAAAATAGATTTATGAAAAAATACCTTCCTAGCGCCTCAATGGAATTAGAGGTGGAGGCTTTCCAAATAGTCTTTCGGAAAGATATCTCTCCACCCCCCTGCACAAACAGCATTTGCAGGTGATATATCCTTGTAATAGCTCTGGCGGTGGCACATGGTGTGTGATTTTGCTCTCCACTGCAATCACAAGCGACTCCTGATATTCTATGTTCTCCAATATTGCAATCTGCGTTTGCAAGTTATCAACTTGCAAGCACAAACTATTCATTTTACTCTCCATCACTTCAATGGTATTAATTTCTAGACTGATGTAACTTAGGTGCACAATTCTTTTTTTATACTCAGTTCAAATCGATGTTATATTGCAGTATGATGGTTCATATATAGCTTCTAAATGAGTTTTGCACTTTAATCATTACGCTAAATGGCAGCAGTTATTCAAACATCCTTGCAAATTCTTATCTTGGGTTGATAGTAAGTCCCCTTCTTCATATTGCTGTTGTATTGTTTGTAACATATAGATAAATTTTGCGCTCCATTAAACATCAAAACGCAAACATATAGCCATTGCAATACCAGCATCTTTGCAAATTTTTATCTTGGGGTTGAAAGTACAGTTGTGTTCAAGCTCGCGAGTTACAATGTCATATTGCAGTATAATGATTCATAGCACATGATACAAATTAATTTTATTACAGCAATATAAACAAACTGCCGTGCCAGCTTCTTTGCAAATTTCAATTTTTGGGTTGGAAGTACAGTTTCATCGGAGAAAACCGTTAATCCGTATTTAATGTTTTTCTAGAGTGGGAGAGATAATTTTAGTATAAAAACATCACTTTGCTCTTTGCAGATTAGTTAAATATCTGACTTCAACTACAAAGCATCAAAATGACTCTATTCCAAAAGATGAATCAAATCGCTCAGGTGAAAGAACCAATTTGACTAAGTAACCTGAAATAGGGTAATAAATACGAAGTCAATAACTGTCGAAGCGTGTCAACTTCATTTGGAGAAAAGATAGTTCTGGAATTGGCAACTAATATCCTTTTCCTTGGTGCAAGATTCAACCAACTGACCGATGAAGATATAATTGATTTGAACAAGCAAGCAACCGCTGGAAAACTATACATCACATCTAAAGGAGACAGTGGAAAAGTTTTCGATATCGAATTCACTTCCACTCAAAAAGATGGTGCAGATGGCAATCTAAAACATTCAAGATGGTAATTTATTAATTTATTAGCCTTCAGTGCGCAGAAAAGTCAGCAAAAACAATATAAGAAGTGAAATCAATGACTTTTTGTTGAGGCTTCAGTAGTTGGAAAATGATATCAACAATTACTGTGTTATGCGAGAGTTAATTGAAAGTGTTGAAGTTTTGGACCTGAAAATATGGAAGTACGGCTCAGTGACAGTATTCAAATTCATCACATGCACATCTGGACATTTGCATACAGGGCAGCAAGAAAGAGTGTTTGGATGCAATCAGCCATAGACAGAGTTCACTTTCAATTTGAAATTAAGAATTCTTTTGAGCCAATATTAATGTCTGTATTACAAAATACAATTACACGAACGAAACCTCTACATCAGTTAAGAATTTGAATGTTATGTATTGTCACTGGTTAAATGTCATGAAGTAATTAATGCAAACTTCCTTTTTTATTTATGTGAGTGAAAATCCCCAGGGGTGAGAATAAAACACATCAAATTCCCGAAAAAATTTATTTTCAAATATTAAATAATGCATCATTTGGTTGATTTATCTTTTGGAATCCAAATAGTTCTGATGCTTTGTAGTTGATGTTAGATATTAAACTATGAAATAATTGTATGAAACCTGTTTATTAGTCAAGAATTTGAATGTTCTGTATTGGCTTAATGAAATAAAATAATTGATGCAAACTTCCTGTTCTATTCATCCAGGGTCTGAATGAAACACATCAAATTCATTGAAATAGTTTATTTTCAAGCATCAAATATCACAATACAATATTACATTTGAAACAATTTTTCTTCAATGGGAATGAATTGCCAACTTGATCTTCAGAGGTTATCAGACAATGTTCGGTGCAGCGTCGATACTCTTGAATTCCTTTATTATCTCGCCATTCCTGATGAAACTTGTTAAACAGATCATCAATTTGACGTGATGCTAATGCGATTATGAACTTCATCAGCATACATGCAATCTCTTCCTCTAGCATGAAGTGTGGAATACCACATCCATAAAACTTGTGGAATGAATTAAGAGCTGTGAATTGTCGTTTATACTAATCTTTCAATATATAAAAAAATTTTGAGGCACAATTTTTGCTATGAGAATCAGAGGAACTTAATTTTGAGGGTTTACAGAGCTCTTTTAGAGATGAACACCCTAACTGCTCTATATTGATAATATCTACTGTCTTCGATCCCAATATCTCTTTCAATCACAATAATTTTTCATCTCCTTTAAAGTATACTTTAGAATCGTTTCTCAGCATATCCTGAACAATATTCTCCAAAAAGCAATAATCTGTATTGCCGGATTGCCAGTCCAGACTGTGGTGTTTACTGGACAGCCACAAACTTGTCTTTTTGCTTTTAGTACCCAATTTAGACCATGAATGAGGGGGTAGGAATATTTTCGATCTGCAAAGATCAGTATGCACGTGTTAGGCAGCAATTTCCTCACAAATGAGTTAAATCTTATCATCATCATAGACTTGAAAGATTTGTAGGTCTACAATTATCACAGACATATTGATCATTCGAGTGACTACTGAAAAATTAGATTCAGCTCAATTCAACATTGTCCTTATGAATCTATTGTGCCTATTGTCAAAACCCAACCATTTCATATATAATCCATCCCTCTTCGTTTCAACACTTTCTTCACAAGATAAACGTCTGGATATGCAACCCTCTGTGATTCATAACTATAAAATCCGCCTTTCATGATTCGACTAGCGTGATCTTTGAGAATGTAGGTTACGGACTTCGTGAATTGAACTTTATCAATAACAAAAATTTTACTTGGCCAGTTTGGTGTGTTACCTTTCACAGAAACTTGTTTGTGCTTACTAATGCGTACATAACCACCCTCATTAAGCTTTGCGGTGCCCGTCATTTTTATCCAGTTATAGATAGTATCAAGAAGTGATTTTGCATTCTTTTTATTCACATCATTCGGTCGCATGTGGATAGTCCGATGTTTCGTCGAGTTATATTTCTCAGTTAATTTTGGTGATAGATTCAATCACTCATGATTTCCCTGAAGACTAAATCCCTTCCAAATCATTGATTTCAAAGAGCGAATTACTCGTTTAGTCATGGATGCTTTCGTAGTGCTAAATGTTAAATAGTGATTTATTTTGCATTTTTACATTAAACTTTGGAAGCTTACATCATAAAATTCTTCACCCATGTCTATATGTAAATTTTTAGGCGCCTGTTTCTTCAATATACTCAGCATAGCTTTTGTGACATCTAAACTCGATTGGTTTTTTACAGGCTTCGTCCACAGATACTTGGAGAACGCATCAATTACAATTAGAATATATCGGTACCCTCTATTGACTCCAGAATAAAGAATCATTTCAACTAGATCTGCTTGGAATAGATCATTTATTCCTTCAACAATTACGCTCCGTCTTGGGAAATTGATGCGAGCTGGTTTGTGTAGCTCATCGTTCAATTTTTGACAATATATACCAGGGTTTCTATTATTAGTTCCAAATGTAGTTCAGGAAACTGAGCGCCCACAGAAGTGGGATAGATTTTCAATTTATCACCACTAACGATACCTCGCTTAGTTAGATCTGGGACACAGGTAGTATCATTAATACGATAGTTGAGAAATGCTTTTGAACTATCCACTCTGATTTGGAGAACTCTCCCAGAAACTGACAAATTATAGTGTGAATGATCAGGACTATTTAGAACTTCATAGATGTCTTTCTCGAGAGCCAGTGTCAAATTGATCAGGATGATGGTTCTTGAACTCTTAATGAAATTGGATATCTCAATTTGAGTGTGGCCTTTGATATTTTTCTCCAGCTGAGGCTTGAGCTCATCAATTCTGATTCTATTCGCAAGTAACTCCTCACTGAAGCCAGTAATTTTTCTATCAATATATTTTCTAGTTTTGTGATGCTCAATATGAGAATCAAACTTGTCCAAAGACATTGTTAGAATGACACTATTCAATAACGTCGGCCTCTTTTAATTCTTCAATTATTGAAACAATTTCATTATCATGTCCAGAATGGCCGGCATCTCGTGACGCTATTAACAGACGTGGTCTATCAACCAACCCATTGATATCGTCCCAATATACGTATTCAACAGGTTTGTCATTGAATTTTTCAAAATAACCTTTGGCATACTTTAGACCAAACCGTTTGGCGGCTGATACAATCCTTTTACGCGTTTCCAGCAGAGGTCCAATTATATTTGTATATTTATATGATTTTGAGCCAGCAACTTGCTCTGATTCTCTATAATGGCGGCGTGCAGCGTTAGTTCTTTTTACAATTTCAACGTAATTCTCGCGATCACTTTGAGTATAACCCAATGGCTGTTTTCTGAATATTAACTCGTGAGGACCCGGTGTTCCTGTATATCTTAGATTATTCAGTATAAAATCTTCACTATCAATTTCATTTTCAGAGTTACCAATGAAAAATTTGTCGCTCTCAACATCATGGCGTACACCGTATCTATGATCAAATAAATCACTTTGGTCAGGTAACATTTCTTCAACATTTATGCCTAGGTATTGACTCATATTGATCTGAATACTCCCGGAATGAGGGTTCCTGTGTTAAATTCAATATATCTTCTCTAGTTATGGATCGTTCTTCGAACACTTCATCTTCATCGCCTGTCTCCGCTATGACATTTGTTCCCAAGAATTTAGAGCCGGTCAGGTCTTCTTTAACAGTTTCACCTACTTCTTCTTCTTTTTCCTCCACTTCAGGCTCACTTTTAATTTCCTGTTTTATCACGGGCAAATTATCTAAGATTTGGACAAGTCCTTGCTCTTCTTTCTCATCGTAATCTAAAACTTTTTGTTTAATAAATTCACCTTTATATCGTAATATTTCGGACATTTTCCTATACTGAGAAGACAGCTTAGCTCAATGTTGCCAAGTTATTTTTTCTGGCAAGTGCTCGTGAATGTTTACTATAATTGAAAGAGTAAGAGATACACTCCCTGACAAAAAATTCAGTCATTCACTAAATTTATTCTAAATTTGTTAGTCTTTACTCATCAGTATTATCATAAAAATCTATATACTGAACTATCTGTGTCATGAACAAGTTCTGATAAGAATAACAAGCATCTATATATCAGTTTGCAAGGCGCTTTTTGTAGATACGCTAGACTTCACTTTTTGACAATGATGTACTACAACAACAGCCTTGAAGCTATTGTCGTGTGGTTTGGAATACAGTTCAAGAAATCTGCCAGTTTCATACTTTGTGTCCATTGCAATGAATGTTAATATACTGAGTGTAACTGAAAAAGCTCTATTTGACGACTCAATCAGACATGCTGAGAAACTAACGCACCAGCCTTATGGCTCTACAACTTTGAATAATAACGATGGAATTCGCATCCCTATTCAGCAACAGGACCTGTACACTTTGCCCCGGAACAGCTTATTATATATTGAGGGTGAACTCCTCACACTTGACAATAAAGTTTCTAAGACAGCTAAATTAGTTAACAATGCATTTGCCTTCCTATTCAGTGAAATTCGATATGAAATTGGAGATATCGTAATAGATCGGGTTCGAAGTCCTAGAATAACTTCTACGATGGAAGCTAACGTTTCGTATGATACAAACGAAAGTAAACGTTTGCAAAACTCTGGATGGTCACCATTAGTAGATAATACGAAACAAATTGTAGATGACCAAGGTAATTTCAATGTATGTATTCCTTCAAGTATGCTTTTGGGATTCTGCGAGGACTTAAAAAAGATCATCCTACATATACAACAAGAATTAGTGCTGATACGGAGTAGTTCCGATTTGAACGCTATTGAGAACAGCGTTGAAAGTGAAAATTTGAAAATTGAGCTAAGTAGAGTTCATTGGAAGATTCCAAACGTTTCCGTGGCTGACGCTGAGCGACTTATGCTAATGAAATACATGGAAAAGAGTGTCAATTTTGAAATGACATTCCGCAGCTGAGAGCTCCATGAATTTCCAATGCTTCACAATTTTGTGGTCTACAGACGGATAGCAAAAATCAAGCGAATGAAAATATTAGCAAATTCAATCACTGTCATCTAACAAATAGCAAGTTATATCTAAGTTCCGAAATGTTTCCATATGATAACCCTAATTTAGACATTAAGAATGATCATTGGGCAATGTTGTATGAGATGTACACGCAATTCCAGCTCTCCTTCTATGAGCGGCCGTGCGAGCTAATAGGTTATGATCCATTAACAAATATTATCAGTGGTATGTAAATTGTATTTCAATAAATGAATAAGTTATAATTCACTAGTATGTAAATTGTATTTCAATAAATTGTACTTGCTTCTGGAAATAAATATTTTTGCAAAACTCAGAGTTTATTCCATATTTGCCTTTGTAAACATATGTTTAAGCGTTGGTTATTTTACTTGAATGATGATATGTACATGTGCGTGACTCAAACGTTTTGCAATGCAAAGCCATATGGTTTAGGATGCAAATTCAATTAGCACGATAATCTAAATATGACTCATCTTTTATGATACAGCTTGAAGAATGCGGTTTGAACACGTGCGCATTTAAACACAGAGGTTACATGCATGTATGAACTTGTCCGTTAGAATGCATGACTCAAACGTGTCATCTGCGCATGCGCAAGTCAACTCTAAATACTTTAAATATGATATGTAATGTGTTAATCAGACAGTCGCGCTCCATTCACGATGGTAACTGTAGCTAAATTGAGTTCTGAAGGTCTTAAGACGGTTGCTGCCGGATTCAAAATTTTAAAAACGCGAGATGAGGGTTTGCGCTGCTTAAAGCAAGTGAATAAACTCATTCTGTTGATCAATAGAGCCATAAAGCAGAAGAAAGATACAAACGGTGATTTATTGTAGCAAGAATCAAATTTGGGGCTATTCAAATTCTATCGTGAGCAGCTGAAACAATTCAAACATGGTGTTTATGGTGCCGGCGTGAAACAATCAAAAAAATTACTGTGGCAAGATCTGGAATGATGTTTTGAGTCACGAATTCGTACTGGAATTGTAATAAATTCAAGTTTCCAAGATCCATCGATATTTCTGAAGAAATGTTATCAAATATTCTTGAAGCAGTTTCAGGAAGCATTTAAATTATTCTACTTGAAAGTGAACATTGTGCTAAGTGCTAATTTGATAATGTCAAATACCGGTGCGATTGAATTGAAATCTTTCAATATTCCTGATAATATCATAGATAGAACAACAAATATAAGTGAGTGGTTTGGTGTTGCTGACGATAAAATAATGGTGAAATTATCCGAGTATCAATTGAGCGATTCCGGCTGGAGTTTAAATAAAATTTCATACTAGAAAATCAATATTAATGAGTACAATCCTATTTTTGGAGGATCGTACATAAGCTTGCCACTCGAGATAAAAAATGGAAAAGCGATAATTAATGTGAAGAATAATGATGAATACTGTTTTTTGTAGACAATAGTCTCGACTCTATATCCCGTAAGTGAACATTCCTACCATGTCTCATCCTTCCCACATTTTAGTGAGGTGTTGAAATATAATGGTATCAGTTTCCCTATACAGTTGAAGAATATTCAAAAATTTGAGGCTATGAATAACTTGTCTATTAATGTTTATACTTTGGAAAAATTGAGCGGAGAGAATGATCAAGTTGTGCCATTATATTTATCTAAATTTGAATGTAATAAGTTCGTTCATCTCTTAATGATACACGAAACAGGCAATGATGATGATAATAAATTGATAATGAAATTATCAAAACTGTTGGAAACAGTACAAATTATTGTTTTATGTGTATTAAGGATCTATCTAGACTCTTGAGCAGACAAATTTCAAAACATAGAGAAAAAAATTCGCTTTGTGATCGATGATTGGATCATTTTGTTCCAGAAAAGGCTTTACATAAACACAGAATTGACTGTAAATTGATAATAAATGAGTTTCCAAACGACGAGAACAAACTTTTGAAATTCAAAAATATCTATTATCAAGATACTGTACCATTTGTGATCTATAGTGATATCAAATTCATCCTAATGTGAACTGAAGATGCTAATCCAATAAAAATGAACGAACATATTTCTTCAAGTGTCGCATATAATTAAAAATGCTCGTATGATGACACGTTGCTCTATTTTTAATTATATAGAGGTGAGAATTGCCTTGATTGGCTTGCAAAGGAACTCTTCTTGATCTCTCAATTCATTGATAAGAAATTTCAAGATTATATAGCTATAAATATGACGGAGGAGGATAAGCAAGCGTTTGCGCAAGTGACAACTTGTTATATATGCAAAAAGGAGTTTTCTTTCACCGATAATAAAGTTCGTGACCATTGTCATTTCTTTGGCTTGTACCGTAACACATTGCATCAGTCTTGTTATTTGAAATTCAAAAGATCACATAATATTCCAGTCGCTTTCGATAATCTCAGCAATTATAATGGCCATTTGATAATAAAAACTATAGCTAGAAGACCTCCAGGACGAATCTCGTTACTACCAATTAATAAAGAACGGTACATATCTTTTACAAAGTATATCGAGGACACCGCAATCAATTTTAGGTTCATGGACTCATTTCGGTTCATGGCTTCTAGTATTGAAAAAATGGCGTCCTATTTGGATGACAATAAGAAGCCTATCACGAAAAGTTTTTGGAAAAAAATTGAACAATTCAAATCATCGACGACAAAGGGGACTTTTCCCTATGAATTTGTTGATAGCCGGGATGAATTTGAAAATAAATGTCTGCCTGATCACAGTCAGTTCTACAGTTCCCTGAAAGATGAAAATATTAGCGACAGCGATTATATACACGCAAAAAACGTATGGCAAACTTTCGATTTGAATTTACTTGGCGAGTACTTGGATTTGTATCTTGCAACAGATGTACATTTATTAGCTGACATTTTCGGAGGCTTCCGGAAAAATTGTCTGGAAACATATAAATTGGATGCACTTCACTACTACACTGCTCCAGGCTTATCTTTCGATGCGATGTTGAAATACACAAACGTTTCTCTAGAGCTATTAACCAATGCTGGAAAACTGCTGTTTTTCGAGAAAGGGGCTCGTGGTGGTCTTGTCCAATGTTCAAAACGTTATGCTGAGGCCAATAATGAGTACATGAATGAATCTTACGATCCGGATAAAGACGAATCTTATCTCATGTACTTCGGTGTAAATAACATGTATGGTGCCACGATAAGTCAATCTTTACCGTATGGGGGCTTCGAGTGGGTTGATAAGTCTGATTTCTATGAAATAAATTTGATGGATATTGCAAAAAACGCTGACAAGGGTTACATTTTTGAAGTTGATTTAAAATATCCACAAAGCCTCCAAGAATTACATGAAGATCTACCTCTTTGTCCAGCAAATCTCATTCCACCTGGATCCAAGCAATCAAAATCAATTGCAAACCTTTATGATAAAATAAATTATGTCATCCACTATCAAAATTTACAGCAGTGCGTATTGTTAGGTCTACAAATAACTCAAATTCATAGAATCCTCAAGTTCAAACAGAGTCCATGGTTAAAGTGCTATATCGATTTAAATACAGATTTGAGGAAGAAATCGAATAATGAGTTTCAGAAAAATTATTTCAAATCATTGAATAACGCAATATTTGGTGAAACAATGGAGAACCTCAGACAGGATAAAGACGTGAGATTGGTGACTAAATTGCATGGTCGATACGATGCGAAAGCGATGATTGCTTAACCAAATATTAACAGTTGCACAGTACTAGACAAAGACATAATATTGACAGAGATGAGTAAAAAAGCTATTGTCTTCAATAAACCTATTTACGTTGTATTTCAAGTGTTGGACATTTCAAAAACATATATCTTCGACTTTCACTATAATTATATTAGACAAAATTTGGGTTCAGAAGCAGAGCTCTGCTGTACTGACACCGACGGTCCTATTTACTATTTCCGCAATACTAATATCTACAAAATTATTAAACAGGACATACACAAATTTGATACCTCAGATTATTCACCTAATAATATTCTTGATACCTTTAGCAAACAAGAGAGTTTCAGGAGACATAGAAAATGAGAACAACGGTATTATAATGACGCACTTCATCGGACTGCGAGCCAAAATGTATGCATTCAAAGCTTCAACCAAAGAATGTATGAAAGCCAAAGGTGTTGCAAAAGCTACCATGCGGTCCTCTTTTATATGATTACTATTACAACAGCTCATTCGATAGCACACCAATTGTTGAGCCACAAATACCAATTAGATTCCAAAAACATAATGTATATACCATGAAACAGAATATATCAGCTTCAGGTTCTTTTGACGATGAACAATTAGTGAATTACATTTTTCGTGAGACATAATCTAATGGTTACACTTCTAGTTCATGAGTATAACTTGTAAGTAATAAAAATAAATGCATTGAAACATATTGCTTGTATTATTCATCCCATCTCAAATATCTTTAGTCAAAGCCGCAGCTTCAGGTATAGTATGTTCAGCGCTGAAATATTGATCGCACCCGATATGAGTCATATGTTGGCAAGCAAAAATCGCGTGTCATTGATTGAGTCAGCGCTAAGTATGTTCAGTGGCAAAATATTGATCGCACCCGCATATGACCATATGTTAATAGCTTATTATGCACTCTATCGCTGGGTCATGGTTGAATGCACCTCGAGGGCATGGTTGAAAGCACGGCGAAGGCAGCGGGGCGAAAGCGGCGACAGCGGCGGCCATCTTGGCATGTGGCCCAGATTCCCCACGGTATACCTACTTGTCGTCTTGTTCGTTATCATGTTAAGTTGCGTCATCAACTTGGACAATTAGAGATTTGCTATCATTCATGGCGTAATTCTCTAATTTTTCATTTAAATCATTAATATACTTTAAAAACCGTCAAAACCTATCCGATCACTTGCAATAATATCAAGACTTGGAACATTATTCTCAGATAATTCATACACAGTTATAATAATATCTGTATCGTGAAGTATGAAGTTTAACATTGATCTCACATCAATCCATTTCAATAAATCTTTGCCTGATCCTAGCTTAGGAATATTCAAATTTTTCATTCTTTTCTTTCAACAAAATGTTTTAATTCTGATAAAGTATAAAACATGTCCTAATGTGTAGATTTTTCATGATAATTCCCTTTGGTTATTGAATAAATTATATATCTCTGTTTGTATTTCAATAAAACTAAATTTCCTGATTGAGGATTTTGATTTTTTGAAGTATTTACATTTTGGAATCTTTGCTTGAACTCTCTCGCAATGCCTGTTGACATTTTTAAATCTCGACTGACACAATGTGCTAGAGTTCTCCCGAATGGAGCGTCGAATGAATTCCGTTCTATTTCCATAATTTCATAGTCTCTATCAATGATGTCCTAATTTTCCAAATAATTTTGATATTCAGTTAATGGTTGATCGGTTTCTGATTTTATCAATTTTTTATCACCATATTCAATATTTTGGGATATACGACTCAGTGAACCTTTCTTATTAATTATCTCGTAATCGTACTTGTCTAATTTCAATCTCTAACGTAATAATTTCGAATTGGGTCCTTTTAAAGAGAATAGCCATTGAAAAGGCTCATGATCTGTGATTATTTCGAATTTTCTACCAAACAAATAAGGTCGAAAGTATTTGCTAGCCCAAACTTTAGGAAGTAATTCTTCTTCTATGATGAAATAATTTTGTTCTGATTCATTTAACGTTCTATTTGCGTATGCGATTGGTGAATCTGAACCTATCAGTCCTTGCGATAATACAGCACCGATGGCGTGATTGCTAGCGTTAGTCAAATCAAAAGGTTACGTAAAATCTGGATATTATAATATTGGCTCATTTACATGTTTCAAAACATTTCACATAATCTGAATCATCAATATTAATTTCTGCTCCTTTTCTTGAACATTTAGTGAAAGATTTTGTAATTTGTGCAAAATTTCGAATACTTCTCTTTTAATAACCCAATAGAGCAAGGAATCTCCTTATTTATTTTATAGTCTTTGGAATAGGAAAATTTTGTATTGCCAAAATTTCATCTGGTAGCAACTTCCTTGTGGAGAAACTCAGTTTTATCGATCTGAATTCTTGAGTTTGCTCTTTTTAGTCCATCAAATATTGCTCGCAAATTTTCAATATGTTCTTAGAGGCTTGTACTAAAAATAATGACATCGTCGAGGTAAACAAGACAGATATCATCGAATAATGTTCTCAAAACATTGTGCATAACACGTTGAAAGGTAGCTGGTGGATTTTTTAGACCAAATTGCATTCTTAGAAATTCATAATGTCCATTTTCCGTGCTGAAAGCTGTTTTTGAAATGTCATCTTCGCTCATCCTAATCCGATGAAATCCTGAAACTGAATCTAACGTTGTAAAATATTGGCATCGACCGAGTTCATCTAAAAGTGCGTTTATATTGGGAATGGGAAATCAATCATCAATGGTTTGCTCATCAACTTTGCGGTAGTCAATGACCATCCCTCATTTCTGCTTACCCGGCGCATCTAGTTTCTTTGGCACGAACTGGGCTCGATCAAGCTTAATGTGACGGTCTATCAATTCTTTGCTGTAGCATTTTGTCAATTTGTTGTTTAACCTCTTGCTGATGTATTTCAGGATACCTGCACGTCTTCGTATCAATAGGGATTTCGACTTTTGTCCGTATATGATGCTTTATCCCGTTCGTGAATAACAAGGTTTTGTCCTCCGTATGAAAAATATTTGCGTATTTCTTAATCAATTTACAAATAGCTAATTTTTCTTTTGAACTCATATGTTCTGTTTTTATTTTGGAAATATCTAGTGTATCTTTTGGAATATTACGATTGAAATTCAAATTATCAATTTCAAAACTATCCAATAATTCAACGGGAATTTTGTCAAAAGTATCTATTATTATTTCTAAAATACTTAGATCTGCTACAGGATGATAGAATGAATTATTTCCAATTCTTGCAATACCTTCGGGTATAAAAATATTATCATTGTGGATTTCAGAAATAAATACTTCGCTATTTTCGATGTGGCTAGTATAAAACTTTGCAACATTTTCACTCTTGAGTTCTGATTTCACATAGTGTAAACGTGGTTTTGAACTGTGGTACTGAAGTTTTATTTCATCTCACATGTCGGTGTTAGTATCTTATTACAGATCAGGTCAATGTTTGCTTCTGATACTTTCAAGTTATCTAATCCTAATAAAATATCAAACTGATTATGAGAGTAAAAAAGGTGATATCTCAGAAATGAATTTGGTTTTTTGAATAATTTTGAAGATGGTTTCATAATACTGAGATTTTCAACAGAAGTACCATGTGCAGTACTAATTTTAAATGGCTCATTTTTTATTCTACTCTTATAATAGTTCCCTGCAACTTGTGGTTTAATAAAAGAACGTGTACTACCGGTATCAATCGAAACTTTCAAGTTACGCTTTGGAAAAATAATGAATGGTAGTTCACTCTGATTATTCGTTGAATTCATTAGTTCAAATTCAGTTCCATGGCTTGTGTTTCTAAAAAATAGTTTTGTTCATGTTCTTGTCTGATTTCAAAGTTTTTTTGCTCATTTTCCGTTTTTGAATAAGAAATTTTTGGTCAGAATTTAAAAGCATCTTGTTTAAAATTCTGTATCCGATTTTGATTTAGATTTCTATCACTATTATTAAAAAATGTGGTCTTACAATATGTGATTTGATTTTTCCTACGCATTATTGTTTCCAATGGCTCTCTGGAGCCGCGTAATAGTATTCTTGAGACATATTGTCGGAAATGTTTTGACAAAATATCAGCCTGATCTGGCATTCTTAATGAAACATATGAAATTTGTAAGTTAAGTAGATTTTGAATAACACTATGAGAATCGAACGGTGTTTCATTACCTTTCAATTCTGTCATCTCTATGCTTGAAGTGTAACAGTCTCCTTTGTCTGAGTAAGAATTGACTGAAGCTGTTTTGATAATAGCCCAACAAGTGATATTTACACTAGCAAGATTAGTGACAGCATCGCATTTTATTTCAGCTACTATTGTGGATACAAGGTATTTGTTCTGAAAATCAAATGTATCTGTTATATTGAAAAATTTAGTCAATAATTTCCCACATATTGGAATAAATCGAAGCAATTGCTTACTATCCTCATGAAAATCAGATATCATCTCTAGATACTCTTCTTTTGAAACTGTTGTAGCCATTATATCGGTTAAATTCATATTATTCAACTCTTGAATTGATTCTTCAAGAATAAAATTATTTTCAAAATTTTGTCAATTCTGTGCATTACAAGAAATAACTAAATCTGTATCCGTATCTGAATATGAATTGATCTTCAGATTATCCCTTAAAGACATGAGCACTTACAGGATAACCATCAACTTGTCCACGGAGCTCGTCTTCTTGGCAGGAGTTGTGGATGGATTGTTGTCTTCTATGGCTCTGTGTACAGCAGCGTCTTCGAGATCTTCTACGTTGCCGCACGATATTTGCTCGTGGGATTCCTGTGGAATATCATGTGAAGATCTTCTACGTGGCAGCACGATGTTCGTTCGCGAAATTTTTGTAGAATTCTTTGTAGCGATTTTCGTTGCGATTCCCAGGTGATTGTAGATACGAACCAAAATGACGATGATGATTTTCGTGAATTTGTGTGGAAGTCGTACCGATTGCGTCAGATAAGTAAACGTATTCAGCGTTCACAAAAAAAAATAAGCTCATTGCAACGGAAGATTGAATATTACAATTCAGAATACAGAGTATAATTTCTATACGACTGGACACTTCAGTCTCCAACTTGTGAGTGTTTCACATTCAATACAATACTTGAATTAGAAGATTCATGACATGTCAAGAGTGCAATGTTTCTATATAAAATCACGTATCCAGGATCAGGTGATGTCTGGGAAGATGCTGGTGTTGGCACTTCTCTGGGGAATGGATGATCTAACTTATATAAATTAATTTGTTGATCTTCGTTAATATGTTTCTAAAAACTTCACTTAGTTATTACAATGGATGTTTATTGCTTTGTATTCTTGTACAGACTGAATATTACTTAAACTCAGCCATATTACATCAACTACACATGTACTGACAAGATGAAATAAGATATAGTGCAAAGTCCATGTGAACTGTCTCAAAGTGCTTAGGTCAGCAGGTTATTGACAGGTAACATATATATGAATTCATAGCTGTTCCAAGTCAGTACATAAAAACACCAATTATAATTTGAACAGACGTAAATCATAAAAAAATATCTCAGTCTGCAATAAAATCGACTTGTTCCCCTTTTTTGTAAACTAAACAGTTCCAACGCTATGATATTTAATGCAGATCAGTGAATTCCATGTAGTGTGTTGTTCTTTCCAGCAGGATTAAATATAAGCCGACACTACGTATTTTTGTTATACTATGCAACTTGATGAAATATTTAGCGCTTCTCTCTAGGATTTGCACTTTAAGGGAAAAACACTTGGCAACGCCATTTCAGTTCAGATGGAGCTTCGTTCACTCACTTTATGTTCGAGGTAAACATGGTTCAGAGCTTAAGTCTCCAGACAACGATAGTTCCATCGTCAAGTTTCTTAGAAATGCAATTCGGGGTACTAAAAGAAAAGTTATCAATTTTTACTTCATCAGGCTTTTTGATGCAAGATTCATGGAGAAATTTGTTCTCAAATTGAATTGAAATCGAATGAAACAAAACATGATTACAAAAATTCATAACGTGGTTCATTGGTACAGTATGTAATGTTCGAATTCAGCCATAATCGTTTCCAGATGTTTCCGTAGCAAAGTTCAACCCATTCATCAACCACGTAGGTTTCCCAATTCAACTTTAGCGAGTAAATAGCACCGACATCGAAAACGGTATTGGACGGCTATTCTGTTCTCCTACAGGAATAGTTCTCCTCATGCAGAAGACTACGGCAGCCCAGTGCCTTTCACAATGGCATTCAGTATTTCCTAGGTTTCTCGTGTTATCAGTGGTCGATATAGTGCCCTGCCACCTGCTACAAAACTTTTAGCACTCTTAATAACTCTTGAATTCCAAGTTGTATCAGAAGATGCCGATCACACCAAATCTAAACTTAATGAATAACTCTGAATTCTCAACTTGCTCACGAATTTCTTACAAATAACTTTTCCTCAAAGAAGGCATTTTCGGTAATAAGCATTAATCTTCTTAGCAATAACACGACACCGTGTTTTTATCGTGAAATTCAAATTTGTAACATGTAAATCAGAACAGGAGTAGATAACTGAAGCTATAAATTTAGTGTACAGATTATATTAGAGAAGAAAACAACCGCTGTAATCTATTGTCAATCTAACGAAATATTATACCAATCATGCATTGATTGAATCATATTTGAAATCATAAAATAATGACAGATTTCTAGTATTGCATCATCCTAAAATTATTCCATATCCACGTTTATATTTTGTAAGCAAAATTGACAATAACTTCAATACAAGATAATTTCTAGTGTATTTGTTCCAATCAAAACTGAAAAAACTGCATTTAGGACTATCACCTGTGTTTATGATTATGATTCTAGAGACCCAAGTTCTTAGTTCTGTTTGTTTGATTGTCATGGTTTGTTTGGTTTTTTGTTAATAATATGAGAAGATTCTGACAATATAGCACATCGTTGAAAAATGAAAAATACAGTCTATTTATATCAATTTATTTTAGACATGGTCCCAATGAGCCGGATTTTAATTTGGGACAATATATTTGTCTGGAAAAGTGTTGAAGTGTAGCTGATCAATGCAGTACAAATGTACTCCGCATCGATCTCTGCACAAAGAACTAAGCTGGACTTATTGACTACGAGCAGAATTTGCGTGGAAGCGTGGTGGATCATCGCAGTATTTTGGTACTCAGCACCGGTCCTTTGGAAAAAGAAGCTCGTCAATTGGTATCTGGTCGATAAAAATAATTCTGTTTGGTAGGCGTATAAAGTGCACAATTAGAGTATTGAAAATCGGAAGTACAAAAGTGGTACCGAGAATCCAGAAGTGAACTATCAAAATAGAATGGTAGAGATAAGGTTCATTCAATCAAAAGTGAGCGGGTGAGTTTCTATCCTAAGTTTCTACCCCTGCTACAATTTTATTTGACTCAATTTGTGCACAAGTAGTGTTTGAGCGCTTTTTATGTAATTTATATCCGTTTATAACAGTGTAAATCAACACTGACGAAATAAATTTGAGACGCAAACGGGGAGGTATAAAAGCAAGATTAACGAGTTTCAGTGAATATCTTGAAACAATTAAGAGCAAAATACAACAAAAGGAAAAACACTCAAAGATTGAACATATGACAGTAGATATAAGAAGCAGTATTTGGCTCAATCTCAATGTCATCAGTGATAAGAACGTCTTAAGAAGTGATAAGAACGTCCTGAGTTTTTTTGGCCAACGTCTTGAGAAATGATAAGAACGTCTTAAGAAATGATGAGAACGTCTTGAGTTTTCTTGGACAGCGTCTCAAGAAATGATAAGAACGTCTTGAGTTTGATAAGAACGTCTTGAGTTCTTTTTGAACAACGTCTTAAGAAATGATTGTGAATGAAAAGGAGCGTGCTGATGCTGCCATCTGTAAATGAGTAGCTGTAGGTTGCAAGAAAAAATGGAGGGGGCGTCTGGAAGCTTTTGTGGTGTGTTAAAGAATTTTTTTGTGATATTACACACCACCAAGTATCGTTTACATATGAATTTTGTTTATAAGTTTTGAGAGTACATGTGTACTTAGGTGAACGAAGAAAATTATTATAACAGAGATATAATTGTATATATATATGAATGCAGGAGGTGTACGTTTGATAACAATAAAATTGATGAGCTCACATTCGTTGTTACATGCTCTGCAGGAAGATTTATCTCTTGTGACTAGCTTCAAGGTTATCGTAAATCAAATTGAACGGAAGACTTATCAGTAGAACAGAAATTTGGACTTAGATAGTGATAAAGTCGTATCATTTTGTATCATAAATAGCTGTTAGAATTTTATGTTTTCTATTTTCAATTGTTACAAGCTTTTTGTTATAGATTTTTCAATTGATATGAAATCTGTACGTTTAATGATAAAGTAATAGTACATCACATGATAGCGTGGAAATATGCATACCAATTAAGTCGTCAAGGAATATGGGAGCAATATGCCAGAGATCGCTTTCGTTTTCAATACAAAATTAAACAATATTCCTTTATTGTAACACCAATGTCGGATTATAAATTGAATGATTACTGAATATAACTACTCCAGAGAAGAATAATATGTAATAAGAACATTACTTCCGAAAGTTATTGAGTACTTTTTTTTTATAATAATCTTTATGTGTGAACGTTCCACTGCGCAGGATTTGTATAGAATGATAAGAAAAATATATTAAAAAGACAGGAATTTTATTGTTTCATTCAGCGTTGATACACATTTCTGAAGTGAAGAGATTTATATTCATATGTGTGTGAAAAATAAATGATAAGGAAGAAAAAATTGTAAGATTTTTTTGTATTTAATTTTGTAATATTTTTCAGTTGTTGAATTCCTTATAGCAAGTGAAAACAAACAATAATGGTAAAGGATATCCAGCCAATAAGGAAGCTTCTTGTAAACAAATCTCCCAAGATGGAAAATCAATGAGGAAAAGAAGAATTAATCTAAGTAAAAATGTTATAAATGTTGATCAAGAAACTGGTGAACTTGAAAATGGAATCACAGCGGAATCAAGTAGAAATGTTATGAATGTTGACCAAGAAACTGCTGAACTTGTGAAAGAAGTAACACTGGATCCAATGTTCAATAATTTACAACCACCATTCCATGTGATTGGTAATAATGATAATGAATTAATTATAGAACATAGACAGTTTTTAAATGAGAATGCTTGTGTATGTGTTAGTATTATTCCAGCACAAAATTTTGAGATAATTGTTAGATTGAATGACAATAGGATTGGAAAGTTTATAGATTTCAAAGTATGTGAGTAGTATGAGTTCCTCATGACTTATAATATCATTATGGATTATATGAATGGTAATTCAACAATAGAATCATATTCATTTTTCAATAATAGAATTTTATTTGATATTATAGAGAATAAAAAATTATTATTATTAAGTCATAGAATGAACAAATTTATCTGAGCAATACAAGTATTAACAATTTATTTTTGATTCCAGATTTTTTAAATTCCACAATAAAGTACTTGGGATCTTTAAGCTTCTTCAACTACTATTCTGATATTGTAAAACAGTCATTAACATGTGAAGGAGAAATTTTGTCTAATATTTATAATATAGTTAATAATTTAAATAATATTCTTAATTTAGCAATAAAGCCAATATTATTAGCCTATCCAGATGTAGTTAATGATACTCTTCAGAATTTTAATGGGAAGAATATCAATGAAGTATTAGAAATAAATTAAATAATTAAACTATATAATTTCTGTAGTTCTACCTATTAACAATAATAGTTTTCTATAATGTAAGTGTATTAAGTGTATTTATCTGATAAGGAAAAAATTAATGAACAGTTTCATAGGTATTTTTGTTAATTATTCATATTTTTAATTTTTATTTTACAAAACTTACAGATTTCAATAAAAGCTGAGGAGTAACATCAATGTTAGTATAATGAACTTGATTTAAACATTATTTATTAGTTTTGATAACAATATTTTCAGTTGTTCATATAAACTAATATTTGGACAACTGATATTAAAGAGGGAAAACTCAAATTTCTCAGCTTTTTCAAGTGATTTTGTGAATTCATTGAATTCATAGTACTAATTGTTCATGAAAAAATATATACGTCCATTTGTTTACTTGAAAACTGATTCAATATTATTTGGAAACCCAGAAAAAATTCAATCCAATGTCCCATATTCTTTAGTATTAAATTCACATTCATTTATTTTTATATACGAATTATTTTGATAGAACATATAAGTCTGTCCGTTGTTTGTTGAAACAGCTCCATCATTATTAGTTATGTGACTAATATAGGGAGTTTGAGTACTTCCCAATTCTATGATTATTACAACGTTTTCATTTGGTCTTTGATAAATAGCATTCAACTTCTTGAAGAATTTAGGTATAGAGTTCAACCAATCTATCAATAAATATGGTGTTCAATTAAAATTTTCCTCACCAAGATTTTCAATCCAAACTCATTCATTATAAAATATATATAGTTTCTTATTGAGTACTAAAAACTTATTAACATTTATTAGTTTACATAAATTAGGTTGAAAATTTGGAATAATAGTTGCTTCGGTTAATAACATTATTAGCCTTAGTGTAATATATTGTTGTTGGGATGGTATTATGGTTTCTTTTCCCATACAAAGATTGAATAGCATTTATGGCATCCACAGATAGACCATTAGGTTTACCATAACCATTTTCAAACACATCATTATCGTATGCTGGAAACATAATACTATATGGGATGTTTAAATGTTCAATTCCAAGGGAGTGTCCAATTTTGTGTACAAGTACATCAAGAAGGCTTATGTCACCATTTCTTGGTTTTACTAGCTTGTTAGACCAACTTTCTGTTGAATCTAAATGAACTTCTGATTGCATATTTGTATTTGGGTATTCTGCGTGTGCCAATATGTTGCCTGGTCCATCGAATATACTATTACAAAAATTGTGAGTGAAATAGCTATAGTGATGGGGTGATGTTCCAAATGATATTAAAATAGTAGCATCATAAGGATTATTAACTTCTATAAAATAAAGATTCGTGTGATTAGACCAAACTTCAAATGCCTTTTTGATTAAATCAACACAATGTTCTGTTCTTGAATATTACCATAAAATTTTCAATAAATTGTATTATTGACCTAATTTATTTGATGAGTTCGGAAATATACATCTTCAACACCACATCTATATTGCTGTACAGAATTATTCACTTTCTCATTTATTTCACTCGTATTTTGCAAATTATATCTTTGTTGGAATGTTTTCAATCTCTCTCTGAATATTGTGCTATTTTTATCTAATTTGAATATTTCAGTAGTTGTTGAATTTAAGTAACCATAATGATTCAAATAATCCACAACTGATGGACACTAGAATAAACACTAATACTCAACAATAAAATTAGATAAGAGAACAACATATTTCAGCTTATATGTTTATTAGCATACTTCTTGAATAAGAATGGTTATATATAACAAAAATACTTAGTTATATATGATAACAACATTTGCACTGTCATATATCTTTTTTTTAAGATTAACATTTTTTACTTCAAATTTTCCAGAACAAATTAAATGAATCAAAAACTACAGGTTTCACAGTCTCCAGTACATGGAGGTGGTCCATCCATTTGTTGATGTTAAGTAGGTAAATTCCAATGTTCCACACATGGTAGTCTCTTCATCACATTAGGGTTTATTTTGTGAGAAACTGGAAGTTTTCCCCAAATATTTGATGAATCATTACCACTAAATAAATTTAATATATGAATAAATGAGTTGTCACTTAGTTTTCTATAAATATATGCAACACAAGCTAAATCACCAATTATTTCAAGTATTTCGCGATCGGTTGAACTTTCTTTTATTATTTGTTCATACCGTTCACTTTTTCTCTCTGACGATGCGCACATGTCTTCATAAACTTGTATTAAATAATTTGCTAATATTCTTCTCATCATGAAGAAAATTTTTTTTTTCAATTCCAATCTTCACGAAAGCAGAATAAAAACTGATGATGTATTGAAAAAATACAATCTCTTTTATTATATTACTTGAATTAAAATACTTTCAAAAAGAATTAAAAACAATAACTTATTAATAAAACATAGAACGAGTTAGTACTTGATTTATACAATTACTTGAGATTAAGAAACATATAGATAATTAATAAACCTTTTGACAAGTTTTGAAAATAAAAAACAAATATATTCGTTTTAAAAAATTATATTTATTATATATCTATTGATTGATACAATTCATCATCCAAATAGTCTTTAATTTTATATACATAACTGATTGCACAGTTATTGCAGTGATTAAAACAAGTTTTTCGTGGAAGAATATTCTTAAGAGCTCTACATTCCTCTATAGATATAACATTGTATTTATTATTGAATGACTCAAGGTATACTTTTTTCACAACACCTTTAACATATATCACTTTTGCACTATCTTATATAGGTATAATTGTTTCCGAACGTTTGGTATATGGTATATATCCATCATCCCAACGAAAATCATGATAATTTTTATATAAACAAACAGCGTGTCTTCTATATTTTGATTCCAGTTGATTCCAGGAAAATGGTGGCTCAAATAATAAATGACACAGCTTATTCCCATCTCTTGACATGATAGCAATTTCTTTTGCTACAATTATTTGATTTCCCGCATTGAATCCCTGTATATCAACAATTAGCTCCATTCCTAGTTGTTTCAATGGCTATTTTATACTGAAGTTCTAATTGCACTTGTGAAAGGGCTATATTCTAAAATCTTATCGTGAATGATTAAACAATATGCACTTGTGTTTTCAGGAAAATTCTCACTAGATTCAAATTCTAATCTAACATCTACAGCAATATTTCTTATTGAATCATTTTGATTAGAACAGTTTATGATTATAATTGGAGCCATTGATTTGAATCCTGATTTACTAAGAGCTGGTCCAATATATGTTTCGTAGTAATTATAATAAGCTTGTGTAAATTTCGCATACATATCGTACAGTAAGGCATAATGATTATTCTCAAAATCAAGATTAAGATCATCATATGGATCACAAACTTAGTTTAAATATAGTTTTATATGTGTTAAATTACAGATATCAAAGTTACTGCTGATTTTATCTTTTTGATTTCTACGATTAGTTTGGAAACCAATAATAACAAATCTGGTTTTTTCCATTTGAGTAGAGGATTTAATCGACCATGTTTGTTCTTTTGACAATTGGAGAGCAGGATATTCATATGAATCCCAAGAACGGAAAGCACAAGATATAAAACGATTTGAATTAACTATTTTCAATGATTTTAACCTATACTCATCGTTAACATGAATATGAGGAACTCTCCAATGTATTTTATTCAATTGAAATTTCAAATTAGCTGTAGATGTATAGGCATAAGCATCAGTTTTTGCTCTTATAAGTGATAGTTCTTGTCTAACACTCACCATAATTTTCGTATTATCTTCACAGAAACCAAGTAGCATTTTTAAAGGAAGACAAACATTAAAATTCCCATTAGCATCTAAAATGTTAATGTCTTGCCCCCATTCAGCGTTCCCCAGATTCTCACTTTCAACATTAGTTAGGGAGCCATATGCCTTTAAAGTAGATGTAATTCCAACATTTTTTGTTTTATCTACCTCAACACTATTTACCAAGTATTTAATTTCATCAAATAGAAATGCAATACCATTACTTGTTATTTTTGTATCATTAGGAGGTACGGCATTCTCTTCTGTTGATAATTTACCTCCAATAAATAAGAAGCTTTGGCTTGGTAATGTGTATATGTCTTGCTGTTGAATTTGAATTCGAATCTCATCACAATTGTTGAATGCTGATGCAACCAACGGTTGATGGCTGTGCATTCCAATTCGACTTATTGCATTATCAAGAGAAATACCTGACGTTACATCCAATATATCACTCATTCTGTTTTTTTTTTCTCTTCTAATTTCTTTTTAAATGAAACCCAAATAATTTGAGGAAATTCTAATTTTTTCTTGTTAACTCCTTAATGTCTTTCAACGAACTAATTTTACCACAATTGGATTTTGTTCTTTTATGTTCAATTCCCATTTCTCATTAAGCTTTTTCCAAGTGAAGTCTAACTGTTATTGTTTCACCTTGGAAATTTACAAATCTTCCTTCTTGGTCAACAATATGAATAGTAATAATGCTTATCAATTTTGTGTTCACTTTTAGATATAGGACTTGGAGGTACTAAATTAATTTCATGACCTGGCGCAACTTCAGGAAAGAATTGGTGTGAAGTATGTGCAGGTGAATAATTTTTATAAGCTTCTGATATTATATTACATTCTAATAAAATTGCATTTACTTATATTATATTAACAGGTAAATCACTTTCATGAAATGTGTTCCGTTCTAATATTCGTTTTTCAAATCCCAATAGTGGACCAAATGAATCTTCTATTGAGAAATCAATTGTAACAGTACTTCTTAGTTCACATTTTAACGTATTATTATTTGGTTTAGAGAAATGAAATCATGTTTCTTTTTTTCCCTTCTCTTTCAATATTATTTGAATCAAGTTTTTCTTCGGAAATGTAATTTGAGTCATTCAATTCTTTTCTTAATACCTGTTCAATATCCTCAATTTCATACGACCTCACTGGTATTTGAAACAGTGTAAGATCTTTATCTGCTTGTTTTTTATGATAGAATTTATTATTAGTTCCATCAATGTTTGGTATTGAATGAAATGTGTCGAAATTGATCAGACCCAATACATATTTACATCTATTATGTAATTCAATTGGTGGAAAATAGTCTGCAGAAATTATGGACTCTTTTCCTGTAAGTGTGAATGATATTGATTCCATGTTGTAACTGGTATGATAAATATTCATGCTTGATATTTTATAAGATATTCTAAGCATAAATGACCACAATTGTATGCATTGAAGTTTTGAAAACGATTGCAATTATAATTTATTTTAATATTAGGTCCAAAATAATTCACTAACTCTCTTGGCGGAGGTAAATTTCCAAGAGTGTCAAAATAGTTTACGATATAATTTTTCTAACATAACTGCCCAATGAGTATCAGAACCATCATAAGAATCTAAATGAAATACAGCAGACTCGTTTTTTAATGGACTTTTGGATAAATTTATATTATACTAGCACACATATTTTTTTATATCAATATTTGTTGAAGGCTTCTTTGGTAACCTCATTTTTTGGAGTTTTTTTTCTTTTTTTTGTTCTCTTTCATGCCACCACCTGTTTTATATGGTTTTAAGTAAAGACCTTTACCTAGAGCTTTGTTGACACCATATGAAGCAGCACCACTTGCAGCGCCAGCAAGTAATGCTTTTCCAATTAATGGAAGAAGTGCCAGTGGTAAAAAGCCATTAAGCTTTTGAGGTGTTTTCAGTACCCGCCGTTTCTTCGATTTCTGAGCTTTTTTTTTCTTATTCATTCCCATTCCAAGTTTCTGTTTTGCCTTCATGGCGTTAGTCCAAGCAGCTACTTCTTCACTAAATTTTGCGTCGTTAGATTTAACTCTGTTCCAAGCTTTTTCTTGTGAAATTTTATCAGCGTTCTGTCGATCATTCAAATTATTACTAACTGAATAAGCTATATGGTGCTCGGGACATACAACATCTAATGGATTAATACCCCTGTCTTCCCTATTCAATCTTTTCTCCAATTTAGTTCCTGGTCCACAAAATTGATGACCTGGAATATGTAACTCTATAGGTAGGAAGTTAATTGCCTCACTCACCAATCCTTTTCCGTGAAACATTTTTCCATGTATAACATTGGTGCATTTTACTTAACTGAATATTTATATAAAGGAGAGTGTTTTTATATGAAAACTAGTAGTAATCATGGAATTTATAGAGCAAAAACATCGTTTTCAAATAAACAATTTTGATAATAAAGAAAGTGGAGAAATTATGAAAAAACATAGCGACTTACTACCTAATAGCATAAGATGTATTATCAATGGACCAAGTAATTGTGTGGAAACAAATATTTCACTTAGTTCACTCACACATCCAAATGGATTAAAATTCAAAAATCTATATTTGTACTCTAAATCATTGAATCAACCTAAGTATAATTTTCTACAGAAGTGTATTTCAAGAGTTAAGGGTATGAAATATCACTCGTTCAGTGGAAATGTTGATGTTATAAAACCTACTGAAGCTAAAATGTTTTCCATCATTATTTTTGATGACATTATATGTGATAAACAAGACTGTATGCGTAATTCTTCCAGTATGGGTAGACATAGTGATATTGATTGTTTAAATCTTTCACAATCTTATGCAAAAATACCCAAACATTTAATCAGGGACAATGCTAATTTTATTATAATATTCAAGCAAGACGAAACGAATTTACGTCATATTTATGACGATCATGTGAATACGGATATGCCATTCAATAAGTTCAAGGAATTTTGTATAAGATGTCAGAAAAATAAATATGGATTTGCAGTTATAGACAAGGACAGTGAAGAGAAAGGACGTTATCGTAAAGAATTGGATGATTTTCTTGAGCTCCGTTCTATTTACAATTACAAAAATGAATAATAACAAAAACCTTGAGGAAATAGTTAATGTTAGTAAAGTATCGAGGGAAAAATTAAATGCATTAAAATATAGCAAAATAGATGAAAATATTTTATTGGAAGAAACATTCAAACCCATCACAAATCCACTCAAAACGCTTGTTGGAAATACAAAAGTACAAAGAAAGAAAAACGAAACTAATATAAAAAGAAGTATAGGTAAAGAGAATGTATTACTTCCAAAAGAGAAAAGGTCGGATGTAAGGAAGGTTTTGGACTTTATTGTTGAATTTCCAAGAACCAGTCTTGATGTAATAGATGAAGATATTTATAAAGATTTTCCTATGATATCACCTACATCACAGGCCCAAGAATCGTTAAATACCCCTCAAAAAGAGCTTGAAATGGAAGATTTAAAATTGAAATTTGGTGATATAGGGCATGAATATCTCTTAGAAATTATAAATAAAGATGAAGAATTAGATAATGTGTATGGATTAAAGTATAATAAAAAGAATGGAATATTCTTGGGTAGAAGGGAAGTTCATATAGATAAAAATGATATTATTATTGACGATAAGGAATACAAAGGAACTGAGGGTCTTTATGAATTGATATTTATGAAAAAACCTGAGACTTTTTACAGAAGGAGACAAAATTAAGTATATGAATATATTAGAACAAACAAATGAACACAAAAATTCAACAAATAATTTACTTAAAACTTCAAGTACTCCAAAATATTTCAATATAATCAAACCATACTTTATCAAGAAATAAGAACCATTGAGTTCAAAAAGAAGAAGAAAACCACCTGCCAAATACTTACCAACAGGTTCTGGTCTATTACCATTAAATATGCAGTATTCCAATGGAACACGGGAATATATCTACTGCGATAATCCAAATGAATTAGTTGATAGATTGCAATTACTTTGATAGATTGCAATTACTAATAGCTTCTAAAAACAGTAGGCATTCAGGTCATGATAATGGAATCATTTCAATTATTGGAGAATTGAAAGGAGCAAATATAATAAAATAGTTTTTACATAATGTTTGTTCATTTTAAGTTTGTCTTCACAATAATGAGGACGTTTATTTTCAATATAAACTACTTTTATTATGTCAGTGGATAAATTTGGTCGTCATTCTATGAAAAAACGAAAGAACATCACCACATTTTCTTTTGATGAATATGGTAGTTTTGATTTAGATGGAAAATAAATTACGAATATTGGAGAAGTAATGACTGATAGTGATGTAGCCACAAAGGGTTATATAGATAGAAGAATTATTGATATAGAAAAATATCTAAATTTGAACATTATTATTTTGCAACAAACAAATAATGAATATATATTTAATGCCAAATTAAACATATAGGCAATTTACCAGCACCGCTTAATAAGGATTAAGCTGCTAATAAGTTATATGTTGATAGTATAGTGCAAGCTATTAGAAAAGAATTTGAAAATGAAATATTGGTTATAAAAGCTTCAATTGATGAAGAAATTGACAAAGCATTCAAATTGAAAGCTTTAAATGATTTCAAAAATAAAATTGATCAATTAAAAAACGAAAACAAATTACCAGAAAGAAATAAAATTTAAATCACAGAAAAATTACGAAGAGATAAATTATTGAAGAACTACACAAACAAGCTCGAAGACATTATAATAGACGCAGAGTGATAACAAAAGGCTTGGATGATCTATGGCACGCTGATCTTGTCGAAATGATACCATACGCAAACAAAAATAAAGGATACAAATACATGTTGACTGTAATTGATGTATTTTCTAAGTATGCTTGGGACAAAAATGTTAAATCCAAATCCGGGGAAGAAATTGCTGAAATATACCAAGATGTTATTAAACAGAAGAGAAAACTTAAGAATTTGCGAACAGATAATGGGAAGGAATTTCATGATGAATATTTCAAAGAAGTATTGCAAAAATATAATATAAATTACTATTCTACATTTAGCAACTTGAAAGCAAGCGTAGTTGAGAGATTTGATAAAACACTGAAAAATAAAATGTGGAAGGAGTTCAGTTTTCGTGGATTCCACAAGTGGATTGATATTTTACCAAAATTACTCAAATCCTACAAAAATACAAAATACAGAACCATGAAAATGTGCCCAGCTGATGTTCATAGTAAAAATGAGAAATATTTATTTGATACTGTATATGGTAACATAAAAATTGCTGGTCGTGCAAAGCTGAAGTTAGGTGATTTTGTCAGAATATCCAAGCTGAAAATGTATTGGAAAGAGGCTATACTCCAAACTGGTCAACTGAAATATTTGCAGTTTCAAAAATGAACATTACAAACCCAGTAACATATAAACTGGAAGATTATATGGAACAACTTGTTGCAGGTGGATTTTATGAGGATGAGCTACAGAAAACTGAACACCCAAATATATATTCAGTAGAAAGAGTCTTAAAGAGAAAAAGACCACAGGTTTTTTTAAAATGGTTGGGATTTGAAAGCTCACATAATTCGTGGATAATTAAAAATGAAGTTTCATGATTTTTATGAAGTTTCTCCTTCCAACTCGATTGAACGAGCTCACTGATGAACAGCTCAAGCAGATGAATAACGATATACATACGTCACCAGCATCACATTTTCAGAGTTAAAGAGTGTATTTTCATAATTATCTATGGTTAAACATTTGGTAACACTTCTTGACACTCATTTTGCTTTACAATGAGTTTTATTTTCAAAAACAAAAGAATACATTTTGGCTTTTGAACCCGCAAATTCCACCATAATTTTTCCCCCATTTTCATCTTTGAACAGTCTCACAACTTTATTATAAACAAGTGCAATATCAAATTCATCATTATTTGAATGATTTGATGTGTCGAAACGTTCAATATTCTGTTTAATTTTGATATAGGGATTTTCAAGAAACTCAAATATTGAAGAATCTGTATCTTGATACAGTAATTGTGGATGTGGTTATTCAATGCTGATAAAATTGTAATGAAAATCATACATTAACCATTTGCTAACATCAAGAATATTCATTCTTACATATATTGGCTTATTGAAACATATTTGTATTTTGCTCAACTCTATTGAAGCCAAGTTTTCAGTAAATGGTATAACTTTTTTACAATGTGTTTTCGCAATCAATTTTCGTGCTTCAGCTTGTCCATTCCAACTTGTAACGAGTTTTATATCTCTCCGGTTTCTAATATTTTCTATAGACTTTCCAAATATTGCATTATTAATGAGTTTATATTGATCTTTTTCAAAATCGTTTTTCGCATTTTTCCTAAAATTTGTGTTCAAATCTATGAATTTTTTCAACCCTAAATATTGTTTAAAGGATATAACTCCAAAATTTTGGTGACCTTCATTCCCAGAATCAGTGTTTGTTGTAAGTTTTTGTGATATACTACATATTTGGATTTATTATGTAAGGTTGTCATTAATTTCGGTGTTTTCGAATTTTCTGGAATTTGATGTTCAGAACACAATGGAAAGTCTCTATGTGTGTCATGTGAAGCTATTGGATATTCTAAGTCAACGTCCAATACATAACCCTCTTAGCTATCATTAGGTATATTTATTATATCAAGTTCTGCAATTTCTTCACTGTTTAAGAATTTGAAGTCGCCATAGGGTAAATATTGAGTCATTGCTTACCCATACAAATTACAAGCGTCAAAGTACATCAAATATGAATCTATTTCAGATAAATTATAGTCTTTCACATACTTATCATTAGCTTTTGCATAACGAGTTACACTGACATATACCATCTCGAATGGCTTTTTCAAACATTAAAATCATATCAACAGTTAATAACTGTAGATTTACTTTTGTCATTACTAACATTTTGTCCCATGCGTGACCTACAGCAACAAAAATATTTAAAATGATTTTTATATATGTTTTTTTTAACCTGGAAATTTTGACCTGGTAGTGTGAAATAATAAACTGGATCAAGATAATAAGCGTTTCCAAAAACTTCAGCTAGCAAGAGAACATCTGTTTGGAGATACAGTTCTAAATAGTCTCCTAATGTATCTATATAAAATGTGGACCAAATTTTTTGTGCGTGGGCATAATCTGCTGAACAGAAAAAATCAGAAGGAAATATTCCCTTTCTAATTATCAAATTTCGTTTATCTTTATCAGGATAATTTTTATCTATTATATATAAATTTTCTTCATCTAAATTAATAACCAGTTTTTCCGGTGAAGTATTCAAAAACCTGAAAAATTGATTTGAATCCATTCATTCCTTTACCCTTCAAGAACTTACTTGTATGAATCTAAGAAACGTAGTTGGAACTTGCCTACTGTTACTGAGAACGTCATATATTTTTCGCTGTTATTTGGAATAACATAAATATGTTCATCCTCTAAACCAGATTCTTCGATGAAAAGATGAGAGTCGTAACCACTGAAGTTATGGAAAAATACGGGTATGAATTTGGAGTTCTTGTACTTCAAATTACAATCTTCATGTGCTGCACCTCTATATTTCCTTAAAAAATAACTCAATATTCTTCTACGAAGTTCGAATAAAGTATCATACCTAATTAAAGTACCTGTAAAATGACAATGATCTTTAACTTTTCTATCTGCTATTTTGATTTTTCCTCCACAAATATGACAATCTGTAGCATTATCAAAATCCTGCCAATCTTCATGTGTCATTATAATTGATATAGTGTTCTTATAAAAAATCTCAATTATTTCGACAACGCTCTTCAATCTATGTACAAACTATTTAGCAGCTTTGGGTCCACAAAATGATTCAAAAAAAGATAAAGATTCATCATACGAACAAACAACCTTATATGCTACGGCACATGGTACATGATATTGATATTTCATAGTGTACGATGTACTACTATTTGGTTGACATAAATCAATTGGTGCTGTTAAACTTTCAGAATCAGCGTAAATGACAAATGGATGTCGTTCTTCTCCCAGAATTTTTTTAAAATTGACCCACATAGATATTTCGGTGGGTGACTTGATCTTAACTGCGTCAACTAATTGACAATACTCTTCATGTTTAGTTAGTAAAATTCCAGTTCCAAAATATTGAAGGCATCTATCACATATGAAGCGTTTTCTTTTACTTTTATTTGATCGAAATGATAATGAACGAGAGAGTAACTTCATCCATGTGACTTCTCATTCTCTTTCCAATAAAGTAAAAAATATTTGTATTCAGTTTCTTTTTTGTATAATGGAGCGGATCCACAATATTTGTTCTCTTATTTGTTGCAATTTGTTCTTATCCATACACGTTTATTGATAAATTATTTTGTTCTTCAAATTTAATAATATCACACAACGGTGTAGGGAAATTTATATTATTTAAATTGAAAATATGAACAATATTTTTAAGATACTGAGAAACACGATCTGAATTTTGTTCCGTGAAGTTTAATGCTGATAATATGGACCAAACAAAGCAATATTGGTCATTGTTCTCCACATTTATAACAGTTTTTTTTTTTTATATTGATTGGAAGTTCTATATATGATGAACCTCCACTATTTATTGGATCAAATTGATTTATATTAACCTTAAACAAAAAAAAATCACGTAAAATGAGAATTAAATCAAAAAATCAACCAACTCACTTTTAAATATAAAATTTTACTGAGCGCTTTTCCACTACCGCGTTCTTGAAATTCTCCTATTTGTGATAGAATAGGTTTTCCAACAACTTCCAAGAACCACTCGGTAAGATCATCAGATAACGTTACTGGTTTCATTTTAGAATGATGAAATATATCAGCTTCAATTGTCACACCATTTTTTTGTAATGTATACTGACAAGCTAATTCACAGTTAAGCTTTACTGAAGCACGATGAAGATATATAAACTCTCCTACTTTGCCTATCAACAGTAATAAACACTCTTCTAAAAAAGTTTTGGGATCCAATAGATGATCATTATTATTAATTCTACCACAAAAGATGCGATTTTGAAACTTGAATGAACACGTTCCCATACAACCATTTTTAGTTTGTCAAAACTGCAATTATTGATAAAAAACAATGTAACTATATTGTAAATCAAATTATTGTCAAAACTATTGTTATTCATAAACTCATTGCAACTATCTAATCACCAAATTAAAAGTGGGTTACTTCAAAATATCCATTTATTTATATATAAAACCCAACAAATTATCATACAAAAATTTCCTACTCTTGTCATTAGGAAGGAAGTCGTTATCTAATAGTTTCTATCATTTCCACCATATACTCTTACTGAAGGAAATAAGTATGTCGTACATATTTTCAATATTCATATTGATCATATTATATTTTATTTCGAGAGGAGGTTACTATCTTCCATTCAATTTTTTAACAAAAAACATCCTCAAATGAGCAGGAAATTATTATTCAAGTTTACATTTCTGAAGCGTAAGTTTTTAGTAATTTTTTTTTTCTTAGACAAACCTTATTTCAATTCACATAAAAATACTCTATATAGAACAAAAAATAGCTGACCTATCTTTTTTCAATGAACTTGGATCTGCAGACTATATCAAACCGACAATACACCTAAACAGTTTAGAAGAAACAAAAAAGCTAAAAATTTTGAATACTCAAATTATCAATACTCGCTATGGAACAATGCTTTTGGTGAAAACCAAAGGTTTTAAATCATTTTTGCCTCCCAAATTTGGAGAATTAACAGAAGAACAAACAAAGAAATCAATTGATACTTTCTTTCATATAACAAAAAGAGACAATAATATGAGCATTTGTTTCTCTTAGCTATAATTATAGAATAATAAGTTTGAGGTTACATTATGGCTCCTAATTCAACCTATGTGTTCAAGAATCTTGATGAAATACATGAAACCGTGAACCTTTCTGTAAATTTAGGAACTGATGGAGAATGGAATGATTCAACTTCTTCTTCATCTGAAGACGATCCAAATATGAGCCACACCAATAACTATGAAAATATACATGTAGATGAAATACTACTTTTGAGTAACGATCAAATATTTGCGCATTGTTTTAATGGAAACCACATGACTAATATTCATCGATTATGGTATGTACCAACCAATCCACATAATTGGAATACGGTGCGAGTGTGTAGTAATTGCTCACTAAATTTTTTCAATGATACTGAATTGACTTCACATTTAGTAAATAATTTTTTAAGTCCTTCTGCTTTAGTGTCAAATCATTATTATTATACCATTCTAAAACAAGAACATAATGTCAAACTTGCTTATGAAATGTATGATTTTCTATGTGATCTTGATGATAATTATTGTTATTTTTGTTTGACACAACTATAAGCTTGTAACTATTGTAACTCTTAAACTGTATAAAAAATTGCTTAATACATAATCTGTAAAAAAATTACTTATCACTCTTTATTTTCTGTATTTTGTGTTATACTTGCGCAAATTAGTTGAATTTAACAAATGAAATGAAACAAAATTCAGTCTTTCACATAACAGTTGATCATTCAAGTTCTTATTCTTGTTGGTATAAGAAATTAAACCCCATTTTGAAAGTAGAAAAGAAATCATGGACCCTCCCAGTTTATGAGTCAAAACATAATACGTAATAAATTTATTAACATATATTTTTTTATAGCTTTACTTGTTCAAGTTTCATTTCTATTGAGAAGCGTAAACATTTTCAATTCTATCAATTAATAATACAACTTTTTTTTATAGCTACAAAATCACATCGACGAATATATTATTGGAAACCCAAATATTGATGCACAATTAATGTTCATAGGAGCATTACCAAATGTTGAAGGAACAGTTCTTCTATTTAGAAATAATCGAACATTATATATATTACGTTAGTTCTATTAAGTATGGATTTTATTATTTTGTATTCGAAAAAATGTCTTTTTTTTCAGAAGTTAGTATATTGCTACCAAATTAGAGTCAACCGAACCTAGATATAATAGAAATTGTTGATTCAGACTAACAATACCAATATTTTAATCAAATACCCTTATATATTTGAAATACAAGATAATAACTATATGTATAATTCAATACTCCATCTTTATATTACTTGTTTTCAGTTTCAAATTAGATTCTTAGAACAACCTTCACAAAAATTTGATGAAAAAAATAAAACAAGAAATTTAATTATATTCTTATCATTTCTCAAGACACTGTTACCAGGGAAAAAAGTATATCAAAATTCAAAAATGTGATCAAAATCAATAACTCACTACATATTCACAATATATATGATTTAATACTCCACCTGTACATTACCTGCTTTCAGTTGTAATTTTGTTTTGTAAAACCCTATACGAAAATTGAATAAAAATATGGTAATCATACAATTATAGAACCATATAGCACTCAACATTTCCAAATAAGTTGTGAAAAATATTCATATTTCATTTTGTTAATTGAATAAAAAAAAAATCTAATCATAACATTACCTGTTTCCACCTAAATCTGTTCCTTTTTTTCCTTAAAAAAATATTCATTCACTACTCTTACAAGAAACCAATAAAAAAAAAATTTGAAATAGGTAACAACCTATAAATGGTACTTCACGCTTCTAAATGAGTTGTCAAAAATAAATATCACAATTCACATATAAAATATAAGAAAAGAATAACATAAGGTGTTAATTCAGATGTAAATAGTAATCAAGTGTTGAAAAAAAGATTTATTGATTCATACTGTCAATGGATGTTCTAAAAAAAAGAGAAAAAAATTCAAAAAATCTCTTAATCACTTCAAAATGTACTTACATATACAAAAATTGTTCCTCCAGCCCGTCACAGCTAGAGGTTCCCCAAATTTTCAATTTCATCACCATATATTAGGGTGGCATGGGGCGCAGGCTTCTCAAAAGATATTTCATTAAAATCAGTCATCTAAAAAACAAACACTTTCAAAAATCGACTGTTAAAAAATAGAAAAACATTGTCACTCACGTTCAACTCCTTAATCAAGAACTTGTGGATTGCTAGCACTATTTGTACCTGTGCTGTAACTGAAACATATATTTTTGTCAGAAAATATATTAGCTTAGAACACACTTACAGCTTACAACTCATTTTGATGTCTTTCAAACATAAAATGATACGATAATAGTTTGCAAAAATAGAACAGATATGAAATTATCAAGAAATTTTATTATCGCACATGCCCATCCTGTATTCATTCTATCTTAAAAAAAAAACATAATTCCAGTTTCTATTCATTGTTCATCACTTCAAAGTTTCTATCAATTGGAAGGTATTTTTTTTTACAGTTTGAACTACTCATTCATAGATGGCAGAGTATACATGCATCTGGAAAACTTCACATAGCTAGTAAAGAATAGTGACACGCGTTGCATACCTCGAAGAGAACGTTGACCAACGTCTTCAAGTTCTTAAGACGAAACTCAAGATGTTCTCTTATCAGTTCTTAAGACGTTGGCCAAGAAAACTCAAGACGTTCTTATCACTTTTTAAGACGTTCTTATCACTGATGACCTTGAGATTGAGCCAAATACTGCTTCTCATATCTACTTATGACATTGGTAGATCGAATCACGCCTGTTGAAAATTTAATTCATGAATTTGATGATGTACAGATAGAAATAGAATTAGCAGCTACCGATATCGATAATGAATATGAAGAACGCGAAGAGTAGGAATCGTTATATTACACGACATTATCTGAAGCTAAAGTTATCAAAACGGATAATGAACCGGTTATATAAGAGAGGTTGTCTCCTGTTGCATCAGGTGTAGTTAACAATATCAGTCGGGGTGGTGCTGATGTTGGAATAAGGTTACCTACGATTCAATTACCAAAATTCAGTGATTAATATCATAATTGGCTTGAATACCGTGATATATATGAAAGTTTGATACATAACAATGACGATATAAACACGATTAAAAAATTTCATTATTTGCGAGCTTCATTGGGTGGTAATGCAGCTCAGGGTATCAAATTTTGTGCTCAAAATTACTCTGTGGCCTGGGCTACATTGGAAGAACGATTTAATAATACAGCATTGTAAGTACATAACAACAATCACTCACTGTTCGATCTAGAACCTATTCAAAAAGAATCTGCCTATTGAAATAAGAGAGTTAATTGATGATATCTCAAAAAGTCTTCGTTCGCTAGAACAATTGGAGCAGCCAGTACAGCATTGGAACACACTGATAATTTACATGATAGGATCGAAGCTAGATAGTAATTCAATACGCGATTGGGAGAAATATAAAGATGACAGACAAGATGATAAAGATGGTAAAAATATAATAGTGATAATCAGAAATTGTGAATAGAACTCAACATCTCCAATATAAATTTTAAATTATTTACTTCCTTATTACGTCCTAAACTCAAGAACAAATCGGTCCCACGTTGGGCGCCAATTTATTACGTTCAAAACTAGGGTAGCGACCCTACCCTTCAAAACTGACGAGCTCAGTACTAAAAAAAAAAATAATCAAAATGATCCCAGGGCCGGACTGGGTAGTTGTGAGGTTAGCTTTCCAAAAATACAAACTTTACTGAAAACAAATCTACTGGACGCTACGTAAGCTAACTCTAGATAAAACAGAAAATAAGGGCGCCACGCAATTGTTAATTTTTCCGTCCTCAGGCACACAACTGCGAAAGTACCTGTAAAAGAAAAGATGGTAGGATGGACGGGTAGAATATTGGGTTGTAGGATAATTAGATCTTTTGGCGTCGATCAAGATGCCGCAGAACATAAAATAAAACAATATCTCAAACAGTGATACTTACACCAGCTGAAAGGAAAACACTAAGTAAAATCACTATCTGAAAATTGAAGTGGTAGGTATTCTTTTCCACAAAATAAATGATAATCAAATTTACCCAAATAGCAAATATTTAATAAAGCTCAAAATTCAAAAATGAAATAAAGTAAATATTGAAAAATTACAAAGAAAGGTAAAATAAATTAATGTAAACAAAATGGTGGCGATTCGCGTCCCAACGCAGACTTCAACAAGTCCTAACTGAACAAAAACGTCTATAAACCTACTCCAGGAAAAAGTACAAAATAATGAAAAGCAGGCCCTAGATCGATCGACCTGGTTCACAACGGGACGTAGCGTTTATAACGTGAACAGAAAAAGCATAAAAAAGAAAAAAGGCAACGACGAATGCCCACCGCAGAATTACACAGTAAAAAAAGTAAACAAAAGTCGTGGTGAAGCCACGAGGTGCTTAATTAGGCTGATAGCACTCACAAAAAAAAGTCTGAATATAAAAAAACTGAACCACTTAGCTGGCGACGTCGCTGGAGATCCCTACTGACTTGTCTGCCTGGCGTCTGGATCTCGGCCTTCAGGTCTAATTTTGCTGGATTCCAGGTGGTCAGGAAAAGCCAGGGTGGAAGTGAGGTACTCCCACAGTATGTGCCTTGGTTTCGGACGACGACAAATCGCAGGTGGTAAGCGATTTTAAGTAAAACGACCACTCACAATTTAAAATAATCCCCAACACGTGGGCTGCTCCGCCGAACAAAACAAATGGCCAAGCTGCCCCAAATATTCGGCCGGAGCACAGCTTATCCCAAACGAATCCCCAACTTGGGCTTGCACACGCAAAAAAAACTTTGGAATAAGCCCACAAAATTGTAGTGGTAAAAACAAAAATAAATAAATGTACGTCTGTCCTACACCAGGACTTAAGGCTGACTATCTTCAATTAAGTCAAATCCGGTCGGTTTGACTTAATTGAAAATAAAACGTTTTTCAATAAAAAAAAACCTTGCGGGCGCCTCAGTACTAAGATTCAAAAAAATAAAACGTAACGTCACTGCCTGCAGCGCGCGCATTGCAGCAGCGACAATTTAAAACAAAATCTTCAACTAAAATTAATTAATACATGTAAACAAAAACACGCGTTCAATATAACCAAGAAAAAAACTGAGCTTAAAGAAGAGAAAAGAAACGGAACTAAAGATTGAAATATGAATAAAACTATAGAATATGAACTCAAAACTAAAAGTAAGTACATAAAGTAAATGAAATTGAACCCAAATTAACCCAAACTATATTTTAGAATCTAACCCAGCAAAAAAGTGACCAAAAGCCAAATTGGCACGTAACATCCTATTTTTACATCAACAATACAATAATAAACATTTTTTTATATATCATGAAAACTTGATCTTTAAGTAAATCAAATTTATATTTCAACATTCCCCCTTAAATTTGATTCACTGAAAAACTCAATTCTGATTTTTTCACAGTTTTTATAATGTTTTGCAAGATTGAGGCCTTCAATTATAATATCAGCTATCATATTTTCAGTTGATATATAATGTACTGCAAGTTTGTCATTAGCTACCATTTCTCTAACAAAATTGTAACGTTCATCAATATGTTTACTTCTCGCTGAATATGTACTCTCTCTACATTAATCAATGGCACTTTTATTGTCCCAGAAAATGATAATTTTGTCTGATATTTCATTTTGTAACAATTCATTTTTCAGCATTTTCAACCATAGAGCTTCTTGTACTGCTGAAGCCAGTGACATATATTCAGCTTTACAAGTAGATAATGGTACTGTGGTTTGTTTTAAGGCATTCCATGATGATGGTCTTCCTTGAAACTGGAAAATAGAACCAGTAATAGATCTTCTTTGATCAACATCACCACGCCAGTCAGCATCACAATATGCATGAAGATCTTGGCACGCATTCTGGCTGAATTCTAATTCAGCTGCACTGGTTCTTTTTGAATAACGAATATTTTTTTTTACTGCGTTTCAATGCTCAATACCTGGATTATTATTAAAACGTGGAGCTAAATTCATTGCATAAGCAATATCAGGGCGAGATACTTGTGCAGCATACAAAAGTGATCCAACCGTCTCCTGATATGGTATTTTTCCCATTTCTGTCAAGTCTACATTTTTAATAGGACTTGAGTCTGTAGAAAGTTTCTGATTAGGAACTGTTGGGATCGACACAGGATTGCAATCGGCCATATCGAAACCAAGTGAGAATATTTTCTATATATTTCTCTTGATCAATCCACAATTTTCCTTCATTACGATCCCGTGTAATTTGCATAGTTAAGACGAAACGAGCTTGTCCAAAGTCCTTAATTTTGAAAGATTCCATTGAGTTTTGCTTCAGGTCATTTTCCTACTCAATATTGTTGGAGAAAAATAGCAAATCATCCACGTGAACTGCAACAAGAATCATTTGTTGTCCTCGAATTTTGAAATAAACACATGGATCAATTTAAGATTTTGAAAGTCCAAAATTTTTGAGCGCTGCATCGAGTTTGTTATTCCAAATTCTACTTGCTTGTCTTAATCCATATAGAGATTTTTGAAGACGGCAATCTTTGTAATTTTTCACATATTTTTCTGGCTTTACCATGGAAATTTCTTCATCTAATTCACCTTGAAGAGAAGCTGTTACAGCATCAATTCAATCAGTGTCCAGATCAAACTCCACAGCTATTGCTAATAAGAAACGGATTGAGCTGTATCTAATAGCAGAGGAATACGTTTCTTCATAATCGATCCCTTTTTTTTGTGCACAGCCCTTTATGACCAACCTTGCTTTATATCGAATAATGTTACCGGATGAATCTTTCTTTGTTTTGAAAGCCCACTTGCAAGCAATAGGTTTTCTCTCTGATGGCGAATCAACCAATTCCCAAGTTTGATTTTTAATAAGAGATTGATACTCACTTTCCATTGCATCTATCAAAAATTTTCTATCAGATCGACTGTATGCTTCTTCAATCGAAACAGGATCATTACTGTGAGCTTCTTCAACCGAAGCAGGATCAATAATTTGGATCGTTCTTGCATTATAAGTTATAAAATCATCCCATTTTGAAGGTTTCGGCTATCTCAAAGATCTACGAATATCATTTGTTCCGCTATGAATGATAGATGATGGAGAAACAAGGCCTTCGGTATTTTCTGACAGAATCGCAGTTGGATTTTCAACTTCTGTTACTGTTGATTCATCATTTATTTTTAAGAATTCAACCGGACGATTGAGAACTATCGATGTTGACGGAATCTCAGCAACATTTTTCTCTTCATCAGTTGTTTGATCTTCCACGGAATCAGCTGATACTGGAATTACATCAGAATAATTAATCTTAGGCAATTTACGTACCTGATGCTCCAGATGTTGATTTTCAAAAAATACAACATCGCGACTGATGTAAACTTTTTCCGTATTTGGATCGTAAACGCAGTATGCCTTAGATTCGTATCCTGGAAAGATACATTCTTAAAATTTTGGATTAAGTTTATGTCGCATCTGTTTAGGAACATGTATATGAACGTTGTAACCGAAATCACGAATTCGGCTCAAATTTGGATTTTTACCAGTTCACATTTCTTCTGGCGTTATATTGTCTAGCATGCGATTTGGAGATCTATTCATAATATATGCCGCAGTTGAAACTAGTTCCCGCCCAAAACGACTTTTCCAATCCTGCATCAAAAAGCATACATCGTGTTTTTTCAATTATTGTACGATTCATCCGTTCTGCTAAACCATCTTGTTCAGGTGTGTAGGGTGCAGTGGTTTGATGTTTAATGCCAGATTCACGCAAAAATGCTTTGAACGGAGCATTACAATACTCAGTATCATTGTCGGTGCGTAGAGTCTTGATGGTCTTCTTTGTTTCATTCTCTACTTCGCTCTTGAAATTCTTAAATAATTCGAAAGCTTCTATTTTTCATGATAATATATGAACCAAAATCTTTTTTGAGAAATCATCAACAAACAGCATAATATATTGAGCTCCTCCAAGTGACATTGTCTCAATTGGTCCACATAAATCAGAGTGGACGATGTCTAAAATATCAGATGCTCGTGTTCCAATATTTTTAAATGAATGCCTTTTTTGTTTTCTCATAAAGCAAATCGAACAATTGGCAATAAGTTGTTGACCATCGTATAGTCTACATCCTTTGTTATCAAATTCAACTTTCTCCCCATTTTTGACTATTTGACTAACGAAAAGAAGATTTGCACATAGCTCTGGGACATATAATACGTTCGAAACCATTTTTGTTTCGATTTTATTGTTGACTTCAACATCTATCTTAACATTGCCCATTCCTTCGATTTTCATCGGTGAGTGATTAGCGGTCATAACACCATTGACTTCAGGAGTAGATAAATCTAAAAAAAACCCCTGTTCACGAACCATGTGAGCTGAAGCACCCGAGTCGATGTACCATTCTGAGGGATTCACTGTACAAATAAGTGATAAGAATAAAGAGGAAACACTTTTCCCACCTGAATTCTGACTGTTCTTCCCTTTCGACTTCCGCTTTCCACATTGATTGGCGTAGTGACCATATTTATTACACTCATAACATCGAACAATTTTAAGATCACGCTTCTTTGGAAATTTCTTGCTTATCAAAGCAACGCTCTCAGAGCAACATTTGGTCTTAATATCTTGTAGCAATTTCGACTTGATACTATCGGCTGAAATAGCAATACCGGATGCCTCTATGCCCATAATCATTGGTCGATAATCATCAGATGAACCGGCAAGCAACAAAATCTCGATCCATTCGTCAGAAACATCAAATCTTATTTCTCGCAAACGATGCGCGGTTGTAGTTATTTTATTGACAAAATTTTCAATGCTTTTACAATCATTGAGACGCGTTGTAATCAATTTACGTAGTAAACCGACTTTCTGAGTTAGACCAGAATCATCAAAAGCTTTTTCTAAATTATCCCAAGCCTCTTTTGCTGTTTTAGCGGTTTGTACATGAATAAAATTGATTGGTTCAATCAGCAAAATAATTTCTGTTCTTGCTCGGATGATATTTGTTTCAACAAGATCTACATCAAGCAGGGCTTTCCATAATGATTCATGTTCAAGATACGCTTGAACTGCAAACTTCCAGGAACCATAATTTCCGCGACCTCTTAGTTTTTCAATTGGAGCATGTACTTGTGACATTTTTGAAGCATTAAATACAATTATAAACTATAATGCGGCAACTGGGCCCATAACTAATTGTAATAATCAGAAATTGTGAGTAAAACTCAACATGTTCAATATGAATTTTTAATAATTGTGTCACTTTTCATTTTGGCATCAACAATACAATAATAAACATTTTTTTATATATCATGATAACTTGATCTAAAAGTGAATCAAATTTATATTTCAACAAATATGCTACCATTAAGCAAGCTGAAATCATTCTTGAAATCTAGAGCAGATTTACTTGAAACGTTATAATAAAAAAATGTTGATCGTAAGTTCAGCAGACAAGCTAGTGATAGCTCAAGGTCTTCCGTTACAAGTCACGCTAATTGTATAGTGTGTAAAAAGGATCATTACATTACGAATTGTCCAGAGTTTTCGAAATTAACTTTTGAAGAACGTCAAGCGCGTATTGAAGAGCTTAACCCTAGGAGGTGCAATGAGGTCTGGCCAGACCTATTTGAAATTCAATGCTCAATTACTCTCTCCTCAACAATAATTGAGGACTGAAACTTGTTGAATTCTATAAACTCGACTCGTTGAATCCGATGAGACCATCTTCAAAGTGATTTCGACATATTCAAAGCAAAAAAAATCGATTTTATTGTGATTTATCTTAAATTGACCTATGGGGTCTGACCAGACCTAGACGAATTCTGATATTTTCAAATATGATAGACTTATATCTGGTGTTGTGATAGGCAAGGGCAGATATTTATAATTGAAGAAGCAACTTTTTCATCCTTTAGTAGTATTTAGTTAATAAATATTCATGAGAGAAACATAGAATCATCATTTTTCATATTTTTTTGTGAATGTTCTATATTTTCTTCAATTTTCATTCATGTCATTACTAAATGTGTCATTGTGATGTGCGCCGTGATGTGACACTATATAGATGGAGCAAATAAAGTAAATATAGTTTTGAATCATAAAAAACGCCTCCAAGATTCAACTGCAGCTATTCGAAATGAATATAAACAGAGTATGACAGGTTTTTCATATATGGAGAAGAAGGAAGACAAACATCAATTCGAAGGTTTTTTCAATCGATAGGTCAAAATTTGCATTTGTATAAATATGGTGTATACCCTGTGCCAAGTCGAATAATCAAGCTAATTATCATTTTTTTTCTCCTCCTCACACCCACACACATAAACACCCACTGCCACCCGCACAGTCCATTCAATCATTTACTAGATTGTTCAACACTAAAATACACTTGTCAAGCCTTATACAAAATTCTTACAAGTCACATAACAATAAAACTCGGTGAAGGTCTGGCCAGACCTCATAGGTTCATTTAGCGTCAAACAAGTCACTGCCCATCCTAGGGTTAAAGTATGTTTCGATTGCTTGAAATTCGCACATTTCTCTAAAGTATGTAGATCTAAACCGTGTGAATGGTGCAACAAAAAACATCATTATTACATGTGAAATCTGTCATAAAATCGGATGTTGATAACGAGATAAAAAAAAAATAACGAAACTACGGATGAAAAGATAACTTTGAGTACGTGCAATGGGTTTAGTAAAGCAGTGTTATTATCAACTGCAATGTTGCATATTAGGGATAAAAATGGAAAGGTTTGAACAGCACGAGCATTGCTAGACTGTGGGTCTCAGAGTAGTTTCATTCCAGAAGATTCACGTGAACGGTTGAATTTGGAAAAAACTGATATCAAGTTATCAGTAATCGCGTTGAATAATATAAATTTACAAATGAAATATAAATGTAAAACAAGAATCGAATCTATGCATGGAACATTCTGGCGCGGAATGAATTTTCTTATTGTTCCACAAATCACTGGTCATATACCAAATGTCACGATGGACGTCACTGGTCTAAATATACCGCGGAACATGATACTTGCTGATCCGTCATTTCATAAATCTGGAAAAATTGACATTTTGTTAGACGCGGATATCTTTTGGAGTATTATACGTGCAGAAAAAAAAACTTAGGGTCTCACAAACCAGTATTACATAATACTGAACTGGGTTGGTTAGTGTCTGGACCGGTATAGAGATAGCAGATATAGGTAGTGATTCAGTGCACTATAGTTTTCTATGTAACAATGTTTTGCAACAAAGCTTAACTCGGTTCTGGGAATTAGAGGAAATTTTCCAGAAAAATAGATTGTCGGACGATGAGCAAAAATGTGAGGACCATTATGTTGGACATTTCAAACGAGGTGAGACAGTTAGATTCGTAGTATCATTGCCATTTAAAACTTCGTTAAATAAATTGGGAGACTCATATAACAAACAGAAAGGCGATTTTCAGCGTTAGAAAAGAGGTTGGAAATTATTCCAATGTTGAAAAACATGTATAGTGAATTTATGAATGAGTATTTACAATTAAGACATATGAGTCTTGTTGAGAATGATGACAATGCAAAATATATATTCTTCATGCCACACCATGGAGTTCTAAGAAAAAATAGCTTGACTACAAAACTACGTGTTGTGTTCGATGCGTGAGCATCGACTTCATGAGGCTATTCGCTGAATAATTTATTGTTAAATGGTCCTACGGTACAAAGCGACTTATTTTCGATCTTGCTTCGTCTTCGCGAATATGCGGTTGTTGTTGCCGTCGATATCGAGAAAATGTACTATCAAGTAATAATTAATGCAAGTGATAGATTGTTACAAAGAATTATCTGGCGCAATGAGAAATCTGGAAACTTGAGTGAATTTAATTTAAATACGATCACTTACGGTACTACGGCAGCACCGTTTTTGACTATTCGAGGTTTAGTGCAGGTAGCTTATGATAAAGTAAAGTTATATCCTCGAGCGGCGCAGATAATAAAAAATGACTTTTACGTTGATGATATGTTGACCGGATTCGATAATATAAAAACGGCCGAATCAGTTATTCAAGATATTGTGCATGTATTGAAATGTAGTGGATTTCATTTCCACAAATCCAGTGTCTTCAATAATATGCAAGTTGATAGCACAAATAACAAAAATAGGTTTGTACATTTTTCAAGCAATGAGGATGCTAAGAAACTCGGAATTATTTGGTGTCCAAATGATGACATTTTAAGATACAATGTATCAAGTGACATAATGAATGTACAGAAAGCTATAAGCAAACATGTGATATTATCCATTATATAACAAATTTTTGATCCCTTAGGTGTTAATGGGACCGTGTATTATTCTGGTTAGAATTATGCTTCAAGAGTTGTGGTTGGAGCAATTATCTTGGGACGATTCTATTCCAGACAGTTTGAAGAATGATTGGCTGAAATTTTCCGAACAATTAACAATGTTGAATGAAATTCGAATAAAGCGTCATGTTAGTGAAGAGAATGTGATGTCGATTGAAATTCATTCTGACGCTTTCTTATATGCTTTTGGTGTTTTTATTTTCTTAAAGACAATAAATGAATCAGAGAGTACACAGGTACATCTTTCATGTGCTAAAAGTAGCGCCTCAGAAGACAGTTACCATACCAAGGTTAGAATTATGTGCGGCTTCAATGTTATCTGGACTTTTATGTAAAGTAAATGAATCTTTGAAGTTGAACATAGATGCTTTTACATTATGGTCTGATTCAACAATTGTTTTAAGTTGGCTCAAAAAACAATCTTACTTCTTGAAAACGTTCGTTGGTAACCGGGTTTCAGAGATACAAGAACTTACGGGAAATATACAGTGGCGTTATGTTTCAAGTAATGATAATCCAGCGGATGTTGTATTTCGCGGAGTTTTACCAAGTGAAATAATCAATTTAAAAAAGTTGTGGTTTGGGCCAACATGGTTGGCTAAGACGGAATCGGAATGGCAAAAATTTGAGTATAAAACAGTTACTGAATTACCTGAAAGAAGAGAGTTTGTACAGTGTCTGAATCTTACCGATGAAAATGGTTTTAGGTATGAGAATTATTCTAGCTTGGCACGATTACAACGAGTTGTAGCCTATGAGACTTGAATTTAATTGCAAGCACAAGATTGATAAACACAAAGGCTTCTAACTACAGTCGAATTGAATGAATCTCTTTCAAGATTGAAAAAATTATTGCAAAATCGGGCATTTCTAAATGAGATTTAATGCTTACAAAGAAAAACTCCAGTTAAAATCAAAAGTAGACTGATTGCATTGAACCCATTTCTAGATAACAATAGATCGTTGCATGTAGGTGGGAGATTGGATAACTCTGAATTCAATTTCGAAGAAAAACATCCTCTTATTATAGATAACAAAGATCATTTAACGAAACTAATTTTTGAAAATGAATACAGAAGGTTACTACACGCAGGTTCTCAATTATTATTGTCAAATATTTGCGATAAATATTGGCCTTTGTCGGGCAGAAATATAGCTAGGAAAACTGTGCATAACTGCATTGAATGTTATCGAATGTCACTGGAAGTATCACAGCCAATAATTGGTAACTAACCTCGAGAGCGACTAAAGACAAACTCGCCATTTAGTGTAACGGATACATATTATGCTGGTTTATTTATGATTAAAAATAAGAAAGGACGAGGTTGTACAACATCAAAATGTTTTGTGTGCATTTTTGTGTGTTTTTCTATGGAAGCTATACATATTGAATTAGTAACCGAATTAAGTGGAAATGTTTTTATACTCGCTCTAAGACGTTTCGTGGCGCGTAGAGGTAAACCAATCAAAATCTTTTCAGATAATTGGACAAATTTTGTAGCAGCAAACAGAGAGCTCAAAGATTTAATCACTTTTTTAAATTGTAACAAACATGAGTTACAAGAAACGATTGCTGGTGAAGGTGTTGATTCAGAATTTATTCCTCCCCATTCGCCACATTTTGGAGGACTATGGGAAGCTGGAGTAAAGCCTATAAAATATCATTTGAAACGTATAGTAGGGATTAAACTTCTCACATTTGAGGAGTTTTATACTCCTTTAGTACAAATTGAGTCAGTTGTCAATTTGCGTCCCTTGTCACCATTATCATCTGATCCACAAGATCTTACACCCCTTACACCGGCTCACTTTCTGATTGGAAGATTATTAGCGTCCATTCCTGAGGAGAATTACAAAGACAATTCTGAGAGTCGGTTGTTGTGCTATTAGCACATTCAGAAAATTATTCAACATTTTTGGGAGCGGTGGCAAGAGGAGTATATTTTTGAGCTCCAATTGCGTCACAAGTGGCAACAGCATCAAAGTGAATTGAAAGACAATACCTTAGTTTTAGTGAAAGAAGATAATTTGCCTCCAATGAAGTGGCGATTAGGCAGAATAGTGTCAGTGAATCCTGGTAAAGATGAATCAGACCGAGTTGCAGTTATAAAAACTCAAGATGGCACCATTGAAAGATCATCCGCCTAAATTTGTCCTTTACCAGAGCCCTAAGTGACATTGATTGAAGGCCCAGCCTTGCAAGGCGGGGGAATATCTATGATTATGATTCTAGGGACCCTAGTTTTTAGTTTGGTTTATTTGATTGTCATGGTTTGTTTGGTTTTTTGTTAATAATATGAGAAAATTCTGACAATATAGCACAACGTTTGACTGTGTAGTGTGTATTCAAAGAATGAAGTTTATTCATACAAAAATAGAAAATACAGTCCATTTATATCAATTTTAAACAACCTGACCGTAGAAATTTTTTTGAATGAGAATTTCATCAGAGATCCATCTTCATCCTCTTCGGTCAAATCACGTGAAGCAGATCAATATTTCTTCTTTGTTAATATCACTCGATATTGATTCAGAGTTTGTTACTCATCAATCCTGACGTAGTGGAAAGAATCATAATTCTATTATTCCAAAAAAAAGTTCTTGCGAATAAGTTTATAAGAGATACAAGAGGAAACAATTTTCTTTCTCTTCTTTATCGTTGTTCTATGCTCCGGTAACTTGTAAGGCAACCACCAAATGAATTTCCACTTGAAGAGCACCCAACATAATTGTGACATCAAGACAGTTATTGGCTTTGACTTCCATCGTGAAACAGATGCTTCCACGTGAACTGCTCAAAAATTCTAGAAACGATCGTATCTGTTCATCTTCTTGATTCAAAAGGATGAAGGTATCATCAACATATCTTAACCAAGTCTTGGACTTTGCTTGAGTTGAGTGCAAGGCCAATCTCTTGAAGGACTTCATGTAGAGATTAGCGATGACTGTTAATAATAGCGATTCCATGCGTAAACCATATTTTTGTCGATAGAAATGATTATTTACTTGAAAGTAGGAGGTTTGTAGACAACATCTCAGAAGTCCTATTATAATATAGGAACTGAGATGTTTGTGCGCTTCATAAGATCTTCGTCTCCTACAAGTCTTTTCTCGATGACTTTCATGGCTTCATTTATTGGAGCATTGGTGAACAGACTTTCAACGTCAAAACTCACTGAACGATCTTCAGATTCTATCTCGATAGTTTTCATCAATTCCAGAAAGTGTTTGGAGTCTCCCACAAAACTTGAGCTCCTCCTCATCAATTGTGATAATATTGGTTGAATTATAGCACGGTGAGTTTCAGGGTCTAAGAGATAGCAAAATCAGTTATTGTCGAGTTCATTTTTTGTCAGGGTTAAGCATTCCTAATAGAACTTATGACTGAAATCGGTAGCGAATGTTAAAAGCTTCAGGAAAAAAACAAGGTACCACCCCCTGTCCTGTCCAGGAGAATGGCAGCTACCTCTAAGTGTGACCTGTTTTCATCTTCAATTTCCTCTATGAATATTATTTTTTTATCTGTTCTGGACAGGACAGAGACAGTACTCTAGTTTGTCTTGAAGTGCTTGACCTTCGCTATGGATGCAAACACTAGCGTTTATTGGCAGAAATATAATTAAATCAGGTACAGGATTGAGTATAAAGATACCTGATCTAATTTAAACTTCTAAGCCAGGGAAATAATAACCAATCCTTCCTACAACGTTCATCAAGTAAAAAGAAAAGCTGTGTGTCGTATCAATTATTTTATTCATTTAAAGATTACTGAAAGCCTGAGAGCCAACCCAGATAAATTTTTATCTCAACAATTGAACCGTATGGTTCATTTACTTATTTATTCATTATCTATTCAATCGTTCATTTATTTATTCATCTATTCATCTATTTATCAATTCATTCATTTATTCATTTATCTATTTATCCATTTATTCATCCATTTATTCACTTATTTATTCATTCATCCACTCATTCATTTATTTATTCATTTATTCATTCATTCATTCATTCATTCATCTATTCATTACTTTATTCATCTATTTATTTACTCATTCATTAATTTATTAATCCAATAATTATTTCATTCATCTATTCATTCATTTATTAATTGGGAAAACCACCCTACAAGACTGATGTCCCAATTACAGAGGGATATGAAATATGATAACAATATACATAAGAAAAGAAAATATTATGCAAAATTGTTCGGATCATGTTACTCAAGTACAAGTGAACTTAACATTTGAATGTTGCAAGTTTGTCGAATCCAATATCAATATCAGTGTCCTTACTAATGTCGTTAAAAAAAGAGCACATACGGTATTTGGCTTCAACCATTCGAAAAGCAAAGAGGTACTTTCGTCTGGTATTACTGGTGCAAGAAATACGAGACTTTATAAGGGACAGAAGGTTGGAGTCATTCATTATATTGTTATTCAATTTGAAAAGAAATGCACATGATTGTAAAACTCTAATATTTTCCAATGCCAGTAGATCAAGTTCCATAAGGGCTTTGGACTAGTGGAAATCATCATTCAAAGAAGCAACCAAATTAAATAAATGCCAACAGTATCTGGGAAATATTTTTTAAACTGCCTCTATTGCACTTATAGAATTTTTGTACAATAGATTACAAATTAGAGAATGATATTCTAGTTTCGCACGGATTAAACAGTTGTATAAAGACATAATAGTGAGACGGTTGTGGAAATGGCGACAATTTCTTATAATAAATCCCAAACTTCTATATGATGGCCTGACGATATCATCCACATGATAATTAAAGTGACATTTTGGATCAAAAAGAACACCTAGATCCTTGTACCGTGTAATCCTAGACAATGTAGAATCGCCCATAACATAATTATGATCGAGGTGTTGTTTCATAGAGTATGTCATCACATTGCACTCATTAATATTAAATTGAAGTTTGTAGGTTGAAGACCAACTTAACAGATTATCAATATCTTCTTAGAGCAGACTGCAATCATGTGCAGAGCTTATTATTTCATAGATTTCAATATCTTCAGCATAGAGCAAGCATTGGGAGTGATTGATAGAATCAGTGATATCATTGATAAATGAATTAAATAGAAGTGGCCTGTGTCTACTTCCTTGGGGAACACCAGATGCGGCAGTGAAGGGAAGTGATTCATAGTTATTCGAATAAACATACAGATTACGACTTGTCAAATACAGGAGAATAGGATCAGTTAACTCTTGAGAGAAATTGAAGTTGTATATGAGTTTGCGAATGAGTTCAGAATGATTAACGCTATCAAATGCTTTCGAGAAGTCTGTGTAGATTATCAACCTGAGCATTATTTCGCAATGAATTTATAGTAAATTGAGTAAATGTTAAAAAATTGGTGGATGTCGGTCGTCCCTTAATGAATCCATGCTGACTGTCAGATATATTGACACTCACCACCGTATATATGTGTCTATATAGTATTTTCTCAAATACTTTTGGAATATTCGATAAGATAGCTGAGGGTCGATAATTTTTAATATTATCAGTATCAATAGAAGTAGTGGATAATGCTGACTGTTGGATGATATGAAGAAAACGAAATTTGGGAATTCAGTCAAGAGCTTTATTTGAATTCTACTCTACAGTTTCGGTCCCACCTGGACCATCTTCAGGAGTGCTAAATTGTACAAAAGTGTGAACATGAGGGACAAAATCACGAAGTGAAATGAACAGTGTACTTACAATAAAATTAATGCGTGTATGTGTTGACATCTGTGTGTGGTAATAAGCTAAATAAAAGTCGGAGTAATAAAAATGAGGAAAACAATCATGTTTTCGGTCACAAATTCTAAAATAAAATATTTAAAATATTTCAAAAACAGTGCTAGGCAACAACTGACGGTTATAAAAGACCAAGACTGAGTGCTTGTTGAATAAGGTGTTTGCCCGCGAAATACGGAAAAGCAGAATCACACAGGTCGATAACAGTCAGGTGATGGGGTCAACCATTGGATAAGAGTCACATCAGGATATCAAGGGATGCAAGACATAGAAAAAAAACTAAAAACCGACGAAACAAAAACATTCAAATCATTTCAAAATGTTATTATACATAGTGCTTAAGGCTAAAGTGTCAGTTTTTCTCATTGATATTATTTTTGTCCTGTTTTATAAGTAGCATTTCAAGTGTTAGTCTTTTATTAAGAATAGCTTGATTCTGTGGAATGCGTGTGGTTGCAAAATCAGAAGAATGTTTGGTCTTGATACAGTGACTAACCAACGCACATTTAGGACCATCTTTTTTGCATTTTCACAATTGCGTTTATGTTCATTCAAACGTGTTTTTAAATACTGCTTGGTTTGACCCGTGTAATGTAAAATACAATCATTACATGGAATTTTGTAGATCAAGTTAGACCTCATGCTCATATCCGTTTTATCTTCAATTTTGGAAAATAAATTACCCACTATTTTGTGTTGCTTGAAACAAATTTTAATCTTATCATTGTCTTCAAAAACTTTCCTAATATTATCACTTACTCCATCTATGTATGGAATAGTGGAATACTTCACTGTCAAAGCTGATCTGTTGACATTTGTCATGCTAGACTGTAAACAGCTGTTGATTTGATTTTTTATGCCGTTAATGATACCCCACGAATATTTATTTGCACATAGTCTGTCAATTACTGTATTATTTACTTCATTGTGATATATTTCAGATGTGAGATGTATGGCTTGTGAAAAAAGATTTTTTGCCACAATAATAAGTTGATTTTCAGGATGGTTCGATGTGAAATTGAGGTACCTAGTACTAGCGGAAGGCTTATTGTACAATTTAGTTGTGATATTACCATCATTGTCTCTAATTACTGACATATACAGAAATGGTAAGCAATTATTCATCTCAATATCTACTGTGAATGAATGTGTGCCTTGCAATTATTGGAAACAGTTAGAGTTTCATCTATTTTAGATTTAGGGACCGCTGTAATCAGATCATCAACATATTTTTTGATGAACGGAACCTCAAATGAGAGTACAGGCAGAACCTCATTCAGAACAAGATCCATCACTAGGTTAGCTACCACTGGAGACAATGATCTTCCCACCGCAGATCCGAATGTTTGTATGAAGAATTCACCATTAAATTGAAAATAGCAATTTTGAAAACAAAATATAATTGAATCTGATAACTCTTCCATTGGTATATCAGTACGCTGGAATATTATATTATATTTTTGTTCAACAGCCTTGATAACTTGACAAAGAAATCAGAACGTAATCAGGGTCTAAGGATACTTTCGTGATGAAATCATGAAATTCAAACGAATTACGGATGTAATATTCATCGTCATACAAATCACTGAGCAACCATGCTGAGAATTTGGTTGATTTATCGGTTGGCGAATTGTTACCAGAGACGATGTGGTGGAGAGAAAAGATTCAAGGTGAAACCACGTTGTTTGATGTTAAGTTTTTCTTGGTTATCGCATCTATGTATTCCTTACCAAATGAATTATTAACTAGTTTATTGTCAGCGTTCTGAATCTTCTTCGTCATATATGTAGTATATATATATATATATATATATATATATATATATATATATATATATATATATATATATATATATATATATATATATATATATATATATATATATATATATATATATATATATATATATATATATATATATATACATATATATATATATATATATATATATTCATATATAGTGGAAGGGTAGTAACAACCGACTAGTTGGAAGATAAAAATTGCAATTTCAATAAATTTTGAAACTTGTAGTGGTAGTAATTTAATTCAAATTCCGATATTTCGTGTACAATTTTGACACTTCTTCAGGGAAAGCAACACATTTATATATATATTCATATATATATATATATATATATATATATATATATATATATATATATATATATATATATATATATATATATATATATATATATATATATATATATATATTCATATATAGTAGAAGGGTAGTAACAACCGACTAGTTGAAAGATGAAAATTGCAATTTCAATAAATTTTGAAACTTGTAGTGGTAGTAATTTAATTCAAATTCCGATATTTTGTGTACAATTCTGACACTCCTCCAGAGAAAGCAACAAAATGGCGCTTATCAATATCACAAAGTCAATTTGGAAAAAAATATACAATTTTTTACTTACAATTGGTATACTGATATTAAGCATAACAACGTTTGTGAACCAGGAAGAATCTTCATGAATTTCTGACAGGCAAATGTGTAGACCAAGACAGTCCAAGATTAAAATATTATTTTAAGAAAGTTTAAGAGTAAAAATTTTTTAGATGTTTGATCACATTTTTACTTGATTGCACTGGCGAACAGAATACCACAACCCAGCTGCAAGCAACATATCGACATGCGCATGAGGCATTTACGAGACTAGAATCAGCGGGAAGTTTGAATTTATTAATATTATTTTTTAGATTGTAAAAGCCACGAGTAAATTGTGCTCAGGTTTTGCGTATCTGTTTTAGCATTTATTGCTATGTCAGAATACTTCTTGATATATAGTTGCTTTCGCGGCCAAGAATAACTGTTTTATCGTAGTCTACAAGATGTTTAGTTTCTTTGACATGGGTTTCTATATAGGTAACTATATATATATATATATATATATATATATATATATATATATATATATATATATACATATATATATATATATATATATATATATATATATATATATATATATATATATATATATATATATATATATATATATATATATATATATACATATATATATATATATATATATATATATATATATATATATATATATATATATATATATATATATATATATTTATATATATATATATATATATATATATATACATATATATATATATATATATATATATATATATATATATATATATATACTTATGTATATATGTATATATATACATACATATATATTGTAATGTTTATTGCTTGACGAATCAGTTTGTAATTGAATAATAGTCACTAATAACACTATATTTATTTATTTGTCCTTTAAGTCTAATTTAATCAAGGTCACAGATATTTATATTTCACTATTCATATACACTGTCCACTTTACTGTTACTATATATTATTTATTTCACACTACTACTCTCATTACTGCACTATCCTACACGTCTTTTGCTTGGCCTTATATAGAGAAATATTGTTTTCCCGAATTTTCGATTTCTTGACTCTTTCCATTTCTAGAAATCACTAGAGGCTTCTATTGGGTGGGATGATGTGCTGCGCCGCGGCGCGGCGTAAGGAACGACAAGAAGCTCCTCCCCCTACCACGTCGTCTTCACGAGCTCCCCCCCCACTCTCGCACGTCACACTGCCCTCTTCTTAAGAATGTTCCGTCCCGAAACACACCTTCATGTTCATGCCAGAATCGACACTTGCCGCCCTTGGTGTAACCAGTAGTTTGGTAGAAGTAGCAGTCGACAGTTTTTGGTTCGATCGGGCCTGCTGGGTGGAACCAGCAGACCAATATTTGAATTCCGCTGTTCTGGAATGTAACCTCTATCATATTTCGAACGATCTTCCAATCTAATCCATCCAGACCGCAGCCCAATTTTGGTATTGCCAGTTTCAGGATGTCGTTCTGCATTAAATGGCTTCGCATGTCTTGCAGCGTTTCCCACATGGAACGGTAGATTGGTTTATGATGAAATTTATCTTTCGTTACCATGTGGTAAATATAGCGTTCCTTGGTTGTCGTATTGTCCCTTAGACAGATGGTCTTCCCTACTGTAGGCTTCTGGTGTTCTGGCCTGCCAAACTTCTTCTTGAAAACTGCTGCTATCCCGCGGGACATCTTCAAATCTCCTGATACACAATGGGCCAAGGAGTAGTCGGTCGGGACTCGGAATAGATCTTGCTGCACTTCGGAAGTCATTCCGAATCGAGCCCGACGTCCACTTGAAAAAGTCTTCATGAACTCCCCAAATGAATCTTCCTGCGCATGAATCTTACGAGCACGGGCATCATTGAGATCTTTATTGTTGTCTCCTGCAAATGGTGCTAGCCGATTGAAGTGCACCACTCTTGATTTGCTCTTAGGGTTGCGTCGGATTCCATAGATTATGTCGTTAAATCTTCTGATAACTTCGTAAGGCCCTACCTAAGATGACTGTAATTTTGGAGACAGACCACGTCACCGCCCTAGGTTATAAAGCCACACAGAGTCTCCTGGTTGAGAACCCCCGTCTTGTGCCTTGACGTCATAGGTCTCTTTCATCCGGTCGCTGGCATTCTGGATGTTTATACGGACTCGGGAGTAAATATCGTCCATCTGACGCCTTAAATTGATGCCATAATCTTCACCAGCCAGGTCTTCTCCAGGTTTGCAGCCGAACTTTAGGTCGCATGGTGGCCGAAGCTCCCGTCCAAAAATAATTCTTGCTGGAGTCTGTCCGGTTGTTTCGTGTACGGATGAGCGGAAGGTCAAAAGGAACAGATAGAGATATTTGTCCCAGTCTCTCTGGTGACTAGAGACAACTTTGGCAAGGTGTCTGTTGATGGTCTTATTCATCCGATCCACCATTCCATCAGACTGCGGATGTAATGCAGTAGTTCTGGTTTTACGAATATTCAGTACTTCGCATATTCCTTGGGAAAGTGTGAATTGAAAGTTTCTTCTCTGGTCAGAATGGAGTTCTAAGGGTACGCCAAAACGACAGATCCAGTTCTTCACTAGGACGTCTGCAATAGTAGCGGCCTCTTGATTAGGAAGGGCATACGCTTTCACCCATTTACTAAAGTAGTCCATGACGACAACAATGTATTTATTTCCAACGTCTGATTTGGGAAATGGCCCTGATACGTCGATGGCTATCCTCTCGAATGAACTACCGACATTATACTGTCGCATCGGAGCTCTTGGTCGTTTCTGCGGTCCGTTGCTTGAAGCGCACGTAGTGCATTACCTGCACCATTCCCCAACGTCTTCTTTACAGTTAAGCCAATGAAACCGCTCACGAACTCTCTGCAGAGTCTTCGTTACCCCAAGATGTCCTCCACTCACTCCATCATGGAGATGTCTTAAGACCTCCGGAACCCGTCCTCTAGGAACGATCAGCTGTTCTCTACTCGTGGTTTCATCCGGATCTTTCAGGACACGTTTCAAGACGCCTTCATCCAGGATTATGGAATCCCATTGCGCCCAGTATGATTTGATCGTCGGGGAGTATGGTACCTCTTGCCATGTCGGTCTTGTTCCTTTCTTCTTCCATTCTTGAATAATTCGCATTTCTGAGTCGCTATTTATGTCTTTTTCTATCTCTTGTGGTTGCCAAGCATCGTCAATGACAGTTGTCCTGAACGCCTTCGCTTCAACCTTAGAGCAATGATGACAATCTCATGGACATGGTCGTCTTGATTTAGCATCAGCATTCTTATGTGCTGTATCGGCTCGATGTTCTATGCTGAAGTCGTAATCTTGAAGTCTTTCGATCCATCGAGCGACCTGAACCTCAGGATTCTTGAACTGTAGTAGCCATCTCAGAGCAGCGTGGTCAGTTCTTAACAGGAAATTCCTACCATACAAATATTTGTAGAAATGCTCGATGGACTTCACTACTGCCAGCAGTTCCCGTCTTGTGACACAGTAATTTCTTTCTGGCTTTGACAAAACCTCACTCTTTCTTGACCCTCCTGCAATTGGGACAGGACGCCTCCAATACCGATGTCGCTGGCATCTGTGTCCAGAACAAAACGTCCTTCCGTCTTTGGGTAACTCAGGATTGGTGCTTGGACTAGAAGTAGTTTCAGTCGCTCGAAAGCGACCTGGCAGTCTACATCTTAGCTGTATCTGCGATTATTCTCCGTCAGTCTGGTCAATGGTTTGGCGATATTGGCGAATCCATTAACAAATCTTCTGTAATAGGTACAGAGCCCAAGGAGCCAATGTTTATCTGCAGGTACTGGCCATTCTTGAATTGTCTTAATCTTTTCTGCATCAACTGCTACGCCTTCTTCGGAGACCACAAGCCCCAAATAGTTCACTCGTTTTTGAAATAAGTGACATTTCTTTGGACTAAGTTCCAAACCAGCTTGTTTTAATTGTTCAAATACCTGCTCCAGATTCTTCAAATGGTCTTCAGATGATTTTCTCATCACAATTACACCGTCCAGGTATACCAAGCAAGTTTTTCCCGATAGTCCTTTGAGTACGGTCTCCATAAGTCGCTCGAAGGTAGCAGGAGCATTACACAGACCAAATGGCATGACTGTAAGTTGCCACAATCCACTGCCGATGGTAAATGCAGTTTTTTCTTGGTCTTTCTCATCCATCGCTACTTTCCAGTATCCACTCTTGAGATCTAGGGTCGAGAAGATCTTTGACCCGGCCAGGGTATCTAAGGTGTCATCAATCCTGGGCAGAGGATAACTGTCCTTGTTGGTAACGTTATTCAACTGGCGATAGTCGACACAAAATCGTGTAGATTTGTCTTTCTTCTTCACAAGTACCACCGGAGAGGACCATGGACTGTTCGAGGGTTCAATGATGCCGTCTTGCTCCATATCTGGAATGATGACTTCAGCGTCTTCTCTCTTCGCAATCGGGAGTCGTCGTGGTGCTTGTCGAATTGGTCGTGCATTGCCTGTGTCAATTTTGTGATGGACAGTATTTGTTCTTCTTTTTCGCCCCTCACTGGTTTCAAACACCTCTTGGAATCGGCGTATCAGTTCTTCTGCTTGTGCGCGTTGCCGATTGTTTGATTGTTGACCCTTGGATAGTAATAGGGTCGTTAATTCCTTCGGAAGTTCATCGCAGTTGGGCTCTATCTTTGTGTCTTGTTTGGTGAGTTTTATTCTTGAGAGGCGTTCTTTCTCATGTTTGGAGTTATCTTTGGGTAGCATCTTCAAAGGCTTCTTGCTTCGACCTTTTGGATGACCTAGTTCTCCACAGTTCCAGCACCGAAGTTGTCTTGAATTCTTGAGATCTTTTACTTCTTCGATCAACCGCTGAACCTGGGCTTCTATGCTTTCCGTGGCATTGGAGTCGCAGGTAACCTCTCGCGCTCGAGCACTGCTTCTGGACGCCTGCTTTGTCGCTTCGTATTCCAGTGCATGGGCCAATGCTTCCACCAGCTTCTTCAGCCGCGCCAAACGCAGGGCTTTTTGCGTTTCATGGTGTCAGATGCCGTCCACAAATATTCTTACAGCCCAGCTTTTCAAGAAATCATCCAGGCCAGTTGAATATGCAAGTCGAACTAGACGTGCCACATCAGCTTCGAACTCCTGTAGACTCTCGCTGGGACGTTGGTATCGGTTCTTGAGCTGCGCGTGATATACTTACTCCAAGTGTGCATGGCCGTATCGCAGCTCCAGTTTTTCGTAATTGTTGTCTTCTTCCGGTGGAATAGCCTGTAAAATGTTTACCGCATCTCCTCGGAGAGCAACTGTGAGTGCTGAAACTTTCTCAGTATCATTCCAGCAATTAGCCTTAGCAGCGGCTTCAAATTGTCTATGGTAATCAATCCAAGATGTTTGATCATCAAAGGTTGGAGGTTTGACACGCATTTTTGTAGTTGAGTCAAGATTTGGTGTGGATAATTCAATTATCTCAGCTTTTGAAGCTTTTTCCGGAGATGAAACACCAAATTAGAATTTTTCTTCAAAAATCTTCATTTTTCATCCAATTTCGAATCCAATTCTGCATTCAATTCTTCTAACATTTTACAATTATCTTTAAATACTTCCTTCCATACTTTTGAATTTTCTCTAAATTTTCCCAGTTGCTGTTCAACTTTCTTTGTATTTTCTTCCATCTTTCCATGCAGTTCTTCTCCCAGGTTTCTTGAATTTCCTTCCAACTTCTCTAATTTTTCATTAAGTTTTGTTTCTTAATCTTCATTCAAACTTGTAGAATTTTCTTTCAATTTTGACTCTAAATCTTCTTTCAAACTTGTAGAATTTTCTTTCAATTCTAATTCTAAATTTTCTTCTGAAAATGAACAATTTTCTTCCAGTTTTGATTCTAAATTTATAGCCAAATCAGTTAGAGAAAGTTGAACCCCAAACAAATATGTATCAGGGTCCTCACCGTCTTCAGTCATAGCTCCTCGAAGTCGTTCCATTAAAACATGTTTGCGGCCACTGGTTTTCAAATCCCGCTCTTCCAATTGATATTTCAACTCTGCGACTTTCAAATCTTTCAACAGCGTCGTAGACGCCATTTTCCAATTTTACAAAACAGCAATAAACAAAATACCAAATTGTTTATAACAACCCCACACCTGACACCACTGTAATGTTTATTGCTTGACGAATCAATTTGTGATCAAATAATAGTTACTAATAACACTATATTTATTTATTTGTCAATCAATTCTAATTTAATCAAGGTCACAGATATTTATATTTCACTATTTATATACACTGTTTACTTTACTGTCACTGTTTATTATTCATTTCACACTACTACTCTCATTACTATACTATCCTACACGTCTTTTGCTTGGCCTTATATAGAGAAATATTGTTTTCTCGAATTTTCAATTTCCCGACTCTTTCCATTTCTAGAAATCACTAGAGGCTTCTATTGGGAGGAGTGATGTGCTGCGACGTGGTGCGGCGTAAGAGACGACAAAAAGCCCCTCCCCCTACTACGTCGTCTGTATATATATATATATATATATATATATATATATATATATATATATATATATATATATATATATATATATATATATATATATATATATATATATATATGTAAGATAATAGAAGGAAGTGAGTCAATGAACATTCCTTCTACATGTTATTGTGCAATAAAATATTTACTCATCGTCTCTAACAGATAGATTGTGATTAAAAAATGGATTAAAAAAAATAAATATTCTTTCCTTCATTTCTACGACTCACAACTTGTACTCAACCGGTACAGAAATTTGGAATTTCAGCATGCGAGTCTCAAACAAACTATACTCATGGAAAATAGTAGTTTATTAGAATTTAATAATAACGATAGAATCATAAATTATATTCAAAATGCAATTGATGATAAATTTAGTCATTCAATTAATAATCATAAAAATCCTAGATATAAGAGAGGCTTAGTGCGTGGATTAGGTTCCATAATAAAAGCCATTACTGGCAATTTAGATGCAGGAGATGGAAAATGATATAATCAAATTTTGCAACATTAAGAATATAATCAAAATAAATAAAATAATCAGTAAAAAAACCAATATCCCGTTAATCATCAGTCGATGGATCAATTCAATGGAACTAAACAAACAGTTCGAAACAATGAGCTGAAATTGAAGTTAATAATTGAACAGGAGATATATAGTCAGTTAAATATAGTATTCAATGTTATTTTGAGTATTTCACAAGATGTAGAAGATTCATAACTTTTTGTAGACTGCATGTGATGCATCCTAGTATGATCAAAATTAACGAGTTATATTTACAATTGAACAAAATTAATGAGTATTATCATAACAAATTCCCTTTAGAACTAACTTTGGAGAATATGATCGAATTTGAAAGAATGATTACTGTAAATTGTAAACTAGATGTTAACAAAATTATTTATTTTTTGAGAATTCTTATAAATTATGAGATAGATTTACAATTATTCCATCTTACATCTAAATATCAGACTGAATTTGTAACCGTCATCCCGAATAAGAATTACTTTTTGAAAAGCCGTGATGGTCACATTAGGCTTATGCACAGAAGGAACCATTTATCAGTGTCCAAATGAGGTTAAAGAAATTACTAATGAATCATGTGAGAAGAACAATAATATTTGCCAGTATATTAATTTGAAATTGGAGAAAAATCAAAGCAAAAACATTCAGGATATAAATCAATTTTTGGTAGTATTTCAAAACTTTGAACAAATTTATGCATCGTGTCAACAAGGAAATTGAATTGGGCCTTTGAATGGGATATTTTCAATTAAAACAAAAGCAATGCGAATTGAAATTCTTCAGAAATAAGAAATTGGATTTCAAAGATGGAACATTTGGGAAACCCATAATTCTGGAGGGCTGCAAAATTAATTCGAATATAAGCCTAACTCCAACTTTCACTGTTGACATCGATAACATATAAGAGTTACAATTACCAATAGACAAATATGAGGATATTAGAGAAGATTACGACATTGATTCTACAAACTATGCCATTTTAATAATGTATATTATTTTATTGATTATTGTTGTTGCCGTTTTTACGGTATTTGTTCCGAGAAAATTCCAAAACCGCTTCAAAAACTAGAACTTAGAACTTTAACCCCAGGTTGCAACCTTCGATCATCACCAACCTCAGCTGAACCTTCCCGGTGATGCTCGTTTTTAAGAAGGGAGGAGTAAGATCATCCATTCCCAAGAGAAGTGCCAACACCAGCATCTTCCCAGACATCACCTGATCGTGAATACGTGATTATATATAAAAACACTGCATTCTTGACATGTCATACATCTTCCATTTATTATATTGTATTGAATGTGAAATACTCAAAAGCTAGAGACTGAAGTGTTCCGTCGTATAAAAATTATACTTTGTATTTGGAATTGTAGTATTCGATCTTCCGGTGCAATAAACTTATATTCTTTTTGTGAACTCTGAATACGTTTACTTATCTTATATATTTACTTTGAAGGTTGGATATTTAAGGATTTATTGCGCAAAAACACTTTCAAATTCTAGATTGATAATGGACTGCAATGCTAGAGATTTCAATATTTTATTAGTACATTGCAGGTTGTACGACCGTTGTGATCTCCAAATATATTTTTTTTACAATCGTCAAATAATCATGACATTTGTACATCAATATTAGCATTCAAAATGTCGCATTGGAGCTGTTTATCATGACAACGAGCACGAAGTATTTCGTGCACTGATTTCATCTTGACAACGTGCACAAAATTCTTTGTGCACGTTGTCAGGAAAAAGAATTCCACTAATTCTTGTATTTCCATATGATTTTGAAATTTTTTTTTCAGATTTTTTGACGTCTGTAGAAAAAATGTTGTATGCAACGCGTGCACAAAATTTCTTTGGAGCTTTCGATTGATTCGTGTCTTGGCTGCCGCCTCGACAAAAAACTTTCATTCTCAAGCACGAAAGTATAATTTCGCGCTCTAGATACATAAATAACTATTGTACATCCTTTCTAGCTCTACTCTCTAACTCTCTAGAATAAAGTGATTGATTTCGAGCTTACAACTTCGTTGTGCTCTGCAATTTCATTAGAAGTGTCCTACATAATAATAACTGCTACAGTCATTTTGATAATTTGGCTTCTAAGTTTGTCAAATTGTGCAACTGCTGTGAGACGTCCCAGTTCAATAGTATTACCAACTTGATAACTGAATGCTTGACGTCGAATTTACATTTTGCTGCTTCAAGAGGTATTGATCGCAAGGCTGACGAAACTCGGCACCAATCACCTCTTGTATTACTGTCTTCTTGAATCCTTCTCAAATATTTTAACTCAACTCTGGCAGCAGATTACAGCTTTTGGCCTGTCAATTTTGAGCTTGTATCTAGTTTATGATCCAGAATAGAATCACTTATCAAGTATCGACTTATTTATTGTCGAGGAGCCGGCCTTTCCGGTGGGTAATAGGGTGCCAGACTTTATAAGTGGCGTAAAAAGCTGCTCCAGTCTATTTTTTGTCGAAGCTCAGCATCTCTGATAGAACTAACGATTGAAATCAGTACTGATTGGTAGCAAATGTCAGATACTTTGGAAAAAATCAAAGGTGCCACTCTTTGTCCTGTCCGGTAGAGTGACATCCACCTCCAAGTGAAACACGTTAATGTCTCCAACTTCCATTACGATTGTTATTTTTTTTTCTGTTCCGGGCAGGACATGGGTGGCACTTTGAATTATCATGAACTACTTGACCTTCACTATCAATTGATACTATTCTTAAATTCCGGGAAAATTTACCGGAAAAGGCCTTTTTACCGACACTCAGAACAGGATCCTGGACTTATAGCGTCTGACCCCTATAACTCAAATCGATTCATTTATAATTTGGCCGTGAGTCCGATCGGGAAATATAAGGTGCGGTCGACTCTTGGACTATTATTCAGAGTACTCAAGAGAGTGATTAAGGTATAAATAAGTCTATGTCTGTTGAATATTTGATTGCTTCTTGGCTAGTATTTGTGGTAGTGTGTTTGACAGATTGTGTTTTGACTGTTGTGCAGTTCTATTTGGTGCACTATGTGATGATATGCTCAACTACGATGAGTGTGTCACAGATATAACATTGATTTGGCTTTCTTCGTTTCATGAGGTGTTCCATAGTCTGGTTGAAGTTACATGGTGTATTTGGTTGCCGTGCGTTTTCCAGTTCGATGAGTCTTCTTCTACTTATCAAAGTTGATTGTTTGTAATTCTTCCCCACTGATTTTTCCATTTCTTTGAGACTGTGTTTTATTTTCTGTTCTATGCTCTCTATCTGGATGTCCATAGTTATTGGGCTTCACATCAAGCATGCTTCTACTGATTTTCCACTGCCTTCTATCTCAATTTGATTCGGAATCTAATTCTGATTCGAAATCATCTTCATTCAAGTTAAAATAATAAGATTGACACATTGTTTCGCTAGTTTATGATCTGCTACCGTCCTAAAGTGAACTAATAATACTGAATTACAGCAAGAAACATTGATGTATTGATTGTGTACCTGAGATTGGCTGGTAAATTGTTCTTGAAGAGGTTCAGCCATGCGATGCTGGGCCGTGTATTTGGCGAGTGATCTCTCTTTGAATTACCGTTTCAAGGTGTTATCTTCTTTCTGGAGAGATCAGGTCTGGTTGAATGTGGTGCTGATTTTGCCAAGTGGGCTCTGCTATCTCTGATTTGGTTGTTTCATCTCCGTCCGTATGCCGTTCATGTTCTTTGACTCTGAATTCCGAAGGTCTTCTTGTTTCTCTCACGTAGACTTTGCCACATTCGTAGTTGATTCGGTAGATTTCAGAGCATTAGTGAAAAAACTTCCAATGTCGAAACACACAAAACAATCTTCAGGTTCTAGATCGATGGTCTTAATCAATTCCAGGAAGTACTTGGAGTCTTTCACGGAACTTGAACTCTTCCCCATCAATAGTGATAATATAGGTAGAAGAAACTTGGCTGCATCATGGAACGGTGAATTTCTGGAGCTAATGATGGATCTAAGTGATATCCCTGATTCATGAATTCTAAGTGGTAGAATTGCATATGTTTTGGTCGATAAGTTTGATCGAATATCAGTTATTGTTGGATCCATATTTTGTCGGAGCTCAACATCCCGGATAAAACTTAAGACTGAGATCGGTAGCAAATGTCAAATAATTCTGGGAAACACCAAGGTATTACTTCCAGTCCTGTCAAGGAGAGTGGTAGTCACCTTTAAGGTTAACCTGTTTCCGTTCTATTACGATTGTTTTTTTTTGCTGTCCTGGATAGGACAGGTGTAGCTCTCTGCTTTGTTCTAAAGTACTTGACCTTTGCTATAGATTGATACTAGTTTCAAGTTCAGAAAAAATTGAATGGGAATGGCCTTTCTTTGACAATTGAAACAGGATCCTGGTCTTTTTTGGAGAGAATTTGTCTCGAAATTGGCTTTATCTCAACACTGAATTGACTGGAAACAGTATCTCAATTTTACATTATGATGATTGTCCCTTTGAATTTCTGTTAGAAGTTATCTTTTTGGAGTATTTTGACCTGGTTTCATTAGATGTGATGATGATTTTTCCAAGCATGCTCTGCTATCCCTGATTTGGTTATTTCACCTCTCTCCGTATGCCGTTTGTGTTCTTTGACATTAAGTTCCAGAAGTCTGCTTGTTTCTCCCACTTAGGTTTCACTACACTCGCAGTTGATTTGGTAGATAACACTCGTTGTTGTTGTTTGAGGCCTGGTTTTCGAAAACATAGTCTTTAACGTGGCCAAGCTTAGAAATCTTGTTTGCACGTTGAATTTCTCGCATACTTTTTTGATTTTGTTGGAGACCTCTTTGATGTATGGGATGAAAAGTCTGGTTTCTGCCTGGAGAAACATCTTCAATGATTACCTCATGGAATCTTTCTTATAACCATTCATTCTGAGAGTGCGGATGATCTCCTCCAATTCTAATTTGTACTGATCTTGTGCACTATAATGTGCCGTAATCCTAGAAAGTAGTGTTCTTGCCATACCTATTTTTGTACTTTGAGCTTGGTTCGATATAAAATTCGGATAGCGGCCTGAATTATTCAGTTTTTAGAATACTGATGTTTGTATACTGTCGTCATTTTTCTCTATCATGACATCTGGGAACAGTGGATAGTTGCTAGTTTCGAATTCCATCGTAAACTGTTCAAATAGTCTTGAGCTTTGCTTGAGTTGGTTGCAGAGACAAAATCTTATAAAACTTCACTTAGTGATTAGCGACGACTGGTGATAATAGCAACGCCATGGGTAGACCGTCTCTTTGTCATTAGAAATGATTATTTACTAGGATAACTTCTCCGAATTCATTTATTGGAGTATTGTTGGACAGACTTTCAACGTCAAACTCACAAAGCGATCTTAAGGTTCTAGCTCGATGGTCTTCATCAATTTCAGGAAGTGTTTGGGATCTTCCTCGAAACTTGAGTTCTTTCCCATCAATGATGATAGAATAGGTAGAAGAAACTTGGCTAAATCATAGCGCGGTGAGTTTCTGGAAGTAATGATGGGTCTAAGTGGTATTCCTGAGTTATAAATTTTAGGTAGTCCATAGTCCATTTAGTCAACCAAGCGTTGAGATGAAACCTGTTTGAGGACGAGTCCTTTCCAAAGAAAGATCATTTACCATATTCACAGATACCCAATCATAGACCAGCGTCGCATGACTAAACCTCTTCAAGAACAATTCACCAATCAATCTCAAGAGCACGCAATCAGAGACCACCGTTGCATTGGAAATCTGTACATATGATGTATTTATTATGTTGTTTTTTTATTTTCTATAACTTTTTGGATGATGAGTGCTTCGGTTGTTGTATTGGTTGTGTTGTCTGGTAATCTGAGTTTTATGTCTGTTCTTGCTGTAACTACGCTGGCTCCGGATGTTTGATCTTGTTGCGAGCCATCTGCATATAAAAATTTGTGTTCTGGATGTTCGCTCTTGGAGCTCTCTAAATTGGCTGTGGTAGAGCTATATGGGTTTTATTTGCTTTTGGAAGCTAGGACCTCATCAAGTTTGTAACAGAAATTATGTCTAAGCAGTGGCAAGAGAAAAAGTGGAGTAGTGATTGAAGTTTGGATTTGTCGGATGACAATTTCTGTTATGTATGATGCCAAGAAGGGTTCGCCTACTTCACGGAGGATACTCATAATGATACTTGTTTTGTTTGCTTCAAAGATCGCGTATTGCTGCGAGGAGTATGGGATCGAATATTTTTAGACTTCCGGATGTGCAGTTTAATAGGCAATGCTGTCATTATCGATCTTGAATTATATTGAGGTTCTGCATGCAGTCGCAATTCTTCTTTTTGTGCTTGAGAAGTTGAATCTTTTGATCTCAGCTTATTTTCCTATTTTTGTTAGGACTCCTTGCAGTTGCTTCCCTATGCTCTCTGGATTTTTTAGTGGTATTATATGATGATAGCGCCTACTAACTCAGAAAGTTACTCTTCGGCTGATTGCTATTGAGAAAAGCGTGACACTTGAAATCTTACCCTGTCTGTTGGTTTGTTTGTTTGTTTGTTAGATGAATGTTGTAAGGGATATGTAAGGTAAAGTGTGAGGATCATAATGGAAAGAAATTCTGGGCAATATCAAAATCGTACTTTTGGAGATACATATCCTCTAATATCACGCTCTTCTTCCAGTCATTGTTTCACTTTTAGTATTTTAGGAGCACTTTCCATATTCTTTCCATGTGATTGCTAACAGCTGCTCTGGATATTACCCTTGCAGAGTATATATCAATTTATGAAACAGCTTAAATTTGTAACAGGCTGCATAATAACTGACAAAGTTAAAAGTCCATGTATTTATTAGGAATCGTCACAAAAACTGTGATGAAAAAATAGGTGCGTTGTTCTGAGGACTCTTCAACAGATTAGACAGTCACGTAAATACTTCAGAGCCTCGCAAAATTCTTCGTTGTTTACAATAAAATCTTTCCAGGTATTCTAAGAATGATAAACATACTCCTAAATCAAACCCGTAAGCTTAGCTTTAATGTTGCTCTAACTCTTGCATGCTCTTTGAGCTCGTTCTGTACCTTTGCTTTATGGCTATAAATTTGTATTATATACTTTTTTAATCATATAAATGGTTGCAGAGCAAGATTTTTCGAAAAGAATGCGGATAACATGTCATTTAGTGGAGCGAGCTCACGGAGGTTTCCTTCAAGATGTTCACTACAAAAAGCAGCAATCGAGAAATTTTGATGAAATTTGGATACTATGAAGTTTGAGTGTTTATACACCACATACCAGAAACAGTTACTGGCTTCGATCTAGAATCATATTGATCTCATTTGCAAAGATGGTAATGTAACTACGTGAGAATTTGGTCTTCTGCATAAAAGATTCCAATTGAGTCAATAAAAAAGGAAGAAATACAGAATAGATAACATTTTGTTATCAATCAATCAGAGTTGGGTTTCTTGTGGAATAAATTTTTTTTAAAGGAAACAGATGTCGGATTGTCGGCAGAATTAATAGCAGATAACAAAATTGCAATCTAAATTCAACAGCTCCCTTTTCTTCTACCCCTATACCTTCGGAAAAGTTGGACACCCGATGGATTTTCCGGCTCCGACCGCCAATATGGAAAACTTTGTGCACAAATTACAGAAAAGTGTGTGAATCGCGCCACATCTGTGTCCCAGCTCACTCGCATGCAGTTTAACTGCTATAGTACTGTCGCGATGCGACCGGAATATTTAAGCTCAGTGTCAATAAGTCGCTTAATGTGATTTGACAAACGGGCGTACGTTTTGCAGGAGATAACTCTCTGTAGATATTACCAATATGTGATTTAGTTGGGTTCACTAAGCTCAATTATTTTGGACGTCAATTCTGTAACACTATTGGCTAAGGTTTCATTTTACGTGTTACAAAAGCGTACGTACGCTACTCTTCAGGTTCGATGATTTCAAATGCACTCCAATAGTTTGTTAATACACATCAATCTAAACTTTCTAATTTGAGTCTGTATTCAGTCCAATTTTTGTAGCATCAATGCATTTAAATGACAGAACAATGAAAAGAAGGAATTCTCTGTTGATAAATAATTTTGACACTTGGCAATACATTATCGTCGAATACCGTGTAGTGCATTACGAGAGACAGCCTAAAGTAGGCTGTAGTATATATGGAAAGATCTCATCTCTGCACTGTACATTATGTATTTTGATGAAGTATTCTATCTGTAGCATCCTACTTTCTTAAAATCACTATTTTTCATGGAGCTCACTTCTTGTTTGATTGTGAAATTCACAAAACCGGAAAGCATAATTTGATTAACCCCGATGAATGCGACCACTTCAAGGTTAATTGAATATTGCAATCAAAAAATTATAGATCTATTCAAACTAAGAGTTTGTTATTCATAGCAGTGAACAAATATATATTTCTATACAACAAATTGATACAACAGCTCGATTTACAACGTGCAAGACCCGATGTTTCTGTTCCAATAATGCACCACTCAACAAAAAGCAACCTGATATGTGAACAGAAGAGAAAGGCGGGAAATACATAAGATAAAGAGAGATGAAGGGCACAGATACAAAGATAAAAACAGGATCTCCGAGATGCTTCAGAGACAACCAATGTAGATTTAGATATGGGAAAGAACACGTGCGAGACATGAGATATCATCAGGTTGGAACGCAGCACGGAGTTGAGAATGCTGCTAGTAAAGAATGCTGGAAGTGACACCAAGAAAATGACGACGAGAAGTGACTTTCAGTGACCTTATTGTACGTTCATAGATCTTATACCTTCATAGTGGATTATAAAGGGTATTTCAATTCCGTATCTTCATATAAACGTACCCTTGAATATTTTCACTGATTTGTCATAGTCAAAACGTCGTTTAAAATCTACATTTCCATCATGGTGCAGTTTACAAACAACCAACATTTGCAAATTATTGAAAATCACTACCGAAACTCCGAGTGTGTGGTCTTGAGTGCTTACTCCAATTTTTGACTGTGAGAATCATCCCACCTGACAGGCTGTGCGTGCTACAGTGTATATATTTGAGTTCTAGTAGTGGATGTTTCAATGCCAAAGAGATGTCGCATCGCTCGAAGTACCGAAATTGAGTCGAGTCAGATTGAGCCAAATTGGGTATCTGTAACGCTCCAAACTGACTTGAGCTCATTCTTCGCTTTCAATCTCAGGAAGATTGTAGGTGACGCTAGGCGTCGCAGAGCTAGACTCCAAGCATACCCGGAGCGCCACGATGTTGTCTTTTCGTCCGCAGGGCACACAACAATGAAAGTACCAGCAATAAAGGGGTGTTTGGTCGGACGAAGGAGTTACAGACATGGGTCACCGCGTAATGGCCTTCAGCATCCACCAGAGGGTCGACTTAAGCGACACTGTACTCGCCACAGGCCACACTCTCAAACGGAGATTGTGACAACTAAACTGTCTGAAAGGAACGGGCTGGTCCACTCTATCGTACAATAAAACGAAGATTCTAAACGGAGTTACTGACTTTGATATATGCAGAAATGAATGAATGGTTCAACAAAAAGGAATATAAATTTGGATGAAATTTGACTAGTAGAAAAATAAATGTGAGGAATATGAAAATGAATGAAGCTAATTGTAAAATGATCAAACAGTGGCTGAGGGCCCAATACACAAAATAACGCACCTTGGAGGACAGCACGCAACCAACAACACACTAGTGTGTGCAAAACCTGACGCTTATGCGCTTTGCCCCTTAACTAGCCGAATCTCACAGTAATCACGGAGACAGGGGCTTAGCTCAATCGATTGCGCTGTACAGAATAAGCGTATAGCGCCAAAACACTACTGCGTCCACATCAGCTGCATCCAAGGAGCCACAAAATGAATGACACGTACGTAAACAAGAAAGAATAGACGTAGACTTCTGCTTCAACAATAACTGAACCAACAAATAGTACAAAATAGACACTTAGCTGAAGCCACAAGTTCTCCAGAACTGTGGCGATGATGTCATCCGACTTGGTGGAGGTATCGGTCCAAGAGCTGGTCGTGGATGGCGTCAAGTGTTAGTAACCTGGAGGTGATCTCAGGAACTGGCTATTTGATGCTCGCGTCTCTTGATGCTCCGCAGGCGTCCGGACACTTCGCCCTAGATGTTTGTGGCCACTTTCAAAAACACGCGGTATGCGGAACGGTTTCCTCTTTTAATCCCAAAAATTCGGCTGCTTGACCAATGTACACTACCAAAACACAGTTACTTGGTCGAAGCACGACGCTGATACATTATAAATCTCGCTATGCGGCTTTGATCACTTTCGAAGATAAAAAAAAAATAAAATCATTGCCTCAAGAAAACTTTGCATGTGACTGTCACGTTTTCAGACTTTCGCTCGAGATCCCTTACTCTAGTCAGTTTCCAAACAATTCAAAGAAATAACCCGTTTTACTTAACTTTTACGTTATTTCATTGGTTTCAGCTAATTACAAAGAGAGTAGAAAGAAGAGACTGGCGGAAAAAGATCATTAGGGTTAAGGAGTTTTATTGTGAGTGCTATGTTATTTTACTGTGTTTATGTTTTATGATGTGCTGTGTCAAAAGTGATTTGATTGTAATTTCTAGTTTTAAATAGAATGTTCTTATTCTGAGAGAGCGCCTTGTCAACTTCTGACATCTTGCAGCAACTACGTGAATTGAAAATACGAGACCAGAATACGTCATCAATTAGCAAAGTGTCAAATATTAACAAAAAGTGTAAGGTGAGTGAAATGTTCCATTTATCGTGAATAACAGTGTTAATAAGTTTGAATTGTAGCAAAAAAAAAAATGGAAAAAAAGTCTGGAATATGGGGAATGGAAAAATAAGAACAAGATGTGGAATTGAAACTTACCAACTCCTCCTGTTACTTCCGTGAGATAGAATTCCACTAGAATTTCATTTCAGACACGATAGCGCATAGAATGAAGAAATAAGAGCAAAATAGATCAAATACATAGAGAAAAGAAAAAGAAACAATAATATACATAGTCAGACATGAATCATTCATCGTTTTGCGTTGCAGGGTCATTTATCGGTGCTGCCTTCAGGTCTTCCACATGCCAGTTATCTGCATGCTTACTTTTTATGTCTTGCAGTTCGTAGACCATGGCAGACAATTTTGTCTACATGGTATAAGGGCCTACAAACTTCGATGCCAACTTACTAGCATAATTCTCCGCAGCGTTCTACAATTCAAACCTACGACGCCCAATGCAGTACTTGACGGATCGACGCCGGAAATTATAATGTTCCCATGTCTTTGTTTGAGACAGATCCAAGCGTTTACGTATTTAAGCGTAGATTTTCACGAACTGCGCAGGCCAACTCTCTTCTACGTCATCGCGGTCGTAGTGAACCTCTCCGTCGGCGTTCACTGCGTCTGCCACATAGTTCGTGCCTGACAGGATGTGCGCTCTTGCAAAGTTCACGAAGTATGGTGTGAATCTAGTTGCTTCGTGCACCAGGGTACGCACTGCACAACTTACAGATGGTAAGTAGACATCCCACTGCTTTTGCTTGTCTTTCACGTATGCTGCCAGCATAGTTTTATGACCCGATTTACTCGTTCAACAGGGTTGTTCTGAGGATGATACAAAGCGTTGAACAGAATCTTCACGCCATACTTGCCGCACAAGCCCATGAATTCTCCACCTCGGAATTGGACACCGTTGTCACAGATCAGATATTGTGAGACACCAGACATCAGGAAGACACCGTCTTCAACATGCCTTGTCACGGTTTGAACAGTAGCAGTACGCATCGGAAACGTGAGTATGGACTTACTGAAGTAGCTTAGGACTAGAATGAAACGGTGTTGTTTTGATGTAGGTAGAAGGGGTCCCACAATATCGATGCTGACCATTTGGGAAAGCCTGTAGACCCAAGGACGAGAGCCCATGGGTCCAGGTGCGCGCTTTTGTTTAACCTTGTGTTTCATGCACGTTACGCACCGCTAAACGTAAGTAGCTACATCCTGCTTCATTTTTGACCAGTAATATCTTTGCCTGATCTTAGCATACGTCTTGTTCACACCCGGATGACCAGAAATAGGGGCATCATGAGCAAGACGCATGATTTCCTCGAAGGATTACTTGCTTCAAGCGGTCGACCTCGTCGTCTAGGTCTGGTGTCTGAGAGCGATGTTTATGAAGCTCACTGTTATTGATATACCACGACGAATACTTCCTAGATGTTTCAAGGACGAGTGACTTCATCCACTCATACCATGGGTCGACAGCGATCTCGAAGATTGGAGATGTGTCCATGGAGTCGACTACTGGTCCAGAACGAGACAGACAGTCCGGCACAACATGCTCTTTTCTCTTGCGGTAAATGATAATGAAGTCGCGTTGCTGGAGCTTGATAGCCCAGCGACACAATCGCTCTGAAGGGTCCTTCATGTTGTCCAGCCATACCAGCGAGTGAGGATCCGTCACAACAGTAAAATGGGAACCCTCCAAGTACGGTCGGAGCCTCTCTAGGACCCAGACGACGGCCAAGCCCTCTCTTTCTGTCGTGGAGTATTTCCGCTGGTTTTTGTTGAGCGAACGGCTCAGGAAACAAGTGACGCGTCCACCATCGTCAAAAGCCTGTGACAAGATTGCACCAAGACCAAACCCACTGGCATCGATCTAAACAATGAAGGGGCGAGAAAAATCGAAACAAGTAAGAATGGGAGCTGTCACTAGACATTCCTTAAGCCCTTGGAATGCGGTGTAAGAGTCAGCAAATTCACAGTTTGCTGAGCTCTGACGAAATTGAGGATTGTGCTTTTCTTGCAAGCAGTCAATAGAGTTATATGAACTATTTGTAAATACGATTGACGTCAATAACAAATATTGTTATATTGGCATTTTGGAGTTTATATATAGAAGTCAATAGGGAAGTCAATAGTCGAAGTTACGATAGTTAATCAAGTTATAAGTTAGTCAATTTAATTGTAGTCAAGTTACGATGAGTTAGCTAAGGAAGATGTAGATAGTTAGTAAAAAGTAGTTGGTTAGTTAGTTAGTGATAAGTTAGTTAGTATGTGTGTTAAGAAGTTAGAAGTTTGTAAATATTCATCAATGTAGTTTGAAAGCAATCGGAGTTTGGTAACTTAATCTTTATATTCTTTATTATTCTTTAATATATTTTATTAATTGTTAAACGTGCAAATTATTTCAAGTCCCTGTGCAAGTCACTCCCCCCTTTTAGAAGTATTCCATCAGAGCAGATAAGTATAAAATATAATATCCTAACAGTTCAGCAAAGAACCCAATCTACCAAAATATAAATTTATTGTAGGTGGGAAACCCTTACAATTTGTGGCAGCAGTTGCGGGTATTCTGCTGGATATAGATAGTCAAAAAATAAATCTTTCGATTTTCTTGTGAAGCTATATTTATTTTTTCTTCCCTTTTCTTAATTTTTTTTTACATGCCCTTCGCATATCATCAGACATGCCTGAAGTTGCTGATAAAAGTAGAGTAGTCAATTTAAATACTTATATGAATTAAAATTTCAAAGATATTGTTTCAAAATTGATATTTGCCGTATTACTCTGGAGCCATTCACAATAAAATAATAAATATTCCATAGTTGTTATATCAAACGTTTAGTTCGAGAATTATCAAAATGAAAGACCGATCGCGAGAATTCGAGTAAATTTTAATTAATAGTCCGCATAAAAGTGGTGCTGTGGAATTTCTCAGGGATCTTGTGATAGAGGATCCAGCCTTCTTTGAATTAAGTACTCATTTTCGAAATTTGAATGAAACCGTTGATGAGTTCAAAACACGACTCTGGTTGAGTGACCCAGTATATAATGATCCATTCAATTACAATTTGGAAGACGTAGAGTGGAAAGAATTTCTCATAAACACTCAATTTGTAACAGGCCTTAGAACACAGATAAGGAGTAAAGTATTGACAGAAATAAAATTAAAAGATTTATGTTTGATAGAAGACCAGTACGAGATATGTGAATTTGCTAAATTTATTGGAAGTAATGAATGTGAACAGAATCAGAAAAATAGAAATTATCCAAATATAATTGATCAGACTAATTGTAATATTGCTGCAAATATCAAGGATGAAGATAGATATAGCGAAGAAAATTACGTATTAACGAATGAAGGAGATTATTTAGAGTTAAACTTAGAAGTAGAAGAAAAGTCAGAAGATACGAGTAAAGAAGACATAGAGATGAAAGAAAGTGGAATGATAGATTCAGAATTATTAGTAAATAATGACCAAGAGGAAATAGGTCAGTTTAAGGTAGATTTTTGGAAAAAGATATTTTCAAAGATGGATGTAAAAGGTAGTAAAACGGATGATTTAGAATTAGAAGATAGTGACCAAGAGGAAAAAGGTCAGTTTACGGAAAATATTGAGGGAAATATATTTTTCAAGATGGAGTTTAAGAAGAAGAAATGATGGATTCAGAATTAGAAGAAAGCGACCAAGTTAAAATAGAGCAGTTTACGGCAGATATAAAGAGGAAGATATTTGTGGATGAAATAAAAACAAGAAGTCTAGAGCAAGAAGAAAACAAGAATGAAGCTGCGGCAGAAATGAAGAAGTTAATGAAAGATTCAATTACTTTTGGAAATTTTGAAAACGGGGAAATTGAAGAATTAATTTTGATGGCAAAGGATGATGCCAGAGACACAGCGAAGATCACAGACACAAGTTTCACTGAAAGTAACGTTCTCGAAGAGAATGCTGTTTTTTTTAAGAATATCTTATGGGATTCCTTGATTTTTGTAGAACAAAAGAAAATGATTCCAGAGTTTTCATCGATACAGTTGACGGAAGCATCAGATCCGGTAAGCATAAGTGTACATAACCCAATTGTATTTCATAGCGAGTGCATAGCGGAGGATGAATGTTTCGCAACAGGATTCGTTCAAAACAAGGTGATCAGTCAGACATGGAAATCTCATAGGATCAGATACAGAGCCTACGACAAGAGGACCTTACACAGTGAAACTCGACCATTAGCAAGGATACAAGCTATACATAACAGTTAGAGATAATTCATTGTTACAAAAGTTGATCAGATTTGTAATAGGTTTTATTCTATTCGGTTTTGGAAATAGTGATATTTGTTATCCTCAAATCAATTTTGTCCTCTGATTAAACTTAAATGATTTCATAAAATGCAGGAAACGAAGATAACTCAAATCTATGTCATGATGTCGGATAGAATCAACTTAGAAATTATTATTCTTGTCTTTTCGTATGTATTTTCCATTTATTCTTGTTTGAAATAATTTTTATTGCAATTTCAATGAAATTTGATTCATTTTTATGTCAATGTTACCATTCTGAAGCTAAAAGATATAGTGTGTGGTCATCAGAATATTCTTCATTGTTTTTAAAATTATTTTATTTACGACTAACAGCTATAGAACAAAAATATGAATTTTTTCAACATTACATTCAAATAAGTAATTTTGCTATGTTTGGTATTATGCGATGGTTAAGGATACAAGTAAAGTTTAATCTAGATTCGTTTACACGGATGCCAGGTAATAATTTTGTCAAATACTCAGGAGTTTGGCTCTCCTGTCCGTTGGTAGCCAACTTGTGCTTTAGAATTGCGGTCATTCTTAGCTGCAAATTCCAAATCCCAAGTGTTTTGTAAATAATAATTTAAAATAGTTTTGGTTCACCGGATGCCAGGGCATATGTAATTAATATGATCCCCAGGAAGTTGCTTCTCCTGTCCACGAGGTAGGCAACCAGAGCTTCAGTTTGGAGATTCTATTTTGTAAATCATAAGGATTAAGATTAGAAAGGATCTGAGAAAAGAGTGTATTTTGCGAACATAATTTCAATAAGTTGTAGGATTTCAGACAAATAAGGGATTTATGAGATTTTTATTCTTCCAAGACTATATGATAAATTGTCTGTCGATAATTTTATATCAGTTATTGATGGAGTTGAGACTAAGAGTTTCAATTAGAGAAACCGATTATGTAAGATGATTTGTGAAGTGTTGAAAAAGCTTATGGAATTTCTTTAAGAAGGGTATGAAAATACAAACAAATTGAAATTATGGTAGCTTAAGTCCGAACTAAATCTCTGGTGGGTAATTAAGAAATGAAATTTTGAATGAATGATCAAGGTTCAGTGACGTTAATAGCAATTATATGAGATTCACGGCCAAAATCTCATTTAATGAAAGAAGATGTCAAGATTATTTTATGTAGTATTATGTAGCGAATTTCTAAGCAATTATTTTTAAGATTGTACTGCAGAATATGTCCACTTGTTTCAGTGTTCCAAGACTACTCACCTGCTGTTGAGACAAAAGTTGAGTAAGAATGACCATGAAGGAGGGTAAGAAGAAAGAAAATTTGAAGAGATCAATGGAGGAGGGAAGAACAAATTTACAAGAAGTTCGGCAACTAAGGATTCAATCATGACGATTCCAACAGAATGGGTTGAATCTAGACGATCTAATGGCGACTACAAAACTGCTGTTCACACGAACAAAAATTTATGTGACAAAGGTCAAAATCCAATTCTACGTCAAGCAGCAGTGGGTAATCGGAAACAACGCATTCAAAACAACAATCATCAGCAAAAAAATCACACGACGAAAACTGATACCCGAGAAAGCAGTGCCAGCAATTATTCATGAAACCCAGTGCCCAACATCGAACACTTGTGAATGTGCAGTGAATTCCCTCCATAAAATTATTACACAAACCCCCTGGAAACGTCACCATTGAAATGAGTGGCCGTGTAGAGACATTAAATGTAATAATTAGGTCAAGGTTGAAGAAATGTCCATATAACAATAGTAATTTTCAAATTTTTTCTAAATTGTGCTTTAGAGAAAGCAAATTTCTAAGAAGGGGAAGATTGTAAGAGTCAGCAAATTCACAGTTTGCTGAACTCTGACGAAATTGAGAAATGTGCTTTTCTTGCAAGAAATCAATAGAGGTATATGAACTATTTATAAATACGATTGACGTCAATAACGGATATTGTTATATTGACATTTTGGAGTTCATAAATAGAAGTCAATAGGGAAGTCAATAGTCGAAGTTACGATAGTTAGTCAAGTGAAAAGTTAGTCAAGTTATAAGTTAGTCAAGTTACGATGAGTTAGCTAAGGAAGATGTAGATAGTTAGTGAAGAGTAGTTGGTTAGTTAGTTAGTGATAAGTTAGTTAGTGCGTGTGTTAAGAAGTTACAAGTTTGTGAATATTCATCAATGTAGTTTGAAGCCGGTGAGCAATCGGAGTTTAGTAACTCAATCTTTATATCCTTTATTATTTTTTGATATATTTTATTTATTGTTAAACGTGCAAATTATTCCAAGTCCCTGTGCAAGTCATTTCCCCCTTTTAGAAGTATTCTATCAGAGCAGATAAGTACAAAATATAATATCCTTACAGTTCAGCAAAGAACCCAATCTACTAAAATATGAATTTATTGTAAGTGGGAAACCCTTACAGCGGCTTGACACTCGTCCGGTCACTCTCACCGGCTTCCGCGTTTCAATATCGCTGTCAAGGGAGCACTGATGGTGGAGAAGTTCCGAACGAACTGTCTGTACCAGACCGCCATCCCCAGAAAACTTCGAACATCCGAAACAAAAGAGGCCGCTAAGATGTTCAAGATCGCACTCATCTTCTTCGAATCTACTCGAAGACCTTGATGATCCACCACGTAGCCAAAATATCGCAGCTCGAGACGACAGAACTGGCACTTCTCTCTGCTGAGCATTAGTCCAGCTGCCTGCACTCGAGTGAATATTTTGTCGGGAAGCTCAAGGTGCTGTTTGAAGCTGTCAGAGACTACGATTACATCGTCGAGGTAGACGAAGACATGTGGTTTGAGTTCGGGACCTAAAACCCTGTCAATGAGCCGTTGTCAGGTCGCTGGGGCGTTGGTCAGGCAATAGAACATCCTGATGAACTGGAGAAGCTCATGCTCAGGGACCGTGGAAGCCATCAGCTCTCTACTATCCTCCGCCATCGGAATCTGCCAGTACGCTGATTTGATATCAAGAGAGCTGGGATATATAGCACCGCTTAAACGGTCCAGGATGCTTTTCGTCAGCTACGGTGCACATTAGAGCATCTGTGGCATCGACTTCCACGCCCATCTGACTCAATTTTCCCCAACCGTCCATACCCAGGATCGATCTGGTTGCTCCCGAATCCAACAGTCCCAGGAACTTCAACCCAAAGATCGAAACCTGCAAATATGGTCGTTGATCCGAGGAAAGGTGAGCGATGACGTAGTTCACGATCGCCAGATCACGCTCGTCTACCACCTGCTTAGTCGTTAGGAGCGCAGGAAGGGCCTCACGACCTACGGAATATGGAAAATGGAAAAATAGGAACAAGGTGCGGAATTGGAACGTAGCATCCCTCAAACCACATTATGGCGTATTTTAAAAGAAATTATTGGCCTACATCCTTTCAAGACTTACTCAAGAACTGAATGACTATTTGAAATGCCAAAACTTTTTTTATTGGTCTCTGGATATCAAAAAACTATCTTCAGCGAGAGGGATGACTTCTGGCTGAATAGCTTCATCAATAAACAAAATATGCGTTATTAGATAGCAACAAACCCACATGTATCTCAAAAGACATCATTGCATCCTCAAAAAATCACTTTGCGGTGTTGCCTTCATGCCTGGGTTGTGATGAAACCGACAACCATGTTACCATCAATGGAACGCGCTTTCGTGCCATGTTGAAAGATTATTCTTGGGTAGAATTGGATGGACTTGACATCAATGATATTTGGTTTCAACAAGACACAGCCGGTCAAACAATCGATCTATTAAAGGAGTTTGGAAACCGAATTGTCTCAAGAAATGGCCCAGTCGAATAGCCACCTCATTGCCTGCATGCCAGCAACGTAAGACAAACTCAGAAACAACATACGACGCGAAATTGTAAAATATGTGCAAAAGTCGTGGAGAATTTAGTCCAAAGAATCGACTGCTGTCAACAGGCTTGCGGTGGTCATATGAGCAAGATCGAATTTCATACTTGAGTGTAACATGTATATTACATCTGTAATAAATTTCAACCCAATATCTGGAACATTCTGTGTTTCATTAATATATAAAATTGTCTTGTTCCTCTTAGGAGATCCGTTATGAATAGTGTTGCCTACTGACGAGATGAGATGAGATCTCGGTGAGTCTCATTACGGTCAGTTTCGTCTCGGTCTCGAGTCTCAGCGAGAGTCTCGCCACGATTTCTCAAAATTACATATTATTACATGCAGGAATCATTTCGTTCTTAATGAATTTTACCAGAAATATGTATTTGTGTGTTTGGTGCGCGAAGTTCCATAACTTGGTCATAAACCCCCAGACGTGAACTTCTGGCTCACTTCACAATATTCAAGAACCACAAACACACTACGCTACAAATAATGTGTCTTCTAAATTTCACGCATTACACAATCATTCCTACCTTGCTAGGCAGCTCTGGGAGTTATGATCACGTTATAACGTACGACGCGCCTGCGTGCTGCATAAACTTAGCGTACAGCCTACGTCAAATTTGCAATATCAACAGTCGCTCTGTAAAGACGTCTTTTGACCTCATTTCCTAGACTCTTGACACATGTGTCGAACAATTAGAGAAGTGATTCAATGTCATCATCGTTGAAGACAGTCTTTTTGAAGTAAGAGTCCAGGTCAAGTCAGTTTACCTTGCTCGATGTTAGATTTGACATTCATATGTTATAAAATTGTAACAATAGAATGAAATTGCACTTTTATTATCAATAAAAGTTCGAAAAATGCTTGAACACGAACTGAGCCTGATTTCAGAAATCGTTCCTAACTAACTGCCATCATAAAGTTGTCGATCATATTGATTGCATCAACATACAATATTCAAATCCTCATAGATGTAACTATAACATAGCAATATTGACAGCCTACGGTTACTAGATGATCGGTGGATACTAGGCATTAACTGTTAGATAATTGAATGTTGGCTCATGGTTAAATAAGGTATATAAGAGCGTGAGTTAGGAGGGTGATTCATTCAATACGAGTAACTGTGAGCGAAATAGTGATCATACAAGTGTATAAAGTGAATATTGGCACTGTAACTCGTGTGAATGAATCATTAACAATAAAATTTATGACAATATACATTCATAAACTGAATTTTGGCTAAGAGAGCGTTTATATGAATTGATGGTAGATCTGAGATGCCTACATGCTCAGTTTACGCATTGTTTGCGATGTGTAACCACCAATTCCAGAGGTAGATGTAGGAAAACCAAAATTTCAAATTTCGGATAACGAGCTTAAGACTTGATCCACACTATAGTTCCACCTTCGATACGCTCTCGGTTCGATAAAATTTCCCTGTGCTCACATTTAGTTCAAACCATAGGCACACTATGAAATTTTTGACAAGACTTTGACGAATTTTTACTCGATATCCAGATTAACAGAAAGAAGTTATTGAGAAAAATTGTTATGCTTGACGAGTTCTATTACAGGTTGAAATTATTGTATCCACTCTTGTCACACTCTGTATATGCTGAATGTCATTGAATAGTGATTTTTCTTCTGAATTGAACCATATAATAATATTGTACCCTTACGTTGTGAAAAATTGATAAAAATCAATTCAAAGTGAGTATTTCATTGTATCATATTTTTTTAAGTCGTCTGCGCGTACATTCAATCATCAAAATGGATAAAATCCCTTTTTTGCTCTATCATATTCAAGTAAGCGAAGATTTTAGCAATAAGTTCATAACATTTGAAATAAATGAATATATTCCTCTGCTTTCCACGCGCTTTTTCCGCAATGCTCCAAAATTTGTGCTATTTTTTTTAAGCCTAATGATTGTCTATTTTACGATTTGGTCTGGGTCTACTCGTATATTTTACAGCAAATCAATTGCATGCTAGAACTGTATTCTAACGGGTTTCACCGCAGCACATTAATAAATCGGAATAATCAGTATCCATTAAGCTGCCATTATTATTGATTATTACAACAGAGATCAAATTACCATAATGATAATATGTAACAAATGCATGAAAAAATGACAGATTATCATATTAATAATGACCTAATGAAATAATTGTAATCCTATTTGTAAAAATATAATATTGATCCGTAGTTTGAGTACCACTGGATTGGAAATGATTTTGTTCATGTAAAAATGTATCTTCTATCGTGCTTCATAGAAATTTCTTCTTTGTGTATCTTTTAGGCTTGATCCACACTATGGGTTCATCTTCGATACACTCTCGGTTCGTTAAAATCTTCCTGTGTTCACATCATCGGACGCGGTTCACTCCAGTCTCATCAACACCACAAGCTAGATGCATGTGAAAATTGCATATACTTAATAATAGTGGAAATCACTAATAATAGCATGTTATTTTCCAATTGAAGAATCAGCTTTTTTCTCAAACTGATTATGATCGAAAACATGTTCACATTATCAGACCATGTCCGATCACGCTCCGGTCTCGCTTCGATGAAATGTATCAATATCGGAGTGTTATGGGACCGAGATCTGATCGATGACGACAGTGTGAATAGGTTAATTATTCATCCTGTAAAAATATTCTTTCGAATCAAGAGTGAATCGAAAGCGTATCGAAGATAAACCTATAGCGTGGATCAAGCCTCATGGTTCCAATTACTGCAATTCATGAAAGAATAGTATTGATTTTCTCTTCCTATGGCCCAATCCAGTCTAATCTGATACAATTCAGGATGAAATAAGATGAGATACAAGAATATGACCAGAAATCTTAATGAAATCGATGTATGTAACGTATTTCTAGCAAAAATCAATTATAGAATAATAATATTTTCTCCCATTATGTCAATATTTTTTTTTGAAATCAATTGTGTTGTGCTAGTATTGAGACTCGTCCTGTTACACAATCTTATTACATAAAATCTGCTCCGGCCACACATTATTTTCTCAACCATGAATTTCATGGTTGGTCTCATCGCTGTTTCATAGATTTAGAGTGTCGCATCAATCAACTGTATATTTTAAAATGACAGCTGTCATTATCAAATTGACAGCTGTTATTGTAAAGTGACGGATGGCTGTTATATACAGATCCTTACATAAAATAAGTATTTTGGAAAATGGAGAGTCCTTTTCTAGATGTACAGGGTCTTTAATTCATTGGAACATACAGTTCTGACTTTTGATCACTGGAAATATAATTTAAAGATGGTGACGCGGACTCCACTGATTGATAATTTCATATTCCCACTGAGTCCATCTGCCCGAGAGCTTTAGATTGATACCAAACAAGACATCATTTAGATAACTTGTTAAAAAACAATTGACAATCTTTTGAATGTCCCATTTGATACCAAATATGATAGAAACAAATAACTTACTCTGAAAGAACAGTTAACGGAAAATAATGTCAGGTAGGATGGATATGTAGTAGATATTCTGAGAGAAGGATAGAAAAAATTATTGTCTTGATCGGAAACTTAGCTATCAGTCAATATCTTAATTCAATTATTATTACTGCAGTTTGTGGGTGTTTACCTACTTACTCTAAAATAACTGTTTCGAAAGAAGTTAATTAAGTTTGGATCAAGAATTTATTTTGAGTCTCAATCTCGACATTTGGCCTGAGACTCATTTTATGGTCTCGTCTCGACTTTTTGAAGCGAGACAAGACGAAACCAAGACTAGTCTCGAGTCTTGTGGCAATACTAATCATAAGGATTGGGATATTTGTTTTTGTCATAGTTTTTTTCTTAATTTAGCAGAGGAGGTGGAGCTCCAGAGCCCCCCAGCACCAGCCACTACTATTACAAGGGTGATTAGAAGAGTTCTCGGCTTGATAAAGAAAACACAGGATTTCAGGACAATTTATGATTGATTTTGCTTCAAATTCTTCTTGCAATCCTATACATCATTCAGTCCAACGATATTTTAACTCTTTAATACCATCCAAGTCTGCAAAATAAGAGTTCGCCTCAGCTTAAAGCTCTACATTCGAAGTAAATACTCGCCTCCCAGTAATTCCTTCAAGTTGGACAAACGAAAATAATCTGGCGAAAACATGGAATGTAGAAGCATTTGGGATCAAAGCTCTTTTTTAATAAATTGGGACGTTCAACTTTGAATCATCCAATTTATCCAGGTTTGGAGTGCGTAGTAGACCTCAGTGATAGTTCTGTCTTTTTAAAGTAGTTTACACCATAAGTATCCCAGAAAAAAGTGGCTATGATTTTTTAGCAGATAAAACTGTTATGGCTTCTTTCGCCACACTCCTGCTCTAAACCATTCTTCTGACCGCAGTTTGGTCTCTGGCGTGTGAGTATGAATCAGAGATTCACAAACAGTGGTGAGAAGACAATGAAATTCAGTGAGATTGCTTAGACATGTTTGATCGACTATTAGAAGACGTGGCACCCAGCGAGAAAAATGTAATGAGCATTACCTATCAAAATGTTAACAGCCTCAGCAATAGCTCGAACTTTCAATCGACGATAGTCTGGTATGGAATTATGAATATTCGCGATGATTTCTAGGCGTCTACTGTATTCATCATCCTGGTTGACATGTTTAACCGTCGCAAATGAAGAAGCAGATACTTCTAACGTTTAATCCAACTTAGTTTTTATCAGTTGGTCATAAGCCTCTTAAAATTGGATGCTTGAGCTGGCTCTACACGATGCTACGAACGTCTCTTAACGTTGGATGTTTGATGGTTCGTCATATCGTGTGGCCGTTGTTTAAACCTACGAGTGTCCAGTGCTAAGTATCGAACGTTCGCTTTTGACAATATTCCGGTCAATATCGGTATTCTCGTATCGAGTCAAAAGAATGAGTCAAAAATTTCAAGGAAAATGTAAGTCGATAGCTCCTAACCAGTCTATTAAATTACTGTATTTGTTCAAATCAAGCTTTCACAATTTTGGAGTTCCCATTACCATTTTATCCCACTCTCTCAAATACACGCTATCTACACATATTTCTATAGCAAAGAATCTTATAAAAATTCAGTTTCTGTTTGGTTTAGCGCAACTTGATTCGGATCACTTATTTGTTATGATAATGGATAGAAAATATGTATACTGGTGTATCTTGAGGGTGATTGAGCAAAGCAGAGGTGCAATGTTCTTTTTTTGTGGAGCAGCGTTTTTAGAATTTGGAATTTGATACAAGTGAACGTAGTCGCGTGATTTTCTCTTTTTGAACTTTTAACTAAATATCTCAAAAATATGAGTATCATATTTTTCAACTATTCATAACAAGTTGGGGGTGTTGAATGTCCTGAGGAATGAAGAATTTCATTTATTGATACTCTAAATATGTCTTATTGAATATTTGACATAAAAATTATGAAATGCACAGTTAAATAAGTGAAGTGCTTGCTTTGTACAGTGAAATAATATTCCAATTCTTTTCCGAGTTTGAGAATACATCTGATAGAGTGCATTCGAAGATTTTATATAAAACTTCCAGTATGCACTTGCAATATAGGTATAATCAATTTTTGTTTTGAAATAATATATTTTCCGGTTGGATTACAAGTGAATTAGTTATAACTGAATCCACTCTGGCTATTCTTTGTAATGGAATAAAACATTGTTGGAAAATATTACAGGACTCTATTAAAAGGCTAAGCGACTAGCTTAGAAGTTTTTGAAACAGCAATTTAAATTGATGATATTTTTGCTTTTTGATATGCATTAACCTAGAAACGTGAGTGCTTCCGATAATATTTTACTCTTTGTATAACAATATCACAAGAAACTACTTCAATTATCTTCTGGAAGATTCAAGGTTCACAGACCCCCGCCTGTAAAAAAAATGTCCACATAAAGGATATATACTGTTGATGTGAGATCACATTCAATCGAACAGTCTGAAAGTAAACAAGTCAGAAGTGAAAATAAGTTTGGTGCACATTCTCATTCTAGGAGGATAAACATTTGTTGATAATTATTATCAAGTGTTGAATGATTATAGTTATTGTTGGTATCTTCTTCTATTCGATGAACTTCAATTTCTAGTCATCTTCAAATAATAGTGTTTTATTTATACTGTGAACCTTGAGAACATTACAATATAGTTCGAGTAGTTCTACTGTGTCTACTTTGACGTATTTACTGAAGTCGGTAGGTCAGTTTTCACAGTTCGCAATGTTAACGTATTATTATATAATTACAAGCTTTCTGGCTTCCTGGAGTACACCCATCTGTTGAATACCACAACTATAGGGTGGCACATCATATTTGTTCGGCGGACATTCAAAGAATGAGATCATTTGAATAAATTTTGTATTTGGATGTATGAATAATAGAATGAATTGCCTCTAGTTACATTTCCTTATTTTCCTAGCGAAGAATATAAAGCGAAACGAAGAGAAATGTAGAAATCAATTAGGTACTATAACTTATAACTGCTTAGCTTTGAATGCAAGTTATATATAATTGTAATCCATTCCATGCTGAATACACCGGTTTACTTGTTTTTTCATGAATTTGGCTATGTTTACATTTGGAATAATATTTTCCCGCATACAAATAAAAATTCAACTGTATTTAATGAGAATCGTGATTCAATTTCTACTCCAAATTATACCCTTCATCTATTACTCAAGTTCATTATGTGATTCATCCCACTGATGTACTGATATTAAATAATTATTCATTGAAAACTAACTGATGCTTCTGAAAATTACATCGCTGAGTAATCTCGGTAATATCAAATACCTTTTTCACTCGATCAATGCCCGGTTTCATAAAGAGCAGAGTATTTTACTTCCAGAGTAAATAAAATTTACTCTGTTAGATGACAGTCGATTATTTGACAGCAATGATTCTGTTGTCATAAGGAAGCTCAAACTAATTGGAATTTAGTGAATAGAATAAATTCACTTGGTCTTTTATAAAACCGGCCACAAAATAGGTAATTCTATTAATATGGCAGTGAGTAATTTTGTTATGAGTTCCCGGTCTATTATTGCTTCAAATATGATTGAAAAACGAGAGTAGCTCACTTCCAAATGGTGGTTTACCATGGAGATGACCAACAAATCTTATAGTGAAGTACCCTAAGGTTTGAACCTTGGAACCCGGATCCACTGAACGGATTTTTGTAAAATCCTTTGGAAAGTGTTTTTAACATTAAATACTAAAGTTTTTACCCACTAACTTCTTACGATCTCAATTTTTCGATTATAACAATGGATAATTATCAATATTTCGGCGTTTTCATCCATTTTCTTCTAAAAACTTTTTTGCGTTTAAATTTGTATTTTACGTAGTAAAAACTAGTATAAATCTAAGGGCTCAAGGGACTTCAGGTAAAAACGTTTATTTTTGCTGTATTGACTGAAATCTGGGAATGCTCAAATAAATTCAAATCATCAATTACTTTCAAAAGAAAAAGAATCATTACTAAACCGGTAATCCTACATGAACAAAACTTTGAACACATATTGCGGCAGAATAAGGGTGGCTAAAGAATGAAAATCAAGTAGTATCAATATATATTTATTCATAAGTTATCGATTTGGAATCTGGAAATACTAGTTGAAACCATAAGTTGCACTGCCTTCTTCGAAATAAAGTAATATTTCTTCACAAAACCAGTCGTCCTATGATTATGAAACTTTGTGGAGATATCAAGGAAGAATAGTAGTGATGTAAAATAGTATTCAGTTATCAATAAATTTTCGTTCATAAATTATAGAAATATAATCTTCAAATATCAATCAGTCGCATTGGCTCCTTCGAAACAACAATTCCTCACAAAACCAATGGTCTCAAATCGATAAAAATTTGATTTAATATTAAGAAAGCATACAAGTTGTTGCGTAATAAGATTATTCCAACAGTCTGTTTCTGTTCAGAAGTTATTGGCATGGAATCGGTAACTGCCAATAGTTTGTTGAGTTGCATACCATCAAAGGAATCAATCAATTTTTTTCTCAACCATTGGTTTCAAATCGATAAAACTTTGTATGGATACCAAAAAATCATTGAAGTTATTGTCAAATTGAAATAGTTCGACAAACTGAGTCTGTTTAATAGTTATTGACATAGGGTCTGTATCTGCCAATAGTTTGATCTGTAACGCAATCAATGAATATATCAACTAGCTGTCCCAAATCAATAAAACTTTGTATGATTATCAAGAAAGGACAGCCGAGCTTATGAAATGAAACCTAGTCCTCAATAACTATTTTTTTCTTGTTGTAATGACTGAAATCTGAAAACACTGACATCAGTTACTTCTAAGCAGATAATAAATTCATTATTGAACCAGCGGTCTTACAGAAACAAGACTTTGCATTGCTATTACGAAATAATGAGGATGACCACAGATTGAAAATGAAGTATCAATACATTTATGTTCACTAGTTATCAATTTGAAACCTGGAAATATAAGTCGCACTGTTTCCTTCGGAGCAAAACAAAATTTTATTGCAAAACAGCGGTCTTGTGATTATGAAACTTTGTATAAATATCAAGAAAGAGAAGCCGTAAGTGTAAAATAATATTCAGCTATCAATAGACTTTTGCTAATGAATTATAGACACAGAATCTGAAAATATCAATAGACATGAGTCCTATTGGCTTCTTCGAAACAAAAAATGAGTTCTTTCCGAAACCAGTGGTTCTAAATCAATAAAATTATGTACTAATATCAAAGAAACATATTGTTGCCACGAGACTTGAGACCAGTCTCGGTCTCGTCTCGTCTTGCTTCAAAAAGTCGAGACAAGACCATAGTATGAGTCTCAGGCTAAAATTCGAGACCAAGACGAGACTAAAGTCGAGTCTCAGCGAGAGTCTCGTGAGACTCACGACTAGACTTATTTCATAATCACTTAAAATCAGTTTTCAAGTGAAATCCAATAAATTACTGTCTGATCGCAGCAGATTTTACATGATGAGATTGTGCAACAGGACGAATGTCAATACTAGGACAACACATTCATGCCCAGTTGCATTGCTATCACTCAACTTTGAGAACGGAATAATTTACATTGGAACAATTTTCTATACAATGGTTACCATAGATATTATTTTTTCCTTGAAGTTAAGTGACAGCGGTGCAACTGGCCATCAATTTCACAAAAATTTATCAACATAATGGAAGAAAATATCATACTATTCTTCTACAAATGTTTGGTAATTTGAACCAAATAGCTTGTTATTCACAGTTAATAACATAACCTCATCTGAAAATTCAGTTTTTCTTTATTCACCTCTGAATTTGGTCGTCTACACGTCGCATACAATGCATAAACTGAGCATTTAAGCCTCTCAGATCCACCATCAAATCATATGAACGCTTTCGCAAACCGAATTTAGTTCATTAAATCATATTGAGAATCGTAGAAGGAATATTGTGTGGCGTTCAGAAACACATGTGTGAACTAGCATTATGAAATCCGGAAAATATTTCTTGTAACTTAGTGATTCTTGCTTCGAAATATGTAGCCCTAGCCTTATCATAATGCTCAAGTTGTTGCATAAAATTATTACCTCTTTATCATCTCGAATCCTCGTGGCTCCAGGGGTCCTATCCTAATTCATCGAGACAGCTTGGAGTCAGATTGCAGTCTTTATGTCAATGTTGCTATATCATAGTTACCTTTATAAGGACTTGAATATTGTATGTTAATGCAAACAATATGATCGACAACTTGATGCTAGCAGATAGTTAAGAATGATGTTCAAAATCAGATTCAATTGATGTTTAATTATCTTTCTGATTTGTTTTTAATTATAATAGTATAATGTTATTCTATTGTTACTACTGTATGTCATATGTTTGTCAAATCTGATATCGAGTCAAGGAAACTGACTTGACCCTGTCTCTTACTTCTGGAAGACTGTTTTCAACGATGATGACATTAAATCAATTCTCTAATTGTCAAACAGATGGTATATGTGTCAAGAGTCTGAAAATTTTTGTCAAAAAACAGTCTTTACACATTAGAATCAAGCAACAGAGCGACTGTTCGTACTGAAAATTTGACATTGGCTGTATGCTAAGTTTATCCAACACGCAGGGGGTTGTATGTGATCACTTGATCATAACTCTCAGACCTGCTCAGAGGTGAGGATAATTGTGTGAAGCGCGCAATCTTAAGAAATACTTTATTTGTAGCGTAGTGTTTTTGTGGTCCTTAACGATTTGAAATGTGCGCATGTGCGAGTAGTGTGAGAGATAACTCGTATTTTCAGTGCGGCCAATAATAATCTCGCTTAGCCGGGAATTATTGCTTAACTAAAAGTGTACTGATATCACAGTATTATATTTAAAGAGTGCGAAGTGAAGTATAAAATAAAAAACTATTTTAAAGGAACATTAAAAGCAATAGACTTGAATAAAATTGTGAACGATTTCGTGCAACTGTCAGCTGGTCAAGGTGATTCGTCGCCAACATACTGTGCGAGTTCGTGCGAAGTTTAAACTTAATTTCAGTGGCGTAGTGATATTAAATTTAACATTAGAATAAATATAAACTTAGAATTTTTTTTTTCAGTGGGAATGAATAAAAGAATAAGGGAGGAAGAAGAACAGAATTACAGTGATATTTTTGGAAAAAGTAGAAAGGTGATAAGATCACCTGAACAAAGACTAAGAGAAGAAAATTCCAAAAATACCAAAAGCGAACAAAATATTAAAACAACAACCGAAGAGATAACAATAGATGCAAAAGAGATGGACGAACTAAAAGAAATGTTCCAGAAAATGATGGAAAAAATTGAGGCCAACCAAAATGAAATAAAACGGGAAATAAAGAATATTAAAGATGAAATGATAAAGAAAGAAGAGTCTTGGCAGAAAGAGAGAAAAATTTTGTTTGATAGAATAGGAAATCTTGAAAGAAGGGTAGAGAAGGATGAACTACTGAAACGAAAGAATAACATCGTAATAAAAGGTCTAAGACTGAAGGATGAAAATAAGGAGGAACTTAAAAAATGGATAGATGAAAAACTTGAGATCAAGATCAAAATAAATAAAATCATAACTCTTAATAAAGGTACAGTGAAAGAAATGTTAAAGGTTGTATTGCCAAACTGGGACCAGAAGCAAAAGATAATGACAGCTAAAAATCAATTAAAAAATACAAATATATTCATTGATAATGATCTCAGCTGGGAGGAGAGACATATTCAGAGGGAAATACGTAGTATAGCAAAAGAAGCGAAAGCAAAAGGAAAAAGAGTGAAAATTGGTTATAAGAAAATAACTATCAATGAAGAAAATTACGTGTGGGATAAACAAGAAAATGGAGTTATTCAGAAACATAATATAGAAGATCAGAAGAAACAAATTTATAAAAACTATCCAAAAAACTAGTAACAAACAACAAAAAAAGGACAGATATTCTGGAAACGAAAAAGCGCACGAAAAGGTTAATTCAAATTGGAACATGGAACATGAAAAGTATAAAAGATAAAGAAATAGAATTAGTAGAGGAGTTCGAAAAAACTAAATTAAAACTATTAGCAGTAATGGAAACAAAAAGAAGGGACAAGGAATAAGGAACTTAAGGAACAATCACATTTTAATATACAGCGGCGTAGAAAACGAAGAAATAGCGAAGGCCGGAGTAGGATGTATGGTACACAAAGACATTAAACAATCGATAAAAGAGTGGAAATATGTGAGCGAAAGAGTGCCAATTATAAAACTTGATGATACTGGTGGACTATCAGCAAATTTCATGATTGTATATGGACCAAATGAAGATGACAGTAAAACAGCAAAAGACCAATTCTGGGAGCAGCTACAATTAGAATATGAAAAATTACATGAACCTATATACTTACTGGGAGACTTCAATGCTAGAATAGGTAATAAAAATGAAGGCTTAGAAGAAATAATGGGGAAATATGGAGAACCGGTCAAAAATAATAATGGAAACAGATTAATCGACTTTTGTATAATAAATGAACTCAAAATACTAAACACTTTTTTCGAGCATAAAGAAATACACAAATACACTCGAGAAGTCAAGAGCAGGAATGAAAGGTCCCTGATAGACTATATAATCACTAATAAGTCACAGAAGAAGAACGTAAACGATGTAAAAGTTAAGAGAGGTAATGAAATTGGAAGTGATCACTTCCTATTAGTAGCAAAAATCAAAACTGAAGAAATAGTTGAACGAGGACAAAATATAAATAGAGGCGAAACAAGGAAAGAGAAACTTAGAGTAGATAGGCTAAAAAATACAGAAATAAGAGAGATATACCAAGATGTAATAACTAAATTGATACAGAGTTCACAATTGCCAACGACGGACAACGTAGAAGAATTTTGGGCTGTTTTTAAATACATAATAAATGAAGCAACAAAACAAGCTTGCGGGACAATTAAAAACACAAAAAACAACAGACAAACACACTGGTGGAATGGAAAAATTAAAGAAGAAGAAACAGAAATGGGAAATCTACCTACAAACAAAGAAGGGAGAAGATTATGAAAGCTATAAGAAACAGAGAATAAAAGTAGAACAAGTCATTGAACAAGCCAAGACAAAAGCGTGGGAAGAATTCGGGAACACCTTAGAAGAAAATTTTAAGGAAAATCAAAAACTATTTCATAGAACACTCAAAACATATGAAACAAAGAAACAAATACAATTGAAACAAGTAGAAGACAAACAGGGAAATATAATAAGAGAAGAAAAACAAATAATGGAGAGGTGGAAAGAACATTTCAAGGAACTATTAAAGGAAGATCAGAATACGAATAATAGAGTACACCAAAGATGGACTAATAGTGTTACAAGCAGCACAGAAGATATTAGCATGGAGGAAGTGAGAACAGTACTCAAAAATATAAGTAATGGTAAAGCACCGGGACACGACATGATGAAAGCAGAACAACTGAAGTACATGGGGGAAGAAGGAGAGCAAATGTTACTAAATATGCTGAATAAAGTATGGAAAACAAAAGAAATTTCGAATGATTGGGAAAAAGCAGTTAAATTTCCCATACATAAGAAAGGAGATACTAGAAATTGTAATAATTATAGGGGAATATCCCTTCTTTGTGCAACGGCAAAAATTTATGAAGCAATATTGGAAAATAAACTTAGACAAGAAATAGAATCAAAACTAGAGACAACACAAAGTGGCTTCAGGAAGGGACATTCAACGCACGACCTCATTTTTACTATTAAGACACTTAAGGAAAAAACATTACAACAAGATGGTAAACTTTTCATCACATTTGTCGATTTAGAAAAAGCGTTTGATAAGGTACCAAGAAATCAGTTGTGGGAGATACTAAGGGATAGAGAGGTAGATGACGACCTGATTAATGCAATCCAAAGTATATTCCAGAACACAACAAATTATGTAAGAACCGGTAGCGAAACCTCGGAAGAATTTACCACTACACAGGGACTAAGACAAGGAGGAGCCTTAAGCCCTTTACTGTTTATTATATTTCTAGATACCATCCAAAAAAGAGTTAAAAACTAAATGAAAAAAGTAGAAATTGGATATTACAATCTAGCAGTCACATCAGTATCAGAGTGTGTTTTTGCAGATGACTTGGCAATAATGGCAGATAATGAGAAGAACATGCAGCATAATTTGAATGTCTGGGACAACGAACTGAAAAAGCACAAAATGAAAATAAATGCAGAAAAAACTTAGTTAATGGTAATATCAAAGGAAGATACGATAACTAATATAACAATTGATGGAAAGGAAATAGAACAAGTTAAGGAATTTACATACTTGGGAGTGACACTAGAAAATAGAGGAGGTATGGAGCAAGAAATAAACAGAAGAATCCTTTCAGCAAATAGAACATATTTTTCAGTAAACAAAATGATTCCGAGCAATAAACAAATATCAAAGGAAACCAAAATGACACTATATAAAACAATATATAGACCATGGCTGATATATGGGAGCGAATCATGGACGTTAAACCAGAGAAATAAAAGCAAAATCCAAGCAGCAGAAATGAGATTCTTAAGAAGAGTAGAGGGTATCAGCAGAATGGATAAGGAATGAACGGATAAGAAGAAATCTAGATGTCGAAAGCATTCAAAGGACAATCGAAAAGAAACAACTAGGATGGTACGGACATTTGATAAGAATGCCGGATACAATACAAACAAAAAAAGTATGGAGCACAAGAATAACCAAGAAACGCAAAAGAGGGAGGCCAGCCAAAACATGGCAAGGCACAATAGAAGGAATTTTAGCAAAAAATAACATTAGCTGTAAAGAAGCAAAACGAGTAGCACAGAATAGAAAACTTTGGAAGGATTTAATAAGCAATTTGAACTAAATCAAACCGAACCATCCCGACACTCGAAAGGGTAATAGCGGATGTAAAACGATAATAATAATAATAATAACGATTTGAAATAAGCCAGAAGCTCACGTCTAGGGTCTATGACCAAGCTATGAATCATAACTTTGCGCACTGAACATACAAATACATATTTTTGGTAGAGTCCATAGCAAATAATGATCTGGTGGAACGAATTTTTTTCCGCATGTAAAAATATGTAATTTTGAAAAATCATGGCGAGACTTTCGTCGAGACTTGAGTCCGGGACGAGACTGACCTACTCGAGACCAGGGCAAGACCAAGACGAGACTGAGCTAGGCGAGACTAGCTCAAGACCGAGACGAGACTTGCTGAAGTCTTGTCTTGTCTCGACCCGTGGTAACACTAAAGAAACATAGAAATTATTGTGGAATCAAATTTATCAGTAACTGTCAATAGATTATAAGTTGAGCAACTTGCCTTATTAAATTCTTTTCTTATTGTATATTTATTAATTTCTGTTTGCAAATTATGAATGAATAATAAAGTAACTATATGTTAATTAAAAAATCACATGATTTTTGAATAAAGTGGCAAAGTTGTTTTTGATTTTGTTTGGTAGAGTTAGATATTATGACAGTTAAGATGTTCGTAATTATTTGGGTTATTATTAACATGTAATTCAATTATTCTATTAAGGTAGGTTCCACCACCATTATTTATCAATATAGTTTTAAGTATATGTTGTTTCGAATTATGTTATTTAGTATTATTCTTTTTAGAGTAATAAAATCAGTTATAAAAACTTAATCTGAAAAACTGACTTACAAATTAAATTACAAAAAAATTATTAATTCAAAGATGGATAAAGACAAACTGTTTGTACATATAGTTGAAAGAAGTGGAACTGACTTTTAATTAGCTGGTATATCTGAAGATGAGCAATTATGGTGTTCTCTGCCAGTTAAGTACCAAAATTTGAAGGAGCACAAAGTATTATTGGCCAGATCAACTATTAAAAATGCTATTTCTGCGATAAAACCAATTGATGGGTATCGTAAGGTAGGGATTAAGTTAGATGAGGATTTAAAGAAAGAGTATTTTGATGAGGATGGTAACCTGTGTTATAAGAGCAGGCCATTAGAAGAGTCTAGTTATGCAGTGGATACCAGCATGATGTCTACCAAGTCAGAAAATGAAATTTTTTTGATGTAGAGAATAAAGGAATGAAAAGCAAAGTTGAATTTTAATGATGAAGTGAAGCTACATGGAATAGAGAAGAGATTTGTTTTAGATAAATTTGATAAGAAGCAAGACCCTAAAGAGTGGTTAGAGCAATTCGAAAGTGAATGTATGAGACACAGAGTTAATAGAGATACTAGTATAATTGAAGCACTTCGGTTTTTTGTAATGGGAGCGTCTGAAGATTGGTATGAAGTAAATTTAAAAAAAAATTATTTGATGAAATGGTCACAATGGAAAAAATATTTTTTAACAGTGTTTGTTGATAAAGGTTGGTCTAAGATTAGGAGGGCATATAGCTATAAATATTTAGATGGGTCATTAGAAGATAATGCGTTAACAAAAGAGAGATTGTGCTCAGATGCTGAGAGCAAAAGTACAGTTATAACAAGAGTGAATATGATTGTAGTTGGATTGCCATTAGAAATAAAAGACAAGTTAGACCGAGAAGAGATTATGACAATTGGAAGACTGTTTACGGAACTAAGGAAATTGGATGATTTGCTTAGTACAGGAAAAAAAGATGTGTCAGGTTCAAATAAAAATAAGAAAACTGACAGATCCAATGATCAGAAGAAAAGGAGTGATGATAATCTTGAAGAGCCATGTCTCATGTGTGAATCGTTTGAATGGTTGAACCGCTATCACTCAACAAATGAATGGAGAAACAGGAAAATGTATATGGAGAGAAAAAAAGTTAATTTGATTAAAAGTCGTTGTGACGATAAGATGAGGAGTGTAGCAATGGGAATGATGAAGATAGAAGATGATGAGAAGTCTTTGAACTAAGAAGCCCGGAAAAATTGGATTCATTGATGGAGATAAATGTAGTTATTGAAAATAAGTTAAAAGTAAAGGCTGTCTATGATACGATCTGATGTTAGCTTGATAAATCAAAGGGTTATCAACCTTTTGAAATTGAGTCTTATAAAACACAAAAATGGTTTCAAGACAATCAATGGATTCAAATTTAGTTCAGCCCGGACCAATATCAAATTGAAAATTGGAAACATAACAAATGATTTGAATACTTACGTGATAAAAAACAATCAGTTTCCTTATGACCCACTGCTGGGTCTCGATGCTATCAGTAAGTTTAAACTCATACAGGATGAGAACCTGAATGTGTTTCGAAGAAGTAATGAATAAGAAATGAGAAAGTTAGATGACAGTATAAGGAAGTGTCAATTGAATGAATGTGAAAAAGATGAATCCAATGAACATGTAGATGTAAATATGAATGAGTTCAAGGTTAAACTGGAGCAGATAGAAGATAAGAATAGAAAGAAAGATATTTCGAGATTGATAGAGGAGTATAGAGATGTATTTGCTAAATAAAAATTTGATGTGGGTAAAGTGAGATTAAAAGAAGCTGAAATAAAGCTATTGAAAGATGAATATGTGAATTCACGTGCGTATAAATGTTCTATACTAGATGATAAGCAAATTAAAGCGCAGATTATGAAACTACTGGAAGCAGACCTTATAGAAGAGTTAGATTCACCATATTCGTCTCCAGTTACACTGGCTTACAAAAAGGAAGAAAGTCGTAAATCGAGATTGTGTATTGATTTCAGGAGGTTGAATAAATTAATTGTACCAGAATGTTATCCATTCCCAACGATAAATGACGTGATTGATAAAGTGTCTAACTGCAAGTATTCCACTGTTCTAGATATAAATTCTGCATTCTGGTGCATTCAACTAAAAGTAGAAGATAGAGAGAAGACATCTTTTGGGACAAAATTCAGAAAATTCATGTTCAAGGCTCTTCCATTTGGTTTAAAGAATGCCTCGGCGATATTTCAACGTATTTTATCTGGTATCATAAGAAGAAATAGTTTGGATGATTTCTGCGTTAATTAAATTGATGATGTATCGTTATTTTCTAAAACGTGGGATGACAATATCAGACACATTGAATAATTTCTACAGGTAGTCAAAGAAGAAGGTTTCAAATTGAAACTGAAGAAGTGTGTGTTCGCTTCCAATTCTGCAAAGTATCTTGGTCATTTTATTCAAGAAAACAAAATATCACCAGCGCAAGAGAATTTGGTTGCAATAAGAAATCTAAGAAGACCAACTGTTAAAACAGGCGTTCGGAGTATATTAGGCTCAATTAATTTCTATCTAAAATATATCGAAGATAATACGGAGAACTTTGAGCCGTTACACAGATTATCAAGAAAAAAGGTTAAATTTGAATGGTCAGATGAATGTGAGAAGTGTTTTAATTTGATTTGATAAAAGATTATTTGTGTTCTTCTCCAGTATTAGCGATTTATGTTGTGGACAAGGAGGTATACATTGAAACAAATGCGAGTTACAAAGGGATTGGTGCAACGTTAAAACAGCCACAAAGTGATGGAATGTTACATCCGGTAGCATATTTTTCGAGAAAATTATCTGAAAGAGAGAAAAGAATGGATATTATCCACCTGGAGTGTGAAGAAATTGAAGATTCCATAATAGACTGGGAGCTGGTGACAGGTGGGGTTCTCCGATTTTATACCGCTTGCCTTTTTGAGGGTTGATAATTTACCTCTAAATAAGAAAGATAAAAATGTTACTAAGCGATGCACGCTTTCCGGTCATAGTTCAAATTCCAATTTAAGGTCTGAAAAAAAAGTGGTTTTTTCCGTGATATCAAATTGCATGCCTTTGTAATGTTGAATAATTGGAATTAATCTAAAGTCAAGTATTGAAAGGCAAGCGATTCGCAACAGCCCAAGTGGCTCAAAGGGTTGCGTGAACTTGTGAGAAAAATATGAGAAATGCCGTGTTTCCAAATTGCATGCCAATGAGAAAAATTGAAGTTTCAGTCATAAAACCCTTGTAAAAAAATTGGCAAGCATTTCTCGTTGGCGCAAGGGTTTGAAATTTGGGGGTAATCTTGCATAAATTTTGCACCAATTTGCCGTGATTTCAAATTGCATGCCATTTCAACTATAGGTAATTTGCTCGATGAATTGTTATTGAGAAAATTGGCATGCACCCCAGGATATCCCAAAATGGAGGCATGCATTGAGGAAGTTGCAAAAAAAAGAGGTAAAATTTCCGTCATTTTATTCTGCATGCCATTGTGTATTTCGTTCAAAATTATTTTTTTTAGACGACACAAAGAATGGCAAGCATGTTGCTCAGGCTCATCATTGATTTTTGGAAAAAGGATTGGGAAAAAGTGCTCGTAAATTAATTCAGTAAAATTAACAGGGATTATTCGGCGAATTTATTTATTTAAATTTTTTGACTTATTTTAAACAATAATGGCCTAGGTGAGTCTCTTCCAAAATACTGCAGAGAGCTACAATTTAATTTATCCATAATATTTTCATAGCAACAATTCCAAAAATATTCAATTGAAATCACTGGAAAGCTCAAATTTCCCTATTAATATCGGTATTAGCTCTAAAGGTGCGGCCTCATGCGAACGCTCGACGCTTGTTTCCAGCGACAGATTTGGTCACGTGGTACTATTTTAAATTTCCCGGCATTTCAAAATATTCAGCGACAAGTTGCTGCGTCAAACAGCAGCGTCAACATGGCTTCTTTGCTTGCAGGGATTAAAAATATTAATATCAAAATTTGACATATAGAACTATAAATCGATTCATCGACGCGGATTTATATTATCAACGTATTCCAGCGCAACAAATATGGAGTGTTGTAGATGGAGGATTATAAACGTGAGCTGATTCTAGGTGCAAAACATAAGGATGGCTCTGTTAAACGCAAATAGCCCGTTTAGTGAAAAACATCCTGTAATTACAGTTTAAATGATCGAATTACCAATTGAAAAAATAATTCATCAGATTCAAAATGATCAATGAAAAAAGAGAAATAGATTTTGAATGTACATAATGAAAAATATTGTATAGCAATTTATGCAACATTCTACTTGAACCAATCAGTGCCACGTCGTTTATTTAGCTGAAGCTATCAACATAATATAAATAATATAAAATCATATGACAAAAATATAATTATGATACTAGCAAACCTAAAAAAATTACCAAACTAATTGATTGACGTTGTATTATCAACACTTTTCAAGAATGTATTTACTTTTTTTTTAATTGTTCAATATTGGTTACATTTCTTATATCATTTGGTAAATTATTATACTCTTTTAATTCAAGGACGTAACCTTAATACAAGAAACAGAGTATTGGATATTCCTCAAAGTGAAAATATCGAAAGATTGTAAGATTATAATAGCGAATGTTTACATATCACCACTGAAAGATTATACGACCTTCACAGAACTATTTGAAGAATCACTGAACGACATATTAAGCAATAACAGAGGAACAATGTTTATAATTGGAGGCGATTTCAATGCGAGGATTGGAAACTTGAATCAAGGCGAAGACATTCTATTTGAGAACTGTAGTATGGTACCAATGCGATCATCTCTAGATGGAATCATAAATCTAAGAGGTAGAAAATTAACCGAAACAATGGAAGCATGCGGATTTTTTAATAAACTGCCAAGTAGATGATTTCACGATGACACCACACGCTCCTGTAACAATTAACTTTAGAGTAGCAAACGACATTGTAACGGATCTCTCACAAAATAGCCACCAACGATCCATAGCAAGAAAAACTTCTATCCATTGGGAAACTGAAAAAGGAGAAATATTTAAACAAAAAATGCGATCGATCGGTGAGACGAACCGATACTCCGAAGGAATAGAAGAGACCTATAAATACTTTCTGGAATCAGTTATGTCTGTAGCTATAGATGTAGGTCTTGTGAAATCATATAGTCTCCAAAAAATGTATAATAATAAACCGTGGTTTGATAGAGAATTAACGAAACAAAAAAACCAAGCAAGAAAGACATATAGAAAATACAAGAGAGAGAACAAAGAAGAACTCCTACAAGCATATTTAATTGAAAAAGAGATTTACAACAAAATGAAGAAGTTAAAGAAAGAAAAACACTACGAGGAGCAAAAATCTATAATTAGTAATATATCTTGCCCGCAGGAATTCTGGAAACTTTGCAAAACCCTAGCTACCAAGAGAAGAAAAATGAATCCAATAGATATAGATATCTGGGAACAGTATTTTGTGACAAAATTTTCACTTGAAAGGGAAGAACTAGTATGCTATTTTGAACCAAATCGACCATATCTGGATGACAGAATATCAAAAAATGAATTGTGTCAAGCAGTCAAAAATCTAAAAAATAACAAAGCCGCAGGGATAGATCTGATTTCAAACGAAATACTTAAAAATCTGCCAGAAAATTGGAATACTATATTATTAAATATGCTAAACTGTTTCTGGGACGAAGAAAAATTACCTCAAGCACTCACTGTTGTTGAAATTATTCTAATACATAAAAAGGGAGATACAGAAAGCATGGAAAATTACAGACCCATAGCACTTATATGTACAATTGTAAAACTATTAACTCAAATACTCTCTAACAGATTGCTGACATGGGCAGAGAGCTATGAAATACTACCAGAAGCTCAAGCAGGGTTTAGGCGAGGTAGATCTTGCATTGACCACATCTTCACCCTAAATGCTGTCATTCAAATCCAAATGACAAAGAACAATAATCTTTACGCCATATTTATCGATTTCAAGGGAGCTTTTGATAGTATTAATCATCAACTGATGTGGAATAAACTGTACTCAACAGGAGTGAGTGCTAAAATGACAAGAACTTTACAAAATATATATAATCAGGCCAAGCTACGAGTTAAGATACAAGATCAACATACTGCTACTGTAGATATTACTAAGGGGGTATTACAGGGAGACTCACTCAGCCCACTGTTATTCTCCTTATTCATATCGGATATGGAAAACTACTTCAGAGAAGTATGCAAACTTGAGGGAATTTTCTACGAAACAAATCAGGACATTCTTCTTCTTTTGTACGCAGATGATTTGGTTATATTTGCAAAATCACCAATAGATATTCAAAAGAAACTCAGGGCACTTGAAAATTATTGCCTAGAAAATCTGCTAACGATAAACTCCTCCAAGACCAAAGTCCTACATTTTCACAATGGAAGATCGCCAAAGCAAAAAACCACTTACATGTGCCAAAACAATCAGATTTCGACAACATCAAAATATATGTATCTTGGAATACAATTCGTATCATCCGGTCTATTCCTTGAAGCCTCAAAACAAGTAACAAGCAAGGCAGCAATGGCTGTAGGCAATATTAAACAAATTATGGTGAAAACAAAAATGGAATCATGGGAAGCTAGGCAAAAACTCTATGATTCGGTTGTCATACCTACAATGCTATATGCCTCTGAAATCTGGAGTCTTAGATACATAGACCTTTTAGAAAAAGCGCAAGTGGGATATCTAAAAGGTCTCTTTAACTGGCAAAGAAATACTCCGAACTATATAGTCAGACGGGAAACTGAACAAAAAAACGTGGAAGTCCTGGTATTTACAAAAACAATAGATTGGTGGTATAAATTGTTAATAATGAGGGATAACAGGTATCCAAAAATATACTATACAAAACTGTTGGAAGCAAACAAAACAAACCCTGAACAGTTCAAATACAACTGGGTAGCCCAGTTGAAAAATATGCTCACAAAAATCAGCTGTGAATGGCTATGGGAGCGACAAAGCTGCGTAGCGCTGAAAGAAAATCGTGATCATATGATCGAAAATTATCAAAAAATGCTAGAGCTTAACGATACAAACAGAATCTTTCAGTCTAGTTACAGTGATTTTTATAAAGAAATTTTCCAAAATAATAATTACTTATCCTTTGCAGTCAACATAAATGTACTCAAACTGGTAAGCCAAATAAGATTAGCAAACACCTTAAAACCAAAATTCTATGTTAAAGGAGTAGCTTACGAACTGGGAGCTGAGGATAATTGTACTTTCTGCAACATCCAAGAAAAGGAAGATATCTACCACTTTATTGTGCAATGCCCACTATACTCTCCCATTCGAAGCCATTACATTTCTTCTCATATTTTGGAGATAACAAAGAACAATTTCGCTCGAAACATCTTGATCATACCGGACAAGAAAATGATGTATAACCTCTACAATTACCTGATAAATGCCTTGAAAATAAGATCTTTTATTCTAAATCAATAAGACATAACATGTGTAGCACCCTAGAATATCTATAAAATTTACTGTATTATTTCAAGTTTAAAATCATCCTATTCTGTGAAAATTTTATCATACTCTATTTTATGTAAAAGTAAATTCCTTTGTATATGTATTTAATACGAATTACAAATAAATTCATTATTATTATTATTATTATTATTATACTCTTTTAATTTGACATTTTGAACGTTTTGTTCGTGTTGTTCATCAGAGATAACCCTTCTTCTATACACTCCATCCATAGCAACCTGATAGCGACAAAGCTCAACTTGTTCAGCTTTGTCGCTGCATATTTTGAAGGGCCGGGAAATTTGAAATTGTACCACGTGACCGAATTTGTCGCTGGAAACGAGCGTCGAGCGTTCGCATGAGACCGCACCTTAACTGGGTATAACATTAAATTGCAACCAATGAGGCACTAGAATAATACTATATCAAAGAGTCCTGATAAGAAAGAAACACGTATGTACAGTTGACATCCCAACTTCTGAATTTGTGAAACATTAAAGTTTTCAATCTTGCTATTAATAAAATAATAATCACACATATTAACAACGAAAAACATAATAATTATGCTCTTACTTTTCGCCCGGAATGTGAATAAGTTATGTGGATGAAATATTGTAGCAAAATGTATTTTTGAAAGGTCAATTGCCTTCATCTGGAACTTAATAGTAGGTATATCTTCATTATTATGCGAACATATTATTATCATTATGAAAAAATAAAGAATCTAATTATCAGAAAAAAATAATTTATTATCATAGAATAATCATACTTAAATAGCTAATAGGATGTTCCATAATATAAATAAATAGGAATGGAAAGGAATCTGAAATTGGCAATAATTGCTCAAATTTCCATTTCCTCATCATAATTATTGTCAATTTCAGGTTCTTCTTCAGTAGTTTCACCATCTATTTGAGAATAAGTGTCGCTGTCATCATCGTCCGATTCATCCTTATCGTCCTCGTTGTCGGCACTTCTCACAATATCATCCTCTTCAAATCTATTCTCTTGTGGATCTGTGAAAATTATTGCAAAAATTTTGTTTAATGAATTATTATTATTAGTATCTACTCTTGAAGTATAATTACAGAAAAATTTCCAATACAATACTGGAACAGCTAGAGAAATTATTCCCTCAAACGCTTGTAAATTGAAATATGTATCAAAAATATAAGTACCATCAATAATTTCCTGAATATTTTGTGGAACATCATCACCTTCAAACCACTTGAAGGTGTAAGCATCATTCTCCAATAGCCATCCAAATTCTTGCACATTCAGGCTGGTGTTAGGTACTGCAGAAAAAGCATTTTTCCACAAATGCCCGATGTAAGCAGTTCGAAGAATTTGTTGATGAAGTTCACGCTTGCAAGGTGGTAATATGCAAGGATCAAATTCCAGCAACTTTTGCTTGAATTTATCTGTGGGCTCAATGTTATGGCCATAGCTGTATGAAAACATGAGTAAACGAGCCTCATCTACATTAGAGCACCTTCCCAAGCAATTTTTTGTTGTTGCATACATTTTGCATACGAATTCCTCTATGATGGAAAATGCTGCTTCATAATTTTGATTTGAAGGGTCTTGCAATACAGCAAAAGCTTGTTGAATTTTTTCACTTTTTTTGTATAACTCCCATGGTTTTTTTTTTCCCTTGCGGAAAAATGCTGGGTTGTAGTCGCATCCGGTGAATGCGTGGAACGCAGGTAAGCCGGAGCATTTCAAGGTTCCCAACGCTTTATATATTTCATTAATATTTATATACCGACGATTATTGCCGGTGCTGTAAAGAAGCCAGACCTTCAATGACTGTGGTATATGCATCATATTACCCAGGATGATAACAAAGATGTCGGAGTCACAACATTTGATGACAACCTCTTTGTCTTCCATTTGGCACAAGAAAAATACAATTTTCGTATCAGCCTCCTCGTGACCTTCGCATTTCAAATGGGGAATTATCTCACAAACTACTGATCCATCTTCAGCTACTTTGTATTTTTGGCATCGCTCAAAGGAGACAAAAATTTGTTTATCTTTAATATAATGTTTCACTTTTGATTCAGATGCCCAGTAGTCCATAATAAAAGTAATGAACGATTTCTTGAAGTTAATATTCTTTAATTCAGCTCCAAAATCCGATGGTCGCTTTTGATCTGGACCTAATCAAAATGGAAACCAAATTTCAGATGAATTATAAAAATGAACTTGAAAAAATAAGTGAAAATATGATATGTTTGGACCTTGAAACTGTGTGCATTTACAAAAATGGGACATCGTCCTTGTGTGTTATATTGATCAAATCTTTTTTCACTATGATAATTGTCAAGACTCAAATTATTGATTCCTCTGTTTGAGGTTGTTTCACGTGATCAGACCTTGGGTGAATGCCAGAGAAATTTTATCCTTTCTCCACTAAATGTGGAACCCAAGTTCTCACAGCTAGTATTCAGTATATTTTAATTATGTAGATACTTGCCTTGTTTATTTTTGTATCATTGTTTCTGATGGAGACTTTCATATAGAGAGAGTCAATACGTCGAATATAAACAGATATACAGAATTTAAACTAGAAAAACCTAATCATTATGTTTCAATTCTAAAAGCATGTATAGATCATTGAAGTTCTGTTCAAAAAAAGAAATTGCTTAGGCTGTAAAAAGAGTTATCAAAAGCTTTCTGTCTTATGACGGAAAAAGACGTGAAACATTTTCAATTGACTTATTCGAGCGTGCATATAAAGAGCTTATTCTGCTTATTCATAGTCATATCAAAATAGTATAACTAGTTGATAATATATTTTTACCTTTGAACTCATATTGTACATTGAAATTATCTCTCAAGATATGTTCATTATCCTTTATAGATGGACTCTTGTATTCATCGAAAAGTATATATATTTCTTTTGCATTAGGATTTATCGTCGTTATACTTTCTAGAATTTTTATTGCTACGGCTCCCAGTGTCGATGGCACTTGTGTTAATTGATGTAATAGAAACATGCCATCGATTATGACTACATTTACATTATTTGGTTGACAATGTTCTTCTGGAAAATCACTCTTTTGGATGTAAGTTTCTAATATTTTAGTTATAACTGATTTGTCAGTTTTGTTAATGGTGCCATCCATATGACAGAGCGAAAGAGGCACCGGTGTTAGAGGGTAAGATAAAACCTAAAAGAGAAAACATACAGAATTTCAATATTCTATATATGAAACATTTTCATCACTCAGTTCATTCAAAATCTGGTTTGAATGACCAATGGTTCAATCAGTTCAAATAAAATCATGAATATATCTATACTAGGAGTATATGAATTAAAAACGATGTTACCTTTTCCATATTGATGTTTTCTTTTGAGCCCCATGCTATCCCCAGTAGTCTGCCGAATAAATTTTTTTGTAATTTCACTTCCTGGATTTTCCCATTGACTCTGAGTTTCATCTTTTTTATGCAGCTTGCAAAGTTTAGAATTTTATTTCTTTTGATTACATATTTGCCAAAGTTCTTCTCGTTTTCTTTGCATTCTTCAATCATACATTTTTTCATATTTTCCCCAATTATTTCAATATTCAATAAGAATTCTGATACTTCATCAGGTGCTGCTTTCCCTGTTGAAACATTTAAAAGTACATCCTTTCTTACATCTGAAGAGAATGGATTCATTCTCTCAGTCAAGGTGGAAGTAAAACTGTGCATATGTTTTTCACTTCTTACTATCCTATGATGCAGCAAGTCATTGGTGACGTCTTGGACGACATCAAGACCGCACTCTTCCATGACTTTTGATATAAGTGCACACCTCAAGCCGTGATTTATAGCCCATCTTTGCCGAGCGGCTATTGAGTTCGTGATGTGCCTAATACCAGTAAGTCTTCTGCCTGCATCAGCATTGATGGTCTGTTCCAAAGTCAGATCTATCGGCATACGAGAAAATGGTTTACATGTTCTTTTGCATCCAAAACTTCCTTTTCTGAATTGTTCTTTTAATCCAGGGTGTGTATTATCGACATTCAAAAGAGTATTCAAGTACCATACCAACCAACGAGCATAGTTTTGATGATTCAAAGTGAAAAATAAATTGGTCATTTTGTCTATGGCGTAGCAATATAGCTCAAATTCAGCTGTTCTTATGCTTCTCTCAAATAATAAGTAATAACCTATGTGTTTTGAATATTAATTAATTATATATATATATATATATATATATATATATATATATATATATATATATATATATATATATATATATATATATATATATACAGTATGTGAACCAGAAAGCAAGCCATAGACATTCAACATGAGGAATAAGTTTTTAATTCATGTTAGATGAAAATACTGCAAATATAACATTCAGAGGATCAAATTATTTGTCCAAATCAGTAATTACATTCTATTTTACAGGTTCCAAATTACACAGGACTGAAAACAATATAATTTGGGAAGCAATGCGAACTGAAAAACTGATTTTTCATGTTAAATGTCCATGGCTACACACTGTATACATGAATAAATTATATATATATATATATATATATATATATATATATATATATATATATATATATATATATATATATATATATATATATATATATATATATATATATATATATATATATATATATATATATAAAATGAATAGTAACCTATCAGTTGCAGATATATTGCATAAAATTTTTGGGTTTTGCCATATTTTTCGTTGAGAGTCTCTTGCTGGAACCCTACAAATTCATTTAAAATATCTTGCGTACTAGAATCATTAACGACGTCTTCTATAGTGCATTCACTACGCTGAAATTTTTGCAATAATTGTTTTATATTTGGGTTGACTTCGATTTCCTTTGAGTCCAAAAAGTTTTGAAATTGTAGCTTCTGAAGACATAAATAAACAAGAACGTGTAATCGTTTACATCGGTTAAAATGTTTCCCAGATAAAAATCCTGAAATCGAGCCACTTCCAAGCAAATCGCTCTCCACCAATACGGTCTCCAATCCGCATGAAGTGATGAAAGTACCTATTGAAATAATATCAATTATATAAATATATGTGAAAAAAAACTTTTGTTCTCGTTTATTTGAGCCAATGATGTACTCCAAAAATTTCCTTACAAATATCATAGGATATTTTACTTCTTATAGAAAGTAACCTACGGAAATATTTTTTCTGCGGGTATAAATGAGCTCAAACAAAAGATAAATATTTTCTAATACTGAAAAAATTACCTATTGCTTTGAAAAACGACATTTGTATATGAAAACCGCCAATGTGTATGAATAATCTTCTGAATTCATTTCGCTCTGTATTTTGTAATGGCAAAGCTATTCTTGCTATTCCTAGATCATATGTCACCTGTGCATACTGCTCGCCACACTCATCTGCAATTTGAATGGCTCTGCGCATTGTTTCTAATACGACAGCATGATCTGTGGGAGGTTCATTAATTGGTGTCAAATAGAAAACTTTCTGTATCACTTGGTCATCATTAGGATCAATTTTCGCATTGAATCCAACCCACATTGGAGTTGTTATACCGAAAGCATGTGACATCATCCACGCCAAATCCACCTTCCTACCGTGATCCAGGCTCTCCGGAATAACGTTTCTTTCAGGAGAATCGTACGGTAACACAGTAGCTTGTATTTTCGGTTTTTTTAGATATGGCTGCAGTTCCGGAAGGTAGGCTTCAAAAGTTCGCCTTCTTTTTCTTTGGCTAGAGAAATGCCCAGTGATTTCGTCATCTTTATTGTTGATCCCGCTCTCCTCTCTATCAATAATATTTTGAACAACAATCCCAACAGTGTCGTTGAGAGTCGTATTTTGTACTGTAACGCTATCGATAAATCTATCAAAATTATCGAAGGCACATACGGTAAGCAAACCTGGTTCAGAGACAACATCAGAAGAACAGATTCGTGAAGAGTCCACACACGGAAAAGTTGCTTCCGTCTCCAACTCTTCAAGCACGTTATAACTACATATGTGCCCATATCTTTGCAGAATTCGCACAATTTTTTTACTATTTGTGAAAATCTTAATCGTGCTTCCAAGAACTATGTGCTTTGAAGGTATAGTTTTACCATTAGATACAGCTTGAATAATATCGCTCGAAAAAGACTTCACCAATCTCGCAGTTCTGGGACTTTTACGTCGTCGAAAGTTAAAACCTGCAAGTAGTGTATTCAAAAAATGTGTGAGCTCTTTTGGAATTTCACATTCACCAGCAATTAAATTTTGAATTGTGATATCGGGGCCAAATTTATTACTTGCGTTATCAAGAATAACACGTCTTAAAAATAATGCCGCCTCCTGTAATATATCATCATCCTGCAACGTATCTATATTGAATGTGACTCCACCATAAGGCAGTATTACCCTAGTTCTTTTATAATATTCCATTTTGATCTTCCTGCGAAATTTTTTTAGTAATTTTTCAGATACGTGCTTTGTATACACTAACGTTGGCTGCTCATCTCCACTAAATTTATTATATTGTTCCAAAAGAACTTCTTTGAATAGCCGATAAATCAAATCGAGAGTACAAGCATTTTTTTTATCAATTACAAATTTTCTAACAAAATTAAAAATTGTTGCGAACGCGACTTTATAACACTCTCTCGTTCTGTGCCATACGCCTTCAGACCTACGTTCTCTCTTTGCAATCAAATTATTGTAGTTTAATCGACAAGTTTTATGATATGGGACCTTGCGTTCTACATCTACATATGTTTTTATTTCGGCTACTAATTCGAAATCCTCCCATAGTATGGCTTGATACATAAAATCTTCCCACTTCCGGAACTGTTTACTTTCCGAGATTGCTTCACTTCGACCTCGTACCTTCTTATGGCCAGATCGGTTACATAAAACGCATGTAAGTTTTTCCGACGGGTCCTTATATTGAAATTCTTGGGATTCATCAATATTTAAAAAGCTATCTATACTATTATTGGCTCCAGGCACATTTTTTTCAGTAAAGATATTATCTAGAATCGGTGATGGACTGAAAATGAATAAATAGATGTACGGAACAAATTGATAATTGAATTCAAATATATATGATCGAATAAGTAATATATTATGAAAGAAATTGATACTGGTAACCTGTTTCCATTAAAAAACAAAGTACTCACTTGATACTTATCGCAGATTCATTCAGATTATCTGATTTGAATTGCGCTTTGAGAGCGTTGAAATTGTTCCTGCATTTCGAATGATACCCAATAGTATCATTGACTTCTTGAGGAAGTTCGACGTCGCTGTACTTCAATTGATGAACTTTTCTTCGCTCTAAAGAGTCTGCGCAAGTTTTTAGCGTCTCCGGTGTGAATAAATGTATAGGAGCTGTCCGTTGACAGTTCAAAAAGCACTTTTTTTTTTCTTGTTCGATTCGCTCAAGAGCATTGTCATCACCAGACATATCGATTATTGTTTCAAACAACATCTACAACTTTCAAATAAAACATGAAACCGAGAAAAATCAGACTCATAACATGGATGTAAATTTTGAAAATCACCATAATAGAATTGAATAATTTTACATGAAGCATGTTTGAGACGGTGATTCAAGAAATTTCAATCATACCCTATTATTGGATACAATTGAATGCCACCCAATATCACTTATTTATAAATTTTATTAGAATTTGTATGCTTTTTAAACGAATGTATTCAATTAACTTCATATAACTATGCATAAAATGTCCAATGAAGATATTTTTACAGTGTACCTTAACATTTCTCATAAAAAACCACCGTAAATTTGGAAGAAGTTTTATATCAATAAGTAGAGTAAATAAGTTCAGAATGATTCAATTTAAATAACAAAAATTACTAAATGAAACACACACTAGGCGATAGCTGATAGTAAGACAAAAAATATGCTTAAAAAATAATACCAGAGCCACGACACGTGACGTCGATGAAGGGTGAATAGAATAAATCAATTTTATATATTTTTTTTGTACTTACCAATAAATATTTGAACAAAAAATGCGCGAACATCACTATTATCATCACTTTCAATCTAATTCACAGGAATATTTCCATGATACATAAAGCGTACCTATTACACGAAATGACTACACAATAGAAAACTGGAAAGATTGAAAAATAAGCCTGATTCATAAATGACATGAAATACACATGTAGTGATTAAGAGTTCACACCATGAAATGAAATGGAAAAGGAATTGACCAGACTTTATTACGTATTCTATTCTATTTCATTCTATTTCAATCCAGTCCAATTTCGCTCGTATGTATCCGACAATGCTCATAAAGCACTGACAAGTCTAGAATGGAATTATTGTAGCGACTTACTAATTTGTTATTTAATTACTATAAATATCAGAAACTATCTACGATTTTATCTTTTTATTAATCTATTTATCACAATATACAGGCAAAGCATATCCAATCTGCAACAAATCAAAGTGCTTGCGCATGATGTAAACACAAAAAAAAAACATATTGAATCAGCAATAATAAAATTATTGCATGATAAATAGCTAACACAATCAGATCAACTACCTAATCAGTTAGATGTAACAGAAAAACATTTCTTGTTATGTATAATTCAAAGTGAGAATAAACCATATTAAAATCTAACAGTGCATGGTATTTTCATATTATTCTTCACTTATTCATGTCAAACATAAGCCCTAATGGTATTAGAGTATTGTTTTTAAGCCTAATTGTATTACTTCCAACAATCTGCATTATTATGAAACACTTACCTGCCATGTCTATAATTACAAACTCAGTTGATTCTAAGACATATTTTCTTGATTTATTTTTATTTGTAAATATTTGTCCTATGTCATATGCATTGAATTTTTTTATTTCAACTTGAAGCATAAGTATTTGTTTATTGAAATACAAAATAAAATCACGGAAATATTTTTACTTTGTTTCGCCACTTTTTCCAAAGTTTTTCAATGATCGGACAGAGTTACATGCATGCCATTTTCCGAATGAATTCAAAACAGCATTTATTAATGTAATATAGAATGGCAGGCAGAATGAAATCGGAGAAATTTTGCGTGTTTTTTATGCAACTTCCATTATTATTTAAAATATGAAGGTCTTGAGAAACATGCTTGCCATTTCCCAAATGAATTTGAAACAGCATTTATTGATGTAATACAAAATGGCAGGCAGAATAAAGTCAGAGAAATTTTGCCAATTTTTTATGCAACTTTTATTATTATTTAAAATATGAAGGGCTTAAGCAACATGCTTGCCATTGCCCATATGTATTTAAAACAGCATTTATTGATGTTATATAGAATGGCAGGCAGAATAAAGTCGGAGAAATTTTGCATGTTTTTTATGCAACTTTCATTATTATTTAAAATATGAAGGGCTTAAGCAACATGCATGCCATTCTAAATTTATAATTATTTCACTTCAAAATAAAGATTTTGCTCCATTTGAGGTAGTTTGAAATCACGGCAAATTGATGCAAAATTTATGCAAGATTACCCCCAAATTTCAAACCCTTGCGCCAACGAGGAATGCTTGCCAATTTTTTTACAAGAGTTTTATGACCAAAACTTCAATTCTTTTCATTGGCATGCAATTTGGGAACACGGCATTTTTCATATTTTTTTTCACAAGTTCATGCAACCCTTTGAGCCACTTGGGCTGTTGCGAATCGCTTGCCTTTCAGTATTTGGCTTCAGATTGATTTCAATTATTCTACATAACAAAGGCATGCAATATGATATCACGGAAAAAACCACTTTTTTTTCAGACCTTCAATTGGAATTTGAACTATGACCGGAAAGCGTGCATCGCTTAATAACATTTTTATCTTTCTTATTTAGAGGTAAATTATCAACCCTCAAAAAGGCAAGCGGTATAAAATCGGAGAACCCCACCTGTCACTAGCTCCCAGTCTAAAAGTATTGTTAGTACTACCTGATTGTTCGAGAATCTACTATATGCAGCGACCATGAACCATTGGAGAATTCAAAAACCAAATCAAGGACAGATGAGATTTTAGGTAGCTTGATTCATTACCTGTCACAATTCAATTTCAGAATTATATATAAGCAAGGGGAATAAAATGTGTTAGCGGATTTACTATCAAGACAACCAGTCCTAGAGTGCTCTGAGAATGAGGATGCAGTAAGAGTAACTAACCTTATAGAGTTAGATGAGATAATTAGTGATCAGAGAGATAGTAGTGATGAACTTATTTCTGCAAAGAAAACTGGAAGGCATCATGACATTACATTCAAGAAATTGAAAGGTTGATCCAGAGTATTTATTTGAAGTGAATTTGGTAAAAGGCTATTTAGCCGGGTACATGATCCTTTTGGTCATATTTGTATTGCTCAATTGCAGAGGAAAATGAGGCCATTTCATTATTTTAAGAACATGGACAACATGATAAGTGAGTTTTGTAGAAGTTGTTCGGTTTGCATGGAAAATAGAGTACGTAGAAGTAGGGCCATAGGTTTGATGTCAAGACTAGGCCCTGCGAAGGAGCCGTACGAAATAATGTCCATAGACTCTGTTGGAGGTTTTGGAGGTAACAAATCATCCAAGAAATTTATGCATGGATCTCCGCTACAAAAGGTCAGTGTGCAAAGGATTTCGTGAATCTTATAGATCCAATTGCACAAGAACACAAAATTAAGGTTATTCTAGCTGACCAATATACTGGCTTAGATTCAGGTGAGCTGAAGAAGTATCTCTCGAAGATAGATATACAGTTAGTTTTCACCTGTGTAGATTGCTCACAATCTAATGGACTCAATGAGTAATTGAACCTGACATTGGTGAACAGAATAAGATGTAAAATAAATAGTGCTGATAAACGGGCTTGGTCAGTGGTAGCTCAGAAATGTGTTACAGAATATAATAGAACAGTTCATAGTGCAACAAGATTTGAGGTTTTTATTGAAAATGGAAACAAGTTAAATGGGAGAGAAACAGACAAAGTAAGAGTAGGACCTTTCAGAGTTTTGAAGAGGATTCCAGATTCATTTTATGTAGTTGACTGCAGGAAAAAATAATAGTCTAATTGTTCTCACAGTATCAAAATGACACTTTATTCACCTGAAAAATGACTAGAGGGGGAGATGTAAACTTTTTTCAAATTTTTTGCATAAATCTAGAATGATAAGCCATAGCATATTGAAATTTAGTGTTTTAACTTGTCGTAGCATCAAAACAATTATCTACTATTTTTGTATCAATTTTGTTTGACATCGTAATTACATCTCAAAACATTATCAAAATTATATTAAATATAATCTGAAGTGACAAAAAACTTTATTTAGGGAATTCGTGTGTATATCAAATGATGTACAAGTAAGTCACATGATGTTCACGTCAGATTTTCACTTATTCATTAATCATACATTTTTACACTTGAGAAAAGGAGCACTTTGCTGTTGAAATGTTGTGTTTCCAATTTGTTTTTATACAGAACTTTGGTCCAATAGAACATATTTATTGAAAAATAGGATCTGAGTTCTTCATTAAAGCAAATTTCATTTATTTTTTACTGTAAGTGAGCTACTTTGTTCTTTATAAAATCGGATATTGAGCTCTCAAACCATTTTCTTAAAGAGTCTTGTTCGTATAAACATCAATAAAATTCAAGTATACGCTTACTCTGATACGGGAAGTTTTGTACCTATACATGAATTCCAATCCAATTTTTATCGATTATGCGAAACTTCATGAGAAAGGAAACGTATTATTTTTTTAGTGCAATCTTGCAGTAAGTTTAAGTAGTGTTGTAGCTACATAAATATATTCAAATGATAATTTGTCAAAGTTTCATCAGGTCTGCAATGAATCTATATAAAATGAATGTTAACATACAAAACTAGCATGCAAATCTTATATCTCAGAGACTTACACTTCTTAATATACAGGATGTATCAAGATAATGGAACAGTGCGGTTTACTAGTTTATATGAGAAGATACACAGAAAAATGATGAAAATATTTTGTAAGGCACAGATGGGGGACACATTTCAAAATAAATATTATCCTTTCCAATCCGGTGGGACTCAAACTATGGATCAATATTATATTCTTCCTGATATAATCATATACAGAATGTAACAGAGATAAGTACATTAATTTCAACCAGTGATGGAACTCGTCAGGCATAACTATTTTTCTAATTAACTTTTTTCCGGATTGTTATTTTTTTTTTGCATTTTTTCATCCCCTATAATTGGACGAGTCGTTCAGGTGCATAATTATCGAGTCCAGTAGCATTTACAATGGAACAATTGATTTTGGAATATGTGAGTTATCAATTCCTCTCAATAAATTCTAGAGAAAAATTGATTAATTATTATTATCACAAAAGCTGAACCCGTGAAAGTGTCTAGCTTTTCTGTCAATGATTTGAATTATTGTGGTTATGCTAATGTCAATGTCAAAATAGTGTGCAATTTTACATTATGCTGACAATACTATAAGATAGTCAGATCTTAACGTCTATCTGAAATGTAAAACAGCAGATAAGTTGACTGAAATACAATACTTCATAGTTGAAGCACCTATGTATCAGTTTTTTCTCATATTATTAAAAACTTCACACTCGGGTCGTTTTGATGGAGTATGCTCCGTGAATTGATCTGCTGAACAAATGAAATATTGTATCCATCACCATTTTCTTTGAATGAATCGTTGAATGATTTTCTCTTCATGTTTGAGAACTAATGATGATGAAATAAGTTGAGAGCAGCAACTACTTTCTTAGATGCTCATAGATGACAGCACAGTCTGTCACATACTTTAACTATATTCAAGCTATTCAAATCGGCTGATTCATGTGCAATGAACTTGTTCAGACAATCTAATGTTTGAGAAATGGACTCTCTGAAAATGTACGTGAAATCCCTAGATAGAAATAGAATTTATTAACAACGATATATAAATACGACTCATAGACCAAATTGTTCATTTCAGAGACATATTCAATCTTCCTTTAAACACATGCAAAAATAGAATAATCGAGATGAGCGAATAACCAGAGTACTAATATTTTTTCAGTTTCAAATGAATGATTAACAAGACAACGATGGTTCAAAGTTGCGAAATACTTATTTCAATCGACAACTGTCATTCTTCCAGCAAATGAGAACCATTCATTTAAAACTATAGGCCAATATTATAAGATTTTTGACAAGACTTCAATGAATTTTTACTTGATATCCAGTGGATTTACAGAAAAAATTTATTGAGAAACATTAACATGCTTGACGAGTTCTACTACATGTTAAAGGTACTGTACTTATTCCGGTTACACCCTGTATAATTTATTGAATCATGAAATAGTGATTTCTTCTTTGAATTCAACCATATATATAATAATATTGTACCCTTACATTGTGATTTTGTGTGTGTGCCTCATGAATTTTTTTTTTGTGTATCTATTTATATAAACGAGTTGAACGCACTGTTCTATTATCTTGATACACCCTGTGTACTGGGCACTATACTCATAGTTATTATATTGAGATTTTCATTGGAATTGAACTTGAGAATTCAGAAAAAAAAAAAAGATTGTGTTAAAAATACAAGTTTCTTTAAGACTATTCAGTTTTTTGGGACAAAATTGGGTGGACATGGACAATGACATAAGCGAAAATTATTGACTCTCAATTAATAATTAATATTTCGTTAGTCACACTTCTTGCGCACTTCAAAAAGTATAATATTTATGGTCAACAAATTTGTTTTGATATCGGCTACTGAATTTTGGTCTCAAAATGTTCGATATTTTGGATACTTCCCTGATGTCCTGTTACACTTCCTCCATCTAAGTTTATAAGTTTATAAGATATCTTATAAAAACTATGGTCTGTATTCTCACTTCTTAAGATTGCACTACTCCAGCAGATATTTTAATAAAAGGAGATAGCACTATATGATGAATATGAGATGGTAAGAAGGAGTGCATAATTCTTGAGGAAGCAGTGCGATTTTAAGTTGTGAGAATATGGACCTATGTTCTCCTATCTGGGGTATTTAGATCTCGTCTTCGCCCATTTCTGTATCATAGTCTCTAATTATCATTTTTATATCATATTTAGGAACATTGTCTACAATTCTTCCCATCTTGATGAAGAACTCATGTTTGATTGCATCATCTTTCACTTCAGATTGTGCGTGTATGTTCATAATGGTAATATTTCCATGATTTCCAAGTAGTCTTATCTCATATATTCTTTCATTCATCGCTTCGAGGATCCATTGTTTTTGTTATACAAGTATCAACCAGCTTTTGATATAGGTGTTTATGTGCTGTGCGGCACTGCCAACCATCCACAGCATTTAATGGTCTTTCGAGCCGGATTTTTATTTAAAAATTCTGCTAACTAAGAACGCTGTCCCAAGATAGTTGTCTTTGTTCTTTGGTTGGAATACAGTTGAATCCCTCTGATCGAGAATACTTGTCGATGGTCATCTGGTTTCTTCAATAGCAAGAATATTTATATTAAATCTGATATTTCTTATTTTAGTTCCTGTGGTGCTCCAGATTTGTACGAAGTACTTAATATTTCATAAATATTCTCAGATTCCGAAGTTTCATCAAATCAACTCTATAATTTAGATGCAATTATTCAAGTCAAGACACTTATTAGGACTTCAAGACTTATCTCTCAAAAAGCAAGGCTGTTCTTGTTCTATCTTGAATCTTGGTGTCAAGGCCAAATGATGGTCTCAATTTGACAACACCAAGGCAAAGAGAGACAAAAACACAACTAATTCTGAATCTTGCAATAACACGTTTCTATTATGTACAAAAATTCCTCCAAATGTTTCAAAAATGTACTTTCCATCAGTATTCATGACTACAAAAATACATTTGCGAGGCATGACACATCAAATAACTCATATTCAATATAACAAAATGCAATCAAATAAAATTATATTGTATCGATATAATTATTGAATTGAAGTCACATCTAACGCTTACGAACACTATCTGCACAGCCTTTCTTATTTCTATATCACGTGGGACGAGTTTCACGCTTTGCGCTTGCCGTGTGATGCGTGACACTCGCTACAATGAGAGTTAATACACAAAAATTCCCTATCTTGCAGACTAGCTGGTTTTATATTAGGAACAAAATTCCAATAAAATGGCTTACAGTGTGTGAGACTACATACTTTGTTTCTTTTAAGGTAGGAAAATTATACCTACTCTGTTTCACTTCCACATTTCTTCAGAACAGCACTTCAATATGTTTCTTGTATATATCAAAGTAATTAGTTCGAAAGGTAAAGGAAAATGCAACGCCTAACTGTCTCTTTCGCCCACAATGAGATGTGCCACTCAAAAAATTATTATTAACAGATTTGAAGTGAAATCTCTGCTATAACAAACCTACTGCGCATACAAGTCGGGAACCTTGTATAATGCCATACGAGGATTTCTACTTGACTAATATAATAGCAATATGGCTATACTAGCGACATCAATCTTCCGATCCTGAAATTTTCGAACTACTCTCTTACAATCACTTACAAGTAGAACAACGTAAATTGAAACTTTTTCGGTCGCGTTGTCGGACTGTATTGTCACATCAGAATATTGTAACACTGGTTGTGAGAATAGAAGTCTTAGGGTTCAAATATTAAGATCACTGTTTTATTATTCTCTTTTATTATCACATAGACTTATACATAAATACAGACTTTCTGCTGTATGATTAATATTCATATTATCACGATAATGACTATCGATATTGATAAAGAATAAAAACCATTCAACAAGTGGGAATATTGGTGCAAGAGTATTTTGTTTAGCTAAACTAGAATGCAGCAGATAAAGTGCTACGTCGGTAAGCGGAGGCTGATAACTCAGTCAAGATAATAAATTTCTGGTGTTAATTATTTGAATATTACTTAAAGCGCTATAATTATTCTATAGGCTTCGAGATCTGTATGTGGTGTAATTCTTCTTAGGAAAATTGATATAAAATCGTTAAAATCGATAGAATCATCTCTGTGAACTGCAAAAAAATCAATTTTAAAGGCTTGACTCAATAAAAGTATATTATTCAAGGAGCGTAGAATGTGGACAGTAGATTATATTTCACGACGTATGTAGTTTAATACACGAATCAAAGTCTAGTTCTGAGATCATCTAAATGAACTTTAATTATTGTACGCGAGTCCAATGAGATAATGTATCTGATATTATTCTGCATTTGAGCTCTCTGCAGAAGCTACTCAAATTTGAATTCCCAAAATATTATCTAAAGTCCACACGCATTATTATCATGCAAACCGAAAATAAAATCAACATTCATCATGATAATATGAGCTTCAACAAGAGATTATAGCTAGAAATAACAAGAACTGACAAAAACTAAGGGCTTAATTGATTGGTAATTTAGTCCAGACAAAGTAAACATTCCAGTTTGCATAAATTCTCAACAAGCTGGATTTTTGTACAAGTCTTGAATATGCTATTACAAATGCTATGTCAAAAGTCCCTATTGATGCCGCTTGTGTGTTGCTTCTTATTATTGAGATCATAGACCACAGATTTTCTCATCTGCGTATAGCTTTGAAACGATGAGAGCTAGTGGCAAAATGGACAAGAAGAAGTTTATGGATCGGAAAAAGGTATCAATACTTTTCTCCGTACGGAGCACCGTTCTTGAGTTATCACGACTTCAGACCGTAGGTATGCATACATTTTTGTACTACTTCTGAGGTTGAGTACTTTTTTTCAACGTGGTTTCCCAGTAGGAGTACTCCACGATATATTTCGATCAAGGGAATTCTATGAGACAATATTTTATTAATATTATGGAAATTGTAGCGGCAAGAAAATTACAATATTCATAATCAAAATCTACATCAAATTCTACATGATCTCTCGTATCTTCCTCTGTGCTCTCCTCTTTCTCTGCCCGCTCAATTTGTGTTGACTGCTCTAAAAAGAAAGATATATCATTCAGGTCCTCATTGATTTCGAAAGAGTCTTCATCTGTTGCATTTGAAGCATCATTAGTGCAAGAGCGCCATTGACAATTGACACATACTGGTAAACATAAAAAATCAACTTTTCTGCATCCACAATTGTTCGTTCAGCCTTTTTTGCAATCATGAAAAATTGTATTCAGCAGTTTCTTTGGAGCAGGTGGAGGTAAAGTCTGGATTGACTCCAAACTATTATCCATCAATTTCCAGCCTCAATCTTCAGGATTCAGTTCATTGCCCAGCCAAAATTCTGAAGCTGTGAGGGACGTCTGCTCAAGAGTTATTGTTTGTAAATACTTCTGCGTTATCAATCGAATCATTAGGTTCTTCAAATGATTCAAATACTGCAGCTCTGCTCTTGACAATTGCTGATGTCGTATCGCAGCTAATTATCGCATGTAGAAATAAAATATAAGTTCAATTTTTTGAATATTTAGCTAAACTTTGTGAAAAATATATTTTTGATCGAATTTGAGCCTTTCCAGGTTTGAGGAAGTGAATGCTCTTATTGCTTGGTCAGTATTATTATTGAAATGAAGAAAACGATGTATGGGCATTCAGTCACAAGTTTATTATTTCTATCCTACTCTACAGTTTCGGTCCCACCTAGACCATCCTCAGGAGTGAAGATGGTCCAGGTGGGACCGAAACTGTAGAGTCGGATAGAAATAATAAACTTGTGACTGAGTGCCAATACATCGTTTTCTTCATTTCACGTAACAGTCAGCATCATCCAATACTTCCATTATTAATGAACTTCCATCTTCTCCAACAACGATATTTGTTTGATGCAATACAATTATATATTGCTGTTCCAATAATGTGGACAACGGCATCATTATTAGCTTGTTTTACAAGAATACTGGCAGATGCGAATTCTTCAAACAATATTGAAATCAAGCAAGACTTATTGTGAGTATCAGCGATAAAGTGCTGTTGGTTTGTTGGAACAGTCATTGATATACTTATCATTGTTTTCTACTCTACGATTTTTTTATTCCTCTCCAATGCTTACGCGTGATTATTATGAGACAATCTTATCAAGGATTACTGAATTATTGTCTCAGCTCAGTAAAAATAGAGTTCTTATCGATTCAATTGTACATAGTATTACCGAGAGAGTGCAAAAAAATTTTGAAGATAAAATTGGACGATTGGAACAAGAAATCAGTGAAATCAAGGAAGAAAACATCATTTTGAAGCATTCATGTAGACCGTGTGAAAGATCTATGGATAAAATTGAACAGTACACTCCCAAAGAAATAATATTCGCATTTTTGGGCTACTAGAATCGATGAACAAATCTATCGACGACAGTGTTATTAATATTTTCCGTGAGAAATTAAAAGTCGAAATTTCTAAGAATGATATAGAACGCTGCCATCGTATCGGTGAGCCAAAAGATAATGTAATCCGTCCAGTAACTGTAAGGTTCGTGAGCCATCCTTCACGAAACAATGTGCTCAGTGTCAAAAAATTGCTGAAACGGTCTAAAATTACATATCGCGAGGATCTCACCAAAATCAAGTTGTCCCTCTTTGAAGTTACTAGACAAAAGTACGAATTTGGAATGGTTGGGGTTCATGATGGTCGTATCTTTGCTTGCGCAAAAAAAAAAAAACAGGTGAGACATAAAAATTTAAATTACCTTAGCTGAAGATCTCCACTGAATTGAATTGCTTCATACTTAATGCTTTCATCCCTATTATAGCTCTTCATTGATACTACCGAGAACTGTTTCATATTATGTAAATGTTAGTTTTAAATTTTTTGGCTAAACTAAAAAGTTATGAGTTATTAAAGTTTTGTGAAGTTACTTTCATGGGTAACTTTCAGATATAAGGGCTTTTCACGTTGAAGTCATGAGACATGCTAACCTGTATATTTTTTTTGCGTAGATCATGAATCTGAAATCGGAATTGGATGCTAGCCTTAACAAATACATGGGAAAACATATCATTTGATGCCTTACAATAAATGTACATTGTGTTAAGGTTTTTTGAGGTTATGTTTGAAACTATAGGCTAGCACCCAATTTTGATTCCAGATTCGTGATCTACGCAAAAAATACAGAGAATAGCATGTCTCATGACTTCAACGTGAGAAGCCGTTGATATTTTGAGGTCACCCAAAAAAATGATTTTACAAAACTTCAGAAATTCACAACTTTTTTCTCTTTAAACAAAAAAAATATATCTCTTTCGAAAAAATCCACATTTAATTCGTTCTAAAAACTCTAGAATTTTCAGGCTTGGGAAAAAGGTTGTCGAAGAGAAATGGAAATGCTTATGTATATATATATATATATATATATATATATATATATATATATATATATATATATATATATATATATATATATATATATATATATATATATATATATATATATATATATAATTAGATATTTATTCATACCAAGAACATATAAACATAGTGGAGATGTGGCGTTCTATATACGTCACAAAATTAATTTCAAGATTCTAGATACTTCTTTTGTTACTGTTAATAATGTTGAACATTTATGGGTTGAAGCCACAATAGACAAGAAAAAATGTGTTCTTGGAGCTTTCTTTAATCCTTATACTCACATGTACAAGGATCTATGTATCTTGTGTTCAATTTTATAAAGATTTCTGATCGAAGCGTAATATTTATTTTCCAGTGGGGATATCAACATCAATATGTTGAGAGATGATATATATTCTACTTCTTTCAGAGATCTTGTATCTATATACGAGATGTATCAAATAGTTACAGAATGTACACGGCCTGCTCTCAAATCTTTGATTGATATTCTTGCTCTTTCTGATAAATCTTTTTATACCAATACTGATATAATTGAATGTCCCCAGTTGTCAGACCATAGTTGTGTATTTTGTACTATTGATCTACCTGCACCTCCAGAACTTTGTAATCGTTTAATCCACAGAGATTTCAATAATTTTGATGCTGAATCTTTCTTTGCTGATTGTAATAGCATGAACTGGAGCACTATTTCATTGCTGGACAGTATGAATGATAAAGCTAGTTTCTTGAATAATCTCACTGCTTTTCAATAAATATGCACCTATAAAAATATAAGTATTGAGCTGAAATACTATGCATGAATCACTTCTGTGATCAAAATGATGCAGAAAAAGAGAGATAAAGCTCTCCTGGATTACAATAGAAATGAAATAACTTCCAAGCTGAATTATCATAAGCAACTTCGTAATTTTATTACTTGCGCTATTCATAGAGAAAAACAAGCATATTCAGAATACAAGGTTATTAATAATATAAAGGATTCAGAATCGTTAGGAGCGCTTGGGTGTTAACAATGTGCCAGCAACTAGCATTTCAGCAATATTCAATGATCCAGATAAATGTGGGCAACATATACTAGGGAAAGTGAAAATCTCTACCGCGAGCTCTGAATTGTTTGATTTTCCTTTGGATGATAAATACTGTGGATGGACAATGACACAATCGGAAGGATTTTGAATTGGCAGAGTCAAATGCTGTGGGAGTTGATGGAATCAACCTGAAAATTATTCTATTAATCCTACCAACAAAAATAGATTATATAACTCACATCATCAACTCTAGTCTTTCAGATAGTATTGTGCCTGATGTATGGGAATTTGCTATTCTTAAACCATTTGCACAGCAAAAAGATTGTTCTACATTTGATGACCTGCGACCCATAAGTCTCCTGCCAGTTCTTTCTAAAGTTTTGGAGAGAGTATGCTGTGATCAAATCGTGGCTTATGTTAAAGAAAAGAAAATTTTACCCATCAATCAATCTGGTTTTAGAAGTAACCTTGGTACAAATACATGTTTGTTGAATATAATTGAATCATTAATTGTTAGTTTTGATAATTCTAATACATCTCTATTAGTTCAAATAGATTCAACGGAAGCATTCAAAATGATTGATCACAGTATGCTACTCGCTAAGCTTGATTAATATAATTTTTTTTTCAGTACCATTCAGTGGTGTAAAAATTATTTAGTGGGTAGATGCTCTTGCGTAAGCATGTCATCAATTGACCATAATGTCTTCTCATCTTCTTTTCTTCCACGTTGCGGTGTTCCATGGGGCTCAACTTTAGGTCCTCTGTTTTCCTGATTCTTGTAGCAGATTTGCCTCCAATTTCTTATTCTCACGCGGTTGATACGCAAATCATTGATTAAATGAGCTCTAGCAATTTTTTTGAGCTTAATGAAATTGTCAATAGGGAGCTTGACTTGCTTAGAGGCTGGTCAAAGACAATGGTCTAAACAATAAATACCTATGAATCTTCTTTACGTATTATTGGCCGGTTTAGTATCCCTGATATCATACTTGATGGTGTTGTTTTGCAACGTTGTTCCTGCGTGAAAATCTTAGGCCTTCTTATTGACAGAAATATGAGTTCCAGAGAACATTTAAATAAAAAACTGATACCTATTAGATTGAAATTAGGATAGCTGTATCAATTTCGACATGATTTGAGTTCCTCTGTTGAATAATATATATATATATATATATATATATATATATATATATATATATATATATATATATATATATATATATATATATATATATATATATATATATATATATATATATATATATATATATATATATATATATATATATAGTCAGACAAAAATGAGACTACTCTCATTCATAATTCATGTTTAAGATTTGTATATGGCGTATGTAAATTTGATCATATTTCTGAATACAGAGCTTTGTCTAACATTAAAGATATTGACACTAAAATTAAAATCTCATACCTAAATCTAGTACACAAGGTAAGACTCACTAGTACATCCACTTATCTGTTTGGCAAATTGATATTAAAGGAATATGATTATGCTTTGCGCATTAATGAATTGTATATTGTTCATTTCTATAATAAAACCAAGTTCAAAAATTCTTTCCTCCCGCCGTTATAGAGGGTGAGCATGTATTTCTCACAGGGAGTGAATGTTCAACTTTCGTCCCTGCTATCAGGGACGAAAGTACGTACTTTCGGTCAAGATATGAAGAAGAACATATTAAATCTTCATATTGATCTTGTGCAATCTGTAAATATCCTTGCTTCATATCTAAGATTGACTGTTATGTTATTATGTTATTGTTTAAGAAATAAGCTATCAGAAGTTATAATTGTCTTTTCATCATTTTGCTCTAATTTGTATGGTTAGGTGGAAGACCAGTCTGTGGCTTAACCTTGCCTTAGACGTAAAATGTCAATAAAGATTATTATTATTATTAATTCTGACGGTAAAGATGTTTTTGTAGTTCGACGATGTTGTTATTCGTATTTTCTAGGTTTGAAATCGCGATACATTGAGAATGGTACTTCGTAGAAAAGACATTATTGATCCATTTTTTGTAGAGAATCCTATGATCTACAAACTCTTTTTTCTGCATTTTTCCGGTAGCTCTAACTGTTTCAGAGATATGCGCAAAGAACGAAAATTTGTGATCTTTGACCTAGGATTAAAAACAATGCACAAGCGAGATTGATGGGGACTTCTGACTAAGCATTTTTAATGACGTATTCAAGACCTGTACAAGAATCCAGCTGGCTGGGAGTAATCGCAAAATAATCACTTTCATTCGTTTATTTTGTCCGGTATAGAATTTTTCACTCGTTTTGATATTTATTAAGTTCTTATATTACTTTTACTCTGTACCACCTATCGAAAAATTTTTGTCTTAAAGATGCAGAATTTCTGTCGTCTATTCCAAAAGCAATGTAGTACACTCAAGGAGGCTCATTATTACTCCAGTGATCAATATAAATTCTCATGAGTTATACATGAACTTGATGAAACAAACTTGAAGAATCTTCCATATGTCATATAATTATGTTCTGTGGAGAATTATCATTATTAGGAATTCTTCCAAATGAAATTCACAATAGATGAAGAACTTGTAACACCATAAACAAATTCTCAGACATGCGGTTGTATTGTGATGTTGAATATAATATTTTCAAAACAAACTATCATGAAATTTTTCATTTTGACCTCTTCTGAAACCAATATTCTCATAGTTCTCAAGCTCATCTGAGCCTCTTTTGAATATTCTTGATCCATTAGTAAAATTTTGAACCTCCTCAATGTGTTTGAAGCTGGATATATATATAGTGTATTCATATTGAAATAGATATAAATAAGAAAATATATTACTGTTATGAATGGGGAACATTTAACATCAAATATATTGAATATTGTCATTCTACATTTACATTGTGTAGTTTGCAGTATCATCATGTTCCTCTAAAATATGAAATAGAAACTATTGATACTCTGAATATATAATTGGCACATGATAGTCTCACCGTATTGATATTGTCTTCATCATAAAAAGAAAAGCACAAATCAATCAGGAGTTCCAGTAGTTTTCGTTCCTGGAAATTAAATATATGCATGTTTGACTATTCTATAATAGAGACTTGCTCTATCACACTCTTCACATTCTTCCATTCGGTATCTTGATCACATGCTATGGACCTACAAACCTATCGTTCACCTACACAAAAAATGTCCTCACAATTTCTCAACTTCAATTCCAATCACATATATCTCCTTGAAAAATGTATGTTAGGAGTTTGTTTCATATACCCCAGCCAACGTACCTGACTTATATCTGCTCTATTCAATATCAAGTTCTTCATACACTTCTTCATTCCGTGGTTGATCTCTTCTGGTGGAAACCCCCACAATATCAAGCAAAAACTTATTTTCGCAGCTCATGCTGCTGGTGCCACATCTAGCATTCACTACACACAAAAATGCAGGTACAAGTACTCTTCTATACATTAATATTTGCATTTCTTGAAACTGACACTTTCTGTGCAAACGTCTTTAACAAATCATAATTCTACCAAGCAGCATATACTTTTCTCCAAATGCCCTTAGCAATTCTCCCTTCATTCCACATTACACTAGTCAAATAATATCATCACCCTTGCAATGGTCTTGTTTCATGTCATTTACCAGAATATTGAAATCTGTCACAAATTCACCCTTCTAAAAGGCCAATACTTTACTTTCATTAACATTCAAAATAAGATTTTGACGGAAAACGACTACATCGTTTTTCATTGATTTTTAGGAACCATGTTCAGATTAGTATTGCCTTTCGTTGATTTTCAAATAAGTGTGAATAGGAAGAAGAACATAGCTGGTGCTACTATAATTTATAGTCAAGAGGACGAGATTTCGTAGTATTATCAAACCTTAATATTACATCATCCGAAGTCATTCGCAAAAACATATCCAAATACAAATAAAACAACCACAGAGAACAATTCTGTTTCATATCAAAGTTAATATTAAACCAATCAATCTACAATTAGCCTTACAGCAATACATTTCTCATACAACGTACGAATCGTGGCTAAGAAGCTACCATTCAAAACGTACATGTTACATAACATCTTGAAGAACACTACCATATGTTTTCTCAAGTTGAATATTTTTTAGAATACGCTCATGTTCTACCTAAGTGATTTTTCGACAACCATAAGAAAATAAAATTATTTAAACTCATAAGGATAGAAATAGAGTATGTCATATACTTTAAAATTAAATTATTCAATCGGAACTGTGAATCTCATAATATAGATAAAACCTGAGTTTTACCCGTTGATCAAAGAATTTACCAATATCAGTTGCTAAGAATCTTTTGTAACATAATTCTACCAGCAAATTTCAAGATTTGCATGAAGAATATGATGTCATATTCACTTGCAAAATAAAAAAGTCAAACAATCATTGATTTATCAATACGAAAATTTGAAACTGCTCATTCAATGTTTGATTTCTTGAACTCACTCAGAAAAGATATCAAGTCGATGATGACGCACTGAAAAAAATGGCTATTTGAATTCGATACTCATTCTTTTTTGTACCACACTTTACTAGGAAACTTCCTGAAATTTGTAATCTACCGATATCCATAGTCTTACAGTAACATATATAATATATATAACAATATATTCAGAGCCATCAAGATATATTATCTTCTCAATTCGTGATAACTGACAATTAAATCAAGAGAAAAATTTGTTGTTTATTATCGAAAAATCATACTTTCAGGGAATTAACCTCTTGTCTGTTCCATTTATAATGGTCGAAATCAGTCTTCATGCAAATTCACATTCATTCTTTACAACTTTCGATTATGTGCAGAAAATAGATTTCTTCTCAACTACAAGAATATTACACCATTATTCAAACATATTTTGTACAAAAAGTATGCTATCATCACTACTACTACAAATAGAAGAGACTCTCAGCTCTAAATTTTGTACTGATTCGATAAAAATTTGGATGAAGGTAGTAAATAGGATGTAAAATAGCATACTAAGGTTGCTGTGTCATGGTGTGCTCGGAAAATTTGTAAAATGATAATTCAAGCTTAAAGAATCAGTTCCTCACACACTTGTAAACTGGCATTGAGAAAAATAGAGCTTGATACAATAGTTATGGCTGTCATAAATCTGCACATTCTGATTTTTTGTATGATTACTTAGTACAGAAATTGAGTGAAATTCTCAACTTCAAATATAAATATTTTCTCCATTTTCCGAATTAGAAAAGAACGGTAGCTTCTCAAAACATGATTTTTATGGAAAAGTCATCCACTCTTTTGATGTAATTCCCCTAGAACTGATTGATGCATTCATGAATAGATTATTTAATTGACTTTTTTCACGTTTTAAAATTTTGATTCCGAAATTTACTGTCTCTCAATAGTAGGTAGTGACAATATTTATAGTGGTGATATCACGTATTATGATAAAAGTCATTAAATAATATTCTGTTTTTCCGATTGGCATTAAAAGTACAACTTTATTGACAGTTGACCGTATGAAACGTATCACTTTTAAAGTACTTTTATTGCCTATGCATTGAAGATCATTGTTCTATGGTAATAACAAATTTGACATTTCAATCTTCCATCAAAATAATCTCTATTCAGTTTTTCCGAATGTACACGTGTGAAATGATGTGCATGGTACATTCATATCTATTATATTTCAACAAGTTGACAACATTGTTTTGATTGAAGTAAACGCGTCCAAAATTGAGCACCACTAATATTATTTATCCGTGTTTAAGCTTAATTGAACCAACATCTGCGCGCTCTCTTGAGTAAAAAATCGGAGTCTCAAACTGTTTAAAAATAAAATACTGAACTGTTTTAGTTGGAGCTCTTCCAATATATTTTTGTTGAAGAAAAAGAAATAAAAAATCGAATGACAATACACATACATTATCAATAATTATTCGAAAAAAAAAAAACAAATGGCAACAATAGAAGTAATTATGATATTGTTACAGCCTTTGCAGCAACAAGTAGGTAATTTGACTAGTGAAATTAATGGTGAACATGATGACCTCGCAAGTACGGCCAAAACGAACCAAATTTTGGAAGAAAATTGCTTGAAGTTAGAGAAAAGATTGGGAGAAAAGTGACAAACATAAAGAAAACATTGAGAAAAAGTAAAGAGAGAAAAATATTTTGATATTTGGAATTGGAGAAGAAAGACATTAGAATATAGTTGATAAAAATCTTAATTTTCTTGACTGAACTTACCAAAAAGCACGAAGATGTGAAGGAATTCCATGAGACAAGAAGATTAGGAAAAATTTCTGAAATTGAAACTGGGCCAATTCTTGTAGAACTTGGCACTAATAGTTTCAAGATCAAAATTCTTTGAAATACAAAAGCACTAAAGGTATTAAAAACCAGTATTCAAGAAGATTTTGTTCATCGGGTGATAGACGAAAGAAAAAAGCTAAAACCATATCTACAACATGCAAAAACATTGCCATATCGTGCTTTTTTGAAGTATGATAAATTGATAATAAATGACAAAGTTTATACCAGCACCGAAATAGAACAACAAGACTCAATTGATACAGATGATGTCTGGAAAAAATTCTCTGAGAATCACTTGGGAAGGAGAGAATCAATCTCACTACATGATTTAACGAAAACACCATTAAAGGCTCAACATCAACTTCAAAGTTGAATTGAGAAGGAAAACGACCAACAGGAAAAATGTACACTGGTTAGTTCAGATACCAGACTTCGTTCATCACACGAATCCAAAAAACCTCGAAAAAAAGTGATTAGTCCTGAAAATACTAATTATAAGAACATGTTTTCCATGTTTTGGAATTAACAAGGTCTGTGTAATATATATGTATATATATATATATATATATATATATATATATATATATATATATATATATATATATATATATATATATATATATATATATATATATATATATATATTTATTTGAATAACAAGGTCCGGTTTCACCAAACTCAGTTAAATTTATCAAGAGGCTATTTTAAGTCAGTAACTATGATTACAATTGTATCAACAATACTTTTCGTATAAGATAACCTCTGGATAAATTCAACAAGCGTTGGTTAAACTGGCCTTTAGACGTTACAGAGCAAGAATTTATTACTCAACACGATATTATATGCCTGAATGAAACCTGGTTGAACTACGAGTTAAATAGCATACCACATTTTTCATGTGAATTCCATACTGTTCAGCAACAAGCTAAGAAAGTGGCTACGACTGGGAGAGCAAGTAAAGGACTCATAGTTTTTGTAAAAAATCCTATCAAGGACATAGTTATTTCAGAGAAGGATCTACACTGGATATTCACCAAATTAGAAATTCATCTATTAAAGTTTTATCTTAGGAGTTGTCCATTTTTCACTTTTGTACGACTATACTGTTCCACTTAATTTATTCCAGAATAGTGTACAGCACATTCTAGAGAAATATCCAAATGGTAATGTGGTAATTGGTGGGGATTTTAATGCTAAAATTGAGGAGAAAAATCAAGCGGAAGAAAAATTTTTTGCGGATTTGTTCCTATCGAATACAAGAAATACAAGAGACAAAAGAATAGACAAAGAAGGAAGAGATCTACTGACAGGATTAGAAAACAAAGGTTTTTATCTGGTGAACGGAGAATCAAAAAGCAACCTACCTGCAGAATACACGTACTTGGGTCCCAAGGAAAAAAGCATTAAATACCTAGTTTGGTCAAACATTAATGTGCTACACTCAATAGAGGATTTCCCGGTAAACACTGTTGAAATTCACTCAGATCACTCCATGTGCTTTTTGGTTTAAGAAATCAGTACCAAAAGAAGTATAAAAAGTTCATCTAAAAGGGTTAATAAAACCAAATTCATTTGGGATCTAGAGGAAATCAATAATAACACAAGAATATTAGATCAAACAACTCCTACACATTCTATTGAAGATGCTCAGCTCCTCTACGATGATATATGTCCAGCTATAAAAAACGTATCTACAACCGCAAATGTAACAGAAGTGATTTCATCAAACTAGTATAAATAAGCCGTGGTACAATGAAACGTGCAAAGAACTGGAAAAGAAAACTAAATCTCTGTCACGAGTGTGTAAAAAGTATAATTTCAGTGAAGATTCCGTTAAATTATACTTCATAACAAAAAAGTAGTACAAATCGTGTATAGCTAATACCAAAAAAGCATACAAAGAGGTTTTGAAGAATAAATTAGGGAACAAGAGTTTTGAGCTATAGTTAGGTAAATTCCATCAAAGACATTCAAATTGAACCCAATTGAAATCAATTATTGGAAAGAACATTTCAAAACTTGGTTCGGAATTAGATTGTGCAGTAGTACTCTATATATAGATGCGAGACATCCTTATCTCAATGCAAATATTTTATTGGAAGAGTTGAATGAAGCACTAATACTCCCGAAATTGAATGAATGCCCAGGTTTCGATAATGTCTCAAATGAACATTTGATGCTCTCACCCGAAAAATGGAGAATTTTTTCACTTGATTTTTACAAGAAATTTTTGGAATTCGAAGATGTACCTGCAAAAGTGATGAAAATAAAAGTATTTCTAGTCCATAAAGAAGGGGACAAAAACGACCTAAATAACTACAGAGTAATTGCTCTCTGCAACAAAATAATTGAAGTCTTCACGCATATTATCAACAATAGATTACAAACATGGCTGGAAAGTCATAATATGCTTCCGGAAGCTTAAGCAAGATTCCGGAAACACAGATCCTGTATTGATAATATATTCACTAAGAATGCATTATTCAATCACAAATATTGGAACAAGAAGGAGTTTGCGGCCTATTCATCGCCTTTTGAAAAGCTTTCTACTCAGTCAACCATGAAGCTTCATGGCGGAAGATCTGCGGTGTGGAAGTTAGCGGTAAGATCACACGAATTTTGAGAAATATGTAAACCACGCAGAAATGATTCTGGATATAAATGATATAAAATCAGCAAATATCCCTATTACAAAAGGTGCATTGCAGGGGGACTGCATGAGTCCTTTGTTATTTGCGATTTATATCTCAGAGCTTAAAAATCAAAATCGTTTAGAAGGTCTAGAGGGCATTTTCATAAACAATACGACAGATATTTCATCACTGCTATATGCGGATGATATAGTCATCTTCGCCAGAAGTACACCTGATCTGTCAATAAAAATGAAAGCTTTGGAAGAATTCTGCGATGATCATTCCCTACGAATTGTTGCAACTAGAACGAATATTATACATTTTTACTCAGGACGCCCTCCAAACAATAGAAGACGATACTTTTGTCAGAATAACGAAATACTCGAGATCAGAGAATATACATATCTAGGAGTTACTTTCACGTCCCCAGAATTATTCACAAAAAACACCAAGAAATTCATCAACAAAGCTAATAGAGCTACTGGGTACAGTAAAGTATACTATGAAAAAGGCTTGAGTTTATAACTTATATACTGTCATAGATTTGTACAATACTACAGTAATTCCCACAATGCTCTATGGAGCCGAAGTCTGGGCATTGAACCATTTTGATCTGGTAAATAAATGTCAAATCAACTTCTTCGAGTCATTTTTGAATTGGGCGCAAACAACACCAAACTATATTGTTAGGTACGAATGCTCTCAACATAAACTAGAAATTAATATATTATTATTATTAGTATTTTTATCATTATCATTATTATTATTATTATTATTATTATTATTATTATTATTATTATTATTATTTATTGCTGTTGCCTATTTCTCCATTTTCTAATGGGCAATAATTATAGCTTACGTTGTTGAAAAGAAGTAACACCGACTTGTTGAAAGATAAAACAATAATTTAACGGAGATTACGGTGGTTGTAGGGCAGAAACACTTCAGCAGAAAAGTTTCATTTAGATGTTATTTTTATTTAAAGTCCAATATTTCGTAACAATTTTGTTACTTCATCAGGGATACTGAAAACGTACATAAATTCTTTTAATACTTATCCGAAAATATAAATTTTGAAAACAACTTACAAATAGTTATAACTTGGAATAAAATTGTTAAATTTTTTGAAACAGTTTGAAAATTTTTCATTGTTAAAAGTCTTCGTAACACACATTCATTACGTGACTAACTATGTTAACACAAACTCAATTTTTTGTCAAAGAATACAGCCATATTTATGATAAAAATGATTAAAAAATTCACAGCCAACGTGCTGACGCCATGTTTTTGACTGCCGGCTACACGTAAACGACGAAAACTAACTCAACAAGAAGAGGGGACGGAAATCCTGTCATCAGAAATAAGCGCGCAAATTTAAATTATTAATACTTTTGAAAAGACCCCAGAAGATGAGCGTACATTACACTAAGGTTCTGAGTGTCAGTTTTATAGTTAACAGTGATATTTTTATTTAATTTAATATGACACATTTCAAGAAACAATCTTTTTCTATAGTTATTTTCAAATTCTAAAATGACTGTTTGGTCATAGTCCACAAAATGCTGCGTTTCTTGAACATGTATAGCCATAGCACATTTATTACTGATGTCAAGCTTTCCCTCACCTCGTCTATGTTGAGACATTCTAGCACTTAATTTCTGAGAAGTTTGGCCGATGTAACATTTGCTACAACCACCGCATGGAATTTTGTAAATTAAGTTGGATTGGTTAAAATCAGCTGTTTTATCCTTTAATTTTGAATACAATTGATTGACGGTTTTCAAATTTTGCTTAGCGAAAATAATATGTTTTTCATCTTTAAATAAACCAATAAGATCAGATGTGAGGCCTGGAACATTGGGAAAAGAGATAAACCTTTTTTTAGTTTCGTTGTCCGTGACACTTTCTCGTACAGCAACAGCTGAGCTGGTGTTAAACAAAAGACGTTTAATGAGACGCCTTGGATAGGAGTTCTCGATCAATATATTCTCTAACCGTTGCAACGATGGTATTTTTAAAGTAGGATGACAAATTTTTTCTATCCTATTTTTTAAATCTAGTATTAGGTTAATTTTTGTTTGATTTGTGTGCCCGGAGTGATAGTTGATGTACTTCCCAGATGATGTTGGTTTCTGATACCAATCAAGTATAACTGTTTGATTTGATGTACGGATAACTTTAGTATCCAGGAACGTAACGCTCCTGTCCACTTCCGTCTCCACAGTAAATTGTATGTTACTGTTCACGTTGTTAAATATATTCAGGGTTTCTTCAATCTTATCCGCCGGAACTGCACAAATCAAATCATCAACGTATTTGAAAATAAACGGAAAAGCAAACGGTAATTTAGGAATGCATTGATCAAGGACCCAATCCATGACAATTCTGCTAATAATGGGACTCAATTTACTTCCCATTGGACAGCCAAAAATTTGCTGGTAATATTGTCCATTGTAAATGAAAAAAGTATTGTTAAAAATGAAAGTGACTAGATCGATGAAAACATTTTTTGAAATATCCGTATGATGTTCAATGGCTTCCCAATTTAAAGTAATTATATTAATAACAAGTTCTAATGGAATATTGGTGAAAAGACTCACTACATCCAAGCTTATTAGGACGAAATCATCTGGTAATTGTAAATTCTGAATATTTTCAGCAAATTGAAAACTGTCTTTGATAAAATAGCGCGTTTCGCCTTCAATTGAAAGTGATAAAATTTTTGTTATAAACATACACAAATTAGACGTAGGAGAAAGGATCGACGAAATTATTGGTCTGACTTTTAAATCTTGTTTATGAATTTTAGGTAAGCCATAAAATTTGGCACTTTGAGCATTATATATAGTTAGTGATTTAGCAACTATATCTGAGATAAACTTTTCTGACTTAAGCTCACTGATCCTTATATTACATCTATTCTGTGTAGAAGTTGTCGGATCTTTATCAATTTTTTTATAATATTTAGGATCATCTAAAGCTGAAAGGCAAAGAGAATTATAATGTTCTTTATTCAAGGCAACAGTTACGTTACCTTTATCAGAGTTAACAATTATAAGTTCTGGGTTATTTTTGAGAAAAACTTTTGCATTATTAAAGAGTTTTCTAGTGATGGTATTGCAAGATTGATCTTTATTAAAAAAATTGGTAACAATGTTCGTTGCTCTAGCTCTCAGAATGTTCTGATCGCCTTTGCAAGCGTTAACCACTTGTTCCACATCTGCCAATAAATTTTTGGGCTTAATGTCTTGTTTCTCAGGAATAATGCAAAACTTTTTTCCCAGAGATAGAAAATTTTTTATGTCTTCAGGAATTGCTACTGTTGACAGATTTTTAAACCAAGTATCTTTCGCTTTGACAGTGGTTTTCATTTGATCTTCAATCAATTTATTTAACTTTGATATATTTCTATTCTTAATTTTATTAAAGATAACATTATAACCTCTCATTTGCTTACGTTTGAACTCAACAAAGGTAACTGTAGGTAAATTTTGATCGCTGGTGATAGAATTTTCAATAGAAATTTGATCTCTTTCAATTGAACGCAATAACTCGTTAGTTATATTAATTTCTAGTTTTATGATTTTATCCTTCAACCTGTTATTGAATTGAAGTGCTTTTGAGTCTAGTTTGGTTGGTCTTGAAGTTATCAGGCTGCTGATTCCTTGAACGCCTTGTGAAATGTGGTTAGGTTTGACATCGTTGTTTTTACAATTGAGTAGAAAAATTCTCCTGTTCCTTAAATTTGCCAATTTGGTGTTGTTGGATGCCCATAATTTGAAGTTTTGGCAGGTGGTCTGACCATGTGTACGTCTTAAGTATTCGAAAAAACCCATTCCTGGAAAATGATGTTGAAAAGAAGTAACACCGACTTGTTGAAAGATAAAACAATAATTTAACGGAGATTACGGTGGTTGTAGGGCAGAAACACTTCAGCAGAAAAGTTTCATTTAGATGTTATTTTTATTTAAAGTCCAATATTTCGTAACAATTTTGTTACTTCATCAGGGATACTGAAAACGTACATAAATTCTTTTAATACTTATCCAAAAATATAAATTTTGAAAACAACTTACAAATAGTTATAACTTGGAATAAAATTGTTAAATTTTTTGAAACAGTTTGAAAATTTTTCATTGTTAAAAGTCTTCGTAACACACATTTATTACGTGACTAACTATGTTAACACAAACTCAATTTTTTGTCAAAGAATACAGCCATATTTATGATAAAAATTATTAAAAAATTCACAGCCAACGTGCTGACGCCATGTTTTTGACTGCCGGCGACACGTAAACGACGAAAACGAACTCAACAAGAAGAGGGGACGGAAATCCTGTCATCAGAAATAAGCGCGCAAATTTAAATTATTAATACTTTTGAAAAGACCCCAGAAGATGAGCGTACATTACACTAAGGTTCTGAGTGTCAGTTTTATAGTTAACAGTGATATTTTTATTTAATTTTATATGATTGTTTTCTTGAAATGTGTCATATTAAATTAAATAAAAATATCACTGTTAACTATAAAACTGACACTCAGAACCTTAGTGTAATGTACGCTCATCTTCTGGGGTCTTTTTAAAAGTATTAATAATTTAAATTTGCGCGCTTATTTCTGATGACAGGATTTCCGTCCCCTCTTCTTGTTGACTTAGTTTTCGTCGTTTACGTGTAGCCGGCAGTCAAAAACATGGCGTCAGCACGTTGGCTGTGAGTTTTTTAATAATTTTTATCATAAATATGGCTGTATTCTTTGACAAAAAATTGAGTTTGTGTTAACATAGTTAGTCACGTAATGAATGTGTGTTACGAAGACTTTTAACAATGAAAAATTTTCAAATTGTTTCAAAAAATTTAACAATTTTATTCCAAGTTATAACTATTTATAAGTTGTTTTCAAAATTTATATTTTCGGATAAGTATTAAAAGAATTTATGTACGTTTTCAGTATCCCTGATGAAGTAACAAAATTGTTACGAAATATTGGACTTTAAATAAAAATAACATCTAAATGAAACTTTTCTGCTGAAGTGTTTCTGCCCTACAACCACCGTAATCTCCGTTAAATTATTGTTTTATCTTTCAACAAGTCGGTGTTACTTCTTTTTACATCATTTTCCAGGAATGGGTTTTTTCGAATACTTAAGACGTATACATGGTCAGACCACCTGCCAAAACTTCAAATTATGGGCATCCAACAACACCAAATTGGCAAATTTAAGGAACAGGAGAATTTTTCTACTCAATTGTAAAAACAACGATGTCAAACCTAACCACATTTCACAAGGCGTTCAAGGAGTCAGCAGCCTGATAACTTCAAGACCAACCAAACTAGACTCAAAAGCACTTCAATTCAATAACAGGTTGAAGGATAAAATCATAAAACTAGAAATTAATATAACTAACGAGTTATTGCGTTCAATTGAAAGAGATCAAATTTCTATTGAAAATTCTATCACCAGCGATCAAAATTTACCTACAGTTACCTTTGTTGAGTTCAAACGTAAGCAAATGAGAGGTTATAATGTTATCTTTAATAAAATTAAGAATAGAAATATATCAAAGTTAAATAAATTGATTGAAGATCAAATGAAAACCACTGTCAAAGCGAAAGATACTTGGTTGAAAAATCTGTCAACAGTAGCAATTCCTGAAGACATAAAAAAATTTCTATCTCTGGGAAAAAAGTTTTGCATTATTCCTGAGAAACAAGACATTAAGCCCAAAAATTTATTGGCAGATGTGGAACAAGTGGTTAACGCTTGCAAAGGCGATCAGAACATTCTGAGAGCTAGAGCAACGAACATTGTTACCAATTTTTTTAATAAAGATCAATCTTGCAATACCATCACTAGAAAACTCTTTAATAATGCAAAAGTTTTTCTCAAAAATAACCCAGAACTTATAATTGTTAACTCTGATAAAGGTAACGTAACTGTTGCCTTGAATAAAGAACATTATAATTCTCTTTGCCTTTCAGCTTTAGATGATCCTAAATATTATAAAAAAATTGATAAAGATCCGACAACTTCTACACAGAATAGATGTAATAAAAGGATCAGTGAGCTCAAGTCAGAAAGGTTTATCTCAGATATAGTTGCTAAATCACTAACTATATATAATGCTCAAAGTGCCAAATTTTATGGCTTACCTAAAATTCATAAACAAGATTTAAAAGTCAGACCAATAATTTCGTCGATCCTTTCTCCTACGTCTAATTTGTGTATGTTTATAACAAAAATTTTATCACTTTCAATTGAATGCGAAACGCGCTATTTTATCAAAGACAGTTTTCAATTTGCTGAAAATATTCAGAATTTACAATTACCAGATGATTTCGTCCTAATAAGCTTGGATGTAGTGAGTCTTTTCACCAATATTCCATTAGAACTTGTTATTAATATAATTACTTTAAATTGGGAAGCCATTGAACATCATACGGATATTTCAAAAAATGTTTTCATCGATCTAGTCACTTTCATTTTTAACAATACTTTTTTCATTTACAATGGACAATATTACCAGCAAATTTTTGGCTGTCCAATGGGAAGTAAATTGAGTCCCATTATTAGCAGAATTGTCATGGATTGGGTCCTTGATCAATGCATTCCTAAATTACCGTTTGCTTTTCCGTTTATTTTCAAATACGTTGATGATTTGATTTGTGCAGTTCCGGCGGATAAGATTGAAGAAACCCTGAATATATTTAACAACGTGAACAGTAACATACAATTTACTGTGGAGACGGAAGTGGACAGGAGCGTTCCGCTCCTGGATACTAAAGTTATCCGTACATCAAATCAAACAGTTATACTTGATTGGTATCAGAAACCAACATCATCTGGGAAGTACATCAACTATCACTCCGGGCACACAAATCAAACAAAAATTAACCTAATACTAGGTTTAAAAAATAGGATAGAAAAAATTTGTCATCCTACTTTAAAAATACCATCGTTGCAACGGTTAGAGAATATATTGATCGAGAACTCCTATCCAAGGCGTCTCATTAAACGTCTTTTGTTTAACACCAGCTCAGCTGTTGCTGTACGAGAAAGTGTCACGGACAACGAAACTAAAAAAAGGTTTATCTCTTTTCCCAATGTTCCAGGCCTCACATCTGATCTCATTGGTTTATTTTAAGATGAAAAACATATTATTTTCGCTAAGCAAAATTTGAAAACCGTCAATCGATTGTATTCAAAATTAAAGGATAAAACAGCTGATTTTAACCAATCCAACTTAATTTACAAAATTCCATGCGGTGGTTGTAGCAAATGTTACAGCGGCCAAACTTCTCAGAAATTAAGTGCTAGAATGTCTCAACATAGACGTGGTGAGGGAAAGCTTGACATCAGTAATAAATGTGCTATGGTTATACATGTTCAAGAAACGCAGCATTTTGTGGACTATGACCAAACAGTCATTTTAGAATTTGAAAATAACTATAGAAAAAGATTGTTTCTTGAAATGTGTCATATTAAATTGAATAAAAATATCACTGTTAACTATAAAACTGACACTCAGAACCTTAGTGTAATGTACGCTCATCTTCTGGGGTCTTTTTAAAAGTATTAATAATTTAAATTTGCGCGCTTATTTCTGATGACAGGATTTCCGTCCCCTCTTCTTGTTGAGTTAGTTTTCGTCGTTTACGTGTAGCCGGCAGTCAAAAACATGGCGTCAGCACGTTGGCTGTGAATTTTTTAATAATTTTTATCATAAATGTGGCTGTATTCTTTGACAAAAAATTGAGTTTGTGTTAACATAGTTAGTCACGTAATAAATGTGTGTTACGAAGACTTTTAACAATGAAAAATTTTCAAACTGTTTCAAAAAATTTAACAATTCTATTCCAAGTTATAACTATTTGTAAGTTGTTTTCAAAATTTATATTTTCGGATAAGTATTAAAAGAATTTATGTACGTTTTCGGTATCCCTGATGAAGTAACAAAATTGTTACGAAATATTGGACTTTAAATAAAAATAACATCTAAATGAAACTTTTCTGCTGAAGTGTTTCTGCCCTACAACCACCGTAATCTCCGTTAAATTATTGTTTCATCTTTTTTTTTTTATTATAGCTTACGGTTGGGTAACAAGTGAGTATAAGTCAGATAAGAGATTAATTTATTCTATTTTTAATATATAGTAGCATCGGACTACGAACTCTATCATTTCTGTATTTCAAGTGGTCCTTTGCTTGTTACAGGCAAATGTGCTGGGTTGCGGCTCATCGTCCGCAACAACAATCACATCTTCAAGAGGCGGTTGACGTTCTAAGTTTCGCCTTCTCCTTCGAATAATTTCAACATTGTCCGGTTCATCTGTGGTCGTTTGCAGGTATGGCATCACGACGGTTCCAGCCTGGGTCCTACTGTCCCAGTCCGCCTTGGCTATTACTTCTAGTTACAGAAGCTAACTTTGAGTTCTCGCCGCAGAGCTGCCAACACTGCGAGCGGTGTGGGTGAGGCTGCCACCCTGGAATAACTAGGGAACCCGTGGTGTCGTCACCCACCAGATGTAGACGCAGAGATGCTCATGAGCACGCTTTGTCTACATCCCCTGCGGGGAATTATTATTATTTTTGTTATTATTATTATTATAATTATTATTATTATGATTATGATAATAATAATAATAATAATAATAATTATTATTATTATTATTATTATAATTATTATTATTGTTATTATTATTATTATTATTATAATTATTATTGATATATACATACACTGCCCTACAGGTAATACCCAATGAATGGACAGGAGAGACACATTAAAAAAACAATAAATTGGTACATATCAGAGAGAAAAAAACATGCAAAATAAATAAACAATAAGTTAGTGTATAGAATAAAGTCTCACAAAATGAATGAATAATGAATTAGTGAACACATAGAATAATTTTTTCAGCAAACTCAAACATCAACATCAGAATTTTTTTTTCAAATGGTACATATCAGAGAGTAAAAACATACAAAAAAAGCAATAAGTTAGTGTACAGAATAAAAACCTAAAAAATAAATTAATAATAAATTAGTGAACATAAAAAATAATTTTTTCAGCAAAGTCCTTTGGTTCCAAGAGAAAACCATCAACATCAGAAAATTCTATTTCAAATGTGTTACACATTCGGTGGATGGGAGAGGAATAAAAAATTTCTGTTCGTGGAGTAGGTAAATAGAAAGTACGGGTACTGCGAGTGTTGATGGAAGGAGAGTAAAAAGGTATTAGACTCAAACAATGAGGGTTATCAATTTCCCCGTGAATTAATTTATTCAAATAGCGAACTGAGGTGATTTCTAGATTCACATTGAGACTGCGTAAATTAAATATCTCAAGTAATTGCTTGTACGACACCGAGTTGTCTGGATAGTGGCCATTAACTCTAAAGTGAATAAATTTTAGAATTTTTTTTTGTATATTGTCGATACGGTCCTGATAAGTTTTATAGAGAGGATTCCAAATGATACAACAATAATCCAGCTTGGATCGGACGAAGGAGAAGTAAAGGGTGAAGATAGGTGCAACATCTTGAAAGGCCCTAGTACTCCGGATGATAAAACCAAGCATCTTCATGGCAGCATTACATATATAGACAATATGATGGATGAAAGTTAGTCTGGAGTCAAAGATGACACCAAGGTCCTTAATTGTCACACAACGAGATGAAAGTGTGTGGTTAAATGTATAATTGCCAATGACAGGAGAGGTGCAGCATGAATAAGACATAACATAGCATTTGTTTTTGTTTAAGGATAAATTGTTGATGAAACACCAATTCCAAAGGCTGATCAGATCATTTTGAAGTATCATACATTCATTTTGAGATGAAATGGTACTGAAAATTTTCAAGTCATCAGCAAATAATAAATAATTATATTTCAAGATTTCAGTTTCGTCATTTATGAATGAAATGAATAAGAGAGGGCCCAAGTTTGATCCTTGCGGGACTCCAGATGATGCGGTAAATAGATCGGATTTATAACCAAGGAATTGTACATAAAGTTTACGATTACTAAGATAGGAGGAGAGCAAGGATATTAGAGCTGATGAAAAAGAGAAAGAATGGAGTTTACTGATCAGGATGCTGTGGTCAATTCTGTCAAATGCCTTCGAAAAATCAGTGTAAATACAATAAACTTGTCCCTTATTATCAAGAGCATTCGACACAAAGTGAGTAAAATGCATGAGATTATTTGTAGTAGATCTTTTTTCAATGAAACCTGATTGAGAAAAGCTAATCTCATTCTTAATTCTAGGATATATTGTGGAATAAAGTATTTTCTCAAATATTTTACTGGTTAGCGATGGGACGATAATTCAAAATAGAACCAGTATCACTGCTTTTAAAAATGGGAGTTATTCTGGTGGCTTTCCATAGATCAGGGAAACAGTTAGTTCCGATTGACAGGTTCATGATATAATGAAGCACATTCGACAGAGGATAAGCACAGTCCCTAATCAGGAAACTAGGTATGTTGTCTGGACCGCTGAAGTAGCTGGTTTACTGATTGTTGTTTTTATATCTTCTCTAGTGATATAATTCAGGGAAATTGATTCACCACAGCAGGAGGAATTATTATAGGTATTATTGTTGGAAGGATTCGTGTAAACAGATTTGAAAAAAGCAGCGGAACCGTCCGCAATATCCTTGGGAGCTGAGAACTCACGATCATCATATTTGAGTGTTTCCGGGAATGCTGATGTTTTTCTTTTGGAATCAACAAAACTCCAAAATTTTCTAGGATCATTTTCAATATTATTTTCACAATCTGACACATAGTTGGTGTGAGCTTCTTTGATATCTTTTTCCACCTGACTACGAAGGAATTTGTAATTTTCGTCGTAGTATATGTTATTTTTGTGTCTGTTACTTAACTTGCGAAAACGTTCCTCTCGTTTAATATTAGATCTAATATCTCGTGTAAACCATGGTGGGTATCTGATTTTGTAGGCTTTTTTCATAGGGACGCATTCGTCAAGGAATGAATACATAATATTGTAGAAGAAATTGCAAGCTAAGTTGACATCAACAAAATCATTAAGGACTCCCCAATCAAAATTGCCAATTAGATCATACAAACGTATGTATTCTCCTTTTTTTAAATTGTATGAGGAATCATTAATTTTGTTAATATTTTTGGTGGAGCGTTGTGTGCAGACATTAAACTCAAGACAAAGAGCAGTGTGTGGGTCATATTCAATCTCCAGAATTGAGTCACTGGATCGACAAACAGAGATAACTGAGTTAGGGATAACAATATTCAAAATAGAAATATTTTTGTTCACAATCGAGTAGTATTATTTAGCGCCAAAGAAATCCAGAAAATTATGGAAAAGGTCCGACTTGGGACTGTCAGGGCTGGACTTTAATTCTGGAAGATTGAAATCGCCCAAGATAAAAATTATTGTGGAGCAAGAAAGGAGGACTATGAAGAAGTCAAATTTAATGCCAAAATTTGATGTGGAAGCTGCTGGTGGAATGTACAGAACAAAAACGTACAGATGTTCATTTTTAAGATTGACTCTAGCACAGGTAATATCCACATTGACAGGAAGTATGCTTGTATAGTTACTTAGATCTACTGAACAGGACAAAGTATTTTTGTTTACAAAAAGAACAACACCACCGCCACGAGAAACTTTGCATGCGTTAAAATCACGATCTGATCTGTAAATGTTGAAAAAATTGTTGCAAAGCTCAGAATCAGATATACTCCCATTCAACCATGTTTCCGAAAAAGCAATTACATCATAATCTAGGGACGGAGAGACAGAATAAAATTCATCAATCTTGTTTACAATGCTCTGAATATTCTGGTAGTAAAATTTCAAGTTATAAGAGATGAAAGGCAGATTATTATTCTGTAATTGCTATTTACCTAGTATGTTACATTTGAGTTTTTTTAGTGACTCGATATAAGTCGAACATTTCGGATCCCAGGCATTATGACGAACATCAAGCTCAGTTTCAAATATTGCATTAGATCTAGTGCAATTAGCACATTTTGGGTCAACGGTTTTACAATCTTTGGCATGATGATTTTCACTACAATTTGAGCATACTGTTTGTTTGGTACATTGATTGGCATAATGATGGAGTCCGCGACACTTATAACATTTACGTAACTCAATACCGTCATATACAGGAGAATTATCATATCCAATAAATAATTTGCTGGATTCAATGATTTTATGGTAAGTAGATCGGTCAACTAGAACAAGGGCTTGATAGATATTGTTCTTTTTCTTTATAGGTATAAATTTCACAACATCACATTCAAAGTCGCCATCAAAACAGGATTTATTCAAATAATTCTTAAACTGATCAATTGATAGATTTTTTTAAAACTGAGTTTATACACTCTTGGGATCCAAGTCTTGAACAACTTGGGCTTGGCTATACTGGACTGAGGAGTCCCAATAAGGACGAAACATAGGCCTACAGTTGCATCCCCGATCTAAAATGATGGTGGCTTCAGCCCCGACTCTTAGATTTGAATTTTCTATGGAAAACAATTCTGTTTGGGAATAATTCATTTTTTGGATGTTTCATAGCACAAGCATCTCACATATTTCACAGTTTTTGTGTGAAGTTTTTATTTATGTGATTTCTTCTTCATCTTGTCAGCCGTGCAATCGGCATTTGTGCCCGATAGATGGTGTTGTTTGTAGTTTCTGCTGCAGCGCACCTTTTATCGTAATGAGTTTATACACTCTTGGGATCCAAGTCTTGAACAACTTGGGCTTGGCTATACTGTACTAAGGAGTCCTAATAAGGACGAAACATATGTCTACAGTTGCATCCCCGATCTAAGATGATGGTGGCTTCAGCCCCGACTCTTAGATTGGAGTTTTCTATTGAAAACCATTCTTTTTTAGAATTATTCATTCTTTGAATGTTCCATAGCACAAGCATCTGACGTATTTCACAGTTTTTGTGTGAAATTTTTATTTATGTGATTTCTTCTTTATTTTGATAGATTTTCGGTCATGCCTACAATTCTGATTCAGGGATTTAGTACAGGTAATTCTCTTACTTCATAATGTTTACCTAAATTAAAGTCAATCAAATCTTTCAAATTATTAGAAGGATCGGAGTTATCACAAGTTATGATGACTGATCCGTTGCTGCCATCTTTGACATTGGGAAGGGCGATATTGGAGAAGACAGGATCAATAGATTGAAGAATTTCTTGTTTAGTTTTTGAAGTCGATTGTGATGTGTTCTTGAGCTTAATTAGAACAGAAGGCGTTGACTTTTTAACAGCACCAGAATATGAGGGTGTGAATTCGGGTAGCGAGAACACCGTTTTCGCAAGATTATTGAATTTGTCATCAATTGAGGAAGTTAGTTCAGTTTTTATTGTCATAAAGCTCTCTGATAATAATTTTGAGAATTCACTTTTAAGGTTTTCGAATTGTAAAGTATCACATAAATTAGAAACATTTGAATCGCAATTGCTGATCATTTTCTCGATATTTATGGATTTTGATTTATCAATAATAGTGCAGTTTATTTCACATGTTGGGCACCAGAAAAACAAGTACCTACTTTTTTCAAGTAATTTATATTCTTCCTCGGTGATCCCTTTGCATGAAGTATGGTACCACTTACTCCAGGTACCTTCACATTCAACAAAATTGTCAGATCTCCGACGCTCTCACTTTCCGCACTCAGACATAGCGTAAGAACCTCATACAAAAATAGTCACCAAAAATAACATGGAACTGTTTGAGAGTCACTGGAAAGTTGGAGTTGGTCATTCACTGCACTTAATTAATCGTGTCTAATTTGGAACCTGACTTAAGCCAAGACCAATAAAAGTGACTTAGATGAAAAATTGTTAAAAAGACAGTAACTCACGTATGCAAAAGTATATATTAAAACTGAGAAAATCACCTTATAACACACATTGAGACGAATCCATGGGTATATTTCATGATTAAAACACAGTTAAAAAAACTCACAGAATTTTGAGAAAATCACCGACTAACAAATACACAGATACGTTGAAATTTGCTATAAAAAAATGCTAGAAATAGAGAACAATACCACCAGTGATCGAAAAAGTAAATATAATTGGGCTACAAGACTTGCACAAATTCTAAATGGAATAAATTATTTCTGGCTATGGGAGCGACAGAGTTTTGTTCTCGTGAAACAAGAAACTAATAATAAAATAAACGCCTATGAAAGCTTGTACCTCACTGAAGACTTGCAGAGGATCCAAAATACATCTCACAATGTCCTGTACAATCACTACTCTTATGATAGAGCCTATATGACCAAGAATTCACCCAATCATATCACAAAATTAATATCTCACATAAGAACTCCAAGCAGCAAGAGCTTCAAGCTTCTTATCGACAAAATTGTGCACTCATTCGACACAAATAAATTATGTACCATATGAAATTTGTATAAACACGACAACTAATAACACTTTTCTTATAGATGTTCAATTTATAAGCCCTAAAGGCTCCAACGGCTACCTTCAATCTCCATAGAATCAGAAAACCTCCTGATTGACCTTCTGAATTCAGTTTGGAATACTAGCTTAATGTTTAATATTTATAACTTTGTAATAGCAGCACTCAAACTCAGAGCTCTTATTTTGAACGAGTAAGGGAATACCATTTGAAATGCGTGGAACATTTATATAATATTTTTTTTTTCTTGCTAGATGTTAATTTACTATTGCTATTTTGTTTTCAAATTACACACGCATTATTTGTTTATTGGGCTCATAGAGCAAGATCTCAGGCCCGCTAGACCTTACTTATTCTCTAAGAGACGTAATGTGTGGAATTAAGTAGTGTTAGTATGTACTTTGATCATACGCATACTTGCTAGTTTGTGCCGACGGCCAATTTACAGATATGAGGTGCTAGAGATACGTTCAGATATAACTCACTTTTCTTAGAGTTTTAAGTGCTTATTCTTGTGGACGTTTGAGAGAATATTGTTAAAAATTGATAATCAATACTGCCAGACACTTTCTATCGGTGGTAATTTCTACTAGACTCTTTGTAGCTCGCAAAGAATAACGTAATCTTGCTCATAGTCTGAGTGCTAATTTCTATATATGTTACTCAGCCAACAATTCCAATACTTTCTGTTAACAGCAAGATCAGTCGTAGGACTAAACATGCATCAGACATAATTAAAATATCGCTGTAAATAAAAGCGCGAGGTCGTAATATTTGTTGGCTTGATAATAAGCGCAGTATCTATGAGCATCCAACTTTCGCTTGGTCTGGCTGCTCACAAAAAGTATTGGAATTGCTCCCTGAGTATCATATATGAAAATTGGAACTCAGACTATAAGATAACGTTATTTTTTCGCTGCCGATGGGAAGTGTCTGATTGTGTTAGGTATCAATTTTGAGCAATATTCTCTAGAACATACATGAAGATCAGCACTAAGACTTCAAGAAAAGTGAGTTATGTCTTAACGTATCCCTAGCACCTCGTATTTATAAATTGGCCGTCAGTACAAATGATCAAAGTACCGACTAACACTACTCTAATTCACATATTTTTTCCTCAGAAAATAAATAACGTCTGGCGGGTCTAAGATCTTGAACTATTATGTATAAACAATTTGAGGGCTGTCAATACTCTGTTATAAGTGTAATCAAACTTGTGTTACAGATATACAATCATTATCATCATTATTATTGATATCATTATATTCCTACAGTTTAATTACGTTTAAATATGACGTCGATGTTGAAAATCAAGAACTTCCCATAATGAATCTAAATTTTTTTCGTTCCATTATTGTGGCAGTATTGTCAAGAATTTTACAAGCAAAAGATGATAAATTGCTCAATTCGTAACGATGTGATTTATAGGTTATGTTGATCAGAAATTTGAATTTATTCTTTTCCAACCTGGGTATTTATCAAGTTAACACATAATAAGTTCTGCAAATCGAAAAACTAGTTGTTTTATTCCATATTTATCGAGAATTGTGATATGGAATAATAACAAGTTGATGGAGAAAAACACTTTTCAGAACTCATTCTTAAATAAATATGTTTTATTGGGTATATAAGTTCTGTATGAAAAACGTAGTTTTTCTAACTAATTTATACGGAACTTATATACCCACTTGAACATGTTTATCTAATATTAAGTTATTTATCGAGAAATTAATTTGAAATTGAAGAAATGACCAAGGCCTACGCATAGATAACAAAAGTGAGTACAAGTACTGAATTAATTTTTGTAAACATTCACTGTAAAGTGGGAGCGATTTTCAATAGTGATATTTCTTCCTCTCTTCAATCAGAAATATTCATCGCCTTATTTTCTACGTCCATGTTAACCGCTGGACCAGCTGAAGGCTCATTTTCTTCATCATTTTCCAATATTCTCTCACTAACAATTGATTTTTGAGCAACCGAATCATCAACATAGCCTTCAGCTACTGTCGAAGACTTCCAACCTTCGTGCCTCTTTAACGTTGTTATGTCAGCTCCAGAGTTCGTCAACAAGGTAGCAAATATTCTACAAAAGCAATGTCTTGAGTATTCTCTAATGTTTTTCAATTTCAGATATGAGGCAGCTTTTTGAAGCATATCCCCAAATTTATGGATACCGATTAGCTACTTCGATGCTTTGCCATTTGAATATTTATGAAAAAAATCCTGGGCTATTGAGAGTTAATGGACGATGGACTATGTATTTTCGATAGATATCTTATTGTTGAGTGATCACAAAATTTCTTGATGTTTTTGTTTTTGTATTAGGTAAAATTATCAATAATATCTTCCATGTCTTCAATATCTCAGACATTCATATTAAGAAGCTTTCGACACCGACATGCTCCAGCAATACCAGAGACTTATGCAATCTAGAATTGAAATGATACAACTAACTTTTGCATATGTATGTTTAGAGATTGGGAGTGACCTCGTGAATCTGTGGAAGGTGTAGAGCTCTTATTCTCTCTCTAATACCGTTTGCTCGAACATTGCGAGAGAGAGACAGGAAGAGTGATTTCTTATTGGTAATAATCTTCCATTCTCTTTTCTCCTGAAAGAAATTTTTGAAAAATGTCATTTATGACAGTCAATTTCCTGGAACATCTTTGTCGATTTTATTGAATGTATTGCATCTCCGTAAATTTCGTCGAAAGCCAAATGTATCATATCAGTGAGCAAATTAGTTGTGGCGCATTTCGTAAACATACTGATGAATTTCATCAGATGTGTCATATTTACGTGATCAAAATGTATCCAAAGAGATTTGCACGTCAAGATTCTGATCCACCTGATAGAGAAAAACGCCTTATTATCAGAAATCCCATTCAATATATTTATATATGAAAAGCCTGCGGGAACTGTTTGTGACAACAATGTCGGGGAAAACGAAAATTTGGTAGCAGCTGAAGATATTGAAGCTGCGAATACAATACTGTACATTATAAATAGTGATAAAGAACGTCCAAATTGACAATAAGAGAATGAGGTATTCTTTCTCTTGCAAAAATTAAATATATTATATTTTAATATATAAATGGAATATATTGATACTTTATCAAGAATATATTGCATTCAAGCTCTTATTACATCTATATAATGATTATCAATTGAAATTCCATCTCTCTCGTAATAATCATCTAAGTTTTGATAATTATTACTCTCCAAATTCTGAAAGTTTTGTATTGTTTTGAATAATTTGCGAATCCTAACTCTGCTTCATGCATTGGTTTCAATATCACTGTACTTTATACAGGTAAAAATGAAGCTTTAAATCTACACTTTGATTTTTTATTTGATCCAACTTTTTTGTAGCACTCAGTTGTATGTTTATGTGTTTACAATCCAATATTTTTATACGATTCTGACTCTAAAACTGTGATAATATAATCAAATAATTCTATTGCATCACTCATTCCTCCTTCCATAGTATTTTGGGGGGCAATATCTTGTCATGATAATATGTGAGCATTGGGGCTTCCTCTTTCTGAAATTCAATTCGCTGGAAGTAGAATTGAACTTCATATTTCTCGAATGGGCTGAGAATTTGCTATTGCAGTATGTTTGGAAGAATGTCAACAAGCTTAAGTGAATCACCAGATGTCAAAAATAATGAATATACTACCAATAGCAATTGCTAGAGCCATTGAGCGAGGCTATAGCATTGTGTAGGAGTGGAATGGAAGAGATTTATCAAGAATATATTGCATTCATTCGAGTTGAAAGTATCAATATATTTCATTTATATATTCACATATAATATATTTAATTTTCACAAGAGAAAGAATACCTTATTCTTTTATTGTCAATTTGTAGATATGTTACTATGTATTCATCAAATTCACAGCACTTAATATAGAATTCAATAGATTATGGCTGTTCAGCTGTTACATCAGGAATTTAACATCACGAATAAAACTATACAAAATCAGCTCTTCTGGTGTGACAGCTTGCACTTGAGACTTACAAAATCCTGGACATTCTTTATTACTATTTCAATGAACAGAATTGTATTCGCAGCTTCAATATCTTCTGCTGCTACCAAATTTCCGTTCTCTCCGACATTTTTGTCACAAACAGTTCCCACAGGCTTTCCATATATAAGTATATTAAATGCGATTTTTGATGATAAGGCGTTGTTCTCTATCAGGTGGATCAGAGTCTTGACGTGCAAATGTCATTGGAATACATTTTGATCACGTAAATATGACACATCTGATGAAATTCATCAGTATGTTCACGAAATGCGCCACAACTAATTTGCTCACTGATATGATACATTAGGCTATCGACGAAATTTACGGAGATGCAATACATTCAATAAAATCAACAGAGATGTTCCAGAAACTTGAATGTCATAGATGACATTCTCCAAAAAAATCTCTTATGCCTGTATTACGCGATAACAATTTATTTGTCAATAATTTTCAAAAGTTGACCTTCAATTTATTGTTGTGTGTAATATGTCCAAAACTCCCACAATTTTTCTTGACCAATAATTGACCAAGTTATTCTTGAAATGGAACTAGCTCCATTTTCCACCAATATTCTGGGGTATTCTAGGGAGATTTTGTCGTTGCCAACATTACTCATATCAGTTATCTCGCGTCGAATGATAATCTTAGTGTTGACAAAGTATTAATATAATTTTATATACAGTTGCCTTCAGTATATTAATTTTTTGTAATCTCTACTATCTCACTTTCTCTCTAATCACACTTTTTGAAGTTACGTCAAAAATTATAAGTTGGTAGTTCTGATTTTTCTTGACGAAAACTTGTATCGTGTAATATGGTACAAAATATTTTTGAGCTCGACAATAAATTGTTGGGAACTTGACAGAAAACTTGATCAATTTATTGGTCAATAAATTGTATCGTGTAATACAGGCATTAGGAAGGAAGAGAATGAAAGATTATTACCAATAAGAAACCACTCTTCCTGTCTTTTTCTCGCAATGTTCGAGCGAACGGTATTAGAAAGAGAAAAAGAGCCTTACACCTTCTACAGATTCACGAGTTCACTCATAATCTCAAAACATACATATGCAAAAGTTGGTTGTATCATTTCAATTCTAGATTGCATAAGTTTCTGGTATTGCTGGAGCATGTCGGTGTGGGGAACTTCTTAATATGAATGTCTAAGATATTGACGACATGGGAGATATTATTCATAATTTCACCTAATACAAAAACAAACATCAAGAAATTTTGTGATTACTCAATATTCAGATATCTATCGAAAATATATAGCCCATCGTCCATCAACTCTCAATAGCCTGGATTTTTTTTATAAATATTCAAATGGTAAAGCATCGAAGTAACTGATCGGTATCCATAAATTTGGGGATATGCTTCAAGAAACTGCCTCATATCTGAAATTAAAAAACATTACAGAATACCCAAGACATTGCTTTTGTAGAATATTTGCTACCTTGTTGACGAACTCTGGAGCTGACATAACAACAAGGTTGGAAGTCTTCAACAGTAGCTGAAGGCTATGTTGATGATTCGATTGCTCAAAAATCAATTGTTAGTGAGAGAATATTGAAAAATGATGAAGAAAATGAGCCTTCAGCTGGTCCTGCGGTTAACATAGATGTAGAAAATGAGGCGATAAATGTTTCTGATTGAAGAGATAAAGAAATATCACTATTGAAAATCGCTCCCACTTTACAGTGAATGTTTACAAAAATTAATTCAGTACTTGTACTCACTTTTGTTATCCATGCGTAGGCCTTGGTCATTTCTTCAATTTCGAATTGATTTCTCGATAAATAACTTGTTATTAGATAAACATGTTCAAGTGGATATATAAGTTCCGTATTAATTAGTTAGAAAAACTACGTTTTTCATACAGAAATTATGTACCCAATAAAACATATCTATCTAAAAATGAGTTCTGAAAAGTTTTCCCCTTCATTAACTTGTTATTATTTCATATCACAATGCATGATGAATTTAGAATAAAACAACTAGTTTTTCGACTTGCAGAACTTATTATGTGTTAACTTGATAAATACCCAGATTGGAAAAGAATAAATTTGAATTTCTGATCAACATAACCTATAAATCACATCGCTACGAATTGAGCAATTTATCATCTTTTGCTTGTAACATTCTTGACAATACTGCCACATTAATGAAAAGAAAAAAATTCAGAACCATTATGGGAAATTCTTGATTTTCAACATTGACGTCATATTTAAACGTAATTAAACTGTAGGAATATAATAATATTAATAATCATAATGATAATGATTGAATATCTGTAACACAAGTTTGATTACAATTACAACAAAGTATTGACAGCCTTAAAATTGTTTATACATAATAGTCCAAGATCTCAGACCCGCCAGACGTTATTTATTTTCTGAGGAAAAAATATGTGGATTAGAGTAGTGTTAGTCGGTACTTTGATCATACGCATATTTTCTGATTTGTACCGACGGCCAATTCATAAATACGAGGAGCTAGAGATACGTTAGGACATTACTCACTTTTTTCGAAGTCTGAGTGCTGATATTCATGTATGTTCTAGTGAATATTGCTCAAAATTGATACTCAACACCATCAGACACTTCCCATCGGCAGCAGAAAAATAACGTTATCTCATAGTCTAAGTTCCAATTTTCATATATAATACATAGGGAGCAATTTCAATACTTGAGATTATGTACAAGAACAACATATTATAAGATGTAGATATTTTGACAAAGGCATCGACTTGAATGAGTATCTATTTTGAAGATGAAAATGAGGACATTCTTTGAAAATAAAAATATATAACAATTTACAATGGAAATGAAGCTTTTATCTTTGAGCGTATAGGAGAGAGTTTGAATTGGACTTGGTTATAAAAGAGACTATCGGAATTTGCAGGACAAGATAGCGACTTTGTGAACGGAAACACAATATGAAAACGTAGCTGATATCTTACCACAAAATAACAATCAAGAAATATTTAATCATGGTGGAGCTATTAATGAAGACTTGTTTCTGGCAAGTATCAATAAATTAGGTCCTCTTGCTTAGAAGAAAGAGAATCTCTTGAAGAATAAGAATTTTTGGAAGTAAATGCGAAGTGCCAATAAGAAACAACTACAAAATATTTCAATTTAGAAATTCCTAGATCAAGTATTTCAGTTTTTGATCAACATTAAACGTAGCTCAATTCCCATTGTAATGAATATTACAATAATTTGAGTGAGTAAAAAGTCTTGGGAATTCAGTCAATATTTCTGTTTTAATTCCTTCCCTACCTGTATTTTCAACATGAATATATGCCATAGAGGTACACATACTTACTGAAACCTATTTTTCCAATCAAATTGTCCTAAAATAGATTAAATTCAGTAGACAAACTAGGAATATTCCGCAAATACTGTCATAAACGTCAAACATATCAAACAAATATATGTCAAAAACAAGAAATCTCAAGCTTCAAGTAGGAAAGAAATTAAAACAGAAATATTGACTGAATTCCTAAGACTTTTTACTCACTCAAATTCACTCATCCAGTCAGCTTCATCTATTTTATCTTATTACAATAATTGTTACTTAGGTAATTGAGCATCGCTTGAGATATGCCAAAGACTGATATACCAGCCCTTAGCCATTTTTATCATTTTTTGAAAGTAAAAGATCGGCACAGAAAGAGACTATCTGGATTGTCGCCGGGCACAGAAATGAAACTATTATCACTATTAATGATAAGGACAAATTATCTATCCATTCGAGTTATTGATGATAATTATTACAGATTATTAATGACAGAATCATTAAAAATTCCTCTTCATTGTCGATGAGGGTGTAAAAGAATCAGTCATAAACTAACGGCGATAGAAGTGACACTTTTTTAAAGTGCAAATTCTGTCCACGAGAAACAAATAATATTGAAGTTGACTTGAAGTTATAACAAATGATTTTGAGAGTAAATCGACTACAACGTGCAAATAGTCTCGGATTGAACAATACAGAGGTTCCACTCGTATGTATTGCTATATGTACATTTATAATTAGTACATACAAGTGCAACTTCTTACTACTTATAGTCGAATCTCAATCTCGTTCTTGAGCATTACTTGGCCAAGTCGAGGCGAAGTCACCATAGATACTTACTTGAAAATCTATCCTATAGTCGATACTTCGTGAATTCCTGGCGGAGCTTGAGATTTCTTGTTTTTGACATATATTTGTTTGATATGTTTGACGTTTATGACAGTATTTGCGGAATATTCCTAGTTTGTCTACTGAATTTAATCTATTTTTGGACAATTTGATTGGAAAAATAGGTTTCAGTAAGTATGTATACCTCTATGGCATATATTCATGTTGGAAATACAAATGCCAAAAATAACTGACACGAATACTGGGGCACGACTCAAGGTAGCCTTGTAATAGACTCAAATAAAGCCGGAGTCAAGCAAATGCGAAGTATTACTCCGTAGCCAAGTAACGACTATTGGTAATAGTCGCATACTTGAGCAATTCTCAAGTCTGAGATCGATAAGTACAGGCATAAGATAGATAAAGAGATATAACTCAGTTACAGCAAGAAATTTTTAGAGCGTTCGACTACAAGCCGATAAGTACTAAGTTCAAATCGCATTGGAGTACAAAAATTTTCTATATTTTTTTTCTTTCAAACAGATGACAGTTTCATCAATATTATTTTCCCAAATCACCATCATTCACATTTAAGGTATCTTATGTTATGTGCTAGACATAATATCTTCTATTTTCATATGAATCTGCGATATTTCGTGTGATGATGGAGGTACTTGGCAGCAATACTGTTACTTCAAACAATTGTTGTGGTATTACAATTTTTAAATTGATTTTTGAACTCAAATAATTGTGAATTGTGAACTGCAACTGTTCTTTTTGGTTCAAATCTCTTCTAATCCATACTACACCTTGAATGTCTTATTGTGGAACAAATACGGTCGGATTGACAGGGTGAGATAATATTGATAAATCTACATCTCTTGCATTTCTGTTGATGTTTAAAATTGAATAATATGTACAACAGATTGAAGTTAATTTTTATCATGATGTATTTGACTTGATTTGCGCGTGAATTATTGTGTGCTTTATAATGAATGGTCTTCCCAAAACGGTTCGTATTAATTATTTTTTTAACAGTTATAATGAGTGGGGACGAAGATCCTGCTTCTACAAAGCGTCGCTTGGCTAAAGAAAGACAGAAGAGGTGGCGTGCAAATCATTTTAACATATATTCACGCTCATCACTAATTCAATGACTCCGTAATGCTCTAAGATAGATATAGAGATATAACTCAGTTACAGCAACAAATTATTACAGCAGTTTATGGCTCAGTGGTAGAGCGTTGGACTATCGTTCAACCGGTACAAAGTTTGAATCGCACTCGGGATAAGTCAAAAGTTTTATATATTTTTTTCATTTTGAACCACTTGAGGTATGCTGATGGAACAATTCTGAAAACTTTCTCGAGAGAGCCAACAACAACTGTTTTGATTTTTAACTCAATCGGATAAACGATGCGCGAAGGAACAAATATGGCTTGTGCGCCATGTTATTGACACTACAATAAGAACCCTCACGAATTTTCCTACAACAACTATAATAAATTCAAGTTCAATCAGACGAACGATGCACGAACGAAAAAATACGGCTCGTGTGTCGCTTATTGTACGTTGGTGGTACTTCAATGAAAACCTTTCCGATGGTGCCACTAACAATTATAGAATGTTGTAACCCAATTGTATGAACGGTACGCGAAGGAACAAATACGGCTCGTGCACTACTGAATGTATGTTCTAGCGAGACCAACAAACAGCGTTTCATTTCTATCATATGAGAAGATATTGGTAAGAAAAAAGTTTCTTCGAATAACAATTTTGCATAGCATACTTTTTATAGGAAAATGGTGAAAATATTCGAGTGTCTTGTTGTTGCAGAGAGTCGTGAGGTTTATATCTTGGAACCGGTTGCCAATGGTAAAATATTTATCATATGCTTTGAAATTGTTCATGGCACAAGAATGTCAAGTGAATTTTCTCATCCGCTCTTTTATTTTCCATCAGGTGTTCAAAAGTTTCATTTTCTTATCATAAGACTTGAAAACTTCTCTCAAACTTTCCAATAGTCCCTTATTATATGTATGTTCACAATTTTTTTTTTTTTGTTAGATCCATAATTCAGAACTCTCCTCAAATGTTAGAGCTATTGTGGTAGGCTTGCATAATGAAATAATAATAATAGAATCGGGCGTAGCTATTGGCAAAAATGCTCAAAATGCCTCAAATTTGTTGGGTATCATGTTCTAGCAACAATTATACGAAGCATGATCATTGTGATTTTCATTCCTTTTACCCTATACTTGATTACGAGAAGTTTTTTCTATTCTGTTATAAGACTCTGTTTCTATTGTACTTTTGCCCAATACTTCCAATTCATGATTTAGAATCGCTATCAAATCATCAGATTATTCATGGTTTGACTTGTTCATTTCTAGCTTTGCTTGCGTTGCTATTTCCAGAGTCCAACTTATATTCCACACTACTTCCTTGTGATAAGTTTAGTTTCTTTTTGACTATGTTCGGTATTTATGTTAACACCAATCTCTGATTCTTTGGTCGCTTGTCTTTTTTTCAATATTGTTCATCTCTTCCATTTTGCAGCATTTTGTGGAATTATCTAATCTATTGAACATCTTACATTTCATTTCACATACTAGATAAATCATTATTCTATTTCCAGGCATTCTCCTACATTTCTTGTTTGGCATTTTCCAATTTATTATGATTCTTCTTTTTTGTAATGATTTGTTGGAATGCTCAACTGCATGTGTTCTCTTTTCAGCTTTGTTATTGTTGTCTAGCTCATTCGCTAGCCTTATAATTGCTGATAGCCGATTCTTGTGTTAGGTTTTCCTCTGCTAGCTGGCGTTCGCGTATGGAATAGCTGATCTTCACAACAAACTCTGTTCAAATTTATCAAACGAACAAGTCTTGTAGCTATTTTTCATTCTTCTTGTGAAGACATTCGTTTGGTTACTAGCCAGGAATTTTTTTTTCAATGTCTCTATAGCTTTGTTTGAACTATTTTGTTCTGAGATCTTCAGATTCAGAAAGTTGGAAATATCAGATGCTTCATAACCTATTATGGTCATAAATGTCACTTTTTGTTCAACATCATCTTTCTTCCCAAGTCTACTATTCCATTACCAATGATATTTTCATACCCATTATTCCCATAAAATAGATATGCCTATTTTGCTATTATTTTCTTTCTGTGGATTCGGTTCAATCAGGTTCTCTTAGATAAGATGCAAATAGGCTAGTGGTTAGAAAGAGAATTGCTTGGGTTGCAGTGATGGTATTTATTTGATCATTTCTACATCTTCACAAATCAACGACGTTGAAGATGAAAATATCAATGATAGCTAGATATTTCCTATCCAAGCTATCTCTAACTATTCTGCTACAGTAGATCGTCATTTTGAACCTTTTTCTCAGATAATCGATCTTTCACCCTATATTTATGATTATAACTCCGAAAAATTGAATTTCAAATATTTCTCAGCCGACAGAACTTGAACTATTGAATAGACTTTTGATTAGAACTATCTATTCGATTTCTATTTTTATCAATTAAAAAATAAGAAATTATATTCTTCAATTTGCAGATATACGCAATACAATGCGAATAATTTGATCTAAATATATTACTCGGCAACCGGTTCCAGGAATTTGAATGTTTCAGGCCTAACGTTTCTCTTATATTTGATGAAAACAAAAACAAACACAACAATTGCATCATTCGGTTCAATTTACACATTTCAAAGCCACACTTACAAAATTAGAAACCTACCACTTTTTCGCATATTTCTCCTAGAGCCAGCACAGTGATTATAGCAACAGAGGAGATTATTGACTGCAGGGTCAATATAGGGTCTAAAGTATCTGTAGTGAAGTAAATATAGACCAGAATTGCTATAAGACTAACATATAAATGAATAACTATAAACCAAGGAAAACTGAAAAAGGTATTTGCAACCTGCGTCACTTCGCATAACCTGCAATGAAAATCAGTTACGAACTGTAATTTCATATTGACTCTTTGTGAATTCTGGAATAATGCATCAGCAGTTGAAATTTCATTTTGTAAGAAGCTGTTTAGAACCATGAATCTATAGATACACATCATTTGAATCTCTACACACTCGAAGGCTACCGGTGCTATTAATATTATAGCCATGTACATAATATACGTTTCACAAACAATGGATATGATATTACTATCAAAGATTCGGCTTGATTCAAATAATAGGAGAGAAAGTATAATCACTACTGTAATTATTGTACAGAATATTACGAATAAAGCAATAAACAAAAGTAGCACTCCATTTTCCAATCCTTGTTGCTGCAATATCTTGTCGATCTCATGTTGGAGGATCAATAAATTCACATTCAGTGCTCTATCCTGTACTAGACCATATAAGTAAACAATATCGATTATACCAAAGAATATATTCAAGTAGCCTATGATGATTTCTTCTTCACTCAAGTCGTTTGTTCGTAAATATATGTACAATATGAAGGTACAAAGAAGAATAGATGAGAAGTGGCCTACGGAAAATCATTCAATTAATAAAATATTGCACAAATTGGAGATATTAGTATTTATGAAATACAAGCTTCAAAAATAACCGAATATAGGTACAGTTAAGAGGATGTATTATTCTGACCTAGAAGAGCTCTGAGTTAGATGTCGGTCGTCTAAATTGATTCTCTCATTACACAAGATAGTCTTAATTTTTTTTTCAAATTAATATTCATCATGCGACTCCAAGCGCGTCAAACCGTGGCCTATGTTGAAGCCTTATTTACAACACAAAATTAGTAGTTAGTGTTAGTAGTTATGATTAGTGCTAGATATTTGACAAACACAATCGTGTGTTATCGTTTACAACAACGAGATAAGCCCAGCTACTCGTGGTTAGCGCAAGAGTTTGCAAGCTCCAAACTTTTTGGTTAGTAGTTAGTGTCTCGACCAATCAGAAAAGAGAGAAAGAGGGATGAATATATTTTCTTTCTAATTTATTTGATAATCGAGTTCCATCTATTTCTGCTATGATATCTGTACGAAATGAATCAACATCAAGTTTCAAAAAATATATTACTTATGTTGATCATTTGAGGGAACTGAATCAATGATGAAGTTGGAGTTAGTTCATCAATTTCTTGTCCTAGATGTTTTATTCTGACTTTTGATACTGAAAACATCTTAAGACTTTTTTATGAAGTCCTAAATTGGAGCCAAAGTACACTTTATCAACGGCAGAAACTATAATTGTAGAGGCGTTAATTTCGAGCATTGTGAACGCTGTTTTCAGTACTTATAGTATAAACACTAACCACTCACCATAACTACTAACACTCAACTACTAATTTCGTATTCTGAATGAGGCTTAAAAGGAGAGTTTGGAACAAAGCGACACTGCCATCGCGTCAATGCAACAGTTAACGCCGCGGCTCTTGCACAGCGTTTCTGACGCTTTTTTTGAATTCCGAAGTCGGCGACAGTATCACTGCAGTTTCCAGTTGATCTACGATCGATTATCAACAAAATCGAATTTACTTGCGTCATTTATTTTATTTATTCATTTATCTATTGTATTCCACTCAACAAGATAATAAGGTCCCAATAACAGGGAGAACAAACAATGAATCATACAAAGTGATTACAGATGCGTTGACAAACAAATTGCATATACACAAATATAAATATATTATATAAAGAATATCAAAGTGTGTAGAAATAAGACATTAAAATCAAGCATACATATATTGGTTATACATATAACAAATGTTTGAATTTATTCAATGAATCAGCTAAAATGTCGATGTTGATAGCTAAGTTATTAAATGTTGTACATAGCTGTCTTACAGGAGACTTTTTTTCATAATTATTTCTAGTAAATGATGTTTTAAAAGTAACTTGAGAGCGGAAAGAGAATCTTGGGACAGAAATTGGAATTCGTGCAAGACTTATAGGATCGTCAATAGGAGTATCAAGTAATTCAAACAAATACTAACATAAATGGAATTCACGACGATTATCTAATGATACCATTCTTATTTCGGAAAGTAAGAGTTCACTGGAGAAATTGTGAACTGGATTATGTGCCATGAAGTTTATAAAAACAATATTCTAGAAATTTTGTTTGTATGTTTCCAATGGAATGCCAGTATTTGTTATATATTGGACTCCAAATCTGTACACAATTTTCCAATTTCATCCCGACAAATGTGAAATATGATTTCTCAAGCGTTCGTACATTATGAAAAGATAACGTATCATAAAACCAAGATTTCTAAATGCTGAGCTCACTATACTGTTAATATGTTCATCAAATTTTTCTTCATACTGAACTCATTATTTTACATTTATTGAAATTGAACGACAATTTTGACATCTTAGACCAAATTAGAATACTATTCATATCTTCTTATCTATTTGACAAACTCAACAGGACAAAAGTCTTAATTACAGAGTGGCAACGAGAAAAAAACTAATTAATTGCAAGTAACAAAATATTAACATGATTAAAAAATATATATAATATTATAAATGACATCAAATCACCAAAATTGTCCAAGAAATATTGGAAATACAAATAGAATCACTTAAATTAAACAAGCAGTTTGTTTTTGAATACTTGCAATGAATCACTAAAAATGTCAATATCACTTGAAGATAAAGCAATAGTATCGAAGATTGAACAGATTCGCCCAAATGGGCTTTGTAGTTCATGATTCGATCTTGCAATTGATAAATTAAAAATCAATTTTTGCCTTGAATTAGGGTTTCTGCGAATATTTATATTCATCTGCGCTAGTAAGCTCATGTCATTCATTGAATTATTGAGTATTTTTAAAAGAAATATACAAGAATTATAAATACGACGGTTCTCAAGCGATATCATCTTAAATTCATTTAGAGCAGACTGGTAATAAAAAGCTGAAATAATGTCACTAGTGTGATAATATTTGGACCAGTAGTATCGCAAAAATTTCCTCTGAATAGCTTCGACTGCTCTAATTGAAATTTTATAGAGTGGATTCCAAACTAGAAAACAATATTCCAACTTAGCACGCACAAAACAATAATACAATGATTTCAGAGTAGTGGGATTGTGAAAGTTTTTAGAGTTTCGTATAATGAATCCAAGATTCTTATAAGCTGCATTTATAATAAAAGAAAAATGTTGAGTAAAATGACATTTTGAGTCAAATATCACTCCCAAATCTTTATACTATTCAACTCTTGAGAAAATCATATCATTAATTTCATAGTTGAATGTAATGATGCTCTTTTTCATACCATATGTCATGACTTTGCACTTACTAGCGTTAAAAAGCCGATTATTTGAAACTGACCAGTCCAACAGATTATCAATGTCTCCTTGAAGCTTTAAACAATCATCATAGCTGTAAGTGACTCCTAATATTTGAGTATCAACCGCAAATGATAAACAATTCGAATCAGTAACACAAGAGGTAATACCATTGATGAACAAGTTGGATAAGAGAGGACCGGGATCAGAGCCTTGTAACATTTCAGATATTGCAGTTAATGGAAGAAAAGAAAAATTATTTAAATGAACAATTGAATTACAATTTTCAAGATAAGCAGATATAGGAGGAGCTAAATCTTGCAAAAAAGGGAGTTGTAAGTTCATGCAGTTATCAGTCGAATTGATGATTTCAAAAATTTTCAGGTCATCAGCATATAGTAAAATTTCAGAATGATGAATACTACCCACAATGTCATTCATAAATAAATTGAAAAGTAACGGTCCGAGATTTGAGCCTTGTGCACACCGGAATCGGCATAGTAAGATTGAGAAGTGTAATTGTTGTATTACACATATTGCTGCCGTTTGCGTAAATGAGATGAGAGAAGTATGACAAGTTCATCAGAAAAATTATAGTTATATTTGACCTTATGAAGCAGGACCTTATGATCAATGGTGTCAAAAGCCTTAGAAAAATCGGTATAAATCACGTCGATTTGTTGATTGTCATGCAACAAGTGTAACTATGAGTTCTGTAAAATTCATCAAATTGGATGTGGTTGATCTCTTTTTGACAAACCCATGTTGATGGATTGAAATATATTTATTGACAGAATCATAGATATATTTGTGCAGAATGGATTCAAAAACATTTGAGATATCAGATAATATAGCGATGGGTCTATAATAAGAGAGGATATTAGTATCACCAGGACAAATATATGATGTTTTGAGAGACGATGGAAAAGTATTTGTTGAGAGAGATATATTGAACAAAATATGAAGAGGTTTCAATAGTAGGTAACGACACTCTTTGACTATATAAGCAGGTAGATTGTCGGGACCAGGATTACGAGTTGATTTTAACTTATTGATTGCAAAGAGAATATCATCCTTAGTTATTCGAGATACAAATATGAGTTCAGAGTCATTAAACAAAAAATCAACATCTGCACAAGGTTCTTCAGTGTTGCTCGTATAAACGCCAGAAAAAAATATGCGAATCCCTGAACAATATCTGAAGAGGTATTAAATGCATGATTTTCCGACTTCATCATACTAGGAATGCGCGATTTAGACTTTCTGCTATTGATAAAGCTCCAGAATTCAATTAGATCAGATGCGATAGTGAATTCCATAGAAGATAAATAGTGTTTATGTGCTAACTTTATGTCTCATTTAATCAATATTCTAAGCTTTTCAAATTCCAAGTTATATTGTTCAAGTTTGTGGACCTTCTACAAATTATGATACTTTGATTTTAACTTCATATTATCAATTATATCATGAGTAAATCAAGTTGGATATCAATTGATTGAAGATTTTTGCTTACACAGGAATTGCTTAAAGCATAATTTGAGATAAAACAGAGTAAAACTTCTAAACGCCATATCAGCATCATCAAATTCATAGAGACAATCTCAGTTTACCAGTGATAGTAGATCATAAAATAAGACAAAATTAGCATTACAAAAATTATATGAAGGTTTAGAATTATTAACAGTGCAATTTGGAATGTTGACAGGAGCTGAACAGGAAAGAAAATATGTTAAGAGCAGGGTGATGAGTATCCTCGGTAACAAATGGATAAGGGTAACGAGAAACAACACAATCTATGTCAGAAATTACCACATCCAACAATTTACTGGATTCATTTGTAACAAGATTATACTGTGATGCACACAAAAAGTTCAAAAAACTATCGTATCGTGGAATAATTTGATTTCTCAAGCCATGATTGTAGAAATCAGCAAGTCTAGGGATATCAAGATTACCGATTATTATATAATTGTTATCTAATAGAGGTGGGAAAGATTCAAAAGTTTAGAATATGTAACACAATTGATCGTAGGAGGTAGAGTATGCATGACAATGACATAGATAAATTTTGTAGAAGACAAATATACTTTCACACAAACTAGATCGGTTATAGAGTTAGGATTGAGAACAATAAGAAGGGGTATAGATCTATATTTGATATCAACCGCACAAAGGATACCGCCTCCTCGTACTTTCCCACTTAAAGCTGAATCCCTATCTTTTCTAAATACATTGTACTTAGTGGAGAATAATCCAGAATTATTAGCTGAATCATTGAGCCAAGTTTCGCTAATTGCAACAATATCATCATTTAATACCAAAGCACTATTATAAAAGTCTTCCTGCTTGGTGTTGAGACCTCTAAAATTTTGATAACAGATATTCATGATTGTGAATTAAAAATTTGAGAATCACTGCTATTGACAAACAAAGATGCTTAAGTAAAGTAACTGGTAACGCCTTGCTTGAGAATTGATGATATAAATTAGTTTCAAGGTAGAAACAATGGATTGCTTAGACAAATGTTAAATGCAAGAACAAAATTTCAGAATAGAAATATACAGTATGCTCAAGATGTATGAATGTAGAGAGATTCAAAGTTTAAAAAAATATACAGTGAACAGAACTAGATGAACTAACAATTTAAATTGTGTTAGCAACAAATTGATGCAGCTCCAGAAAAACCGTACAGCAATAATCGATTGCTGTGAGCCAATAAAGGTATTGAAAGTAATAAGATGATAATAATACTTGAAACAAGAGGGAAATTTGAAAAAAGAATCAAAATGAATCAAATATATTGATTTTCATTCAGAGCTATATCTTCAATTTTCTGAAAATGGTTATCAGATTCAGCATAAATAACACCGTCCTCGGACAAAACGTTGTGATAATTTTTCTTTTTTGAGGCATGAGTTGAGATTGGAAGTCTGTTTCGGGTTAAAGTTTCTTTATTAGACAAATTTCTACCTTTGTGCTCCTTACGTTTACTTGAAATTGAAGTACGCGTTTTATACGACACAAATTTCACAATAATAGGGCATGTTTTCAAAGGGGTTGAAGGACTAGTAGAATCAATTCTTCTACCAGTTCGATGGCAGCAATCAATAGGTTCAGAAGGAATATCCACAGACATATGTTTCACGAACACTGGACGAACCAGATCTTCAATATTCTCATTTGGACGGTACTCCGAAAACTCTTACACCGTTACGGCGACTGTATCGTTCTCAGAGATCAAGTTTGTCTTCTTATATTTTAATATCAGCTGTCAAATCAGATATCAATGCTTCGTCAGTCGGTAGTGGTCATACGGACGAGTTTCATGCATTGTGCTTATACGTACTCATTTCGCTTATACGTACTCATTTCGCTTATGCGCCTAATGTAACTGACTTTTGCAAGAATTAATGACTATTCATCACTTCTTTTTATCAGGATGAAGTGAGTATCCATTTCAAACTGACATGTTCATCTTCCTATTGATAATAAAAAAATAAAACTGTGGAATGGAAAGAAATGAGCTAAATAGATTATATAAGCAGTAATACAACACTATATATATATATATATATATATATATATATATATATATATATATATATATATATATATATATATATATATATATATATATATATATATATATATATATATATATATAGTCCGAAAAACTCTTTCTACCTCAAGAAGGGTGATTAGTTGTTTCAAATATCATTCACTTTTGTTCTTATGTTGAGGTACGCCTTTTATTTCTATCTTTTACTGAATGATTTACTGTTTTTGTGTCAATTTTTTGATTTTTAGATATCATTCATTACAGTGTCCCAAGATTTGTTTGGTCTGCCTGGTCCTTTATGTCCTGTCTGCTTAGTTTTCCATACTTTCTTCACTCGTTTGATTTCTATCATTCTGCAAAGATGTCCAAACCAATTCAGTTGTCTCTCTTTAATAATTTTGAGAGCTGGTTTGACGTTCAAGTTTTCTCTGTTTTTTTCGTTCCGAATCCTATCTACCCTTATAATTACTTCTATTCTTCCAAGAAATTTTATTTCTGCCGCTTGCATTCTACTTTTATTTCTTTCATTGAGTACCCATGTTTCTGATACGTATAGTAGTGTTGCTTGATATACCGTTTTGTATATAGTTGTTTTTTTTCGCTCTGAAATCTTGTTGTTGTACAATATGGTTCTACATGTGCCAAAATAACATTTATTTGGCAAGTTCAATCGTCTGTTCATTTCTTCATCATAATCTCCCCTGTTCTTGAACGTTACTCCTAAGTATTTGAATGGTGTTACTTGTTCTATAGGCTCTGAGCTCAGTCGTATTTTAAATCAAGTATCTAGTTTTGATATTACCATTGCTTTTGTTCTCGTGGTACTGATTACCATACTGAATTTTTCCATCATTCCATGCCTCAAGTTTGAGTTGTAACTCCTTTTCTGCATTCGCCACAATGACCAGGTCGTCGGCAAAACCACATTCAGCTATGAAATAGATTTGCCGTCTGTAGTATCGTAATGCCATATTTATTGTTTTTGATGGACTCTTCCTGCAATATCGTCCAAATGAATTATGAACAGATATTGATTCAGGGATCCTCCTTGTTTCGAACCTTGACTTGTGTGAAATTCTTCTGGTGTAAGATTTTCAGTCCGTACTACATTTTTCGTTGATTCATATACAGTCCTGATTGAGCTTATTAATTTAATATTGACTCGCCTCTCTTGAGGAATTTCCCTCAGTTCATTGCTATACACCATATCAATTGACTACCTCAATAAGAACCACAAACAGTGATTTGTTTTGTAATCTATATTGGTGGCTTGAATGTTTCAATGTAAATATATAGTCTTGGTAGAGTAGCCTTTCCTAAAGTCACATTGTGAATGCTCTATAGTTTAATCAATTTCTTGTCTAAGCCTATTTTCTAGAACTGATTTATACATATATCCTGGCTGCGGTGCACAGAAGTGATATGCCTCCATAGTTTGAGCACATCATTCTGTCACCATTTCTAAGAATCGGGAATAGAATGGCCGTCTTCCAATCCGTTGGTATTCGCTCTTTGTTCATAATCATGTTGAACATGAAAGTAATATACTCTATACCTTTCTCCCTTTTGTATTCCAACTGTTCGGGTTTTATGTTATCTTGGCCTGCCGCTTTTCCTTGTCCTATTTCTATTAGTGAACTTTTCATTTCTTCAGCCTTGACTTCAAATTCATCTGGCTCTTTTTCTGTGACATTCATATTTATATTTTCTTTCTCCTGCAAACTATTTGTCTTCTTGACTTCAAATAGTTGCTCGAAATGTGTTTACCACCTTTGCATGATTAGTTTCTCATCCGTAATAATATTGTTATCATTGTTCTTCATTTATCTAAGTATTGGCGTTTTTCCCTTCCTTATCCACATTATAAAAAAACTTCTGTTTCTCTTTGAAATTCATTTCTAGTATTGTATTGAAGTCGTCGGATTGTGGATAACAAAGAGGATAAATAATCAGGTCATCTCCTTTATTGCAAACGTTACAGTATATATTATACCTTCATCAGTGCCTGAGGGCAGAAGAAACACAAAAATATACATATAATTGTATCACAGGCTATAACAACCATTAATATCAAATAATAAATAACAATATTGTTGAATAAATACCTGAGAGATGGGAAGCAGAACAAAAAAGCTGTCAGAGACAACATGTTCCTTCTACAGTGCAGAAACAACTGTCAAAGTAGCGGAAATGTCAAGATATCACTCGTTACTCACATCACCACAAATTGAAACGCCACACTCTGGCGGGAATACGAATTATAAAAAAGGGGTGAAGAGTGCAATTTTTTCACAAAATGACACATATCTTACATATGTTTATAAGAATTACATAAATATTCTGAATCGGTCCTATGGTTGATAGTATTAGGATTTATGTAGATATATATCATCTCTAAGAGATTCCTTGTTCTAAAATTGAGACATTATCAAAGTCGAAACGATGGCTAAGATTGATACTGTGATTGGATAAAGCAGTTTTTTGATCATCTAATTTTTTACAATCATTTTTATGATTAATAATACGATTTTTCAAATATTGTTTAGTTTGACCAACATAAACCTCATCACAAGCATTACAATTGATCTTATAGATCACACTGGATGAATCACCTGAATTCACACGATCTTCCAAGCCAACCTTTTTTATCATTATGAAAAACGATGTTGCATTTATCTGTAGTCAGAATATTTCTAGTGTCTCCCCAAATTCATCCTTAGACTTCTTTCTTGCGGTTTTAATCAGATGTTTAGTTTTCTGAGATTGTGCCTTGTATCGCTCATAATCAATAATGTTCTTTGTCCTAAAGTATATTTTCCAATTTTTGTTTTTTCGTCTTCACTTTTTCTCCTATGATTTTGTGCCACCATGCAGTGTATTTATTTGTTTTGTTTCTTTTCACAGTTCCACATATTATTTCAGTAGCTTCTGAGATCATATTTTCAAAGTAGAGCCACATCGTTTCTATATCAATACAAATTCAGGTACTAGTATACCTACATAGGATGAGTGTATCAATATTTTTAACCAAGTGGAGTACTACTAAGCTTCTTGATCTTCCTATTTGTACTCCTAATTTGCTATTCATCCCTTGGCTCATTATTCCTTTTCTTAGAATAATTGTTCAGCAAAATATTGCTGAGATAGATTGGACAGGTTTCAATTCAATAAGCTTCTGTTGACTAGCACCATATATTTCGCAATTTCCAGAATCATCATTCTCTGTGTGGTCCAGTTCTTTCAAAATTATCTGGATTAGAAAAAACTTTTGCGACTCACATTCAAAAATTCTTCCTCAAATCTCTCAGGAATTAATATCTGAGAACAGGCATATCTTTAGATCGGAAAATTTATGAAATATCGTGTGGGATATTTGAAACCACCACGATCCATGATTGTTGAATATTTATACTGGTTGACGAGGTAAGTATCCTCAATAATCATTGGTTTCTGTGAACAGAGTGTACTGTGGCAGTTTGTGCATTTTTATTTTTGAATGATTTCTGAATAATATATCCTACAATATAAACTAATACTTGTACATCACTCTCGGTTATATCAATGGAATCTGTATCAATATCGTTGAACATAGTAATATCAGTCAATGGTTGTAATAAAACCTCTTTATCTTCACAGACCGCAAAAAGATCCTTGATATAGAATTATTCATGACCAAATACTCTTAACAGATTTTAGCAAATGTACTGTATCAAATACAGTGAAAATTATTCGGCTCTGAGCAAAAGGATTCTCTATGAGTGTTTCAATAGTACCATCACCTAAGATTTTGAAACACTTCCTGTTAGCTCCGTTTTTGTCAGATACAATTGCCAAAATGTGATATACCGTAGTGTTAAGACCTTGGATTACACTTGAAAGCAGTTCCTTCAAATAATCTGCTGTAATATGATATCACAAATCTTATGAATTATCATTTGAAGAAACACCGGCAATTTTACCCCTGCCTTGTATGTTATATCAGTCTATATGAACTTCGTCAATCATTAAAATAACATATCTCTCATTGTCACTCGAATGATTCAGTTTTTTTTGTGAAAATTAACTATTGATAAAAGTTGAATTAAATCTCACAGGAAGTTTTTCAATTTTATGTGGGTAGGGCATAGTATATCAGAGCTATCTTTGAGCATTCTATAAGCATTTGGAGTAGATAAATGCAAGTTACTTGCCTCAAAAACATTTCTGGTGAATAACTGGATATCTTCTTGAAGATCAAATAAAACTGCTTAAATATAAACATCAATTTCAGCCTCATTTTATCAGTAATAATATTACAGTTGGTATCAATTGATGAACGCAAATTCTTCTCAACACTGCTTATCACAGATTCGGTATCAGGATTGGGTTTCCGTGAACTCTCGCATGTTTATCAACGTATGCTGATAATTTTATGAATTCAGATCATTTTTTTACTATATATACTCTGTCAATGAAATCGGAGAGAGTCATAATTTCGCAGTCTTGTACAAACACTTGTGCTACAAGATTAGGGTGAATGGAAAATGAGCGAGCTATTTTCGGTATACCTTTAAAAACTTGAAGCTTGCAGAAATAAACAATTTTCTCGTTTTCAATTACATTGAGTCCTGACATGTCACCTAATTTCACTTCATAAGGCCCAGTTGTACAGTCTAAGCTCATTCAAAGTCTAGTAAAATCAAGTTCAAGTTCTATGGTTACAATTGCTGGAATAATTGTAACCATATAGATTCAACTTGGTTTTACTAAACTTTGGATGAACTTAGACTGTACAACTGGGCATACGGAGCCTTAAAGTTCTCAAAGCTCACTATTTCACCGACCGCCTCTATTTCTTCCTGCCTCTTCGCATCTCTTTTCACCTGCTCTTCAATTCTCTGTTCTAGATCCTTTTTTCTCGGTGCGGGCTGCTTTGTGAAATACTTCGGCTGATTTTCAAATATTGAGGGCAAAGCATCGCTAGAAAGTTTGATTCGCTTCCTTGACAACAAAGAAACTGTACCATCGTTTCGTGTAGCACTTCTTTCCCGCAGAGTAGATTTGTTATTAAAATGCTCAATGCAGACTACCGAATACTTTGTGGGAACGGAATATTTCATCCCTACTGACGCCTTAAATTCTCATCCCGAGGAAAATGGAAAAATGTTGTGTACGTTGCCGACGTATAGTTAGAATTGAAACCCGAAACACAACAGTGACCTGGCATTTTAATTTGGTGAATGTCTAAGAGCTGAATTTTCACTAAAGAGATGTAAAAATGTATCACTATGAACATGTTTCATCTGGAGATTATTGAATGGAGCTAATAATTCAGCTTCAGAATTTTCTATAACATTGTATTTCTGGGCGAGATTCCTTGCCTGCGTGCCGCTATACCTGCATTCACATGATTTCTATCGTGACGTCTCAACGAATCTGGTGCGCTGTGCAAAAAGTCTAGAATTTAACAGATAATGGTGAGGATGAGGCAAAAAAGAGATGCAGCAAGTTGTTCAATCCGCTGCCTGCGCCACGCAGCGTTTTCTAGCGCTTGTATATCTTTTTGGCGTTTTGACATGTGCGAGTGAGAAACAATAATAATTGCGAGTGATGGGAGGCGCCACGTGCAACCATATTTTGTTTCAACTTGATACATGATGCCGCATGGGGCGTTGAGTCTCCTGTATTCTGGACTTCTTGATACCGAGGCTTGTTAGTTAGCGTAGATCACAGTCAAACACAAAGTTCAAAGTGTTAAACAGTATCGCGGAAGAAGAGATCAGACGAAGAATAAAGAGACGCAGTTTCTCCCATGCCGCGCAATGGTTTAATTATTTTTCAAGTCAAAACTAGTCTTTTTCTCTAGAAAACTCTGACGTGGACATCACGTGGCTTACTTGAACATCATTGGATATATTTTTTGCATATTATAATACGATAATCAAACACAAAATTTTATCGTGCCACGGCTAATAGTTTTGAATTTATCAGAAAAAATCTGAAAATCTATCAAGTCAAGTGCGCTTTAGGCCTAGTCGATTGCTATGGACACAGCAGTTCATCATTCTCATGCTACAACATTTTCAAATACTGATTTTTAGGATTCTACGGCTAACTGTTTTGAATTTATGCGCAAAATTGGAAAAAGAAGCAACTGAAATGCACTTCTGCCTCAGTCTATTGTTATGAAAATCAAGAGCAATCACTATGATGCTGCAGCAGACTGGAATACTAAATAGCAATACTTTACAGCTGATCGTCCCGAGTTGATGCGAAAAATTCCAAAAGTCTGTGAAGTAAAGTGCACTTCCAGCTCATTCGGTATCAATGAGAACTATACATGAACATCTAGACGGTACTTTCATCTTGAATACTGCATTCTAACATTCTATTTATAATTGCTTTGGATTTATGCGAGAAATTAAAAAATGTTTCAAGTATAGTGCACCTCCGATACAGACGATTGCAACCATACTGCGACGTGCACATCAGGACTCAATACAGATTTTGAGATTTGCGAGCTACGCACATTATGTACCGATATCAAGCCGAAGATAGTCGAAATGGATTCAGGGATGCTCGAAACGGATATTCATATCGAAATCTCGAAATGTGAATTTTGTCCGTTCATTTATTGTGTTAATGTTCCTGATTACTAATAAGATAAGGTGACAGTAAGTTTGTCAATCTAACTATGTTCAAAAATGTACTCACCAGGTTGTAAATTTTTGCGAAATTTAAATTTATGATAATTTTGTTCTAAATTATTTATAAACTCATTGTAGTCTCCTGAAAAAGGATTGAATTGGAGCCGAAAGCTTGACAAGACTTAAGAAAGTCAACAACTTTTTTTCTCTTGGAGTCTCATTTCTACAACCGACTACACACACTATCACTGTTTCTTCAACTAATCGGCGTTTTTGATTACTTCTTCTGAACTATAGTTGAGGGAACAAATCAACGCAGGTTAAACAGTCAAATATCTTAGGAGTGGGCTCAAGTAAAAACCGCACTTTCAGATTAGTCAAGCTTGCGGTCTTCGATTAAAACCATACTCAGGACTCCAAAATTCATGAAAAATTGTCAATAATAATTCTTTCTGATAACAATTCAAAGGAACATTTCTGGCTTATATCCAGATTCAAGAAAATATATGATATCATCACAAATCAACATTATTTGGGAAGAATATGGAAATATATGTTGAAAAAATTTGACGTGAACACCACGCGACTTACTTGTACATCATTTGATATATACACAAATTCATTCAATAAGGTTTCCAGTCACTTCCGATTGTAATAAGTTTAATTTTAATGATGTTTTGACGTGTACAATGTCAAACAAAATTCAGGGATGCTAAGAACGGATATATCCACCAAAATCTCGATACGTGAATTCAAAAATGTCTCGAGTAAACTGCACTCCCGGCTTAGCTGATCACAATCATAATGCAAAGTGTACAACTGGATGATATAAAAGTGCTTGATACAAAATCTCAATATCGTGCGACTGATTATTCTAAATTTAAGAGAAAGATTCGAAAAGTCTGTAATATAAAGTGCACCTCCGGCTTAGTCGATTAGGACGGATATAGGAGATGATCGTTTGGATGCTACAGCAATTTCAAATACCGAATTAGATAGTCGTAAATTCAAGTGCCTCATTTTGTCTCATGCCTTCAAGAGGTTTGATAAGTATGTATATTTGGTGTTCGTTAATACTGAAATTGAAGCTGGACCGTGTGACCAACACAATGAAAATTAATTTCAAAATTGTATGAGAGAGCATGTTCTGATCCAATTTCGTCGCTTTTTGTCATGCTTATGAAATGAAATTAAGGAAAAAATATTTTGTCATGTGAAATGTCCAACAAAATTCAGGGATGCTTAAAACGGATATATCCACCAAAATCTCGATACGTGAATTTAAAAATGTCTCGAGTAAACTGCACTCCCGGCTTAGCTGATCACAATCATAATGCAAGGTGTACAACTGGATGATATAAAAGTGCTTGCTACAAAATCTTAATATCGTGCGATTGATTATTCTAAATTTATGAGAAAGATTTGGAAAGTCTGTAATATAAAGTGCACCTCCGGCTTAGTCGATCAGGACGAAAATAGGAGATGATCAGTTGGATCCTACAGCAATTTCAAATACCGAATTAGATAGTCTAGATAGTCGTAGATTTCAGTACCTCATTTTGTCTTATGCCTTCAAGAGGTTTGATAAGTATGTATATTTGGTGTTCGTTAATGTTAAAATTGAAGCTGGACCGTGTGACCAACATAATGAAAATTAATTTCAAAATTGTATGAGAGAGCATGTTCTGATCCAATTTCGTCGCTTTTTGTCATGCTTACGAAATAAAATTTAGGAAAAAGTATTTTGACATGTGAAATGTCAAACAAAATAAAAAAAAAATTGACAACAGGTTATCATCGCCCACCATATCATTTCAATAAACTGATTATTCACGGCAAATTCTGAATGTCTGTTCTACATATAAACTACACTTCCGGCTCAACCGATTGATACATAAATAGTATACAACTATTTGGATGCTACAGTAAGTTCAAACACTCAATTTCAATAGACTATGGCTGATCATTTAAGATTCATGCAATAAATTGGAAAAAAGTTTCAAGTAAAGTGCACTTCTGGCTTAACCGGATCATACAGAAATAGGAGATAATCATTCTGATACAACATCAAGTTCAAATACTGGGTTTCAACATTCTACATTTGATCATTCTGGATTTATGAGGAAAATTTGGAAAGAGTTCCAAGTGAAGTGCACTTCTGGTACAGACGATTAGAACCTCCAAGCAAGGTGCATAACCAGACCCTATACTGGACTCAAATAAAAAAATTCAACATAATACGTTCAACCAGTTTTGAGATTTCCGAGTTGAGCACGAACGAACGAACGATCGCACTAACGCACGAACATATGTACCGACATCAAGCCGAAAATAGTCAAAACAATTCAGGGACGCTCGAAACGGATATTTCTTTTAAAATCGCGATAGATGAATTTTGTCGGTTTTGAAATACTTCTGTACTTAGTACAAGTAGAAAGTTATACAATTTGGTTCAACATTTGTCTGAATTTTGCTTTCTGACAACAAATTGTTGAACTTTCTTAACATGTATCTCTATATTCTTCTCAAATAATGATGATTGACAGCTTTTTCATGAACTCTAGAGTCCTAAGGATGGTTTCAATTCGACATCCGAAGCTTGACTGATCCAAAAGAGCTTTTTTTACCTTAGCTTACTCTCAAAATTATTGACTGTTCAACCTTCTTCAATCTCTTTCCGAAAGGGAACACCTGATTATGAAAAAAATATATTTTTGAACTAGTGGCCCTCACGCTAAAACACAAAGTCACATATCTTCGAATGAGATGCTATATATTTTCCAGGCACATTCGATAGAACTTTTTTTTTTCATTTCAACCATGTTTTCTCATGTTATTTTGAAATGAAAATATTGAGAAAAATGCGATTGGAATTAGAATAGACTCTATTCTTATTGTTATTTTCCAGTAATAGAGTACAGAATCTGTCAATTTGAATCATTTGATGCATAATTCCTATTGTTGCAAACTGCTTCAAAGTGTACTCCACACCAATAGCAACAAAAGAAAATTGCATAGATAGCGTAAAAAATGCGTGTGCTACTTCAACACCAAAAGAAATTGATAATGCATGAATGAATGAATCAGTTTTCAAAAGATTTGAATTATCTTTAGAGAGAGACGGAAGTCAACTGGAACACTATTCAAGAAGTTATCAACAAATGATTCTATGTTTTCCTGTAGCTTAATTGTTCGCATCCTACTGAAAAAAAAAACTATGAAAATAAAATTTAATAAAAATTTAATTGCATTTTCTGGATATTTTTATTATGTAAAGGTATGAGACGAATCAATGATTAAATTGAGAGAAAAATATTGTCTCAAATTTCATTGTAAATAATTTATAGTCACAGATTGCGGTAAAAATATTCACTTCATCCACTTGTGTAATCACTATTCCGCTCACAGTTATATTCACCGAATCACTCTCCTCTCCTAGCTTACGCTCTTATATACCTAAGCCGACAATGGGCAAGCATTCAATTGTCTAAAAGTTGATGCCTGGCAACCACCGAACATCTAGCAGCCGTAGGCTATCAATCACGTCTGACAATTGAACATCGACTTGGTCAATATCAATTAGGATTACAGTTATAGCGAATTTGAATAGATATTTATGTGAACTAATTATTTATGATAATTCACATTTGTGACACCACTCCCCCCTCATGGTTCGTTGACCCCGGCGATCCAACAATCTCGTCCTAGGTATGCCCACAGCCTGTTTTCATAGATGACTTTTGGTTTTCCGTTTCTGCCCCTCTGTATCCGGAATGCAACGTCCTATAGGCATTTTATGATCTCGTATTGTCCCTCTCAGTCTTTCTGCAACTTGGAACAATTTCCTCTTGTTGTTTTGGGACTATAAAACCACATACTATCGCTTTGCTGGAACTTGGGACCGTTTGCTCGCAGATCATATCGGGCTTTCATTCTGTCGCTGGTTCTTGTTTGTTCTTCCGTGCAAACTCATGGACGCTCCACAGGTGGTCCTGAAGATGGCTGACCCATTCCGGAAACTGTTGCTCGTTTCTTTCAGGTGGATGTTCAACAATCATATCCTGTGGTAACCACAGCTTTCGACCCATCATCAACTTGGCTGTAGAATATTGGGTGGATTCATTGATCGCCAATCTGTACGCTAATAGGCACAGGGGAATGATCTTATCCCAATCACCTTGATGCTCGTTGACGAATTTTGACAGATTATCCAGAACTGTCTTATTGAAACGTTCCACCATGCCATCAGACTGTGGATATAGCGCTGTAGTTTGTTTTGCTAATGCCTAAAATCCTCACTACACATTCAAAAAGTTCAGACTCAAAATTCCTGCCTTGATCAGAGTGCAACGCTAATGGCACCCCGAATCTTGAAATCACGTTCTCAATAGGGGCTTCTGCTACTGTTTCAGCTTCTTGATTTCTTACTGGTTTTACTTCCAGTTATTGGGTGAGATAATCCATCACAACAACCAAGTACATGCTCTCCCGTTTGGTAATAAGCAAAGGTTCAACTATGTCCACGGAAATTCTCTCAAACGGAGAGCCCACGTTATACTTCTGCATCTTAGCGCGCTGTCGAGTGGCGGGCCCTTCTCTTGAGCTACAGTCTTTACAAGTCTTACAATATTGTTCTACAGATTCTCGACAGCCAACCCAGTGGAAACGTTCACGGACTTTATCAAGTGTCTTATTGATGCCAAAATATCCACCGCTGTTAATGGTAACCGTTTGTCCTTCAGGATTTTTGAACTTCATCAGCCACTGCAGCACTGAATGATCCGTCCGGACGATGAATTTCCGGCCGTATAGTGAGCTGTGAAAATTTTCAATCGATTTGATTACAATAACGCACTAGTTCTTCTGGGCTTTATGTGGAATTTTGATGTGATAGCCAGTCACTTTCTCAACGCTGTCTTGTTCTTGAGGCGAATAGCTCCAATTCTGAAATAACTAGCGTCCGCATCCAAGAAGAATATGCTCTCTTCGTTCGGTTGTGCCAGCACTAGAGACGTTGTGAGAGCATTCTTCAGTTCCTCAAAAGCTTCTTGGCTCTCACCGTTCCATCAAAATTTTCGATTATTTTCTGTTAAAGTAAATAGTGGCTTGGCAATCAATGAATAATTCTCAACAAATCGGGAATAATAATTAGCCAAATCCAGAAAGGTCCTCAGTTCGTGGATGTTGCTTGGGATCGTCCAAGTTTTCGCGGCTTCAATTTTATCTTGATCTGTTTGTACTCCAAACTGGACAACACATGCCTCAAATATTTTACTGTCTTCTGGAACAAGTGATATTTCTTCAGACTCAATTCCAGATTAGCTTCTTTCAACCGATGGAACACTTATCTCAGTCGGATCATTTCTTCTTAAAGATCTCTCCCATGAACTATCACATCATCAAGGTAGACAAGTGCAAGTTCCCATGACAATCCCTGTAGCACTCTTCCCATCAAGCGCTTGAACGTACTTGGAGCATTCAGACTCCAAAAGGCATGACTGTAAATTGAAGTGGTGTCAACGAACCGGTCAAAATTGTCAGATGCAACGTGAGTACTGAGTCAATTCGTTGCAGTGATGCCTTTTGGTATTACGATGTTATTTTGGACAGACGTATACGTCATTTCAGTTTCAAGTTCTTCTGCTAAATTGTATCTAATTGTATGGCCATATCTATTAAGCAACGTCATAACTTGCCAAAAATTGGTAAGAGACTTCATTGCCAGTCCTAGAGCTATTTTTTTTTTCAATATTCTGGGTCGGTGATGTAAGATGTCGTCGAGAGATATTTAATGCTCTCCAAACTCCAATAGCAAAGCTTGGTATCTTTGAAATACTTGTGCAAAATACATAACCTTGTTATTTTCAATTATTTCTTTCGTAATGAAATTTTGTATTGATGCAGAAGCCAATTTGTGTACCTGACGATATTTCTGCCAACTGGAATCAGCATGTTCTTTGGTGGAATGCTCCTATTCCATCTGATATATAGCGTGGCAAGAGTGATGATAACCAATTGTTTGTTTTTCAAACTTCGACAAAATCTCCAAATCATCCAACTGTTCAGCTATATTTTTCATTTGTTGAGTTATTTTCTCACTCTGAAGGAATGTAAGATTTTGTCTTCGCTTCCCACATCCTTTTTCTTTGCAGCTGCAGAACATGCATGTGATTTTTTCAAATGTCAATGCTGTTGATGTTGATCGATTTTGTAACAATTAGGATCATTTTGTGAATAGGAATACAATAAAAAAAATTACTGCGAGCACAGTGTGGGACATGGCATCAACATCACTTTCTTGATTTTCAGCAACTGTTGTACAGGAATGGACACTAGAATCCACACATTTTGGTCCTTCATCAGCGACAGAAGTATTGACGCGCTCCTACAAGTAATTTTCCATAATGAAATGTTTCATTCACATCGTTATATGTGAATATTTTCTTTAATATACAGAAAGTCGCAAAATTCATATATTTTTCTGCTCCTCTTCTTGACAAAAATTCCATAATAATTTGTTTCATGAAGATAAATATAATCAACGTTAGTATTTCATAATTTTCAGTGTTAAATTCATTCATTATAAATCAAATGCGAAAGATATATTTAACGGTAATATACCGATAGAGAGGTGTATTATCGATATACCGGAGAATTTCACGAAAATACTTTTTGTCTTTTGGGTAATTTTTTACGAGACAAATTTGGGGATTTATAATCCGACAATACCCGAGAGCTTCATCTCGAGAGATATTATCGTTGATTATAGATCTCTAAATTTGCCGAGTGAAAAATTACCCAAGACAAAGAGTATTCGTGCTAAATTCAAGGTATATGCGATAATACAACGAATCTTGAGGTGTATTTGCAAGGATTACTTCACAAACCATAAAATTTATTATTTGTTATATTTTTCATAATTTTCCAAAAGCTACTGTGGTATATTGAGTTAGGAGAGAAAATAATCGTGATATACCTCGTTATATTCCTTAATTTCATTGGTAGTTGCTAAGGTGTGTGATATAATCACTATAATAAAATAATTTAGAAGAATAATATCTTATGTACTTACTGCAGTCTTCGTACAAAAATTTTTGAATTCTTCATTGTATTCATTTCTCAAATAAGTCACTTTTTCATAACACCAACAAATTAAGTGATGCTTAAGCTAGCTCAACTTCACTGTACTCAAAGTTCTTTTTTACGAAAATCTTATTTCAATAAACAATTTTTAAAAGTTTCATCATTCAAATCAATCAAGTCGCACAAGAAACACTTCTCTCTAACACTGTTTTGAAATTTGCATAATCCATAACCAAAAATTATGTTGGAACGAATGACATTCCAAAAAATCGTTTAGAATGATTCCGTATGCCGTTTAGAATGATTTTTTATGTCGTTAAAATTATTTCGACGAATCAGAAGCTGTTGGTTTGGCTACTACCATGGTTACTTCCTAACAATTCAAGTATTTATATCTGGATTTGACGTTTGGCATTCAATAATTTTTTAAGTCTCTTCTGAAATATTGGTGAGTTTCAAAAACCTTGTTAGAGAAAGTATAGTCTACAACATGCTTGGAATGGTGTATTCCACACTCGCAAACCGTAATCTGAGCCGAAGGCGAGGATTACAAACTTTTCGCTCGTTCAGAATATAGGCCATTCCAATACTTATTGTAGAATATACTATTTAACCATTTTTTTTCATGAAACGTAGTAGCACGTGTTGTCAATGTTGATATTTTAGGTTACTGATAACTCCAAGACTGTTGTTTTTTCAAGTCAATTGTCACTTGCTTATTTTATTATTTACTTATTATACTTAGCCCGGATCTCTTTGTCGCAAGTTTCTATTCAATTTCTTTCCTACTTCACAGTTTCGGCTGTACCCCAGCCATCTTCAGAAGCGCTACAATCTAATTATTATTCATCACAAATTATTTATGCTAATTTTATCGGGAATACTTACAAAATAACCATATTGTGAGAAATTAAAAATGTACATTGAAAGGTGATATCGAGTTGGTAAAATAACGGAGAATATTTTTTCTTTCTTTGTCAATGCCACAGCCTACATCTGTGGAAGACGTTGACTAAGTGCGAGTAAAAAATCATGCGTGCACGCATTGTCAAAAAATTACAAATTATCACAGGTAGAAATGAGTTAGTTATAGTGTCAAACAATTGAAAATATATGCAAGCTTGTGCATCACGTGAGGTGTCAGAAATTTGAACAAAAATTAGGAAAAGTAACATAGATATTGAAGAATATTGTTGTATATAGTGCTAAGTGCAATCGTATCTGTTTTTTCATTAATATCTTGTTTGCCTTGTTTTAAATACAACATTTCTAATGTAAGTCTTCTGTTTAAGTTGAGTTCACTATGGATAATACTAGTTTCATCAAAGTATGTCCTGAATCTATGCAATGAGTGACTAGAGCACATTTTGGCGTATTTTTATTCAATTTTTTACTGTTTCGTTCATGTTCATCAAGCCTTGCTTTTAAATATCTTTTGGTTTGTCCTGTGTACTGCTCTACAATCATTGCATGGGATTTTATAAATTAAATTAGATCTTAAGTTTTTATCTGTTTTATCTTTTATTTTGGAGAATAAATTACCTACTGTCTTGTACTGTTTGAAACAAATTCCAATTCCCTCTTAGTTTTTGAATACTTGTTTGATTTTGTAGCTAACGCTATCTATGTACGGAATTGTGAAGTACTAATCGGTTAAAGATTCTTTATTATTTATGTCATTGTCATTCAAATTAGATGAAAGCTTCATAATTTGATTTTTGATACCATTTATGATGCCAAGTGGGTATTTATTAGAACGAAGTAAATCAGTTACTGTGCTGTTAATTTTGTAATGATACTTTTCAGATGTCAATTTAAGTGCTCTGCTATAAATATTTCTAGCAACATTGAGAGTTGACTTTTTGGATGATTCGACTGAAAATTTAGATACCTTGTACTTGCTGAAGGTTTTTTGTACCATCTGGTGGTAATGTTGCCACATTCTTCTTCAATCAGTAACATATCAAGTAAAGGTAGGGTGTTATTAACCTCTGTTTCTACTGTGAATTGAATATGGGCATTAAAGCTATCGAAAATAGTTACTATCTCATTTATTCTAGATTCTGGCACTGCTGTAATCAAATCATTCACGTACTTTTCTATGAACGGAACCTTAAATGACAACTTGACTACAACTTTTTTCAGAACCAAATACATAACCAAATTTACCACTACTGGAGTATGCAAAATGTTCTATTATCCAACAATCCATACAAAAATGAGACTACCCAAATCATTGGAAAGGTCAAAATACAAATAATCAATCTAGAATTGAAAATAAGACATTGGAAAATACACTTTCAACAAAAAGAGTATCAATATCACTATGATATTACTAAACAAAATATTAGCTTCATACATATGCATAAATTCCAAGTATTCTTGGAAAATAAATCCTACTGCAACAATAATAATATAAGACAGACACACATGAGAAATTCAATAACCTGTTGCACATAAATCGAATAGTTACGAATGACAACCTCTCACAAGACGACTGGTTTTATAATATGACGCAAATAGTGATACCTCAACGTGTAGTAGATTTGTTATCATTAGGACCAAAGTTTAGTGTACCATTTGAAGTAGATCAATTACCTCTTCTTCAATTGATTGCAGATGTGGAGTATATTATCTGTTAAATTGATGAAATTTAAATTAAGAACCAATACAGAGCGCAAATTACCAACATAATGACCAATTATAAACATAAAAATCACCAGAATAAAACAAACAATGATATAATTAAAAAATATAATGAAGCAAAACAATTTCTAAAACAGAATGCCGACCTTCTTATCATCAAAGCAGATAGATCAAATCTTACTGTTGCTATAAATAAAAATGAATACATCAGCAAGATGGAAGACCTATTAAATGATAGTGGAACATATATTAAAATAGATCAAGATCTCACAGCAAAACTTCAAAATACAAACAATAGATTAGTCAAAAATTTATTCGACAAACAATACATTGATGTAACAATGAAGAAAAGTCTAACATCCAATAATGCAATCCCTCCTAAAATTTTTGGTCTTGTTAAATTACACAAAAACGACTAACCGCTTTGCCCTATCGTATCTGAAACAAATTCACCAACTGATAAACTATCAAAGTATTCAACTCAAGTACTGAGGGACTTATATGAAGATGAGTATTATATCAGAAATTCATTCGAATTCCAAGAGTTTGTCACTCAATGATAATGATTATGCTCTCATTTCATTAGATGTGGTCTCTTTATACACTAATATTCCAATAGACCTAGTGCTTCAAGCTGTCGAACAAAACTATGATATCATATCGAAACGGACAGACATACCACTCGATGAGTTACTAAATTTAATTACATTTTGTTTTGAAAGTTGTTTATTCAATTTTAATGGTGAGCTTTATCGACAAGTGTTTGGTACAGCAATGGGAGGTTCAATGTCTCCAGTAGTGGCAACTTTGGTTATGGATTTGGTTCTGGAAGAAGTTGTTGCAAAGTTGTCATTTAAGGTTCCGTTCATGAAAAAGTACGTGGATGATTTGATTACAGCAGTGCCAGGATCTGAAATATATGGGAAAGTAACTATTTTTAATAGCTTTAATGCCCATATTCAATTCACAATAGAAACAGAGGTTAATAACACCCTACCTTTACTTGATATGTTACTGATTAAAGAAGAATGTGGCAACATTACCACCAAATGGTACAAAAAGCCTTCAGCAAGTACAAGGTATCTAAATTTCCAGTCGAATCATCCAAAGAGTCAACTTCCAATGTTGCTAGAAATATTTTCAACAGAGCACTCAAATTGACAACTGAAAAGTATCATTACAAAGTTAACAGCACAGTAACTGATTTACTTCGTTCAAATAAATACCCACTTGGCATCATAAATGGTATCAAAAATCAAATTATGACTCTTTCATCTGATTTGAATGACAATGACATGAATAATGGAAAATCTTTAACCGATAAGTACTTCACAATTCCATACATGGATAGCGTTAGCTACAAAATTAAACAAGTATTCAAGAATTAAGGGGAATTGAAATTTGTTTCAAACAGTACAAGACAGTAGGTAATTTATTCTCTAAAATAAAAGATAAAACAATCAAAAACTTAAGATATAATTCAATTTATAGAATCCCATGCAATGATTGTAGAGCACAGTATACAAAACAAACCAAAAGATATTTAAAAACAAGGCTTGATAAACATAAACAAAACAGTAAAAAATTTAATAAAAATACGCCAAAATGTGCTCTACTCACTCATTGCATAGATCCAGGGAATACTTTCAATTTCCAAGAAACTAGTATTATCCATAATGAAATCAACTTAAACAAAAGACTTACATAAGAAATGTTGTATTTGAAACCAGACTAACTAAATATATTAATGAAAAAACAGATACTATTGCACTAAGCACTATATACAACAATTGTCTTTAATATCTATGTTACTTTTCCTAATTTTAGTCTAAATTTTTGACACCTCATATATTTTCAATTGTTTGACACTATAACTTACTTATTTCTACCTTTGATAACTCGTAATTTTTTGACAATGCGTGCACGCACGATTTTTTCTCGCACTTAGTCAACGTCTTCCACAAATGTAGGTTGTGGCATTGACAAAGAAAGAAAAAATATTCTCTGCTATTTTACCAACTCGATATCACATTTCAATGTACATTTTCAATTTCTCACAATATAGTTCTTTTGTAAGTATTTCTGATGAAATTAGCATAAATAATTAGTGATAAAAATAATCAAATTGTAGCGCTTCTGAAGATAGCTGAGGTACAGCCGAAACTGAAAAGTAGGAAAGAAATTAAAACAGAAATATTGACTGAATTCCCAAGACTTTTTACTCACTCAAATTTACTCATCCAGTCAGCTTCATAAATTTTATCTAATACCTACTAACACCAACTACTCAACTTGCCATATCAACAAGTATTCAAGATAAAAAATTAGGATACTTAAGATTTTCTCTTGTCTACGTGAGCAAAATTATCAAATGATCAAGGAAACAATAATTATCTCTATGAGATGTCCATCAATTGCCAAGAAATAGAGATGTCAAACATCATGTGTTGTTGCAAACTTAAAATTCAAGTTTTCAATATGTTTCTCTATATTTTCTCTAAGAGAACTGATCAACACATTATGCGAAAGTGTACTTTGCTGCTGCTGGTGCACATTTCTGTAAATCTTAGATCTCTGGTATACTAGCGAGATAATTTGAAATGTATCAGTTCATATTTCTGTAAGATCTGGTCCTTAAGGTAACTAGACACACTCTGCTGGTCATCATGGTGATTCTATGCTGATAAATCCAAGGAGTCAACACTTCTCAGCAGCCTCCAACCTCCTCTATTAATCACCCCTCACTGATCGATATATCTGTTCTGTACTGATAACATTATTAGCTGACCTTTGAGTAGTTCACCTGAATTCTTATTCATTCTATAGTCTGTGGCCAATTGGTGTAAAAACTTTCTAGAATCAAGATGACATGGTTACAAAAATAATGTTCTTAACCCAATCACCTGCTCACACCAGCCTCTTTATCTGGTCATCCGCTTAAATCAATTCCTTCCATTGGGCATCGGGTCACTCTTTCACGCAATCTCGGTATCTTTTCATATAGATATTCACCAGAGTTGTCAAAAATCTGCGTTTATCCGAGATATGATCAGCCCACTGAGTTTTTTTTTCAATCCGAAACCGTACCTGGGATTCCTCAGAATAATTTTATTAAATTATTCATGTAATACAAATTAAAAATAATCACAAAAAACACTAGTTCATCACATTTCTCATTACAAATTAATGTAATGTAATAATGTAATGCAAGTTTATTCGCCAAATTTGTATGCGTATGCTCTACCAACGAACTCAATCAGCTCATTGTGCCGTTTGTGTTTTGATTTCTGGATGAACATCTATCCATTTCGTAGTTGAGTTTTGAACATAATAGTCAATATACCGAAAGTAGAAGATTTTTTGAGAAATGCTCCAATCGATTCTTCAACATGCTTGAATTTTCAAAATAACTGGATATTTTTTTGGGTTTTTCAAATATATTTTCCATGGAAAAACTCACTGGACCGAGGAGCATGCGCCAATTAGACCTTTGGTTATCTTATCTGAGCACTCTTTTTGTTCCGTTATTTCACAGATCTATGCACACATTCTCACAAATAACTACATATTTATTCGTGATTTTCTGCGACATATGTGTTTCATCCGAATTACACTTATTGCACATTGAATGCCAATATCTTGATAGATTTTCTAGATGAATTTTCAAGAAAAAAAGGCTTCTGTCGAATATCTTGCAATCATTGATCAATTCTTATAATTTTGATAGTTTTCATAAATTCATTGCTCCAACGTTAAGCTCCCTTTATCTCGGCTGTTAGTCTGTTGCAAAGCAACGTGCTTTTAAGAACTGTCAGAATTATTCCTTAGCTTCTTCTGACTTGAGGATCAGTAATTACCAGTTCATCAGTCATAAGTATATATATTGAGACGTTTGCAATACCAACACTATTTATTTCAACAAAATCCTGTGTTATGTCGTTGACAGTTCATTGAATATGTCAACCCTGAGTGCATACAAACACAGTTGTAAAATTAGCAAGCTACAAGTTAGGTCGGGAAAGTCATAAATTAGATAAAAACGTGTAAGCACCATCCCTAGTCAAGTGACTGACCGTAAACCAAAGGCATTTACCGTGACACAAAACATCTGTGATTTTATTCCAGTGGGAAATAAGATATCAATAAATATCGAATATCTTGAGTCTTAAATCGCTTAAAAAGGGATCAACAGTAATTATAAACAATTTATGGAACCGCTTGGAAGTATACCCTTTCAAAACCGATAAAGAAATGAGACATCTACCAATACGGTCCTGCTATTGGGTAGGTACATACCTGTTCACATTACAAGGATAATACAAGGGAATAATGAAATTGATTGAGTTGTTGATTCATGAAATGAATATATCAAATATTCGGAGTTTCAAAAAGGGTTTCAGAATATAATTATTGAAGTCAAATCAAGTCGAGAGGAGGAGTATATTTCAACTTGGTTTTTACTATCGCAGACTGACAAAAGAATTCTCCCATAGCTCCTTCTTCCTCCAAGTAGATCAAGTAGGGGTAGAATTTGTACTACGATTTTACCTTCCAGTTTGGCACGTGATTATAGCACTCGTTTTCACTCTCTCTTTAAGAAACGCTAAAAGGTTAACACCTACTACTAAGTAGAAGGGATGCTCTGTCAAGCTACATTGCTCCTTTTATTGCACATATGAATGGTATATCTCACTCTATCCTCTCAAGCTAGCGAAATTATGCAAATTGACACAGATTTAAGAACAAATCAACATCCTAGAAACAAACATCTCCAACGTATGCTAACCACCACCAACAATACTATTTCCAAGAAATTAATAGCGATCTCTCTTTGATTCATGAAGATTTAATTTTCCATCTTTGGTAACATCAAGTACTTTTTCGCGGGAGAAAGCACGCTTTTACCGTCTTACATTTGGTAACGTAATGTTTGATTGCACTTGCACGCTAAAACAAGGGGGGAGATTTTATATTATAAAAAGGGGTGCTTTTCACTTGGGAAGGCATCTTGGTCTTGGCCTTAATCACTGACAGTCCAGATGCTTGGTGAATACTGGCACGCTCTGTGGTAGCTAACTCCGTTCAGCTGCTTGGTGAATACTGGCACGTTCGGAGGAGCCGTCGTAGTTCAGTTGCTTGATGAATACTGGCACGCCTACGAGGCAAACCCGTCGATACGGCCTCACAAGCCATCTCAACCCTCCGTCCAACTGCTTGGTGAATACTGCCACGTTTGGAGGAAACTCTACGGCGCCTCACAGGCCCGGTCTCGTAAGCCAAGTATACAGGGTCTCACAAACCCTCATTAAAACTTTTTGGCCGCTGTAGTCGTTGTAGCTGATACTATGACATAAAACTGCCTGCGATGCCGCATTACTATTAAAAGTATTGCACCAGTACGCCTGATAAACAGGATTTACTTTATCAAAACTACAGCACTATAATTAGTCACCCTCCATTAAGTATACAATACCGCTCATTGCATAAATTTTGTATTATTGTGAGGAAAATAAACTGTTGTTATATTGTTGGTCTGAATTTATGTTGTATTTCTATTTCTCCACCCTGCACAACCATGACTTCAATTAAAAGAATTCTGGGCACATTTTTTAAGCAAAAATCAAACACAGCGTAGGACTAATCAAACAAAACAAATAATAGACGATAATAACGTTCGCCGCATTACAATATATATATATATATATATATATATATATATATATATATATATATATATATATATATATATATATATATATATATATATATATATATATATATATATATATATATATATAAATAGATAGATAGTACTATCATCCTGAATACTGTATTCTTATATTCTACGTTCAATCGTTCTGGATTTATGCGGAGAATAAGAAAATGTTTCGAGTAAACTGCACTCCTGGCTCAGCCGATCACAATCATAATGCAAGGTGTACACTAGATGCTATAAAAGTGCTCAATATAAAATCTGAATATTCTGCGACTGATTATTTCAAATTTATGAGGAAAATTCGAAAAGTCTGTAATATGATGTGCACTTCCAGCTTAGTCGATTTCAAATACTGAATTCCAGTATCCTATGGCTAATCGTTCTAGATTTATGCGGAAAGTACAAAAAAAAGTATCAGGTGAAGTACACTTCCAGTACAGACGATTGCAGCTATGATGCGAGGTGCACATCTAAATCCTAGATTCTATACCAGTCTTTTATATAAAATTTCAGCATTATACGTTTGACTAATTCTGAAATTCACGAGTTACGCACATACATACATGCATACGTAAATACGTACCGACATTAAGCAAAAAATAGTCAAAATGGATTCAGGGATGCTTGAAACGGATTTATCCATCAAAATCTCGATATGTGAATTCAAAAATGTTTCGAGTAAACTGCACTCCTGGTATAGCCGATCACAATCATAATGCAAGGTGTACAACTAGATGATATAAAAGTGCTCAATACAAAATCTCAATATCCTGCGACTGATTATTCCAAATTTATGAGAAAGATTTGAGAAATCTGTGATATGAAGTGCACCCCCAGCTCAGTAGATTGGGACGAAAATAGGAGATGATCATTCGGATGCTACAGCAATTTCAAATACTGAATTAGATGATCGTAGATTTCAGTGCCTCATTTTGTCTCTAATGCCTTCAAGAGGTTTGATTATTATGTATATTTGGAGTTCAATAATGCTAAAATCAAAGCTGGACCGTGTGACCAACATAATAATGAAAATTTATTTCAAATTTGTATGAGAAAGCATGTTCTGATCCAATTTTGTCGCTTCTTGTCATGCTTACGAAATTAAATTTAGGAAAAAATATTTTGAGATGTGAAATGTCAAACAAAATAAAAAAATTGACAACAAGTTATCATTGCCTACCTTATCATTTCAATTAAACTGATTGTTGTATACTGCAAATTCTGAATGCCTGTTATACTCATGAACTGTACTTTCGGCTTGGTCGCTTGATACAAAAATAGTAGATAACTATTTGGATGCTTCAACAAGTTCAAACACTTAATTTCAATATGCTATGGCTGATAACTCTAGTCTCATGAGAAAAATTGAAAAAAAGTTTCAAGTAAAGTGCACTTATGGATTAGCCGATTCATACAAAAATAGCAGATAACTATTCTGATATATAATGAACTTCAAATACTGAATTTCAGCATCCTGTGGTTGATCTTTCTGAATTTATTAGAGAAATCAGAGAAAAATTCAAGGTAAAGTGCACTTCCGGTACAGACGATTGAAACCATAAGGCGAAGTGCACAACTAGATCCTATACCAGTCTTGAGAACAAAATTCCAACATTATACGTTCAACCAGTTTTGAGATTTGCGAGTTACGCACGCACACACGCACAGACGCATGCACGCACAGACGCACGCACGAACATATGTACCAACATCAGGCCAAAAGTAGTCAAAATGGATTCAGAGATGCTCAAATGGATATTTCGATCCAAATCTCGATAGGTGAATATTGTCGGTTTCACAATACTCTCTTGTACTCAGTACAACTAAGTGAATATGTTACAAAAATTATCATATTTTCTGATGAAGATTTTTGGATAGCGAGTCAAAAGTCAAAAATAAGAATCTGATGTGCACATCACGTGACTTACTTAAACGTCATTTGATATATACATAAATTATTTCAGTCAAGTTTTATGTCACTTCAGATTATAATTAATATAATTTTATTAATATTTTGACATACAATGTTAAACAAAACCAAAAAATTGACAACAGATTTTCATAGCCTATCTCAGCATTCCAATTGAAGTGATTGTTTTATACGACAAGTTCTGAATGTCTGTTATACATATGAACTGAACTTCCGGCTCAGCCGATTGATAACAAAATAGTAGATAACTATTTTGATGCTACGACAAGTCCTTACACTAAATTTCAATATGCTATGGCTGATCATTCTAGATTTATACAAAAAATTGAAAAAAAGTTCCAAGTAAAGTGCACTTCTGGCTTGGCTGATTTATACAAAAATGGCAGATAACCATTCTGATACAACATCAAGTTCAAGTATTGAATTTCAACACCTTACGGTTGATCATCCTGAACTTATTAGAAAAATTCGAGAAAAGTGAGGAGCACTTCTGGTACAGGCAATTGTAACCATAATGTGAGGTGCACAACTAGACCCTATACCAGTCCTAAATACAAAATTTTACCATTACACGTTTGACCAGTTTTAAGACTTACGACTTACGAACGAACGCACGAACATACGTACCGACATCAAGCCGAAAATAGTCAAAATGGATTCAGGGATGCTCGAAACATATATTTCTATCAAAATCTCGATAGGTGAATTTTGTCGGTTCCACAATACATTCTTGAAGATGGTACAAGTGAGTAAAAAGAAATATTCAATACAGGAAATTTAGTCATTGAAATTTCATGCTCCTTTTATACTAAAAAGTCGTCATGCAAAGAGGATTAACTAAAACAAACGGTACAATTTCGAATTAGGAATTGGACGCAAGTCAGCATTCAATAAACGAGATTTATTCTTATAAATTTTTATACTCTCGTAAGCGTCAAGAATCTCATGTTGTGAACGGTAACAGGGGAAAAAACTCACGTTGAATGAAACCCTGGAAAAAAAAACCCGAAAAAAAATCTCTGAAAAAAAATACCTGGAAAAAATCCCCCTGTGATAAAAACCGCGGAAGCCCATGAAAGAAATATTATAAATTGGATATATGAGAATGTTTGATAATAAAATCTATAGTGATGAACAACAACTCCAAATAACGCGTAGTCATCTATTAGCGTCAATAATAATATAGTGGAGTGAGACATTTACGGTAACAGGAAAAAGGCCTCCAGAAAATTAAACCACCGGAAAAAAGGCGTGGGAAAAAATCCTCTGGAAAAAAGACCCCAGGAAAAAGCTACCGGAAAAAAACCCCTGAGATAAAAACTGAAGAAAGTCTGTATGACAAATATCATGAATTAGATATATATGTAAAAGTGTTTTTACTATGTTCGATAATAAATCCTAGACCCAGTTGCATAAAGCATTGTTGACTTCAATCACATAGTCAAATATTTGATCACGTGTTTCTAACCTGATTTTTTTTGACATCTAAGTAGAAGTTACGATATTCTCATGTATAATTTTAGGACAAATACAATCTGAAATCGTCATTCAAACGTTGGAAGCAAGTTGAATATAATAGCGATCTATATCTTGTTCCAGATAAACGTCAATAAAAAATCAAGTTAACAGCATGTTTACTGACAGCCTGTTAATTATTTTATAATATAGAGGCTAGGTATTAGTACAAGTTGAGGTATTGATATAAAAAAAAAAATCATATATTTTATGATATCAAAACGGCAGACATGCTGCAATCACGTTTTGGAAGTCAATTTTGATGCTTTTCGACTTCTGGCCACGCCCAAAGGAACCGATGGGAATAGTGAATCCCCATTTCACCTACGGCAGGTGAAATAGTATACGTAGCAATAATATGGAGTTTGCTACTATGCTGTAAATCTGCGGAACGCTGGCTCTTAGTCTATATAAGGATGTCTTAATTATATTAGATAATAGAATCAAGAGTTATAACCTACCATACTATATAACGTGTTATATATAATGTAATACAGACATAAATACAGTGTCTTCAGCTCTATTCATCTATCAGCGTCAACAATAATACAGTGGAGTAGAACATTCACGAACATTTGATTTTTATCCATGTTTAAGAGACGATCTTAATAGAGCAAGATTCCAGGCCCGCCAGACGTTATTTATTTTCTGAGAAACAAAATGTGTGAAATAGAGTAGTGTTAGTATGTACTTTGATCATACGCATACTTACTAGTTTGTGCCGACGGCCAATTTACAGATACGAGGTGCTAGAGGTACCTTGAGACATTACTCACTTCTCTCAAGGTCTTGAGTGTGGATTTTTATATATGTTTTATAGAATATTATTGAAAATTGATAATCAACACTGCTAGACACTTTCCATCGGTGGTAATTTCTGCTGGACTCTTTGAAGCTCACAAAGAATAACGTGATCTTGCTTATAGTCTTAGAGCTAATTTTTATATATGATACTCAGGGTACAATTTCAAAATTTTTTGTTAACAGCCAGACTAATCGTAAGGCTGAACATCTCCCAGAAACAATTAAAATATCGCTGTGTGAGAAAGCGCGAGGTCACTATTTGTAGGCTTGATAGTAAGCGAAGAATCTATGGGCATCAAACTCTTTCTTGGTCTAGCTGTTTACAAAAAGAACTGAAATTGCTCCCTGAGTATCATATATGAAAATCAGGACTCAGACTATAAGTAAGATTACGTTATTTTTTGCGAGCTTCAGAGCGTTAAGCAGGAATTACTGCCGATAGGAAGTGTCTGCTAGTATTGATCATCAATTTTCAACAATATTCTCTAGAACATACATAAAAGTCAGCACTCAGACTTTGAGAAAAAAAAAACTTTGGAATAAGCCCCAAAATTGTGGTGGTAAAAAAAAGCAAATAGATAAATGTACGTCTGTCCTACACCAGGACTTGAGGCTGACTATCTTCAATTGAGTCAAATCCGGTCGGTTTGACTTAATTGAAAATTAACAGTTTTTCATTAAAAAAAACCTAGCGAGCGCTCCAGTACTAAGATTCAAAAAAATAAAACGTAACTCCACTAGCCTGCAGCGCGCGCATTACAACAGCGACAATTTGAAACAAAAATCCTGAACCAAAATTAATTGATAAAGGTAAACAAAAACACGCTTCTAATATAACTAAAAAAAACTGAGCTTAAAGAAAAGAAAGAAACGGATCTAAAGATTGAAATATGAATGAAACTATCAAATTGAGAACTAAAAATATCCTCAACCAAAAGTAAGTACATGAGTGAATGAAATTAAACCCAAATAATCCAAATTATATTTTAGAATCTAACCCAGCAAAAAAGTGACCAAAAGCCAAATTGGCACGTAACAAATCCCCCCTTTTCTTTATGGGGATAAAATTTCCCCAGAAATTTATCTCAAAAAAAAACGTCAGCGCACACGCAGAAAAAAATTAAGGGCCGTAAAGAAGAAGGAAGTAGAACAGACGACGTAATTTACGCAGCAATGGAGCCAGAAACAATCCTTTCAAATAGAAGATGCCTAGAGTCGTATATAGTGATAAATATTGAAATGAGACTTGGAGTAGCTGAATCCCTTGTCTGAACAGTAAGGCTGGGATAAGACGAAGAAGTACAAGCTCCCTGCACGTCTCTAAGCTTGTCAGCGGCTTGTATCCGACAACGGAACGACTCAGCCAAACCATAGTCGAATGAGCGATGATCCTCGCGCGATAGCTTCGCGAAATCATCCCATTCGGCTATCCAATCATCCAAAGAGCTCGTCAGCTCAATGGCACAGCTGTCCATTTTCGCCTCGCATACAATCCTGACATCAACCAGTCGTTCTGGTACTTCAGTCGTCGCGATGCATGTACTGTCTTCTTCCAACGATGAAATATCATCGCAATCTTCTGCGATCGGTTCCTTACAAATACTAGGAGGCTCCCATGAGTTCACATCTGGATCATCAACATATTCCAAGCCGAAGTCAGCAGCCTCTGCTTTGGTGACAAATATTTCGTCTAGCCGATCAATCCTACAGAACAGCTGATCCATGGCCAAGTCCAAAACCTCAACTCCAGAGTTTTCTACTCCAGCCAGCCGCAAGAGGATGTGTTGCATTCGAGTACCTATCCGGTGGTACTCTGGACTATCAGCTCTCGCAAGTACAAAACTTTTCCAATACAAATGCTAATCTCCTCGGCTACACCTGAGGGTTCGATAGGACTGTTCGGTAGATCGCCAATGCTCTCTTTATCCACACGTTCCTGCAATTCTCGGCGTATGCTGTCGATCGTCAAGGTTCTTGAGACCTTTATACCGCGTACTTTGAGTTCGTACTCAAGTTCATCATTTTGCAAGAACGCTGGATCCATTGCCACAAAATTAGGAAAAGAAGAAAGAGAAAGATAAAAATAAACAAAGAAAATTTAACGTGAGATAAAATCCTAATATGGAAAAAAATCAATTTCATCCAAAACTCAGCAACGTCCAATATTAAATCTAGAACAAAACCAGTAAAGCTAACCAATCGAGGCCACACTTGGTTGGGCGCCAATTTGTTACGCGCAGAATTCAAAAACAAATCGGCCCCACGTTGGGCGCCAATTTGTAACGTACCAAACTGACTTAAGTTCGTTTCTTGCTCTTAATCTCAGGGAGATTGTAGGTGACGTGAGGCGTCGCAAAGTTAGACTCCGGACATACCCGGAGCGCCACGATGTTGTCTTTTCGTCCACAGGGCACACAACAACGAAAGAACCTGCAATAAAGGGTTGTTTGGTTGGACGGAGGAGTTACAGGAATGGCCTTCAGCATCCACCAGAGGGTCGACTTAAGCGACACTATACTCGCCACAAGCTGCACTCTCAAATGGAGATTGTGGCAGCTAAGCTGTCTGAAAGAAACGGGCAGGTCCACTCTTTCGCACTATAAAACAAATATTTCAAACAAAATGACTGACTTTAATATATGCAAAGGTAAATAAATAATGAAACAAAAAGGAATATGAATTTAAATTAAGTTTGACTAGTAAAAAAATAAATGTAAATAATGTAAAAATAAATGAAGTTAATTATTGTAAAATAAACAAACAGTGGCTGAGGGCCCAATACACAAAATAACGCGCCTTGGAGGACAGCACGCAACCAACAACACACCAGTGTGTGCAAAACCTGACGCCAATACGCCTTGCCCCTTACTAGCCTAAGCTCACAGTACTCACGGAGACAGGGGCCTAGCCCAATCGATTGCGCTGTACAGAATAAGCGTATAGCGCCAAAACACTTCTGCTTCCAAAATAGCTGCATCCAAGGAGCGCCTAACACAAAATAAATGAAACGTACGTAGACAAAAAATACAAACGTAGTCTTCCGCTCCAACAATAACTAAACCAACAAATAGTACAGAACAGACACTTAGCTGGAGCCACAAGCTCTCCAGAACCGTGGTGATGATGTCGCCTGACCTGGTGGAGGTATCGGTCCAAGAGTTGGTCGTGGACGGCGTCAAAGGTAATTGGCCTGGAGGTGGTCTCAGGACTGGATGTTTGGTGCTCGCGTCGCTGGGTGCTCTGCGGGCGTCCGGACACTTCGCCTTAGATGTTAGTGGCGGGTTTTATTTTGATAGCACGAGGTGCGTTCAAGCTTTTTCTTCAAATCCCCAAAATTGGGCTGCTCGACCGACGTATACAAACCGAAACACGGTTACTCGGTCGGAGCACGACACAGGTTTATAAAAAATCCCGCTTAGCGGCTTTGATTACACTCAAAGAAAATATAAATCTTTGTCACGAGAAAAACTTTTTGCGCGACCGTCACGTTTTAAGACTTTTGCTCGAATCCCTTACTTAAGTCAGTTTCCGAACAATTACTTCAAAAAAACCCCGTTTTCCCTCAACTTTTACGTTATTTCATTGGATTCAGCTAATTACAAAGAGAATAGAGAGGAGAGTCGAGCGGGAAAGGATTATTAGGGTTAAGGAATTTTATTGTGAGTGATATGTTATTTAACTGTGTTTATATTTTGTAATGTGTTGTGTCAAATGTGATTTAAATGTAATTTTAGGTTTCAAATAAAATGTTCTTATTCTGGAAGAGCGCCTTGTCAAGATGCAAAAATACAAAACCAAAACACGTCATTAATTAGCAAAGTGTCAAATAATAACAACAAGTGTGAGGTGAGTGAATTTCTTTATTTATCTGAAATAAATAGTGCTAATACGTTTAAATTGTAGCAAAAGGAATGGATAAAAAACTGGGATATGGAAAATGGAGAAATAGGAACAAGGTGCAAAATGGGAACGTAACAAAGTGAGTAATGTCTCAACGCAACTATAGCACCTCGTATCCATAAATTGGTCGTCGACACAAACTAGCAAATATGCGTATGATCAAAGTACCGACTAACACTACTCTAATCCACAAATTTAGTTTCTCAGAAAATAATTATGGTCTGGCGGGTCTGGGATCTTGGACTATAAGAATAATCTTGTTTCACAAAAGTTTCAAGAAATCACTAGACAATGACGAAAACTGATTTTGGTCGATTGGTAATTCTGTAGATAATTCCTGAACTATCGCAAATGGAGAAAAAGGTTTCAAGTGGAAAGTTGAATATTAATATTACCCAGACAGTGGCTTACGTGAATATTTTCATTGTAAGGCATATTTTTCAAATAAGTTATGAATATTCAAATAGAACCAATACATAGAAACAACAGCAAAATACCACAATTTATTTTTCGATTTTAATAACATAAAGTTTATACTCTCGGTGTTGGTGGAACATGAGAAATTTTACAATTTCTGTATTTCATGTTAAATTCTATTCACTGCCTCTACTCATGCTTATACCTAGCCTCTATATTTTTGAGTAATATGAGACAATTGGAAATTATAAATGTATGTTAATGTTTCACTCCACAATATTAATATTGACGCTAATATATGAATAAAACAGAAGACCCTATATTTATGTCTGTATCACATAATACATTAGGTTTTTTTCCTGTTACCGTAGTGACCACAATTAAATTTCCAAAAAACAAAAACATCCTTTAGATTGTTTTTTAAACATGCACAAAAATTGAATGTATGTTAATGTTTTACTCCACTATATTATTATTTAATGCTAATAGATAAATATAACTAGAGACAATCTATTCATGTCTGTATTATATTATGTATATAAAATTGTTGTTTCTAACACTTGGATTATCATCAAACCTAATGAAAACAGCCTTATACCTAATTTATAATATTTGCTACATGAACTTTCTTCAGTTTTCATTACAGGGACCTTTTTTTCCTGGAAGTTTTTTCTTGGGGATTTTCCTCCCGAGACTTTTTTCCGAGGTTTTTCCATCCCAGATTCAACATTAATTATTTCCAAATATTTCAGATTATTCGAAAATATAAAGGCTAGGTATTAGCATAAGTTGAGGCTGTGAATATAATTCAACATAAAATACAGGAATTATGAGATCTCTCATGTTGTACTATCACAAAGAAAATAAATTTTATATCGAAAGGAAAGTATTCACGTATTCCACTGTGATAATGATAATATTCAACTTTTCAATTTTCCGGAATTTTATTTCTCTGGGTCCTTTTCTCCTGTCACCGTATCAAAAATATGTTGAGCTACGTTTGATTTCTCCAGTCGTCCATACTTCAAATAACCCAAATGTTCTTTAAAACGATTATTAATTGACCCAAATAAATTCAACGAAAAAGAAATCTTTTCAGAATTCTTTCTCAATGATAAATATGTTTCATTGGGTGAACAGTTCAGTATTATTCAATTTGAAACACAACGTTGAATTTGAATAAATTTGATTGCAGTCATAACAGAAATTTCATAAATTCCATATTTAATCTCACTGTCGGTTTAATATTTCGGATCACCTAGTAATGTTTTGATACTTTGAGATTTATATGAAATATTCATGTTGAAGTCTCGATAAATTTTGTACAAACTTCTGGATGTTCTGTCGTGAGGTAACAAAATGTATTTATTTTTAGTATCTACAAGTGCCGATAGAATGGTGGAATTTTTCAAATATTTTTAACGTCCAGCTTTAATTGATCGTTTACAAATGTCAATGTTTCCAATGCCATTGAGTTTTTTTTTATCTCTCTTCTGTGCCGATTGAAATCTAATCACTCTATTTATAAGGAGATTAAGCTTGCTATCTATTTTATGATTTGAGTCCAAAGTAATAATTAATCAGGTAGAGCTGCGCGTTTTCACCTGTACCCGTACCTGACCCGGCCCGACCCGAGCTATTTTCGGGTTTCGGGTTGTCTAATCTACGTTATCCCGGATTCGGGTCGGGTAGGGTTGATAATTGTCGGGCCGGGTTAAAGATTTTTAATCGAGCTAGTTCGGGTTGGGTCGGGTTAGGTTGGTTCGAATTGGGCCGAGCCAGTTTGGCTCTTGCATCATATTTTACTTCTAATGCATTCTTAAGGGCAACCTCCATTTCGAATATTAGTTTTTGAAAATTACCCTCTTTCTCTCCACCAGTAGGAGAGCCTCCTCAAGGCTAGTTTTACAGAAAGAAGGACTTTACTTGTGAATGAGTGAAGATGGCAGATTTTATATCCATATGAGATGAAAACCCACCAGATATGAACAAAATTCGAGAAATACTGAACCAGTTGAAAAATAATAAGAGCCCGGGAATAAACGGAATAACATCAGATATACAAAAATGCAAGATACGAAGTAATCCAGTATATTATGGAAATAATAGAGGATATATGGCGGACTGAACGTATACCTGTGAAATGGAAAGAAGCACTTATATGCCCAATTTATCAAAAGAGGGACAGACTGAAATGCGAGAATTACAGAGATATAGCACTATTACACAGATCAACTACGGATTAAATATTTGCACTAAGATAAACTATGGCGAATAGTTATGAACACAATCTGAGCCTGCAAATGTTGTCTATGGATTTTAAACAAGCATATGACACAATGAATGAACATGAACTGTATGAAGCACTCACAGAACTAGGAATACCCAAGATTCATCAAGATGACCCATGAAGGGACAAAATGCAGTATATATATATATATATATATATATATATATATATATATATATATATATATATATATATATATATATATATATATATATATAAATATATATATATATGAATTATGAAGTTCAACTACCCGTAGAAATGCTGACTAAAGATATAAACTTTCCACAAGATCATGTAACATAGAATATTATAAAAACACATGTAATCCCTGAGAACGACGAGTTCTCTTATCATTGCCAAGCTTGTATCTTGTATCGCACAGTTTTTTGCATCAATAAAATTTTTTTTAAACTATCTCGAAAAATCTAATATCATAATTGGCGCAGTCGGTAGGTTAGCCCACAATAAGTTTGTATTAGTGGAGAACACAAAAGTTATTCATCTAATTGTCGTATTTTCATACGAAAATTGGCTATTCGCAACAATTTAAAGTGTTTAACAGTAGACACATATAAGGCTATATCAATAAGCCCTTATCTATCAACAACTACACATCTGAAGAGGAATTATTCTACTTCACGGCTAAACAGTGCCCATCAGAGGACTATTTATACGTTCCATCATATGGTCCAAGCGATTCCCCTTGCTGTTCAATCGATCACGAGAATCCAGACGACAAGCTTCAAGAACTTCACATCTCGTCTACTTCAGTCTACGAGAAACAGTTCGAGAACTTCTTTAGAGAACCCCTTGCAATGAAAACTATTGTCATAAGTTTATTCTTGTAAGTAAAACTATTTTATTATACACAGGGTACTCTCCAGTAATACTAGTAATGAAGAGTACGAGCCCCGGCACAAGGCAATCATACATCATTCATGTCAGATTCTGATAACAAAGGATTCGTAAATTCTGTTCAAGATAATATCAATAATATTATACGAAATCCAGCAGTAACAGAAAACAACATGACTTCTTCACAAGATATCAAAATTTTTGTCGAAATGATTCCAACGTATGAAATGGACATAGCGACCCTCAATAAATTCATTCAAACTGTGAATGAAACATATTTTATTTTAAATACTCTGCAAATAACAGCTCCACAAAAAGTCTTTGCATTTAATTTGATAAAGAATTGATTAACAAATAATGCAAGAAAGATTGTTTCAGAAAATAAATTCACTAACTGAGATGAATTAAAATCATATTTAAGCACTAACTTCTTAGATAGAACGTCAGCTGAAACATTGGGAGAATTATTTGGAACTAAATACAAACAGAATACAGAGATTACATTGAAAACAATGTAGGATAAATTTGAGCTGTATAAAGCAAAAATATTTTCAAAAAATTACAATTTACAGCAAAAAAATTGCTATTCTTAAATAAATATGGTAAGCTGTAGTAAATAAATTCATATCATTGTTACCACCTATTAGAAAAGGATCATTTATTGTGAAACAACCTTCTACATTAGAACAATGCGATTTATTATTAAAAAATGAATTCAGTTATGCCAATTCTTCACACAACAGTCCAATGACACGAAACGATAATAAACTAAACCCAAGCACTTCCAGAAACTCAAATTTCACCTCTAACTTTCCACCTAAACAATTTCCAGAACAAAACTTTCCCTCCAAACCAGTCAGTCTCCACAAACCACCGACTCCTGGATATAATAGGTTCGCAAGACAAAATTTAGTAAACAGCTACGAAACACGTAGATCTCAACCCCAACCAATGTCACTACAGACACGTAATACCCAACTTATGTCAACATCAACAATAAAGCAAAATTATAACAATGAAATAATGCAAAATGAGAACACTGATGTTGAAGAACAAGAGCTTGAAGAATGCGAAATAGAAGCTAATGACAGCAATGCTTATTAAGAGGAAAATCCAGATATAGTAGAACAAAATACGTGATGACACCAAAATTGAAATCTATTCCTTTGATAAAATATAATGATTACCTCATATTAATTGGTTCAGACTCCGATATAAATTTAATTTCCCCAAATATTGTCAAACAAAGAAATTAAAGAATTATGAATAAACCAGTCACTTTTAAGGCAGCTCAAGGAGAAGTTTATTGCAAAAATTGTGTAGAAATCAAAGTTCAGAATAAAAATTTTGAATTCTTCATCCATTAATTTCATAAGGAAAGTAATATGTTATTTGGCGTAAAAATATTAGAACATTGCAATGCTTTAATGGATGCCAAAAATAAAACTATAACATTCGGAAATAAAAAATTTAAATTATTATCCTCACAAACATTAAATAGTTCATTCATACAATTTAGACACGAACATCTGAATAACGATCAACAAGTCATGATAAAAAATTTATTAGAGAAATATTCACACCTATTTCCGAGACCAGACGAAGAATTATCTGCGACAAATGTCACTACTCATAAAATCCGCGCAACAAGCGACACACCCGTCTTCCAAAAGAGTTATAGACTCCCACAAATTTATGAAAATGACATCGAGGAACATATCCAAAATTTACTAAATACAAAAGTAATTCCAAATTCAAAAAGTGCATATAACTCGCCTATTTGGTTAGTGCCTAAGAAAATGGATGCGTCAGGCAAGCGCAAAACGAGATTAGTAATAGATTTTCGGAAATTAGAATCAGAAAACCATTGAAGATAAATTCCCTTTACCCAATATCAATACATTATTAGATCATATAGGTGAACCTGAATTTTTTACAACATTAGATTTGCATTCTGGATCCCATCAGATACTAATAGATGAAATAGATAGAGGAAAAACAGCCTTTTCTACATCCTCAGGACATTATGAATTCCTTCGTAAGCCTTTCGGTTTAGTAAATGCCCCAGCTTCATTCCTAGCAATGATGAATGAAATACTTTCAGAATATATTAACAAAACTTGCTCAGTTTATATGGATGATATAATAATATTTGGAAATACATTAGAAGAACATTTACAAAATATAGAAATTATTTTTTCCAAATTACAAGATGCAAATCTAAAAATGCAAATCGATAAGGCAGAATTCCTTAGAACTTAAACAGAATATTTAGGATTTATTATATCACAAGAAGGTCTTAAACCTAATCAAAATAGAATCGAACGCGGTTGAAAGATTTTATTTTGTACTAATAGAGCATCTTCGCATTTTACATTGTATAAGTAAAAATAAAGATTCACAATATATTATAAATAAGGCAATAACAGCATATAATAAAACAAAACATTCAACTACGAAGTTGACCCCTTGCGAAATACTTTTCGAACAAAACGAGCAAAATAAATATTTCCAAAAGCAATGTTCTGATGAAGAGATTATAAATGATTATTATAGAAAGAAATCAACAACAAATAAAGCAGTGAATAAGATTATGGATAAAGAAAGAGCGAAGAGAACGAAGGAAAATGAATTACCTCTCATATTACCAGAAAAAGTATATATTAAACAAAATAACAGATTGATGCACAAATATAAAAAACCTATATTTAAAAGAGTTTCAGTAGAAAATAATGATCCTATTTTAGGAACTGTAGGAATAAAAGATAAAAGATATATTCGGAAATTCAAATTGGATAAAATTGAAACTTGATTTCAGGGCTTTTACCACCGCTCAATTAGTGGACATTTCAAACAATAATGGATTCCTTTTGTTAGAAATTGGTGACTGTAAATTAAAAGAAGTAGAAATAATACATCATTTCAATCATAATATTATCCCCCTCTATGTAGAATATTCAAAACTGCACCATATTACATTCAACATTATAAGACAGACCTGGGATAATTATTATTTTGAAGAGCAAAGCAAAGCATTATCTTATTTTATGAATGATTTGACACAGCAAATTCGAGAATTTTTTAATAAAAGAGCTCAACGCGGTTCAATAAATTGTTTGGGAAATATTATTCAATCAATTACAGGTAATTTGGATCAAAATGATGCAGAAAAATATGATAGTTTAATCGAACAAATAAGAAATAATCAGAAGATCCTCCAAAATCAAAATGAACAGACAATAAGAAATGGAAAGCATTTAACAGATAAATTCAATTCAAAATTGGAGCAGCTCAAATTAAACGAGGGTAAATTATCAGAAAATCTCAATACTATAGTTGATACTTTTTACAAAGAACAAAATTGGTCAAGCCAGATTGACATGGAAGTAAAAATTAACAAATTATTGATCACTATTCAAAATTTATTGGATTTTTGTGAACATAAGGAATTAATGTTGATAATTCTCTCATTGAATAAGTTAGACACCACTATTATAGACCATAATGATCTAATCCAAATCCCAGGCAAGAAAGACATTTGGTCGCAAGTAAACGAGATAACTACATATTGTATACCAGAAAATGACCAAATTCATATATTATTAATAGAACCAGAGCTTTCAATAAACTCTGACCCTTTATACCAGTTATAATCAATTCCTTTTATCCGTCATGAAAAGTTATACAAATTGACAGAACAACCTACATATTATATGAAAAAAAAACACAATAAAAATATTCTAATAGAGAAATTCAGCACAGAACCTAGTAATATGAATCATTGTCAAACTATAGGTATAGAAATAAATAATTGTATTAAAAATATAGTGATTAATGAAAATAATGATGACTGTGAAATTATTGAGCAACAAAGTAAAAATAACGTAATGCAAATCCCGGACACTAATAATATAATTATCATTTCCCCAGTCAATCAAGAATTAGTAATTAATTGCAAGCATAAAAATATGAAGAAGAATTTCAAGGAATTTTCAGATTAATTAATGGAGGAGATTGTAAAATCCAACAATGGACATTTAATAGGATATCAGAAGCTTATAAAGAATAAGAAATGAATAATGACCAATTGCAAAAGTTTGATACAAAAATAAATGAGATTAATTCGAAGCCTTTGCAACAATTGGATATTTCATTCCCTCAGTTGCAAAAAATTAAAGAAATTGAAAATTATGAGAATAACATTCATCATTATTATATTATTTATATTATAATCATTGCAGTAATATTTGTTGTAATCATGAAGTGATTAATTAGGTATTATGAGAATTATAGAGTAAAACAACAAAAAACAAATATTGAATTGGATAATTTAGAAAGAACAACTGAAAATTTGTAAATCTTGTATAAAGTTTAAACTTGCTCGGGAGGAATTATGAAGTTCAACTACCCGTAGAAAGGCCGACTTAAGATATAAACTCTCCAGAAGATCATGTAACGTAGAATATTATAAAAACACATGTAATCCCTGAGAACGACGAGTTCTCTTATCATAGCCAAGCTTGTTTCTTGTATTGCACAGTTTTCAGCAACAATGAAACTTTTTTAAAACTATCTCGAAAAGTCTAATATCATAATTCATATATATATATATATATATATATATATATATATATATATATATATATATATATATATATATATATATATATATATATATATATATATATATATATATATATATATATATATAGATTTTAGGTTGGGAGTAATCGCGACTGCAATTAGTTACATAAACAGATATTTGTGGATGCGGCAGTCAATATTTGGGCTCAATAAAACACTCTTGTTAAATTAGTTAATGAACAAGACAAATTAACAAGAGTGTTTTATTAAGCCGCACCCACAAATATCTGTTTATATATTTATATATATATATGTGTGATGCTAGAGATTATACATCTTCCAATATAAGCTGAAACAGTTATTAAGAAGAATTCATAAAAGGATTATGATTGAGTAAATACTAATCAGAAGTATCCAAATATGAGTTTTAAAATAAGTTATGATAATTATTACAATTTCCAAGAGATTTCGTTCGGAATAGAAATGAGAGACCTGTTAGAAGACACCGAATGATACATTCGTCTCAAAATTTGCTGAAGTGGAAATTCTTGGAAATTATCTATCAATAATAGAATATCAGATAAGTATTGAATAATATTTGTGTTTGAATATATTCCGTTGGAGATTTTATCTTCTTACTTTAAAAGCCAGTTCCTATAATGAAATCAATATGAAACCAACTATAAAATACAGTTTCAGCTGTCAAAATCGGGCCAAATCGGGCTTGTGGGGCGGGGTCGGTTTGGATCAAGTATGGCCGGATCGGATTGGATCGGGTAGGGTCTGTGCGGGTAGGGTTTCATCGAGTCGGGTCGGGTTATTTCAGGCTGGGTTTCGGGCGCGTTGGACCAACTTAGGGTGGGTATCGAGGGGTTTAGATCAACTTGGAGTGGGTATCGGGCATAAAGACTTGACGGGCTTAGGACAAGCCAGATCATCAAATTGCTCCAAACCTGCTGGTCTACTATTACTGTTGGTATTTTTCCTAGATATATGAAGTTCTGACCCATTTTTACTAGGTACTAATAACCAATGTATTCAAAAACGGTAGCTGATTATAACATTTTTTTTCTAATGTGAATTTGATACTGGAAAATATTGAATACCCAGGAAGTCATCAAGATTACTTCTTCCTTAGTCAAGACTGGCAAAAATGTCATTCACGTTCCTTTGTAAATTTCTGGGGAAATCGAGTAATTTTAGTTTCGAATTTGTTCCGAAATCATTTATATATGAATTTGCAAAAAAAGGGGACCAACTTTTGGCTATAGCTGTACTCTTCATCTGCTTATGAAATTCACTGTTAATTGAGAGAAAAATTTGATCCACACAGGGTTCGTTCATTTTAGATACTCTTCAATCTTCTTATGCTCCAAACCGGTATTTTCTAAAAGCTTCTTGAGATAATTTATAGTTTCTGGAATTAGGATACTCAAAAACAATGAGCTAACATCAAATGAAACTATAATTAAATTTTCTTCTAGTTCTATATCCTCCAAGCCATCAATAAATTGGTACGAATTCTGTATTACAAATGTTTCGGACCAACTACTTGGAGAGTGAATATGTGGATGAATTCATTCCAGAAACTATGGGACGCGTATAATTACCTGTTTATTGATCCTAGGAAGGCAATACGTTTTTGATACTACAGGATTTAGAACCTTGAGAAAATATGTTCAACTCTGATTTACTAAATTTTGACCAAATTTAATTGTATTTTAATATGCTGTCATCATTTTTGGCCGAGGATTTCTACTCAATTTTAAATAAGGACCACTTTCTGATAATTCATCAACTCTTTTGGAATAAAGCAAAAAATTACTCACCAATTGCAATCAACTTTGTTTTGATGTCATTTTTTCTTACTATTATTCTTCCTCCATTACTCTCATTCGGCAATTCATAAAATAATAGTCCTGCAAATTGATAGAATCGGAAAGTCCAGCTCACTATTTCATACGTCTTGTTACAAAAGTTTGATGTGATGTTTTTCCTCATTATAAAAATTCGTTTTTTTAAACTGTTGAATATACTCCGCAAAAAGTCTACTACCATGTTCAACTTCTATATAATTATGTGTTGATGTCTCAATCTCAATTGGATTTGTTATACGATGATTATAGTACTCTCTATTCTATTGGCAATACTCTTTAATTCACAATTATGGTAACAAGAATGAGAATTACTGTTTTCCCCTGTTGTCAGGTGTAATTTGAGAATAATTTAGGTATAATTCAATAATTTCTTATGTGATATCGCAAAATGTAGATTTTTCATCATAATTGCTTCAATAATGTTCGGAAACCATAATTTATTGAAAACGTGAATAGTCATTATGATATGAGATATAATTCTCTGGCATTGTCCTTTATAATTTAAATCTTGATAAGGACTAAAAGTTTCCATTTTGGGTTCAAGAGGAGATGATATCTCCAAGAATTACTTCAAATAGTTATCTATTTATTGATACAAATGATGTAGGATGAAAGGCAATGTGAAACAGGTAACGCAAAGTGAAGTTTATCAATTCCCAAATATTTTTTCCACCAAATAAATTCACAACCAAATTTGTCAATTGAAATCCAGAGAACCGCGGTCCAATTTCTTATCCATGGACCAGGATCCTCCGTAATCTCTATGTACCACTTGCGCACATATATATATATACATATATATATATATATATATATATATATATATATAAATATATGTATATATATATATATATATATATATATATATATATATATATATATATATATATATATATATATATATATATATATATATATATATATATATATATATATATATATATATGTCTTTATATTTTGCTGTTTAAACAAGTCAAATTTCTCTCGCCATATTATTTCCAACTACTAGTCTTTTTTTCCAAAAATATTTTTTATATATCAACTGTAAAATTATACATATTTTGTTTTCTTCAACAGTGTTATACAGCTTATTGATCTGTTTTTTTTTTCAAGTAAAAGAAAATTCTGGATTTATTGAAATTTTATTGTTACATGAAATATGTGTTTGGACCTACAAGAACACAAAAATGTTGAAACGTGTTTTGACAGGAAAAATCTTATATAAATTGACGAATGTTATTCTACTTAGTCGACTTGTATTGAATCGTTCTAATGAAAATTATAAAATGAATCGAAAGCTTGACTATTTCAAAAAAGAACTCTTTTATTTTGGCCACTATAAACTGACTGCTACGCCCACAAAACATTGTTTTCTCATATATATGTAAGAAATCTTTTTCCCGGCTGGACGTCGTAAATAAAACTCACAAGTTTAAATAATAGAAAACAATAAAAGATTATTTCAGGCGATCATAACAAAAAAGTTGTTTCTATGGCCCCTTTTGCGGCCGTGAAGTTTCACTTTTTGGTACGAATCTGTCATATTTCACTTTTTGGGACTGATCTGTCAAATATTACTTTTTTGGGACTGATCTGTCAAAAACTTCTTCATAAACACTTCATACCTACCTTTATGGGCTGTTTGATGAACTCCTTAAGAAACAGTTTCCGCCGAAATACATATTATATTCTTCCGTCAACCTTCATGGTTCGTGCAATTCAAGAAATTTATACGCATATTCCACAGATGTCACTTTGATTAGAAGACAATAAAATAAAACAATTTCAACGGTAACTAAGATTTAAAATTGCAATGTTTTAGAAATGAATTGATATAATTTTGTAATTTTGAAATATTTCGTGATGATCGCCTGAAAAACGTTGTGTGCACCTCGGCCTACAGTTCTTTTTTAATCTCACCTGAATTGCAGCCTCAGCTACGCTTCGGTCGCAAACAACAGATTCGACCAAAAAAGATAACCTTTACGGCCTTGATACACAAATAACTATTTTATTCTCTGAACTTTTTTACATCATAGAAAAATAAAAACCACACTTGTCAACTGCTCTGTTCACTTCCCAATAATCTCCCTTCTCTTCCGGCCCTGCGCACTCTCGACAACTTTCAAATGCTCCCGCGCGCCATCTGCTTCCTCGCGCGCGAAACCTTTGAATTCTGACTCGGAATCTCACATTCGGCCATCCTGCGGTTCATCTGCCCCAGATGAACAGTCCTCATCGCCCCGTTGCTTCATGTATTTGGCGCACGTGGATGTCTGGTTGGGCCCTTCATGAAACTCTCGCGACTCTGCATGTCAAATCTTTTATGTCCATATTCTTCTGCAGCGCGGAGCAGTATGTGACCAACTTGAATTTTGTACCAAGCAGGTATACACGGAACTTCTTTAATGCGGTGACTACAGCCAGGACTTCAAGTTCGTAGCTGCAATACTTTTCTTCCTGCGGAGTCGTCTCCTTGCTCATATAGTGAACTGGGTGTAACTGGTTGTGCAACTCGGTTTCGTACTGCGGATTGAATATGGCTAAGACTGGTTCTCCTGACAGCAAACTTTCCAGTTGTAACTCTCTTTTTTCTTACAGCAAGTCACTGAGCAGCTTTACGACTTCTGCGTAACCTGGCATGTACTTCCTGAAGTATCCAGTAAGCCCCAAAAAGCTGTGAACGTCTACGAGGAATTTTGGCTCTGGGTAGTTTTGGACTGCGAATATCTTCGTGGGTGAGGGTGAAATCTTTCCATCCTTGACAATGTTACCCAAAAACTCGATCTTGGTCTTCAGAAACTGACACTTGCTCCATTTAATCTCTAAACCGTACTCTTGGGCGATCCCCAGCATTCGCTCTAGTTGTTGGAGGGCTTCCTGCTTGTCCCGTCCTGGAATGACTAGGTCGTCCATATAGATGAAGACTACGCCCTCAACTACGAGCTCGAGGAATACACAGTTGATGTGCCTTTGAAAAACGGCCGGGGAGTTGCTCAACCCGAATGGAACTCTTAGGAACTAGTAGTGACCGCTGTGAGTTACAAATGCGGTGTATTTACGGCTAAGTTCGACAACACGTACATGGAAGAATCCATTTTTCAGGTCAAGTGTACTTAATATCCGGGCATGACTCAGCTTATCCAGCACGTCCTCCATTATTGGTAGTGGATAGCGGTCTCTCAACAATGTTTTTGTTGACTCGGCGGTAGTCGATGCACAGCCGTCGCGATCCGTCCTCCTTTGACGTGACGAACACCGGGCTGGCGTAGTCGGAGCTGCTTGGCTCCACTATTCCGTCCTCTAACCACTCACGAACCTGTTTCTCTACGACATCCTTCTCAGCCGGTGCCAGTCGTCTCGGTCTGCTGTATACGGGTTCCTCCTTCTTCATGATAAGATTCATCTCCACCTGGGTGGTCTTGTCTGCCCTCGGCTGGTAGCTGGCGATCATCTCCTTGATCTTTGATAATGATTCGTCCGTCAGTATGCCGATGTCCAAATCTTCGTCTTGTACAACATCAATTTTCATCAGAGCAGCAGCTTTTTGCACCTTCTTCACTCTTATCCCATTCTTGCACATCATGACTTCGACCTGATCCAGTAAGTCATTCCCGATGATAGCTGGAAACTTCAGCGTATCCTCGGATACGACGTAGACATCAACTTGGAAGCTGTCGTCGTCCACGTCGACTGTAGTTGTGAAGTATCCCCTCGGCGAAATTTTGCTCTTGCCAAAACTAGTCAGTACAATGTCACTGTTCTTCAGTGTCGGCCTTCCCGCGTTCACGTAGATGTCATCGCAAACCAGATTTAAATGACATCCAGTGTCTATAAGAGCCTCCTACTTGGAGCCGTTGATAGACACCCCTTTCATCTTTGAATAGCTTATTGTTCTCGCCGCGACATTTACTGTGGCTTCATTCTTCGTGTCGTCCTTGGCGGGTTTTGCTGTGCACTTGGAAGCAATGTGTCCAAAGCCATTGCACTGAAAGCATTTGGGATCCTTGTTCTTGAATTTACAATCGCTGGATTTGTGCCCATCCTTACTCCCACAATTGTAGCACCTGGTTACTGATTAGGACTTTGCCAGTGCGCCACCTTCTGATGACTTGGATTCTCTGGGATGTTGGTGGCCTTCGGACTTCCAAGTTTTGGAGTGCCTCTCATGCTTGGTCAACTTGTGACTGCCTTTGTCGTTGGCCAACTTGTAGTAACGCAGTTTTTCTTTAAATTTCTCAAAGTTTTTCACCCCGTACAGCATGATTTTGTGCCTGTGTTGTCGTCGATGCCGTCAATGATATATCGCATCAATGACTTTATCGAGGTCCACCCTGCTGGCTATCTTCCGCATGGCTAGAAGATATTCTTGGCAGCTTTCATCTCTCTTCTTCTAGCGCTTTGCCAGGAGTCGGTGGATCTCCGCTGCGGTCGTCTCAACATGAAACTCTTCCTTCAGGGCCTTCTTGAGTTTTCTCCACGTTGTGATTCCTCGTTTTCCTCTGATGAACATCTTGGCCAAATCTGTTAACGACTTCTTCGCATAGATGAACATCTGCATTTTGTCCTTCTCCATCAACTCTGCGATCTCTCGGAGTCATCGATCCACTTCATAACCGAGTATCCATCCTTGCCGCTGAACGTACGAATGGAATCTTCGAGATCGCGGAATGTTAGTGCAAACTTGTGTTACTTCTCTCGTCGGCGTCGATTGGATCTTATGTGTTGCTCATGATCCTCTTCCTCAATCGTACTGTCGTCCTCGGAGTTGTCTGCATCAGAAATGGTCTCGCTGGATGACGTCTGTGATGAGTCATCCTCGTAGCGGCGGTATTTGGATGAAGTTTGCCGCGATGCATTGCCTTCAGCTTTCTTCTTGGACCGCTCGTGCTTCGGTGGCAACAAGTCCTTGCGCGTTCGCCAGTCCTTCTTCGCATCCTCCTCGGCGTCGTACGAATCATGCTTTTTTGGGTCGTTGCCGTGGTTCTTGTTCCGGTCATTCGCGCTGAGCTGCGCGAAATCTTTGCTGTTAGGTTTGGTCTCATTCTTGACGTCGGGTTTTGCCTCTTTCTTTGACTTCACGAACTCGTAATCGTCGTCGTCGTCGTCGTCGTCGTCTGATACAAAGCATATTTTCTTCAGCTGCTCTAAATAATTTAAATATTGATAAATACATTCTGCAAGTATTTTCTTTGAACCTGTATAATCAATTGACAAAATGTTTGCAACGAAAATGCGATCAACTTCGTCAAATTCTTCAACTATGAATTTTCGCCTTGCAGCGCTGTCGTCGGAATCAGGTTGGATCGAAAATCCTGCAAACTCACGCAATCTCTTACGATTCCTCCTGTCTACAATATCATACTCAAAAATCAGCTTGTAAAGCGTCCGTATGGCTTTCACCGATGCTGCCCCTATGTTATACTTGATCTCCTCCATATCGCCTAATCTTGCCATTTTTGCTTCAAGGTTGTGTTTCGTCTTCACTTACCTTGAAGTTCTGTTTTGGTGGTTATTTTTCGTGTCGTGTACCTTACTTCGTGTATGCATGTGGTGCACTACGAGGTTAGCCGCCTTTGCTTCGGAGTTCTTTGAATCGCCTTCTTCCCTCGCAGTGCTGCGTCGTGTTGCAAGAGGAAGTGCGTCGTTATGCGTCGGTATTGCGTCATGCAACGTTCTTTCGGCAGGTTCCGTCGTGTTCTCATCCCCTGGACGAGCCCCCAATTTTGTAGGAAATCTTTTCCCGGCTGGACGTCGTAAATAAAACACTTCAGTTCAAATAAAAGAAAACAATAAGAGATTATTTTATTCACTAAGCATTTTTACATCATAGAAAAATAAAAATCACACTTGTCAACTGTTCTGTTCACTTTCCAATAATCTCTCCTCTCTTCCGACCCTGCGCACTCTCAGCAACTTATAATAAATATGTACTTCTTGACTAGAAATTTGATGAAGAGAAGAAACTTCTGGAATGCAGTTCATGGAATTTCTATTCATTTTTTTATTTCTACTAGTTTCGACACCACTTGTGTCATCCTCTGGAACTATCAATCATGATACAGGTGAATAATAAGTCAAAAATAATAACAATTTGTTTAGCTGTAAGCTACTCACATGAAAAATTTTGTTTCTAATAAAACTCAGTGAGAACATTAATTAGAATGATTTAACCCTAGTGTGATATAAATAATACTGAAAGTTAGAAGAAAAATAAAGTCTTGTATCACACTGTTCAAAATTTTATTTTTGTTGACCGGTTTCGACTACTGTGTAGCCATCGTCAGAACCGGGAGACTAAAACAAGAAGATACATGAAAGCTTGAAATTCTAATTTGGAACAAATACAAATGTAATTTAATGATCATACTCACACTATATAACTACAGGATTCAAATATGCTCTAAAGTTTCAAACGTAGATAGATGGTTAAACGTATAACTTGTATAAATAAAATAGAATATATAAATTAATTTGTAGAAAATAGGAGTATATCGTGAAAAATTCTTGAAATAATCAAAATATGTCAATGAAAAACAAATTGACAAAATTTTGAAAAGTAAAAACTAGATTAAAACATTGTGTAATTTTGATGTTGTTAGATTTGTTTGATCATTCAGACATAAATATTTATTATTTTTAATGAATCTTTTGATTTCCAAAACCTCCAAAAAGTCTAAAGTTGAACCATATTTATGTATATGTAAAATTTCGAAATCTTTAGTAATATTAAAATCATGTCCTGTATCAAGTAAATGTTCTGCGAAACTTGAATTTCCGCACGCGAGTCGTAGACAGCGTTCATGTTCTTTAAACCTAGTTATGAATTTCCTTCCTGTCTGACCAATGTAAGCTGCGTTACAGGTAGCACAGTTCAATTTATAAACCCCAGACTTATGTGTCAAAATTTGAGTATCAATTTTCTTGCAAAGTTCCCTTTTCAAATTACTCAATGGTTTGAAAACTATTTTAATGTTATAGTTTTTGAAGAAATTTCTGACTCTGTAAGATATACTCCCTAGGAAGGGCAAGGAAAATGTGAAAAAATCTTTCTCAATAACTAAATTTTGAGAATATGCTTCTTGCAGTTGCAGTTTGTAACGTTTTCTGCTAATAAGCTTATCAATAATGTCAGGGTGGAAATTATTTGCAAAAGCAATTTGTTTCAAAATCTTAGTTTCAGAAATAATCTCTTCATTACTCAAACCATAAGTAAGCATACGATGAATGTGTGATTGGAAAATTGCAAATTTATGTTTAACATAATGATTGGAGTCATTATTAATCGAATCGATCGTTTGTGTCGGTTTTCTGAAAATTTTAAATGATAAGTGGTTATTTGAACGCGTAATCTTAATGTCCAAGAAATTAATACTCTTATTTTGTTCTATTTCGATTGAAAATTTTATATTGCTATGTATTTCATTTAGTTTACCATAAAATGTATGAAGCATATCTATAGTGCCAGTCCAAAGGCACAAAATATCGTCGACGTAACGATACCAAAAAGTTATATATTTAGAAAAGTCTGGAAGATTTTGAAATATTAGGTTCTCGAAATGTTTCATGAAAATTTCAGCCATTGTACCTGACAGAGGAGAACCCATAGCTAGGCCTTCAATTTGCTTATAATATTTGGAGTTGAAAATAAAGAAATTTTGCTGTAGACAAATATGTAACAGGTTGTATAAACTGTTTACCATATTGTTAGACCAGTGCGAATTGTATATTGTCGTACAATCAACTTGTTGAAACCTTACCTTTTGTCATCCTCGATGATTTTCTCAAGGACTGCAATGAAATGGTCAACCATGTCACTAGTGAAAAGCGTTTTAGACTCAGAAATAAAATTCACAGACTAGAAAAATTAAAAAGTGCTAAAATTGAAAAAGATAATCAAGCCACTTCAACAATAGAGGAGATCCACAATTTTCATGACACTGTTATCAACCTTTCTGACGTCGATTTTGACAATAGCGAATTGAGGCTTCTGAATAAAGGATTGAAATTCAACCCCATTTTCACCCCTTCAAGTGAACAGTTTGATAATTTTGTTGCAGATACGAACAATATCGCCAATTTAATTAAGGATGATAATATATTCAATAATTTGACTACCGCACTTTCTAACTTCAGGAACAAAATGACTAAGATAGGCAAATCAAATGAGGAACGGAAGAATGTTGCGATTCTAAAATCTATAAAACAGAAAATTACAGAAAATGATCTCATTTTTACTAAAGCAGATAAGGGTAACTGCATTAGTATTTTGAATAAAACTATATATATTAATAAAGTAGAATCATTCATCAGATGTGACACGTTCAAAGAGCTCAAATGTAACCCGCTCAACAGTTTCGTAACTTTACTCAAAAAAGAACTGAAACTACACAATGACTTCATTTCATTTTATAATATAAAAAGTTTGATACCAATGAACCCTAGAACTCCTGTCCTCTATGGTTTGCCTAAATTACATAAGGAAGGTTTCCCAATCAGACCAGTTGTCTCTTTCATTGATTCTCCTACATATAGCCTTGCTAAACAACTTAATACCGTTCTGACAGATAACTTTAACACGAGTTCTTGTCACTCATTGAAAAATACTACAGATTTGATTGGTAAACTTAAACTTGTTAATAACGTAGATAATGGTATTTTGGTTTCTTTTGATGTTACAAATTTATTTACAAACGTTCCTGTGGCAGAAACCGAAGTTTTGATCAAGGACATGTTGTTCAATTCGCACTGGTCTAACAATATGGTAAACAGTTTATACAACCTGTTACATATTTGTCTACAGCAAAATTTCTTTATTTTCAACTCCAAATATTATAAGCAAATTGAAGGCCTAGCTATGGGTTCTCCTCTGTCAGGTACAATGGCTGAAATTTTCATGAAACATTTCGAGAACCTAATATTTCAAAATCTTCCAGACTTTTCTAAATATATAACTTTTTGGTATCGTTACGTCGACGATATTTTGTGCCTTTGGACTGGCACTATAGATATGCTTCATACATTTTATGGTAAACTAAATGAAATACATAGCAATATAAAATTTTCAATCGAAATAGAACAAAATAAGAGTATTAATTTCTTGGACATTAAGATTACGCGTTCAAATAACCACTTATCATTTAAAATTTTCAGAAAACCGACACAAACGATCGATTCGATTAATAATGACTCCAATCATTATGTTAAACATAAATTTGCAATTTTCCAATCACACATTCATCGTATGCTTACTTTTGGTTTGAGTAATGAAGAGATTATTTCTGAAACTAAGATTTTGAAACAAATTGCTTTTGCAAATAATTTCCACCCTGACATTATTGATAAGCTTATTAGCAGAAAACGTTACAAACTGCAACTGCAAGAAGCATATTCTCAAAATTTAGTTATTGAGAAAGATTTTTTCACATTTTCCTTGCCCTTCCTAGGGAGTATATCTTACAGAGTCAGAAATTTCTTCAAAAACTATAACATTAAAATAGTTTTCAAACCATTGAGTAATTTGAAAAGGGAACTTTGCAAGAAAATTGATACTCAAATTTTGACACATAAGTCTGGGGTTTATAAATTGAACTGTGCTACCTGTAACGCAGCTTACATTGGTCAGACAGGAAGGAAATTCATAACTAGGTTTAAAGAACATGAACGCTGTCTACGACTCGCGTGCGGAAATTCAAGTTTCGCAGAACATTTACTTGATACAGGACATGATTTTAATATTACTAAAGATTTCGAAATTTTACATATACATAAATATGGTTCAACTTTAGACTTTTTGGAGGTTTTGGAAATCAAAAGATTCATTAAAAATAATAAATATTTATGTCTGAATGATCAAACAAATCTAACAACATCAAAATTACACAATGTTTTAATCTAGTTTTTACTTTTCAAAATTTTGTCAATTTGTTTTTCATTGACATATTTTGATTATTTCAAGAATTTTTCACGATATACTCCTATTTTCTACAAATTAATTTATATATTCTATTTTATTTATACAAGTTATACGTTTAACCATCTATCTACGTTTGAAACTTTAGAGCATATTTGAATCCTGTAGTTATATAGTGTGAGTATGATCATTAAATTACATTTGTATTTGTTCCAAATTAGAATTTCAAGCTTTCATGTATCTTCTTGTTTTAGTCTCCCGGTTCTGACGATGGCTACACAGTAGTCGAAACCGGTCAACAAAAATAAAATTTTGAACAGTGTGATACAAGACTTTATTTTTCTTCTAACTTTCAGAACATTAATTAATGATAAAACATGAAAGGTGCATGTAGATAATATTCCACGTGGAGTTATGATGTGAAAAACTTAACATTTGTACACATGAAAATATTTTAAATGTAGTCAGAGTTAAAATAAACCAAGAAATGTCTTCCATCTTACGAAAACCGCTAGGACATCATTTTTCTACTGGTGGAAACCTGTATACCAGTTTTTCATATAAAAAAAAGAACTAAGTACCCCAAGAGACTAATTAGAGTGTTGCAATAATATTTGAATTATATTTAATCAAGTCTTTGTTTCATTATATTTAAGTAGGTTATTGTTAATTTTACTCAAACTCATTGTGTCCGTTTTTACATTATTATTGTTTTCATCTGAATTGATGTGCAGCATCTCTAATGTCAATCTCTTATTTGAGTTTGGTTCAAAATCCATTATTTTAGTTTCGTTGAAGTTGAACTTGTGATTCAACTCTTTTGCGTGTCCCACTTCTGCACATTTTGCTTTCGTCATATTCATTTTGCTCCGACAATTTTTGCTATGCTCATTCAATCTCGTTGATAAATATCTTTTTGTTTGTCCTGTAAATGTGGCATGGGAATCCTCACACGGTATTTTATATATCAAATTTGATTGGTGGATTTTATTTATTTTGGTTTTTAACTCAGTGAACAATTGCCCTACATTTTTTTTCTGCTTGAAACCTATCCGTATTTTTAATTCATTTCAAAACAGCTCTCGTAATTTTCCAGAAACGCCATCTATGTAAATTGATGAGCAGTAGAGGATGCCTACTCTCTCCACTTGTCTAGCGTTGTTTTTTGAATTTTGACATTAATTTATTAGGCTGTTACTTAACCCACAAAGATATTTATTTGGCAGTAGCAATGGTTTGATTTTATTCAAAATCTCTCCATAATATTGCGGGGAGTTGATTTTAATGCCCTGTTAATTGAATTTTGAGCTGTATTCAGTCGGTGCGCTTGGTTTTCTGTACCATGATGTGGTTATGTTACCCTCTTCATCACGTGTGATAGAAATGTCTAGGAACGGTATGGAGTTATTCTGCTTCACTTCTACCGTGAATTGTAAGTGTTCGTTATATCTGTTAGATGCATCCAATGTATTTTGTATTTGGTTTTCAGATACAGCCCATATCAGATCATCCACATATTTCTCAATGAAGGGAAGCCCAAACGGTAATTTTTGCATAACCTCTTCTAGTAAGCAATCCTTCACAATATTAGCCAATACTGGAGATAACGAGGAGCCCATGGCAAGACCAAACGATTGTATGTAGTATTTATCTCCAAATTGAGAGAAATTTTCTCTGATACAGAATTTAATTAGGTCTAAAAATTCTTGCAGTGGTATATTAGTTCTTTGTGCTATGGCTGCCCAATTTGTCTCCATCCCTGCGATCACCAAATTTTCTGGTACATTCGGATATAATGAGATGACATCCAGTGGAATTAACACGTATCCTGTATCAAGTTTTATTTCCGTGATGATACTTTTAAACTCGAATGAATTTCTTACAACATACGTAGTATTTTCTAAGCCTTTTGGAATATTTGCTAGAAATTTTGCGAGATTGTTAGTTGGTGAATTTATACCACTGACTATAGGTCTTAACACGTTCACTGCGGTAGATTATTTTATGTTTTTCCCGATATGCGCTAAGGGACAATTGGTCCTTAAGAAATCTTTCCTAATATGCGGTAAGGGGTTATTTAGTCCCTCAATTCTCGTTCCACGTAACTCCACATATTGGCATGAAACTCAACTAAAATGATGGTTTGAAAGTCGGATAGCTTTCTATAGGTATCTATCTTTACTATACTGACTCAGCAAAAGGACTGATGGTCCCTTATCGCATATAGAGATGACTAAAGTTTGAATTATCATTTTTCCATTTTCAATCAAAGTAAAAATACAATCGTAATAGGATATCACACTCATTTCATAGAAATTGTATTAAATTTTGTAAACTATCAATATGAATAGCTAGCAGAACATAATTATATAGCTCTAAAAAAAATACAAAATTTCAAATTTCAAGGTGAATTTTTTTAAGACAAGACAAACATAACTTGCGATTTTTGGGGCTGTCTGCACAGAAACTATTGTATTTCTTCGCTTTTTTCTTTGTCTCAACACTAGACATTGATTTTCGTAAAGTATTTGCATTCTTGATATCATTTTTTTTTATTCACTCCTGGTTCATCCCATTTCGTGAATAAATGTCTTCATTCAGTTGTTTGTCTATTCAAATTGTGTCTAACTTTAGGTATTGTGAGTAATATTGTGTTACAAACATGAATCAATTTGTATGAATGTGAGGGACGATGAGCCCCTAATCGCAAGGAACCGAATATATTCACAATATACATGCTAGAAGGGACCAAAAGACCCTAACAAAATCAATGAAATATTCAACTAATACACGATATGCTCTTCACAAAGCTACATTTGACGACAAATTCCGCAAAATTTTAACAAAGTTATAGCTTTCGCAAAATAGAAAGTTTGCATGAAATATTGCCGCACTACAGGAAAGTCAAATGAGGGACAAGTAGACCCTTAACGCAGTGAACGTGTTAACGGGTGGTTGTCTTTATGTAATTTGATGAGGCCATATATTCTAGGAGGTCCTGCATTGTTGGTGGAGAGATTATTCCTCACGTTTTTAGTGATGTACTGTTCATCATGTATATTTTTCATCAATTCATTATTCTTATTCTGTATTCGTTAGGTTTGGTCTTGCTGTATAATTCTATAGGTAGTATTGTCCGATAATAAATCATTCATTTTTCCAATGTATGTTTGTTTGTACAATGGCAACAGTTTTATTAGTTTTGTCAGCTTCTAGAATTATGATATCATCTTTATTTTTCAAGAATTGTTTTGTTTTTTGAAATTTCTTACTTAAGTTTTTTGTTGTGTTGTTTTTATTGTCTTTGTTACAGAAATTTGTCATGATACTAGTAAATTGAGATCTCAGCGAGTCTTGTGCTTCTTGATAATCAGTGGTTTGTTAAATGAATTCTACATCTGCTACTAATTCAAAGATAGGTGATTCTGCGGGCTGAAGAGGCATACTAGATTTGGGGTCAAGTGCCAATGTCTCTTCGACTTCTTCCGGGAAAATTAAATTGGTTAGATTCATACACCAATCTTTAATCGCTGTGGTATTAGTATCTGTGATGTGTCTATGCTTTTGAAGGTTATGAAATTCATATATTTGTATATTTTTCTGTTTCAAAGTAAAAAATTGGAATTTTCCCTGCAACAAATCATTTATCTGGTGCCAATGCACAAAGCCAACATTTTGGTGTAATATTTTGTAATGATGATAATATTCTTTTCCAGTAAATCTATCCGCCAACATGCTATTTTAATTTCTAAATTGAGTGTTTGAGTTTTGAAGCTCTTCACTATGTTATTAGTTTGTTTATCTTTCAGCAAAATGTTGTTCAGACATTCAAAATTATTAGTTCTTTGTTTACAAAAGGTTTCGATTTGCTTACATCTTGATAAAAAAAAAAATTTGATTAATTGCAGCTGTCAGTTTAGTATTCAGGTCTAAAATTTGTTTTAGGTAGTACTTAGCCAGGTCTCCGTAGAACCTGGTGCATTCAAAAATGATGTCTCTGGTGTGTGGAAAATTGTGTAAGCTATGTGGGTAGCACACTCATGCGTAGAGATGAAAATATGTAATTCTTGACTGGAAATTTGATGAGAAGAAAAAACTTCTGGAATGCAGTCAATGGAATTTATTTTTATTTTCCTATTTCTACTAGTTTCGACACCACTTGTGTCATCCTCGGGTGATGTCGATGAAGGGGTGGACTTGAATTTGTTACTATTCAATAGAATCTTAGAAATCATTCCATACGTATTTTTTCTTTTTTCAATCCGTTCAGCATTTCGCGAAATATTTTGGTGATACGGGTGGTCAGAAATGTTTCCCCCACTTTGCAGTAGAATAAGTTTACCTTATGACTTAGAATAGAAATAATAATTAGTGTTGTATCTGCATTCATATAATAAATAAATTGTACATCAAATAAAGTTTTTTAAAAACTAAGTTGCTGAATAAAGAAACATATCTTATATATATATATATATATATATATATATATATATATATATATATATATATATATATATATATATATATATATATAAGATATGTTTCTTTATTCAGCAACTTAGTTTTTAAAAAACTTTATTTGATGTACAATTTATTTATTATATGAATGCAGATACAACACTAATTATTATTTCTATTCTAAGTCATAAGGTAAACTTATTCTACTGCAAAGTGGGGGAAACAAAAGTAAAGTGTCAGCATATTTATATGTGTGGCCGTGAACTGAGGGCAATGTAACTCCTCCCTTCTTAGAATGAGGCACCCCCTGGAAGATGTATTCCTTCGTTATGATCGGGTGGATTTGAACTGGCCTTTGACTGTCTTCTTTGGATCCATTTCTTCAAAATCCATGCTAACAGAATTATCAGTCCTACGTAAAGGATAACTGTCCAAACACTAGGCACATGAATTAGTTCAAATTGTTTATCATCATTATTAATCACATCCATATTATTAACTGGGATATCTTCTAACTTCAAGGTTTTCAAATTAATTGAAAAATTACTAATTTTTAAATTTGGAATACTAAAATTCAAATTGCTTATAAGAAAAGGCTTGCCGTACGTCTCTTCCAAAAACTGCAATTTCTGATTTTTAAAATAGATCTCGCAATTGTTTTCCTGGATCAAATAAACTCCCATTAAAGATTTTATTTCTGTACTTTTTAAACATTTAATCATAATTTTTTCTTCTTCAGGAAATATTCCAAGATATTGGTTAATCTCTGGGATAATTTCGATGTGATTGGATTTCATATTAATTCTGGTATAATGGCACTGGCTTGATGATCCGTGTGTTAAGACTTGTTTTTCACAAGCTGTATTGCTTGGGTGGAATTGGCTAGGGCATTGGTATATTTTACCTCGGATACAAATGTCGCTTAGTGGTCTTATTTCGTCATCATTCGATTTGAGAAGATATTTATAATTAGGAATAATGGTTACGAATTCTGTTTTAATTTTTGTAGGTAATGAGTGCAAGTAATAAAGTTCAAATTCTTTATCGAAATTAATAGGAATTGAAATAAAGTAATTAATTTTTTCGTTCATTATAGAACAACTAATTCTTGACATTGATTCGAATTCTAAAATATTCTCATATTTTAATTCTGCAGGTAATTGATTACCATAATGGGCTGAAATTTTCTGTAACTCATTATATAACTCTTCCGGTTTTATAATACTTGGATGTAACGTCTTCAATTTACAAAAGGCAACTGAATTTTCAATATCTTGTAAAATGCTTAAAATTGTATTATACATGATCACTAATTGATTATACACATCTTTAATAAACAATATCTCTTCCAATGAAATTTTTGCTTGAATTATGTTATAAATTTCAATTATTTTCAATTCTAGTACCAGTTCATTATGTTTGATATCCTGTATTGTTCTATTGAAGCTATTTATCATTTGTGTATTTACTGAATATCCTTGATTCAATTGACTTTGTAATTTATTCTGATTTTTCTCTAGGTGATTAAGGATTTTATTGAACCTATCGCCATCTTGTGCGTCCAGATTTCCTGTAATGAACTTCATAACACTTCCCAAACCATTTACTAACCCTCTTCTATTTCTGGATGATTTTGAGTGAATTTTGATACTATTAATTTTATCATATATATTCAACTGGACGTACTGGATTATTTTATCATAATTATCTAATTCATGTTTAACTGCGGTATTATTTATAACTGCTCTGCTGATATTCTCATATTGATTATTCAATTTTTCATATTCGATGTAAAGCGGCGTCAAATCATAATAATGAACAAATGTATGCACGGATTTCTCTAATTTTGCTGGTCCAAGATTGATTGGAATAAGGCCTATGTTTTCGGTAATGTTACTTATTTGAAATCCTTGTGTGATCCCGAACAACCTGGAATAATTTTAAAATCGTAAGTCTTTTTCTTAGGTCTCTTTATGTTAGAAAGATGTATTTTAGATGCAGTATTTCCATGCTTAGCTATGATTCTCGCGGTTTTAAATTTTGGGTTGATTTCACTTATTCGCTCGGGTTTATATTTATTCTTTGTTTTTTGTTGTTTTTGTTTGTTCTTCACGTATACTACTTCGTCAATTCTTTCAGGTAAATCTTCGCGATTGGAATTATGTTTATCGATGACCGTTTCCTTATTCTGTTGTATTTTCTGGTTAATTTTTTGATACAATAATTTCATTTTATTCCTATGTTCTGTTATATAATTATTAATCAACTGTTTTTCTAATTCCATATTAAAAGGGGACTTTGAATCAATATGTCCAGATATTATTTCTGTTGGCTTCAATTTAGTCACTGAATGAATAGTATTGTTGTATGCTAGTAGGGCATAGTTCACTTTGGATTCTATGGCCTCATCTTTATATTCTTTTTGATTGTTAAATAATCTGATGTGCTCAATTAGGGTTGAGTGGAAACGTTCAATGATACCATTACTGTCAGGATGTTGTGAGCTAGTAAAATGAATTTTTATTTTGTGAATCTCTAATAATTCTTGTAGAACAGAATTTTTAAACTCCAAACCATTATCTGAAACTATTTGTTCAGGAAGTGGATGGTGAGTGAAATATTTCACTAGTTTATTCACAATTTCGATACCTTGAGCGCAATTTAACTTATATGCTTGAGCATACTTAGAAAATGCGTCTATTATTGTAAGAAATTTTGTATTATCCAGAGTAATACTGTCAATGTGAAGTATTTCAAAGGGCTTTGTCGCTGTAGGTGTTATATTGAATTTTAATTTTAAAGGAATCCTGTCATACTTTGATACTTGACAAATTTCACATTGATTTATATAAGTTTGTACTGATTCACGTTGCTTGGGCCAATAATAAATTTGCTTTATTTTTAAAACTGTTTCATCGATACCTCGGTGATTTGTTTTACTTTCATGATAATTTTGAATTATCTGTTTAATTTCGTCCTCCTCTGTTATATCTAATAGTTTTGTAGTACATTTGACCATTTGAATTTCCGAATTCTTGAAATAATTTTGAATAACTGTACTAAACTTTTCATATAATGGATCTTCAAAAAATAAATGATATTTCACTTTCGGTACAACGAACTCCTTAATAAATTTAATCATCTCTTGTTCTTGATTGTATTTTGAAAATTGTACTAAAAATTTTTGTTTATTTCCGAATAATTTTAAAATTTTTGGTTCTGCCGGGTTGTGTTCGACTTCACAAATTATTATCTGATTTTTTCCTATATTGACGGGGCGCTCTACTATTGGAATCCCAACTATTGGATTTTCTATATTCGAGTGTACAGTATTATCGTCTTCGTCTGAAATATTCTCTTGTGAATTATCGTTATTTATATTTTCAATTGATCTATCTAATTCAACTATCATAGATTGTGAATCATTTCGGACATTCTCTAAATCTTTATTAAAATCTTCCATGTATTTGAAAAAAGCATCCGTGTTATCTGCTTCATTAACATTTAATTCACAAACAGGAAAAGTATTAGATCTCATTTTTATGTAAACAGATATCATCACGTCTGTTTTCTGGAATATAAACTGAATCATGGGTTTTATTTCTTCCCATCTTGATTTGTCTAATCCGCAAGATATCCGTGGGATACTGAGATTTTTAATATTTTTGTGTAAGCAGAATTTTTTCAAATTAACTAAAGCTTGAAATAAATCTTGATAGGAGGGTTTTTCAAAATAATGATTTTTTGTTACTAAATATATTACGAATCTATTTGCGTCTTTAAAATGAATTAACTGATGTAATTTTGGTTGTTTTGATTTTAAAATTTCAATATTATTATACTTGGTAACAAATTGTTCTGCAATTCCTGAAGACATTTTTAAATCTTTACTTACACAATGGGCTAAACTGTCAGAAGGAGGTGCGTCAAATAAATTACCGTTTATTTCTCTAATATTATCATAAGTTATGGTTTTCTGTTTATATTCTAAATAATTTTGATATTCATGTAAAATTTTATTTTCTTGAAATTTTGAATCTTCCGTTTCGGAATTACCAGGAATTCTGCTTAATGCGTCTGCGTTAGTATTCAATTTTCCTTTTTTATACACAATTTCGTAATCGAATTCTTCAAGTTTCAGCCTCCATCTGATTAATTTCTGACTGCATTGTTTTAGGGAAAATAACCATTGTAGCGGTCTATGATCTGTTATGATGGTGAATTTCCGACCGAATATATAAGGGCGAAAGTATTGTGTAGACCAAACTATAGCTAATAGTTCCTTTTCGATGGTTGAATAGTTTGATTCGGAATCGTTTAATGTTCTACTTGCATATGCAATAGGTTTGTCACTACCTAGTGGTCCTTGTGAAAGTACAGCCCCTATAGCTACGTTACTCGCGTCGGTCGTAAGATTGAATGGTTTTGTAAAGTCAGGGTATTGTAGGAGTGGCTCGTTAGTCAATAAATTTTTACAAATTTGGAAACATTCGACGTATTCTGGATTGCTGATATTTATTTCTGCGTCTTACTTTAGACATTTAGTGAATGGTTTCGTGATCTTCGCGAAGTCTTTAATAAATTTCCTGTAGTAACCTAATAGTCCTAAAAAGCCTTTTATTTGTTTCGTGGTTCGGGGTATAGGATAATTTTGGATAGCAGAAATTTTGTCGGGATTAGGTCTAACACCTTCTGGAGTAACGATATGTCCAAGATAGGCAACTTCTTTCTTTAAAAATTCTGATTTGTCTATTTGAATTTTGAAATTTGATTTACGTAATCTATCAAAAACTAATTTTAAATTTTGCATATGCTCTTCTAGGCTAGTACTGAATATTATAATATCATCAAGATATACTAAACATTTCTCGTTCGTTAATCCTCTCAATATATAATCCATTACTCTTTGGAATGTGGCAGGTGAATTGCGCAATCCAAAAGGCATTCTAAGAAATTCGTAATGACCACCTTCGATGGTAAACGCGGTTTTTGATATGTCATCTGGATTCATTTCAATTTGGTGGAATCCCGACGCTAAGTCTAGCGTGGTGAAATATTGACAACGACCGAGTTTGTCCAATAGGTCAGTTATATTCGGCAATGGATATTTATCGCCTACGGTCTTCTCGTTAAGTTTTCTGTAATCTATGACAATGCGCCATTTGCGTTTTCCTGAGGCGTCTAATTTTTTGGGGACAATCCAAATTGGGGATGACCAAGGAGAGTTAGATGGACGGATTATATCTTGACTCAACATTTTTTGGATTTGTGAATTAATTTCTTGTTTGTGTATTTCCGGATATCTATAAGATTTTGTATATATCGGAATTTTGTCTTTCGTTTTTATGCTATGTTTTATTTCATTAGTAAACGTTAATTTATTTGTTTCCAAGTGAAATATATCTGAATATTGTTTAATTAATTTTGATATAACATTTTTTTCATATTCGTTCATATGGTCAGTTCTGATCTTAGAAATGTCAAATTTAATTTTTTCGGTTTTAAAATAATTATAATTTGGGCTGCAATAATAATTAAATTCATCTAAACTTGTTACATTCAAAGGTTTCAATAATTTCAAGGATAATATTGTATCCGTCGGGTTTATTACTGAACACAAAGCATCATAATCTTTTACTAAAGTTACACATTCTGGAATTATTAAATTTTGTAATTTCAATTGTGGTATTAAAACATTACCTTCTTTCACATTTACTTTCACATTAATTATTTTCTCAGACTTTGGTTCTATTTTTGTAGATGTTATACAATTGCAGTTATTATTATTCTGTAAATATTGTATTTTTATTGAACAATTTGGGGTTCTTATCTCATTCCGGTTTATGTCTATTACAGCTTTTAATCTTTTTAAATTATCCATTCCTAATAATAAATCAAATTTATCATGGAAATCAAAAATGTGATACTTTAGCATAGGATTTTTGACTTCTTTAATATTAAAAATTTTTGAAACTGGCACAAGGGTACTGAATTGTTCAATTGAGGTTCCATGTGCAGTGGAAATTTGAAACGGATCTCTGAAAATTTTATTTTTGAAGTACTTTTCAGCAATTTTTGGTTTAATGAAAGATCTCGTACTTCCTGTATCTATCAAAACTTTCATTTCATTTTCAGGGAATACAATATAGGGTAAATTGTTTAGTGAGTTTGTCAAGTTCATTAATTCAAGTCTGGGTATAGTTCGATTTCCGAGGCTTCTTCTACTAAAAAATCATTGCTGGGCAATTCGTGCTCAAAACTTTCATTGCAAAACTCGATATTTTCTTGCACATTAGAATTTTCAATTTGATTTGTGTCTTCTGAATCGATATTATATAATTCTTCTACAATTACATTTGGTCTGTTCTGACTTTGATAGTTGTGAAATGGTCTGGAGGGACCAGCTCTTTGTTGAAGACTTGAATTTCGAGTGGAGATGCTCATTGGTGTAGGTTTTTGATAATTTGGATTATACATTGGGCTTCGATGTACTTGAGTAGGCTGTTTTGGCTTCATTTGATTTGTCTGATTGAAGTTATATCTATTAACCATTGGTCTATTCGGGGTATTATTTGTATTACGATTAAAATTGAAATTAAGAGGTGGTTGTGGTTTCGGATTGAATTTTTGAGCTATTGGTTTTTGAATAAATTTTCTGTTTGTATTACTGTCGAACTGAAAATCGTTCGTTAACATATTCAAAGCTGAATTTAAATCTTCAGGATTTTTGGCTCGCATAAGCTGCCCGATAGGTTCTTTTAACCCTCTTAATAGAATGCGTAATGCATAACCACGAAAATATGAAATTAAAACAGCTGCTTCATGATTTTGTAAGTGAGTTGACAAATATGATGTCTGTAAATTCAACAAATGTTGTAATTTTTGGTAAAATTCAAATACATTATCATTCTGCCCTTGCTTAAGTTCAGACATTTCGATATTTAAAGTGAATAAATCCCGTTTGTCTGCGTATGTATTTACTAAAGCCGATTTTAATGATGCCCAATTGCTTATTGTGCTACTAGAAATATTAACGGCAGCTTCACCTTTTATTTTTGAAAGTATCGTTGACATCAGATATTCGTTCTGAAAATCGTTTACATCCACAGTGTTATAAAATTTGTTAACTAGTTTCTCGCAAATCTCTAGAAATCTAGGAAGTAATTCTCTCTCGCCATGAAATTCGGGGATCATGTCAAGATATTCTTTTCTAAGGGCTGGGGATTGTGAAACAGATACTTGAGCTTGTGCTGTCGCCATTTTTGGAATATTGTTTAAAATCGGTTTCTTAAGAATATTAATTTTTGGAATTTGGTTTTTGGGGATTTGTTCAATATCTTCTAAATCGAATGAGTCTGAATCTGATTCTGAACTCTCAGAGTTATATGATTGACCTCTAAAAGACATTAATTTGTACTCACAGTAATACCAGTAGCGCCTTCATGTGCATTGAATGGCTCTGGGACATCGACGTGGGCTCGGACCTTGGTGCTGCGGCTTCCGACGATGTGTTGTCCTGAAGTTGAAGATGTTTTACCGGATTCGATGTTCGTTCGAATGGGGTAGACTTCGGTTTTCTTCTTGGACGATTTGTGTTGCTGGAGATATCTTCCGATACACGTAATTTGCTCGTGACGGAAATTATTATGTTCGTGATAGCCAATTAAGTTACTAGAGTAAGCCAAGTTATATACTTTAACTTGTTTTTGGCTATCCTACCGACTGCGCCAGATATGTTTCTTTATTCAGCAACTTAGTTTTTAAAAAACTTTATTTGATGTACAATTTATTTATTATATGAATGCAGATACAACACTAATTATTATTTCTATTCTAAGTCATAAGGTAAACTTATTCTACTGCAAAGTGGGGGAAACAAAAGTAAAGTGTCAGCATATTTATATGTGTGGCCGTGAACTGAGGGCAATGTAACTTATATATATATATATATATATATATATATATATATATATATATATATATATATATATATATATATATATATATATATATATATATGTTGTAAGTTCCAGTTTAGCTGAATCGAATAAGCTTTATTCATAAAATAAATAGAATACATACATATTGTTCCATAATAATAATTCTGTCAACTAAAACATTAGATGATATGTGGATCATAGAGTCTGCAAACAAAGAAGTCCGAAGTTCAGGAAGTCTGTGGAAAACAGAGATATGAGTAAATCATACTCAAGAAATCATGACTGAAATAAAGGACACAAATATAATCATTCTCGCAAGCAACCCTGAGAAAACAGGAGTTGGTATGAAGTACAACTTCAAGAGAAGAGAAACACCTCACTTCATGCTGTCCACAGGCATCTATTTGAAACTGAGTTCCGTTCCACGCTAAGCGTGAATATGCGAAAAACCTTGCTCCACATCCAGAGGATGTGAATCTGCGACACTTGCAAACTTTCGTGAAGTGATCTGCGAGGCCATAGGAGAAAGAGTTGAAGCCAAGTTGAAGCTCAGTCTCCGCCGCCTCACCCAAAGATATGCAACCAAATCGCTGCGCACCTCCTGATTGAACAATAAAGAGGACTGGAGGGCACCCATGGCCACGGATTATACCAGTGCATCGTTGAGAACAACTTGGCTGATCGTTTCCTCACCGTGGTGATTTCCAGGAACACTCCATCGCTGGGCACCTCCTGATTAAACACTAAAGATGGCAGGAGGGCACCGCTGGCCCTGGATCATACCAGTGCATCGTTGGAAGCAACTTAGCTGATCGTTCCCTTATCGTAGTGAATTCTAGGAACACTCCATCGCTGGGCACCTCCTGATTGAACACGTAAGATGGCAGGAGGGCACCGCTAGCCCTAGATTATATCAATGCATCGTTGGGAGCAATTTAGCTGATCGTTCCCTCACCGTTGTGAGTTCTAGAAACACACCATCGCTAGGCACCTCCTGATTAAACACTAAAGATGGCAGGAGGGCACCGCTGGCCCCGGATTATACCAGTGCATCATTGGGAGCAACTCAGCTGATAGTTCCCTCACCGTAGTAAGTTCTAGGAACGCTCCATAACAAAGAATAGAGGGATGGCAACACATTAACTCAATCGCTTAACACTCAACATCATACTCAATAACAACAATAGCAATACTCAAATGACATGATATTTAGAATAGTCAACCATGGATAACTCACCGCGAATATCAATATGATATTCGGCATAAGCACTGCAATAATAATGTTTATTTCCCAAAAGATCACAAATACAGTAATATAAGGTGTGTCAAAAAAAGCAATTACATATTATACAAAGAATTCATCTACTGAGTAAAAACTATGTTTCAACAGAAAATTCTTAATATTAGATTTAAACATAGATAATGTTTTGCAAGATTTGATTTAAATTGCTAATCTATTGAATACTGAGCATCCCATATGATATGGATTGTTTTCGTAAAGTGTTGATCTATGAACATTTATTACATAGTTTTCTCTGTTTCTTGTATTATATTGATGAAAATTTGTATGTTTTTTGAAGTTACAATCCGTATCCTTAAGTTTATATACAAATATTGCTAATTGGTATACATACATACAAGGTACAGTTAGCAATTTTTCTTTCTCAAACACATGTCTACAAGACATATTATATTTTATTTTAAATATGTTCCTAATAACTTGTTTTTGTAGAATAAAAACTCGTAGAATATTAGTTGAGTTCCCCCAGGAGATAATACTCTAATTTATTATAGAACAAAATTTTGCATTATAAATGTTTTTATTACATTTAGACTTGATATGTCTGCAAGTCTTCTTAGTGCATAGCAAAGAGGGGCTAGTTTTTTACAAATCGTCTCTACTTCTAGATCCCATTTAAGATTTTCTTTGAGATTTAAGCCCAATAACTTTGAAGTAGTAACTTGTTTTATAGATTTGTTGTTATTCTTTATCAACAAGCTCTTATTGTTACTACTGGCTTTAAAATTCATGCTGGTTGTCTTTTCTTGATCGATCGATAAATTCAACGTATTAAACCAAGCACATAAATTATCCAGAATACCATTAACAGTAGTTATCAAACTATTTTCTGATTTTGAATAACATATATACGATAAATCATCAGCATATGATCCCGAGTTGACTAATTTGTGTATATCATTTAAATAAATTATGAACAAGAGAGGCCCTGAGACTAAACCTTGCGGTACGCCTCGAGTCACTGTTACATACTCTGATGAACTATTCACAACAGAAACAAATTGTTTTCTATTGATGAGGTATGATTCTGACCACTTAAGACAGTTACTATGAAATCCTAAGCTTTCTAACATATACAGTAATATCTTATGAGTCACTGAATCAAAAGCTTTCGACAGATCTATCATAACACTTAGGATAATATTTCCCTTATCAACATTTGTGTATATTTCATGTAATATTGTTACTAGGGACTTTGTGTACTTTTTGCTCTAACAAACCCATGTTGTCTATCAACTATCATTTAAATACCATGAAGGAAAGAAATCAATCTAGATGCAAAACATTTTTCAAATATTTTATGGAAAACAGATACAAGTGAAATTGGTCTATATTTACTCAACATATTTTTATCTCCTTTTTTGTATACAGGTATCACTTTTATTATTTTTAAATATTCAGGAAAACAACCTTGTCCAAAAGATGAGTTAATAATGTATAATAAAGGCAATATAATATTTATAAAGCAGTTTTTGATAACATTCGAGCATATTTCATCAGCACCATGAGAGTAAGAATTTTTTAAACTTAGTATTATGTTTTCTAATTCATGAGGTGTAACAGGTTCTAAGAACAAAGATTTGTGATTACGACTGCACATCATGTGTAAATCCAAGATATTATAACTAGCTGTAGATACATTGTTCGCATTGTTACAAAAGTAATTATTGAATCAGCAATTTCATCTGAATCTGTAATTATGTTGTTGTAAAACAAGACTAAAACAAGACTGAAAGAAACAGTTATTTCAATTTTTAATAGTATAAAAAATATCCATAACATATGTATATATATATATATATATATATATATATATATATATATATATATATATATATATATATATATATATATATATATATATATATATATATATATATATATATATAGATATATATATCTGATTCTTAGTTATAGGAGATCTACATTTTGTAAAATCACTATTTAGATTTTAGATCTAAGATTCAAATAGTGGGAAGTCCCTTCACCAACAATATAGTTATTGAACTCAATATTGATTACATAAAACTAAGATTGATTATTGATAATCAAAATACACCCATAATAATTAATTCTGGAGATCTCCAAGTATTTGCTCTCTTAGAATGTATCGCTTGATTTTTCCTCTTGTAGTTTTCGGTATACTATCCACAAATTTCACTCCTCCTCGGAGATGGTAAGATCTGGACAATTGCTCTATAATTATACAAATGTCTGATAAATATTATTCGTACAGAAGTTCTACACCAGTTAATGAAGATTGAATTGTGTGATTTGTGAGAATGAGTCAGAACATGAAGTTTTATACCTATGAGATGCTTCCATATCGTTCAAGATATTACTTACAAATAGAAATAATAGCGAGTGATCTAATTTCTCAACGGTGTGAGAATTACACAAAACTATGGACAATCCTCAAAATTTCACGTTTTTATCCTATCTTCCTGATATTCAATTTAAATTTTTTTCATCTTACCTTTAATATATTCAACAAAATCTTCTTCTTTAGCACTTGCTCCGTCTTTTAATTTTATACAAGCTACTGGAACTTCCCCTTTCTCATTTGGGATTGTAATCACTCCGACTTCTACTATTTCAGGATGCAGCATCAATTGGTCTTCAATTATTGACAGGGATACCTACAGAAACCAAAATGATGGAATGAGTACAATGACTGATTAATTTTTTCCCAAGATGTGATTTTCATATGACTTGGCTCACGTCTCGAGCCTCAGTGATGTGAAAAGTATATATGCCAGATTTCAAGAAGATTAAATGATATTTAGGGGCTGCACACATTGATTACTTTCATCTCAAACTATAGTGAGATTTCTAATACTGAAGTGCTTTGTACCAAATGGCTTTGCATAATTTATTTTCAATTTTTTGCAGATGATTGAAGTTGAGAATGAGAACTGAAAGAGAAATTTGGTTGCTAGAAACGATGCCTAGCGGTGAGCTCTCAGAAATTCAGTTTCCTTCAGATTAACAAATACTTTTGGTTTTCATTCACCACCACAAGAAATTGGAAGAAACGCTCTAGGTACTGAGCTACAAGAAGTGTGGAAAAAGCAAACATCTCTGTTAAGACAGAGGAAAGTATCCTTGCTGGTATGCAGAAACTCCACAAAGAATATCAAAAACTAGTCAAAGAGAAATCGAGGAACATGGATAAAGCAATGGCAGATTTGAAAAGGTGATCTTGTCGAGTTATTTGACATTTCCCGAAAAAAATTCTCAGGCCACAAAGAGAAGATCGTATGGGCTCGTCATTGAGTGGAAGACAAGGTTTTTGCCTCGAAGATAGGAGGACAGTGTACATAAAACAATCAAAATTATTCATATAAGAACGAGCATCACCAAACTATCGCAGAAATCAATAAGGCAGTTATACTGGAAGACTCATCTTCATCATTAGCACCTGGTGACGAAGAGATCAAGTTTTCGCTTCAAGCAACCCGGATTGGAACCTCTTAATCAGGCACTCACGTCTACTTGAAATCGAGAACTGCTTTCTATTTCACAAGCAAGTACTTTATTCATAGCTTCTGAAAAAGGCCTTAGTCATGATGTTTCAAAAATTTCTATATCTTCAGCCATCGTTTACCGATCAATAGAGATAGAATGGTGAATAAAATAGAGGAGTAACTCTTTGAAAATCCTCCTTGTTTGTTCTTGTATTGGGATAATAACTGTTGTCCTCAGTTGCCCATGAGAGTATCAAAACTTGAAAAGTTAGAGTTGCAGTTCTAGTGACCGGCAAAGATTTTGAGAACTTGTTTTTTTGATACTATAGCACTGATTCAAGAGGCATGCAGTTAAATTGAGAAGGAAATCGGATGAGCTTTGTTGTGGTTGACTTGCTTTTATCACATCCATGAACTTATGTTGTGATATACCATCAAGTGGTTCTGACATCCAGATTCCTCGAAATTTCTTAAGTCTGTGGGCTTTACTTGATAAGAAGTCATATAGGACAATGCTGGATGAGGGAAGTGCCGTCCAAGGATAACTAGTAGAACAACGAGTGATGATGGTTGACTATATCCAGAATGTCCTTAAAGACAGATGTCATCCAAGAGATGACTACAACGAGTTATTGCAACTCTCTCTCTCTGGTATCTAAAACGTTGATTCGAGAGGCATGTATCAGAATTGAGGAGGAACTCGGATGAACTTTGCTGTTGTTGGCTTGCCGTCATCACATTCATTAACTTATATTGAGAGCAATGTTATAGAATTTCCAAAATTTTTTCCAGCTGAATTTTGAAATTTATTCTCTGTCTTTGATAAGGTTTCTATTTTTTGTATATTGTTTCCCAATTTCTGTGTCTAAAATTGTGAATATTTATCTCTATCACTTTTGATAATTTTTTTTTTGAGACTTGATTTCATTCAGTTGTTTTTTTTTCTTGTTCTTCTTGTCTCTTCATCACTGATTCATTATATTCTTTGTGGTAGACTGCTCTTTATTCTGTTATCCTTTGATAAGTTTTGAGTTGGAAGATATGCAGAGAAAAAACCTTGGCTAATCATTTTTCGATTTTTGAATGTTTTTGCTCTGATTTTGACGAGTAATTGAATTAATTATTCATTCATCTTACTGATTTTCGATTATCTCCAAGTTATTTGAATATTTAGTTTCAGTGCCAATACAGTGAAACAATATTGGGAAAATGTGGTCAAATAATTCTATTTAGTGTAACTTATAGGAATGAGGGCGAGGTAATCTTTGGTTTATTAAGAGTAACTAGGAAAACAGGCATGGAACGCAAGGAGGCTTCAGGAATCACCTCCAAGATATGCTCACACTCTCTTGAGTTTTTGAAAAATATACATCCAACTACCGGATATTGTATATCAGAGGCGCAAAGGTAGGTGATTTAGAAAACTATTTCCACTCGTAGGACTTTGTAGGGGATTTCTTATCGTCACGATGATCACGATTATTGGAATACTACAGGATTCAATTAACAAGAAGAAAGTTGATTCATACGTGGTTAATTCGTTTGTAGTTTTATTTCCAAATGGATCGAATGAAAAACACAAACAGATATTTGCCCTTAAACAGTTGCCAATTCATTATACATACCTGCGCAATACATGTTCCACTAATATTTATGGATAATTCTTCACTAATTCTTAAAAGAAAAAATTTATTTCAATATTTGTCAATCTGGAACTTGCAATACATGAATTAAAACAATATGTTTGATCCATAATAAGACAATTAGAAATTCATACTCAAGAGTTTTGCTATATCACTCTGGATCCCAATTTCGCTCTACAATGGTATTTATTATTCACTATAATATAATTTTAGTCTAACGAAATAGTGGATAGTTATCAATTGAAAACTATTGCTTTAATAAACCTGCTTCATTCCATTAATGCCATCAATGTTTGCCGATAATGGTTATATAAGCTTGCATTCTAGCTATGAGCTATCAGGTAATGATAATTCATTAGAGTATTACAAATATTATGCAATTTCTCATTACTTATTGATAAGTAACTATTCTGAAGTAAAATATACTCCCAATCAGTTGATTGCATACATATTTACTCATAATCTTCACAAGTATTATCGCATTTCGCAACTTCCAAGAGGTCGGAACATCCATATTTTCCAACTTCAATAACACTTTCAAGGATGGAAAATGACAGATCTATCTCGTGGACGAGAAATAATGCAGGATTGCTTGCATGACAGTCATAAACCTCCGTTAAAATAAGATAATCAGTGCTTTCAGAAATATCAGTGATACTTAATAATTATGATGAGTCATCAATCAAACTATCAATAGGGGCAAGAGGTGTTTTATCAATTCATTTGATAAGTTTTCATAATATGAAATTATAAACTACCGGCCTCCGCATCTTTCAGATAACGTATTTTACGGCTTTTTTTCACTTTCTCGATCTATATAATAGATAATAGGACGAGAGGTGAAGCCCTGGTTCTTAATTGAAAGATTTTACTTCCGCTATCGACTGGTACCAGTTGCATTCGTGAGTTCTATCACGGAAGTTGCGTCGAAAAACTTGACTAAGATTGGCTTTTATTGCGACACTTAGGACAGGATCTTGCATTTATAAAGTCTGATATACTATTGATCACTAAATATCTGATCGATCCATATCAAATTTGGTCTTGAGTCTGATCTCGATGAGACACTATCAATATAAATAATGTGAGTGATATTTCTTGGGATTTCAGAAAAATAATTCAATTTAATCTCTTTTCTGCTTCACAGATTCGGCTGCCATCCTCAAAAGCGCTACAATTTAATTCATCCTACTACAACTTATGTGTATGTGAAAGTCAGAAATACTTTGTACCTTTTCCTATTTCCAAGGTGGCAGTAGGAAATTAAAAAAGGTAATGTTTCTTCACTATTTGGTAGCAAAAACTTAATGTACTGCAGATTGACACTAAATTTGAGTAATGGAATATCCCACCTTGAAAGTGAAGATCCAGGCTAGCTATTAATAAGGGCACCAGAAATATTTTACCTGAAAAATAGGAAATGGGCGCCACTCCCAGGAAATGATCGAAGGAGAAAAAGGTACTATTCTGGGAGACAATAGCGACAGCAAAAAAGAAATAAAGCATAGACGTCGAAATCAATTATGAATAAAATTATTATTAATTTAAAGCAAAGAATTCCAAAAATTATAATTCAAAAAATTTGTAACTTACGAAAATGATTGAAGCTATTATACAAAAAAAGTCTCACTGCAACAGCCAAAAGGGAACTGGAGAGCACGGCACAGACGTTCAAAATTACGTTACAAAAACTAGCTAAATATCCTCTTCAGGCGGAACTCAAGACTAGTATCGGCAGAGAAGATAGATGTCGAATTGGTAGCCACAAAAACAACGTCAGACAAGAACGTTCCCTGAATTAAGTAAAGTTGATCTTGCGTCTTATAGGGTTTGATAAATACCCAACGGTCCTTGAAGGTGTTGAGGTTGGCCGTGCGCTTGGTCGTCAACTTCGGGAGATATTAATGTTCTTCTTCATTTCGTAGACGTGTTGATATTTTTCTTAACTTGAAGTTGGCCAAAAACTAGTCTCAAGTGGCCACTGGTCCCTAAGATTCCTAGCAGTTTACACTGAGAACAAACAACCCAACCAGTATCCAATTCAACTGAAACAGAAGGTTGTTAAAAAAAAATTGGAGAGCTCTCTTAAAACGTGAAGCGTTAAACTTGAATGAATAAATTTAGATTCAAATTGAAAAACGGATAAACTGTAAATTTAGTAAAAGTTGAATAAAATAATCAGTCAGTTATTTATTTGTCTGATTTTAAATGGTGCACTAAATATTTTACAAAGTAAAAAAAGTACGCTGAGCATTAAAGAGAAGAAAAAACAAGGAAAATACAAAGTCTAGCAGAACAAGAAAAAGGATTTATAAGCGACGAGTCGATAAATTTACGAACGTGGTTCGTTACTAAAATAAATGGATCAATCTTCACAAACTCGTAGGATTTTCCAGCTTAAAAACGGGAACTAAAGCCCACAACAAAATATTTTAAGCTCTGGAAACGAAAAAACTACACAAACAACGTAAGAAACTAAACTACGAGTTGTTGAATGACAAATCCGCAACGCGTTGGATCCAAAATATAGTTAAATTATGTATTATCAACCACTTTCACCAATCATTCATACATCACACATACTTAGGTGAGGAAAGGTGAAGAGAGGAACGAAGATAGCCACAAATCTCGTAGGTTCTATTACTTCGAGTGTATATATAAAAAAAATCGCGTATCACCGAATCGATATCCGCCTGATCGCGTTTGGTAGTAGAAAAAAATTTAAAACAGAAATACAAAAAAACCGGTAAATTACAAAAAAGAATGTCTACTCTTGTAGACGGAATAATATGGTGAACTAGGGCAGGTAGCAACTAGAACATGTGTACGAAACACTATCAATAGTAATGATTATCAAAACTAATCTGAATATAAAACATCAGAAATAGTTGAACGAATCTTCCCGAAGAAGGACAACAAACAATAATAACCTCCCTAAGAGGAAAAGACCAGCTCATTCGACCGGAACGGCTATTGCCTACGCTATTGTAAAATTTAGAAAAAATAAATTTAGAACAAAAATATCAATTTGGTATAAAAGTTTCAAGGTAGTAAAAAGGTTTTGAGCACAAGAAACTAACAAAGAACTAAGGATGAAAGAGATAAATTTGGAAGATAAAAGGTTAACCACGCGGGTCGCCTCAAACGAAATCACTAGCAAAAATAATACTAGATTTGGAATAACGTGAATAAAAATAATAAACGAAATACTTACAAAATCATAACACTGATTTTAATTGAATAAAATAATCACAAAATTTAGAACAACACGAAAAATCACAAGACCGCTCAAAAACAGCCCGTCTGCAACAACGGCTCAGACGAAAGAGCAAGAACCAGACGCGCATACTCCCTAAGTTAGCGCTTCAATCAAGTGTCATACGCACGTACTATTTTACAAAATTGGTGCGAATCTGTTACATAGATGGCGACATGGGTATGCAATGGGAAAACAATTGTACAAAAAAAAGACGTCAGACGAAATTTTTGTAACAACTTACAAAGGAATTATTGTTTGAAAAATTGAACTCATACATTTGTTCAAAATAATTTTATCGTGTAATAACTGGGACAGAGGATTTCTGCCCTTTTGTCAATTGCCACAGCCAACATTTGTGGAAGACGTTGGCTAAATGCGTGCTAATAATCATGCGTGCACGCATTGCTAGAAAATACAAATTGACACTGGTAGAACATTTTTGATAGTAGTGTCAAACAATTAAAAATATGCATCACGCAAGCTATCATAAATATAAACAAGAATCAAGGAATTAACATAAACCTAGATCAGGAGAATATTTTAGTGAATTGTGCTGAGCGCTATAGTATCCATCTCTTCATTAATATTTTGTTCGTCCTGTTTTATATACAATATCTCTAATGTAAGTCTTTCATTTGAGTTGACTTCATCATGGATAATACTAGTTTCATCAAAATTAAATGTATGACCTGAATCTATGCAATGTGTGACTAGAGCACACCTCGGCGTATTTTTATTAGATTTTTTACTATTATGTTTAGTTTGTCCTGTGTTGTGTGCATCACAATCGTTACATGATATTTTTGTAGATCAAATTAAATCTTGAATTTCTATCAGTTTCATCTTTGATTTTGGAGAATGAATTGCCTACTGTTTTGTTCTGTTTGAAACAATTTTCAATTCCCTCTCAATTTTTGAATACTCATTTGATCATGTAACTGAAGCTATCTTTGTACGGAATTGTGAAGTATTCATCGTTCAACGATAGTAATAGTAATAGTCATAGTAATTTATTCGCCCAACAGTATACACCAATTAAAGGACAAAAAAATATATATATAATCGTAAATTAAACATACATGCAAAAAAAATATATGTATATACAAAAATAATAAATTTATCAGTTTCAAAATAAATTCTACTAGAAATACAACTGATTTCCTCATATTAAGTGATATACAGGATTTTTTTCAATAGATTTGATCTCATAGTAAATATATCGAGTATATTAGCTTTATTATTTAAATTAGAACACATAACATAAATTGGTGATTTTACCATTATATTAGTTCTAGCGGCAGGACACCTCAATGTCAAACTATTTCGGGAAGTTAGTCTGGGTACATTGATTTGTATATATTGTAATAAATCGGAACAGTCGATAGTATATTGTACTAATTTCGATAAAAAAATTATTGATTGATTATTGCGTCTAAATTCAATAGACCGGAAATTAAATCTGTTTAGAAGAGTTACGTAAGATGTATTTTGATCGGGATAAATTCCGTCATATTTGTAAACCATAAACTTCAAAAAACGTTTTTGTACTTTCTCAATACATAATATGTAGTGATTATAAATAGGGTACCATATAAGTGCATTATATTCAAGTTTTGAACGTACTAGAGTATTGAATAAAATAATTAAAGTGTTGGGGTCGGAAAAACTCTTACAGTTTCTGATAATGAAACCAAGAACTCTTAATGCAGATTTTACCATGGTATCAACTTGATGTATAAAATTGAGAGGACAATCGAAATATATTCCCAAATCTTTAGTTACATCAGATTTCTCTAGAGTGTGATTTTCTATGTGATATGAAAATAGAATTGGATTTTTTATTCTATGATAAGACATTACTTTACATTTATTTGCATTTAATGTTAACTTAAACTGAATACACCAGTCAATTATTTTATCTAATTGATTTTGCAATCTATCACAGTCTGTGACATCATTGATTGAACCATAAATTTTCAAATCATCCGCAAAAATAAGATGATTACAACTGATAAAGTTGCTAAGATCATTGATAAACAAAATAAATAATAAGGGACCCAAATTAGATCCCTGTGGAACCCCTGATGTGGAAATAATTAAATTAGAACTAAATCCATTATATTTTACGAACTGAGTCCTATTAGACAAATATGATTCAAAAAGATTTAATAAGTTATCACAAAATCCGAAGTTGTATAATTTATGTAATAATATATAGTGATCCAATTGGTCAAATGCTTTTTGGAAATCTGTATAGATGACGTCAACCTGACCTCTTTTATCTAATACATCTGATATAAACTGGGTAATACATGCCAAATTTGTAGTAGTGGACCTTTTATCAACAAAACCATGTTGATAAGGGGAAATAAATGGTTTGACCTGCCAATAAATCTTTGAATGTAAAATTATTTCGAATATTTTTGAAAAGTTACATAATATTGATATAGGTCGATAGTTTTTAATATCTGAAGCATCACCAGATTTCAAAATTGGGCATATGCGAGAAATTTTCCAGATATTTGGGAAAGTGCAACTTTTCAAGATTAAGTTATATAAATGAATTAGGGGTGTGACAAAAGCATAAGCACAATCCTTAATTAAAAAGCTAGGTATTTGATTGATACCTGCTGTTGTTTTATCTGGTAGTTTCCTAATTGCCTGTGATATATCTTCTTCTGTAATTTTGCTAACAATGACACTTGGTAAGTAACTGATTGAATTTGAATTGTTCTGTTTAAAAGCAAAAGGTTCTGACGGAGTGTACACACTACCAAAATATTCAGCAAAGGCATTTACAATGCTATCTGGGTCATTAAGTGTAATATTATGAAATTGCATATGAGCAGGTATACGCGTATTATTTTTCTTAGATTTAATAACGATCCACCTTTCTTCCGTCATTGTCATTTGAACTAGGTGAATGATTCCTGATTTGATCTCTGATACCGTTCATAATGCCACATGAATATTTATTGGAACGAAGTAAGCTAGTTACTCTGATGTCTACTTTGGTACGCTACTTTTCAGATGTCAATTTGAGTACTCTGCTGTACATATTTCTAGCAACATTGAGAAGTTGACTTTTGGGATGATTAGATTGAAAGCTTAGGTATCTGGTACTTGCTGAGGGCTTTTTGTACCATTTGGTGGTAATGATGCCATTATCTTGAATTGTAGGTGAGCATTAAAGCTATTGAAAATGGTAACAATCTCATTTATTTCAGATATTGGCACAGCTGTAATTGAATCATCCACATACTTTTTCATGAACAGAACCTTAAATGACAACTTTGCAACAACCTCTTTCAGAAACAAATCCATTACCAAATTAATCACCACGTGAGACATCGAATTTCCTATTTTTTGCGTTAATTTTATGAACAGTAGTATTTATCATGAAATATGGAATAACTAGAACTAATCCTTGCATAATTTGGCACAAAATTTACACAGAACATTTCTCATGATTATCAGCGGTTCATTTGTAATTATAAAAATTCAAATTTCGTTATATATTTCCAATGCAAAGGAATAATAAGAATATGATGTTGAACTGAAATTATTATCACTCATATTTTGACGTTGTGTACGAATAGAATTTGACGTGAACATCACGTGACTCACTTGTACATCATTTGATATACACACAAATTTGTTCAATCAAGTTCTCTGTCACATCAGATTATGACTTATATAATTTAATGAATATTTTGACATGTACAATGTCAAACAAGATCAAAAAATTGACAACAGATTATCATTTCCTACCTCATCATTTCAATTGCATTGATTGTTTCATACGGAAAATTCTAAATGTCTGTTATACATATGAACTGCACTTCCGGCTCAGCCGATTGATACAAAAATAGTAGACAACTATTTCGATGCTACAACAAGATCGAGCACTTAATTTCAATATGCTATGACTGATCATTCTAGATTTAAGCAAAAACTTGAAAAAAGAGTCTCGAGTAAAATGCACTTCTGGCTTGGCCGATTTATACAAAAATAGTAGGACCACTATTTTGTACCGTAGAAAGCGATAGTAGCATACAAATCCGTTGGAATACGTTTCTTCCACCCTTTTCCTTAGCCATGATTGTTCTATTCCAGCGTAATAAGATATTTAGCTGCTATTTACCAGTCGAATAAGCTATTTGTGTAATAATTCGACATTTGTGTAGTTATAAGATAATAACAAATCTTGAATAGTAAGTGAATATGAATAAAATTGGAGTTTCATATGACAATTGTATTTTACAGTTTAGAGGAAATAATGACTTATATTCAATATTATTTCATATAATTCTTAGACACCTACATTTCGCTGTATTAAAAATTGAAAAACTGCACATCACGATAAGATGTATTAACAATATACTTTGTATGTTTTCCATTTCTATATTCTAATGTAGTGTATTTTTTCCACTTATTCCACAGGAATACGTTCGACGTGTGTAATTGCTTAGAAAGCGTGATGTCGGATAGAATTCAAGATGGCCGCTATTTCATGTTCAGCTTCATTCGATTGTCGCTCTCTACCTTACAAAATAGTGGCAGACCCTCTAGAAATTGCTTGTATCCAACAAACACCTTCTGTCAGATTCTATTGTATTTTGATTTTCTGTAAGAATTGCTGCTGAATGTTTGTCCAGAATGTACCATCAAAGTCTATACATGAAATCCAGAGGCGAAGGGTGACCATTACTCCCACCCATTCTTCGGATATAAGAGAATAAATTCTCAAGGGCATCTTGGTTTAGTCTAGAAGTCAATATATACTCTATATGATATTTTTCCTTTGAATAATCGTACATTTCCGACAGTGATCTTCTTGTGAGTTAAATCCTTTTTTTGTGAAGGAATCAATCCCTTGTGAGTGCGTAGCCTCATAAACCTGATGAATTGCATCATTCGATCTAGTAGTTTTCTTCGGTTGTAAATATCTGTACCAAAATCATCACTTCCTAGATAATTATGAGTGAATTCAGAACGCGAAATGAGCAGATCAAACCAACCGTTGAATAGTTGGACCATATCAGAGCCTTCTTCCCAGAAGCTGGTTTTCGGCATGAGACCACTCTCTTCACAATATTTTATGGGTTTTGCCACTGTGTTCGATTGAAGTTGCACTGCTGGACGTACCCGTTGTCGCATAGATCCTTTCATATTTATATGTTGTTGAGTCAATTTATGAGCATTGGTTGACTCTGTGCACATCCTAAAGCCTTCTGCTACCGTCGAATATCTTGAAGTCTAGTTCACATCTTGCGCATCCTATAAATTTCAAATTCTGTAACTCTGCTCAAACATATACCACCGTTTACCTTTATTTTATCAGTCATCAGCTGAGACAAATCTGTTTCAATATTTCACATGTGGTGGAATAAGGTTAGGTTCTTTCAAAACACCTGAAATCAGATTCAACCGACATTGCTTGATCTGTACTTTTGTCTTGTGCCTGACCGTTATTGAACTCCGAATGTTATCAACCGTTGTTTTGTGGATATGTTGTATATTGTGATGTTATGTTTGACTTTGGCACAACAAAATGAGAGATCCGACACTTGACAGTTTAAAACTCACCGACATAGCGTTACCTACGTTACCGACAGATAAAAAGATATTTTGGACAATTTTAATTTCAAGGAAATATAATCATGATGTATTTAACAGGGAGGTGATAGGAGATTTGTTATTGTCAAGGAATTTGTGTGTGTAAAATTACTCCTTTTTTCATCTGTATATCTTTTTTACATCACTGATAGCGTCAATATGAATTTAATTTTGGAACACGCTAAGTAGGAATTCATTAAAATTTAGGTATAAATAAGACCTCCTGGCCGACTTAAGTCACTTCTCTGAAAGTCCAGTCTTCTGAGCAGTCGTTCCAAAGTACACTTCTAGCTCTGATTCCGAGTGCCATCTTCAGAGTGTTTACTGTCCAAGTGGAGTTTTGGTGCAAAGTCCGTTAGCACAACTGTCTGACACAATCTGTGAGTTATTTTGTTTTTTATGAGTCCACAAAAGAAACTTGGATTGGTTCGCTCTTGCTGTTGCTGAACTTGGAATATTTTTTGAATGATTTAACGTAGAGTCACCGCTAGCGAAGTCTTTGTCGGCATCACAGTGTTTGAATAATTCAACGTAGATTTGCCGTTGGGGAAGTCCTTGTTGATTTCGCAGCGTTAGATTGTTTTAACGTAGAATCACCGTTGAGGGGGTCATCATTGGCTTCACAGCGTTGAACGAATTAACGAAGAGTCACTACTTGGGAACCAGTTTGGTCTCACAAGCGTCGAAAATAAGTTAATCCACCGATTGGGAAATCGCTTCACGATATGTTTGTTTTGAAGTTTCTCGTCGTCTGCAACCACCTGGATCCAAACTGCGATTGCTGGTGGTGAGTGTCATGTGCAGCCGCTCCGTCACCGTCAGCCAAGTCATCACCGTGCAAGTCCTGAAAAATATATTTTCTATGTTCATCGTTTTCGTTTTTATGTGTAATAAATCTCATTGTGACACCTACCTCCTGATAATTATTCTTGACAACCCTGACCCTTCCCTTCTGAGTTATCCAGCCGCCTGCCTTAGAAACTGCAGCACCGACCGTATTGGCGCCCGAGTACACCGTCAGCAGTTTTGACTGCGACGCCTGAGCTAACATTCCCGCCATCTGCGAGGTTATCATTACAACTCCGAGTTGGATATATTAAGGAGCGCTTCAAAGTAATCAGTATCTATTATTTAGTCATCAATTATGGATCCCTGGTCTATAAGGGGATTTCTTACTCTTTAAAAACAAAAGAGTGAAAATTGTTATCTTCTACGGAGTAAAAACTGTTTCACTCAAGTTTGAGTGTATTCTGATCTAATAAAGATGATGAAAATTTACCCACTTGAATAAAGATGAAGATATTTTCATCATTAATTATGAGCTTCTTGCACCATTTGGTTGAAAAGCCTGTAATCAAATTTCGAGTGAAATTTATTCTTTGAATGAGCATATTTCACTCTCCACTTGACTACATTTCACCTAGTAAGTATCAAAATTTACCTAGTGGGATGTACAATCAACCATTTGAATCTTATAAAAATGAAAATTAGGTCCAAAAGAGTGAAAGTAACTCTTTATGATAAAAATATATTCTTTTGAGGGTACTTTGTTAATTTGCGCATGCGTCATGTGATATTTATTGCGAACGTGTACTTCAGGGATCCACAATCTCTCAGTGATTGATTGTTGTATCATGTCATGTCGATTGCTTGTTGTACAACACAGAAAAATGAGTTCGCAAGAGCTAAGAAAATTCACGATAGAAAACACTGTGGATGAGGAGACGTCGTGTAAAAATTTTGAGTAAGTTCTTTCCATTGAATTAATTGTTCATTCGATTACTATTGATAAGGCCAACAAATTCATGAAACGTGTGTAAATGACAAATTTTAACTAGGAATATATGCGAAATATCTTTACTGGAAGTATAAAAATATTTTAGACGATGCAAACAAGTTATCGTTGATATGTTTTGAGGTGAAAATTGAGGGAATTAAGAACACGCAGCCCTATTTAGTTCTTCTAAATAATGGTTATTCCATTGTAGCTGAATGGAAAATCATTCCATTTGACAGCAAGAATATTTTGTATAAACTGTACCATCTACTAAATATCATATATGTTGTAGTCGAGGATGTAACTCTTTGGAAACTTTCCATCTTTTTGATCAATTCTTCAACAACAGTGATCAAAATGTGATTTCAACGGAGGGATCACTTTTGGTATCATTGTTGCGTATGGCAAATTGAGCTAATAGATTGAGGTGGTATTAAATGACTTCGTCTATTAAGATTTGAGTACCTACGTTACACATCTGAGGCTAAACCACATGTCGCATTGGTATTGATCATATAATTTCTAACATTTTGTAACGTACTTGAATCTCAAGAGAAAAATTTATGGAGAATCACCGTCGCACTTCTCACGATGTTTGAATTATCATTTGATACATAATGTGCTTCTTTTACATAATATGTATGACATTTTTGTAAGAATGGAATGATATATTTGTTTTTTAAAACGAGAATTGTTTCAGATCCAATTACTGAGAACACTTTCATAGAATATATTCAGCATTTCAATCGAGTAAAATATACTTTTCTTGACAGTGAATTGTTGATCTTCTTAGTGTAGAAATTACTAAAATGAAGAGTAATCTGTACACTACAAGAGTATATTCCTCATTTTTGTAGATGATTATATAAACTTTCAATTATTAGAATTTCTAATTTTTTTTTAGTTAAATGTACTGTTGAAAATGTTATTATACATGTACTTTCTTTAGAGTTATTTTGATTTGATCTCGAATGATACAAAGAAGACTCAACAAGTGCGATGAATTTTCAATTCTTCAGTTGAGTTAAAACCACTTCATTTGGGCTATACTTTAATCGCCTGTTCTAAAAGTAATACGAAATTTATCAGATGAGGCACGTCTGCGGAAACAAAAATCTTAAAAGCATCATCATACGGATGGAAAAATAGCAGTTTTCACAATTCTTGTCAATTGAAATGGCAACCATTATGAAATTTGTTCTACAAACTCAGGAATAATCTCTTCAAGAATTTCTCTCAACATTGGTTGATTACATTTCAAATAAAGAGGTTGTTTCCAATTTGAAATCAGTCCGCGTGCCATAACTGCCTGACAAGCTTTGTGTGGTCCAATGGCCTGCTCTTGTTTTTTCTCTATATCCATTTTGTTTCAAAACGCTGTAATCAAAGCACTGTTCTTTATTGGTGTTATAACATTTTTTATAATTCCCTCATTGACATCAAAATTATCAGCCCAACTTTTTAATGTTGACATAGCTGATAATGAATAATTATTTGCTCTCAAATATCTGTAAGCTCTCGAGCTTACACTTTGTAGTGAAATGGCTGAAGCGATATCTTTTGTGGACCAACGAATTCCTATATTTTCCTTTGAGCTGAACAACTTTTTTATTTGTCCTGGGGCAAACACTTTTGCTCAAAGAGTATTCTATTTTTGGGAAGTGGAAAGTTTAGATTTTTTGATTTGCTTTAAGAGAATCTCATTCTGTGATTCCAATAGGATTTACTATTGTTGGTATCAGAGTGTAAAAAATGCAGAATGATCACATGAAATCTTTCACATATCTTGTTTTCCACTTACTCAGTATTCGGTGAGTTGGAGTCAATTGCTGTTCGTCACTAATCTACTGCACAATTCAGTATTGTAAACTATAATTCCAATATACATATAATCACAAAAACACAATAACTATAATAATTTGGATGCCTTTGAACACTCCAAATATCAAAATATCCTCTCCGTTCATAAATATGACGTGAATAATGCATCGAATATTCAAATTACAAGTCTCGCTTCTAGAATGTGACGTCATTGCGCATGATGAACAAAATTTGACACCAATAGTGACATACCGTTGTATGTGTAACGTGGTATTTTGTGAAAATCAGAGTTATAAATTAGAAAGAGATTCAACACTATGTCAAATTTGTAATATTTGACTAGATTGGACTCAAAGTATGCGGGAAATTGATGGAGAAGATTTTAGACAATACGTAGTAGGATTATGTCAGATTGGACGATGTATAATGATCGTACTCTCAATAATTACTCATCTGAATGAACTGTTTTTATTAATAAAATGTCGTTAAATTATCTCGCCGAATTACACTCTGACATTTTATTTTTCTTGAGATAAATTTGGGTTTGACAACTCAACCTTGTAACCTGACAACAATTAGACTCGAGAACTGTTCAAAAAATAATATCACTCCACCTCGTCGTGATTTTATGATAGCATTTTTCTTGTCAAATTGCAAGGTAACAAGGTTTCGTGCAAGCAAAAATTTATCCAGCAAAATTAAGAGCTCTTATGTATCTACTGTTGATAATATTTATTTCAATTTCAAATTAGGTTACCACGAATAACAAAATTTCCATGTTGTATTGGTTCATTGATTGTTCAAGTCATTAGCATTTGTGGGTTATGTTCAAGTGATAAAATAGTCGAAAATACTTTTTTATTATCACAAATTGTGTTCTTCCAAACATATAAACATCATAATATGTTTGGTACTTATATTCAATGTCACAAAAACTCTCTCCTTGCTATTTAAACAGAAGAAAGAATCTTCCTAGAACGTAGATAAACGGACATTGAAATGTTTGCAAGATTAGAATGGAAGATGCAACTTCATGGATGCCCTAAGAACCTTGTCAAAACATAAATTTGGTCCCTGAACAAGAGCAATCAGTCTCAGACTCGCTCTGTTAATTAGTTCTTTGAATTAATAATGAAAATATCAATTTTGAAGGGATGAAATAATAATTGTTATAACTGATAATTAATAACACATATAATAAACTATAAGAGGAAAATATGGAAATAACTTATGTTTGGCCGATGAGCTGTTGATGGCCTTGCTGTCAGTAATAGGAGGCTGGTCAGATGTTTGGGCATGAACAAGCCAAGTTCTTCCAAAAGAAATATGAGTTTGAGACACAATGCTCTGTGGAATGTCATCAGAGAGTCACAAATATCAATTACCTGCCATCGGAGCATTCCAGGTTCAGTTAAGGCTACTAGAACGGATATAAAAATGATACACCCGCCTTAGAAGCTGAATAGGATATCAAGCTAACAAATAGGTTGTTGAGTTTGCCAATAGATAGCTACCAGTACAATAAAGAACATCGCTGCTTATGACACACGCGAGTTAGTTGATTCACCCACTCTTCGAATAACCTCGTTGCCCGCAATAATATACAGTACTTGCGGTCGGCATACACATATTTCCGCGCAACATCGACAGAATAATGTAGCATTCGTGGTACTACTGTAACAAGGCTAAGTCATCATAACATATAAAATGCGTAATCAGTATTCTAAATTAACCAATTTGTATTTGTATTAATAGTAAACATTATAATTGCAGCACTTGCAAGGTGACATAATATGCTATGCCGACTCAGCGCTTGTTTAGTATATATATAGAGTAATATATGTAAGGTAGGGCAGTTAAGTAGAACGGAGAATACAAGAATTCGTAGAACATTAAAGCTCCACCCGCACCTAGCCGTCTAGCAGTAAGTTACATCTTTTATATTTGGTCTTATTTATCATTGTTAATATATCTTGTTATTTCATATCTTGTTATCTAATCTTTAATATATTCATTTGTTATACAAATTTGGCATACTTTATATTTACAATAACCTTTACCCTCCATCAAGCAAGAACCCATTTATTCTTTGTTATATCCAATTTAGGGTGTAACAAATGGTGGCAGCGGTTTAGGGAAATTCATGCTAGACTTGAGTGACTAGTATATCTGGCTCACTCGCGGAGAATAAGGTATATTGTAGATATCGAATTTTTTTTTTTATTCTCCACCAAAATGCCGGGAAACGCACCTGGTGGAACATCGTCCAATCCAAGCTCTAGTAATGTTTCAGAAAACTTTGAAAACTGAGCCAGAGTCATTCTTCAAAAGCAACAACGGCCGAAATTCCATAAATCCTGTAAGTGCAGCAGCCATCGAAACATTTAATGGGGAAAATGCAGCAAAATACTTTCAGCGAGTCCAAATAACAGCAGATATCGAAAACTGGGAAGAAGAAGATGCAACTAATTTACTTCGAACAAAATTGTCTGGAGAGGCCCTCCAATTTTATGTATCAACACCAAAGTTACATGCGAAAAAATTGAAATTACAGGACTTTATTAACTCATTCCTATCTCGATTTACCAAACGAAGAATTGCTGGCGAAGTTCACAACGAGCTAGCAAATTGTCAACAAAATGGAAACGAAAGCGTGAGGAAATTCGCTAGCAGATTGAATGAGCTTAAAATGGAACTTATAAAAGAAGGAAAAATGGACAACAATTTCGCTACACAATTATGCGACTACCAATTCAAATCCGGCCTTCGACCAGAAATACGAAGATACATAAGGACATTTTTGGATATGAATGAAGAGCTAACCTTGGAGGATGCCATAGCAATTGCCGAACGCGAAGAAGCGGAGTTGGTGCGGGAGCGATTTACGTCATTAGAAATAGGAGCGGTAGAACGAACTACAGAAGCAGTGCAAAGGGACACTACCAAGGTAAAATGTTTCGAATGTGGGAAACTTGGCCATTTCAGAAGAGACTGCCGTCAGCAAGCAGGGGCGTCCTGCCGGCGATGCGGGAAGTACGGTCACATCGCAATTGGGTGCAAAGAAAGAGTTGCGGAAGATAGCTATAACAGATATAGAGGGCGAGACAGAGACGGAAATTATAATAAAATGGAGGTCAATATGCAGTCACATCCAAGAGCACATTTAAACTAGAAAGTCCTCCTGCGAAAGCCCCGTTTCAGGAGGATCCAGTAAATAGGAACACCCATAAATCACTTGTCATTAATCAAATCAGTAAAAATTCAGTATATGAGGAAATTCCAAATTATGTCTTTGCACAATTAAACGATGGAATTTTTTTTAAATTCTTGATTGACACAGGATCAGCTGTTTCTCTAGTTAAACAAAATTGCATGCAGGGGCACAGAACAGAACCAGGGCACATAGGAACACTTACATCTATTTCAGGCTGCGAATTAGAAAATCTGGGAGCTACAAATTTAAAAATTAATTTTCAAAATTCAGCTATTTTTTACAATTTTGTGGTCTGTTCTGATAAACTAAATTTAAAAGCAGACGGTATTTTAGGCCGTGATTTTTTCAAACATTTCAATGTGAATCTAGATTACGGCAGAAATAAAATGACATTGGGAAATACTGTTATTGAAATATTTGCAAACATCACAGATAAAATACAAGCATCAGCACCAGCGATAAACATTGTGACGTACGATATCGCCACACAGACTGAGGCAGGTCAGGACAAAGAATTGCAGAGTGGCAAAAAGGCATTACAGGGTTTGCAGGCTAATATCAAGCGAACATCAAAGGACACAAAGGTACGCAGAAGGAAGATTAGCACCATCAATCAAGAAAAGTCAGCGCTACAAGTCAGTGGACTGGTTAGATTGAAGGAGGCAGTACGAATCAAACCAAATTGCAAACTTGTGTGTACAGCCGTACAGGATTAGATCACGCCTGGACGTGATGTCTTGATAGAGCCAGAGGAAATCAACATTCATGGAATTATGGCAGCGCGCGTTATAGCGAGAGCAGAAAAGGAGGTACCGGTGAATTGATAAACACAACGAATAAGGAAATGGTTGTGGATGGAAAAACAGTGGTCGGAAGAACCGAGCTGTTGGTAGAAAACGATGCATCATTGAGAGAGCGGGAGGATACCGCCAGTAGCGAAATTGAGTATACCACAGGGAGTATACAATACGGAAATGAAGGTCCGACGATTCAAGAGCTAGAAGAGCGCTTGCAATTAGGAGGTATGGATAAGGAGGCTAAGGGTAAATTAGTAGAGCTGTTAGATGAGTATGGGGATATATTTCATTGGGAAAACAGTAAGTTGGGCTGTACTCATAGGGTTAAACATAGAATTATAACAGATGAAGTACAGCCTATAGCGAAGCCGCCGTATCGAGTTCCATACAGCCAGAAGCCAGCACTACAGAAAGAGCTAGGGAAGATGCTAGAAGCAGGAGTTATAGAACCCTCAGATTCGCCATGGTCGGCGCCAGTAGTTATTGTACCGAAGAAAACGGATAGCGGAGAGAAGAAGATAAGAGTCTGCATAGACTTTAGAGGTCTCAATAAGGTAACGAAAAAAGATTACTTTCCGGTTGCCAATATGCAGGAGACCTTGGATCAGTTGGGGGACGCGACCTTGTTCACGACATTGGACCTGGCATCAGGATATTGGCAGGTACAACTAGAAGACAGTGACAAAAAAAAAACAGTGTTCACCACTGATGGCGGACACTTTCAATTCACCAAGATGGCGTTCGGTTTAGCAAATGCGCCCACCCCGTTTCAGAGATTGATGAATAGCGTGCTATCTGGATTAAGGGGTGAGAAATGTATGGTTTACCTGGATGATGTTATTGTCTTCAATAATAAAGGAGTCAATGAGCATTTGGATCGGCTAAAAGAAATTTTTGAGAGACTGAGACAAGCTAATTTAAAATTGCAGCCTAATAAATGTGAATTTTTGAAATCAGAAACAAAATATTTAGGCCATATTACAAACGGAGAAGGTGTCAAACCAGATCCAGGAAAAATAACAGTTATTAAAAACTATCCTCAACCAAAAAACGTCAAACAAGTAAGAGCATTTTGTGGACTCGTTAGATTTTATAGAAGATTTATAGAGGATTTTGCAAAAATTTCAAAACCATTATCTCTGTTGACTAGACAAGATGAAAATTTTGTCTGGTCAGCAGAATGTCAAAATTCTTTCCAAATTTTAAAAGATGTACTTTGTTCAAACTCGGTTTTAGCACACCCAGATTTTTCGAAAGAATTTATTTTATCTACAGACGCGAGCGGTAAAGCCATTAGCGCAATTTTGAGTCAGAAATTTGAAGGTTATGAAAAACCAATTGCTTTTGCCAGTCGACAATTGAACAAAGCCGAAAGAAATTATTCGACTACAGAATTAGAATGCTTAGCCGTATGTTGGGGAGTAAAGTATTATAGATGCTACCTATACGGTCGCAAATTCACCGTCATCACGGACCATAAGCCCTTAAAATGGTTTATGTCATTAAAGAGTCCCGAATCTCAGTTAGCAAGATGGGCACTAGCCCTCAGCGAGCATGATTTTGACGTCATACACAGGCCAGGCAAGAAACACATCAACGCCGACGTGCTGTCCAGAATCCCAGTAGATACAATTGAAGCCAGTACAGGTATTTACGAGCCAATATGGGACCGACATACAATAAAAAATGAACAGCTAAATGACAAATTTATTCAAAATATTAAAAACGAAGCTGGTTATTTTTCAGATGATGAAGGCATTATTTTTAAAGAAAAAACAGGAAACGCTAGGCATCATCAGTTAGTAGTTCCAGAATCTATATGCTGGTCACCAAGGGTATGAGAAAACGACCAAAAGAATAAGAGAAAAATTCTTCTGGAGGAGCATGACAAAAGATATTGAGGACTACTGCAGCAAATGCCACTCCTGCAATGAAAGAAAGACGTCGCCTCATCAGAAGCCTGCTCCACTACAAGCATTTCAAGAAGTAACAGCGCCACTTCAAAGAGTGTCAATGGATATCGTTGGCCCGCTTGTGACAAGTATGAAAGGTAATAAATATATTCTCACGTTTCAGGATCATTTTACCAAATATCCTGAAGCATTCCCGATACCCGACCAAAAAGCAAGTACACTGGCAAGAATACTGGCGCAAGAAATTATAGCCAGACACGGGGCTCCAAGGCAACTATTGACAGATTTAGGAGCCAATTTCACTTCGGAAATATTCAAAGAAACTTGCAAAATTTTTAAAACAGAAAAAATCTAGACGACTGCCTACAGACCTCAAACAAATGGTGTAATAGAGAGAAGTCATCGAGTTTTCAAAGACATTTTGTCACACTTTATTAACCAGGATCAAACAAATTGGGACGAATGGATACCGTTTGTACTGATGGCCTATCGTAGTAGCGTACACAGCAGCACGAATGAAACCCCATATTTTTTGATGCATGGAAGAGACATCGAGCTGCCTTACGATGACATTACTCGACCACAGACCTTACGTGATGACTATGACGACAATTACGCAAGCGAGCTACGTCAGAGACTGAAGACAGCATTTGATACGGTACGACAACATTTAAACAAGACAACAGCAATTGCACACATGAAATTCAATAAAAACGCGATGCAAGCAGAATACTAGGTCGGCGAAACAGTTCACTTGCACAATCCCAGTGTAAGCATAGGTACGTCAAGAAAACTGCATGAGCCATGGACAGGTCCGTATTATATTATTAGAAAATTGGGACCGGTAAATTATGAAGTTAGGAAACAGAATTCAGAAAGAGTTTTTAAAGTTCATGTTAACCGTTTGAAACCGTTCAAAGCTGAACTGACGAATGAAAATTTGAATTTAAACGAAAAATTGGAAAACGAAAATTTGGATAACGTAACAATAACATCAGAAAGAGGAAATATGGTCGATAATAATGCTAGAGAGTATGATTTACAGTTACAGTTACTTAATTATTCATATAGTAAGTAAATCATAATTCAACCAGGGTATGTAGGGAAGTCGTTGAGTAAGATATCATTTCGTTAACGCTCACTAGCCAGGATAAGTGAGATGCGTAGAGTGCAGTCAACGGATGTCTCCCTCAACTCTATTTGGGCTATGAGAAGCTTCGATCCAGTTCGAACTTGGGCAAAGCTGGGAACCTGAGGTCCAAGATGTGCAGAAAGAACATATGTTCAAGATTGAGCCACTAGCAGACCACAGGAGCACAGCAACATGCACCAGGAAGTAGACTGGAGAAGAAAGCCATAGTCACCAATAGAGCGAGCGATAGAAACAATGGGATTCCTGACACCGTCAACAATCAGAGATCTGACTGCAGCTGCGACTGGAAGAAATTAAGCTGAGAAGTGACGTTAACGGAATTTGATGCAAGTAGCTAGTTTTTTTTCTTTTGAGTAATTGTTTATTTATGTTAGTAAGATAAGATGAACCAGCTCACGGATCACCAAATTTCGCAACTGACTATCAAGGGATACGGCTCAGCAGTACACAGCACAATTACAGCGCGAGATGGAAAGAAGATTTATCTGCGACAACGGCCGTATCAAACATATGGAGTCCTGTGAGTGAGTGGTTCTTTAGGGACTTTTAAGTGTAATATTAATAAAAGGGAATTTTGAGATGAATTGAGCTTCCTTCGGAAGAAAACTCCTAGGAAGGGAAAAATGTAACAAGGCTAAGTCATCATAACATATAAAATGCGTAATCAGTATTCTAAATTAACCAATTTGTATTTGTATCAATAGTAAACCTTATAATTGCAGCACTTGCAAGGTGACATAATATGCTATGCCGACTCAGCGCTTGCTTAGTATATATATAGAGTAATATATGTAAGGTAGGGCAGTTAAGTAGAACGGAGAATACAAGAAGTCGTAGAACATTAAAGCTCCACCCGCACCTAGCCGTCTAGCAGTATGTTACATCTTTTATATTTGGTCTTATTTATCATTGTTAATATATCTTGTTATTCCATATCTTGTTATCTAATCTTTAATATATTTATTTGTTATACAAATTTGGCATACTTTATATTTACAATAACCTTTACCCTCCATCCAGCAAGAACCCATTTATTCTTTGTTATATCCAATTTAGGGTGTAACACTACCTCCCAGATAGCTGAGTCACAAGCACTGTCTCCCTCACGTTTGACGACACCTACGAATGACTATCAGTATCGTAATGCCGTACCAATGTCTGCAGGTTGGTTGATTTACCCACTCTTGCAATAACACCGTTACCGTAATAACACAAAGTACATGCGGTTGGAAACAATCACCACCGTCACATGGTCAAGCTGTGAGTACCGATTGCATTGATATCCCAGATAGCTAGAGATACCAACACTCCAAACAAGAAGGATCAAAACTCACGAACACTCAGCGTCGCGTCACCACATGTGACGCTAAACATACCAAACCCATAAAACTCAATGACAGACAAATTTTTCAATTGGTAGGAGCTATCAGCTAGCTCACAACACTAAATTGAATAATATAATGGCTAATGAAGCTCAGACAGATAGAGTGAACAATGCACGATACAGATACACTGAACGCCCAAAGTTTGACTTCAAAGTGATGCAAATGTATTTGCAGTACACGCTTCTTGTTAGATTTGACCTTGGAAGTGATTAGGACTGTTTACTCGAAACTAGGTTTTATGTATACTACGATTTTTGGGCCATATAGAATGGGCAGCTCATAGAGGTCATCGTCTCCATATTTGGTGCATATTGAGCAGATTCCAAATGTAGTAAGAGGAAATTCCAGATATGTCTACTTGTTGGGTGGTTGAATTCCATTAATATTGAAGACTGGGCCAAAAATCTATTTGATAGTGAAATAATAGGCAGATAAATACAAAATTGTCCCCGAAATTGGTATTCCTAACTGTAATTATTCATGAGATATGAGCATAGTAAGATGTAGAGAATGGCGGTTCTCATGGACAAATGCAAGTTTAAATTGTATCATGGCAGATACAGACTCAACAAAAGTTCTATTTTTAAAATCAACTGATGCTCTGAGACTTATTCTGGATGGTGTTCACACTATCTCCTATAGTTTAAGAGATACCGCAGTTTGTTACTTGACAAATCCAGTAGCCGCTTCAATTTTGATTTCGTGGTATGTTTACAAATGCTTTAGAAATTCCAGCATTTGATTCCATATAGTGACATTTGTGATTTTTTGTAGCCTTAGAAAAAAAGTCTGACGTAGACATCATGTGACTCACTTGTACATCATTGGATATATATAATCAAACACAACATCTCATCATTCCACGGCTAGTCAGTCGCTACGGAAACAGTAAGTCATAATTCTTATGCTACAACATTCCTAAATACTGATTTCCAGAGTTCTACAACTAACAGCTCCAAATTTATGCGCAAAATTTCAAGATCGTCAAGTACAGTGCATTTTCGACTCAGTCAATCTCGAATAAGAAGGATACTCATTCATTTATTCATATCAATCGCTCAACGGGATTATTCCCAATTAAAGATGGTTGGAGAGAGATACAGCCAATTATAAAAATACCTGAAAGTTAGCACATGAAAAAATATATACAATACACATATATATATATATATATATATATATATATATATATATATATATATATATATATATATATATATATATATATATATATATATATATATGTATATATATATATATATATATATATATATATATATATATATATATATATATATATATATATATATATATATATATATATTTATATATATATATATATATATACATACATACACATACATATAAACACATACACATATGTAATACAAAATTGAAAATTGTACAAACAAAATATTGTAGATATTGTCAGTTCTATTGAAGTTTGAAATAGTTGTTAAGTACACATCTAAGATGAGATAATAAACAATTGTATATATCGAATTCAACATGACCTTCTAATTGATTGAGGATGAAACACAGTATTCTCATAGGAGCCCTTAGTTCAAAATTAGTGGTAAAAGTACCAATATAAAAAGTATCTATGGTTTAACTAGCCCTGCATGGAACACGAGGAACAGTAAAGTTTATGTTAGAAAGACTCGAACTATCATCGTTACGATTATGTATTACATTATATAAATAAGTGGTGGAAGCCATAATACGTCTATGCTTCAGAGAAATCATATTTAGAGTACATAAGGAATTAGTAAACGAGTAGGTCAAGAAGTCAAAGAAGTGATTAGATTTACGAGCACAGTACATAACACATTTTCCTTGAATTTTTTCGATCTCATCGCTATATTTTGCATATAACGGATTCCACACTACAAGACAATATTCGAGTCTGGAACGAACAAAATGATAGTACAAGAATTTGAGAATTGTGACATTCAAAAAGTCTCTTGTATTCCTCATACTAAAAGCCAACAGTTCATAAGATGAATTACATATATTCTCTACATGAGGCGAAAAATGTAATTTGGGATCGAAAATTACTCCCAAATCCTTATGTTGTTCAACTCTTGGGAGTTTTTCAGTACCCATGCGCTAAATGAAGATGGTAGAAGTGTATTTCATGGAATATGACATAAATTTACATTCATTGATTTAAATATAAGTGAGAAGAATCAGACCAAATATGAATATTGTCAATGTCAGATCGCAGTTCAGTATAGTCAGTTAAGCAGTTAATTACATTGTATATTCTCAAATCATCCGCAAACAATAAAATTTCTGATTAATTGATATGAAAAGTATCACGTGGAATTAGGATTCTAAGCTCAGAATCACTTCAGCAAAAAAAAAATATACAATAAAATATAGGTAAAGAAATAAATAGTAAGGCGCCACGTAGTTGATCCTATTTTTCCCAAGGTACTCAACCACGGAAATACCTAGAACTAGGGTGTTGGAAGGAAGAATTGAGTAACAGGAGAATAGGTGTCAATTTCTGTTCGTCAGCGTCAATCTTGTTGCTGACTCCCAAATAATTTAATATGACTCAAACAGCAACTTACCTCGAGCTTACTGAGAGAAATTACGCTCTCTTCTACACTGCTGAAAAGAAAAGTATAGGCAATTTTCATTCAATAAAAAAAGGTATTAACTCAAAATGAATGAATTTAATTAAATAAGTATTTTGAACAACCCACCTAGTAGTGCAAAATAAAATAAATGAATGAATGTAATTGGAAATGAGCTATTTCAATTTACGCGCCTAAATAACGCAAGAAAAAACAAATAAATGGAAGTAAATAGTAGGCCTTACAATGACCTAACGCCTAAGTAGCGCAAAAATGAAAATGAATGAAAGTAAATAAGCTAGGTTACAGCCCTCGACGTTGTACAAAAAAAGCACCAAAAAAAGTAAATGGAAATGCGGAACAACTCGCGCGTACGTCTATGAGTATACTAAAAAAAAAACAACAATAAATTGGGCTCTTCCTTGATCAAATCGAGTTCACAGCGAAGCGTACCACATAAACGTAAAAAAAAAACAAACTACTTCGTCGACTGACCCTATACAATTTACAAAATAACAGCGTGGTCCAAATGACCACGCAAAAAAAAAAACAGTGAGCAAAAGTAAATTAAATTCAGCCGTGTAGGCTGTTTTGGCTACCCAAAGTAGATAAGTAATAACAAGGAGAAAAAAAAAATATCGGCAGTCCGAATAAGGGGAAAAAAAAACAAGACCACGAACGTAATGCCACTTTGCTGTCACATCCGGTTGGTTGCTGGGGCTCGCTGACCTCTATTGGTCTGTCGCACCAAGATGGACGCCTCGAACAGATATTTCCCGGTCCAGACTGGCTCAGGAAATTTGGTGACGTCACACCAGGGTCAAAAATTGGAACAGAAAGGGTGCCTAGGTGGTATCAGGCACTTCGTAGCCGAGATGTTGGTCCAAAGTAGCTCAACTACGCACGCAGATGGTCGGCGAACAAAAAGGCGATATCGTGCAGAAAATTTTATAATCCTCCAACAATGGAGATGCTTGCGGAACAACATAAAACTGCACCAAGTGCCAAAAATGTTCCGCGAAGCAAAGAAAAGCTAGTTTTTATCCCTCCTAGAGGATTGCACAGGACAATATACAAGAAGCGACTCTTAAAAATTTTAATGAACAAAAAGTACTATGGTAGTTGAAGACCAACTGTAGACTGACTACTTCTGTTGAGTCAATTCCGGACGCCTAGACTTAATTAAAAAAAAACCGTTTTTCATGAATTCAAAAAAAAAACTGAGTACCGTCACAGACTAAAGCGCGCGCATTACAACAGCGATAATTACAAAATCTTGGACTTAGGCTTAATTGACACAAGTAAATAAAAAACACAATTCTAATATAAGAAAAAAAAAAAAAAAAAACTAGCCCAAAGGAGAGGAACGAATCCAAAGATTTGTAATATTAATTAAAAACTGAAATATCTTAAACCAGAAGTAAGTAATGAAGTTGACCAAAAGAAGAAGACCCAAATTAACCCAAATTTCGATTTCAGAATTCAACCTTACAAAAAAAATGATCAATAGCCAAATTGGCACGTAACAGAGGTGATATCATTGATGAACAAAATAAACAGTAAAGACCTCAAACATGAACTTCGAGGAACACCAGAAGAAAAACAAAAATAGTCTGATCTGTAATTATTGAAGTGAACAAATTGCTGACGATTCGAGAGATAGGATTTAATAAGCAAGATGAGGCTAGAAGAAAAGATGTATCGATTCTTTAGTTCGAAAAGTAAGATATCATGATTTACTGAGTCAAATGTATTTCATAGATCGGTATAGATAACATCAACCTGAGAATTTGTCTTCAAGTATCTAGCAACGAAATCATTGAAGTTAGTCAAATTTGTAGCAGTAGATCTACCATTCATAAAACCGTGCTGACTTGACGATATAGTTACGGACATCATGATAGATATATCTATACATAATCTTTCCGAAACATTTACCTATATGGACATGAGCATCTAGACAGTACTTTCATCTTGAATACTGTATCCTAATATTCTACGTTCAATTCTTTTGGATTTAGGCGGAGAATTTGAAAATGTAACGAGTAAACTGCACTCCTAGCTTAGCCGATCACAACCATGATGCAAGGTGTAAAACTATATACTATGAAAGTGCTTGATTCTACATCTCAATATTCTGCGACTGATTATTTTAAATTTATGAGAAAAATTCGAAAAGTCTGTGATATGAAGTGCACTTCCGGCTAATCATTCTAGATTTATGCGGAAAATTCAAAAAAAGTATCAGGTAGAGTGCACTTCCAGTACAGACGATTGAAACAATAATGCGAGGTGCACATCAAGATCCTAGATCCTATACCAGTCTTTTAAACAAAATTCCAGCAATATACGTTTGACGAATTTTGAGATTTGCAAGTTACGCACATATATACATACACACGTACATACGTACCGACATCAAACCAGGGATGCTCAAACCGGATATATTCATCAAAATCTTGATATGTGAATTTGATCCGTTTCACAATATTTCCTTATACTTTTAGACCGTCAGACAGTCGTAGATTTCAGTGCCTAATTTTGTTTTTCATGCCTTCAAGAGGTTTGATAAGTATGTATATTTGGAGTTCAATAATGCTGAAATTGAAGCTGGATCGTGTGACCAACATAATGAAAATTAATTTTGAATTTGTATGAAAAAGCATGTTCTGACCCAATTTCATCGCTTTTGTCATGCTTACGAAATGAAATTTAGGGGAGAATATTTTGACATATAAAATGTCAAACAAAATTGAAAAATTGACAACAGATTATCATTACCTACCTAATCTTATCAAATAAACTGATTGCTTTATACCGCAAATTCTGAATTCATGTTATACTCATAAACTGCACTTCCGGCTCGGCCGAATAATACAAAAATAGTAGATAACTATTTTGATGCTACAACAAGTTCAAACACTGAATTTCAATATGCTATGGCTGATATTTTTAGATTTATGGCAAAAAGTTTTGAGTAAATTGCACTTCTGGCTCAGACGATTCATACAAAAATAGCAGTTGACCATTTTGATACAACATCAAGTTCAAATACTGAATTTCAACAGCCTAAGATTGATCATTCTGGATTTATAAGAAAAATTCGAAAAAAGTTTTACGTAAAGTGCACTTCCGGTAGAGACGATTGGGACCATAATGCGAGGTGCACAACTAGACCCTATATTTGTCTCTAATATAAAATTTCAACATTATACGTTCAACCAGTTTTGAAATTTGCGAGTTACGCACGCTCGAACGTACGAACATACGTACCGACATCAAGCCAAAAATAGTCAAAATGGATTCAGGGATGCTCAAAGTGGATATTCCCATCAAAATCTTGATATGTGAATTTTGTCGGTTTCACAATACTTTCTTGTACCTTGTACAAGCAAGTAAAAATAAACTAAGAGTCAGAAAATGCTTATAACTAATTGAGGATTCAATAGAAAAATTGAGTTATTGATGAATGAAAAATATATTCTACTGCTGTCCTATAATGAACTGTCATCTATTATTTCAGAAAGAGAAATATTTTTGTCACTTATGATTCAAATGGTGGATATATAGAAGAAAAACACGATTTCAAGGTATAAGATCTTTTTTTTAGGAAAACAATGTTTTCCAATCATTATGGACTCCAAAGAATCGAACGGTGAAAAAATTTTTCTTCCAAGAATCACACATGTCAATTTCTCCATAGAGAAAATATGAACAGATGACTAGAAAAAAATTAAAGAAAGGTTTTTGAATGCCTTTGTCAGGCATTGAACCAGCATAGCATAACATACAAAAAAAGTCAGCATTCCTTAGATTTCAAATTTTTGTCAACAACAACAATAATTAATAAGATGAGCTACGTTTGAACATTCATATAACGTAATTTTGTTGAGTGTACATGTTAGAAAGGCTTCAGAAAGCCAAAAACTCGTTTAAGAACTATTTGAATATTTTTTGTTGCTCTCAATGAAAACGGAGGTTCGGAAAAAATTATATAGTTCACACTTTTTCAAAAATTTAATTGGGATTTCATTTTTGACAAGACTGTTCTCTGTCAAGGTTTAAAATGATACCATTCAAATTGACGCTCAATACTATGAAGATAGTTATCTTTGTATTAAGTGTGCGAAGTGATTGTTTTTTTTGTTGCGCGTGAGAAGTTCAATTTCAACCGAGACCGCAAGGTCGAGATATTAAATTCATTTGAAAGCGCAACAAAAAATACAATTACTTCGCGCACAATATTTTTTCGCTTACTGTCAAGAAATGATAGATCAACAATAATTATTGTTTTATTCAGTGAAATGTGGGAAAAAAGTACAAAATGAAATCAATTTGCAGTCATCTGGGTATTGTTATCTAAAGAATGCGCAATTGTTGTTTGATAAATAAAGAACTGTCAACAATTGATTCTTAAATTCAAAAATGAGTAGTTTTGTGTACAAATTCATATTTTTTTTTGTTGAATACCTGTTTGTTCTAATCCTTGTAGCATTACTGAACTGAATATATTAGATTAGGTGAGCAAAAATAGAATTTATCTTTTCACTAGTGTATCTATAGCAATACAAAAATATGATATTTTTTTAACAGTTTGCGAAAAAATTATTTCATGTTCTGTCGTCTCTCAACAGCCGGTGCGCTCGTACTATGAAGGTTGCTTGGGTCCTATTCTCAACATCAAATTTGACCTTCAAACAATACACACAGAAATTGAGAAGCGGGATTCGTTCATTGACAATTTTCTCCTCTTTAAAAATATTTTTTCAGATTCTCACTATCCCTCTGAGTTATTGCAAGAAAATTAGTGTTTTCTTTTGTGTTTCCCTTTTTGGATGGTCACTATTGCAATTTTTGTTGGCGAAAAAATCCAGAAAATGTCTTCTCTTGAATTTTATTTGGAATCAAATAAGCTATTGCTCATATTTTTGAGACCTTCAGAACTATTTCTCTCAGAAAACTCACTTCTCGACTAGACTAGGAATGGTAATAGGAGAGACGTAGTTGTGAAAATTAAACGAAACGTTTCTTGGAGCAAGAGCTCATTACGTGAAATCCGAATGGTAATCTCAAATTTTAATATCTACGTATCTCTATTTCAGACTCAGGGAAAGTTATTAGGTGAAGTGAGGCTAGCTTCAGCAAAAGATTCACAATAGAATATAAGTGAATAACTGAATCGTAGGACGCCACACGCATTTGAAACTGTTTTTCTCTAAGTACTCAACCACGAAAATATCTAAAACTCTGGTGTTGGCAGGAATAATAGGAAAATTGGAGAATTTGTGTCAATATTCTGTTTGCCAGTGTTAATCTAGTTACTGACTCCAGATAATTTAATATAACTCAAACAGCAACTTACCTCGAGCTTATTGAGAGAAATTACGCTCGTTTCTACACTGCTGAAAGAAAAGTATTAGCAATTTTCATTCAATAAGAGAATAGGATTTACCTAAAATGAATGAATTTAGTCAAGTAAGTATGTAATTTTCGACAATGCACCTGCGTGGTGCGAAAAATAAAGGATAAAGTGAGGTAATTGAAATCAGAAGTTTCAAATTATGCGCCTCAGTAGCGCAAAAATAGAACGAATTAATGGGAGTAAATAGTAGGTCTCAAAATAACCACTATGCGCCCAAGTAGCGCTAATATGAATAAAAGCAAAAAAGCTTTGCTAAAATGGATTAGAGCCCTTTACGTTGTACTCGGAGTACAAAAACTAGTAAATTAGAATGCGGAGCAGCTCGTGCCTACGTCTATGCGTATACTTAGAAAAACAACATAAGATTTGGCCCTTCTTCGATCGAATCTAGTTCACACCTAGGTATACCACATAGGCGTTCAAAAAAAAAAAACACTTTGTTGACTGACCCTAAACATTTTCCAATATAACAATGTGGTCCAAATGACCACGTGAAGAAAGCAGTAAACATAAATGAATTGAATTCAGCCATGTTAGGCGGTTTGACCACCCAGAGTGGGTGAGTAGCAATAAAGAGAAAAAGTATCGGCAGAAGAAGAAAAAGAAATGAAAATAAGAGGATCTCACATTTTTGAATCAATATTACCCGAACGTCATCAAGTTGAATAGCAGGGTTGTAATCAGCTGATCCGTGTTTCAAATACTCAACATGCCAGGTACCTGCACTTTTGCCTCTCAAATCCTCAAGCTTATGAACAGTTGCAGAGACAGTCCTCTTCATCTCAAAAGGCCCGATGAACTTGGCTGCAAGCTAACTTGCGAAGCTCTCTGCCGCGTTGGAGAGCTTGATATTACGTCTCCAGACTTGTCACCTGCGTGATAAGCCACTGGTCTTCGGCGCAAATTATAGCGCTCTCTCGCCTGGCTCTAAACATGATCCGAGCGTTAACGAATCTCGGAGAAGACCTCCAAGAAGTTCGCCGGCTTCCCTTGTGGCACATCCTCTTGATCAAAGTGGATGTCTCCCTTGGCATCCACATCATTTACAATCCACAGCATATGCTGACAGCATTTTTTTAACTACTCGATTAACTACTCTTCCAGTGGAGTTATTCTTAGGATGATAAAGTGCGTTGAACAGGTTGTTCACACTATACTTCTCGTACATGCCTCTGAACTCGCCGTTTTGGAACTGTACGCCGTTGTCACAGATGGAATTGTGGGACGTCAAAAATCAAGAATACGTCATTCTCGACGTTGCTTACTACAGCCTGAGCGATGACAGTACGGATGGGTAGAGTGATAACAGACTTGCTGAAATAGTCACACACCACCAGAATATACCGGTTTTGCTTGATGGTGAGTGGAAGCGATCCCATAATATCCACACTCAACATTTGAAAAGTTCGTCAAACTCTTAATCGCGTTCAACATCCGACTCCAGGCACAGCACACACCTCCGGACATACGTAGCAACATTGTTTCAAATCTTCGGCCAATAGTGCTGTTGTTTAAGCTTGTTGTACATCTTGTTCACTTCAGGATGCCCAGAAGTTGGAGCATCATGAACAAGGCGTAGAATTGCTGCCCGCTGATCTCTATGAACCACATGCTTCAACTGCTCTGCTTCGTCAACCACCTCTGCTGAGTCCCTCACGTATTTAAAAAGGTCTTTGTTGTGGATATGCCAAGACGAATCCTTCCTCGGATGCTGAAGCATACGATCTTCTATCCGTTGATACCAGGGGTCAGTACTATCAGGTTGCACTAGAAAGGCTTGAAGACTATCTACAAGTGATACTGAGCAAGACAGACAGTCTGGTGCACGATTTCGAAGTTGTGTTGTTGAAGCTTGACTGCCCAGCGACACAAGCGACCTGATGGATCCTTCGGATTGTTCATCTACATCAGGGAGTGATGGTCTGTCACAACGGTGAAGCGCGTTCCTCCCAAGTATAAGCGAAGTCGCTCCAAAGCCCAAACGACGGCTAGGCATTCCCTTTTGGTAGTTGTATAGTTTTGCTCATTTCTGTTTGGGGGACGACTCAAGGAACCAATGACACGCTCACCATCTTTAAACGATTGTGACAACACTACTTCAAGTTCAAATCCACTGGCATCGGTCTGAACAATAAAGGGTCTAGAAAAATCTGGGCAAGTGAGAATAGGAGCGGTCACTAGGCACTCTTCCAGCCTTTGAAAAGCCACCTGACACTCAACCGTCCATTCCCACTTCCGTCCAAGCTTCAACAAACCAGTCAAAGGGGTACTCACAGTCGAAAATCTCTGGAAAACCGCCTGTACCACGATGCCATCCCCAAAAAGCTGCGAACTTCTGATACACAGATGGATGCAGGTAGGTTTAAAATTGTATTGATCTTATCTGGATCAACTCTCAGTCCTTGGCGATCCACAATATATCCCAAATACTTCAGCTCGAGACGATAAAACTGACACTTATCTTGACTGAGTGTCAATCCCGCAGCGTGAACTCTGTCGGAGATGAGTTTGATAATTTCCAGGTGCTTCCCGAAGCTCTCTGACACCACCACTACGTCATCAAGGTAGACACACATATAGAGCTTGTGCTCAGATCCTAGAACTCGGTCAATAAGAAGCTGTCATGTTGCCAATGCGTTAGTCAACCCGAACAGCATTCTTTTGAACTGGAAAAGTCCACGATCAGGGACTGTGAATGCTATGAGCTTGCGACACTCTTCTCCACATGTATTTGATGTCGAAGGAGCCTAAATACTTGGCACCCCTGAGTTGATCCAAGATGGTGGAGACAAAAGGAATGGGGTGCGCATCTTTTTTGTGGCCTCATTTAATTCGCGATAGTCCACGCAGAATATAGATTTTCCATCCTCTTCAGAGACTAATAAAATAGGCGAGGCTCAGGGACTTGAAGAAGGCTCCACATCTCATCCAATTAAGCGTTGATATGCTTTCGCATCGCTGGCGATACTGAGTAGTAGCGCTGTTCGATATGTTCTGCCTTTGCAAGTATCTTGTGTTTGACCCACGTCGTGCAACCTATGATGGTCTGCATCCAATCCAACGCTTGCTCGATGAAGAAATCGAGCTCGCTCTGTTGCTTGTCCGTCAATGAAGATAGGACGTTCTCGGAGGTCGTGAGCGCAGCAAGAGCCTGAAGGTTTCAGTCACCTCCGGAAGTATTTAAAACGAGATCAGCTTCAGCTGATCTATCAACAAAACAGGTAACGTAACAGCTCTCAGACTTGCACACTTTCTACCATCAGCAACCATACAAATGGGCGCGTCAGTTGAATGAATTTTGAAATGCATGTTCTCTGAAATTTCCCAGCCGTCCATACTGTGACGCTCTTGGAGCGTCTCGCTGGAGCTGCTGTCGGTTGGATATGCTCAGGCGTCAATACAATGCAGCTATTTGGCGATGTTGATGCTGGATAGCTAGCGGGATGGGAATGGGTTTGCTGACGGATGAAACTGAAACGTGTAGTTAGAACAAACAGTATATAATAAATACACAATAAACAAATAAACCAAAACGGATAAGAGAGCATACTCAGCGAAAAACGAGGATAAATCAATTCACAGTACGACGACAAAAAAAAACGGTATTCTGGTAACTCTTGTTACGGGGGCCACTCAAAAGAAGTTTCTGGTAGCCCACGTTACGGAGGCCACTCAGAAAGGGTTTCTGGTTGCCCACGTTACAGAGGCCACTCAAAAAGGGGTTGCTGATAACCCACGCTACGAGGGTCACTCAAACGGAGGTTGCTGATAACCCTCGGTACTAAAGCCACTCAAACGGAAGGAGAGGGTTTCTGGTAATCCACGTGACAAGAGCCACGCAAAAAGGAGGTTGCTGATAACCCACGCTATGGGGGTCACTCACAAAAGAGTTGCTGGTAACCCACGCTACAAGAATCACTCAAACGGAGGTTGCTGGTAACCTGCGGTACTAGGGCCACTCAATCGGAAAGGTCTTTCATGGAACGGTTTGGTCATCGGTTTCTCGGAAACTTTTGTAGGTGATTCTCTGAGCTAAAGTCTCAGAATAGAGTGTTTTATTGTTCGATTTTAGGCTGTTTTAACAACCCGATCATAATGAATCCTTACTCAGCAGGTTTACTCAGGTACTTCCTGATTTGACTCAACCTCATCAATGTGAAAAATGTCCGGTAAATAAAATACATATTTTTGTACAGTAATAATTCATTCACAAATCATATTCATGTCATTTCCTCCCTTATTTATATTTCATTTGAATTTAAACATAAATATCATAGTTCCTAAGATACTCGCTCGATGGTGACTGATATTGTGGCCTTGTATTGAACTATCTAAGCTAAAAAGAGACGCAGTTGGACTAAAAAATAAACAAATGTAGCTTTGACAGGCGGAGCATGAACTTCTCAAAATAAACAATGAATGATAAATTGCTAAACGGTGAGTAACATTTCATTTTAGACTATAGTACGGTCTTATCTTATGTCATTTTCATCTAGATTCGGTATAAAATATCGACATGCGGGATTTGCAATTCAACCTAAATGACTTATGATGTAGAACTTCAAATAAAACCTCAACTGGAACTCCATACAGAACGGAGAATCTCTACACGGCAGAGATTTGAGTTATTTCTTATTCCAATACGGACGTGATATAGTCGGTTACTTTTCAGAAATGAACTTGAGTCAGTTCTTGATGTTATGACCTCATCAGCAGCTTGGAGAAGTTAATAGGAGAAATTGTAAAGGTCAAACGAATAATACAGAATTACGGTTAAAAAGGCTTAGTGAGCTGAACGGTAGTGTGACAAGTTAAATTAAGGAATCACTTCTAACTACGGTAATTATTATCAAAAAAGTTTGCAGATTATGATTCAGAACAAAGACTGCCTCGTCACAATACATGTAATTAAACGTGTTGTTCTCGGATCAAGCAAGCCTGAAAATTTCACGTCAAATAAAGGAATTTGTAGATACGGGCGCTGATCAACACCTAGGTGAGAAATAACGAAGTTGATGATGACAACTACGTCCGTCCTTGGGCTGTTTGGCCGTCAACGTCCGCGCAGGGGATGTTCCACGGCCTACTAACGTCTTCGCTTGCCGTTTCTCAAACACTGTGGACTTTTTCTTTTCAGGACATTTGCTTGGCCACAACCGAAACAATACACGGACTTCGGTTCCGTGCAAACCCGTGCCGTGTGACCAAGAGCCCTGCAGCTCCAACAGGTGACCTGTTTCATCGATATCGTTGATGGTGTGGGTGCTTCGACAGCATGTACTTGAGCCAAATTTGACCGTCTTTGGTGAGCCAAATTTGGCTCTAATAGGGCTTTTCTATTGACAGGAAGGGGCGAAAATCTCTCAGCCATCAATTTATTCATTCACAGCCTCTCGCAAACCTCAAGGGGACGCTGTACTGACGGAATATCCTGCAGCTGCTGCACGTCTGGTGGTGGTGTGGGAAGGCGAGAGAACAAATCCGCTATACATGACATGTGAGTACTGATTGACTCCTCGGCTCTTTGTGTTTGACGGCAGATCTCATCTCACAACTCTGTCTTGTAGTCGAATGTTTGAACTGTTTAATTGCGCACTTAGCGGTACCAAATAAGTGCTCGTCTTTTGAGCAGTTGATTGTTGGAATCGCACAGTTTCGCTTCGGACACATTCCGAGATATCCTGATGTCTCTTATCCTTTCTAGGAACGCTTTTACGCTTGGATCGCCTCCTCCTGAAAATGATAGATCCCACCGAGCTGCTGGGATCTGTTTCCAAGAGGATGATGGATGCATGACTCGCTGTGCCTCCTTTCTCATTCCAGCAAACCTGTCCATCGCATCGGCCTTATGCATAAAGATCTCTTCCTTTGACATCTGTTCTATAGGGGCTCTCAGGTCAGCATCCTCACAAACCAATCTTGCCAGCTTAGAGTTCAAGTGTTCTAATCTGGTGGAAATTGTTGTGAATTCCAAGCACTTAGAACTGCCTGTAAAGTTCTCAATGAGATGTCTATTTCCTTTGTTACATTCAGGGTTCGATAAGATTGTTGGGAAAATATGACAACCCTTTTGCTTGGAGGTATTCTGACAATTCCCTTCGCATTTTATGAAGTGTGTAGCGGGGTGTTGATTTTACGGCTCGAACTTTGAGTTCATAATGTAACTCAATTCTTTGCAGTTGTATCAGATCTATTGCTCCAAAAAATGTTCGGTGAAGGACTCGGGGAAGAATACATGAAGAACACACCAAAAAGTATATGTTAATTTGAGATAACAAGATCATAAAATAAATTGAATATATCTACCATAATCACTTCTGTATTTGATCGAAAGAACAGGAAAAATCAATGAAGCTATACCAAAAACGTGCACTGAATGATCGGATGTCAATTTTATCACGTAAAATTCGAGTGGTAATCTCAAACTGATTTTAAAATCTACTTATCTCTTGCTCAGACTCAGGGAACATTATTGGGTGAAGTGAGGCTAGCTTCAGCAAAGATATAAAATAGAATATTAGTGAATAACCGAATCGTAGGACGTCGCTCAGTTGAACTCATTTTTCTCAAGGTACTCAACCACGAAAATATCTGAAACTATGGTGTTGGAAAGAATAATAGGGAAATTGGAGAATGGGTGTCAATATTCTGTTTGTAGGCGTCAATCTAGTTGCTAGCTTCAAGTATTTCAATAATACTGTGACGAACTATGTCCCATGACTCCGTCACAGTTGCACATCCCAGAGCCTTCGGCTACCGCCAAATATAATGAAATCCATCAAAATTGATTCACATCTTGCACACCCTATCCGTTATTCTGTTCAAGAGAACACCATCGTTTACCTCAGTATTATCAGCCACCAGTTGGAATAAGAACATCTTAATATTTCACAACATGTGGTGGGATGAGGTTGGGCTTCGAAAATAACTGAAATTAAAATCAACCTATATTTATTTGATCCGTATTCATATCTTGTGCTTACCGTTAATGTATCCTGGATGTATTCATCGTTGTTCTGTGAATATGTTGTATATTGTATATCTAGTTTAATGTTCCTCCTGATCTTTGACCATGAACAAATGAATATTTGACATTTGACAGTAAACCGACCGAGGACTAAATCGTAGTTACTTTACCGACAGACAGGAAGAGTTTGGGACAATTTGAGTTTCAAGTGAATGTTTATAAGGATGTATTTAGTAAGAGAAGGATATGAGATTTGTTGTAAAGAAATTTGTATTTGTATAATTATTTCTTCTTCTTATCTGTATCTCCTCTTCACATCACCTAAAGCACCAATGAGAAATTGATTGTAAGACAAGTAGAGTAAGGATTCATCAAAATTTAGGTATAAATACGGCCTTTTGGCCGACTTGAGTCACTTCTTTTGCAATGGACGCTTCTAGCTCCGATGCCTAGCGTCATCTACAAATTGTTTACCGTCCAAATGGAGTTTTTTGCAAAATCCGTCAGCATAACAGCCTGAAACAATCGGTGAGTTTCTTTGTTCTTTATAAGTCCGTTGAATCATCGTTGGGAGAAAGTCTCCATCGGTTTTTAATGTTAGATTGTGTTACAGTAGAATCGCTGCTGGAGAAAGCATTGTTGGTTTCGCAGTGTTTGAATAATTTAACGCAGAATCACCGCTGAAGAAGTTCTTGTTGATTTCACAGTGTTGGATTAACTCAACGTAGCGTCTCCGCTGACGAGGTCTTCGTGATTTCGTATCGTTAGATTATTTTAACGTAGAACCACCGTTGAGGGGGTCATCATTGGCTTCACAGCGTTGAGCAAGTTAACGTAGAGTCACTACTTGGGAGCCAGTTTGGTTTCACAAGCGTCGAAGATAAGTTAATCCACCGTTTGGGGAATTGCTTCACGATTTGTTTGTTTTCAAGTTTCTTGTCGTCTGCGACCGCCTGGGCCCGAGCTACGATCGCTTGTGGCGAGTGTCATGTACAGCCGTTCCGTCACCGTCAGCCAAGTTATCACCGTTTCAAGTTCCTGGGGAATATATGTTCTATGTTCACCGTCGTCGTACTTGTGTATAAGTGAATCTCATTGTGACACCTACCTCCTGATGATTATTTTGACTTCTAAGCTTCACAGCCGTCTGCCTTAGAAACAGCGTCACCGACCACATTGACGCGAGCACACCGTCAGCAGTTTTGACCGCGAATCCAAAGTCAACAGCTCCGCCGTCATCAGCAAGACAATCGTTACATCACTCAAACAGCAACTTACCTCGAGCTTACTGAGAGAAATCACGCTCTCTACTACTACACCGCTAGAGAAAAGTATGACCAATGATAATTCAAATTAGATAAAATGAATTCAATAAGGTAAGTGAATAATTTTTGACAATGCATCTAGGTTGTGCAAAAAATGAAAAAATGAAGTAAAATAATTGAGATCAAGAATTTCAAACTACGAGCCTGAGTAGCGCAAGAATATAACGAATGAATGGGAGTAAATAGTAGGTCTTGAAATAGCCATTGAGCGCCTAAGTAGGGCAACAATAAATGAAAGTAAATAAGCTTTGCTAAAATAGATCAAAGCCCTCGACGTTGTACTCGAAGTTCAAAAATAAGTAAATTAGAATGCGGAACAACTCGTGCGAACGTCAATGCATATACTTGAACAAAAAACAACAACAGGAGATCTGGCCCCTCCACGTAGGGCGGTTCGATCACCCAAAGTGGGTAAGTAGTAATTAGGAGAAAAGGTTCCAGTAGTCCGAATGAAAAGACGTGATGGCACTTAGCAGCCCTTTCAGTTGGTTGCTGAAGTTTGTCGCACCAGAATGAACGCCTCGAACAAATATTTTCCGGTCCAAACTGGTTTAGAAAATCTGGTGACGTCACATCAGGGTCAGAGATTTGAAAAATGGGGTGCCCAAGTGGTATCGGGCACTCCGTAGCCGACATGTTGGTCAAAAGTAGTTCAACTACGCTCGCGGATTGTAGGCCGAAGAAAAAAACGATATCATGCACTAAAGTTCAATGATCCTCAAACAATGGAGATGCTTGCGGAACATTACAAAACTGCACCGAGTGCCCAAAGTATTCCGCGAAGCAAGGAAAGGTGAATTTTCAATCCCTTCAAGAGGTTTGCGCAAAGCAACATACAAAAAAGCGATTCTTAATATTTTTGTGAACAAAATTTTATGCGTTTCTTGAAGACCAACGGTAAGATTGACGACTTGAGCTAGGTCAAGTCCGAGTGACCAGACTTAATTTGAGAAAAAATCGTTTTTCATTAAAAACCAAATTAAATATCTGATTGGCTGACGCTTAATAAAGAGAAGGAGAGAGACAGACAAAAGAAACTGGCGAAAAGTGACTCAAGTTATCGACAAAGTGAAAAGAAAGTGGAATGGTGTGATAAGTGGAAGTAGAAGAGAAAGCGGCAGGACGAATTAAACTGGAACGGAATGAATTCAATCACTCTACGCACTGTTGCTATCGCGCAAGCGTCTGTGACGGTTGCTACACGATCCGCGCAATCAATTTACAATCAAAACAAAGACAAATGCTCAATAATTATGAATATTCCAAAAATCTAAGGCAAATCTAAAAATCTGAAATAAAATGTTAGTTATAAAAAAAAATATGAATCAAAATACGTCCTACGCAGGGTGCGGAGTACACATTGGGGGTAACTGAGTCGACTGCATCGTGAGTGGTGGACAAAATAGGCATTATTATGGGCCGATATTGTATGTACAATATTATAATAGAATTGACCATTATAGCTGTTGTATCGTTAATCGCAAAAATATAAGCAGAAACATCAGTGAATGTGAATTTTATCCTTTCCCAATTACAAATGAAAAGTTCAAACAAAGAAAAAGAGGCATTCTTGAATTGAAAAATAATTGATAAATAACCCAACTTTAGGAACTCTTTGACAAGTTGCATTAAATTATATATCTTGCTTCGCATTTTGACTCTCCATTCTGATGCAAAGCAAAATGAATATTGTGATATACAAACTTTGTGCAGTGCACTCTAATTTCATGTATGACATGATATGCTGCCTTTTCTTCCGCTTCAAAATAGAGAATCAAAATGCAAAGCTAAATGCAGAATTAAATGCACCGTGTCAAACGACTCTAATACCTTTTTATCAAGCATTTATCTGGGAATGGGATTATAGTCCTCTCAAATACAGAATTCAAAAAATACCTAATGCATTTGAACTTACGTACAATGACATTTCATAAGGAGTCAGAGTAACCTGATGTTTTGCATGAATTGCATGTTCTTAAATGGCTTATACCAGGGAAATTCAATTCTTCCACATCTCTGACATGTTCTGCTGTAATCAGTAGCTTTCCCTTCTGCATTGTCTGAGGCTGAAATAAAATGCCATGAGCTATGGCCCAAAGTCATTCTTTAAAGCTATGTTCATATTATAGCTGAAAATTGTTGAAACTCACTTTGTAATGTACTAAGCCGGCTAAAATGCAAGATTCCAGCTTGACTTATGAAAAACACAACAGCCACAATTACAGTTGTATTCTCACGTTTTAATAGTCCCTGCTGTAGGGTGCCGATTTGTAATGTAATAAACAGGCAACAATGCAAGATTTTAACCTCAAAAACATAATAACAACAATGACAGTTGTAATTACAATTTATACTTCACTCAATTTTTACTACCTCACTTACTTACATGAGGTTTCATATGCTTGGGCGCCAGGATCTTCTATTTAAAAAGAAACAGAACACTGGAACTTTTATCAAAGGAAGTCCGGTTCTGAAATGTAAAAATTTTTTCCCAAAATGAAACCACAGAATGAATTTTAGGAATTTAATTTGATCAAAGGAAAATCAAAAGCACAAACTGAGCAACAATTACAACAGATTGACTCATCAATCTAATTTAAAGGCTAAGGAATAAATCATAAGCCAAACAATAATCACAACGGATTGATTTATCATAAGAAATTATTCAACAAATAGACATTGGTTTTAAGAGAGATGGCGTTTTCAAAAGAATTTAGAACTTTTCAAAAATAATTTAGAAATAGAACAGCCTATTCTAGGCTCTGGGTGATTTCATTGTTGAACTAGCGCTTCGCGAAGAAGGTGCTAATTTAAACCCAACAATGCTACCTACCAACCAGTCCACATTTATAAGAAATGAGATAAATCTGGAAATCAAATTCAAATTTAATTGTCTAGGCCCTGGATGATTTCATTGTTGAACAAGCGCTTCACGAAGAAGGTGCTAATTCAAACAACAATGCTACCAACTAGTCCACATTTAGAAGAAATGGACTGAATCTGAAAATGTAATTTAAATTCAATTGTCTTATTGAAATTAGATAGCGTAGCGCTTCACAAAGAAAGTGTTTCCATTATCTGATCCTACAGACCCAAAAAAAGTGAAGACTGCATACTACAAATTCTCTGCAAGGAGTACCGGGAATGATCACTTAATGTTAAAAATTATGTGCATGAACATAGTTGCGGCCGCTGCCACTGAGGTCTCTGATAGCTATGTAACCATGGTTTCAGATCTAAATTAGTTTTTAGTGGTTAGGTACTTTGAATAGAAATGCCAAAAAATTTTTCAAAAATACGTGTATTATAAATGTTTGTACGTGGGAATCAATGCTATCAACAAAATATTTGTGCAAATATCAGGTTTTGAGATGAAATATAAAGTTACTTCATGGATGACGTGTAATCCAATTGTAGTAAATAAATCCGCAGTTGTTAAATTCATTCAAAATTTGTGTTAAAAACGATATCAATCAATGAATTTGAATAATCTTTTTTTGTAAAATGAGTTCTTCAACTGTGGATTACAGTATTGCAGTACATTCAATATCTTACAAACTCTAAATTAAATGAAGTGATTTCATATGCCTGAAGTTTGATCTAACTCTATAGTTATGTTAATTGGTAATTTGAGCTAAAATGCTATAAGTCAATTATTTTAGAGTGTCTATTCTCAAAAAATGTTCTAATTTTTCTTTCATTCTTTCAATTGTAGCTCATACTTTATGTTGAAATTACTTCCCACAGTATTTAAACTCCATTGTGAGAAAAAGTAGAAAGACATTGGATACAAATGTTCAAAAAAATTTGAAGTTATTCTATTAAAGCATAAGAATCAGGAAAAAAAATCTCAAAAGAGTTCATACCAACCCACGATTTTGGAATAGTGAGTTTTCTACTAATTAAGGTCTCTTAAATTCAATCTTGAATCACTGATGGTGATAAATAGGCAGTACATAGGAACTAGTATGAGTTATAACAAAATTGAAACAAATAATTGGACGAAAATCAGTAATTCAAGACTGTAGACAGTTTAAATTGTTTTGGGATGTGATTAATTAAGAAAATAAATGAAATTAAAAAGATTGATAGACTCAAAGTATTTTCATAAGACAATTACTGAATTTTTCGAATATAGTATAAGCTAAAGTGACGTTTCCCATTGTCTTAACTTCATTTGAACTCGAATGCATCTTACTGTCTTGGCAAAGTCGCTTTTACAGTATTCAAGATTTTTCTTCACGAATACTCATTTTTTCTTCATTCTACCTCCTATATAATGACTGGGAAATCTTTAGCACAATGTGAGTATAAATTTATTGAACTTTCCGACTGCCTGAATTCTAAAGTAACGTCAAGACTGAAGAGTATTACTTTTTCTTGATTTCATTTGATATAGAGAAATTTGCGCATCTTCCGTTACAAATATTCATTTTCAGTTCTAGCACCACGTTATTATTGCAGCTGGCAAATCCTCATCCATCCCAAATGCTTCTTATTCATTTATTATTTGAAACTCCAGGTATTTGTGAGGTTCAGAAAATAACTCAGCCCAATATTTATCATTGTGCTCGAAATACATCATGCATAAATGCATTTGTACTGATATAATAACTGCAGGTCGCGGAATGGAACCAGCAGATGTGCGCCTGGAATAATTATTATATCTTATAACATGCGAACAGAAAAATATGAAACAAATAACTTACTTGCAGTACCTGCTTCTTAATAACTTCTTGTAGCGTTTAACTATTAAAATCAATACACAAACACAACTGGAAATTCACTTACATCGATATTTGCTCAAACTTTTTCAATGGTAACTAAGACTCAAGATTCAAATTAAATTAAAAATAGGCGCGGCCGCTCTCGTTAGATGGTAGTAACCAGGGAGTACTGGGAGTGTTCACTGCAGGCCTGTTTCACTCTCATGGAAACAAAAATACAAAGTTTGCGTATGTGTTAGTGAGCGTTAGTTATTGCACGGCATCGCGTACTTGCCATGGCGCTAGTATAGAACCAAAATGTCCAGGATTTGAAAATTTAGAAGGCTGTTACTTCTGTCCGCTGTTTTTGCAAATGCCAGTGTATTGTGTATTACATTATTCAATATTATTGTGAGAGTGACACCATTGATTTTATCAGTGATGCCGAGTAGAGAAAATCCTGTAAGTATATAATTTTTAATATTTGATATGATCTCGATATATTTGTCATTACTAATGTAACAAAATAAGATGTCATCATGAAAATTTTAGTATGAAATATACCTAATGTCATAATGAAAAACTATTCTATCTGTAATATTTCTAGAAAAAAGTTCTGCGTGCATGAATAATGCTTGGTCAATTCCCTGCCCATAAAGAAAAGAGTAGGCCTATTCTGTTTGCCACGTGTAGAGGATTTGAAGAACAAATGGTTAGCAAATATGAATCGGAATGACTTGAGAAAGTTGAGCTATCGGCAGCTGCTTGATCGTGGCTATCGAATTTGTGAGCTGCATTTTGATAAAAGTCAATTCAAAAATGAATTGTAGCAACGTCTCAATATGGATCAGATACCTTGTTTTGTACGTATTCAAGGTAAGACCTCTGCTATCACAGTTAAAATAACAAAAGTTCTGATAAAATGCACGTATATTATAGATGTACCCGATAGTTCACGAATCGAACCAACTCAAATCAATCCAGCTAGAATCGAACCAGCTGAAATTGAACCTACTTGAATTGATATCACCGAGGAGCATGGAGACGTTGAAAATATTCCACCAAGGCCTGTGTGCAGGAAACTCTCCACCATCAACGTCACAATTCGTTGATGCATAAAGACTGCTATTCTAAATAATACTGTTAGGTGTAGTATCGGTTCGAATTGTGAGGATTACCGAATTCTACTATCCTATGTATTCAAAATCAATCTGATTCAGAATCTTTACCGACATCCCCAATTTCCAATAATCCTATCCCATGTATTCTTCCTGAGACCACTTGCATGGATGCTGTAGCATCGGAGATAGATATTCAAATAACCTCTGGATATTTAATTCAAAAATTGCTAAATTATGAATGTGATTCATGTTTTCAGTTCTTTTGTTCTGAAACGACTCACATCCATGTTTTAACCGTTTCACGGGACTATGGGTCCAATGAGGAGTTTATTCTCAGATATGCAAGCGCAGAATTTTCGCAAATAGTCGATGATTGTGAAAAACAGATTTTTGCTTCGATTCCCAATTTCAATCCATCCTCTAACATCCTATCCCATATAGACATCCACTGAATACCTTCTAATTTCTGTGAGCAGCATGGAGCAACCATGCAGAATAAAGTTATGCGATCATTACATTTAATATTATTAAGTCATTTTTCAGAATTTATTGATAAGAAAAATAGATACAGTAAGAAATAACGACGTTGTCAAGACTTTTTTTGACAATTATTGTGGATAATTGTTTCTTTCAATATTTTTTGTTATTCTTTTCTGTATATGTTTCATATTCTTTTGTAGTATAACAATTTAGTTTTTATTTACGACCCTATAAAAAGTGACAGTTGTTTGCATTTTGAACTTGATATTTTAAACTCAAATTCACAAGAAAATTCATGTCAACTTCAACGAAAGCAGCTCAATTTCTAATATCTGTGACTTTTTAACGATAATTAGGACGATCGAAGATAAAACATTGTAAGACACACCATATCTAATGTTATTTGCACATGTATTTGTTTCTATTTGTACATGTTCTTATAGTATTCCGTATTTTTGTATATATTTTTAATATTTTTCCAAATATTTATATGTATTCTATTTATATGTAAAAATATATGTATATATTTGAAACAAAATTCTGGTTGATTCTAAATTTTACGATATTTTTTAATATTATATAAATTAGTGAAATTCAAATTACGCGCTTCAAAATTAATACGTGCACGGCACCGCTTGGAGCGCTCTTGTGTTGATGTGAAACTTTGTAAATTTTGGTAACATTGTACTGTCAAGTCTTCTCTCTATTGGTAGTCTTTTGTTCACTGCCATGTTAAATAACTAGCACAAGAAATTATCAGGTTTCTCCAAAGTCGCATGGTGGCACTGGCTGTTTTTTCATTTATTTTATTCAAATTTGAGCTAATGAAATGAGACAGAGTTTCTGAGATATTGAATTTCGAGCTTCATAATTTAAGTTTTCATTGCCACGTGAAACTTCAAATTATGAAGCCTGTAATCCAAGATCTTAGGAATTTCATGACTTATTTCTTGATGATTCACTGTTATTTCTCATTATTACTGAGTTTTCTAATTATTTTCCAAGCTCTTGATGGAATGATACAATATTTTATACAGAAATAATATAATTGAATATTCTTTATATTGATACAACAATAATATTTCCTATATCTCTACGAATTACAATCAATGGTACATGAAAATCTTTTGATTCACCTTCTTTACACAATAATTGAAATTCTGATGCCCAGTTGCATGAACGTTCATTAGCTAAAGAGTTCTTTAAAAATGAACAATATCGAATCAAATTTTTGACAACAATTCTAAGCAATTAATTTGACAAATATATTCGATTTGATATTGTTAATTTTTAAAGAGCTTTTTAATCAATGAACGTTCATGCAACTTGGCATGAGAGTATTTGCGAATGATAAAAACGATGAACAAATACAGTTATAGATAATCACATAGAATTAGAATCAGACAATCATTTATACGAGAGTATGAGATTCATCATCGAGATAAAATTTTTCACTGAATGCTTTGTTGTGTGAACAAAACTATTCATTCGAAAGATCGATAGAAAATATACATTTTGTCTCCCATTCCAAGAAAACAACTACACTTTTTTAATTTTGCGTCATTGTAGGGATGAGAAGTTTAGGTAACAATATTCGGACAAGTGATTTGTCTCAGATATCTCTTGCTCTTCTCAAATTATAGGTGATCGTGATTTATTCATCTCAAAAACTACTTGCAGCTATGAGAATTATGTTGAATGGAGAATCCTGTGTCCCAGATATATTGTCATCTTTTTGAACTCCAAATGAATGACGGGACCGTGAGCTGGAGCCAAAGGAAGTGAAGCGGTAGTAACCTTGAAATAGATAGGTCAATTATTTACTTATAATAGTAGAGAATACAGTAATTATATATTTACCAATTACTTGCGGTACTTCGATTTCAATGACTTCTTGCAGCGTCCAACTGCAAGTCGTTGTATGGGATCCAAAACAGCATAAAGACGACTGTCTTGTCCACTTAAGTATCTGTTTGCTCATTTGTACCACACAAAAATAGCCCCATCTCGAATTATTCTCCTAGTTGAATTGGGAGCAATCTACTTCTGTTCAAAATATTTCACACTTTCGTACTCATACCGAATAATCGATTTCTTCTTTCACGAAAGACAATCTTCGACTCAACAAGGTTTCTTGTAGCTCATCTTAAAAAGTAGTGATGCTTATATTCATCAAGATTTTTGACAGGACTGATTTGTATATACTTTATATTTACTGCGATGTATTCAAAAATAATGCCAATTCAACTTACCTTTTCAAGCTTGCTCAATATATTAAAATATTTTTTATTTTTGCCCATCTGACATATTCTCACAAACAAGATAAACAAACATCAGTTGTCTATTGTCTACCTGGTTACCAATCAGATTCCAGCAAAATATTTTACCGCGCAGAAGCCTCTGAAACCTAGCACACACAGCTAAAATTTTTAACTTTCTCCAAACTCGCTAAATAGCGCGAAACTGTTCAATTTGCTTCATGAGAGTGAAAACTCCCAGTACTCCCTGGCAGTAGCTAAGCACCAGATTCGTCCATTTGAGTCATCTCTCCTGGTACTCCCTGGTACTCAGCAACTCAGGGAGTACCGGGAGAGATCACCCAAATGAAAGGATTTGGCGCTTAGCTGCTACCATCTTGCGGGAAGGGGCGCACCTATTTTCAAATTTAATTTGAATCTTGAATCTTAGTTACCGTTGAAAAAAATTTGAACAAATGTTGATTTACATAAAAAAATATTTGTCAATGCAAATATTATTTTTTAGTCGAGATTTTCTGCTGATTTCAATAGTTGAATACTACAAAAAGTTATTAAAAAGTGAGTACAACAAGTGAATTTTAAGTCTGCTTAATGTTTTTCTGTTTATTCATTATAAATCATAATTATTCTAGGCGTACATTCACTGGTCTCATTCTGCGGCCTGCAGTTTTCTATAAGTGCAAAAGCATTATTACACATATGATTTAGATCTACCACAATAACAGATATTGGACTAAATAATTTTTTGGACCTCACAAATACCTAGAATTTCGAACAGTGAACAAATAAACAGCATTTGGGATGGATGAGAATTTTTCAGCTCCAATATTTGAACGGTGCTAGAACTGAAAATTATTTGTAACGGAAGATGCTCCAATATATTATCTATATCATATAGAACCAAAAAAGAGTAATACTCTTCAATCTTGATATTACTTTGGAATTCAGGTAGCCGAGGAAATTTCAATAAATTTATACTCGCAACAAGTTCATGCTTCACGAAAGTGCTAAAAGACTCTCTAGTCAATTCAAAGGAAGTAGAACAAAGGAGAAAAGTGATATTTGTGGTAAAAAAATCTTAAATTCAGTAAAATTGATTCAGTTCAGACAGTAAGATGCATTTATGTTCAGATAAAGTGAAAACAATGCAGAACATCACTTTAGCTCAAAGTAAATTGGAAAAATTCAGTAATTATCTTAAGAAATACTTCGAAATGATGATATTTTCTTTTATTCATTCTCTCAGTCAATTATACATCTCAAAATGATTTGAACAAGTCTACAGTCCTGGATAAGTGATTTTCGCGTCCTATTTTTTTCAGTTTTGTTATTAAAACCTATGCTAGTTCATATCTATTGCTTATTTATCAATCACCATAAGTGATTTAGGATTGAATTTGAAAGACCTAAATTAGAAGAGAATTTACTTATCCAAAATTGTGGGTTAGTATGAGTTCTTTTGAGAATATGGCTATAAAATTTCATACTTTAATAGAATAATTTCGAATTGTTTTGACCATTTGTATTCAATGTTTCTCCAGTCTTGTTCACAATGAATTTGAAATACTGTGAAAAGTAATTTCAACAGAAAGTATGACCCACAATTGTTAAAACATTTTCTGAGAATAGACACTTTTAAGTAATTGACCTATTATTACGTTCTAGCTCAAATCACTAATTTATTCAATAACTACAAAGTTGAATAAAAATTTATGCATGAAATGACTTTATTAAATTTTGAGTTTGTAAGCTATTCAATATATTGCAATACTGTGGAAAGTAATTTTATTCTAAGGTATGATCCACGGTTAGAGAAGGCATTCTACAAAAATTGATTATTCAAAGTCATTGATTCACAACGTTTTTCAAACAAATTTTGAATATACTTTACATCTGCGGATTTATTGACTACAATAATTGGATTATACTTCATGGATAAACTAACTTCATATTTTATCGCAAAACCTGATACTTGTACATATATTTTGTCGGTGAGATTGATTTACATGTACAAACATTTATAATACATGTATTTTTGTTGAAAAAGTTTTGTGATTCCTTTCTATCAATATAGCCAACCTCAAAATACTAATTTAGACTTGAAACCATGATATCATAACTACTTTCATGCGCAGAATTTTTAACATTGAGTGCTCTTTCTTGGTACTCCCTGCAGCAACTCTTGGATTACATTCGAAATGCAAGTCTACCCTATTAAATCCATAGTGCGTTTATGACAACAGAACGATTAAGTGTCGTCAGCGCTATCTCTTATCACATAGTTGAGACATATTCGTATCGCCGCCATCTTAGTTACACGCATTTCTGCGCAATGGCGCTTTTATCTGTCAAATCTGACAGGTGTCCAACAATTATAGCTTTAACTTACTCAAACACTTAATTATGGTATTAATAGTAAGTCTAACACTGAATTCATACTGTTTAACTCAGTAAATGGTATTACGTGAGTGAGTTCATCTTCTTTCCCAAAATGTTTTGATCCACTATTGTTTGTAGGTTATGTTCATGGCGCAAGCACTAGAAATGTCTTACAGAAATACTATAAATGTTCGAGTCTCTGGGAATTAACCTTTCTCAGGGACGAACGGTAGGCACTAGTTCCAGAAATTTCAAGATCAATTTTGAGTATGCTTTTGGTACTTTCTCAATTTTTCACATATAATCTATCCTCAACATATGCAAAATAATATACACCTTAATATACATAACATGCTTAAAAACATTTTTGATACCTACTTCTCTGGGACAATAGTAGTTATTTTAGTTATTTAGCTCTTTGATCTCGATAGCTTTCAGAACATACTGACTTCTCAAAAAGAATCTATCCATTTATATTCACAAATATCAATGCTATTCCATACTAACAAGCCCGAAAAAATGTACGTTATAGAAAGCATTGTCATCATGCACCCAGCGTATAGGCTTTGTGCAAAGGGACGGAGATTAAGCAAATATCGATGCGAGCGCTCATGGTGAGCACTATTGTAAGTATTGAACTTCATTCTTTAGAATACGTCATTGAATTGTCATTGAGCATTGTAATTTAAAAGTGAAAATAATTGCATATAAAACAGGAAAACGTTTATTCTGTTTCAGGCTATTGTGTTGAGGATGATTTAAGTGAGATATAGTTTCATAGATTCCATATACCTAGTTGAAACATGAAAAAAAGAGTGAAGTAGATCAAAGCGGTAAGTAGAGTATTAACTGTCCATATAACAAAGATGTTTGTAATTCAATTGTGGAATAAGAAAAATTCATCATCGATTTGGACTATGGAATAAGAAAAATTCATCATCGATCTGCAATTCATGAATCTATTTCTATCTCTAATTTGTGAGGTGTTTCAGTGATAGAAGTTTATCGGATGCACTTCGCAATAACTTTGTTGTTAATATTGTCAGCAACATATTCTTCAACATTTTTCATCTGGCAAAACTAATTTCACGCTCTCCTCCAATGCCTCCTCAGTAAAAGGGATACAGTGTTTGATACATACAAACCCGATCCGCAAGATCCTCGGTGTCATAAATTGAGGTTATTCTGTCAATTTGGAATTGAATAAAACGAAAATCTAGAAATATTGAACTAGAATGAAAAATGAACTGGAACTGAAAATTGAACGGCACAAGTTCTGTCTCATGAATCTAAGGGATCAAACCTTCTTACTTGTCACTTAAGTGCTAGAGGCTTATCATTCAATTGAGAGATATCTTAGCGGCCAAATAAAGGTGCTCCACCTCCATAGTTCTCATTTTCTTTGTCAGCACCACGATAATACGGAAGCAGAAAAATTCATTGGGACAGATAAAACAGTAAAGTTCGAAACAGTTCTATGAGCAATAAGAACAAACCAACAAACAGCTCAAATCCAACCTGCAAACTCTGGATATGAAAATGTTACTGTGAGACATTCCTGCGAAATACTATGAAACGTGTGGGAACAAAAATAGAACAAGTATACAATACGAGAAATTTAATTCCAGTCAGCTTCTTATCACGATTTTTATCAGATCCGTAAATAGAACCTTAAAATTAATTTTTAACCTTTCTGCAGCATGATGCTCATGAAAGAATGTACCTTCTCAATTATCATCATCTTATTCATTATCATCGAACAAATGCAACTTCAGGGAGGTTGCAGGTTGTATACAGTCTCGGACAGTCCTTTTATATCTATAGTCTCATTTTGAATATAATTTTAATTATTTATTCATTCAAGCAAATTCAAGTTCGTCATTCTCTTGGTAGGTATCTTATTACAGGTGAAAAAATAGTAAATTTTGCACAGAGGGAAATATTTTGCTTGAAATAAATTCACTAATGGCCATTTGCACCATCCAAATATAATAGTTAACTGTGGTTTAGCCATCAAATGTTTTTTCCAAATGTTTGCATTATTATCTGAACTTCGGTTAAAACAACGATCAGTGAAACCCTTAATATCTGAAGGTTAACTGCTGAATCTCGAGCGTTGAATATTTTTATGTCATAGATAAGTCAATAATTTGAAAACTATGATTATTTCCATATAGATAAATAATAATCAAGAAAATTTTTCCTTTGACATCTAGAGATATAAAAATTAGAATATTATGAGCAATTAAGAATAAATTGATATGAAAATACTTACTTTACGTAATTATCAACTGAGATACTTAAAAGAAATAGATCAAGTGCAAACTGGCGGACATGTATCTCACGTTAAGTTTAACGTCAAGGTTTAAATGTTGCCAACAGAATTTTAGGAAATACCTGGATTTCGACGACTATTCCATCAGTTAATAGTATTCATAACAAGGTTAACAATGCTAAATCGCCATAGAAACGGTGCATTTTAGTGGGTATTTGGACGTGTAGAAATACCATCGGGTGTTACACCAGTGGTCAGAGTAAGTATTTTACTCAAAGATGTGGATACCTCCAATTTGAGCTTTCTTCGTATTTAATGGAATATTTTTCTGAATATCTTCATCAATTTTATCTTCTGATCTATCACCAAACCTTCCTGAACTAGATCCCATATCAAGACGCAATATATTTCTCTATTATTCGTCAAAGAAAATGCAAGAAATTCTAATTTTTCAGTTTGACATAAGTTTGTTTACTCGTTCCTATCAAAATTACGTGAGTTGTTACTAGATTCATAGGAAACTAATTTGAAAAAATGGTTTGACTCCTGGAATTGTCCCCCATATACCATTTGTAGTTGAAGTATTAGAGACTATTTTTGTTGTGCAATCACTATGTTTATTGTGCTTGTGAATACCGCTCTTGCTGGACACTCGTGGTATTCAAACGCAAGCACAATAAACATTCGTGATAGCAGCACAAAAATAATCGATAATACTACAACTACTTATGGTATAATCAATGATTAACTAATTCACATTTTATTGTATACTGCGCAACAACCAATGCAGTTAAACTGCGAATCATTTGAATGTCGATTTATGCCTGGATATAAAGCAAGACTGGGTGCAAAAAGCCATAAGAAGAACATGGCTCAGAACTAAGATAATATTGACGCAAGGATATTATTCACATCAATTTTAATCTCTCAACTTGTTGTCCTGAGCTGAAAATTCCATACAAACAAAGATCTGCGCCAAAAGAATATTAATACTTTCACGTCGTATGTTTCAAAGCTTTTTAATTTATTACCGGTATAAAACTTTGTTTTGAATCAGCAGTTTTCTCTTTCCAAGACATGTGTTACCAACAAATTGATGGTAGCCCGATGGGCAGTAGCATCAGTAATTCATTGGCTGATATAATTTTACAGAAGCTTGAAAATGATATAATTTCGGACAGCAAACTAGGAATAATCTATTATAAGCGTTACGTAGATGATTGCCTTGTGGTGGGCCCTTCAGATAAAATCGAGATAATCTTTAATAAGTTCAATGATTTTCACCCGCGCTTGAATTTCACCATTGAGATGGAAGAAAACAATTCTATCAATTTCCTAGACGTCCCCTTATCCAGAATCAATGGCAAATGTACAACAAATTGGTACAAAAAACCCACCGCATCGGGTAGATATCTCAATTATTTTTCTGAAACAAATATAAAATACAAGATCAGTGTCATAAACGCCTTAGCGGATCGTGCTATTTTGCTGTCAGACAAACATTTTCACGCTGACAATATCAATAACATCAGAGAAACGCTAAAAAAGAACTGCTATCCATTACTTTTCATTAATACACACATTAGTAAACGATTATACATCTTGAGAAACAAAAGCACTGAAATCCAACCCAATAATAGTCAAACTGTAGCACCAACTTATTCTGTCATACCGTATGTAAAAGAAATTCAAAATGGTTTCACAAAAATGATCAAAGGATCAAACATTAAAATAGCTAAAAATGGCAACTGCTCCACAAAAAATTTACATACTAACCTTAAAGACAGGGAAAAGATGACTGATGTCAGGGACGTCATCTACAAGGTAAAATGCATTCCTTGCAACAAATTTTATATTGGAGAAACTTGTCAGCCTCTACACAAACGTCTATATCACAGACTACCTATATACTATAGACGAGAAACTGCAATGTTATGAGCTGGAATAGTCTTTTCACGCCATCTCGTGATAGGACCAACAACTAACGCCGATTTGAATTGATAGGCGGTATTTATTTGAATTTTGAAATAATTATTTATAACTTGTAAAATTTTTTTGAAGATCATGTGAAATATAGATACATTTCTCCATATTTCACATAATTCAAAAAAATTCGTACAATTCATATAACAACAATAATAGAAACAGTTAATAATCAATATTTATTAGATACACAGTACAAATGATTTTGATTGTTTTTTTTTCAAGTGTATTTTACATTTTTATGATGACTACACAAGATTTAGAAGGCATGTTCAGAGCATCTTCCATCGCTTTCCTTTAAAAATCATTTCAAAAATAAATACATAATAATTTATCCTTGTCTTACAGAGACGTACATTGAAACATCAAGAACAAATCAGAATGAATATTATACATGAATTCTTTCAATTGAAAACTAATTCTTTGAATCCAATAACATTTACAATTCATTTTTGGAACAATCTTATTGCCAACAATAATTCGGACATGAAGATATGATAATTCGGCTTCTTCTTACAGAGACATACATTGAAACAATAAGATCAAATCAGAATAAATATTACAAATCAATTGTCAATTTAAAATCAATTCCCTACTACTTCCAACAACAGCATTCCAATTGATTTTCGAAACATTCTTCATCGTTATTGTCACAATTATTTCAGATATATAAATATGATAATTCGTTCGTTTCTTACAGAGACGTACATTGAAGCAATAAGGACAAATCAGAATAAATATTATAAATTAATTATAATAAATTGAAATCAATTCTTTGGATTCAACGACAGCCTTTCTTCCGATAAGACGCCATCGTAAGGGCTGGCGCTTGGGTGCTCTGCTTCTATATATTATATTCATATACCAGAATACCTGCTCCTTCCATCTGCTGCGAACATGAAATTAAATGAACTGGACTAGTCACGGGTGAACGTGGAGTCTCTGAAATACATAAAAATATTTGTTGTAGCTCATTCTTTGTTCTTAAATATATACTGCACCTCGGACTATCATCAAGTCAAAAATAATTGTACAAAAATACCTGATGGATTGAGAGAGGGCAATGCATTTCAGTGTAGTCTTGGATTTCCAATGCTCTTGTATTTAGCATCAAAATGGACAGAGCATACACGTTTATTATTGTACACCTTGAGCTCATCCATTGAACGTAATTCCTCCATATCCAAAATATCCAGCCATTTATTGAAACGTTCCAAATCTTTATCAGGATTAGGAAAGAGATTATGGGACACACCTTTACAGAAAACAATAACAATGAAACTTAATATTCAAAATCAGTATCATGGTGCAATTCTGAACAAATTTGTACATATTTCAAGCAAAATTTTAGTTTTTCTGCCACCAGATTAATAATTCTAGAACTACACTACTCACAGATTTGTTCATGAATCTGCATAACAATATGAAACTCCTATTTCTTAATTATTGAAAGTACTTACCAGTGGCCTGGCATCCCACATTTTTTTTGTAACTGGCATTATTGCTTGTATTGAAAAATCCAGATTTTATACACCAAGAGGCAACAATGATACACAATTGCAAATGAAAAGGTAATAAAATATGTACTTCAACGAAACAAAACTGAGCAACTCAATATAAAACACGATATTGACACAATAAACGATTCGAACGAAGTGGCAGACATGGTGTGCAGACATGTCAAGCGGACAAGACGAACAAGGCCACATGACGTCAAGGGTCACGGGACGTACAAAACAAAAAAAATTTTAGCAGTGTCGACATCTCTTGATAGGACCAAATACTAGAAACGTAGGTCCAGCAACCCTCATATGAGTTTCCAGGGCCTGGTCTATATGCTCACAAATACCATGCGACGAGGTTGAATGACGGTCATAGTGCACTTACAAAACATACAGTAGATACAGGTCACAAATTTGATTTCCAAAATCCCGAAATAGTGGACCAAATAAGTAAAAAACAACATCGTTTATTACATGAAACTTTACATATTAACTTAAATAAAAATAAAAATTTTAATACTCAGACAGATTACAAAAACAACATGAAGTATGCAGAGGTTGTTCTGTCAAAATTCAGAACGCAAACATATTAAAATATTCATTTTATTCTAACTTCCGCTCTTTGCTATATAATTGTTCGGTTTTGCTCGTCAGTTGTTCGCCTACCGTTCAAGATGTGATACTGCCTCGGATGTGGCCCTGACTATGGATTTGCGTTACATTTTGCGGCATTTCTATTCAAATAATTTTACATCAATCACGTTTTAAAGATTAAGACTTATGTATTACTCATATTTAGGTAAGAAGATTATTTTTATTCTTGTACTTTCGATTTATATACATTTTTTGTACGGCTTTTAGCTGATGATGAGAGCAGTAGGACTCTCGAAATGTACCAAGTTATGTTCAAATAAATAACATTTGAACAATTTGGATCGCTTAAGGCCTTTCTTTCAAATTCAACCTTAACTACACTGGATCCTCCAACAACTTCACAAAGTAATTATATATCAGTTATTGATGGAGTTGAGACTAAGAGTTTCAATTAGAAAAACCGATTATATTAGATGATTTGTGAAGTGTTGAAAGAGTTTCTAAGATTTCTTTTAAGATGGGTATGAAAATACAAACAAATTGAAATTATGGTAGTTCAAGTCTGAACTAAATCTCTGGTGGGTAATTGAGAAATGAAATTTTGGATGAATGATCAAGGTTCAGTGACGTGAATAGCAATTATATGAGATTTATGGCCAAAATCTCATTTAATGAAAAAGAGATGTCAAGATTATTTTATGTAGTATTATGTAGCGAGTTTCGGAGTAATTATTGTTAAGATTGTACTGCAGAATATGTCCACTTGTTTCAGTGTACCAAGACTACTCTCCTGCTGTTGAGACAAAAGTTGAGTAAGAATGGCCATGACGGGGGTAAGAAGAAAGAAAATTTGAAGAGATCAATGGAGGAGGGAAGAACAAATTTACAAGAAGTTCGGCTACTGAGGGTTCAATCATGGCGATTCCAACAAAATGGGTTAAATCAAAACAATCTGATGGCGACTACAAAACTACTGTTTACACGAACAAAAATTCATGTGACAAAGATCAAAATCCAATTCTACGTCAAGCAGCAGTGGGTCATCGGAAACATCGCATTCGAAACAACAATCATCAGCAAAAAAATCACACGACGAAAACTGATACCCGAGAAAGCAGTGCCAGCAATTATACATGAAACCCAGTGCCCAACATCGAACACTTGTGAATGTGCAGTGAATTTCCCCCACAAAACTATTACACAAACCTTCCGAAAACATCACCATTGAAATGAGTGGCCTTGTAGAGACATTGAGTATAATAATTAGGTCAAGGTTGAAGAAATGTCCATATAACAATAGTAATTTCCAAATTTTTCTAAATTGTGCTTTAGAGAAAGCAAGTTTCTGAAAAGGGAAGGATTGTAAGAGTCAGCAAATTCACAGTTTGCTGAACTCTGACGAAATTGAGGAATGTGCTTTCTTGCAAGCAAGCAATAGAGGTATATGAACTATTTGTAAATACGATTGACGTCAATAACGAATATTGTTATATTGGCATTTTGGATTTTATATAGAGAAGTCAATAGGGAATTGAGAAGTCAGTTAGTTATGAGTCAGTCAAGTTATGAGTCAAGTTACGATGAGTTAGTCAAGGAAGATGTAGTTAATTAGTGATAATGTAGTTAGTAATAAGTTAGTTAGTGCGTGTGTTAAGAAGTTAGAAGTTTGTAAATATTCATCAATGTAGGTTGAAAGCCGGTGAGAAATCGGAGTTTGGTAACTTGATCTTTATATTCTTCATCCTTTTAAATACATTTTATTATTTGTTAAACGTGCAAATTATTCCAAGTTCCTGTGCAAGTTATTCTCCCCTTTCAGAAGTATTCCAAGAGTAGATAAGTACAAATATAATATCCTCACAGTTCAGCAAAGAACCCAATCTACCAAAATATAAATTTATTGTAAGTGGGAAACCCTTACATTATCTTCAAAACAATCCTTGAATTTTGAGAAAGGAAAATATTGAGCAAAAAGCTGATGCATTCAGTGAAGGATTCTGAGACGAGTTTATTGACTGTTCAGTCAATTAGGAGACCTATCCAAGTGGTATTTATTGAGTACCTTTACAATTATGATATTTAACTTTTCTTAAAGGTGGTTGATACTGAGAATTAAATGATCCATTAGTACATCTAATAACACCACAACATCTAAGTGGATGATTTATACTCATGCGCATCGAACAATATGACACACAAAAATGACGTTTAACAGTTTTACGTTTTTGACGGCACACTTCATAGATGTTAAATTTAACCAACAGAGCGGAGCCATTGAGGATACGCAATAGGCGTATAATGCTGAAATTTGTATTTGAGACTGGAATAGGGTCTTGATGAGCACCTCGCATCATGATTGCAATCGTCTGTACCGCAAGTGCACTTTACGAGTAACTTTTTTTGAAGTTTTCGCATAAACATAGAATGATCAGCCGTAGGATACTAAAATTCAGTATTTGAAATTGTGGTAGCATCCAAATGGTCATCTCATATTTTCGTACCAATTGTCTAAGCCAGAAGTGCACTTTATATAACAACCTTTTCGAACTCTCCTCAAAAATTCAAAATAATATGTCGTAGAATATTGAAATTTCGTATTTAGCACTTCTTCAACATCTAGTTGTACACCTGGTACTATGATTTCGATCGGCAAAACCTAAAATGCAGTTTCCTCGAGACATTTTTCAACTAACTTGTACTTTGTACAACCGACAAAATTGACTTTTCGAAATTTTCATGGAAATATCCTTTTTGAGCATCCCTCAATTCATTTTGACTATTTTCGATTCGATGCCGGTACGTTTGTGCGTACGTAGTTCGCAAATCTCAAGACTCGTCAAACGTATAACATTGAAATTTTTTATTTAGGTCTTGTCTAGGATCTAGCTGTGTATCTTGCTTTACGGTTGCAATGCACTTTACTTGAAACATTTTTTGAATTTTCCTTATAGATCCAGAATAATTAGTGATAAGATACTGGAATTTAGTATTTGAGATAAATGTGGCATCCAAATGGTTATCTCGTATTTTTGTACTAATCGGCCGAGCCGAAAGCGCACTTTATTTAACAGATTTTTTGAATTTGCCGCATTGGCTCAGAACAATCGGTCGTAGTATACTGGAACTCCGTAATAAGCATTTCTATAACATTTAGTTATGCACTTCGCATTATGACTGAATATTGTCATCGTTCGTACCGGAAGTACTCTCTACTCGAGATATTTTTTGAATCTTCCGCATGAATCTAGAACGTTTAAACGTTAACTGCAAGAATTCAAAATTGAAGATAATAGTATCGTCCAGATGCCTATATTCTTTTTCTATTGACATCGACTGAGCCGTAACTGCATTTTATTTGGCAGTCCTTCGAAATTTTCGCATGAATTCGAAAAAATTGGCTGCAAAGTATTTGGATTTAGTATGTCATGTAGCATCTGAAATACTGCCTACTCTTCTCATAGCAATCGCCAGAACCAGAAGTGCACTTCAGTTGGATTTTTCTCAATTTTGCGCATAAATTCAGAACTGCTAGTCGTGAAATCTTGGAAATTAGTATCTAGGAATGTTGTAGCATAAAAATGATGATCTACTGTTTCCAAAACAACCGAATGAGCCGAAAGCGCAATTTACTTGACAGATATTCAAAATGTTCTGGATAAATCCAAAACGATTAGCCATGCAACGATCGAATTTTGTGTCCGATTACCGTATTATCATATGCAAAGAATATGTCTAATGATGTACAAGTAAGTCAAGTGATGACAACGTCAGAGTCTTTCGTTCGTGATATCGGTAGAGATGTTCCTACTTCTGACAACAACGTTAAACTCTCCAAAGTTTGCTACTAGTTCAATAGTCATGTTGTCTTAGTGAAAGAAGATTATGATTTGTTCTCTTTTTACAGTCACATCTTATGAAAGTTCACACGTTACAAGCTTAGTACCCATGCTTTCTGGTTCTATCACCATTGGGAGATAGTTCAGAAAATTCTCGGCCTGATGAAGAAAACATAAGTTTTTCTCATTCACCCACATAATCTAGCAATTCGATACATCTGTCCAATGATATTTTGACTTTTCAATATCAGCAGAGTGATAAGATTAGTCCAAATCTACAGAATTAACGTTGGTCTAAGCTTCGATATCTTCATTTTGAGTGATTTTTTTTGCCGCCTAGCCATTCCTTCAAGTTGTGAAAAAGAGAAACAATCAAAGGGATCTCAATCTGGCGACGACAAGGCATGTGGAAGCACTTGAATTTGTAGTTCTCCAAGTTTCTCCGCAACAATGCAAGCTTTGTGATGGAATAACACCTTATTTTGTCAGATGGGGACATTCATACTCAATTGCATCATTCAATTTGTCTATTAATAATCAGTAGTAGGCCTCAGTGATAGTTTTTCCTTTTCATAAGTAATTAATGAGGACTCACATCATGAGAGTCCCGAAAAGCCGTTTCAATATCTTTTCCTGCAGATGAAACTGGTTTGGCTTTTTCAGGTACACTTTTTCCTGATCCAATCCATTGTTTAGACTGTTGCTTTGTCTCTGATGTGTAATGGTATGAGTCCAAGGTTCATCTTCAGTGATGAGAGGTCAAAGACACTCAGTGAGATTACGTTTCTTTTCTCACAATATACGTGCTCTCCCTTTCTTATTAGCATTTACATGGTCCGCTGGGCTTACATATTATGAATACGTTATCATTCATATTTCATTTGCTATTTCAATATTCTTGATAAAGTTTATGGTGTTTGCACAGCTACTGCTATTTAGTGCTTCTTTCAGTGATATTGGAATTTTGTGTTGTTTTCTCCGTGCATTATATTTAGGACACTCAATAGTGTTGTATCATAAGTGTTACAGTTTGTTACGTGGAAATTTGGAGAAGCGATTCTACTTTACTAAAATATAACAACAGAGTTAACTACGTGATCTTGACTCTTGTTCAGGATAGCCATGGGTGTTTTGAGACTTGTGAATTATGTTTGTACATTAATCGGGGCGCCACGTAGTTGGTAATTCGTCCACAAAACACACAACTACGATTGCCTGGAAAACAAGGTGATGAGCTGGACGATGGAATACGGGGCAACGTGACCGCACGATGACCTTCTGCGCCCACCAAATGACCTGGCAGTACAACACTCACCATACAAATATATCCTCAAACGGAGCTTGTGATAGTTAAGGCTGAAAAAGGAAATCGGTAGGGCTTCGCACTTTCTCACAAACAATAAATAAAACAAGCGTTTGAATTCATTCAAGTGATTCTGAATATGATTGGCAGAAAATTGCTGGATAATAAAAAAACAGTAAGGATTGAGATTAATGAAATTACTGTCAATCAAAAAACTGAGGGTAGAAGGGAACCAATATGTTCAACAGAAGAACTGATCAAAGTCACATTGTGTTATGAATAATAAATATATTGAACAAGAAAAAAATATATATAACAATTGAATATCGAAGAAGAACTATTCACAAGAGAAATGGTAAACAATAATCAACCAAATACGAGTCTCAGACAAAAATATACAATTGAATGAAACTCACGGTTTAAAACACCGACTTTATCTGGAGTTTCACTTAAAAACTGATACATTCTAACATCGAAATCTTTTCGGTCTTCATTTTGAACTCGGACGTTACTGAAGTGACAATCTGATGGAATAGCAAGAATGATAACTCCAATAGTAATAATGCTAGTCCTCCCAATTTTTAGCCATCATAGTCTTTTTTAAGATTCTCTCCTCCTTAAGTGACCCCTGAGAAAGTCTACTAACACAAGCGAAAACACCTCATTAACCTTGAAGGGTGATACTTCTGATAATGACTTTCTTTAAGTTCACTTATCTCGAAAATGTGAATTTCTAAGGTCGGAACATAAATTTAGAATGCAATAATAATAATGAACAAAATTTCGACTTGTGCCAAAATCTTCCTGAATGATTTCTCTACATACTATTTTTTTCACTTTTTGAATAAATTCGCCGTTTGTCACATTCTTTCTCCCTTAGGATTTCAATTTCATTCTTTAGATTCTAGAATATAACTTATCACTTACTACATCTTTTATTCAGCACCTAAAATTAAAATTGAAATGTCTCTAGCTCCTCTCACTTGCAGCGTTACCGGAACTAAAACATCCTGACACATGTTGACCCTAAGGGCTGTCCTGGTGAACTCTTGAAGCTCTTGAGGTTGTTCTATTGAGATGCCTTCTTAACGAACTTTTTGTTGGAACCGCAAAAAGTCAATCTGTTTTCACTTCTTGGGCCAATAATAAGTCTCACTCTTCCGACTATCGCATCTCGGTGAGGCCTCTAATTTCATCTATCACACAGCAATCTTGAATAGTTCAGCACAGAAACCACTGGTCGAAAATAGCAGGAGTGCAGTCTAGGTACACACTGAAACAAGCGGGAATATTCGGCGGTACAAATCTTGGAAATAACTGTTCGCAAAATATCGAATACGTTATAATAAGTTGACTGATAGTAAAAACTTAATTTTAGTAAATGAGACTTTGAATCATGAAATTCTCACAATAGCTATCTGCCCACCTGAAACCTTTATATTCAAAACTACATCTCTTAATCAATCACCAGAGGTCTAGTTTGAACTCAGATAGTGATACATAATCCCAATTTGGTTTGAAACGTTTTCTTTTCTTCTACATTTAAAATTCATCTGAAATCGAGTTTGTTCTTTTAATTATTCCACAAATAGCGTGGTTTCATCTTATGTGAGTGACCTTATCTTTCAGTTAATACCATAAAGTATCTAAATTGTGATTGCTTGGCTCACTCTTTAAAATCTCTATCGATTCTTCCAACCAAAACACTGTACCATGGAGAACAGCGTTTTTGGCCTTTCTATCGACATTGGTAATGCTCCAAGTACCCACAGGGTCTAACGTCGTCAAAAAAAAAAAACTAAATCGATATAATATTTTATTTATATAATATAAAAAAGATGGCTGACCAGCTAAGTAATATGTGCGCCGAGTGCGTAGAAAAAATTAAGTTGAATGAAGATCATCCAATTGCCTGTTCCGGAAAGTGTAGCAAAGTGTTTCACTATCTATGTGCAACCGTGATAAAAAGTAAATACAACTGCATCTTGGACAATGAGAATATAATTTGGATTTGTAGCAACTGTCATAAGTCAAGTGAGTCATCTGAGTCTATTGACTCAAATGTTGAAGCCATTCTAGAAAATCATGTTGAGCTATTTGAAAAGCAAGAAGCAATTATAAGTATACTTTTCTGTAAAGTCGAAGATCTCAAACAGACTCTAGATGGTATAAATAAAAATTTATATACGATCAACTCTACTTTATCAATAGACATGAAGGCAGTACCTGAACAAACTGAGAATTCTTCAAAACAAGAATCGTCTAGTTTACCGACCACCGGCAAGAAAAATATGATCAAAAAATCTGCAAGAGATGTCAATACTGGTATCAATTCAAGCAAACAAACAGTCAATGATATTATTATTTCAAATTCAACCACTGGAAACAGTTATGCTAGAAAAATGAGAAGTACCTCAATCTCATCCTTCACACAACAAAACATCAATCAGCCAAGATGAGAAATCAAGAATATGAACGATTTTGATCAATTTAAAACCGTTACTTATTGAAAGTTTCAGAAATCCAAAATATTGTATGGTGCAGGATCTTAGCAAATAAATAATAACAATTTGATTGCTGCTCCCAAATACGAACATGTATTTCTCAATCGCTTCGCTCCTGAAGTAGAAAAAGATCAAATTCAAGATCATCTAAAACCGTTAAAAATAGTGCACAGCGCGTGCAGCTTCATAAAACCCAAATTTGAAACGTATTCGTCTTTTAAAATGAGTCTCTCTAGCTGTCATCGCGACATTGTGATGAACCCCGAAAATTTTATCACAGGTAGTTGCGGCTACTTTTTTATAGGCAGCCTTGAACTAATGTATAACATACTAGCTAATCATTTATTGGAATTAGGTTTCATTAAAAAAACATATACCTGCAAAATCGAGTGTTGGAATCTTAGACTACTCCACTTCCGCTATTGAGACGAAAGTTAAGTAAGAATGGCCATGACGGGGGTAAGAAGAAAGAGAATTCGAAGAGATCAATATAGGAGGGAACAAAATAGGTCAGATCAAGACAATCTGATGGCGACTACAAAACTGCTGTTTACGCGAACAAAAATTCATGTAACAAATGTCAAAATTCAATCTTACGTCAAGCAGCAGTGGGTTACCGGAAACATCGCATTCGGAACAACAATCATCGGCAATAAAATCATACGACGAAAACTGATACCCGAGAAAGCATAGCCAGCAATTATTCATGAAACTCAGTACCCAGCATCGAATACTTGTGAATGTGCAGTGAATTTCCTCCACAAAAATATTACACAAATACCCTGGAAACATCACCATTGGAATGAGTGGCCGTGTAGAGATATTAGGTTAAGGTAGAAGGAATGTACAAATAATAATAGTAATTTCCAAATTTTTCTAAATTGTGCTTTAGAGAAGCAAGTTTCTGAGAAGGGGAGGATTGTAAGAGTCGCAAGCAAGCAATAGAGATATATGAACTATTTACAAATACAATTGATGTCAATAACGAATATTGTTTTATTGGCATTTTGGATTTTATCGGGTGTTTCAGACCATCCGTACCACTCAAATATCTTGCGAAATGCTGAAAGGATTGAAAAAAGAAAAAATACGTGTAAAATGATTTCTAAAATTCTATTGAATAGTAGCAAATTCAGGTCTACCCCCTCACCCCTTGACGGTAAGGAGGGTGCAACTTTCAAACTTTAGATAACAACCCCCACTTTTAAATGCAGATTTGGATTCTCAACTGAAAAATATGAAGTTTTTGTCTAAAACATTTTTTCATGTTTCTGACAAATGGCGCTGTAATCGCAAAGACTAGTTATATTCCGTTACCAACGGGTAATACTAAGTAACCTAGGCTTGCATAGTCTTCAAAACACAAGAATAACTGATCTTTGCGATTACAGCGCCATTGGTCAGGAACATGAAAAAGAGTTTCTGACAAAAACTTCATATTTTTCAGTTGAAAATCTAAATCTGCATTCAAAAGTAGGGGTTGCCATTGAAAATTTGGAAGCTGCACCCTCCTTACGCTTAGAGGGTGAGGGGGTTTCCTACACGTATTTCCTCTTTTTTCAATCCGTTCAACACCCGGTTGAAACACCCGGTATATGGGAGTAAATAGAGAGTCAAGAGAGGGTTAGTAGAGAGAAGATGTAGGGAGTTAGTCAGTAGAAGAAATAATTAGTCAAGAAGTAGTTGGTTAGTTAGTTAGTGATAATGTGGTTAGTGATAAGTTAGTTAGTGCGTGAGTTAAGAAGTTAGAAGGTAGTAAGCTAGTCATATTAAAGTAGTTTTGAAAGCCGGTGATCAATCGGAGTTTGTTGATTGAATCTTTATATTCTTCATTATTCTTCAATATATAATAAAAAAATTCCATAATGATATTTGTTAAACGTGCAAATCGTTCCAAGTTCCTCTTGCAAATCATTCTTCCCTTCCAGACGTATTACATCAGAGCAGATGAGTAATTCCCAGCAGCAGATTCGGAAGGTTAATCGCTACTCTGTCACTGTATAAATCATGAAAGGGGTTGATTCCAGCTGGAGCGCTAATTTCGGAGACAGTTTCAAAGATGAAACGCTGGTGTCTTTAATTTCCACTTCCACGTGCTTTTTCTCCTTGCTGAACGTGAAAACTGTATATTCATTGATTATAGTGTTATTATTCATTTCATGTAAAGTTGAAATCTATCCCCGTTGATGCTGTATGGTAGTATGTCTGGTTTTATTTGCAGTTTGAACTCTATTTTTAACGATATTCATTTCGTTCTCTTGGTCGTTAACATTGTAGAGAGTACATAGAATAGTATATTACATCTGAGGTAGAAAGTATTTCATCACAGCCCAGAGCTTATTATATGACCGAGAGGCGAAGCCTCGAGGATTAGATATAGCTCGAGGCTGATATGAAATCTTTACCGAAGTATGTATACTATTTTATTCACAATCATCCCTAGTTTTTCGAGAAATGATTGATCTTCTCGTTCTTTTTTCAACAAAATTAATTGATGTAGTTGTCTATGTAAACAAGAATGTTTTGGAAAATTTAACTAATTTGACATTTGTTGGATTTATGATTTATGAATCAAGTTATTTATACGTGTATCCATTGAAATTGTGATACGTGCAGATATCACTTAATTATAACAGTGAAATGGAGCTATATACTTGCCCCGGATCGAACGAAAGTGCTAAGGATGTAAGTTCATAGCGATTTTGCTCATGATTTACACAAAATTGCAAAATAATTCCGCTTATTTTCGATATTAACTGTTTTATTTGGATCCTTTTGTTCGTTATTTTTGACAGCAGGGATAATTTTATTCCAACAAAGATTTAAGACTGATGTTAGGCAACCCTGTATAATTATTTCCCACCCAAGAGATGGAAGTGTCGCTTGCGACCCGGGAGATAGTCATTGCAGTTGGAAATTACATACTTCCTAATCTCCAAAAAGTTGGGAATTGCCAAATTACTATAATGATTGTGAATAATAGTACAGTACATCAGAGGTAGGAAGTATTTCATTACAGCCGAGAGCTCATTATATGAGCGAGAGGCGAAGCCTCGAGGATCAGATATTGCTCGAGGCTGATTTGAAATCCTCACCGAAGTATGTATACTATTCTATTCACAATCATCCCTAATCTTCCGAGAAATGATTGATCCAATTTCGTTCTTTTTTCAACAAAGTAAATTGACGTAGTAGTCGATGAAAACAAGAATGTTTTGAAAAATTTAATTTATTTGACATTTGTAGGATATGATTTATGAATCAAGTTATTTATACGTGTATCCATTGAAATTGTAACCAGTGCAGATATCAATAAGTTATAACAGTGGAATGGAGCTATACACTTGCCCCAAATCGAACGAAAGTGCTACGAATGTGAGTTCATAGCGATTCTGTTCATAATTTACAAATTTATGAATTCATAAGATATTGATTTACACAGAGCTGCAACATCAATTCGGTTCTTTTAAATATTAATTATTTCATTTGGATCATTAGATTATATGATCGGTATTTCTGATAGCACGGATTAGTTTATTCCAACAAAGATTTATGACTGATGCTAGGCAATCCTGCATAAACATTTCCCACCCAAGAGATGGAAGTATCGCTACCGACCTGTGAGCTAGTCATTGCAGTTGGCAATTACATACTTCCCAACCTCCAAAAGGTTAGGAATTGCCATATTACTATAATGATTGTAAATAAAGATTATTTTCGTTAGCGGAATTTGCCACGTATCCTCCAATTTAATGTTTTGAGGGAATTGAGTACAGAAATTAAACATCTTATCATTGATAAAGTACTTCATAGAGCTATTACTTGGTGATGTGATAAAAAACTCGCTTCCATTCATCATTATTTTATTGATTCTACTTCTTTTGCGTTAATCCAAGAGTTGAATTTATCACTATAACCTACCCACCGGACAAGCAGCTCTTGTCTGCTTTGTTACAAAAATTTCGTCTGACGTCTTTTTTTTTGTACAATTGTTTTCCCATTGCATACCCATGTCGCCATCTATGTAGCAGATTCGCACTAATTTGTAAAATAGTACGTTCGTCCGACACTTGATTGAAGCGCTCTCTTGGGGAGTCGACGCGTCTGCTTCTTCCTCGCTCTCTTGCTTCCGAGCTGTTGTTGCCGACGTTTGTTTTTGAGTAGTCTTGTGATTTTTCTTGTTGTTCTAAATTTGGTGATTATTTTATCTAATTAAAATCAGTGTTATGGTTTTGTAAGTATTTCGTTTATTATTTTGTTCACGTATTCCAAATTTAGTATTATTTTTCTAGTGATTTCGTTTGAGGCGACCCGCGTGGTTAACCTTTTGTTTTCCAAATTTATTTCTTTCATCCTTAATTATTTGTTAGTTTTTTGTGTTCAGCACCTTTTTACTACCTTGAAACTTTTATACCAAATTGATATTTTTGTTCTAAATTTATTTTTTTCTAAATTTTATAATAGCGTAGGCAATAGCCGTTCCGGTCGTAGGAGCTGGTCTTTTCCTCATTAGGAGGTTATTATTGTTTGTTGTCCTTCCTCGGGAAGATTCGTTCAACTATTTCTGATGTTTTGTATTCAGATTAGTTTTGATAATTATTACTATTGATAGTGTTTCGTACACATGCCTAGTTGCTACCTGCCCTAGTTTACCATACTTTTCCGTCTACAAGAGTAGACCTTCCTTTTTTGTAATTTACCGGTTTTTTTTTTGTATTTCTGTTTTAAATTTTTTTTACTACCAAACGCGATCAGGCGGATATCGATTCGGTGATACGCGATTTTTTTTATATATACACTCGAAGTAATAAAACCTACGAGATTTGTGGCTATCTTCGTTCCTCCCTTTACCTTTCCTCACCTAAGTATGTGTGATGTATGAATGATTAGTGAAAGTGGTTGATAATAAATAATTTAACTATATTTTGGATCCAACGCGTTGCGGATTTGTCATTCAACAACTCGTAGTTTAGTTTCTTACGTTGTTTTAGTAGTTTTTTGTTTCCAAAGCTTAAAATATTTTGTTGTGGGCTTTAGTTCCCGTTTTTAAGCTGGAAAATCCTACGAGTTTGTGAAGATTGATCCAATTTTTTAGTAACGAACCACGTTCGTAAATTTATCGACTCGACGCTAATAAATCCTTTTTCTTGTCCTGCTAGACTTTGTATTTTCTTCTTTTTAATGCTCAGCGTAGTTTTTTTTTACTTTGTAAATTTTTAGTGCACTATTTCAAATCAGACAAATCAATAGCTTACTGATTATTTTATTTAACTTTTACTAAATTTACAGTTTATCTGTTTTTTTTTTAATTTGAATCTAAATTTATTCATTCAAGTTTAACGCTTCACGTTTGAAGAGAGCTCTCCAATTTTTTTGTAGGAACCTCCTGTTTCAGTTGAATTGGATACTGGTTGGGTTGTTTGTTTTCAGTGTAAACTGCTAGGAATCTTAGGGACCTGTGGCCACTTGAGACTAGTTTTTGACCAACTTCAAGTTAAGAAAAACATCAACACGTCTACGAAATTAAGAAGAACATTAATATCTCCCGAAGTTGACGACCAAGCGCACGGCCAACCTTAACACCTTCAAGGACCGTTGGGTATTTATCAAAGCCCTATAAGACGCAAGATCAACTTTACCTAATTCAGGGAACGTTCTTGTCTGACGTTGTTTTTGTGGCTACCAATTCGACATCTATCTTCTCTGCCGATACTAGTCTTGAGTTCCGCCTGAAGAGGACATTTAGCTAGTTTTTGTAACGTAATTTTGAACGTCTGTGACGTGCTCTCCAGTTCCCTTTTGGCTGTTGCAGTGAGATTTTTTTGTATAATAGCTTCAATCATTTTCGTAAGTTACAAATTTTTTGAATTATAATTTTTGGAATTCTTTGCTTTAAATTAATAATAATTTTATTTATAATTGATTTCGACGTCTATGCTTTATTTCTTTTTTTGCTGTCGCTATTGTCTCCCAGAATAGTACCTTTTTCTCCTTTGATCATTTCCTGGGAGTGGCGCCCATTTCCTATTTTTCAGGTAAAATATTTCTGGTGCCCTTATTAATAGCTAGCCTGGGTCTTCACTTTCAAGGTAGGATATTCCATTACTCAAATTTAGTGTCAATCAGCAGTACATTAAGTTTTTGCTACCAAATAGTGAAGAAACATTACCTTTTTTAATTTCCTACTGCCACCTTGGAAATAGGAAAAGGTACAGCTTTCTCTTCCTGTTTCAGCTAGAACTTTATCAATTTTATATGTCTTATTGGAAGTAGCATTCACTTTCTGCAGCTCGTGCTCGTAGAATGATCCTTCAATCATCTCACCATTCAAATCTTTCAATCTATGAACATCAATCTTCCGTTCCGCAATAGCATGAATTCCAAAATTTTCCTCGTGTTGGAAATTATTAATAGAAAAAATCTCATTCCATAATTAACTGAATAAAGTAAAATAATAATTCATCAATTGTTGTAAGTGACTCTTATTATTATAGTTTATGAAAGGAAAATAGTGGCGAAAGGAATCATGTTAAATGCTGGATTATATTAAATATAATGTTATTATATTAAATATAATGTTATTATATTTAATATAATCTAGCATTTAACATGACTCCTTTCGCCACTATTTTCCTTTCATAAACTAAAATATTAATTCTTCTCAATTTCATTTGAGTTGATATATTGAAATATATATATACTTACAGATCAAGAGACTCTCATATACTAAGTCCTATTATATTGAAACTACGTAATATATATTAACATCCAAATCAGTTCTTAATATAATTATATGAACAACATAAATTCTGATAGATGAATATCAATAAAATTTTATTAATAATTCAACACGCTTTCTCAAAATTTGATTCACTATTTCGGAAAAATACAAAATAATTCATGTAATAATCCTATGAAATTCATAATTTTTTTCGCCAACTGTCAAAAAAACATGATATTTTTGTACTGTTATGGATACGCAAAGCTCGTGATTTTTTCACTAGTAAAAAAATGAAACATATTTTTGCACACCTAATCCAATATAAATCAGTTTAGTAATGCTACAAGGATAGAAACGAACAGGTATTTAACAAAAAAGAGATATGATTTTGTACACAAAAATACTTATTTTTGACTATAAAAATTAATTGTTGACAGTTATTCATTCATCAAACAATAATTGCGCATAATTTTGGTTACAATACCCAGGTGACTGCAAATTAATTATAGTTTGTACTTTTTTCCTACATTTGATTAAATGAAACAATAATTATTGTTGATCTATTATTTTTTGACATTTGACGAAAAACTGTTGTTTGTATTTCGTGTGCGAAGTGATTATATTTGGTTGCGCTTCAAATGAATTTGTTACCTCAACCTTACGGTCTCGGTTGAAATCAACATTCTCACGCGCAACAAAAAAAAACAATCACTTCGCACACTTAATACAAAAATAACTATTTTGTAACACGTACACCGAAAGTACCCTATTACTTAGCTGACTTCTGCTTCGAAAGCTCTCAATTCCAAACCATGCTAGCAATTTTCATTAATTCTCTGTCGACTGGGAATTAATGGATATTTTTGTCCGCTGGATAAAAATGAAATTGTAAATCATGGATCATTATGCCACTGGATTCTTCAATTTCATTGATATATGTCAAACTAGCTGACCCGGCGTACTTTGTACCGCCTTAGAATCAACAAATGTTGTGTGACTCATTAGCTGAATTAAATTGTGTTTTCTATGAGGAATACTCCGAATGAATTTGATTTAATAAATGTATTGAAATAAGGGCTAAATTTATGCCGATTACATTGAAATGGATGTAATTTCAAGTGGCAGCAGGATATTTGCTTTATTGAAGCGAATCAAAATGATTATCTCCTTTCATTGGAGTACCTTGTGAAAGACGACATTTTTTGTTTTATTGCAAGGTGCGAGAACAAATAGAGCAGATGGTTTGTCGACTCGGGAACATGCTACGTACAATTGACCGTGAGAGAAACATTCATACTCTAAATTCAGGCCAAAAATACTCAAGGATTGGCTTCGTGATTGGTTGATCGTCATAGCGAATGCAAGACGAATCGGAAATTGAATCCGTTCAAACTCGAATGGCATATCGGTTGGGATGACTACTTACTGAGCCAACTTTCGGCTGTAAATTGTGCGGTGCAACCCAGGCAGATCTAATGAGTTCAAAAATTCAGTTGGATAGTTGGTTGATTCGTCTTCGTTCATTATACAGTCGATAGATTTGAAAGAATGCATTGGACCGACGATTTGATTCTGAATTGTAGAGTTCAAGTGATCTATATCTTTGTTTTTTTGCCGCAAGAATTGCTCGTTCATTCAATCAATTGTGATTTTTGTGGCTAGCAATGATGTCCGGGAACACTTTGTTGATAAACTAATTCTTTGTTGAGACAAAAGTGCAAAAACTTGGGGGAAACGTAATCAATCCGTTCGATTTGTCGACAGGAACACGGCCATTACCAACAGTGAGCAATTGCTTGAAGAAATCTTCGGCAGATGGATCATTTAGCAATGCAACTCGCATGTTTGTCGTCAAATTCAGCTTCTTCATATAGCGCCACAGAGTTGATGATTTGAGGAAAACGTTTATTTCGTCGAGAGCGGTTGATCTTGGTATTACTGGTAGTATTTAGCGGAAATCGCCAGACAGTAGAATCAATGCACCTCCAAAAAATTTTGAATCAATGCGCAGATCTTTTATAGTTTGATCTTGTGCTTTCAATGTACGTTTGTCTGCCGTTGTGCATTCATCTTAGATGATGATTTTACTTGCTTCCAAAACTTTGGCCATCGCTGAGTGTTTTGCAATGTTTCACGTCAGTTTTTCAGTCATTTGAAGGTCCAGCGGCAATTTCAACGCTGAATGAGCCGTTCGACATCCTTCCAGCAATGTCGCTGCTATTCCAGGAGAAGCAACTGCTACAGCAATTTGGGATCTCGCATGAACAGTGGCCAAAATCAATGATATGAGGAATGTTTTGCCAGTTCCACCGAGGGCATCGAAGAAAAATAAACCGCAATTCCCATCTTCAATGGAATGGTCATTAATATTAGAAACTCTGTACTTGTTTCTGGGGAGACGTTTTCTTGCTGGTTCATGGAGCGTATCTGTATCTTGGGAACCTAACCAGTTGCGTACTTCCTTCTTATCATATCAAATTTTCCACAGCTTTGCTTACTTTATCAACACCCAAAAAACTCGCTGGGTGTGAAGCATCAAAATAAATCTAAGCTATTTTTTTTTCTATCTCTCTCTCTCTCTCTCTCTCTCTCTCTCCCTCTCCCTTTATAGTTTAAATAGCTTCCAATGAATATTTTTGGCCTCTGGAAGCCCCTCTTCCTTGTTATCCGAATTGTTTTCCGTACTGAAATCTAGTTGTCCGTTATTTTCAGGATGAACTATTGTGAGATTTTGCTTAGTTGTCTCCTTTTCTTGGATGAGATGACTGACTGCCTCCACCGCGCATCACTGATCAATTCTAAAGGTATATTGACTGCTTTCAGTGCTTTGATAAAATGCTCCCACCCCGTTGTATTACTGTATTTTTCATGTCTGACAGCATCGTCAATTTGATCTGATATATTCAAATTTGGTATTTGTTTATCGTCTATAGATACTAAGCCTTTAGCATCCCATGTGATTGTTTCATCACTTCTCAGCAAATCCAGTGGTATACAAGCTTCATCTTGATGTGTTTTAGGCCGAACTCTCACGATGTTATCAATCTCTCCCACCATCGTGGGGCTGCTCGCTGATTGTTCTCTATTCTCTTGTGATTCTATAGAGATTTGTATAAGCTCTCTGTTATTCTTTTGCAAATAAAAATATATTTGTAGTGTTTCCTGATACAAGGCCCATATCTCAGATTCAGTTTATTTGGAACTTATGATTTTTTTCATATCTTCATCGAGCTGTGTAGTTACATTATCTTCATGGGAAATGTTTTGTCGTAGTCGACTTAGATTTTCTGGTGATATCAACACCATCCTTTCAGTATGCTTCATTCTCAGCTTCTCAATAGAGAGCCTAGCACTTCACTTGGTAAAGGGGCTATCAGTAAAGGTAAGAAAGCTCCACCAGATTGAACTAGAACGCGCTTCTTCTTCTGCAAAGTATCGCCACGCTTGATGAGATTTCTTAATACCTTACTATGTCGCCCCAGAGCTGTATGCTGCTTGCTACCAAAAGGCACGTTACCGTGTAAAATATTATAAACGCATTAGCAGATACATTTGACTGACTCGAGGTCTGCATTCTTCAGAAAAGCTAACTCATATTTTGGTTTCAGTTCATGTAAGGCTCCTAATAATTCTGCATTGTCGCCGAAAGCTGTACTCATTTTTACGATATGACTTCGAGAATGCATTTACTACAGTATTTATACTTTTTCTTAGGTGAATGAACAAATGTCAATCTCCGCGACATGTGCGAAAGCGCAGCCATTTTGAATAAAAAATTATGTAGCCAGGGTGTTCAAATGCTGCGTCTTCATAGGCCTCTTGATCAAATTTTATATTTCCGGACAGATTTGCCTCCAGAGATGCGAGATCTGAGCTCTGTCGTGAGGATTTCTGAAATAGATCATGTAATTTGTATTCAAGGATATGTCTCTCTGTCCACGCACTTGATGAAACAAATTTTGAGTTACAAAAAATACGGATAACTTTTTATGGTGAGACCATTTGGTAAAAATATCTACAACGCGCTCATCAGCCTCTCTCATAAGATCGTCGATAATTATCAGCTGGGGATCTTTTGCATCTAAATTATCCACATAAGGTAATTCTTCGACAAAACTAACTCCCTGAAATCTGTTATAAAGATCTTGTTAGGTGCCGTAATGCCAAGAAATTCTTAGGAATGGAGTATCGCACATAGGACTTGCCTCAGCCTGAAGGGCCTGCAATTAATGAAAAAAACTGATGTTCAAATTTTGTACACAAGTTTACTTCTCTAGACAACGCTATGAACTGAATATAATGCTTTACAAAACAACTTTCGTCGGCGAAAGATTTTCGAATGAACTAAAATGGATATTTTAATGAAAGAAGAAACATTTCAGAGCTCATTTTCTGAATAAATATGTTTTATTGGGTATCTAAGCTCTGTATGAATTAATTAGAGACACGACGTTTCGACAGCAAAGTGTAAAGAAATATGAAAATGAATAAACAAAATTGTCAAGACAACAAAAATAAAAGTACAAATGGTAACCAGATTAGTCTGGAATATATTAACGTCTAGGATCGTAGAGCTCTGCCTATGGTTGATGATTCAATATCCTCAGGTCTTCAGGAGATAATAATGAAGATCTAAATAAGGAAATTGTCAGCTCCTTGTGGTTCTAGGTCAATCTGACTCTACTCTTTTTGGTTTGGCGCATAACTGAACCATCTACAGATCTTCAGGAGGTGTTAATGAAGTTACTCTAGCAAGTAGATTCGTAGATTAAAATAATTTGAAGTTATGATCAAATAATTGGTAGCTATGATCGATTAAGTTCATATCCGGTATTCAAACTCAGATTATTCGGTGATTTTTCCATTTCAATTGCTTCTCTTATGAGCCTCTTGAACCAATTGTTCTCTCAAGCAAGAAGCTTTGTATCATTTTCCGCATAAATTCAAAACGATTGATCGTAGAATATTAGAATACAGTTTTCAAGATGATAGTACTGTCTAGATCAGGGGTGCTCGACCCAAATCGTTTGGTGGGCCAAAATTTATCTTACCAAGCTGACATGAGCCGCTCATATAGAACCCAGTACATTATGTGTAGTGTTTATTATTGTATGTAGATTTGAAAATTCAGTCTTTATTTCAATCGTCTAGTCTAAATATCTAAAATAATATAGATAGTTGAGAGCTACACTTGGGCCGCAAAAAATCTTCAAATGGGCCGCATATCCAATTCTCATTGAGATCGACTGAGTTGAAAGTGCACTATACTTGACGATCTTGGAGTTTTGTGCATAAATTCAGGACTGTTAGCCGTAAAATCCTGGAGATCAAGATTTAGGAATGCTGTGACATAAGAATGATGACATACTGTTATTAAAGCAACCGACTAGCCGTGGAATAATAAGATGTTTGATTATATATATATTCAATGATGTACAAGTAAGTCACGTGATGTCCACGTCAGATTTTTCATTGAAAAATTGATATTTTTCTTTTCGTACTTCATTGTTTTAGCATCCCAACTAAGCACTCTTATATAAAAGAAAGGTCATTAAGACCTGAACCCAATAATTTATTAAAAATAATATTCAATGAAAGAGAAAAGTAAAAAAATGTATTGACTGTCCCTAATAATAGGGCTAAGTACTGTAGGGCGTGTAGTGATGTAGTGCTATACGCTTGGCTCTACATGAGATCTAATGACCCTTTATCAATGCGAGTCGTATGGTCCAACGTAAATTGTCGTCTATGAAAGTTATGAACCATTTTGCACCATTATTTGCTTGAGTTCTCATGGGGCCTACTAAGTCTGTGTATAAAATTTTTGATAATCCATTGCAAGTTGGTCTACCTTTTAGAAATGGCAACGCCGTCATGTTGTCACGAGTGCAAATATCGCAATTTGAGTTTACTTCATGTCCAATATCTTTCAATTCAGTATTTTCTCTTGCTTACTTCATGAAGCACCTGAAATTCAAATAGCCGATTATGCCATGAAACATTTGAAGGACTTGTTTTCACAGTATTTGCCATATGAAGATTCTCTCGAATATATTATCAATCTAGTTTTCGTTCAGCTCCTAATACTATTTCTTTCCTCTGGTTCTTCACTACTGCTGAGTGCTCTGTTGATAGTACGAAATATCCTTTGTCAGTAATCCTCGATACCAAAACTAGGTTTGATCATAGATCTGGCACAGAAAGAGTATTTTTGAATCTGGCTGGCTTCTCTTTCGTACAATTGATTGCTGGAATCTTTACAGATCCTCGATCCATAACTTCACTTGTTGCATGACAATCTAAATTCACTTTACCTTTATTTGATTCCAGCGATTCAAATTTGATGCGAAAATAAGTGTCAGTTTGAAGCGACTCAGTGCGAAAGAAAACTTCCTGCAAATTAAGTGAACAAAATTGCATAGAAACATGCCTCGTGTGCGGCGGGCTTAAGACTAAACTGTAGCCACGAAATCATCAGTTGCTGATCATGCTATTGAACTCTTGATTGATATTAGGTTCGAAGAGACAAAAGTAATCGCAAGATGCGCATCCTTCCATAATAGATTGATCAAGTTAGCGAATGTTTGGCCCTATATATAATAGACATACATGATTTGTGAAATATTCGCCTTGATTTATATTGTTCTTACATTCATGTATATTATTGAAACTTTGTTCTTTCAGTGAAAAAATTTCTTTGACATGTTTGAACTTTGGAACTGTGTGCGTCCGAAAGAACTTGATATCATCCTTGTATGTTATAATAATTGATTCATTTTTCATTATTATAATTATCAAGACTCATATTAATAAAGCCTCTGTGATAGGTATACCTGATTTGTGATACATTTGTTTTGATACTCATTTTTGTTACATTCATTATTTTCTGGTGGAAAAATTTTCATGACATGTTTGGACCTTCAAAATGTGCTGATCATGCTATTGAACTCTTGATTGATATTAGGTTCGAAGAAACAAAAGTAATCGCAAGATGCGCATCCTTCCATAATAGATTGATCAAGTTAGCGAATGTTTGGCCCTATATATAATAGACATACATGATTTGTGAGATATTCGCCTTGATTTATATTGTTCTTACATTCATGTATATCATTGAAACTTAGTTCATTCAGTGAAAAAATTTCTTTGACATGTTTGAACTTTGGAACTGTGTGCGTCCGAAAGAACTTGATATCATCCTTGTATGTTATAATAATTGATTCATTTTTCATTATGATAATTATCAAGACTCATATTAATAAAGTCTCTGTGATAGGTATACCTGATTTGTGATATATTTGTTTTGATACTCATTTTTGTTACCTTTTTTATTTTCTGGTGGAAAATTTTCATGACATGTTTGGACCTTCAAAATGTGTTCTCTTGCAGAAACACGAAATCCCCCTTTTATGCTATATAGATTATATCCTTTCTCACTATGATAATTGTCAAGACTTATATCATTGACTCCTCTGTTTGAGGTTTTTTCACGTGGTTTCCTTCAGACATCGGGTAAATGCCAGAGGAACTTTATCCATTCTGGCTGCTGTAAATGTGGACTTCACGTTTTCACATCTTGTATTCTGGATAAATGATTGTAAAAAAAGCTGAGTTTCAATTTATGATTTTTTCAATAATTCACGATAATCATTCCGACTTTTAAAGTAATCTTCAGGTTTCTTTTTCAATAAAGAATATATAAATGAACAATATAATAAAATATCAACAAGTGAAAGACTTTTTCAGTCGAAACACTAAGTTGGCAAAATAAATGGAATAATATTGATGATATTGATGAGTAGAATTATCATTATAAGGAGATTGATGTATAAATGATGATGATGATAGTTCTAGTTGGAAGAATTTTTTTTCATTCCCATCTAAAAGTAGAGTGTTGTAATAATCAGAGATTTAATCAAATTGATTTCCATTATTACTCAAAAAAAATTTAATTTCGTAAAATTCTAATGAATTCAATTCTTACTTGTAAAGTACAAGTATTGTTGAACCGACAAAATTCACCTATCGAGATATTGATGGGAATATCTGTTTTGAACATCCCTGAGTCCATTTCGACTATTTTTGGCTTGATGTCGATAAGTTTGTTCGTTCGTGCGTGCGTTCCTAACTCGCAAATCTCAGGACTGGTTGAGCATATAATGTTGAAATTTTGTATTTAAGACTGGTATAGGGTCTACTTGTTCAACTCTTACGAATCCAGAGTGATCAACCGTTGAATGTTGAAATTCAGTATTTCAACTTGATGTTGTGTCAAAATGGTTATCTGCTATTTTTGTATGAATCGGCCAAGCAAGAAGTGCACTTTACTTGAAACCTAAGTTAATGATTCTAGGAAAAGTTGAGTTCCAATTTATGATTTTTTTCATCAATTAACGATGATCACTGCGACTTATAAAGTCATCTTAAGGTTTCTTTTTCTATCAAAAATATATAGATAAACAATATAACAAAATATCAGGAAGTGGATGACCTTTTCAGTAAAAATACTGAGCCGGCAGAATAAGTGGAATAATAATAATGATATTGATAAGTAGAATTATCATCACTTGTAATAAATATATAAATGATAATGATGATAATTCTTCTTCGAAAATTTCTATTCAACTCATATCTAAAAGTGGTGTGTTGTTATAATCAGTCATCTCATTAAATATATTCTCATCATCATCCAGACATTTTTCAATTTCATGAAATCCTGATAGGCTCAATCTTTTTTTTCAATTTTCCAAATGGAAAATTTTTCAATTAGATATATCACAGGAGTCGCCATGCTCAAATAAATGTTCTGCCAATTTTGAGCTTACAGCTTTCTCATATTTTAGCGCATATGCCCCAAAAAACGGGTTCTAAGATTTCGACCTGTTTGTCCTATATACTTAGCGCTACAATTCTCACAAACAGTTTCATATATACCTGATCCTGAAAATAAGTCCAAATTTTCTATTTTGTGGTTGATGAAAATAGGATGCATTGGTCTCTGAACGTGGTATGCTGGCCAAATATCTAATTCTCCCAGAAAACACCCTATTCTCAGACTCAGCTCACCCATGAATAAAATTTTCAAATATTTCATTGTATTTTTGTAATTTGAATTACCGTTGTATAATGACTTAATTACTACTTTTTTCTTCTCATTCTATAAATTCTCTATCGTAGTCATTTTTCAATGCAAAATAATGAATTGTCTTCAATTCATTCTTATAATCTATTTCTGATAGAGGTATTGCTGATAATCTATTGATATAACAATAAAAAGCTGACAATTGATGACTCAAAGGATTATTTGTATGAGAAGGTATAAGCGTGTTTGTGAAATTGGGATTTCTGAAAATTTTGAGAAATAGTTCAGAATTTGTATGTCTTATATTCAAATCTAGAAAAGGCTATACAAGAAATGGAAGATGCAGATGATACCAAATTATTTATATTCTATCGAAGATAATAACTCAAGTTTAAATTAACAAACAACCATATGTATTTCAACAGTGAGTGTTTAAAAAATTGAAGAATCATCTAGATGATGAATGCGCATTTTTGACTGCTCTTGAATGTTTGTTACTTCAGAGATCTCGCAAATTATTATCTTCTACAATTACTGAGCTTGAAATCAAGCAGTTTGGCCAAACTAACGTAACAGCAGCTTCCATTTAGTACTAGTTTCAAGTTGACCATTTTATAGGTACATAATTTATGTATGTACGAACTCAAAAATACCTTTTTATCTCCATTGTTCAGTTATTGACTGACGGGAGGTCAAGTGCTGTACCTTAAAATAATAATCTGATCTTTATCGAAGCTATATAAAAAAAATACACCAAAAGTGAACAGATTTTCATCCAATAATAATAATTTATCATAATTAGCTTCAAATTCGCGTCAAACAAGTCATTGAATGAGTCCCGGACACGCCTGTGAAACGCTATGCTATTTCCATATACCAGCTGTGTCTCAATATCTTATCGCGTTAGAGAGAGAGGTTAAGTGTGTGAGATGGAAGATAGTAGGCAACTTTTTCAATGCATTCAGCATTTGCCACTATTGAATTTGCAGCTAGTTTTGTGATTTTAAGCTTGGAATTTTTGATTATTCAACTTTAAAATCAGAATAAAGTGTTTTAGTCCCAATTGCAATAGTGGGTACCCAAGTTGTAAGGAGAAAATATCTGTTTTTAATGCTTCGAATGACAAAAAAATATTAATGAAGTGGAGACATGTAAAACTGCGAGAGGATTGGTTATTTCCATTCAAACTTATTTTTTTCCTGTGGTATTTTTGATTATTATTATCTTTAGTATTTATTTGTGAATATGTGAACAAAAAAAATTATGTATAATGATACTTTTCACTATTTCTTCTATTTCGTTTTCCTATGTCAATCAAATGTTGATAAATAATTATTTCTGGTAACGTGAGACACCTGCATTATTTTGAAATCACAGAAATTCCACCAGTACAACCAGAACCATCACAGCCCCAACATATAAAATATGCATCGTTACCGTTCATTGAAACATCAACTCCGAGAATACTGAAAATTGTAAAAGATGATAACCTCAAAATTGCATCAAGAAGCTGCGTAACTGTCAAAATATATTTACCAATATGAAAGATCAAAATCCATTGTCATACCAATCAAATGTAATATATGACATCCCATGTAAAGACTGCAATCAACATTATATAGGTCAGACGTCACGAAACTTAAAATCTAGAATAACATCTCACAAAAGTGATAACAAATTAAAACCTATGTCAACAGCCTTAGCTATCCACCAAAACACAACCAAACATCAGATTGATTACCAAAATGTTGAAGTATTAGATATGGAAAAGAATTTGTTTAAGAGAAATTTTTTGGAGATGACTCATATCCAAAGAAACCAACATTCCATGAACAAAAAAACTGATATTGATAACTTGAGCAATATATATGTTTATTTGTTAAATTTGGCAAATAATAAAAACAAAAATAATAATATCAATTCTACTTAAAGCAATTGATTTTAGTGATGTGCTTTATCAATCATCACAGTATTTATAAAAATGTTTATGTCCCGCGGGCTTACTGTAGTCACGTTGCCAACTTTCGTTTAGTTCAGAAATTGGTCACATATTTTATATTTTTTCAAATTCAAATTAACTTGGTTCTAACATGTTAAATTTCATCCTCCATTTCTGATGTGTGTTACTCGACAAATTTTACCAGTTCTGTTTCTACAAAAGTTTCTGTGATAATGAAGTAAAATCTATTAAATTATTCATATTAACAATTTTAAACAGTTATGTGTTTTAACAAAACAAAATTTTATTTTATAACTTACAAAATGATACAAATCTGTTGTACACCAGATAAAATGTCAAAATTCATTATTTTTCTAAATTTATTCGTATATTGTTCGATTCACTAACAGATGTTTTTCTTGAAAATAATCTCGCATAAAAATGTAAGTAATATTATATTATTCACAGTAAGCTTTATTTTTTTTTTTATACTTATCAATATGGAAAAATTTTTGATCTGTGAATAAATTCTATTTTAGTGTCCTGATGAAGGCTTGAACCAAGCCGAAAGCTAGACGAAATTTTAAAAGGGAAATCTTCTATTTTATTGGCCAAAAAGAACCTGACTGCTAAGCCTACAAAATTTACTGTCTCCTATATATATATATATAGATATATATATATATATATATATATATATATATATATATATATATATATATATATATATATATATATATATATATATATATATATATATAACAGTTCTTAATTTATGCGCAAAATTCCATGATCGCCAAGTATAGTGCACTTTTGACTTAGTCGATCTCAGCGGAAATAGGACATGAGCATCTAGACAGTACTTTCATCTTGAATACTGTTTTCTAATATTCTACGTTCAATCATTTTAGATTAATAGCGCATGGTGTACAAAAGATGCTATAAAAGTGCTTCATACAAAATCTCAATATTCTGCGACTGATTATTTAAGAGAATGAGAAAAATTTGAAAGGTCTGTAATATGAAATGCACCTCCGGCTCAGCCGATTGGGATGAAAATAGGAGATGATCATTCCGATGGTACGGAAATTTCAAATACTGAATTCCAGTATCCTACGGCTAATCATTCTGGATTTATACGGAGAATTCAAAAAAAGTATCGGGTAAAGTGCATTTCCAGTACAGACGATTGCAACCATAATGCGAGAGGCACATCAAGATCCTAGATCCTATACCAGTCTTTTGAACAAAATTTCAGCATTATACGTTTGACAAACTCTGAGATTTGCGAGTTACACACATACACACATACATACGTACGTACGTACCGACATCAAGCCAAAAATAGTCAGAATGGATTCAGAGATGCTTAAAACAGATAAATCCATCTAAATCTCGATATGTGAATTTTGTCGGTTTCACAATATTTCCTTGTACTATTAGACCGTCAAATAGTCGTAGATTACAGTGGGTCATTTTGTTTTCCATGCCATCAAGAGGATTGATAAGTATGTAGATTTGGAGTTCAATATTGCTGAAATTAAAGCTGGACCGTGTAACCAACATATTGGAAATTAATATTCAATTTGTATGAAAAAGCATGTTCTGAACCAATTTTGTCGCATTTGTCATGCTTACGAGATGAGATTCAGAGAAAAATGTTCTGACATGTCGAACAGAATAGAGAAATTGACAGCAGATTATCATTGCGTACCATAATATATCGGTTGAACTGATTGTTTTATTCCGAAAAATCTGAATGTCTGTTATACTTATAGACCGAGTAATACAAAAATAGTAGATAACTATGTTGCTGCTACAAGTCCAAACACTAAATTTCAATATGCTATGGCTGATATTTCTAGATTCATAGAAGTTGAAGAAAAGTCTCAAGTAAAGTGCACTTTTGGTTTGACTGATTCATACAAAAATAGCAGATGACCATTCTGATACAACAACAAGTTCTAATACTGAATTTCATCATCTTACGGTTGATCATTCTGGATTTATCAGAAGAGTTCGAAAAAAGTTTCAAGTAAGGTGCACTTCCGGTACAGACGATTGAAACCATACTGCGAGGTGCACAAGTAGACTCTATACCAGTCTTATATACAAAATTTCAACATTATACGTTGAGCCAGTCTTGAGATTTGCGAGTTACGAACGAACGCACGAACGCACATACGTACCGACATCAAGCCGAAAATAGTCAAAATCAATTCAGGGATGCTCAAAATTCCCATCAAAATCTCGGTGGATGAATTCTGTCGGTTCCACAATACTCCATTGTACTTGATACAAGTAAGTAAAAATGGCTATGATAAAAAATTTATAGACAAAATTTCATATAATAAAAAGAAGAAAATAGTAATGGGGTCATTATAGCACGGTTATTCGATTTACAAAGATAGGAAAGTCCTATTCATGAGTGAGCTGAGTCTAAAAATAGAGAGTTTTCCGAAACAATCAGATAGTTGGTCAGCATACTACGTTCAGAGACCAATACATCTTATTTTCATCAACCACGAAATAGAAAATTTGGACTTATTGTCAAAATCAGGTGTATATGAAACTGTTTGTGAAAATTGTAGCTCAAAGTATATAGGACAAACAGGCCGAAATTTTATAATCTGTTTTTGAGAGCATATGCGCTGTTTAAAATATGGGAAAAGTTAAAAACCTATATCTGGCAAACATTAATCTGGAAATGCTCATTCCTGTGATATATCTGATCTGAAAATCTTACATTTGGAAAATGAAAATAGAAAATTGAATTTATAAGGATTTTAAGATATTAAAAAATGTCTGAATAATAATCAAGATCTATTGGATGAAATTACTGATTATTACAACACTTCACTTTTTTTATAGAATTATCATCATTATCATTTATTCACTCCTTTTCTAATGATTCTACTCAATAATATCATTATTATTATTCCATTTACTTAGCCAACTAATACCCGATTCCATGACCGGGAGTTAAATTAACCTGGGTTAAAGTAATGGGGAGTTAACCAATGAACTGGATTTTGATTCATTCAATCAATCTGATTGGCTAATGATGACACAAAAAATGCAAAAATTGATATTGCTACCAAGGAAATGAGCCATTCAAACCGGAATAATTCAACTCAAGATCCTGAAATCGGTCATAAGTGTTTTACTGAAAAAGTCTTCCATATGTTGATATTCTGTTATATTGTATATCAATATATTTTTCATAGAAAAAGAAACTTGAAGATGAATCCAAAAGTCGAAATTATCATCGTGAATTGATGAAAAAATCATAAATTGGAGCTTGTAACAACATAAACACTGAATTTACATTTGCAAACTATTCAATTACGTTTAATGGAGAATCGACTACAACAGCAAAAAATGAACAGGAGATATCATATGTATGTCAAAACGGAAAATGATATTTAAGGACAAAACTGAAGTATTACAACATTACAATCACACCTTTTTCAGTGACAAGCATTCGATCATTGTTTTTTGTACGCCACCCTCTCGCAGATGATATGGGGTGCCACCGCCTACTGGAAGTTTCAGGATTGAGATAAACTGGGAGTTTTAGGATTGGGGAACTCAGGAGCGTTACACTCTCCCCCTCTGGTTAGGAGCTAACGGCCTTGAGTGCTGACCAGACAAAGATTTCGGCCTGAGTTCCTTCTTTGGTCTTCCTTGTTTTTGTTTGGGAATGACTGGTAGGCATACAGGCTCCACACCTTTTCCCTGAAACTTGGAAATATCGTTCACATGATACTTTCCTATAGGTGTCTTTGTCCCAATTTCTTCTAATTCGTACGTAGTTGGAGTAACTACACTCTTAATTTGGTAGGGCCCATCTCGTTTCGGTGCTAATTTTGCATCTAATCCTATACAGGCATTGCTCAGAAGGTAGCTCGTCACAAGGTCTTTGTCCCCTGGTTTGAAGGTTTCTGCAGGTCGTCTTTTGGAGTCAACCCTTGATTCTTGGATATTTGTTGTTTCTCTATTGTTTCGGTTGCTTCACGCAAAGTTAGTGTGAAGTTGCGAAGAAAAGGCGTGATCGCAGGTATGAAGGAATCTTTTTCAGCGATAAGGCGTACATCGTGTTGAACGTCAAAAGGTGTGCGAAGCTCTCTTCCAAACGTCAGATATGCAGCACTATAGCCGGTAGATATACTCTTTACTGTTTTCATGGCAAAACGTATAGCGGGGAATTTATACATGACTTGTTGCATAATATCCGCGATGAATTGTACACCATTGTCGCTTATCATATATCGTGCAGTTATATAACGTAGAAATAATTCATTAATGAGAATTCGAGCACAAGCTTCGGCCGTTGCATTCTGCAAGGAAAAGATCTCGAGCCATTTCGAAGCTGTATCCTCCACAACAAATATCCACCGATAACCCTCTGGTGTTTGGGGTAACGGACCAACCAGATTCATGGCTATCGTCTCAAAACGTTGGGTGGGGGCAGGGGTTTGTAATAATACTACAGGTTTAAGATTTGTGGCTTCATATTGTTGACATGAAGGGAAAGCTTTCAGGTATTCTTCCACATATTTTCTCATTCTTGGGAGGAAGTATCTTTGCGTGATTCTACTGAGCGTGTTGTCAACGCCATAGTGTCCAGCAGTCGGATCATCATGACATTCTTCCATCACTCGTTTTCGACCTTCTTTAGGTATCACAAGTTGAGGTTCGTCAGTGTCTTCATTCAAATAGTAGCGACATAACACTCCATTCATGAGAATAAACCCTCTATCCGTTCACTGTGATACGTTGACTGGATCATCTCCTTCGAATACCTCAATTATTTCTCGCTCATCTGGATCTTCCATTTGTTGTTCACGAATTTCAATTGAACTTCGACTTGTAACATTCAAAGATACCGTACATATTTCATTGGCATCTGTAGTTGATTCATCAATGATAGGACAAGATAACATATCCACCAGCACATTTTCCTTTCCTGGTGTGTACTTTATATCCAAATCATAAGGTTGTAAACATGAGGCTCACCTAGCTAGGCGGCCTGTGGGAGTTAATAATGTTAGTAACCATTTTAGTGGTCCATGTTCAGTTCCTATTATTACTTTAGCACCCTCTTAATACCCCATGAACTTCTTGACTGCCCATACGACTGCGAGTGCTTCTCGTTCAGTTGTTGGATAGTTTTTTTCTGCATCTAGCAGCAATCTACTGGCATATTCTATCGGATGTTCAGAAAACTCTTTACCTTGTAAAAGAACTGCACCTAATGCAAAGCTGCTGGCGGCAGTTCGGAGGATATACGGCTTTGAGGAATTTTCTTATTGTAAAGTTGAAGCTGTAGTCAACAACAGTTTCAGCTTCTCAAAAGATTTTTTCTTTTCGGTTCCCCATTTCCATGTTTGATTTTTCTCAGTCAGTACACAGTGGTCGCGATATTTCGGAATTTTTTTCAATAAATTTGAATACCCTCAGCAGTAATTATGTGACCGAGGTACCGCACACTTTCGCGAGCAAAATGACATTTTATCGTTTGACCTGTAAATTGAACAGTTTTAGTCTGTTAAACACAGTTCACAAGTCTTGCATGTCTCTTCCAGAAGTTTCTGACACCACAATTATGTCGTTTAGATATGCGAATATCGCTACATCACTCAATCCAGCTTTGAATCTGTCTATTAGGCGCTGAAAAGTCGCCGGTGCGTTGCGCAGACCGAATGGCATCCTACGGAAACGGTAATTCCCGAAAGGTGTCACGAAACATGTTTTGTCAATGTCTTCTTCTCGCACTTTTACCTGATGGCTCTCAGATCCAGTGTCGTCATGTACGGAGTTCGTTTGGCATTTTGTAGCACTTCGTCTATCCTGGGCATGAGATAACTGTCCCCTGCAGTCATCGAGTTCAATTTTCTGTAATCCATACAGACTCTAAACTCACCATCTTTTTTGGGTACCAACACAGTGGGTGCCGCTCAAAGACTTTCGCACTCTTCTATGATTTTCTCTCCAAGCATTCTATCCAGTTGTTTCTTCAAAAATTCCTTTCTTGGTATGGATAGTTTATATGGAGGCACATATATAGGCTGGTGATTACCAGTGTTGATGGAGTGATCAGCATATTCAGTTACTTCTCCCCCTGGCGCGAAGATCGTGTGATTAGTAGCTAGCAATGAGTTCAGTTCATTTCTTTGTTCGACGGAAAGTTTATCACCTTCATTTTCTCTAAGTAAAATTTCTGAGACAACAACTTCATTGACGTTTATTTAGCTTCTTGCTATTTCTTCTTCATATGGGAACTGCGTGTTTGGCTCATCTCCGAATGACCATGTTCTCTGTTATAGTTGAGGACAATGTTAGCTCTTTCCAGGAAATCGACGCCCAATAGTGTACAATTATCGGTCTCTTTAGAAAGTATAACAAACTGGGTTGAAATAACTCGTTCCTCTATTGAGACATCGACTGTGACTTTCAGGAAATCTTCACTTTGGAAAACACCATCAACATATACAACTTGTATTGTGTCCTTAGAGAAACTGCAACCTTTCATTATTGATACTTTATATAGTTTGTGACCTGCGATCGTCGCTTGAGCCCCTGAATTAGTCTATAATAGATATTGGTAGAACAGGCCTATGTTTCCATCTCACATCTTTATTCGTGGATACATTGTAGAATTCTACTGTATCAGCAGTGATAGCATTTGCGCTGTGGTTACCTCGACATGTGGGGCACCCTGGTGTACTACAACCGTAACATTTCATTGTTGAGTGGGGCTTTGTTTCATTTGCTTCTTCTTGGTCTCTCTTGTTCTCAGCTATTGGAATACTAGTATCCCTCGTCGCTTTCTTCTTATTCCGACATTTTTTTATGGTGTGACCAAACTTTCTACAAAATTTGCATTTTGGTCTGTCTTTTACTTGCGACAGGATTTGGAAGGCAAAAGTGCAGGTACCTGGCATGTTAAGGATTTGAAACATGGACCAGCTGATGACAACCCTGCTATTCAACTTGACGACGTCTCGGTGACATTGACCTAAAAATGTGAGTTCCTTTTATTTTCATTCCTTTTTCTTCTTCATCATTTTCATACCTCGCGAATGTCTGTGTGAGTAATTGAGATTAAATTAGTAGAGATTTAATCTCACGGAAGTAGGAGGGGGATTTGTTACGTTCAATTTTTGATTCCAGTTTAATATATTATTTTGTTTTATTTAGTAGTCGCTTCAATCCTGAAAATATAGATTTAGTATAACTTAGTTTGATTTATAATTTTTTTTATTACTTACATTTTATTTTAAATAGTTTGCCCTAGATTTCGAGGTTAGTTTTAATTAATAAACATGTGTTTTTGTTTTGACTGTAAATTCATCGCGCGGATCTTCTGCGACCGTCGCAGGCGCTTGCGCGGTAACGACAGTGCCTAGAGAATGTTTGAATTCATTTCGTTCCCGCTCAATTCGTCCTGCCCCTTTCTCTCCTACTTTCTTCTTACCTTGTCGATACTTAAGTCACTTTCCGCCAGGTTTGTCTGTCTCCTCCCTTCTATTTATTCAGCGTCAGCCAATCGGGTAGTTTTTTTTTGGTTTTAATGAAAAACGGTTTTTTCTTAATTAAGTCCGGTCGTCCGTAATTGACTTAACAGAAGTCGTCAGTCTACAGTTGGTCTTCAACTACCAAAGTACATTTTGTCCATTAAAATTTTTAAGAATCGCTTTTTGTATATTGCCTTGCGCAATCCTCTAGGAGGGATAAAAAACTAGCTTTTCTTAGCTTCGCGGAACATTTTTGGCATTTGGTGCAGTTTTGTGTTGTTCCGCAAGCATCTCCATTGTTGGAGGATTATTGAAATTTTGTGTACGACATCGCTTTCTTTGCGCCGACCATCTGCGTGCGTAGTTGAACTACTTTGACCAACATCTCGGCTACGGAGTGCCTAATACCACCTAGGCACCCTTTTATCCAACCTTTGACCCTGGTGTGACGTCACCAGATTTCCTGAGCCAGTCCGGACCGAGAAATATCTGTTTGAGGCGTCCATCTTGGTGTGACAGACCAATAGAGGTCAACGAGCTCCAGCAACCAACCGGAAGTGACAGCTAAGTGGCATTACGTTCGTGGTTTTGTTTTTTTTTCTCTTATTCGGACTGCCGATATTTTTACCTTAATTTTACTTATTCACTTTGGGTGGCTAAACCGCCCTACACGGCTGAATCTAATTTTTTTTTTTGCGTGGTCATTTGGACCTCTCTGTTATTTTGTAAATTGTATAGGGTCAGTCGACGAAGTAGTTTGTTTTATTTTTTTTACGCTTATGTGGTATACTTCGCTGTGAACTCGATTCGATCGAAGAAGGGCCAAATTTATTGTTGTTGTTATTTTTTTGGTATACTCATAGACGTACGCGCGAGTTGTTCCGCATTTTCATTCACTTTTTTTGGTACCTTTTTGTACAACGTCGAGGGCTCTAACCTAACTTACTTACATTTATTTATTTGATTTTTGCGTTATTTAGGCGCGTAATTTGAAATAGTTTATTTCAATTACTTTCTATTCATTTATTTTTATTTGGCACTACTAGGTGCGTTGTTCAAAGTACTGATTTAATTAAATTCATTTATTTTGGGTAAATACCTTTTTTTTATTGAATGAAAATTGCCCACACTTTTCTTTTCAGCAGTGTAGAAGAGAGCGTAATTTCTCTCAGTAAGCTCGAGGTAAGTTGCTGTTTGAGTTATATTAAATTATTTGGGAGTCAGCAACCAGATTGACGCTGACGAACAGAATAATAACACCTATTCTCCTGTTTCCCAATTATTCCTTTCAACACCTTAATTTCAGGTATTTTCGTGGTTGAGTACCTTGGGAAAAATAAATTCAACTACGTGGCGCCCTACTATTTATTTCTTTACCTATATTCTATTGTATATATATATTTTTTTGTTGAAGCTGGCCTCACTTCACCCAATTATTTCCCTGAGTCTGAGCTAGACTTACGTAGAATTTTTAGAGTCACTTTAAACCTATCATTCAAATTTTACGTAATATAGTTTTCTTTTCTTCCGGTTTAACCGCTGGCTCTGTAGCTCAGGTTTTTCCTAGAGATTGTTCTACAACTCTCGCAGCTTCTAGCAGTTCTTTGAAAGTGGTGACACTGTTGCGTGAAACCTTTTTCCTGATTTTCCTATGCGATAAACCATAGATCATATTTATTTGCATCTTTTCACTCAATTTGTCAGAATACTGCGTGAATAACGCACGTGCTCGACAAATAAAGATATTAGTTGTCATGGTAAGACTGTGTTCCATCTTAAAAATTTCTTGATAGATTTAAAATGCTGGTTTACACGGACCATATGTATTTTGAAGATTTTCTTCTGCATCGCTCCAAGTAGTTATTGTGAGCCTAATCCCTTGCCACCTGCAATACCGTGTAGCAACATCGGGTATCCGCGTGAAGCATTCGCATCACTTACGTTTACACAATCTTTGTAGATCTCTACAGCATTGATAAAAGCATTCACATCTGAGTCTGTTTTCCCATCGGAACGAGCACTACTTTTGACGAAACTTCCAGACGCAACTGACTCTGGAGTTGATTCTTGCGATACATGGACATTACTTTTTATTCTCGCAATGAGCTGTGCTAATTGTTCTTCTGTGAAAGAGATAAACTGTTGTTTATCAGCCATCTTTCGTGTCTTTCGTTCAGGCGGCGTGGTTGTTTTATTATTTTTTAGAAATAATTAGGATCAATTGCTAAAATTTACAGTTATTCGCGCTTGAATATAGCGAAATGAACAATAAGTACACCGTCAACACGATTGCGAACCACATACTCATATGCCCTTTTTTACTTATTGCTGTTTGCCCCACGTTGAGCGCCAACATGTAACAACATAAATATTGAATTTACATTTACAAATTATTCAATTACGTTTAATGGAGAATCGACTACAACAGCAAAAAATGAACAGTAGATGTCATATGTATGTCAAAACGGAAGATGATATTCAATGAAGACAAAACTTGAGTATTACAACATTAAAATTACAAGTTTTTTAGTGACAGGCATTCGATCATTGTATTTTGTACGCCACCCTCTCGCAGATGATATGGGGTGCCACCGCCTACTGGAAGTTTCAGGATTGGGGACCTACTGAGAGTTTTAGGATTGGGGAGCTCAGAAGCGTTACAAACTCAACTTTCCCTACAATCATTAACTTAAAATGTTTCAACTCTTCGCAAATGAAAAAAACTGGTATTCTGGATATTCTTAATTATCTAGATACTTGCCTTACATATTCAATTTTGTATTATTGTGTCTGATTTCTGGAGTTGAGGAAATACAAATAAGAATCGCAACAACAGACACCTGGGAAAATGAAATGAAAATTATGAAAAGTGAGAACAAGTTATCGGGAACAAGAATATTTATAGAAAACGACACGATAAAAAAAGATATGAAAATTCAAGAAGAGATACTAGAAATTGACAGGGAGGAGAAGTCGAAAAATAAAGATGTGAGATTTAGCTGTAGAATAATCAAGATTAATGAAAAACTATACGAATAGAGCGTAAGCAAAGGTGAATTATTCCTGAGTAGCGCTTCAAGAAACGTACCGAGTTCAACTGTTTTGGGAGAGAAAGGAGCGGAAAGACATTGAAACGGAGAACAAAACTGAAAGAAGATAGGAACAAGAATATTAGGATAAGCACATGGAATATAAGGTCAATGTAGGCAGTAGGAGGCACGGTAGGAATAAGCTTAGAATTAGAAAGATATTTGATACACATGGGGGCATTACAAGAAACAAGGTGGAAAGGATGAGGAGAAATAGATAAAAATAATTTCACATCATATTTTTCAGGTGATGAAAAGCAGGGACAATATGTGGTAGCTTTCATGGCTCTGAGAAAGTTCAGAGATATTATGAAAGAATTTAAATCAATAGATGAGAGGCTAGCATATTCACGAATATCATAGAAACCGTTCAGTCTATCATTATTAAATGTGTATGCACCAACAGAGAATGCTGAAGCAGAGAGGAGAGAAAATGCTCATGATAAAATAGAAGAAGGAATCAAGAAAATTCCGAAAGAGAATATATAACTCGTCATCGGAGACTTTGATGTCGATATATTGAACGAGTGGCAAAAAAACTCGCAGCGCACGATACGACTAATAATAATGGACAAAGGCTTTGTAGATCAACAACAAAACCAAATATGATGATAAGCAGCATCAAATACAATCACCCAAGTAGGCATAAAATAACATGTGTCTCACTGAACCAAGATATCAAACAGAGATATATCATGTTATGATTACAAAAAAAAACAATCAGCAATACGAGTTGTAAGATCTCACACAGAAGTATACGCACATTCGGATAACTATATCGTAACAGCAACACTAGGACAAAAATTCAAATCAATGAGGAAAGAAATAAATGTCGAAGTAATAGATAAAGGATTGAGTGAACAGTCAAACTAGGCAGAAAATTCTGATATAGAATGGAACAACATACAAAAAAATAAATAGAGCAGTTGAAGAGATTATAGGAAGAAAAGCAGAGAAAATTGAAAAATTGTTCGATCAAGCATATCATTGAATAGATGACAGAAGAAGGAGTTCCAGGATCAAATGTATAGGAACAAAAGAAACAGAGGATGAAGAGTAATACAAAAAAATGGATAAGAACGGAATCAGGTTTAAGGGAGAGCAAAAAAATGGTCGAATAATAGGTTAGACGCCATATAGAATGAACTTTCTAATAGAAACACATAACAGTTCTACCGAAGAATCATTTAATAGACAAAAGCAACTTAAGCTGAAATGAACGGAGTAAGAAATAATAATGAAAAGCTAACTGAGAATGAAGAACAATATAAACAGATATGGATAGAAAATTTTACAGAATTGATTCCAGGAGAACAAAGAAACATAGAGAATCAGGAGCTGAAGCAGGTATCAAAGGGAACAATAACAGAACCATCAATGCAAGTGGTAGCAGAAAATCATACGGAACAGCATACGGAAAGTCACCTTGGAAAGATTGAATTATTATGACAGTCATCATATCATAGTAGCAGTATGTTTTTATAAATGAAAACAGACTCGCCAAGTTTATTTAGAAAAAAAGTCGATTGTTTATTTTGAAACAGCAAAACTGATAGAATCAGTAAAAATAAGAAAACTAAGAGGGAAAAATGTTTAAGGACATAATTTTAGTGTAAACTAATTTTTGAGGTAACAGTGTAATGTCATATGTTCTGAATTTTTCAAACACATCCTCTGATGAATCTCTTGGGAAGAGATATGTTCAGATGTATATATCTTGGAGTTATAGATTACAGAATGAAAGAATACATGTTTTGGAGTTTTCAGTCCTATTGTATTAACCATAAGTATACGTTTTGGAATTATTAATTGAACCATTTGAATATTTGTGTTCAGAAGTTTTCGATTTTATATCTTTTATTTGTGAAATTTTGTTTGGTTTAACCTAAGTATACGTTTTGGAGCTATAAATTTCAGAATGGAAAGATTTTGTGAAATTTACATTTTAAAAATTGCTGACTCGTTATTTTTTACTTTTTTGAGATAATTTAAAAAAATTTAAATTGTGCTAAGTACATGGTTTGAAGTTATAAATTGAAGAATTGAATGATATACGTTTTAGAGTTCTGAGTCTTATTGGCATCAACCATAAGAATATGTTTTCGAGTATGAAGATTCGAGAATAGAAAAATTTATGATTTGAAGTTTCTATGTTCGGCTCGAAGTATGATTTCACATCTTTAATCTGTGAAATTTGCTAATTTTGGTTCAATCATGAGTATATGTTCTGTAACTCGGAAATAGAAGACTTTATATTTTGAAGTCTCGAGTTTCACTCGGAATATGATTTCACTTATTTCATCCGTGAAATTTGATTTAGTTCAACCTGAAGTAGTACAAGAATAGGCGACAACAAATGCTCACTGCACCAAAAGTCATACAGAGAAAACCAAAAATCGTGATGAGGTCACGAGGTGCTGAATTAGGTGAATGGCACAAAAAAAATCTAGACAGCAAAAAAAAAACAAGACTGAACCACTTAGCTGATGACATCGCTGGAGACACTGATTGACCTCTCTTCCAGACGCCTGGATCTCGGCTCCAGATCTAATTGACTGGATTCTGGATGATGGGGAAAGTCAGGGTGGAAGTGATGTACTCCCATAGTATGTGCCTTGGTTCGGACGACGTTGAATCGCAAATGGTAGCGATTGTAGATGGATGTCCGCTCACAATTTGACTTATCCCCAATACGTGGGCTACTTTGGCGAATAGCAAAAATAGCCAACTTGCCCCAAAATATCCGGCCGAAGTAAAAGCTTATTCCAAGGGAAAATCTCCAAACCTGGGCTTGTACATGCAAAACCTCAGAATAAAGTACAAAATTGTAGTGATAAGTAGTGAATAAATAAATTCAACGCCCGTCCTATACAAGGACTACCTACTCAAGTTAGGTCAAATCCTGCTGATATGACTTGATTGGAGAGAGACCGTTTTTCATCAATTAAAAAAATCTTAGTCACCTCACTGACTACACCACGCGCATCACAAAAGCGATAAATATGAACAAAAATCTTGATCTAAAACTCATTGACAAAATGACACAATAAACACGCATTGAATATAGCCGAAAAAACTGAGCTTGACGAAGAGAAACGAAACTAAAGAGTTGGAGTACGAATGAAACTATTCAATTTGGAGCTGAAAATATCTTCAACTGAAAGTCAGTACATAAAGTGGGCCAAACTGAGCCTGAACAACCCAAATTGAACCCAAATTTTCCAAATCATGATTTCAGAATTCAACTCATCAAAAAAAAAGATCAATAAGCAAATTGGCACGTTACAAAATGCTTCGTATGTAGCTTGCGCCAATCTAACTTCTCTGGCTCGTCGGACTCGCTGCCGCAAATCCTGATTCGACATTAATAAATTCTATGCAGTATCTATCATATCAAATTATGTGTTGTCTATAATCCAAATTAAGATTTTAAAAAAAAAAGTTAGGAGCTTCTGATACTTGATTCACAGAACTCTCTCTCAATATTATTGTAAATTCACTTGGAAATGCTCATAAATAATAAATAATAAAGAAAACGATGTATGGGCATTCAGTCTCAAGTTTATTATTTCTATCCTACTATACAGTTTCGGTCCCACCTGAACCATCTTCAGGAGTGCTACATCTATACAATGGTGTGAGAATGTGTGGAAAAAATTTCAAAAAAACAGTGTCCTGAATAGTTTACTTACAATAGAATTAGTGTTTGTGTATGTTGTCATCTGTAGTGTTACATAAATATGTTGTTTTCTTTTAAAAGTCGATGTGATAAAATTGAGAAGAAACAAACATGTTTTTAGTCAAAAATAAAAGAATAAATAACTGTTTTTGTGAAAAAAAAAAATTAAATATGGAAACTGAGTGTGGCAACAACTGACCATCATAAAAGCCAGAGGCTAAGTACAGGTTACATGAAGTAAGTGTCCGTGTAATGCGGAAAAGCAAAAAACATTTTTTGATTCCGATGATATTGATTGTAGTAAGCCTTCTACTGTATCATGAACTCATCCAAAACAAGAATTTTCCAAGAAAGGAACCCATACAGAGATTTCAAAGCTTCAATTTTTTCACCTTCTTGATGGACTGTGAATTAGTAAACTGCAATAGTATCATCAATATTAAAAATTTAGATAAGAAGGCTGCATTTGTAAATAAAAAGATCATTGAGCTTTTTGATGAACATGCTCCTATTAGAACTATCTCTACTAATAGAACTAATACGCCATGGAGCGGAATAAGACATCAATAGACCCCATAGAGTTCAAGACTCAAACTAAATGAAAGTGTTATCGAGAAAAGAACTGTGTTTCTGAAGTTTTATATTGATAATCATGTTCACGATTCTGCTGCACTGTGGACTGATTTGTAATGCGTAGGTGTTGATGAAGCCTCTACAGATCTAATCAATTATTTCATAAATAGTCGAATTGAGTCAACTGATAAAAGTTCAAGCACATTATTGTAGAAAATTTGAAAGTTATTGAATAAATAAGACGTATACTGGATTGAAATATTCATTTACCGGAATACTTTGATGTCATCGAGTTTCGGCTCTGTAACTATCCTCAGGCATTAGCTAAAATAAGATTCTTACATTATTGATGTAACTGATGAATTTTGAGAAGACGACAAAAAATCTATGGCGATAACATACATCCAGTGCCTCAAATAAGAGAGATAAAATAACTACTACTTTGGGAAATTAAGCCAGGAAGTCACTATAATATATGCAAGTGGTAGATATTTAACACATGATAATATTTTAATATACCTAAATGAAGTTATTGAAGTCAGCAAGATTAAATAAATATTAAAAATTATACATCGATAAATATAAGCATAACGATAAGTATGTAGCCTCTTTTTGAGAAATGATGAATTGAGAATTATGATTATATTGAGAAATGGAAGTTTTTCAAAAATCGGAGCTATATTTTTTCTCGAAAAAGTAGGGTTATACATCTTACAACAGTGAAAACGGAGTGCAAAATGTATGTTTCACATATTCTTGTCAAGACTTTGATATTGGAAACTTACTGTCAAGGAAATTACTATAGTAATAATAATAATAATAATCTTTTTGTAACACGTACACCGAATGTACCCTATTACTGAGCTGACTTCTGCTTCGAAAGTTCTCAATTCCAAACCATGGTAACAATTCCCATCAATTCTCTGTTGACTGGGAATAATTGGATAATTTTTCCCGCTGAGTAAAAATGGAATTGTATATCATGGATCATGGATGTGTTGGATTTTTTTATTTCATTGATATATGTCAAATTGATATTTGATAATCATATTATAGAATGTGTTCGTTATAGTATGTGCATTTATTGTGAACAGGATAGCACAGAGAATGTGAAAAATATCAACCAATAAAAAAAAACATGTAAGTAATAAAAATATTTCTGCGTTTTTCGAGTGACGTCATATCCAAATTCTCAAGTTGAGCGAAAAAATATACCGTGGGAGTAGATTCATTATGTTTTCTTGAATAAATATAACGTAGGAATTATTTTTCAATCTTTTCAATCAACCCAGATAAAGATGCAACTCTTATGTTCCAAATAATTGAGGCATATTCCAACTTGGACCTTATGAAACTGTTGAACAGCAATATTCATGTATTGATATTGGAACAAGAGGGCGTATAATGAGACCTCAAGTTCTATAATATTCGTTTACTACAATTTCTGTACGTTCTCTGAATTTAAAATCATACGTAAAGTATAAATTTAGATGATCGGATATGATATGGAATGTTATTTATGAACATATTGAATGAAAATGGACCTCATATTGATTCCTGCGGTACTTCTGAAGTCGGAATAGACTCATATGATAGTGTACCATAGAATTTGACTGCAAGTCTTCGTTTCTCCAGACAGGACTTTAAGAGTTCTATAAGAGATAGGTGCAGAGAGAAAGCGTTCAATTTAGTTTCTAATGAGCAGTGATTAACTAAATCGGAAGCTTTTGCTAGGTCAGTGTGGATAACATCAGTTTGAGAGCCAGTGTTTGAATGTCTATCGACGTTATTAGCAATTATGCATAAATTTGACATAGATGATTTTTTAACCATAAATCCGTGTTGCAGTGGTATAATAACATAGGGTTTACATGTTACACAATTTGATTGAACAATACTAATTTAAAAATTCACGATATAGGAATTAAAATAGTAATTGGTCTATAATTAGAAATTAATTTTGCATTGCCACTTTTATGTACTGGAGTTGTGCCTGTTTTCAGCTTATCATGGAATATACTTGTTTTTAAACCCAGATCAAATAACATTTGCAATGGTAGTGTTACAAAAATTTCGTCTGACGTCTTTTTTTTGTACAATTGTTTTCCCATTGCATACACATGTCGCCATCTATGTAGCAGATTCGCACTAATTTTGTAAAATAGTACGTTCGTATGACACCTGATTGAAGCGCTAACTTGGGGAGTCGGCGCGTCTGGTTCTTCCTCGCTCTCTTGCGTCGGAGCTATTGTTGCAGACGGTTGTTTTTGAGTAGTCTTGTGATTTTTCTTGTTGTTCTAAATTTGGTGATTATTTTATTTAATTAAAATCAGTGTTATGATTTTGTAAGTATTTCGTTTATTATTTTTATTCACGTTATTCCAAATTTAGTATTATTTTTCTAGTGATTTCGTTTGAGGCGACCCGCGTGGTTTACCTTTTGTTCTCCAAATTTATTTCTTTCATCCTTAATTATTTGTTAGTTTTTTGTGTTCAACACCTTTTTACTACCTTGAAACTTTTATACCAAATTGATATTTTTGTTCTAAATTTATTTTTTTCTAAATTTTACAATAGCGTAGGCAATAGTCGTTCCGGTCGAAGGAGCTGGTCATTTCCTCTTTGGGAGGTTATTATTGTTTGTTGTCCTTCCTCGGGAAGATTCGTTTAACTATTTCTGATGTTTTGTATTCAGATTAATTTTGATAATCATTACTATTGATAGTGTTTCGTACACATGTTCTAGTTGCTACCTGCCCTAGTTTACCATACTTTCCCGTCTACAAGAGTAGACATTCTTTTTTGTAATTTACCGGTTTTTTTTTGTATTTCTGTTTTAAATTTTTTTTTCTACTACCAAACGCGATCAGGCGGATATCGATTCGGTGATACGCGATTTTTTTTATATATACACTCGAAGTAATAAGACCTACGAGATTTGTGGCTATCTTCGTTCCTCCCTTTACCTTTCCTCACCTAAGTATGTGTGATGTATGAATGATTAGTGAAAGTGGTTGATAATACATAATTTAACTATATTTTGGATCCAACGCGTTGCGGATTTGTCATTCAACAACTCGTAGTTCAGTTTCCTATGTTGTTTTTGTAGTTTTTTTGTTTCCAAAGCTTAAAATATTTTGTTGTGGGCTTTAATTCCGTTTTTAAGCTGGAAAATCCTACGAGTTTGTGAAGATTGATCCAATTTTTTCAGTAACGAACCACGTTCGTAAATTTATCGACTCGTCGCTAATAAATCCTTTTTCTTGTCCTGCTAGACTTTGTATTTTCTGTGTTTTTTCTTCTCTTTAATGCTCAGCGTAGTTTTTTTACTTTGTAAATTTTTAGTGCACTATTTAAAATCAGACAAATAAATAACTTACTGATTATTTTATTCAACTTCAACTAAATTTACAGTTTATTAGTTTTTTTTAATTGAATCTAAATTTATTCATTCAAGTTTAACGCTTCACGTTTGAAAAGAGCTCTCGAATTTTTTTATAGGAACCTCCTGTTTCAGTTGAATTGGATACTGGTTGGGTTGTTTGTTTTCAGTGTAAACTGCTAGGAATCTTAGGGACCAGTGGCCACTTGAGACTAGTTTTTGACCAACTTCAAATTAAGAAAAACATCAACACGTCTACGAATTTAAGAAGAACATTAATATCTCCCGAAGTTGACGACCAAGCGCACGGCCAACCTTAACACCTTCAAGGACCGTTGGGTATTTATCAAAGCCCTATAAGACGCAAGATCAACTTTACTTAATTCAGGGAACGTTCTTATCTGACGTTGTTTTTGTGGCTACCAATTCGACATCTATCTCATCTGCCGATACTAGTCTTGAGTTCCGCCTGAAGAGGATATTTAGCTAGTTTTTGTAACGTAATTTTGAACGTCTGTGACGTGCTCTCCAGTTCCCTTTTGGCTGTTGCAGTGAGATTTTTTTGTATAATAGCTTCAATCATTTTCGTAAGTTACAAATTTTTTGAATTATAATTTTTGGAATTCTTTGCTTTAAATTAATAATAATTTTATTTATAATTGATTTCGACGTCTATGCTTTATTTTTTTTTTTTTTGCTGTCGCTATTGTCTCCCAGAATAGTACCTTTTTCTCCTTTGATCATTTCCTGGGAGTGGCGCCCATTTCCTATTTTTCAGGTAAAATATTTCTGGTGCCCTTATTAATAGCTAGCCTGGGTCTTCACTTTCAAGGTAGGATATTCCATCACTTAAATTTAGTGTCAATCAGCAGTACCATAAGTTTTTGCCACCAAATAGTGAAGAAACATTACCTTTTTTAATTTCCTACTGCCACCTTGGAAATAGGAAAAGGTACACTGGCGCCCAACGTGGGGCCCTTTAACTTTGTTCAGCCTTGAATTTTGTTGCAATTTAAATTTATCTTTGCTTCTCCAATTGGTTGCACAAACTTTGACATCGAAAAGAAAACTGGAAATATTTATCCTGAAATCCTTCTACTCTTACTCTTTTCTTTCTATCATTATTATTTTTCCTCTAGCATATGCAAGATTTCTCTACAACTCCTTTTTGTGCCATTACTAATCAAATAAACTTTTCTGAGGTACATACCAAGATGAAGCCCGAATGCATCGAATACCTTACAGAGGATGAGTTGTTATATGAACTAGGAAACCGAGGTGTTAAGATCAATAATTTGTCGGTGGATTTAAAACCTATATTGAGAGGATTGCTGCAAGTTGAAGGAATAAATGGGAATCCATCTCCTATACCACACAATTATATACCAGCCACTGAAAACGCGACATGTCAACAGAAGCTACTGGATTTACGCGGTAAGATAGCCCAAATCAATAATGATAATTCTCGTGCTATTTCGTTGCGATTAGATTACCTTTACAATCGCGTTTTACGTTTAAATTCCGTTCAACCTTGTCCAAACCTATTAGCTCTTATAGCTGATTTGCGAACACAGCTCGACAACTTTTCGCGATTACAAGCTCCTTTGGCTGAAGCCGATCTTATTTCTTTCAATAATCAATACGTATCCTTACCAAATTCTACACCACCGACCCCAGTAGAACATCAAACTTTGATTGACACCCCAAATTCTTCTTACGGTTTTTCACAATCTTTAAATGCACCACCACAAAGTCTATCTCTACGACAACCTATTTTTAATTTGACTGTTCCATCTCCAGTCGTTCCACCGTTAACGAATAATTTACAACCTACTTATTCTTTAGTTTCTGACGTCCATAAATGGAATTTAAAATTCGATGGTACCGGCAGTGTTAACTCTTTTTTAGAACGTGTAACAGAACTAGCTACTTCTCGAGGTGTTTCTTTAGCTAATTTGCCTAAACATGCTAGCGAACTATTTACTGGACCTGCTTTAATTTGGTTTCGTGCAATTCGAGATGATATTCAATCATGGGATGATTTATGTTATCGCTTAAAACAAGCTTTTTTTCCATCAGATTATGAATTCGAACTTTGGCAAGAAATACAATCTCGTACTCAGGGTATTGATGAAAAAACCGAACTTTTTGTTGCTGTTTTGAAATCGTTGTGTAGCCGCTTACAAATTAAACCAGATGCAAAATCTTTTCTAACTTTGGTTTTACGAAATTTACAGCCTCGCTTTCAGCAGGATATCGCCGTTTTGCATTCTCCTACCATCGAACATCTTATAAGTGTTTGTAAACTCAAAGAAAACACAGAACATAGGGTTGAAAAGTTTAAACCACCACCTTCTCGTACAAATAAATTACTAGAGCCAGAGTTAGCTTACCAACGTCCCGTTGCATCTTCTTCTCGTGTGAATACTGTGCACACGACACCTTCTAAAAATCAAAATACTCGTAAGTGTTTTAATTGTGATGATCCAAATCATTTAGCGCCTCAATGCCCAAAGCCTCATAATAAGCATTGTTATAGTTGCGGTTATAAAAATGTCACTCGTTTTACATGCCCACATTGTTCAAAAAACGAATAGGATCGCGTTGTTTCAGTCGCCGACGCACACGATCTTTTATTAAGACTGACCGTTCAGCTTGGAATGACTGGCTGAAAACTGTAGCTAAATTCTGTAAAAGTCCTACCATTTAGCCTATTATTCATCATCCTAATTTAGACTCGCGACCTTTTGTTAAAATTCTTTTCGGAAAAACTCCTGTTGTCGCTCTATTAGATTCGGGTGCTAACGTTTCTGTACTAGGAAATAAAGGCATTTCTTTACTTTCTGCTAATAATATACCCCTTTTACCTTCTAAAGAACCTACTGTAACTACTGCAGATGGTGCTTCTCAACAAGTCAATGGAAAAGTTACCGTTCCTATCACTGCAGATTCAGTCACTCATTATATAGACTTTTTAATAGTTCCTGCTCTTGAACAATCTGTCATATTAGGTACCGATTTCTGGCAAACTTTCAATATTCATGTCAATTTCAAAGATAATTTATGGAATTCTAGGCCGACTATTAATGCTTTTAGTTCACTACATGATTCTACCGAATTAACTACTTCTCAAACTGCTGCTCTACAAGTAGTCATAGATTCTTTCAAAGAACTTGGCTCAAAACCTCTTGGACGCACTCATTTTCTTACGTATTCAATTGATACTGGCGATGCCACTCCTATTAAACAACGATATCATTCTGTCTCTCCAGCTATGTTGTCCATCTTGCATCAAGAATTAGATAAAATGCTTGCACTCGGTGTAGTACGTCCTTCAAAAAGTGCTTGGTCGTCCCCCGTTCTAATCGTAAAGAAAAAATCCGGAGAGCCCCGTTTTTGTTTTGATGGCCGTAAACTTAATTCAGTCACCAAAAAGGATGTTTATCCTTTGCCTTTAGTCAATGACATCTTGGATCGATTACGCGATGCTAACTATTTGTCTTCAATTGATTTAAAAAGCGCTTTCTGGCAAATTCCACTTGATGACGCTTCTTGTGAAAAAACCGCCTTCACCGTGCCAAATCGAGGTTTATTTGAGTTCATGCGAACCGCTTTCGGTCTTACAAATGCTCCTCAAGCCTTGCAACGATTAATGGATGCCGTTCTTGGTCCACTTCTACATAAGTCTGTTTTTGTTTATTTAGACGACATTATAATTTGTACTTCCACCTTCGAAGAACACTTGTCAGTACTCTTTGACATTCTTAATCGACTTAAAAATGCAGGTCTTACTATCAACTTTGGAAAATGTGAATTTTGTAAACCCTCTTTAAATTATCTTGGCTTCGTAGTTGACAAACAAGGATTACGTACCGACCCAGACAAGGTTGCCGCCATTAATAACTACCCTTTACCACGAACAGTTACGGAAATTAAACGATTTTTAGGTTTAGCTTCCTGGTATCGGCGTTTTGTACCTCAATTTTCATGTCTTTCAGCTCCTATCACTGCTTTAACTAAAGGAAAACGCAAATCTAATATTGTTACTTGGGATCAAGAAGCTCTTCAAGCTTTTGATGAATTAAAATCTTCACTCACTTCTTCACCTGTTTTGGCTAGTCCAGATTTTACAAAACCATTTACCATTCAAACTGATGCTTCAAATTACGGCATAGCCGCTGTATTATCTCAAGATTTCTCTGGCGAAGAACATGCCATTGCTTATGCAAGTCGTACTCTTACGCGCACTGAACGTAATTACTCAGTTACTGAACGCGAATGTTTAGCCGTTCTTTTCGCTATTACCAAATTTCGTCCTTATGTCGAAGGTACTTCTTTTACTGTTATTACTGACCATCATTCACTATTATGGCTTATGAGAATGCAGGATCCCACAGGTAAACTTGCTCGTTGGGCTGTTAAGCTTCAACAGTTTGATTTTCAACTTTTACATAGACCTGGAAAACTAAATACTGTCCCAGATGCTCTTTCACGTGCTCCATTAACAATTTCAACTTTATTTGTACCAGCCGATAACTCAGATCCATGGTATATAAATCTTCGTACTTCAATTCTTGCTTCTCCTTCTGATTATCCAGGATGGCGTGTTGAAGACCATACCATTTATAAACTTGTTCCGCAGAACCGTGCTGTTAATTTATCTCCATGGAAAATAGTCGTTCCCTCCGATCTAAGGGATGAAATTCTCAAAGAAGCTCACTCTGCTACTACTTCTGGTCATTTTGGCGTATTTAAAACCCTTCGTCGTCTTTCCGAAACATACTATTGGCCCGGTATGAGACGTTCCGTACACCGATTTGTAACGCAATGTAAAATTTGTTTATCTCAAAAACCTTCTCAATTACCTTCTTTAGGCCATATGGGAGAGCCTAAGAGAATTAACTATCCTTGGCAGGCCATCGCCATTGATTTAATGGGTCCTTTTCCTCGATCATCACATGGGAATATGCATTTATTAGTAGTATCAGATTGGTTTTCAAAATTTCCTTTATTATTTCCACTTCGTCAAGCTACTTCTAGAAGTATTACTACTATTCTAGAACGTGATGTCTTTCTTCTCTTTGGAGTCCCTCAAATTGTAATTTGTGATAATGGTACTCAGTTCAATTGTGACGAGTTTCGTCGTTTGCTGAAAAAATATCAAGTTCCAAAACTTTGGTACAATGCTAAATACCACCCGCAAGTAAATTTTGTAGAACGCACCAATAGAATCATTAAAACCGCTATTCGATCCTTTATTAAAGACAACCACCGCACTTGGGATGTGAATTTACCCCAAATTGGTCAAGCAATACGTACTTCTGTTCACGAAGTTACTGGTTTTACTCCAGCATATCTTAACTTTGGCCGCCACGTACCCTTATCCGGAACTTTTTACTCCACTCCACCTGATACATTTTATCTGATACTCCAGCTACTTATGCTAATTCATTTAAAGAATTGCATACTAATTTCCAACTAGTTCAGAAGAAAATTATATCTTCATATGACCGCTCCGCTAAACGTTATAACCTTCGTAGACGTTCTTTAGAATTTTTTGTAGGTGATTCAGTTTGGAAACGTAATTACGTACTTTCTGATGCTACCAAACATTTCTCTGCCTCTTTAGCTCCTAAATACATTCCTTGTGTAATACACAAGAAAATTTCTAAATTAGTTTATCAACTTCACGACCTAAATGGCCGCGACTTAGGACGTTGGCACATAAAAGACCTGAAGCCTCATCCTTCTGATGATGATAATTCTTCAAATCAATAGTTTTGTTACAAAATATTTTACATTTTTTAAAAAATTCTTTTTACACATATTTCGTTACGTCCCAAATCGACCCCAACTTATAATTTGCTACCTCCTATTTCGTCCCTATTCTTAGAAATTTTTCTTTTCAAGAAAAATTCCTTTTTCGTGGAGGGGCAGTGTTACAAAAATTTCGTCTGACGTCTTTTTTTTGTACAATTGTTTTCCCATTGCATACACATGTCGCCATCTATGTAGCAGATTCGCACTAATTTTGTAAAATAGTACGTTCGTATGACACCTGATTGAAGCGCTAACTTGGGGAGTCGGCGCGTCTGGTTCTTCCTCGCTCTCTTGCGTCGGAGCTATTGTTGCAGACGGTTGTTTTTGAGTAGTCTTGTGATTTTTCTTGTTGTTCTAAATTTGGTGATTATTTTATTTAATTAAAATCAGTGTTATGATTTTGTAAGTATTTCGTTTATTATTTTTATTCACGTTATTCCAAATTTAGTATTATTTTTCTAGTGATTTCGTTTGAGGCGACCCGCGTGGTTAACCTTTTGTTTTCCAAATTTATTTCTTTCATCCTTAATTATTTGTTAGTTTCTTGTGTTCAACACCTTTTTACTACCTTGAAACTTTTATACCAAATTGATATTTTTGTTCTAAATTTATTTTTTTCTAAATTTTACAATAGTGTAGGCAATAGCCGTTCCGGTCGAAGGAGCTGGTCTTTTCCTCTTTGGGAGGTTATTATTGTTTGTTGTCCTTCCTCGGGAAGATTCGTTTAACTATTTCTGATGTTTTGTATTCAGATTAATTTTGATAATCATTACTATTGATAGTGTTTCGTACACATGTTCTAGTTGCTACCTGCCCTAGTTTACCATACTTTCCCGTCTACAAGAGTAGACATTCTTTTTTGTAATTTACCGGTTTTTTTTGTATTTCTGTTTTAAATTTTTTTTTCTACTACCAAACGCGATCAGGCGGATATCGATTCGGTGATACGCGTTTTTTTTTATATATACACTCGAAGTAATAAAACCTACGAGATTTGTGGCTATCTTCGTTCCTCCCTTTACCTTTCCTCACCTAAGTATGTGTGATGTATGAATGATTAGTGAAAGTGGTTGATAATACATAATTTAACTATATTTTGGATCCAACGCGTTGCGGATTTGTCATTCAACAACTCGTAGTTCAGTTTCTCATGTTGTTTTTGTAGTTTTTTTGTTTCCAAAGCTTAAAATATTTTGTTGTGGGCTTTAGTTCCGTTTTTAAGCTGGAAAATCCTACGAGTTTGTGAAGATTGATCCAATTTTTTCAGTAACGAACCACGTTCGTAAATTTATCGACTCGTCGCTAATAAATCCTTTTTCTTGTCCTGCTAGACTTTGTATTTTCTGTGTTTTTTCTTCTCTTTAATGCTCAGCGTAGTTTTTTTACTTTGTAAATTTTTAGTGCACTATTTAAAATCAGACAAATAAATAACTTACTGATTATTTTATTCAACTTCAACTAAATTTACAGTTTATTAGTTTTTTTTAATTGAATCTAAATTTATTCATTCAAGTTTAACGCTTCACGTTTGAGAAGAGCTCTCGAATTTTTTTATAGGAACCTCCTGTTTCAGTTGAATTGGATACTGGTTGGGTTGTTTGTTTTCAGTGTAAACTGCTAGGAATCTTAGGGACCAGTGGCCACTTGAGACTAGTTTTTGACCAACTTCAAATTAAGAAAAACATCAACACGTCTACGAATTTAAGAAGAACATTAATATCTCCCGAAGTTGACGACCAAGCGCACGGCCAACCTTAACACCTTCAAGGACCGTTGGGTATTTATCAAAGCCCTATAAGACGCAAGATCAACTTTACTTAATTCAGGGAACGTTCTTATCTGACGTTGTTTTTGTGGCTACCAATTCGACATCTATCTCATCTGCCGATACTAGTCTTGAGTTCCGCCTGAAGAGGATATTTAGTTAGTTTTTGTAACGTAATTTTGAACGTCTGTGACGTGCTCTCCAGTTCCCTTTTGGCTGTTGCAGTGAGATTTTTTTGTATAATAGCTTCAATCATTTTCGTAAGTTACAAATTTTTTGAATTATAATTTTTGGAATTCTTTGCTTTAAATTAATAATAATTTTATTTATAATTGATTTCGACGTCTATGCTTTATTTTTTTTTTTTTTGCTGTCGCTATTGTCTCCCAGAATAGTACCTTTTTCTCCTTTGATCATTTCCTGGGAGTGGCGCCCATTTCCTATTTTTCAGGTAAAATATTTCTGGTGCCCTTATTAATAGCTAGCCTGGGTCTTCACTTTCAAGGTAGGATATTCCATTACTTAAATTTAGTGTCAATCAGCAGTACATTAAGTTTTTGCCACCAAATAGTGAAGAAACATTACCTTTTTTAATTTCCTACTGCCACCTTGGAAATAGGAAAAGGTACAGTAGGGATAAAATATTACTGTAAGCTTTGTAGAAGCATGCAGAAACATCGTCGGAACCTTTTGTGAGTTCAGGTTTGAATTTATGACTCATATAGCTCATATTATCTCTTCTCTAGAATGTTTTGGATATTACATATAAGTTAAATGTCGAGACTGAATAAGTCGCTTTTCGAAAAGTTTATTTGTTACTTGCACAATAATGTGTTTACAATAAGAATTCTGAATCTAGACTAACTTAACTATGCTACATTTCAAATAAGGAAAACTATACTACGTGACAATCTGTAATAAGCAAAAATGTGGGAATTATAAGAATTGAAATAGGATAATGTTTACGTCAGCACAAAGTCTATTATGCACCTTGATCAAAAATCTTTTACCTATAAAGTAAATCACAAAAACTGCAATTCCGATATAAAGGGGAATCGTCCAAATGCTTGATGGATAATTGTTCATGTCAATATCTTGAATTGGCGTTATCTGATTGAGTTCAATTTAATTTAATTTCAATGGTGATAAATTTATAGAGAAATTTAATGATTTATCGATTCCTATTTTGAAATTCAATTTGGGTAACATTAACGGTGATCCTTGTGTTTTATCAAGAAATATTAGTTTTTGGTTTTTGAATATAACTTCACAATTATTGTCACTATGTATTAAATAAATACCAGTCAATGATTTGACGTCGGTTCTTTCTGGACATTGTATGGTTACCTTTTCTTCTGTTGGAAGAATAGCTAGATATTGGTTTATTCCGGGAATCAATTCGAAGTGATTCTCTATTATCTCCAATTTGATATAACGGCAGTTCTTCGTATGTTGTTCCTTGAATATTTCTCCCTCGCATGCGGTGTTAATGTGGGCGTGGAATTTATTTGGGCACTGGTATATTTTACTCTGAATACAGATGTTGCTCAGAGGGATAATATCTTGTTTGGATTTCAAGATATATTTTGAATTCGGAGTAACAGTGATAAATTCTGAACCGTACTTTGTTGGGACAGGAAATAATTGATAAAGATCAAAATTAGTTGCGTAATTTATAGGGATTGATATCAAATAAATAATCTGTAGGGATTCAATTTTACAATTCACTTTTCTTGATTGTTCGTATTCTGAAATATTTTCAAAATTTGGTTCAAACAGCAACCCAGTTTTATAATACTCTGAAATTTTCTGGATTTCTAATAATAATTCATTTGGTTGAATTATGCTTGAATGAAGGATTCATAATTTGCAAAAAGTTACAGAATTTTCTATATCTTGCAATATGTTCAAAATAGAATTGTAAAGCATAATTAATTGATCAAATATTATTTAAGCATACTGGCATTCTTCAAAAAACATTTTGTTTATAATATCAGATAATTGTATTATTTTGTTTTCCAAAATGGATTCATTATGACGTATATCTTGTGAATACTAGTAAAGAGCTCTTCAATTTTCAAACTGTGACCGAACAAAAAATCATCAACATTATTAGCAATCTTAAATCCAATGCAGTAGGTAGTGATGGAGTATCCCTAAGAATGATAAAATTGATTTTAAATAGTATCCCAGATTACTTATGCCATATCATTAATACTTCACTATTAGAGGGAGTATTTCCTGATCAATGGAAAATTGCCACAATGAAACCAATATTAAAGACAAATAATCCTACTTCTTATGACGATTTAAGACCAATAAGTATACTTCCAGTGTTATCTAAGGTGCTAGAAGAAATATGTTCCGAACAAATGACAACTTATCTCAATGTAAATAATATACTATCAGTAGTTTCATTAGGCACCTTTCTCGCCCCGGAATGCAGCCTAATTGATATTTAATAAGGGTAATTAGGGTAATAATTGACGTATATGTATTTCCCAGTGTAGATCAAATTATGTGATAATTATATAATTGAGATATTTCAAAAATATCATTACTGCATTTTCTAATCTATTTTCAAATGTAAGTAAATATAGAATATGGCCTTGGTAATTAATTATTTATACCAGATATAAGTGATTCGTAGAAAATCAATTGCAATTTTTATTTGAACGCAGTATAGCAAACATTTCTTATTTTAAGTGGTAATACGTATAGGTGAATGTTTTCCTGATGACTAGGTATTTGAATGGTCTCGATGCTAGACTGTTTGTAATTATATTAGTAAATATTGTCTGATATTTTCATTTAACATGGGTTTAAGAAATTTCCTAAATAGATTTGGACATTAGCGTAATTTCAAAAGAATGTCTTTTAAATATATTCAAATTCCTCGTAAATATTATTGACTGAAGATGTTTGGCGAGTATGAGAGACAAATTTTGGAATATTTGGAAATATTGTTCCAAATTTTATTTAACATGATTTTAGGAGATTACCTAGATATATTTGAATATTTCAAGGGTATTATTAACGTAGTTTTGAAGCATGTCTTTTAGAATATATTAAATTAATCATCTGTTCGGTTTCGAGACATCCCTAACTAGCAAAAATGAGAAACTCTCAAAATGTCATCAAAGCTGCTGCGTCACGAAAAGAGTTTCTAATTTCTATTTTAAGACTATGCTATGGTGAGTTGTACCTACATACATAAAATTCACAATTCGCTCAACTAATTTTCTGCGGAAAAACTTCTTGATGTGTTTGTATTCAATTTGGTCTCACAGAAGAATAGATATTCTTGAAAGACATAATAACATTCAATTTACATCTGAATAGTTCAGAATTTTCAAAGATTTATCCATGTAATATGAATATTTCAGTATATAGAGAAACTAATTTCTGAATGAAACGACAATGTGGTGTGTAATTCAGGATTTGTACTTCATGGACAAGATGGTTTGTGATATTCAGGAGATACAGATAGATCAAGATATGAAATTATTGTCAAGTTTATTGAATAGAGAATGCAATAGCATTTCACCAAGTTCTATAAGAGTACAAATAAAAAATTATAATAATGCCAAAATTATCAAACAATTCCTACCAACACTTTATACGTTATTATTTTCATTATCATTTCTATAATATTAACAAGATATCCAACAGAGAGGGGCACATGTAAAAATAGCTTGATCTCGAAGAATACATGTCGATGAATTGAACATACATCAAAGTTGATATGGAGACGTGTGAAGATATTGAATATAATTTGAAAGAAAATTGTAGAGTTAATGTATCCCGGGGCAGGCAGTACTTCAAGAGAAATCTGAAAATTCCGTGACTTCATTATTGAAATTGAAATACTCACTATTTAGTATTGGAGAAGAGAACTAGAACCAATTCTTTTAAATTTCACATTATTTAAATCATCATGAATCAGGAGCATATTCCTCATTTTTTCAAAACATGAAATACAATAAATAAAATAAATAATGAATTCGCAGGCATAATGTGAATTAATCCACCACAATTTCTCCATTTCTTATGACTTGCCAAAGTAAACTCTATTGTACACAATACCCATAATTTTTCACACTTTTCTCACTTGTCACTCGAATATCTCCATAATTCTCAATAAAATGATATTTTTCAACCAACTTCCCATCACAATTGAATTTAAAGAAAAAAACTTGATAAAACTAGTTTAATATTGAAAAGTCAGAAAGGCGGTACAAAATACAAGAAGCCCGAGAACCACTGGAACACAACTAGTTGACAGTCGAATTTCTAAAGTTTTTCGACTTGTTTGTCTGAATGACTTTCAAGGGCGTAGTTAGGAAATCTTGAGTTAAGTTGAAAATCTCTTAAAATTGTATAATAAAATTTATGTAAATTCGTTCTTATGATACAATGTACATACATTTTTCTTGTAGAATTAAAAAAACTATATGTAAGCATGTATGTGAATTTGGAATAGAAATTCCCAAAGTATGTACCTATACTCTATTAATTACACTTTGTTTTGGATCAGGCGAAGTAATAGTGCTCTATCTGATGCACTTTCTTTGAGCTCTCAAATGCTTAGTATACCTATTAGTTACATAAGAGTATTCCGTTCTCGTAGATCGATTTCTTTTGTTAATTGATTTTCAAAAAAAAAATATTTTTTTTCAATTTGGAATTTTATTGCGTTCTGATGGATTAGCGTGTTGTAAAAATCAATACATAATCTGGTAGAAAATTGAACGATCTCCAGGAAAGGTTCATATGGTTTTTCGCCAGGTCGACTCGTTTAAAATATATTCAAGGTTAAAGTTCAACCTTAAACCCACAAGTTTTTGAATTTTATCACGAATAATAGTATTTCGTAAGTATTTTGAGGCTTTGCCATTGAAAACTTCACGATAAATATGATGCGCTATGATTTTTGCGATTATTTCCTGATAAAATTTAAAAAATACCTGGATCATCATATATCATCTTAGGTTGAACTTTAGCCTCGAATTATTTCTAAACGAGTTGACTTAGCAGAGAATCATGTCAGACCTCTTTTGCGGATCGTTCAATTTTCCACAAGAATATGTATTGATTTCCACAACATGCTATTTCGTTAGAATGCAATAAAATTCCAAATTAAAAATTCTCTTTTTCCGTGTTATCCAAATGGGAATCAAGAATAAATAACTATGATATACTCTGTCAGAAAAAATGCAACTCACTGTGAAATATGTGATGTAGAAAAAAAGCTGTTGTAGCCATCACAGTACTTCCTCGACCATGAATTTCACGACTAATTTCATCACTGTTTCATAAAAAATTGTCAATTAATTGCATATATCTTCATGATCTCATCATTTCTTTTCTTCAGAAAAACGCAGCGAGTTTTATAACAACTCAAATTTCAGTAATAACAAATAAATCGGTAATTATTTTTTTAAATATTTCAGATGGTAACGTGGAGTTCAATGGTTATTTTTTTCAAATTTCCACCAAGCTTTACCTCTCCGAGAGTTTCAAATTCTTACCGAACTAGACATCATTCAAATAGCTTATGAAAAAATTCCATCAATAAAGCTTTGATACCACTGGTTGAAAGAAGCTCATTCACAAACTTGAATCTAGCTTTTCAATAAAAACTTAAATATAAAATTTCAGTCGAAAATTCTTATGCGCTAACTATATAACGTACTTTCAGACAGACCGACAGGCAGACCGTCTTTTTTAAAATTATGTTTTTACGCTCAGTAGGGTCTAAAACGTTGAGATCCATCAAAATCTTGAACTGTCAAAAAATCATATGTCAGGGAAGTAGAAAAGAGATTTAAATAAAGGAGAATAATATCAGGGTGATTCGTTTTAGCTTCTTAGTAAAAATATTTGAACATTCCCTTTGTAAAATGATGGAAAATTTGAATCAATGTAGTGTTCACTCTAGGGTTTTTGAAATGATCGCTTTGCTGGAAGGATTATTTCCTTCATTGAACAATAAGAATATATGATATTGAAAGTAAAAGTATGAAGTTCAATTGATTCTATAGGTATGCGTTCAGTTTCAAACTGAGATTTTTGTAATATATCCAAGGGAAAATTTAATGTTCATATGGAGTTATTAACACTGTTTTGAAATCGATAAATATTCAAATTCCTCACAAATATTATTGACTGGAGATGTTTGGCGAATATAGAGCATGTCACCAATAAATGATACACGCAACTTTCCAAAATTTGTTTCTCATACTCGCAACTATAAAAATTTTTAATTAAAGATATTCGAAGCTTTCCATTACAGATGATCATCTCAGTACGTACAACTAGCTCTCTAAAGAAAAAAAGAGGAGAATCAAATTTTTAAAATATATTCGTATACTGTATAAAAATTAAAAATTTGACGAATATTCGAAACTGATAATTCTTCAATGTAACTATTTGACGAACAGAAATACTGTGGAAAACCGCATTAAGTATTGATCATATTCGATTCACAATAAATGTAGGTTACACAAAATTGCTATTAACCGCACTCATTCGTAATATCATTCGGAAGATATTTCATATATGAATTATTTTCCTCTTCAATGTCAGCCTGTGATCCAAAGCTGTTAGAGCAGTGTCTTAGTATTATTTGGACAAGAATATTTCGTATACGAGAAACTTAATTTATTGATGCTATTATTTTTATACTTATTATAAATTATTCATTAATGGGAATTATTTCATACGGAGATATTCACACGAAAAAATATTTATTCCAGAGACCAAAGCATTCTATTTTCATTAATCACAAAATAGAAAATATGGATTTATCTCCAAAATCAGGTGTGTATAAAATTGTTTGTGGAAATTGTGGCGCTAAGTATATAAGACAAACAATGGAAATTTAAGGAGAAATTTATTATACATACAAGAACAATGATGAAGAACTTGAGAAGATCTTCGAGGAGAAACAAGAGTTATTCGATTCGTCAAAATTCAGCTTGATTTTAAGATCACTGTGAATAACATATTACTATGATAATGTTTTAATTTTATCGTGTCTCAAAAAAATATAAAGATACAAGAAATTCCTTAGTGCTTTCGAATTTACTTTATCAAAGACCTGATGACAAATAATCTGCTTCTCTTGAAATTTGAAAAGCAATTATTCAAAATTCATTATTGCAAATTATGAACATTAAATTTTCTAGTGCTTATGAATTCACTGTAACAAAGACCTAATGACCAATAATCTCTTTCTATTCAAATTTTGAAAGCATCTATCTAAAACTCATTATTTCAAATTTTTGAAGAAGGAAGTCGCATATCTCGGTCACATAGTGACTCCAGATGGCGTTCGTCCTAACCCAGATAAAATCATAGCTATTCAAAATTACCCTATTCCAAAGACTGTTAAACAAATAAAAGGATTTTTAGGTCCTCTGGGTTACTATAGAAAATTCATTAGAGACTTCGCAAAAATAACCAAGCCATTAACTAAATGTCTGAAAAAAGACGCGACTATAGACATAAACAATTCCGACTACATTCAGTGCTTTAACACATGTAAAAATTTATTAATCAATGAACCTTTGCTACAATATCCAGATTTTTCAAAAGAATTTAATTTAACATGCGATGCAAGCAACGTTGCAATCGGAGCCGTGCTTTCCCAAGGTAACATAGGCAACGACCTTCCAGTAGCTTATGCAAGCAGAACATTAAATGATTCGGAAATCAATTATTCCACAATAGAAAAAGAGCTTTTGGCAATCGTTTGGTCTACTCAGTATTTTAGACCTTATATTTTCGGCCGTAAGTTCAAAATTTACACGGATCACAGACCATTACAATGGTTATTCTCATTGAAGCAGTGTAGTCAAAAATTGATCCGTTGGAGATTAAAATTAGAAGAATTTGACTATGAGATTATTTATAAAAAAGGTAAACTCAACACGAACGCGGATGCATTGAGTCGCATTCCTTGCGAAATGAATGATAAAATTCAAAATTCATTAGAAAAACCTGAATCACAGTCCCCATTAGCACAATATCAACAATACTTGACAAACAAATTGACGAATACTGTTACAAACAATAATATACTAGAAATAGAAGGTAATTTATTCGACGCTCCATCAACCGATTCCCTAGCTCATTGTGTTAGTAAAGATTTACATACGAACGACGGAATAGCGAAACAATTCAAAGAGAAATATAAAAATACAGAGAAACTAAAAGCACAAAATCCAAAGCTTCATTCTTTAGTTTATTTGAAAACAAAATTCAGATATATCATTTATTTAATAACAAAAGAGCGCTATTATGATAAACCTGATAAACAGGATATATTTTACACACTTTTGAGTTTAAAATCATTTTGTATGAAAAATAAAATAAAAAATTTAAGTATACCGAGAATTAGTTGTGGATTGGACAAAATGAATTGGACGGAAGTAAAATTGATGCTTCAATATATTTTCAATAATACTGAAATACTTATCTCAGTCTTTAAATTGCCGGATATACAAACATTTGAGCTAAACGTGAATGACTCGGATAATCACCACTCCTTCATGGAATACATGGAGCAGTTTAATAAGGAATTTGAAGACACTATACAGAAACAGAATGATAATCAATCATTAATCGTAGAAACAGGCGACCAGAATAACGACGACGACGAGACTCCTAGTGAAAGTAACATTACAATTCATTCCAACAAAGAAAATCCAATAGTAGGCATCCCAATAGCAGAATGTCCCGTAAACTATGGAAAAAATCAAATAATTATTTCAGAAACAGAACATAGTCCGAAATCGGTCATTATATCAAAATTACATGAAAATACGAAACAAAGATTTTTGGTAGAGTTTTCAAAAAATAATTGCGAAAAAGAAATGTTTAATTTTGTTAAAGAATATATCACACCTGAAGTGAAATATCACATTTACTTCGAATGTGAACTGTACGAAACCCTCAGTTTAGTCCTACAAAATTATTTTAAAAATTCAGAGATAAATTTGATTGATTGTACACAATTCCCGACAGATGTAACGGATGAACCTGAAAAAATTGAAATAATTCGTAATTTCCACGAGAGCAAAACAAATCATCGTGGGACTGAAGATACTGAAATACGCATTAGAAGGAATTATTATTGGCCAAACTTGCGTAAATCTGTACAAACTTTCATAAATTCGTGTGAAATATGCCAAAATTCTGACAAAATATGACAGAAAACCATTGAAATTGAAATTCAATGTAACACCCACTGCCTTAAAACCTTTCGAAATTTTGCATATTGATAGCATAACAATGGAGAAAGCCAAATTTTTCACTATCATAGATTCATTTTCAAAATATGCTCAAGCTTACAAATTAAATTCTGGTCAAGGGATTAAAATCGTTAACAATTTAATTGAATATTTTACCCATCATGGAATTCCTGATCACATCATATCAGATAATGGATTGGAGTTCAAAAACTCAATTGTGACGGAATTATTGAGCCTTCACAAAATAGATATTCATTTCATTAGCTCTCAGCACCCTGAATCTAATGGAATGATCGAGCGTTTTCATTCCACACTTATAGAACATATTAGATTACTTAATAATCAAGAAATTTATAATAAAGAATCAATTGAGGTTAAAGTCAACTATGCTCTTCTAGCATATAATAATACCATACATTCTGTCACAAAATTGAAACCATCTGAAATATTTTCTGGTCATATTGACACAAAATTTCCATTTAATATTGACATCGATAAACAGTTAATCAATAATTATATCGAAAACCATAAGAATAAAACAAAATTATTATACGAGTCAATAAAAAGTAAAATTGATCGTAATGTGGAAAAGGTTATCGGAAAGTATAATGAAACTAGGGAGGAGCTATCAGATATCCCAAATAAAATTTATGTTAAGAATAGACAAAAGCAAGCGAAAACCAAAAATAAATTTAAATCTGAAATATTGAAAGAAATAGACAAAAATTTGAAGACAGGTAAATTAAAAACGACACATGGTAATACAGTAGAGAAAATTCATTTATCTAATATAAAACGTCCAAGAATAAAAAATTATGAATTCAAAATTCTTCCAGGTACCTCACGGTCAGCGACGGATCAATCATCCGAAACATAACAGAAAATTTGGGAATACTTCCTATTAAATTGGGCCCGGCAAGACTCGAAAAAACAACTCACATTTTTGTTCATTATTATAATTTAGAACCTCTTTTCCAACAATACAATGATTTAAATAGACAGTATAAAGATTTGAAAATTATAATTTCAAACAATTCACATTATGTTAATGAGTCACAGAATTACGAAAAGATTATAGAATTTGTAAAAAAATAGTATTGACAATAAAATAGTAAATATTGGTTTTCATTCAACCGCCTTAGCCAAGAGAAATAAACGAGGTTTGGTAGATGGATTAGGAACGGTTTTCAAATTCATTTCAGGGAACTTAGATGCCGAAGACGGCAAAAGATATAATAAAATACTATCCGATTTACAGAAAAATGAACATAAACTAGAAAATCAGTTGAAACTATCATATTCAGTTAATAATCAAATAATAAAGAGTTTTAATAGTACTTTACAAGATATCCGTCATAATGAATTCATTTTAAAAAACAAAATAATACAATTATCTGATATTATAAACAAAATGTTTGTTGAAGAATTTCATTATGCTGAAATAATATTTGATCAATTAATTATGCTTTACAATTCTATTTTGAACATATTGCAAGATATAGAAAATTCTGTAACTTTTTGCAAATTACGAACCCTTCATCCAAGCATAATTCAACCAAATGAATTACTATTAGAAATTCAGAAAATTTCAGAGTACTATAAAACTGGGTTGCCGTTTGAACCAAATTTTGAAAATATTTTAGAATACGAACAATTATTGAAAGTGAATTGTAAAATTGAATCCCTCCAAATTATTTATTTAATATCAATCCCTATAAATTACGAAACTGATTTTGATCTTTATCAATTATTTCCTGTCTCAACAATGTACGGTTCAGAATTTGTCACTGTTACTCCGAATTCAAAATATATCTTGAAATCCAAACAAGATATTATGCCTCTAAGCGACATCTGTATTCAGAGTAAAATATACCAGTGCTCAAATAAATTCCACGCCCACATTAACACCGCATGCGAGGAAGAAATATTCAAGGAACAACATACGAAGAACTGCCGTTATATCAAATTGGAGATAATAGAAAATCACTTCGATTCATTGACTGGTATTTATTTAATACATAGTGACAATAATTGTGAAGTTATATTCAAAAACCAAAAACTAATATTTCTTGATAAAACACAAAGATCACCGTCAATGTTACCTAAATTGAATTTCAAAATAGGAATCAATAAATTATCAAATTTTTCTATAAATTTATCACCATTGAAATTAAATGAAATTAAATTCAATCAGATAACGCCAATTCAAGATATTGACATAGACAATTATCCATCAAGCATCTGGACGATTCCCCTTTATATCGGAATTGCAGTATTTGTGATTTACCTTATAGTTAAAAGATTTTTAATCAAGGTGCATAATAGACGTTCAACACAGAAAACAGAAGACATCGAGCCTCAACTTCCAGGGGGTGCTTCCTTCTAAGGGTGGAGGAGTTATGGTGCCACTTTGTGCTGACATAAACATTATCCTATTTCAATTCTTATAATTCCCACATTTTTGCTTATTACAGATTGTCACGTAGTATAGTTTTCCTTATTTGAAATGTAGTATAGTTAAGTTAGTCTAGACTCAGAATTCTTATTGTAAACACATAATTGTGCAAGTAACAAATAAACTTTTTAAAAAGCGACTTGTTCAGTCTCGACATTTAACTTATATATATATATATATATATATATATATATATATATATATATATATATATATATATATATATATATATATATATATATATATATATATATATATATATATATATATATATATATATATATATATATATATATATATATATATATATATATATATATATATATATATATATATATATATATATATATATATATATATGTAAAGAAAGTATACTCTCTTTAATCAAATTTGCCGTGCTTGACATGAAAAAAACAATTAATCTCAAAAGAGTGATGAGAATAGACAGATGAAAGAATAATTCAAAGTATTGATAGAGTGTATAAAAAGATAGGATAAGAATAGACTCTTATTGTCGTTTCTTTAATTTTTAGCAATAAAATTTAGTTTTTCCAACCTAACAACTTGTACAATTGTAGTGAATGGTCTTATAAAACGACAATTTTGTCTTAACATGGAAAAACTACAGTTTGAAATTTTAGTTGTGCCTTCCCCAGCAGATTCTAAGACAAACACTATGATTATAACCTCAATTTCAACAGAAAAAAGGGAAAAATATATCCTACCTGCGGAACTCCAAAACATAGCACTCCACACGGAGTTGAAAGAAACATCTACTTATAACAGTTTAAAAACTGGGATGAGAAGACATGATAAGAAGAAAGTGTGGATTGCTTTATCAGAAGAGTTGGAAAAAGTGTATTTGGATGAGGCTGATAATATAAGATTCAACGAATATTTCTTAGATATGGTAGAAGACAAAGGACAACAGACAAATAATGATGTAAGAAAATTGTAAGCGCAAATAATATTGTCAAACCAAAAGAGAAATAATTTTAAAGATTTGAAGCAGATTTCGGGAAAATTTATGTTGGAAAAATTTTCAACTAAGACAGTGAATGTGAAACAATGGATAGAAACTTTTGAAAAAGAATGTCTAAGATTTGAAATTGAAGAGGATAGTACAAAAATTGAAATATTGAGATTGTTTCTAGATAAATCAGGCACAGATTGGTATTACGCCACAAGTGTAAAATTAGAAGCAAATAACAACTGACAGGAATGGAAAAAGAGAATATTTGACACATTTGCTGATAAAGGATGGAATACATGGAGATATGCTCTTGCATTCAGATACAAAGAAGGCTCGTCAATAGATTGTGCTATAAAAAAGGAAAGATTGTTGTTAGATGTAAATGAAAAAATGGATATAGAGTCTCTTGTCGCAATTATAACTGCTGGATTACCAGAAAACATCATTAACAGAATAGATAAAGATGATATAAAAGATACTACAGACTTATTCACAGAGATTAGGAAACTGAAGAATTCAGTGAATAGAAGAAACTATTTGCAAACAAAAAATAAGATGGATGAAACAAAAAATAAGATAGAAAAGAGTCCATACAAAAACTGTGAAAACTTGAATAAAGGTATAAGATATCACCCGGAAGAGAAATGTTGGTTTAAAACAATTGATAAAAACGAACGGGAGTAAATAAAAAGTAATACAGTGTTAGAAGTTGATATCAACACAAAACGAATAATCACACCAATAATAAAGCAAGAAATATTGTTAGAAAATAAGATAGAGATAAATGCAACATACGATTCTGGATCGCAAGTTTCAATAATAAATAGCAAATTAATAAGATTCTTGAAAAGAGAAGAAGATATAAATAAAATATTCATCAGAAAGATCAATGGTGTGAGAAGTACAGATGGATTAATAACAATAAAAACTAGGATTCTTGGAATAGAAGATGAGGTAGACGTATTTGTAGTAAATAATAGTGAATTTGAGGATTTCTTGATAGGCTTGGATATGATTGAAAAGTTCAGACTAATCCAAAACGGAAATCTACAAATTTCACAAAAAAACAGAAAAAATGAAAGGGAAAGATAGAATAAAGAGAATAGATAGGACAGAAAATAGAACACAAGAGTTTTCAGTCAATTTCGATGAACATATCCAAGAAAATAAATTTGAAGTAAAATTGGAACATTTAGAAAGCACGAAACGATCACAAATAGAAAGATTGATTGAAAAATATAAAACAGTATTTGCAAAGGATAAATACGATATAGGAAAGGTGAAGAATTACGAAGCAAGAATTGAATTAATGGTGACAGATATTGCAGCAAAAGACCGTACAGATGTTCAATTGAAGATAGAAAAGAAATCGGGGGACAGATAGCAAAATTATTGGGAAGAAATATGATTGGAGATTCGTATAGTCCATTTGCAGCGCCAGTAACACTAGCTTACAAAAAAGATGAAGGAAAAACCAGATTGTGCATAGTTCTTAATAAAATTGTTACACCACAGGCACAACCATTTCCACTCATAGAAGACCTAATTATGAAAGCTAGAAATTGTAAATATTTTACAACATTAGACATGAATTCGGCTTTTTGGTCGATACCACTTAGAGTAGAAGATAGAAATAAGACTGGTTTTGTAACTCAAGATGGACACTACCAATGGACGTGCTTGCCGTTTGGTTTAAAAACATCACCAGCAATATTCCAAAGAATTTTATCAAATATATTAGGAAAACATAGATTAAAAGATTTTTCAGAAAACTATATAGATGACTGTCTAATTTTCCCAAAAACTTTTGAAGAACATTTAAAACATATAGAACAAGTATTGAATGCAATAATAAAAGAAGGATTTAGATTGAAATTCAAGAAATGTACATTTGCATCAAAGACAGTAAAATATCTAGGACATATAATCGAAAATAACACAGTACGGCCAATAAAAGATAATTTAATTTCTATTCAAAATTTCCCAACTCCGAAAAATCAAAAAAATATCAGACAATTCTTAGGAAAGATAAACTTTCACCATGAATACATACCAAAAAGCTAAATAACATTAGACCCACTACACAGATTGTTAAGAAAAGATTCAAAATTCAGATGGTCCGAAGAATGTGAAAAATCATTTACGGAAATAAAAAACTATTAGGTTCACAACCAGTATTGGAAATTTTTGACAAAGATCTACCTATAAAAATATATACAGACGCATCGATAGAAGATATAGGTGCAATATTAAAACAGATACAACATAATGGAAAAGAAAAACCAGTTGCGTACTTTTCGAAAAAATTGAACGACTCTCAGAAAACGAAGAAAGCTATATAATTAGAATGCATAGCAATCAAAGAAGCAATAAAGTACAGGCAATATTGGTTGATTGAAAGAAGATTCGAAGTGTACTCGGACCATAAACCCTTGGAAAACCTTAATATAAAAGCTAGAACAGATGAGGAGCTAGGTGACTTGACCTACTATCTATCACAATATGATTTCACGATCAAGTATGTACCAGGAAAGGCTAATATTTAAGCGGATTTTCTAAGTAGAAATCCGGTTCTAAATTCAGATGAAAATATAGAAGAAGCTCTGAAGATAGTAAATTTAGTAAAACTTGATGATATAAAGATAGATCAGAATAATAATGAATTGATCAGAAAAACAAAAAAGAATTTAATAAAAGAGAATGAAATATTTTATAAACAAATTAAAAGGTCGAAAAAAATAATTCTTTCAGAAGAACTGAGTTTAAAACTAATAAAAGAAACACATAATGAATGGTGTCATATTGGTATAAGACAAACAATGAATAGAATATGCCCACATTATACAGCAAAAGAAATGATAGAAAATATAAAGAGAATATGTAGAGATTGCAATGTCTGTAAGAAAACTAAATCAAGAGGACAACAAAAATTTGGATTATTGTCACAGCTTGGACCAGCAAATGAGCCATTTGGAATTATGTCCGTAGATACAATAGAGGGCTTCGGCAGACAAAGATCGACAAAACGATATTTACATCTACTAGTTGACCATTACACCAGATATGCATGGATATCCACTTCAAAACATCAGAATGCATAAGAATTCATCAAACTAGTACAACAAATATTAGAGACAGATAAGCTTGGGATAATACTGACAGATCAATATCCAGGAACAAATTCAAGAGAATTTAAAGAATTTTTAGATGAGAAAAATGTAAGCCATTTTGCTGGCTGTCATGGTTCCGTTTGGTGGTCCAACATGTAACTAAATTTTACTTTTTGAAAAACAATTGTTGTTCAAATTTTCAACATGTATTTCTAATTCTTGTACAAATATGTTGATCTGTGATGAAAATTTATTTATTTTTGGAACCTCACTGGATAGTCCTGAGGATGGTTTCAATAAAAGACCGAAAGCTTGACTAATCTAAAAGAGCATTTTTTACTTGAGCCCACTCACAAAAATTTTTTGACTGTTTGACCTGCGTTATTTTTGTTTCCTTAACTCTTCGCAATAGTCGCGAGTACTCTTCAACTATATATAATATATATATATATATATATATATATATATATATATATATATATATATATATATATATATATATATATATATATATATATATATATATATATATATATTGTAACGCGGCGAACGTTATTATCGTCTATTATTTGTTTTGTTTAATTAGTCCTACGTTGTGTTTGATTTTTGTTTTAAAAATGTGCCCAGAATTCTTTTAATTGGAGTCGTGGTTGTGCAGGGTAGAGAAATAGAAATACAACATAAATTCAGACCAAAAATATACCAACAGTTTATTTTCCTCACAATAATACAAAATTTATGCAATTAGCGGTATTGTATACTTAATGGAGGGTGAGTGATGTAGACGGTCAGAGGGCTCCCGGAATAAAGGCCCCGGAACGTCGGTGGAGGCTCCGGACTGGGCTCGGCTCGGTCGCCGGCTATAGAGCGGTAGGAGTCGGACGTGCGCTGATCGTGTACGGCAGTTTACGTACGATAGCGGCACCAAGCAGCCCACGGACGCGACAGTGGCCCTGGACTGTCCCCTTGGTCGGGCGAGGACGCCTGTGGCTAGATCCCGTAGCGGCTCGTTAGGGACGCTCCACACTTTCCTATCCCCTGGATAGGTGGATGGCGATTTCACAAAGGATCTGTAATCAAATTAAAAGAACCTGCTCTGCAGGTAGGCTTGCGTTATAGTTTGTTGCTATAACGACTACAGCGACTAATTATAGCGCTGTAGGTTCAATAAAGTAAAACCTGTTCATCAGGCGTACTGGTGCAATACTTTTAATAGTAATGCGGCATCGCAGGCAGTCTTATGTCATAGTATCAGCTACAACGACTACAGCGGCCAATAAGTTTTGATGAGGGTTTGTGAGACCCTGTATAGTTGGCTTGTGAGGCCGGGCTTGTGAGGCCCCGTAGAGTTGGCTTGTGAGGCCGGGCTTGTGAGGCCCCGTAGAGTTGGCTTGTGAGGCCGGGCTTGTGAGGCCCTATCGACGAGTTTCCTCCGAACGTGCCAGTATTCACCAAGCAGCTGGACGGAGGGTTGAGATGGCTTGTGAGGCCGTATCGACGGGTTTGCGTCGTAGACGTGCCAGTATTCACCAAGCAACTGAACTACGACGGCTCCCCCGAACGTGCCAGTATTCACCAAGCAGCTGGACAGAGTTAGCTACCACAGAGCGTGCCAGTATTTACCAAGCAGCTGGACTATGGTAGATTTGACAGAGCGTGCCAGTATTCACCAAGCATCTGGACTGTCAGTGATCAAGGCCGAAACCAAGATGCCTTCCCAAGTGAAAAGTACCCCTTTTTATACTACAAAATCTCCCCCCTTGTTTTAGCGTGCAAGTGCAATCAAACATTACGTAACCAAATGTAAGACGAAAACAGCATGCTTTCTTCCGCGAAAAAGTACTTGATGTTACCAAAGATGGAAGATTAAATCTTCATGCATTAAAGAGAGATCGCTATTAATTTCTTGGAAATAGTATTGTTGGTGGTGGTTAGCATACTTTGGAGGGGTTTGTTTCTAGGATGTTGATTTGTTCTTAAATTTGTGTCAATTTGCATAGTTTCGCATGCGTGAAATGATAGAGTGAGATATACCATTCCTATGTGCATTAAAAGGAGCAACGTAGCTTGGTAGGGCATCCCTTCTACTTGGTGGTAGGTGTTAACCTTTTAGCGTTTTTCGAAGAAAGAGTGAAGACGAATGCAATAACCACATGCTAAACTGAAAGGTTAAATTGTAGTTCAAATTCTACCCCTACTTGATCTACTTGGAGAAGGAAGGAGCTATGGGAGGATTCGTTTGTCAACCTGCGATAGTAAATACAAAGTTGAGATTTACCCCCTCTCTCGACTTGATTTGCCTTTAATATTTATCTTCTAAAACCCTATTTGAGACTTCAAGTATTCAATAAATTCATTTTATGATTAAACAACTCAATCAATTTTATTATTCATTTGTATTACCCTTGTAATGTGAACAGGTATGCATCTACCCAATATCATGGCCGTATTGGTAGATGTCTCATTATTTATTGGTTTCGAAAGGGTATACATTCTAGCGGTTTCAATTATTGTTCTTAATAACTGTTTACTCGATTAGAGACTCGAAATATTTAATATTTATTGACATCTTATTTCCCACTGGGATGAAACCACAGATGTTTTGTGTTACGGTCAATGCCTTTGGTTTATGGTCAGCCACTTGACTAGGGATGGAGGTTACATGCTTATACTTAATTTATGACTTTTCCGACCACCCTTGTAGCTTGCTAATTTCATAACTGTGTTTTTGTGCACTCAGGGTTGACATATTCAATGAGCTGTTAACGATATAACACAGAATTTTGTTCAAATAAATAGTATTGGTATTGCAAACGTCTCAATATATATATATATATATATATATATATATATATATATATATATATATATATATATATATATATATATATATATATATATATATATATATATATATATATATATATATATATATATATATATATATATATATAATCAAACACAGAATCTCATCGTTCCACAGTTAATCGTTTTGGATTTACCTAAGAGATTCTAAAAATCTGTCAAGTAAAATGCGCTTTCAGCCAAGGAAAGCTATGGAAACAGTAGGCCATTATTCTCATACTGCATCATTCCTAAATACTGATTTCCAAAATTCTACCACTACAAACAGATCTGAATTAATGCGCAAAATCAAAAAATAAATTCCTACTGAAGTGCACTTCTGGTTCAGTCTATTGTTATGAAAATAGTAGGCAATCATTCAGATGCCACATTATACTGGAATACCAAATTTCAATATTCTACACTTGATCGTTTCGAATTCATGCGAAAAATTCCAGAAGAATGTCAAGTGAAGTGTACTTCTGGCTCGGTGAATCCCAATAAAAATAAGATATGAGTATCTAGACGGTAAAATCGTCCTTAATACTGAATTTTAACAATCTACGTTCTATCGTTTCGGATTGATGCGGAGAATTCAAAAAATGCAGCTTAATACAAAATTTGAATATTTTACGACTGATTGTTGAGAGTTTATGCGGAGAAATCAAAAAATCTGTCATATAAAGTGCACTTCCGGCTCAGCCGATTGTAACAAAAATAGGAAGTGACCATTGAAATGCTACAGCAATTACAAATGCCGAATTTCAGTATCCTACGGCTGATCATTCTGGATTTATGCGAATAATTGAAAATAAGTCTGGAGTAAAGTGCACTTCTGGCTTAGCCGATCGCAATCATAATGCAAGATGTACAATAAGATGTTATAGAAGTTCTTTATACAGAATTTCAATATGCTATGGCGGATCATTCTATATTTATGCAAAAAATTCAGAAATAGTTTCAAGTAAAGTGCACTTTTGGCCTGGCCGATTCTTGACAAAATAGCAGATAACCATTCTGATACAACATGAAGTTCAAATACTGGATTTCACTATTCTACGGTTTATCGTTCTGGATTTATTGAAGAAATTCGAAAAAAGTTTCTGGTAAAGTGCACTTCCAGTACTGACGATTGGAACCGTAATGCGAGGTGCACAACTAGACTCTACATATATATATATATATATATTCAAATCCTCTTCTACCCGTAGGGTGTTAAGGTTGTTATATCCCATTTCTCTCATTCATCTATAAATATCTTCCACTATTCCCTGTCCTGTGCCAATTCATGTGCATCTCGATTTGTGATCTTCTTCTCATTCAGTATGCTATTCATCGTATCTTCCCATGTTTTCCGTGGTCTTTCTCTCGTTATTTTTCCTGTAGTTTGAGCTTTCCATACTGTTTTCACCTGCCTACTATCTGGAAGTCTGATAAGATGGCCGTACCATTGTAGCTGTCTGGTCTGTATCGATTTTTGATCTGATTTTATGTCGAGTCTCTTTCTAATTTCTTCGTTTCTTATTTTATTCCATTTGGTGACTCCTTCTATTCGTCTAAGGCACTTCATTTCTACCGCCTGTATTTTGCTCTTTTCCTTTTGATTTAGTACCCAAGACTCGCTTCCATATATCAGGGTTGGTAAGACAATAGTAAGTATACTGTTAGTTTGGTAATTTTATTTTTACTTTTATGTCCGAATATCACTGTTCTCAGAGAATAATAAGTTCTTGACGCCGCTTGTACCCTATTGTTTACTTCTTCATTATATCCCCCTTTGCTTTCAATTATGCCTCCCAAATATTTGATACTTGTTACTTGTTCGATTTCTTTTCTATTCAATTTAATTTTCATCATTTCATCTTCTCTGGAAAGTGCCAGCACTTTTGTTTTATTCAATATTAATTATCATATTTGCTTTCCCCAATCCCTCGTTCCACACCTCCAAATTTGTTTGTAGCTTTTCCTCTGTTGTACCGAATATTGCCATGTCGTCAGCAAATAGGGTTTCTGATATTTTGATGTTATTTAGGTTCAAGTTCCTCACTTGTGTCATTTTAAACCTTGGGTACGCATTTTTTAATATCTTGTCGATGTATACCACAAATAGAAATGGACTCATATTTCTCCCTTGCCTTAGCCCTTTAGTAGTCCTAAATTCTTCGGATGTACAGTTACCGGTGCGCACATAATTCCTGCTGGCTTCATAAAGTGTTCGTATCGCATCTAGTAATTTATGGTCTACTCCTCTCCTTTCCAGAATATCCCACAATAGTTCTCTATCTACTCGATCAAATGCCTTTTTCTAGATCGATAAAGCATATAAAAAGTTTTTTGTTAAATTGCAAGGTTCTCTCTATCAATTGGCGGATACTGAATATGTGGTCCTGTCTGCAATATCCTGATCTGAATCCACTCTGAGCCTTTTCTTTATTCTCTCTAATTTCTCTTCCTAATTTTGTTTCTATTATTGCCTCGTAAAATTTAGCAGCTACACACAAGAGTGAAATTCCCCTGTAGTTTTTGCAGGCTCTCTTATCACCCTTTTTGAAGATTGGCATTATTATTGTCTTTTCCTAATCTTGTGATATGTTATCCCCTTTCTAAATTTCATTTAACAACTGGTATAACATACCCACCCCCGATATGCCTGAATATTTTATCTGTTCTGGTTTGATTTCGTCAAAGCCTGCTGCTTTACCAATTTTTATTTTTTTCATTGCATCTGTTATTTCATTAACTGCTATTTCTTCTTCACCTTGAATTTCCTCATCATATATTACTATTGTTTCCTGTTCCTGTTTACTATCTTCGACCTCCAGTAGCTCTTCTACAATGCGAGGTGCACAACTAGACTCTATACCAGTCTTAAATACAAAATTTTAACATTATACGTTCAACCAGTTTTGAGATTTGCGAGTTACGCACGCACGCACGAACGCACACACAAACGAACATACGTACCGACATCAAGCCAAAAATGGTCAAAATTGATTCAAGGATTCTCAAAACGGATATATCCATCAAAATCTCGATAGGTGAATTTTGTCGGTTTCACAATACTTACTTGTTACTTTGTACAAGTAAATAAAAATAGGACACAACATTTTGTAAGCACTTACAAGTACTCAGTACAAGTGAGTAAATAGTCCATCGAACATATATGCCAAACAGCTCAGAGGAGATATCAGCAACACAGTTCACTTGAGATAAATTGAAGATAAAATCATACTCAAAATTAGACAAGAACTCCAGCACTCCTATTATATATAGCCTCATCAAAAAAATTGATCAGATAAATCTATCAGACCAATAACCTTTTCCATCGGCTCCCCAGCTCACAAATCAGTAAATCCTCAATCAACTTTTTAACTGATAAATTCTTCATATACGATACATCATTCTTCACATTTAATTTCATCAATTTCATCAACTAACAATACGATAGATGGAGATGATGAGAAATTCATCCCAACGTGTATTTCTTTCATACCCTTATTTGATGAAAATATTGAGAAAAATGCGATTGAAATTTGAATAAACGTTATTTCTATAGTTATTTTTCAGTAGGATATGAACAATTGAGCTACAAAAAGATATTGAATTACTCTTCAGTTATTCCATAAATAGTGTTCTAGAGGATTTCCGTCCCTTCCTACACATAATTCAAATTTTCTTAAAACTGATTCTAGAGTAGAGATATTAATTTATTCGAGTGTTGAAGTAGCACACACATCTCTTTCGCGATTCATCAATTTTATTTTTGTTGTTACTGGTGTAGAGTACACTTTTCAGCAATTTGCAACAATAGGAATTATGCATTGAATAATTTAAATTGACAGAAAGCAGATTTTGTTTCTCAAAGCCTACTGAAAAATAATTATTAAAATAAAGTTTATTTGAATTTCAATCGCATTTTTCCTAATATTTCCACTATGTAAGTGTATGAATAATTGAGTGAGAAAAAAAATACTCCATCAAATGGGCCTAAATAATATAAAGCATCCCATTTTAAAAAATGTAGCTTTGTGTTGTAGATTGAGAGCCACTAATTCAAATAAATATTTTCTCTAACAATTGGGTGTCCCCCTTGGCCCTGCATAAGATTGACCCATAATAATTTATTGTATCTTCAATAACATACATAGATATTCGAGGTAGCTGTCATTTATTGTGATCTTCTAACTTCATACACTTGGTACAACGAATAGAGTGATTTAAATATGATTTTGTTCTGACTACAAGCTGGTTTTCGATCACGCTTATAATACCTTAGTTCACGAAATATAGGTTAATTCTAGATGATTTACAGTTTTGAAAATATATGATGAAAAGATAATGCTGAGCCAGAAGAATATGATCATTCACAGAGCTAACAACGAACTGCAAGTGGGCGCGTGATATTTCTGAATTATTCCTGAGAACAATTATTTTCATAACAGAATATAATGATATTCTTCGGTCACAATTTTGCTTCATAGTAAGCTATTTATTAGTAGAGTCCCATCTTGTTCAAGAAATTAGAGATGATATCTCTCTGAGATCGACAGGTCCTCCAGCACGATATTTATATTCAATTTCGATTCTCTCTTCCACAATTAAATTGCCATTGAGATGTAAGAAGAACATTGTTTTTCCAACACATACATCATGTAATTCATTCGCAGAGAGTGTTTTCTAAATGATGTACTTTATTACAGTTCGATACTCAATATTTATAAATTTAGAATTTTGTTGATCATATCTTCTTCCGAAACTCACAATAGCGCAACAAGATCTAGATTACACATTCTTGTATATCTATTAATTCAATAACTAACTTATGTATATCCACAGCAACCGCACTTATTTCTGACAATAATATTGCCTGTTTCATACAATTCAATTTATTGATAAAGATATTCATGAAGTAGTCCTTGAATTTCTTCGTGAATTTATTGTCAAACAGAAAGATGTTGGTTCGTTTTTAAATACATGAAGATTTTCATCAATTTATTGTGAAGAATTTAATAGTACCAATCTGAATATCAGTTGTCATTTTACTGTCGTTAATTTCTGTATTGTGTATGACACAATATAAAATTCAAAGGTTGGCAACAACAAAATGTGGAAAAACCCTAGAATTCACTGAAAAGTTGTCGAAAAATAGAACACGTTCTAATTCGCCAATAAATATGACACGATCCAATAAATTCGAAACAAATCTTCCTGAATTTATTGGTGAAGAGATTGAATTGTGTAAAACAGGCATAAGTGATCTGAATTGATTCATCTATTTATAACGAAGAAATAAATAAAACAATTAGTAATGTCTTACAATAATAATTTATCAACATCTCATCTATTTATTATTATACCGTTATATAATTTAGTTCCCCGCATTGAAATAGTGATATATATTCTGGCTTTCACTGTATGCAAATTTCACTTGGATCTATGAATTCAACATTTCAGATGGGAACAGTATTTGATAGAGTGGAAATATGTCATAGACCACCAAACTCCTCAATGACTGTTGACGAGATAATGGTATGAAGAGGTAAACATGGTTCAGTAATAAATACTGCATTCAATCTGAGTCGCACATTGAGAGTTTTAAAGGTAAGATAATCATTGCTTGATCAACACTGCAAAACAATTTCTTAGCACAGCTGATCTACAGCCTGAGTATTCCAATGAAAATGATTCTGGTTCATTGTACTAATGTGGAATGTGATAAATAAGAAACAAAAAAAATTATATTCACGATGTCCAGGATGCGAGTATCTATATTCTCTTAGTAAGTAACTACATTCCAAACGGAAACAATACAACGATTTACCCTACATCTCTCTTAAAACTATGCAAATAGTCTCCATATTCACCAAGCTTATCATATATTAGTGTAGCATAAAAATGTTTCCCACTTATTGTGCGAGATCTTGATATATCTATGATCGGTTCTGAAGCAGCGTCAAACTGAGAATGAAAAATTATCATCTAGAAGTATCAATACGCAAATTGATATAATTATTTATAGATGTATGAGTTTTGTATGTTTCATCAAATTTCTCAAATATCTTTTGAATTTATCAAATAGGCTTCGTATTTCCATAAGAGGAAATAATTATCTGTTAGAATTGAACTGCATTGCGAGAAAATCCTCAGTTTCAGGCTCAGTCTGTAGGATACTGAAGGTAAGAAGCTAATTTCCGAATGAATTCCACTTATGTTTGGTACATTTCTTCAAACTGTACTCAGTACCTAGGAAAAAGTAGATCCAGCGTAACGAACACTTATAAATCAAGAAATAATGTATTAAGGCCCGGTTGTACAATTAAAACTTATATACAGTTCAGTTGAACCAAGCCTATTCACTATGCATCAAATTGCTGAAATTATTCCAACCTTAGAAGATCAACTTGGCTTATCTGCGGATGCAGATAATCAGAGTTCACAGCTAGGCCTGAGTGTTTGTTGAGATTTCACTAATTACACGTACGGAATCGAAATTAGGGAAAAATAACAATCAAAAAAATTCATTACACTTTTTTTGATCAAACTGATATAATAATCGATGACATACTGGAAAAAGTTTACGATTTTCATGTGTTGAAATCTAATTCCATATAATCATTATATCCATACAGGAATATTATGAGATATACCTGTTGTCGCCTTCCAATTGATTTTATTACATTGCAAAAGAAATGTCAAGTTCAAACTGCTCCAATATGATAGAAATTATGTTACAAGAATAGAGTTCGATTCAATTAATAACTAAAATAAATACCCAGAATAGTTACCGATAATACTGATACAAGTTAACATTTAAAATGAGATAACTATCTATATCAACCATTTGCGAGACCATTTCACCAGCAGAAATGAATTTATTGGGAATAGTCATAATTGATAGCTGTATTTTTCTCATCTCACAATAATGAACGAATCGATGGAATTATGTGATCATTGCAAGTAATTTATTGAATGTCAAGAGAACTCCCTCAATACATCAAAATTACATCAAAAACTAGGCATCACTATATCGAAATTTTCACTCCAACCTACAAAAATCTCATAAGATCACATACAATTTATAGAAATGAATGGAACAAAATTAAAATCCAGGAAAATTCTATAAGGCGAAAAAGTCCATGAAGGCATTGTTTTCAATAAAAAAGCTCTCATATTTTTGAACGCGATCACCAAGTTTATTTCTTACCCAGAAATTTGCAAAAATGCGGATAAACAGATGCTGCTTGTTGTTACGTGCTGAATAGACTTTTATCAACCAGAAGGAGGGGACTGCCGGGTAGAGTCTCGAAATTTGAGTAGATCATGTTATCATCAATTATTCGTGAATGAAATAAAAACTCGGAGCAATTAAGGTTATGAAATATGATTTACCTTGATAGACACTACCTTTCTTTAGGATTTTAAGATACGTTCGAAATTTGGAGAAATTATCAATGTAAAAGAGAAAATGTAATTACATCAGAAAAATACATTTCTTATATCACTTGAAATTTGTAGTTCAACTATATCCTAGCCAGAACATTGCATTGTAATGTTTATTGCTCCAGAATTGCTCATAATTAGAATAAAAATTACTATTTGATAATTCAAAATGAAATAAAAGTTTTATTCTTTTGAATAACACTAACAACACTATATTATTTATCTATCACTTGATACTAACTCAAACAAAGTCACAGATATCTATATCTAACTATTTATATCTACTGATCACTTTACTGTTTGATATTCACTGCGCTAATTTCACTGTTACACTACTCAAACACACGTCTTTTGCTTGCCCTTCAATATAGAAATATTTATTTCTCGAAAGTTCTGCTTCTGGAATATTGCTAGAGGTTTTCATCGGGAGGGATGATGTGAAGCGGCACGGCGCGACATAACGAAGGCGGAAGGCCCCACCCATACAAGGTCACATTAACGAGCTTCCATACTCTCGCACGTTACACTGCCCCTTTCTGAAAAGTGTTCCGTCCCGCACCTTCATGTCTTCGCCGAAATTGACACTCGCCGTCCTTGACGCAACCAGTAGTAGGTAGAAGTAGCAGTCAACAGTTTTTGGTCCGATCGGGCCAGCTGCGTGAAAACAGCAGATCAATATTTGAATTCCGCTGTTCTGGAATATAACTCCAATCATATTTCGAACGATGTCCTCCTAGATGGCCTCGCAAGTCTTGCAGCGTTTTCCACATGGAACGGTAGGTTGATTTGTGATGAAATTTGTCTTTCGTTACCGGCTGGTAAATATAGCGCTCTTTTGCTGTCGTATTGTCCCTCAGGCAGATGGCGTTCCCCACTGTAGGCTTCTGGTGTTCTAGCCTACATCTTTGAATCTTCTGACATGCAATAGCCCAAGAAGTAGTCGGTCTGGACTCTGAATAGATCGAGCCCGACATCCATTTGAGAAAGTCTTCATAAACTCATCGAACGAATCTTCATGCTCATGGATCTTGCGAACACGTGCATTATTGGGATCTTCATTGTTGTCTTCCACAAATGGTGCTAACCGATTGAAGTGGACCACTCTTGATTTGCTTTTAGGGTTGCATCTGATTTCATGGGTTATGTCATTTATCCTCCTGATGACTGCGTAAGGTCCCTCCAAAGATGTCTGTGATTTTGAGAACAGACCACGTCGCCGCCCTGGCTTATGAAGCTACACAAAGTCTCCTGGTTGAAAGCCCCTGTCTTGTGCTTTGACGTCATAGGTCTCTTTCATCCGGTCGCTGGCATTCTGGATGTTCATTCAGACTCGAGAGTGGATATCGTCCATCTGACGCCTTAAATTGATGACATAATCTTCGCCAGCCAGATCTTCTTCAGGTTTGCAGCCGAACTCTGGGTCGCATGGTGGCTGAAGTTGCCGTCCATGAATAATTGGGTTCTATCACGTATATAAAGTAATAGTAGTATATGAAAGCTTACTTAATTTTGTATTGTGATTATTTTTCACACAATTTTTTGATTAACATTACATTTTTCATTAACAGATTAGAAGACACAAGCTTTGAGTACGTCGGAAATTTCCGTAAACGCCCGAGCGCAATCAATGTACATGTGTCGTCACTTCAGTGCTCAGAGCACAGATTATCTATTTACTCAGAGTAATTACTGAACGTTATTGCAAGAATCAAATCAGAAAAAAAAATTATAAAGAGGTTGTTTTGTTCATTTTTATCCTTACACACAAGTTGAATGTCCTAATAAGATTTTTGTAAGCAGAGAGATGTTGATAGAATTATCACCAGTGATGTTTTGACGTTCGAGGTTATGGTGTTTCATATTTTATTTCGAGATTGATTTGATATTTAGTTGTGGGCTAAAGTACACAAAATTTTTGTGTATAAATCCACCATAAGATGAGAATTCATAATAATAGTAAACAAATATCAATTTGAAATCTTATTTACATTGAGAATGTAGTAGGTCAAATTCAAATAACTGTTAATATTACGCAGCCATATTCTAATTCTCATTGATGAATACTGTAAAATATGAATAATTATTATATTGTGTATATTCATTTCTTCTGACAAATTTCCAAACTATAGGTATATGGTGTATCAACATGAATTATTATAACAAGAAACTTAAGCAAGTACGACTAGTACGAGTACCTTCAGATACTTCAACGGTTGAAGGTGATATGACGTCGTTAATATATCACCTTAAGTAAGTGGAAAGTCATGAAAATTATAGAATAGGTATCCTGAAGTGATTCTTCCTCTCACAATACAAGTTTTATTTTTGCGTTGAATACACACATAACCTATAGCATTATCACGAGATGATTCTCGACTGGATTTGCTCAAAAAAATGTAACAACATTTGCATATTGAGAAAATTGTTTCAAAGAACTGCTCGCATTGATCACCTAATACTTCGTACTGCTAGAATATTGAATTTTATGTACACCACTATGTATTCATAAATCATAAATGGAATAACTTCTGGTATATTATTTGAGTTAGCCTTTGTGAAATTATCTCTGAGATACATTGCTTATATTTAAATAGTTTTCCCAATAAAAATTGACGATATACAAGGAAACTTCACTTCTGTATATAACTGCTGGATTGCTTATTACCGAAGTGACGTCACGTAAATTTCGGACCAATTAGAAAGCGTTCGAACGCTTCTTTCATTTATTTAAAATTTATTGAATTTCGAATACTAATTATGATTAATATACTCATTTATAAATTATAAGAATAATTTTTACACTTATAGTTCGATATTATCTATTGAAAGAATAATATAAAATCACAACTTTATTTTCATGACACAACCCAATTCTCGCTGGAGTCTATCCGGTATTTTCGTGTACGGATGAGCGGTAGGCCGAAACGAACAGATGGAGTTATTTGTCCCAGTCTCGCTGGTAACTAGAGACAACTTTTGCCAGGTGTCTGTTGATGGTCTTATTCATCCGTTCAACCATTCCATCAGACTGCGGATGTGAAGCAGTAATTCTGGTTTCTCGAATGTTCAGTACTTCGCATATTCCTTGGAAAAGTGTGGACTCTAAGTTTCTTCCCTGGTCAGAATGGAGTTCCAAGGATAGACCAAAACGACAGATTCAGTTCTTCACTAGGACGTCTGCAATGGTAGCGGCCTCTTGATTAGAAAGGGCATACGCTTCCACCCATTTACTAAAATAGTCCATGACGACAACAATGTATTTATTTCCGACGTCTGATTCAGGCAGTAACCCAGCTACGTCGATGGCTATCTTCTCGAACGGACTACCAACATTATACTGTCGCATCGGAGCTCTTGGTCGTTTCTGCAGTACGTCGCTTGAAGCGCACGTAGTGCATTTATTGCACCATTCCCTAACGTCTTCTTTGCAGTTCCGCTAATAAAACCGTTAACAAACTCTCTGCAGAGTCTTCGTTACCCCAAGGTGTCCTCCACTCACTCCATCATGGAGATATCTCAAGACCTCCGGAACCTGACCTCTAGGAACGATTAGCTGTTCTCTACTCTTGGTTTCATCCGGATCTTTCAGGAGACGCTTCAAGACGCCTTCATTGAGAATTACGGAATCTCATTGCGCCCAGTATGCTTCAACCGTCGAGGAGTATAGTGCCACCTCTTGCAATGTCGGTTTTGTTCCTTTCTTTCTATTCTTGAATAATTCGTAACTCTGAGTCGCCATCTATGTCCTTCTCTATCTCTTATGATTGCCAAGCATCGTCAATTACAGTTGTCCTGCATGCCTTCGCTTCAACCTAAGAGCAATGATAACAACCTTTTGGATATGTTCGTCTTGATGAAGCATCAGCATTCTTATGTGCTGTACCGGCTCGATGTTCTATGGCAAAGTCGTATTCCTAAAGTCTTCCGATCCATCGAGCGATCTGACCTTCAGGACTCTTTCCTGCCAAACAAATATTTGTGGAAATGCTCGATGGACTCCACTACTGCTAGCAATTCCCGTCTTGTGACACAGTAGTTTCTTTCTGGCCTCGACAAAACCTTACTGGAGCACCCGATGACTCTTTCTTGACCCTCCTGCAATTGGGCAGGGCTCCCCCAATACCGACGTCGCTGGCATCTGTGTCCAAAACTGAACATCCTTCCGTCTTCGGGTAACTCAGGATTAGTGCTTGAGCTAGGAGTAGTTTGAGTCGCTCAAAGGCGACCTGACAGTTCTGAGCCCAGCTGTATCTGCGATTATTTTCCGTCAGTCTGGTCAGTGATTTGGCAATCTTCTGTAATAGGTACGAAGCCGAAAGAAACTACGCAGCTGATGATTATCCGCAGGTACCGGCCATTCTTGAATTGTCTCAATCTTCTCTGCATCAACTGCTATGCCTCCTTCGGAGACCATATGTCCCAAATAGTTCACCCGTTTTTGGAGTGAGTGGCATTTCTTCAGACTGAGTTTCAAACCAGCTTTCTCTAAGTGTTCAAATACCTGTTACAGATCCTTGAAATGGTCCAGGTATACCAAGCAAGTTTTTCCCGATAGATTTTGAGTACGGTCTCTATAGGTCGCTTGATGGTAGCAAGAGCATAACATAGACCAAATGACATGACTGTAAATTGCCACTATCTACTGCCGATGGTAAATGCAGTTTTTTCTCGGTCTTTCTCATTCATCGCTACTTGCCAATACCCACTCTTGAGATCTAGGGTCGAGAAGATCTTTGACCCTGCCAGGGTATCCAAGGTATCATCAATCCTTGGTAGAGGATAACTGTCCCTCTTGGTAACGTCATTCATCTGGCGATAGTCGACACAAAATCGTGTAGACTCGTCTTTCTTCTTCACAAGTACTATCGGAAAGGCTCATGGACTGTTCAAGGGTTCAATGTTGCCGTCTTGCTCCATGTCTTGGATGATAGCCTAAGCGTCCTCTCTCTTCGCAATTGGGAGCCGTCATGGTGCTTGTCGAATTGGCCATGCGTCACCAGTATCAATTTTGTGATAGACAATATTTGTTCTTCCCATTCGCCCCTCACTGGTTTCAAACACCTCTTGGAATCGGTATATCAGATCTTCAAATTTTGCGTGTTGCTGGTCATTTAATTGTTGATCCTTGGATAGTGATAGGGTCGATAATTCTTTTGAAAGTTTATCGCACTAAGGCTCTATCTTTGTATCTTGTTTGGTGGTTTTGTTCTTGCGAGACGTTGTTTTCATGCCCGGAGTTATCTTTGGATAGCATCTTCAAAGGTTTCCTGCATCGATTTTTTAGTTGAACTAAATCTTCACGGTTCAAACACCGAAGTTGTCTGAAATTCCAGAGATATTCTACTTCCTGGACCAGCCACTGAGCCTGGACTTCCAAGCTTTCCGTGGCATCGGAGTTGCAGTACGACTCTCACACTCGAGCACGTCTTCTGGACGCCTGTTTTGAAGCTTTATATTCCAGTGCATGTGCCAATGCTTCCACAAGTTCCTTCGACTGCGCCGAATGCACGGTTTGTTGCGTTTCATGGTCTCTGATGCCATCCTCGAATATTCTTACAGTCCAGCCTTCCAAGAAATCATCCGGGCCAGTTGGATATGCAAGTCAAACTAGGCGTGCCACATAAGCTTTGAACTCATGTAGACTCTCGCTGGGACATTGGTATCGCTTCTTAAGCTGCGTGTGATACACTCCCTCCAAGTGTGCATGTGCATGGCCGTATTGCAACTTCGGTCGCTTGACCAATTTCTCATAATTAATGTCTTCTTTCGGTGGATTAGCCTGTCAAATATTCACCGCATCTCGTCGGAGAGCAACTGTTAGCGCTGAAACTTTCTAAGTATTATTCTAGCCATTAGCCTTAGCAGCAGCTTCTAATTGTTTATGGTAATTATTCCAAGATGTTTTACTATCAAAGGTTGGAGGTTTGACACGCATGTTTGTCGTTGATCTTAGATTTGGTGTGGATAATTCAATTATCTCAGCATTTGAAGCTTTTTCCGGAGATGAAACACTAAATTTGAACTTATCTTCAAAAATCTCAATTTTTCCATCCGATTTTGAATTCAATTTTGCATCAAATTCTTCTTTCAACATTTTACAATTGTCTTCAAATACTTCCTCCCATACCACCAAATTTTCTCTAAATTTTTCCAGCTGCTGTTCAACTTTCTTTGTATTTTCCTTCATCGTTCTATGCAGTTCTTCTCTCAAGTTCCTAGAATTTTCTCCCAATTCTCCTAATAAATTTTCTTCTGAACTCAGAGTTTTCTTTCAATCTTTATTCCAAATTCTCTTCCAAACCTGTAAAATTTTGTTTTAATTTTGTTTCTAAATCTTCTTTTGAACTTATATTACTCTCTTTTAATTTTGATTCCAAATCTTCTTCCAATTTTGTACAATTCTTTTCTAATTTTGATTCCAAATTTGTACAATTTTCTCCCAAATTCATGGCCAAATCAGTTCAAGAAACAAATATGTATCAGGGTCCTTACCGTGTTCAGTCATAGCTTCTCGCAATCGTTCCAATAAAACTTGTTTGCGGCCACTGGTCTCCAAATCTGGCTCTTCCAATTGATATTTCAACTCTGCGACCTTCAAATCTTTCAACAACTTCGTAGACGCCATTTTACAAGGCGGCAACAAACAAAATACTGAATTTTTTTTAACAACCTCACACTCGACACTAATGTTAGGTTTATTTCTTCAAAATTGCTTATGAGTAAAATAAAAGTCACTATTTAATAATTCAAAATGAGATAATGGTTTCATTCTGCTGAATATCACAAACAACACTATATTATTTATTTATCACTTAATACTAACTTGAACAAAGTCGCAGATAGTTATATTCAACTACTCATATCTACTTCACTGTTTGATATTCACTGCGCTAGCTCCACTATTACACTATTGAAACACACGTCTTTTGCATGCCCTTATATAAAGAAATATCCATTTCTCGAAAGTTCTACTTCTGGAATATTGCCAGAGGCTTCCATCGGTAGAGGTGATGTGATGCGGCGCGGCGCGACGTGACGAGGACGAAAAGCTCCACTCATACAAAGTCACCTTTACGAACTTCCACACTCTCGCACGTTACAATATTAAGGGCAACTGAATAAGGAACAATAATTTTTTAGATAAATTAGCTATTTCGTGCCTTATTTGGAGAACTTTTGGAAGGAATGATAATTGTCAGATTGGATAATCTGGTAATTCATAATATATTTTTTTTTATTACTAAAGTTCAGAACGATCAGAGTTCTGGAGCTCTCTGATCAGAAACTTGAAAGATAGGCTATATCGATCTCCTCTCAAATAGCATGAAGAACGAAATATAATTAATGCACAAAAGTGATTTTTTTGGCAGATACTTCACTTCATATTGTATTTCAGTAAGAATTTGAGTATCGCTCTCCAAATTTTGTGACTTAAACATTCCCTAAGGTCTGATCCATTAATACATTCAATTTAACACCAATAGCTTAAGTGACTCTTGAAAACGGCTGTGATACACTAACAAACAGGTAGATAATGAACTTCAAAGTTTTTTCATAAGTATATTATGATAAATATAGAGAGTTTGGCGAATGATATATTTATTGATAAGTTATTTTTTTCAGTTTATTGCACGGATTAAAAGATGTTCTAATAGAGAACTATTGGATTCTTGCGTATTCTTCACTTCTCTTAAACTAGATATTCATAGAAATTCTGTAACCAAGCGTTAATTCACGTCGAGCGTTAACGTGAACTTAACTCCCGTTTTGTCATTTTCGTATTCTGAACCTGAACGTTGATTCAAGTTCACGATGATAGTCGACGTTAAGTCACGCTAGCCAATTGACAGCGTTAAGTGTTACGTTTTCAGGTTATTTATATAAGAATAGTAGAAATATCCAAATACTTCTACAAAATAAGTCAAAGAAACAACATTTAGCGATAAAGATGAGCAAATTCGACATTGGTCTCACATAACAAGATCAAATTTTCAAGAATTAGAAAAGACTCAAGATTTGAATAATTACGCCATGACCAAATCTGCAAAATCAAGAAGTATTCCAAATTCTTCAGTGCAAGTTTGAAAGTAGCTCCATGTTTTAAGCTTTAAAGTATCTATCACTTCTATTTGAATCGTGAACAAAAATCAGATAATTATATGAGTCTATCTTATGAATTAAGCAGTATATATTCTAGGAAGACAAATAAATTTGTCAACGTGCAGATATGACAAATGTCTGAATAAAATAAGAATAAAATTTTATTCTTCAATCAAGATATTTATTGATGTCAAGAGGTTGATTGTTGAAATAAAAATTTCAAATGTAGATATCTCAACGTTTATTCCTCACTCCGTTGATTCCAGTCTTTTTGTTATTATAATAAAATTTTACTTCCCAATTAAGATATTCACTGTTGTAATCAATAGATTGATTGTTGAAATAAAAATTCAAAATCTTCTAGCTTCAATTTTTCTTCGCTCTCTTATGGTCTCACTAAAATCAATTCGCTGCACATATACATACATAGGTAATACTATTCTCATTAACAGTTTCGTCAGAATGGAACGCTTTGTCTATTTCAAGTTAATTTTTATATCCAATGAACTCAACTTTCGTTGATCTAGTTTTCTAGTAGAAATAATAAATCAAGATTCAGTTGAGCTTCTACTTGAACTATTACTGAAAAATCAGCATATACTACCGCGTTCTTATCTTGCTTTCTTTCTCTACCATTTCCGTTTATGAAAAAATGCTGGATTATATGTTGCAAAATGAATGATTTACAGTTTGGAAGCTTGTATAACATTTTATATAAATTGGAAATAGTTTTTTGAAGCATTTATTGGTTAAATCAATATGTCAAACAGATTCCTTAATATTTACAAAACTAAATAACACTACTTTCTCTCCTCTATCTTCTTCATGATAACCAGATCACACAGTACATTTTTCCACCCAGAAGATTAAAAAGTATGAAATGTCAAAATGAAATATGACAGCAAATTGTTCAATTTCTTGTAATTTGATTGGCTGAATTCCACGCAATTTATAGAATTTGGAATCAATTATTTAACGCTAGAGTTAACCTACGTCAGTGTAAATTAACGTTCAACTTTCACGTTGACATTTCAGAATACCATCTTAACGTTAGGGCGTGAAAACTATCGACGTTAAGTAACGCTGGCCCGAATTAACGTTCGGTTCTAGAATCCCTATTATTGATAGGGATTCTAGAACGGAGCGTTGGGTCACGCCAGCGTTACTTAACGTCAATAGTTTTCACGCTCCAACGTTAAGATGGTATTCTGAAATGTCAACGTGAAAGTTGAACGTTAATTTACACTGACGTTAGATTAACGCTAGCGTTAGATAATTCATTCCAAATTCTATAGAATACGTGAAACTCAGCCAATCAAATTACAAGTAATTGAACAATTTGCTGTCATATTTCATCTTGACATTTCATACTTTCCAATCTTCTGGGTGAAAAATGTACTGTGTGATCTGGTTATCATGAAGAAAATAGAGGAGAGAAAGTAGTGTTATTTAGCTTCATAAATATTAAGGAAACTATTTGACATATTCATTTAACCAATAAATGCTTCAAAAACTATATCCAATTTATATAAAATGTTATACAAGCTTCCAACCTGTAAATCATTTATTTTGCAGCATATAATCCAGCAACTTTTCATAAACGAAAATAGTAGAGAAAAAGAGAAAGATATATCAAGAACGCGGTAGTGTATGCTGATTTTTCAGTAATGGTTCAAGTAGAAGCTCAACTAAATCTTGATTTAATGTTTGTACTAGAAAATTAGATCAACGAAGGTTGAGTTCATCGGTTATAAAAATCAACTTGAAATAGACAAAGCGTTCCATTCTGATGAAGCTATTGATGAAAATTGTATTACTTATGTATGTATATGTGCAGAAAATTGATTTTAGTGAGACCATAACAGAGTGAAGAAAAATTAAAGTTAGAAGATTCTGAATTTTTATTTCAACAATTAATCTCTTGATTACAACAGTGAATATCTTAATTGGAAAGTAAAATTTCATTGAGATAACAAAAAGACTGGAATCAACGGAGTGAGGAATATACGTTAAGATATCTACATTTAGAATTTTTATTTCAACAATCAACCTCTTGATGACATCAATAAATATCTTGATTGAAAAATGTGATTTCATTCTTATTTCATTGAGACTTCAGTCATATCTGCACGTTGACAAATTTAGTTGTCTTCGTAGAATATATACTGTTCAATTCATAAGATAGACTCATATAATTATCTGATCTTTGTTTACGATTCGAATAGAAGTGAAACATGGAGCTACTTTCAAACTCGCACTGAAAAATTTGGAATACTTCTTGATTTTTCAGATTTGGTCATGGTGTAATTATTCAAATATTGAGTGTTTTCAAATTCTTGAAAATTTGATCTTGTTATGTGAGACCAATGTCGAATTTACTCATTTTTATCGCTAAATGTTGTTTCTTTGACTTATTTTGTAGAAGTAATTGGATATTTCTATTATTCTTATATAAATAACTTGAAAACGTAATACTTAACGCTGACAATTGGCTAGCGTGACTCAACGTCGACTATCGGCGTGAACTTGAATCAACGTTCAGGTTCAGAATACGAAAATGACAAAACGGGAGTTAAGTTCACGTTAACACTCGACGTGAATTAACGCTTGGTTACAGAATCCCTATGAATATTTGCAATCTGATAAGTGATGGAAATTATATGTTGAGAGCATATTATCAAGCTTTTAAGTCTCCGATTACCTGTCCTCAAGAAGTAAGTATATACACATAATGTTTTGATGCAGATTGAAGGACCGAAATATGGATTAGGTAAAAAAATCTTTTCAGGTATTGCATTCCACCTAATTTTATTCATATTGACTATTGAATCTCGAAGGTTTCGGATGCGCACTCATCCATCTCCAGCTTTCTTATAAAAGTATCACCAGCCACCTTGGTTAGTGGTCGCCTCAAAGTTACATCCACACATTTTTTGAGAAAGCTGAAGATGGATGGGTGCGCATCCGGAACGTTCGAAATTCAATAGTCAGTATGAATTAATTAAGTGGACTGCAATACCTAACAAAATTTTCTACTTATATACACATAATGTAGAATATGAAGATCATAATATGGTAATAAGAATCCAATTGAAAATAAATTGTTGAGAGATAGAATGTACTAATAGATCGGCCAACAATAATTTGTTCCAAGAGCACGAGCCGTAGTTTTTGGTCCGCGCATAATTTATCGGATTGAGTTGAAACCTACTATAATTGTTGGCATATTCGTGATATTACAGTATCATTACCAAACATATAGAGCAAGATCCCAGGCCCGCCAGACCTTACTTATTTTCTGAGAAACAAAATGTGTGGAATAGAGTAGTGTTAGTATGTACTTTGATCATACGCATACTAGCTAGTTTGTGGCGACGGCCAATTTACAGATACGAGGTGCTAGCGGTACGTTAAGACATTACTCACTTTTCTTAAGATCTTGAGTGCTGATTTTGAGGTATTTTTCAGAGAATATTGTTAAAAATTGATAATCAACACTGCTAGACACTTTCCATCGGTGGTAATTTCTGCAAGACTCCTTAAAGCTCACAAGGAATAACGTAATCTTGCTTATAGTTTGAGTGCTGATTTTTAAATATGACACTCAGGGTACAATTTCAATACTTTTTGTCAACAGCTAGAATAATCTTAGGGCTAAACATCCCTCAGACACATCTAAAATATCGCTGTGAGTAAAAGCAAGAAGTCATTATTTGTAGGTTTGATAGTAAGTGAAGTATCTATGGGCATCCAACTCTTCCTTGGTCTGGCTATTTATAAAAAGTCTTGAAATTGCTCACTGAGTATTATATATAAAAATTAGGACTCAGACTATAAGTAAGATAACGATATTTTTTTGCGAGCTTTAAAGTGTTTAGCAGGAATTACTGCCGATGGAAAGTGTCTGGCAGTGTTGATTATCAATTTTCAACAATATTCTCTAGAACATACATAAAAATCAGCACCCAGACTTCAAGAAAAGTGAGTATTGTCTTGATGTACCTTTAACACCTCGTATCTATAAATTGGCCGTCGGCACAAACTAGTGAATATGTGTATGATCAAAGTACCAACTAACACTATTCTAATCCACAAATTTTGTTTCTCAGAAAATAAGTAAGGTCTGGCGGGTCTGGGATCTTGGACTAATAAAGCGGCACTCGGGCAGGAATATATTTGTTCGCGCATTGCTCATCCGATCGAGTTGAAACACTTAATCGTTGTTTTTGACTCTTTCATCAAGGTTTCAATTATTTTTCTATCAACATATATCATGTGATGCACCAACTGTATTCATCCGTACACGCATCGTCCATCTGATTGAAGTGGTACTTTGTATAGTTGTTTTACCAATAAAATCAAATACATTGCGTGCGCTGCAATATAGTCTTCTGTCTCCCGTAATCTATTTCAATCAATACTGATAACGCAATTCAAACACAGATTTACGCACTTATCAACAAATTTTGACGGTTGAGGCTATACTCAAATAGCATCAAATGTGACATTATTCTCAATAATTATCTTATATCATCAAACTGAGCTCTCAAAATTCGAACTAAGATGTTGAATTTTAAATAATGTCTACACGTGCGGAACAGGCACGAGCTGCTAATCGTAGATACAAATATTCTACTGAGCTACAACTTCACATTACCCGATAAAAGAAATATCTGAATCTAGAAAATATCAATTATATAGCAAGTTAGTAATTTGTTAGTGCCGTTTACTGTCGTATTTCGCAAAAATTCAATGACTATTTCATTCCATACTGATAAAAATTTATCGCAGCCATTCCTATTGGGAACAATAATTTAGAATCAGGCTTAACATCCTTCTCCATATGCTTGCAGTATGGAACAACAAATTACGAAGCAAATATATATGAAAAAATGCTGTCTATCATAAGCAACACAAAAAAAACTAGAAGTACATGAGTGTTAGTACTGAATGGAACAGTGAATGCATGACGGCTAAGCAAATCTTTATTGACCATGTAACATTGAGTTGCTCTGTACCTCACAATACAATTTTACCTTCAAATCAATTCATACGCATCTGGTTCAGATGGGTTCCGTCTACATAAATTATATCTTATCACTAATTTGGCCAACTACTATTATTGATATTCTTGATACTAGAAGACAACTGTATTCGACCTCTTGTTCTACATAGGTCAAGAGTTTTGTGATTTATTGTGCCAGGGTTTAATGTGATTATGATAGTCACGAGAGAAAAGGTTCAGTTATAACGCCTGGAAAACGAATGGCTAGTTTTCTTGAGAGACTCATCACATTCCACATGAGCTTAATTATTCTTCATCCAACATAGCTTTTGCAGTAGGTTTTGAAATACGGGAGTTTGATCAAAGAGTCCAATTTCTCTTTCCATTTCACATTTACTTTAGAGTAGATAATAGTAGATTATGCCCGACCTGTGGAAAATCTGTCATTTCCGCCGTGTTGTGAATTGAGTTGCAATCGCCGGAGTGGAGTGTCAAAATATCGCACTCGCCTTCGGCGAGTGCGATATTTTGACACGGAACGTAGGTGATTGCAAATCACTTCACAACAGGGCGGAATTTGACAGGTTTTTCACATGAGGGACATATGCTATTTTATTTTCGACTCGGTGGAGAATACCCAAAGCCAGAGATGGAAGTGTTTTCATTTTTTCCAATTACCAACACCGAAAGTGCCGTCTTGTGTCACACGGAGAAGCTTTTGGTAGGGATTAGGGGTGAAGCCCTTGACAGGTTTCAGTGGCAAAGGCTTAGTAGGGTCCAGGGGCGAAGCCCCGGCAGGGTCAAGGGACGGAGTCCTTGCGGGGGGCCTGGGGGGCGGAGCCCCCCGACAAGACCACTTGCGAAAAGAAAAGAAATACGCAAAAAAATAATTTAATATCTGTAAAAAGTAAAACTGGAAACTCTTATATAATAACTCATCTGGCAAGAAACTGATTGCAATTTGCCTCGCCTGTTTTCATACGTCAACCTTCGATGTTTTTTTAGAGTTTTCTGTACTCAACGTATTCATTAAATCCATTTTTTATAATAAAATTATCGATGTCATCGTATATTTTTGTTATTGACAGATTGACAGTTGCTAAGATTTGATCATTTTATATTTGTAGAAAGATATAATGTATTACCGGCAGACAAAAGAAATACGGTATTTTCCACGTCGTTCAAACGGAGAAAAGGAGGTATTTTCCACCGAGTCGGAAATAGAACAGTTTACCTCCAACTGAATCCAAAGTACCAGTCAGTATTTTCATCTCTTTTAATTTTTGTTTAACATTGGAAAGACGTTTAATATGCTATCAGTAGAACATAGGAAAGTCAAAGAAGTCACCAAATAATTGTCTGTCTTTTATTACACTTTTATTACATTGGAAAAGTTAGCAAATGCTTGTTTGATGTGTCAAATCTAACAGCCATATATTTTCGAGCAAGTCAATAATTTCTTTTTATATGCTCAACCTATCTACAGATTATTGGTTTAGATTGGAGTCCATTAATACTGCCGATGAGCTGGTACAGATGATTGTAACGATATTAGCTTCATAATTGCCAATAAATTCAGATAATTGCTGGACACCGCTTGAAAATGGAAGTCTCGTACAACGAAATTGTCCAATAAGTCATAATACTCATGAACCTCTGCCAACTGAACCGCTTCAGACCAATATTGACAAAATCTTCTCAAGACTCGAAGGTTATATTCTATAGATATTGAGAACGGTCCACGGCTTACATGTGGCTACGATTTAGGATTTCTGATTCACCATGCTGCCACGACTTATTACCATATAATGCAAAGTTTAGGACGATTTTTCTGGACATGAGCTCAATTAATGGAAGCATACATCTACATAAATTTATAGAATACAAATTTACATTTTCAATCTACATAAATCTTTTCTTGCTACTCGAACGACCAATAGTAAAGGCAATCTACATGAAGTTCAATTATTTTGAATTTAGATTCACCATTTTCATCTCACCGTTTCTCGGTGCAATCCAACTTTTCATTATAGTTAAACTAATAATGTATAGGGCGGTAATTTCAAAGAGCGAGTACACTACAGCAGAAGTGGCCAACCTTTCTGTATATAAGATCTACTTTTCATCTTCAAAGTGTGCCACTATCGACTAGAGAAGTAGAAGGGGTGTGGAATGCATACTTCGTTCTTTAACTGTGTTCAAGTATGGTGCATTTCAGCGACAAATGAATAGATAAGTGGAATATATTGTCACAAATTTTATTGTGGGTAATTTATTAGAACACGTTACAAGATGAATATTAACTTTATTCATCTGTATGATCACTATTCTGCTCACAGTTACTCTTACTTAATCACTGACTGAATCAATTCTACTCCTAGCTCACGCTCATATATACCTAAGCCGAAAATAGACTAACATTCAATTGTCTTACAGTTATTGCCTGGTAACCACCGAACATCTACTGACCATAGCCTGTCAATCATGTCCGATAATTGAACATTGACCTTGTCAATACCAACTAGGATAACAGTTACAGCGAATTGAAATAGAAAAATTATGTTACTCAATTACTAGAAATATTCCATATTTGTGACAGTGCTCCTCCTTTATGGTTCGTCGTACTCGGCGAACTCAGAATCTCGTCCTTGTTACGGCCACAGCCTGTTTCCATGAACGACTTTAGGTTAGCTGTCTCTGCCCATCCGTACTCGGAACACAATGTCGCTCCAATATTTCATCACCTCATATGATCCCTCCCAGTCTCTCTGCGATAAGGGGCATTTTTCACTTCCTCTCCTAGGGTTATAGAACCACACCCTATCGCCTTGCTGAAACTTGGGCCTACTTGCTCGCAGGACATATCGGGCCTTCATTCTGTCGATGGAAGCTTGTATGTTCATCCGTGCAAACTCGTGGGCGCTCCACAAGTTGTCTCGAAGATGGCTAACCCATTCCGGCAACTGTTGCTCGTTTTCTTCAGGTAGATGTCCAACAACCATATTCACCGGTTATCGTAGCTCTCGACTCATCATCAACTTGGCTAAAGTGTCCTGGAAGGATTCATGACTCGCCAACCTGTACGCTAATAGGTACAGGTGAATCTTCTCATCACAATCAATTTGGTGCTCGTTGACGAATTTTGACAGATAATGCGGAATTATTCTGTGGAAACGTTTCACCATGCCATCAGACTGTGGATGTAGCACTGTAGTTCTTGTTTCGCTAATGCCTAAAATCTTCATCACACATTTAAAAAGTTTAGACTCAAAATTGCTGCCTTGATCGGAGTGTTACTCTAATGGCACCCCGAATCTTGGAACCACGCTTTCGATAAGGGGTTCTGCAACTGTTCAAGCTTCTTGATTCCTCACTGGTATTACTTCCGGTCATTTAGATGAATGATCCATAACAACAACCAAATGCTTGTCTCTTCGTTCGGTAATAGGCAAAGGTCCAAGTATGTCCACGGCAATCCTCTTGTACGGAGAGTTCACGTTGTACTGCTGCATCTTATCGCGCTGCCGAGTGGCGGGCTTGTTTTTTGAGTCACAGCATTAACAAGTCTTGCAATATTGTTCTACATCTTCCCGACAGCCAACCCAGTAGAAACATTGTCGGACTTTATAAAGTATCTTCTTGATGCCAAAATGTTCACCACTGTTACCATCATGCAGTTGCTCCAAAATTCGATCTTTTGGACTACTCGGCATTATAAATTTCTCTTTCGTCATCTTTGAATCGGAGTTCTCTCATAGTCGGTATATTAATGTAATGTTCATTGCTTGACGAAATCAGTTTGTAATTAAATAAGAGTCACTATTCAATAATCTAAATGAAATAGAAGCTTTATCCTTCTTATGTCACTAATAACACTATATTTATATATTAATCACTCAATTCTGAATTAAACAAGGTTAGAAATATTTATATTTCACTATTTATATGCACTATTCACCTTACTTGTCACTGTTCATTATTTATTTCACACTACTACTCTTACTACTGTACTGTACTACATGTCTTTTGCTTGGCCTTATATAGGGAAATATTGTTTTCTCGAATTTTCCATTTCTCGACTCTTTCCATTTCTAGAAATCACTAGAGGCTTCCATTGGGAGAGGTGATGTGCTGCGACGTCGTGCGACGTAAGCGACGACAAGAAGCTCCTCCACATACTACGTCGTCTTTACAAGCTTTTTCCTCACTCTCGCGCGTCACACCGCCCTCTTCTTAAGAATGTTTCGTCCCGAAACACACTTTCATGTCTATGCCGGAATCGACACTCGCCGCCCTTGGTGCAACCAGTAGTTTGGTAGAAGTAGCAGTCGACAGTTTTTGGTTCGATCGGGCCTGCTGGGTGGAAACAGCAGACCAATATTTGAATTCCGCTGTTCTAGAATGTTACCTCTATCATATTTCGAACGATCTTCCAATCTAATTCATCCAGACCGCAGCCCAATTTTGGTATTGCCAGTTTCAGAATGTCGTTCTGCATTAGATGGTCTCGCATGTCTTGCAGCGTTTCCCACATGGAACGGTAGGTTGGTTTGTAATGAAATTTATTTTTCGTTACCATGTGGTAAATAAAGCGTTCCTTGGTTGTCGTATTGTCCCTCAGACAGATGGTCTTCCCTACTGTAGGCTTCTGGTGTTCTGGCCTGCCAAACTTCTTCTTGAAAACTGCTGCTATCCCTTGGAACATCTTCAAATCTCCTGATACACAATGGGCCAAGGAGTAGTCGGGCGGAACTCTGAATAGATCCTGCTGCACTTCAGTAATTATTCCGAATCGAGCCCGACGTCCACTTGAAAAAGTCTTCATGAACTCTTCAAATGAATCTTACTGCGCATGGATCTTACGAGCACGTGCGTCGTTGGGATCTTCATTATTGTCTCCTGCAAATGGTGCTAGCCGATTGAAGTGCACCACTCTTGATTTGCTCTTGGGGTTGCGTCTGATTTCATAGATTATGTCGTTAAATCTTCTGATGACTTCGTAAGGCCCTTTCCAAGATGTCTGTTATTTTGGAGACAGGCCACGTCACCGTCCTGGGTAATAAAGCCACACAGAGTCTCCTGGTTGAAAACCCCCGTCCTGTGCCTTGACGTCATAGGTCTCTTTCATCCGGTCGCTGTCATTCTGGATGTTTATACGGACTCGGGAGTGGATATCGTCCATCTGACGCCTTGAATTAATAACATTATCTTCACCAGCCAGATCTTCTCCAGGTTTGCAGCCGAACTTTAGGTCGCATGGTAGCCGAAGTTCCCGTCCAAAAATAATTCTTGCTGGAGTCTGTCCGGTTGATTCGTGTACGGATGAGCGGTAGGCAAAAAGGAACAGATGGAGATATTTGTCTCAGTCTCTCTGGTGACTAGAGAAAACTTTGGCCAGGTGTCTGTTGGTGGTCTTATTCATCCGTTCCACCATGCCATCAGACTGCGGATGTAATTCAGTAGTTCTGGTCTTACGAATATGCAATACTTCGCATATCTCTTGGAAAAGTGTGGACTCAAAGTTTCTTGCCTGATCAGAATGGAGTTCCAAGGGTACGCCAGCACGACATATTCAGTTCTTCACTAGGACGTCTGCAATAGTAGCGACCTCTTGATTAAGAAGGGCATACGCTTCCACTCATTTACTAGAATAGTCCATGACGACAACAATGTATTTATTTCCGACGTCTGGTTCAGAAAATGGCCCTGCTACGTCGATGGCTATTCTCTCGAATGGACAACCGACATTATACTGTCGCATCGGAGCTCTTGGTCGTCTCTGCGGTCCGTTGCTTGAAGCGCACGTAGTGCATTTCCTGCACCATTCCCTAACGTCTTCTTTGCAGCTTAGCCAATAAAACCGCTCACGAGCTCTCTGCAGAGTCTTCGTTACCCCAAGGTGTCCTCCACTCACTCCATCATGGAGATGTCTCAAGACCTCCGGAACCCGACCTCTAGGAACGATCAGCTGTTCTCTACTCTTGGTTTCATCCGGATCTTTCAGGACACGCTTCAAGACGCCTTCATCCAGGATTATGGAGTCCCATTGCGCCCAGTATGACTTGACCGTCGGGGAGTATGGTACCACCTCTTGCCATGTCGGTCTTGTTCCTTTCTCCTTCCATTCTTGGATAATTCGTAACTCTGAGTCGCCATCTATGTCCTTTTCTATCTCTTGTGGTCGCCATGCATCGTCAATGACAGTTGTCTGGAATGCTTTTGCTTCAGCCTTAGAACAACGCTAACAATCTTCAGGACATGGTGGTCTTGATAAGGCATCAGCATTCTTATGCGCTGTACCGGCTCGATGTTCAATGTCCAAGTCGTATTCTTGAAGTCTCTCGATCCAACGAGCGACCTGACCCTCAGGATTCTTGAGTTTGAGTAACCATTCTAGAGCAGCGTGGTCAGTTCTTAACAGGAACTTTCTGCCATACAAATATTTGTGAAAATGTCCGATGGACTTGACTACTGCTAGTAATTCCCGTCTTGTGATGCAGTAGTTTCTTTCTGGCTTCGACAAAGCCTTACTGAAGTATCCGATGACTCTTTCTTGACCATCCTGCAATTGGGACAAGACTCCCCCAACTCCGACATCGCTGGAGTATCGGTGCTTGAACTAGGAGTTGCTTCAGTTGCTCAAAGGCGACTGGGCAGTCTTCATCCCAGCTATATCTACGATTTTCTTTTGTCAGTCTGGTTAATGGTTTTGCGATATTGGCGAATCCACAAAAAAATCTTCTGTAATAAGTACAAAGTCCGAGGAAACTACGTAGCTGATGTTTATCCGCAGGCAGTGGCCATTCTTGAATTGTCCTAATTTTCTCTGTATCAACTGCTACGCCTTCTTCGGAGACCACATGTCCCAAATAAATCACCCGTTTTTGAAATAGGTGGCATTTCTTTGGACTAAGTTTCAAACCAGCTTTCTTCAAATGTTGAAATACCTGTTCCAGATTGTTCAAATGGTCTTCAAATGATTTGCCCATCACAATTATATCGTCCAGATACACCAAGCAAGTTTTCCATGATAGTCCTCTGAGTACGGTCTCCATCAGTCACTCGAAAGTCGCAGGAGCATTACATAGGCCGAATGGCATGACCGTAAATTGCCACAATCCTCTGCCGATAGTGAATGCAGTTTTCTCTCGGTCTTTCTCGTCCATCGCTACTTGCCAATACCCACTCCTGAGATCTAAGGTTGAGAAGATCTTTGACCCTGCCAGAGTATCCAAGGTGTCATCAATCCTGGGTAGAGGATAACTGTCCTTCTTAGTGACGTTATTCAGCTGGCGATAGTCGACACAAAGTCATGTAGACCCGTCTCTCTTCTTCACAAGTACTACCGGAGAGGCCCATGGACTGTTCGAGAGTTCAATAATACCGTCCTGCTCCATATCTCGGATGATGGCTTCAGCGTCTTCTCTCTTCGCAATCAGGAGTCGTCGTGGTGCTTGTCGAATTGGCTGTGCATCACCGGTGTCAATTTTGTGAAGGACAATATGCGTTCTTCCTTTTCGCCCCTCACTGGTTTCAAATACCTCTAGGTATCGGCGTATCAGATCTTCTGCTTGTGCACGTTGCCGATTGTTGATTTGTTGTCCTTCGGAAAGTACTGAATTAGATAGTTCTCTCGAAAGTTTGTCGCAGTTGGGTCCTATCTCTACGTCTTGTCCGGTGGTTTTTATAGTTGACACTCTTGCGAGGCGTCCTAAAATAGTACCGGCCTTCAGTTTTACTGCATAATGATTAAGGTTTATTATTCTTACCGGTACTATTTTTCCTGAACTTATAAGAACCTCAGCAACCAAAATCTCCTGCTGAACATTACCGTTTGGTTCTAGCATTGCGACGCTTCCTTCCCGAATCTAACCACCTACCGTAGCTGGTACAATTTCTTCGCATCGCTCAGGAATCGCAAGGTCTTCTGCCAGCATTAAGCAAGCTGAAGAATCTTCTTGATAATGTAGGAATATTGATTTTAATCACGCCGTTTCTCATATCGAATTCGAATCCTTATCTTCTCATTATATCCATCCCAAGGATATAGTCTTCTTCTATGTCAGCTACCAAGATACGGTGTCCAATTTTTGTTCCTCCAATCATCATGACGACGTCAACTTCTCCATGTGTGGTAGCTGAGTCACCTGTCGCTGTTCGAAGTCGCCATTTTGTCCTCATGCACGATTTGTTCGGACGCAGTAAATCAGGTCTTACTATGGTCTTCGTTGCGCCTGTGTCCAACAAAATACTACATGGCTTGTCGTCTATGTATCCATCCACAAATAAGCTATCAAACTGATGACGTAGCGAAGCGATGATTGCAATATTTTGTGGGGCAGGTTTAGGTTGGATCGATATTTGCCCCGACACATCGACCCGATTCAGTTTTCCTGCTTGGAGTTATTCTTGGGCCACGTCTTCAAGGGTTTCTTGCATTGAATTTTTGGATGACCTAGTTCTCCACAGTTCCAACACCAAAGTTGTCTAGAATTGAGATCTTTCACTGGTTCCTGGACCAACCTCTGAACCTATGCTTCCATGCTTTCCGTGGTATCGGAGTCGCAGGTAACCTCTCGCACTCTAGCACTGCTTCTGGACGCCTGCTTTGCCGCTTCGTATTCCAGAGCATGAGCCAATGCTTCCACCAGCTTCTTCGGTTGCGCCAAACGCAGGGCTTGTTGCGTTTCATGGTCTCTGATGCCATCCACAGATATTCTCCCAGCCCAGCTTTCCAAGAAATCATCCGGGCCAGTTGGATATGCAAGTCGAACTAGGCGTGCCTCATCAGCTTCGAACTCCTGTAGACTCTCGCTGGGACGTTGGTATCGGTTCTTGAGCTGCGTGTGATACACTTCCTTCAAGTGTGCATGGCCATATCGCAGCTCCAATCGCTTGACCAATTTTTCATAATTGTTGTCTTCTTCCAGTGGAATAGCCTGAAATATGTTTACCGCATCTCTTTGGAGAGCAACTGTAAGTGCTGAAACTTTCTCAGTATCATTCCAGCCATTAGCCTTAGCAGCGGCTTCAAATTGCCTATGGTAATCAATCCAAGATGTTTGACTATCAAAGGTTGGAGGTTTGACACGCATTTTTGTAGTTGAGTCAAGATTTGGTGCGAATAATTCAATTATCTCAGCGTTTGAAGCTTTTTCCGGAGATGAAACACCAAATTTAAATTTTTCTCTGAAAATCTTCATTTTTTCATCCAATTTTGCATCCAGTTCTTCTTTCGACATTTTACAATCATCTTTAAATACTTCTTCCCATACCTTTAAATTTTCTCTAAATTTTTCCAGTTGCTGTTCAACTTTCTTTGTATTCTCCTTCATCTTCCCATGCAGTTCTTCTCTCAAGTTGCTAGAATTTTCTCCTAATTCTCCTAATTTCTCATTTACAATTTTGGAGTTCTCTAGGAATTTTTCTTCCAATTTTGCTTCTAATAATGTGGAATTTTCTTTTAATTTTGATTCTAAGTCTTCTTTTAAACTTGTAGAATTCTCTTTTGATTTTGATTCTAAATTTGTACCATTTTCTTTTAATTTTGATTCCAAATTTATAGAATTCTCGTTTAATTTTGATTCTAAGTCTTCTTTCAAACTTGTAGAATTCTCTTTCAATTTTGATTCTAAATTTGTACAATTTTCTTTTAATTTTGATTCTAAATTTGCCAAATCGGTTAAAGAAAGTTGAACCTCTAACAAATACGTATCAGGGTCCTCACCGTCTTCCGTCATAGCTTCTCGAAGTCGTTTTATTAAAACTTGTTTGCGGCCACGGGTTTCCAAATCCTGCTCTTCCAATTGATATTTCAACTCTGCGATCTTCGAATCTTTCAACAACTTCGTAGACGCCATTTTCCAATTTTACAAAACAGCAATAAACAAAATACTAAATTGTTTATAACACCCCACACCTGACACCACTGTTATGTTTATTGCTTGACGAAATCAGTTTGTAATCAAATAAAAGTCACTATTTGATAATCTAAATGAAATAAAAGCTTTATTCTTCTTATGTCACTAATAACACTATATTTATATATTAATCACTTAATTCTAATTTGAACAAGGTCACAGATATTTATATTTCACTATTTATATGCACTGTTCACTTTACTTGTGACTGTTCATTGTTACTCACTCTACTACTCTTACTACTGTACTGTACTACTCGTCTTTTGCTTGGCCTTATATAGCGAAATATTGTTTTCTCGACTCTTTCCATTTCTAGAAATCACTAGAGGCTTCCATTGGAAGAAGTGATGTGCTGCAACGTGGTGCGGCGTAAGCGACGACAAGAAGCTTCTCCCCATACTACGTCGTCTTTACAAGCTTCCCCCTCACTCTCGCACGTCACAGTAAGTCATTTCTGACTATCAGGGAATTCCATTATGCCTAATAGGCTTTGATTATTGGATCCATAGCTGATGTTTCCTGAAGACTAGGCTTCTGTTCGGGCTCTACCCACTCCATGATCGGCTTCAATACAGAATCATCTAGCTGAGCCTGTTGTACTCCGTGTATGTATAATACGGATCAATCTTGCTCAAATTCTTTCACTCTGGTGATATTTACGAAACATTCACGTTCTTCTTGTTTGCGGCAATTACTACAATCATCTTCACATGGTCGACAAGACAAGGAATCCGCATTAGCATGAGCTTTTCTAGGTCTGTGACGGATTTAAAAACCATATGCCCGCAGATGTTCCAGCCAACGAGCTATTTGTCCTTTAGGATTTTTGAATGTCATCAGCCACTGCAACGCTAAATGTTCCGATCTCACGATGAATTTACGGCCGTATGTATGCTGTGGAAATTCTCAATTGGTTTGATTGCAGCATAGAGCTCCTTTCTTGTAACGCACCAGTCATTCTGGGCTTTGTGTAGGGTTTTGCTGTAATAGCCAATCACTTTCTCAACGCCGTCTTGTTCTTGAGAGAACAACTTCAATTTCAAAATAACTAGCGTCCGTATCCAAGAAGAATTTGCCCTCTTCGTTTGGATGCGCCAACACTAAAGACATTGTAAGAGCATTCTCCAGTTTTTCGGAAGCTTCTTGGCTCTTACTGTTCCACTCAAATTTTCGTTGATCCTCTGTTAAAGCAAACAGCGGCTTGACAATTAATAAAAAACTCCTAACAAATCGGAAATAATAACTGGTCAATTTCAGAAGGCTTCTCAGTTCATAGATGTTGCTTGTGATCTTCCAAGTTTTCACAGCTTCAATTTTGCCTGGATCTGTTTGTACTTTATCACTGGACAAAACATGTCCCGAATATTTGACTGTCTTCTGAAACAAGTGACATCTCTCCAGGTTTAATTTCTAGTTGGCTTCTTTAAACCGGTGAAACACTTGTCTCAGTCGGGTCGTTTCTTCTTTAAAGTCTCTCCCATGAACTATCACATCATCAAGGTGAACAAGTGCAGTTTTCCATGACAGCCCCTGTAGCACTCTCTTTATTAATCGCTCAAACGTACTTGGAGTATTGCAGAATCCAAAAAGCATGACTGTGAATTGCCTTAGATCCGCACGGGACGTTAATGCTGTCTTTACTTCATCCTTCTCGTTCATTTCATCTTGCCAGTATCCACTCTGCGAGTCGAAGGTAGAAAACCGTTTTGAATTTCTGAAAGCATCGAGGGTGTCATCGATTTTTGGTAGGGGATATGAGAATCTCTTCGTTACTCTATTAAACTCCCGGTAGTCCACCCAAAACCGAGTAGAACCATCTTTCGTCTTTATCAAAACAAACGAAGAGGCCCACGGACTTGTCGATGGTTCAATGACTCCTCTCTTTTACATGTCGGTTACCAGTTCTTGAACTTTGTCAATCCAGGATAACGGTATTCGCCTTGGGGGCTGTTTTATCGGCTGTGCATCTCCAACATCGATTTTATGCTGAACTAGATGTGTGCGCTCAAAATCACTTGAGTTCCTGGCCAAGATATGCTGGTTCTTCAGCAGCAAATCGCGAAGCTTCTTATTCTGTTCTTCCGTTAAGAGAGTGCTGCTTCTGTTGGATAAATCTTGAATTGTGCGACACAGTTCTTTCGAGAATGGAGTCATCTTGATGACTGTTTCTTCTATCTTACGAATCAATTTCACGGCCTCTTATCTACCTAATGGTGCTCCTTTTTCAATACGAACTGGATAATCTGAAACGCTAAGAACTCGAACTACCAGTCGTGAAGATTTTGCTAGGTCTCTGGCTAGTAGAACAGATTCATTCGAGCTTAGAGTCCCGTCAGGTTCAAAGGTATACGTTGTACCTTCTGCAACGTTGTCTAACTCAATTGGAACCACCTTTTCTGAGCGTGAAGGTACCAGGAAATTTTTTCAAGGGACAACATCCGTCATTTCTATTTCCATATATCGACAATGAAAAGGTACTTCTTCTCCATTACCAATTCGTGGGACATCGCCGTTCAAATCCAAGACGCAACCAAGATCTCGCAGGAACTCGATGCCCAAAATACAATCATCCACTGGTTCTGGGCACGTTCTCTCAAAATTTGTGTTACCTTTGCAAAAGCCTCTGGATGTACAATGGTGACATTCGCTCCGGTATCCAGCAGCATCTTGCATGATACATTTTCCACGAAACTTTTGACAGATGGACTACTATCTATTTCAAGTACCTGGAGATCTATGACCTTGGGGCTCTCGATGGGAGATACAGCCGGCCTCTGTCCCCCAAAGGTAGTTAAATGAAGTTTTCCGACGACGTGTTCGTGCCACAATCAACTGTATGCTTGGCACGACAGTCTGCGCGAAGACGGCCCTCCTTGCCACATTTCCAACATCTTATTCTCCTTTTCTGTTCAGGTGAGGTCGGTATAAATCGAGAAGAAAATCGCTCTCGTAGGTAACTTCCTGTATAAGTCGTGGTTCTTTTCACCTCGGGCTTCTCCTCATCGCGCTCAAGCCATCTCACTCTCTTCGTCAGTCTTGACGCCTTCGTAGCCGCCTCAATTTCCAGGGCCTTTGTTAGCGCTTTTCTCACCGTCTTCCGATTCGCTAACCGGACAACTCTCCCAATCCCGTCGTCGCTGATACCGTCCATCAATTGTCTTACTGCTGAAAGCTACGTATTTCTGTGTTGAGCCTCGACAGTTTGCAAAAGCTTTCTGAGCCAGATTCTGCACAGCATACGCAAACGTAGTCAAATCCTCCTCATGCAGTTGTGTGCGGTTTCGTAGTTGTCCATGGAGTAATTCTTTCATGTGCTCCTTCCTGAAGCGTAGTCTCAATTCAGACGTCAGTTTCCCATGATCTAGGCGTTCTTGTTCGGACAGTATCGAGAGTACCGCTCATGCTGTAGTTCGGAGCATTCTAGCCAGTACAACCAGTTTCACACTTCAACCATTATTCTCCGGAATCAGCTCAAATTAGGTAAAATATTCTTTCCATCATACGGCGCTGGTTTCAGGGTGAAATTGGATGTAACTTCTCTTAGTGTGGATGCTGGAGCATTTTCTATCCGTGGGGCTGCGCCATCGCTATTAAGACTGAGGCTCTGTTCTTTCTCGGTGACATTCAAGTCTAATTTTGCTCCTAGATCCTGTTCAATTTGCTCAACTCGACGATTTACTTCAGTGAGTCTCCCGTCAAATTTCTCTTCAATCTCTCGGATTTTTCCTGTTATCATTCCAGTCTGCTCCAAAATCTTCCTCAACTATGTAGCAATTTCCCCTGTTGAATCAGTCAGTTTCTTCTCTATTGCCTCAATATCCTCCATAGATTCGCGTACCTTCTGCTCCATGAATGCCGCCGACATCTTTATAAACTCCATCGTAATCTTCAGTTGATCCTGCATTTCGCTGGTGGCCATGCTTCTCGTCTTGGGCATGTACAACAGTTTCAACTCAATTTCAAACACTTCACAACACTGCAACCCAATCACTCTCCGTCGTCCGGCTCAAAAATATGTTCACTCAATTTTTCGGAATTCCACTCATGACACCAATTTGTCACAAATTTTATTGTGGATAATTCATTGGAACTGGTGACAGTGGGAATATCCACTTCATACACTTGAATGATCACTATTTCGCTCACAGTTACTCGTACTGAATCACTGACTGAATCAATTGTTCTCTTAGCTCACGCCCTTATATACCTAAGCCGACAGTAGGCAAACATTCAATTATCTAACAGTTGTTGCCTAGTAGCCACCGAACATCTAGTGACCATAGTCTGTCAATCATTCCCGACAATTGAACATCGACCTTGTCAATACTAACTAGGGTTACAGTTACAGCGAATTCAAATGAATAATTATGTTACCTAATTACTACAGATATCTTATATTTGTGACAATATGTTCAAAACTATTCTTTTTCAATCACTTATTATGTTTTCAAGGAAAAAATTAATCTCCAGACCCAACTTTTGATAGCAGCATTCCGTACATGCGGTACCTAATAAATTCGATGCTTCGACACTTTTTAAAATGCAATCTATTTTTTCTATCAACTGCAATGTATAAGTTGTTGTACTATTCATTCGTGAATATGGAAAATTTTTTACATAATGGACAGTATAGCTGATAGTTTGATTTCAATATTCCACTTTCAGGTTTCTTTTTTGAGCCAGAAAAATTTATCACGAAAGAATAATATGATCTTCTGTTTGCTAATCTATCAGATCGCTGAGTACACCTTGTACTAAAATATCTAAGTAATAAAATAAAAAACAACAACAATAATCATTCAAAAGTCCCACGTACGGAGAAATTCGAGGAACATGTATGATTATTAACAATATGTATTAATTCAGAGTGAATTGAACTATTGCTAGGAAGTTTTATCTTCTACAATCGCTCCAAAGTCCATGGTACACGAAATTCCACCCCAGACACTGCGAGCGATTGACGATCGACTGGTCGATCGCGATCGACTTGTTGTCCACACCTGCACTACAATAATATCACTTATACCAGAATGATAATGTCAAAATAATAATTCCAACACTTGATTACTGAATAAAGCAGTGGGGACGAGAAGATTATCTAAGGCCACTGATTTCATTTCATGAACGTTTCTTGAATACCGTGAGCTTTAAAGGTAATTCTCTATTGAATTGATAGTGAATGATTGTAGGAAGGGTTAAGTTTCATTTTATGATCATCGTGAATCAATAAAGAAAATCATAAATTAAAACTTAACTTCTACAATCATTAACTCAATACGTGCCAACTCTTCCCAAATGAACAAAAAAAAAAGAATTAATAATGAAAATATGATCTTGAACTGTCAATAAGATATTGCATAAGCAAACTTCAGTTCAAAACACTTCTATGAAACGTCTATAGATCCGGATCTGAGGCCAAGTATTACAGTAATTGCTCACAGCTGATTCAGAATCTAAATTTGGTTTAAGTGTAAAGAAGTGTATCAATATGGTAGTTGGTCCCTTGAACCTTGAGTTTCATGTCATATACAATTTTTCATGCAAACACTATTAGAAGGTCGACTTGAATGGTAGCTTAGCGTATTGAAAATAACAATTTATGACATTGTTATCACTTTCAACACGTTACCATTAGTGACGTGTCTGAAGTGATTCACTTTTAGCACTGATATATAATGCTTACTTAATCTTTATTGTTCTTTATTTTCATCATAGTTTTTTACATACATACCATACCGTTGACGATTTTCACAACTTGGATTTCTCCTCAAAGTACACTAAAAAAACAGTCTCATAATATTTGCTAAAAAACATTTTTATCTTCGTACCATTTCAGAAAACGTCCGTAGGCAATCTCGTATTGTTGCCTCGAATTCGAATGTGATAAATGATGTGAGCAGTGATTTTATTTTGTTCCAAAGGATACATCACTCGGCTGCGCGTCCTGTCCCAAACTTCCTTTGTCACAAAATAAAATGACACTTTCATCACTTATATCATAAATTACTATTGTATTATTGTTCACTTTTAATCCCATTAAGAATAATGTGTTTCTTGAAAACTATGATATGAATAAACACGATTTCCACAATCATACCATCAGACGACGGCCACGTAGGTTTCATTTAGTATTATTCACTTCCATAATTGTCAATGGACTACAACAAAATTTCACCCAATATCATTCTTCATTATTTTTGTACTATATGTGATGAAACAATATAATTCGAAAAACATATACATCATTCTTACTTTCGGTATTCGTCTCTTTTTATGCTAAAGCTCTTTTAAACAAGAAATAAGTAAGACATTCGTATACAAACGGAGAAACTTTCTGTATTTCATAATTCTAGTATGATGCCATGTCTCGCTTATTAGTGAAATTTATGAATATGTATCAAAATATTGCCAGCATAAAATGGAATTCGAATAAAATCAAGCTTAGCTGAGCTTTCATCTGTAATACACTTCAGAAGTTTAATTGAATGCTTAAATTGAACTGGGCTGAAATCTTAGTGCCGACTGTAATATTGAGCTGAAGTCAATAGAGATGGCTTTTTGGCTCCTGTGCTCTGTATGCTGTCACATTTAATAAGAACTCCTATAATACAATTGGAATCCAAGTGGACTATTATGATGCTCTCTTGTAGATCTCAAGAGAATAACTATCCGTAGACATAAGTAATATCACTCTAACATATGAGGTATGCTATCGCACAAATAATTGCTTGATTATATACTAAAAGTAGGGAGCAGATGATCTAGAGAACCATCTCTCACTCCAAAATGTGATTTCAATCTCATTATGAAACTATAATAAAATTTTTGATTCTAGGGTCATTACCAACTTATGAATGGAATTTTGGACCCTAATGGCATACAATTTTTTCCACTGGATAAATGGTACTGGAGGGTTGTCATTTATTATATAGATGGAGAATTAGATGAACTTTTGGTGAATATTTGTGTTGAAGGAGCAGTTGTACCCTATTTTGAAGGAAAGATCAACTAACAATATATTTCAAAATGCACCTTGAGAGTTCCTTTTCTCCCAATTTGTTTATTTGGATTTTGATTTTAATAAGTATATCAGTTGTGAAACTGTGGATTTGCGGGCCTAATTCAGTTGATCAACTCACTTATATCTATCAAATTGACTGAGTTATCGAGTCTACGACTTAATCACTTGATGCCACGTCACTTAGTGCCACTTTCACAAGGACTTTTAATCTAGAAAAGTATTTGTTGCAAGACATGAAGTGAGTCATGTTCCAAATCCCAGATTTACATACCATCATTTCACCATTTTTGTGAACATGGAACCATTGACAATGAACCGAATTCAATCTCCTTCGTGAACGATATTCCATCGAACTTTGCTTGAATAATGAAAGCAATCTGAATTTGTACCAATTTAAATGACCTAATTTCTCATTCGATACTTTATACACATCGGCAGCTAGCAATTGTATCCTAAACTTTGTCACTATTCGGATTTTGTGACTGTTAACTGCGACAATCATCCTATTCAATGAATTACAATTGTTCCATTCCATGATATTTCTGAATCTTCCTAACTAAAAAAATGCAGCAGAGTACTTTATCATGGGAACATTGTGTTTAGACTAGCCACCCTCAGCCTCCGAGGTAGTACTGATTAGTACTGTACTCTACTAAGAAAACAATTATCTTCATCGTCAAACACGAAAAAAAATGAAAACAGTGCATCGCCATATATATATATATATATATATATATATATATATATATATATATATATATATATATATATATATATATATATATATATATATATATATATATATATATATATATATATATATATATATATATACATATATATATATATATATATATATATATATATATATATATATATATATATATATATATATATATATATATATATATATAGTAGAAGGGTAGTAACAACCGACTAGTTGAAAGATAAAAATTGCAAAAATTGCAGTTTAACGGTGTAACGGTTGTGATTGGGCACAATTTCAATAAATTTTGAAACTTGTAGTGGTAGTAATTTAATTCAAATTCCAATATTTCGTGTACAGATTTGACACTTCTTTAGGGAAAGCTACAAAATGGCGCTTATTAATATCACAAAGTCAATTTGGAAAAAATATACAATTTTTTACTTACAATTGGTATACTGATATTAAGCATAACAACGTTTTTGAAACAGAAAGAATCTTCATGAATTTCTGAAAAGTAAATGTGTAGACCGAGACATAGTCCAAGATTAAAATATTATTCTAAGAAAGTTTAAGAGTAAAAATTTTTCAGATGTTCGATCACATTTTTACTTGATTGCACTGGCAAACAGAATACCACAGCCCAGCTGCGAACGACATATCGACATGCGCGTGAGGCATTCACGAGACTAGAACCAGCGGGAAATTTGAATTTATTAATATTATTTTTTAGATTGTAAAAGCCACGAGTAAATTGTGCTCAGGTTTTGCGTATCTGTTTTAGCATTAATTGCTGTGTCAGAATACTTCTTGATATAGTACATTTCTAAAAAAAGCCGTTTGTTATAATTACTTTCGCGGCCAAGAATAACTGTGTTATCGTAGTCTACAAGATGTTTAGTTTTTTTGACATGGGTTGCAAGAGCGCATTTTTTCAAATTCGATTTCTCGTCGCTTCTGTGCTGTGTTATTCTATTTCTCAGTTTCTGTGAGGTCTGTCCTATGTATACCTTAGCACAACCACCGCAAGGAATTTTGTAAATTATATTTGATAGTTGAAAAATATCTAGTTTGTCTTTAAGTTTCGAAAAGACAGAGTTGACAGTTTTCAGATTCCTTTTAGCAAAAATTAGATGTTCTTCGTCGCTAAAAATGTTTGTCAGTCTATTTGTAAGTTCGCTAATGTTAGGAATTGAAATATATACTTTTTTTTTAACTACACTGTTGTTTTCATTCACGTTAATATTGTTATGTTCGTCGTTAGTCTCGATGGGAGTTCGTGAACTAAAAAGTAGTGTTCGTAATAATTTTATTGGATATGAGTTTTGTACTAGTACTTTTTCCAACCTTTTCAATGCTTGTAGCCGTAGAGTAGGGTGACATATTTTTTCTATTCTATTTTTCATTCCTAGGACCAGATTGATTTTCACTTTCGATGTGTGATAAGAGAAGTAATGAATGTATCTACCAGAGTTCGATGGCTTTTGATACCAGTCCAAAATAATTGTTTGGTTAGGTGTTCTGATAACTTTCGTATCCAGAAAGGGCACGCTGTTATTTTGCTCTGTTTCGATGGTAAATTGTATATTTTCGTTGTAAGCGTTGAATACATTCAGAATCTCCACTTGTTTGTCACTGGGAATTGCTGTGATTAAGTCATCCACATATTTTTTGATGAAAGGTAGCTCAAATGAAAGGCTGGAAATGCACTGATCCAACACCCAGTCCATAACTAATCGTGCTAGAGCAGGGCTCACGATACTACCCATCGGGCTACCGAAAATTTGTCTATAATATTGTTTGTTATAGCAGAAGGTATTATTATTGGAAATGAATTGAATAATATGTAAAAACTCCTCTCTTGGTATGAGAGTATGTTGCGAGATGTCATCCCACTTTTCATTTAATACTTGTATTACTAATTCTAGTGGAATGTTTGTAAACAGGCTTACTACATCTAGACTGACAAGCATGTAGCCTTCAGGAAGTTGGAAGTTTTGTATGAAGTCTGAAAACTGAAAACTATCCTTGACGAAATATATATTGTCATCGTCACTCGAAAGAGATAAAATTCTAGCCACTAAACCACATAAAGAAGAAGTTGGTGAGCCAACGGATGAAATGATTGGCCTGAGTGCCAGTTCAGGTTTATGAATCTTAGGTAGGCCGTAAAATTGAGCAGAGACACAATTATAAGTTGTTAATATTTTTGCTTGATCATCCGGTATATATTTATCAGTTTTTAATTTCTTTATGATATTGTTACTTTTTGTTTGAATAGTATTTGACCGATCAGTTTTAATTTTTATATAATACTTCTCATCATCAAGAGCAGACAGACATAAATCATCATAATGTGTTTTGTTCATTGCTACAGTAACATTCCCTTTGTCAGATCTGAGAATACAGATTTCATTGTTATTTTTTAAAAATTCTTTGCTTCTATCAAATAATTCGTGACATAAATTATGTTTGATATTATCTTTGTTAATATAATTAGATATTACATTAGTGGCCTTCGCTCTCAAGATGTTGTGATCTGAATTACAACCCTTGATAGCGGATTCCACATCAGCTATAATTTCTTCAGGTTTAATGTCAGCTTTAGATGGTTCGATACTAAATTTTGGTCCTAGAGACAGTAATTTCTCTACGTCTTCCGGAATGTTTGTATTTGACAAATTTTTGAACCATTTTTCTTGTGTTTTCAATTGATTTTCTTTTTCTAAGTTAAGTAAATTATTAAATTTGGTTCGATTTTCTGATTTGATCTTATTGAAAACAACATTATAACTTTTTGTCTGCCTTCTCTTAAATTCATCAAAAATATGAATAGAAAAATTATTGTTAGTTAGTAAATCAAAAGTGATAGAATCTAAATCTTTCTCGAGCGTGCGTATGACGTCATTAGTTATTTTTATTTCTAATTTAAGAATTTTATCTTTCAACCTTTTATTGAAATTAAGCAGTTGATTTCCTGGTCTTGTTGTTTCCGATGTTAGCAAGGAGTGTATGCCTTTCACACCTCCTGTGATGTGCTTCGGTATAATGTCTTGTCTTTTGCATTGGAGAAGGAATATTTTTCTGTTTCTGAACGATGCCAGCTTGATGTTGGTGGAAGCCCATTTTTTTAAAGATCTTGAGCAAGAATGACCCCATTCTTGTGTGATGCGTTGGTAAAAACCCATACCTGGAAGATTATAGTAGAAGGGTAGTAACAACCGACTAGTTGAAAGATAAAAATTGCAAAAATTGCAGTTTAACGGTGTAACGGTTGTGATTGGGCACAATTTCAATAAATTTTGAAACTTGTAGTGGTAGTAATTTAATTCAAATTCCAATATTTCGTGTACAGATTTGACACTTCTTAAGGGAAAGCTACAAAATGGCGCTTATTAATATCACAAAGTCAATTTGGAAAAAATATACAATTTTTTACTTACAATTGGTATACTGATATTAAGCATAACAACGTTTTTGAAACAGAAAGAATCTTCATGAATTTCTGACAAGTAAATGTGTAGACCGAGACATAGTCCAAGATTAGAATATTATTTTAAGAAAGTTTAAGAGTAAAAATTTTTCAGATGTTCGATCACATTCTGTTTGCCAGTGCAATCAAGTAAAAATGTGATCGAACATCTGAAAAATTTTTACTCTTAAACTTTCTTAAAATAATATTTCAATCTTGGACTATGTCTCGGTCTACACATTTACTTGTCAGAAATTCATGAAGATTCTTTCTGTTTCAAAAACGTTGTTATGCTTAATATCAGTATACCAATTGTAAGTAAAAAATTGTATATTTTTTCCAAATTGACTTTGTGATATTAATAAGCGCCATTTTGTAGCTTTCCCTGAAGAAGTGTCAAATCTGTACACGAAATATTGGAATTTGAATTAAATTACTACCACTACAAGTTTCAAAATTCATTGAAATTGTGCCCAATCACAACCGTTACACCGTTAAACTGCAATTTTTGCAATTTTTATCTTTCAACTAGTCGGTTGTTACTACCCTTCTACTATAATCTTCCAGGTATGGGTTTTTACCAACGCATCACACAAGAATGGGGTCATTCTTGCTCAAGATCTTTAAAAAAATGGGCTTCCACCAACATCAAGCTGGCATCGTTCAGAAACAGAAAAATATTCCTTCTCCAATGCAAAAGACAAGACATTATACCGAAGCACATCACAGGAGGTGTGAAAGGCATACACTCCTTGCTAACATCGGAAACAACAAGACCAGGAAATCAACTGCTTAATTTCAATAAAAGGTTGAAAGATAAAATTCTTAAATTAGAAATAAAAATAACTAATGACGTCATACGCACGCTCGAGAAAGATTTAGATTCTATCACTTTTGATTTACTAACTAACAATAATTTTTCTATTCATATTTTCGATGAATTTAAGAGAAGGCAGACAAAAAGTTATAATGTTGTTTTCAATAAGATCAAATCAGAAAATCGAACCAAATTTAATAATTTACTTAACTTAGAAAAAGAAAATCAATTGAAAACACAAGAAAAATGGTTCAAAAATTTGTCAAATACAAACATTCCGGAAGACGTAGAGAAATTACTGTCTCTAGGACCAAAATTTAGTATCGAACCATCTAAAGCTGACATTAAACCTGGAGAAATTATAGCTGATGTGGAATCCGCTATCAAGGGTTGTAATTCAGATCACAACATCTTGAGAGCGAAGGCCACTAATGTAATAACTAATTATATTAACAAAGATAATATCAAACATAATTTATGTCACGAATTATTTGATAGAAGCAAAGAATTTTTAAAAAATAACAATGAAATCTGTATTCTCAGATCTGACAAAGGGAATGTTACTGTAGCAATGAACAAAACACATTATGATGATTTATGTCTGTCTGCTCTTGATGATGAGAAGTATTATATAAAAATTAAAACTGATCGGTCAAATACTATTCAAACAAAAAGTAACAATATCATAAAGAAATTAAAAACTGATAAATATATACCGGATGATCAAGCAAAAATATTAACAACTTATAATTGTGTCTCTGCTCAATTTTACGGCCTACCTAAAATTCATAAACCTGAACTGGCACTCAGGCCAATCATTTCATCCGTTGGCTCACCAACTTCTTCTTTATGTGGTTTAGTGGCTAGAATTTTATCTCTTTCGAGTGACGATGACAATATATATTTCGTCAAGGATAGTTTTCAGTTTTCAGACTTCATACAAAACTTCCAACTTCCTGAAGGCTACATGCTTGTCAGTCTAGATGTAGTAAGCCTGTTTACAAACATTCCACTAGAATTAGTAATACAAGTATCAAATGAAAAGTGGGATGACATCTCGCAACATACTCTCATACCAAGAGAGGAGTTTTTACATATTATTCAATTCATTTCCAATAATAATACCTTCTGCTATAACAAACAATATTATAGACAAATTTTCGGTAGCCCGATGGGTAGTATCGTGAGCCCTGCTCTAGCACGATTAGTTATGGACTGGGTGTTGGATCAGTGCATTTCCAGCCTTTCATTTGAGCTACCTTTCATCAAAAAATATGTGGATGACTTAATCACAGCAATTCCCAGTGACAAACAAGTGGAGATTCTGAATGTATTCAACGCTTACAACGAAAATATACAATTTACCATCGAAACAGAGCAAAATAACAGCGTGCCCTTTCTGGATACGAAAGTTATCAGAACACCTAACCAAACAATTATTTTGGACTGGTATCAAAAGCCATCGAACTCTGGTAGATACATTCATTACTTCTCTTATCACACAACGAAAGTGAAAATCAATCTAGTCCTGGGAATGAAAAATAGAATAGAAAAAATATGTCACCCTACTCTACGGCTACAAGCATTGAAAAGGTTGGAAAAAGTACTAGTACAAAACTCATATCCAATAAAATTATTACGAACACTACTTTTTAGTTCACGAACTCCCATCGAGACTAACGACGAACATAACAATATTAACGTGAATGAAAACAACAGTGTAGTTAAAAAAAAAGTATATATTTCAATTCCTAACATTAGCGAACTTACAAATAGACTGACAAACATTTTTAGCGACGAAGAACATCTAATTTTTGCTAAAAGGAATCTGAAAACTGTCAACTCTGTCTTTTCGAAACTTAAAGACAAACTAGATATTTTTCAACTATCAAATATAATTTACAAAATTCCTTGCGGTGGTTGTGCTAAGGTATACATAGGACAGACCTCACAGAAACTGAGAAATAGAATAACACAGCACAGAAGCGACGAGAAATCGAATTTGAAAAAATGCGCTCTTGCAACCCATGTCAAAAAAACTAAACATCTTGTAGACTACGATAATACAGTTATTCTTGGCCGCGAAAGTAATTATAACAAACGGCTTTTTTTAGAAATGTACTATATCAAGAAGTATTCTGACACAGCAATTAATGCTAAAACAGATACGCAAAACCTGAGCACAATTTACTCGTGGCTTTTACAATCTAAAAAATAATATTAATAAATTCAAATTTCCCGCTGGTTCTAGTCTCGTGGATGCCTCACGCGCATGTCGATATGTCGTTCGCAGCTGGGCTGTGGTATTCTGTTTGCCAGTGCAATCAAGTAAAAATGTGATCGAACATCTGAAAAATTTTTACTCTTAAACTTTCTTAAAATAATATTTTAATCTTGGACTATGTCTCGGTCTACACATTTACTTGTCAGAAATTCATGAAGATTCTTTCTGTTTCAAAATCGTTGTTATGCTTAATATCAGTATACCAATTGTAAGTAAAAAATTGTATATTTTTTCCAAATTGACTTGTGATATTAATAAGCGCCATTTTGTAGCTTTCCCTGAAGAAGTGTCAAATCTGTACACGAAATATTGGAATTTGAATTAAATTACTACCACTACAAGTTTCAAAATTTATTGAAATTGTGCCCAATCACAACCGTTACACCGTTAAACTGCAATTTTTGCAATTTTTATCTATATATATATATATATATATATATATATATATATATATATATATATATATATATAGTTCGTATGGTAACCGCATTTTTCATGCGTGCGAGCGTGCGTGCGTAACTCGCAAATCTCGAAACTGGTTGAACATATAATGATGAAATTTTGTACTTTAGACTGGTACAGGATCTAGTTGTGCACCTCGCATTATGGTTCCAATCGTCTGTACCGAAAGTGCACTTTACTTGAAACTTTTTTCGAGTTTTTCTTGTAAATCCAGAATGATCAACCGTAGGATGATGAGATTCAGTATTTGAACTTGATGTTGTATCAGAATGGTCATCTGCCATTCTTGCATGAATCGGCCAGGCCAGAAGGACACTTTCCTTGAGACTTTTTTATAATTCCTTCCATAAATCTAGAATTATCAGCCATAGCATATTGAAATTCAGTGTTTGAACTTGTTGTAGCATCAAAATGGCTATCTACTATTTTTGTATCAATCGGTTAAGCCGGAAGTGCAGTTTATGAGTATAACAGACATTCAGAATTCACCGTATAAAACAATCAGTTCAATTGAAATGATAAGGTAGGCAATGATAATCTGTTGTGAATTTTTCAATTTGGTGGGCATTAGAATATTTTTCCCCAAATTCCATTTCGTGAGCATGACAAAGGCGACAAAATTGGATCAGAACATGCTTTTTCATACAAATTGAAAATTAATTTTCATTATGTTGGTCACACGGTCCAGCTTTAATTTTAGCATTATTGAACTTCAAATATACATACTTATCAAACCTATCGGAGGCATAAAAACAAAATTAGGCTCTGAAATCTACGACTATCTGACGGTCTAGAAGTACAAGGAAATATTGTGAAACCGACAAAATTCACATATCGAGACTCTGATGGATATATCCGTTTTGAGAATCCCTGAATCCATTCTGACTATTTTTTGCTTGATGTCGGTATAGACGTATGTATGTGTATGTGCGTCACTCGCAAATCTCAGAATTTGTCAAACGTATAATGCTGAAATTTTGTATAAAAGACTTGTATAGGATCTTGGATCTTGATGTGCACCTTGCATTATGTTGCGATCGTCTGTACTGGAAGTGCACTTCACCTGATACTTCTTTAGAATTTCTCGCATAAATCTAGAGTGTTTAGCTGTGGGATACTGGAATACAGTATTCAAAATTGCTGTGGGATACTGGAATACAGTATTTAAAATTGCTGTAGCATCCAATTGATCATCTCCTATTTTCGTCTCAATCGACCAAGCTAAGTCGCAGAGTATTGAGATTTAGTATTAAGCACTTTTATGGCATCTAGTTGTACACCTTACATTAGGATTGTGATCGGCTAAGCCGGGAGTGTGATTCACTTGAAACAATTTTTAATTCTCCGCATAAATCCAAGACGATTAAACGTAGAATATTAGAATACAGTTTACAAGATGATAGTACTGCCTAGAATCTAGATTCTAATACGCTATTTTCATTGAGATCTACTGAGTCGAAAGTGCACTATGTATACTTGACGATCTAGGAATTTTGCTCATAAATTCAGAATTGTTAGCCGTAGAATCCTGGAAATTGGCATTTAGGAATGTTGTGACATGAGAATGATGACATACGGTTTCCATAGCAACCAACCAGTCGTGGAATGATGAGATGTTGTGTTTGATTATATATATCCAATGATGTACAAGAAAGTCATGTGATTCACATCAGATTTTTTGCTTTTATTTTAGTGTGCTTATTACTCAAAATTTTGGTCAATTGAGGCGTAAGGTCTGATATGTAGAGAGTTGTAGCATACTTTATTCTTTGGTTAGTTTGATTCCCATCAATCACAAATTTTCGAAATTTTCTCGGTGTTCGTACATCAAATAGAAGGCTGTTTACAAGTTCCTTGTGAACCAACACATCCCTGAGCCTGAGGAGATTCAGCTGGTGGAAGTCAGGATGCGAAATACGTAGTATTCTCAAATTTAATCTCAATATCACATTCCCTCCGAGAGAGCCCTAGCAAGTTATGATTGATGAGAATCAGACTAACCAAAGAATGAAGCATGCTACGCTTTCCTACATATCAGACCTCACGCTCCAATTAATCAATTAAATGTAAATATATATCATCATCATCTTCACTGGCGCAACAGCCCTTGTAAGGGCCTGGGTCTTTCTAATCGGTATCACCGAACCGCGGTATAACACCGCCGTACTGCCGATCAGAATTTCGTGCCATTGGTTCATATTTTGAGGTGTATAGGTTGGCAACCTGTAGCACCCGAGTGTGTTGATGCAAGTAGCTGCATTTTTCATTTTCACGACAAATCACACATTGTCGGTGAGTGGATTCGAACCTGCGACCTCTTGGTCGAGTGAAGTCACATATATATATATATATATATATATATATATATATATATATATATATATATATATATATATATATATATATATATAGGATTTATCGCGACCGCAATTAGTTAAGGAGACAGAATTTTTGTAGGCGTAGAGCAGTCTTGTGTTTTTGGCCCAAATAAAAGATTTCTCTTTTAAGACTGCTCTACGCCTACAGAAATTCTGTCTCCTCAACTAATTGCAGTCGCGATTGATCCTATATATATATATATATATATATATATATATATATATATATATATATATATATATATATATATATATATATATATATATATATATATATATATATATATATATATATATATATATATATATACCTATACATGCTGTGACTTCACTCGACCAAGAGGTCGCAGGTTCAAATCCACTCACCGACAATGTGTGATTTGTCGTGAAAATGAAAAATGCAGCTACTTGCATCAACACACTCGGGTGCTACAGGTTGCCAACCTATACACCTCAAAATATGAACCAATGGCACGAAATTCTGATCGGCAGTACGGCGGTGTTATACCGCGGTTCGGTGATACCGATTAGAAAGACCCAGGCCCTTACAAGGGCTGTTGCGCCAGTGAAGATGATGATGATATATATTTACATTTAATTGATTAATTGGAGCGTGAGGTCTGATATGTAGGAAAGCGTAGCATGCTTCATTCTTTGGTTAGTCTGATTCTCATCAATCATAACTTGCTAGGGCTCTCTCGGAGGGAATGTGATATTGAGATTAAATTTGAGAATACTACGTATTTCGCATCCTGACTTCCACCAGCTGAATCTCCTCAGGCTCAGGGATGTGTTGGTTCACAAGGAACTTGTAAACAGCCTTCTATTTGATGTACGAACACCGAGAAAATTTCGAAAATTTGTGATTGATGGGAATCAAACTAACCAAAGAATAAAGTATGCTACAACTCTCTACATATCAGACCTTACGCCTCAATTGACCAAAATTTTGAGTAATAAGCACACTAAAATAAAAGCAAAAAATCTGATGTGAATCACATGACTTTCTTGTACATCATTGGATATATATAATCAAACACAACATCTCATCATTCCACGACTGGTTGGTTGCTATGGAGACCGTATGTCATCATTCTCATGTCACAACATTCCTAAATGCCAATTTCCAGGATTCTACGGCTAACAATTCTGAATTTATGAGCAAAATTCCTAGATCGTCAAGTATACATAGTGCACTTTCGACTCAGTAGATCTCAATGAAAATAGCGTATTAGAATCTAGATTCTAGGCAGTACTATCATCTTGTAAACTGTATTCTAATATTCTACGTTTAATCGTCTTGGATTTATGCGGAGAATTAAAAATTGTTTCAAGTGAATCACACTCCCGGCTTAGCCGATCACAATCCTAATGTAAGGTGTACAACTAGATGCCATAAAAGTGCTTAATACTAAATCTCAATACTCTGCGACTTAGCTTGGTCGATTGAGACGAAAATAGGAGATGATCAATTGGATGCTACAGCAATTTTAAATACTGTATTCCAGTATCCCACAGCAATTTTGAATACTGTATTCCAGTATCCCACAGCTAAACACTCTAGATTTATGCGAGAAATTCTAAAGAAGTATCAGGTGAAGTGCACTTCCAGTACAGACGATCGCAACATAATGCAAGGTGCACATCAAGATCCAAGATCCTATACAAGTCTTTTATACAAAATTTCAGCATTATACGTTTGACAAATTCTGAGATTTGCGAGTGACGCACATACACATACATACGTCTATACCGACATCAAGCAAAAAATAGTCAGAATGGATTCAGGGATTCTCAAAACGGATATATCCATCAGAGTCTCGATATGTGAATTTTGTCGGTTTCACAATATTTCCTTGTACTTCTAGACCGTCAGATAGTCGTAGATTTCAGAGCCTAATTTTGTTTTTATGCCTCCGATAGGTTTGATAAGTATGTATATTTGAAGTTCAATAATGCTAAAATTAAAGCTGGACCGTGTGACCAACATAATGAAAATTAATTTTCAATTTGTATGAAAAAGCATGTTCTGATCCAATTTTGTCGCCTTTGTCATGCTCACGAAATGGAATTTGGGGAAAAATATTCTAATGCCAACCAAATTGAAAAATTCACAACAGATTATCATTGCTCACCTTATCATTTCAATTGAACTGATTGTTTTATACGGTGAATTCTGAATGTCTGTTATACTCATAAACTGCACTTCCGGCTTGGCCGATTGATACAAAAATAGTAGATAGCCATTTTGATGCTACAAGTTCAAACACTGAATTTCAATATGCTATGGCTGATAATTCTAGATTTATGGAAGGAATTATAAAAAAGTCTCAAGGAAAGTGTCCTTCTGGCCTGGCCGATTCATGCAAGAATGGCAGATGACCATTCTGATACAACATCAAGTTCAAATACTGAATTTCATCATCCTACGGTTGATCATTCTGGATTTACAAGAAAAACTTGAAAAAAGCTTCAAGTAAAGTGCACTTTTGGTACAGACGATTGGAACCATAATGCGAGGTGCACAACTAGATCCTGTACCAGTCTAAAGTACAAAATTTCATCATTATACGTTCAACCAGTTTCGAGATTTGCGAGTTACGCACGCACGCTCGCACGCACGAACATCAAGCTAAAAATAGTCAGAATGAATTCAGGGATACTCAAAACAGATATTTTCATCAAAATCTCGATAGGTGAATTTTTCTGGTTCCACAATACTCCCTTATACTTAGTACAAGTAAGTAAATATTGTAAATCCATGAAGTCAATTTTCATCTAGTTAAAAGATCCTGCACCCATTGACAAGAAATCTAATATAATCTACAAAATTCCTTGTTAGAACTGCGGCAAGTGATACATAGGGCAAACTTGTCAGCAGCTCAAGAACAGAATAACCGCACACAAAAATAATGCACGTCTGAAATCCAACGCAACAGCTGTTGCTATACATCAGAATACTACTAAACACGAGATAGACTGTGATAATGCTATATTTATGGCAGTGGGAAGGATTGAAAAAAGCGTTTGTTTTTAGAAATAGGACATATCAGAACAACTGAATAAAATTAATTAAGATAACTAAAAATTTAATGATCTATACCTAAAATGATGAAGACTTTTGGTTAGAGACGCGAAACGTCAAAAATAAAATTGAATATACAGAATTAAAACCAAAAAAGTCTATTTATTTTTGTATCATTTTTTCTGATGGAGACTTTCGGTTAGAGAGTCGAAACGTCGAAAATAAAATTAAATATACAGAATTGAAACCAAAAAAGTCTATTTAACCAAAACTTTAATAATTTCGATTTCTCACAATTTGCTCTATTCAAGTTCATGGTGTCCTGGATTCCCTTGAACTAGTGCTAATTCATCAGATTTCTATCTTGTTTTTGGCTATTTCTAGGGATATTACTCTTGATTCTGGTTTTATTATAATTCATTTCTCATTGGTTATAAGAACTATGTAATTTTCAAAATTATTAATTCTTGCAATCGGTAATCAATTTTCTCTTTTCAAGTATTCATAATGTAAGGCTGATTCAAAGTTTAAGTTTGAAAATCTCAATTTTTAACGGTAGAAATTTCCATAAAAATGTGGTATTGCTGACAGTGAGTGGAAATATAAATATTGATATGAATATAAATATATATATATATATATATATATATATATATATATATATATATATATTTTAACAAATTTAGGTTTATAAATCAGTCATTTCGGCTTTACCGGTGCTTAGAATTATTGTGGGAATATCTTACCTCAAGAAATAGAAGCGAGTATATTTGTTGTACAGAAAACTGCTAGCACTTTCTAGCGTTCTTCTAGAAACGCCTGGACGTTGCGGGAAGAACGTAGTGGGGAGAGATCCGAGGTAAGTATATATATGCAACTGACAGTGAGTAGGATTATTGATTTTTGGCTCAGTGACCTTATGCTATAAATTTAAATGAATTGTGTTATTTAAAATTAATCAACATTGACATAAATAATTGAAGTTGAGTTATAGTGTAGTGTATAATAATAATAGTGTAATATAGTAAGATTAGAATCAAGTTATTGGAAAAAAATTGTGTTAGTTATTTAATTTATTATTTTAATGAATCATAAAAATAAATAGTGGCGTTTAAAAACTTTTGCTCCCTAAATTGAAATAAGTAACGTTACAATTGGTGATCAGGTGTGAAGTTTTGAATTAAAATAAATAAAATGGCGTCAAAGACAGTGAAATTGAGTGAATTGTGGTTGATCTCAAGAATGAGCTAGAAAAACGAGAATTGGAGACAACAGGAACCAAGACCGTCCTCCAACAACGTCTCCTACAAGCTTTGGTAAATGCTGGTGAGAATCCTAATGAATTTATTCTGTGTGGCATATTCGATTTCGAGAAAATTGAAGAAAAGGTGATGGAAAATTCTAGACAATTAGAGAAAAAATTAACTGAAAATTGTAGAACACTGACAGAAAACTCTAGAATGCTAGAAGAAAAATTGACCGAGATTACAGAAAATTCTAGAAAATTAGAGGAGAAATTTACAGAACATTCCAGAACATTAGAAGACAAATTAACTGAAAATTGTAGAACATTGAAAGAAGATTTGCTACAAAACTCTAGAAGGTTAGAAGACAAATCAATTGAAAATTGTAGAGCACTGAAAGAAGAGTTGCTAGAAGACTCCAGAACCTTGGAACAAAGAATGGAAAATCATAAAAAGAAAATACAGGAATTAGGAGAAAATTTCTCAAAGATGACTTCATCACCGATATCAGAATCTGTTGCATGTGAAGCGGGCAATGTAAGGACAATAAAAGAAGAGAATAATGCCAAGATCCACATTAAGATACCGGAATTTGATGGGAAGACATCGTGGCCGATTTCCCTTAAGCAATTCGAAGCTGTTGTGAAGGCGGATGGATGGCCATCTGCAGATAAGACCACAGTATTGACCGTTTCGTTGCGGGGAGAAGCTATGAATGTTCTTCAAACATTAGAAGAAGACGAACAAGGTGACTATGACCAAATGATCAAGCGGCTGGAGATGCGCTATGGTAACGCGCACCTTGAATAGGTGTATCAGACGCAACTGAGAAACCGATGCCAGAAATCGCAAGAAACTCTTCAAGAATTTGAAGCTGACACTGCTCGTTTAGTTCATCCCGCTCACCCTACCGCCCCCGATAGCGTTTTGGAGGGCTTAGCCACTCAAGCATTCATTTTTGTGTTTCAAGATCGTGAAATACAGCAGGCACTACAGATATATCGTCCGAAGTCCTTAGTTGAGGCATTATCGAATGCGTTAGAGCATAAAGCAGCAAAACAAGCATCGCATGGACAATCTAGAGCTAGACAAATGGGTACCGATAAACATGATGAAGTTGAAGATTTGGAAACTTGCTTGAAAGAGAAATTGCGGCGTATCATCGACTCCAAAATTACAGCAGAAAAAGACAACTACGCTGCTGGAACTGTGGAGAATTGGGTTATCCGCAGAGGCTGTGTAAGAATCAAAACCAAGGAAGCAGAAGAAGAAGAGTCGGAAAACTAAGTCAGGTTGATGCGGAGGGGTCATCGTCGACCCGTAATTCAGTAGTCTCACAATCCATCGATCACGTCGCTTTGCTGTATCATCAAGCCAACAGCATCCTCGTGGATGGATTCATCAATGGAAGACTCTATAAAATGCTGTTGGATACGGGTGCGACGAAAACAATAATAAGATCTGATTTGGCAAAAGGAATCTCTGCATCGTTACACCCAACACAATGGCGATTACGTACTGCAACTGGTGAACTAGCTACTACTTCTGGAGAATTAGACTGATTTTAAGGATATGATACGATTCAAACGATGAGAAATACAATTAATATGTTTATATTCCACTCATGTACTCAAGCCTCACTGTTCATATTATATTAGGGCAAAATATAGATTATAGATGTAAAATTCGTAATAAGTTGATGAGAACCATGTATGAACAATATACATTCTATACCTAAAGAATTTTTCTTTCCTTTATAAACACAATGAAAACATATAACATGAAAGAAGAATATTGAACGGTATTTGAGAAGGTTTAATTATTTGATTAGGCGATTCAATAACTCTCTGACACGAAAAAGTCTAAATCTTGTGTCTCATAAGTTATACATTTCATGGATGTGTGTATTCTTGTAACAAGAAGTTATAAATTTTCCGAAGTGAGAGACCTTGCGATTTCGATATGAGTCATTTTTAAATTCATCAAACTCGGACTTCACCGGAAAAATTTCAGCTGGCCACATAATTCATTGCCTGCATAAAATAGTGTCATCTTGAAACCTATATTGACTAACCGTTTTGGTCACAGTTATTTATTTGAACTCAAGCTGTACCCCGATTATTTGTATTTCTTCTTGTTGGACGAGAAATTTTGCCTAGCAGATAAATGATAGTGACGACATGTTTGAAGAAAATAGTATATTCTGTAACAAGTATTGGAGTGACCCTAATTCCACACGAGCGAGAGGCTTGTAATCCGAGCCAAGGACGAAGATTACGGTTCGCAAGTGTGGAATACGCCGTTCCAATACATGTTGTAGACTACTTTCTTGATTAAGGTCCTGGAAACTTACCAATACTCCAGAAAAAGCTCTGAAAATCATGGAATGTCAAGCGCAAAACTAGAAAAGGATATCTGAATTGTTGAGACGTAGCCACAGTTACCAAAAGTAACAGCTTCTCATTCGTCGAGGTGATTCTACACGGTAAAAGAATATTATTCCCACACGACGTGACGTGTGGAATGTTATCTCTTCTTACATAATTTTTGGTTACAGAATATGCGAATACCAGAACAGTATTGGAGAAAATTATTCCTCTCATGCAACAAAAAGAAATCCTATCTGGGCATCACTTGTACACCTTTTGACTGAATTAGAAATACTTGACACTAATATTCACATCAGGCAAAATTGACTGCAATCAAAATTTGAGGGGTTCATTTGAATGTTATAATCCATTAAAACGCTGTAGCAGTGTCAAATACTGAATTTCCTCATCTCACGGCCAATATTTCTGAATTTATGCAAAAAATTCAAAAAGAATGTGCAATAAAGCTTATTTTAGGCTCAGTTGATTGTTCTAAGAATATAAAGTTGTCATTCGGATGATAAAATCACTTTAAATACTGAATTTTATGACTCTACAACTGATCGTTCTAGATTTATGCAAAAAAACTGTCTGGTGAACTGCACTTTTGGCCCAGCTGATTACAATCATAATACAACTAGATGTTATAGGAGTGCTTAATACGAAATTTCAGTATTCTACAGCTATCGTTTTGAATTCATGCAAGAAACTCGAAATAGCTATGCAAAGAAGGAAAATAGGAGTTTGTGCAAATGAGTGAAAATCAGTTCTTAGAAATCAAGTGTATATATCAATACATGATTTCCATTAGTTCATCACGAGTCTATGTTCTCTCATCTATATTCTGTTTCCATATAGTATAAATATTTGGTCCTAATTTCTTGAGAGACAGGAGCTCATTGAATGTATTTTTTTATTCGAATGACCTCGTACGTATTACATACTTGAAAACAGTATGAGTCAAGACAGGGAGTACAAAACTGTGATAGACATATTAGAAAGCAACTGCTTGTTCATAGATTTTGCGCTTATTATAATTTGTTGTCCTATACAATCACAGCTACGTATCTCTTGCATTGGAATTCATCAGGAACGAGGACGTAGGTGAAATATAGAAGAATATTTCTTAAGATCTGATGGACGAATACTCTCATCTGCCAAATTGAGCTAGAACGAAATTTCATGCTATCAATCATAAACTTTGAGGAAGCGACTCTAGTATAAATACTTCGTTTTCATGTGAATAAATCCAATTCTGTTCTATCGAAACGACTGTGTGGTTGTGTATATCTTGTTGTATTCAAATAAAGTAATATTTGTTAAAGAATACTAATGTCGCCAGAGGAGTGATACACGTGCCTGAAAAATCAAAGAAGCCACCTACCCAAGATGCCCAATTAAATATTGCAAGCTAGTGATCATGTGACCTATTTTAAATGGAATATTATTTTTTGTTTTCTTATGGATTTTTCTTGAGGTATTGAATAACAATTATTCAATTGCAAATAATGATGTCAGCATAACATGCATATCACATCTTATTCAATAACTCTTTCTTTCAGTCTCGTTTAATCGTTCAATGTGAATAGCTGTGCTTTATTCCAGTGCTTGTGCCGAATATTATAATTATATCTACGGTGAGTTATCCACGGTTGACTATTCTAAATATTATCTTATTTGAGTATTGCTATTGTTGTTATTGAGTATGATGCTTAGTGTTGAGCGATTGAGTTGATATGTTGCCATCCCTTTATTCTTTGTCATGGAACGTTCCTAGAACTCACTACGGTGAGGGAACGATCAGCTAAGCTGCTTTCAACGATGCACTGATATAATCCGGTGCCAGCGGTGCCCTCCTGCCATCCTTAGTGTTCAATCAGGAGGTGCCCAGCGATGGAGCGTTCCTAGAGCTAACTACGGTGAGGGAACGATCAGCTAAGTTGCTCCCAACGATGCACTGGTATAATCCGAGGCCAGCGGTGCCCTCCTGCCATCTTTAGTGTTTTACCAGGGGACGCCTAGCGTTTTGGTCGCATATTTTTGAGTGAGCTGGCGGAGACTGAGCTCCAACTTGACTTCAACTCTTTTTCCCATGACCTCGCAGATCACTCCACGATAGTTTGCAACTGTCGCAGATTCACATCCTCTAGATGTGGAGCGAGGTTTTTCCGTAGATTCACGCTTAGCGTGGAATGGAACTCAGTTTCACATAGATGCCTGCGGGCAGCGTGGAATGGAGTGTTTCTTCTTTTTCAAAGTTGTATCTTATACCAACTTCAGTTTTCTCAGGGTCGCTTGCGATAATGATTATATTAGTGTTCTCTATTTTAGTCATGGATCCTTACTTATTATGATTCACTCATAACTCTGTTTCTTCTTACAGACCTCCTGAACTTCGGACATCTTGATTTGGAGACTCTATGATCTACATATTATTTAGTGTATCAGTTTACATAATTATTATTAGGCAACAATATGTATGTATCGTATTTCTTTTATGAATAAAGCTCATTTGATTGAACTAAACTGGAATTCTTAACAATTATCAGAAGTGGGACCAGAATCAGGATCAGGATCAGAAAATGTCTACAAATGGAAATTTTGAGCTCTCCTCCTTTTGCGAGATCTCCAAATTCAAGGCGTAGCACAGAGAATAGCTTGAGAAAATGTCTGAAATTATGTTGCAGCTATCGCAGAGGATTCAGCATATGCAGCAAGTGCAATCTTCAAGTATTCTCACAATAAGTCACGTTAGATTGGACTGTACAGAGACCATACGTATTTTGGACCCATCAGACAGCTTATTGTTCGTTGAGAGATGGCTAAAACCATTGAAGATCTTGAAATGTCATATAAATGAGACGAAACAACTACCATCATGTTCATAGTTTCATTCTCCAGAGGATACGCAGAGTCTTGGTACAAGGGTCAAACAAGCTTGAATCATTCTTGCTCGGCATGGAAGGGTATTATTTCAGAAGCCTTCCCATATCATAGGGATCACTTTTATTTATTGCAAGAAATGATGGCACCAACAGAAAGGATTGATGAACTGATGATGCAATATTGCCATGACAAATTAGTACTTCTAAATAGATATGACATAATTGATGGGAAATCGATATCTTACATAATCGGAGGGAAGCCTGATCATATTCGAACAGCAGCTCTTGCGCGGCATCACAAGAAAACTGGATGAGCTACTTATATTCTTCAGAACCATTGAGGACAATATGGCCAAATAAAAGAGGACAACATGGCCAAATGAGAGAGGACAATTACGTGAAGGAGAAAAAAATCAGCAATCTTCGCGCAACAAGCGACCCCATCCGTCTGGAAAAATGAGTCAATATGAGCTTATGCTGCTTCAATTGTAAAGAAGGCCACAAAGAAGTAAATTTTTGGAAACAGAAGCGTACGTCAACCTAGGATCAACATGTATTATGATGATGAAATCAGAAGGGAAGAGGTTGGAAATGAGGTACAATAAAAATCAACGGCGAGCTCTGCAAGGATTTGGAATTGAAACTGTTGAAACTTTGGATAAGGCAGATAATCAGAAAGTTGAAATAGATGAGATTTAAGTCGAAGCTCCTATTTGCATCGTGTCCGAGAACACTTAAATCATTCCGATGATAATTAAAAAGTCCTTAGCGAACCATGGAAGGATCGTGATTCATAACGATGCCACTGAAACGAGAATTGTCCGAGGACCAAGTTGGTTAACAGGCTTTCCAGAGTCTACTAAAAAGTGTGTGCTGGGATCGACAGTCATTCCGCCGGGATATGCTGGGCACATAGTTTACTATCTGGTTGGAGGAGGCGATTTATCCACTGATCTAAGTATGAAAAAAAAAAATATAGAGAACACATTATTCCAAGGTGCTGAGAAAAAAAAAACATTGCGTCCTACCAGTAGTGGATCTAGCGTTTGATGATTTGATAATGGAAAATGACAAAGTTCTAGCTGAATTCTATGAATGGAAAGAAGATCTTGAGGAATTAACTCAAATTCGTGAAGGAAAATTCAATCTTAGAGGATATCAATATTGGAGTTTGAATGAGGTCACAGTGAGTATATCTATGTTGTGTTGTTTATCTGTGTGTATTCTCACGCTACGCTGTTCAGGAAGGGCTATTCCGCGGCTTAGCTAGAGCTGTTCTGCGTTCCAGCTGTCCCTTTGCCTACGGGTTGAAGATGTTCTCTCGCTGCAGTGTTGAGAAAGAGCTACTCTGCGGTCTAGCTAGAGCTGTTCTGCGGTTCAGCTGTCCCCTCACCTATAATTGATGATCAATTTGACCGTTCACGGGGAAAACAGTATTTCACATCACTTGGCGTGGCTTCTGAATATTACCAAATATTTTTTGCGGAAAGTATCATAGGACATACTTCGAAATACCGAATGGACAATACAGATTGAACGAATTACCGTTCAGATCATCTGATGCGCTAGCGATTTTTCCAAGAATAGTGAACAACGAATTGGGAGCTTATCAAAACAACATTCTATGGTCTATCGAGATGACTTTTCACGCCTTGCTAGCAATTTTGAGGAAGAGAAGCGAAAATTGGAAACGCTACTTGCTCCTATAAGTATAATCTTCAGTCAGAAGCAATGTATGTTTTTTCGACAATAAAATGTATTATCTGGGATTTGGAGAAGATAGAGATAAAGTGAGACAAAGACAAGAGAAAACTGGAGCTGTGAATTATTCTAAACATCCATCAATGTTCATCGAGTAGATATTACAATTTCTAGAACTGATAAGCTAACTTGATAATTTGTGGAGGGATAAGTAAAAATTGCGCAACTTCTAATACAATTGACCAGCAAAAATTATGACTGATAGAGGTATTGCTTCTACCTCCAAATGATCTGCGATATTTAGCCAACAAAACAGAGTCAAGCAGGTCATGAATGCTGTAGCAACACCACGAGAGAATGGATATTGTGGAAGATATAATAGTACGATATTGACATCATCTGCAGCTTCAATAAGGGACAAGGAAAACTGGGATGAATGATTGGATAACGTTGAATATTATCAATAACAACATAGTTAATATAGCTACAAGGAAAGCACCAAGTGTGTTGCTGCTTTAATATCGACCCAGATCAAAAACTGATGTGATTTTGAATCTCCGAAATATGCGGGAAATGCGTTAAATAGTAGTTCAACTGATACAGAATCAGTTATAACAAAAAAAGAGATATGATTAGTACGAAACACATAGAAGACGAAGTCGTTTTTATTGAGACTGGTAGAAGGAACCAGTAGGAAATTACTATCACCATTTACTGGACCTCACATAACTACGATAGTTGAGTCAAATAACAAATAGTAGTCGAAGATCTATTTTATTTATTTCGGAGACAACGAGCTAAGTATCTTAACGTCATAGCTGTGGAATGTATGAAATCGTATAGCCTTAGTGTTAGTGAATCAAGTTCCGATTCTGATATCGCAGCTTCTGATGCCGATATTTACGGCCTGGAGAATTAGCTTCTCGAATAACAATAATTTAATTGCAAATAATGATATAAGCATAACATGGATATCAATAATCTTATTCAATAACTCTTTCTTTCAGTCTCGTTTAATCGTTCAAAGTGAATAGGTGTGCATTATCGCAGTGCTTGTGCCGAATATCATATTGATATTTACGGTGAATTATCCATGGTTGACTATTCTAAATATTATCTCATTTGAGTATTGCTATTGTTGTTATTGAGTATAATGCTGAGTGTTGAGCGATTGAGTTAATGTGTTGCCCTCCCTTCATTCTTTGTCATGAAGCGCTCCTAGAACTCACTACGGCGAGGGAACGATCAGCTGAGCTGCTCCCAACGATGCACTGGTATAATCTGGGGCCAGCGGTGCCCTCCTGCCATCTTTAGTGTTTATTCAGGAGGTGCCCAGCGATAGAGCGTTCCCAGAACTCACTACGATGTGGGAACGATCAGTTAAGTTGCTCCCAACGATGTACTGGTATAATTTGGGGCCAGCGGTGCCCTCCTGTCATCTTTAGTGTTTAATCAGGAGGTGCCTAGCGATGGAGCATTCTTAGAACTCACTACGGTGAGGAAACGATCAGCTTAGTTGCTCTTAACGATGCACTGGTATAATCCGGGGCCAGCGGTGCCCTCCTGCCATTTTTAGTGTTTTACCAGGTGGTGCCCAGCGTTTTGGTCGTATATCTCTGAGTGAGCAGGTGGAGACTGTGTTCCAACTTGACTTCAACTCTTTTTCCCATGGCCTCGCAGATCACTCCACGAAAGTTTGCAAGTGTCGCAGATTCACATCCTCTGGATGTAGAGCGAGGTTTTTCCGCAGATTCACGCTTAGCGTGGAACGGAATTCAGTTTCACATAGATGTCTGCGGGCAACGAGAATTGGGGTGTTTCTCCTCTTTTAAAATTGTATCTCATACCAAGTTCTGTTTTCTCAGGGTCGCTTGCGAGAATGATTATATTAGTGTTCTCGATTATAGTCATGGATCCTTACTAAGTATGATTCACTCATATCTCTGTTTTCTTTTACAGACTTCCTGAACTTCGGACATCTTGATTTTGGCATATTATTCAATGTATTTCTTAACATAATTATAATTATGCAACAATATGTATGTATTCTATTTCTTTTATTAGTAAAGCTTATTTCATTCAACTAAACTATTATTCCTCACAGTTTGTATTAGGATTATATTTGGTTTCGAGAGGAGAATCATGAGAATCAAGTTAGTCGGCAATGAACTGGATTTTGTAAACAATCATTGAATACTGTTTCAAATTCATACCTACCCATATTTTGTCAATTTTATATTCAACGCATTTTGTCACATTTTTGGTGCCAAAACCCGGGAAGATAAGTGTATGTGAACGTGTATTTGATATTCAAAGGGCATGAATATAGAAATTAACAGACAATGGAGGTGCAGTTCGAAATAACGTGTCGCTCAAATGTACCGGAGCTAATCAAACATGCAAATGAAATCTTGATCAGTAAAGATATTGATGTTGTGGATTTGAACGTTTCAATTGACCGTGTTGAATCTGCCAAAGAAGTTTTGAGAAGTGCTACAAAAGAAGCAATGTCATTTGTTGAGGCTAATCAAATAAGTGACGAATGCCGTAAAATATTCGAATATAAAGACCATGATGTTACGTGCGTCTCCAAACTCGAGCAGTTGGAGTTGCTGATGCAGACCTCCAGACCAGCGTTGCCAGAGGCTGCAGCCTTAGATGAAGAAGCATTGGTGACAGGAACGAGCAGCAATCAATCACGCAATAAAAAAAGATCAGTCAACATACCTGAGCTCAATCTTTTACAATTCAATGATAACTGCCATCTATGGCCGTAGTTTTGGAATCAATATAATTCACATATAAATGAAAATGATGAGCTCAAGGAATCAGAAAAGCTCTGTTATTCATAAATCATTATTAACTGGACCAGCAGCGCTTACCATTGATGGCTTGACAACAAGCCAGGCAAGTTATCAAGATGCTATTGGCATACTTAAGAAGAGTACGGAAAAACAGAATTTTTTGTTGATGAATATATTTAGAAGTTACTATCATTGCCAATCGCCAAAAATGGAAATGACGTGCTTGGTTTGAAGAAATTGTATGATAATGCATGTATAATTAATGGATCTCCATAATTTTGGGGTATCATCTGGAAAATATGCAAATATGGTGGAAACTATTCTAATGAAAGCACTTTGTATCAAATGGGGATTGATTTTAGCAAAAAATCGGTTGTCTATAAAGTCGGTTTACTGGCGATAGTTGAACGTGACAACGTCATGAGAAAATACTGATGGAATGGTTGCATTTTTCCATAGAAAATTTCAATTTCATTTGTTTGAAAGATATTTTGTATGGATATAGAGAAGGATTATTGGCTGCGCGAATGGCGTTGCTAAAGTAGATGCTACAGCATCTTGAACTTTCATGGGTTCACTCATCGAAGGTAGTGGCCCATTCGTGAAATCCTCTGGTTCGTCAGGTTGTTTTTCCATGGTGCGATTGTAAACGGCTCTGCGAAATGAATCGTCGTTCGAAACAATTTAGAAATTTTTTTCATCAAAAATCATTTCAAATTTACTAAATCTCTGCTCAAGTGTTAAAATTGAATTTTTGATTTTATTATTTTATAGTATTGCATTTTGTATCACATTAATTCTTTCAGCAAGTAAACTGAATAAAAGTTGTTTTTCAATTAGTTACTTAATTATTATTGCAAATTTAATTGTAATTTGTTGTAAAAAAGTAGTAATTTTGAATAATTCATTATAAGAATGAACTGTTATTAGGTTATTGTTCATAATTCTGAAATTTAAAATTCAAAATTTGGAAACGTCAATAAAATTTTTGTAACTGTAGCTCTTAAAAAGCCCGCCTCAATGTGTTTGATATAGGAGAAAATTGTTCCCTTTGACGGCTGGCTGGTCCAACCTGTCATTTCAGACACGTTATCGTGATATGTGAGAGATTTAACATTTATGTTTTGATTTTTTGAAATTATAGCTCCGCTCGATAATTATTTCGATTGAATAGTAAAGCCATTGATTTTTTACTCACCGTGAAATAGTTCTGTCAACTCATTGTCATAGTTTTGTCAATTATAGCATAACCTACAATTGCTGCACGAGCGGACCGATGCTATTTATTTTAATGATGAAAGCACGAATATTCGACAATGTATCACTGAACATATATTTAATATCGAAAGAATCATCACCTTTATCGCCGCAATTATCGTTGCTTTAAACAATTGACACCACATTCACTTCTCACTGCACTTCATACTTGACGAAAACATGTAAATGTATTATTGAATAGCGGCTGTCCACGCGGACGCATCGCTCACTCAAGTAGAAGGCGGGGGCCGATTGTGCCTTTTTGTCGCTCGTTCCGCGCTCTCGCTTGCACTTCAAGCCTTAAATGGAACACCTCAGAGCGAGGTAACGCCGCATGAGTCATGTTTTTTCGTGCGTGCAGCCGGCTCCATCGAATTATAAGACGTTGTCACGTCAAAAAGTAATAATTGTTTGCGTCAGGATAGGCAAGAATTCAAAAAACAAATATATCTCAATTAAATAAATCTTTTTATTACTTCGTTGCACCTGAAATCGTGTTTCACGTCCGTCCCATATAAAATCGTTAACACAACTGTCGTCTCTCAACATATTACAGTAGTACATCATAATCTTATTGATTACTTATTTAATTTATTCTTATTGATAAATAATCATTGGCATTTGTGATGACGTGATTCAAGTGGCTGGCATAATTTTGAATAATTTATTATGAAAATAAACTGTAATTAAATTATTGTACATAAATCTCAAATGGAACGCCTCAGAGCGAGGTAACGCCGCATGAGTCATGTTTTTTCGTGCGTGCAGCCGGCTCCATCGAACTATAAGACGTTGTCACGTCAAAAAGTAATTATCAAAAACGCACAAAAATTACCAATGTCGCCAGAGGAACGATACAAGTGCCCAAACATCAACAAATCCACTCACCCAAGATGCTCAATTCAATATTGCAAGCTAGTGTTTATGTGACCTATTTTAAATGAAATATTATTGTTCGTTTGTATCAGGATTATATTTGGTATAGAAAGGAGAATTATGAGAATCAAGTGATTCGACAATGAACTGCATTTTGTAAACGATCATTCAATATTGTTCCAAATTTATACTCATATTTTGTCAATTTTATATTTGATTATTGGTTGAAAGCCTTTCATCGCGATATTTCTGGAAGATTATTCTCTAAAGTACGAATATAATTGGTGCAGTCGATAGGATTCACAAGTGTCCATTGTTGGGGTTTCAATCTTCAATACACAGATATTTGCAATAAATGAATTGTGTATCAAAGAACTTTAGAAAGACTTAATCAAGATCATCACTAACTACCGACAACTGCAGAGACGACTCTTACTGTTCAAACCATTGAGCAATACGGATAGAGGGAACCATCCTGGGTTAACGCTGTTTGCTTTCCAGAGAGGGAGAGAGGTCCAAATCTAGGCCGGCTATCTTTGTCTAATCATGACAAGCCCTATTTCGCTTTTCTACTCCCACCTACAGACTATTCATGGAACTGCGCAAACGTTACTAGACAAAGACAGTTGGCCTCGATTTGGCTCTCCCTTTCACACTGGCGATCGTTCATTGCTCATTGAAAGTATTCTTAATGGTTCTCTCTATCCATATAGCTCAATTGTTCAAATCGATTACGACCGCCCAATAGTCCAAGAACTTCAAGTCCTGCTTACATTTCGAATCTACGATCATCAAGGATGACTTCAATAGAATCCTGATACAGAAATTGCAATACTGAGTCTCATATTGTAGGTTTCCCAAAACATTACCAGAAAATCTTATATGACTGATTTTGACGATGATTTTTAGATCAATACTCAACAAAGTATGAATCAAAAATTATGAAAAATCTACCTAGATTCACGGATATAAATTGAATTTTGATGAATGGATTGAATGTTCCACTTATTGACAAGTCATATACTCGAATGATCCCCTCATACGAAGGATACATTTCATATTCAAATATTTTCATCTATACAGTTGATGAAACTTATCAAGTACCTAATGCAATTCAGCTGAATTCCGCACAGGAATTTTTTGCATTCAATTCAATAAAAATTAAATTATTGAAGGTCAAAGTACCTCAATATCCACAATTATTATGACAGCACCATTATAATAAATTCAATCCATCATATGCTGTCAGAAGTATGCCATAGGGCTCAATACTAGACCTTTTTTATTTATATCGTAAAGAACAGGACTCCTAAAGAGTAGACTTTTATCGTGATATACGCTATAGAGTTGCTGTCTAAACTGGCGCAACTGATCAATATATGTCAAGAACGGATGAAGTAAATCCGAATAGAAACTTCTAGAGAGATTTGAGAAAACGTAGACACAAGTATATAAGCCAAAAAACTGAGTCGAACGGGAGGACAGTAAGTAAGACAGACAATGAGTGAGTGAAGAAATAAGAGAAAATTGAAGCAAATTGTCGAGGTGCGTATAAGTATTTGTGGTTACGGAGAGCGCAAAAGTGGACCGGATGAAGTGAACCAGTGAAAATAAATGGACAAACAGTTGGAAATAGATAAGAAGCGGTTAAAATGAATAAGAAAACAGTGTTGCTGTTCAAATAATCAATAAGTTTGATGTAAGTGACTATTCAAGTATCAATTTAAGTGAAGACGATAAATACTGACCTGAGTGAAACTAATCATTAACCTACAAACGAGTTCAAATTTTGTTACAATATTTTATGTTAATAGTCTGGATGCTACTTTAAACTTCAATTACTCATGCCAGTTTGCTGACGACATCTCCTGTATGGTAAATGCTGATTCCGTGGCCGAGTTTTCGTTAGCAGCGCAAAACTTGATGGATACAATGTCAGAATGATGTGTATTGAGATGAGAAATCAGTTCCTACAGTTCCAAGTACTAAATTATAAGGCTTATTCATTGATTCTGACCGAGAGTGGCAAAGCAACATTCAATATCCAACAGCTCAATTGTCCACAGGCTTCTATATGCAATTAACCAAATAAGAAACAGTACATATTAGCAAACTGGTAGTCTATTAATTTGTGCATGTGGAAAATAAGTTGAGATATGATATTTTACTCTGGAAAAACACTAAGTTCAAAAAATATTCATATGTATAGTTGTCAAATGTAGGATAGGTGCATCCTTTAGGATCCATTGCGAGTGAAATTTCATCGAGTTAGTGATAAGGACAGTTGCGGCATTATTTATTCATCAAACGGTTCTGTTTGCCGGAATAATGACTTCATATTTATACGTGATAAGGATATGTACGTTCACGTTGATATGCAAACAAGAAATTGTGACAATTTGAGTGTTCCCGTTCACAGCTCATTTTTCATCCCATACCCTTATAACATGGCAATAAAAAAAGTATCACCAATTCGAAGAAATTGAAATTGAAGTTGAAAAATTTTTTTGTTATCAATAGTTTCTATAGTGTAAATTGATATTCAGATAACAGTTTCAATAAATCTTCTTGAAATTGTCCAGTGTGTATTTTCCGCATAACAGTCGATAGAGAATCTTATTATAATTATTATGTACTATGAACAGCTTCCACACGATCAATGTCAGATATATCCACTAATCGCTAAGTGAACTAAAAGTTACAGTCAGACTTGCAGCTAAGAGACATCGATATCAACGAATGGAATTTAATCAGTGGCAACAGAAAGAGTAAGCTCATGAACAAGAATTTCTATTGATAAGCACCTCTAGATAGTATCTAATTTTACAGCACGCACCTGTGGGATCAAACTTGGGCTTAAGACAATCGGCAAGCGTGCATTGAAATCCTCTTGTTGAGCCGAACACTCAAATAGAGCTATCTTTGTTTCGCCGTTGATGCTTACAGCAGTACGATAAGTGATACTTCATTATATTAATCACAAAAATGTTGTCATTTTGTTAAGTTAAATATTATGTTTGGTGTATCAAGTAGTCTAACAAAGGCGTTTGACACCATTTGTCATTGAATTTTATTGCTGAAATTAGAGCATTATTAAGTGCGTGGTATAGGGCTAGAATTGTTTACATCTCACCTGCCTAACAAAACTCAATCCACTGAACTCTTTCCGAATGGTGCTGAGCCTGTTCATTCTGAAAAGAATGTCACTCAAGTTGGTGTTCCACAGGGATCAATATTAGGCTCACTTATTTTCCTAATATACAATAATAACCTCCCTCAATCTGTACCAACTGTGTTTTGCATGAGGATGATGTAGACTTCCTGTTAACTGATAGCAAGCAAAATCTCAATCTTGAACATCTGAATAATATTGTTGATGATATATTGTTATGGTGCAATGACAACAATTTGAAATTGGGTCAAAAGAAACTTCAAACAGTTTCATCTCCATTCAACTAGTTGTATGTTCACGTCAAATAGAGATATTATCATCAATCGCTTTGACTCAATTAAATGTTTGAGAATGCATTTAGACTCCGACACAAATTGGACTAATCAAATTAATTTATTCTGATGGTACATTATGCATACTTTCACTCAGTAGACAGTTACGGCATATGTATCTAGGGCTCATCCCCTTTATTAGCAGATATTTTTATTGTCGAAAAGAGAGTGATCCGCTTCATGACCAAAATTCAACCCAGACAATCTTGTAGAGATAGAGTGTATTTTCTAACGTTATCATCGGTTTATATTCTCGAAACTTTCAGATATATTCCTCAAAATATTAACAAGTTCACGATCTTGAATTTCAACTAAAGCACAAGACAGTCAAACAAATATTTGCAGATATCATCTCATAGAATATTAGCGTATAAAAAGCTTGTGAATATGTTGACTTGAAGATCTCTAATGCTCTATCCCTTGAGATAAAACTACGATCCAACACAATGATTCTGAATGAGTAATGGACGATTTTACTGCATGAAGAATTCTACAGATTGGTTGAATTTTGGCATGAGTACCAGACAAACTATTTCTATGTTCAAGAATGAGTTTGGATATTATTATGGGATATTATTGTTCTTATCTCTAATTTTATAATTCTTTGTTATCATTTTATTGTTATTATACATTTGTTCCCATTTCTTCTCATTCATTTCAGAGAACAATAGCAGAATGTTCTGTCTGAGTTTTTATTTGATCTACAAGGTGAAATTTTTGTATTCATCCAGCAGTAATTTAATTATGCTGCATTCACATCTCACAAGAATAATTACTATAATTATTGTCTTTTGTAGTGCCTATATGTATAGGGCTAGTTGAAAATCAGTCTTTGACTGAACCAGTCCTCTGTACCTTGGATGCACGAATACATATATCATTATTATTATTCTTATCATCATTATTATTATATGAACTTTTGAGTCAGAGATCAACGAAACATGGAACTATACTGAAAGTGGGGTAGGATAAATAGAGTCGAATGAATCAGTTATACTCACACAGAATCTATAAGTGAAATGGTTATTGACAAGTGATGTTCAAAATGATCACCGGTGTTACGAATACGAAGCTTTTATCATATCAATAAACCCAGATATATCATGGTCTTCATGTATGCTCCTCCACAAAAAAAGTCTCACGAATGTAGATCTAGCGATCTGTCATGCGTCTATTCATCGAGCAGAGTGATTTTCATTTATGCGGCACAATGCATTGGTATTGACTGTATCAATTGAAAATTTAATGAATCTGACAACTTATTTCTGTCAAAAACAATAAATTCTCCTGTTTTTATTATCACTTGTATCAAACAATGAATGTACCCGATCGGCTCGTTCATTTATGAAATTGATATAATGAAAAAGTCACGAATCCTCAAGGAAACTATAAAAAATGTATTTGCTCCCGAAGAGCTCTATTACTAGTACAATATTATTGTACTTATCTCATCTCTGTTACATCGTGTATAAATATTCATATCCGCATAATAACTGATCTCCAGTGACATCCGGTGCGGGAGAGTTCTGGGGCACCGTTCTCTCTGTCAAATTCAAAAAATGTCATGACAAAAATGTCCATTTCGATTATTTAGCTTTACGGATTTTCTTCCAAAAAAAAATCAATCAATAGAAGACAAATGGCAATCCTGCCTGCTTGCATTGCAATAAATTTAATTGAGCTTGCGAACTGCATGACATAAATATAGCGTTTGAATGAACTCTACGGCGCTGCTATACAGCACCCAAGGTCGATATCGCTATCGTCAAGACAACCACCGCTCTAGAGGTAGTGCTGGCAACTGTGATATTCTTCTCCAACACTGTTTTGGGACTTGCATATTCCATAACAAAAAATCAAGTTGAAATGAATAACATCCCAAAAAATCGCTTGAAATAATTCCGTATAACGTTTGGAATGATTCTGTAAGCCTTTAGAATCATTTTGACGAATCAGAAGCTGTTTGTTTGACTACTACCATGGTTACTTCCTAACAATTCAACTATTCATATCTGGATTTGACGTTTGACATTCAATAATTTCTTAAGTTTCTTCTGAAATATTGGTGAGCTTCCAAAACCTTGTTGGAGAAAGTATAGTCTACAACATTTTTGGAATGGCGTATTCCACACTCGCAAACCGTGAGCCAAGCCGATGGTGAGCATTACAGTTTTTTCGCTCGTTAAGAATATAGGCCATTTGAACACTTATTGTAGAATATACTATAACAGATTAGCTCTACTCAATCCGCTCTAGTAATTCAGTAATGGAACTTCTGCAATTCTTATAAGTTTTATAATTTACATTAGACATTGGACTAGACCTTATGTCGCATCGGCAACAAGAGTGCAGGTCGCATGCTCACCTCACTCTTCGCTTCCTCACTTTTGAATATATCGCAACTTAGCTTGAGATTTCACAAAAATAGAATTATGATTATTATTGTAAATGATTCGCGGTCGTCATTCATATTGGATTTGTTATCATCTCATAACATGCATAAAGTAATTCAAAGCTATACACGGTCTGCGTCTAGATCTCTTCTAGATATTGTTGCTGTTTCTAGTCCTTCTTTATGTACATATGCTGGAATGATTTACTGTACAAACTTCATCATCATTTCGTAGTTTATGTTGTTCTGAATCTGCCTGAATCCATTGCTCCTCAGCAAATGATAACATATCGAGATTTTAAAGATTTTGATGCTGAATCTCTACTCTCAGATTGCTTGAAAATACAATGGAACGATATTGTAACATTGCAGGATATAAATGATAAAGTGAGTTATTTGAACTATAATATTGTGTCATTATGCGAAGGAAGAGAGACAAGGCTCTAAGCGAGTACAAAAAGTACAAAGCAGAAGCTAAATTGAATTTTTACAGACAGTTGCGTAATCTAACGATTGCGGTTTTACGCAGGGAGAAGCAAGCTTTTTTAGAGTACGGAATAAATAATACACACATCAGTGAGGTACTATGGAATAACGAATCGACTGGGTGTAAAAAGTGTTTCAACAACAGACATTCCTGAAAATCTATGGGATCGGGAAAATAACAGTCAACACTTATGTGATCAGACTAGTGTCACTAATGTTAGTCAAGATTCGTTGAAAAATTTTTTGAATGGGAGTTATTTCCAATCTTCGCATGAAAAATTTTAATTTGAATGTGTAGACAGTAATACAGTGAAACAAATTTTGGAGAGACAAAAATTCAATGCAATAGGTGTAGATAACATCTCTTTGAAATTGATAATATATATATATTGCCAGTAATATTAGATTATATACCGCACATTGTGAATACCTGCATTTTGGAAAGCGTGATACCTGATATTTGGAAGTCAGCAATTATAAAACCAATAGCTTAACATACTAAATGTGCTACATTCAGCGATTTTAGAACCAAAGGTATTTTACCTACTTTTTAAAAAGTCATTGAGAGAATATGTTGTAATCAAATTATGGATTACATATCTGTATGTAATATTTTGTCTACCAATCAACCTGGTTTTAGAACTGGACATAGCACCAATACATGTCTTATCAATACCGTTGACAAGCTATTGAATAGTTCTGATAAATCTGATATATCCTTGATGATCCAGGTAGATTTCTCCAACGTATTTGTTATAATAAGTCACCAGAAATCATCAATAGGATTCCTTCCAACTACGAGAATTTTTGGAGTCTACATTCACCAGGTTAGTGCATGAGGTCTTTATTCCTTTCTCATCCTCCAATTCATACCATTCATTGCTTAAGCAACCAATAGCATTTGATTAAAGTGACTACAGAAATTGAAGATTCGATAAAAGCCCTCAAGAACAAACGCACGAAAATGAGATCACGTTCCACCAGGTTCGTCAATTTCTTTGAAAAGGAAGAAAATAAACAGGATGTCGTAGAAATTGAAATGCGATTTGCAAAAATTGAGAATGTTTTGGACAGACTTGAGGTAGTACATTGGCAATTCAGCACTCTAGATTTCAGACAGATCCTTGAACTGGATCTCGTAGAATTTGAAGATACTTTATATAAATTAAAGACTGCTGTCAAGTTGCATATCTCTAAATTCGAACGGTCAACTATAGACATGCAGACTCCAGCTTCACCTGTAAGAGTGCAAATCAAGTAAGACTCCCTCAAATTACATTAACAACATATAATGGTCATTTCACAGAATAGATAACATTTCGAGACACTCCTCAATCTTCAGTCCATGAAAACAAAAATTTAAAGCCAATTGACGAATTCATCACTTAAACGGTTGGTCGAAATCTATGGCTTTACAAACTATGGATAATCTGACATTATCAGATGACAATTATGAGGCAGCCTTGGAATTGGTCATGTCTATATTAGAGAATGGAATGCTCATAGCTCAGCATCAAATTCGCGCTATTTTTGCACTACCCAAAATAACAAAAGACGCTGATTCAGTACAGCAATTATTGCACGACTTGACAACAAACGTCAAGGCCTTAGAATCAATTGGTCGACCAATTCAACATTGAGATGACATTTTGATTCATTTAATTTCAACAGAATTTGATTATCACACAACAATCGCGTGGGAAACAACGCTAACAAAAGATCCGTCAACTTTGAAAGAGATAACTGAATTCTCAACTCAGAGTTGTCAAATGCTGGAATCTATTGAAATTAACAATGCAACAAACAGATTCAACTCAACATCAAATCAAAATAATAATAGGTCATTACAAAAATCATTTTTGCGGTATTAAGTCGCATCCCATATCAGCACAGAACAGAGTAGTCAAAAAAATACATGTGTCATGTGCAAACAACGGCATCGATTACTGTAACAGTTTTCTCTCACTTCCTATCAATCAAAGAATAAATCAGACAAGGAAGCACAAGCTTTATCCTAATTGCTTCTATCATGGTCACACGCAGTTGACAAATGCCAGTTAAGAAGTTGTAGGCACTGTAACAACAGATACAACACATTACTGCATCAAGATAGTCTACCTGGAAATCATTCATCTGCGTCGTCTCAAATTCCTGCAACTGCGCAGGAGGAACTATCGCAGCAGGATAACTGCTCAGTGGTTACTGCTTTCAGCAATGGTCACATTCAAAACACGATTCTATTGTCAACATCATTAGTCAACATCATTCATTACAAGAGTCAAGCACACATTTGTCGAGCTTTGATTGACGGCGGATCTCAAAGTAACTTTATTATTAAGAGTCTGTGCAATAAACTAGGTTTAAGAATAAATTCAGGCAATATTTTAATACCTGGCATGAATCGATCAGTAAACAATGTAATTGACAAAACCAACATTCGTATCAATTCATGTAGCACGTCATTTTCCTCGAGCCTAGAATGTTTAGTTTTGGAAAAGGTTACTTCTGATTTACTTTTGAATAAGCTTCAAATACCAATTGAAGGCAATATCAAATTAGTCTATCGTCATTTTAATGACCCTGGACCAATAGGCATGCTATTAGATGCGGGAATATTTTGGGACTTATTATGAGGCCGCAAAATGGGAACAAATATCAAAAATTTATATTTGTTCGGAACAAAGTTAGGGTTTATCATCGGTGGTAGAATAAATGCAAATACTGTGGCAGATAATTCAATCTATAACCACTTCATCCATTCTCTTGACAGACTAAGAAATTCTGAGAATTATAAAATATCGAGTTAACAAAGGCTTTAAATAGCAAGGAATACAAGTGCGAGACCCACTTTAAAACGATAGTTTCAAGAAGTCCAGATAGAAGTTACATGGTCAAACTGCCATTTCAGAGAAATGCTCCAGATTTCGGGTTGAGCAAGCAAACATCTCTCTAAAGATGTATGGCATTAGAAGATAAAATAAACTTCTTCTTGGAAAACCAATACCATAAATTTATCAATGGATACAAAGCATCAAGTCATTTGGAACCCGTGTCAAATTTTGAAATAGATAACATTAACGTTACAAGTTCCAATTATTTACCACATCATGCTGTTCTCAAGAATAGCACAACAACAAAACTACGTGTTGTGTTTGACGACTAATGTCTGTCAAGCAATGGCAAAAGTTTAAATGACAATTTATCAATTGATCCCACATTACAACTAAATCAATTTGACATACTTGCAAGATTTAGCATGTATCAATATGAAATTTTAGGTGATATATCCAAAATATACCGACAAATATTAGTTCATTCTGACGATAGAAATTATCGATGAATATTATGGCGGGATAATCCACACGCATCAATTGAAACACTCAGATTGAAAACTGAACATATGGTCTGTCATCTTCATCATTTCTTGCAATTGCAAGAAGAAGCATTCAAAGATGCAAAACAATTTCCAAATTCATACAAGGTGATAATAATTAATGATTTCTACGTAGACGCTCTGCTCACAGGAGCTCATTCGATTGAAGCTGCTACAAAAATAAAAGAAGGAGTTACATCAATACTTTTTTCGGGTGGCTTGAATTGCGAAAATTCAATTCAAACATGCAAAATCTTTCAAATCAAGATAACCAAAAATCAGGAACATCTGTTTCTTTAGATATGCAGCCACACAATAAAACATTGGGTGTTATATGGCATCACTGTTCACATTCAATTAAATTCTCAATGAATAATCCAAAACTAGATGAACATTCAACCAAGATAAACTCTCTAAGCGTTATATCAAGTCTATTCGATCCTCTGGTTATAGCAAGTCCAGTAACAATAGTTGCAAAAATCATTTTGTAAAAAATTTGGGCACTAGAAATTGATTGGGATACGATATTACCTCTAGAGATGAATTTGAAATGGATGGAGTTCTTGAAGAATTTCGATCAACTAAATAATATCACAACTCCGCGAAAGGTAATAATGGAAGATATCAGTCGATCGAAACTCATTGTTTCAGTGACAGCGGCCAGAATGCATATGGCGCCTGTGTATACATACGCGTAAGTTACATGAATGGGCAGATCAGTTCCAATTGATCACGTGTCAAAAGCCGTGTGGTACCACTGAGGGTAACTACAATACCGCGACTTGGATTGCTAGCTACAGTTTTATTAGCTCAATAGGAAATATTAATGAAATTTGAATTTGGTTCAAATATTTTTGTTCCAAATTTTTATTGGCTGGATATTTGTACCAAACCATCATTTTGGTAATTGATATTTTTTCAATTGCTTGAAATTAATAAATAAAAGTGCAAATTTAGTGAGGGAAATTCAAAGTTCTAAAACGCAACACCATTGGTTAAAGCGAAATGTGACGTCAAATACTGTGCCAACAAAGCGCACTGCTTACATTTGTATGGCATTGCAGGATTCTGGTTAGAAATCATAGTAATAACTAGTGTGTTGTAAATTCATTTATTGTTTAGGTGTGATCTTAGCATCCTAGTGAGATAATGAATCATTTAAGACAGCCGGTTTGCAGGTGCACAATCGAATAATCTGTCAAGAATAAATCCATCCATGATGTCTTATTCTCTTTCAAATCCAAATTCTACGTCCGCTGAAGCAAAAAGAGTGAACACTGCAAAGTATTCATCCAATAATAACAAATTATGTACGCTATTTCAATAAATACATTCCGAGATATGATGAGCAGTGGACATAACCTATAATTTTTGTTTATTCTAGAACGAGTAAATGTTAAACGAAGCCGCATACATACACGGTATTTTATTGCTAGAACTTATCACATATAATGTTATTCATGATCTGTCAAATTTATTATGATACTTCATCTCTTTTGATAACCTTACATCATTTCTTACGTATTCAAAAACCTGTCTGGATTGGAAAAAAGATTTAATCAGGTAAATTTCTGATGGTGTTTTGCATTCAGGTACAATGCAATACATATATAATGACTTTTGACCTTTTTTAATGCTGAAATATGTTGAGAACGAGAACACCTGAAGTGAACAATGAACTAAATTGTCACTGGACATTGTATTTGACGTCGTCAATAGAGCGCGCGAAAATAGCGGCGTTTAAACAGCTTAAAATCATTCTCAATTTTGAGTATTCTTTTAAACTTGATTACAGCACTTTTGAACATGATTTATATATATATTACTATGTTATAACGATGTAAACAGTGGATTGAAAATAACAAATAGATTCATTGATATACCCTATTTGTCCATAGACTACAGAAAAATTCGAATCTAACCATAAACAAATACAAGTACTCATTGGACCGACTTGACAATAGTGCTTTCCTGAAGAAAAATGCAACAAGGTTTGTAGCAGATCGCATGTTGGAGATACAAAATCTTACAGTGACGAACGAATGGGGACATATCAGCAGCTCTCAAAATCCTGCAGCTATCGTTTCCAGGGGTGCCACGCCTCAAAAGATTCTATATAATCAGTTATGGTGGCACGAGCCACAATTTTCAACTCATAATGACCTCCAATTGACGACGGACGATCAATCAATAATTGATCAACCATTTGAACAACCTGAAGTAGTTTAAGTGCTTCAGGTACTGATATCTTCCAATTGAATTTCTGGTTAAACTATTCATCTTGGTTGAAAACTTTGAGGATAACAGCATTTATGTCTTTCGCTTCATCAGGAACTCACGCAATCCAAAAAATCAAAGTAGAGAGCAGTTGACAGTTGCAGAAATTCAAAATCACAGCGTGATTCTTGAACACATCCAGTTACAATAATTCAAAGCTGAGCTGAAACTCTTACTAGACCTCCCCACTTAAGAATCAAGCAAAAAGGCACCTGTTCACATGCAGGGCACCGGTGGCACGAGGCTAGCAAGTCGTGCTTCGTTGGGCGCAACTCAGCTGCACTCCCCCCTGGCTGAGGTAAGCCGGGTTATTAACAGGAGGCGACGCCAATATAATAGAAAGGATTGGGAAATAGGAAAGCAATTCATACACTCACACAATATACACTTTCCATAACCATCGCACTTCAGATGTGAGTGAACGTTGGACAACTGTACTATGCAGTGCACCGTTGGTACCAGGCCGGTAACTGGTACATTGTTGGGCGCCTCAGCTTCCACCATTTCCGTGTTACGCGCCTTTAGGATAAGGATTAGGAAAGATATAAATCACATACCATACAACCACTCTCCAATACACACACGTGACTAACTCACCCTGAATTCTTCAAGATACAATAAGGACACTGTAACATCACTCCCCTAAATAAGAACACAAACTCAGGTAACAAATAGATGTCAGACCGTTAAAATAACCTACGTGTTGTGTAACTTGCTGAAATTGTTAAAAATGATATGATTATTATTAATCTTACGTAAAATCTATGAAAAATATCGCTAACAGCTCGGCTATCCTGACAATCCTTCTCGTCCTCGAGAATTTTGTCTTGCAATCCACAAATATCGTTTTAAGATGTTCATTTGTCTGACGATAAGCTAGCAACACTGAGTGATATCACAAATATTTTCATGCTATCAACAGCTATCACACTTCGGTACTTCGCTCTCTTACTGCAATTTGAATGGAGCAAGTCTTCTACTATTTGTCTCTCGTTTCGTAACATTGCGGTTATGATGAAGAGCTCCGCTTACTGTTGTGATAATTTCTCACTATTGCTATCACTTGCAATTGGTTCTTTTTTTTTTTCTTTTCTTGGGCCATCTCTCTTCTCTTGTACTCATGTCCAGTTTTCCGAGTGTTATCTTATCTCTATTTTCATTGTATTTGGTTTTAAATCATGTTCGTAGCTACATCTTGTCACATTATTTATATTTTACTCACTGTTGATCGTTCTTGATGTACTTCCAAGTACGCCTACAACTGCGTCTGATAGTGTACGTAAACGGTAGCTGAAAAGTAATTTGCTGAGAGTTTTCTTGATTGTCGAATTCACTAAGTCTCTTGTAGCGAATTGATTAGCCCTAATTTATCTTTCTTATTTACAACATATTCGGCAGTAGCTGCCAGCGTAGTTTGGACGGTAGTGTTTACTCTCCCGCATTGCTAATGTGTTTCACTTCCTCATTTTTACAATATGATGCAAACTGTTCATAGATTAAAACTGTTCCTGGATCAGATATCAATCTGGTCGGTTTTCTTTCTAAAGTTTGAAATAAGTGATCCCAAAAATCTGATAACATGTTTTGTTTCTGTACTTTTGCTGCTCTCATATTTCGTGAATTCATTGAAGACGACTATCACGTAAATATTAACTGCTGAGCTTTCAACGAAAGGTCCAATACGATTGGTGTTTATTGCACAGGTACTTTTTTTAATAGAATTAAGTAATGCTTGGTATTTCCTTCTTGGCTGCTTGTAGTGCATACAATTCAAACATCAATCAATTTATTCCTCCACGTGCTTATTCCATATTGTGTTCATGCCAAAATGTCCAAAGCCATCATGGCAGGTGCATACTATTTGTATTCGCTGTCAATCCTTGTGTTCCACTGGGAGTAATCCAATATACACATTCATCTCTCAGGCAAGTCTTCATATATGTTCTTTTCATAATCTGTTTTTAGTGGTTCACTCAAAACATCTTCAATCAGTTTGAGCTTTTCAAGTTTCATTGATCTGTAAGGATTCAATCATCTGGTTTAATGTGCAAAATATTAAATTCATTGGGAGATTCTTCTATAGTTGCTGGATCTCTACTCAAAGTATCCACGTGAGCCATTCGTGATCCTGAGCGATATTTTATATCAAAATTATATTCTTGAAGATCAAACCATCATCTTCCGATTCTGGGTACTAAGTTTTTCTTTGTACTTGCTGTTCTTAAGCATTACAGTCCGTTACCAAGTCTAAATGAGCTCCTAACGAATACACTTCCTACTTTACCAATGTTTCACTACTGCTAACGATTCCACTTTGTAAGAATGATATTTCACTTCGGTTAGAGATGTTTGACGATTAAAACAAGCTAGTGGATGTGATTTGTCCGACTGATACTTTTGAAGAAGAATTCAACCTGAATCAATCCTGCTTGCATCTGTATGAACTTCTGTGTTAGCATCTGGAATATATAATCTTAGAAGCGGTCTTTCCGTCAATCTCGTTATTGGTTTTGCAATTTTTGCATAGTTTTTGATGAATTGGCGAGAATAACTAACGAATCCTAAGAACTGTCGCACCTGGTATACACTCCCAGTTATTTAATCCGAATGATGAACAGATAAGCTCATACCTGGCCAGTGGGTGTCATGAACACAGTTTATATTTCAAACTTTTCGCTATGGATATCTATAGGTATATCCTGACGTCATGTCTAGAGAGAAAAAGTAATTTGATTCTTGTAATCTATCAAGTTGATCATCAATCCTTAGTAGAGGGTAACGGTTGCTTACTGTAACCTAATTGAGACGTCTATAATCAATGCACATTCGTGCTTCTCCATTTTTCTTGTTCACAAGAAATATTCATGCCAAAAATAGGAAATCTGATTCGCGAAAGATATCAGCGTCCAAAAGTTCGTGGACCATCTGTTGTTCTTGCTTTCTCCCCACAACGGATCATTTCTACGGTCTATGGGTAATAGGTATCTAATCTGTCGAAACGATTTCCATTGTGTTGCATCTCCGTGCGTCGAATATATTTTAAGATTTTTGCAGAACAGTGTCGATGCGTCTTCAACAAAAATGAAAGTTGTTCTTGTAGATTTCGGTTATATGCTCATCTTCCCTAATTGCTGGTTCTTTATTCCTTGACTAAGGCTCTCTACCATCAGCCATACATTTTAATCCTCAAACTTGGATTCCATCGTTTCGTATCATCAGATCCGAGTCAAACACATTCACGACGAGTAATACATTCCATATGATCATCCACTTCCACAATCATTCGCGCAATTATATGTTCATGTCGTTCTGGTGCTTGTGAACTCAAATCGACAAATTGCTCTCCTTTCTTCTTCGTGCGACAGGTAACATGACCTACATATCTAAGAGGAATAACTGTTGCGCTCTTAACCTAGAAATATTTCTAGCGACTCTGTGAATAGTTATCCTACAATGATAGATATTGACTGTAGGGTGCCAGGTACAACGTGAAAGATTACTTTCCATTCCACTCCATCAATTCCCAGCATGTATTCCTTAATTTCTCGAAATTAACAGATCCATTTCCAAATCCTCTTGAAATTTACTACCATCTATCAATCATTCCAATTATTGTGTAGTTGATTCCCTCGTCGTTACACGAATAGCTCTCATATCGATAGGCTTTTGAACTTTATCTGTTTCTGGTTGAACTTGTTGTTGTCAGATTGGTGATTGTCTTTGCTCTCGATGTGCAGACTGATATCTATTTCTGTAATATTAAGCCTATCCTGGATAATGTACACCACATTGAAGTTTTGGACATTGTGGGCATTTATGACCTTGCTGTACACAAGTGAAGCAGTGAACAGATATTGGTTTTTCTCCAATTCTGTTTAGTGGTGCTACGTGAAAACTTTTCATCTTATGTTGAGAGTTGCTACGATCTTGGAATAGAATTTTCCCTATTCAAGTTGAACACCGGCGAGCTACAGTGAAGACGGGGTGGGTCACTCAAAATGATAGATGTAAAAGAAAGGGCGCCAGATGACCGAAACCGGAATGAGGTTCAACCGATGGGGTTGATCATCGAACCTAATAGGGAACAAGATCGCAAAACAATCAAACGCCGTTAATCCCAAATAAAGTAAATGTATTCAAATAAATTAAGTAATTCATACAGCTCAAAAAAGGATATAGTTGAAGATGAGTTTTATACTAGTGGAGGTCAAATACCAATAATTCGTACCACATATTAACAAAATTATATGATTGAATAAAATATAAAATAGAGGTTCAAATATTGTAAAATGGTCAAGATTCTACAATGACATTTAACCCTTCTTATGCACTGGAATAGATAAACCAGATCGAACCGGAAATGATCGCGAGAAATTATCCTAAGCGGTCCGCGCAGCGAGTTTGTCCGCGAGAATGCTGCCAGGACTAAGATTAAGCGTAGTGTGATGGTTCAAAAGCGCGCAACGTGAAGGCGGGATACGCGAAGGTCGACCAACGAGCGTCACGCCGCGCAGAACATATAAGCATTGACTGAATTAGTCCTAAAAGCGTTTTGCGTTGGACCTACTGGCCACGAGTAATGTCTTTGACGATGAATAAAATAATTGATTTTCCAAAAGCTCGGTAACATCAGATTTTCACATAAAATCAGCTCAATGCAAGTGGTTCTAAATTCAGCAATATATAAAAACTCAATCCTTAAGTTATTAAGATAAATATACAAATATGAACAAGAAGATAATAGAGTAATCGCTTAGCTGTTGTATCGTCCAAATAGTCGATGCCGATCAGATGTCCGGAATGGTTCGTTATGTACAGTGGCGTTTAAGGTGGAACTTCGTCATTCAATTTCTAGGAACTTGCGATGTCGAATTCGTACCAATAATAATTCCAATTAACGATCCCCAATCGTTTCACTGCACAGCGATATTTATTTCAACAAGATCTGATAATCCACTGAATAGAAGATATAACCATATATCCCAAATAGAACGGTACGGAAAATAATAAAGTAGAGAGTAAAAGCCTGAAAAGTATTCTCACATGTGAGTCTCAAGTACGCCACTGATCAAGCGCATGCGTAAATCGATAAGACTAATTAAAAATTTTCACTTAATGAAAAACGTTTCTTTTAAATATGACACAGTCATGCATTTACTCTAGTTGGACTCAAAATTAGGTAAATTCTTTGAAATAAGATTACCTGTGATGGAATGCGGCTTGTAGTTATTTAAGATGAAGTAGATCAATATAAATCCGACTGATGTCGATGAATATAGGAAAATATATTCTATTGCTGTGCTTCCAGTAAAATCCAAATTAATGGGTATTCGATATTTCCACAAAAGATACGCAAAATAGAGTAAAACTCTGAACTTCAGATAGCACAACTGATCTTCACAAATCTTAACGCCCGATTCCCCATTTCAGGTAACCTCCCGAAAAAAAATCTTAATTTGATTAATAAAGAATCCAATCTAACCAAACCTATGCGCAAACGGTAGCTTCTTATGATTGAACACAGGTTGCACCCAAGAACTCCGGGTTGCCTGACGAAGGTAAAAAGAAATATTTAATTGTGAAAAAGGCTAGATTTCATTAACATGAAATAAACCGTAACAGAGTTCCTGAAGATTTTGATGCTGGATTGTCTCTTACTGTTTCCGGGAACAACAAAAGTGATTCTGACTTTTTATTGTGTCTAATTAGAGCTGCAGCACGTATACTGGAGTCGTTGATACTGTCTATTATGCAGGAGACTACCATTTCAATCATAAGATCATACAAATCAAGCAACGCCGGTTATATTCTCCACTCCTATCCACGAGTGATGGGCTTCCTACTGTAATAGGTTATAGAGAATAGGAGCTGTTTGGCTGTAACATAATAAAGCGTTTGCTTGGACTATCAATACAATTGGGTTGTGTCATGAAAATAAAGTTGTGATTTTATATTATTTTTTTAATAGATAATATCAAACTATAAGTGTAAAAATTATTCTTATGATTCATAAATGAGTATATTATTTATAATTAATATTTAAAATTCAATAAATTTTGAATATATGAAAGAAGCGTTAAAACGCTTTCTAATTGGTCCGATATTTACGTGACGTCACTTTGGTAGTAAGCAATTCAGCAGTTATATACTTAAGGGAAGTTTCCTTGTATATCGTCAATTTTTTATTGAAAAAACTATTTTAATATAAGCAATGTGCCTCAAAGATAATTTCACAAAAGCTAATTCAAGTAATATACCAGAAGTTAATCCATTCATGATTCATGAATACATAGTGGTGTATGAAAAATTCAATACTCTAGAAGTACGAGGTATTTAGTTATCAATGTGAGCAGTTTTTTGAATTTTTTTTCTCAATATGCAAATGCTGTTACATCTTTTTGTACAAATCCAGTCGAAAATCATTGTGATAATGCTATGGGTTATGTATGTATTCAACGCGAAGATAAAACTTGTATTGTGAAAGGAAGAGTCACTCCAGGATACCTATTCTATAATTTTCATAACTTTCCACCTACTTGAGGTGATATATTAATAACGTAATCACGTCATATCACCTTCCACCGTTGAAGCATCAGAAGGTACTCGTACTAGTCCTACTTGCTTCAGTTTCTGGTTATATCCATTTATACACCATATACCCATAGTTTGGTTTGTCAGATAAAATAAATAGAAACAATATAATAATTATTCATATTTCACAGTATTCATCAATAAGAACTAAAATATCGCTGCGTAATATCAACAGTTATTTGAATTTGACCAACTACATTCTTAACGTAAATGAGATTTCAAATTGATATCTGTTCACAATTATTATGAATTTTCATCTTATAGTGGGTTCATACACAAGAATTTTGTGTACTTCAGTCGACAACTAGATATCAAATCCATCTCAAAATAAAATATGAAACACCATAACCTCAAACGTCAGAACATCACTGGTGACAAGATTCTATCAACACCTCTTTGCTTACAAAAATCTTATTAGGACATTTTTCCTGTATGTTAGGACAAAAATCAACAAAACAACCTCTATATAATTTTTTTTTCTCATATAATTCTTGCAATAACGTTCAGTAATTACTCTGAGTAAATAGGTAATCTGTGCTCTGAGCACCGGAGTGACGTCACATGTACATCGATTGCGCTCGGGCGTTTACGGCAATTTCCAATCTATTCAAAATTTGAGGCTTTCAATTTATCAATAAAAAATGTAATGTTTATCAGAAAATTGTGTAAAAAATAATCACAATACAAAATTTTAAGAACTTTAATATCGTATTTTTACTTTATATACGTGATAGAACCCAATTAAACGTAGCCGTGATCTTGATGTGAACTGTTCAGATTCCACTTCTAAAATATCAAATTCATAAATTAAACAAAGCAGAATTTCATATAACACTTGTATTAAATTCCAACTGAACATTACAATTGAACAATATTCATCTATAACTGATGTACAGTGGCCGCCGGTCTCAGAGTGTTGATCTCATGTATTCTGAAAGTAAAACATAACATAAGCAAACTACCTTGCTTAGTGAGGAATCACATCCACACACGGGGTATATACTAAACATCATCAACACACAATCACCTCACTTAACACAAAAACCCATACTAGGTTTTTGTTGAGATACAATATGCTACTTTCTCTCTCTCCTGTTTAACACGCAACGACGACCAGAGACAAAGGGCCACTAACCTCACTCTACATGGTCGCCATCCAGGAGCACGAGAGCCCTCACACCGCTGACCAAAAGGTCACGGGAATGTAAGTAAATCGACACAGACCCACGCTGTGTCCTAGAACGCTCAAAAACCATTAAGTTAAATACAAGTCAAGCAGGAGTCAGAATTCAAAGCTGAGCTGAAACTCTTACTCCACCTCCCCACGTAAGAATCAAGCGAAAAGGCACCTGTTCACATGCAGGGCACTGGTGGCACGTGTTACAAAAGTTTCGTCTGACGTCTTTTTTGTACAATTGGTTTCCCATTGCATATCTATGTCGCCATCTATGTAACAGATTTGCACTAATTTTGTTAAATAGTACGTAATAATGACACTTGATTGGAGAGCGCTAACTTAGGAAGCTTGCGCGTTTGGTTCTTCCTCTTTCGTGCCCGAGCCGTTGTTGCAGACGGTTGTTTTTGAGCAGTCTTGTGATTTTTTTTGTTTTTCTAAATTTTGTGATTATTTTATCTGATTAAAATCAGTGTTATGATTTTGTAAGTATTTTGTTCATCCTTTTTATTCACGTTATTCCAAATTTAGTATTATTTTTGCTGGTGATTTCGTTTGAGGAGACCCGCGTGGTTAACCTTTTGATATCCAAAGTTATCTCTTTCATCCTCAATTCTTTGTTAGTTTTTTGTGTTCAGCACTTTTTTACTATCATGAAACTTTTATACCAAATTGATATTTTTGTTCTGAATTTATTTTTTTCTAAATTTTACAATAGCGTAGGCAATAGCCGTTCCGGTCGAAGGAGCTGGTCTTTTCCTCTTTGGAAGGTTATTATTGTTTGTTGTCCTTTCTCAGGAAGATTCGTTTAATTATTTCTGATGTTTTATATTCAGATTAGTTTTGATAATCATTACTGTTGATAGTGTTTCGAACATATGTTCTTGTTGCTACCTGCCCTAGTTTACCATACTATTCCGTCTTCAAGGGTAGACATTCCTTTTTTGTAATTTACCGGCTTTTTGTATTTCTGTTTTAAATTTTTTTCTACTACCAAACGCGATCAGGTGGATATCGATTTGGTGATACGCGATTTATATATATATATATATATATATATATATATATATATATATATATATATATATATATATATATATATATATATATATATAGATATATAGATATAATGAAACCTACGAGATTTGTGGCTATCTTTGTTCCTCCCTCTACATTTCCTCACCTAAGTATGTGTGATGTATGAATGATCAGTGTAAGTGGTTGATATTACATAATTTAACTATATTTTGGATCCAACGCGTTGCGGATTTGTCATTCAACAACTCGTAGTTTAGTTGCTCACGTTGTTTGTGTAGTTTTTAGTTTTCAGAGCCTAAAATATTTTGTTGTGGGCCTTAGTTCCCGTTTTTAAGCTGGAAAATCCTACGTGTTTGTGAAGATTGATCCAATTTTTTAATAACGAACCACGTTCGTAAATTCGTTTACTCGTCGCTAATAGATCCTTTTTCTTGTCCTGCTAGACTCTGTATTCTCTTTGTTTTTCTTGCCTTTAATGCTCAGCGTTGTTTTTCTTTATTTTGTAAATTTTCAGTGCACTATTTAAAATCAGACAAATAAATAACTTACTGATTATTTCATTCAACTTTTACTAAATTAACAGATTATCCGCTCTTCAATTTGAATCTTAATTTATTCATTAAGGTTTAACGCTTCACGTTTGAAGAGAACTCTTTCATTTTTTATAGAAACCTCCTGTTTCAGTTGAATTGGATACTAGCTGGGTGTTTTTTTTTCAGTGTCAACTGCTAGGGATCTCAGGGACCAGTGGCCACTTGAGATTAGTTTTTTGCCAACTTCAAGTTAGGAAAAACATCAACACATCTACGAAATTAAGAAGAACATTAATATCTCCCGAAGTTGACGAACAAGCGCACGGCAAACTTTAACACCTTCAAGGACCGTTGGGTATTTATCAAAGCCCCATAAGACGCAAGATCATCTTCACTTAATTCAGGGAACGTTCTTGTCTGACGTTGTTTTTGTGGCTACCAATTCGACATCTATCTTCTCTGCCGATACTAGTCTTGAGTTCCGCCTGAAGAGGATATTTAGCTAGTTTTTGTAACGTAATTTTGAACGTCTGTGACGTGCTCACCAATTCCGTCTTGGCTGTTGCAGTGAGATATTTTTTAGTATCATAGCTCTAACTATTTCCGTAAGTTACCAAATTATTTTTTATTATAATTTTTGGAATTATTTGCTTTGAATTAATAATAATTTTGTTTATAATTGATTCCAACGTCTATGTTTTATTTCTTTTTGCTGTCGCTATTGTCTCCAAGAATAGTACTTTTTTCTCCTCTGATCATTTCCTGGAAGTGGCGCCCATTTCCTATTTTACAGGTGAAATATTTCTAGTGCCTTTATTAATAGCTAGCCTGGGTCTTCACTTTCAAGGTAGGATATTCCATTACTTTTAAATTTAGTGTCAATCAGCAGTACATCAAGTTTTTGCTATCAAATAGTGAAGAAACATTACCTTTTTTGATTTTCTTCTGCCACCTTGGAAATAGGAAAAGGTACACACGAGGCTAGCAAGTCGTGCTTCGTTGGGCGCAACTCAGCTGCACTCCGCCCTGGCTGAGGTAGGCCGGGTTATTAACAGGAGACGACGTCAATATAATAAAAGGGATTGGGAAATAGGAAAGCAATTCATACACTCACACAATATACACTTTCCATAACCATCGCACTTCAGATGTGAGTGAACGTTGGACAACTGTACTATGCAGTGCACCGTTGGTACCAGGCCGGTAACTGGTACATCGTTGGGCGCCTCAGCTTCCACCATTCCCGTGTTACGCGCCTTTAGGATAAGGATTAGGAAAGATATAAATCACATACCATACAACCACTCTCCAATACACACACGTGACTAACTCACCCTGAATTCTTCAAGATACAATAAGGACACTGTAACATCACTCCCCTAAATAAGAACACAAACTCAGGTAACAAATAGATGTCAGACCGTTAAAATAACCTACGTGTTGTGTAACTTGCTGAAATTGTTAAAAATGATATGATTATTATTAATCTTACGTAAAACCTATTTAAAATATCGCTAACATACATGATAAATTGGAAGGTAGTTTCTTCAAAGGAGGGAGTATGTTGCATCGGCAACAAGATTACAAGCCGCATGCTCACGCCACTCTTAGCTTTTCCACTCTTGAATATATCGCAACTTAGCTTAAGATTTTATAATGTGACAGCAAGAGAACTTCACAATAATGGATTCATCAAAAACATCTTTACAATTACAACAATCACTAGGCATTCAGCCTACTTGACTCATCAGAGTCTTCCAAAGGCAACAACCAGTTGTGTGAATATTTGTGTGTAAATAGAGTTAGTGTAAATAGAACACCAGTTCTTCTTATTTGACGCACAGACCCAACGATTAATCGGAATCCCATTAATCGCGAAGAAGTGTTCTGCGTACAAGCGCAGCACCTTAAGAGTGTCGTTCACCTAAATCATGAAAACATTGTTCGAACATATCCAAATACTTCTCGTCACATGAATTATTTTTCATGATAAAATAGTACTGTCGATGGATAAATTTCGGAAGCACGGTACTTGCTTTCCTAATTCTTGGAGTGAGGACAATTGAAACAATAGCGGTGGATTATGCTTATGATGGTAAAATAGTTGGAAGTTTCATCAATAGAAAAACAAAAAATATTATTTGTAAAATTATATATTGTAATTCAGGGGAGCTCAAACTTATCACTTAATGTCACTTTCTAACTCATATCCCAGATCTTACATGGAAAATGAGTCATAATCTCAAGCAATATAATATTCAAACTATTTCGGCCAACAAAATCAACTTGGGGAAAATTCTTACAAACAATAGAACCAAAATTCCTGAAGGTGAACGGAACGGAGAATATGAAATTGAATGCGATGACTGTATTGCGATTTATATGGGCCAAAGTGGTCGAAGCTTCAATCTCAGGATTAAGGAAGATGTGAAATCCATAACTAAACAAACAAATAATACAGGCTTTGCAAAACATTGCATTATAAATTAGAACAGATTTCAAGATATTACATACCACCGCCAAAGGATCAAGATTGAACCTCTTGGAATATCAAGAGATTGAGAAAGCTGTAAATTTCAACAAAAACATTACAAATGACCAATTAGATGTAACTAATTCCCCTCTTCTCAACAGAGTTTGAATATAAATAATATTTTATGTATAATCTTATACTGTCTCATGACGTCTGAAAAGAGGAAACAATCGTTAAATAAAACTTTTGTGAATAACCAAGTGTTTCCAATCACAATTATTGAGTAGAGGTCGCGCGAATGGTGGTCTGGCAATTTTATCAAAAAAATGCATTCAAAAATTTGTATGTGCAGATAAAAGTGGATATTGGATTTCCATAAATATAAAGCACAACAACTTTAACGCTATAGTAGAATTGATTCATTTCAAGCCCAATTCAGATATTTTGCTAGTCATGGATCTCTTACAAACTACTCTAAATGGTATTAGAAACAAATTCAATACTTGTTACTGGATCATAGGCGGAGATTTTAACTGCAGAATTGGTTCTTTGAATTCGGTAGCGGATGATATTTTGATTGGCACTGATTTAAGTGCTGTCCGTGAGACATTGAATACAACCACTACAAAAAAAAGGTCAAGACCTTGCAAATTCTATAGAAGAGAACAGGTTCATTTTGCTTAATGAGAGAACTGAAAATAACAGTCCAGCTCAATCCACATTCTGTAGTACGGTAGGCCAAAGTGTGATCGATTCAGTGTGGTGCGATCTTCGTAGCAGTGAAAGTATCAGTGATCTGGTGGTTAATTCTTGTGTAAATAAGTCAGATCACTTCCCTGTATTACTAACTTTAGATGTTGCAACAAATGAGCAGCTGAGAACAAGGAAAAAGATCGAAAGACATTGCTTACACTGGGACAATGACTCACCAAAAAATTATCTCGAACTAATAGAATCTGCTTCTAGCGTCGGGTGTTCAGTTCAAGATCATTCCACGGACGATTTAAACGAAAATTTAATAAATACTGTCACTCGCGCTGCAAATATATTAGGAATGTACAAAAATACTTGTGTGATTCCATCGCATACTCCCAAACATAAACTTTGATACGACTTTGAATGTAAAGCGAGCTTTTTGAAAGCAAAGAATAATTTCAAAATTTGTGAAGTGAATAATTTTTGAGCAAATTGTGAAATGTTATATTTAGATCCAAAAAAACAATACAAAGTATTGATAAAGAATAGAAGAATGAAATCCGAGCATATGATAATTGATGAACTGCAAAATGTAAATAATACAACTGTTTTTTAAAACCATTAACAAATTCAGATTCAAAGTGAATAAAAATAGCATACTGGATAAAAGCGCATGGGAAAATTAGTATGCAAACTTACCCAGAAAAGAGATAATTTGTAATGGGCTTATATTTACTCATACAAATCCTGTACTTGACGCTGAATTCACAGCCGACGAAATCTACCTATCACTTATTGAACTTAGATCTGGAGAAGCGCCCGGACTTGATTCGATTAGCAACGAATTCTATAAGAATCTACAAAGCAATTGGATTCTATATATTGTATCAATGTTCAACAAACTTTGGCGAACGGAATCAATTCCTATGTGCTGGTCCCAAATTGAAACGGTTATGTTCCACAAAAAAGGTCCTAAAGAAGATCCAGCAAATTACAGAGGCATCGCGCTTGTCAATAGTATCGTCAAAATATTTAATCAACTATTGCATGATCGACTACTGATTTGGTCTAAATCTGCAGATGTTATTCTCGAATGCCAGTCAGGCTTTCGCAAAGGCCGTTTTTGCATTGATAATATCTTGACTTTGAATGCGGCTGTCCAAATACAATTGAGACTACCAAAGAAATATGTCTATGCAATTTTTATAGATTCTAAAAAAGCATTTGACTCCATTCCCCACAATCTGCTTCGGAACGAGCTCGATGAATTAGGTATAAATGGAAAAATCATGAGAATTATGAGTAAATTGTATGAAAATGCATGTATGAAAATTAGATCAAAAGACTACTCTCAAACAAATGCTAGAGATATGATTACTGCTGTTTTCAGGGGGGAATCCTTAGCCCATTTTTATTTAACTTATTCATTAATGATATTGAATTGTTTTTCCTTAGTGAAGGAGCACAGGGTTTGGATAAAGATAATAGAAACAATATCCTCATGCTACTATACGCTGATGATTTGGTTATATTCGCTGATTCACCAGTCGATGTTCAACAGAAACTTGACACTTTGTGATATTATTGCTGTTCGAAGGGTCTCACAGTGAATGAAACCAAGTCAGAAATCATTCGCTTTCATAGGGAAGGCTCAAGTAATTATCAAGGTATAATCAAATTCAAAAGTAACGAGATCAAAAACATGAATAAATTCACTCATCTGGGTATTCCATTCTCAAGTTCATCTCTATTTCTTGATGCTGCTAATGATGTAGTAACGAGAACCAGCATAGCAGCCGGCACTGTCTTAAATACCCTATCAACAGCAAAATCGAGCGATTGGGATAGTAAAATGAAATAATATTTTTCTGTGGTTGCTTTTCTGCACTTATCACTTGTACTTCACACTTATCATTGAAAACTGAGTGATCAATTCAATTCAATTTTATATTGGCATTGACACTATTAACACACTGGTTGCCGATAGTGTCGCACTTACCTTTATGTTTCTCACGAAAACCACATGCAGATTAATTTCTACAGTTTTGAGCCTTGTGGTTGAATCCATAACAATTAAAACATCTATATATTCTGTGACTAATGAAAGCTTCATATATACTCCATCTTATTTTTGCTCTTCCTTCTCGCATTATTTTCTTGAATGTCTTGTTGTCGACTGCTATTATTGTCATACAGCCGAATTTCATCTTTTTAATGACTACTTCTATTTGAGCACTTTCATTCATTTGAAGGCCCTTGCTCTGATGTTCGAAACATTCAATCAGTTCTTCTGAAATAATTCTTCCTCGATACCTAAGATTTTTATATCCTGATCGTCCACCCGTGGAGCTTGGACGTCATATTAGTTGCCTAGTTTCTTCATAATTTCACACCGCAATTCCTCTTTTTCTAGTATAGATTCACAGGTTATGGTAATTCCATTCTTCCTGTAGTTTTAAACACTTCACACTCCAACTTCGAGACCTACTGGATTTAGGTTTTTTTTAAGTTCTTGTTTCATCTTCTCTTGGTCAGCTTGCTTACCTTCTTTAGGTTGAAGTACAATACTTCTTGTTTGTACACCAGCCGTGAGTGCTACTAAATATGTTTTTTTCTTCCTACTTCATTCAGTCCGTGAGACAGGGCATACATTTTTCGTTGATTACCGCTCACTTGAAACTTCGTGAGCGACTTCATTGTGATGAGTCTGACAGCTTCCATATTTGACGAAATTCTTGATCTGGGGGCGTTTCTCAGCGAGGGCTGATTGAGCATGTCAACCATTCAGGATGGTACTTCGATATATTTTTACAATTTCAAGTTGAAGATGGGAACGGCAGTATCCCGAAACGTTCCAAATTGAAAAGATCATTCAAACACAAAAATAAATGAAATTGGATCGCTTAAGTCCTTCTCCTATTCCAAGAATATATTAAACTAGCTTTTTCCCGCGACTTCGTCCGCGTGGAATAGTTATTTTGGGCAGCATTTTCAATTCTTTAGGATACTTATTCTGCGAATAATAAACATACACACTGTTGTGGTTTACTTTAAATGAAGTGGAGTGAGGAAATTATATCCTATCTTGTTCTAAAAGTGTTAATGAGGTTGTTATGATTGTGCAACATTCTTCGAATTCTTAAAACGGTATCCCTTTCAACTCCCTCAATAATTTGAAACCTGCGATCAACAGCGCTATCTTCGTCTCCTATGAAGTAAATCTGCAAAATTTTAGGCTGCTCGTTTGTAGGCAATAAAGAGCCAATCCTATGATAAACCTGACCTTGAATTTTGAAGGTAGTGGCAAATCCAGGCAAAACAACCTCATTATCTACTCCAAATGACGTCATTTATAAACAGCAATCATATTTCCTTATTCTCTTCAGAAAATGCCGCGATTCATTGCTATCGTTGTTAAATAAGGATTTTAGGGGTTCCTCTGGCTCCCCAAGTGATGGAAGTGAAACTTTACTACCAGAACAACACACACCTGGAGTTTCCTATTTCCATTTTAGTGCTTCACAATGTGTACACTTTCTATCCATCTGTCCTATGATAACTAATTGATGAATTATATAATCAATCAACGGGTCATAATCAAAAGCAGCGTCTTGAAATGCCTCCCATGTACCACTTGTAAATGCACTTCTCCTTCGTGATTGACATTTAGCATTTGAAACATGTCCTCTTTGCGATTCTTCATGGGACTCTGCAGCAATCAGTGACGCATGACGCTGAGCAGCTAAAAGTCGACGTGTCCGAGTTTGCTCTAATGTTTCAGCAGCCCTTTGAGATGCGTGACGCTTGGCAACTGAAAGCCGCCGCGCTTGACTTTGTCTTTCAGTCTCAGCAGCTCTTTGAGCTGTGTGACGCTCGGCATCTAAGGCCAAACGGGTTTGAGACTGCTTTTCAGACTCTTGGCTCCTAGCAACTTTTGCAGCGCGAGCTCTGCTAGAACTACGCGCTCAATTGGATTTGCGTTTTCGAGGCATATTAGAATCTAGAAGAAAGATGTAATGAAGCAAAAGAAAATCTTCTACCTGACCTATACGAATCAAAAATGTTCTCACTTTAATTGTAAAACTATTTTTATTGAACCAAATCAATAAAACCGCTATAACTATTTACAATTTATTTTACTTATAAACCTAATCAAAGCAAAAAGTTAAAAGAACTATGGATTACGAAACAACTCAATCATTTTTAATATTCGCACTCGCCTGTCCTAACGTGACTGGTCGTTCGAGTAGCTACATTCAGTGATATTTCTCCCACTACGGCGCGCTGCGCAGGCGCTTGGATTTCAATACGAACTTTCATCTTCTATTTCATCCCCATGTAGATCGGAATCACAAAAACGCTGAAAGAAATGTTTGTTCACATATTATCTAGTGCCCGATGTCTGAATACAAAATTTCATGGTTTTATCTTCGAAAATGACGCGCTTCCATACATACTATCATCCCTTATTTCAACCCCCTCGCAATAAAAGGTAGCCTATGTCCTTTCTCAAGCTCTAGTTTACCTCTGAACCAAATTTCATCAAAAACGGTTCAGGGGTTTAGGCGTGAAAGCGTAACAGAAAGACAGACAGAGTGACTTTCGCATTTATAATATTAGTAAGGATTTAGCAAGATTATCCTTACAGAAGGATCGTTTCATGTCCATAATGTCATAATTCAGTATTTTAACCAAGTTTTGATCAAACCAAATCTACTTACACTACTGGGTGCTTGGTGTACGGAATACACCACGAGAAGGCTACCTCTAAATTTCCGACAAATGAACAAGTTTTCTGTGCAGCAATCAATTTGCAACTGAAGTAACGTAATGCTGATACTTTGGAGATAGATTATGTTGAGCGGCGTATGCGAGAACACTTACTATTCTACAAAAAAGGCGGCAATTCAAATGCAGCTTGCGTACCGCGTACATCGTAGCCCGTAGTTATAGGTTAAAGAGGAAACAAAGTTTGATTATTTAATTCATTAAAATAGCTATGAAAAAATGTATGGATTCTTGGAATAGTTATTTATTTAACAAGTACATACGGGAAATATTGGATTTTGGAATAAGTATGGATGTCCACTGTACGACGCGAAGTCAAGTACAGCGATCTTATAGATACTAGTCTAAAGAATCATTGCTTTTTGTACAGTTGCCATGGGAATTTATTGAAATATCAAAATGGACACTTTTGTATGTGGTAGAGTGCTACAATATGGCATCTTATTCAAGCAATCAAAGAAAAAATATTTCTAGCTCTATATATCTATTGATAATTTTTTTAATTTTCAATTTTTACTTACTTGTACTGTGACGCTACATTTGCGGTAGTGCGTCCTGCTGGAGCTGCTGTCGGTCGGTAATGCTCGGGCGCCAATACGGTGCAACTCTTTGGCGATGTTTGTTCCGGGTAGCTAGTGGGATGAGAAAGGGTTTGTTGTACGAATGAAACCGAAACGTGTAGTAGGACAAACAGTATTTATTGAACACATAAAAACAAATAAATCAGAGTGAATACGAGAACATATACGGCGACAACGAGGATAAATCAAATCTTATAACGGTCAAAAAGTGGTTTCTTGTAACCCACGTTACGGGGGTTATTCAAAAAGGGGTTTCTTGCAACCCACGTTACGGGGGTCACTCAGAAAGGGGTTTCCTGTAACCCACGTCGCGGGGGTCACTCAGAAAGGAGTTTCTTGTAACCCACGTCACGGGGGTCACTCAGAAAGGAATTTCCTGTAATCCACGTTGCGAGGGTCACTAAAAAGGGGTTTCTTGTAACCCACGTCACGGAAGTCACTCAAACGGAAGGTTTCTGGTAACCCACGTCACGAGAGCCACTCAGACAAACGGAGTTCACTTACGGTATGGTTCGGACTTAGGTTCTACTTATAACTTCGCTGGGCTCAAGTCTCAGAATAAAGTCCTTTACTGTTCGATTTTGGGCTGTATTTATACCCCGATCTTAATGAATCCTCACTCAACTGGTTCACTTAAGTACTTTTAGATTTAACTTTACCTTGTCTATGTAAAAAATCATCCGTTGAATAAAATAAATATTTGGTACAGTGATAAATCATTTACAAATCATTTCCACAACATTTCTTGCATTAAATATATTTTATCTAAATTTAAACATAAATCAAAGTTCTCTAATTACTCGCTAGATGGCGACTGATATTATGACTATTTATTGAAACATTTAAACTAAAAACAAACGCAGAAAAACAAAAGGATAAACAATCGTAGCTTTGACAGGCAGAACAAAAACTTCTCAAAATAAACAAAGAACAATCATACATAATTGCTGAACGGTAAGTTACATTTCATGGTCAACTATAGTATAGTCTTATCTAATATTACTTTTCTCTAGATTCGGCATTCCATATTACCATGTGGGATTTGCAATTTAACCTCAACTGACTAATGTTGTAGAAATTCAAATAAAACCTTGACTGGGGTTTCATACGGAACGGAGAACTTCTACACGGCGGTGAGTTGATGATTATTCCAATACGGGTGTAATACGGACTGTTATTTTGCAGAAATGAACTTGGATCGGTTTTCGATGTTGTGAAATTACTAGAGCAACTTGAGAAAGTTAACAGGATGAAATTGTAGAGATAACAGATGAAACAGAATCACGGTTAGAAAAAGGCTGAGTGAGTTGAACTGTCGTGATGACAAAATAATGACTTCTTAGTACTTTATTTGATATTTGAAAAATTGCAGATTATGATTCAAAACGGAGAATGCTTCGTCACAGTACTAAGTACAAGAAACTATTGTCAAACCGACAAAATTCACCTATGGAGATTTTGATGGTAATTTTTGTTTTGAGCATCCCTGAATTTATTTTGACTATTTTTGGCTTGATGTCGGTACATATGTTTGTTTGTTCGTGCGTGCGTGCGTGCGTGCTTGCGTGCGTCACTCGCAACTTTCGAAACTGGTTGAATGTGTAATGTTGGAAACACGAATTTGAAACTGGTATAGAGTCCAGCTGTGCACCTCGCATTATGGCTCCAATCGTTTGTACCTAATATGCACTTTACTTGAGCCTTTTTTCGAATTTTTCTGAAAAATCCAGAATGATCACCCGTTGTATGTAGAGATTCAGTATTTGAACTTGATATTGTATTAGCATGGTCCTCTGCTATCTTTGTATAAATCGGCCAAGCCAGAAGTGCACTTTACTTGGAAATTTCCTTAAATTTTTTCGATAAATTTCGAATTATCAGCAATAGCATATTGAAATTTAGTGTTTGAACTTGTTGTAGCATCAAAATAGTTATCTAATATTCTTGTATCAATCGGCTAAGCCGGAAGTGCGGTTTATGAGTTTAATAGACATTCAGAATTTGACGTGTATAACAATCAGTTCAATTGAAATGATCAGGTGGGCAATGATAATCTGTTGTCAATTTTCCAATTTTGCTTGACATTCTTGATGTCAAAATATTTTTGCCTGGATTCAATTTCGTGAGCATAACGAAGGCGACAAAATTGGATCAGAACATACTTTTTCATACAAATTTGAAATTAATTCTCATTATGCTGGTCACACGTTCCAGCCTCAATTTCAGCATTATTGATCTTCAAATATACATACTTATCAAACTCCTTGACGGATGAAAAACAAAATAAGGCACTGGAATCTACGACTATCTGACGATCTAAAAGTACAAGGAAATATTGTGTAACCAACAAAATTTACATATCGAGATTTCAATGTAGTAGGTATAAGAAGCTGTTTCCAAATCATTTTTAAGGTCATCCGTGATAAGAACGTCTTAAGAACTGATAAGAACGTCTTGACTTTTCTTGGCCAACGTCTCAAGAAATGATAAGAACGTCTTGAGTTTTTCTTGGACAGCGTCTTAAGAAATGATAAGAACGTCTTGAGAAATGATAAGAACTTCTTGAGTTTTCTTGAATTGCGTCTTAAGAAGTGATAAGAGAACGTCTTAAGTTTCGTCTTAAGAACTTGAAGATGTTGGTTAACTGCTCCTTCGAGGTATGCAACGCGTGTCACTATTCTTTACTATCTATGTGAAGTTTTCTAGATGCGTACATACTCTGCCATCTATGAATGAGTAGTTTAAACTGTAAAAAAGATATTTTCCAATTGATAGAAACCTTGAAGCGATGAACAATGAAATAAAAACTAGAATTATGTGTTTTTTTGATGATAGAATGAATACAGGATGTGCATGTGCGAAAATAAAATTTTTTGATAATTTTATATCTGTTCTACTTTTGCAAACTATTATCGTATCATTTTATATTTGAAAGTCATCAAAATGTGCTGTAAGTTGTGAGTGTGTTTAAAGTTAATATATTTTTTGTCAAAAATATATGTTTTACTTACAGCACGGGTACAAATGGTGCTAGCAATACAGAAGTTTTTGATTCAGGAGTTGAACGTAAGTGACAGTGTTCTTCTATTTTCAACAGTCGATTTTTGAAAGTGTTTGTTTTTAAGATGTTTGATTTTATTGAAATATCTTTTCGAGAAGCACACGCCCCATGCCACCCTAATGTATAGTGGTGAAATTGAAGATTTGAGGAACCTCCAGCTGTGGCGGGGCTGGGAGAACAATTTATGTAAATGTAAGTACATTTTGAAGTGATTAAGAAATTTTTTCAATTTTTTTTCTGTTTTAGAACATTCATTGACAGTATGAACCAATAAAGCTGATTTCAACACTTGGTTACTATTTACATCTAAATTAACACCTTATGTTATTCTTTTCTGTTATATTTTATATGTGAACTGTGATATTTATTTTTGATATTTATTCTGACAACAAATTTTTTTTATTGGTTTTTGTTAGAGTATTGAATAAATATTAATTTTTTATTTTAAGGAAAAAAAGGAGCAGATTTAGGTGGAAATAGGTAATGTTATAATTTCATTTTTTTTTATTTAATTAACAAAAGAAAGTATAAATTTTTTTTTAACATATTTTGGAAATGTTAAGTGTTATATGGTTCTATAATTGTATGATCACAATATTTTTTATTCAATTTTCATACAGGGCTTAGGAAAAGAAAATTACAACTGAAAGCAGGTAATGTACAGGTGGAGTATTAAATCATATATATTGTGAATATGTAGTGAGTTATTGATTTTTATTGCATTTTTTTAATTTTGTCATAAGTAATTTTTTACATATTATGTATAAGGCTATTTTTCATACAGTTTAAGAGTTACAATAGTTACAAGTTGTAGATGAATACTAAGCATATAGTTGTGTTAAACAAAAATAACAATAATTATTAATCAGATGAAGAAGAAGTTGAATAATTCCATCCTTCTTCAGTTTCTAAATTTACAGAAAGGTTCACGGTTTCATGTATTTCAACAAGATTCTTGAACACATATGTAAAATTAAGAGCCTTAATGTAACCTCAAACTTATTATTCTATAATTATAGCTAAGAGAAACAAATGCTTATATTATTGTCTTTTTTTGTTATATGAAAGTAAGTATTAATCAGTTTCTTTGTTTGTTCTTCTGTTAATTCTCCAAATTTGGCAGGAAAAAATGATTGAAAACATTCGGTTGTCACCAAAAGTCTTGTTCCATAGCAAGTATTGATGATTTGGGTATTCAAAATTTTGAACTTTTTTGTTTCTTCTAAACTGTTTAGGTGTACTGTCGGTTTGATATAATCTGCAGATCCAAGCTCATTAAAAAAAGATAGGTCAGTCATTTTTTGATCTATATAGAGTATTTTCATGTTAACTGAAATAAGGTTTGTCTAAGAAAAATAAAATTCACTAAAAACTTACGCTTCAAAAATGTAAACTTCTAGAAGTTTTTGATTTAGTAACTTGAAGTAATCCACTCAACACTTAACTGTTAACTAAGTCATACATAATAACAATTCAAATATTTATATCAAATTTCACATGTATTTATGATAAAAGTACGACAATAATTTTCTGCTTTTCAAGAGGATGTTTTTTAAATTAAAAATGGAATGTAAGATAATAACTTCCTACTCAAAAATTATTAATATAACAAGAGAATACTTCCTTTCACTTCATCGAATTTCATTTGATTGAAAATATGTACCAGATACTTATTTCCTTTGTTAAGAAGATAAGATTGGAATGACAGGAAACTATTGGATAACGACTTCCCTCTCAATATCAGGAACAGGAAATAGTTGATTGATAGTTTGTTGCGTTTATCAAATTTTGCATGTGCTCATGATAAATGTTGGATAATAATTTCCTGCTCATTTGAGGATGTTTTTTGTTCAAAAATTGGATGGAAGATAGTAATTTCCTTCCGAAATATGAATATTGAAATTATGTACGAGATACTTATTTCCTTCAGTACGAGCATATGGTTGGAATGATAGAAACTATTAGATAATGACTTCCTTCCTAATGACAAGAGTGGGAAATTTTTGTTTGATGATTTGTTGGGCTTCGTATATAAATAAATGAATATTTTGAAGTAGCCTACTTTTAATTTGGTGATTAGATAGTTGCGATGAATTTATGAATAACAATAGTTTTGACAATAATTTGGGATACAAAATAGTTACATTGTTTTTCATTAATAATTGCAGTTTTGACAAACTAAAAAATGGTTGTATGGGAACGTGTTCATACAAGTTTTAAAAATCGCGTCTTTTGTGGTAGAATTAATAATAATGATTCTATATTAGATCCCAAAACTTTTTTAGAAGAGTGTTTATTACTGTTAATAAGTAAAGTAGGCGAGTTTATGCATTTTGACCGTGCTTCAGTGAAGCTCAACTGTGAATTAGCTTGTCTGTATACATCACAAAAAAATGGTGTGACAATTGATGCTGATATATTCCATCATTCTAAAATGAAACCAGTAACGTTATCTGATGATTTTACCGAGTGGTTTTTGGAAGTTGTTGAAGAACCTATTTTATCACAAATGGAAGAGTTTCAAGAACGCGATAGCGGAAAAGCTCTCAGTAAAATTTTAAATTTAAAAGTGAGTTAGTTGTTTTTTCTATTTAATTTTTATTTACGTAATTTTTGTTTTGTCTTGAGGTTAATATGAATGAATTTGATCCAATAAATAGTGGAGGTTCATCATATATAGAACTTCCAAACGATATAAAAAAAAAAAATGCTGTTATAAATGTGAAAAATAATGACCAATATTGCTTTGTTTGGTCCATATTATCAGCATTATACCCTACGGAACAGAATTCATGTCGTGTTTCTCGGTATCCTCAAAATTTTGTTGATATTTTCAATTTAAGTAATATGAATTTCCCTACACCGTTGTGTGATATTATTAAATTTGAAGAACAAAATGATTTATCAATAAACGTATATGGATTAGACCAAATTGCAACAAATAAGAGAACTCATATTGTGGGTCCGCTTTATTATACAAAAAATAAACTAAATACACATATTAATTTACTTTATTGGAAAGAGAATGAGAAGTCACATTACGCATGAATAAAGTAACTCTCTCGTTTATTATCATTTCAAATGAAAACGCTTTATATGTGACAGGTGTCTACAATATTTTGGAACTGAAATTTTACTAACTAAACATGAAGAGTATTGTCAATTAGTTGACGCAGTTGAAATTGAGTTACCAACTGAAACATCTATGTGGGTTAATTTTAAAAATTTTCTAAGAAAAGAACGACATCCATTTGTCATTTACGCTGACTTTGAATGTTTAACAGCACCAATTGATACATGTCAACCAAATAGTAGTACATCGTACACTATGAAATATCAATATCATGTACCATGTGCCGTAGCATATAAGGTTGTTTGTTCGTATGATGAATCTTTATCTTTTTTTGAATCATTTCGTGGACCTGAAGCTGCTAAATGGTTTGTGCATAGATTGAAGAGCGTTGTCGAAATAATTGAGATTTTTTATAAGAACACCATATCAATTATAATGACACATGAAGATTGGCAGGATTTTGATAATGCTACAGATTGTCATATTTGTAGAGAAAAGATTGAAATTGCAGATGAAAAAGTTAGGGACCATTGCCATTTTACAGGTACTTTAATTGAATTTAATACTTTATTTGAACTTTATAAAAGAATATTGAGTTATTTTTTAGGAAAATATAGAGGCGCAGCACATGAAGATTGTAATTTGAAGTACAAAAACTCCAAATTCATATCCGTATTTTTTCATAACTTCAGTGGTTACAACTCTCATCTTTTTATAAAGAATTTGGTTCAGAGGATGAATATATTTATGTTATTGCAAATAATAGCGAAAAATATATGACGTTCTCAGTAACAGTAGGCAAATTCCAACTACGTTTCTTAGATTCATACAAGTAAGTTCTTAAAGAGTAAAAAAAATGAATGAATTCAAATTAATTTTTTAGGTTTTTGAGTACTTCACTGGAAAAACTGGTTAATAATTTAGATAAAGAAAAATTATATATAATAGATAAAAATTATCCTGATAAAGCTAAACGAAATTTGATAATCAAAAAGGGGATATTCCCTTATGATTATTTCAATTCAAGGGAAAAAATGGAAGAAAAAAAATTACCTGCTAAACAAGCTTTTTTTTCAAAATTGAAAAATGAGCATGTAAGTGACGCAGATTACGCCCACGCACAAAAAATTTGGTCTACATTTAATATAGATACATTAGGAGACTATTAAGAACTGTATCTCCAAACAGATGTTCTCTTGCTAGCTGAAGTTTTTGAAAACTTTCGAGATGTTTGTATTAACGCTTATAATCTTGATCCAGCTCATTATTTCACACTACCAGGTAAAATTTTTCAAGGTAAAAAACATATAAATTTATTATAAATATTTTTGTTGCTGTAGGTTACGCATGGGACAGTATGTTAAAAATGACAAAAGTAAATCTACAGTTATTAACTGATGTTGATATGATTTTAATGTTTGAGAAAGCCATTCGAGGTGGTATATGTCAGTGTGTAACTCGTTATGCAAAAGCTAATAATAAGTATATGAAAGACTATAATTCATCTGAAAAAGATTCATATTTGATGTACTTTGACGCTTGTAATTTGTATGGGTGGGCAATGACTCAATATTCACCCTATGGCGGCTTTAAATTCTTAAACAATGAAGAAATTTCAGGACTTGATATAATAAATATACCTAATGATAGCTTAGAGGGCTATGTATTGGAAGTTGACTTAGAATATCCAATAGATTTATATGACACCCATAGAGACTTTCCATTGTGTTCCGAACATCAAATTCCAGAAAATTCAAAAACACCGAAATTAATGACAACTTTACATAATAAATCCAAATATGTATTATATTACAAAAACTTACAGCAAGCATTGATTCTAGGAATGAAGTTGACTAAAATTTATAGAGTTATATCCTTTAAACAAGATTTATGGTTGAAAAAATTTATAGATTTGAACACAAATTTTAGTAAAAATGCAAAAAACGATTTTGAAAGAGATCAGTATAAACTTATTAATAATGCAATATTTGGAAAGTCTATAGAGAATATTAGAAACCGAAGAGATATAAAACTTGTTACAAGTTGGAATGGACAAGCTCAAGCACAAAAATTGATTGCGGAACCAAATTGTAAAAAAGTTATACCATTTACTAAAAATTTGGCTCCAATAGAGTTGAGTAAAATTAAAATATGTTTCAATAAACCTATATATGTAGAGATGGTTATCCTTGATGTTAGCAAATGGTTAATGTATGATTCCCATTACAATTTCATCAGCATTAAATTACCACATTCAAAATTACTGTATCAAGATACAGATTCCTTGATATTCCAATTTTTTGAAAATCCCTATATCAAAATTAAACAGAATATTGAACGTTTTGACACATCAAATTATTCAAATAATAATGAATTTGGTATTCCACTTGTTAATAATAAAGTTGTGGGACTGTTTAAAGATGAAAATGGGGGAAAAATTATGTTGGAATTTGCGGGTTTAAAAGCTAAGATGTATTCTTTTGCTTTGGGAAATGAAACTTATTGTAAAGCAAAAGGAGTGTCAAAAAGTGTTACCAAATGTTTAACCATAGATAATTTTGAAAATACACTTTTCAATTCTGAAAATTTACATAAAAAACAAAATAGAATTATATCAGAAAATCATAATATATTTAGTGTTGAAACGAACAAATTAACTCTAAATGGCGACGATAATAAACGATGTGTAGGAGAAAATAAAATTGACACATTACCTTGGGGGCATTATTTAATACAAAAAAAATATATAACAACTGTTACAATTGTATTAAAATAGGAAAATGTAATTAAGTATAATAGTATTATTGAATTAATTGATATTGTTGTTACATTTAAAAAAAAATTATACAAAAATATTGTAATACATAATTTAATTTTCTTTAATTAAAATATATTGTAAGACCACTTTACATTTGAATGCAGTGATTTTTCCAATTTGCATATTGTTTTATTTTCCTACTATTTACATTTTTTTTCAGGATGAATAAGGATTTAGATATTATAAAAAAGCTCAAATATAATAATATTATTTATTATTGGGTTCATTTTCTCATTTACATAGCATTGTACTCAAAGACAAATTTTTTCGATATTTTTTGTTATATAAACTACATTACTGTATATATTAATGTTTTGTTTCAATAATTTAATTCTTTCAATATACACTCCAATTCTATATTTCGCATTATCGTTTAAGTATTTTATAGACTCTTTGTTTGCAGCTGAGCGATGCTTATTATATCTTGACATGCTCACACATTTGTTTAAAATGATAATTTCTTACATTTCAAAGTGTTTTTTCAAGACTCCAGTCACTTGTTTATCATAAACAAGTAATGCTGATGACGTATGTATATCGTTATTTATCAGCTTGAGTTGCTCGTCAGTGGGCTCGTTCAATTAAGCTAGTAGGAAAAACTTCATAAAAACTATAAAACCTCATTTTTATTCATCCACGAATTATGTGAGCTGTCAAACCCTAACCATTTTACAAAAACCTGTGTTCCTTTTCTCTTTAAAACTCTTTCTACTAAATATATATTTGGGTGTTTAGTTTTCTGTAGCTCATCTTCATAAAATCCAGCTGCAACAGGTTGATCCAAATAATCCTTCAGTTTATATGTTACTGGGTTTGTTAGGTTTATTTTTGAAACTGTAAATATTTCAGTTGACCAGTTTGGAGTATAGCCTTCTTCGAATACATTTTTCAACTTTGATATTCTAACAAAATCACCTAACTTCAGCTTTGCACGACCAGCAATTTTTATGTTACTATATACAGTATTAAGTAAATATTTCTCATTCTTACTATTAACATCAGCTCGACACATTTTTACTGTACTGTGTTTTGTATTATTGTAGGATTCAAGTAAATTTGGTAAAATATCAATCCACTTGTAAAATCCACGAAAACTGAACTCCTTCCACATTTTGTTTTTCAGTGTTCTATTAAACCTTTCAACTACGCTTGCTTTGAAGTTGCTGAATGTAGAAAAGTGATTTATATTATATTTTTGCAATACTTCTTCAAAATATTTATTATAAAATTCTTTTCCATTATCTGTTTGCAAATTCTTAGGTTTTCTCTTCTGTTTAATAATATCTTGGAATACTTTAGCAATTTCTTCACCTGATTTGGATTTTACAGGTTTAGCCCAAGCATACTTAGAAAATACATCAATTACAGTCAACATGTATTTGTATCCTTTATTTTTGTTTGCGTATGGTATCATTTCGACAAGATCAGCTTGCCATAAATCATTCAAGCCTTTTGTCATTACTCTGCGTCTATCATAATGTCTTCTAGCTTGTTTGTGTAGTTCTTCAATAATTTCTCTCTTTGTCATTTTTTTTGTGATTTAAATTCAATTTTTTTCTGGTAGCTTATTTTTGTTTTTCAATTTATCAATTTCTTTTTTGAAATCATTCAAAGCTTTCAATTTGAATGCTTTGTCAATTTCTTCATTAATTAAAGCTTTTATAATCAATATTTCATTTTCAAATTCTTTTTTAATAGCTTGCACTATACTATCAACATATAACTTATTAGCAGCTTTATCCTTATGAAGCGGTGCTGGTGAATTGCCTATATGTTTCAATTTGGCATTAAATATATATTCATTATTTGTTTGTTGCAAAATAATAGTGTTCAAACTTAGAAATTTTTCTACATCAATAATTCTTTTATCTATATAACCTTTTGTAACTACATAACCATCAGTCATTGCTCTTCCAATATTCGAAATTTGTTTCCCATTTAAATCAAAACTTCCATATTCATCAAAAGAAAATGTGACAATGTTCTTTCGTTTTTTCATAGAATAACGACCAAATTAATCCACTGACATGATAAAAGTAGTTTCTATTAAGAATAAACGTCTTTATTATTGTAAAGACAAACTTAAAATGAACAAACATTATGTGAAAACTTTTTTATTATATTTGCTTCTTTCAGTTCTTCAATAATTGAAATGATTTCATTATCATGACCTGAATGCCCACTGTTTTTAGAGGCTATTAGTAATTGCAATCTATCAACTAATTCATTCGGATTATCCCAGTAGATATACTCCCGTTTTCCATTAGAATACTGCATATTTAATGGTAATAGACCAGAACCTGTTGGTAAGTATTTGGCAGGTGGTTTTCTTCTTCTTTTTGAACCCAATGGTTCTTTTTTCTTGGTAAAATATGGTTTGATAATATTGAAATATTTTGGAGTACTTGAAGTTTTAAGTGAATTATTTGTTGAATTTTTGTGTGCATTTGTTTGTTCTAATATATTTATATACTCAATTTTGTCTTCTTCTGTGAAATTTTTGGATTTCTTCATAAATATCAATTCATGAAGACCTTCAGTTCCTTTGTATTCCTTATCGCCAATAATAATATCATTCTTATCTATATGAACTTCCTTTCTACCCAATCTAAATATTCCATCCTTTTTATTATACTTTAATCCATACACATTATCTAATTCTTTATCTTTATTTATAATTTTCAAGAGATATACATGTCCTATATCACCAAATTTCAATTTTAAATCTTCCATTTCAAGTTTTCCTTGGGGGGTATTCAATGATTCTTGAGCCTGTGATGTAGGTGATATTATGGGAAAATCTTCATAAATATCTTCATCTTTCACATTAAAACTGGTACTTGGAGTTTCAACATTAAAATCCAAAACCTTCCACACATCCGACCTTCTCTCCTTTGGAAGTAATACATTTTCTTTACCTATACTTTTTTTTATATTAGTTTCGTTTTTCTTTTCTTGTACTTTTGTATTTTCAACAAGCGTTTTAAGTGGATTTGTGATGGGTTTAAATGTTTCTTCCAATAAAATATTTTCATCCATTTTGCTATGTTTTAATGCATTTAATGTTTTCCTCAATACTTTACTAACATTAACTATTTCCTCAAGATTTTTGTTATTATTCATTTTTGTCATTGTAAATAGAACGGAGCTCAAGAAAATTATCCAATTCTTCACGATAACGTTCTTTCTCTTCACTGTCCTTGTCTATAACTGCAAATCCATATTTAGTTTCCCAACATCTTATACAAAATTCCTTGAACTTATTGAATGACATATCCGTATTCACATGATCGTCATAAATATGCCGTGAATTCGTTTCGTCTTGCTTGAATATTATAATAAAATTAGCATTGTCCCTGATTAAATGTTTGGGTATTTTTGCATAAGATTGTGAAAGATGAAAACAATCAATATCACTATGCCTACCCATACTGAAAAAATTACGCATACAGTCTTGTTTATCACATATAATGTCGTCAAAAATAATGATGGAAAACATTTTAGCTTCAGTAGGTTTTATAACATCAACATTTTCACTGAAAGAATGATACCCCATACCCTTAACTCTTGAAATACACTTTTGTAGAAAATTATACTTAGGTTGATTCGATGATTTAGAGTATAAATATATATTCTTGAATTTTAATCCATTTGGATGTGTGAGTAAACTAAGTAAAATATTTGTTTTACCACAATTACTTGGTCCAACGATAATACATCTTATGCTATTAGGTAGTAAGTCGCTATGTTTTTTTATAATTTTTCTACTTCCTTTATTATCAAAATTGTTTATTTGAAAACGATGTTTTTGCTTTATAAATTTCATGGTAACTACTGGTTTTCATATAAAAACACTCTCTTATATATAAATATTCAGTTAAGTGAAATGCACCAATGCTTATACATCGAAAAAAGTTTTACGGAAAAGTATTGGTGAATAAGGCAATTAACTCCATACCTATAGAGTTATATATTCCAGGTTATCAATTTTGTGGACCAGAAACTAAATTGGAAAAAAGATTGAATAGGGGAGACAGGGGTATTAATCCATTAGATGTTGCATGTCGTAAACACGATATAGCTTATTCAGTTAGTAATAATTTGAATGATCGTCACAACGCTGATAAAATTTTACAAGAAAAAGCTTGAAACAGAGTTGAATCTAACGACGCAAAATTTAGTGAAAAAGTAGCTGCTTGGACAGTAACTAAAGCCATGAAGGCAAAACAGAAACTTGGAATGGGAATGAATAAGAAAAAAAAAGCTCAGAAATCGAAGAAACGGCGGGTACTGAAAACACCTCGAAAGCTTGGTGGCTTTTTACCACTGGCACTTCTTCCATTAATTGGAAAAGTATTACTTGCTGGTGCTGCAAGTGGTGCTGCTTCATATGGTGTCAACAAAGCCCTAGGTAAAGGCCTTCACTCACAACCATATAAAACAGGTGGTGGCATGAAAAAGAACAAAAGAAAGAAAAAAAACTCCAAAAAATAAAATTACCAAAGAAGCCTTTGACAAATATTGATATAAAAAAATATGTGAGCAAGTATAATATAAAAAATTTCCGCGGAGTTTACATGCGGAACAATTTACCCAAGAGTCCATTAAAAAACGAGTCTGCTGTAATAAATTTAGACTCTTATGATGGTTCTGGTACTTATTGGGTAACATATGTTAAAAAAAATAATATCGTAAATTATTTTGACAGCTTTGGAAATTTACCTCCGCCAAGAGAGTTAGGGAATTATTTTGGACCTAATATAAACATAAATTATAATTACAATCGTTTTCAAAACTTCAATGCATACAATTGTGGTCATTTATGCTTAGAATATCTTATAAAATATCAAGCATGAATATTTATCATACCAGTTACAACATGGAATCAATATCATTCACACTTACAGGAAAAGAGTCCATAATTTCTGCAGACTATTTTCCACCAATTTAATTAGATAATAATTGTAAATATGTAATGGGTCTAATCAATTTCGACACATTTCATTCAATACCAAACATTGATGGAACTAATAATAAATTCTATTATAAAAAACAAGCAGATAAAGATTTTACACTGTTTCAAATACCAGTGGGGTCGTATGAAATTGAGGATATTGAACAGGTATTGAGAAAATAATTGAATGATCCTAATCACATTTCCGAAGAAAAACTTGAATCAAATAATATTGAAAGAGAAGGGAAAAAAAAGAAACATGATTTCATTTTTCTAAAACCGGATAATAAAACGTTGAAATGTGTGCTAAGAAGTACTGTTACAATTGATTTCACAAAAGAAGATTCATTTGGTTCACTATTGGGAGTTGAAAAACGAATATTAGAACGGAACACATTTCATGAAAGTGATTTACGTGTTAATATAATAAAAGTGAACGCAATTTTATTAGAATGTAATATAATATCAGGAGCTTATAAAAATGATTTACCTGTACATACTATACACCAATTCTTTCCTGAAGTTGCGCCAGGTCATAAAATTAATTTAGTACCTCCAAGTCCTATATATTTAGAAGTGAACACAAAATTGATAAGCAACATTACTATTCATATTGTTGACTAAGAAGGAAGATTTGTAAATTTCCAAGGTGAAACAATAACAGTTAGACTTCACTTGAAAAAAGCCTAAATTGAAAAATGGAGATTGATTATAAAAGAACAAAATCCAATTGTGGTGAAATTAGTTCGTCGAAAATCATTAAGGAGTTAACAAGAAAAAATAAGAATTTCCTCAAATTACTTGGGTTTCATTTGAAAAAAAGAAATAGAAGAGAAAGAACAGAATGAGTGATATATTGGATGTAACGTCAGGAATATCTTGTGATAATGCAATAAGTCGAATTGGAATGCACAGCCATCAACCGTTGGTTGCATCAGCATTTAACAATTGTGATGAGATTCGAATTCAAATTCAACAGCAAGACATATACACAATACCAAACCAAAGCTTCTTATATATTGAAGGTAAATTATCAACAGAAGAAAATGCTGTACCTCCTAATGATACAAAAATAACAAATAATGGTATTGCATTTCTATTTGATGAAATTAAATACTTGGTAAGTAGTGTTGAGGTAGATAAAACAAAAAATGTTGGAATTACATCTACTTCAAAGGCATATGGCTCCTTAACTAATGTTGAAAGTAAAAATCTGGAAAACGCTGGATGGGGGCAAGACATTAACATTTTAGATGCTAATGGGAATTTTAATGTTTGTCTCCCTTTAAAAATGCTACTAGGGTTCTGTGAAGATAAAACAAAAATTATGGTGAATGTTAGGCAAGAGCTAGCACTTATAAGAGCAAGAACTGATGCTAATGCTTATACATCTACAGCTAATTTGAAATTTCAATTGAATAAAATACATTGGAGAGTTCCTCATATTCATGTTAACGATGAGTATAGGTTAAAATTATTAAAAATAGTCAATTCAAATCGTTTTATATCTTGTGCTTACCGTTCTTGGGATTTATATGAATATCCTGCTCTTCAATTGTCAAAAAAACAAACATGGTCGATTAAATCCTCTACTCAAATGGAAAAACCCAGATTTGTTATTATTGGTTTCCAAACTAATCGTAAAAATCAAAAAGATAAAAACAGCAGTAACTTTGATATTTGTAATTTAACAAATATAAAACTATATTTAAACTCAGTCTGTTATCCATATGATAACCTAAATCTTGATTTTAAAAATAATCATTATGCCTTACTGTACGATATGTATGCGAAATTTCCTCAAGCTTATTATAATTACTACGAAACATATATTGGACCAGCTCTTAGTAAATCAGAATTCAAATCAATTGCTCCAATTATAATCATGAAGTGTTCTAATCAAAATGATTCAATCAAAAATAGTGCTGTAGATGTTAGATTAGAATTTGAATCTAGTGAGAATTTTCCTGAAAACACAAGTGCATATTGTTTGATTATTCACGATAAAATTATAGGATATAACCCACTTACAAGTGCAATTAGAACATTAGTATAAAGTAGTCATTGAAACAACTAGGAATGGAGTTAATTGTTGATATACAGGGATTTAATGCGGAAAATTATATAGTGGTAGCAAAAGAAATTGCTATCATGTCAAGAGATGGGAATAAGCTGTGTCATTTATTATTTGAACCACCATTTTCCTGGAACCAACCGGAATCAAAATATAGAAGACAAGCTGTTTGGTTATAAAAAAATTATCATGGATTTCGTTGGGATGATGGATGCATACCATATGCCAAACTTTTGGAAACAATTATACCTATATTAAATAGTGCAAAAGTAATATATGTTAAAGGTGATGTGAAAAAAGTATACCTTGAGTCATTCAATAATAAATACAATGTTATATCTTTAGAGGAATGTAGAGCTCTTAAGAATATTCTTTCACGAAGAACTTGTTTTAATCACTGCAATAACTGTGCAATAAGTAATGTATATAAAATTAAAGACTATTTAGATGATGAATTGTATCAATCAATAGATATATAATAAATATAATTTTTGAAAAAAAGAATATATTTTGTTTTTTTTATATTTAAAACTTGTTGTAAGGTTTATTAATTATTTATTTGTTTTTTTCATCTCAAGTAATTGTATAAGACAAGTACTAACTTGTTTTATGTTTTATTAATAAGCTATTGTTTTAAATTTTTTTTGAAAGTTATTTCAATTCAAGTAATATAATATGAGAGATTGTATTTTTTTTTTCAATACATCATCAGTGTTTATTTTGCTTTCGTAAAGATTCGAAGTGAAAAAAATTTCTCATGATGAGTTTAAAAATATTAGCAAATTATTTATTACAAGTTTATAAGGACATGTGCGCATCGTCAAAAAGAAAAAGTGAATTGTATGAACAAGTTATAAAAGAAAATTCAACCGATAGCGAAATACTTAAAATAATTGGTGACTCAGCTTGTGATGCATATATTTGTAAAAAATTGAGTGATAACCCATTTATTGATATATTGAATTCATTTAGTGGTAATGATTTATTAAATATTTGGGGAAAACTTTCAGTTCCTTACAAAATAAACCCTGATGTAATACAGGGACTACCATGTGTGGAACATTGGAATTTACCTAATCAACACCTACAAATGGATGGTCCACCACCATGTATTGAAAATTGTGAAACCTGTGCTTTTTAATTCATTTAATTTGTTCTGGAAAAGTTAAAGTAAAAAATGTTAATCTTAAAAAAAAATATATATAATTGTGCAAATAGTGTTATTATATAAAAATAAGCATTTTTTGTTATATATAACCATTCTTATTCAAGAAGTATGCTAATAAACATATAAGCTGAAACATGTTGTTTTTTTATCTAATTTTATTGTTGAGTATTAGTGTTTATTCTAGTGTTAACCACTTTCAATTAGTTGTGAATTATTTAAATCATTATGGTTACTTAAATTTCACAACTACTGAATTATTCAAACTAGATGAAAATAGCACGATATTCATAGAGGGATTGAAAACATTCCAACAAAGATATGATTTACAAAATACGAGTGAAATTAATAAAGAAGTGATTAATTTTGTACAAAAATATAGATGTGGTGTTGAAGATGTATATTTCCGAACTCATCCAATGAAATGGGTTAATAATACAATTTATTGGAAATTTTATGGTAATATTCAAGAACAGAACCTTGTGCTGGATTCAATCAAAATTGCATTTGAAGTCTGGTCTAATCACACAAATCTTCATTTTATAGAAGTTATTAATCCTCATGATGCTACTATTTTAATATCATTTGGAACATCACCCCATCACTATAGCTATTTCACTCACAATTTTTGTAATAGTATATTCGATGGACCAGGCAACATGTTGGGACACGCAGAATACCTCAATACAAATATGCAATCAGAAGTTCATTTAGATTCAACAGAAAATTGGTCTTACGAGCTAGTAGAACCACCAAATGGTGAGATAAGCCTTTTTGATGTACTTGTACACGAAACTGGACACTCCCTTGGAATTGAACATTCAAACATCCCAGATAGTATTATGTTTCCAGCATACGATAATAATGTGTTTAAAAATGGTAATGGTAAACCTTATGGTTTATCTGTGGATGACATGAATGCTATTCAATCTTTGTATGGGAAAAGAAACCAGAATACCATTCCAACAACAAAATATTACGCTAAGCCTAATAATGTTATAACCGAAGCAACTATTATTCCAAATTTTCAACCCAATTTATGTGAACTAACAAATGTTAATAAGTTTCTAGTACTTAATAAGAAACTATAAATATTTTATAATGAATGAGTTTGGATCAAAAATCTTAACGAAAAAAATTTTAATGAAACACCATATTTATTGACAGATTGGTTGAACTTTATACCTAAATTCTTCAGAAAGTTGAATGCCATTTATCAAAGACCAAATGGAAACGTTGTAATAATAATAGATGACGTGGCATATAATATAAAATTTCCATCTCTTCAATTGGAAAGTACTCAAACTCCCTATATTAGTCGCATTACTAATATTAATAGAGCTGTTTCAACAAACAACGAACAGACTTATATATTTTATCAAAATAATTCGTATATAAAAATAAATGAATGTGAATTTAATACTGAAGAATATGGGACATCAGATTAAATTTTTCCTGGAGTTCCAAATAATATTGAATCAGTTTTTAACTATACAAATGGACGTATATATTTTTTCATAAACAATTACTACCATGAATTCAATGAATTTACAAAATCACTTGAAAAAGCTGAGAAATTTGAGTTTTCTCTTTTTAATATCAGTTGTCCAAATATTAGTTTATATAAACAATTGAAAATATTGTTATCAAAACTAACAAATAATGTTTAAATTAAGTTCATTATACTTTTATCAATGTTACTTCTTAGCTTTTATTGAAATCTGTGAGTTTTGTAAAATAAAAATTAGAAAATATAAATAATTAACAAAATTTTCTATAAAACTGTTTATTCATTTTTTTCCTTATCAAATAAATACACTCAATTACATTAACATTATAAACAACTATTATTGTTAATAGGAAGAATTACAAAAATAATATAGTTTAATCATTTAATTTATCTCTAATACTTCATTAATATTTTCCCCATTGAAATACTGGACAGTATCATTAACTACATCTGGATAGGTTAATGATATTTGCTTTATTGCTAAATTATGAATATTATTCAAATTATTAACTATATTATAAATATTAGAGAAAATTTCCCGTTCACATGTTAATGACTGTTTTACAATATTAGAATAGTAGTTGAAAAAGTTTAAAGAGTCCAAGTACTTTATTGTAGAGTTCAAAAAATCTGAAATTAAAAATAAATTGTTAAGACTTGTATTGCTCAGATAGATTTGTTTATTCTGTGACTCAATAATAATAATTTTTTTATTTTCTATAATATCAAATAAAATCTTATTATTGAAAACTGAATACGATTCTATTGTCGAATTACCATTCATATAATCCATAATAATATTATAAGTCATAAGGAGCTCATACCACTCACATACTTTGAAATCTATAAACTTTCCAATTCTTTTGTTATTCAATCTTACAATTATTTCAAAATTTTGTGCTGGATTAATACCAACACATACACAAACATTCTTATCTAAAAACTGCCTATGTTCTATAATTAATTCATTATTATTATTACTAATCACAGGGAATGGTGGTGGTAAATTATTAAACATTGGATCCAGTGTTACTCCTTTCACAAGCTCAGCAGTTTCTTGGTCAACATTTATAACATTTCTACTTGATTCCGCTGTAATTCCATTTTCAAGTTTACCAGTTTCTTGCTCAACATTTATAACATTTTTACTTAGATTAATTCTTCTTTTTCTCATTGATTTTCCATCTTGGGAAATTTGTTTACAAGAAGCTTTCTTATTAGCTGGATATTTTTTACCGTTATTGTTCGTTTTCACTTGCTATAAGTAATTCAACAATTAAAAAATATTACAAAATGAAATACAAAAAATCTTACCATTTTCTCTCCCTTATTTTTTTTTACACACATATGAATATAAATCTTTTCACTTGAAAAAATGTGTATCAACACTGAATAAAACAATAAAATTCCTGTCTTTTTATATATTTTTCTTATTATTCTATACAAATCCTGCGCAGTGAAACGTTCACACATAAAAATTATTATTAAAAAAAGTATCCAATAACTTTTAAAAGTGATGTTCTTATTGAATATCATTTTTTTCTTTAAAGTAATTATTTCTGTAATCATTCAATTTATACTCCAACATTGGTGTTAAAATAATGGAATATTGTTTAATTTTATATTGAAAACGGAAACGATCTCTTGCATATTGCTCCCATATTCCTTGACGACTTAAGCTGTATGCATATTTCCACGCTATCATGTGATGTACTATTACTTTATCATTGAACGTTACAGATTTCATATCAATTAAAAAATGTATAACAAAGAGCTTGTGGCTATTGAAAATAGGAAGCATAAAATTCTAGCAGCTATTTTATAATACAAAATAATACGACTTTATCACTATGTAAGCCCAAATTTCCGTTCTACTGATAAGTCTTCCGTTCAATTTTGATTTACAATAACCTTGAAGCTAGTCACAAAAGATAAATCTTTCTGCAGAGCATGTAACAACGAATGTAAGCTTATCAATTTTATTGTTATCAAACGTACACATCCTGCATTCATATATAAATACAATTATATCTCTGTTATGATATTTTTATTCGTTGATCTAAGTACACATGTACTCGCCAAACTTATAATCAAAATTCATATGCAAACGATACTTATTAGTGTGTAATGACACAAAAAAAATTCTTTAACACACCACAAAAATCTTCCAGACGCCCCTCCATTTTTTTCTTGCAACCTTTAGCTACTCATTCACAGATGGCAGCATCAGCGCGCTTCTTTTCATTTTCAACCATTTCTTAAGACGTTGTTCAAAAAAGAACTCAAGACGTTCTCATCATTTCTTAAGACGCTGTCCAAGAAAAACTCAAGACGTTCTTATCATTTCTCAAGACGTTCTTATCATTTCTTAAGACGCTGTCCAAGAAAACCTCAAGACGTTCTTATCATTTCTTAAGACGCTGTCCAAGAAAAACTCAAGACGTTCTTATCATTTCTTAAGACGTTCTTATCATTTCTTAAGACGTTGGCCAAGAGAAGTCAAGACGTTCTTATCAGTTCTTAAGACGTTCTTATCACGGATGACCTTGAAAGTGATTTGGAAACAGCTTCTTATACCTACTTAATGAATATATCTGTTTTCAGCATCCCTGAACCCATTTTGACTATTTTTGGCTTGATGTCGGTACGTAGGTACGTATGTACGTATGTATGTGTGTATGTGCGTAGCTCGCAAATCTCGGAATTCGTCAAACGTATAATGCTGGAATTTTGTTATGAAGGACTAGTATAGGATCTAGGATCTTTACCTGATACTTTTTTGAATTCTCAGCATAAATCTTGGATGATTAGCTGTAGGATACTACAATTCAGTATTTGAAATTGCTGTAGCATCCAAATGATTATCTCCTATTTTCGTCCCAATCGACTGAGCCGGAAGTGCATTTCATATTACAGACTTTTCGAATTTTTCTCATAAATTCAAAATAATCAGTCGCAGAGTATTGAGATTCCGTTTTGAGCACTTTTATAGCAGATGCATTATGATTGAGATCGGCCATTATGATTGAGATCCCAAGCCGGGAGTGCAGTATACTCGAACCATCTGGATGCTCATATCCTATTTTCATTGAGATCGACTGAGTCGAAAGTGCACTATACTTGACGATCTTGGAATTTTGCGCATGAATTCAGAACTGTTAGCCGTAGTACCCTGGAAATCAGTATTTAGGAATGTTGTGATATAAGAATGATAACATACTGTTTACATAGCAACCGACTAGCAGTGGAATGATGAGATGTTGTGTTTGATTATATATATCCAATGATGTACAAGTAAGTCACGTGATGTCCATGTCAGATTTTCCAATCTACTATAGTATGTAGTTACAAAGAAAACAAAAATATATACTCACCTCAAGTAAACTTCAATGCACAGATCACACATTTTGAATCACATAAGTCGCAGAGTATAACACCTCGCTTGTTTTTTGATGAGCTCCCTTAGATAGACATTACATAGCACAAAACATGAAAATCAAATCAACTATCGAGGTAGTGATAATGAAATTCTGAGAGAGATATCAATTACGAAAAAAATATTTCTCAGAATTTGGATCGAAGCCTATATACATCATATTTGAATAGTGTAGAAGGGTAATTTGATTTCTTCCTTATTCGTGTTGAATCCAAATAGGTCGAGTATTATATTCTGCCTTGTAATTTATTTCTATTTTCAGCTATTATTCGAAATTTTGAGGTTGAGAATTATTTTAATGTCCGTCTAGTTTATTATTGCTGTCATAATAACATTGTTTTCAGGATAGTTACGTAACAAATAATACCCGAGGGCATTATGTTTCAAAATAATGCCCGAGGGCATTATTTTGAAGGATAAGAAACATGTTTCCTAGTTACAGCAAGTAACTAGAGTAATCTCTCTAACAGAAATCACAAGGACAGGACATACATTACTAAAAATTTTGATTGAAATACAACAAAAATCGGACATTAAACATTGAAGGCAACACGGGAGTTGAACAGAAAATAATACTCACGGTCAACGTACTCACCTCGGGCCAGAGGCCCTCGGAAAGTACACTGTTGACCTCAGGCATTATTGTCCTTTTAACAGTCTTGATATCTTAATTACTATAATAGCCCCAATAATATATTCTGCTGATGGAATTGGTTTTTATTTCAGAATAATCATGTCTGGGGCTCAGCTGCCGTCTTCAAGGACATGGCGTCGGGATGCCGGGCACCCATTGCACACCCACTTGAAATGCCCCTGCTTAGTGGCGCATTTTTCCAAGAGTTATATCCTATTGGCTTGTTTTATTTGTATTAACAATTTCGTGCTGGACGTAGATTTAATTTTATATCTGGTACCGTTTTGTTTCTGTGAAATAGACAGCATAAAATTTGGAAGGAGGCAACGCGGGAATCACTCCAATTTACTGCATTTTTGATTTACTATCAGTTTCATTGTTAAGTCATCCTGCCCACATTCAACTTTCATGAAAAACTGTGATTGATTCATTGAAAAGGATTGCATACTTCATTCCGACTCATTTAATAGGGAATTCCATGATATTACTAAACGAGCTTTTTGTAATTATCATGACTAGAGTTGAAATTGATTGTATGTGAAGGATGGAGTAGGCTATTAGTAAGGTAGGATGATCATTCAACTTGTATTAAAATAATAATATTCAATAGAATTCATTAAGTAGTGAACAATGGAATAAGTACGGTCGAAATAACATGAAATCAGCTGAATTATAGGAAGTATTTCTCAAGTTCTACTAGTTTCTTAGTAAAGGTAATGAAATAACTTCAATATTTTTCTTCACCGTAACAGTTCAAAATTTGACTGAGGCAGAGCTCACATCAAAATTAGAGTTTGAATTGGAATCTTAACTTTGAAAATTATGAATGTAGCACGACATTTATTCAGACGGAAAATACCAGTCAAAAGCTTATCAAGAATAATATCAGATAATGGGGGAGCCTTGAGTATCACAAATGTTGATTAGGCATATTTTGCACTGGACCTATGCATTGAAAATTGGAGATATCGATAACATTGTTTCTAGAGGAATTATCTAGACGGTGCCTTTAAGATTTTAATTTTTTCCTTGAAAATATAGACTGAAAAATCTATTCACTGAGAGTTTATTCAAATGAGATGAGATTTATTTGCAAATCAAAAATTTTACATTGATATTACAAAGCAAAGTGATTGAAAGAGATAAGTTATCACCAAAATACAGAAATTACAGCAGGGTGAAGATATTTGAGCAGAACTTGGTAGGTCTTAGATCATTAAGAATGTCAAGAGAGAATATTTTTATCAGAGGATGGATGAGAAAGAAAACAATCTGTTATTTGTCATCTCAGTTGATTCGTCCACTGGTTTTTTCTAATACTCTGATTGCCTTCCAAAGATTCAAGCCAAATGCGAATAGTCTGATGAAGAATGACATTGCTAATATTGCAGAGCTCCACAATCCTGTTGTTGCAAATTCTATTGATGGATAAGGAATTGATTTCTGGTTGAAAAAATTCTATATAAGTAGATGTAGAGTAGCAAAAATAGGAGAATTCAATTCGAAATGTCATGGGAATAGAAAGACAATATGAAGATTATCTCGGGAATATTTGATGGGTGAATAACGTTAACATCTGAGAATTTAAGATACGAGATAAGTATAGATATATACAAAGGAAATATATCAGCTTACATATCCAAAAGAAAAAAGAATGAGAAAAAATTGAGAATATTGAGAGAGGATTCTGGCTCAATTTGCAAAGGAATATTCTTTTTACTGGTGATGAGGGAGTGAACCTAAAGAAATCTATTGGTATCGAATATCCTTAATTGAGATCATGATTTCATCTCTGGAGCATGAAATTTCTAACATAATCATAACTCTCACACCAACAACAACTCATTTATTGGCAAAAAGTATGAAGCAAATAAGAATCTATATCTATAACAATGCGCATTCTTATTGCGCACATTTTGAAGGAAAATTTGTCAGAATATAGAGCGAGTTCTACATTTTTTTGTACAATTTTTTGAGCATTATTTGAAATTGTATTTTGATATATGAAAAAAATTTACATAATTTTGAGAGGAATCATGCATCGTGTCAAACGGTCTTTACATAGAGAATGTTATTCTTATACTATTTCACCTGACATTGTGTGACTGCTACTCCAGGTACTCAGCTGAGTTTCATGTATCTACACAGCTTTTTTCCTTGAGTTGCTTTTTATTCTAATGAGTAATGGAACTATTCCTACTTGTCTCTATACACATGACATATTAACTTTATATATCAGATGCACTATTTCAAATTGAATTGATATGTAAAAATAAATTGGAAATAAAATAAAAAATTACAGTTTTGTCTACACATAACTGAGGTTTCTTGAATATTCTCTGAATTTTCTTCCATTCATCTCTAAATTGTTGTTTGGGAATCGTTTCGTTTTTGGATATATATTCATGTTCTATCACATAATCAAATTCACTGGATCAAATAAATTTGAAAGAAACTATGCATTCAAAATGTCCAAAGAATAATACAGAAAGAAATAGTTTACTAAGATCGAGTAATTTCATCATCGAGTCATTTATTTGATCATATGAGCAGAATTTTGAATGTATAACGGCAAGGAGATGAGGATTAAATGAAAATCTTCAAGCTACTACTCTGGCCACTTGTATTTAAGGAGGATATAAGAAATGAAGCTGAAAATTTGAATCCATTTCAAAATCGTGAGTTACAACTTGAAAATATAATAGCGATCTAACGGTTTCTTCAAGATATTTCTGTGATAAATTAAATACATTTATCAATCGACAATATTACAGACTATTCAATAGAGATCGCAATGATTATTAGGTATATTATGCAGCATGAAATCGTGATATCCTCATCTCGGAATTGCATGAACCCAACATTCATCCTTTTGAGTATTAAGTACACCCGGATATTTATTTTGTAAATTCGGCATGTTGACACCTGAAGGCATTTCGAATGTGAAGTTCTGGTATAAGCATGATACAATCAAAAACATAGAATTCCGGGCGAATGTCTCTCCAGCGCACAATCTTTTGCCTGGAAAACAATCAAGAGAATTAACAAAACTGTAAATTGATTATTCCATAAGCTAAACAAAAGAGCAAAAGTAGAATTTTTGCAAGCTTCATCGATATATTTCTACTATTAAGGTTCTAGTTGTGATATCTATATGTAGTCAGAGAATTGATTTTTTCGCACTTGTATGCATAAAAATAATGCATATATGTGTAAAGTGTCAATTGGTACACATCGAAATGGATTCCCTTCTTTCAAAATATTGATGGTACTCAACATAGAACTATTTTCTTATTCAATATACCAAAAAGCTCTGATCAATGTTTGCGAGGAAATGGTCTCATAATTTCTGCATGCATATCCTAAGTATTTATCAGATCCATTATCAATTTCATATGAAAAAATTACCAGCGCCGAAAGGTAAGGAGTAATCTTTCTTGAGAAGTTTCCCGTTGGAGTCGATAAACCTCTCAGGTCTGAAATTTTCTGGATCACCCCATATTTTCTTGTCATTATGAGCTGCATATAGAGATGTGTACACCGTGGTATCCTAAAAAAGGAGTGAGTTAGGAGACTATTACCAACTATCACAGTAAATATTACAGTCAGTTGAGTTTAGACATGAATAAAAAATACGTCGAGTTCAATGTAAAAATTCTAATAATTTGCTCTCAGCTTGTGGACTACTTGGGCATATATGTATGTGTATTCCAATTTTATGCCTTAATCATGTAGATGCTGAATTTATCGAGCTTTACTTGATGATTATCTCGAGACTATATACACCATATATCCTAATCCTCCTTGAATTGAGATAAATTTTGAAATTTGCAGTGAACTTCTTATCATTTCTATTGAATCAGTATAACTGTTCTGTAACATTATCCGGTAAATAAAAAACTTGGAGTCCTATTGATTTAAACATTTCGAGGAGAAATAATTGGAAACTAACTATTGGAATACTCTGCATTATTTGACGCATATTTTATAAACTCTTCGCTCATTGAATTTTGTCGTAGATGATGTTTCCGTTAAAATCTTCTATAGAAAATCTTCTACTAGTCTATTCCAGTGCGATAATACCCATTTAATATATTGTGATTGCACAGATAACCTCGAGCAGTCGAGTTTCTCAACAATAATATATACATTTAATAGGATTCAAGTATTATCGTACCAAAAATTGGGTACCTACTTTCCATTCAATTGTTCCTATGATATTGTGTCTCAACATCATGTGTTTCAGAATATTCTACAATTAGTATTGGGCTGGCCTATATTCTTAACGAGCGAAAATCACGGTTCGCGAGTGTGGAATACGCCATTCCAAACATGTTGTAGACTCTAATTTTTCTTATAAGATTTTAGAAGCCAACCAATATTTCCTAGGAAACTTAAAAAATCATCAAACCACTGTCAAAAGTAAAACCAGATATGAATACTTGAATTGTTAGGAAGTAACCATGGTAGTAACCAAACTAACAGCTTCTGATTCGTCGAAATGATTCTAAACGGCATAAGGAATTATTCTCGACAATTTTTTGGAATGTCATTGGTTCCAACAAAATTTTTGGTTATGGAATACGCAAATTCCGAAACAGTGTTGGAGAAAATTTATACTTGTGATTCTGTTTTGATTGACTTAATTCACAAGAAAATCTAGTAGGCGATATGATACAATAGAAAAAATTGCCATAAAGAGTTTTTGTAACTTTATATGAGATATTTTTTGTAAGAATTGGACTATGATTTGAATAGTTATCTGTTCTACAAGTACAAAAAATGCTAGATTCTGGGGAGAGTAAGAAAGTTCGCTGTACGATACGAAAATAGTGAGTAGGTATACATTGCGTTATCAGAATGAATATGATAGAAGAAGATTACATTGCCCATATTACTGTAATCTTCAATGTTTCATATGATATTTAAAATCTAACAAAATCCAATTCAAACATTGTGATTCCAGAGCTCGAGAAAGTCATATGGAATCTTCAAGAATTGATGTGGAGGATACTTTCTGATAGCTTCACTTATTGATTATTGATTTTTACTCCAATTCAATAGTGTAATTCCACATGTACCTACTGGAAGTTAGCAATAACTTCAATACTGTCAGTTTCACAGAGCTCCAATTTCAAGACAAGTATGAGCCCGCTAGATTCCATGGAATGAGGAATGAAATCTAAAACTGTGCAATACTTAACATTCCTTCACACGTCCATGAAATGATTATTTGTAAGAGCTTGATAAATCAGGGATGCCTACGTGTAATTTTATATATATATATATATATATATATATATATATATATATATATATATATATATATATATATATATATATATATATATATATATATATATATATATATATATATATATATATAGTTGAAGAGTACTCGCGACTGTTGCGAATAGTTAAGGAAACAAAAATAACGCAGGTTAAACAGTCAAAAATTTTTTTGTGAGTGGGCTCAAGTGAAAAACGCTCTTTTAAATTAGTCAAGCTTTCGGTCTTTAATTAAAACCTTCCTCAGGACTATCCAGTGATATTCCAAAAATAAATAAATTTGCACAAATATGTTGATCTGTGATGAAAATTTATTTATTTTTGGAATCTCACTGGATAGTCCTGAGAATGGATTTAATTAAAGACCGAAAGCTTGACTAATCTAAAAGAGCGTTTGTTACTTGAGCCCACTCACAAAAAATTTTTTGACTGTTTAACCTGCGTTATTTTTGTTTCCTTATATATATATATATATATATATATATATATATATATATATATATATATATATATATATATATATATATATATATATATATATATATATATATATATATATATATATATATATATATATATATATATATATATATATATATATATATATATATATATATATATATATATATATATATATATATATATATATATATATATATAATAACTTCTGTTGTTGCTGTTGGTTTTCTTGCATTTGCAGAAAAACTTTCTCTAGAATTTGGTCTGTCATTTTTACACCAGTTCCTCGTCGTCAATTTGTTATATCCTCAATATGCGATAAATGGTGGTCAAAATAATAAGGAAATACAATATATATGTTCATTTATTCATGCTCCATTACAGAAAAATCGAATCATTATTTTATGTCAATCATTTCTTCTAAAACCAGTCTAATTGGTTTTTCCCCAACTCCCTTGATTCTTGTTCGTATTTTACTTGTAAATCAAGTCGCCAACACACACATATATATATATATATATATATATATATATATATATATATATATATATATATATATATATATATATATATATATATATATATATATATATATATATATATATATATATATATGTATATATATATACATTGAAATGATGAAGTCGATTGCACGCAGCTACGTATTTTGGCCTAATATAGACAACGAGATTGAAAATTTTGTTAGAGAATGTGGAAAATGTGCAAAAGCAAGAAAATCGCCAATAAAATCTATTCCTTATTCTTGGTCAATTTTAGAACAACCAATGGAACGGATACATATAGATTATGCTGGTCCAATTGAATAGTATTATTCCTTAGTCATTGTGGACTCTCATGGTAAACGGCCAGAAATATTTATGACAAGGAGTATTACCGCATCAATTACAATAAAATTCTTACAGCAAGTTTTCAGCGGATTTGGACTGCATGAAATAATTGTACCAGACAATGGTTCACAATTCACAAGCCACTTATTCCAAGAATTTTGTGAGAAAAACGAATAGAACATTTTAGAACACCACCTTATAATCCTCAATCAAAGGGGCAAGCCGAAGTATTTGTTGATATTTTCAAAAGAGCTATACCAAATTTGGAAGGAGAGAAAGGATTTGAACAAGCATGGAATATGTCATATGAATAACAAACCACCTGCAGAAGTAATGCTTTGGTGTATAATTCGTAATAAATTGGATTTGTTGCATCCTATTAAATTGACAAAGAAAAATATCGATTAAAACAGAATTTACAATTCAATAAGCAGCATAGAGCTATTGAAAAAGTATTTGGGAGAGGTGATGAAGTATATGCTAGAATGCATCTAAACAATTCCTGGAAATGGGCTGCTGGAACTATAATAGAGAAAGTAGGGAATGGAATTTACAATGTTCTTCTGGAATCAAAGAGGAAGAATGGTCTAATTCGTTCACATCCAAATCAATTGATAAAACGGTACAATACAGACAGAAGTTTAAGTCCGCAACTAGCCCTTGATTTTTTAATGGGAGGATTTAACATCGCACCAGATAATCAAGCATTAGAAAAAGAAAATTTTGACGTATCTGAGTATGACAATTTCGTTTCCAGACATACAAATAATCAACGTCACAGGAGAACGTGCAAGAAGAAATAGGAATCTTCCTTTTTATCTCCGTAATGACTACGTCATTTATTAGAAGCGGAGATGTTGGCAACTTGATTTACAAGTGAAATACGAACAAGAATCAAGGGAGTGGGCGAAAAAACAAGTAGACTGGTTTCAGAAGAAGTGATTGACATAAAATAATAATTTAATTGGTCTGTAATTGAGCGTGATTGAATGAACATATAAATTGTATATCCTTATTATTTCGACCACCATTTATTGCATATTGAGACTGTAACAATATTTATATATATATATATATATATATAACTGTTTAACCTGCGTTATTTTTGTTTCCTTATATATATATATATATATATATATATATAATATATATATATATATATATATATATATATATATATATATATATATATATATATATATATATATTATATATATATATATATAAATAAAAGTAAATTCATTTTTGAAAAAGTCTTGTACAGCGCCGGGATCCGAACCCGAGATCCCATGAATTCCGGTCATGCGTGATAACCGCTACACCACGCTGAGACAACAGAGTAAGTCGCTTAACACTGTACAAGATTCTTTGCATTTTTTTGTCAAGTTTGCTGTACGCTCCAAAGATGACACATTTTTGTTTCTTTGACAATGGAGGACAACGGCTGACATTCGTGAGTAATTAACTCTCATGTAAATATTCTGAATGTAAATCTAGTTGGCGAATCCGTAATAAGCCAGACGGTTGAAAGCGCTGTACAAGACTTTTTCAAAAATTAATTTACTTTCATTCAACCGTCTGGCCAATTAGTTCCGTCACGGCCTTGATTAAAGGTGGCTACTCCTATACACAATAGCCATTAGCAAACTATCAATTAACCTTCGGAAGGGTGAATCCCTTTAGAGTTGTATCTTCAGTTACTTTATGAACAATTCCAAGGGGGACCAAGGATTCCTTTCGCAGAACTTCTCGTATGACAGCTTCAGTAAATGGCATACTGAAAAAGAAAAGCATTTTGTTGAGTAACTAATTGACCTAATTCCTTTTTATTGCAAAACTCTATTGGATGGAGCCCAAAGAGAAGTTTTGATCATAAAATACGAGGAATAAAATCATTTTGAACTACGAATGGCTTTAGTACTGACTGCTAATTTTAGGCTTCATAAATTGTTCCTGCTTTTGATAAGTTGTCAGTTGCATTTGAGTGATATGTATAATTAGCTGTCCTCTTCAGGTTATACAACTGAATATTCAGTTAGAACAACAAGTGGGCAAAACATTTCATGAAGACTGATTTATGGATATTCATATTTTATTTTATAACGGAATGTGGAGAGCCATAAGAATAACAGAAGAGTAAACTGAAATAAAACTCAGTCTTCAATTATTCAGAATGATCATTTCATATTATCTTATAAATGATTCACGCTTCTTTTTTAGCATGATGATGCAATTCTTGTATTTCCTGACAATATATTACTGTACATATGAACCAGAATACATAATTTTTTCCATGCCAAATAACACTGTATTGAATTTGTCAGCAGAACATTGTGCGTTTTCATTCAGATCTACGATACTGTAGCGTTATGGAATACTCCAAAAGAGCTTAATGAATAACTTGAAAAAAATCATTGCATAGTGTTTTTCATTTTCCTTCTCACAACACACAAAATTTGATAGATTGAAACAGTGCAGACCAATTATGGACTAACATAGTAACGTTATTACAGATATGATTTTCTGCTTATTATACGTTTTTGACTTATCACAATCTCATTCTATCAATTTATTCAATTGCTTTGTCAATAGCAGCCACGAGGTTTTTCAGTATGTCGAATTCTTTATCTATAATTAGGGAAATTATTTGCATCACCATCAGAGGGCGCTCCAAATATAAAATATATCAAGAATAGATCCTAAATCAGAATAGAAATATCTATACATTTCATTGAAGACTATATACCGTTCTTCTCTCAATTTGCTGGTTAAGAGCACTCGTAATTTGATAGTACGCAGTTCCAGATATTTTTCATGAGGATTGAGAAAGAAGTATGGAAATTATTACATTACATGTCACATTTTGCAGTGTAGCTATAATGGAAATCAATGAATAAATTCAGGAAGATTGAGTTGAAAGTAACAGCAGTATGTTTATTATTTTTAGCTTAGACTCAAATATAATATCGAGAGCTTTGATCATGAATCAGAAAATAATCCATGAAATGAATCTATGTATATGAATGAAAAGTTACCTCAAAAAATCCACATAGGAAATAACAATTGAGCATGAGCTAACGATATGAATTATTGTGAGTTACATTTTTCTTCTGAATTAAAAGCTTCATTTATTGTATGTTAATACTGTCCATGTAAAGTTACTATGATATTCGTATTGACCGGGAGAAAAAGCAACCTTAGTTGGAACACGCCATTAATTGGTGTTAAACTACATTATTAGTATCATTGTTATACGACTCAATTTCTAGTATAGCTTATTTTTACTGCGATAAATTTGAAGAGTTGAAAAAGTTGCCTGCTCTGACTTCTTAGAATAGATTAATTTCTCACTGAGTGATCAATAAGGAGAGTCTTGAAAGTGATATTATAATGTGTAACAAATTCAATATCACTATAAGCTTAGCGATTCATTGAGAAATCCAAGTCAGGTGATTCTAAATTTACTTTTTTTAAATGCATAGTCTTACTCTTTATGATCATCTAAAGTCGGTAATCGTCCAGAACCTACAACTTGATCAATTTCTGCTTGCATTTTGATCCGGATGTCAGGATACAATATCATACTGAACAGTATCTGGACGATAACAACTGGAACTGCACTTACTGCCGGAAACATGAAGTCGATAGTTGTCATTATCAATTGACTGTCTGAAACAGAATGAAGGATATTTCGATATCAAAGATGAGCTTACAACCATCCATATCTTTTCAAATTGTGTTGTACCAAATCTCTGCGGTATCCAAAGAATATATATTCAATTCACTTGTGTGATTCAATATTTAAATAAAAATGAATTGTAGTTTGTTAGTCTCACTAAAACTCAAAAACGGCTCGACTGACTTGAATATTTTTTTCTGTTCGCTTTGATTCTGTGGTGGTTTGAATGAAAAATATTATCAACATACATCAGGTTGTACACAAGCCGTATTTGTTCGTTCGCGCACCGTTCACCCAATTGAGTTCAAACATTCTATAGCTGTTGGTAGCACTAGTGTGAAGGTTTCCATCATATTGACATGATCATATAATAAGTGGCGCACGAGCCGCACTTGTTCGTTCGTGCATCGTTTGTCTAATTGAGTTGAGACTTACTACAGTTGTTGTTGACTCTTTTGTGAAGATACTTTTCATTGTAGCAACGTACCTTGAGTGGCGCACAAGCTGTATTTGTCCGTTTCACGTATCGTTCATTCGATTGAATTAGAACTTCATACAGTTGTTGTTGTTCATGAAGATTCTGACATAGTACTATTAATGGTTTTTGTCCGTTCGAGCATCGTTCAACCGATTAAATTGAAACTTTCTATAGTTGCTGTTGAAGCGTGAGGACCGATTTTAAAAATTCTTTCATCAGTAGAATCCTATTCCTTCTATCACTAAGTAACATGGACTATAATGGACCTTTAGTATGAAGGGTTGCCTGCAAAAGCTTCAATAATGTAACTCAAGAAGTTCCAACAGCTCCATTGCCAATTCTTTGCAGAGCTCGTCGTTCAATTTATTTGTTCATTGTTTCCAACCTCTTTCTTTCTGATTTAGTCATCGTAGTACATGTTGTTTCAAAATCAACGTACGCTCCTGTTTGCAACAATTTAATCGTTTGCGGCCTTCTTCACTAAACTTAGAGCAACGTAAGTTTGTAGACACTGATTCTCCCAGACGGATAGGGTCACTTTCTTTCCGTTGCAATATTGTCCTTATTGGTTCTTAAAAATGTGAGTAACTCTTCCGGCTTCTTGCAATCTCATGCAGGAGGAGCTACTCAAATATTATGGACAAGTATTCCTTCGATTATGCAAGATACCAGTTTCTGGAGTTTAAGATATCGTGATGTCAACGTCAAGGGAAGTTCATCCTGAAGATGACATCCAAGAATGAGTATTTCGCTCAATCAAAAAAATTTTTGAACAATAATAGCTGAAGTATGGTGCAAGAAGCATATTTACTAGCTGGATTGTTCCAGGTCTCAGCATTGATGGTCCTGTCAGAATTGTCTGAGCAAGAACACCAGGACTATGGAAAGCTGACATCTAAATTGAAGTTGTGCTTTGGGGAGCGGAACATTAGAGAACTGCTACATGGACAGCTACAGAACCGTACGAAGCTAAATGAAGAAGTCCTAACTACGTTTCCGTATGCTGTGCAGAGTCTGGTCAAGAAGGCTTTTGCAAATTGTCCTAGCTCAACACAGGAATATGAATCATTAAGAGAATCCATGTATGGTATTGACGATGACAAGATTAGGCAAATTGTACGGTTATCGAATCCAGAGTGCGATAGTAAGAAAAAGCTCAAAGTGAAAAGAACCATGATTTGCACAACGTCACTCAGAGAGAAAATGAGAATGAGATATTGGCAGTGCGGTAAGAAGAGTCATAATCAAATTGACTGTCATACCAAGCACACTATTGATTGTGCCATGGACAAGCTATCTATTATTGAAAATGCTTAGACATTGAGACAAGTTGCTGGCAGTGCTTCCAGAAAAGACATCTTTGACTAGACTGTCGTGTCAGCCTAACTGTCGATTGCGACACAAGCACGTTGTCTGAGGAACTGAAGTAGGCCGCCTTAAAAGACAAAATCCAACGGGATCTCTTATCAAGAGCCTAAGTTCATCGATCTCCAAGTGCGCAGAATTGAAACCAGTCGAACTGTGAATGATTCGTGTAGAATATACCATGTTAAATCGTGCTAGGTACCGGAGCGAATACCAACATTGTGCACCAGAGAGTTTTTCTGAGAATATGACGAATTAAAGACTATCGGCTACAGAAGCAACAAGTTCAGTTGAAGACAGCCAATAGGAATAAAGTACTAGCATTAGAGGAACTCAAATTCACATTTAGAAGCTCAAAGAGGAAACATAGGGTATTTGACGCTGTATCATGAATGAACACATTCTAGGTATGAAATATCTGCGAGATTTTGGTTTTTTCCTGGATTTAAGATGTGACGTACTGCGAATTCACAATGTAGGGCAAGTATCTTTCTATTTTTGACAGATAAAAATAGGAGAGACTGATTCTGTTGCTTTGAGAAGCTTCGGGTCCGAAGAAATGATTCCAATTGAGGATCAGAATGAATATAAGATGAATTCGGAGAGACCCCACCAGGATAGGAGAATTTCGGCAACAGTAGTCTCTGTTGACACTGAACAAGTAACAGCGCGCACAGCTGTTTGTTCTGAAGTCGGTAACATAGTGGATGAAGACCGGTCAAAAGCCTAATCAACATGGAACATCAGCTTTGGGTTTCATCATCAAAGCTTACTTAGCACAATTGGATCTCCTGGGAATGAGAAATAAAGTTTCTCACTGTCTATGGAAAAAATCGATGGAAAAATCGATAGTGGCAAAAAGGTTGCAGATGCAAATTTCAAGACACATGGATGAAATTGACAATGGTAGACACCATGGCATCAAAAAGACCCTACAAGACATTTGGGAGCACTTCCCTTGATTTGGTTGTCGAGAAGACGTCAAGCGATACAGCAGCATTTGTGAACGATGTCAATCAAACAAGAAGCCCAGCAGTCAGCAACGTGGCAAGATGCAGCAGTACAAAAAAAGATACCAGCTTAGAGGAAATGACCGTGAACGAACGTGAACATCTGCAAGTTACTGAACAGACGAGCAGCAAACGATAGATGAAAGACCCGATGCAATCTGCGAACCAATTGTCTCTGGTTCCAGCAAGGCGATTTGATGTGGCTCTGCAGCTCTCAGATGGAGGCAAGCATTAATCCTAAGTTGCAGAGAAACTGAGATATACTGTAAAAAGCTGTGAAGTGTTCAAATGACGTATACAATATTCAGAGGGACAGGCATGGAAGATCGATAAATCGCGGTGACAGATTGTGCCCCTATTAAGGACGAGACTGTGTTCGTCAAAAACTACAAACCATAAGGAAAAAGTATTGTTAATTTGAATTCATTCAATGAATTATTATGAATATGACTCAAGATTGTGACAGCCAACAATCGAGAGAATGTTTAATTGTCAGACATTTGAATTGCTAGCTCATTGTTGCAAGGTGTTCAATGGTCAGATATTTGAATGCTAGTTTATTGTTGGAGGAGAGTATATAAAATTCCGTGAGCTGGCGAGGAAAGGAGTAATCAATGGCAGAGAGTGACGGTCAGCGAATTTGTTATAGTGGGACGAAGTTCAAAGTAAAAAATTATACAGTCATCCGTTATGCAGGGGCCATACTTACGTCTAATGCTATTAATGAAGGTGTTATGTGACAATTGATATATTGTTTTCAAAAATGTGTTCATTGATAAACAACTCCACAATTGATTGTGAAGATGTGGCCCCAGCATAGTAGTATCGAAGCACAATGAAATTTGTGACAATATGAACTTGTATGAGTCTGGGGCTAAAAAAATTCACCAAACAGCTTCAGCAATCATGCCCTTCTTAATGCTGTTATCAATTATTGGTAGTAGCTCTCAAAATGTGTCACGTTAAATGTGAGGGTACGATTAGGACTGTTTGTCTTTTATTTTGTTAATGATTTCGATATAATTTCCCACACGAAGTTATTTTCTCCGTTCATTGCTTACATTAGATTCTTCAACCGATTCTTTATCCGATTCTTCATCCGATTCAACATATACTGCAGGTTTGAGTAATCTGCACTCTGACAATAGACTTTTTGATATTGAAATCGCCAATAATATATATTTTTTTTTGTTTTGTAACGTCATTTCTACCTGCCAGAAGACTCAAAATCGCTACACCCCTATTAATTCCCCAAAATAATGGGGAAAGTAGCATCACGTGATATTTCACTCATCTTATCCTCACTTCTACCTTCACACCGGTTTTTTGAACGCGCTTCAAATTTCGTAGGTCCCGTTTTCACACACTAGTGATATCACTCAAATGATAAGACTTTACAACATATATTCAACCACTTGAGTGGAACAGTTTGATGCCCTCATTCCAAGAATTTTGCTCCATGAAAACTAATTTGCAAATTCAGCATTAAATGAGCGTTCTGAAAATGCTGCTTATAGAGATTTGCATAATTTTCATAGGGATAAATGTACGTAACGTGATATAGCATAGTAGTTTCTAAGATCTCATAAAAAATTGGGTTGAGTAACTTCCTGATAGGTGAACTGAGGGGAATCAGGTGACTCATTGACTACATGATGATATTTCCCATTTAATGATTATCTTACTTGTATCTAGATAATATTAGAAATCGCGAATGATGTATCACAATGTGAAGTAAAGGGTCTACATTCAAAGAACTGATCATAACATATTTCAATAATGTGAATTGTGTTACCCAATGGATAATTTCCAACAAAACTAGAACATTTTGTGGAATCTTAAATAACTCAACATCCAATAATTAATCTATATTATATTACCTGAGAAAGAGTTATTTTCTTCTCCATTTTCCTTCATTTTGTTGAAATATCTATCATAGAAACATCGGATCTCGTCGTCATCAGTCCTGTTACTTCTGATATCATCTATAATTTCCTGTGAAAAGAAGATATTTATATCTGTATGTGAGTCAAATATATATGAATGGAACACTTAATGAAATTTTCTGATAATTAGAGAATATATACATAGGAAAAAGTGCATTAAACAATCTGATTGAGAATCAATATATAGGAAATCAGGAGCCAATCGTCTTATCGACGGATACATAGCTTCATTGTTGCCATGAGGCTCAAGATCAATCTTAATATCGTCCCAACTTGCCTCAGAAATATAGAACAAGGCCATACAACGGCTGTCGAACATCAAGTCGAGACCAAGGCAAGATCGCTGAATGAGAAATGGATCATTATTGCTCTTAAGTCATGATTTTTTGAAAAAGACAATATTCAAAGCGTAGGATATTCAAAAAAATGCAACTATAACTAAAGATTGGACATTGACTATACTTATTCAATCTATTGCAGGTACATATGTTCATTCGATATCATTTGAAATAACTGTTCTAAAAATAATACCACTTACTCTATTTCATTTGCGGCATTGAATTTTGATACCTTTCGTGCTGTAAGCCAGACGTAGACCGGCAAGCAGAAAGTACTTCTGTAAAGCTAGTAACCTGAAGCCTCACGCTATTTTAGACTGCTTATTCATAATGATAGTAACTCATACAATAAGAATGTGAAGCTGAGCATCATGACATGAGGGCAAGTATTCAGTGACAGAGCTTGCCAAGTCATTGAATTTGTCGACCGAATGTCATCAGAGTAACTTATATTGTATTCAACATTTTTTCTATGGTTCTGAATAGTGGTTTTTGGAACAAATGTGAGACACATAGCATAGTACTAGTTGACATATAGACTCTTACATAACATTGAACAAATGTACTCAAAGTAGTGGGTTTCCCATTTCTTTTTGATTTTATCTCAAATTGTCATTGACTTTCTTAGTTTGAAACTAATTAGGAACTAAAAGTGGACCACTGCTTGCTTCCAAACATCTAGTGACAACAAAAACTGAATTGGAATCATGCAGTTAAATTGACGTGCGCGTATTGATGCGTGCAATAGAAAAAATGTGGAGAACACTCACTCCACGCATTGCTTGCTGAATGTTATGCATTTACTCCACGCTCGATCGAAGAATAATAATTCATGCAACAAGAATGTGAAAAACTGACTAAGCGAATCACGAACTAGGATATTGACAGAATGTCATTCATTTTTCTCCTTACATGTCTGTATGTGCTCCTATGTTCGTGTGTTCATGATATTATTGTATCCACGATATCTCTAATGCTATGTACGTAAAAAAGAAGGGATAGATTGTTTCTCTTTTAGACAGTTCGAGAAAAAACTTATTCAATTCAAATAACAATCCGTACGGTGGAGCGAATACATTTGTATTTTCTTAGTAATCTCATTGAAAATCAATTTATGGAAAATTTCGGTGAAGTTCAATTAGAGCAACGATATTTTCGACGAGCGCGTATTGATGGAGGTAGTACAAAATTCATCTAAGAATAGTTTTTTTCCTTTCTATGGAACATGTAGGCTTTTGTCGTTTATGAGTAAATGAAGGACAGTAATATACAAAATATACTGGATTATTTGTGCAGGGGATGATGGAATGACCACATCAGATTTCTGAAATGAAGTATAAGTACTTTGCTGGGTAAGTTCAACTGAGAACTAGAGATTTTTTGATTTGATACATAGTTTGTTTACTCTACATAAGAAACATAATGTGCACACAAATTTCTCAGAATCAAACGAGATTCATTTTTTGTCGTAACGTACGAAAAATCAATGAGTTAAATCATCGATGCAATGCTTTTTTAATTGCTAAGCAATTAAGATGCTGAACGTCGTGCGTATCCTGTTGTAATCTTCTCGATTGTATATGGATGATCGCGAATATATCACTAAGCTAAAACATCATGATTCTCGAGCCCAAAATTTTTCGATCATTGATACCTACAATTTTGACAATTCTTTCCAGCATGATGCTTCTAGGTTGATAAACCCTCTGCACAATGTGAACTGATATCAAGCAACATACCTTAGAAAAATACCAAAATTATCTTGGAGTTATCAAGGACTCAGTTATATGAGCTTTGTGATACCTGCTTTGGTTGTATCTAGCCTCAAGGATAATAAAAGTGAGTGAAGATAATAGTAATTTTTCATGTTAAAATGACACCTACTTGAATAGTTATGTCAGAGACTGAAATTTTTGACGTAACTTGAGAAAAAGTGGTCAGAGAGAGAGAGAGGAAGAGAGTTAAGAGTGACAGGGATAATAACAAAGATAGAGAAAATTGATATACTAAATGTAACTGTTGTTTGACTGGTAATTGCAAAATGTTTAAATAACTGATATTAGTGTTGGCAAAGACAAATATCGGACAACAAACTTTCCAGAATATCCTAGAACTTTGACGGAAAATGAAACATCTATTTCAAAAACAGCTCGATCTAGAAAAAATTGGTCATATTGAGCTCAAGACATATCATACCGCACCGTAACCGATCCGTTGGTCAGCTGAATGTTGGAGCTTCTTTGATCCACTCTTCCATTTCTACCATCGTATTTTGATCTATATATGCTTTTAATTTTTGAAAAAACTGACGATAGTCTGTATGATGAGGAATTTGGACACAGGAACTCAGCCGAAAAAATTTGATTTCTTTTCCTCTACAGTTTCGACCTCATCTGGGTCATCTTCAGGAGTGCTCATATTAACATATTTTTAAATTATACTACTCACTGTTGACAAAAAATGATAATTGTACTCACAAATTATTTTAGTTAGTCATCAAATTGAACACATGAACTTTTGAGGACAAAAAGCCTTATGATATATTCACTGATAATAATAATTGAATAAACAAAAAACGTGGACCGTTTTTTTTTTCTTTTTGTCATGACAGAGTTTAAGCAAGCTGCCAAACTGCAACAACCGACAGGTATTGACACCCAAGACCAAGTGACATGATCAGGAATGCGCGTATCCGCATAACGCCGTTATGCAAAACAGCAGCAAGTAAGAAACAACTGCCGGTTGAAGAAGTCAGCCAATGAAGCATTATCACATCAAGATGCAAAACGAAGAATAAAGATGGCCACTGCGGAGAGAAATAAAGCAACATTACAAATCACCTCACAATGCTATTGTATATAGTACTCAATGCCAAAGTATCAGTTTTTTCATTGACATCACTTCTATCCTGTTTTATATGTAGCATCTCAAGCGTAGGTCTTTTGTTCAAGATAGTTTCATCATGCAGGATACAGGCATTTTCAAAATCAAAGAAATGACCAGTATTGATACAATGCCCTACTACAGCACATTTAGGAGCGTCAACTGTTGGTTTCATACGCGTTTTTAGATAACGTTTTGTTTGTTCAGTATAATGTGCATCGCAATCATCAAATAAAAACTTGAATTTCAAATTTGATATGAGATTTCTATCCATTTTACCATTTATTGTGGAAAACAAAGATAGTCTGTCGACACCGCACCGTCACTGTTAGAAAATAAAATTTTTGAATCGGACTCGGCCAAGTCTTGATGAAGCGAATACACTCGGGCGTGAAACAGGAATGTTTGAGCTATCGTATTTGTTGACATGGTGGTGCAATCCTTCGAGCGTGTGATGTCCAACACTCGGCAGAGTGACGGATTGGAAACGCTGCAGTATTGTGTGTCTCGACCTCTATACTCAACAATAAATTGAGGATGACCTTTCAGAAATTTTTGAATGGATCAATTGGGTCTTGTAATATAGGCATTCTAATAGTGTTATTCATTGAACACACCATACATCGGTAGAGAGAGTACTTGTAAGTTCGAATTGAATCTTTAGTATAGACTACTTCATGTTTTTCGCCAATAATATTCATTATTATCATAATTAGAATTACGAATCTGGTTTGTGATTCTTTGTCTATGCAAGAATTTCATATATTTTGTAGACTATAATAGAGAACATAAATTACTGCATTTCCATCCATTCCATGGTTAAGTTGATCTCTTGAAGTATATGGACTAGTCATTTCAGAATTTCATGTGACAAAACGTTATATATATATATATATATATATATATATATATATATATATATATAGAATTTGAAAATTCATATTTTTTATTTTATTCTATATATATATATATAAATCTCAAATTTAAAGGTGAGTGATTCGCGTGCATGAACTTTTTTCATTCCCCTATTATATTTCTTTCTGAATCATTTTAGTAATCTCGTTTTTATGAAGAAAAATCTGACGTGGACATCACGTGACTTATTAGTACATCATTTGATTATATTATATATAATATAATTTTCGCACTCCCGGGAGTAGATAACAAGTCTTATCCCTCATTTCAAGGACTTAAGTTTGAGTTTAGTCTCTCGGGATCTAAAATGATCAGAGATCCCAAGGGACTTATGTAAAATAGACAAATTTTTCTGTAACAACTGAATAATCAAAGTACCTACCTAAATGTCAAATTGAATTTTCCCATTAGAATTCAAACCTTAATTTGTATTAGCATTATTGCAATCGACAAATGCATCGTATTGTTGTTCGTAAATTTTCTAGACTTTTGACAAAATCATTTCACAGTTACCTCTTCCACAGCCTTATCAATATCAAATTTCTCACTCATCTTTTTGACAGTAAGCTTATTTATTGAACAACTGCTACAGCCAGCCTTGTTACTATGGTAAATTTACTTAACATTTCTGTATCAAGTTTGTTGTTGTCAAAATTGTAAGATTGATTATTCTGCTTTAAGACTATTGTGACTCAATATAATACGGTAGTGCGAAAAATAACGTAGATAGCACAAAAATTGAGTGTTTTCAATGCCTCAGGTGAGTATTGCCCTCGATGCGTCTCGTGCAATCAATTCCACCCTTAGGATTAAATCAAGCACTCAAGTCCCTCGTTATATAATATACTATTTAATAATATTTTCACATGTACAATGTAGAACAGAATCAAAAAATTGACAACAGACTATCATTGCCTACCTTATCTTTTCAATTGAACTGATTGTCTTATACGGCAAGTTCTGAATGTCTGTTATACATATAAACTGCACTTTTTGCTCAGCCGATTGATACAAAAATAGAAGATAACTATTTTGATGCTACAACATTTTCAAACACTAAATTTCAAGAAGCTTTGGCTGATCATTCTAGATTTGTGCAAAAAATTGTAAGAAGTTCTCTGTGAAGTGCACTTCTGGTATCGTCGATTCATTCAAAAATAGCAGATGATAATTCTGATACAACATCAAGTTTAAATACTGAATGTCAACATCCCACAGTTGATTATTCTGGATTTATTGAGAAACTTCGAAAAAAGTTCGAAGTCAAGTGCATTTCCGGTACAGATGATTGGGACCATAGTGCGAGGTGCACAACAAGACCCTATAGCAATCTCAAATACAAAATTTCAACATTATACTTTCAACCAGTTTTGAGTTTTGCGAGTTACGAACGCACGCACGAACATACGTACCGACATCAAGCCAAAAATAGTCAAAATGGATTCAGGGATGCTCAAAACGGATATTCCCATCAGAATTTCGACGGGTGAATTTTGTCGGTATCACAACACTTTCCTGTACTTAGTACAAGTAACTAAAAATTCATCCAATGCAGTACCAGGAAATTTTGGCTTGTTTTTGAGTGTCCCATCCAGATTATATTCTAGCTTGCGATATGTATTTCCACCTTGGATATCTATAGATCACCTACCTTGAAGAATGGGAATAAGACCTTGTTACTTCTCATTAAACAATTATAGCCTGTAGTCTCAGGAGCAATATGTTTCATCCAAGGAAGGAAGTTCATAGTCATGATGGGGAAAATACCGTGTTGAAACATGAGTACATGTCGACCCACATGACGAAAATGACGGTATCGTTCTGTGCCAAAATTCACTGGTTCCATCCCAAACATACTCATTACAGCATTCATCTGAGGTGCGTATAAGATATCCGGAAAATAGAAAGCTTTATCTCCCCGAACGATATCCTAAAAATAGTCAATTCATTTATCATTGTTTCGCATTAGTTTTTCTATAGTACAAATATGAATATTTCAGCTATTATATGTACATGAGATGATATGGCTGTCGGATAACAAAACGCTTTACGATTGCACAAATACAATTTACGTGGTCCTATGGAACCATATGACGTTTATACTAATACTTTCTAAATGAGAGCTCAGAAACTGCAATATCATCTTATGCTTATTTGATGGAGTGGATAGATCTATTGAGTCATAATCAAGAATAAGTTGCAATTGAAGAAATTGAGGTAGTACTCCTTGAAACCAAAGCTGTGAGTTGATTGCGACACACTTTTAGGATAAATATTAGATCTTATGTACACAAAAGCATCAATTAATTGCATATTACAGATAAAATAGCTGTCATTTTCAAAATAACAGCCGTCATGGTCAGAGTGACAGTTGTAAATATCAAAGTGACGGCTACGATTGTTAAAGTGACAGATGGCGGTTGTATTTTAGTCCTTACATATATCGTATTTGGCTTACATAACTGCCCCAGGATAAAAGAGACGAATATAGCTGATATTAACTAAAAAGAATGCCAAAGATCGTCAATATCGTTCAAGTCTCGAGTCTCGGTGAAAATTTGAGCTCTTCAGCTTGCTTCGAGACTATTCGGCCGTCCTGGCCGCTGGTAGTCTTGTAAGCCGAATACGATAATTGGAAACATGCGGAGTCTATTGATGACAGCACAAAAGATGATAGTAGCGACACAGTGTGAATGGAATTTCAACTTGGAATACATAAATGTATCACTAAATATTCATTGAATTATTATTGTAAGTGAATTTATAGTTGATAGCTACAAAATGTAACATCTCCCCATTTTTTCAGTGATTATTGGTGTATTATACGCAAGGATGCTGGGTAAAACAAAATATATATCGGGTATGTGAAGAAATTGCAGTTTTTGTCATTATAAAATAAATAGTGTGTCATAGAAGGAATATTAAGGCGAAATGTAGAATGGAATAATTAATGTGTCTATCATACATTATTGAATATATAACAATAATGGCGACGAGATAATAATAGATACGAAAATGGCGCAATCAAAAGAAGAAACAACATCAATTTTGGAAGCGTTACAGTTGCAATCAAGAATCCTAGAACAATTATTACGGAATAATACAGGCAACACGGGAGCACAGACCGAGATACATGAGAGTACAATATAATTTGAAACATTTGATGGAGAAAAGGGAACATTCAAATCATACAAAGAGAGATCAGAAAATTTATTTGAGCTAAAAAATTTACATGGAGACTCGGCCAAAATAAACATGGTAAAAGCAAGAATACTAATTAAAGCATTGGGGGCAAAATACTATCAATTATTATCAAGTCTGAAGTCACCTCAATTACCTGCTATGAAATCGAATGATGAATTAATCATTCTCTTGGAAATACAATTGTGCTCACTTCCAGAACGACATGAGGTCTTATCATGCATACAGAAAAATAATGACACAATAGCTCAATATATTGCAGAATTAAAACATTTGGCATCAACTGCAAATTGGATTTGTCAAGATCCAGACTGTAAAAAACCAATGAACTCTGTACTACAAGCGCAATTTATGAGAGGACTTCAAGATGTAGAAATACGCGAACTAATATTACAACAAGGAACTGACATAAGCCTCGAAAAAGTAATAGAAATAGCGTTAGTTATCGAAGCAGCAAATAATAAAATGGAATGTATGCAACATCATCAGGAACTAGAGTAGATCAAGTGAACAATATAAGTAATTATGCAACGCTATGATCAGGGGGGGGGATCTCGTACTATGAAAATCAAGGAAGAAGAAATTCTAAGAACAAAGATACTGATGAATGTAATTTACAAAATGTCTGCCTGACATGTTGTGGTAAAGAGGATCACATTGCGAGGGACTGTAGGTCCAAGAAAAAACTTGAATGTAACAGCTGCGGAAAAAAGGTCATATTGAAAAAGTTTGCATTTCAACTAAAATTGAGAATAATGAAGTTATCAAACGAATAGAAAAAGAAGAAGATGATGATGATGAAATATATGAAATGAATCAGGTAGTAGGAAATACAAATCAACTATTTATAGTTGGAGTTAAAATAGCAAATCAAAACCAAAAATTTTAACTAGGTACAGGCAGCAAAATGACCATCATGTCTAAAACAGATTCTGAGAAGTTGAATACAAATACTGCGTTGCAAGAGACAAAAGTGCAGCTCCGTACATATACACGTGAATTATTCAAACCATTAGGAGTACCCTGCGTACCTATTCAATACGGTAAAATACAGACTGGAGGAAATATATATGTTGTACCGCAGAAATATTTACCTGTACTAGGAAGAGAATGGATTGAAAAACAACATATAGATTTGCAGAAGACATCAGAGAGTAAACAGCATACTGAAATGGCAAAGATGGTATATAATATAAAGACAACTGTAGCAAATATTATCGAAAAATTTTCAGGTATATTCGAGCCATCTGTGGGACTGATACCAGAAATAGAATGTGAACTGTTATTGAGAAATGACGCTAAACCGATCTTTGTGAAACCCAGAACAATACCGTAGTTACAACAGAAAAAAACGAAGCAAGAAATTGATTTGTAGTACAAGATATATTAGAAAAGACTGAAATGGTTGAATGAGGTACACCTTCAGTCCTTGAGCCTAGACCTGACAAAACAGTTAGAGTTTGTGCTGATCACAAAGTCACACCTGATACCCAGCTTCATGACAACAGATACCTTATTCCAAAATTAGAGGACGTCTTCAATAAACTCAATGATGGAAAGTATTTCGGTGTTTCGGATTTATACAAAGCTTATTTACATTCAAAATTTGATGAAGAAAGTCAGAAAATAGTGACAATATCAACACCATAAGGCACATACTTGGTGAAACAAACGTTTTTAGCACCTAATATATTTCATAAGGTCATTGACCACATATTGGGTGGATTGGAAGGTACTGTTGCTTACTTTGATGACATTTTGATTCAAGGAAATACACTCGGGCAATGTGAAGAACGTCTTATAAAATTTCTTAAACAGCTGAAAAAGTATAATTTTCTCGTCAACAAAGACAAGTGTAAATTCTTTGTATTCTCCATTAAGTACTTAGGACATCGGATCAGTGCGAAAGGACTGGAGAAAACCCCAGATGAGGTTCAAGAAGTGTTACAAGTTTCACGAACAAACAATGTAAATGAAGTAAGATCTTTCTTAGAACTAGCACTGTATTATGCCAGGTTCATATCAGATGCTTCATCTATTTTATATCCACTGAATCGACTTTTACAAAAGAATATACCATTCAAGTGGATACAAGCTTGTGAAGATTCTTTAAAGAAAACTCAAGCTGAAATTGCAAACGATAGAGTACTAGTAACATACAATCCAGACCTTCCACTAATATTAGCTACTGATGCTAGCCCGCATGGGCTTGCTGCTGTTTTATCACATATCCAAAATGGAGAAGAGAGACCTATTAGCTTTGCATCCAGATCACTGACAAGAAGCGAATGCAACTGAAGTCAATTAGATAGAGAAGCCACTGTTGTATACTGGGCCTTCAAGAAATTCTACCACTATTCATATGGTCGAAAATTCACTCTCATCATTGACAATAAACCGTTGGAGCGAATATTCCACCCAGAAAAATTCATGCCGGCTATCTCTGCTCACCGATTATTGGGATACGCTCAATTTATTAGTAGATTCGATTACAAAATTGAACACAAACCATCAAAAGAGCATGGTAATGTTGATTATTTCTCAAGACATTCTGTAGAGCTTGATGTTAAATTAGTAGATTATCTTGAGGAATATTTTTGAGTGATTGAAATCACCCTATCAACTATGACAGATACATCATCGATTACTGCTGAGCAAATTAGATACGAAACAAATAGCGATCCGTAACTCAGTATAATCAAGAGGCAGTTTCTTAACGGAGGAATACAAAATCCAGAATATACAATTCACGCAAGCATTGTCATGAGAGGGACATGGAGGAACTTCATTCAACTCATATTAGTATGGTTAAAATGAAGAGTATCGCGCGTACTTTAAGCTACTGACCTGGAATTGATAATGAGATTGCAAGCTGTGAGAGCTCCTTTGCACCAATGGCAAACACTAGAAAAACCATGGCAACGAATACATGCAGATTATGCTGGATCTTTCAAAGATCATTATTATTGCGGATGCTGTAACAAAATGGATAGAGATGTCCATGTTTGTTAAATTGCCAACGATCGACGATAAATGCTCTGGATGAAATTTTCGCAAGAAACGGTCAACCATGCTTGCTTGTAACTGACAATGCAACTTTATTCAAGTCTCAAGTATTCATCCTATTTTGCCAACAGAACGGCATAGAACAACGTTCCAGTCCACCAAATTATCCAGCGACAAATGGTCTCGCAACTTTTAGAAATGTTCATGTTTTTTTGAATTTCCGTAACTGTTTTACGGTTTGGAACGCAACAATTTGTATAACCAACACGTAATATTTCAATCTCCTTGTTAAACTGGCTTATAAATTGCTTTATAATTAAAATTTGGTACATATATTCTGAAACTATGTACAATGATAACCTTTTGTTTACCTGCTAGTACTGTCAAAATCAACCACCACTGGCGCTGCAATCTATTCGCAAAGAGCCTATTGGGATATATTTGTTTTTGACGTGACGTCTTATAATTCGATGGAGCCAGCTGCACGCACAAAAAAACATGACTCATGCGGCGTTACCTTGCTCTGAGGCGTTCCATTTAAGACTTGAAGTGCAAGCGAGAGCGCGGAACGAGCGACAAAGAGGCACAATCGACCTCCGCGTTTGGCAGCGTTCGACATCTGTCTCTCTCCTACTTGAGTGAGCGATGCGTCCGCGTGGACAGCTACTATATAATAATACATTTACATGTTTTCGTCAAGTATGAAGTGCAGTGAAAAATGAATGTAGTGTCAATTGTTTATAGCAACGATAATTGCGGCGATAAAGGTAATGATTCTTTCGATATTAAATATATGTTCAGTGATATATTGTGGAATAGTCGTGCTTTCATCAATAAAATAAATAGCATCGGTCCGCTAGTGCAGCGATTGTAGGTTATGCTATTGGCGATTAAAATTACCGATGGCGGCGCTGCTGTAATACAAACATGGCGACTCTAAACGGTAATGTGTTTGACGTTGCATTCGATTTGTATGTATTGTATGCTTTATTTGGATGTAAAGAGGGTTGTATTTATCATTCTGGTAGATTTTAAGATTATATTCCAACGTTATGTATTCTGTTTTATGGATTATTCTTTCATGATCTATATATTTGCAGATGAAGATGGATGTGTTTAGGGGCTAGGTTTTCCGGCTAGTATCAAGAGAACACTTCAGTTACTTGAATGCAACAAATGTAAACTGCATATTCTCATGTGTTTTGTAATTGGTTTGCCAGTTCGTATTTCCAAGATCCATGCTTTCCTTTTATCCACAAGCTCTGAATCGCCCCTAGATTATTTTTAGTGAAAACTTTCCTTTCGCCTTCTCGCGGAAAGCCATGAAAACAAATTCCGATTCTTAGCCGCCCTTGAATTACAACCGTACACACAACAGCTCACATTACTTTTTTTTGGTTTAGCAGGATCTATAATGGTAGTTTTTTGAGAGTGTCAGAGAAAATGAGAGGCTAGGAATGAAGATTAAAAAGGGAAATCAATCATAAAAAAGTCTGGTTTTATCAGGAATATTAGATCTGGAAAAATTGAGGAATGGAACGGATAATTAAAAAAGAATCAAAATCATAAGATATGACACAAATAAAGGAAAACACTACTACTACGTCTCATGACGCGTCATACACATTACCGTTTTGGAAGGTTCATATGGTTGCCGCTAGAGAGCTACGAGTTGATTTTAGTCGCCAATAATTGACAAAACTCTAACAATAAGTTAACAGAACAATCTCACGATGAGTAAGGAATCAAAAGCTTTACTATTCGATCGAAATAATTATCGAGCGTAGCTATGATTTCAAAACATTATAACAAATGTTAAATCTTCCACATATCATAACAACGTGTCTGAAATAACAGGTTGGACCAGCCAGCCGTCAAAGGAAGCAATTCTCTTCTATATCAAACACATTTAGGCGGGCCTTCTAAAAGCTAGAGTCACAAAAATTTGAATGATGTTTCCAAATTTTAAATTTAAGATTTATGAACAATAATTCAATCATAGTTCATTCTTATGATAAATTATTCAAAATAATTACTTTTTCATAACAAATAACAATTAAATTTGCAAAAATATTTGAGTAACTAATTGAACAACAACTTTTATTCAGTTCACTTGCTGAAAGAATAAATGTTAATACAAAATGTATCGTTATAAAATAAATCAAATTAGAATTTTCTTTTGGAAAATGCAACCATTCCATCAGTATTTTCTTATGACGTTGTCACGTTCAACTATGGTCAGTAAACCGACTTTACAGACAACCGTATTTTTTGTTAAAAAAAATATTTTATGACACGTTTGGATCTTGGAACTGAGTGCGTTGCAGAGATAGGACATCGTCCTCATGTGTTGTATTAATTAATTTTTTTTTCTCTATAATAATTGTCAAGACTCATATTGTTGACTCCTCTGTTGAGGCTTCACGTGGTTTTTCCTTAGACTTTGGGTGAATGCCAGAGGAATTTTGTTCTTTTTGCACTAAATGTGGAACCTACGTTTTCACATCTAGTAATCTGTATATTTTAAATTTTTAATTTTCAATTATCTAGATACCTTCTTGCCTTGTTTATTTTTGTATCATTATTTCTGAAGAAGATTTTCGGTTAGAGAGTCGAAACGTCAAAAATAAAAATAAATGTACAGAATTGGAACCAAATAAGTCTATTTATTATAATATAATTCTGAAAGCATGTATAGATCATTATCCAACTCAGTTTCATGAATAGGTAATAATTGAATCTCAAATATCACTCAATGCAATTCTGATATATATATATATATATATATATATATATATATATATATATATATATATATATATATATATATATATATATATATATATATATATATATATATATATATATATATATAATTTCGTGTAATTTTGTAAGTTTAGTGTAGTTATCCATTAAAAACTGTTGTTAAACAGGACCTACTGACGTAAGCGTCTCTAGCGACGACAGTGCAAACTATAACCACCTCAGCAGACGTATTGTCGCGGCAAGTCGGATCATGTTTTATGTCTTGTACCGTGACCGACCTATACCAACTTACCTCATCATCCACTGAGTTTATGGGATATTTCATGAATTCAATTATCTGGCTCAACTGTTCAGCCATTAAATTCTCTAATTTCTCGAATCGTCGCCCAAATCCATAATCTCTAAGATGTCGCAGGGAAAATCTTCTTTGTTCATGCCAAAATTTTCCCTCAGTAAAAAATATACCTAGAAAAAAGTGTCATTAGTCTTTAGTCTCCAGTACACATATGAATACAACCAAAATCATTCATTGGGGTGAATTTGACAGGAAGATGTAACTTGATTACAGATCTGTTCTATGATTGGAAATATACATTTTTCTGCTATTTTGATTTTAAAGCCATGGTATCTCCTGAAAAAGTTATCTTTACCCGAACATATTTATGAATTCAAGACTTTTCTTACTGTTCTTCTACAGTGATATGTTACTGAATTCCACACAGATTAAATTCAGAATGTAACTTGAGAGAACAACACAAAGCTGAGAGAAATTGATATATAATTTTTTTTTTTAATATAAAACCATCCAAGAGTTCTCTAGGACAATAGTTTTCTTTGTGATATTTGTTGATCCTCAAATTCCATGCAATGTATCTACGAGGTGAATATACGACATTCCATTCTTTCCATTGGAATCTTAAGTAATAGCGTGTTCCATATGCGATATTATCTAATGCAATATGCGCACTGAATCAGTGGCACTAAGACGGTGGTTTTTGTTTTCAAGTGGCGGTGCTTCACATCCAGCTTATGGGTAAGCTCAACGTGGAGCTGCAGAAATGTTATCAAACTTGTGGATGAATCAGTGGTGGAAATATAATGGAGAATATATTCAGTAGAAAAAATATACAGTAGAGTAACAAAATGATGTGTGATAGAGTGGAAAAAATGTCTCACTACCGTACGAAATTTTCTCCTCCAACTTGTATGCAAGATCTCATACGCATGTGGAGATTATCGAATGCGTTCCGATATTTTCAGCTTTGGACTACTGCATTTGAACCGTTTCAACCCGTTGATGTGAAGTCAGTTACGTCCTAGTTCATATCACTGATCCTAAAATCAAGCAGTTTGGGCAGACCTGAGAACCAGCAGCTTTAATTTAATACCAGTTTCAAATTGTGACATTCCATACATAACTTGTGCACGTACAACTCAAAAGGACCTGTTAGTCTTGATTGTTTAGTAATTGGGTTATACCCTAAAAATTATTTTTCTTGATCAAAATTATGTAATAGGAAGTCCCTGAAAATTGAGTGCAATCACCTCCAAAACTATGGATTTGAGAAAATAACTAGCGGATGGTCATGAATTTCACTCAATTGATGATAAGAACAATAGTTCAATTTATTCTTATAATAACACCGAAAGCCGCATGTCAATATCTTGTGCAACTCGCGAGATATTGGGATAAATAATTTCTACTCGGAAATGGGTACTTATTCAAATCAGTTCCAAACTTAGGGTATAAAAGTTAATTACTGACATGTCGCTCATTCTGTGCAGCAGTTTTCAGATTTCAACCATGCACAGTGCAGCAGCAATCACCTTTCGAATTTTTATTCAACTTATTATCCGAAACTTGATGTATGAATGCAAAATCAAGCAATTTGTGCAGACTTGCAAAAAAGCAGCTTTTATTTAGTATCACTTTCAAGTCTATAAGTGCTGTAGTTGCTGACAAATTCAACGTCACGCCAGCCAGCCAAACAGTCAGTGAGCCAGACAGCCAAAGTGCATATATTAGCGTATTTTTTTGCGAAAATTAGGTCAAGAGCGACGAAAATTAATCATATTTTATTCTTGTATCCAGAATATGGATCAATTTAACTCAGGTTGTCTAAATTCTGCCAACATGTAGTTATTCAATGAAATAGAGACCAAACAATAGAATATTCATATGACAATACGGACAAGAGAAAAATATGAACCAAGTGTTTTTTCTTCTTGGATTATTGTCTCATATATTTTTTTTCCGCTACAAAATCGATATACAGGCAAGAAATAAGTCTATAGTTGAATATAATACTAAGAGCCTTAACTTGATATGCGTGAAAAAATTTATGATATCAATGAAGTAATTGAGTTCTAACATATTAATATTTCGACCGATCAAAGTGCAGGAACACTCGCTAGTATCTACAGCTAATTAACCTAGCGTATGATGTACAAAGCTTCGAAATTCTGCCGGTTCCGATGATGTTTCTACTATCACTTATATAGACAGGGATAACAAGAGCTTCCTGCCACAAGCTTGGTTTGATAAAAATTATAGGCAGAATGTTACTAGGTGACTTGTAGCAGATTTTTTTTTGTGGAAATGTGGTGTTTAATACAGGGAATAAAGGCATTGCATTGTGGATGAAATAGGGAGAAGCTGGCTTTTTACATGAAGCTTTCTTTTGTGGCTCTAAGTAACTTCTCAAATATCCCCGCCGATACATGCACCGGTAAAATTGTTACGCGGGGTCAAAGGTCAAGATAAATGGGTCTTCGCATAGAATCTTGCTCACAGAAACTTTCATCGAATAAATAATCGTTATCATGTCTGCAGCTCAAAAAATTGCCTACAAGAAACATCTCTCCCCTTTTTTTCGTAAGACCAACGGCTTTCGAGAAAATTCGATTCAAAAAGTTTTAACGTGGAGTATGCACTCCTCATCGTTATTTGTGTATCAAATATTTATGACTGAACGTTAAATGTGACTTGAAGTGTAGAAAAATTCACTTTCGTGAAAGTTTCAAAATCTATAAAAATACAAACTAATTCATATATACCACCCAATAGTAGAGTCTTTCACTCGAATTACAGTTATTATAATTGATTTTAGATCCGACTCAATCTATAGCTGATAATATTGGACTACGAGTATTTGATAATTTCTAACGCTACTGAAGCGAGTTTTCTTATTACTACGTAGTAATTCTGTGTGCACGTTTTTCTAAAGTGGATCGTAGTATTTCCAATCTGAAGTTCTGTGAAACTTTTCAATATTCGTAGCCACGTTCACTGGATGATTCTGCTCAATACATGGATGAAAATACCTAACCGAACGAAGATTACGCTAGTCCGTGCTACTTGTGTACAGTTTAGTAAAGTTTTTTAATGCTGTCACATTGTTTGCTCCATTATCCTTCCATCGTAGTTCTGTTTCAACATATTTTCTTTATTATTATTATTAATCCTTCGATGACCAGATTCAATATTTTTTATTGCTCATGCGGGATTAGCTCTACTTTGCGCACTTCTTTTCGGGTGGTAAATAGCTCCTCGCTTTTTGAGTGCACCAAGTATAATTTGAGTGCGACAAGTAAACTTGTCGCACGCAAACCATTTACCGCCCTGAAAATCAGACTCAGAGTAATACTTATCCCATATTCGTCATTAAAAATATTATCAGCAACTCGTGCAGTGTTGTCAATTGCCCACTTGAGCAAATGAGTGCACTCACTTCGTTCGTGCACCCAACTTTGCTCTTGTGGGCAATCGACAACTTATCGCACTTGTTACACAGTATACTATTGCTTCTTATTTCTAATTCAGGTGGACTCTATAATTACGGTCAAATTCATTATTTGCTTACATGTCATTTGGATCATATTTTCATCATATCAATTCCATCTCTTTTCTCTTACCTATTTCACCGTATGGCTTTTTGAAGTGAGGCTGCTTTAGTTTTCTTCATATTTTTTTTCTGCATAGAGTTTCACGTTTGGGCTTCCAAGGACTCAGTTTCCACTATTCCTTCCGCACTTTTCTGCAAGCATTGTAAATATTTTTTGTTCCTTGATTGAATAACATGCTCGTTTTGGTTGTTATTGCTATTGATATAAGTGCCTTGATTGAGCTTCGCTCTAACTTTTTGGAAATTGAACTTAGCTTCGCTACGACTGTAGTTCATTTTTTTACTCATCATTTCCGTTCATCATTAGTTGTTTCTCTTTTATTAGTGTCATAATAATGCATCATTCTGTCGCAAGCGTAAATTACTCGTAATTTGACCATCATAATTTTTCTGTAATACTATTTTTAATATTTTCCATTTGCTTATTAACTTCAAATTTTGGCTTTGTTGTTGGATTCAACTCCATTATTGGCCGCGGAGCACTACCATTCTTGTTGAATGATCAATACATACTTGAAACTTTGTGAGTGGCTTCCTTTTGGCGAGTCAGACAAACTTGCTTCTAGCGACATTTTCTGAAAGTGCTGTGTTTTCAAGTGAGCATGATAATCTCGTGATGACGTTATATTTAGGCTATCAATCTGAAACAACGCAGCAGGAAATTTATGGGAAACTATGACCACTTGATAACAATAATTATTATGAAACAATTCAGTTCAATAAGTGAACTATGTTTGTATTGAAAATTGAAAATGCTTGAGTACGGCATGTTCGCGGTGGTGAACAAGCTCATTGGTGCAGTAATTTGTCGGACAAAATATTTCAGGAAGTTTTTATTGAATTATTGTACTAAAACATAGTATGTATCCATCAAGAAATAAAAACTCATATATTCGGCATATTATGAACATGCTCATATGAGAACCCAGTACTTATGGAAAAAGTCGTAGGAAAAAAGTTTGGTAGACTCGCCAATGGAAAGCCACTCACGAAGTTTCAAGTACGTATTGATCATTTCACAGGAAGGATGCTGTCCCGCGGACTATTGGTTGCTTGAAGAAATACTGACTCTGGCTCTTTCAGAAATTATCATTGCAACGATATTGTCGCCAGGGAAATCAAGCTGAATCAAAATCAGAGGATGAGTCGAAACCCTAGTAATACTATCATCGCTGTGAACAGCAATCAATTGATTCGTCAACTACGACGGAGACCACTGCCAATTCTACTACTTTTCAGCTCCAGTTTGTACATGATACTATTTCCCACCAAGCTACATTAATCTTCGCTCAGGGCTGCGCTATTCTGATCCAGAATTAAACCATCCGTTGCTATTTGTCAATCTGGATCAGTGGTATTTGTACAGCCAACCATCTTTTGAATTTAAACAACTTACTAAATCTAAACTCACTAAATGAAAGACAAATATATTTAGCTGAGTTCTATATGTTGTCTTCAAAGAAGCTACCGCAGAAGATCCAGTTTCCCAGAGATGAATTCACTACGGCTACAACCGTAGTTAGAGCAATATTCAGACTAGGACTCACTTCTTTGGAAGCCGGAGCTTCCCTGTGGATCATGCAGTGTCCAGGTGCATTGTGACAATTTTTGTTCCCAAGTGCTTGTATAATTTGGAATCTTCCGAACATTGAACGAGCATCATCGGTGCATATTCCGACGCAATTTGCCATTCTATGTTCACCTCGTTCATAAAATCGTTTAAAATAGCAAATGAGAGTGCTGTTGCTCTGAGTTCTATTTGTTTGCAGAAAAGTTTGATTACCGTCTAATACTCGCCTACGACCGCTTGAAAGTTTATCCATGATTCTGCATAAATCTGTTGCCGTGAATACTCAATTTGGTGAATTACAGTTAACACGGTAACATGTATTCACACATTCACGATAGATTCAATAGCGATAGAAGAATCGACTCGAATGAGACTGACTGAAATTGAAACTGGCGTTATCGAACATTCTTCTTCTCCGTATGAGAAAACATTGACTTACATCTGCGTGTGCTTGAGACATCATTCTGTGAGCATTCCAGAATGTTCGACATGGTGGACGCAAAGCAATAAAAAGCCATCAAGTTTTTGTTTTGTCAATGCTGAGGATCGGCGTTGCCTAATGTCAATGAATTTCTGAACTCTTGTGATTTGTAAGGCTTATAATTTAGGTCGTAGTGTAGAATTAGTGCCAAAATACTTAAAATTCATTCTATCGTATGCGGGGCGCAATAAAAATTGTGATTAAAAATTGGGGCACGAATACTAAAAGGTTGAGAAACGCTGCTCCAATGAATTAAATGATAAAGGCAAAGAAGTATGAGGATTGTGCTAAGGGAAAGACGAGTAGCGTTTTGATAGTTGAATATTGATTTAACTTAGTGCCGACCTTCATTTTGTTGACTTATGATCTTAACTACTCACCCAGTCTTTTTTCTGCATCAATATTTCGGTAACGGGCAGCGGGAAGATCTGGTTTGCCATCAAATTCTGCTCGATTTATCACCTCCACGCATGTTTCATAATCTGTTGTAACAACGGTAAGAAATGGTCCCAAGTACAGGCCAAAAGTTTTTCCATATATTTTGGCTAGTTTCTGGAATGGGAAATGTGGAAAATTGCGGTCCATGATCAAAGTTAACCAATAACTTCCTAGAAAGGGGATTCTAGGTGGACCTGAAAATTTAAAAATCATTAATTTGTCCATTGGGAGTTACAAGAATGATTATATACATCTAGAAGCATACAGTATACTTCTGAATATGTTGTCCAAGTTTCAAAGTACAGCATATGCATAAGTATTTGATAAAATTCTCAAAAGTATATATATATATATATATATATATATATATATATATATATATATATATATATATATATATATATATATATATATATATATATATATATATATATATATATATATATATATATATATATATATATATATATATATATATATATATTTCCAATACCAATTGCAAACAATACGTGAAAATAAAAGTCAATAGGTTGCGGTCAGGATAATTTTATTTCGATATTTGATATGCAAGCTTGTCATACGATGTTTGAGTAGTTATATGAACTATCATACTTCAGACACACTAGACATAATATCTATTGTCTCAATTGTTGGGATTGTAACATATATATATAAGTAACTATGTGAACGGCGAGATAGCACAGTGGTAGAGTGCTGGCCTTTGGACGCAGAGGTCGTGGGTTCGGATTTTAGTCAGGTCACGAAATTTTTGACGGCCTAATTGGAACGGTATCCGCTTTCATTACCTTCACAAATTGAGAATCAAATTCACTTGGCAACAATGGAGCTATCTAGCACCGGCTAATTGGTGGACATGGGCCTGCACCGGTTGACTGGCAACACACATAACAGGAATGTGAGAAATGTGGCAAGCAAAGTAAATAATAGCCGTGTGTGTCATAAAGTCAACCTAGGGACATATATCATCAGGTTCAAATATATATATATATATGTATATATACATATATATATATATATATATATATATATATATATATATATATATATATATATATATATATATATATATATATATATATATATATATATATATATATATATATATATATATATATATATATAAATATATATATATATATATCACCTCTAGATGTTCGCGTCAATACTTTTGGTTTTTTGTTACAATTCAAGCTCTGCTGTGAATATTGACATAATATTTATAGAGGACTTTGAACTGTATTTTGAATGTGTCTATGTTAAGTATCAGGTATCACTCAACATAATAATTATATAATGTGATTCCTGATTCATCAGTCATTTCAAACTGAAAAGATTTATATGCCTCTAGTGTTTAGAGACAAGTATCACATTGCTCTTGGAATAAATATAGATCTCCCACCTATTTTTAACTGATGAATAAATGACACACTAACAAACCAATCACATTGATACATTGAACTCAAAAAAAGCAATTAGAATAACTATTACCCTGAAAAATATCAACCTTAGCGGTCCCAGTTATTGACAAAAAAGTCGCATGTATTCTACATAGCCGATTAAAATTCATGTATGCTTACTTTCTTGAAAGTGCTTTGAGATCATTTTGGCATCGTAATGTCAGAGAAATATAGAAATTGATCCAGATGAATCTCCATGTGATACGAACAATGAATGAATAGTACTTTTTGCTACAATGTTTCATGAATTTGTCATTTTCAATATCACAAGGGACTGTAATCTTATCGACAAATTTGTCTCAAAAACATAATCTACCCAGCAACAGCATGAGACTCATTTGTCCGATTTAATCACGAGAGCGTAGCTCACGGGATTATTCCGAGCAGATAGCTTTGAGGAAACATGAACAATTTTTGAGAGAAAATTTTATGATAAAATAAAAGTCGGGAATGGTATTTATGGGAAATATTTCTCGAATTAAACTGCTATTATAAGTATCTACCTATTGAATGATGTTGGCTGCAACCACTAGAGCCGGTTTATAGAAAGCAAATCAAATATTTAATCGCGATTAAATGACTAATCTAGTATTGATTTGATTTCCTGACGTCATTCAGCCTCGATTGGAGACCAAACTATAATTTAATTGCAATCAAATTAATTCACGAATGAATTACATCCAAATCAGAAAAACATTGAATGAGTTTATAGAACCTCAATAAGGGATTAATCGTGATTATCTCCAACTTCAATTTTTAATTTATTTACACGTAGTATCTCTCCCGATTATATTTTCCAAATTGACGTATTATGTCACTTTCTTCGTAACATATTTGTCCGGTACTCAAAAATTGAAGATATATAAATAAAAAATTGAATATAAATAGTTTATATGTTATTATATATCATTATTATCGTCAATTGGTTGGTTGAGAAGATCGGAATCAATCATAGTCATTGGAGACACAGTTTATTTGGTCGTTTCGGTTGTCACAGCAATCATCTTCAGCGAATGGATAAGATTTTTTTCTCTATGAATAGATCTCCAAGGGGAACATTGATATCGTTTCCTCTCCATACATTTTTACTTACTTGTACTAACTACAAGCAAGCATTGTGAAACCAACAGAATTCACCTATCAAGATTTTGATGGAAATATCCGTTTTGAGCATTTTTGAATCCATTTTGACTATTTTTGGCTTGATGTCGGTACGATGTCGCAAATCTCAAAACTGGTTGAAATATGTGTTGAAATTGTATATTTGAGACTGGTTTATAGTCTAGCTGTGCACCTCACACTGTGGTTCTAATCGTCTGTACCGGAAGTGCACTTTACTTGAAACTTTTTTCGAATTTTTCCAATAAATCCAGAGTGATCAACCGTAGGATGTTGAAATTCAGTATTTGAAATTGATGTTGTATTAGAATGGCTATCTGCTATTTTTGTATGAATCGGCCAAGCCAGAAGTCCACTTTACCTGAACCTTTTTTTTCTACTTTTTTCGCGTAAATCTAGAATGATCAGCCATAGCACATTGAAATTCATTGTTGATCTTGTTGTAGCATCAATATAGTTATCTACTATTCCTGTATCAATCGACTTAGCCGGAAGTGCAGTTTATAAGTATAACAGACATTCAGAATTTGCCGTTTAAAACAATCAGTTCAATTGAAATGAAAAGGTAGGCAATGATGATCTGTTATCAATTTTTTGATTTTGCTTGACATTTTGCATGTCAAAATATCATTATAACTATATTGGTGAAAAAAATTCCAATAAAACAAACTATCACTCAAAGTGATTGGTCAAATTATTATATATCATTATTAGTATCTTCTGATGATGAATTGAGTAGGAAGAGTTGCTAGGTGAGCTCTCTAGGAGAACTTCTTGATAATGAGAATTTCAAACTCAGATTTTGTATTTTAAAATGCAGTATTTTGTTGTTACGATATATAATTGGTGCTGGAATAAAACTTTCCACACAAAAAAAAATCTATTTCAACTTATATCAAACTCTACTTACGATACAATTTCAAGCCATCAGTACTTTCAGCAATAAATTATTGAACGATTTCTTTCTAGTGCATTAATTTACCGCTCGTAATATCATAAAACATTTGCAGTGCGTTAAGTAGTACAACAAGAGCCGCAATATATAAAAATGCTTACTCCAGAAGAAGTTTGAGCTGTGAAATTGGGTTTCTGTAGGATTCGAAGAGTACCTGGAGTAATTGGAGCAATAGATTGCATTCACATAAAACAATATTTGCTGGTGAGCCTGAAGTGGAGATTTTCATAGATAGAAATCATTTTCGCTGTCAATTCACAAGCTCTATGGGATGTAGATCTCAAAATACGGGAAGATTTCATATGGCCTGAAACTGTGCATAACAGGAGTATTTTTATTGACTGTTTTATGTGCTGATCTGGAGGATGGACGTTATGGTGAGAATTTCCTTCTGAGTGAATTTATTTGTCGTTCTTTCATTCAAACGTCTCGACTAGATTTACGAGCCGTAGCAGAAGGAACATATAATAATTTGCATGAGGCAACTGAAAACACAAAAATATCTGGACTGGAATAAGAACAGCCTCAAAACCTGTTATTGCTTGTTGTACGTTGCCTAATACAACAATTTCATCATTGATGACAGGCTGCCAATCGCGTCAGAAACTGCCTCCCAAGGGAGGTAAGTAACTTACTTACCTCCCGTTGCCAAGGAAACCATACTGAATACGTGTAAACGGCAACTTACTCATCTTGTTGCTATGTATATTATTCATAGTTACGAGACCAGTATTGCGAAAATATATTGTAAATATATTTTAAAAAGACAAGAACAACTGTCAATGAAATATCTATTCGAATTCCCCCTTATTTCAATCTTAATAATTCTAAGAAATCATCTTAAATCGGATGTAGAAGATAATCGAGATTTGATTCTCCTTTGCGAGACATTCTTGGAGACCTCCTCGAAGCAATTATAAATTTGTTCTCTGGTTCAATCCACGACAATCGTTTCACCTGACAGCATTTGTTCGATTGGACCACGAGAACGTAGCTTTAGGGACTCGATCTGAGCAGATGACTCGAAGGACGTTGGTTAGAGGTAAAAAATCTCTGAGAAAAAATTTATGATGAAATTATAGTGGCATTTCTAAAGAATATTTCTTCAATGAAATTGCCAGCATAAGTACCTATTAGATGATACTGGCTGCAGCTACTAGCTTTTTCCATCGCCAGATGCACTAATTTGTCTCTTATATCCTTTTGATATATTTTCTCGTATTTTCTAAATTCTTGCTTTCAATTCCATTACAAGTTTTCGAAAACTGATTGTTTGCTTATATCAAAACTGTGTGTTATTTCTCCCTAAAATTTATTCAAGGTTGATATTTCCTTTTGTTAAACTTATTTTTGATATATTCAAATGAGATTACCAAGATTGTGGTTGCAACTTTCGAATCAAGACTATTAAAAAAATTCATTCATGCTTAAACATTCGAAAATTTCTTATTGGCTTGATTCGCAAATTTTTACCATGGTGATCTAATTCATCAATAAAGAATCAACCTATCATGTATTTACCTCCAAATAGTCCACATGACAATGCCTAGGTTGACTTCACTTATACTGGTTTTTCTTAGATATCTGATCGTTTCATTTGGATTTTTCTTCTTAACTTGACGATTACTTTTTATTATCCAATAATGCTCTTCCATTTCTATCCTTCACTTCGAAGAATTGTCCATGTGTGTGTTCTTTAATGATTCTAATTAGAACTGTCGAACAACTAATTTGTCACATCTGAAGCTCATCAGGAGTCTAGCTTGAGAACTTTACGTATGATTCTATTAATGAATGACATTGTTAGAGCTCAATTAGAGCTCTAGAAACTCATCTTCATCCTTATTTATGAAGTTTTTTCAACAATGTATGGATTTTATTAGACAATATTTTGAATAAATTTCTCCATGGTAGTATGTAAAGGTTAATAAGTCGAAAAGTTGAAGAATTGTTCCAAAAAACATACGTTTAATTTGGAATCTTTAGGCTATCGATCTCGGACAATCGTCTATCTTCAGGCCTTGGCTAAAAAATACATTGAAATTACAATTTTGAAATTTTTTTTTGAATAATGTTTTTCATATAAAGTTTAGTAATCAAATTTAGGATTAGACTAATCAAGTTATGGAATATAGAAAAATCAAATTTGTTATTTTAAAGTTGAAGATTGGAAATTAGAACACGTGTTGAAAAAATATTTGTGAAGTTGAGAATTTAAATATATATGAATAAAGAGAAGTAGGTTCATGCAATATTCGAAATAACAAATAGGCTTACCGTCAATAGTTTTAAAAGCAGCTAAGTTGGTGAAAAGTCATGATTTTGTTTAAATTTGATAAAGTTTTACTGTAAAACATTTTAGCGTGTGTTTCAGTCAAGTGGGCGAATTACATTGAATTATGGGTGGATGACGGTAATAATTTGAAAATATGATTTTCAGGGAAAAAAGTTCGATCGTTTAATATTTTTTGTTCTTCATTATTTTTGCGGTGTCTTAGGATATCTAGTTTTTCTAAAAGTGGGAGTTTACTGTAACTATCTTCTTAGTGCAGTAGTTTACTGTTGTCAAATGTAGATGAATGATTCCCTGTTTTTAGATGTGTGCCGAATGCTGATGGAGGGTTGTTTTTGACATGTTGTTTGTATCTAATTTCAATTTACGTGTTGTCATTCCGATATATGTACTGTTGCAATCATCATAATCAATTTCGTAAATCCCACTGCTATTTTTTTTTTGATGTTGTTGGTTTAGTGTTGGTGAATATGTTAGCTAATGTGGGGTGTGATTTGGAAGTTAGTTGTATATTGTGTTTTTTGAGTGTACGGTTCATCTTGTTGTGAATATTTGTATAATAGGGTATGGAGATGTATTTTGTAGTGTTTCTGCTGTGTTCATAGATTTGCTGTAGGGTTAAGTTACGTTTTGTATTTTTAAATATATTTTCTATTGAATCTAATAGGAAGTTGTTGTTTAAACCTATTTTTGTTATTGTTTTAAGTTTTGAAGTAAAAATGTAAGTGGAAGAGGGGTGGTCAATAATCTCTGAAACATGTATCTAAAGGCACTAACTTTAATTTGTGGTGAGTAGTATGAATTGTATGGAATTATTATGTCTGTGGACGTAGGTTTTCTGTACATATTGTATTCTATATTGTGTTGTGAGCGTAATAGTGTGAGATCAGAAAAATTAATAGTTTGATTTAGTTCTGTTTCCAGCGTGCATTTGATTCTTGATAAATTATTAATGTCGGTTAGAAAAGTATCTAATTCTGCATCATCACCATTCCAAGAAGAATATCATCAACATATCTTTTCCAGAATAGAATTTGACTGCTTAAAGGGTGCTTGAATATATTCGTCTCAATATAATTGAAGAAGATATTTGCTGATGAACCACTGACTGCAGAACCCATCGATAACCCATCATTAAGTGTGTAAATTTGATTCTTAAAGTTGAAGAAATTCTGATCTAAAATAAGTTGAGAAAGTTCTAATATATTAAGTATGTCATTATTTGAGATATTGTATTTTTCCCGAGAATCATTATTAGCGTATAAGTATTCTTGTAAGAGTGTGAGTGTATCTTGTGTTGGAATATTGGTGTTAAGGTTGACAATATCAAATGAAATCATTATGAAAATCTTGTTATTTGTTGTATTAAAATGTTTTATTTGTTCAATCAAATCTGGAGAGTTTTTTATACTGCAAGGGGAGTTGTATTCGAATTCATGTATCATGATGTTGTTCATATTATGTGCTAGGTTGTATGCTGGTGTATGGACGAAGTTATGGGTCTGATTGATTCATCTGGTTTGTGTAATTTCATTAAACTATATAGGGTTGGAATCTGTGGGTTTCTTTCTGTAAGGAAGTATGTGTTTATTTGTAGCTTGTTAAGTGTGTCTGAAGTGTATTCAATTGAGTTTTTGTATGTTTTCATGTAGGATGAGAGTGGGTTTTTGTTGCATGATGTGATGTTGTCTGCTGTGAAAAAAGTGGTTGTTTTTTCAATGTAATCGGCTTTGTCTAGTATGACCGCGCCGGCGTTCTTGTGTGCCCTAGTAAAGATTAGGTCGTTATTTGTAATTTTTCTTCAATTGAATTAATGATATTTTCATTTTTAGTATCTATGTCATTGTTTTGAGTATTGCAGGGACACACCTTCTTGTTATGAATTTTGTTTAAAGTTGTTCCTAATTCAGATTTGATAGAATTGAGTTCAGGGTGTCTGTAAAGTTGTACTTCTAGTTCAATTGATAGTTTGTGTAGATCTGCTTTTTGAGGTTTGGGTGCGAATTAGTGTCCAGTTTTCAATAGTTGTTCTTCAGGTTCAGTAAAAGTAGTTGTCGAAAGGTTGGTGATTCTATCGGAAAAAGATTTGTCTATATTTCGATCGGATGCAAGTTGTCCTATGGAGGTGTTGTTTAGAGCTGTTGTTCTTGTTTTTTCTTGGATTTAATTATCAAGTTTTTCTCTTCTATTCTGATGGTCGTTGTAGTTTCTATATATGACCTCTTGTCCCAGATTTTCAATTGAATTTTCATATTCGATTGTATGTAAAAATAGTAATAGGTGCCTGTGTAAAAATTGGAGTTTCATGTCTATGAAAATGTTGTTATTGAGTTGTCTTCTAAGTTCCTCTCTCAGAAGCCTGAAATTTAATTCGTCCACTTGACTTTGATCCATCTTTCTTCTTAGTTTTGAACGGAGGAAGTTAGGTGTTACTTTTGGATCTCTGGCTGTTATTGAAAAATTTATATGTTGTTGTGTTCGATGACGTTTATTCAAAGTATCTTTTAGCTGCAGGAGTTCATCGGATATCTCCGATGTTTTAATATTTTGAATAAATTTCTCCATGGTAGTATGTAAAGGTCAATATGTCAAAAAGTTGAAAAATTGTTTCAAAAAACATACATTTAATTTAGAATCTTTAGGCTAGAACATGTCAAAAACAACCCTCCATCAGCATTCGGCACACATCTAAAAACAGAGAATCATTCATATACATTTGACAACAGTAAACTACTGCATAAAGAAAATAATTGCAGTAAACTCATACTTTTAGAAAAACTAGAAATCCTAAGACACCTCAAAAATAATGAAGAACAACAAATATTAAATGATCAAACTTTTCTCCCTGAAAATCATATTTCCAAATTATTACCGCCATTCTCCCGACACCACACATGACACAAATCCGGAAACAAAACTCCACCCATAATTCAATGTAATCCGCCCACTTGACTGAAACACACGCTAAAATGTTTCACAACAAAACTTCATCAAATTTAAACAGAATCATGACTTTTCATCAACTTAGCTGCTTTTAAAACTATTGACGGTAAGCCTATTCATCGTTTACGAATATTGCATGAACCTACTTCTCTTTATTTATATATATATATATTCAAATTCTTAGCCTCACAAATATTTTTTCAACACGTGTTCTAATTTCCAATCTACAACTGTCAAATAACAAATATGATTTTTTTATATTCTACAACTCGATTAGTCTAATCCAAAATTTAATTACAAAACTTTATATGAAAAGCATTATTTAAATTTTTTTTCAAAATTGTAATTTCAATGTATTTTTTAGCCAAGGCCTTAAGATGGACGATTGTTCGAAATCAATAACCTCAAGATTTCAAATTAAACGTATGTTCTATGAAACAATTTTTCAACTTTTCGCTTTATTCATTAGACAACTTCTAAAAAAAAATATATTTATCGTATACCATCTTGGTGTGAATTCTTTCATTTATTCGCTTCTTTCAGAAGTGCAAAATAACGAGTTATTTCTTACACTGATTTGTCCATCTATACTTTTTAATATGAGATGGATGAAGTTGTTTCTGATAGAATCATTCAATATTACTTGATGATATGGTTGAAATAGACATTTTTATTGATTCTCTATTCAAGGTAGAAAATCTGTTGCAGTTTCATCCATAATTTGAATGTGTAACATCAAAATATGTGACTTGTCTATTTAGTTTCTAGAATTTGTGATTTGTACTTGTGGTATTCAAATAATAATTCATCAATTAGGATGTATCATCTTGTTGAATAAATTCTCAATTGATTAATGAATGATTATCATTGTCGTCAATCTTTCGATAGAATGAGACTCCCTCATCTCAAGAAGCATGAAGATATAGAGATATCGCTATTTTAAGTTGAGGGACAACCAAATAATAATGATCTGGGAACATTGTCCTCTCAATCTACAAATAATATTCATGTAAGAACAAACTAGTTTGCATCGTTCAATAACAAATAAACATCATATTGATATCTATGACAGTTTGATAACAAAAAATAACAAGTACTTATCAAATATTTGATAGAGATACAATGAGCCAGTAAATAACTAAGAATTGCGAGAATTTTGTATGAAAACAATTATTATCAAATTAGCTTTGTGCAAATGAGAATTGATTCAAAAAGAATATCTGTTGTACTCATATACAGCTATATTGATTATCTGTGACTGTATGGAGATTATTTAAGGCGGTAAACATTATTATCAGACAGAAATTTTATGCATATAATAGTAAGTTTTGCAAACCGTCCAATGATGATGTGTAAAAGGAGTTTCTCTGAATATACCTAATCTTCTTCTGTTCTTAATATATATATATATATATATATATATATATATATATATATATATATATATATATATATATATATATATATATATATATATATATATATATATATATATATATATATATATATATATATATATATATATATAACATCGATAATTAGTGCCCATCATAATTAGAGCTTGAAATAAGAGAATCTTTTACATTGGAGAATGTGGAAGTCGAAGTTTCAAAGAATCTATGAGCATGAATTGTCAAAACTCTACTTATTATGGAAATGTATGAAACAATCGTCCTGCAAGAAAAAAACCAGAGAATCACAGAAAAGGATGCCGGAAAGTTCTGATTTTTCATTGTGAAATACTGACGAAGTCTCATCAAAACTAAAATCAAGACATTTAGGAACAATTTTGAAATGTATGGTGATGAAAAAATGAATTAGAAAACTGTTACTAGCTTTTTGTCGAACAGAACAATGATTATATTCAATTATTGCCCGCGGAAGTGACACTGAAAGAGAAATACCCTTAAAACTATACTCAAATGTAGGAGCTTATAACATCAAATTTTAATGAATTCTTGTCTTGTCGTATTGTTCATGACAATGAAATCCCAATCCTCATGATAATCTTCCAATGACTATCGCCAGGTTATCGCAATGATAATCTATACAATTATTACAATTTGATGAGATTATATCGCGAACAGTTGAATCTCTCATGATAATTGAGCTATCATCAGCTTCACCGGGCTGATAATCATCAACAGATTCAATAATGACCAAAGGCAGCCCTCACGGCTAAATGAATTACAATCAGATTGCAAAAATAGCACAAGCGATTGCCAGTTCGAAAAGTTTATTGCTTCTGTTACTAACTGAGCTAGTATAAAGTGAGTGAACCAAATCAATTAAACGGATGTATCCATCATTTACAGATATTGAAAATAATTTATTCAATTGATCATTCCACAAACTTGCTACGGTATATCTCAAGTCTTAGTAGCTATTGCTGCAAATTGAATATTCAATTGTTGATAGGCTCTGAGTCACATAGAATGATTCTACTCTCAATCAGTACAATAATCTTCCGATTAGCTCATATCTAGTTCAGTTTCATAGTAAATTGTTGATAATGTACACAGATACATAATATGATGAGCTCTTTCTCTGTTAAATAGTTATTTCCGTACGATTGGATGTTTTCCTGTATTCACAGGCTCTAATTTCAAGGTGGTATGTGATTCTATCTTGCAAACTGTTATTGCTATGGCCATGTTGACATACCGCTCAAAGATAATGATGAAAAGTAAAAAATAGCATATTTTCAGACAAAACATTTATCCATTGATAATTGGAAGAACAACAATTATCACAATCTTTTATCCAAATATCAACAGCTAATTGACTTTTATCGATATTTGAGCACGCCAAATTTGATACCGCTGCGTGAAGATCTGCCAATCGTGCAAAAATACTTGTGATCATCACGGTCAGTGAGTATATTTGTACCGATTTCATATGATATTTGGAGATTTCACCTACTTACTGATTTTTATACTCTAATAACTATTGTTCCATCAGTACAAAAAATGCGGATCCGGAATAGCGTTTTTTAGAAGAGGACCATTTTTTTTGTCAGCCACCAAATTCGCAGATTCTGCGGTAATTATTTGAATGCGCTAGAATGAAATTCACTTTCTATTTCAAGAGATAAAATGAGATTACCGTGGAGCCTCTATGGTAATAACAACTGTCCCGTAAAAGCATACTTTTCATACACAAGAGTTGAAATAATGAGTCATTCTTAAATAGATGACAAAGAAAACAATTACACATTCAAATGATAATAATCATAATCACACTCTGATAATTTATAAAATGATAATCTTTGGAAGAGGCAATAATATCCATGGAAAAATTGAGCGAACAACGTACCTTGATACTTTATTCTCAATATTCTATTCATTTTACTCAATACTAGAGTTTAATGATAAAATATAATATGTTTGATTCACTATAAGTTCTGTGTATGAGAAATTATAAGAAATACAACAATTCTAAAGCAAAGTGCTGTTTTTTTTTCAAGTGGAAAATGGAAATATTCATTGAATAAACACAGGTAAAAACTATATGAATATAGTGACAGGATGAGTATATACTAGCTTCTATGATCGAAAGTAGTGTAACTTCACTTATAGCTTGCCCTATAATTCTAGTGTCCACAGGTTTTCAGGAGATAAAAAGAGGTTAAAATCACTTCCTAGTTGTTCTAGGTCATTCTGGCTCTTCTTTATTTGATTTAGCACATAACTATCTACAGATCTTCAGGAGGTAGTAATAAAATATTCATTCAACAGTAGATTCGTAACAGATATAACTCGAAATTATGAACAACTGACTGGTTACCGCGATTGAATATTATCATTATTCTTTTTTATCAGAGGCTTTGTACTCTTAGGCTCAGTTGTATAGTCTTAGCTTATCCAAAGCTGAGTATAACCAAGTTCAATCTCTATGGCTACAATTATTCCAGCAATTGTATCCATAGAAATTAAACTTGGTTCTACTAAACTTTGCATAAGCCTAAACTGTACAACTGGGCCTTGAAGTCAATACCATGTAACTTTTAAATAGCGTGATCAGCAACCTCAGTCTTCTCCAAATGGTTCAATCTGATATGACAAGAATGTTCTTCCATTGTCAAGAGTAACATAATACTCCAAAATCACCCAATGATTTTAGTTTTAATACTGGTTATGAAGTCAAATGATTATAGTTACATGTCATTTGCTCATAATTTTGAGTAATTTCTGTTTACGAATTAACTATTGAGGAGATAATTTAACACCACCTCCTGATGATTTGTGAGTGGTTCAGTTATGCGCTAAGCTGAAAAGAGTGCGCCAGACTGATTTAAAACCTCAAGAAGTTGATAATTTATTTCATTCCGATCTCTACTCTTATATCTCCTAAAGATCTGTGAGCATTAGAATTATGAGGCAAGCCACAAGCAGAGCTACATTAACTCTGATTCTAGGAATTAATATATATATTACTTATCTGCTTACCATATTTATATGTTTTTGTTGTCTTGACAGTTTGTTTATTTATTATTTTTTCATTTCTTATTCGAAAAAGGCAGCACTCTGCTGTTAAAACGTTGAGTTTATCATGATTTTTGATGTACAGAGCTCATACCAAATAAAATATAATTATGGAATAGTAATTGATCATGCCTTTGAAATAAGAAAGTCATGGCAGACAATATGTTTGTGCACATTGGTAGGTTAATTGATACTTTTGAAACGTGAATCGCAGCTTCCAGTCATCAAGTTATAAGCATTCTCAGTTCTAGTTGAGAATATGACACTTTTCATTTAAAATTGAGATCAACTGCACGACCACTGGATCACAAAGCAAGCATTTTTCACTCTGCAATGATGAATTAAATGTGGAATAATAATGTACCAATTCTTGCTTTACCGTGGTGAAATTTCTAACAATTTCCGTACCAATATTTTCCCACTCGGAAAGAGTATATCGCTGCATTTCACAGTGATAACGTTTGGACATCTTCATTAATAACTATTATTGTGATGATATAATTAGCTTTCATTATAAATTCAGCAAAAAAATTTCAAAATTATCAATTTGTTCAAGACACATTCTTTCTCATAGATTATCACACCAACTTATTGTTTTGAAAATAAAACGGAATCGGATCGAATATCCTTTTTGATGATAACTTGATAATTTAAGATGATTGTGAATTCAATAGTTCATATACTCCAGGAGTTTTATTGAAGCATTGTGCAATATTCAATATACGGGGCTTCGCCTTTCGGTCATATAATAAGCCTCCGATTCTCATGAATAATTCTCAATAGTTTATTTAATATACTATTATTAGGTTATGTAGTGGAAAATCACAATATCACTTACCTGGAGGAAAGTTCTCTGGTTTGTAAGTAGCATAACGGAAAAACCAAATGCACAGTAAAATCACAATAACGTAGAATAATGTTGCAGAAATCCACATGTTTCAAGCGATCGTGTTGAACTTATTTATTGAGAGAATTGGAATAAATCAGAAATCACAATCATCCGACTGCGTTCGGAGAGATAATGACTTGAACTTGACGCTCACTCGCTATCAATAATAACAATTAGTCTTATTGTTATCATTTATACTAAACTAAAATCTTCGAGCAAGTGATATCTTATTTGCAAACAAAAGAACGTGGATATCATCCACATTTGATCAAGATAATATTCTGCGATCCAATAACTTCACGAATCATTCCAAAGTATCTAGGACTCACATCGTGACTTGTAACGAAATATCATTATCTGCCAACACCTAGTAACCGTAACCAGAGCGAGAAGTACTGAATGTCGTTGGAATCCATTATAGAATCAGTTTACAATAAAGAGTATGAAGTGAAAATTCTCAAATGTATAATATAGAAAAGAGCTACTGTATGGTAAAAGATGTCTGTTTGGTAAAATAGGCTCATATCACTAGAAGCAGAGCACAATGCGCGGGTGATGTGGTGAATATGCATACGTACGTAATACTAATCATGAAGAAACTCAAGAGATTGTTGAATGGACTATGTAATGAATAATCAGTCTATGAGAACCATAAGATTAAAATTGATAGTTAGTCTTGCAGACCAGTTTTAATACTGTACTTTGGATGAAAAGGGAAAAAAAGGCTCTTATCACAAACTCTGTATGCCACAGAACTTTTTTGAATGATTTCTATCCAAATTGTTTAGATCATTCATATTGCTTCAAAACTTTCTTTGAGACAACACTATAGTATAGTTTATTCAGAGCTCTGTCATCTCAAGAAATACAATTAAGATTGTTTATCAGGTGTTCCGAGCGTCTTTCTGTCTACTTATATATTGTATATCTAGGGGCTGATAAATAGACTAAGGGACGGTGACAGTTGAGGCTCTCGGATTTTATACCGCATGTTTTTTGGAGGCTAAAAATATAAAACCAGCTTGTCAGGATCTCTCTTATCATATAACTTGCCATCCTTGTGTCAACGAAAGATATCTGCCAATTTTTTCACAAAGATTTCATGGTTGAAACATCTATTACTATACAATTTGAAATTTCACTTTTTTCTTAACAATTCGTTTAAGCCTTTGAACCTTTTGGGCTGTTATGAGTTGCATGCCTTTCAGAACAAGGTTTCAGATCTCTTTCAACCACTGCACGTTGCAAAGATATGCAAAATTTTGTCGTGAGAAAAAAAATTTTTTCTTTTCCAAATATAATTAGACTGTTCACATGGATCAATAACATTTTAATCTCCCTTATCAAGGAATGAATTTTCAAGACATAAAAGGTATGCAGTATAAATTCGAAAAGCTCTACCCGTCATCAACTCTCAGTTTAGAACATATAGGTCCATATTCTTACCTCTCAAAATCGGACTGCTTCCTAAGAAAATATGCACTTTCTCTCACTATCTCATGTCTTATTATATAGCGCTATCTCATTTTATCAGAATTTTTGCTGGAGTAGTGCACTTTTGATTAGTGCACTTTTGATTAGTGAGAATACGGACCATGGACTTCCCATTTAGAAATTACTACAAGGCTTTTGTACTTGTGGACGAGAGAGTCGAAAACGTTTAAGAATTTGACATCTATCCAGATTGGATGTCAACTAGAGTCAAAAGTAACTATGAGTTATTATAGCCCACTTATCTTTCCTAATGTATACTTGCCGCTAACATCAAAAGGCTAATAACTGGTATCAGCATTTACAGCTCATAAAATCGATTCACCAATCCACATAGCTCAGTATTGGTGTGCTACACCCAGAAATGAACGTAAGGCATGAGCGGTTTTCGCTTTTTTTTTGTTAATTTTCATTCTGACCACTTCAATATCAGATATCTGGAACAAAAAACACTTATTAGAAGGCCAGTGGGGCTACGAATATGTACTCCACTAGTCTCTCCATATGGATAGCTGAAACTTGACAGAATTGTTCTCAGATATGGACCTTGTGTGGAACAAATCTACACCTTGATACTGAACTGAAGTCAACGAAACAGTGCAAATATCAAGCCACAAATATATGCAAATGCTGATTATTTAATCACGAAAATTTGATCTTGTAGCATGGAATGTTACCTTACAACAGTTTCGCTATACTTCAAAATTTTGAAAAAAAATATTTTTTTCTGAGAATGATATTTCCATCATTCACTTTGATGGAGAGAAGTAATCTCATTGAGTTATCAAACGCCCAATGACATTCTAAAAGATATCATTTGATTCGAGTAAAAAATTGTCATATGAATTTTGGACAGTTTTCTACTTTCTTATATTCATGAAACTTCACTTTGTTCCATGTGATACCATTTTGAGACAGAAAAATCTGTTCTCCAAAATTCAAGTTATAATTCATGCTGGAACCTTGGGATATCTCAATAGATACTCGCATGCATTCTGGAATATCATCAAATCATTTTCAAGAAATTCACGTTGAAAAAATTACAATGTTGAAGACTTTTTTTCACCTTTGTATCTTCTGGATTTTTCTCTATACAATTAATGATCGATTAAAATATTTCCATGGATGAAAAATAAGTGAGGTGTCCACCAAATAATAATATAATCTGTGGTGCACCCTCCACAAGAACTAGGCGTACCAAATTTCACCGATTTTAAGAGGTCTGCCACACTCGTAGCAGATCAAAGGCGTGATTGATATTGAATAACTTCTGATTGGAGTATTTCAGGAATATGTAGTAGTAAATTCTAAGAATATCTATATTAATGACACAAACTAACTGCCACAAAAAAGTTGTTTACATGCACAAAGTGTTTTACCAATATGTCGATCTAGTTCCGCTATCAATGAAGTGGCGCTGATAATTGCTCTTGAAGTGTCATGATGATTCAGCAAATTATTTTTCTAATGATAAATGACTTCTTTACAGATTGATAACTCTCACAATCTGGTGGCACCAATCAATAGTGGAGGTGTAGACCTCGGACTCTTGTTACAGTGGTTGAATTCATATGTTTGAGGTGGGATTTAATTTATTTTTTTGAGCTCTTGTTTTTCCTAATTATTTGAACAAAAATACTGGAGCATATAATTTAATTTTAGATAATATTTTATTGTATGTAAATTATGTTTTTGACTTTTGTTGTAGTCAAAAAAAACAAAGGTAATTTTCACAAACTCAGTTTTATTATCTTCAAATATTAATATGGTTACGAGCGAACTCGCTACAGAGAATGAACAACATAATACTAGATTCTACACGTTTTTATACTAAATATCCCTTAGCCTACGTGCTTTTATCATATTACAATATTCTGCTGAGTTGTGGGAAACAACTTAGAAAATATGGCAAAATACACGAATAGTGCTATAACATAATTCCTCCCGCGCAAGATTTTGCGATATTTTACATTTCTAAGCTAATGGACTTATTTCAATATCTTTGCTTCTGTTACATAATTTACTTTTATGTTTTAACACCATTCGAACAATAAAAATTACAATAATTATGATTAATATTACATATATTATACGGGAGTGATAATTGTTATTAATATCAAATTCCTCAATTCTAGGAAACTCAATGCCAGGTTTCTGTATTTGCTTAATTTTTTGTGAATTTGAAGTTCCATTGATTTTATCCAAATGATTGACTTCTAAATTCTGAAATTGTAATTCTTTATATTTTCGAGTAATAATATTAAAAATTTTCTTATTTATTTGACAATTTTCATTTGTAGGGAATTTATAAATGCCTTGAATTTTTTTTAATGTATTTTTATTCAAACAATTAATTTGGATCAATTGTTCATGAGGACTGATTACGATAACATCATTAGTATTCTGAATCTGCTCAATATCATTATCTAAAATTAAATAATGATAAGAACAATTATCATTCTTTTGTTTATAAACTAAATTTAATATACAGTTATTCAACTCAAAATATTGAGTAACACACATATATTCCTTATGAATTAAAATACAATTGTTAATTATATAATTTTCAGTTTTATCTTTAAAAAATAAGTTTTGATTCTCATTAATTCGCATTAATTTATTTTCATTGTTGTAAGTTGGAATAGGACTAAATTGGAGTAACGGAAAGGACTGTTGTGAAAACTTCGGTATATTAATTATAAAATGAATTTGTTTATCTACAAATTTACAATGTGTTTCTATTAACTCATTGAAATTCCATATATTTTCATCTGATGTCAAGGATATAAGAACTTCATATGGAATTATACTAGGGTGCAACTTATGCAGTGAACAGAAAGTAAGACTTGTTTCCATCTGTTTACAAAATTCATCTAAATTTTTCATCAACAATATTAATTCTAATATTTGATTATCAACTCCTATTATTTCTTGCCAATCTTGATTTTTATTCAATTGATAAATTATCAAATTCAATTTCTTTTCAAAATTTTCCTCGTTATATTTTATATTCTCTAATTGTGTATTAAATTGTTCAGTGATATTATTGACTATTTTTATATTAAGTTTATTTTGTTTTTGGAGTGACATCTCATTACTCTGAATTTGTTCAAAAAGTTTATTATATTTTTCCCCATCTTTGGAATCTAAATTTCCAGTGATAGCTTTTAATATGGTTCCAAGTCCATTAATTATTCCTCTCTTACTCCGTTTATTATTTTTAGTAAATAATTTCGTGATTCGATCTTTTAATTCATCGTAACTATAATTCAAAATATTGAGTAAATTTTTGAATAATTTCGTATCATTTCTTAACTCTGACTTAAATTTTATAAAAACATTCGTAATTTCTTCAAATTCTGATTCTACTTGTGAAACATCATAATTATAATATATCAAACTGTCAGCTTCTTCTAATCAACATTGTCCTAACTCAACCAAATGAAATCCATTGTTGTGAGAAATGTCGGTCAGTTGTCCGTGGCATAGTCTGTAACAATATGTTTCTTATTGTTTAATTCTGTCTATTCTAATGTTTTTGTCACCGTGTAGGTTTTTTATTTTTATTTTACCTAACAAAGGGTCATAACTTTCTACAAATACTTTTTTAAACAGAGATTTTTGGATTTTACTAATAAGCTGGGGATTTTGTTTTACATATACTTCTTTCTTTAATTGTAAAAGATTATCATTTTCTTTGTTTCTACCTAATTTTTCAGCAGCAATTCTATTTTTCATCAATTCATTTGTCACGTCTATTTTGTCCTGATATTCTTCAAGGGTCTCATCTATAGTCAAGTCACGCTTGAAAAATTTGTTCTGATTACAGCCAAAAAATATTTCATTAGGAGTAAATTTTGTTATGTTATGTTTTGTGTTATTATATGCAATTAATGCCACATCTACTTTCTTAATTAAATTTTGATTTTTTATTCTTTCGTTTTAATTTATAATTCGAAGTGATTCTATTGTAGTAGAATGAAACCTTTCTATTGCGTTACTTTTTGGATTATGAATGCAAATGAAGTGAACATTAATTCCATATCGTTTTAATAGATCTTGTACTAAACTATTTTTGAATTCACCCCCATTATCTGTAATTATTTTATCGGGTATAGTATAGGCTTGAAAATATCTAATTAATACTTCACTAATAGTTTTTGCTTCCTTATTAGCAATTAAATATATTTGTGCATGTTTAGAAAATTGGTCCATAATAGTTAAAAAATATTTTTTTTCTAAAGTCAACCAATCTATATTAATTATCTCAAAAGATTTCTCAGGTGTAGGTGTCAAATTGTCAATTGCCGGGATTGGTCTCCTGTTGTATTTATTTAGTTTACATAATTCACATTGGTTAACGTATTCGATTATGTCTTTGTTCATATTCGGCCAATAATATTTTTCTTTTAAGGCTTGAATTGTAGCTCTTATTCCACGATGATTCATTATTACGTAGTGGTAATCATAAATAATTTCTAATTGTTCTACGTCATGTTCGACGTCTGTAACTAACTTATCCACCGCTATAATATTTATCGAATTTAAAATAAAATTATCTGATATAATTTTTGATATTCTTTTATCTAGGCCCTCATTGAAAATTGCTAGATATCTTACTTTTGGTATAAAATATTCTTTTAAAAATTTCAATACTTCATGTTCAAAATCATTTTCATTAATTGTTACATATAATCTTTGTTTTTGATGGTTGAATAATCTTTCAATATGAATTTCTGTTTCCTTATTGTGAATATCAAAAATGAGTTGGTTATCGGCAATATTTAGGCGATTACTTGTATATTTGATTCCTGCGAGATTATTTTCATCAGCGGAATGTACGGTGTTATTGTCTTGCTCGCTGTTGGGATTCTTGCTGACAGCGTCAGTAAGATGATAATTCACGGGAAGGCTAAAGACCTTGATGTGAATGTTAGTGTCCTCAAAGACTTTGAATAATTTCTGTTTTACTTCTGTCCATTGCAATCTGTCTAATCCACAGCCTAATTTAGGAATACTAATTTCATATTTTTCATTTAATATTAGATAATCTCGTAACTCTTTTAAGGGTTTATCCAAATTTTTTATAGACGGTTTATCAAAAAATTTCTCTTTTGTTATCAAGTGAATTATTGTTTTGTTATTGGAATTTTGTACAACCATATGTTTATTGAATGAATTATAATTTTTACTGTAAATTTTACTATTGAATAATTTAACTACATCTTTAGCTAAACCATCTGACATTTCGAAGTCACGGGATACGCAGTGCGCAAAAATGTCTGATTCTAATACGTCACCAGTTACTTCAGTAATTTTTAGTTCCGGACGTTGTCTTGATAATAAGTCAGCTATCACGTTTTGTTTACCTTTCAAATATTCTATTTCAAAATTGTATTCACTCAACTCGATTTTCCAACGCATTAATTTCTGATTGGGATTCTTCATATTAAACAGCCATACTAATGGTTTATGATCGGTTTTGATTTTAAATTTTCTACCATATAAATATGGTCGGAAGTTCTTTATAGACCAAACAATAGCTTTAAGTTCTTTTCCGACCGTTGAATAATTTTGTTCAGCTGGGTTTGATGTTTTTGAGGCATAACAAATAGGTTTCTCTTGATTATCATGGATTTGCGTTAAAACAGCTCCAATTGCATAATCAGATGCGTCTGTTGTTGATATAAATTCCTTATCGAAGTCTGGAATATGCAGTAAAGATGATTCTGAAATTATCTTTTTACTATTTTCAAAAGCTTCGCGATATTCTTTGTTATAAATGTCTATATGAGAATTATTTCTTAAACATTTTGTGAAAGGCTTAGTCAATTTTGCAAAATTTGGAATGAATCTTCTATACCATCCTAAAGTTCCTAAAAATTGCTTAATCTCCTTTTTTGTTTTTGGAATATTCAAGTTTTTGATAGTTTCAATTTTTTTTGGGTCAGTACTCAGTCCATTTTCATTTATGATGTATCCTAAATATTTTGTCTCTGATTGTAAAAATTCCGATTTATCTTTTTGAATTTTTAGATTAGCTTGACGTAATTTTTCAAATACTAATTTTATATTATTCAAATGCTCATCTAATGTTTTACCAAATATAATTATATCGTCAAGATATACTAGACAAATTTTGTTCACTAATTCACACAAAACTGTATTTATCATTCTTTGAAATGTGGCGGGTGCATTTTTGAGTCCGAAAGGCATTCGTAAGAATTCATAGTGTCCTGATGGGGTTGAAAAGGCAGTTTTCTCTCTGTCATCCTTATTCATCAGAATTTGGTGGAAGCCTGAATGTAAATCCAACGTAGTGAAATATTTGAATTTTCCAATGTGGTCAAATAAAGTATCGATGTTAGGGATAGGAAATTTGTCGTCTTTTGTTTTTGCATTAATTTTTCTGAAATCAATTACCATTCTAGTTTTTCGTTTACCAGACGCGTCTTCTTTTTTTGGTACTATCCAAATGGGTGAGGCCCATGGCGAATATGACTTTTGAATTACTTTTTCACTTAATAATTTTTCTACATGCTCTTCTATATCATTTTCATAAATTTGGGGTAATCTATAATTTCTTGTATAAATTGGTGTTTCGTCTGACATTATGATCTTATGTTTAATAACATTTGTGTGGGATAAATATTTATTTTCTTTAGGAAACAAGTCTCCATATTCTTTGATTAATTTATTCAATTTCTGTTTTTTGATAGTATTTAAATGGGAGTTTCGAATTTTTGTATGATTAATTTCTTCTGCTCTATATTTACCATCATGTAATTCATAATTTTTACTATTTATCAAAACATTATTTGTTTTGAAATCTATTTTTATGTCAAGTGTGCGAAATGCATCTATTCCAAATAATAAATTGTAATTTTTATGGAATTTAAATATATAACATTTGATTGGAATTTTATTAATAAAAATATTTACATATTCTTTGCAAGTAGATTTTCCATTTACGGTTTTAAAGGTCAATCTTGTTTCAAATGTTTGCAATTTCATTCGCTCTACTAAACTTGGATGTATTAAATTTATGGATGAGCCAGTATCGAAAAGTATATTAAAATTCTGTTGTTGTAAAGACGGTAGATTTGTAGTGATGGAGGACATTATGTAATGTTCACGTGATGTGTCGAATCTATTTCTAAAAAAGAGTCATCGTTTGTTTCGGTCGTTTCGTCTTCAATAATTTCGTCATTATATTCTTGTGAATCTGTATCGGTTTCTATATTATAGTTTTGTCTAATTGTTTGGAAAGACATAGGTTGTGTTTGTCTTGTTTGTAAAGACATTGGTTGTGGTTTAAATCTTTGGGTTGTTTGTACCACATTTTGTCTGTTTTGCTTCGGTGCAAAATTAGAATTATTATTTCTATTGAAGTTCTGTCTCAACGCTATATATAGGTTGTAAAGGAAAATTATCTGCTGGAAACTTTTTTGGTAGTGGTGCTGGATTTTGTAGGATGGGAGAACGATGTTGATGCTGATTAGCGAAACTGAATTCGTTTTTGAGCAATATTTCACATTGTTCTATTGTGCTAGGATTTCTAACAATGAAAGAACCTCGTATTGTCATTGGTAAAAGAGATATGAAATGACTCACTACTAATTTCTGTATTTCATTAATGATTGCGTTTTTCTGATCGGTACTATAATTTGTCAAAAATATTTTGGATTTGTAATGTAGAAATTTATCTACAATATATTTTAATGTATTCTCAGCATTATTTTTGAATCTACAATACATAATATCTTGCAATATTGTTTCTGCGGAAGTTTAATCAGTGAAATTTGTTGCTAAATATAATTTTAAATCATCCCAAGTTCGAAAATTATTCTCTGACAAAAGTTCAGCGACTTTATGTGCGAGTTTTGCTTTAATTAAGCCAAATAAATATGTCCTTTGTAATGGTGTCATTACTAAGGTGTTTAATGTGATGTAGACTTCGTCTACAGAATTTATAAAGTTACTCAATAACTTAATATTTCCTTCATACTGAGGAATCATTTCTGTGAAATTTTTAATTTCACCCAAAGTAATAGTTGCCATTGTATTGACTGATGGCAATCTGCTAGGAGTTAAAATAATTTTATTTGATTTAGGAATTGCACCTGTGCAATTCGGGTTCTGTTCTCCTGAGTTAGCAGTATCAGAATTAGAATTCATGAATAGTATTCATGTAATAATTTATTTCAAAATATTTACTTATTCAACTTGTAACAAATAAATAAAAATGTGTAAATGTTGTGTTTGAGACTGTGCCGGTCTCTCGGTAAACTTATTACTAGTATTTTCACTAGGTTTACCCCTTCAGTGTTTTTTGTGATAAAGTATTATTTAATTAAAGCAGCGACAAATATTAATGTTATAAAAATAACTTACTGCAATAATACAATACAAATTAGATGCTTTACGGACATCACCGGGTTCTCTGCGCTCTGGGAATTCGGATATATGTTGTGAAGACAGCAACTGCAGGCGACGTGGACCAGTTGTAGGAACAGCAAGTACTCGTTCTATGATGAGGACGTGATCCAACAATGGAACAGCAAGTTGCCAATTGATTGTTGCTTTTAAAGATGGGCCGTGGTTAGGCCCTGGTGCGGCTTAGGTTGTAGCCGTTGGATGAAGTCTTGTAGGTTTGATGTTTTTTGGAGATAACGTCGTTAAACTTTGAGAAATACCACAGATGATATTGATTTTTACTGTGACGACGTTATCCTACCGACTGCGCCAATTATGTTTTTGACTTTTGTTGTAGTCAAAAAAAACAAAGTTAATTTTCACAAACTAAGTTTTATTATCTTCAAATATTAATATGGTTACGAGCGAACTCGCTACAGAGAATGAACAACATAATACTAGATTCTACACGTTTTTATACTAAATATCCCCTAGCCTACGTGCTTTTATCATATTACAATATTCTGCTGAGTTGTGGGAAACAACTTAGAAAATATGGCAAAATACACGAATAGTGCTATAACATAATTTGTATATATTCAATTTAACCTGAGTATACATAGAAAAATATCTTTCAAAGATATCTGAGTGAATCACAAGTCGGAGAGACCTTAGACAGTTAGTAAAACTTGGAGTGGAGAAGGATAGCGGTAGCTGCAGTGTATATATAATAGTATATCATGTAACATGTTTCATATACCCTGACAAGCGTGAGCAGTCTCTTTAGTTTTTCTCTAGAAATATGAATAGCCTGATCGAATCGTATCTATCTTCTTCCTACAAATGATATGAGTAGGACAATGAGTCATTTTCCTCTAGTACGGAAAATTCCTCACTAGCAGCACTAGTAGTTCGGTAGGGAAAAACATTACCTAATTCCTATTTACATACATGTAAATGTGCTATCAAATTAATGTTTTCAACAGAAGACAACGCATAATCAAAACTCGCAAATATAGAGAATAATAATGTAGCAACATTGAAATGTTGGCTCGCTTGCCGTAACTCATAAATTTTAGGAAAGAAAACTGAATTAATTGACAGTTTAGTAATCAAAGTTAAGTGATAATATGCAAAATTATCATGATATATACTTGATAAATACAAGAAATTCAATTAATTCTAATAATTGAACATGTTTTGATGGAAAATAGAGGTTATGTATGTTTTTTCAATCAACGTCAATTATATTTTTATCAATTCAATAAATTATTGTAATAATTATATCGACCTGTATAGATAAAGATATCTAGAACATAGATATGTATATTTATTAATTTTTTTCTTCTGTTAAATCTACTCTCCTCGTAACATGTATCCATTTATTACACCCAACCTCATCAATATGAGGTTTCATAAATGGTACAAAAACATGTTTTCCTCTGGGTATCAAATGTTAGAGGTACAGTTCGCAATACTACAATGTTTTGTCGACATTATGATTATTCAAAGTTCTTTTTCCAAATATATCTAATAATTTCAAATAATTCTGTCCTATGACTGAAAAGACACTGTCGTGAATAGAGAAGGTTTAGTATTTGTCCCTACCACAAGTGCTGTCTCTTGTGACAAATTGGCTACACTATTCTCAGGAAGAAGGCTCATTGTATCATGGCGTTTGTCTACCTATCTCAAATTGTATGAGAACCAAACTCATCCGCATGTCAGAGTTAAAACGTCTCTTTAGACACGAGATTCCTGAGCCACAAGTGAAGCGAGTGCTTGGAGAAACGCGTGTCTAAAAGGTTTATGAAACAAATCACTTATCATATTTCTTTACAAACGCAAATTGAGACAGCAAAAAAAAGTCGAGTACCGATGTTAGAAATTATTGGAGCTTTGCCGGTGCCAATTTCAGGGCGTGCTCAAAATGATCGACATCACAGGCTTATCAAGGTATGTTCAAAGTGTTATTAGGCGCCATGGAATCCAGTTCGCTAGGTGTCCTTCTTATCACGGTTGTAGAAGAACGGAGTTATAAAATGCTACAAAATGTTTTGGAACACTCCTAAGAACATTAAACAGTACAACAGAACGTATCAAAACACTCTGAAAAATTGCATAACACATCAGAATGTTACACAATGTTTTGAATACCTTAGGATGTTTTTAAACCCAGCAAAATGTTTCAGAATACTCCAAAACGTTATTAAGTGTTTCAAAATATTTGAGAACGCTCTAGAACATCATACATTCAATCAATATTTCGAAACGCTCCAAAACGTACAGGAACACTCTAGAATGTGATAATTGAGGTCATTCTGTAACTCAATCGATAAATTATTATCGATCATTATCTATTTGGGCCAATGGACCGGGGTAGCACTGACAGAATTTTGGATATGCGCTTGTTACAATTGTTTCTATTTGTCAAAAATCTCATCGATCGATAGTAAGTTGATGATTGTGTTAAAGAATATGGCCAAATGCTCACATATGCTTTAGAATGGTCTTAAACGCTTCAAAATAATAAGGAACATACTAGACTATTTTAATACTCTATTAAATGCTTTGAAACGTCGTACAATCTTCTCGAACGTAACAGAATACTCTAAAACATCCCAGGACACATCAGGATATTGAGTAAATGTTTTAAAATGCTTCAGGATGCCTCAGAATGCTCCAGAATGTTCTAAAAAATTCCAAAGCTTCATGAAATGTCTTAGAATACATGAGAGCGGCTCATAATCACATACAATATTCCAGGACGTCTCAAAACGCTTTAGAACATATCAAATTACTCCAAGACATTCCAGGACACTTCGGGATGTTCTACAATGTTTTAAAATGCTCTAAGATCTTCTTGTATGCTGCAGTATGTCTTGGATCACTCCAAAATGTTATAAAATGTTTCAGAATATTTCAGGACGTTTCAAAATGCTATTAAATCTTCCAGGACATCCAAAAACACTCAAGATCATTACACAGTGATTCTATATACTTTGAAATATTTTAGAACAGTTTATTTCAACAGAACGTGCACCAAGATATTCATCAATTTTGCAGCTCGTACAATTCACCTAGAAATATATTTCTGAGAACGACATAAACTATTCTTGTAATTGAAATCATGACACAATCGGGCTTATTACAGTAGGAATAGCACACATGGAGCTTGGAATAAAATACCATGGTATCTCGCATAGAATTTCCCGTAGGGATATTTTATTCGATGAATTTTGAGATGTTTAGGCGCGTTGCGGACTCGCCAATTTCCCGCACTGGAGCGTACGCTGATGTGGCAAACCATACAAAATCCTAACTAAGTCACATCACTTGTTACAATGCTGATCACAGGAGTGTCGAATAAAATATTTTCCGCTGCAAAGATTATCGGATGAAGAAAGTATGTAAACTTGTGATATGAAAGAAGAAGGAATTCTGTTAAGAGCGGCAAAGGTGAGTGATAAAATAAAATCCAGTAAATCGATTAAACCAATAAAGAAATTAAAATAACTGGTCAAAACAACAACTTTTATTACCAAAACATCACTTCTTCTAACTTCTGTGTGTTGTTTCGAATGCTAATCGCAAAATTTATATCGTATCAATAGAATCTGAGTATACCAGTTTCTCCATGTAATCCCTCAAAGAAAAAGTAGCACGAATCCTCTGAGAACACTATTCTACCCCAAAAATTTGGTAGAATGATAATAAATTTTCAATAGTCATTCGATAATATAGCTATTCACTTACTTTTTTGTTTCTTGGATCAGCTTATGAATAAATCCGTTATAAAATATGTTAAATATACGCCACTGTGTTCCTAAATGGTCGATAACGTGGTTATCAAAGAAAAAAGAAGTATACCAACTTTATTCCATTAAGATAGTTTTGGTCATAATGCGAACTTTCGCAAGTCACGTGACAGCTAGTCATTATTGATTACTCTGTATGAAAATATTTGTAAGAAAACAATAAATTATGATCTTCTTTCAAGGCCATATTTTTGATCCGAGTGGATACTTTGCGATAGATTTTAATTATTTAGTGATTTGACGGGAAATTTCTCACATGAATTGGTCAAATTATATTTTACGCTTAATACAGATTTAAAAGTTCCACGGTCTTATTCATAGTACGACATATAAGACCAGGTTTAATCTTTGCTTACTGGACTTAGTCTAAACCAAGTATGATTGTGTCAATTCATGGATATTTCTGAACCAGTTCTAAACTCGGTCTAACAGAACTGAGTTTAAATCAGATTCAAGAATTATGTCGCATAGGCCCTGGTTTTCTTCTGATATGCATCACATTTGACTGTAATTATTTATTAAACTCTATTTTAATACTAGGAAGAGTAATATGAAGTTGGTATACTATAACTAGGCGTTTTCAATTGGCTCATTCCACACTACTCTGACATGGAACAATAATTTGTTAGACCTTGGACAAATGTTGAATGCTCTCCATCTTGTCGATCAGCTGTTATTTATGAGTGTTTCAGGATTCGTTTCACAGTGATGAGATGTTTTGGTCTTTTCTGTTTATTGTGATATTTTGCAAATATATGAAATAGTTCTCTATATAACTGGTTTTGTGTTGTCACATTAATTTTTTGTTGTTTTATGAACATTTGTGGTATTCCACAAATATTAAAGATTGTAATAATATACACAAACCTTCTCACGCGCAATAACATAATAAAATATCAATCAAATAGAGAGTTTTTGCAAGCCACCGCTAATGAAACGTCAAAAACTATTTTCTTTGGGTACCGTTACTGAAATAGACAAATAATATTCATTGTTATGTTATTGATGTTTGCTAAACCTTGAAGTTTCTTGTGACTACACTCTGATTCAAGCTAGCACTACTGAACGAGCATTTTCCAAAAAAATTGTTTTTTAAGTTAGCGTTATCGTTTCAATAGCGGAGGCTTGCAAAAACTCCCTATTATCTTCGTTATAATTATTTAATACATGAATTAGTATTGCTACAATATGGAGTATTATTTGATATTGATTTGCAATCAATAATCTTTGTGATAAAATGAAGAAAATCATGCGCAGATAATATTAAATTGAATCTTGCCGCATAAAAACCTACCCGATAGAAAGGAATAGGTTATAGAGTCAGAGAAAAAGACCCTCGCTAATACATATTCAACAATAATTTATTTCGAGTGTAAAAGTATATCCTAATCATAACAATGATTATGCTAATTGTGTTAGTGAAAAAACAAAAGACCTTTTGATGGCGTTTGATTGTTTACACTTCATTATGTATCATAATATTAAATTGAATCTTTTCGCATGAGAACCTATCCGATAGAAAGGAATAGGTTATAGAGTCAGAGAAAAGACCCTCGCTAATACATATTCAACAATAATTTATTTTGAGTGTGAAAATATATCCTAATCATAACAATTACTATGCTAATTGTCTTAGTGAAAAAACAAAAGACCTTTTGATGGCGTTTGATGGTTTACACTTCATTATGTATCACTGACTATTCCATTATGATAAATAATCAGTGAGAAATCTCATTCAGTTCAATCCATGGAAATTGTCTGCTCATTCAATTGAGAACGAAGAAATATGGTCATATCTATTGATTATTTAATTGTCGTAACCAATCGAACTAGTTTGTTGATCAAGCTACGGTGATCAATTCAGCTAAATGCCTTTGCAAAACCGGTATAAATTCAATTTATACTTTATGAGAGAAATACCCTTAACTCGAAACAGTCAGCATCATTTCCATAAAGCCATGTTGATATATGAAAATTCGCTGCTCAATATCGGATAAATGGTATTGTATATGATTTTTTCGAATATTTTGCTGAAATTTGACAACAAGACGGTAGATCGATAGTTTTCAGTATTAGAAACATTACCGGATCTCAAAATTGGTGTAATTCCAGTCTTTCTCCACAAATCTGAAAATGTGCTGGTCTTGATGCTAAGGTTAAGAATATAAAACAAGGCATTTGACAAAGGGTAAGTGCAGTCCTCGATCAAGAGACCTAGTCGGAGAGCTAGCGATGGTTTTGTTGATGTATCCACGTAAGGAAAAGTAATATCAAGGATACCTGTAAAAGTGTTTCTTATTTGAGAATCTCTAAACCTGGTAACATCTGTCCCTTGCATTTCAGGTACAAGGTAGAATTACATAGCTAAAAACTCAAATTTTTGATCTAATGATATAAGACTGTTTTCAAACTCTATATTATTAAATTATAATTGATCATCTAGAAGAAATACTCTCCCTCTTTGATTATTCGTTGATAACGTGTCGCCATTTATAATATGAATATTTTTTTTTATGTATCTACGTAAGGTCTGGCATATTTTTTTTATATGTAGGATGATACATATAGGTGGTATTATGGAATGACAAACTAAAATTTTGTTGTGAACACCTCGAAAAAGAATTTGAAAAACAATTAAAAGGAAAGACTCTCTAAGCCACAATGCTTTCCAATTATTGCAAACTGAGGACATGGAGCGCATTTGACTGCTGGGATGTAAGAAGTCCATGATGATGCTGTTGACGTTTTGAGAATTAAAATGTCGAAGAAAGATGTAACTAGATCAGGGAACTTTTCACTAAATGTTAAGTTAGTGTTCTGAATCATTGTTCATGTTGTTGATGCTTTATGTGATGTGTGAAGTGCAGTTTTCAGGTGTTTAATAAGAAAGAGAAAATACACCGAGAGTTGCTTGTCTCATGCTTTAGTACAACCTTGAAAAATATAACAGGTTATTGGACCAGCTTCTCCATGTTCAGAAAGAAATTAAAAAGTGAGGTTAGTTTGAGCCACCTGGTGTTTTTTTTACCGCCGCAACGGTTGTTGATCATAATAAATCACGTGGGGCATATCAAGTTACCAAACAACGAGGTTGACTGGCCAGTATGCGAAACGACAATACGAGATTTGCTCGATTATCATCAGGGAGCACCAGACGCAATCGACGATACACTCAAGAAGCCGAGTCCGTTGGCAGCTGCAGCAACGGATGTTGAACAGAAGAAGCACAAACAGGAATCGGACCTGTATCGAAAAGTGAACAGCTATGCCAAGTCCACAATCACCAGCGCAGTCACGGATGCAGTTTACCTAAAGATTATTGATAAGGAGTCGGCTCATGATGCGTGGTAGGAGCTGAAGTGGAATTTTCAAGCAACTGGGCACCAGTTGGGCACCAGGACAAGATGTTTCGACGCACATCGCGAAATTTTGAGGTCTGTGGAATGAGTTAAATAACGGACTAGAATCTAAAGGTAAGCATAGGTGGCCTGAGTTGATATTAGTTTGCAAGGTTCTGAACATTTTGCCAACAAACTTTGAAATATTCAAACCCAGTTGGATGCTGTTGACAAAAAACGAGGAGAAAACGTTCGATGAACTGACAGTGCAGTTGTGCATGTAAGAGAGAAACTTCAAAAAAACTGCTACAAATGAAATAGTTGCACAAGAAGCATTGTTGGTAAAATCACGTATCAACAATCAGAAAAAGTCTTCAACAAGAAGAAATCTATGAATAAAGCCGGCAACTGCAATTATTGCAGGGGAAAGAGGGACATTGGATCGAAGAATGTAGGCAATGGATCGCAGATGGCAGGCCACCAAGGAATGCCAACGGGAACAAGGACCAGGACAGAACGGATACCACCAACGTGGTGCTGGTGTACATCAGCCGCGAGATCTTCTCAATGGAGATGGACAAGAGAGACTGGTGGATCGACAATGGCGCGACCAGGTACGTGAGGAATTGTTCAAGCTATTCCGTCGGGTTCGAAGAGTTCAACGTCCCCACCACATCACGGCGGCCAGAAGAGAAACTCTCACTGCAGTTGGAAAAGGATCGATCCGGTTCTTATCAACTGTTGAAGACAACTCCAAATAAATCACGTTGATGGATGTCTGGTATGCTCCGAAAATTTCCAAAAATTGGTTCTTTGTTCTAGCTGCGCAGTATCGAAATAAAAGGAGCAAATTTGAATCGACGGTGATGAGCTGCTTGCTCTTTATGATTGGTCAGATGACGTTGGTTGGAGCCCATGAGATGTACAAAAAGCGTCCATTGAACCGATTGTAGCCAAGCGTCAAGTTGAAATAGCCACTGCTGTTGATGATATTTCGAACCTACTGCGGCTTCACCACGAAAGATGTGGTCATCAAGACAAGCGCCACGTCAAAAAGAAACCCAAGAGAGATGTCAGGATAAAGACAGAACCTGTGTCTACGACTAAGCGCACCGTTTACTTTTTGGCACAAGAGAGAAATCGACCAAATCTGGAGAACTTGTATCGACGGACGTGTGCCGACCTTTTGCTGAGTCATTCCAGAATAAAAGATATCTTGTCGTGTCTAAGGACAGCTACACCAAATCATGTTACGGCTACTTTGTCGCGAAGAAATCGAGAGTGAATGAGGTCCTAAGGGATTTTCTCATGCAGGCTACAGCCTCAGGACATACGGGCAAGGAACTGCTGAGCGATAATGGCGAAGAGTTAGACAATGAAGAAGTCCGATCCATCCTGCGTGTCAGAGGAATAAAACAACGATTGACAGCCTCCTACACTCCTGAGCAGAATAGCAGCTGTGAGCAGGACAATCGGACTATAGTTGAGATGGCCAGGACACTGAAGTACTCAAATCCGGAAATAGTCTACTCAGAAGCAATATGGGCTGAGTTAGTGAACTGCGCTATCTATATTCTTAACCGAACAGGAAAATCATCTGCTGGAGGTATTAGTCCCTACGAGCTGTGGACAAACAAGCAACCCAGAAGGAAGCACCTGAGAATCATCGGTTGCACGAGTCTCCCTCATGTTCCAAGTCAAAAGCGTGTCCAACTGCCACTTCAAGACTCACCACCTGAAGAACCAGCTGACGACGACAAAGGATCCAGTCACGACAACGGTGATGGCAGATCCAGCGACTCTGGAGGAAGTGAACAGGACTACGAAACTGAAAACAAGACAGACCACGATGACATCCAAAGAAGGGAGGCGCCACCTGCACAAAACTTGCGGAACCGGTCAACCCTGAAGAAGCCAAGACTCTACGATGAATACGTGATGGCAGCAGAAGCATTCAACCCAGTAAAGACGCCTCAAGCATACGAAGACGCTCTTGAGCACGAAGACACAGCAGACTGGAAACAAGCAATGGACAGGGAAATTAATTCCCTAAAAGAAAATCAAACGTGGAAGCTTGAAGAGCTACCGAGTGGTGCTAAGTGGAGAGATGAATCTTGCGCAATTTCACGTATTAACAGCGTTCTTGTACGGAGAACTTGAGAAAACGATTAACATGGTACGGACCCAAGGATAAAACGATGGCACGAGCAGGGTTTGCAGGCTGCAGAATAGCTTGTACGGCTTTGAACAAGCCCCGAGGTGCTGGAACAAGCGCTTTGAAAATTTTCTGCTAAACCTTGGTTTCAAGGCAAGTGAGGCTGACCCATGCTCATATATTCGACATAGAGGAGGCAGTAAAGTCATTTCGATTTTGTATGTGGATGACGGGCTAGTTGCAGCAATTTACCAACAAGACCTGGCAGCGCTATTTGACACTTTGAAGTCAAAGTTCGAGATTACGATATCAGACGGCACCTTCTTCCTGGATCTACAAATTTATCAGGACTCGCTTGGTATCAGGATAATTCAGCAAACGTACGCCTCGAACATTCTCAAACGTTCCAATTTCTCTGAATGCATGTTGAATAATACAGATCAACTACAACCAGGGAAACACGACGACAGGAAGCAGAAGCTTCCATATAGAGAGACTGTCGGTGCATTAACGCACCTGATGCTTGGAACCAGACCTGACTTGGCTTACAGTGTGAGCTTCCTGTCGAGGTCCCTTGAGAATTATACCACTGAAGACATAACTCGACTGATAACGGATGGACTGAACAAAATGTTCAATATGTGGTTTGAAGCTGACCAGCTACCTCCATTTGAAAATTGTTAGGAAGCTGGTAGCAGGAGTTTCCATATAATTTTATTGTGTAAATGAGATTGAGAAATTCTTTTCCTCCATTTTGTCTTAGTTTTAGAACTAGCCAATCACGGCTACCCAGCAAATTTGATTTAGTAAAATAAGTAACAATATATCATGTTTTTAGGCTGCCATTCATTGAGAGTTTCTTATTTCAATGAGCCTGAACTTAGTCCAGAGGTTTCCTTCGCTTCGGTCTTCTTGTCTCGTTAGTGTTGTCTAAGAGATTGATAGTTAAGTTATTCGGGTGGTTCTCGAGTCCCTTTTATAATTTTTATGAGTAAAATCTTACCTTATCTTCTATTGTTCATATATTTAAATCAATATGTAGTACATCGTTCCTGACATACCAAGGCGCATTTGCAATTTCTCTCAAAGTTGTATTTCAGTCTTTGTATTTCATTTGTATTTGACTTTTTTGCACAGCTCCATAGCTCAATAGCATACGACCAGATAGGTACTATTATTGCTTTATATAACAGTATTTTGTTGGATAGGGATAACTTGGATCGACGACCGATTAGCCAATTCAGCTTTCTAATCTTGATGTCAGCTTGCTTTTTATTTATTCTAAATGATACTTCCATATTAGTCTTCTTTCCAAGGTCATACCTAAATACTTGACTCGATTTTCTCAAGGTAGAGTTTTATCAATAATTCGAACTTCCGGACATGTATCTCTTTTCATAGTTAGTATTATATGTTGAGATTTGCTCTTATTTATTTTCATACGCCAGATATTGTTCATCTTTCTGTCTGCTTTATCGATTTTTGGAGCAGTCTGGAGGCTTCAATGGGATTTTCATCGACTGCTAAAACAGCGGTATCGTCTGCGTAGGCTGCAGTGACTACTTCCTCATTACATGGTAGGTCCGCTGTAAAAAGTAGGTATAGTACTAGTCCAAGCACGCTGCTTCAGGGTACTCCTGCTTTTATAGGATATATCTACGAGTGATCGTCTTCATGTATACCTATCCGTTAAGTAAGATTTTAGGGGCAGATAATATGAAGATGATAGGTTTTCTTTCATTTTATATAATAATTCAGGGAGCCAGACTCCATCGAAGGCCTAACTAATATCCAGAAAGGCAGCTGAATATAATTTCTTTTCTTCAAGCGTTTTTTCGATTCCCGCGGCCACCCTGTGGATCTGCTCCACAGTTCCATGTTGGGTTCTAAAACCGAGCTCTTAAATTAAATTGCTGTTTTTGGTTTCAATTCTAATTCTTCTCAGAATTAGTTTCTCAAATACCTTTGATAGGCAGGATAGTAGAGAAATTGGTCTATATGATGTGGGCTAATTATCTGACTTGCCTGGTTTGAATATCATTATTATGTGAGAGAAGCTCCACAGCAGTGGAAAATATTGTAGCCTTAGTACAGCATTGAGTATATGTGTTATAGCAGTAAATGTTTTCTCGGGTAGATTTTTCAATACATTTGCTGTGATTGGATCATGTCCGGGAGCTTTCTTATTATATAGGAATCTTATTTCGTCTCTAATTTCTTCTGGCTTGAAGTTCTTAATTAGCAGTGGTAGTTGAAGTGGCGTATCTGGTTATATCAGGATATCATTTTCTTCTTGATCTGTTACCAGCGAAGGATTTGGATGGAATGTATTTGACAAATGCGTCGCAAATGTCTCAGTTTTATCTTTGTCGGATCTAGCCCAAGTATAGTCGGGCTTGCAGATAGCAGGGTAAGATTTTCAAGGTCTTTTCAGGCTCCATGTAGCTTTCCATAATGTATAATCATTCCGAGCAGTAGAAGAAAGATTAATTATAAAATTTTGGAAAGAGTTATTTTTTATTTCATATAACAAAGTTTCTATTTCTTAACTCAATTTATCAAGTACTGTTTTGCCATTTGATAATCTGTTCAGGTGACATCTTTTTCTGATTCTTCGTTTTCCTGCTGTCCTGTCTTTAATATGTTTAGGATAATTGAAAATTGTGTCGTTGTTGAAGCGTTGATTTTGAAGCTGCACTGCATTGTAGATTTCATCCTCTGTTTCTAATGGAATGTTCAAGCTTACTGTCGTTCAGATAATTTTGGAATGCAGGCCAGTTATTTTTTCTGATTGATAGGGTAGATCTGGCTTGCTTATGGATTACTATAGCATAAAGTGTGACTGTAATAGCAGAGTGGTCTGACATAGTTTCGAAGCAGTTGTAGATTCTAATATAGTTTGAAGATATTACATTTGTAACGAAAAGATCTAAGGCATCTGGAATTTTTGCTGGATCTGTTGGTCAGTACTCAGGTTCTCCAGTATTTACATGATCGTATCTCTTATTTATCATTGAAACTTGAAGTTGCCTACCTTTAGGATTCATTAACCTGGATTCCCATCTGAGATGTTTAGCGTTGTTGTCCCCTCTAGATAGAAATCTATCTTCTAGAATCTCAAAGGCTTCTTTAAATTATTTTTGTTCAACTGAATGCCTTGGTGGAAAGTACACAGCAGATACTACTAGAGTTTCATTTGCTTCTTTGATCTTGATATTTGTAGCCTGCATATATTCTTTTTCCACTTTTTCTATTTCATAATGTGAAATTTTATCATTGATAATAATTGCTGAACCACCATGAGCTGTTCCATCTAGGCTGTTAGTACAATATACTTTGAATTTATCTACCTTAAAGTAGTTTCTATCAGTTCAATGTGTTTCATATATTAATAAAATAGTTATTTTTGTATTTAGTGTGCTAAGTAATTGTTTTTTTCTGTTACGCGTGAGAATGTCAATTTCAACCGAGACCGTAAGGTCAAGGTAACAAATTCATTCGAAAGCGAAACAAAAGATACAATCACTCCGTGCACAAAATACAAATAATATTTTTCCGCCAACTGTCAAGAAATAATAGATCAACAATAATTATTGTTCTACTAAGTGAAATGTAGGAGAAAAGTACAAAATAGAATTGATTTGCAGTCACCGGGGTATTATAACCAAAAGAATGCGCAATTATTGTTTGATAAATAAGAAACTGTCAACCAATTCATTATTTCTCCCAGGAGTAATTATTTTCCTTGTGAATTCGATTGAGAAGCAACAACAATGAAAACGATACCAGCGATAGTGATACTTCTCTTGAGGTAACGAATACTGCAAACGCTGCAATTTCATACTTATCACCTGTCAAGTCAAAACGGCAATATGAGAGTACCTGCGCTGAATTTCGTAGATGGTGCGCCACTAAAATAGTGGTAAAAATCACAGAGAATGTAGTTCTAGCGTATCTAGAAGAAAAATCTACCAAATTGAAACCACCAACTCTATGGACTTCATTTTCTATGCTCAAAGCAACTTAGAATATGTAAAGGAGAACACTGATCTTCGAAAATTTTCAAAATTGGTTGCTTATCCCAAGAACAGAGCAGTTGGATATAGAAAAAAGAAATCAAAAATCTTCACAAGAGAAGATATTACTGAATTTATTGAAGAGGCAGATGATGAAACATATTTATTGATGAAGGTATTGACATTCAATTGTACCCATATCTATGTACCTTGCTATCTCAAAATATTTTATCACAGAGTCTATCAATTTTGGGCATAAGTGGCGCCTGTCGTCGTGAAGAGCTTGTCAATATGACAGTTGATGATATTGAAGATACCAGATTCAAGAATACATACTGAACGAACTTTTACTGTTTCAAGAAAAAAAATATATCGAGATATACCTCAAGTACCGTGCTCTACGACCGACTCACGTTTGGGGACGTCCATTAATTACGTGAGGCGTTTTTGTCGATATTCCGACCCTCCCTCCACCCTTGGTGAGATGTCGTGAGATCTAGCTCGACCCCCTTCCCCAACCCCAAATCTCACGTGAAATTTCTCAAAATGTGTGTTTTTGAAGTAAACGCGTTGGATTTATTGTAGAAAAAAAATAAAATATGATAATTTGCTTCATATTTTTATTTGAATAGTTTAGACTATTTTTGTATAAGATTTGGCCATATTTTAGTGGAGGAACACGCAATTTTATACTGTTTCTTGCTGCAAAAAAAATTACGTGATATCGCCGAGACCCCCCCCCCCCCCTCTCCCTAAAGTAAGATTAGGTGTGATTCGGCTCAACCCTCTTCCCTCCCCAAACGTCTCACGTAGTTAATGGTCGCTCCCTTTCAAGTCGTCGATTATTTATAATATATAATAAGGGCAAGTGTTACAATCAACATATAGGGATCAATAAAATAGGAGAAATTCCCGGCTTCATAGCAAAGTGGCGTGGGAAGGAAGTGTTTGAAAGCTACACACGCCACTGTTTTAGAAGAAGCTCTGTCACTCTTTTGGCTAATGCAGAAGGTGATATGACTGCTATCAAACGTCATGATAGATGGGAATCAACCACAGTAGCAGAGAGTTATATTCAAGATAGTTTGAATAATAAAATTGAAATCTCAAATAAAATTTTGAACTGCCATCCATGAACTTCTAAAGAGATCGATGAGACCGAAAAATTAGACAATCAGCTCTGCCCTTCTGACAGTATTACAAAAGAAGTATGCGAGATGACTTTTAAAAGCCAATAATCTTCTGCTATTAACGTCGGAAATAATTTGCTCCAATTGCACAATTGATTTTTATATTCAAAGATAAGTAGTTTTGTATAGAAATTCATATTGCTTTTTGTTGAATACCTGTTCATTCCTATCCTTCCAGCATTATCAAACTTAATTATATTAGATTAGGTGTGCAAAAATTGAATTTATTCTTTCACTAGTGGAAAAATATGTTTCATTCTATCACTAATGAGAAAATCACGAACTTTGCGGATCCATTACAATACAAAAATATCAAGTTCATTGACAGTTGGCAAAAAAATCAATTTTTTGCTCACTTAAGAAGAATTCCACCCCTTGTTTATATTGTTTCAGTCCGTTCGCGTTTCATAGAGCAATCCGTGAGAAGTTACTAGTCATTACTGGTTTTGTTCACTAGCGTCGTGAGTAAATTAATAATCATTCCATTTTGGTTCATGAGTTTCTGGAATAGATTCACAAATCTATTAACAAAATTTCCAAGATTTGTATGTGTGGTGTTCCGTGCATTCTGATTTGTATTCTCATTTCTCATTGCCTGTAAATAGCTTGCATAGTTGCTCACTGCCTGGCTCAAGTTGGGAAATTCAGTATTATTCATTCTGAATCCTTGGTTTGATGTAGAGTTTCTATCTCTATGATAATTGCCATTATAGGATCTTTCTCTTGATTTCTGCAGATCACGATATACAGTGCAGCTTTTGTTATTGGTCGGGTGGGGTCCATCACACAGTACACATTTTGGAGCAGCAGTCTTCTGTTGATTACCATCAGATGTTGAATGATTTTCTGCGCATTTCACCTAATTTGATGGTTTTGTGCGATATGTTTTTGTGAGTCCGTATTCTTGACATCTTGAGCATTGAGGTATTTCTTTTCTTTGCGGGACTCTTCTACAGTGATTTTTGTTCCTAATAGATGCTGTACCTCGTATATTTTTTCATTGCTTCCTTGTGGCTCTTGATCCATAAAGAACATTGGCAGTGGCTGTTTGGGTTTCCAGCAGCGAATATTGATAACATTGCGTATTAGAAAGCCTTTACTTTCTAGTGCGTGTCTAGTGGCAAAAGTTTGTACATTGACACTGGTATAACCATCATTACTTTTCGGCATATTGTCGTTGTATATATTGTTGTTCACTAGCGGACACTCACTTTTATGATGCAACTATTAGGTAAATTTGTTGAATTAAGCAACAAGTAATATGTAGATTCAATCGCGCTAAACAGCTACTTGAGAGAGACCAAGAGAGACTGCAAAGGAAAAATATATATAAAGATGTAATGATAGGAAGCCAGGAAAACTATTCCAGTCACTAAGACTTTACTGAGTTTTCAATTGACAGTTTATCAAAAAATCAATTGAAATATATATATATATATATATATATATATATATATATATATATATATATATATATATATATATATATATATATATATATATATATATGAATTTCTACTCATTGCGGTACTCTTGTCTAGTTGGTTTTTTAGTAACAAATATTTATTGTTTGTTCAAATTTAACTCTCTACTTTTTTGTGAGTTATCATTCACCAATTTTATTGCTTTTTGTATGTTAACTGTTTTATTGTTTATGAATTTAGTTCCCCTGATGAAGCCTCCAATTAGAGGCGAGAGCTAGCGTTTGAAATAAATGAGAATTCCAAATAAAGGCTGGATATCCAATATAATTTATATTTACAAATATTTGCAGTCAGAAAAAAAATAGAAATATATATACATATATATATATATATATATATATATATATATATATATATATATATATATATATATATATATATATATATATATTTCTATTTTTTTTGACTGCAAATATTTGTGAATATAAATTATATTGGGTATCCAGCCTTTATTTGGAATTCTCATTTATTTTAAACTATAGCTTTCGCCTCTATTTGGAGGCTTCATCAGGGGAACTAAATTCATAAACAATAAAACAGTTAACATACAAAAAGCAATAAAATTTGGTAAATGATAACTCACAGAAAAGTAGAGAATCAAATTTGAACAAACAATAAATATTTGTTACTAAAAAACCAACTAGACGAGAGTACGACAATAAATAACCCAAAGAACGTATGAATATGAATATAAATATAAATTATAAATCATAAAAACGAATGGGGAGATAAATATTTGACACCATGAGAAATATTGTAAAACAAGTGGATGAATAAATAAATAATCAATGAGTGAATTCATTTTGCGTAGAAAAACAAATGAATCAAATCAAATATAAAATATTATGAATATAAAGACTTTATTATATTGAAGTAATGCAAACCTAAATTTTGAGTATCAGTTTTTTGCTGCCTCCATTTTTAAAAACTCTAGAGAAATAATTGCTGAAATCTACTATTCTGATTTCTTTTCGGCTGACTTTTTTAAATAATTTTATGAATGTGAATCAATGGAGAATATAACAAAACAATTGATAGGGGAAAATTGTCTTTCATCATACGAATAATAAACCTATTTTTATTAATTTGATCACAATTATTTTCATTGCCTTCTATCTTGATCTCTCTTTATTCCAAATAACAAAAATAAATTCGTATCTTGTTAATGAGGTTCTCCATGGTAGTATACTGATTAATATTGAGGATTCAAACTTTGGATGTTAAAGGAAGTTTTAGAAATGCATACCTATGTGAAAATTCAATTATTTATTACTTTGTGGTTATCGATCTTGGAATTTCCATCATCGGACCATCGCAGCTGAAATATACAATGATAAATTGTGAATAATAATGATTGTGATAATTTTCTCAAAAAATGCGGCAAATACAGACATGTGGTGAATAAAGTGAGGTTACAATAGTTTAAATAATTAAAAGTGAAATGAATGAACATTTATATATGAATGATAAGGACATCTACCGTAAACCGACTTCTACAGATATTATAATTCCTCAAAACTTACATCACAACCCAAAAATAGAAGACAGGTATTTTATAGACTACTAACAACATCGGATTTGCGGATGGCCAAGCGTGTTTGTTCACCTATACATGCTGTGACGTCACTCGACCAAGAGGTCGCAGGCTCGAAACCACCCACCGATAATGTGTGAAAAAATTAAAAATTCAGCTACTTGCACCATCACACTCGGCTGCTACAAATTGCTTACCTATACACCTTGAAATGTGTAGCAATGAAACGAAATTCTGATCGGCAGTACGGCGGTGATATACCGCGGCTGAGTGATATCGGTTAGGAAGACCTAGGCCCTAACAAAGGCTGTTGCGACGGTGATGATATAAATGATAAGGATATCTACCGTTAACCGACTTCTACAGGTATTATAATACCTCAAAACTCACATCACAACCCAAAAATAGAAGAAAGTGCATTTGGATATTTATTTTATAGACTACTTAAAACACCATTATCCACAAATAATCCACAAAAGAATTCAATATTATAAACACAATAGCTCTAAATAACAATTACACAACAGAATACACAAATAAAATATTTAATAACACAAAACGGAATCTTCTAAAACACAAAAAATATACAATCACATAAAAACTAAACTAAACTACATATTCATACCTTATTATGATAACATACATAACAAAGTAAATCAAACCCTGAACAAACATAATATTTAACTAACTTCAAAATCACATCCAACACTTACCAATATCTTCATTAACACAAAACGTGAACTAAATTTCACAGAACACAGCAGCATTACCATAATTAACTGTAACGATTGTGATGCATCATATATTGGAATGACCACCAGAAAAAAATTTCAATTAGATAACAGAACACATTGTGAACAATCCACGATCTGCATTCGGCACCCATTTAAAAACAGGAAATCACTCATCTACCATTAATAATTCCACCATACTTCATAGGGAAAATAATCACAAAGAGCTCATTATTCTTGAAAAACAAGAAATATTAAGACACAAACATAGCAATTATATTCTATTCAACGAACAGACTGTATTTCCTGAACATCATATCTTCAAATTTTTACCGCCACTCAATAATACTCATAAAACACCCACAATTCAACACTGATATAAAATATGCGGTCAATAAATTTCCTCTGTTTGCTGCTTAAAGATGTTATTTATTACAATTATATTATTTTGAATATTATTAACTCTGCACATGCACACTTCATTTGTTATTGCATAAGTGTCACACTGGGGTCTCAGAAACCCCAAACAAAACTCAGTTTCTCTGAGATTCAGATTTAGTTTTGACTGATTCTCATGAGACGTAATCTATCCGGGATAATTATGAAAGAAGTGAGAGAACATTGAGTTCTTCAAGAGCACAATCTATTGAGAAAAAGGACAATGCATGAAAAGTACAAATTTTTCAAATTTTTTTTGTTCAATGCATAAAAAACTAGAACTTCCATGAATATCACGTTCAAAATCATCATTTATCAATGCAAAAGGATCTTTCAATTCCTAAGGAGTCATTTCCTGCTAAAATGTCAAAATGACGAATGATAGAGAACTTTCAGCTATTCCAATAAACATAGCGCAAAATCCCAAACGAAAACGTAGTTTCTCTGAGAAGTAGATGTTGTTTTGAAGCTAATGACTTCATAACTGAATAAAAGTTATCAGCTTCTTTCATGAATCTTGGGAGAGATTTAATTTCTCCATTATATTCAGGGACAGCGTCGATAAAATTTTAAATGTCAGCGATTGATGCCGTTGCCATGATTAATTCAAATTGGCGCTTGTTTAGCTCTTGTACTGGATATGTTAAGGGTGTACTGAATGTGTTTTTGTTATCAGATGACTGTTTGATTTTACTACCGTTATCCAATTTACTTGGTTTAAGTGTAATCGGTATTCTATCAAGTTGATTACTCAAATTTTCAATTTCTTCGTCTGAAGACATATATAATCATCTATAAATATTACAATGTGTAATTGTGTGTTCTATCCTGTGTCGGGGCACGTTTTGTTTCCTAACAGCGTGAGCTGTTCCAAAAAACCCTTATGTAAATATGTGTAACAGTATTTTGTCACAGATCGATTGTTACGACCGGCAAAATATATTCATCTACTATGAGAGTAAGCTCACAGCAGTAATATTGTGGAGTAGGTTTCTATTCTCATAGTAGTGGAGGTCTTGATACGCTTCAAGTGGGCGGGAGTTTGTATCTTGTCACGCAACTTGTAGAATCAATTGGATTAGTGGTCCTGATTGGAAAGTTTCCTTCTCGGACGCGCAGTAGCGGATTGATATCCTTGGCTTTCAAAGATGGGTTTCTTCAAACAAATCCAGCAGCTCTATGGCTTACAAGCAGTGAGCGCGTATAAGAAATGGGCATCCAATAACACCAAGTTGGCAAGATTAATAAATAGACGTATATTTCTTCTACAATGCAGACAACGAGGTATCCTACCTGACCATATCAGAAATGATCTACGACAGTCTGAGAATTCTCATCAACTCAATAAGAAGAATCAAGATAGATTAGATTTACTTTATACCAGATTAAAAAAACAAATTCTGAATCTTGAAATTGACACAACGGTAAGAAGTCTCAATGAATTGAATTTAGAACAATCAGAATTGGAAAATAAAATTTTACAACTCACCCCTCGGTTTAAATGGGAAAGTTTCAAGTATAGACAGAAACAAAGTTTCAATAGATATTTCAATAAAATTAAAACAGCTAACCAAATTAAATTAAATGATCTAGTATCCGTGGAGCGTAATATATTGTGTACACAAAAAAAGTGGTTCAAAAATATCAGTAGTAAAGTAATTCCATCTGAAGTCATAACTACTATTAGTTTGGGCCCTAAATTCTGTTTAAGATTGCCGCTAGAACAAAGAGGGTTATTCAGGTTGTTGAGTGACATTGAGTACGCAATTTCCCATTTGGATACATCCACTAAAGATGTTTGTAGAGCTCAAGCCACCAATGTTATTACTAATTACTTATTAACACATAAAAATGATACTCAAAAAACTTACATCAATCATCTATTTAATTATACCAAGAAGTTCCTACGTGACAATCCTGACTTGTTGGTATTAAGATCAGATAAAGGAAATGTCAGTTGTATTATGGATAGAGATTAAAAATAAATTGCGATGAATGCTATATTGGGCAAACTTGTCAACAGTTAATTAGTAGAATAACATCTCATAAAAGTGACACACGCTTAAAACCTAATGCTACTGCATTGGCGATGCATAAAAATTCAAAAAAACATAAAATAGATTACAGTAATGCTACAGTTTTAGATGTTGAAAAGAATTTGAAAGAACGATCCTTTTTGGAAATGCTTTACATTAAAACAACAGATAATACAATGAATAAAAAAAGTGACATAGATGGCTTGAGTTCAATATATGCCAATTTATTTGAAATATCTAAGAAGTTTAATTAATAATTTTTCTTTTTACATTCATTTTTTGAGTTTCTCTCTATTTGTGTCATTTCTTAGGATTTTAAATTTGTTTCAGAAAAATATTATTAAATTTAAATTTTTTATTTTTAAAATTTTGGAAATCAAGTTTTATGTGTAAAATTTTCTTTCAAAAAATTGTTTTCATTTTTATTTATATCATTTTTTGACTGTTCATATTTATACTATTTTTTCACAGTTTTTACTTTAATTTTTATGATTTTTAATCTGGTTCTTCTTCTTTTGAATTAATTGATTGTATTCATGTTGTTGATAGTTATATTTATTAATCTGGCTGATTTTTGAAGCCTCACGAAATGTAAGTAAATAATGTTAGAAATCTTTTTGTATCTTACATTATCATTAATATTGTAGTGTCCTGATGAAGGTATAAAATATACCGAAAGCTAGACAACTTCAAAGAGTCTAATTATTACATTGCCCGAAAAAACTTAACCGAAATACCCAATAAATCTTCAATTTCTATATATGTATATATATATATATATATATATATATATATATATATATATATATATATATATATATATATATATATATATATATATATATATATATATATATATATATATATATATAGGCTTGAGTACTTGAATGAGAAATTAACACATTAATTGTATTTCTTATCTTTTGAATGACTTCCTACGTATCACATATTTGGAATCAGTATGAGTGATAGGAAATCAAGACCGAGAGTAACAACTTGTGATAGACATGATAAATAAAGAACGAATAAGAAAACTGCTCGTTCATTGTAGGTAAAACATCAATCATCGAGATAAATAATATCAATTCACAGTATCTTGGCCTAACTAGCCCCATCTCACCAAATGGTATTTCTCAGACGGCTCCAAAAGTATATATCACTAGATTTTGTTGAACGGATCGAACAATTTCACTCTCTTGTTGCATTATGCAATCACATTTATGTATCTGTTGCATTGTAATGAGAAACGATGACATAGGTAGAGTACCTATGAAGCATCCTGCTAAAGCTGATTTACAAATATTCTGCTTTAGATTATATATATATATATATATATATATATATATATATATATATATATATATATATATATATATCTATATATATATATATATATATATATATATATATATATATATATATATATATATATATATATATATATATATATATATATATATATATATATATAGTAGAAGGGTAGTAACAACCGACTAGTTGAAAGATAAAAATTGCAAAAATTGCAGTTTAACGGTGTAACGGTTGTGATTGGGCACAATTTCAATAAATTTTGAAACTTGTAGTGGTAGTAATTTAATTAAAATTCCAATATTTCGTGTACAGTTTTGACACTTCTCCAGGAAAAGCTACAAAATGGCGCTTATTAATATCACAAAGTCAATTTGGAAAAAATATACAATTTTTTACTCACAATTGGTATACTGATATTAAGCATAACAACGTTTTTGAAACAGAAAGAATCTTCATGAATTTCTGACAAGTAAATGTGTAGACCGAGACATAGTCCAAGATTAAAATATATTTTATTTATTTATTTATTGTTAGTAAAAAATTGTATATTTTCTCCAAATTGACTTTGTGATATTAATAAGCGCCATTTTGTAGCTTTCCCTGGAGAAGTGTCAAAGCTGTACACGAAATATTGGAATTTGAATTGAATTACTACCACTACAAGTTTCAAAATTTATTGAAATTGTGCCCAATCACAACCGTTACACCGTTAAACTGCAATTTTTGCAATTTTTATCTTTCAACTAGTCGGTTGTTACTACCCTTCTACTATAATCTTCCAGGTATGGGTTTTTACCAACGCATCACACAAGAATAGGGTCATTCTTGCTCAAGATCTTTAAAAAAATGGGCTTCCACCAACATCAAGCTGGCATCGTTCAGAAACAGAAGAATATTCCTTCTCCAATGCAAAAGACAAGACATTATACCGAAGCACATCACAGGAGGTGTGAAAGGCATACACTCCTTGCTAACATCGGAAACAACAAGACCACGAAATCAACTGCTTAATTTCAATAAAAGGTTGAAAGATAAAATTCTTAAATTAGAAATAAAAAAAACTAATGACGTCATACGCACGCTCGAGAAAGATTTAGATTCTATCACTTTTGATTTACTAACTAACAATATTTTTTCTATTCATATTTTTGATGAATTTAAGAGAAGGCAGACAAAAAGTTATAATGTTGTTTTCAATAAGATCAAATCAGAAAATCGAACCAAATTTAATAATTTACTTAACTTAGAAAAAGAAAATCAATTGAGAACACAAGAAAAATGGTTCAAAAAATTTGTCAAATACAAACATTCCGGAAGACGTAGAGAAATTACTGTCTCTAGGACCAAAATTTAGTATCGAACCATCTAAAGCTGACATTAAACCTGAAGAAATTATAGCTGATGTGGAATTCGCTATCAAGGGTTGTAATTCAGATCACAGCATCTTGAGAGCGAAGGCCACTAATGTAATAACTAATTATATAAACAAAGATAATATCAAACATAATTTATGTCACGAATTATTTGATGAAGCAAAGAATTTTTAAAAAATAACAATGAAATCTGGATTCTCAGATCTGACAAAGGGAATGTTACTGTAGCAATGAACAAAACACATTATGATGATTTATGTCTGTCTGCTCTTGATGATGAGAAGTATTATATAAAAATTAAAACTGATCCGTCAAATACTATTCAAACAAAAAGTAACAATATCATAAAGAAATTAAAAACTGATAAATATATACCGGATGATCAAGCAAAAATATTAACAACTTATAATTGTGTCTCTGCTCAATTTTACGGCCTACCTAAAATTCATAAACCTGAACTGGCACTTAGGCCAATCATTTCATCCGTTGGCTCACCAACTTCTTCTTTATGTGGTTTAGTGGCTAGAATTTTATCTCTTTCGAGTGACGATGACAATATATATTTCATCAAGGATAGTTTTCAGTTTTCAGACTTCATACAAAACTTCCAACTTCCTGAAGGCTACATGCTTGTCAGTCTAGATGTAGTAAGCCTGTTTACAAACATTCCACTAGAATTAGTAATACAAGTATTAAATGAAAAGTGGGATGACATCTCGCAACATACTCTCATACCAAGAGAGGAGTTTTTACATATTATTCAATTCATTTTCAATAATAATACCTTCTGCTATAACAAACAATATTAAAGACAAATTTTCGGTAGCCCGATGGGTAGTATCGTGAGCCCTGCTCTAGCACGATTAGTTATGGACTGGGTGTTGGATCAGTGCATTTCCAGCCTTTCATTTGAGCTACCTTTCATCAAAAAATATGTGGATGACTTAATCACAGCAATCCCCAGTGACAAACAAGTGGAGATTCTGAATGTATTCAACGCTTACAACGAAAATATACAATTTACCATCGAAACAGAGCAAAATAACAGCGTGCCCATTCTGGATACGAAAGTTATCAGAACACCAAACCAAACAATTATTTTGGACTGGTATCAAAAGCCATCGAACTCTGGTAGATACATTCATTACTTCTCTTATCACACAACGAAAGTAAAAATCAATCTAGTCCTGGGAATGAAAAATAGAATAGAAAAAATATGTCACTCTACTCTAGGGCTACAAGCATTGAAAAGGTTGGAAAAGGTAATGGTACAAAACTCATATCCAATAAAATTATTACGAACACTACTTTTTAGTTCACGAACTCCCATCGAGACTAACGACGAACATAACAATATTAACGTAAATGAAAACAACAGTGTAGTTCAAAAAAAAGTATATATATCAATTCCTAACATTAGCGAACTCACAAATAGACTGACAAACATTTTTAGCGACGAAGAACATCTAATTTCTGCTAAAAGAAATCTGAAAACTGTTAACTCTGTCTTTTCGAAACTTAAAGACAAACTAGATATTTTTCAACTATCAAATATAATTTACAAAATTCCTTGCGGTGGTTGTGCTAAGGTATACATAGGACAGACCTCACAGAAACTGAGAAATAGAATAACACAACACAGAAGCGACGAGAAATCGAATTTGAAAAAATGCGCTCTTGCAACCCATGTCAAAAAAACTAAACATCTTGTAGACTACGATAACACAGTTATTCTTGGCCGCGAAAGTAATTATAACAAACGGCTTTTTTTAGAAATGTACTATATCAAGAAGTATTCTGACACAGCAATTAATGCTAAAACTGATATGCAAAACCTGAGCACAATTTACTCGTGGCTTTTACAATCTAAAAAATAATATTAATAAATTCAAACTTCCCGCTAGTTCTAGTCTCGTGAATGCCTCACGCGCATGTCGATATGTCGTTCGCAGCTGGGCTGTGGTATTCTGTTTGCCAGTGCAATCAAGTAAAAATGTGATCGAACATCTGAAAAATTTTTACTCTTAAACTTTCTTAAAATAATATTTTAATCTTGGACTATGTCTCGGTCTACACATTTACTTGTCAAAAATTCATGAAGATTCTTTCTGTTTCAAAAACGTTGTTATGCTTAATATCAGTATACCAATTGTAAGTAAAAAATTGTATATTTTTTCCAAATTGACTTTGTGATATTAATAAGCGCCATTTTGTAGCTTTCCCTGAAGAAGTGTCAAAACTGTACACGAAATATTGGAATATATATATATATATATATATATATATATATATATATATATATATATATATATATATATATATATATATATAGATATATATATATATATATATATATATATATATATATATATATATATATATATATATATATATATATATATATATATATATATATATATATATATATATATATATATATATATATATATATATTACAATGCAACAGATACAAAAATATGATTGCATAATGCAACAAGAGAGTGGAATTGTTGCATTATGCAATCCCATTTATGTATCTGTCGAATTGTAATGAGAAACGATGACATAGGTAGAGTACCTATGAAGCATCCTGCTCAAGCTGATTTTCAAATATTCTGCTTTAGATTATATATATATATACATATATATATATATATATATATATATATATATATATATATATATATATATATATATATATATATATATATATATATATATATATATATAAAAAAATTGTTGTTTATCGACTGTAAATATTATATGTTATGATGTTTATTGGGTAGTCAGTCTTTAATTATTCAAAAATTCTCATTTATTTCAATGACCCAAGCTTTCACCAATAATTTTTGGCTTCTTCAGGGGACTAAAGTAATGTAAACAATAAGACAGTTAAATCAAATTGACAAGTAAAAACGGATAAACTTCAACTTACAGAAAAATAGAGAATTAATAATCACAAACATTGAGAAAAACTAACAACTGGACAAGAGTAAACCAACCATAAAAAACCATCAAAAACTCTTGAAAAATTAATAAATAAAAAAGGATGGAGGAATAAAATAACTGACGATGATAAAAATATAAAAATATATATTCTTCGCAAAACATGTGTAGAATTTGATAGATAAATAAATGAATGATCAACAAATGAATAAATTCTTTGAAATTGGAAAAATAAATAAACAAGGAGTGTCATGAATATGAACACTTGATTATATTCGAATAATATGAACTTAAATTTTGGTGAAAGCTTGGGTCATTGAAATAAATGAGAATTTTTGAATAATTAAAGACTGACTACCCAATAAACATCATAACATATATATATATATATATATAGATATATATATATATATATATATATATATATATATATATATATATATATATATATATATATATATATATATATATATATATATATATATATATATATATATGTATGTATATATGTTAGCGCCGCATATGGTTTATCACGATTTTAACTAATTGGTAATTAATTTTGGATGGTTATAATACTCTTAATTGATTATAATCAATTAAGAGTTTTGGCTGATTTATCTATGAATGTTATGTTATATAAGGTGTTTAATTGTGTTGCATTATATTGCATAAGATACGTTGTATTCATATTAATGTTTGTTGTGTGAACGGATTCATCATTATCTTGTCTATGGAAGTGAACAGTAGGTGATTGCTAAATAAAAGTTACTTTTTCAAAGTGTATTTGTTGAATTTCTTAATAAAACCTTCACCAAATCTAACATCAGAAGTGGGATAGAATTCATCAGAGGTACCAAAAAAGATGGAATCATTAGTGAAAGTGTTGGGTGATACGCTACAAGAGCTGCGAGATCAATCATCGAAGTGCGCTGTACCATCCAGTGCTATCAACATACCAGCTTTCGATCCTCAGGTCGCTGACAACGGTGCATCCAAGTGGACTGATGAAATTATGGAGCTAGGGAAAACTGGGTTGTATACAAGCGATGATGCTGAATCGTATAGTGAGTATGCAAGAAAAAAGATTGCACTTATCAAATCATTAAATTTCAAAATTATCTTTAGATCAGTTACTTGAATTAGTAATAGGTGACATAAAAGATGTCCAGATTAAAACTGCGGCTTTCAACAGCCGACCAACGTCTGTGAGCGAGCTATTAATCTTGTTAGAGGATTATAATAAGCCAAAGTCTGCGTTACATAACCCTGTCAAGGGAAAACACTCCATAGAATCATCTGCGCCAAAGGTGTGTTTCACGTGTAGACAACCAGGGCATATTCAACGTAATTGCAATAAATTCGAAAGTCACGGGAAATCTGATTCGAACTTGCCTCTCAAACGCCCTAAGCTTGAGAACGAGCGTGGGGCTGTCACAATTTGTAATTTTTGTAAAAAATTGGGTCATACATTCGAAAATTGCTTTTTCAGATTGCGGAATCAACCATCTACTTCAAACATTAACTGTTTTTCAGTAACTTTGGACGAGGATTTTTGTACCAAATTTATTGTTCAGGAAATAGAATTGAGATGTCTTGTCGATACGGGAGCAGAGTGTAGCTTATTATCAGAGAGAATAACAAAGGTCGTCAAATGTAAACTAGAGCTCGTTTTTAGAGCTTTGAAAGGCTTAGGAAATAATATCGTTTATGCAATCAACAAAACCACGTTGCGCATTGAAAGAAATGGCACGGCATTTGAAATAGTTTTTCTTATTGTAGACGACTCGGCTATTAACTTTGACGCTATTCTAGGTAGGAACTTATTTTTGTTCAAGAGTATTCAAATTTGTACTGACTCCAGAGGAACTAGGATTCATTTAGACACTCTTAGAAATTTGGAGATAAGTAAAATCCAACCAGTCACCATTTCTTCTGAAACGGTGAAAACCCCTCTTTCTGGCACTGACTTACAGAACTTATTGAATTTACTGAGCAAGTTTTCCAATAATATGACTGTAGGTAATTCGGTGAACCCTATAAAAACCGCTGAACTCTCCATAAAATTAAAGGGAAACAAAGTAATTCATTACCAACCACATCGCATGGCAATAACCGAGCGCGAAAAAGTTAAAACCATAATCGACGAAGAACGGTATTATCCGCGAGAGTACTTCTCCTTACGCGAGTCCAATTGTACTAGTTCATAAAAAAGATGGAAACTGCCGTCTGTGTGTGGACTTTCGAGCCTTGAATAAAATAACTATCAAGGATAGATATCCATTACCTCTTATTCAAGATCAGCTAGATAGGTTAGGTCAAAATAAGTACTTCACAGCTCTAGATATGGCCTCCGGATTTCACCAGATACCGGTTGCCCAGGACTCAATTGAGAAAACAGCATTTATAACACCAGACGGACATTATGAATATTTACGGGTCCCGTTTGGATTGTCTGATGCACCCGCTGCATTTCAACGTGCAATATCCAATGCCTTGAGTAAACTAAAAGACAATGTAGCATTGATATACCTAGATGACATATTAATCCCATCAAAATTCATACCAGAAGGTCTGAAAGGGTTGGAAGATGTTCTCCGTGCTCTTACAAATGCTGGATTTTCTTTAAACATGAATAAGTGTCGTTTCTTTGAAACACAGATTGAATATCTGGGTCAAGAAATTTCTGAAAATGAAATTCGTCCAGGGAAAAATAAAATTGATGCACTTCTTAAAACACCAGCACCCCAAAATGTAAAACAAGTCCGTCAATTCATGGGCTTAGCTAGCTACTTCCGGAAATTCATTCCAAATTTCGCTGCACGTACAGCTAGTATTACAAAGTTAACTAGGGCGAATGAAAAGTTCATTTGGGCCGACGATCAAAACAAGGCGAAAGAATATATTTTCACTTACTTGAGTCAAAGACCATTGTTAGTAACTTTCAACCCTAAGCTACCAACAGAGCTTCATACCGATGCCAGCTCACTTGGTTTCGGGGCTATATTGTTTCAACGTCATGATATTCAGCTGAAAGTTGCTTCGTATTTCTCCAAACGCACATCGACCGTCGAGTCCAAATACCATTCGTATGAACTTGAAACTCTAGCTGTATTTTACGCTGTTAAACATTTACGCGTATACCTACTAGGTATAAAATTCAAATCGATCACCGATTGTTACTCGTTAAAACTGTCGCAGAACAAAAGGGACTTACTCCCTCGTGTAGCTAGATGGTGGCTCTATTTACAAACTTTCAATTCCGAAATCGAATATCGCAAGGGAAAGTATCTTCCCCACGTTGATTACCTGAGTCGGAATCCAGTCCCAACACAGACCGTTGATTGTGTAGCAAATATTAACACAATATCACAAGATAATTGGTTGAAAATGGTTCAGGCGAAAGATCATGAAACTAATGATATTAAACAAAAACTCAATGAGGGAAAGCTAACAAATGATTACTTTTGTCAAAATGATATCCTATTTAGGAAAATGAATCCAGGCGACAATCCTCCTGTTTATCGCGCTTTTATACCAAAAGATAGTCGTATTGGCTTACTGAAGCTTTTCCACGATGATCAATGTCATGTAGGCCCAGATAAAACTTTTGCAAAAATACTTTTGGTTTCCGGGAATGACCAGGTTTGTACGAAAATATTGTGAGCATTGCTTGAAGTGTATTATCAACAAAAAGCTCACCGGACCCCAACAAGGGAAACTGTATCCTATAGAAAAAAAGCCAGTTCCCTTCTACACACTTCACTCCGATTGCGTAGGTCCTTTTACCGCCTCTCCTGAAGGATATAAACATATTCTCTTTATCGTAGATGCCTTCACAAAATACCTATTTTTGATACCATTAAAGTCACTTTGCGGCTTAGAAACCCGCGATACACTAAGAATTCACTTAAATATATTTGGTTGCACCAAACGGTTCATTAGTGATAGAGGCACTAACTTTACTGATAGTCTAGTGAGACGGTTGCTTTCCGATCTGGGTATCGAGCAACATTTAATTGCTAAAAGTGCCCCGCGTGGCAACGGGCAAGTAGCAAGGTACATGGGAACAGTACTGAATCTGTTAACTACCGAAATTGAGAAGAAGTCAGATTGGCCGAACGCGGTTCTCAAATTACAAACTGTGCTAAACACAACAATACATAAAACTACCGGCTTTTGTCCAATTTATTCATTAACTGGTCCCAATACTAGCTCCCCTGAGATAACTACCCTCACTGACCCTATTCAAAATACTGATACTCCCAGTAACTTAGAAAATGATCGAAAAATTGCGTACGAACGTATGAAAAGACAGGCGGAATCGTCCAAAACTTTATTCGACAAAAAAAGACGTTCTAATAAAATTATTGAAGTTGGCGACTTTGTGTTCCACCCATCGGGCAATTCACACCTATCAAAGTTAGATGAAAAGTATGACGGACCCTTTAAAGTAGTTCAGATTCTACCGAATGAAAGATTTGAATTAAAAAACCTGGCCACCAATCGAAAAAGAACTGTAGCCAAAGATATGATCAGAAAATGGCCCGGAGAATTCTCTGAAAACTCTAGTTAGTATTTTTGTGTTATGACAATTACAGTTTCATGGAATAGCTGTTGGAATGCAAAACGCTTCACAGTATATGTGGTAAAATATGATGCTGGAAAACAGTATGTTTCTCATTGGGGTAATTCTGCAATTTAGTTTTATTATTTTGAGGTATACAATGTTGAAAGACGGAACGCTTTGCATTGGTAGGATCTTGTGATCTTGGTTATTAGATACAATGTTGGAAGACCAAACGCTTCACATTGATATAGATTGGTCAAGTCTTGATATCTGAGACTGTTGGAATGCGGCGCGCTTCGCAGTTCTCGAATGTATTTCCTAGGTAATTCGAGGACGAATTATTTTGTCAGAATTGGCCGTGTTAGCGCCGCATATGGTTTATCACTATTTTAACTAATTGGTTATTAATTTTGGATGGTTATAATACTCTTAATTGATTATAATCAATTATGAGTGTTGGCTGATTCATCTATGAATGTTATGTTATATAAAATGTTTCATTGTGTTGCATTATATTGCATAAGATACGTTGTATTCATATTAATGTTTGTTGTGTGAACGGATTCATTATTATCTTGTCTATGGAAGTGAACAGTAGGTGATTGCTAAATAAAAGTTACTTTTTCAAAGTGTATTTGTTGAATTTCTTTATAAAACCTTTACCAAATCTAACATATATATATACATATATATAAATATATATATATATATATATATATATATATATATATATATATATATATATATATATATATATATATATATATATATATATATATATATATATATAATCTCAAGCAGAATATTTGTAAATCAGCATTAGAAGGATGCTCCATAGGTACTCTACCTATGTCATCGTTTCTCATTACAATGCAACAGATACATAAATGTGATTGCATAATGCAACAAGAGAGTGAAATTGTTCGATCCGTTCAACAAAATCCAGTGATATATACTTTTGGAGCCGTCTGAGAAATACCATTTGGTAAGATGGGGCTAGTTAGGCCAAGATACTGTGAATTGATATTATTTATCTCGATGATTGATGTTTCACCTACAATGAACAAGCAGTTTTTTTATTCGTTCTTTATTCATTATGTCTATCACAAGTTGTTACTCTCGGTCTTGATTTCCTATCACTCATACTGATTTCAAGTATGTGATACGTAGGAAGTCATTCAAAAGATAAGAAATACAATTAATGTGTTTATTTCTCATTCATGTACTCAAGCCTCTCCGATTATATTATATCAGGGCAAAATATAGATTAAAGATGTAAAACTCGTAATAAGTTGATAAGAACAAGGTATGAACAATATACATTCTATATCTTGATATTTTTCTTTTATTTTATGAACACAATGAAAACATATAACACAAAAGAAAGAATATTGAACAGTATTTGAGAAGGTTTAATTATTTGATAATGCGATTAGATGATTCTCTGACAAAAATTAGTCCAAATCTTCTGTCTCATAAGTTATACATTCCATGGATGTGTGTAAATTATGTTATAGCACTATTCGTGTATTTTGCCATATTTTCTAAGTTGCTTCTTACAACTCAGCAGAATATTGTAATATGATAAAAGCACGTAGGCTAAAGGATATTTTGTATAATCTAGTATTATTTTGTTCATTCTCCGTAGCGAGCTCGCTCGTAACCATATTAATATTTGAAGATAATAAAACTTAGTTTCTGAAAATTAACTTTGTTTTTTTTTGACTACAACAAAAGTCAAAAACATAATTGGTGCAGTCGGTAGGATAACATCGTCAAAGTAAAAATCAATATCATCTGTGGTACTTCTCAAAGTTTAACGACGTTATCTCCAAAAAACATTGAACCTACTAGACTTCATCCAACGGCCCATCTTTAAAAAGCAACAATCGATTGACAACTTGCTGTTCCATTGTCGGAACACGTCCTCATCATAGAACGAGTACTTGCTGTTCCTACGACTGGTACACGTCGCCTGCAGTTGCTGTCTTCACAACATATATCCGAATTCCCAGAGCGCAGAGAACCCGGTGATGCCCGTAAAGCATCTAATTTGTATTGTATTGTTGCAGTAAGTTATTTTTATAACATTAATTTTTGTTGCTGGTTTAATTAAATAATACTTTGTTACAAAAAACACTGAAGGGGTAAACCTAGCGAAAATACTGGTAATAAGTTTACCGAGAGACCGGCACAGTCTCAAACACAACATTTACACATTTTTATTTATTTGTTACAAGTTAAATAAATAATTGAATATTTTAAAATAAATTGTCTCATGAATACTATTCATGAATTCTAATTCTGATACTGCTAACTCAGGAGAACAGAATCCGAATTGCACAGGCGCAATTCCTAAATCAAATAAAATTATTTTATCTCCTAGCAGATTGCCATCAGTCAATACAATGGCAACTATTACTTTGGGTGGAATAAAAAATTTTACAGAAATGATTCCTTAGTATGAAGGAAATTTATAAATTATTGAGTAACTTTATAAATTCTGTAGACGAAGTCTACATCACATTAAACACCTTAGTAATGACACCATTACAAAGAACATATTTATTTGCCTTAATTAAAGCAAAACTAACACGTAAAGCTGCTGAACTTTTGTTAGAGAATAACTTTCGAACTTGGGATGATTTAAAATTATATTAAGCAACAAATTTCACTGATAAAACTTCCGCAGAAACAATATTGCAAGATATTATGTATTGTAGATTTGAAAATAATGCTGAGAATACATTGAAATATATTGTAGATAAATTTTTACATTACAAATCCAAAATATTTTTAACAAATTATAGTACCGATCAGAAAAATGCAATCAATAATGAAATACAGAAATTAGTAGTGAGTCATTTTATATCTCTTCTACCAATGACAATACGAGGCTCTTTCATTGTTAAAAATCCTAGTACAATAGAACATATTACTCAAAAACGAATTCACTCTCGCGAATCAGCATCAACATCGTTCTCCTCTCCCACAAAATCCAGCACTACTACCAAAAAAAAATTCCAGCAGATAATTTCCCTTCACAACCTATAGCGTTGAGACAGAGCTTTAACAGAAATAATAATTCTAACTTTGCACCAAAGCAAAACAGACAAAATGTGGTACAAACAACCCAAAGATTTGAACCACAACCAATGTCTTTACAAACAAGACAAACACAACCTATGTCTTTCCAAACAATTAGACAAAACTATAATATAGAAACCGATACAGATTCACAAGAATATAATGACGAAATTATTGAAGACGAAACGACCCAAACAAACGATGACTCTTTTTTAGAAATAGATTCGACACCTCACGAGAATATCACATAATGTCCTCCATCACTACAAATCTACCGTCTTTACAACAACATAATTTTAATATACTTTTTGATACTGGTTCATCCATAAATTTAATACATCCAAATTTAGTAGAGCAAATGAAATTGCAAACATTTGAAACAAGATTGACCTTAAAAACCGTAAATGGAAAATCTACTTGCAAAGAATATGTAAATATTTTTATCAATAAAATTCCAATTAAATGCTATGTATTTAAATTTCATAAAAATTACAATTTATTATTTGGAATAGATGCATTTCGTACAATTGATATGAAAATAGATTTCAGAACAAATAACGTTCCAATAAATAGTAAAAATTATAAATCACATGATAGTGACAATAGAGCAGAAGATATTGATTTTACAGAAATTCGAAATTTTCATTTGAATACCATCGAAAAACAGAAATTAAATAAATTAATCAAAGAATATGGAGATTTTTTTCCTCAAGAAAATGAATATCTATCCCACACAAATGTTATTAAACATAAGATCATGGTGTCAGACGAAACAGCAATTAACACAAAAGATTAAAGATTACCTCAAATTTATGACAAAGATATAGAAGAGCATGTATAAATAATAATAATAATAATAATAATAATAATAAAGATTTTATTGCCCAACAGAAGCCAATTACAGGGCAAAATTACAAAGAAAAATATAGAAAAATATAATATAATAAATGCATATATAAGATAATAAACAAATATAAATTAAAAATATTACACATTTATGGATATTTTAATTCATGAAAATATCTTCATATAATACTTCTGCATAAAAACACATGATATGAATAGGAGAGCGACGTAGTACATCAGTTCGAGCAGTTGGTGTATTGAAAGTCCTACAGTGTCTGGATGCGAGTCTTGGTACATGGAATGGTATTCTAGATAGCAGAAACGGAGAGTCAACTTTATTGTGTATCAAGAGCCACAGAAATTTGGCACATGAAATTTCACGCCTGCAACCTAAAAAATCCATAGAATGACGTTCAAGAAGTATGTTAAGATCAATTCCTCTGTTAGGATAAATTTCATCTATTTTATAGGAAAGATACTTCAGAAACCTGCGATGTATTCTTTCAATTTGTAAGCATTGATTTGCATAGTAAGGATACCAAATGAGGCTAGCATACTCCAGCTTACTTACAACATAAGCAAAATATAAAGATTTCAAAACTGCTAAGTCAAGAAATTCTTTGGATATCCTAATTATGAAGCCCAATGTTTTGCTAGCAGATGTACAAGTGTTATTTATATGCAAGCTGAAATTGAAATCAGAAACAAATGTAACACCTAAGTCTTTAGTTGAATACAATCGTGAAAGAGTAACTCCACCCATTTCATAAGAGTATTCGATGAGATTTTGTTTACGAGTGTATGATATTAAGAAGCATTTTCCAACATTCAACAGAAGTTTATTATGTTCACACCATGCTTCTAAGCGATATATGTTGGTTTTTAAAAGATCAATATCAATATGTGATGAGATACAGTTGAAAATTTTTATATCATCAGCGTAAGCCAAAACAGGACAAGTAAAAGATAACAAAAGCTCATTAATAAAAAGTATAAACAGCAAAGGTCCCAAATTAGAGCCTTGGGGAACTCCAGATGTGGCTACAAATTCATAGGAAATAAAACCATTGTAATGAACACAACAGCTACGACTAGAAAGATATGATTGAAGAAGTTGTAATAATGCAGGAGATGCACCAAAGGCACTTATCTTATGTAGGAGTAAACCATGATCTATAGAGTCAAATGCACGAGAAAAGTCACTATAAACCGTATCAACTTGTCCTCGCACATCAATAATTTCGGAAGTATATTGTGAGAAGCAAGCCAGATTAGTAACAGTGGAGCGACCTGGCATGAATCCATGTTGATTAATTGAGATGTGGGATTTAGTATTCTCAAAAAGAGCGTTGTAAATTACCATTTCAAATATTTTAGCGAAATTATTTAAGATAGATATGGGTCTGTAGTTAACAATATTTGCTTTATCACCTTTTTTGTGAACTGGTGTGATTCTTGTATTTTTCCATTTTTTGGGAAAGATAGAACTATTGATAGCTAAGTTTATTATTATTAATAGTGGTTTGGAGAAGATAAATCTGCAATCCTTAATTAAAACTTGGTATTTGATCTTCCCCACTTGATGTTTTATTAGAAAGTTTATTCATCAAGGTAATTAAATGATTTTCTGTAGTAGGTTCAACAGAGAACGACGAAGAGTAAGTGAAATCTTCATTATCATGAAAAGAAGAGCTAGTATTGAAGAATTCGGAAAAATATGTAGCAAATGTATTTACTATATCAACAGGACTGCTGTATTCAATATTTTTATAGTTTACTCTACCTGGAATTCGAGAGCTCCCTTGCTTCAAGTAAACATATTTCCACAGCTCTTTCGGATTTGATTTAACATTTGATTCAACTGAGCTCATATACTCTTTATAAGATGAATTTATTTGGGTTTTTATGAGAGATCTCACTCTTTTGAATTCGTTAAGATAGAGAATTTGTCCGGACTTAATCCACTTCTTTCTATAATAATCCTTAGTTTTAATATTGAACTTGATATCACAGGTGAACCACGGAGGATAACTTGAATTAGATGATTTGTGTTTGGGAACGTATCTATCAAAAGTATCGTAGAGAACCTTATAAAATTCATTCAAAGCATTATCTGGGTCATTAAAATTATTCAAAAAAGACCAATCTATTTCACATATACCGTCATATAACAAATTGAAATTAGTTTTCCGGAAATTATAGCGAACATTTTCGGCTGAAGGAAAATTGCTCTGAGTAATAGAACGAGGAAGAAAAAAATCTATTAATAAAACAGGATGATACAAATCTTCCTTGACTAGAGAAAAATCAGATTTATTAATTTGCAAAGTGTTAAAGTTAGAGAATGCTAGATCTAAAGTATTACCAAATGTATTACAAACATCGTTAAACTGAGTAAGATTAAGAACTTCGCATAAACTACGAAAAGAAGAAGATTTACCACAGTTTTGAGAGGCGTTCGATAAATTCGGCAGATTAAAATCACCGATAAGTAAGACGTTCTCATTCACAAGAAACAATTGAAGTGCATCAGTAAATACTTCCATATCATTTAAATTCAAATCTGGTGGTATATATAAAGCACATATTATAAAACTAAAATTAGAAAAATGACATTTACAAGCACAAATATCGATTAACGGTATTAAATTTTTTATATCAATAGTATCAATAGCACTGTAACTTATAGAATTTCTCAACCCAATTAGAACTCCACCACCTCTGGTACGATTAACCAGAGAAAAATTTCTATCATCTCGTATAATATTATATTCAGGAGGAAATAATTCAGAACTGAAAAAAGAATTATTTAACCAAGTTTCTGACAAAATAATTATATCGAAGGAGACAGAACAACAGTTTACATAGAAGACATTACTTTTAGAATTTAAACCCCGAGTATTCTGGTAATAACAATTAAGTGAAATTGGGCTACTATTGGGCAAATTTAGTTTAAAGAATTGGACTTCACAATTTTTGGAACATTATTGTAATACCTAATTACTAAATCTTTTTCACCAGATATGGATCGCTTGTTGAGTTCATCTTTAACTGATTTAAAATATTCTATTTCCATTTTAGTACGATCCCTAGAAATAGTCAAATGTTTCCAAGTTGGATTAATTTTTATCTTCTTCGAGTTCTTGATGACTTTAGTAACATCTTCTATATTAGATAGTTGAACTTTTAGAGGACGGGATAGTACCTTGGTAGCATCAAAGCGACCAAGACGAAAAGTTTTAATCACTGTGCAGTCTTTAATATCATTATCATCAAGTAAAGTACCAACCATAGACATATCACTATCAAGAAGCTGCTGCTTAGTTAGAGAAGAATCTTCTTTTGAACCATAAATCATAAAATTATAAGAGCGTTTTTGCCTTTCAGTTATTTCTTGTATGATTGATTCCACCAAATGGGGCGAAGACTGAGAATCTTGCATACAACTGATTGACTTTTTCAGCTCAACAATATTATTTTGCAAATCAATTACAATTGCTTTGAGACTATCAATATCATTTCCTAAACTGATGCAGTTCTCGCAGTTCCATTTTAAACCTGACTTGGAAGCACGTAACCTACGAGCTTCCGCGCTGGTAACATCAACACATTCAATATTGAAATTGTTCTTACATACAGAGCAGGTAATGAGTCTGTGACTATCTGTATTTTTCTTACAGCAGAAACATTTAGAGTCGCCCATGATATTATAAAATAAACTAAACAAACACCCAGTAATTATGAGTTTTAGACAATCACCCAGTAGTGACAAGCACTAATTAATTTAATTAGCTAGGCACGCATGGAAAGGAATCGGCTACACAAGCTGAGTAAAAGACTTGAAATAGACTATTTGAAATCAAAAATATGTGTTATTTGAAGAGACTCACCCCAAAGATTATATTCTACCGATAGAGAATTATGCGGTGCACACAATGAAAGAAGACACAAGTTTTAAACTATGAACTATACCACGAAAAATATCAAAATTGAAGAGCTCTAACAACACCAGTCTATCACACAAGGTCTGAAGCACTTCCATAAAAATTATTAAGTGAAAAAGTAATTCAAAAGTCATATTCGCCATGGGCCTCACCCATTTGGATAGTACCAAAAAAAGAAGATGCGTCTGGTAAACGAAAAACTGGAATGGTAATTGATTTCAGAAAAATTAATGCAAAAACAAAAGACGGCAAATTTCCTATCCCCAACATCGATACTCTATTTGACTACATTGGAAAATCCAAATATTCCACTACGTTGGATTTACATCCAGGTTTCCACCAAATTCCAATGAATAAAGATGACAGAGAGAAAACTGCTTTTTCAACCCCATCAGGACACTATGGATTCTTACGAATGCCTTTCAGTCTCAAAAATGCACCCGCCACATTTCAAAGAATGATAAATACAGCTTTGTGTGAATTAGTGAACAAAATTTGTCTAGTATATCTGGATGATATAATTACATTTGGTGAAAGATTAAATGAGCATTAGAATAATATAAAATTAGTATTTGAAAAATTACGTCAAGCCAATCTGAAAATTCAAAAAGATAAATCGGAATTTTCACAGTCAGAGACAAAATATTCAGGATACATCATAAATGAAAATAGACTGAGTACTGACCCAAAAAAAAATTGAAACTATCAAAAATTTGAGTATTCCAAAAACAGAACAAGGGATTGAGCAATTTTTAGGAACTTTAGGATGGTATAGAAGATTTATTCCAAATTTTGCAGAATTGGCTAAGCTTTTTACAAAATGTTTGAAAAATAATTCTCGTATAGACATTTATAACAAAGAATATCGCGAAGCTTTTGGAAATAGTAAAAAGATAATTTCAGAATCATCTTTACTGCATATTCCAGACTTCGATAAGGAATTTATATTAACAACAGACGCATCTGATTATGCAATTGGAGCTGTTTTAACGCAAATCCATGATAATCAAGAGAAACCTATTTGTTATGCCTCAAAAACATTGAACTTAGCTGAATAAAATTATTCAACTGTCGAAAAAGAACTTAAAACTATTGTTTGGTCTGTAAAGAACTTCCGACCATATTTATATGGTAGAAAATCTAAAATCAAAACCGATCATAAATCATTAGTATGGCTGTTTAATATGAAGAATACAATCAGAAATTAATGCGTTGGAAAATCGAGTTGAGTGAATACAATTTTGAAATAGAATATTTGAAAGGTAAGCAAAACGTGATAGCTGACTTATTATCAAGACAACGTCCGGAACTAAAAATTACTGAAGTAACTGGTGATGTATTAGAATCAGACATTTTTGCGCACTGCGTATCCCGTGACTTCGAAATGTCAGATGGTTTAGCTAAAGATGTAGTTAAATTATTCAATAGTAAAATTTACTGTAAAAATTATAATTCATTTAATAAACATATGGTTGTACAAAATTCTAATAGCAAAACAATAATTCACTTGATAACAAAAGAGAAATTTTCTGATGAACGCTGTCAGCAAGAATCCCAACAGTGAGCAAGACAATAACACCGTACATTCCGCTGATGGAAATAATCTCGCAGGAATCAAATATACAAGTAATCGCCTAAATATTGCCGATAACCAACTCATTTTTGATATTCACAATAAGGAAACAGAAATAGATTTCAAAAGATTATTCAACCATCAAAAACAAAGATTATATGTAACAATTAATGAAAATGATTTTGAACATGAAGTACTGAAATTTTTAAGAAAATATATCATACCAAAAGTAAGATATCTAGCAATTTCCAATGAGGGCCTAGATAAAAGAATATCAAAAATTATATCGGATAATTTTATTTCAAATTCGATAAATATTATAGCGGTGGATAAGTTAGTTACAGACGTCGAACATGACGTAGAACAATTAGAAATTATTCATGATTACCACCACGGAATAATGAATCATCGTGGAATAAAAGCTACAATTCAAGCCTTAAGAGAAAAATATTATTGGCCGAATATGAACAAAGACATAATCGAATACGTTAACCAATGTGAATTATGTAAACTAAATTAATACAACAGGAAACCAATACTGGCAATTGACAATTTGACACCTGCACCTGAGAAACCTTTTGAGATAATTAATATAGATTGGTTGACTTTAGAAAAAAAATATTTTTTAACTATTATGGACCAATTTTCTAAACATGCACAAATATATTTAATTGCTAATAAGGAAGCAAAAACTATTAGTAAAGTATTAATTAGATATTTTCAAGCCTATACTATTCCCGATCAAATAATTACAGATAATGGGGGTGAGTTCAAAAATAGCTTAGTACAAGATTTATTAAAACGATATGGAATTAATGTTCACTTCATTTGCATTCAAAATCCAAAAAGTAACGCAATAGAAAGGTCTTATTTGACTATAATGGAATCACTTCGAATTATAAATCAAAGAGAAAGAATAAAAAATCAAAATTTAATGAAGAAAGTAGATTTGGCATTGATTGCATATAATAACACAAAACATAACATAACAAAATTGACTCCTAATGAAATCTTATTTGGCTGTAATCAGAACAAATATTTTAAGCATGACTTGACCATAGATGAGACCCTTAAAGAATATCAGGACAAAATAGACGTGACGAATGAATTGATAAAAAATAGAATTGCTGTTGAAAAATTAGGTAGAAACAAATAAAATGACAATCCTTTACAATTGAAAAAAGAAGTATATGTAAAACAAAATCCCCGGCTTATTAGTAAAATCCAAAAACCTTTGTTTAAAAAAGTATTTGTAGAAAGCTATGACCCTTTGTTAGGTAAAATAAAAATTAAAGACCTACACGGTGACAAAAATGTTAGAATTGACAGAATTAAACAATAAGAAAAAGTATTGTTGCAGACTATGCCACGGACAACTGACCGACATTTTTCACAACAGTCCTTTCCGTTACTCCAATTCAACCCTATTCCTATTTACAACAATGAAAATAAATAAAGCAAATTAACGAGAATCAAAATTTAATTTTTAAAGATAAAAATGAAAATTATATAATCAACAATTGTATCTTAATTCATAAGGAATATATGTGTGTTACTCAATATTTTGAGTTGAATAACTGTATATTGAATTTGGTTCATAAATAGAAGAATAATAATAATTGTTCTCATCACTATTTGACTTTAGATAATGATATTGAGCGAATTCAGAATACTAATGATGTTATCGTAATCAGTCCTCATGAACAATTGATCCAAATTAATTGTTTAAATGAAAATACATTCAAACAAACTCAAGGCATTCATAAATTCCCTACAAATAAAAATTGTCAAATAAATAAGAAAATTTTTAATATTATTACTCGAAAATATAAAGAATCACAATCTCAGAATTTAGAAGTCAATCATTTCGATAAAATCAATGGAACTTTAAATTTACAAAAAATCAAGCAAATACAGAATCGTAGCATTGAGTTTCCTAGAATTGACGAATTTGATATTAATAACAATTATCACTCCCTCATAATATATGTAATATTAATCATAATTATTGTAATTTTTATTGTTCGGATGGTGTTAAAACATAAAAGTAAATTATTTAACAAAAGAAAAGATATGGAAGTAAGTCCATTGGCTTAGACATGTAAAATATCGCAAAATCTTGCGCGGGAGGAATTATGTCATAGCACTATTTGTGTATTTTGCCATATTTTCTAAGTTGTTTCCCACAACTCAGCAGAATATTGTAATATGATAAAAGCACGTAGGCTGAGGGATATTTGGTGTAAAAACGTGTAGAATCAAGTATTATGTTGTTCATTCTCTGTAGCGAGTTCGCTCGTAACCATATTAATATTTGAAGATGATAAAACTTAGTTTCTGAAAATTAACTTTGTCTTTTTTGACTACAACAAAAGTTAAAAACATAATTTGTATTCTTGTATCAAAAAGATATATATTTTTTTAAAAAGAGACCTTGCGACTTCAATTTGAGTCATATTCAAAGCTGAAGAAACTCAGAATGTAATCATAATTTTCTCCATTTTGGAAGATTTCTCATTTGAATAATGATTCATCCATGAGAACAGGTATTTTTCAGTACTTGTCGCATTATTTCCAGCAAAAATACACCAGTCACATCGAATTTTATCTTAACAACGTATCTTTCTGGAGCCTATGCGCTGAATTAACAATATTCGAGTTATATCTACTATTGTCTGTAACTTGAGATATTGTTTGAGCTGTATTTGACATACAACTTGTGCATAAATTCATCAAACTCGGACTTGACTAAAAAAATTATAGCGGACGACATAATTCATTTCTTATATAAAATAGTATCATCTTAAAACCTATATTGACTTACATTTTTGGTGACAATTATTTATCTGGATTCAAGCCGCACCCCGATTATTTGTATTTATTCTTGTTGGGCGAGAAATTTCGCCTAGCAAATGAATGATAGTGACGGCATGTTTGAAGAGAATAGTTTATTTTACAACAGGTATTCAAGTGACCATAAGGGCCTTGTCCCACCAAAGATACGGGAAAGCGACGCAACAACGACCCGATGTCGCCAGCGTGTATCTTTCGTGTTCAGCCCATGGTTTATATACATCGCATACCCACTAACGCTACAGCAAAGAAACTTCCAAGCTGCATGTCGGCTTCTTGTTGCCGAGCGACTCGACAGGTCAGTTTTGAAGCAACATCGAAGCTGTGTGTGCGGCCGTATTTTGTATTTGGTGACGAAAAAGAATAATTGGGTGCACCTTCTCCTAGGCTTTCTAGCTTTTTTTTTCTATTCTTTAAGTACTAATACATTGCAATCACATCGTCGTCTTCACTTGATGACATTGTTCACTGAATTGAATGTGGAAAATATTGCTTTGGTGGGACAACTCCATGTCGCCTACTTGTGTCATGTTGGAATCGTATCGATGTCACATAGCTTTGGTGGGACAAGGCCCTTATTCCACACAAGCAAGGGGATTTAAATCCGAGCCAAGGGCGAAGATCACGGCTCCTAAGTATGGAATACGCCATTCCAATACATGTTGTAGACTACTCTCTTAAATAAGGCTTCGGGAACTTACCAATATTCCAGAAGGAGCTACGAAAATTATGGAATGTCAAGCGCAAATCAGAAAAGGGTATCTGAGTTGTTGAGGCGTAGCCATAATTACCAAATGTAACAGCTTCTCATTCGTCGAAGTGATTCTATACGGTAATAGTTATTTATGTTAGCAGTGGGTTAGATGCATCATTACTGTACTCGAGTGTGGAGAATTGCAGAACGAGGTCGTAGACCGAGTTATGTAACCACACAAGTGCTGTTTTCTATGCTACCCCACGTGCGACATAGTTTTTTTCTATATAAGCCAGAAAAATAATTACATTTATTTATATACATGGATGAAAAGAGATGAGTAGACTGAACTTGTTTCTTACTAAGACAATCTTGTTTATTGTTCACTTCTGGTTTACCTATTGCTCAATGGCACTTTAGTTCGTTTTAAATGAGATTCATCCTATTATTTTATCTAAGCTATTACGACTTCAATATCTGAAAAATCGAGGCAAAATATAGGAAAGTATATGAACGAATATTGCCCAAACTTTGTTATTGATATTTATGATAAGATGTAATCTAACTGTATTTTGGAAATAAAATGCTCATCATATTATCCCACTTAGTGGGATAATATGCTTCATCATTTCACTCAAATAATCAGAATAATTTGAAAATAACTTGAAATAGGCAGCACTCTGCTGTCGAAACGTTGTGTTTCTAATTAATATACAGAACTTATATCCCAATAGAACATATTTATGTATAAAATGAGTTCTGGAAAGTTTTTTCCTTCATCAGAATAATTTGTTGATTATAACACTGGCGTAGATCAAAGAATATTATTCTCACATGATGCGACGTGTGGAATGCTACCTATTCCAACATAATTCTTGATTATGGAATATGCAAATACTGAAACAATGTTAGAGTAAGTCATTCCTTGCATGAAACATAGAAAAATCTTATGTGGACACCACTTGTACACCTTTTGACTGAATAATAGACACTTGACACCAATATTCACATCAGGCACAACTGATTGCAATCAAATTTGAGGTGTTCATGAGAAACGCTATAGCAGTGTCAAATACTGAATTCTCTATTTCACTGTCAATATTTCCGAAGTTATGCAAAAAAATCAAAAAAACATGTGAAATAATATCGTTAACTTCAGGCTCAGTTATTTGTTTCAAGAAATGAAATTGTCATTTGTATGCAATAATCACATTAAATACTGACTTTTTTTTACACTACAGCCGATCGTTCTAGATTCATGCAAGAAAACAGTCTGGTAAACTGCACTTTTGGCCCAGCTGATTGCAATCGTAATACAATTAAATGTTATAGAAGTGCTTAATACCAAATTTCAATATTCTACAGCTATTGTTTCGAATTCATGCTAGAAACTCGAAGTGACTGTGCAAAGTAGAAGAATAGAAGTTTGTGCAAGTAGGTAAGTAAAAATCAGTTCTTAGAAAACAAATATATATTATTTATCAATTGGTACATGATTTCCATCAGTTAATCACGAGTTTATGTTTTCTCATTTATATTTTGTTTCCATATCATATGAATATTAAGTTCCAATTTCTTGAGTGAGATAGATGCTCACTATAGTAATCAAGGTATCAAGGGTATTAAAAGGACAATAATGCCTCAGGTTGACAGTGTACTTTCTAAGAGCCTCCGGCCCAAGCTGTGTACGTTGACCGTAGGCATTATTGACTGTTCAACTCTCGTGTTTCTTTGATGTTTGATGTCCGATTTTTGTTGTATTTCAATCAAAATTTTCAGCAATGTATGTCCTGTAATTGTGATCCAGAGAAATTACTCCAGTTACTGATGCTCTCGGGTATTATTTGTTGAGTAATTACCATGAAATCAGTATTATTATGAAAACAATAATAAATTAGTCAGATATTGAATATATTTTTCTATTCGAGTGACCTCGTACGTATTACATACTTGGAAACAGTATGAGTCAAGACAGGGAGTACGAAACTGTGGTGTGGTAGACATATTGGAAAGGAAAAATTAGGTAAAACTTTTTACTTAACTTTTTACTTATGTTAAGGTGTGACTTAGTTGTTCATAATGATATGTTTTTCGCAAATTTTCATATGCTGTACATTTGTTAGTATAATTTTATTGTATTACATTCTCATATTAACATCTTTTGAGCCATGTTTTCTACAAACATTTCAGTTCTATCTTATGTGTATTCATTCAACTTCTGAGGTGGGCTCAAGTGAAGCCTTAACTGGAAAAGTGGTTTGACCTATATATTGAAATAAATTTCATGACTGAATCCAAAGGATTTTTTTTTTTCAGCATCTATCCTACAATCAAGAAAATATATATATATATATATATATATATATATATATATATATATATATATATATATATATATATATATATATATATATATATATATATATATATATATATATATATATATTTTCTTACTTGAAGCAAGAGTTTGCGGGAAATTTAGAATTGGGCTATTTACTTCCGCAGCCCAAATTGGATTGTGATGAAATGGCGCCCAATGTGGGGCCAATTTATTTTTGAAGGAGTGGATTTGCTACCCCAGTTTGAATCGTTACAAATTTCAGAGGAAATTGATAAGCGTGGGAAGAGTTGCTACCCCAGTTTTAAACGTTACAGTAGGATTACTATTTTGAAAACCAATGAAGACTTTCATTATACCTTAAGTGGGTCTCATACCCAATATTGCCTTCAGGAAGATTTAAATTTGAAGAATAACAAAATTTTGATAGAGTAGGCTTCACTAGGAGGTAGAGATAAGAAGAAGTTCGGATGTTGATTATTATTGATTATTGATCGCAGTAGTAGTAAACTGTCAAGAGAAAAAGTGATTTTATGCTTATGCATCTTAAATTCTCTTGAATGATAAGTGATTATATTAGTGTTTGTGTAGAATACACACCGTTTTTACTTTATTTATATGCTGTGTATTCAACATAAGTGGCGACTGTGGCAGGACTATTGATGTGTTAAAAATAGGATTGGATGAACGCAAATACAACCACATTGAGAAGGATGGATCGAGGAGAGAAAGCCAGAACGAAAGAAAGACGTGCATTCACGAAACTGCATGAGAAAATTATAGCTGAATTGAAGAAAGATTTACAGGAAAAGAATTGAATTCAAGCAAATATGTCGTTATTCAAGAAGAGAAATGCTGAGATTGAATGAAACAATTCTCAAACTTATGTTAGACAATAACGTTGATCTAACAGAATTTGAACAATAAACTGCTATTGTAGATGAATATGCACGTAGGTAAAAAAAGATAGAAATGGATGTAATGAATGCTCTGGAAATCGCAGATACTAATTTTGTACATGAAGATAAGGATGCATGTTCAATACAATCAGAAGGGTCACTGAGATCGCGTCGTAAATTTAAGCTACCAGACATAGAACTTAAGAAATTCAACGGCAATTTAAGAAACCGATTACATTTTTGGAGTCAATTTAGGAAAATTGATGAAGATGAGAAATTGGCAGATAAAGATGGATTCCAGTATTCGTTACAGTCAACAGTAGAATGCAGTCGTGCGTATGATTACGTCAAACAACTATAAAAGCACGATTTAATGTTTCAATAATAGATTTGGACGAGAAGATTCCCTCGTTGAAGTATATGTTCGAGAACTACGGACTATGGCCAATTGTAGTGTCATCTAAGGGCTTTAGAATCACTAGATGTCATTAGCGAAAAATATGCCACCATGATGTTTTCATTATGCTGGGGCCACATCTACGCCTAATGCCATTAATTGAGGCGTTGTTCATCAATAAACACATTGTCAATGACAATATATCAATTGTCACATAACGCCTCAATTAATGGCATTAGACGTAAGTGTGGCCCATGCATTAGTAGAATTGTGCATGCCCGAAAAAGTGTTGAGAACCTGGCAACGATCATGTGTAATTACTGAAGAAACCTCGAAAGTAACAGAAAGCGGAAGTACACAAACATCAACCATGGTGAACGACTGAAGAAATTGATGCTATTTTTACGATCTGAAGTTCGCAATGAGGAACAAATAAAGTAAGCTACATCAAGGCTCAGTCTAACAAGTGAACATAAAGCAAGAAAAAGTTACAGTTTCCCAATGAAAAGGACATACCAAGTGCAACAAGCCTTGTAAGCGTGAAAAAAAGAAACAGTGATAATAATTGTATCTTTTGTGACAAGAAACACAGCCGTTCAGAATGATTTAAAGCTAGAAGAATGTTATTGGAAGAAAAAAATAAAATTGTCAACGATAAAAATTACTGCTATTCCTGCTTGATGACAAATCATTTTGCCAGAGAATGTGAAACATTTATAAAATGTATTATTTGTGAAGGTCGACATGTTGTAATAATGTCCCCTAAATTATCAGCACAGCAAGAATCAAGTGTACAGCAAAACAAAGTTAAAGAAAGAAAGATTCCGGAAGAAGATCAAATTAAGTCTGCAACAAGTTTAGCAAATCCCTTGAGCAGCCCGAAAATATTCTTATAAATACTTGTTGTTGAGCTAAAAGGTGAAAATGGAATGTATTCAGCGAGGGCACTTATTGACACTGGATCTCAGAAGTTATATGTTTTAGAAGATACTGCAAAGCAAATAGAATATAAGTGATATGGAGAATAGATACTGATACATTCACAATTTGGAGGGGAGAAACCATGCGATATCAAATTTGTGTGAGTTCACTTGATGATCAATTTACATGTGAAATCGATGTGCTTGGTCTACCAATTATTGTGAGCGGAATATCTCATATTGAATAAGAAGTGTGGACGCAAGAACTACAATAAATTGGAATAGTAATAATAGATATAGGAAAAGTCAAAGGACCTATACAGATATTAGTCGGAGCAGACGTTATTGGATCATTATTCACAAACCGTCAGAAACAATTACCATGTGGATTGGTAGCATTATAGACAAAGTTTGGATTGACTTTAATTGGAAAAGTACCAGAAGAAAAGAAAAATTTCAAGAGGCAATATATGGGTACAAGTATACTTTCGACGCTGACAAAAGATGCTGAGATTTTTGATCTATGGAAGTTGGATGTGCTGGGCAGAAAGTATACAATTGAAAACAAAACTAAATAGGAAAAGGATCTGGAGATTTAGCAACATTTCTTACAAGACGTACGTATGATTGAGCAAGGAAGGTATAAAATTAAATCACTCTGGATTCCCAAACAACCTGAAATATCTTCAAATGATGAAATCGCCGAAGAATGATTAAATTCATTGACAAAGAAATTGAAGACAGAGAATCTCTTCAAAGACTACGTTCAGGTATTCTGAGAATGATGCTACAGAGAAATTTTAGAAGAAGCAGAGACAACAGACAAAAATATTGAAAATTACCTTTTGTACAGGCATGTAGTAGGAGAAAATGGTACAACAAGGATAAGATTAGTGTTCAATGCGTCATCTTGAACAAAAATAAATTTATCCTAGAATGAATGCTCAGAAATCAGATCAAATTTAATTGAATCAGTGCCAGCTATTTTGTTACGTATTCATGAGGATGAAATCAATGTAATCGTGGATATAAAACGCGCATTTCTACAGATTACTGTTTCGGAGAGTGATCGAGGATATATAAAATTCTTGTGGTTGGATAATATAGAAGTTCACAGACATGCGAGGGTCGTTTTCGATGTGTCAAGCAGTCCTTTTCTGTTAGTAGCAGTTATAGGCTATCACTTGAATAAAACTTTGAATGAAATAAGAGATAGTGATGTAACAATTTCGGAATAAACTGTGGACAAATTACTCCACAGTTTTTACGTGGATAATTGTGTTACAAGTGTGAGTAATCATTGAGATCTTGAACAGTTTATCTTGGAATCAAAAATAGTGATGATGGAAAAATCTTTTCAGAACTCAGTTTTATTGATGAATATGTTCCATTGGGTGATAAGTTCTGTATTAATTAATTTGAAACACAACATTTCGTTCGCTGTCAAAACGTTGTGCTTGAAATTAATTATAACAGAACTTATTTCCCAATAAAACATATTCGAAAATAGTGATGCATCGTACACATTTTGAATTGGATGTCAACGAATCGACAACAGTTACCTACTGAAGCGATCCAACGACTGTTTTAGCATGGATTGAACAGTATGAAAATCTGACGTGAACATCACGTGACTTATATGTACATCATTAGATATATACACAAATTTATTCAATGAAGTTTTCTGTCACTTCATATTATAATTAATGTAACTTTGATTTTTGATAATATTTCAACATGTGATATGTAAAAGAAAAATCAAAAAACTGACAACAGATTATCATTGCCTATCTTATCATTTCAATTGAACTGATCGTTTTATACGGCAAATTCTGAATGTCTGTTATACATACAAACTGAACTTGCGGCTCAGCCGATTGATACAAGAATAGTGGATAGCTATTTTGATGCTACAACAAGTTCAAACAGTAAATTTCAATATGCTATGCCTGATCATTCTAGATTCATGCAAAAAATTGGAGAAAAGTTTCAAGTAAAGTGCACTTTTGGCTTGATCGATTTATAGAAAAATAGCAGGTCACTATTCTAATACAACATCAAGCTAAAATACTGAATTTCAACGTCCTACGGTTGATCATTCTGGATTTATTAGAAAAATTCGAAAAAAGTTTCAAGTAAAGTGCACTGCCGGTACAGACGATTGGAGCCATAATGCGAGGTGCAAACAAGACCCTATACCAGTCCTTAATACAAAACTTCAATATTATACGATCAACCAGTTTTGAAATTTGCGAGTTACGAACGCTCGCACGAACGAACATACATACCGACATCAATCCGAAAATAGTCAAAATGGATTTAGGGATGCCCAAAACGGATATTCCCATCAAAATATTGATAGGTCAAATTTGTTGGTGTCACAATATTTTCTTGTACTTAGTACAAGTAAATAAAAATGGGAAGTATTAGTGAAAAACAGAGTTAAAGAGATCCGACAATTAACAAGAACAGAAGATATATACCAGGTGAGCATAGCCGTGCTGATATAATATCTAGAGGTTGTAGTATTCAACAGATGCTGGAAAAAAGATAGTGGGAGGGACCCCTCTCGTTGAAGTCACCTACAAATGAGTGGCCCATATCACCGATAGCAGACGATGAAAAGGAAATAGAGAAAAGCATAACGGTAACAAATCCAACTGGTGATAGTTCTTATTCTCCAAATTATCAAAAAATTGTAAGGTCAGTTGCATGAGATAAACGTTCCATACATAATTGTAAGTGCTCAAAAAAAGATCGTATAATAACGAATTTATTATTTCAAGGGAGTATAGATGCAGAAAATCTAATTTTTGAGCTAACCTAGCAAAAATGGTTCAATGAGGAGAAGCTAGAAAATATATCTTCATTGAATATATTTTGGGATCAAGGTGGAATAATCAGAGTCAGAACGAGAATCACATAACGAAAAGATACTGAAACTTCTGGATTTCCCATTATTTTACAAGACCAACATCAAGTAGTAAAATTGTTAATACTGTATAAACATAACAAAATGAAACATGCACGCGTTCAAATATCATCAAACATTTCAAGAGAAGATTATTGGATAACCAGATGTGGACGAGCAGTTAGAAATGTCTTAAGAGGATGTCTATTTTTTCTAAAATATGAGATTCACAATACACAGCCATCGCCATGCTACTTGCCAGTAGATCAAGTGAAAGATGCTATTGTTTTGAAAGAAGTGAAGGTAGATTTTGCAGGTCCTTTGCAATACAAAGGAAATGTTGAGGCATGGATATGTTTGTTTACTTGTGCAGTATATCGAGCGATATATTCAGAAATACTCTCATCTCTGTCCACTCCATGTTTCATTCAGGCTTCACGAAGATTCATTGCAGGAAGAGGAAGACCAGCAACCACTCATAGTGACAGTGGAACAAATTTTGTTGGTATCAAGAAACTACTGTCATCTGTTAATTGGTTGAGAATCAAAGAATTCGCGGATGTACATCGCATTGAATGGAAACTCAATCCTACAACTGCTGCTTGGTTGGAGAGAGTTACAAGAATAATAAAGGATGTATTGAAACGAGTTTTGGGTAGAACGTGTGTGAATTACGAAGAAATATCAACCTTATTAATTGAATGCGAGTCTGTGATAAATTCACTTCATATCACATACTCAATGGATGGTGATCCGATTTTATTAGCTCTATCGCCAAATATGTTTTTTCACGAGCCAAGGGAAGTTGGCGTTGGATAATATCGACAATGAAAATTTAAACAAAAGAACGCGTTATTCACACAAGCTAAGAAATGATCAAAGAAAACGTTTCCTGAATGAGTATCTGAGGAGTTTAGTGCAAAAACATAACACTGTTAAAACCGCAGTGAATTAAAGTTAGGAGAAATAGTGCTTCTTAGAGATGATAATAGAAAAACAGTTAAACTGGCCAATAAGCCAAGATTGTCAAACTAATTCCGGGCAAAGACGGTGAGTGTCGAATAGGTTCAGTGAAAACAAGTAAGGTAACATTATTACGTCCCGTATAGAGGCTGCACCAATTAGAAATTTGAAGTGCTGGTGATAATAATATACAAAGTGAAACGGACTGTACTGTGTTTTTTGACGATCATTCAGATGACAAAAAGTAGGAAGATGAGAAAAATGATTCGTCTGTAACGCAAACTGGTCGAGTGATAAAATTACCCAAACGCTATCAAGAATGAAACAATCAATGTTATAAAAGAATGTAACTTTACGTGAGCCAACTCTAGGTGGGAGATTGTTATCGCGATAGATTGCCTTTGCCCTGGAGAAACAATATACAGTTTTAATATAAACAAACAATCAGTTCCCGTATATATAAAAATTTATTCGTTTTGGAAATGCATTTTTCACCGAAAGTAATAAGATTGAAAACCAGTAGTCTGAAAAAAAGAGTTTATGGAGACAATTCAGTGCATTTTGTAATAGAAAATATCAGTAGTTGCAACCAACAACATTTAAAAGTACTTATAGTAGCAATTTCATTCGAAAAATACTCTCCACACATACTACGCGCGACTTTGATTTCATCATAAATTCTTCTTTCAAACATTGATTACCTTCAAGCAGAATTCTCCAAGTAGTCGCTCAGATGAAATTTCTCGAGCTACGCTCTTGTGATTTGATCGGACAGATGACTCTCACGATGTTGCTAGGTAATCAAAGTTTTCAAGACGGTCCCTTGTGATATTAAATACGATAAAATGTTTATTTTAATGAATATAAGTACCCTAAATAGGTAGAATTATCAAAGTGCAGGTAAAGAAAGGAATTAAAGATACTTTAGTTCATTTCTTACAGGAATTATTACTATTGTTCTTTATTTTCTTTCATATTGTGTTCATATGTATAGGACTGGTTGAAAATCAGTTTTTGACTGAACTAGTCCTCTGCTTCTTGGGTACATAGATGAATATATTGATATTATCACTATTATTATTATTATCATTTTATGACCTTGTGAGTCAGAAGTCAACGAGAGATGAAACTATACAGAAAGAAAGGTAGGTTGAGAATAAAGTAGAATTGAATGAATCAATCACACTAGCAGAGATAATTATTATACCATAATTATCACCGATGTTATAAATGTGTAGCTTCTATCATATGAATAAGCCTGGATATATCAAGGTCCTTGTTTATGTATCTCTACAAAAATCATATGGATGTAAGTCTAGCGAGCTGACATGCGTCTATTCATCGAGCAGGAGAATTTCCATTCATGTGGCACAATGCATATAATCCATGAGACAGGGCATGAATTTTTCGTTGATTACCGCTCAATTGAAACTTTGTGAATGGCTTCATTGTGATGAGTCCGACAACTCTCACATCTGACAGAACCCTAGATTTGGGGGTGTTTTTCAGCGAGGGCTAATTCAACACGTCAATCTCCAAAAGTCTTGAAGAAACATCACCAGCATATTGATCTTTACACTAATCGAAAGATTTGTTGATGATAAAATGGAAAAAATACTGTCCGACATGAATATTGGGGCTAGCGGTGGATTCGACAAGCCGCACTTGTCATAAGTATGCCGGCACTTGTGACAAGTGCATCTTTTTAGATTCACCGCTAGCCGTAATATTCATCTCGGCAAAAAAATTCATGTTGTATTTCATCATCAAAAAATATTTTGCTCAGTGTAAAAATCAATATTATTCCAAGGCTTTATAAAATTGACGTGTTTAATCAGCCTCCACTGGAAAATGCCCCTAAATCTAGAATTTTGCGGAATGTAAGAGTTGTTGAACTCATCACAATGAAGTCATGCATAAAGTATCAAGTAAGCGGTAATCAACGAGAAATTTGTGTCCTGTCTCACGGACTAGTATCAATTGAAAATTTGAAGAATCTGACAACTTACTTCTGCCAAGAACAATGAATTGTTCTGTTTCCATCATCACTTGGATCAAATTATGAATATACTCGATCGGCTTGTTCATCTGTAAACAAGGAAAAGGGTAAATATGATGAAAAAGTCAGTAATTCTCGAAAAAGCTATGGAAAATGTATTTGCTCCCGAAGAGCTCTATTACTGATAGAGCATCAATGTACTTATCTTATCTCTGTTATATCGTGTATGAATATTAATAACCGTATAATAACTGATCTCCAATGACGGCCGGTGCGGGAGAGCTCTCCCTCTAAATTCGAAAAATTTTATGACAAAAATGTATAATCCGATTAGCTAATTTTACGGAGTTTTTTTGAGGAGGAATAATAGAGAACGAACGGCTATTCCTCCTGCTTGCATTGCAACTAGTTCGACTCAACTTAAGAATCTATACATTTTTCAAAGGATCGAAACGTCAAAGTCTCAAATAAATATATAGAATTTAAAATCAGAAGTAATTTTTTTTTAATCCAACTTGCAAACTGCATGACGTAAAGATAGCGCTTGAATGAGCTCAATGGCGCTTCCATACTGCATTCAAGGTCAATACGGCTATCGTCAAGACAACCACCGCTCTAGAGGTAGTGCTGGCGCCTGTAATATTTTTGCATCTCAGTTCTATTTAATCCGCCCTAGTAGATCGTGGGTAGTGGAACTTTCGCAATTCTCATGAGTTCTATAATTTTTATTAGACATTGGACTAGACCTTAAGAGTGTCGTTCACACAAATCCTCAAAGCATGGTTCACACAAATCTAAATATTTCTTGTCACATAAAATATTTTTATTAATTAAGTAGTGCTTTTGATAGACTAATCCTTAAAGCACGGTATCTGCTCTCCTGATTTTTGGAATTTTCATTTACTTGTTATGGAAAGAATCATACATTTTGCAATTTCTACTCACATATATTTTATAGAAATCCAATAAAGTTGCATATAATGATTATTTTATGGAATTTTTCCAATTGTAGTAGCATATAATGATTATTCCATGGAATTTTCTCGATAATTTATTGTATGTACGTTGATAGTAAATGAAAATTTGTATGTATCATCTAAATTTCATCTTTTCATGAATATATTAGCAAAAAACTAAGAAATTGAGCTTCACACGGATGTCAATTTCTGCTTTCATCAGACTACTATTATGGAAACTATTCCTTAGTACATTGTACGTCATTGTATCTATTGATTTATGTCAGCGGAGTCTTGAAATTGTTCATATTTTTTGAGAAATAAGTACATTAACTGAGATAAATGAAAAAGATTTTGTGACATTCTGTCATATTTCAAGATACAAAAGCTTATATATACTTTTCTTCAAGAATAGTTGATAAAATGTTTCACTCCATCCCTCATTCATTCCACTATAATTTCAGATAGACGCAAAAACTTGTTGCAAAAAAAAAGACAGAATATATTCATTGAGATAATTCGCCGGTTAAACTCAAACCCTGCAACCAGCTAGACACTTTCTTTGGAGCTGTCAATATTATTTGTGAATAACATACAATCCCTTACTATCTGTTCTTATGTTAGACAACTTCCTCAGAGTGGTCGAATATGCAAAAGATATAAATTTATTGTTGTGTGTTTTATCCGGTTATTTTCGTCTTGCCACTTTTATATTATTATATCCGACTGAAGTTAAGCACAATCAAGTAGACTATGTAAATTGGACAAGAGATGAGATGGACGATCTGGAAAAATTTCTTATCAAATTGAAAAAAAAAAAACACGAGAATAGTACTCAACAGATATTATCTTGTCAGTTCTCAATTTTAAGGAAGATCTTACATTGTTACATTCCCAAATGAGGCTTATTCTGATCAAATCTATAAGTATGATGAGACTGTAACCGAAAATCGACAGATGTTTTCGAGAACACTAGATAATATTAGAACTGTTCCGTATAATCTTGCTCTTCACGGTCACGACGAGAAAAGAGATTCTTCGAATGAAGGGGTATTTTTAAAGCGACAGTGTTCACAGATACATTTCAATTTATTCAGAATGAAATTTTGCAATGTATGTTCCAGGTTTGTCATAACATATTCTCGGGAGAATCCAAGAATCTGTCCGAGCCGTCCCTGGGCCCTCCCAGGCACATAAGTCACGAGCCACCACTGCTTATTTCGACTTATTCAATCTAGTAGGAGGTATTTTGTCAATCCGCTCTAGAGAAACATTCCTTCATAATTTATCTACGTCATCATTCCTGACATTTAGTGCAAAAAATACATAGCTGTGATATGTTAAACAGAAAATTTATAGCAAAAACAAGATTGTTTAATCACTCAAGAAAAAGCTGAAAATAATTTTTTTTGGAATACTCTGAGGAATACTTCCGTTTGAATTGGGCTGGTAAGATCAAGATACTGGGAATTGAGAATATATTCCTCAATTCAATTAATCTCTCATCTAAGATGAGCAAGCAATTTCTTAAATTTTTGTATTTATCATAGTTTTCAACTCGTTGTCTTCAAATACATAATGTTGTACGTGGGAAAACAGTCGAAAGATATGAAATACAATTGATTTGCTCACATCTCACTCAAGATATTAAGACTCACTGTTTATTGATAAGGAGTGGCTAGCTTGTAATGAGCTGATAAGAAACATGAATGAACAATATACATTCAAATTCTAAGATATTTTCAAATTTTTTTTCAAACTCAATAAACAAGGGATTCAAAGGTACCTATCGAAATGAAAGTGAACATTGGTATGGTCCAATATACTTATATGTTAAATGAACATTTGATTGGATCAAGAGAAATTTTTCGTATGACTCCATTTCAGTGTAGGAAAATGTATTGGTCGAATGTAATGATAATAATGATAGTGAACTTAATGAGTCCCAAAAAATTCAGCACTAATTGTAGAAGTAAGAGGTATATGGACACGATGATGTGACTATTTATATATGTATTACAATTCAAGGTCTCGCGAATACTGTAAAATGCGTTTCCCGATATATAATTCTTGATTAATTTCTAACAACATTGCTGGGTTGAAAATCAAGTAGCTGGCAGAAGCTTATTGTATCATATTGCAGCAATTCATTCAGGGCAGCTTTGTGATACAATAAAACTGGTTGCAGTAGGTCTTGACTTATCTTTCTTTACTCAAGGCTTGTTTATAATGGATGTGAACTTAATCTGTTAAATTATGATGCAGGATGTATGATGTTATTTTCAACACCTTGGTTCATAATGAAACGTCCAAGTTCTTAGAACGTTTATCTTAATCTTGTCTGAAATGGATTTAGAGGATGATTTTCAAATTGATTGACAGTGAAACGATTCTATCGTGTTTTAAATAATTCTGTTAAAATATAAGACAATTATCACAGGGGAATTACTATGAAATGTATTAGGATTCCATTTAATTTCTTACTTGGTATTCACAATTCATCAGCTATGTATTTCCACGAATTTTCTTCGAATAATTTGTTTTTATAGTCCACGTTACATTTGTCATAAAAATGCGGGAATTTTTCAACAAGCTAATCAACTCAATATCGAAATGAGGACAGAATGTCAATATATCTGCTAAAATACGAAAATAAATGCAATGCATACAGGTGATACAATGCTCGCTCGCTATTGGTTGGAAATAAGCTGTATGATGTTAAACTTGAAAGCTGGTGCACTTTACGGTTACAGCATAAGTTGACATCATATTTTGTGTCATCATGAACGTCAACGTGAGAATGAGTACAGTTTAATTCTAAAGACTACAGAATAAATCACCGGTTACATCTATCATAAACCAGCCTTTATTTGTACTAAGTACAAGAAAATATTGTGGAACCAACAATATTCGCTTGCCGGGATTTTGATGCGAATATCCGTTTTGAGCATCTCTGAATCCATTTTGACTATTTTTGGCTTGATGTCAGTACGTATGTTCGTGCGTGCGTTTGTTCGTTCGTTCGTGCTAAGCTCGCAAATCTCAAAACTAGTTGGACGCATAATATTATAATCTTGTATTTAGGACTGGTATAGGGTCTAATAGTGCACATCAAATTATGGTTTCAATCGTCTGTACCGGAAGTGCACTTTACTTGAAACTTTTTTCAAATTTTTCTAATAAATCTAGAATGATCAACCGTAGGATGTTGAAATTCAGTATTTGAACTTCATGTTGTATCAGAATGGTTATCTGCTATCTAGGTATGAATCGGCTGAGCTGGAAGTACTTTTCTAGATTTTTTGCATAAATCCAGAATGATCAGTCATAGTATATTGAAATTCAGTGTCTGAACTTGTTGTAGCATCAAAATAGTTATCTACTATTTTTGTATCAATCGGCTGAGCCAGAAGTGCAATTTATATGTATAACAGACATTTAGAGTTTGCCGTATAGAACAATCAATTCAATTGAAACGATAAGGTGGGTAATAACAATCAGTTGTCAATTTTTTGGTCTTTGTTTGACATTGTACTTGTCAGAGTATTAATCAAATTATATTAATTATAATCTGAAGTGACAAAAAACTTTATTGAATGAATTTGTGTATATATCAAATGATGTACAAATAAGTCACATGATGTTCATGTCAGTTTTTTCTTGTTCCATAATCATAAAAATCACAATTTTCAGTCAAGCAGTTACAATTTCTTTCTATGTTTTATACTGAATATAGAATGATTACAATGAGAAACACATGAATCATACAACTCACGCAAAGAGAAAGGACAAGAATATGGATAATATGGAAAACATAAATAATGATAAGAAGAAGAGGATAATTAAACTAGGTACATGGGATATAAAAAGCATAAATAGGAAAGAAAAGGAATTAATAGATGAATTTGAAAGGCTTAACATCAGCATACTAGGAATAACAGAGACAAAAAAGAAATGTAAAGGCATGCAAACAATAGCAGGACATTTAATGTTATACAGTGGTATACAAGTGACAGAAAGTGCAAAAGGTGGAATAAGATGCATAATAAGAGCAGGAATTAAACAAAAAATTAAAAGCTGGGAGTGTCACTCTGAAAGGAAAATGACAGTTGATATTGAAGATGAAGAAATTAATATCAACATAGTAGTTGTATATGCCCCAAACGAAGACGAAATTAACAACAACAAAGATATATCCTGGGATAAACTACAACGCATTACGGAAACCAAAGAGGGGATACTAATAATAATAGGAGGTCTAAATGCACGAGTGGGAGGCATGAACAAGGGTATAGAAATAGTAAAAGGCAACTATGGTGAACAGACACTGAATAATAACGGTGAAAGGCTAATTGACTCTTGCATAATGAATGAGCTTGCTACTATGAACACTCTATTCCAACACAGAGAGATACACAAATACTAGAGAGGTAGCAAGTGGAAACGAGGATCACGTGATAATGGAACATAAAAACAAGCACTTGATTGAAGATATACGAGTAAAAAGAGGATACGAAAGCGGCAACGACCACTTCTTTCTGGAGGCCAAAATGAAGAAGATAAATGAAAAAGAAGTAACAAAAACAAAAAGTAATACAATAACTGAAAAGGCAGTAACAAAAATTTACAAGCTCAAGGAGGAACTGGTCAAGAAAAAGTACAATGAACTAGCACAAGAAGGAATAATAAGACAAGGAGAATATAGAAACTGGAATTAGAAACCATATGGAAAACTCTTAAAAATATATTGTGCGAAGCAGCGGAAATCAATTGTGGTTCCTACAAGAACAGCCAGAACAGAATGCAAACAAAGTGATGAAGCCAAGGAATGAGAGAAGAGATCAAAGTGAAGAAGGAGAAATGGGAAATATGACTTTGTAATAAAACGCAGGAAAACTATGAAAAGTACAAAGAACAGAGGAAAAGGACTAGAGAATTGATACAAAATGCTAAGCAACAAGAATGATCTCTATTTGCTTGATTAGCATAATTATTAACTTTTGAAATTTATACTCAACATCTATTCTTTCTTGCCAATTAAAATTTCTCTTTAATATCTGTTTAATATGCACCATTTGGGATTTCAATAAATTTTCATTACTCCTGATACTCTCAATTTGATTATTGGATTTATCAATCATTTCTTCACATATTTTCAAATTTTGATTATTCTGATCCTGTTATATTTTTTCGTTATTTTCTATTTGCTCAAAAATTTTATCTTACCGTTCTCCATCTGAAGCATCTATATTCCCTGAAATTGAATAAATAATACCGCCTACTCCATTATTTAAGTCGCGTTTTGAAATTCTATGAAATACTTCATAAACCTGATTTTCTGAATCATCAAAATTATATATGAGAATATTAACATAGTCATGGAACATTTCTCTCGACTTATCTGTCTGGGAGAGAAGAGTTTCTTTGGATGTGCGTGATTTAAAAAATTCATCATGAATTGGGGTTATATTATAATTGAAGTAAATTATTTGTTCTGAAATTTTATGTGTGTTTTACCAAATTTAACCAAATGAAATCCATTGTCATTTAAAATATCCGTATGTTGAGCCGCACATCTAAAACAACAATTTACTGTTCAATATTATTCATCCTGACATGTTTCTTGGCCATCTGATCTCTGATTTTCACTTTTCCTAATATGGGATTGTGGTTTTGAACTCTATATTTTCTGAATAAAGGTTTTTTGAATTCCTTGATTATTCTTGGACTCTCTTTCACATAAATTGTAACTTCCATCTGTGAAGGATTATCATCCTCTTCATAACGTTTTTGTTCCTCGACTTTTATTTTTCCGTCAATAATTCTAAATAGCTCTTCTTGTTCTATATATTCTTGTATTATTTCTTCATAAATGAGTGGAGTAGTTCTAAAAGGAATATTACTATTTCTGCCGAATAATATTCCATTCGGAGTTAGTTTTGTTACCGTCTGTCTAGTATTATTATAAGCTAAGATTGCTAAGTCAAGATTTTTCCAAAAATTTTCATTCCTAAAATGATTATTATTTTCTAGAAGCCTGAGATGTTCTATAGGGGTTGAATGAAATCTTTCAACTGCATTACTTTCAGGATTGTTCACGCAAATTACGTGACTCTCAATATTTCTAAGTTTGAATAAGTCCTGTAAAACTTTAAATTCAGGACCTGCGTCCATGATTATCTTATTTGGAATTGTATGAATTTGGAAATATTGGATTAATCTCTGTAATATATTATTTCTACTTTTATATTCTAATGAACAAACTTGGTCATGTTTTGAAAACTGATCAAAAATAGTCAAAACATTATTTTTATTCAAACAGAGTACGTCAATGTTTATTATATCAAACGGCTGCAAAGGAGTGGGTGTCAAATTATCTATGGCTGGAATCGGTTTTCCATTATACTTATTTAATTTACGAAGTTCACATATACTCCGTGATATTATTATTCATTTAAGGCCAAAAGTATTTTTCTTTCAATGCATTCAAAGTTGCAATTATTCATCTATGGTTAGTTGATCCTGTATGAAAATCATAAATCATTTCTACTTGTTCGTCTTCGCTTTCTATACCTTCAACCAACTTATTACAAGCAACAATGTTATTAATATCAAATTCAAAATTTTCTTTTACTATTCTTGAAAATACAAGGTCAAGATCTGTTACTTTGAAAATAGCAAGATACTTTATTTTTGGTACTATATGTTCTCTAACAAAATTTAATATTTCATTTTCAAGATTTTGCTTACTTAGCTTACAGTGAATCCGCTGTTTTCGATTCCCGAATAATTTTGTAATTTCCATTCCAATATCAAGATCATGAATTTCAAATATTAATCGATTATAAGCTATATTAATTCCATCTTCTATATATTCAATCCCGTTAACCAAATTTTCTGGATCTGAATGGATTGTATTTTGATTTGACGAAACTGATTTATTATCATTATTATATAGGTTGATCATAGGCAATGAATACACATACATTTTTATATTTGTATCTTCAAATATTTTCAATATTTTTGTCGATACCTGATTCCATCCTAATTCATCTAAACCACATCCCAATAAGGGTGAATTCATTTCGAAATTATCATTAAGAATAAGATAATCTCTAAGTTCTTTCAATGGTTTATCTGAACTCTTGATTGAAGGTTTATCATTGATTTTTTTCTTTTTAATCAAATGAATAATTATTTGATTACTTATTACGTCAAATTTGAATGATAAGCTTAAAATTACTTTAAAAATTCTACGCAACTCTAGCTCAGATTCAGGGAAATAATCGGGTGAAATGAGGCTAGCTTCAACAAAAAAATATATACAATAAAATAAAGGTGAATAAATAAATAGTATGGCTCCACGTAGTCGAACTTATTTTTCCCAAGGTACTCAACCACGAAAATACCTGAAATTAAGGTGTTGAAAGGAATAATTGGGAAACAGTAGAATAGGTGTTAATATTCTGTTCGTCAGCGCTAATCTGGTTGCTGACTCCCAAATAATTTAAAATAACTCAAACAGCAACTTACCTCGAGCTTACTGAGAGAAATTACGCTCTCTTCTACACTGCTGAAAAGAAAAAAGTGTGGGCAATTTTCAGTCAATAACAAAGATAATATCTACCCAAAATAAATGACTTTAATTAAATGAGTAATTGGAACAATGCACCTAGTAGTGCAGAAGTGAAATAAATGAATGAATGTAATTGAAATAAACTATTACAAATTACGCGCCTAAATAACGCAAAAAAAACAAATAAATGAACGTAAATAGTAGGCCTCACAATGCCCTGCGCCTAAGTAGCACAAAAATGAAATAAATGAATGTAAATAAGCTAGGTTAGAGCCCTCGACGTTGTACAAAAAAGTACCAAAAAAAGTAAATGAAAATGAGGAACAACTCGCGCGTACGTCCATGAGAATACCAAAAAAATAACAACAACAATAAATTTGGCCCTTCTTCGATCGAATCGAGTTCACAGCGAAGTATACCACATAAGCGTAAGAAAAGAAAACAAACTACTTCGTCGACTGACCCTATACAATTTACAAAGATAACAGCGTTGGTCCAAATGACCACGCAAAAAAAGCAGTCAACAGAAGTAAATTAGATTTAACCGTGTAGGACGGTTTGGCCACCCAAAGTGAATAAGTAAAAAAATAAAGGTAAAAATATCGGCAGTCCGAATAGGACAAACAAAAAAAACGAAATCACGAACGTAATGCCACTTAGCTGTCACTTCCGGTTGGTTGCTGGAGCTCGTTGACCTCTATTGGTCTGTCACACCAAGATGGACGCCTCAAACAGATATTTCCCGGTCCGGACTGGCTCAGGAAATCTGGTGACGTCACACCAGGGTCAAAGTTTGGATAAAAGGGTGCCTAGGTGGTATCAGGCACTCCGTAGCCGAGATGTTGATCCAAAGTAGTTCAACTACGCGCGCAGATGGTCGGCGGAAAAAGCGATGAAGTACACGAGGATTTTATAATCTTCCAACCATGGAGATGCTTGCGGAACAACACAAAACTTCACCAAGTGCCAAAAATGTTCCGCGAAGCAAAGATAAGCTAGTTTTTTATCCCTCCTAGAGGATTGCGCAAGGCAATATACAAAAAGCGATTCTTAGGAAATTTCAATGAACAAAATGTACTTTTGTAGTTGGAGACCAACTGTAGACTGACGACTTCAGTTGAGTCAATTCCGGACGACCGGACTTAATTAAGAGAAAACCGTTCTTCATTAATTCAAAAAAAAAACTGAGTAACGTCACTGACTATAGCGCGCGCATTACAACAGCGATAATTACAAAATCTTGAACTAAGGCTTAATTGACAGAAGTAAACAAAGAACACGTTTCTTATATGACCAAAGAAATAGAAATAAGCTTAAAGAAGAGAAACAAAACTAAAGATCTGAAATGTGAATTGAAAACTAAAATATCTTTAACCAAAAGTAAGTAATGAAACTGACCAAAAAAAAACCCCAAATTAACCTAAATTATACTTTAGAATTCAACCCCACAAAAAAATAACCCAAGGCCAAATTGGCACGTAACAAATCCCCCCTTTACTCCCGTGAGATGAAATTTCCCCAGAAATTTATCTCAAAAATACGTCTACCCACTCGCAAAAAATATCAAGGGCCGTACAGAAGAAGAAAGTAGAAAAGACGACATAATTCCCAAAACAATGGATCCATATACTTGAATGGTACCTGAGAGATGCCTAAAGTCGAATAATTTAGAATATATTTCTGCAAATTGTAAAGCTTTTGTGTTTTTGAGACTGGAATAGGATGCCAAGGGTCTAGACAGATCCTATATACCGCATACGTATCCCCAAACTTTTCAGCAGCTTGTGCGCAACAACGGAACGATTCAGTCAAACCATAGTCGAATGGGCGATGACACTCGCGCGCTAGCTCCGCGAAATCATCCTATTCGGCTATTCAAGTACACAGGGAGCTCCACGGCTCGCTGGTTCAGCTGTCAGGTCCCGCTTCACGCACAACTCTGGCGTCACCTCCTGGCTTCAAAATCACCTGGACGCTTGAATCATCTTCTGCTAAAGAATTTTCAGCAACGTCAGTCATCGCCAGTCTACTACAAATTATCGGTGGTACCCATGACGTATCCATCCTTACGTCGATTGAAATACCGAAGTCGGCTGCATCTGCTCTGGCTAAGCAAACTTCTTCCAATCTATCAATTCTACAGAACAGCTGTTCCATAGCAGCGTCTGAATCCGTATCTCTGAAGTTCTCTGTTCTGGCTAACCGCGAGACGATGTGCTGCATGCGAAAACCTATTGTGTCGTAATCTAGGCTTTCAGACGTAGATGAAAAGATCTCAATCAGTCCTTGCAGCAACATGACCTTCTCGATACAAATGCTCACCTCGCTGACTACATCTAATGGTTCTGTAGGATTGTTTGGTAGCTCACCAAACCTCTCCCCTTCCAAACGCTTTAGCAGCTCCCGACGCATACTCATAATGGTCAAAGGTCTAACAATCTTGAGTCCACGAACCCTCAGTTCATACTCAAGTTCATCTCTTTGCAAAAATACTGGATCCATTGTCACAAAATTGTTCGGTGAAGGATTCGGGGCGAAGTACACAAAGAAGAAAACACCAAAATAATATTATGTGAATTTGAAATGATAAAATAATAAAATAAATTTGATGTATCAACTTCTCACCTATATCGCTTTTGTATTTGATCAACAGAGCAAAACAAAAAAAATTTAGTGAAGCTATGCAAAAAAAAGGCCCCACGCTGGGCGCCAATTTATCACGTAAAATTTGAATGATAAGCTTAAAATGACTTTGAAAATTCTACGCAACTCTAGCTCAGATTCAGGGAAATAATCGGGTGAAATGAGGCTAGCTTCAACAAAAAAATGTATACAATAAAATATAGGTGAATAAATAAATAGTAGGGCGCCACGTAGTCGAACTTATTTTTCTCAAGATACTCAACCACGAAAATACCTGAAATTAAGGTGTTGAAAGGAATAATTGGGAAACAGTAGAATAGGTGTTAATACTCTGTTTGTCAGCGTCAATCTGGTTGCTGACTCCCAAATAATTTAACATAACTCAAACAGCAACTTACCTCGAGCTTACTGAGGGAAATTACGCTCTCTTCTACACTACTGAGAAGAAAAGTGTGGGCAATTTTCAGTCAATAACAAAGTTAATATCTACCCAAAATAGATGAATTTAATTGAATAAGTAATTGCAACAACGCACCTAATAGTGCAAAAGTAAAATAAATGAATAAATGTAATTGAAATAAACTATTACAAATTACGCGCCTAAATAACGCGGAAAAAAACAAATAAATGAACGTAAATAGTAGGCCTTACAATGCCCTGCGCCTAAGTAGCACAGAAATCAAATAAATGAATGTAAATAAGCTAGGTTAGAGCCCTCGATGTTGTACAAAAAAGGACCAAAGAAAGTAAATGAAAATGCGGAGCAACTCGCGCGTACGTCTATGAGTATACCAAAAAAATAACAACAACAATAAATTTGGCCCTTGTTCGATCGAATCGAGTTCACAGCGAAGTATACCACATAAGCGTAAAAAAAGAAGACAAACTACTTCGTCGACTGACCCTATACAATTTACAAAGATAACAGCGTTGGTCCAAATGACCACGCAAAAAAAGCAGTGAACAAAAGTAAATTAGATTAAGCCGTGTAGGGCGGTTTGGCCACCCAAAGTGAATAAGTAAAAAGATTAAGGTGAAAATATCGGCAGTCCGAGTAAGACAAAAAAAAACAAAACCACGAACGTAATGCCACTTAGCTGTCACTTCCGGTTGGTTGCTGGAGCTCGTTGACCTCTATTGGTCTGTCACACCAAGATGGACGCCTCAAACAGATATTTCCCGGTCCGGACTGGCTCAGGAAATCTGGCGACGTCACACCAGGGTCAAAGGTTAGATAAAAGGGTGCCTAGGTGGTATCAGGCACTCCGTAGCCGCAATGTTGGTCCAAAGTAGTTCAACTACGCGCGCAGATGGTCGGCGAAAAAAGCGATAAAGTACACGGGAATTTTATAATCCTCCGACCATGGAGATGCTTGCGGAACAACACAAAACTGCACCAAGTGCCAAAAATGTTCCGCGAAGCAAAGAAAAGCTAGTTTTTTATCCCTCCTAGAGGATTGCGCAGGGCAATATACAAAAAGCGATTCTTAAAAAATTTCAATGAACAAAATGTACTTTGGTAGTTGAAGACCAACTGTAGACTGACGACTTCAGTTAAGTCAATTCCGGACTCAATTAAGAGGAAACCGTTTTTCATTAATTCCAAAAAAAAACTGAGTAACGTCACTGACTATAGCGCGCGCATTACAACAGCGATAATTACAAAATCTTGAACTAAGGCTTAATTGACAGAAGTAAACAAAGAACACGTTTCTTATATAACCAAAGAAATAGAAATAAGCTTAAAGAAGAGAAACAAAACTAAAGATCTGAAATGTGAATTGGAAACTAAAATATCTTCAACCAAAAGTAAGTAATGAAGCTGACCAAAAAAAACCCCAAATTAACCTAAATTATACTTTAGAATTCAACCCTACAAAAAAATAACCAAAGGCCAAATTGGCACGTAACAAATCCCCCCTTTACTCCCGTGAGATGAAATTTCCCCAGAAATTTATCTCAAAAATACGTCTACCCACTCGCGAAAAATATCAAGGGCCGTACAGAAGAAGAAAGTAGAAAAGACGACATAATTTCCGAAACAATGGATCCATATACTTGAATGGTACCTGAGAGATGCCTAAAGTCGAATAATTTAGAATATATTTCTGCAAATTGTAAAGCTTTTGTGTTTTTGAGACTGGAATAGGATGCCAAGGGTCTAGACAGATCCTATATACCGCAAACGTATCCCTAAACTTTTCAGCAGCTTGTGCGCAACAACGGAACGATTCAGTCAAACCATAGTCGAATAAGCGATGACCCTCGCGCGCTAGCTCCACGAAATCATCCCATTCGGCTATTCAAGAACACAGGGAGCTCCACGGCTCGCTGGTTCAGCTGTCAGGTTCCGCTTCACGCACAACTCTGGCGTCACGCAACTCTCCTGGCTTCAAAATCACCTGGACGCTTGGATCATCTTCTGCTGAAGAATTTTCAGCAACGTCAGTCAGCGCCGGCCTACTACAAATTATCGGTGGTACCCATGACGTATCCACCCTTACGACGATTGAAATACCGAAGTCGGCTGCATCCGCTCTGGCTATGTAAACTTCTTCCAATCTATCAATTCTACAGAACAGCTGTTCCATAGCGGCGTCTAAATCCGTATCTCCGCAGTTCTCTATTCTGGCTGACCGCGAGACGATGTGCTGCATGCGAAAACCTATTGTGTCGTAATCTAGGCTAAATTAACCCAAATTATATTTTGGAATTCTACCCTACAAAAAAATAACCAAAGGCCAAATTGGCACGTAACATACTATAATTTCGAATAATAATTTTTTTATTGGTTAAATCTAAATTATGACAACAATTCTTGCTATCAAATTTTCTATTAACTTGGTCTGCCGGGCCTTCACTCATCTCTAAATCTTCAGAAATACAATGAACAAATATTTTTGTTTCTGTCACGTCACCGATTTTGTTGTTGATTTGTGTTTTCTCACGTTGGCAAGAGAGATAATCTGCTATCACATTCATCTTACCTTGTAAAAACTCTATTTCAAAATTATATTCCTTCAATTCTATTCTCCATCGCATAAGTTTTTGGTTAGGGTTTCTCATATTGAATAGCCAATGGTCTGTGATCTGTTTCAAGTGAAAAATTTATGCCCAATAAATAAGGTCTGAAGTTCTTAACAAATTCTATTATCGCAAATAACCCTTCTCAATGGTGCTATAATTCTGTTCAGCATTGTTCAATGTTTTTGAAAAATAAGCTATTGGCATTTGTTTGTCTTGTTCATCTTTTTGTAAAAAAAACTGATCCTATGGTATGGTCAGAGGCGTCCGTAGTTAATATAAAATCTTTATGAAAGTTTGGAAATTGTAATATAGGAGATGAAGTGAGTATTCGTTTACATTCTTCAAGATTTTGCCTATAAGCTTCATTATAAATATCAATATTGTGTTAATTTTTCATACGCGAAGTAAAAGGTTATGTAAGTTAAGTAGAATTCGGAATGAATTTACGATACCATCCAATTGTACCAAGAAATTGCTTAATTTGTATATTTATTCTAGGAATATTAAGATTTTCAATTTTCTCCACTTCAAAAGGCTGTGTTTTAATTCCATTTTGAGTAATAATATAGCCTAAATATTTCGTTTCTGTTTGCAAGTACTCCGATTTATCGAGTCAGATTTTCAAATCTGCTTTCCTCAGTTTCTCAAAAACTAATTTACTATTATCTGAATATTCTTCAAAAGTTTTGCCAAAAATTCATCGTCATCCAAATGAACTAAACAGATTTGATTAACTAATTCTCCTAATGCAATATTCATCATTCTTTGGAATGTTGCAAGTGCATTTTTAAGACCGAAAGGCATACGCAAGAATTCATAATGACTGGATGAGGTGGAAAATGCGGTCTTTTCGGTGTCATTTTTGTTCACAGGGATCTGATGGAAACCTGAGTGCAAATCTAAAGTTGTAAAATATTTTGAATAACCAATATGATTTTTTCGTTTGAGAATTTACTTTTCTCCAACACTGTTTTTGAATTTGCATATTCCATAACCAAAAATTATGTTGGAACGAATGACATTCCAAAAAATCGTTTAGAATGATTCCGTATGTCGTTTAGAATGATTCTAAAAGCCTTTTGAATCATTTCGACGAATCAGAAGCTGTTAGTTTGGCTACTACCATGGTTACTTCCTAACAATTCAAGTATTCATATCTGGATTTGACGTTTGACATTTAATAATTTTTCAAGTTTTCTCTGAAATATTGGTGAGTTTCCAAAACCTTGTTAGAGAAAGTATAGTCTACAACATGTTTGGAATGGCGTATTCCACACTCGCAAACCGTGATCCTCGCCTTCGGCTCGAATTACAAACTTTGCGCTCGTTCAGAATACAGGCCATTCCAATACTTATTGTAGAATATACCATTCTAAAATCGATTACTAGCCTCGTTTATCGTTTTCCGGAAGCGTCTAACTTTTTTGGAACTATCCAGATGGGAGATTACCAAGGAGAATGAGATAGTTGTATGACTCTTTCTGATAACATTTTTTGAATATGTTCTTCAATGTCCTGTTCATAGATTTGAGGGAGTCAATAATTTCTTGTATGAATAGGATTCTCATCATTGAGAATTATTTCATGTTCACATAGATTTGTACAAGACAATTGGTCGTTGGGGTTTGGAGAAAGATCTTTAAAATTATCTACAAGTGATTTTAATCTAGGTTTTACAATTTGATTTGAATATTCTAAACGGATTTGAATATTATTATCTTCATTTCGAGTTTTGAAATTAATACTCTGTAATTTACTTTTTTTCCCTTGTATATCAACAGAATCTCCAGTAAAATCTATTCAAATATTTGATTTTTTAAATGCTTTAATACCAAGTAATAGATTGTATTCTCTATGAAATTTATGAACATAGTATTTTGATGGAATCTCAATAATTTTCCAAATAACAATCTGTGAAATAGTTGATTTACCATTTGCGGTTGTAAACGAGCATTTTTAGCGCATTTTTCCGAAAAAAGCGCTATTAAATTCACTTTGGCTGGCTGGCTGGCTGGCTGGCTGGCTGGCTGGCTGGCTGGCTGGCGTGACGCTGAGATCTCAGCAACTATACTATTTACAGACTTGAAACTGGTACTAAATAAAAGCTACTGTTTCGTAGGTTTGCACAAATTGCCTTAATTCAAGCTCAGTGATTGTGGAAGATTAAATTATTCAATTACTTGTTTCAAGTGACACAATGCCCATGGATATATATGACATTAGGGATATGGCAACCAAAATTTATTAAAGTAGATAAAAATTTAGTTACAACTTTCGCCGGGAGTGTCACTATTATTATGTACAGTTGTCAAATCTGTCCGAGATTCATTCAATGACTTGTTTGACGCAAATTTGAAGCTTATTAGAATGAATCACTATTATTGGTTGAAAATTTGTTTAGTTTTGGTGTATTTTTTTTATATAGCTTTGATAAAAAGCAAATTTCAATTTTAAGGTACAGCACTTGACCTCCTGTCAGTCAATAACTAAGCAATGAAGAATAAAAGATATTTTTGAGTTTGTACATGCATAAATTATGTACCTATCAAACTGTCAACTTGAAACTAGTAAATGGAAGCTGCTGTTTCGTAAGTTTGCCAAAACTGCTTGATTTCAAGCTCAGTAATTGTGAGAGATGGTAATTTGCGAAATCTCTGAGGTAACAAGCATTCATGAGCTGTCAAAAATGCGCTTTCATCATCTAGATGATTCTTCCATTTTTTGTCTTAAGTTTGGATTTTTTTTGAATTTAATTAAATCACGATGTATTAAGTTGATACTTGATCCCGAGTCTAGTAAAATGATATAGTCTTGTATTTGTAATGATAGTAAGTTGTATGTTAAACTAGACATTACTTGATCGGTTCGTCTGTTTCTGTCTCCAATTCTAAAAAAGGATCATTTTCAAGTTCATTGTCTTGTTCTATGAGTTCATATTTGTCAGCGATTTGTTCTTGTTCATCTGAGCTTTCGTTAAGATTGTAATTCTGTCTAATTGTCTGAGTTGACATAGGTATAGTACTCGTAAGTCTTGACTGCTGGGTCATTGGCTTAGGTTGATAAGCTCGTTTCGTGTCAATATAATTTTTTATATTCTGACGAGGGGCAAAAGGTTTTGGCGTATTTGGATTATTATTGAATTGGATAGGTTTAGATAGGAATTGTTGATTTGGAAACTTTTTTGGTGGTATATTGGAACTGATATTTTGTTTCTCTTTCAACATTGGTGATTGATGTAAATTCTGATGTAAGTAATTAAACTCATTTCTCATTAAACATTCACATTCCTCTCATGTATTTGGTTGTTTAACTATGAATGATCCTCTTACTGATAAAGGTGAGGGTTATAAAATGTGAAACTACTAGTTTTTGATTCTCTCCAATAATTGCATTTTTCTGTAATTGATTATATTCTTTCAATGAAATTTTAGATTTTCATTGTGAGAGTTTCTGAATTATGACTTCTAAAGTTTTATCTGTACTGATTTCATTTTTCATCTGCAAAATTTCTGATGAAATTGTTTCGGCTGTACCTTTATCACAAAAATTTGTGGAAAGGTAAATTTTTAAGTCATTCAAATCTTCTAATTTATTTTCTAATAATAGTTCTGCTGCTTTGTGTGTGAGTTTGGTTTTCATTAGTCTAAAAAGTTATGTTCTCTTAATGGGACTTGAAACAATGTTAGCTAGAGAAATCAGTACGTGGTCTACTGCACTGATGAAATTATTTAATATTTTAATATCTCCATTATATGGAGAAATGATTTCAGCAAGGTTTTTCAATTCTGAAAGTGTTGTTTTAGCCATTGTTGAAATATTTGATACGTTCAATCTTCTTGGCCTCAAAATTGAGCTTTTTATAGTGTTATTTGAAGTATCAATGTTTTCTGATTCAATATCAGAAATTCCAGAATCTGTACTATTATCACTACTATACATAGATTATTCTATGTGTTTAGGACTGTGCCGATCCCTCGATGCCTTTATCACTAATCTTTGCTAGAAGTATCCCTCCGTGTAATACAGAAGAATTGTTCCAATTCTAACTTACAAAGTTTTCGTAAGCAATATGAGAATTGTTTGATGGTTATCGGACATCACCGGGCCACTGATTGTTCCAAGAACTGGAGACGTGATTGAAAAGTTGTCGAACAGCAAGTCTTCCTTCCCTCTCGTGATTCTTTTGCTTCTGGATTTCTAAGGAAAATTGATTTCTTCGTTAGGTCTGCGTTTCTTGTTGTTTCCACAGATCGTTGTGGACCATTTGTTTGAAACTATTTTTCTTGGTTGATATTTCATTAGTAGATCAGAGTGAAGAATTGAAATTCACTACACAATTACTTTTTGTATTTCTCTGATCCTACCGACCGCGACAAATAAATATTTCGACTCAAAATATTTGAAATAATGATAATTTTATTTACCACGTGGTTACAATGTGTTGATACAGGTGAATACATGAACACTGAACAATTTTTCTAGGATTCAGGGGTTTTATAACATTTCTTATCATACTGGAAAACCGCTGACACTAATATATATATATATATATATATAAATATATATGTATATATGAAAGATCTATTTGAATCTTATTTCATCCTCTCGGGTGTCGAGACTAGTCTATTCCTTGTTATTCTATTGAACTTATGAAATCTCCCCATTCTTTTCTGTTTGATGCTATTCTTTTTGCTTTTTGACAGCTGATATTGCTCTTTCTCAATATTCCTTGTATGCTACCTTCCCATGTCTTCAGTAGTTTTTTTCTACTCTTCTTTTTTGTTGTCTTTGCCTTCCATACCATTTTTTTTTGGCTGTCACCTAGTATTCTTATAAGATGGCCGTACCAAGCAAGTTGTGTTTTCTCTCTATTTAGTCTCGCTACGTTTTCTACTCTTTCCAGGTATCTTATTTCCGCAGCTTGTATTCTACTCTTTGTTCTCTGGCTCGTCGTCCATGTCTCACTCCCATTTAACAGTATCAGTCTGTATAATACTTTGAATCAGTGGCGGGATTCGGCAGGGGCAAGGGTGGGCCGTTGCCCCCCCTAAATCTGGCACGTACGACCACATGCGCTCAAACATACATTTAAGTTTTGTAAAAGAAGTAACGCTTATTGTCAATAGTTTGTGTACTGAAATATTTTCGTCTTTCTGTATTTTTTTGCTCTACTTATTTTCGTTTTTCCACATTCTCTTGCTATCTGACCTGCTACTCTCATCCATTATAAACCTTTTTCACATCTGTTTTCTTCAATGCTATTTTTTATAATGCCTATTTACACTCGTTCCTGTATGTTTCATCGGGTCAATATATCATTGGAATTTTGAGCCTCTTCGAGCCTTTCTCTTGATAGAATTTTCTCAAATTGTGTATGCAAGTCTATTCTCGAGGACACCATATAACAAAGGTTTCGAAACTAGAGAATGCTTAGATGTAAATCTTTAATTCATGTTTTCATACGGAAAAATAGAGACAAAAAAAAAACTGTTAGATCTCAAAAAAAGGGTGCGAAAATTTACACTTTCTAATTCCATAAAAATCCGCTGTGATCTCCACAATAATTCTTTGACAATAAATTTCATGACCAGTTTCATTGCTGTGTAAGAAGTTTAGAGTGTCGCATCAATTAATTGCATATTTTGGAGTGAAAGCTGTAATTTTCGAAATGACAGCTGTCATTGATACAGTGACAACTGTCATTGTCAATGTGACAGCTGGCATTGTTAAAGTGTCAGATTGCGATTATTTTCTAGTCCTGACATTAAATAGGAATTTTTGCAAATGGAGAGTCGTTTTCCAGAATTTCGAGACCTTTAATTCATTGGAACATACAGTTCCGACATTTGATCGCCGGAAATGTAATTTGAAGATGGTGACGGGGATCCCACTAGTACTTAATTATTTATTTGTGATATCTTCTGAGCTTATTTCCCCGAGAGCTCAGAATTGGTACCAAACTAGACATTATTTGAATAATTTATGAAAGAAACAATTGACAACCGTTTAAATATCCTCTTTGACACTTTAACTAGAATTATCTTAGCAAGAACTTTCAATTTGATACCGAACATGATAGAGACACATTACCCATTTAAAAAGAAACAACAATTGATGAACGTGCGCAAGTGATGTCAGAATACGAGCGATACTAATTCTAACTCCATATTATGATTCTTATTATTTTTTTCGTTCAGAAAAATCGAATCTCATTATAATTCAAATTTCGATAATAACAAATGAATCACCAATAATTTTGAAGAATGTTTCCTGTGAATGCATTGCTTAATCTTCCAAGGATTAGTTTCACTTATAACATATTTCACGATGAATACTACCGACACTATCGTTCATAAAATGAACGCAAAAACTAAAAAGTTCCATCAATAAAATTTTGGTATCAATGGTTGAGAGATGCTCATCTACTTAAGACTAGATTTTCGGCGGAAAACTTGAATATAAAATTGTAGTAGAAATTTGTGCGCGTTCTCAATTTATCGTGCTTTCAGACAGACTGACAGACCGACTTTTCTTAAAATTACATGTGTTATTCGGATTCAGTAGGGTCTAGGACGTAAAGATTTATCAAAATTTCGAACTGTCAAAAAATCACGATTACAATACTCCCCCTATTATATTATAGGTCGAGAAAGTGTTAATTAAGAATGAATAAAGAAAGGGTAGTGAGAATAATTGTTCTACTTTGTATCAATTACGTTACTTACAGCTTCTCCTCCTCCACTCCAAAGATTTTGGACACGAGCCTGACTTTTAGAGTTGATATAAAAGCTCAAATGTTGCCCCTCCAATAATATTGCTGAAATCCCGCCACTGGTTTGAATAGTGTCATTTTGGTCTTTTTCTTCACTTGTTTATTGTTTAGGATTATTTTATTCATTGCGTAGTAACTTTTGTTTGCTGTCAGAATTCTGTTGTTTATTTCTTGCTCAAGGTTACCTTTGTTGTTCAATGTGTGTCCTAAATATGTAAATGTTTCTACCTGTTCGATTTCTCTTTGATTCATATTTACCTCCGTTGCTATTTCTTCTCTCGCTATCACCACTATTTTTGTTTTATCTATATTTATGGTCATATTGTGCTTTTTTATTCCTCATTCTACGCTGTAAGTCTTTTTCACTTTTTGCAAGTATTGCAAGGTCGTCTGCAAAAGCGCACTCCGCTATCATAATCCTTTCTAAGTTATGGTGTCCTACTTTAATTTTTTTCAGCTTTGTCTTGCATATTTTTCAAGATGTTGTCCGAATATATCATAAATAATAGTGGACTTCATGCTTCTCCTTGCCTTAGTCCCTGTGAAGTGACGAATTCCTTTGAAATTTCATTTCCTGTTCTAACATAGTTGGATGTCTTGTTATGGATACTTTCTATTGATTGCGTTAGTTGTTTGTCAATCTGTCTTATTATCAGGATTCTCCATATCTTTTTCCTCGGCACCCTGTCAAAAGCTTTTTTCAGGTCCAGAATTGCTATGTGCTGTGATGATGTTGCTGGGTCACTCCGTAATTTGCAACAAAAAGTGTACATGTACTGTTGGTCAGCGTGCTCGCTCAATGCGCCAACGATTAAGGTTCGAGTTCGCATCAAGTGAACTTTTATATTTTTATTTTGGATCTAAAATCGGTATGCAGCAAGTCAAGACTGAAAAATTAAATACTTAATGGATAGGCAGTATATGAAGCCTCCGATTTTGAAGAGAAGTCAGTTGAACTGTAGCGCCTTCCTGCAGTTGAGCTCTCCAGAGCCAGGCTGAAGCGACTTCCTGCAGTTGAGCTCTCCAGAGCCAGGCTGAAGCGACTTCCCACAGCCCACCAGCTGTCTAGGCTAGTGGACAGCCTCCAAGTTAGCAGCCAGTGCCGTTCGTTAGACCAAGCAAACCGGTACCTAGTGCCCGACTTGTGTCTTCCAAGTCTCCGCCCTAGTATCCAGCTCGCGTCTTCCGAGCTACACCCTAGTCCCGACTCGCGTCTTCCGAGTTAACGTCCTGTTATCCAGCTCGCATCTTCCAAACTACATTCCAATGTTCCGACTTGCGTCCTCCGAGTCATCGTTCTTCACTTCTGATTAAGTGGATCTGCGTTGTGAAGTACGTAAAAGTATATTAGATAGAAATATTTTATTTTTGGTAAAGCCCGTTACTCTTTTGTTGTGTTTACCCCGTTCTCCTTTTTCAGCAAGATTTCAGAAGCCTGGACATCCGACCTCCACAGAGCTACCTTCGCACGTACAACAGACTGTCGCTCCGTCAGTAAATAGCGCCCGAGAATTGAGTAAAATTTAGCGACAGGCCAAAAGTACGTCACATATTTCTGACGTCCAAACGGGGACGTCAAAGTACAGCTTACTGTCTTCTCTTACAGTCTTTTTTGTTAGCTCTCTTATGGTAAAAATGTGATCCTGTGTCGAGTATACTTTTCTAAAGCCACTTTGTGCTTTCTCCATCTTTGTCTCCATTAATTTTCTCAATCTATTTTCTCATATTGCCTCATAAATTTTTGCAGTTGTACATAGCAGTGATATCCCTCTGTAAAAACTGCATATTCTTTTTTCTCCTTTCTTGTGTATTGGTAATATCATTGCCATTTCTCAGTCTTTTGATATTTGTCCTAATTCCAATATCTTATTCAGCATTATTAATAATATTTATTCTCCTTCCTCTTCCATATATTTCAATTGCTCCGCTCTTATTTCGTCATGACCTGGTGCTTTGCCGTTTTTCAATTCCCCCAATACTGTCTTCATTTCTTCCCCTGTAATATTTTCTTGATTTGCTATTCCTGCATTCTCCAGTTTTGTACTTTCTCCCTCTCTACTTACATTGTTAGTGTGTATTTCTTCCAATAATTCTTAAAAATGTCCTTTCCATCTTTCCAATATTTCTCTGTCTTCTTTTATTATGACTCCTTGCTGATTTACTAGCTGTTTCGATGTTATGTGTTTTTCTTTCTTGCAGCTCTTAATTGTTCTGTAGAATAATTTTTGATTCTCCTCAAAGTTTTCCTCAATTCTGTTCCCAAATTCTTCTCAGGCTCTCTCTTTTGATTCTCTTATTTCTGTCTTAGTTATCTTCCTTTGTCTTTTTCAATCTTCATGATCCTCCTCTTTTTTGGTATTGATATATATTTTTCATTTTTGTTTTTTTTTTCTTGACTTCTTTCATTTTCCCATTCCACCAGTGTGATTGTCTTCTCTTGTGTGAATTTTTGACTATTCCGCATGATCTTTTTATTGCTTCTGTTAGAATGTGTTTGAGTGTATCCCACATTTCTTCTATATTGTTTAAATCTGACTTGGGTGTATCTTTCATCAATTTGTTAATGCAATTTTGATATTTTGCTTCCATCTTTCAGTTTATCTACTCTGAGAAGGGGAGGGAACTCCTGAACACGTAATATGTCACTGCGAGGCGTTCATTGCCAGCAGACTAGTCTTCTAGGAGCAGAAAAACTGCCCTTGAAGAACTTAAAAGAGTTTAATCTTAAGAAAACCCTGGACTTTGTTAGACAGACGAAACTCCTATCGGAGGAGTAAAACACAGAGGGTACAATAGGCCAAAAGGCCGCAGTACAGGGACCATGAGACACCACCTCATGTCAATAATAATAATCTACTCTGAATTTTACTGTTGTTTTTGGTTAGATTTGATCTCTTAATTATGTTTTGTTTCGCTATGACTACCGCTATTACTAAGTAATGATCGCTACCAATTTCGCTACCCCGCTTCACTCTAACATCCTTCACTTTTCTCTTTATTGCTTATTAGTTAAGAAATAGTCTATTATTGACTCTCCTCTTCTGCTTTTTTCTTCCCTAGTATACTTGTGGATTTCTTTATGCTCAAATGCAGTGTTTAATATAATTAATCCATTTATGATGCAAGAATCGATGAGCCTCTTTCCATTGTTATTTATAGTCGGCTTCCCATGTCTTTCCATTATTTCTTCAACACCCTCATTTTTATTTTGCACTTTTGCGTTAAAATCTCCTATAACATATATTGACTCTTCTAATTTTTCGTATTTGGTTTGCATTTTATGCCAATACTCATCTTTCGTTGTCTCTATTTTCATCCTCATTTATTGCATACATTATCATTATACTTGCCTTTGAATTTGTTCTGTCTTCCACTTGAATTATTAGTAATCTCTAGTTTACGCATTCCCAGTTTGTTATTGATTGTTACAGTTTTTTATTTATTATACATCCAACTCCCGCTCTAGCTCTATGAATGTTTTCCACTCTGCTATATTTTAGTATGTGATCATTCTCCAATTTTGTTATTCCTCTACCTTTCTTTCTCGTTTCGGTGTTGGCTGGTATATCTCATTCCGCTTTTTGAATCCATCTATTAATTCTATCTGCCCTCCATTCATGCTTCTAATATTCAGTGTTCCTAGTCGTATAGTCTGTTTTGTTTGCTTGTTTGTCTCCGTGCTGCATTTTTCTGTTTTCTTATTTTTTAACCGTTTTTTGATATTATTTCTCTTCCTTTCAGTACAAGTCCTCTCTCGTTTCTTGCCCATTTAAATACTTCTGTATCATTTGCTGATTTTTGATATCCACTTTCGACTTTTTCCCGATCGCCTTCATTTCTCTGGTGATACTTCTTATTTCCCATTTAATTTTTCGTTCTCCCCATGTAAAGTCGTTTTCGATGATTATTTTTGTTCCTTGAAATTTGTTTTTTACTGCCATGATTTTTTGCTTTTGCTCCCAGTTTGCAATTTCTACTATTATAATTTCACTTTCTTCTTCCTTCATTCTGCATGTATACGTTATCAGTTTCTGCTTGAGTTTGTGACTGTTCAGAGAGTAGTTTCTCCATTCTCTCTTCCAGATTGTACGTTGGACTTAATCCTTCTATAACCAGATTATTTTTCTTCTTCCGCCTCTCTTCTAATCCACATTTGGTCTTGAGACTTTCGATTCTATCTACCAAAGTTTTCTTTTTTTTTCCATACAGCCGCTCTCCTCTTAATTTCTGATTTTGTATCTCTTATCTCCTGTTCAAAATCATTTGTGCCTTGTCCCACTTTTCCATTATAGTTTGCATCATTTATTTTAATTCCTCCATTCTTTGTTTGCCTACTCACACCTCTTCACTAGCTCCTGTTTGACTTCTTTCTTCTTCTTCCCCTTCTCTTCGTTCCGGTGACAATTCTATTTTTGCTATCTTTGGCAACACTTGGTCCTTGGTTCAACGTCCCTCCCACCTGTATCGCACTTGCTCAACACGCTGCTACCTTGGATATCAGTCACTCAACCAGCTGTCAAATATTACTGTTTCAAACTTTTGTTTATCTATTCTTATGTTTATTATCACTGAGACAGGTCTCATTTCACTTTCACTGCACCGCCTGTTCCTTATTCAACTAAAACTATTGATTTGCTATCCGGCAAAGCGATATGTCCAGAAAAATCAAATTTTATATCGGCTGCACCAAAAAACACGTATCACTCTCGGAAAATCTCAACTACTCTTATACATATATATATATATATATATATATATATATATATATATATATATATATATATATATATATATATATATACAATAAGAAGAGTTAGAATTCTTAGCTTGATGTACAGTGGTTTGCATTGCTCTCTAAAATTGACTTTGCATATGAACTTCAGTGCTCTGAGCATATGCCAGATAATCTCATAGAATCTTTCCATAAACAATTCTTGTTGGGAAATGAAACATATTATTTTTCTGAGCATGAAGTTGGGTTTATTAATCTTGGTTGCAAAATAATCGCAATGCTCTTTCAATATTGGCAGAGATTGCTAGACAAAACTTGTGTTATAACATGCTGACATTGTGAATATTACTATGAAGTTCGTTGAAACTTCTGAAAAAAATCTAAAATTGAGGTTTTGTTGCATTCAAGGCATATTAATCCCCTGGGAGACAATGAACTGTGTGATTTTCTGTTAAGATCATAATCTTATCGATAACATGGGTATTGTAACAGATGAAAATTGAAAATAAAGGGTCTTGTGTCCCACAAAATTTCAAATTCGAAGATCGATTATTAAAACCATCATCTAGATTATGTACACTCTTGTGTTACAAAATTATGATCAAAAAAATTCACTTTAGCATACATCAAAATATCGTTCGAATAAATGTTCTAAAAATTGTACAAATAAATGTAAGACTCGCTCTATATTCCTACAAATTTTCCTTCAACATGTGCGAAATACTAATGCGCATTGGCATGAATATATATTCTTATTTGTTCGACACTTTATCACAAAATATAAATTGTTGTTGGTGTGAGACTTATAATCATTTCAGAAGTGTCGTACTTCAGAGATAAAATCATAATTTCAACAAAGGAATTTCATTCCATCTATTTCAATACTTTCATCCAATTTGGCTGTTGTCACGTGAGGTAGCTTGTGAGCAGATGCGTGAACAGATTAATGTACAATTGAGAATTCTTTATTCAAAATGTGTGTAATATGAATGCGTACTGTTATAAATATACATTCCAGTCTGTTTATCAGTTACTTTTTGTGTACGTTGTTGGTATGAGATATAATTATTTCTAACGATCACTATTATCGACAATATCAATAACTATTTCAATTTAAGGTCCACCCATCTTAATATTTTGGTTAAATCTGACAATTGTCACGTGAAGCAGCATCGTGCGCAGGTGCGTGAACAAGTTGATATACTAAATTTTGTTGTAGTGACTTACAGATCCTCAAAATAATGTCCAAGAAATTGTTAAAATCTCATGATACAAATTTTGCTCAAAATTATGTACATAATTTTAAAAGAAATTATGCATTGTGTCATACGGCCTTTGACAGAGGAGCAACTGCATACACATGTTTCGTCCTCATTCTGACCATCTGGATTTGGCTATATTGTACTGACGAGTCCTGAAAAGGACACACACGTGTATACAGTTGCTCCCCTGTCTAAAATGATGATTTTGAAAGTTGATTCTTAGATTTCAAATTTTTGTGGAACAAATTTTCAATCGAAATGTTCTACAGCATTCTCACAAAATTATATAATTTGTTGATGAGAATAATATCGTCAGCATATAGATTTCTTTCAGCAGTACCTATTTATATTGTAACTGGAACAATTGTTATTAGCTCAGTTACAACTTTCCGCCGTATATTCAACAACTATATAGAAACCAGAATAAATGAATTAGAGTTTAGAAAAACATAAAAACACGCTCCAATGATAAACTGAACAAAAAAGTTAAATGGCTATCTGTGTATCACGGCCAAAAAGATAATATTTTTTGATTCAATCTGTTTGCGGCTGAAGCATCAGCTGAGGCTGCATACGTTGTTTTTTAGGCAATCATCACAAAAAAACTGGAAATCACAAAATTCAACTATTTTTTTCTAAAACACTGGAATTTCAGATCTTAGCTGCTTTTGGAATTGTTTTATTTTATTGTCTTCCATCAAGTTGTCATTTGTAGCAAACTCGTATTCATTTTTCGAATTGCAAGAACAATAGAGGTGAATGGAAGCAGTTTATGAGTATTTTGACGGAAATTGTTTCCTATAGAGTCTTTCAGGTTGCCTTTATAGGTTGATATGAAGTGCTTCTGGAGTAGTTACTGACAGATCAGTCTCAAAAAAGTATTATTTGATAGATATGTACAAAAAAGTGTGACTTAACGCCCGCAAAAACGGCTATAGAAACACCTCTTTTGTTGTAATCGCCTTAAATAGTAATTTATGTATCAAGGCTGTGAGGATGATCTTTTTTGGTTGAATATGAAGCACTAGCTAATGAAACAGGTGAGACCAGAAAAAAACGCAAGACTGAGGTACACATAACGCATTTTGGGTGATCATCACGGAAAAATTCAAAATCACAAAATTTTATCTATTTATTTCCTTAACTTAGTAATTGGAAATCTTAGTTGCAGGTGGATATGTTTCATTTAAGTATGTTCTATCAAGTTCATATTTGAGAAAAATGAGTAATCATTTCTCGATTAGCAAGAGCTATAGAGGCTGACGGCAGAATATGATATGTATTTCAGAGAAAAGTGTTTCCAAAAGAGCTCATCAAGCTGCCCACATAGGTAGGTATATGGTGTCTATGAAGTAGTTTTTCACAGATCAGACCCAAGAAGTAGAATTTGACAAATGTGTTTGACGGATTACCGTTAACCGAGCTCGATTCGCTTGCACGGTGGCCTACCGTCGACCAGCTCGCATCGTTCGCTCGACGGTTGACCATTGACCGACCTCGCTTCGCTCGCACGGTTGGACTGGGAGCTAGTGACAGTTGGAGTTCTCCGATTCTATACCACTCGCTGTATTTCACTCAGAATTATTTTTGTTAGACGACACAAAAAATGGCAAGCATGTTGTTTGAGGTCATCATTGATAAATTTCGGAAAAAAGTTGGGAAAAAGTACCCGTGAATTGATGGAGTGAAATTAAATGGAATTATTTCGCGAATTAGTTTTTTTAAATTTTTTGACTGATTCTAGACACCAATCGCTCAGGTGGGTCTCTTTGAAAATATTGCAGAAAAATTCAATTTGATTCATTAATAATGTTTTCATAGCAAAAATTCAGGGAATATCCAATTGAAATCATAGAACATACAGTTTTCTCATGGATCAGCTCTATTAACTGGTGTGACGAATTAAGCCCCAAAATCCGTCACTGTTGCACATCCCAGAGCCTTCTGCTGCCGTCAAACATTTTTTAGTCCATCACAATTTTATTCACTTCTTGCGCACCCTGTAAACTTTAAATTCAGTAACTCTGCATCAACATACAAGATCACTTACCGTTCGTTCATCCGTGTTCAGCTGCTTCCAATACCGATTATTATCTTTCACATGTGGATGAATAAGGTTATGTGTTAACAACATCTAAAATTAAAAGAAGTTGAGATCGTATGATCTGTATTTATGTCTTATGTCTTACCGTAATAAAGTCTGAATGTAATCCACTGTTGTCCTGTAAATATGTTGTATATTGTATATTGTATATTTTGTTGTTGTTTGACATTCTGCGCGACCGTTGACCATACACAAACTAGATCCGACACTTGACAGTTTCTATATTATCGACCGATTGGAAAATTATTTAGGACAATTTTAATATTAAGAAAATAAAATCAGAAAAGGATATATTCGACAGGAGAGTAATAAGAAATGTATTATTGTAATAAAATTTGTATTTGAAAAACTGCTTCTTCTTTTTCCTGTATTTCTTCTTTATATTATTGCTAGCGCTGATATGGATTTAATTTTAAAAACATGTTAAGTAAGGTTCCATTAAAATATATATATGAATAAGGCCTTCTGGCCGACTTAAGTCACTTCTTTGTGAGTCAAGTCTTCTGAGCAGCCGTTCCAAGTATGCTACCAGTTCCGATACCGAGCGTCATCTTCAGAGTGTGTACCGTTCAAGTGAAGTTTTTGTGCTAAGTCCGTTAGCACAACTGTCCGACACAATTTGTGAAAGTCCGCTAAGTCCGAAAAAGGAACTTAGAATATTCTTGCTATTTTGAACTTTGAATATTTTTGCTGTTTTGAACTTGGAATATTTTTGCTGTTTTTGAACTAAGAATATTTTTTGAATTATTTAACGTAGAAGCACCTCTGAAGAGGTCTTCGTGATTTCGGAGCATTTGATTATTTAACGTAGAAGCACCGCTGAAGAAGTCTTCGTGATTTAGGAGCGTTTAATTATTTAACGTAGAAGCACCGCTGAAGAAGTCTTCGTGATTTCGAAGCGTTTGATTATTTAACGTAGAAGCACCGCTGAAGGAGTCTTCGTGATTTCGAAGCGTTTGATTGATTTAACGTAGAAGCACTGCTAGAGGAGTCATCTGGTGACTTCACAGTATCGAACCACCTTAACGTAGAATCACTGCGAGGGAGCAAGTTTGGTTCCATCCGCATAGAAAGTTTCTCGTCATCTGCGACCGCTGGTGTAAATGTTCAAGTTCAAAGAACGTGCTACTAGAAAACAGATCAAATGAGATTTTCGAGCCTTGATCGATCCATTAGCTATTTGGCAAATTGCAAAATAACAGTCATTTTGTTCATTTTTTAGAAAACACATAATTCGCGCCCTATTTACCAATAAGACATGAAATTTCCAGAGAATGTGGGTTCTGCAGCTTCCAATATACACACGAAATACGACCATGGAATAGTTGTCTGCTAACGTAGACTAATTTCATCACAAGTCTTATTTTTTTCAAGGGCTACTTCTTAATGCACTTGAATAGGATTCCATCCGAGCAAGTATGAGTATAGAAAAAAACGATTGCAAAAACCACATTTCTGCGCTTCGGACGATAGCCAGTGGTAGAAGGCTGCTACGCCCAGAAAACCACACTCAATTCGCGTGGACCGGCTCCGCTATTATTGAGCGTAGGGAGTGTTGCTGAAATAATCAATGTAACAGTAATACAACGATCAAAAAGTGAGGAGCTGGTCCGTGCGAATTGACCTTTCAAACATAGCGGCCGAAGCGCAAAAACTGCGGTTCCTTGCAATAGATTTTTTTTTACACCCACACTCGCTCAAGAGGAACGCTATTTGAGAACGTTGTTAAGTAGCTCTTGACAATGGAAACGATCCTAGTAAAATTGGTCTACGTTGGCTAGCATTTTCTTCATGGCCCTTCTCGGCAGAGCCTTAAGTTATTTTTCCAACATTTTTTAGAAAATTCACAGCCGATTTTCCCTAGAGGCCATAGAACGAGAAGCATAAGTGGATCGGTCCAAGGGAGATTTCTGGATCATCTTTTGAGAGTGTCTTGGTACCAATGAGATACGTTGATGCTGAGAGTTTCAGACTTCTATCTTGTATAGATTATACTAAATATTACTTATTTTGTCCGAGAAGATCTTCCACATTCTAGAACAGAACTATGAAAATTGTTCATCTATATATTGATTGGATAATAATTAATCTGAATTTTTCGTATATTGAAGCTAATATTCAATCTGCGTCGCTATCTTTGTCAATAACAGTTGTAAAATTGTCTTCATTGAATGATATGCTTGGTATTGCTGCTGGTCTAGGAATCTTGGTCAAATATCTTCCATGTGCTGAATAGAAAATTATCGCAGCAACGTGTGAACAGCAGTCCATAGTTCCAAGTCCAGAGACCCTTCCTGCTCCTCATTATCAATTTTTATCTTCTTATATATATATATATATATATATATATATATATATATATATATATATATATATATATATATATATATATATATATATATATATATATATATATATATATATATATATATATATATATATATATATATATATATATATATATATATATATATATATATATATATATATATATATATATATATATATATATATATATATATATATATATATATATATATATACCTCGGATTTCTTCCCACTACATTTTTCCCGCAAACGCCAACTCGTTTCTAGTAAAAGGCTAGAAGGTACCAGCAATTTTCCAGATAACAAATATATTCTCTTCTATTTCTTAATGTAAAATAATTCTACGATATTTCTAAGCACCGGAGCAATCAGTGGCCCGGTGATGTCCGTAAACCATCAAACAATTCTCACATTGCTTACGATAACTTTGTAAGTTAGAATTTGAGCAATTTTTCTGTATTACACGAAGGGATACCTCTAGCAAAGACTAGTAATAGAGATATCGAGGGACCTGCACAGTCCCAAACACACAGAATAATCTATGTATTGTAGTGATAACAGTACAGATTCTGATACTGATATTGAATCAGAAAACACTGATACTCAAAATAACACTATAAAAAGCTCAATTTCAAAGCCAAGAAGATTGAGCGTATCAAATATCTCAACAATGGCTACAACAACGCTTTCAGAATTGAAAAACCTTGCTGAAATCATTCTTCCATATGATGGAGATATTAAAATATTAAATAATTTCATCAGTGCAGTAGACGACGTACTGATTCCTTTAGCTAACATTGTTTGAAGTCCCATTCAGAGAACATATATTTTTGGACTAATTAAAACCTAACTCACACACAAAGCGACAGAATTATTATCAGAAAATAAACTTGAAGATTGGAGTGACTCAAAAATTAACCTTACCACAAATTTTTGTGGTAAAAGTGCAGCCGAAACAATTTTATTAGAAATCTTGCAGATGAAAAATAAAATCAGTACAGATAGAACTTTAGAAGTCATAATTCAGAAATTCTTACAATATGAATCAAAAATTTATTGAAAGAATATAATCAATTACAGGAAAATGCAATTATTGAAGAGAATCTAAAACTAGTAGTTTCACATTTCATAACCCTCCTATCTTTATCAGTGGGAGGATCATTTATAGTTAAACAACCAAATACATTGGGAAAATATGAATGTTTATTAAGAAATGAGTTCAATTACTCACATCAGAATTTACATTAATCACCAGTGTTAAAAGAGAAACTAAATTTTAGCTTCAATATATCACCAAAAAAGTTTCCAACTCAACAATTCCCATCTAAACCTATCCAAATCAATATTAACCCAAATCAGCCAAAACCTTTTGCCTCTCGTCAGAATAAAAAAAATTATATTGACACGAAACGAGCTTATCAACCTAAGCCAATGACCCAGCAGTCAAGACTTACGAGTACTATACCTATGTCCACTCAGACAATTAGACAGAATCACAATCTTAACGAAAGTTCAGATTAACTAGAACAAACCGCTGACGAATATGAACTCATAGAACAAGACAATGAACTTTAAAATGATCTTTTTTTAGAATTGGAGACTGAACAGACGAACCGAACAAGTAATGTCTAGTTTAACATACAACTTACCATCATTACAAATACAAGACTATATCATTTTATTAGACACGGAATCAAGTATCAACTTAATACATCGTGATTTAATTAAATTAAAAAAAATTTGAACTTATGACGAAAAATGCACGTTCACAACCGCAAATGGTAAATCAACTGTTTCACAGATTGTTATTTTGAAAGTTAATAAAATTCCATTAAAATGCTATGTTCATAAATTTCATAGAGTATACAATTCATTACTTGGTATTGAAGCATTCAAAAAATTCAATATTCAAATAGATTGATATACAAGGAAAAAAAAGTAGATAACAGAGTGAAAATTTTAAAACTCGAAAAGAATATTATAATACTTAAATCCGTTTAGAATATTTGAATTAAATTAAAAAAACTAGATTAAAATCACTTGCAGATGATTTTGAAGATCTTTCCCCAAACTCCAACGACCAACTGTCTTGTACAAATTTATGTGAACATGAAATAATTCTCAATGATGAAACTCCTATCCATACAAAAAATTATTGACTCCCTCAAATCTACAAACAGGACATTGAAGAACATATTCAAAAAATGTTATCAGAAAGAGTCATAAAACTATCTCATTCTCCTTGGTAATCTCCCATCTGGATAGTCCCAAAAAAGTTAGACACTTCCGAAAAACGATAAACGAGATTGGTAATCGATTTTAGAAAAGTAAATTCTCAAACGAAAGATGATAAATCCCCAATTCCTAATATTGATACATTATTGGATCATATTGGTTATCCAAAATATTTTACATCTTTAGATTTGCACTTAGGTTCCCACCAGATCTCTATGAACAAAAATGACACCAAAAAGACCGCATTTTTTACCTCATCCGGTCATGATGAATTCTTGCGTATGCTTTTCGGTCTTAAAAATGCACCTGCAACATCCCAAAGAATGATGAATATTGCATTAGGAGAATTAGTTAATTAAATCTGTTTAGTTTATTCAGATGACGATGAATTTTTGGCAAAACTTCTGAAGAACATTTAGATAATATTAAATTAGTTTTTGAGAAACTGAGGAGAGCAAATTTGGAAATCTAAATCGATTAATTGGAGTTCTTGCAAACAGAATCAAAATATTTAGGCTATATTATTACTCAAAATGGAATTAAAACGGATTCTTCTAAAGTGGAGAAAATTGAAAATCTTAATATTCCTAGAACAAAAAAAAACAAATTAAGCAATTCTTTGGTACAATTGAATGGTATCGTGAATTTATTCCAAATTTTGCTGAACTTACAAAACCTTTAACTTGCCTGAAAAATGGATAAGATATAGATATTCATAATGAAGCTTATAGGCAAAGTTTTGAAGAATGTAAACGAATTCTCACTTCATCTTCTATATTAAAATTTCCAGATTTTCATAAAGATTTTATATTAACTACGGACGCCTCTGACTATGCCATAGGATCAGATTTCCTACAAAAAGATGAACAAGGCAAACAAATGCCAATAGCTTATTTTTCGAAAACATTAGGCAATGCTGAACAGAATTATAGCACCATTGAGAATTATTTGCAATAATAGAATCCGTTAAGAGCTTCAGACTTTATTTATTTGGCAGAAAGTTTTTAATTGAAACAGATCACAGACCATTGGCTATTTAATATGAGAAACCCTAACTAAAAACTCATACGATGGAAAATAGAATTGAAGAAATATAATTTTGAAATAGAATTTTTACAAGGTAAGATGAATGTGATAGCAGATAATCTCTCTTGCCAACGTGAGAAAACACCAATTCACAACAAAATCGGTGACGTGACAGAAACAAAAATATTTGTTCATTGTATTACTGAAGATTTAGAGATGAGTAAAGGCCTGGCAGACCAAGTTAATAAAAAATTTGATAACAAGAGTTTTTGTCATAATTTAGATTTACCCAATAAAAACATTATCATTTAAAATTATAGTGATCAAGTGATTATTCATTTAATTACTAAGGAAAAATTCAGTGATAAACCTTCGATCAAGAGTTTAGATAAGCCATTGAAAGAATTTAGAGAGTATCTTATTCTTAATGAAAATTTCGAACTAAATTTAGTCTTATTGGGATGTGGTTTGGATAAATAAGAATGGAATCAGGTATCGGCAAAGATATTGAAAATATTTGAAGATACAAATATACAAATAAATGTGTATTCATTGCCAATGATCAACCAGTTTCGTCAAATCAAAATACAATCCATTCAGATCCAGAAAATCTTGTTAACAGAATTAAATATATAGAAGATAGAATCAATATAGCTTGTAATCAATTAATATTTGAAATTCATGATCTTGATACTGAAATAGAAATTACAAAATTATTCGGGAAACGAAAACAGCGGATTCACTGTAAGCTTAGTAAGCAAAATCTCGAAAATGAAATATTAAATTTTGTTGAAGAATATATAGTTCCAAAAATAAAGTATTTTGCTATTTTCAAAGAAACAGATCTTGACCTTAAATTTTCAAGAATGATAAAAGAAAATTCTGAATTTAACACCAATAATATTGTTGCTTGTAATAAGTTGGTTGAAGGTATAGAAAGCGAAGACGAATAAGTAGAGATAATTCATGATTTTCATATAGGATCAACTTACCTTAGAGGAATAATTGCAACTTTGAATGCATTGAAAGAAAAATATTTTTGGCCTTGAATGATTAATAATATTACGGAGTATATCAATAGATGTGAACTTTGTTAATTGAATAAATATAATGTATAAAAATGGCGGAAGGTGAGAATATGCGTAGCCAAGTGATAAACTGTTTACAGTGTAATTTTCCTATAAATAATGAAGATAAAATTATTAAATGTGAAGGTCCGTGTAGTGGAGTGATTCATCAGGCCTGTACACCATTCAAACCAACTGAAATCAAATTCCTAGAGAAATGGGAGCACATTAAATATTTTTGCAATGAATGCATGAGATTGGACATCACTCAAAGTAGCAGTATAAAACTGGTGAGTGAACCAGAATTCGCCCACTTTAAAATTGATGAATGCATACAATTGATTCTTGATCGAAATTAAAAAATTGATGCACAAGCAGAATTATTAAATAATTTGATTGATCAATTGGCAAATTTTACTATCAGTTCTAAACAGAGCCACGATATGATCAAGGCAGCACCTCCCAGCACAAAAATAATTACTAGTGAAAATAAAACTGACTTAAGTAAAATTGACAATTCGAATCCCGCTCAATAAAATTCTGTAGCTGAGACACCTAAAACAGTAGACTCAACTCAAGGTCAATCAACCTATGCATTGAAACTCAGATCTAATTCAAGCAGCTTTAAACATTTAACTACATCTAATACAAAATCTCAAGCAAAAAATTCAGATATAATTCAGAACAAATCAATACAACTTGATAACAGTACTCAAATGAAAGTACTAAATGTCAATACAATTATTGAAGATGATTTTAAAACTGTCAAAAATAGACATTCGAAAAGAAATTCACATAAAAAATTTACTGGCACAGGTGCCGCAGAAGATGCTGTCTTCATAGGCACTAAAAGAGTTTGGATCCTCATTTCTCGAGTTGGAAATAAAACTTCTGATAAGTTAATTGACTTTTTCATGGAAAATTAACTCCCAAATGAAACTCATCATAGTATCAGTGTCCAAGAATTATTACCTAAACGAGAAAATGCTTCCTACAAGAGCTTTAAGATTGGTGCTGACTTCTCACTCAAAGACAGATTATTTGAAGAAAGTTTGTTTTTCCAGATATAATTTCAAAGCGGAGCGTAGAGAACAATTAACACCAGCCCCCAACAATTTTTTAGAAGGTCCTCCCTTAACAATCCCAGTAAAATAAAATCAAACCACAGTAAATTTTATGAGAACAATATATTCATCTTTTATCTCAACGTGCAAAGTGTGCGAAATAAAATTGATATACTGAACAATTATTTAAGTGAAAATAAAAGCATCGATATTGTTTGTCTTTGTGAACATTGGTGTTCTGAGTATGAGATTGATCTTTACTTTTCAGATAAATTTAAGCTATGTAGTTACTTTTGTAGACGTGTTTACAAACATGGTGGTGTCAGTATTTTTATAAAGCAACAAATGAAATTTAAAACTCTTGATAATATCAAAAATTTGTCTGATGAATTACATTGTGAATTAGCAGCAGTTCAAATTATTAATTATGATATAATAATTCTATCAGTTTACAGATCTCCTATTGGTAGCTTTGACATCTTTTTGGATATTCTCAGAGTTGCAATTCAGATATGCAGCGATACTAAATTATCTGTCATTATCTGTGGTGATTTCAACGTAAATTTTCTAGAAAAAAACAAAATGACAGCAAATTTGAATGATTTGATCAGTAGCTATGGTATTTATATTACTAATTCAAATGTTACACGTTTGTCATATTTAAATAATGGTGAATGCATAGATAATATATTGACCAATATTAATCAGGCTGACTTTGAGATTGATGTAATGGATCCCTGTTTGTCTGATCACTCAGCACTCATTTTACAATTGAAAAACATTAGAATCTGTAAATTATACACCAGGATTATGAAGACTAGATTGATAACAGAATCAAGAATTGATAGTTTTATCTCTTCACTACAAAATTATACATGAGAAGATATTTATTGTTGCACAAATAGTAATATAGCTTTTGAAAAATTTTTACAAAATTTTCTAGTTGGAGTAAATGAACATTTTCCCATCATTGATAAAAAAATATATAGTACAGTACGTCTCAGAAAAAAATGGTATATTTCGGAATTGGAGGATCTCAAGAAGAGAATTCTTTTAGTCGCAGATCTCTGTAAACTTGATGAAAAATTGAAACCTGAGCTCAACAAATTGAGGCAGATAAATAAAAGTAAGATAAAACAAGCTAAAACTGAGTACAATGACCTGGAAGTTCTCCAGTCTTAGAATAAAGCTAAAACAGTGTGGAAGCTAATTAATAATGAAGTAAAGAATATGAATGTTTCGGATAATACTGACCTCACTTCTGAAGAATTCAATTGTTATTTTGCTGATGTAGCTAAAAGAGTCACAAACGACCTACCTGTTATTCCTAATACATCTGTAGAGATGAATCATAATACTATGTACTTGCTACCAGTCACAGAGAATGAAGTCATGAATTACATTCATGACTTGAAAAACAGCAACAGCTCTGACATTTATGACATTAACACTAGAATCATAAGAATTGAAAAACAAATAACTGAGCCTTTGGTCCATATTATTAATACTTGTTTCAGTACGGGAGTTTATCCAAACAAACTAAGGGTTTCAAAAATTGTACCAATCTTCAAGAAAGGCGAGAAAGATAATGTCATTAACTATAGACCAATAGCTTTAAAACCGGTATTCTTCAAAATAATAGAACGTGCCATGAAAGAAAGAATGTATAATTTCTTTGATAGTTTTGATATATTCTCAAAGTGTCAGTACGGTTTTAGACCTAAGTTATCCACCACTCAAGCTGCTTGTGAACTTATAATTAATATAATAAATAATATAGAAGCTGGTCTTCACACTGCTGTTAGTTTATGTGACTTGAGTAAAGCCTCTGATTGTGTCGATCCTGATATTTTATTACAAAAGCTTTTCTCTTACGGTGTTAGAGGTGTTGCTCTTAACCTCATTGAAAGCTTCGTTCTCAATAGGAGCCAAAAAGTTTATTATAATGGAATATTTTCCATAATTAAAACTGTTAACATTGGAGTCGGCCAAGGTACAATACTTGGACCACTATTATTTATTATTTTTATAAATGATCTTTCAAGCAGTATCGCTGCAAAAACTAAAATGTATGCTGACGATACAACAATTATTAACATAGGAGTATTGAGCGAAATTGTTATTGATATTGTGGAAATATCAGAGAGACAAGCTATGAATTGGTTCCAACCAAATAGACTTGTTATTAATCAAGAGAAAACTCAAAATATTATTTTCAGTACTAATCGCAGTCTCTCTAATAATGATATTTATTTTAAAGTAGTAAAAGTAATATTCTTGGGATTTCATCTTGATCCACAGATGACGTGGAAAGAACATATTGATTTTGTTGCAAATAAATTAAATAAGTACGTGTATATGTTGAGAAAATGTATGAATAATATGTCTTTAGAAATAGTTAAAATGTTATATTTCGCTTATTTCCAATCGTCTATAATGTATGGTATTATACTTTTGGGAAATTCTACTAATTGGTTGAGAATAAAGCTTTAAACAAAGCTTTATTTCAAAATTTGAAAATACTGACTTTTCTATCTTTATATATTCAACAAGTCCTAATATATATAAAACAGAACAGTGGAAACTTCCCTAAGCATACTAACTTCCATGAATACAATACCAGGAGTAAGTGTTTATTTGTGACTCCAAAAGTTAATTACACAATAACTAAAAAATCAATCTGTGTTATGGGTACATTATTGTTTGATAAACTACCTAATGATATTGAAGAACTACCGTTCAAGAAATTTAAAAATGCAATAACTAATAGATTATTAAGTAAGGCCTATTACTCTGTCGATGAATATCTATGCGACCCAATTATGTAATTTATTTTTTGTGACTTGAGTTATTGTACTGTATGGTGTTGAATGCTCAGAAATAAATATTATTATTATTATTATTATTATTAGAAAACCGATTTCAGCCATAGATAATTTGACACTCACCCCTTTGAAGCCGTTTGATATAATAAACATTGACGTACTTTGTTTGAATAAAAAGAACTTTTTGACTATTTTTGATCAGCTTGCGAAACATGACCAAGTTTGTTCATTAGAATATAAAAGTTGGAATAATATATCACAGAGATTAACCCAATATTTCCAAATTTATACAATTCCAAATAAGCTAATTATAGACGCAGGTCCTGAATCTAAAGGTAATGTTTTACAGGACTTATTCGAACTTAGAAATATTGAGAGTCACGTAATTTGCGAAATCAATCCTAAAACCAATGCAGTTGGCAGATTTCATTCAACCTTTATAGAACATCTCAGGCTTCTAGAAAATAATAATCATTTCAGGAATGAAACTTTTTTGGAAAAACTTGATTTAGCAATCTTAGCTTATAATAATACTGAACATACGAAAACAAAACTAACTCCTAATGGAATATTACTCGGCAAAAATAGTAATATTCCTTTTAGAACGATACCACTCATCAATGAAGAAGTAATACAAAAATATATAGAGCAAGAAGAGCTATTTAAAATTACCTACGAAAGAATAAAAGTCGATAAACAAAAGCGTTATAAGGAGAATGATAATCCTTCAAAGATAAAACATACAATTTATGTGAAGGAGAATCCAAGATCAATCAAGAAATTCGAAAACCTTCATTCCGAAAATATAGAGTTCAAAATTACAATCCCATATTGGGAAAAGAAAATATCAGAGATCAGATGGCCAAGAAACATGTCAGGATAAATAAAATTGAACAGTAAATTGTTGTTTTAGATGTACGGCTCAACTTACGGATATTTCAAATGACAATGGATTTCATTTAGTTGAATTAGGTAAAACACACATAAAAATTCCAGAACAAATAATTTATTCTAATTATTATATAACTCCGATCCATGATGAACTCTTGAAATTACGCACATTGAAAGAAACTCCCTTTTCCCAAACAGATGAGTCGAAAGAAATGTTTCATGACTATATTAATATTCTCATATATAATTTTAATGATTCAGAAAATCAGGTTCATAAAGTATTCCATAGAATTTCAAAACGCGGTTAAATTAATGGAATAAGCAATATCATTGAATCAAATCCAGGGAATTCAGATGCTTCAGATGGAGAACGGTTTGATAAAATTTTTGTGCAAATAAAAAATAACCGAAAAATATTACAGGATCAGAAAAATCTAAGTTTAAAAATATGTAAAGAAAAGATTGATGAATTTAATAATCAAATTGAGAATATCAGAAGTAATGGAAATTCAATGCAATCACAAATGGTGCATATTGAACAGATGTTGAAGAGAAATTTCAATTGGCAAGGATGAATAGATGTTGAGAATAAATTTCAAAAGTTAATACTTATAATTCAGAGTTTGAATAATCTTGTCAAGCAAATAGAAATCAGTTCAATATTTTGTTCTTCAAGAAAATTACACACAAGTATTATTGACCTAATCAATATCAGGAAAATCACACAAAATGAAGATATTTGGCGAGTAAACGATATTATAGAGACCTACAAATGATGATTGTAAATATCATATTTTAGAGTCGGAGAACACTTGGGAAAAAATTCAGAATACTAATGAATTAGTCATAATAAGTCCCAAGGAACAATAAATTAAAATTAATTGTGAAAGTAACACACGTAATAGAAAAATGAAAGGTATATTTGAATTAAAACTCATAAATAAATGCGTAATAAATAATTTCAAATTTGATATTATTCAAGAAACTTATAAAGAAATAATATTCGAAGCTTCTAATTCCAATAATACATTTCAACAATTGAATTCAACAAATTTTAATAAAATAGATAGAGTAAATATAGCACTAAAAGAATTGCCACAAATAAATGAGCTGAGCTTGAATGATTGCAACGATCATCATTTTCATATTATTTATGTTATTTTATTTTTAATGATATGCTTTGCTTTATTATATAAGTTTAAAATTAGGCTTTTATCAATTTGTTGGAAAATTGAAGAGTCCAATAGTAATAAAGAGTCAAATATAGAATTAGGTACCATTAAATAATAATTATTGTGAAATCTCAGAAGAGAGGAATTATGTACGGTTGTATCCCTATGCCACAACAATTATTATTGTGTCAGCACTTTTAACAGCACTTTACCATTATGATGAGAAATGTAATAAAAACACCTGAATCCTAGAAAAATTCTACATTGTTCAAGTATTCTCCTGTACCAACACATTGTAACCACGTGTTAAATAAAATTAATTTTTCTCAAATATTTTGAGTTGAAATATTCAATTTTCATATATATATATATATATATATATATATATATATATATATATATATATATATATATATATATATATATATATATATATATATATATATATATATATATATATATATATATATATATATATATATATATATATATATATATATATATATATATATATATATATATATATATATATATATATATATATATATATATATATATATATATATATATATATATATAAGTTATATTGCAGAAAACCGTTTGCTAGTATATAATTATTGTTGAGCATGCATTTCTAGAATGTTATATTACTCTTTAAACATAATTTTCTTGTGGCATGTCATTTAGAATAAGTTCAGTTTGTAATCAGTCTTGTAACAATCAACATCTAGTTGCAACAAATAATGAAATATTATTTCCAAAAACAAAGTTATCGAAGATCGATTGTTAAGTGGCGCAGTCGGTAGGATTGCCAAAACAAATCTAAAGCATATAAATTTGGTTCGTTTCAACGATTCAATGGAAATCAAATGAAGAATCGATCTACTACTTCGTAACAACTATTCCTGACCGTAACCGCACATTAGAACCGCATCATCGTGACCGAGAGGACATCGGAAACAGCTTCGCAGAAATTACCTGGGGCTCACTTCACAGGCATCCATCTCCAACGGACATGAAGACGCTGATCTTGCTGTAAGTGCATATGTCTCTAAGTTCTAATTTCGTTGCATCTGATACAAGCTCTGATTCTGACTCCGGCTCTAACAGTGACACAGAGTCGTCACAAATTATTTCAAGTGACAAAATTGTTATTAAATCTTCTATTAAACCACCCACATCAATTATCAGTCAAATAAATATGACTACCCCAGCATTGAAAAAAGAGTACCTCGATATGGTAGCAGATTTCCATGGAGAGCGCGAACACTTACCAAGATTTTTAGAAATCTGAGAAAAATTGCTAACTAAATTTTTCAATATAAATGATGTCACAGAATTCTAAAATGGATATTTGATATCAACTATTTTATCAAAGATTAAGGGCGACGCAGCGGAAAATATCGCGAATTGTACCATTACTGATTGGCAAGAGTTAAAAGCAGCCCTAACTAATACTTATGCTGATAAAAAAGATAGTTTTACACTAGCTATTGGAATGACTCAGTTAAAACAGTCACAAAACGAGAGCCCATTTGCTTTTTATAACAAATTATGACATTTGTTAAATCTTCAAATCTCCCGTCTGAAACTAGGTTCAACATCAGTAGAAGAAGCAGTTTTGATTCCATACTTTCAAAATTTTGCTTTGAGAGTATTATTACGCGGACTTAAATAGCCTATTGGACAACTCATGCGTACGAAAAATCCTCAGAATTTGAACTCTGCATTGAGTATGTTAACTAATGACTTTCAATTTGGAGAATCCCAGAAACCGCGAGTACAGAATTTTAATTTTGAACCACCACCAAAACAAATCGTACAAAAACCTGGTGTAACACGACCACTATATTCAACAAGTTATTCTCCAAATCCACAAAGGCCATTCGATAGAAATTATCGGCAAAATTCGCAATTTGTAAGAAATGAAATTTCCCCTCAAAATCAGACCTCCACGCCTACTCCCATAAGTATTTCAACAAATAATACTCATCAACCAAAAGCAGGGCCTTCTCAAAGATATCAAAGTTTTAAACCCAGACAAAACATTATTTCAGAGGAATTATATAACATAGACAGCGGAGACGTGACAGAATCCGAGAATCAGATTTTCGAAACAGAACACGTCACTGAGTATGTGAATGAACCTAACATTAAATTCCAAAAAGATGTGAACCTTGAAACCGATAATTTTCAAGTGCAAACTGCCTCGGGAAATTACACACAATAGAATTGCTCAATTTGACTAACAATCCAAATACACTACCGTTTATTATATTACCTGAAAGTAATTTAAAAGTTCTAATTGATACGGGTAGTACAAAATCGTTTGTAAAACCAAATATTGCTTATAAATATTCCAAAAGTAACATTTTTAGAGATCCGTTTCGAATTTCATCAGCACACGGAACTTCGATAGAACAATTTAGTACTCTCATACCTATTTCTAAAATATTTAATATAAAAAGAGATGGTAATTTTTGTTTAAAATATCACATGTTGAATTTCCATGATAAATCTGATCTGTTATTGGGTTTAGATAATATAAAATTATTAAAAATTGTCATTGACATAAATAATAGTATTTAAATAACTCCAAATTCGAAAATTAGAATTCACTATCTTGAGTCAAATCAAAATAATGTAATTTCAAATAATAACTTGGATATTATAGATGATGAACAGAATTCTAACACTGTTATTACATCAGACAAAATTTATTCAGAATCACAACCAAAGAAGGTTGTTAAAGTAAAGATTAGCATGAATATAAGGGATATAATTATTCCAGAAATTAAAACGAAAAATTTTATAATACCATCGTGTATCACAAAGGCAGAAAATAACTATGCCGTTTGTACAATAATAAACCCAACAGATGACAATATTCATATTGATGTATTGAGACCAATTAATGTCGAGTTATTTGATTATAATTATGAATCTTATTCTGGTCCAAGCTCCAATTTAAATTTTTTCTAAAAAGAAAAGATTGAATTTGATATTTCAAAAATTAGAACAAATCATACTAATTTAGAGGAAGCATTTGCTATTAAAAAATTGATTAAAGAATACTCTAATATATTTCATATAGATAAACAAATGCTTTCATTCACAAACGAGATTAAGCACACGATTAAGACTAGAGACGAAATCCCCACTTACACGGAAACTTATAGATACCCTGAAATTCATAAACAGGAAGTCAATAATCAAATTCAAAAGATGTTAGATCAGAATATCATTAAGCCGTTAAATTCTCCTTGATCCTCACCGATTTGGGTGGCTCCTAAGAAACAGGATGCATCAGGCAAACGTAAGTGGAGAATTGTTGTAGATTACTAGAAATCAAACGATAAGACAATCGGTGACAAATATCCCTTACCGAATAATAATGACCTTTTAGATAAATTAGGACGTTGCCATTATTTTACAACGCTAGATTTGGCATCAGGATTCCATCAAATCGAGATGCACTCCGACGACATTTCTAAAACAGCATTCAATACAGAAAATGGTCATTCGTGTTTTTGCAAATGCCATTTGGGCTCAAGAACGCCCCTGCTACTTTCCAAAGAGTTATGGATCACATTTCAAGAGGGTTAAACAATCAAAAATGTCTCGTGTATCTAGATGACATTATAATTTTTAGTACAAGTCTTCAGGAACTAGTAGAGAATTAGTATTTGATAGATTCAGGCCTCGTTGCATGAACGTGCATTAACTAAAGAGTTCTTCAAAAATGAACAATATCAAATCGAATATATTCGTCAAATCAGTTACTTAGCATTGCTGTCAAAAATTCGATTTGATATTGTTCATTTTTGAAGAACTGTTTAGCTAATGAACGTTCATGCAACCGAGCATAAGAAAGGCAAATTTTAGGATTCAGTTAGATGAATCGGAATTTTTAAAGAAAGAAGTTGCGTATCTAGGACATATTGTCACACCTTCTGGAGTTAGACCAAACCCCAATAAAATCATTGCCATTCAAAATTATTCGACTCCGAAAAATACAAAACAGATGAAAGGATTTTTTAGGTTTGTTAGGATATTATCGCAAATTTATTAAGGATCTTGCAAAATTGACCAAACCCCTAACTAAATGTTTAAAAAAAGATGCTGTAATTGATATACACGATCCACCATATGTAGAATGCTTTGAGCTTTGCAAAAATTTATTAATTAATGAACCGTTACTTCAGTATCCGGATTTTTCCAAACCTTTTGATTTAACATGCGATGCTAGTAATGTATTCATAGGAGCAGTTTTGTCACAAAGCCCTATTGGAAGCGATAAACCTGTAGCATACGCTAGTAGAACCTTAAACATATCAGAAAGTAATTATTCAACAATAGAACGCGAGTTATTAGCGATCGTTTGGGCAACGCAATACTTCAGGCCGTATATTTTTGGACGTAGATTTACTATTATTACTGACCATAGACCGCTTCAGTGGCTCTTTTCACTCGGACAGTGTAGTCAGAAATTAATAAGATGGCGATTAAGATTGGAGGAATTCGACTACGGAATCATTTATAAGAAGGGCAAGTTAAATACTATTGCAGATGCTCTCAGCCGAATCCCACAAGAAATTGATAACTCAGAAAATCTATTAGAAAATGAAAAATTAACCGAACATCAAAATTGAATAAATAATAGGCAGAAAAATTCGAGTTATATTGTAAATATAATAGAAGTAAATAATGATTCATCCAATTCACCATCAGACAGTAATTTAGCCCATCGCGTTAGTAAAGACCTTGGTATGTTGAAAGAAGTAGCACGAAAATTTAAAGAAATTTTCAAGAATATCGATAAATTGAAAAATCAGAATCCTAAATTATATGATTAAGTTTACTTGAAAGATGAAAATAGATTTATTATGTATCTTATAACCAAGAATAGATATTTTGATAAGCCCACGTCACAAGATATATTTTATACATTATTAAATTTTTTAAATTTCTATTTAAAACATAATATCGAAGAAATTTATATTCCTAAAATTTCATGTGGCAGAGATAAACAAGAATGGGTTGATATTGAAAAATAATGATTCAGTATGTTTTCCATGAAACAAACATCGCGATAACCGTATATACAGGGTTAGATTCTGAATCAATTTCACGAGCTGACCTTTACATTAACGAAACAGAAAATATGATAGCACTTGAAAAATTCATCAATGATTTCGATGAAGAATTGAAGAATAAAACTAATGATAATGAATGTAACTCACTAATTGTTGAGGTAGATAAGAATTATCAAAACCTTCCTATTGACGAAGTCGACGATAGCGGTGCAACAATTCATTCAAATACAGAGAATCCCGTTGTCGGTTTTCCTATTGTTGATTGTCCGATAAATAACGGAAAAAATCAAGTAATTAGTACAGAAGTCGAGTATGATCCTTCAAACCCCATTTTGACTAGACTTCACGACAATAAGCAACGAATTTCATTACAAATATCAAAGAATAATTACCAACAAGAAATAATTGATCTTGTGAAAGAATTTATAGTACCACGTATTAAGTTCCATCTTTATTTTGAAAGCCCGTTGTATGAAAAATTTAGTGTAGTTTTACAAGATTATTTAAAAAATTCTGAAATTAGAATGATTAAATGTACTGAGAAATTATTAGATGTGATGGATGAAAATGAAATTATTGAAATTATCCAAAATTATCACGAAGGCAAATCGAATCACAGAGGTATAGACGAAACTGAAACTTGGATAAAGCCAAAATATCATTGGCCCAATCAGAGAAAATCAATTCAAATTCTTATCGATGAATGCGAACTATGTCAAGTTACCAAATATGATAAGAACCTTCTGAAATTGAAATTTAATGTAACTCCAACTGCAATAAAACCTTTACAGATTCTACATGTGGATACAATAACATTAGAAAATTCTAGATTCCTAACAATAGTAGATTCGTTTTCTAAATTTGCTCAAGCGTATAAAATGAGTTCAGGTCAAGGTATAGAAGTGGTAAATAAGTTGGTGAAATATTTCACGCATCATCCTATTCCAGAACAAATAATATCAGATAACGGACTAGAATTTAAAAACTCAGTTCTGCAAGAATTATTAGAAATTCACAAGATTAGAATTCATTTTATAAGTTCGCAACATCCAGAGTCTAACGGCAAAAAAGAACGTTCCCACTCGACACTCATAGGACATATTCGTCTTTTTAATAATCAAGATTTATACAAAAATGAATTAATTGAAATTAAGATCGATTATGCAGTATTGGCCTATAATAACACAATACATTCTGTTACAAAACTGAAACCTATTGTGATAATTTCTGGTCATATAGATTCTAATTCACCATTTAATGTGGAAATAGAAAAACAATTGATAAATGATTATATTTTTGGGCATAAGAATAAAATGACAATACTTTATCAAAAAATTCATGACAAAATTATTCAGAATAAAGATAAAACTATAACTAAACAGAATGAAGTCCGAGAAAGTGTACCTGATATTCCTGAGCAAGTATTTGTAAAAAATAGACAGAAGCAACAGAAAACAAAGAACAAATATTTACCCGAGGTCACGGAAGAAATTGATACAAAATTAGGAACTGCAGAAATAAAGCCCCGACACGGTAATACTAATAGAAATATTTACCTTTCGAATATAAAACGTCCGAAAAAGAAAACTTATCCATTTAAACCCGTTCCAGGTTGTTCGCAGTCGCTCAAGGAGTAAACATTAAAAATGTGACCGAAAACTTAGGGATACTGCCAATAAATTTGGGACCTGCAAAATTGGAACAAATGAAGTACTCATTCGTGCATTATTATGATTTAACACCTTTATATGATGAGTACAATGATTTGAATATACAACATCAAAACTTAAATTCAACCATTTCGAATAATACTACTTATGATAATGGATTAGCAAATTATAAGAGAATAATGATATTCCTGCAAACAGGCATTAATGACAAATTCGAGAATATAGCAATACATTCAGTTAATGAAAATAATAGAAGAGGGATCATCAATGGTTTAGGAACAATGTTTGAATCTATTACTATGGTAATTTGGACGCGGAAGATATGAAGAGACTTAACAATATCTTAGAACATCTACAGAATAGTGAAAGAAAATTACAAGATCAAATCAGTATGGCTTATAGTTTGAATGGTAAAATCATACAAAAATTCAATGGTACAATTCAAGATATTCAACACAACGAGGTGTTCTTGAAATGAATGATTGAATATTTGCATTTGAGATAATTATGACAAATGATCTGCATAATCAATTCATCATAACAGATAACACCATATTAAATGTTTGCAAGATATAGAAAATTCAATAACATTTTGTAAATTGAAGACAGTGCATCCCAGTCTAATTGAACCACAAGAATTATTTCTAGAATTGAAACAAATAGCTAATTATTATCCTAATCAATTACCACTTGAGCTAAAACTCGATAATATATTGGACTTCGAATAAGTAATTTCAGTTAATTGCAAAATAGAACATTTACGAATAATATATTTTATTTCGTTACCAATAAATTTCGAAAAACAATTTGATCTTTATTATTTGCATTCAATACCTACTAGAGTCGAATCAGATTTTGTAACAATAATACCTGATGTTAGGTATTTGTTAAAATCCAGGGATAATGAAATTAGACCTCTTGATGACATTTGTGTTAAAAGTAAGATCTACCAATGTCCCAACACATTTCAAACGCATAATAATCCAAAATGCGAAAGTCAAATACTACTTGAAGACGATTCCAATCAATGCCAGTATACCAAGCTAGAAATCAAAAGGAACCAGGTTGAAATCGTTTCCGAAATCAATCAGTATTTAGCTGTATTTCCTGAGGAAGAAAGAATCAGAATGAAGTGTCAGCAAGCTGTAGAAACAAAGGTGCTATGTGGTATATTCCTAATTGAAAATGACAAATGTGAAGTGTATTTCAAAAATCGGTTATTAACTTACAAAAGTGAAACAATCAGTAAGCCATAGGTGATTAACAATGTCAGAATGAAATTGAAAAGTAGCAAGAAATCAAATTTAACTATGAATTTAGAAGAAATTCCTATCAATTCCATACCAATTATTAGTGATGTACAATTAAACTTTTACATCCCCAGCATATGGACTGTTATACTCTATTTAGGGATTTTTTCAGTAATGTTTTATTGCATTTTTAAGTGGATAAAAAAACTCTTCCTGAGAAGAAAACCAACTTCGAACTCACCCCTAGAGAAAAAGGATATCCTCCTACCAGAAGAGACTCCATTTTAGGGAGGGAGGAGTTATATTGCAGAAAACCTTTAGCCAGTATATAATTATTGTTAAGCATGCATTTCTAGAATGTAATATTACTCTTTGAACATAATTTTCTTGTAGCATGTCATTTAGAATAAGTTCAGTTTGTAATCAGTCTTGTAACAAGCAACATCTAGTTGCAACAAATAATAAAATATTATTTTATTATTTTTGAAAACAAAGATCGATTGTTAAGTTATATATATATATATATATATATATATATATATATATATATATATATATATATATATATATATATATATATATATATATATATATATATATATATATATATATATATATATATATATATATATATATATATATATATATATATATATATATATATATATATATATATATATATATATATTTTTTTTTTTTTTTTAATGTGTTTTTTATTTACAATCTGTCTTACATAGGACAATAAGTAAATGTAGTATCATAGATATATCATGAGGGATTATTACCCAGCGGTAATTTTCCCGTATTATTTAGAACTATGACTAGAACTATTCTGGGTTACAGGAATCTGTCTGGGATGTCCAGGGCTTTGTGTCGTTTCAGTCGTCTGGTTTCGTTGCTGTTATCCAGTAAATTCACTGCCGTATGATTTGGATGATCATTCAATTTCCGTATGTATTTTTCACTAGCAATCGCGGCTTCTTCTCTTACTGTTCTCATATTTAGGTCTTTATGGAGGTCTTGATTGGTTACATACCATGGCGCGTTTGTTATAATTCTAAATACCTTGGATTGAAATCTTTGAATAATTTCTATATTCGAATTACTTGCAGTAGCCCACAATTCGATTCCGTACTTCCATACAGGTTTTAATATCATTTTGTATATTAATAACTTATTATCTATGGACAATTTTGAATTTCTTCCTATTAGCCAGTACACTTGCTTTAATTTTAGGTTTAATTGTTGTCTTTTGGTTTTCAAGTGCTTGTTCCAATTGCAGCGTCTTTCGAGGTGCATTCCAAGGTATTTTGTATTATCAGTTTGGGGTATTGGGTTGTCGTTGAGGTTTACTTCTGGACAAGTTTCCCTTCGTGTGGTGAATGTAATATGAGTTGATTTATTCTCATTTGCTTTAATTCTCCATTTTTTAAGCCAGTTTTGTATTTCTGAAAGGCTTTCTTGGAGTTTAGCTGATGCTATTGCTGGACTTTCGTCTACTGCCAGTATTGCAGTATCATCTGCGAATGTTACTGTCTCAGTTTCTTGTGTCGTAGGTAAGTCATTTGTAAATATTGTGTACAAAACAGGACCAAGCACACTTCCCTGTGGAACTCCAGCTTCAATTTGATGTAACGTTGAATGCTCATTTTTATACTTTATTTGAAAGTGTCGATCTTTTATATATGATTCGAGTAGTAGATAAATGTTATTCGGCAAGTTTGTTTTCAGTTTATATAAAAGTCCTTGGTGCCAGACCTTGTCAAAGGCTTGTGAAATGTCTATAAAAGCCGCCGAACAATACTGTTTAGTTTCCAGGGCTTCATTTATGATGTTTACAACTTTGTGTACTTGTTCTGTAGTGGAATGTTTTTTTTCTAAAGCCAAATTGATGTTCTGGAATAATATTTCTCTCAGTTAGTACGGGATTGATTCTTCTAAGCAGTACTTTTTCGAATAACTTGCTTAGGATTGGTAAAAGGCTGATAGGTCTATATGATGCTACATCGTTACTTGGTTTCCCGGGTTTCAAGATTGGTATAACTTGTGCCACTTTCCATTGCGAAGGGATATGACTCAGTCTAATTACGGCGTTAAATATAAAGGTTATGAGTTTTGTTGCTTCATACGGAAGCTCTTTCAGTAATTTTCCTGTAACAAGGTCGTAACCAGGGGCTTTTTTAGCACTTATTTCACTTTTAATTAATAATTCAACTTCACCAACACTAGCACTTTTAACGGGGGGTAAGAGTTGATTTGGAGATTGTAGGACTTCGTGAATTTGTTGTTCATCAGCTTCAGGGATTTGTCTCGGAAACGGTTTGTAAGTTTGTGCTAGATGTGTAGCAAATATTTCTGCCTTTTCGTTATTACTTTTAGCCCATGTGTTATCTGGTCTCCGTATTGGTGGTGTTGCTTGCCTTGGATGTCTCAAGTACCTTGTTGTTTTCCATAAGGAGTACTCGGTTTGTTGATTTGCTGTAAGCTTTGATAAATATTCTTGAGTTCTACTGTTATTCCACTCATATAAAAGTTTTTTCAGTTCCTTTGTTGCTTGGTTAAGTTTTGTTTTGTCAGCTGGAGATCGTGTCTGATGCCATATTCGTCGAAGCCTTCGTTTATTTTGAATAAATTGCTAAATAGCGTCCGGGTAATTTGGTAGTGTTGCTTGTTTTCCATTTTGTATGGGTGTAGAGCGCCAAGCAGCTGTCTGTATTTGTTGTGTGAGGTATTCCACTGCTGATTCTATATCAGTAGTTGTTTTTAGTGAAATGTTAAGATTGAGATTTTCTTCTAGAACTTCTCTAAATGACTCCCAGTCAGTATGTTTGTTACAGAGTATTGGATTGGACGGTGATAGTATAGCTCTTGTACAGAGTGTTATAATAATAGGAGTATGGTCGGAAGAGAGGTCTAGTTTGGTTTCAACATTGATGTATCCTCGGCCTATATTTTTCGTTACACAAAAGTCTAGTAGATCTGGGATTTTGTTTACATCTGTTGGCCAATATGTTGGCTCCCCTGTAGATGCGTGTGATAGATTGTTACTATTAATTGCTTTTAAAAGTTCGCGTCCACGAGTAGTGATAAGTCTAGATCCCCAGTTTGTGTGTTTTGCATTGTAATCTCCAGCTGCAATGAATCTATTTCCCAGTGTATTGAAGAATTGCTGAAAATCTTCTTGTCTTATATTGTGCCTCGGTGGGCAGTAGATAGCTGAAATGGTCAAGGGTCCTGTCCAGTCCTCAACGACAACGTTCGCTCCTTGCAAATGATCCATACGATATTCTGGGAGTTCGTAGTGTTTAATGCTGTTTTTGATTATGATGGCCGTTCCTCCATGGGCTGTGTCGTCTGGATGTCTCGAATTGTATATGGAATAGTAGGGCATTTTGAAGTATGACTGTTCAGTGAAATGTGTTTCTGAGATGAGCATGATGTCTATGTTGTTAATGTTGATGAATGATTTCAACTCTTGGCTATGCTGAGCCAAGCCATTGGCGTTCCATAGGGCTATCTTCAATTGCCGATTCATTATTTAAGTTTCGTGATGAGCGAGGTGATTAAATTTAACAAAGTGTCCATTTTATTCATCATGTTTAGCATTAGCTCCTCGATTTTATTGTTATTGGAGTATTCACCGCGATTATTTATTGGTTGTATGTTTGAACTATGGTTTGCTGTAGCTTGAGCATATGACATTGTTGGTGATGTTGTCTTACCTTCGTTTGTTTGTAGTGTTTGAGGTATACCTTGGTTTATTACTTGTCTTGCCCTAATGGGTGGATATTTTCTTTTATATATCTCCCTGTATACGGTGCAACCTTTATAATTTGCGGGGTGGTTCCCTTCGCAAAGTACACATGTAGCTGATGTTGACTTATCTTTGGAACAATTCTTAGTATAGTGGTCTTGACCACATTTTACACATCTAGGTTGTCTGTTGCAGTAGGTTTTCGTGTGGCCGTATCGCTGGCACCTGGCACATTGCGGTATTTCTCTTTTAGAAATTGGAGGCTCTATTTGAACTTTCGTCTGTTGTAGGAACTCTATTTGGTATATTTCCTTGTTGTTTGGGTTTGGTGAGATTTCTATGAAGAACAGTGGCAGCGGTTTATTTGTTGTTTTTTGTTTTATGTTATGTATATTGAGGACCTTATGTCCTTGTCCTTCAATTTCTGTTTTCAGATCATCTATATTGGTTGTGTGATGCAGGTTCCTTATTACTGCGCGATAGCTACGATTTTGTTTTAGTTGATAAGTGTGGTACATTATTTTCTGCTCTTGCAGAGTTTTAATGGCATGTCTGTAGTCTTCTATACCATTTATTTGTAGCTTGACTTGACTGTTATTTATAGCTTTCAGAAAATAACTGTTTTTAATTGTATTTTTCAATATATCTGCAAGTGGTTTGATTTCTGTAACTCCAGGTATGAAAATTGGTGGTGGTTTGTTTTCTTTAGTTGATGTAGATTCATTTGTAGCGGGATGAGTCAAATCATTTACCAAGACTTCAAATGGGTTTGAGGTCTCTATTGTTGCATCTGTTTTGCTTCTAACATTTCTGGTTTCAGTGTCTTCTGCAGGTCTTTTAATTTTGCCTGATTTCACTTGTTGCCAGGGAGGAGGATCCATTTTTGCATTTGGGCAACTAGCCCGCATGCAAGTTTGGGTGAAACCTAATCGTCTCTTTAATTGTTGATTTATTTATCAAACTAATTTGCTAGTTGTGATGTCGTAATATTATTAATTTATAAATAAATGTTTGTTTTGCACAGTATGAATAACACAGATTATGTAAACACCGGGAGCACTTTACGGCACGTCCGTTCACTACGGCATCCGAACATATAATCATATATATATATAAACTAGATGATTATATTTATTCTATGTCTCATAGCGAATATTAAATATATGTCTTTTGAACCCGGATGCAAGTCTGACATCGACGAATCATGGAATTATTAACTAAATCATTTGTAAAAATAAAAAATATATTTAACGGAGGAATTTGTGAAATTTGTGTTGTGCCTATAGGGCATTTATTACAAAATTGGATAATTCTGAGAAAGAATTGCTTTCATAGAAATTTTGAATCTAAGATCGTATTATTTGTATTTGTATTATAACGAATGTAAGGTGAGGCGTCTATTATTCTTCCCAGTAATTGATTGTTCGTACTCGTTTGCAGCTGTGATAATACTCAAAATACCGAGAGAATCATGATCCCAAACAAAATGCGACAAAAACAAAATTTTTAGTTCTTACAGAAGTTTCCACGGACTTCATAGTAATATTCACGATGTCATAATGACAGTTCATTTCTTGATCTTTGCCTTGCAAACTCTGCCAATATGAGAAGAGCTTTGCGATTATTTTGCAACTAAGGGTAATAAACATAGCTTCATGTCAGAAAAATAGTATGTTTTGTTTCTGAAGGAGCTGCTTAAAAGTTCTTCCCTGCTACAATTCATTCAAGTATTGTTTATGGGATTATTCTATGAGGTTATTTGGTATATGCCAAGGAAAAATTCAAACCACAAAAACGAGCAGTTAGGGTTATGTGCAGTCAATTGCAGATAACTTCAAACCACTGTTCATCAGGCTAAGAATTCTAACTCTTCTTCCTATTGTATTTATTCTATATTCTTCATAATACGTGGGAGAGAATCATAATTGCCCGACTAAAAATTGTGATTCTCATGATTCTGGAACAAGAAAGGAAATAATCAGTTATATTTAATTCTAAAAAAATGCCCTGAATGAGTTGATGTATTACTTTTCTATATAGTGTTGTATTTTTTTTTTTTTTTGGACTGAATGAATTCAATATCATTATTATAACATTCAACTAACACATTCTTCTACACTGGATTGGTGCCATATGTGACATTTCTCCTGATATAATCGAATGTTCATCTAACATAAGTACATTGGAACATACCTATGTTTGATATCATTTAGATAGCCCTCATTTATTGTGCTTCTGAGGAAATGAAAAAAATCTCAAAAAGCAGATATATATTGTACATTCATGGTTCTTATCAGCTCATTAAGGGCTTATCATTTCTTATCAATAAACAGTGAGCCTTGATTTTCTGAGTGATATATAAACACATCAATTGTATCTCTTATCTTTCGACTGTTTTCCTACGTACCTATCACAGACTTGCAGCCAGTATTAGTATGAGGAAATGAATACAATAAGTTAAAAACTATGATAGAGGTGGTGAATAATGGAATGAAGGAACTGCTAGTTCATTAGAGATGAGGGATTAATTGAATTGAGGAATATAATGTCAATTCTCTAGAGTATCTTGATCTCATTAGCCTCATTCAACCGGAAGTATTTCTCAGACTGCTTTGAAAGAATATATTTGAAGTTTTTTCTCAGATATATAAACGATTTTGTTCTTGTATATTCTTCTGTTGTTCAAATCACAGCTCTGAATTGGTAACATGATGAAACAGGAACGATGACATAGGTAAAATATGAGAGAATGTTTTACTAGAGCGGATTGTCAAGTAGACTGGATTGGATAAGTCGAAATCAGATATTATGCGGATATATTTATACACGATGTAACAGAGATAAGATAAGTATATGAAATTCAACTAGTAATAGAACTTCCCGAGAGCCAATGAATTATCATGGCCTTTTTATAATTTGATTGAAGTGATAATAAAGACAGGACAATTTATTATTTCTGACAGAAATTAAATCCCAGATTTTTTTAATTTCTCATTGCTACAATACCTATGCATTGTGCCAAAAGGGATCATGGACTTTTATTTGTGGTATACTTTGAAAAGTGAGGTGTATAGCAGTAATTTGAATTCAATAATATAGATAAACTGCGCAAAGAAGTATCAGCGAAACTGGTTCTTGACGCTAATGCCTGAGGATGGTTATTCAACCGAAATCGATCGCATTTAAGCAACTTTGAAAATATACAAATTTCAATACAATATACATCAAGTATTCACTAAGCCTTTCCATAAGTATGAGCAACTTTGAGCAGCAATAATCGCGATACATCGCGGCAAGTTGGTAACAGTGTTGCAAAGCGGTGCCGATAATTCATAGTACGAGACGACCAGCACTTTAAACATTAACTGCGACTCATCGCATTCACTTATAATACTGTGTTTTACTATACTTTTTTTTTCTCAATGTGAATTCCACACTTTTTCGTTATTCAAGACTACTTTATTCAAAATGAGAATAACTATTATTGTCAATGATTATCAATTAAAGTATAAGCTCTTATACATTGTTGGAGAGCGAAAAATAAATTTTATTCAATTATATAAGAATCCAATATAGCGCCTATTTGAAATAAGGAATTTACTATTCATATTTTGGAAGCCAGCATCTCTAATTTCATTTTGATATCATTTTAAAGGCTGGTAGCTGAGAACTGTAACTTTCTTCCATCTTTTCTATAATTACGGAACAAAAAAAACTCGAAGTATTGAAAACTAGCTATTTTCGGCTTACAAAATTGCACAACATTGCTCATGTAGCCAAATCTCTATCCCTAATAATAAGAAAGATATCTATGCTATCCTACTCTATATTTGTACCGAACAAATATTAATTTTGTCATTGTTGTGGAAAACCTTTCTGATTTTTTCTCTATCTCCCTCTCTCTGGGAATATACCGTTTGAGTGCGGCGGTCAGTTTTGTCTTAGTCCCATAGACCATTAGAGCTTTTTTCTTTCAATTCCTCTATACCGTTTGAGCCAAGTTTATTACTTTCATCTTTCAATCCCAAATAAAAGTATCTTCTCCAAGTGCCAAAAATTGTGAGTTGATATAATGAACAAACTTGGATGACAATTAATTTTATTTTATCATAAACAGATAACGTTTGATGAAATCTATAGAGGTAGAAAAAGTATAACATATTCATAAATATTTACACTTTCTCACTACTAACTTAATTGATTTTCTCCAACATTGTTTTGGAATTTGCATATTCCATAACCAAAAATTATGTTGGAACGAATGAGATTCCAAAAAACTGTTTAGAATGATTTCGTATACCGTTTAGAATGATTCTATATGCCTTTAAAATCATTTCGACGAATCAGAAGCTGTTAGTTTGGCTACTACCATATAGTTACCTCCTAACAATTCAAGTATTCATATCTGGATTTGACGTTTGATATTCAATAATTTTTTGAGTTTCCTCTGAAATATTGGTGAGTTTCCAAATACTTGTTGGAGAAAGTATAGTCTACAACATGTTTGGAATGGCATATTCCACACTCGCGAACCGTAATCCTCGCCTTCGGTTCGGATTACAAACTTTCCGCTCGTTCAGAATATAGGCCATTCCAATACTTATTGTAGAATATACTATTATTGAAAACTCGTCAATTATACATATTTACATATTTCTGAATTCAATCAAATTGGAAACTTGTCATCATTCACATAAATATATATGTATATTATTTTCCTGAGAAATAATAACTAATAGCTTTTACGAAATCAAATCTTGTTATATTACATTTCCGGTATAATTCTATTGAATTATTATTATATTCTTCCCATTTCAAAGATTCAATGTTGGTCATAAAATATGTATCTGATAGTAAACAATAATAACGAATGAATATTAATGAGAATATTATATTTTGGTGTCAATTACTTACCCCTACATTATTCATTCGCAAAAATAGTCCAATTTAGATGTTTTTTTCTCATTATTCTCATGTGATTGGCTCATTTCGGCAATCTGCATTGTATATTGAAGATTTTACATTCTACTTACTATCTATGTTTATGGTTTATCCAAAAATCTGTTGAGCTTCCGCCGTGCTCAAGTAGTACGTAGGGATTACGGAAGACCTTGCTATACGGATTAGAAATTTGACCGCCGTGCTCAAACGGTCCATACCCCCCTCTCTATGTAGGAAATAATGAAGTACCTCTTTGTCAAAGGTACTCTGTTGAGTGTCCCTCTCTTGTTACTCAAATTGCTGTTCATTCGACTTTTTGCGCCATAAGTGATGACCAAAAAATACTTATCTGTAAATAAGATAATGACCGTATTGTTCACCTCAGTATGACATTTTTCTTGTTAGTTTCAGGGCTCTCTGGGACAGATTCTTTCTGGCCACATGGATTAATTGATTTTTGGGATGTTTTTTTCTGGAATTGAGGTATCTGATGCTAGCGGAAATCTTTATGTAATATTTGGTAAGAATAATAACAATCATTATTATGAATTTATCTACTATGAAAAAATTTAAGATACCATGGCATGTTTGAGAGATACGGAAGAAGGGAATTGAGGCTACAATAAATCTGTAGATAGAAGACATTACAAATCATTGATATGTTTCGGGAGGATCCATCAGAGGCAATTTTTCAAAAAACATACCAGAGTGTTCCTTTTTTTCATGGTCTTCCAATTTATTTGGACCTTTCGAACGATAACATTATCGTCTATCATCAGCACTTGATCAATGAAGATATTGATAAAAAAATCTGAATATTGAACTTAACAATGCAAAGCACATGTTGATAAATGGAAAAAGCAGAGCTACATAATTGCATCCACCAACAACTGAGGTTCTTCGCAAACCTACATTCGTAGCGCTTCAATAGTAATGCCCCTATGCCTCAACTGTCAAAGCACAAAACAAGCACTACTGAGTTTTTCAACTAAGTAATCAGCATGAGCAGTTCAAGAAGGATCAAACTCAATGTGCAGACTCAATACATTGGTCCAGTGGATGGGTTCTATAATTGAGCCATTCAATATAGTAGAGATGTTGAATTTGCAACCCTTCAAAAGAAACTGGATCATATGTGTTCAATCACTATTGAGAATGACAGCATTGTCAGAGTACGAAGTATCCATCGTATTAACTGTCTTCTGTGAGATTCTATTGATATTGTTGATGGAGATGCCATCAGCATATAGACAAACATCAACAATCTGATACGAGGAAGGTGAATCGTAAAAATATAATAGGAAGAAGAGACGATCGAGAGTTCTACCTTGAGGAACTCCATAGGATGTGTGTAAGGGATCGGAGAGATAACATTGACCATTTTAATTCATACAAATAATTTGCGACCTGTTGAGACCAAAGAATTTGATTTATTTCAGAGCATTGCCATGCATATTATAGGCAGACATTTTACGGAATAGAATGTCATGATTGATTATGTCAAATGCCTTCGAATAATCGAAAAGCACTTGAAGTTTGTTGCTGGCTGCCCAAACTGTCAAAAATTTTGCACAAATTGAAATATAAGGCATTAGCAAATCAAATAAACGCGTGTACATCAATTTTTCAAGAAATTTTGAGAAAACTGAAAGAATAGACATAGATCTATAATTCTCAACTGGATATTTATGCCTTTCTCATGTATTGGTACAGCCTTAGCAACTTTAAGATTTGATGGAAATTGACCATATATGAACGATTTATTGATCAGATAATTTAGAGGCAATGTGATGTGATAAGCCACTGATAATAGAAGAGAACAAGGAATATCATCCAATCCAGGAGACGGCTCTTTAGAAATTGCTCAAATCACATTAAAAACCTCAAATTCAAAAACAAATCTCAAAAACATTGGCTGGTATCACGGGCTCTGTTTCTGACGGTACTAGGAGCATTGTGTCAAGATGTGCTTTAGTGCAACTAGAATCTTCCAAATACATAAGAAATAATCTTCAGATACATATTACAGAAAATACATATGTCTACATAGTTTATTCGAATATTTTCTATCAAAATAGCTTTAGATATTTATATTGCTCCGAAGCTCTTCCCATAATCACACTGCTAGTATAGTCAAAAAAACAACCCTTGTGGTATCAGACAATGTGTTTGGTGCATCCATGATAGTAAAACACGCGCTGCATGGGCTACGCGACAGTAAAGATATATTGTAGGGATTATCGATAACTTTGATCAACAAGGATGAAGATAACAGGTGGCGATTCTCCTCTGTTCACGTATTGAAATGTCAAATGTATTTCATGTTTTTCCCAATTTATAATCTGTACAGTATATTCAATAATTGAAGTTCATTTCATCATACTTGTGAATATTGTTTATACTTATCTACACAACCAACAATGCTAGAGGGCCCAGACCTACCACATTCTCGAAGATAGATAAGAAGGCAGATGAAGAAATAACTCCAGCAGATGGTAGCACCACACCTTCACTCGAAGGAGGCACAGTGAATGTGGAAATCAAAAATGGAAATGACTTGATCCACGGATTCAGGGTAGAGAACACACTGATGGCTTTAGGATTGGACCACGAAATTCTATCAGTTAGAACATAGATCGAGAAAGATAGAAAGATGATTTTGATAAGACTGGTGGCTCCATTTGTAATCGAAGTGGTCGTCTGTTGGTCAAGGCGAAACAACAGAGAGGATTATATATCGTAGACGCAGGACAACATGGAAAAGATATATTGTTGAACAGAATATCAGATAAAAGTAGACATGACAAATTGCTGTCACTAGATATTTGGCATAAAGGAATGATGCACGTAAGTAAAAAGGAGATCTAAGATATGTCTAATGCAGAATCTGTCTTAGACTTCAACGTAGCAGCAGATACTCCAAAGCAATGTGATCATTCCTTATCAGGCATATCAGCTCGTCAACCGTTCCAAAAGAGTACATCCAAGAACAACGGAAAGAATACAACCGTACTCGAAGTGATTCATGCTGATTTAATGGGACCAATCGACATAGCGAGTTGGAGCGAGAGTGAATATATTTCCAGTATCGCCAGCAGATACGTGTCCGTGAAGCTCTTGGAATATAAGAATGGAGCTTTAGATGAATTCAATAAGTGGAGAGTAGAAGTCAAAAAACAAACTAGCGAAGAAGTGAAGAGTTTGAGAACGGACAATAGTCTTGAGTTTTGTTCCAAACAGTGAACGGAATTTTGTGAGGCAAGAGGCACTCGTCACGGAACAATGACGATTATATTCCACAACAGAATGGAATAGCAGAGCGACTTAACAGAACGCTGTTAGATCTTGTCAGAGCGATACTTTATGAAGCAGATCTCTCAAAGAGTGCTTTGGCAGAATTAACCGTATATATTCGAAATAAGGTCAGGAGTACACACGATTCATGGAAAACCCCGTACAAAATATGGACAAAACGCCATTTCAAACTGAATCCTGGAGCCCAAAAAGGGATACTAATTGGATACGCATTCAATGGGCGTGATTATCGAATTTGGATGCCGAAAACACAGTGGATTCATGAATCAAGAGGTTGCGTCTTCAAGGAAAAATCCACTGACGAAGGTGCGAATGACACTCCTATTTATGAGGAATCACCAGAGGACAATATATAATTTCGCTTGGATAACTGAATTAAACTGATGGAAATAACGAGAACAGTAAAGATGATCTCGACGAAGACGAACACTCGAATACCGGAGGAGATTTCGAGAATGTTGCTGAAATGCTGATACCAACTCAGAATATTCTAATTCCAAAAGAAGAAGTACTAGAAACTCAAATAAAAAATTGTGGAAGAACAAGAAAAGAATGAGCAATTTATAATCAACTAAAGATTTTTGTACCACTCCACATGACGTCACGTTCAAAATCGAAGCAACCAAACAATCCAAAAACAAATGCTGTTTTGGGCGTCGATATTGAATATCCGTCATCATATAAACAAGCGATCGAATCCAAAGACTCACTAAAATGGTTGGAGGCAATGGCTTAAGGGTACAATTCTTTGATGAAGCATGAATCCTGAGACTTAGTGAAGGTACTTCCTGGAATAAAGCCAGTGAAATGAAAATGGATCTACACATGCAAGGTCACAGGTGACACTTTAAGTTTGGTACCACGCTTAGTAGCTAAAGGATGCACCCAGAAAAAAGGAATTGACTGTGAAAAAGTACACGCATCAGTATCAAATTTTCAGTCCATACGTTTACTGGTAGCTGCCAGTGTCGAAAGAGGTTGGCTTTTTTTATTAGTTTCATATGGAAAATGCCTATCCTGATAACATGCTGAATGAAGAGGTTGATATGAAGCATCCTGAGGGTTTTGTGCAAGAGGGAAGAAGAAAACTCGTGTGCAGGTTGAAGAAGTCCATATATGGCCTCAAACAAAGCGTGAGATGCTGGAATGAACTTTTAAATGGTTCATTGATAGCAATGGGATTTATTTGGAACGAAGCTGATCCATGTGTTTATCGGCTAGACAGTAAACAAGGAAAGACTATCCTAAGTGATGATATGCTCTCAATTTCTGAAAAGGAGGAAATCAGAGGACTAATGAAGAGACTACTCAATCAATGTTTTGACGTGGTCCTCCAGATCGGTGTTCAATAGCTGATGCGAGTGATCAGATAGACAAGAGTCAAGTATTTCATAAGAGGTATTGTCCTGGGAAGGATTGGTAAATAAGCTATCGATGCGTCTTCCAGAAGAAATGTCTGATCAAGTGAAACCAGAAGCTTGAGCAGATAAGTTATCAGATAATAGAAATGTGCTTACATCTACCGATTCACTCACGTAACTAAAATCTGAGTTGAAATCACCGCACACAAAGAATTGGACCTTCATAAGATGATATACCCATAAGAAGATCATCTAGTTCATTCTCAAAATACCTAATATTGCTACTGGGAGAACGGTAAATAACAATGATGAGATATTGAAAATTGCTAATCAAAATTTTGTTGCCAACACCACGAATATTTCAATGAACTATATTATGTAAATTCTCCAAAGAAGCTATTTCATTGGTTTAGTCCAAGAGCCAGAGCCAAAAACAGGCGCTGAATTCACTAAGTCCAGTTTTTTGATAGTTTATTGCAGTGGTTGTGTACACAAACATACTGCGGTCAATCAAGCGAAACTGAGATAAGGCGCCTCAGGTACGCTATCAAAGCTGTTGGTCTTGCCACAGTAATAAAATGAATTTACTGAGGCTGAAAATTGATGTACAAATAGTATATTGCTTATGAATGAAAGCTGTGTTAGTGAGTGAGCTAAATGTAGGGACAAACCTGGTCAGTCGCACGCAATGTATGTATGTATTCTGACATTTCGAATCAATCCATGTCGCTTTTATAGTTGCTATGATACCAAACAGTATTTTTATTGCAGGATGTGAAATATATTGTATCCTGGCTACGAAATATAGGGTCAGTTGCATAAAAATAATCAATGGGCTGTCAACTGCTATGCTGTTAGCTCGATTTCTTATTCACGTTTATCTAGAAAAATATAGATCGCGTGAATATTTAACTTGTTTCAAATATTTCAATGAAGATTGCAAATTACATTTTTAGTGGAATTATACATGCGAATACCAAAACTCCTATTTAGATGTCAAAGAAATCAGGTTGAAAACATGTGATCAAATATTTGATTATGTGATAAGAGATAACAATGTTTTATGCAACTGGGCCTATGTGTTTTAAACGCCGAGCACGCGCGCGAAATCTTATTTATTTCTATTTTCACTAAGTGACGGGCGTTGTCCCACTAAATCGATGACTGACTATTTTGTTCATATTTCATATAACATGTAATGCGATCACATTAGCTCTGGAGTGTAGGGTAAAAAAAGTCTCTAAGACTAGTTTTTTCCATAGTTTATTACAGTGGTTGTGTACACAAATATACAGCGGTCAGTCAAGTAAAACTTAGAACAGACGTCTCAAGTACACTATCAAAACGGTCGTTCCTGTCAAAGTAATAAAATGAATTTACCAAGGCTGGAAATTGTGAAATAAATAGCATATCACTACATAGTATAAAACAAAGTCGCTTTCTCTGTCCCTATATCCCCATGTATGCTTAAATCTTTAAAACTACGCGATGGATTTTGATGCGGTCTTTTTAAATAGATAAAGTGATTGGAGGGGACGGTTCATATGTATAATAACATTCATCAAATAGTGGAGAAATACTGTTATTTTTGAGGTTTTTAATGTGATGTCGTAAATAATTACATTTTTCGCACTCCCGGGAGTAAACAACGAATTTAATCCCTCATTTCAGGGACTTAAGTTTGAGTTTAGTCCCTCGGGATCTGAAATGATCAAGAATCTCAAGGGACTAAAATAAAATAAACAAATTTTTCCATAACAACTAAATAATAAAAGTACTTACCTGAATGTCAAATTTAATTTTGTCATTAGAATTCAAACCTTTATTCTTGATTTGTATTAGCATTATTGTAATTCACACAATTTTACAAATGCATCGTATTATTGTTCGTAAATTTTCTAGACTTTTGGCGAAATCATTTTACAGTTATCTCTTCCGCAGCCTTATCAATATCAATTTTCTCACTCATCTTTTTGACAGCAAGATTATTTATTGAACAACTGCTGTAGCCAGCCTTGTTACTATGGTGAATTTACTCAACATTTTTGTATCGAGTTTGTTGTTGTCAAAATTGTAAGATTAATTAATCTGCTTTTAGACTATTGTGATTCAATATAATACGGTAGTGCGAAAAATAGCGTAGATAACACAAGACTTAAGTGCCTTTAATCCCTCAGGTGAGTATTGCCCTCGACTGCGTCTCGTGCAATAAACTCTACCCTCAGAATTAAATCAAGCACTTAAGTCTCTCGTTATATAATATACTATTTTCCGCTTACATTGCAAACGCAGGAAATAATGTACTCAGTATTGTACACATTGAAAAGGTCTACAGAAAACGCCGCGATGGTATATTTCTATCTCTTATGGATATCCCACAATAAAAATTTTTTGTCATTCACTTTTTACGACAAATAATTTCTAATTTTCGAAGCGATTTTCACCAATACAGTAATAATCCTCATCCAATTGAATACCTTAAATACATTGTTGATTCAATATAGATCTATATGGTCCTTCACAGCGTATGATCTGAATGAATATCTTCGAAGATATTACAGATTTAAAAATTGCAGGACGTAGCATTTCTCTTTTGTTGTTGATGATTGTTAATTATCTTTTGTTTTTGGTCGCACGAATAGCAAACTATTTTTCAAGTATTCTCAATTTAATTAAAATGGTAGTTTAAGTTGAGGTATTTCAGTTGAAAAAAAGAACTGAATAGAATAGGTATCTTTTGCTTTTTATGATTATTAATTATCATTTGTTTCTAAATGGTAAGTATTTAGATATTTTTTACTGCGGCACATACTTATAATATATCAATTTGTGCATAGGTAATCATACATATAGAGCTTAGTGAATTTTGTACAGAAATTATAAAGTCATGTCTGGAAGACGTCGTCTTTTGCAATGACCATTAATAAATCGCAGGGTCAAAACTTTAACGTTGCAGGCTTAGATTTGAGCGTTGACTGTTTTTCGCATGGCCAACTGTATATCGCTCTTTCAAGAGTAACCTCTAGATAAAAATGTGAAAAGTGAATAAGTAAAAATGTAGTGTATGAATTCAGATATTCCAAAGATAGCAGGAAATCTTCATGGTATAGGATAAGGGGAATTGTTCTACTCCAAATTCAACGAGTCAAAATTCAATCATTTGTGCAAATAAAATAATTCTAGCGATGTTAAATGGCTTCTCAAAAAGACAATTTTAGGTTATATTTCAAAAAATGAACGAGAAAGAGAATCTAAAGGCTGGTTTATAATGGATTCAATCAAAAAATTTAGATTCTCTCAATTATGAATCCAGCCAATCGTAAACATTGGTTGACATGGCAGAAATTCCAAATTGACAACTATCATAGAAAATATATATTCGAATCATGAATATGCTATAGGAGCACCCATATTCATATGAAAAGAATAATAAATCAAACCGAAATTCATTCATTTGTGCAAATAAAATTATTTTGGCGATGTAAAATGGCTACTCAAAAAGTTAACTTCAAGATATATTTCAAAAAATTAACAAGAATGAGAATCTAAAACTAAATTTCTAGATGTAAATTCCTAAATTAAATCCATCATAAATCAGCCTTAAAGGCTGGTTTATGACGGATTTAATTCAGAAATTTATATTTAGAGATTTAGATTCATAGTTTCTGATTCTCATTCCCGTTCATTTTTTGTAATATAGCCCAAAATTGACTTTTTGGGTAGTCATTTTATATCGCCAAAATTTTACGAATTCGTGCAAAATATAATTGAGCATACGAAAATGTATCGTTGTCATAAAATCCATAGCAAATTGAGTGCTACCATTTAGTTTGCTACAGGAAGTTCACGGCTTTAATAAAGGAGTATAGAGAAGAGTTGAGGTGAGATAAAAAACTATGCAAACATATTGTGCATGCTTTAAATAGTTAAATTCATGCTTACTTATCATCAATATGACTTGGACATCTATTGAAGTAAGAATTTGCGTTGCCGACGTGAGATGAATATTATTAAAATTAAGCAATCATCAATAGTTTTATCAAAACGAATGCATTTATTTGTATTACAGCAAAAGCGTGATTTCTGCTGATACACCCAAGGAAGAAATGATGCAACCAGCAAGGCCATCGTGCTCTGACCTGAAGTACGCAGAAATATTATTGAATTATGAGTTATAATTATTGAATTATCAATAATTTGATATAGTATACTATCTATTTCTTCACAGAGACTGCTAATGAATTTGAGAAAACTGCGAAGATTGTAGAGCCTATATGTTCTGAGACAAGATAAAAATATCAAAAATTGTCGATAATCTTGATTTAAGGCTGGTTCATGATGGATTCAATCAAGGAATTTACATTTGAAAACTCAGATTCAAAGTTTAAGATCCTCATTCTTGTTCATTCTTTGAAATATAGCCTAAAATTACCTTTTTTGAGTAGCCATTTTATATCGCCAAAATAGTTTTATTTGCTCAAATGATTGAGTTTTCGTTTGATTCAGTACTTTTATCATATAAATATGTGTACTGTTCCACCATATTTATGATTTGAATATCTTTCTTGTGACAGTTGTCAATTTGAAATTTCTGACATGTCAACCAATGTCCACGAATGGCTGGAGTTATAATTGAGAAAATCTAAATTTGTGAATTAAATCCATCATAAATCAGCATTTACTATACTCAAATCATTTCTAATCCAATAAATGATTTTTTAGTGCTGATGATGTCAAAGAGGAGGAAAAACGAGAAAAAGAAGAAGAAGAATTGATGGATGATGACACTTGTTCTATTTTAAACAAAGGAAGAAAATAAATTCATGGACACTGGCAAAGTTTGCATACGTCGGTAGATAATTCAATAGCAGCCAAAACGGAATCGTATATGCATGTGAAGTTGCAGATGCGATGTAGACATGCTAGAAAAATACAAGACATGTTAGATTGGAGTCGCATTCTAAGATATCATATGCCTTGCATAATAAATTACAAAAACGAATGCAATCGTCAGTTAGAGAAAAAGAAACCGTCGTTGCAATACACCGAAAATGCTAAAAGGTAGCGTACGAAAGTGTATGCACTTTTGTAAATAGCGTTGTCGTCTTGAGGAAAGAATGCTGTAATCTACCGCGTTCAAGAAATAAGTTTTTCTAGCAACTTGAAGAAGGAATTTCAAATGACAAGTTGAATATTTCTCCAATTTATTTGGCACCGTGGTATTTACAAAAAAAAAACTACTTCAGATATTTGGAGATAAAATTAAAATAGCTCCGGCGAATAATTTGTAATTAGTTATGCCAGCTACTGGAGTCAATCTAAAGAACGCAGATTTGAAATTGCTGCAAAATAAAGAAAACATCAAGACGACAGCATTGCCTTTACGTAGAACAATATTATCTATTGGTAAACGAGAGTTCCCAACGAACTTGAAAACAAAGAATATAATCGACGGAGAGTGTCCGAGAATTCCAAGTCGTCTGACAATGTTTAACCGTTTATTATCAAGTGGCCAACGCAAGTAAACTGAGCTACGCTCGCAGTCGACCAATTCAATCTTCCAGCGAAGGCATATTCATGCTCTAACGCTAGATTGAAACCAGCAAAGCATCTGACATCAGGTCAAGTATTGGACAGGTGAGTAAAAACGTGTACAGTACATGGTTTGGAATAAACTTTGTTCTGTAAAGTTGAAATTCATGTATATGTTTAAGTAAGGGATCTATAAATAGGGGGTAGAATGACAAGCGGTTCGGGCTAGCATGAAACCTTGACAGGCGAGAGAAAAGATGCTATGGAAGTGCAAGTAGGAGGCGAAATGTGAATTCAATGATGCAAATGACATTACGTGGAGATGAAAATTATCAGAAAATAAATATCTTATTAATTATAATGACATTTACATGAAGCTCGTTGTATATGTAGCTGAAAAATTTACACAGCCTGCATCATTTTCATTTCCATCTTTCATACCATACATTTGACATACCTACAAACTTTTTGAGTATAGAATAAATCTCTTCTCTCTTCTCTACTATTCCATCATTCCCTTATGCTGCCAACAACTTTTGCTATTTGATAGCAGATTTTTTTTTTGTAGTAATCGGTACGACTTTTTCCGCTGTCTTTAAAAACGATGGATGGAATTCACAAATGTCAATGCATGGAAGCCCGATAAGCTTTGATATGAAAAAGGTCCTAGTTCTATATATAACACATTTCACGAAAAATATGAGTTATTGATTCAAGAATGATACAAGGGGTCTTGAGTGATTGAGCGCAAGATCCGATACGTAATATTATTTTGAATGAATGAAACTTTTTCTTCTAGAAGATGTAATTGATGATGAAGAGTCGGATAATTATGAAGAAAAAAATAATGACCAGTAGGATGATGATGAAAAATATAAGTTTTAAAACTCATGTAGATGTCATCATAATTAATAGAGTATATATTTTGTGATGATCATTTACTTGTACAAAATACAAAAAAGAATTGTGAAATCGACAAAATTCACATATCGAGATTTTGTTGTCAGTATGTGCGTAAATTTTGTATTTAAGACTGATATAAGATCTTGATGTGCACCTCGCATTATGGTTGCAATCGTTTGTAATGAAAGTGCACTTTATTTGAAACTTCTCTTGAATTTTCTGCATAAATCCAGAATAATCAGCTGTAGGATACTGAAATTCAGTATTCAAAATTTCTGTAGCATCTAAATCAGAGAAAAGGAAGACGAAATAACAGAAGACGATAAGGATTCTGGAGAGGCATTCAGAACAAGCAAGAAAATTATAAGATCCCCAGAGCAAAGAATAGCAGAGAGAGAAAGGAAGATAGGTGAGAGTAATGATAGGGAATCAAGAGGTAAAGACAAAAGATATATCGGAGAAGTAAATAACATGAAAGAGATAAGGAGAATGATGGAAAAACTTTCGAAGGGATTAATGAGAGGAATGGCGAAAAACACAGTCGAAATAAAAGAGGAGATCAAATGAAAAATTGGGGAGAAAAATGGGAGAAGGAGAGAATCCAGCTGTTGGGAAGAATAGAAACTTTAGAAAACAGAGCAGAAAAGGAAGAGGGAGTCAAATTAAAGAAATACTCGTAGACAAACATAAGGAAATAGAACAAGTGGAAAACTTCATAGCGAAGGAATTACAGGCCCAGGCAAAAATTATAAAGGCATATAAAATAGCCAAAGATTAACAACCAGAATTAATCCATGCAGAAGTAGAGTCGTAGCCCAAAAAACAGGAAATAATGAGAGTTAAAAATAAGCTAAGAAAAAGCCAAATATACATAGACAATGACCTGACAGTGGAAGAATGGAGAATTCAGAAGGAGTTTAGGGACATGGGCAAGAAGGAAAGACTAAAAGGAAATAGAATTGAGATTGGATATCAAAAAATCACAATAAATTGCGAAGAACATACATGGGACACAAAAGATCAAGGGATAACGAAAGCAAAAAACGATGGGAGGGGGCAATTGCCCCAACAGAAGGAAACAAGGAAATATTGATGACAACGAAAGCAAAGTACCAGGCAAATGAGAAACCAAAATATGATAAAACTGATAAAAACATATCAATGAAGAAAGACAGCAAGAATAGAAGAACAAAATGTAAAGAAGAACGTAATAAAGAATGCATAGGGGTAATAGCAACCTGGAATGTAAAGAGCATAAGTAACAGAGAAGTGGAATTAACAGAAGAATTAAAAAAAGAGAAAGATTACATAGGAATGACAGAAGTGAAAAGGAGAGAAAAAGGATGCAAAAAGCTAACCAATGGAAACTGGATGTTTTGGTCGGGAGTAAAAATGGAGGCAAATGCTCAAGCAATAGTAGCATCTATAATAAAAAAGGAATTAATGAAATGTATAGAGAAAGAGAACTATATAAACGAAAGAATACTAACAATAGAAATGAAGGCAGAGACGCACAATGGAAAATACACGATAATAATAGCTTATGAGCCGAATGAGGACGCAAAAAAAGAGGAGAAGGACTCCTTCTTTAACGAACCACAAGTACAAGTGGATAAAAGCAATAAAAACGTTATAATAATGAGGGATCTAAGTGGCAGAGTAGGGAACAAAAACAACGGTATAGAATGGTGCTTAGGTAAAAATGGAGAAAACAGAAAGAACACAAACGGAGAAAGATTAATCGAATTATGTACAGAAAACGAACTAATAATAGGAAATACACACTTTGCGCACAAAGAAATACATAAACTAACAAGAGAAGTGACAAATAGAAAAAAAATCAATAATTGACTATTTCCCAGTTAGCAAAGAAAGCTGGGCGAACATAAGAGACATAAGGGTGAGAAGAGGAGCAGAAATAGAGAGCGACCATTACCTAGTCACACTGACCTTTAAAGACAAGAAAATCAGAGAACCAGAGCAAAAGAAAAGAAAGGCATCAAACAAAAAAATAAGATGTTACTAACTGCAAGATGCAGACACAAAGCTAAAATACCAAGAAAAGCTAAACTAGAGTCTGAGAGGAACATGTTAACAAGAGGAAATAGAAGAAATGTGGAAAACTTTTGAACAGAACATCATAACAGCGGCAGAAGAGTGCTGCGAAACAACAAAAATCACGAACTAAGAGATAAAACAAACGCTTTGGTGGAATGGAAAAGTGAAATATGCAATTAGGAGGAAGAAAGAGAAATGGAAGAGATACATAAATACGACGAGCGAAAAGAATTATGAGAGCAATAAAGCTGAAAGAAAAAAGGCACAGATTGCCGTACGGGAGGCAAAAAAGAACTCATGGCCAGAATTTGGCGAACTAATGGAAACAGCATATAAGGACCATCAAAAGCTATTCTTTGGGATAGTAAAGAAAACAAGAAAGAGAAAGACACAAATGTTGCATAATATTGCAATCAAGATTGAAAAAAAAAATAGACTTTTCTGATTCTAATTCTGTATATTTCATTTTTATTTTTGACGTTTCGACTTTCTAACCGAAAGTCTTCTCCAGAAAAAATGAAACAAAAATGAACAAGGCAAGAAGATATCTAGATAATTGAAAATTAAAACTGAAAGTATACAGATAACTAGATGTGGAAACGTGGATTCCACATTTAGTGCAAAAAGAACGAAATTCCTTTGGAATTTAACCAAAGTCTGTGGGAAAACCACGTGAAAACCTCAACAAAGGAATCAACGATAAGAGTCTTGACAATTATTATAGAGAAAAAAAAAATTTTCAATTGAAATAACACATGAGGATGATGTCCCGTTTCTGATACGCACACAGTTCCAAGGTCCAAACATGTCATAAAAATTTTTTGAACAGAAAAACTGGAATTTAATAATCTACATCTACATGAATATAACAAAAACAAGTGTCAAGACAAATATTTCACAAATCAGGTATAACTATCACAAATGAATGAAATAATATGAGTCTTGACAATTATTATAGTCAAAAATTAATGAATTATTATAACATACAAGGACGATGTTTCGTTCTTGTGGACGCACACAGTTTTAAAGTCCAAACATGTCATAAAATTTTTTTGTTTACAAACTTAGTTCCAATTATATACATGAACGTGATAAAAATAATAATCAAGACAAATATTTTACAAATTATGTATCTCTATTATTGATTATTGGAAGCCAAACATTTGCCAACTCAGAACCATCAGTATGGTTGAAATTATTCGGTTCTTTAATTATTTCAATCGCATCCTCGACCAATCTACCATGAATGGATGAGCATCTTGCAGTCACTCTTGTTTCTTCGAACTTGATGTCGTGCAAAAACTCAATGGCATGATCAGCAATCGATGACTTATCTGGGTGATTGAGTCTTATGCATCTCCTATGTTCAGCAATGCGAGTATTCACAGTTCGGCCTGTCTGTTCAACGTAGACTTTCCCACAAGTACAGGAAGATTGTAAAGAGATCATGTCCTTGACAGGTCTCAAAAACTGCTTGATTCTCGTGACAGGAGCGAAGGAAATTTTCAAATTATGTCGAGACAAGATCCTTACGATCTTCTCTGAAACATCAGTGACATAGAGTAAAGAAACATAATTTATACTCACGCCATTATCCTCAACGGTAGCATTGTTAGATTTTGGTCGAAGTGCTTCCCTAATGGGATGATGAGAAAAACCATTTTTCTGGAAAATTACGTCTAGATTATCAATCTCTCCATCAAGTTTATCAGGGTGACAGATATCATTAGCCCTTTGGAAAAGATATTTGCTTGTTCCATACCTCTGTGCAGAATGGTGATGTGATTCTGCATGAATATATTGGTTTGTGTGTTTTGACTTTCTATAAACAGTGTGTAGTAGTCTACCATCATTGGTTCGCTCTAGATTCACATCAAGAAAAGGCAATGAGCCATTACGTTCTAGCTCCGATGTGAATTTGATGTTTTCGTGAACATTATTTAAATGATTCAAAAAATTGTTCAAATTGTCATGACCATGAGGCAAGATTGCAAAAACATCATCCACGTAACGTAACTATAAGGATGGTTTGTAGGTTCTAGTTTCTAATGCTTTCTCTTCAAAAAATTCCATATAGTAATTTGCAATTGATGGAGAAATTGGATTACCCATTGCTACACCATCAATTTGTTTGTAATAATCATTATTGAAAATGAAGAAGCTAGAAGTCAAACAATGTTGGAATAATTCAATAATACTTGGAGGATAATTCCGTTCCAAAAGCCTTGAGGTGCCTTTAATTGGAACTTTTGTGAATAAAGAAGAAACATCGAAACTAACAAGGATGTCATTATTATTTAGCTGTACGTTACTAATTACTTCAATAAAATGTTTCGAGTTTTTAACGTACGAAGAAGAATTATTGATTAATGGTCTCAATAAACTGTCAAGATATTTGGATAATAGATAAGAAGTTGAGTTAATGCAATTAACTATTAGTGTAAGAGAAACCCCTTGCTCATGGATTTTAGGTAAACCATAAAATCTAGGTACATATGGATCGCTAGGAGTTAAATATTTAACAACATCCTTATCCAAAGAAGATTCTTCAAGAAGTTTAGTTGTTTGATACTTGACCGAACTTAAAGGATTCCTGCTGACTTTTTCATAAGCTGCATCATGAAGCAAGTCTTCAGCCTTGCTGATATAGTCGTCTTTATTAAGAATGACAGTAGCTTTTCCTTCATCGGCTGGTAAGATAACAAGATCTTCATTACGACGTAAATCTTGCAATGCTTTGAATTCATCTTTAGTCAAATTCGGTTTAGGTGGCTTTGCATTTTTCAATATTCTGACTGTTTCAAGCCTGACATCTGAAGCTTCATTTTCTGGTAATTTTTTGACAGCTGTCTCAACCACCGTTATAATCTCTTCAATCGGGACTCGACGAGGAGCAGCAGCAAAGTTAAGACCTTTAGACAAAACAGAAACAGCAGAATCCGAAAGCTGGGAAGAGCTTAAATTGACTACTAGTTTTTTAGCATCATGTGCAAAAGTATCCTGAATAGGATGTTGTTCATTATTTAGTCTTAAAAATTCATCTTTCTGGGAATTAGTCAACAAAGCCGTACGTTTCTCAATTTTATAAATAATATTGTTTTGTAATTCAAGCCAGTGCTCATTTTTTAACGTAATCCTCAAAAATAGATGTAGATCTAGTAAAAAGCTATCCAGTTGATTAATAGTTTCACGAATATTACCAATACGCTCACGCAGTAACAAAAAACCAGTAAAATATATTTTGCACGTGATGTTTTCATATGAGAAACGAGTCTAGTGCAATTGGGTAAAACATCAGAATCTCTACAACGTTTTAGAAATGCTAAATCACATAATCTACTTGCCTTTTTTATTGATGTTCTTTCAAAAATCTTGATCTTTCCCAATATTTGCTCACCATAGAGTATTTTTAATGATCTATACATGCTTTCAGAATTATATTATGAAAATTAGACTTCTTTGATATCAATTCTGTATATTTAACTTTTATTTTTGACATTTCGACTCTCTAACTGGAAGTCTTCTTCAGAAAAAAAGATACAAAAATAAACAAGGAATCTGGATTTTTGTTACTGCGTGAGCGTATTGGTGACATTCGTAAAACTATTAATCAACTGGATAGCTTTTTACTAGATCTACATCTATTTTTGAGCAATACGTTGGAAAATGAGCACTGGCTTGAATTACAAAGCAATATTATATATAAAATTGAGAAACGTACGGCTTTGTTGACTAATTCCCAGAAAGATAAATTTTTAAAACTGAATAATGAACATCATCCTATTCAGGATACTTTTGCACATGATGCTAAGAAGCTAGTAGTCAATTTATTTAGGAAATGCTAAGTTAGCTATGTTAGAAAAAAAGTAAAGTAGGAAAAATGATTGATATAAATAAGAAGGAGTTATGTCAAGTGTATCAAAAGAAAGAGTTTAAATAAAAGAATTTAAACTAAATATCTTGCTAATCTATTAATTACTAAAGGTTATGGGCCCAGAACTTAGATCTGGGTAGTGTTGAAGGATAAGGAAAGATAAAAAAAAAATGGATAGTAACAGTCAAGGAATTTCAAATCTGTCTAAGTTCAATGAAGAGAACTACCAGCAATGGAGATTTTTAATCAAATGTGCTTCACAAGCAAAGGGCGTTTTGGAAATAACTACGGGAAGTAGTTTGAAGCCCAATATTGGAGCTGAGAAATGGATGAAAGAAGATGGTATCGCAGAATTTGTCGTTGCGAGTGCGTTAGATTTGAAATTAATTTCTATAATCGAAAACTGTACAACTCCGCATGATATTTTGAGCAAACTTGACAATGTGTATGGTCAGAAGAGCGAAATAAATAAGATGTTAGTGCATGAAGAATTTTATTCACTTGAGAAAATGGAATCAGATTCAGTGGCACAACATATAGCAAAGATAGAGAATCTGGTTCAACGTATTAGAGATGCTGGAGATGATATAAGTGATGCAGCAGTTATGACGAAAATATTGTCAACTTTTCCAGCTGGTTACAAAAATGTGAGACAAGCTTGGTTATCAGTCGAAGATACTAAAAGAACGATATCAAACTTAACAGCTCGTTTGATTGATGAAGAGAAAATCCAGCATACTGAAGACTGCGAGAATTCTGATATGAATGTGCTATACTCTAAGAAAAAGTTTGAAAGGAAAGATTCAGTTCATCAAAGAAATATTAAAAACGTGATTTGCTATCTTTGTCAGAGTAGAGGACATTTTGCAAGAAATTGTAATGGGCTGAAGAAGGAAAAATGTCAAGAAACAACATATGAGAAACAAGTTTCAACAAGCGAAATGGAAACGAACAACCTCGTAGAGAAAAGTATAAGACCGCATTTTTAACATCAAATATGGATAAATTTGATTGTAATGATTGCTGGATAATTGATAGTGGCGCTTCTCAACATATGACTTATAGAAAAGATTTCCTATGAATATAGATAAAAGTATTTTGTATAAAATGTTATTAAGAACAATAGTTGTAGAAGAAGCAAACGTTACTGAAGTAGAAGAAAGTTTCCTTCACAGAGGTATGGAACAATTAAATGCCTTTTCCAAAGGGCTAATGATATCTGTCACCCAGATAAACTTGATGAAGAGATTAATAATCTAGGAGTAATTTTCCAGAAGAATGGTTTTTCTAATCATTTCATTAGGAAAGCACTTCGACCAAAATCTAACAATGCTACCGTTGCGGATAATGGCGTGAGTATAAATTATGTTTCTTCACCCTATGTCACTGATGTTTCAGGGAAGATCGGAAGGATCTTGTCTCGACATAATTTCAAAGTTTCCTTCGCTCCTGTCACGAAAATCAAGCAGTTTTTGAGACCTTCCAAGAACATGATCCCTTTACAATCTTCGGGTATTTATGAGATCCCCTGTACCTATGGGAAAGTCTACGTTGGACAGACAGGCCGCACTGTGAATACTCGCATTGCTGAACATAGGAGATGCATAAGACTTTTTGTGGCATGAAAGGCTCAGCCATTGTAATGTAAATTATATTAAGAGGATGGTTTTGGAAGAGCTTGTACCAGATGTAAAAATTACAGGAAGTGATAATTTCTTTTGTGAAGCTTGTGTTTGTGGAAAGCTGGCAAGAAAACCTTTTGTTCTATCTAAAAGGAAGAACATGACACTTGGTGAACTCATTTACAGCGATGTATGAGGTCCAATGTCAGTAGAATCTGTTAGTGAAAAGAGATATGCACTTATGTTTAAAGATGCCGCTACAAGTTACAGAGTTGTATATTCCATAAAGTACAAAAATGAAGTTCTGAAATATTTGAAAATTTACAATACAATTTGGTTTAACAAATTTGGAAGGAATATGAGCATTTTTCATACAGATAATGGAAGCGAGTCTGTAAATGAAGGAGTTCAAAAATTTTTAAATGATATCGGTGCAGAACATGAGACTACGGCTCGTTATACACCACAACAAAATATGAGAGTGGAAAGAGAATTTCGTACTACTGTCGAATGTGCTAGAACTATGATGATTGAATCAGGATTGCCGACGTACATTTGGGCTGGAGCGATGAATTGTGCGGTTTATTTGTTAAATAGAACTCCCAACAAGTAGATGGACGTAACACCTTTTGAAGCTTGGACAGGACAAAAACCGATGTTGAGTCATGTTTGTATGTTTGGTTCAACAGCATATGTTTATAGACCGGAACAAAATCGAAGAAAATTTGACTGAAAAAGTCAAAAAATGGTATTGGTGGGCTATGAAATAAGTAATAAGTATCGACTTTTTGATTTACAAACAAACAAATTAAGAATATCACGAGATGTGATATTTGATGAAAGCGGAACGGGAGAAGGCACTAAAATTCAGCGAGAAGGTAAATTAACTTTGGATTTATCGAGAGATTATCACGATGAAGGAAGAAATGAGTCACAAGATGAGAAGCAAATTCAAGATGAAGACGACGAGTTATTTAATAAGGACGAGGGAGTGAATAATGAGACTACACAAGATAATAAAGTCGCAGAAAACGAAGAGAAAAATTCTTGCACGACTAGAGGACGGCAGGTGAGAAAGCCATCATATTTGAAAGACTACGAACTAATATATCGAGTTTTTTTGAGTGACCAAGAAATAATAAAAAGTGAAGAAAAATAAAAATGGACGGTAGCAATGAACGAAGAACTGCAGTCTTTAAAAGATAACGATACTTGGATAGAAGTAAAATGACCAAATAATTGTCGAACGATAGAAACTAAATGGGTATTTGTGAAAAAAGGAAATGATAATCACAAAGCGAGGCTTGTAGCAAAAGGATTTCAACAAGAAGAAAAATTTGATTTTTCTGAAATTTACTCTCCTGCAGCAATATTGCCTTCTGTACGAGCTTTACTGGCAGTTGAAAATCAGAGAGAATCACCAGTATGGCAGAAAGATGTACAATGTGCCTTTCTACACGGAGATATTAGTGAAACTGTCTATTTGGAGAGACCAGAAGAAATGGTAGGAGGAGAAGAAGATAATGTCTTTTTACTTAAAAAATCTTTATATGATCTAAGGGAATCCCCTCGATATTGGAATGATAAATTTACTGAAGTAATATTAGATTATGTTTGTAGAAGATCAGAGAATGATTACTGTCTCTATTTTAGAAATAAAGATAAAGGATATTCTACTAGTTTTACTTTTTGTTGATGATTTACTCATAGTTGGATCGAATTCGGAAGAGGTGGAAGAATTAAAAGAAAAGTTGAATGAGAAATTCAGAATGGAAGATTTGGGAAGAGTTTCAAAATATCTTGGTTTAAATATAGAACATGAAGTCGTAAGTGGAATTTTAACAATTGATCAGACTGAGTATTTGAAATCAGTACTTAAGAAATATGGGATGGATGATTGCAAACCAATTTCAAGCCCCATGGATGTCAGTAAAGAAGAGTTTGGGAATAAAACTTAAGACCAAAATTTACAAACCGTATGCAGACAAGTAATAGGAAACTTGATGTATGCCGTAATGGGAAGTAGACCAGACTTAGCTTTTTCTGTATCGTTTCTTGCACGATATCAAGACAAAGAAGGATATAAGCTATGGAAAGCAATTAAAAGAGTATTACGATACATTAAAGGAACGATATATTTAAAACTGATTTTCAAGAGCGATCAACAACAAATTTTGAAAGGCTATGCAGATGCAGACTGGGGAGGAGACTCAGTTGATCGACGAAGTACTATGGGTTTTATTTTTCAGATATACGGGTGTTGTGTTTCATGGTCTTCTAGAAAACAAAATTTGCTTGCGTTATCGTCAACTGAGGCTAAGTATGTTTCTCTTAGTTATGCTGCTAGTGAAGCGATCTGACTACGAAATTTGTTAGGAGACTTAGGGGTAGCCACAGCTACAAAGATACCGGTACTTATAATGAAGTATAATCAATCTGCGATTAAGATGGCGAAAAGTCCTGAACACCATAAAAGAATGAAGCACATCGATCTTCGACATCATTTTATAAGAGAAAAAGTGAATGATGAAACAATTAAAATTGAGTACGTTGGAAGTGATGAGCAGCTTGCTGATTTATTAACAAAGCTCTCATCGAAGTTCAGCTTAGAGAGATTGAGAGAAATAGACAATCTTCTAGAAATCAAATTCACATTAGAAAAAGGAACAGAAAGAATCTGACGTCAACATCACGTGACTCACTTGTACATCATTGGATATATACACAAATTCATGCAATGAAGATTTTTTTGTCACTTTAGATCATAATTCATATAATTTTAATAATATTTCGACATGAAAAATGTCAAGCAGAATCAAAAGATTGACAAAAGATTATCATTTCAATTGGATTGATTGTCCCATACAACAGATTCTATAGGTCTGTTGTACATATAAACTGAGCTTATGGCTTAGCCGATTGATACAGAAATAGTAGATAACTATTTTGATGCTACAAGCTCAAACACTGAATTTCAATATTCTATAGCTGATCATTCTTCATTTATGCAAAAAATTAAAAGAAAGTTTCTAGTAAAGTGCACCTCTGGCTTGACCAATTCATAGAAAAATAACAGGTAACCATTCTGATACAACATCAAGCTCAAATACTGAATCTCAGGGTCCAACGGATGATCATTCTGGATGTATTAGAAATATTCGAAAGTAGTCTCAGGTAGAGTGCATTTCCGATACAGACGATTGGAACCAAAATGCAAGGTGCACAGCTAAACCCTATACCAGTCTCAAATACAAAATTTCAATATTATACGCTATACCAGTTTTGAGATTTGCGAGTTACGAACGCACGCACGAACGAACATACGTACCGACATCAAGCTAAAAATTGTCAAAATGGATTCAGGGATGCTCAAAACAAATATTTCCATCATAATCCCAATAAGTGAATATTGTCGGTTTCACAATACTTACTTGTACTTTACAAGTAAATAGAAACACTTGATTCTCCGGATTTAATACTCACACATTCACAACAAAGAATAGAGTTTGATATATACAGAAAACCTACAACAACAGGTATGATTATCTCACAAAATTCATTTTTATATTCAAAAAATTAAAGAGAGTGCATTCAGATCTATGTTTCACAGACTTTCGACCACACCACTGTCACTACACAGTTTTAACTCAGAATTCAACACAATCAAAATCATAGGATTGAATAATCAATACACAATTGAATACATACACAAAGTATATATCAATGTTAAAGGAAATATTGTCACTCAGAAAATATACAAACACATCAAAATTGGAACAAATTATATCTCGGTCCCATATAATCCACATCCACGCAACAGATTAAATCGTACATCACAAGAGCATAACATTCAAATCACATCAAAGTAACACCCAACACTAGCAAATATCCTCAATAAGTATGAAACAAAAACACTTCTTACAGAACACAGCGGTATGTGTGAAATTGACTGAAACGATTGCTATTGTGCATATATAGAAATGACATCAGGAAAATTCAAAACAAGATATACAGAACACATTAAAGGTTATCCTTCTTTAGCATCCAGGTCCCATTTATTAGCAGAAAATCGTACATCCACCATAGAAAGTACTTCCATCCTTCATAAAAAAGATGATTATAAAAAATTGATTATTATCTTAGAAAAATTAGATTTATTGAAATATTTGGAACAAAAAAGTTGATTCCTATTGAATGAACAGACTACTTCTTCAGAAAATCATATATTCAAATCTTTACCGCTATTCAAATCACGACATTCACCTCACATCATATGACTTCCGAAATGTCTTACAGTGTATAACATTCTCTTGACTGAGACAGCACATATTTTCATGTGCTCATTTTTAACATAAATTTGAGTCAAAATTTCAACAACATGATGCCTTCAGATACTTCTACATTTATGTCTTGACGGTGTGTACCTCATCATGATATTTAAGTGTGTGTATGCAACTTTTCCAATTCTCGAATACAAATCCTAACGTAGTTTTCTGATTTTCTAATTCCTTCAAAGATATTCCAATGTTTCCTGATCTCTCTCTCGATATGTTCAATTATACAAATATAAATTATTATTTGAGCTAACTCTAAGCTAAATTTCAAATTATTCATGTATTTTCAGAAACACTTAATTCTCAAACTGTTGAACTATGAATATTAATATATCTTTCTAGCTGGGCCTGATTATAGAAACATTTCGAAATCGATAGTGTAACATTTGGCTCTATAGCAGCGGTCGCACCGATGTTTCTCGATTACTAAGTGTTAATACTTACCTGCGGTCCACTGCTTGGGCTGATAAGTTGATCACGTATAGGTAGACACTTTTCCCAAAATACCAACGGCTGAGTTCAAAAATAAAACGTATAATCGATACAGACAAATTAAAATACAATACAAGTTGAATCTGAATGCTTTGACTACAACTAGTGCTTGAACCACGGTCGAACTGAGAATGAAAAACCACCACCAGGATCATCCTCAGTTTAGCTAGGTGAACAAACGAGTAGCTGAGTCGGCAATAACACTCGATATACTTATCCTGTCTCACATGAACTGCGAGTTCCTACGTGGCTACCAACAAAGAATAACTTGACAAAATTATCGATTTGTCACATTGCCCTCCCCTTAAAACTTAATCATATCCTTCAAGGTAGAATTAAGTTACTTGCTTGTACTCAATCGCGTACCACGCTACGTATTCCTGGATATTAACAAAATTTGAGGGGCTTTGATCAGACTGGAAGCACTGGCTGGCGTAACAGTTGAACGGAAGTTGATGATCCCAAGACAGAAAGATCTACTGAAGCTGAATCGGCACAAATTGCACCTGTATCGAGGCCTTCGGATTCGTAGTATGTTGACGAACGTAGGGCACTTCGAGGGTGAGCAGTTGGTTTCTCAGTGGGATCTGGTGGTGATAGCACAAGATAGGCTAAAAGCAAACGATTGAACCGAGCATGCCATATGCTGGCTAAAAAAATTGAGCGCCCGTATGTTTGATGCCTGGTTGCTCGTTTTATTGTCCAATAATCTATTGCTACACTCGCAAAGTAGGCAGGTATAGACCATATAGTGTATATGGCTGCAATAACAGATAATACGTTTCATTTTGTTCATAATACGTTACCTATTTTGGATAAGAAACCCCAAATCTCCTCCGCTGCATCTCTTGCTAGTGCTGAAAACTCTTCACGGCTGAACATGTTGGGCAGATGATAACCCTAAGCGTCTACAGTCACTCCCGCAGCTCTTTGCGTCATCAAGTTGATTACTGCTCCCCTCACGTGTCGGCGTTGGAATAAATACTCCTGGAGCTCAGCGGCGAAATTTCTATCAATGGAAGATTTCCCAATTCTTCGTTAGTACTTAGCTCTACTGGCGAAGGGTTGGCAAACCGCGATTCTGGTGCTAATCCTACTCACTTGTCTTAGGTGAAACATGGCTTGCAGCCTGCCGTCACAGTTTACCTGTGTACCATGATCTTGCAAAATTTGAGTTACCGGCGGATTCAGTCTGGTAGCTGATTGGTAGCCCTTGATAACAGTACTCTGACTCAAGATAAGCGATGATTTTCGGGTGACATTTGGCTACATATAATACTTCTCCAACTACCATTTTCGTGTGTCCTGCTGCTTCTCTCACCAAATCGCTGATAATATCTGATGATTCATGAGCTAGCAGTAAACGGTTTCTCAGAGCCTGCCCCCTCAATTCACAACGTTTGGAGATTGAATCAGAAATCAATTCACGTGTCTGCTGTCTCACTGCTATTTTCAGAAATAACAGTTTGGATAATAATTGAGCCCTCATGTTAGTATTTTGACTTATTCTCCTCGATTTCTGGTGATAAAAACACATTGAGGTCTCAAAGATTTCCATGAGCCAGTTATATGCCGTTGGAGAGTGAGTAGTCGTAGAATTCAACACTAGCAAGATTGCGGGGCCTTCATAGAGCACATCGATTCCAGTTGCCGAACAACGATCACGTGAGTCAATTTCCCAGATTGTTTCTCTTTGTAGTTCATCAAAATAGTATTTTCCCTAACATGAGCATGAAGTACTTGAGTGGAGAATCATGGAATTTGACTTCACATTCGCAATTGTGATGTTATCACTCAATTTGACTCAAATCGCTGCGCTGACAGTGACATCATTGTAGCTTATACCATTATACGTGTATTATACTCCAGTACATTGTCCATTTGCATAAAGTTGTCCCGCTAGAGTGGCGGAGAGATGTACAGTTTTGCAACAACTCCTACCCCAATACCTTGTAAATCAAGACGTCCAAAACGATGAGCGTGAGCCATACCGCCTGCTACTACAGATGCGTGCGAATGCATACCACAATGCATTATACTTTGTTGTACGGTAACAAGGCATAAATACACGTGCACTTTGCTTTATCTTCTCTTTTGAATGCACTGAATTTTTTTCAACTCTTTCCAGTTGCATATCTTTGGACGGGACAGGTTTAGACAGATAGTAATGAGACTTGTTTGATTTCGGAGGCCGGATCTGTACAATCGTAGACGATTATCTCCAAGGACCAACCAAAAACAAAACTAAGTACATTATAGAACTTACCGCTAATTTAGAATAATATCTCATATATGGCGGCTATAAACCTAAAGTAGCTCGGATACACGCCCTCTACTTCAAGTGTTATAACGCTGTTCCACTGAAGGTGAATCATCTGGAGGACTGTCAGCTAGTTGATGCTCTAGATGGCTCAGACCCAAAGTAAACGTGTCGTCAATGGTTGGCCTGGATGTAGTGTGATTTGACCTAGAGGTTCTTCCTCTAGAAATCAAATCTTAAACCAAAAATTCATCATTGATTGTTCCGTCATCAGATAACAGAACCATGGGTGATGTTAACGGCGGTGGAATAGGCCCGGGACTTGCAGCTTCACTTTCAATCAATATGTTCTCGTCTTGATTCTCTCTGTTTAGGATGTTTCCTAATCAAAGATTCTCATGTTGGCACGACAGACACAGTCTTAGACGTTGACCATGAACTTTCGAAATTCTCCTGCCGTGTATTCAGTGTATCGTTGCCATTACACCTCTCAATTCCGAAATACGATACGGCCCTAGCCATGGTTTACTAAGCTTCTTATTCGAACTGGATTTTATCACCGGTGAATGTAAATATACTCGATTGCGCACTTCAAAACCTGATTTTATTGGAAATTCTGTGAACACGATCAGTTACACGACTTTGATGTTCGCGCACTTGCTGGTGTGCAATTTTCATTCGTTGCGCTAACTTAGCTGCAAAATTTGGATCTGTGTCATATTGCGGCTTGAGAGGTTGAAAAATGGCGTTAAATGGGCTATCCCCATGTGAATGTGTCATAAGCTGATACCGTATATGGCAACCATTCATCCCAGCCTCGTTGGTTGGATGTTATGTGATATGTGTGCACTCTAGAATACCATCTGTCTGAGATCGGTACGCTGTCGTAGGTAACCTTCCAATTTATAAAAACTTGCAAACTTCCTCCATTATTTTTGCTAAAAAGAGTGTACCTGAATCGGTAAGGAGTTGACGGGGTGTTCCATGTCTCAGTATGATAACTTCAACAAAATATTCAGCCACCGTCTCTGGGCCCCTCTTCTATAACTTTTATCACAGATGATACGCAAACAGAGTGATATATTTTGGGCTGCCGTATTGCGGTGCTTTCGCCGAACTATGCTATGTGACGTCATACTTAGTGAGATAAATATCACCTCGTATCACCCAGCAAAGAGATAGTGATGTTTTGACGTCTGAGGTTATGGTGTTCCATATTTTATTTCGGAATGGATTTGATTCTTGTTTGTGAGCTAAAGTACACAAAATTTTTGTGCATTAACACATCATGAGATGAAAATTCATGATAATTCAAAACAAATATCAATTTGGAATCTTATTCACGTTAAGAATGCAGTAGGTCAAATTTTGATACTTGTAGTATTCAATATCACGTAGCCATATTTCAATTATCATTAATAAATGCTGGAAAATATGAATAATTATTATATCTGATGAATTTCCAAACTATAGTGTGCCGACATGGATGAATATAATAATAATAATAATAATAATATGTTTTATTGACTTAGGTCAACGGCGAGGTTCAGCCATAGGCTGCTCTTCTACCTAACCGTTATACAATATAATTAATACAAATTGAAAAAGCCAGCAAGCGATAAACAATATAAGATAAATCAATTGTTGTTAGAAACTAATATCATTAACAAATAAACAATATAAAAAAATAAAAGATTAAATTGTTGTTGATGACTAATTAGATCTAAATCGACAATTGTTACAGAGATGAAAAATATGTATATAATAACTAATTAATATATTAAAATTATTTATTCTATCAACTTGATATTCAGTACAGATTCTAAATGCGAAGGAACAGCATTGTAAAGCGTTGGAGCCAAATACGAAAAGGAACATTTAAATTTAGTTTTTTTAAAAATTGGTACATCATATAAGTCTTTTCCACGTAATGTATAATAACAATTTTTATTCACCAATTTCTCGTGCAGGTAGGAGGGAATGCCAGTTAATCTAACTTTATGAATGAAGCAGATATACGTTTTTGTCAAATATTCTTCTACGGTGTCCATCTTTGCTAATAAACGGTATTGGGATATGTGATCATATTTACGAACACCATAAACGTAACGTAGGCAAGTATTCTGAAGCAGAGTAATTCTTTGTTTGTCCGATTGCGTAAGATTTGGCAGATAAACACAGGCACAATAGTATAACAAAGGTAAAATTAATAAGTTGACTAAACGCAATTTCACTTGGGATGATGAGTCCCTAAATTGGTATAAATGCCGTAATTTTAACTTGGCAATTGTTAATTTTTTTGTTAAGTGTCCTCTAAAATTGAGATTTTCGTCAATTTCTAATCCTAGGCTTTTTATAGAACAGCTACGTCTCAGTATAACACCATCCAAAATCACATTAGGCGTATCATTGCAACCAAAAATGATGAGAGATGACTTTTCTGCATTTAGTTTGAGACCATTGTCTTTTATCCATTCTGAGAGTGCCTTCAGATCATTATTTATAAGTTTAAATTTTTCCTCGATATCGACAGGACTAAATGAAGCTAAGACATGCGTATCATCGGCATAAGAGTGAGCTGAGCAATATTGTAAAACAGATGGCATGTCCGCAATATAAATTAGGAAAAGCAATGGGCCTAAAATTGAACCTTGTGGGACCCCACACATTAAAGGAAATGAAGATGACTGAGAAGATTTTGACTCAGATGACATAGTAACATAAAACGATCTATTGGTTAAATAACTTTTGCACCACTCTATAGCACTCGGAGAAAAATTATAAAATCTGAGTTTTGCGAGAAGCAGATTATGATCCACCATATCAAAAGCCTTCGTAAAGTCGATTTGAATGAGCACAGATAAATTTGATTTATCTAGATTAGAGATGATTGTATCCAAAATGTTTATGAGGCTGGATTGAGTGCTGTAACCGCGCCTAAAACCAGACTGTGTGCCTGGTAGAATATTATTACCTGACAAATAGCTCATTATCTGATCATTGCATATTCTTTCCAAAATTTTAGAGAATGTTGGAAGGATACTAATTGGGCGCAAATCGTTGAAGGTTGCAGAATTATTTTTTCTAGCAATGGGTTTAATAATAGCCACTTTCCAAATATCCGGAACAACTCCTTCCAATAAGCTCGTGTTTATGATGTTAGTATTATGATCACCTATCACAGAAAATATGATTTGAATCATTTTTAAAGAAATGCCATCCTCTCCTACAGCGTCAGATTTCAATCTGAACAAAATATCCTCAATAATATTTTTATCAACAAGTTTAAAATTGAAGCGATTCGCACCCGCATTAGAATAAGAATTATTATTATAGTATGTCACAGTATTACCATTTGTAATAGTTGTTCCAATTTTGTCTACTAAATACTGTCCGAAAGCTTCTGAGTCGTACAAGGAGGGTGAAATCAAATTTTCTGGATCATTTTTAATTCCAGCACCCTTTAAATTTTTCCAGAGTTGACTAGAATTTTTGAGATTTCTATTGATATCATTTTCAAAATAAGCTTGTTTATCTCTACGTAAAGCAGAAGTAGTGAGGATTCGCAATTGTTTATAGTAAGCAAGTTTAGCTTCTGTTTTATATTTTCTATATTCAATATGTGCCTTGTCTCTTTTCTTTTGCATGATTTTAATAACTGGGGTTATCCAAGGACTATATTTCTTGTATACTTCGATAGTTTTAATAGGTGCATGTATATTGAATAACGGAAGAAATTTTGTCACTTAAATAAGCTACTTTATCATCAATTTTTTCAAAATAAAATATCTTATCCCAATCTATTAACTCACTATCTGCTATGAAATTATCATAATCGAGATCTCTAAAATCTCTATAAGTTAGTACATTTGGAGAAACAGCTGAATTTGGTAAATTGAGAGTACAAAAGACACTACTATGGTCCGAAAAGTCATTAGTCAGGACACCAGAATCTGTGCATAAAGATATGCTATCAGTCAATATCACATCCAGTAAAGATTTACTTGTTGGTCTAGTGTACTGATCTATTAACTGGCTCATATCGTTAGAAAAAACTAAATCTGTGAAAAATTTGCTACGTGTGTCGTTAACAAGAAGATTGATATTGATATCACCTGCGCAAAACAAATGATCCGACTGCGGAATGAACTCGGTAAAGATATTGTTTAAGATCTCTAGTTCTTTATAGTACTCTAATTTAGGATTGTATACAACACCAAAAATATTTTTCTTATTATTAATGAGACATTGTATCCACAAATGTTCTAAGTTATCAGTTCTTGCGAAATCTGTGTTCAAGATTTTGAACGATATACTATTATGCACATAGAAAGCTACACCTCCACCACGTTTATGGGTTCTCTCTGAACTTATCAGATTGTAACCAGAAATATCAAATAATTGTTGAGGAGAAGTGACGCTAATCCATGTTTCTGTTACTGCTAAAACATCAAAATTGAATTCATTAACAAACTCTTCGAATTTCAAAAAACAAGAATTAAGCGACCTTACATTCAATTGACCAAATGTGAACGAATTGCTTGAGTCAATAACCTTAGGTTTAGACATTTGATTTTAACATATGACAATAAAAAATTGAGTATTAAGTTAAGACAAGAACAATTAGTGAAACCAACAAAATCTATCTTATGCATGTTCAGGCAAAATATATTTTTTTACAGAAGTGATTCAGTTGATTTTTGACTTCGAGCAAAAGTAGAAAAAGTATTCTTCAAAAAAAAAGGAAAAAGTGTAAGATTATATTAGTTGATTTTTCCAATATCATCAGTATTATTGATAACAAATTTTGTACTCTTGCTCTTATCAGTGATATGAACTATAATGCGACCATCTGATGTCCACACATTTTTAAATGAGAACTTATCTGCAGCCGCTTTCAAGAGTGTCAAGTTCTTCTTTGTCAAGTCCTTCTTTGTCAAGTCCTCTCGAATGGTGATTCCACTGTTTTTCAGCATCTTTTTTTCATCATATATTTGGGCGCGCACTCGGTAGCTCACAAATTTTACTATTACTGGCCTGTTAGAATTATTTTTAGGCGGCCCGATTCTATGACATCGGTCTATATCATTGACAGAGATATTCACATTGAGCTTCTCACGGAAAAGAGTGATAACACGATCATCAGTATTTTCGTTCTTACTCTCAACCAGAGACTCAAGCAAGTGAAAGTTACTAGTGGATATCATAAGATGCTTCAATAGTGGAAGGAGATATGACGTCTTCAATATATCACCCCAAGTAGGTGATAAGTCGTGAAAAGTTATAGAATAGATATCCTGAGGTTTAATCTTTCATAGAAAACGCTCTCAAGTATCGTGTGCCTGTATCTTGTACCGTCAAAATATATTTGTGATCCCCATTAGTCTGAGGAAAAGGATCCACAATATCCATAGGTATATATTCAAAGAGTCGTTATACTTGTTGGCAGAGCCGGAACTGGGACATTGACCGTCCGTGGCGAATCATAAAGTTGTGCCTCTATTTTTATGAATAGTTGGCAAAAAACATTTGATACAAAAAAAAAAAAAATATATATATATATATATATATATATATATATATATATATATATATATATATATATATATATATATATATATATATATATATATATATATATATGTATAGTTTAAGGTAATCGCGACTGGTCGATTAGTTAAGAAAACAAATATGTAGCGGGTTTAAGCAGTCATGAATTTTGGCTAATTTGAAGCAAATATTACTCATTTGAAATTTACCAAGCTTTCGATTTTAATGTTTAAATCTTCATCAGGGTAATTACTTTTAAGAATTCATAATAGAATTTCATCTCTGATAAATTTAGAATATTTTGAGTTATCATATTGTAAGATATTATCACAGTTTAATACATTTTTAAAACATTTTTAAAAGATAAATAGAATGAAACGTTTCTTGTGCTAGTTCTTGCAACACACGTGTGTTTCGTTTTGACAAAGAAAAAAAATTGTCTTTCGTTGTCAAAACGAAACACACGTGTGTTGCAAGAACTAGCACAAGAAACGTTTCATTCTATTTATCTTTTAAAAATGTTTTAAAAATGTATTAAACTGTGATAATATCTTACAATATGATAACTCAAAATATTCTAAATTTATCAGAGATGAAATTCTATTATGAATTCTTAAAAGTAATTACCCTGATGAAGATTTAAACATTAAAATCGAAAGCTTGGTAAATTTCAAATGAGTAATATTTGATTCAAATTAGCCAAAATTCATGACTGCTTAAACCCGCTACATATTTGTTTTTATATATATATATATATATATATATATATATATATATATATATATATATATATATATATATATATATATATATATATATATATATATATATATATATATATATATATATATATATATATATATATATATATATATATATATATATATATATATATATATATATATATATATATATATATATATATATATATATATATATATATATATATATATATATATATATATATATATATATATATATATATATATATATATATATATATATATATATATATATATATATATATATATATATATATATATATATATATATATATATATATATATATATATATATATATATATATTTATTCCGTAAACCAAACTAAATTATAATCAATCAGGTAGAATAGATATTACTAACATCTTAATATCTATATACGAATCAAAACTCGATGTCATAATAGAAAAAAATCTGCTGCGGCCACACAGTACTTCCTCGACCATAAATTCCCTGGCCGAACTTCATCACTGCTTCAATTGATTGCATATTTCAAAGTGGCCACTATTATTGTCAGAGTGACATCTGTCATTTTTAAAGTGACAGCTGTCATTGTCAAAGTGACAGCTGTCATTTTCAAAGTGACAGCTCTCATTGTCAAAGTGACAGCTGTCATTGTCAAAGTGACAGCTGTCTTTGTCAAAGTGACAGCTGTCATTGTCGAAGGGAGAACTGTCAATGTTAAAGTGGCAGATGGCAGTTATATTCTGGTCCTTTATAGAATGAGTATTCTTGAAACTAAATAGTCCTTTTTCAGATTTTTGGAATTTTTAGTTCATTGCAGCATACAGTTTTGACATTCAATCGTCGAAAGTGTAATTTATAGATGGTAACGTGGAATTTACCAATTAATATTCATTCTTAATATCTACTAATTCTGTCTTCCGGAGAGCTCTAAATTGATAACAAACTAGATATAATTTGAACAATTCCTAGGAGAAATAATTGATGATCGTTTGAATGACATCTCTGATACTTCCACTAAAATTACATATCTCCGCAAGAGCTTTATTTTGATATCAAACACGATAGAGCTGAATTACTCAATTTAAAAGAACAATTGACGAACGTTTGCGTTTGCTGTCCGAATATGAGTAATAATAATTCTTATTCCACAATATGATTCTCATTATTTCTTTGTTCCAGGAAATCATAACGAATTTCATAAGAATGCAAGTTTTATTCATGACAAATGAATCGCTGATAATTTTGAAAAATATCTAAGATAAATGTGGTGTCAAATTATTTAAGGATCAATTCTAGTCATCTTATATTTTATCATTATGATTATGATCCAAGAAAAAGGCTTATCTACAAACTTGAACCAGGTGTTTTGAAGAAAAACTTAAATATGAAATTTCATTCAAAAATTCGTGTACGTTCTCAAGCTATCGTGCTTGCACACAGACTATTTTTTTAAACTATGTCTTTTGGGCTCAGTGGGGTCTTAAATCAGAATTGATCAATTCTGAGCAATAGATAGAAAGTTGAAAGTTGAAAATATATTCTTCTTTAACAAATCAAGCGAAGCGGGTGCCTCGGCCAAGTGGATCACTCCTGCCTATCGTTTCTCTCTGACTCTTTTTTCCTTAAATTTCATTTCGTAAGCATAGCAGAGACGAGAAAATTGGATCAAAACAGGATTTTTTATAAAAATTTAAAATTAATTATTATTATGTTGGCCACACGGTCCAGCTTTAATTTTGGCATTATTATACTCTAAATATACATACTTATCAAGACTCTTGAAGGCAGAGAAAACAAAATGGGGCACTCAAATCTACGACTATCTGACGGTCTAATATTAATATTTCCACATACGGATGTACTAGTTATCTAGCTGTCTTTGATTCATATTCGGATTGGCTTGAGGTGTCCCCTATCGCTGATGAATATATTGAATCAGTAATTATTGTACTTAACTATATCTTTTCTACTCACGGTGACTTAATAGTTAGTGACAACATACCTTTCAATAGCTTCGAATTTGAAAAGTCTGCAAGAGTATGAAATTCTAATATAATTACCAGAAATCCCAACTATTCTTGCTCAAATGGGCTGGGTGCAAAAGCTGTAGGTATAGGAGAAAATATGGTCAAGAGATCTTCAAAAGAAGAAAGTGATATTTCAAGTGTCTCATTGCCATATAGAAATACTTCTCTAAAGTATGTAAATTATTTTCCTGCCAAACTCTTGATGAATAGATGTTGTAAAACCAAAGTACCCTGTGCCCTAGATTTGCTTATGTTGAAAATGAGTGATAATGTAGCTGCTAAACTTATTAATGGACAAAATGTGTATGAAAATGATTGTAATAGACATGCTAAAGATTTCATATAGATATTAATTTGAGTGAGTAAAAATTTTGGGAATGCAGTCAATATTTATGTTTTAATCTCTTTCCTACTTTACAGTTTCAGCTGTACCTCAGCCATCTTCAGAAGCGAAAAGAATTATATTGTATAAAATTAAAATTGTATATTTATGATTCTTTCCGCTTCTGAAGATGGCTGAGGTACAGCCGAAACTGTAAAGTAGGAAAGAAATTGAAACATGATTATTGACTGCATTCTCAAAATTTTTCATCCACTCAAATTCACTCATCCAGTCAGCTTCATCAATTTTATCTTAGATAATAATACTGATGTAACTTATCAAAACAACATTCGTGAGGAATGGGAATCAGGTCAAGTAGTAGAGTAGCATTAAACTCCCCAATCGTACTCAATTAAAAATTAAAATGGTGAAATAATTCCTCGAAACCGAAATGATTTACGGAAGTCATTAAATGCTTATGCATCTAGTGCTCCTATTTCTCATGACATGAATGACAACATGGTTTCAGGCACTGAAGACACACAGTCTGATGTCCAATCAAAACTAGATCTAATCGTGTTATCAAAAAACCTGGTAAATATTGTTTGTTTGAATTAATGAGGGCACTGTGAGACAGCTGTGAGACGAGCAATGGCTGAACTATGGGGTGCATGTAGATAAGAATATAAAGGAGAGAGCTAGTGAATGCACAAGTGAAGCCACTTTCTCTACTCCAACCAGAACCCAAATCATCGCGTATCTATCAAGGAAAAGTATATTTTTGTTTGGAAACTTACGTCTCTCCACTCCCTAATCGGAGCCAAAAGTGGTGCTCGTCTGTTCCCACTAGGCTCGACTCTCTTCGTCTAGACTATAACCTCATCCTCCCTCCTTTCTATTCTAACCTCTTTGGTGGAGTGTTTAGAAGGAGAGCGCTCTCTAATGGTGACGCGTTCAAAATACGGTCCAATTTAGTACGCAATTAAAAGTGGCGCTGATTGTAAGTTACATTTTGAAGTAGGACACTTTAAAATATCTTCAGACTAATGAAAAGAAGCGGTAAAATAATGTTCTGTTGGTTGACTTGGTTTCCCACTTGAGAAAAAATCAGTTGCAAATACAAAAGATAATGCAGAATGGGTGAATGCTGTAGTATTGATAAATGTGTAAGTAATTTGCCGAAAGATCGGAAAATTTAAACATCTCTGAACATAAAAGAAGCTAGTCTATTTGGAATACCTAAGGTAGGTTATGTTTCAATCGTACGAGTGAGACCCAAAATCATATAGCCATGTCAATATTATATTAATCTAATTACAATAATTCCTCAGTAGACTGTGGTGATGATAAATAATATTGTAACGCAAACCAAAGCTATAAAACTTATTTCACAGAGCGTTACGTTACTAACACAATCGTCCACTATTTTGAGAGAGAGTTTATCCAAAAAACACTATTTCTGCGATTACCATTTTCAAGAAAAAGATATTGCAGAATCGAGGAAATTATAATGTCCAGATAGGCAAAGTAAATCGATGAAACCTGTTACCGACTACAGTACCAATAAATTTGCAGCCCAGACAATATGATAGCGAAATTGAGCTCAAAAATAATTGCATTGAATGAGTAAAGCAAAAATTTTGAACTTCATATAGTATTCAGGTAATCAAGAAAACGCGCTCTACACAACGAGAGTTATCAGTGATGATAAATTTTTAGTGGTAAGTTGTTGATAGCAAAAGTGAAGAAATAATTGGAATGTTGTTTTTAATTATTTTCTGATTATTTAGAACTAAGAATGAGAAATACGCAAACCATTCCAACAATTGGATAATCGACCCTCCATTGAACGAAAACCATCATCATCACCGAAAAATGAATAGCGTTGCTAACAAAGAGGCGAAAAATAGGAAATTTTGTAAATGAATACAAAAAAATTATTCTGCAGAAAGCATCAATCAATGGTCTATCAAACCAACAATCAAGGTTTCCTCAGACTCTTCTATATAGTCTAGAGACAAATATAGGCTATGTGCAAGGGGGCGGAGTTTGAACAATTATCGATGCGAGCGCTCATGCTGAGCACCATTGTAAACATCGAACTCCATTCCTCAGAATATGTCATTGAGCATTGTAGTTTAAAAGTGGAAATAATTGCATATAGAACATAAAAAATTGCTTGTTCTGTTTCAGGCGATTGTGTTACGGATGATTCAACTGGAATATAAATTCATAGATTTCATGTACGCAGTTATAACATAAGAAAAAACGAGTGAAGGGGATCAAAGCCGTTAAAAGAGTATTATATATTTTTCATTATTAATCTATATAACAAAGATGTTTGTTATTCAATTGTGAAATGAGAAAAATTCAACATCGATTAAGGATTCATCAATTTACCTTTATCTCTAATTTGTAAGATGTTTCAGTCATAAAAGTTTGTCGGATGCACATCGCAATAATTTTGTTGTTGATATTGTCAGCAATATATTCTTCAACATTTTCGATACGGTAAAACTGAGTTCACGCTTTCCTTCAATGCTTCCCCCGTAAAATAGATACAGTGTTTGATACATACAAACCCAATCCTCAAGATCATCGGCGTCATAGTTTGAGGTTATTCTATCAATTTGGACGAATTAAGACGTTTTCTCTAATAGGTACGTTATAATTGGAAAAAAAAAATACTCAATATAAATATATGACACTCTATTTCATAGAATGTCTGCCTATTGTATACGTGGCAATGCTCTGAACTGGATCAAATTCTTTCTCTCCAACAGGTCGCAAATTGTTTGCATGAAATATAATGGTCGACGTATTTTTTCGGATCTCTCACACATATCCTGTGGAGTTCCTTAAGATAGTATCCTTGGTCCTCTCCTCTTCCTATAATATATTAACAATTCACCTTCCTTGTTTAAAAATGTTAATGTTTGTCTATTTGCTGATGACACCTCAGTTATTCTTACAGCCTCCTCCGTCAATAATATGAATAGCATTTCACAGAAAACTGTTAATATGATGAATACTTGGTGCTCTAATAATACTGTCATTTTCAATGGTGATGAAACACATAACATCCAGTTGCTCTTAAAAGGCTCCAAATTTAGCATCTCTACTATATTGGGGATGGCTCAATCATAAAACCTATCTGCTCGAGCAAAGTATTGGGTCTGCACATCGAGTTTGATCTTTCTTGAACTGCTCACGCTGAGTACTTAGTTTGGAAACTTAGTAGTGCTTGTTTTGTGCTTAGGTAGTTGAAAAATAAGGGCATCACAATTGGAGTGCTACGAATGTATTATTATGCGCAGGTACATTCTATTATTTCATATTGTGTTATTTGTTGGGGTAATTCTGCCGCAGCTTACAGGGTTTTTGTAGCTCAGAAGCAAATTATCAGAGCAATGGTCGCTGAGAGTTCCTCTACGTCTTACCAGATTTCAACGTACCTTTCATGCAATACAAGCTATATTATACGCACACAGCTGAATTTAATAATATAAGTACATTTGAAAAATTATAGGTATGGAACGATGATAAAAAAGGAGTTCAATCGTTCTCCATTGCCCGCTAGAGACGCTAGTAGACTTCATGCACGTAGCTTATTGATGTGGAGCAAATGGCTCCTGTTAGAATGGACTTTGATGATGTTAGTTAGAACATGAACACTATGGTTTACATAATAGTGAATTTAGTTCATCCAACATTTTCACTGACCATTTTTTTTTTGCAGGGTCCTATGACTTCTGAATACTTACAGGGTCTTATAAATATCCCTCCTGTTTGGTATTGTATATGTTATGAGAATGAAATGATATGTGTGCGTATGGACCCTACTAAATCCACAGAAAAACTGTGTATGTATATAAGAAAGGATATGTCAGCTATGGTGAGCAAGTTTTTTTTATGAATTGTCATTCAGCTCCAGCTGTCTCGTTTGTAATTCAATTTTACTGTAAATATGTACTTAGAATATGTTTAACCGTTCAATATTGTTATGTTCATAGCTTTCATCTCGGAAGCAAGAAAAAATCGACTTGAATTCTAAAATTACTTGTCCTGCAGAACTTTCAAGAATCGAAGTGAGCACCTATCTGCAACGGAACAGGAATTGAAGAAATAAGGTGAAATACAGAGTAGAAATTGTTCGGATATTGTTAAAACAATGACTACAATAATGTTATAAGTTTTTAACACCTCTGCAAGATGCTGTGGTATTATTCTAAGTAATTGAAACTATGAACGGCAACGAGTCCAAGATGTACTGCATGCCGTGCTCTTCGTCTCCGATTGTTAATTGAAGCAAGTAAACAACGTCATGCAGCTAATAAAAACTGCAGTCCTCAAAAGCATTGGACAGGTCAGAAAAATAAATGCAATCGTTTACAGAAAAAGGTGATTTACTGCTAGATTTTTCATTCATCGTAAAACAGTGAATCAAAGTTGATTTGAAAGCTCCATACTTTATAACTATAACTGAAGATTATATATTATTCATATAAATTAGATTATATGAGCACATATGCATGCATATCATGCTAAAAATATAAAGACTGCGCTATATTATTTGGATTCAATTTTTTGATTCTTGCCTAACAGTTTCATTTGTTTATCACAGTTTTAGTTTCTTCGCGGAACGCGAATCTCGAAGCAGTGTTGAAGGAAATAATCGATAAATACTCTAAAATAAGTGATGATAATTTCAAAAGAAGGATTCAGTTATTAGACGAACCTCAACAACTTCTGGTTACAACTTAATTTGAGATGGCTAAAAAGGATAAGGCCACAGGGCGTCGATGCATTATTGAATGGATAATCGAATGTTTATCAATACGATTCAAAGGTGGTTGTTTATATGATATGTTGAGAGAAAGAAATATTCTACCATTACCATCTAAATCTACGCTTGATAAATACATAAAAAGGTTAGCTAGTCCTGCGTACGGATTTCAACCTGCTTTATTCGAGTGTATGAGAAGAAAGGGTGCAAATATGCCATTGTGTGATCGAAGAGCAGAATTAGTTGTTGATGAGATGCAGTTGTCTCCAGGCATTTTATTTGATACGAATATTGAAGATTTTGTAGGATTGATGAATCTTGGTGCTCATACACCTGACGAATTGAGAAATATTGCAGGAGATCATGCATAAGTTATTGAATTCGTTTCGTTCAAAGGAGGAAAATCACAAGCTCTTGGTTGTTTCATTAGCAAAAATGCTGTGACTAGTGAGGTTCTGCATCAAATAATTTTAGAATGTGTAACATATAAACTCACTCAATTTGTTATATATGTCTATTAGAGAATATAATACAAAAATATTACTATAAAACTGATTCAACAATTTCGTGTTTTCTTTGTCTCGACGCCAACTGTCATCTCAACTCCCTCTGCCGGTCAGCAAGGTTTCTGTATCTAACTTAATGACTCCACAATTCCCTCCTTTCTTCGAATTTTTTTTTTCATAAATAACATTTAAACAAAACAAAATTATATCATTTAAGTATTTACATTATTTTCTCACATAATCATTCATCCAAATTGGATCTCGTTGATTCCGTTGCAAACGTGGTGATTTTTCTGGAAGACTCCTTTGAATCGGTTCTTCTTTCCCGTTTTGGTTATTCCCTTCATTTTCATTATTTCTGTTACTTCTTTTCCGATGTTTTCTGTTCCTCCTTGCTCAGTTCTATCTACTTCTGTAATAGAGAGGTTTATCATGCATTTGATATTGCTTGAAATGACTTGAGTTTCTTTTATATCTCACACCCTGCGAAGTTTCAGCAACTATCGTCGGACCTTTTCTTTCTACTACTTTTGATGGAGTAGAATTGAAATTTGGAACTAATTTATCTTCTCTAATATCATTTTTCTTCAACACCAAATCTCCAACTTCAATTTCTTTGTGTGCTGCTTTCCGTTTTTCATCTACATACATCTTTCCTTTCAATTTCTTCAAGCTATCATAATCTCGAACAGCTTCTGAATTTGGTGTAATCACAGATAAATTTGGTATTCTTCCTCTTATTTTCGATTGAAAAATAACTCACCTGGTGGAACCCCTGTTATGGAATGTGGTGTCATTCTATATTGGAATAGAAATTCTCTCAATTCTTTCTTCCAGTCTTGTCCATTTATTCGAGCAATTTGTAATATCTTCTCTATAGTTCTATTCTGGCGTTCGACTGCGCCGTTTGCTTGGGGAAAATATGGTGGAGAATGGTTTAATTTTATTGCATTTTCAATACAAAAATTCTTAAATGCTTCACTTGTAGACTGTTTCCCATTATCAGCAGTTATTGTTTCAGGTAACCCATAACGCCCAAATGATATTTCCAATTGTTCTATCACTTTCTCTGTAATAATAGATTTCATTATAATTACCTCTAAATATCTACTATAATGATCGGTAAAAACAAATAACATTTCTCCCGATGGAATTGGTCCAAAAAAATCTATTGCTATATCCACCCACGGACCTGCTGGCATTCTCCTTCTGGTCATTGGTTCTGGTGTAGGCACTATTCCAACTACTTGACAATTATGACATGTTTTGACAGTCTCTTCAGCTGCTTTGTCTATTCCTGGCCACCAAACTTTTGCCCTTAGTTTTTGTTTCATGGCTACAATACCTGGGTGTCCTTGATGTGCCAAAGATAAAACTTCTCTTCTCAATTCTTTCGGTATTACAATTCTGGTACCTCGTAATACTATGCCCTCAATTTCCGATGATTCCTCTTGAATATTCTGGTAGCTTATTAGCTCTTTCTTCCATTTCCCAGACATCAAGCTTCGTTTTACTTCTTGTAATTCTTCATCTTGTTTCGTAATTTCAGCTAGTTTTTCTATTTCTAATGCTTTCGGTACATAGCTCTTGACTAATGTATACAATGAATTATTCGAGCTCATATACACTCTCGTTTTATCGTTATTATTACATAGCCTTGATAACGAATCCGCTATATTGTATTTTCCCGGTTTATATTTCACCGTATAATTGAAAGATTGCTAACGCATGTCCCACCTTTCTATTCTAGGACACGGTCTGGATCTCGGACTGAATATAAACAATGATGCTCTGTGATGTGTTACCAACAGAAACAATTTTCCATACAAATAAGTTCTCAGTCTTTCAACTGCCCATACAAGAGCATAAGCTTCCTTTTCTGTCTGCGAATATTTCTTCTCCGCTTCAGATAGGCTCTTACTTGCGTAGCATATCACTCGTGGTCCATCTGGAGTTCTTTGTATAAGTACTGCTCCCAAACCAACTGGGCTCGCATCTGCAATAACTTCTGTTGGATTTGTTGGCGAGTAATACCCTTAAACTTCACATGTAGTGATTTTCTTCTTCAAATCTTCAAATGCTGAAATTTGTTCATTTTCCCATTTTCATTTTACATTTTTATGTAACAACTGTCTGAGTGGCTCCGTAACTGATGATAAATCTGGGATAAGACGACCCACATAATTTACCAATCCTAGAAAACTTCTCACTTAATTTTTCGTCTTTGGCGCTCTAAACTTCATAATATCTTCTGTCTTCTTTTCTGCTATCTTCAAACCGTCTTTAGTAACTCTATGACCTAAAAATGAAACTTCATTCTTCCCAAAAACACATTTCTCCTTATTCAATTTAAAACAAGATTTTTCCAATTTTTCCAAAACCATCTGTAACCTTCGATCATTAATTTCTTGAGTTTCTCCATGAACTAAAATATCATCAATAAAAATGCAGCATCCTTCACATGAGCCTAATAATTGATCCATTTGCTTTTGAAATAATTCTTGTGACGATTTCAATCCAAAAGGTAATTTTTTAAACTGGAAAGTTCCTCTAGGTGCCTGAAAAGCTGTTAACGCTCCACTTTCCGGCGCCAATTCAATGTGATAAAATGCATTACTCAAATCTAATTTCGAAAATATTTTACTACCACATAATTCCGATGTACAATCTTCTAAAGTTGGTATTGGATGCTTTTCGCTTATTACAGCTTCATTCAATCTTCTGAAATCTATACATATTCTTATTTCTCCAGTATCTTTCACCACTGGTACAATTTGTGAACACCATGATGTTGGTCCCGCGACTGGCTCTATCATTCCTGTTTTCAGTAGTTCTTCAATCTTCAAATTTATTCCTTATCTTACTGCAATGGGTGCACGACGATAAGGAACTTGTACTGTCTGCTTGGTTTGATCAATCTGAATATTAACATGTACTCCTTTCAATCTACCAGTTTCTATTTCTATTTTGCTCACCGCTTGAACTTGTAATCCGACTTTCAACACTCCTAATTTTTCAGCTGTTTTCTTTCCCAAAATGGCTTCCTCTTTTCCATCAATTACATAGATTTCTGATTCCATTTTTTTTGTGCCCACTCGTATTTCCGTTACAAATTTACCCATAACTTTGAGTTTCTCATTTATTCCGTATACTAACAGAGTTTTCTTGTCTCTGTCCAATTTTTCCGAAAATGTAGCATTTGCTTTGTTTTTCACTAACCAGTTCCATGTTCTTTGATCTATGACATTACATTAAGCCCCTGAGTCAATTTTTAAATTTAATTTCACACCACCAATTAAACCTGGTATCACCGTATTATCATTTTTGTCCCCTAAGACAAAATTAGAACATCTAATTCTGTACACTGTCGAATCCCCACTACTTGAGTCCGACCAGTTTTTCTGTACTGCTTTTATTTGCCTTTTTCTTTTTTCTTTTGCTGTTTTTGTTCTGCACACAGTTGCAAAATGTCCAATACTTTTGCATTTATCACATATTTTACCTCTCGCTGGACAACACTCATCTTTTCCTATATGTCCCGTTTTCCCACATCGGTAGCATTTTACATTGCTTTTTCCTTGAGCTGACTTTTCATTCGAAATTCCTGGTCGCTCTTGTTTTGGCTGCACAATTCTTTGTATATTTCTTCCATTTTCAATACTTTGACCTGGCAGTCACATGCTCATTGAATGTACTTCTACAGCTTCCAACGACTTTCCCAAATCTAAAACATCTTGCAGCTTCACACTAGATTCTTTTAGAATTTGCCTTCGTAACTCAGATGATGTACATGTTGTAATCAAATAATCCCGAATTTGATCATCCATATCCATAAATTCACATAGCTTTGCTTGTACTCTAAGCTTGGATGTATATTGCCCTAACGTCTCATTTTGTTGCCTCATTGTACGAAATACATCACATTCCTCTTCGATAGGAAATGATTTTCTAACGCTTTTATTGCCAGTTCATATGCAACCTTATCTTGCTCTTCCAATTCAGCCTGTTTTGGAGGTTTTGTAAGCGTTACTCTTGGTGTGATGTCCTCATCGGGTGAAGAATAAAATATGTCTTGTAATTCTAAGCCTCCACAGTGCAGTATCAAAGCTTTCATTCTTTTATAATCAGTAATGCCTTTTGCTTTTAAGAACAATTAAAACGCTCTTTTCTAACGTTTCCATGCTGTTGGATTTGACACTTCCAATTGCGGTAAACCTGTTTGTGACTTCATTTTCAATTTAATTTTTTTCTTCTCTTTTTTCTTCTTTTCTTTTAGGCTCTTTTTATCCTCGTCGCCATTTGTTACATATAAACTCACTCAATTTGTCATATATATTTATTAAAGAATATAATACAAAAATATTACTATAAAACTGATCCAACAATTTCGTGTTTTCTTTGTCTCGACGCCAACTGTCAACTCAATTGCCTCTGCCGGTCAGGAAGATTTCTGTATCTAACTCAATGACTCCACAGAATGTATTATTCTAATGGAGAATGCTGGATTCCATGTGGATGCAGTATGGCATGCCGTTACGGAAAAAAATATGCTTGTAAATATCTATTTAATTCGACATTATCATATTTAATTTTTCTGGGAAAAATATTATTTATTTGAATCAAACATATAATTCAGTCGGTTGACATTGATTTTTGCGTACAAAAAGGATTTTTTTCTTCCACAATAATTATTTGCCATGTGATAAAATATAAAATAAACCACGTGAAGGGAAATTGGTGTACAATTTTCTGACATCAGATGGCACTACAATCGCAAATAGTCAACATTAGTATTCCTTGTCACTCTTTAATATACTTGACAACGCTGTTGGTTGTTGATTGCAGCAAAATAGTTATTTATGTATTGGGGAAATAAACTTATATTTTATTTCCAAGATTGTGAATAATACCCGGGGTGAATCCGAGGGCATTTTTAGTTAAGGGATCGATGAAGTTTATTTCCGAAATGCATACAAAACTTTTCTCCCGACCATAAAATTTCAATAATTTAATTATTTATTTATGTTCAACTCTTGACTTACATGCGTACTCGTAATCAAGTATGTTATAAATTATCGTTTCATTGAATTCTGTAGTGAAGTATATCTGTTATTTACGCCATGAACAAATTTCAATGATTACGTAATGTCAATTTTGTTCTTGCAATTAATTTAGAAATGTTTGAAAATGGAAGTAAATGATGATAAAGAAAATACTGGGATACCTGAAGATGCTGCTGCTGCAGCAAAAGAAGCCAAAAATAGTTTGTTGCTAATAAAATCTAAGAAATTGTACGAAAAGGCATATGAAGGTTTTTTGAAATGGTGCAATATGAAGAAAATCAATAAAATCTTCACAGAAGACATCTTCTTGGCCTATTTTTCCCGAACTCTCTGGACATTACAAAGCTTCATCTCTGTGAACCTGCCATTCCAAGCTAGGAGCAACATTATTAATTAATCAGAACATAGATATTAGAAAGATTTTAAAATAATAGCTCTTTTAAAACTAAAAGCTGATGGCTATAAATCAGAAAGAATCCAAAATTCTTAGCAGAGAACAAATGTTAAAGTTCATGATAGAAGCACCAGATAATAATTACCTTATGATGAAGGTTAGTTTTATTCATTATTTATTCAATATAAAATTTATCATAGATATTATGTTACAGGCTGCGATAATTATAGGTATTGCTGTGGTAATAAAATGTCAAGAACTTCTACATCTTTCTGTAAATAATTTTAGACAAAGGAGACGTTTTGATTATCAATGTAAAAGATACTAAAACTTAAATTGACCGATCCTTTCACATTTTGAATTCTGATAACAATCATTAAATTTCATTGAATTATGCAAAAAGTATGCATCTCTGAGACCACCTAACATAAGCCACCAACAGTTTTTCAAATACTATTGTGATGTTTATTGCTTCGGAATTGCTTAGATTAGAATGAAAATCATTATTCTATAATTTAGGATGAAATAATGGTTTTATGGCTCTGAGTATCACTAACAACACTATATTATTCACTTATCACTCAATATCAACTTGAACAAAGTCGAAGATATATATATATATATATATATATATATATATATATATATATATATATATATATATATATATATATATATATATATATATATAACTATTTATATTCATTATATATATATATATATATAACTATTTATATTCATTATATACATCACTGTTTGATATTCACTGCCCTAGCTTCACCACAACGCTACTCACCAATCGTTTGCTTGCGTTCATATATAGAAATATACATTTCTCGAATGTTCTACCACATTTCTGGAATATTGCTAGATGCTTACATCGGCGGGGCGATGTGGTGCGGTACGGCGCGGAACAATTGGGTACCTATTCTATAACATTCCACGACTTATCACCCACTTGGGGTGATATATTAATGACGTCATGTCTTCTTTCACCGTTGAAGCATCTGAAGGTACTCGTCTAGTAACTTCCACTCTCTCAAGTTTCTGGTTATATTTATTAATGTTGGTACACTATAGTTTGGAAATTTGTCAGGTTTATCAATTATTCATATTTCACAGCATTTATCAATAAGAATTGGAATCTGACTGCATGATAAAAAATATTACAGTTATTTAAATTCAACCTACTACATTTTTAATGTAAATAAGATTTCAAATTCATATTTGTCTCAAATTATTATGAATTTTCATCTTATGGTGAGTATATGCACAAGCATTTTGTGTACTTTAGCCTACAACTAAAAATCAGATCCATTTGAAGATAAAATATGAAACACCATAATCTCAAACGGCAAAGTATCACCGGTGATAAGTTTCTATTACCATCTCTTTGCTGGGTGATACGAGGTGATACATATTTCACTAAGTATGACGTCACATAGCATATTTCGGCAAAAGTGCCGCAAGACGGCAGCTCAAGATATATCACCCTGTTTGCGTATCACCGGTGATAAAAGTTATAGAATAGGGGCCCTGGAACGAAAGCTCCGCCCACCAAGGCTACTTTTACGAGCCCTCACACTCTCGCACGTTACACTGTCTCCTTCTCAAGAGTGTTTCGTCCCGAAACACTTTGATATCTATGTTGGAATCGACCCGCACCGCCCTTGGTGCAACCAGTAGTTTGGTTGAAATAGCAGTCGACATTTTTTGGTCCGAGCGGGCCTGCTGGGTGGAAACAGCAGACCTATATTTGAATTTCGCTGTTATGGAATACAACTTCTATCATATTCCGAACGATCCTCCAGTCTAATCTATCCAAACCGCAGCCTCAATTTGGTATTGCCAGTTTCAGGATGTCGTTCTGCATTAAATGGCCTCGCATGTCTTGCAGCGTTTCCCACATGGAACGGTAGGTTGGTTTGCGATTAAATTTGACTTTCGTTACCAGATGGTGTATTTAGCGTTGTTGCCTCTCAGATAGATGGCCTTTTCTACTGTAGGCTTCTGGTGTTCTAGCCTGCCAAACTTCTTCTTGAATACTGCCGCTATCCCTCGAGACGTCTTCAAATCTTCTGACACACAATGGGTCAAGTAGTAGTCGATCGGGACTCTGAATAGATCCTGCTGCACTTCGATAGTTATTTCTAATCGAGTCCGAAGGCCACTTGAAAAAGTCTCTATAGACTCTTCGAACTATTCTTCCTGCGCATGAATCTTGCGAGCACGTGCGTCATTGAGATCTTCATTGTTGTCTCCCGCAAATGATAGTAGCCGGTTGAAGTGCACCACTCTTGATTTGCTCTCGGAGTTGCGTCTGATTTCATAGATTATGTCGTTGATCCTTCTGATGACTTCGTAAGGCCCCTCCCAGGATGTCTGTAATCTTGGAGACAGGTCACGTCACCGTTCTGGATTATCAAGCCACACAAAGTATCTTGGTTGAAAACCCCTGTCTTGTTTCTTGACGTCAAAGGTCTCTTTGATCCGGTTGCTGGCATTCGGACTCGTGAGTGGATATCGTTCATTTGAAGCCTCAAATTGATGACATTATCTTCGCCAGCCTGATCGTTTCCAGTTTTGCAGCCAAATTTTAGGTCCCATGGTAGCCGAAGTCTCCGTCCAAAAATAATTCTTGCTGGAATCTGTCCGGTCGTTTCGTGTATGGATGCGCTGTAGGCCTAAAGGAACAGATGGGGATATTTGTTCCAATCTCTCTGATGACTAGAGGCAACTTTGGCAAGATATCTGTTCATGGTCTCATTCATCCGCTTCTCCATTCCATCAGACTGCGAATGTAATGCAGTAGTTCTGGTCTCACGAGTATTCAATAGTTCGCATATCCCCTGGAAAAGTGTGGACTCAAAGTCTATCTCCTGGTCAGAATGGAGTTCCAAGGGAATGCCAAAACGACAGATTCAGTTCTTCAATAGAACGTCTGCAATGGTAGCGGCCTCTTGGTTAATAGGGGCATACGCTTCCACCTACTTACTGGAATAGTCCATGACGACAACAATATATTTATTTCCAAAGTTTGTTTCAGAAAATGGTTCTGCTTCGTTCTCAAGTTTGTTTCAGGAAATGATCCTGCTACGTCGATGGCTATCCTCCTGAATGGACTACCGACATTTCACTGTCGCATCGGAGCTTTTAATCGTTTTTGTGGTCCGTTGTTTGATGCACACGTAGTGCATTTCTTGCATCATTCTCTCACATCTTCTTTGCAGTTGAGCCAATAAAACTGTTTACGAACTCTCTGCGGAGTCTTCATTGCCCCAAGGTGTTCCCCACTCACTCCATCATGGAGATGTCTCAAGACCTCCGGAACCCGACCTCCAGGAACGAGCAGCTGTTCTCTACTCTAGATTTCATCCAGATCTTTCAGGACACGCTTCAAAACGCCATCATCCAGGATTATGGATGCTTGCCATGTCAGTCTTGTTCCTCCCTTCCTCCATTCTTGGATAACTCTCAACTCTAAGTCGCCATCTACGTCTTTTTCTATCTCTTGTGGTTGCCAAGCATCGTCAATTACAGTTGTCCTGAATGCCTTCGCTTCAACCTTATGCCTGTATTACACGGTTCAATTTTTTCATCAATAAGTTCATGAAGTTTTATTTTGAATTTATTGGATCGTGAGAGAGAGAGAGAGAGTGAACACTTCGTGAATTTTTCATTTATATAGAAATTCATCAATTTAGAACGTTTTCTATTTTTCGACAACTTTCTAGGGAATTCTAGACCTTTTTCTCCACATTTTGTCGTTGCCAATCTTTGAATTTGACATTGTCTTTGCTTACCTCGAACCTTTTCTGCGGTCAAGGCCCAGTTGTGCAGTCTAAGCTTATTCAGAGTTTAGTAAAACCAAGATTAATTTTTATGGTAACAATTGCTGAAATAATTGTATCCATAGAAATCAAACCTGGTATTACTATACTTTGGATAAGCTTAGACTGTACAACTGAGTCTACGTTTGTTTGATTCTGGAGTGTGTTTGTTCTTGAGCTTGTCGTGGTTTTCATATTATCAAATGGTAGACAATTACACAAGAGATACTGTAAAAATTCTTATATCATTGTACTTCTAATTCTACAGAAGCTTGCAATAAACACAATACAAAAACTAACAACAATAAAATTACTACTGGTATTTGGGTTGGTACTATTAAATTCTTCACAATAAATTGATGGAAATCTTCATGTGTATAAGAACGAACCTACATTTTTTTGCTTGACAATAAATTCACGAAGAAATTCAAAGACAACTTCATGAATATCTTCATCAATAAATGAATCGTGTAATACAGGCATGAGAGCAATGATGACAATCTTTTGGACATGGTCGTCTTGATGAAGCATCAGCATTCTTATGTGCCGTACCGGCTCGATGCTCTATGGCGAAGTCGTATTCCTAGAGTCTTTCGTTCCATCGAGCGACCTGACCTTCATGATTCTTGAATTGTTGTTAGAGCAGCGTGGTCAGTTCCTTAACAGGAACTTCCTGCTATACAAATATTTGTAGTAATGCTCGCTGGACTTCACTACTGTTGGCAATTCCCGTCTTGTGACACAGTAGTTTCTTTCTGGCTTTGACAAAACCTTACTGAAATATCCGATGATTCTATCTTGGCCCTCCTGCAATTGGGACAGGACTCCCCCAATACCGATGTCGCTGGCATCAGTGTCCAGAACAAGACGTCCTTCCGTCTTCGGGTAACTCAGACATTGTGCTTGGACTAGGAGTAGTTTCAGTCACTCGTAGGCGATCTGGCAGTCTTCATCCCAGCTGTATCTGCGATCATTTTCCGTTAGTCTGGTCAGTGGTTTGGACGGTTCAAGGGTTCAATAATGCCGTCTTGCTTCATGTCTTGAATGATAGCTTTAGCATCCTTTCTCTTCGCAATCGCAAGTCGTCGTGGTGCTTGTCGAATTGGTCGTGCGTCACCGGTATCAATTTGTGATTGACAATATTCGTTCTTCCCTTTCGCCCCTAACTGGTTTCAAACACCTCTTGGAATCGGTATATCAGATCTTCAGTCTCTGCGTATTGCTGGTCATTTAATTGTTTACCCTTGGAAAGTAATAGGATTGTTAATTCCTTCGACAGTTTATCGCAGTTAGGCTCTATCTTTGTGTCTTGTTTGGTGGTTTTTATTCTTGCGAGGCGTTCTTTTCCATGTCTGGAGTTATCTTTGGGTAGCATCTTCAAAGGCTTCTTGCATCGACTTTTTGATTGACCTAGTTCTCCACAGTTCCAACACCAAAGTTGTCTGGAATTCTTAAGATCTTCAACTGCTTTCTGGACCAACTGCTGAGCCTGGGCTTCCAAGCTTTCCGTGGCATCGGAGTCCCAGTTATCCTCTCGCACTCGAGCACTGCTTCTGGACGGCTGCTTTGTCGCTTCGTATTCCAGTGCATGTGACAATGCTTCCACAAACTTCTTTGGCCACGCCAGACACTTGTCGCGTTTCATGGTGTCTGATGCCGTCCACAAATATTCTCACAGTCCAGCCTTGCAAGAAATCACCCGGGCCAGTTGGATATGCAAGTCGAACCAGGCGTGCCACATCAGCTTCGAACTCCTGTATACTCTCGCTTGGAGGTTGATATCGGTTCTTGAACTGCGTGTGATATACTTCCTCCAAGTGTGCATGGTTGTATAACAACTCCAGTCGCTTGACCAATTTTTCGTAATTGTTGTCTTCTTCCGTTGAAATAGCCTGTAAAATATTTATCGCATCTCCTCGGAGAGCAACTGTAAGCGCTGAAACTTTCTCAGTATCATTTCAGCCATTAGCCTTGGCAGCGGCTTCTAATTGTTAATGGTAATTATTGCAAGATGTTTTACCATCAGAGGTTGGAGGTTTGACACGCATTTTTGTAATTGATTCAAGATTTGGTGTGGTTAATTTAATTATTCCAGCTTTTGAAGCTTTTTCCGTAGATGAGACACCAAATTTGAGTTTTTCCTGAGAAATCTTCATTCTTTCATCCAATTTCGAATCTGATTTTGCATCCAATTTTTCTTTCAACATTTCACAATTATCTTCAAATACTTCCTCCCATATCTTTGAATTTTCTCTGCATTTTCCAGTTGATTTTTAACTTTCTCTGTATTTTCCTTCATCTTTCCATTCAGTTCTTCTCTCAAGTTTCTCGAATTGTCTAATAATTCTTTTAATAAATCTTCTTTTGAATTCGTAGAATTTTCTTTCAATTCTAACTCCAAATTCTCTCCCAAACTTGCAGAATTTTGTTTAAATTTTGATTCTAAATCTTCTTCTTAACTTGTAAAGTTTTCTTTCAATTTTTATTCTGAATCCTCTTTCAAACTTGTGAAATTCTATCACAATTTTGATTTCAAGTATTCTTTCGAACTTGTGGAATCTTCTTTTAATTTTGATCTTTGATTTTTTGCCAAATCGGTTGAAGAAAGTTGAACCTTAAACAAATATGTATTAGGATCCTCACCGTCTTCAGTCAAAGCGTCTCGCAGTCGTTCTATTCAAACTTGTCTGCGGCCATTGGCTACCAAATCCCGCTATTCCAATTGATATTCCAACTCTTCGACCTTCAAATCATCCAACACCTTCTCAGACGACATTTTCCAAATTCACAAAGTGGCAATAAAAATAATACTAAATTACTGGAGAAAAAAACTTTTCAGAACTCATTTTCAATAAATATGTTTTATTTGGGAAAGTTCTGTATATAGAAGTGATTAGAAACACAAAACTCTGACAGCAAAGTGCTGCCTTTTTCAAGTTCAAAAAAATATGAAGATAAATAAGCGAAATTGTCAAGACAACAAAAATAAGAGTACAAATCGTAACTAGATTAGTTTGAAATCTTAGCACCTAGGATCGTAGAGCTCTGCCAGTGATTGATGATTCAATATGCTTAGGTCTTCAGGAGATAATAATGAAGGTCTGAAATGGGCAACTGTCAACTCCTTGTGGCTCAAGGTCAATCTGGCTCTACACTTTTTGGTTCAAATTCAAATCATTCGGTGATTTTTTAATTTCAATTGCTTCTCTTATAAGTCTCTTGAACCAATTGTTCTCTCTAGCCAGAAGCTTCGTATTCTTGAAGTCAATGCCATGTAATTCTTGAATAGCTGTTCGGTCACAGCAGATTTTTCTGGATGGTTCAATCTTATATGACGAGAATGCTCTTTTAATCTAGTTTCTACAGTCCTCTTGATTTGTCCAATATATACTTTGCCACATTGACAAGGAATCTTGTATATACCTGGATACTGTAGAGGAAATCCGTCTTCAACATTATCAATAAGATTTCGAATTCTTAAACAGGAAGTGTATAAAGTTTTTATGTCATATTTATGTGAAAGCTTTTCAATTTTATCCGTTATATTAGCTTCGCGAGGCAACGTAACAAATATTACTTTATCACCACCTCCTGAAGATCTGTGGATGGTTCAGTTATGCGCCAAACCAAAAAGAGTAGAGCCAGATTGACTTGGAACCACAAGAAGCCGACAGTTTCCCCATTTAGACCTTTATTATTATCTCTTGAAGACCTGTGGTTATTGAATCATCAATCACAGGCAGTGCTCCACGATCCTAGGAGTTAAGATTTTAAACTAATCTAGTACTTTTATTTTTGTTGTCTTAACAATTTTGTTCATTTATTCCAATATTTCTTCATACTGGAAAAAGGCAGCACTTTGCTGTCGGAATGTTGTGTTTCTAATTACTTTTATATACAGAATTTTTCAAATGAAACATATTTATTGAAATACTGAATTGTTTATAACAACCCCACACTCGACACCACTGTAATGTTCATTGCTTCAAAGTTGCTTATAATTGAAATGAAAATCACTATTTGATAATTTAAAATGGAATAAAAGTTATAATCTTCTGAATATCACTAGCAACACCATATTATTTATTTATTACTTAATACTAACTTGAACAAAGTCACAGATATTCATATTCAACTATTTATATCCACTGACTACTTCACTGTTTGATATTCACTGCTCTAGCTTCACCATTACACTACTCACTGATAGTTTGCTTGCGTTTAAATATAGAAATATCCATTTCTAGAATGCTCTACCACATTTCTGGAGTATTGCTAGTAGCCTTCATCGGCGATGCAATGTGGTGCGGTACGGTGCAAAACAACTAGGACAAAAGGCTCCGCCGATCAAGTACTTTTACGAGCCTCCACACTCTCGCACGTTACACTATGAAAATGGAAAATGCTCGACTCAACCCATAGGAAAAAATTCCCTAAAATTAGCTGATTCCGGATTATATACAGGCCACTGTTTGATTTGCACCTCCGTAAATTTTCTAGCGGATAGCGGGACTGATATTCTTAGTGTTAAAAGACACAAGGGATGGAGGTCCAATACTGCTGCGGAGGGCTGTATAGAAACTTCCGAGAAGAACAAAATACTGACAGCGCAAGAAACTTTACAGGGATAAGAAAATTCACCTTTAACAAGCAGCATTTCATGTAATGAACAATTGAAGACAACAGACGAATGTCATTATAGTATAAATACTTCAAATTCATCGAATGTAAATATTGTCATTAATAAATGAAATAATCAAAGTGACTATGAGGAAATAAAGTTACTTCATTTCCTCAATTTATTCTCTAGGGAATAAAGTAGTTTAGTACGTGTCAATTGTCAAACATATAAACTGACAGTTTACTCTGGATCGGGAGAAAACACATTTTTAATATTCAAATACGTACAACTAGGGGACGCTTACCTTTTCTGCTGCAATCAAACCCGACAGCGTTGTCTAGTATATTAGAGAGTGACAAGGGATACTGATGTTGACTTTATTTGCGGTAGTGGTGCCATCTGTTGTCAGAAACTTATACCCTAATTTTTCTTCACGTGGTATATCTTATATTTCATCACGTGGCAAATAATTATTGTAGGAAAATATTGTATGAAGATGTATGGAGTCGATGGAACGAAGCTCAGTTGTTCTCATCCACTTTTGTAATATATAGTAATAGATCTTCTTCTACATAATGATCAGTGGCCCCACTATCTAATATAAAGCCCTCTAATTCAATTTCTGTTTCTGCACTGAGAACAAAAAATAGCAATTGCTCTGATTCACTATCATGAGCTGAAGCTGATGCTAGTGAGTGGTGTCTCCCACGCATAGGACCTCTGGTTTTCTCTACTTCTTCCACCACGTGCTGAACCTCTTCCTGTAACATAATCAATTATTTTATTTGTACATCAATATACCATTTGGCCATTGTTTTTACATTTATAATAGATCATACTACCGAATGCTACTCCATTTTAATTTTCCTTCGCTATACTTTGAGACAGCTTTAATTCTTCTTGTAACAATCGCGTTTTCAGAAAATCTTGTGTGCAATATTCTTGTATGGTTTCTATAGCCGTAATTACTATATTATATTCACTTGTTAGTCCAATCATTGAATAACATACTCTGCCAGTTTGATATATTTTTGTATCCGTACATTCTAATTCTCTTATTATGTTATCAACTCTATGATAATTGCTCTAGTTTTGCATTTTCTGACATTTTTATGGTGAGTAGTTCTCTTCTTGAGTGCAATTTTGATAAGACACTCTTTCTCTGAAATATTTTCTATAAGGTATTAATCATTCCTCTTGCCGTCTTACCGTCTTTCATCACATTCAAATGCTTGTTGCTTAAACATTGTACAATAATTGATTTCGCCTTAACATCTTCAATTCTCAACTTTGATATTTAGTCTTGAGTCAGATCTTGTTCATCAACATCTCGTTCAATTACTTCTTTCACTTGTCTTTCATCTAAAATACATCCAACAGGGAACAACAAAATCTTGAAAATATCAGTTTTCAATTGAGGAAACCCAAAAAATTACTTGCGGTAGCCATTGTATATTTATGTTCAATCACTGAACTTTCCTTGATTTTACGAAATTACTTCCCTTTCTTCTTATCAGAGCTTCCTGGGCTCATAGCCAATGATAATATGAGGCTTTGCTTTTTAGATTCCACACTTTACTAACTCTTCTTTATTTTCACACATATTTTTGGAATACAAAAAGAATCACCATTTTATAATGGAACAAAAATAGCTGCTACTCTGTCGGTGATCATAATAACTAACTTACAAATTAATGACACTATTTTGAGTGGAACTCACAAACAAACTTGTAATAATGCAACGAATTTTGTTCAACAAGAACATATAAAAGTTTGACTGGTAATAAATATTCGAGACTAAGATTTTTTTTTTCAGGTCACTCTACAGCTATTGGTCATTTTGTTTGGTTAGATCGTTGCATATAGTACGAGGAATAAGCGATGTATGAGATGCGAAAGAGGACATGATAAAGATGATCATAGCTGCCGTGAAAATTTCAGTGGGAGTACAAAGGCCATGGAGCCAGATATGGCTGTCAAGATGCTTCTACACAATAACAAGTACACAGCTGAACCTGTAAGAATTGGAGTATTGATTGGAGATGACGATTCAAGTCCCAATACTAGATTACGAAGAGAAGCTGGTCATCAGATTATGAAATGGTCTGATTTGAGTCATGCTACATCTGGATTGAATAAACATTGATACACTCCAAAAACTTCAACCACACCAGTTATTAAAAATTTGAAATATCGTTTCCAATGCACTTCAAGAAGCAATAAAGAAAACTTTGAAACAAGTAGACAAGCTCTACTCAATATCATACCACACGCATTTGATGATCATAGCAATTGTAAGGGATGGTGTGATTCCAAAATAAAATCCGAGACATATGTCCATGAGCTGTTTCTCGGCGATAAGGTTTCATCTAGCGATAATTTATAATTCTTCCTACATACCATATTCACTCATTTTGCTAATAATCCAGAATAATCAGCACCGAGTGGCCCAAGTCAGGCTAACGAGTGCACGGATATGAAGATTGACACCAAAGCTCCCAAGACTTGACATAATGGTGGATATCAGAATCGAATTATTTCAGAACTGTTGCAGCTATATGAGAGAAAAATATGGATCTTACTTTTCTTCAAAATGTAAATCAAGAAATGGAATATTCGCCATCTACCAAACATTCAATAAAATTCCTGCAACAAAAAGATAATTTGAAAAGAGTGCTAGAGTGGATTAGATACTGGGATTCAACTTGTTGATCAATCAGTTCCAACAAGTTCAACTGCTATTGATGACGCAGTAGCAGTTGTGTTCTTAGACTTGCAGACCACAGTTCTTGGAAGAACCTGTGAAATAATCCAGATTGCGGCAAAATACAATGACTCAGAATATAATGTTTACATTCTATCAACAAGAGGAATACCACAATTCTACTCAAGTTGGCACTGGTCTACTAAGTTGGCTGCAGATGGATTTTTATTCTCCCTCAAAACAGCAAAACTAGAAGTTATCTTGATAGCACATAGTTTTTTGAGACTTGATGCTCCATTAATCATAAAACTGAAGGAACAGATAAAATTACTGTAGGAGTTTGAGAATTCTGTTTGTGGTTTTTGCGATACATTGCCCTTGTTTGAAAGAAAGTTATCCGGACGGAAATCACCTGAATTAGGTTTCAAACAATCTGCATTAGCAGAGGAATATTCAGAAACAAATTATTTGGAAGGCGCACATAAGGCAATAAACGATGCTCAAGCATTCCAAAAATCAGTAGATCATGCAAAAATTGATATATCTCATGATGAGTTGAGATCGGGTACAATCTCGATGATATGTATTACTTATCTACAAATGGAATCAATTGTTATAAGGTATATATCATCTGAACTTCTTGTCCTATTGGAAACAAATGACAAAAATGGAAATATTGGTTATACAAATATGGAGAATACAAATAATAACATAAATAATAGTGGTTTGTCTGCTAGTATGATTAAAGAAATCGCAAATTAGTTTCAAGCAAATCAGAGAGACATTTGCTGTGAATGGTGAAAGAGGCAGAAGAATTCTATTTCCTCAAGATGTTGGTGGAAAACTACGGATTACCAAATCAGATAACAGAGACACTAATTGAAAATCTTTGAGATTTGCAAAAAGAATAGGCAATTACTACTATTATAATGTTTGTATTCTTATGAAATTGTGTGAGTGTCAATGGTACATTATGAATGGGAACAGAAAACAATAAATTCATCCCAGTTTTCCAAACGTAATTTTTCCATTGGTATTCTATTGACAATTAGTTTTCTTATAGCAAAGTTCTGAAAATTTTCGTATTTTTGCTAGACCAGTCAATGTACGGATATTATTTTGATTTTTTTTTTCATGAATAAAGATAAATATAGGCTTGGCGACATTAATTCGATCCAGCTCCGTTATAAAGTGTACAATATGCGCTAGCCTAAGCTTTTTCTAAGTTTTGCAAACCCGATCAACGTCCTAGTACGACATATCTTCTTCTTTTCTATAGAAATAGGGAATCAAATAACACAACACCGTAATAACAGAAGTTATACAAATTCTTAGCCACAGTTTTATGTTTTTCATGTGAGCAAACACTTGCTGCTGCTATTAAAGTGATATGGCATACATTTTTCGACCTAAAATTGAACACCCCGAAATGAATTCCTTCTATATTTTGAAGAATACAATAACTTCATTGAATTCCAAAATTACATACTATTTTATTGAATGTCACAAAAATAAGACAAGTAACTATCTCAAGTTAAACATAAAGCAACTAGATATTAAATTGCCACTTCAACCCCTCTCCTCAATTTGATAATCTAACAAACAATGTAATATGAATTCTAAATCATAATGCAAAATGTAAAGTATCAGTTACTATAGATCAAAATTAAAATAATCTCATTGGACTCCTCCGCTTGATGTATTGTTAAGTTGGTAGTCCTTTTGTAAAGATATCCGCAACTTGATCCTATGACCGTACGTGTTCAGCAACTATGATTCTTGTCTCGTAGAGTTTATTACGTCCTAAACTCAAGAACAAATCGGCCCCACGTTGGGCGTCAATTTATTATGCTCAAAACTAGGGTAGCGACCCTACCCTTCAAAAACAAATCAGCCCCACGTTGAGCGCCAATTTGTTACGTTCAAAATTCAAAATCAAACCGGCCCCACGTTGGGCGCCAATTTATTACATTCAGAACTAGGGTAGCGACCCTACCCTTCAAAACTGACTAGCTCAGTATTAAAAAAAATAATCAAAATGATCCCAGGGCCGGACTGGGTAGTTGTGAGGTTAGCTTTCCAAAAATACAAACTTTACTGAAAACAAATCTACTGGACGTTATGTAAGCTAACTCTAGATAAAACAAAATAAGGGCGCCACGCAATTGTTAATTTTTCCGTCCTCAGGCACACAACTGCGAAAGTACCTGTAAAAGAAAAGATGGTAGGATGGACGGGTAGAATATTGGGTTGTAGGATAATTAGATCTTTTGGCGTCGATCAAGATGCCGCAGAACATAAAATAAAACAATATCTCAAACAGTGATACTTACACCAGCTGTAAAAAAAAACACTTAATAAAATCACTCTCTGAAAACTAAAGTGGTAGGTACTTTTTTTTTGCAAAATAAATGAATTAAAATTTACCCAAAAAAGTCAATATTTAATTACGTTAATTCAAAGGAAAATAAAGTAAGCTCAATCAGCAAAATTAACGTATTAACAAAAGTAGAATAACAAAAAAAGGTGAAACAGAATGGCGGCGATTCGTGTCCCTACGCAGACTTCAGCAAGTCTCAACTGAACAAATACGTCTATAAACCTACTCCAGGAAAAAGTACAAAATAATGGAAATCAGGCCCGAGATTGATGAACCTGGTTCACAATCGGACGTAGCGTTTATAACGTAACCAGAAAAAGCATAAAAAATGAAAAGGCGACAACGAATGCCCACCGCAAAATTACACAATACCAAAAAATGAACAAAATTGTGGTAAAGCCACGGGGTGCCTAATTAGGCAAATAAGCACCCAACAAAAAAGGTCTGAATAACAAATGACTAAAAATAAACCACTTAGCTGGCGACGTCACTGGAGATCCTATTGACTCGTCTGCCTGGCGTCTGGATCTCGGCCTCGGATCTAATTGGCTGGATTCCAGGTAGTCGGGAAAACCAGGCTGGAAGTGAGGTACTTCCACAGTATGTGCCTTGGTACGGATGACGTTTTATCGCTGATGGTAAGCGATTTTGAGCAAAACGACCACTCACAATTTAAAATAATCCCCAACACGTGGGCTGCTCCGCCGAACAAAACAAATGGCCAAACTGCCCCAAATATTCGGCCGGAGCACAGCTTATCCCAAACGAATCCCCAACTTGGGCTTGCACACGCAAAAAAAACTTTGGAATAAGCCCACAAAATTGTAGTGGTAAAAACGAAAATAAATAAATGTACGTCTGTCCTACACCAGGACTTAATTGAAAATTAACCGTTTTTCATTAAAAAAAAACCTTGCGGGCTCCCCAGTACAAAGACTCAAAAAAATAAAACGTAACGTCACTGCCTGCAGCGCGCGCATTGCAACAGCGACAATTTAAAACAAAAATCATGAACTAAAATTAATTAATGAAAGTAAACAAAAACACGCGTTTAATATAACCAAAAGACTGAGCTTAAAGAAAAGAAAAGAAACGGAACTAAAGATTGAAATATGAATGAAATTATTAAATTGAAAACTAAAAGTATTTTAAACCAAAAGTAAGTACATAAGTGAATGACATTGAACCCAAATAACCCAAATTATATTTCAGAATTTAACCAAGCAAAAAAAAGTGACCAAAAGCCAAATTGGCACGTAACAAATTGACGAACGAAGTTGAACTTGACGTTGATATGCTTCAGTCGACAATGTTCTCTTCTTTAAAGTATACGGATACATGACTGATTATCTTCGAGCATACGAATCGGTAACTTCAGTGTAATCTGAAAGTCGTTGATCACATATTTCAACCAAAGTAGTTCAGCAGCAGCAGTTGCCGGAGCTACAAACTTTGCTTCTGTTGAGGCTGAAGCAGCACTAATCTGTCTCTCCCAACAGAGTGTATTACCAAAAACTTGAAGTAGATAACCTGAAGTTGATCTCAAGTCTCCATTCTTGTTCCAGTTCGAGTTTGCATAGGCGGGAAGGACCTCTTTGTTTCCCTTTTGGTAACATAATCTCAAATACTTACCTTAGTACTTGTTCCAGATATTTCCAGAGTTCTTCTATTGGGTTGAATTGATACCAGCTCAAATAATTCACTGCAGCACTCAAATCTGGCCTTGTTGCTGTCATGGCGTACATCAGAAAATCAATTAATTCCCTGCATGGCTTGTCAGTCTTCTCTCTTGAGTTCAATTCCAATTTGACTTCCATTGGCGTCTTTACCGGGCTGCAATCCTGCATTCCAAAATGCATCAGCAAACTGCGATGATACGATGCTTGACTAAGATACATTATTCCTTCTTTCCTTGAAATTTGGATTCCCAAAAACGATTCTGGTTCCCAATTTTAAACTTTGTTTTTCAATTTAGATTTTATTTCTTCAATTTTCAGTTTAACATTGCCTGCATCAGAATAACATCTACATACAGGACAAGATAAACGATTAGATGATTTGATATATATTTAGACATCTGCCTGCTCCCGATCGAGTGAATCCTAATTCCAATAGAAACTTGTGAATAGATTCGTTCCATGTCAATGACGCCTGTTTCAAGCCGTGGAGCGCCTTCTTTAACTAACAAACTAAGCCAGGTTTGTATTCCATTCCTTCAGGAATCAACATAAAAACTTCCTCGTTGAGTTCTCCATGAAGAAAAGCGTTGACGAAGTCCATTTGTTCATGAATCAATCCAAGTCTATTCACTACTGTCAGCAGTACCCAACTTTTGCAAGACAAACTACTAGTGCATATGTTTCTTCATAAAAGTATCCTTTTCTCTGTGAGCATCCTTTCATAATAAGTCTAGCTTCATATTTATTAATGCTTCTGTCTTAGTTCCGCTTGATCTTGAAAACCCATTTACTAGATAAGGCCTTCTTTCCAGGAGGTAATTTTGAATACGTCCATATCTTCTTTTTCTCGATAGAATTCAATTCTTTTTTTATAGCCTGATCCCAGTGTCCTTATCCTTGTGCGATTCTACTTCCTGGAAGCTTTGTGGTACATCATCCACAAGAGATTCAGCATTCAGAGCAAGTACAGCGTAATCCTGTAAATATTCCGGTGTTATATTTTTTCTGGTAGATTCCTCTTCAGGTTCTTTCTTCTGGATGTCACTGAAATCCTCTTAATTACTAGATAATTCAGGTATGTCAATTCTTTCGTCTCCTTCAATTGAGTTATATTCTTCACCTGAAAGATCTTCCCTTTTATCAACCTTTTGTCCAGCTTGTTCCTTGCTAAGCTTTGAAATCCAATCTTCACTTGATGAACCTTCGAAGTCAAATTTCCTTTCGTAAAAGATCACATTTTTTCCTGTGATGATTTTTCCTTCTTCATGGTACCATAGTTTGTAGCCATTGGGACAGTCACCAGTAAATTAGCATTCCGTTGATCTGCTTTCGAGTTTTCCTGTCCTCAATTCCTTGGGAATTAATAAGTAAGCGATGCAACCAGAGACTTTCAATTTACTAAGATCCGGTTTCTCGTTGTACTATGAAGCCGCTGGAATCTTCACTTCCAAAGCCGACGTTGGACTTTGATTCACCAAGTAAACGGCTGTACGAATAGCTATAGACCAGAAAATCTTGTTAAATTCACATTGCAGCACCATACAGCGAGCCTTTTCAGAAAGAGTTCTGTTCATTCGCTCCAAGACTCCGTTCTGTTGTGGAGTATATTGTCTGATCGTAAATTCGAACTGTATTTCTTGTTGCTCAAAAACATCCTCCAATTTATTCGCGTCCGTTGTCGCATCTAAACCTGCTTATCTTCAAATTGAAATGTGCAGTACTCAATGCGTGATACATCTTCATGTAACGAGTAACTTCCGACTTCGATTCCAATGCATAAGCTACAGTAAAGTGAGTGAAGTCGTCAATGAACGTGAGAACATAGTGTTTTCTGTCGAACGATTCTGGTGAAATTGGTCCACAAAGATCACTTTGTATCAATTCGAGAGGTCTTGGTTTATCATATGGAAATTGTGACTGTTTACCCTCAACACATCCTGAACATCTTTCCAAGGGTATTGTTGAGGTGTCCAACTTCATTCCCTTTACTTGTAATGAAATTGTCTTGATGTTCTCATTATTCAAATGAGCTAGCCTACTATGCCACAATTTTATATCATCTCCAGAAGATCCAATAGTTGACAATGCTCGGTGTTGAAGAAAATTTAAAATGTATGACTGTGACTGATTCCTGTCTGCAACTGCAAATGTTTTGGTTCCTCTCTCAATTAAGCCTTGAGAATTTTCAAAAATAAACGTAGAACCAATCATTTCCAATTCTCTTGCTGATAGCAAGTTATGATAAAGTCCAGGCACAGATAAAGCATCTTTAATTATTACCTCGATTTCCTCGCCTTTTACAAAACTGATGACTTTGATGTCTCCTTTCAGTTTTGCCTTGAGAAAAATACCTGATATGGTGACTTTAATCTTTACTGGGAATTCCAGTCTTTTGATATTTGTGAGAGGTATCTTGCTGTAGATCAGATGCTCTGTTGCTCCATAGTCTAGAAACCAATATAAACTTCCTTCTGAATAATCTTCACCTGAAACTGTAAAACAGAAACCAGATTTCTTTTCCAGATCGATGCTGAGTTCAAAAAGCTGCAGATGGCGGTGCGTTATTCTTTTTCCCGCTGACATTCTTCCATTTCGATTCTTCATCCAACAATCTATTCTTCACGAAGCGTAGCATCAAGTACTTCATTGAGAGAGTCTAAATAGCAGTGACCACTAATCCGTATTCTGGAGGCATTGTCAAAAGCAGGTGGCAAACAATGCCAGACTCCTCAACAGTAGCTCCGGTCAAACGTAAATCTCGAATCGATTTATAAAACTCCAAAAAATGATCAATTAACGTGTTCTTACTTGTGTTACGTTCATTGATTTTAAGGTATTGAATAATAATCATAACTATAATTTCTTCTGATTAAAATGAAGATTATGTGACAATATTTAATCATCGATCCGATGGATTCTGTTCAGTTATATTTTGATAGTCGACGAGGTGAGAGATAGTGTTATTAGTGTAAAATACAGTGACAGTGATTTGGCCAATATTTGAGGATTACGGTGAGATGGTTGAGGAGAATGTGTGTATATTAGAGGTGTGTGAATTGTAGTGGTTGTATGGTATGTGATTTATGTATTTCCTAATCCTTATCCTATTGGCGTCGCCTCCTGTTGTTTAACTCGGCTTACCTCAGCCAGGAGGGTAAAACAGCCGTGACCTTTTGGTCAGCGGTGGAGAACAGTCGTGACCTTTTGGTCAGCGGTGGAGAACAGCCGTGACCTTTTGGTCAGCGGTGGAGAACAGCCGTGACCTTTTGGTCAGCGGTGGAGGGTAAAACAGCCGTGACCTTTTGGTCAGCGGTGGAGGGTAAAACAGCCGTGACCTTCTGGTCAGCGGTGGAGGGTGATACAGCCGTGATCTTTTGGTCAGCGGTGGAGGGCTCTCGTGCTCCTGGCTGGCGACTGTTAGAGTGAGGTTTGAGGCCCTTCGACTCTGGTCGTCGTTTGCGTATTTAACAGGAGAGAGAGAAAGTAGCATATCCTAGTCTACCTGTCTGAACTCAATGTGGTGTGATTTGGTGTTGATGCATTGAGTATGTTGTATGAAGTGTTGTGTTCACTCACTGACCTTTTTCCCAGCTATAACTCATTGAGCGTCAGCTCATGGACTTACTTTTATTTTCAGAGCGCGCCCGGCAAGTAGATCGGTCCACCTTCTATCTAGTAGTCAGGATCGCTCCACCCGGAGAGCAGGACCTTTCCGGATTACATATATTTATTGTTGTAATAACACTTGTTCTCTTAGGGGTAAATAAATAATAAAATATAGACACGATTTATCATTTAACTCAACGTATTTAATAAATCAGAAGTGGGATCTGGACACACTTACGTCAGCATGTCGGATTGGATACGTAACTTTGAGAACAATCTTGGTTCCTCTCTCCAGTGTACAGATCATAATCGAGGTCGAAGCCGCAGTCGAAGCCGAAGTCCGTTATTCAGAAGCCCAGTGCGTAGTACGGAGTCAAGCTTAATGCAAGTCTCAGAAATGATGGTACAGTTGACTCAAAATGTCAATAAAATGCCACAGGAACTAGTGCAGTCCGCAGTTCGTGCCCCACGTTTGGAATCGCGAGAAGCTATTCCGTTTTATAACCCCGACAATGGAGTTAATTCAATGCAAACATGGATATTGAAAGTTGAAGATCTTCGTACTTTGTACAAATGGGATGATCCAACAACTATTCTTTTTGTAACTTCACGCCTAAAAGGATGTGCACATACTTGGTATCAAAGCCTTAGGCAGATGCCTCATACTTGGATGGAACTGAAGGAGAAACTACAAGAAGCTTTTCCGGAACAAAAAGATTATTTTCAGTGCCTACAGCAAATGATAGCCAGACAAAAACAATCAGATGAGACAATACTCAAATATTTCTATGAGAAATTGGCGTTGCTGAATATTTGTGAAATATATGGTGATAAAGCGGTTTCGTGCATCATCGGCGGGATATCCGACCATACCATACGTGCAGCAGCATCAGCGCGCGATTGTCGTAAGCCAGAGGAGTTACTGGTCTATTTTAAAACTATAAGGGATGATAATGAAATGAGACCAAAAGAGAGACCACTAAAAACTGGATACCGAGCTCTGAGATTCAACCGTCCGAACACTCAACGAAAGCATAATCAGAATCAGAGAGGGAAGTCCCGAGAAATTGTTTGCTATAGGTGTTCTCAGTCTGGTCACAAGGCAAGATATTGTAACAAGGATCCACCATTCCCACGTTGCGAGAAGTGCAGATTCTTCCATCGACAAAACGAGACCTGCAGAAATCAACGAAGACAACAGGAGAAAACTATACTGGTGACTGCAACCGAGGTAAGCGGAAATAATAAGTTTTTCTTTAAAGTATTTGTGAATGGCAGGGAATCAGAGGCTTATGTAGATTTGGGATCAGCGTGTAATACCATGATCGAATCTGAAGCAAAAAGGCTTAATATAAATTATAATAAATCAAAAACAAGAATATTGCGAGGATATGGGAACGGTAGAGTTGAAACATTGGGAGAAGCTGACGAGCAAAAGCTTAAAATAGACGAAGTGGAACTTCCAGTAAAAATTTGCATTGTACCAGACGGAGTTCAGACAGTACCTATGATTGTTGGTCAACCATTCACAGAATCAACGGATGTAATGATTATAAAGGATACAGATAAAATGAGGATCTGTTGGAAATCTACATGCCCATTTCAATTTGAAGAAATTACCGTACCGGATAAATGTACGATACGTGCTAAAGAAGGGACCGTTATACCACCTGGATATGTTGGACATGTGATCTGTAGTGCCGATGGCAAAGGAGATATATTCATTGATTTAGGAGTACGGGCACAAGAAGGAAAAGAACACATATTGCCAAGATGTGTGATAACAGTCAGCGAGGATGCCGAATGTTGCCTACCAATTGAGAATCTTTCAGATAATGATTTGACTATATCAAAAGGTAATGTTGTTGCTCGAGGATTTAAGTGTCAACAAGGAACGGATTATAAGAAAGTAGGGCAAGAAAAACTTGGTTTCAAAGAGGAGGATATAAATCTAGGAAAAGAGATAACTCAAGTGGAGAAAAAAGAAATTATTGAACTTCTATCACAATACCGTGACTGCTTTGCGAATTCTGTAGCAGAAATAAAGTGTGCAAAAGTTCCAGGAGTGGAAATTCAGCTTTCTGATGATACACCAATAACGTATAGACCATACAGACTTTCACACGAAGAGAGAGCGAAGGTGCAAGGAATGATCGAAGAGCTTCTGGATACAGATTTAATTCGCGAGTCAAATTCACCTTACGCTTCACCAATTTTATTAGTTAAGAAAAGAAACGGAGAATCAAGATTATGTATTGATTACAGAAAACTAAATCGCATTACTGTAAAGGACCGTTTTCCACTCCCTCGAATCGATGATCAATTAGATAGACTGCAAGGAACAAAATACTTCACGTCTCTGGACATGACATGTGGCTATTATCAAATTCCTATCGCAGAGAAGAGTAAACATAAAACATCTTTCGTGACTCCGGATGGACAATATGAATTTAATAGGATGCCATTTGGCTTGACAAATGCCCCATCAGTTTTCCAGAGGATGGTGAATAAGATTCTGGGATCGTATAAGGATACAATTGCCATGGCATATCTCGATGACATTCTTTGTCCATCTGCAACATTTGTGGAAGGTATTACTCGCTTAAAAGTCCTACTGGATCTTCTAAGAGAGAACAATATTACATTGAACATGAGGAAATGTTTCTTTTTTGAATCATCGGTTACATACTTAGGATTTGAAATAAATAAAGATGGAGTTAAGCCAGGAAAGGAAAAATTGAAAGCCGTAGAAAAATTTCAACAACCTGCAAATATACACCAAATAAGGCAATTTTTAGGACTTACCAGTTACTTCCGACATTTTGTGCAGGACTATGCTAGAATCGCTCAACCTTTGACCAACTTATTGAAGAAAAGTATTTCTTGGAAATGGACTGAATCAGAGAGTCAAGCAATTGATGCATTAAAGAGAAAATTGACTGAGCAGCCTCTTCTTGCGTTGTACAATAAGAACTTTTTGACGGAAGTACATACTGATGCCAGCAAGATAGGACTTGGGGGAATCCTATTACAAAAACAGGATAATGGAAAAATACAACCCATCGCTTATTATAGCCGTCAAACTACAGAAGCTGAGAAAAAGTATCACTCTTACGAATTGGAGACCTTGGCAGTGGTAGAAACGTTGAAGAAGTTTAGGGTTTACCTAATAGGATTGAGTTTCAAAGTAGTAACAGATTGTAATGCTCTACGTACAGCCAGCACAAAAAAAGATTTAATTCCAAGAATAGGAAGATGGTGGCTTCAGCTTCAAGAGTTCATCTTTGAAGTTGAATACAGACCAGGACAGCGTATGGCACATGTAGATGCATTAAGCAGAAACCCTATTATGGAAGAAGAGCCACTGGAAGACTTGGGAGTTCTTCATATTACCACAGAAGATTGGGTGCTTAGTGGTCAGATGACCGACGAAAAACTAAAGTTGATAAAGGAGATTTTGTCGAAACCTCCACAGACAGACTATGAGAGAAATATCTATAAAGACTACTGCTTGAGGAATGGACGCGTGTTTAGAATTACAGCCTCAGGAATACAATGGGTAGTGCCAAAAGGACAACGAGCACAAATTTTAAGGGCATGCCATGACGATTTTGGTCATTTTGGAATGGAAAAGACACTGAGGAAAATTTCTGAAATGTACTGGTTCCCAGATATGAAGAAATATGTTCAAAAATACGTGGATCGATGCTTAAACTGTTTATACCATAAACAACCGAAAGGACGACAGCCTGGATTATTGAATCCGATTGAAAAAGTGCCTATTCCATTTCACACAGTGCATCTTGACCATGTTGGACCATTTGTGAAAAGTAGATCAGGAAAGTCGTACTTAATCGTGGCAGTTGATGCCTTTACAAAATATGTAAACATGGAAGCGACGAAAGATACTAGTGCGAAATATGTGATTAAACTACTGGACAAATTGAAGCAAACATTTGGAGTACCGACTAGGATAATCACGGATCGTGGAAGTGCATTTACTTCAAAAAAATTTTCAGCGTACTATAAGGAAAAAGGCATCAAGCATATTATGAATGCTGTAGCAACCCCTAGAGCAAATGGGCGATGTGAGAGGTATAATGGAACAATAATAAAATCATTAGCAGCATCTATAACGGACGATGCAGATTGGGAGTCAAAGATTAGCAATGTACAATTTTCGTTGAACAACACAGTGAATTCTGTCACCAAAAAAACCGCAAGTGAATTATTATTCGGTTTTAAACCACGGGCATCAAGTGATTCCATATTAAGTAGTGAAATACACAACGAGCAGCAAACACTCGGAGATTTACGAGACTCACGTCAAAATGCAGTGAAGGAGATAAAAGAGAATCAAAAGAAACAAAAAGTGAGATTTGATAAACACAGGCAGGAAGGAAGAAAATATAAGGAAGGCGAGATAGTTTTGATCAAAAAACAAATCGCTTCAGAGGACACGAGTAAAAAGTTAGCCCCACCTTATGCTGGACCATTCGTAATTACAAAAGTTTTGTCGAATGATCGATACATGGTGGAAGATTTACCTGACTCAATAAGGAGTAAGCGGGCAAAATATAGTAATGTTGTAGCTATTGATAGAATGAAACCATACAAAGTTTCTACAAGTAGTACTGACTCCGATACTGATTCAAGCTCGTTAGAGGATGATACGCATGGAGTGGAGTAGATTCTCGAGGACGAGAATATTTTCAGGATGGCCGAACTGTTACGTTCATTGATTTTGAGGTATTAAATAATAATCATAACTATAATTTCTTCTGATTAAAATGAAGATTATGTGACAATATTTAATCATCGATCCGATGGATTCTGTTCAGTTATATTTTGATAGTCGACGAGGTGAGAGATAGAGTTATTAGTGTAAAATACAGTGACAGTGATTTGGCCAATATTTGAGGATTACGGTGGGATGGTTGAGGAGAATGTGTGTATATTAGAGGTATGTGAATTGTAGTGGTTGTATGGTATGTGATTTATGTATTTCCTAATCCTTATCCTATTGGCGTCGCCTCCTGTTGTTTAACTCGGCTTACCTCAGCCAGGAGGGTAAAACAGCCGTGACCTTTTGGTCAGCGGTGGAGAACAGTCGTGACCTTTTGGTCAGCGGTGGAGAACAGCCGTGACCTTTTGGTCAGCGGTGGAGAACAGCCGTGACCTTTTGGTCAGCGGTGGAGGGTAAAACAGCCGTGACCTTTTGGTCAGCGGTGGAGGGTAAAACAGCCGTGACCTTTTGGTCAGCGGTGGAGGGTGATACAGCCGTGATCTTTTGGTCAGCGGTGGAGGGCTCTCGTGCTCCTGGCTGGCGACTGTTAGAGTGAGGTTTGAGGCCCTTTGACTCTGGTCGTCGTTTGCGTATTTAACAGGAGAGAGAGAAAGTAGCATATCCTAGTCTACCTGTCTGAACTCAATGTGGTGTGATTTGGTGTTGATGCATTGAGTATGTTGTATGAAGTGTTGTGTTCACTCACTGACCTTTTTCCCAGCTATAACTCATTGAGCGTCAGCTCATGGACTTACTTTTATTTTCAGAGCGCGCCCGGCAAGTAGATCGGTCCGCCTTCTATCTAGTAGTCAGGATCGCTCCACCCGGAGAGCAGGACCTTTCCGGATTACATATATTTATTGTTGTAATAACACTTGTTTTCTTAGGGGTAAATGAATAATAAAATATAGACACGATTTATCATTTAACTCAACGTATTTAATACTTGCATCAAGCTTCATGGTCAATAACTTCGTTCTAATCAGCAACTGACTTGCAATTCCTTTTCTCTAAAAAGTGGTACACAGAGATGACCATAATTCAGAAGAAGTTACCTTATCTTTTGCATACTCCAAGTGACTATCAGCTTTTCGCTGAGTTTTTTGTGACTTCCATTTTCGATCCTGAGTTTTGAGCACAGCGAGTCGTACTTCCTTCGCTGTTCGTTCCTGAGCAGTATTGTCTTTTGAGAATGTCACCTTATCGAGATAAGATGATTCCACAAATGATAATAAGTCCAATTCTTCCGAGAGTGTTCTCATTCTGAACTTCTAATTGTTGAAATTGGCTCCGTCGAATAATGGAACTCGATATTTTTTGACTTCTGTTGCCGTCGGATTTTGAAGTTGAGATTTACACTTGTCAGGATTATACCAAATTTCTGTAATAACCCATTAGTATCACCCGACAACTTAAGATGCCGCATTGCTCACAGTTCTTAGCGCATTTTTTGGGAAAAAGCACTATTATATTCACTTTGGCTGTCTGAATGGCTGGCTGGCTGGCTGACTGGTCTGACACTGAGTTCTCAGCTACTATACTATTCACAGACTTGAAACTGGTACTAAATAAAAGCTGCTATTTCGTAGGTTTGCACAAACTGCTCCAATTCAAGCTTAGTGATTGTGAGAGATTAAAGTATTCAATTACTTGTTCCAAGTAAAACAATGCCTATAGATATATATGACATTAGAGATATGGCAACTAGAGTTTATTCAAGTAGATAAAAATGCAGTTACAACTTCAGCCGTGGGTGTCACTATTATTATGTACAGTTGTCAAATCTGTCTGGGACTCATTCAATGACTTATTTGACGCAAATTTGGAGCTTATTAGAATAAATTATTAATTATTGGATGAAAATTTGTTCACTTTTGGTCTATTTTTTTCATATAGCTTTGATAAAGATCAAATTATCATTTTAAGGTACAGCACTTGATGTCCCGTCAGTCAATAATCAAACAATGAAGATTAAAAGGTATTTTTGAGTTTGTACATGCATAAATTATGTACTTATCAGATAGTCAACTTGAAACTAGTACTAAATGAAAGCTGCTGTTTCGTAAGTTGCCCAAACTGCTTGATTTCAAGCTCAGTAATTGTGAGAGATGGTAGTTCGCGAAATCTCTGAAGTAACAAGCATTCATAAGCTGTCAGAAATGCGCTTTCATTATCTAGATGATTCTTCAATTTTTTTTTAATATCCAGGTACTTTATTTTTTCAAAACTGTCTGTCCCACATATACATCAATTCGTTAACTATACTATTTTCAGTAATTTATAGGTTATGCCGTCTTATAGTCCGACTTACATGTATGTGCTTGTACCAGTGCAACTACGATATTAGAAGTGACCGTGCGTATCCATCAAAAATGTAAGTTCTACACATATTTATATAATTTGTTATATGATTATTGTTATGTATTAGTAGCTAAGAGATTCAAGTTTCCATATTATATCGAGAAAAGTAATCATCTTATGTATCCCACATATTTTTTGATAATGTTATTTCCGTGGCAACTATAGTTGCCGACGAGCGCATCTTGAATCATATTTGAGAAATTGTATAAAATTTGTATTTGACAACATATTATTATTTAAAACTCTTATTTTAGGTTTAGTAGAGGGTCTGATGGTAAGGGACTATTATTACACAAGCTTCTAGCCTTATTGGAAGATGATGATTATCCTCCCGAAAATATTGCTCTTTGTCCACCTCAAGAAGAATCTGATGCTGATAGTGATCAGGATTCGGATTTATCGGACAATGGGACCGAGGGAGATCTTGATCATCCACCTGCAAGTATACTTGGGACAGAGGTTCAGACACATATTGATGAAGATGAACCAATTGCTTTGAATATTGAAGCAGGCACAAGCAACAGTAATTTGAATCGCGAAATGCAAAATGAAAGTTCCTCAATTAGTCGTCAGCGAGAAAGTGCCAAAAGCATTACGAAATGGGAGCACAATAATTCAAGTGTGAATTTTTCAATAGATAAATTGATGCCTTACATGCGCCCTACTGCAGGAGACTCTATAAAAAACAGTAAAAACTCCAAGTGATGCTTTCATGTGCTTTTTTACCCAAGAACTTATACACCATATTTCGAGCGAAATGTTGAGAGCCTCGTCAGTATTCGTTTAATATTACGGATGGATAGTGTCGCATGACTGTCTGGGACTTGGACTTTCAGCGATTCTCATGCAAAGTCATCTCCGGCTTCAGGTGTCCACCTGAAGCTTCTTGTAGTATGAAAATAGTCAGTATTCACTCAACCATCAACCAATAAACTTCTACATTCAGTCATCTATCCAATTCAAATTCGTGTTTATTTAATAATTGTTAAAGAGTAGTAAAGTGTACACATATAGCGTAATATAAACCATTAAATACATTCAGTTGTATTATTCACGACGGACCTACACCTGAAATCCCTTATTTTCTCATACCGATACACTCGTGTCCTTTTCGTCAAAAGTTAAAGGGCACAACATAAGACTGGTGGCAGCGATTGGGATCGAATTCGAGAAAATTTGTTAGTGTCGATCAATTAAGTGCAGGAGCAAAGTGTTCGAGTCAGCCGATAGAGCCGTTCCAGAGTGTCGAGCCAGAAGCAGTACCGGACCAGCCCAAAACTCAACGATCGTTCCAGGATTTTAAGGACCAGATTTCATCACCACCGTCGTCTACATAGTGCAATGAAGCTGTTTTGTGTGTTTATGTAAGTGTTTAGTGAAAGTGCGACACAATACACTCTAACCGTAAGTTAAATAAATCCATTTTGTAAAATTCAGCAAATCTAATGCACGCTCGTTTCACTTCTTCACTCAACGATTTAGATAGGCTTCATTTATTACCAAGTTATTCCTTGAATTCTTTTAACGAATTTGTAAACAATCATTATACTGAAAATAACGAAAATTTTGAGAATATAAGTATAAATATGGCTCACAATATTTCTCTTGAAACTGGTTTAAAACTTATACCAAATTTTGATGGTAGCAATCTTGATGAACTTGCAGTTTTTGAACAATCATGTAATTTTGTCATTGAAAATATAGCTAAAGGAATTGTACCCATTTTAGTTAGAGGCATTATAACTAAATTAAGGGGAAAAGCATTTAATCTTACAAAATTTAAAACAATGAATTCATGGGATGATTTAAAGAGAGTCCTTAGAGATGGAATAAGAAGTCAAAGAACTCTTTCAGATGTTCAAATGGAATTTATCAGATGTTCTCAAAAACCAAATGAAACCGTACAAAGTTATACAAACCGTATGGAAAATTTATATCATGCTATGCTAGAAATATTATGTAAAGACAAAACTCAAGCTCAAAGTGTTACAATCACAGAAGTATTAAAAGAACAAACATTAACTCAGTTCATTGAAGGGTTTCAACATCCATTAAAATTATATGTAAAATCGCGAGATTATAGAACCATTAAGGAATGTTGCTCTCGTGCTTTGGAGGAAGAACGTCTTCTCCAGTCAAATAAGTCCATGCATTCTTTGAATCCGAACAAATCGTTCCAACACCAGCCAAAACATAGAAATTCCAATTATTTTCCCTCTCCTAGATATAATCAGCCATCATCTTCTCAAAATACTTTTAACAATCAACAAATTAAGAGAGAATCAAATGTTTCAATTTGCCGCTATTGCAAAATACCCGGCCATTCAATTGATCAGTGTTATAAAAGACAACGCAATAATTCGCGATGTACAAATAACCATAATCCAAGTTCATTTACGCGAAATCAACATCAGAATGATAATAATTCTAATAAGCCTACTATTCAAAATATAAGAATGATTTCTTCACGGAACGAGATATTCAAAGTTAGAAGGTTGCATGATAATTCCGTAACAATTCCAAGTTACAATTCTTTGCATCATGAATTCGATTTTTTAGTGGATACCGCGTCGGACGTCAATATTTTAAAGGTTACCAATATCGATGACAAATTAATATACAATCCTGATCACATTATAAGTTTATCAGGTATAAATCCTGATCCTATCTCAACTCTCGGGACAGTAGATATTTTTCTTGAAAATAATCATGAACCAACCATATTTCATTTGGTTCCCTCTCATTTCCCTCTTAAGAAAGACGGAATCCTTGGTAAACCTTATATCATCAAGAATAAGGTCATCTCGCTGAACAAATTATTGAAGAAAAAACTGTCTCTTATTCGGTATATTCAAGTAATAATAATATGAATTGTTACAAATCCTCCAAGTCCGACCCTGTTATTCTTGCACCTCGCGCAGAAACTGTCGTTTCTATGAATGTAGCGCAATCTGAATGTTTTTATGTTACAAGTGCAATTCAAATGAAAAATGTGATTGTGAGCAATTGTCTCACATATTCAAATATGAATAAAGAAATAAAATTTCCTATTTTAAATCCAACAGAGGACCCTATCACTTTAACTCAAGAAGATTTAAATTATATTGAATATGAATTTTATAAATTAGAGGAGAATTTACTCATAGAAGTAAGCGATACAAAGCAAGTATATACAGTTAATCAATCCGAAGTAGACGTGGATCGTTCATCATTCATTAATAAATCAGTACGGACTGATCATTTAAACAAAGAGGAACGTGAATCTTTGTTAACAATCTGCAAAGAATTTTCAGATATCTTTCATCATCCGGATGAACCTTTGACGTGTACTGATCTTATAAAACATTCTATAAAAATTCCCGAAGATTCACCTACAATAAATATTCGTCCTTATCGTTTACCAGAATCTCAGAAAATCGAAATACAGAATCAAATAGATAAAATGGAAAAAGATGGTGTTATAACAAAAAGTATTTCTCCCTACAATGCTCCTCTTCTTGTAGTTCCGAAGAAGCCAGATGCTTCCGGGCAGAAAAAATTTCGTGTTGTCGTGGATTTCAGAAAATTAAATGAAATTACTACGGGCACTGTATTTCCCATTCCAAATGTAACTGAGATTCTAGATCAGTTGGGAAATTCCAAATATTTCAGTACCTTAGACTTGGCTTCGGGGTACCATCAAGTTAAAATGAATCCGGAAGACAGACCTAAAACCGCCTTCTCAACTTCGACGGGTCATTATGAATTCGTTCGGATGCCGTTTGGGTTGAAAGGAGCGCCGAGTACGTTCCAAAGTTTGATGAACTCGGTACTTACCGGATTGCAGGGTTCTGAATGTTTTGTCTATCTTGACGATATCGTCATTTATGGATCTACCCTAAAAGAGCACAATGGTAGACTGCAAGATGTAATGAAGTTATTACGTAAACATAATCTCAAGTTACAAGTAGATAAATGTGACTTTCTATGTAAGGAGGTCAACTACCTAGGTCATATGATTACGGAGGAGGGTATTAAACCCGATCCGTCAAAAATACAATCCGTTATTAAATTTCCTATCCCTAAAAATCCAAAGGATGTAAAATCTTTTCTTGGACTTTGCGGATATTATCGCAAATTTATTAAGAATTTCAGTCAAATAGCTAAGCCATTAACAGATTTACTCAAAAAGAATAATTGGTCGTCGTGGAATGCAAATCATCAGGAATCATTTGAAAAGCTTAAAACATTATTAACTTCTGCGCCTTTATTACAGTATCCCGATTTTAGTAAAGAGTTTGTGTTAACTACAGATGCGTCAAATAAAGCAATTGGTGCTATTTTATCTCAAGGTAAAATCGGTGAAGATAAGCCGATCGCGTATGCAAGCCGTACATTAAATAAAGCCGAGCAAAACTATACAACTACGGAAAAAGAGCTGTTGGCGATAGTTTGGTCGATTAATCATTTCCGTCCGTACCTATACGGCCGTCAATTTCTTATTGTCACTGACCATAAACCCCTGACCTGGATATTCAATGTTAAAGATCCTGGGTCAAGAGTCATGCGGTGGCGTATCAAATTAGAAGAATACAATTATAAAATTATTCATAAAGCGGGAAAAATGAATGTTAACGCGGACGCCTTAAGTAGAATCTATAAAATAAACGCAGAATCAACAGATTTAAATATCTTCGATAGTCCACGTGAATCAACAATAGTACAATGTATTTCACGTGATTTAAAAATGAATGCTGGCTTAGCTCTTGAAACAATTAGATTATATCCTGATATCAAACAAAAAATTAAAACTATTTCAGATAGTAATCCTGATTATGAAATAGTTTGCGTTAAGAATGATGAATTTAATTTTATTTTTCTGATAAAAAAGTTGAATCATTTCGAAAAACCAACAGAAGAAGCAATTATTTCATGTCTCAAAACATTAAAATTATTTTGTGAATAGAGAATATAGTGGAGCTTCATTTCCCAAAAATCGCTTGTGGTAATGACTTGCACAATTGAAATGAAATTAGAGCTTCAATAAGAGTAATTTTTGAGGATTCTAATGTTAAATTGATTCTACATGAATATTATCAAGTAACAGAGGAAGAAAAGCTGAAATTATTTGCTGACTATCATAATTCTAAGGTCGGTGGACACTGCGGTGTAAAACGCAAGGTAAAGAAATTATAGAGACAGTTCAATTGGAAAAATTTGAAAAATGAAGTGCAGACATATGTGAAAAATTGCGAGCAATGTCAAAAGAATAAAGCAAAGAATAAGAGTATAAAAAATCCTATGTTGATTACCACTACATCAAATTACCCCTTCCAAAAATTATTTTTGGACGTTGTGGGTCCACTTCCTATATCTTCCAGTTGTAATCAATATATATTAACGATGCAAGATGATTTAACTAAATATTCAATTGCGGTACCGATGCCCGATCAATTAGCGAAAACCGTGGCGAAAAATTATGTTCAGTTCATGGTTTGTCAATATGGAACCCCTGATTCAGTATTAACTGATCAAGGAACGAACTTTCTGAGTAGAATATCTACAGAAACATGTAAAATTTTGAAAATTTAGAAATTTAAAACTACCCTTCACCATCCTCAAAGTAATGGAGCTCTCGAAAGAAGTCATAGGACTTTAGTAGAATATTTGCGGAATTTCGTGGATAAGGACCTTTCTAATTGGGATAAATTAATTCCTACAGCTATGTTAGCTTATAATACTTCTGTGCATGCTAGCACAAATTTCACTCCGTTTGAATTAGTGTTCGGACGAGAAATGAGTTTGCCATTTAAAAATGCAAACCCGACTAATAATTATAATTTTGGAGATTATCATGAGCAATTGAAGGAGACTTTGAAATTTGTCAGTAAGATAGCAAGAGAGGATTTATTAAAAAATAAAGAAAAATCTAAAGAATTATATGATAGAAATATTCATTCCAAAACAATCCACTCGAATGATAAAGTATTGATAAAAAATCATTTATCCAAGAATAAATTAGAACAAAAATGGTTAGGCCCATTTGTAGTATTGGAAGTTTTGGATGATACAGAAAATATCATTATTGAAAGAAATAAAAAACCATATAAAATTCATAAGAATGAAGTTATTATATTCAACGAGTAAATGCATTAATTCATTCTTTAATTATGTTCACAGATTCCCTGTACTGGTATAGCAAGCCTTTCTTTATTTTCCGATTCGAAATTTGAAAATGCTCCAGGTATATATTCTGAAGCGTTGGGTAACGTTAGAGTTTATTCTAAGTATTGGAATCTGATAGCTTTTATAGATTTAGAATATTTTTATTATAGAATTAGACTAATTTATAAATTTTATGATCAAGTATCGGATATTTGTAGTACAGTATACAAAAATGAAACCGAAAGCCCGTGTAAACAATTTTATCAGCTTATCCAACCTGTAGTATCAAATATCAAAACAAAGAGATCAGAATTGTTGAGTTTAGTTGCCCATCAAGATCATGAGCGTAGAAAACGAGGTTTATTTAATTTTGTGGGTAAACTTTCAAAAACCCTTTTTTGTACAATGGACAGTGAAGATGAAGAGTATTTTAATGACAAGATTAATAAATTTACAAAAAATGAAGAGAACCTTTTATCTTTAGCGCGTCAACAGATAAATATTGTAGAATCAACCCTTACTGCAGTTAATACCACCATCAGTAATTTACGTCAAAATGAAAATAAATTGTTGAATGAGATAACAGATTTACGAATATCATTAAAAGATTTAAATAGGGATGTTTTAAAGAGTAGATTGAATTTATTTATTATGAATAATTTATTTTCCTTGAATTTTTAATCCAAGAATATGAAATGGAAATTGAAGTATTGATTGATGTAATTTTATTTTCCAAAGTAGGTATAGTTCACCCTCGCGTTTTACCACCCCTACAAATAGTAAATGAATTAAAACGAATTCAAGATTTTCTTCCAACGGGCTCAGAATTCCCTTTCAATATACATTTGAACGATATGCATGATCTGCTGAATTCATTATCAAATATTGATGTGTATATCAAAGACAATAAACTAGTGTATATTGTAGAGATTCCTATTGCAGATAATAAGATATTTAAAGGATTTCAATTGATACCTTTACAAGTATTAGTTTCAAACAATTCTTATGTTTATGTTCAAGTAATAAATAAATATATGTTGATAGAAGATAACAAGCAAAGATTTACTTTATTAAATGATTTTGATTATTTCAAATGTGAACAAACAACTTACTTCAAAATATGTTTCCTCAAACAGCCCCTTTATCTTTCACATTTATATAAGTCATGTGAAATAGAATTATATAATTCAGAAAACATTATTCCTAGTTCATGTAATGTGAAGTCAATCAATATAAATCAAAATATGTGGCATTCTTTATCTAGAAGTAATAGTTGGCTGTATGTAGTTCGAAAGATTGAGGAAATTCAAATTAAATGTCAATATAAGGAATTGTTCAGTTATAAGTTATTACCTGGTACTGGAATATTTAGTTTTTTATATAATTGTATTGCTTATACTGTTGAAATGGAATCAATCAGTAATAGAAAATTCACTTCTGTTATTTCAGTCGACTTTTTACCATAATATAATGTTACCGATTCAATTAATGTAGACATTGTTAGAAAATATAATTCCATTTCAAAAGATAATGCCTCTATATTGTTTTCTAGTGATAAGATTATGGATAATTTTCATGAATTGGATATGATTGGAGAAAAATTATCGGATTTAGAATTGATATATAATAATGTCAGGAATGGAATAGAAAATGAAGGAAAAATTGATTACAATATTTTATTCAATTATAGTATTTTATTTGTCATAATTTGTTTCATTTGTTTTAATGTTATTGAAGTTTTTATGGTCAAATATTTCAAAAATAAACAGATTCGTAATGAGGCAGTTGAATTGCCCAGGCTTACTAGATCAGAAACAGATTTAATTAATGTGGCTGCGTCCACATCTACGAATTTGAGAACTAAACCATCTGTCTAATTGATAAGTGCCGATACCCGAAATTATTTGTTAGGGTATCAACCCTTATGTTAAGGGGGGAGGTGTTGAGAGCCTCGTCAGTATTCGTTTAATATTACGGATGGATAGTGTCGCATGACTGTCTGGGACTTGGACTTTCAGCGATTCTCATGCAAAGTCATCTCCGGCTTCAGGTGTCCACCTGAAGCTTCTTGTAGTATGAAAATAGTCAGTATTCACTCAACCATCAACCAATAAACTTCTACATTCAGTCATCTATCCAATTCAAATTCGTGTTTATTTAATAATTGTTAAAGAGTAGTAAAGTGTACACATATAGCGTAATATAAACCATTAAATACATCCAGTTGTATTATTCACGACGGACCTACAACTGAAATCCCTTATTTTCTCATACCGATACACTCGTGTCCTTTTCGTCATAAGTAAAAGGGCACAACAGAAACTAATCGTTATGCTGGTCAAAAACTGAAACATGATTTGAATCCAACTAATGATGAAATTCTAACTTTGATTGGTATCTTGTTGCTTTCGGGGTACTATTGCTTACTTATAAAAAGAATGTACTGGAAAAAGTAGCCAGATTTTCGCGTAGATATTGTTGCGGATTCCATGGGATGGAATAGATTTGATGAGCTTTTGAGATATCTTCATCTGGCCGATAATAGTACTATAGACAGAGCAGATCGAATGCATAAAGTACGACCTTTATTCGACAAAATAAACGCAGCATTCAAACAAATATGTCCGAGTAAAAATGTATGCGTAGACGAATCTATGATTCTCTATTATGGACGACATGGTGCTGAACAATTCATATGGGGCAAACCAATACGTTTTGGTTTTGAATTGTGGGTAATCGTCTTCCTACTACAGGATTTGATCAAGGTACAGATAATGTCTTAGGTCTGGTGGATCATGTTGAGCTTCGAATGGGAACTAAACTGTATTTTGATAACCTCTTCACATCTGTATATCTTCTAGGGGAGCTATGGAAACGTGGACTGGGCGGTACTGGAACTCTTCATGAGAACAGAACTTCCGAAGCGATGAAATTACCTTGCAAGAAAATATTTCAAAAAAGAACACGTGGCCAAATGGCATGCTCTTCAAGCGGAAATTTGTTGGTTGTTCGATGAAAGAACAATGCTGTAGTTACAGTTCTTACTAATTGTGACCCTCTGAATCCGCAGAAAAGTGCATCTCGATATAGTCGCACAGAAAAAAGAAAATAACTATACAAGTTCCACACCCTATTCCGAATTATAATATCAATATGGGCGGTGTGGATCTGTGTGATCAATTTATATCCACATATTGATGTGGGATTCGAACAAAAAAATGGTAGTGGCCTTTTCTTGCGTGGAGTGTTGATATTTGCTGTGTACAAGGTTGGCTTTCATATCGACGACTTGGCCATAATCTGCCTTACCTACAATTTTGACGAGAATGCGCTACAACGCTTCTAAAAACGTACGGTTTACCTTTTCAGAATCCAGGAGTACGACCTACGTTCGAGTTTAGTCAAGTTCTTCACGAAATAAGAACAGATAAAAAAGATCATGTTGTGGAGCGTAGAGAATTACTTTAATAATATAACCTGAAACAATACAAGGTAAACAAATAACTGTCAACTTGACGTTTGTGATCCTATCAGAAAATGGCTAGAGCAGTAAGTCACGTGATCGTAAACTTGCTGTAGCAGTGCGACAATGCCAAGTGCCAATTGCGAGTAAAAATTTATTCAATGAAGTAATTTGGATTTCATTTTGATTTTTCTCTTTAGGATGAAAGGATACGTAGCGTTTCCAAAATATTAAAGGGTTATTGCAATATTCACCCTTTTATGAATAGTTTTTTTCTATACTACGTAAACTTAAACATGATGATATTCTTTTATTTATGAGTACCAGCACCCATCTCTCCATAAGTGCAATTTTCAAAATTATGGTCAAGCTTCAACTGCCATTGTGTACCAAGAATGAAGTTTTTAGCTCAGCAAGGGTCTCTCATACATTACAGTTCAGATCCCAATCATTATGTTCAGTGTCAATTTCAGTTTTACGAGTCGCTTCCATTCAAGCGCAATTCACACACAAGTAGGAATTTCTTTGTGACAGTTTTTCGGGAAATGGTGGAATCCTCGACACATTCAGCAGCGTCTGACTTCGATAGCGTCATGAACAGTGCAATACCCGTAGCCAATGAATAACTCCCCATTTTTCATCAAAAGATTGTAGGTATTGATGTCAATTTGAATTAGAGCTTGATATACATTACTTTTCTCTTTAGTGGATAAATATTCTAGTATTTCACATTTATAGTTGTCCGCGAAACAAAATTTATCTTAAGATACTAAAGTCCGTATTCCCACCTCAGCAAAAATTTTAATGAAAGGAGATGGCGCTATATGATGCAACATAAGATAGTAAGAGAAAGTGCATCAATTTTCGGGAAGTAGCGCTATTTCAAGAGGTGAGAATATTGACCTAAATAATTTACAGTTAAAGATTATCAGAAATACCTACAATGCATACAATGCGAGGATTGAGCACTGAAATCTGTTTATTGTCATATTTGTCACTAAGTTTAGAAGCGGCGAATTGCTTGAATTTGTTTACACCGTCAGAATTAGCACAACCTATTAAAAGAGCACGATTGTTGCTATTTTTTATTGACGTGATAACAATGTTGGCAGTTAATGGATCGACGGATTTTGAAACATCGGATTTAGTTGTGGCAACTGTTTAAGACGACTTTTTGGGTTTAAGGATAAGTGTTTGCTCCGATCTTTGCAGAACAGATGAATATGTGGCTCCCGAAATAGTTGGTTTGGGCTTCAGTTGTACAATGTTATATATTTGAATCAGATTAGAATCAACATTATTAGAGGTTCCAGATTTGGAATCAGTAATGGCATCCGTAAACAAAATATTAATATCGTTTTGCAAATTGGAAATTAATTTACCAAAAATTTCAAAGCTGCAAATATTATTGGATATTTTTTTACTCATATCTTCCAAAAGTGATTCAACATCATCATTTTTAGATAATATGGATTAATCGACAATTTCGCATAAAATTCTACGATTGTTACATAGATAGAAAGTATTGTTTGATTTATGAAGTAGTCTGAGTTAATCAACGCTGATATTCAAGCAAGATGAGTGAAATCAGCCGTTGCAGGATACTTCACAGCCTATCAGATTATCTTTCTTTTTCAGTTTACACTTAACACAGTTCGATCCTAGAATGTTCAACATGGATTATCACAGAGAAAGTTTTAAAAGCACTGTATTTATGAACAAATGGTCAGTAACACTATAGATTATTGATAATGCTCAATCAAGTACATAGACCCAAGTCAAGATAATGGAGCACATTTGTAGGTTATAGTTCAAATGATAACTTATAAAAATGAATCAAACAACAAATACTGACAGCAAATGAGAATAATTGACAGACTCACAGAACGTGCGTATGATTCGTCGTATAACCATGCGGCTGGAGATAGTCATATTCGCGCTACGATGTAATTAGAAGAGAATGTCGAAACGATTCGTCACAGCATGGCATTTTGATTTTTTATGAGTTAATAAAATGATATGCTTCGAAGAAATTCTGCCATACTTATGGTGAAGTGCTACTCAAAGAACTGATTTTCAGCAACTTCATTCATCTATATCTTGTACACGATACATGAGTTCTCATAACAGTAAAGCTAAGTTGGATCGAATTCAATTTTTCTTTCAAATTAGGTTATACTTACTGTGACCACACTTACTTTAATATTTGTTATAACTATCATAAAAAGTTAGTACTATACTGTAACAAATTATTTGAACTTGGCATAGAATGTTATCATTTTGTGATAACATTCCACTCAATTGACACGTCCCACGGATATGTCAAAATCTGATTCAAATTTCCAATCATGCAAGTAACTAGTAACCTAAGTATCAGGTTGTAATGAATCATTTTTCTTTAGTGAAAAAAACTGCTTTTTGCGGCAGTATGGCGATTATATGGAACCGTCGGAACAGTATAGTACAGTGATTTTAGTGAATGCTTACTCAAAAAAAAATTGTCTGTGACAAATATTTTTGGAAAATTGAAAAACTAACGTGTTCTAGTTGATAAAGCGGCATGAGAGCCCTACCAGAAAAGTATCGCATTCCACTATGTCAAGTTTATCACTTAACGACTTCTAGAAAATACAAAAATCTTTGTCTAGCAAATCATTAATACTCGTAATTCAATCCGACAAGTTTAATCAAATACACCGCAACTACGCCCTGACGACCAGCGCTACGATCATTATTTTTCTTTCATCAATGACCTAACTCGACCCCTGAAGGATCGTCATACTAGTAACATATAACTTAGAATTTTCTGTCTCTATCTCCTGGCATACTCTGTAAGTCTCAACTAAATCAAATGAACAATGCGTCGACAAACAAGTATGGATCATGCATCACCTAATATATGTTGATAAAACACTATAGTAAAAATCTTCAGAAAAGTGCCATCAACAACTATAGAAAGCTTCAACTCAATCAGTTGAAGGGTGCTCGAACAAACAAATACGGTTCGTGCGCCACTTCTTGTGAAATTTTTCTTTACAGCTTATATTATTCGATGATTGCTACATAGGATTATGTTGCTAAAAAAATTTCCAAAGTCAGACCAGTAGCTTTCGAGTTTATTCATTACAAAAAAAATATGTAAATGAATAAATAAATAAACAAGGATACAGATCTTTTCTCTTGATGATATTTATTACATTTATGAATGAATTATTTTGTTTTCATCAATATTCCATTGTTTTGTTGCGTTTATCTATCAATGAATTGTCTAATGCTAGCACCCTTTTCAGAAATAGAGATCTGTCGTGAATAGAACGTGATTTACTTGTACATCATTGGATATATTTTACAAAACCTCATTGTCTCCCGCCTAATAACTCTTATGCTACAAAATTCCCAAATACTGATTTACAATATTCTACAACTAAAATTCTTGGATTTATGCGCAAAATTGGAAGAAAACTTCCAACTGAAGTGCACTTCTCGTTCAATCGATTGTTATGAGAAAAGTAAACAATCATAAACATGCTACAACAGACTAAATACTGAATTTCAATACTCTTCAGCCGATCGTTTTGGATTTATGCAAAAAATTTCGAGACACTCTTAAGCAAAGTGCACTTCCGGCTCAGTCGATCTCAATGATAATAGAATATGAGCATCTAGACCGTACTATCGTCTTAAGAACTAAATTCTTATATTCTACGCTCAATCTTCTTGCATTCAAGCGGAAAGTTCACAAAATGTTCTAGGTAAAGTGCACTTCCGATACAGACGATTTCAATCATAATGCAAGTGCTTAATACGAAATTTCAATACGCTACGGTAAATTGTTTCGAATTTCTGCGGAAAATTCGGAAAGTCAGTTATATAAAGTGCAATTCTGGCCTAGCCGATTGGTATGAAAATAGAAGATAACCATTCAGATACCACAGCAATCTCAAATATTCAATTACATTATCCTACGGATGATCGTTCGGAATTTATGCGAGAAATTCAAATAATGCTTCAAGTAAAGTGCACTTTTGGTCAAGACGATTGCAACCATAATGCGAGGTGAACAAGTAAATTCTCAATCAGTCCTGAATACGAAATTTGAACATTATACGTTAGACGAGCTTTGAGATTTGCGATTATGAGAAAGTTCACTTGGGAATTTCACCTGTCTATTTCACACTAGCAAGTCCTATATAGTTTTTGATGGAAATGAAAATGTAACCTGGGAGTGCTCTGTTAGTGCCCTTATAGACTGGGAGATAGTGACAGAAAATTCGGAGTAATTTGTTAAGTATAGCGATCCTTCACGGGTCTAATTAGGTAATTGATGAAAGAAAAATGATGGTCTTAGCGCTGATCGTCAGGGCGTAGTCGCAGGATGATCAATTGAACTTGTCGAATCAAATAATAAGTTGGAACGATTCGTTACACAAAGATTTTTGTATTTTCCAGGAATTACTAAATGATGAACTTGGCTCATTGAAATGCAATACTTCTTCGGTTGAGCTTTCATCTCGCTATATTAATGAGAACACGTATATTCTTCAATTTTTTCAAAGATATTAGTTACAAAAATTTTCATTTCAACTTATTATTTTTGAGTGAGCAAGCACAAAAATCACTATACCATACCGTTCCGACGGTTCCAAGTAACCGTCATGCTGCCGCAAAGAAGCAGCTTCATTTAATGATGCAAAATGATTGGTTACAGTGTGGTACTCGAATCATGCAAGGTTTATAACACAACGAGATTATTCATATATCTGCCATACTTTTGATGAGGTGTAAAAGTGGTGCCATGATTGGAATAACGCTTTTTTCAAAGTCTTCCAAGATACGGCCATACACGACGTGATTGTATATTATGCTACAAGGACTAAGCGACTGTCATTTGTATCCAAGATAAATTTGGCTGCATTCGGTGGAGACGAGGGTAAAGCCCAAGGCGTATCCTCGTGTACTCAAATTTGTCCGTGACAATAATGACAATCGTTCAGTGTTTGTGTTGCATACGATACTTTTTGTAACAAGTGCACCGAAATATTCCCATAACTGAGCTTTCCAAATAGATTCAAATGTATTGAAACTATCTTATCAGTTCGACAAACAAATTTTTGCAATTGCGATCATACTACACTAAACTAATCCAATGGAACATAACTTACATGATTTATCTTATTGATTGATATTTTTCACATTTTCTGTGCTATCCCGTTCACAAGGAATGCACACACTATAACGAATACTTCCTGTAATACAAATTTCTCTCAAATAACAATTTTACATATCCCAATGAAAAAAGAAATCCGAAAGCATCTATGATCCACAATTTATTTTTATTTTTACCCAGCGGACAATAATATACATCTACTCTCTGTCAACTGAGAATTATTGAAAACTGTTACCATGGCTTGGAATTGATAACTTTTGGAGCAGAACTCAGCCCAGTAATAGAGTACTTTCGGAGCACGTGTTACAAAAAATTATTCACTTCAGTATGGGATTATCATGATGAGTTTGTCTCAATACAAGTGTTTACTTTGTCTCAAGTTATTTGCAAACGTACCTGCCTTCGTAATGAGGGACAAACCGCAAGCCAGCAGAGTTCTATTATATCTATGAGTCAGGAGAGGATGAGATTGATTTGGAGATTACTAGTTGCAACTGTATTCCAAACGGCATTTCTTGTGAAGTGCGATAATTTTATTTGTTAATAGCATTCGAGATTAAGAAAATTTCCAAATCCATCTAATATAATGTAATTCGTAGCTCTCAGATAAACAAAGACTTAGCAGATAATATTTTTCAATCAACTTATTCTCCTCTTCCTGAGGGTGACTAACCATTGAGAGAAATGATATTATTCACACCTCTATTTCCTGAAATTATTTAAAATGTTATATTTTGGGAAACTTGTCATTGTAATTGTTAATTTTCACTTGTATTCATCATCGTGAAGCTAATCAGAAACTTTAAACAAAGAATGTGGCAACCAAGCATTAAATATAAACATGTACATTTATCGGACTGTTGCAAACAAATTATTTTAAACTTATATGACTGTTTAAAAATTGGTGAAAGTGATAGAACTCTGATTAAATAAACGTCAGGAATAACAAAACTGAATTTTGTCACTGTAAGGCGAATAGAGATAGAGTTGGAGATATTTTCAAGTTTCTCGTCGATAGTTCCGTGTTTTAATACTTAAAATATATTAGATTTCAGAATGTGACGTCACAAAATTTGAGACCCTTCCCAGTCCTTGTCAAACAATATCACAATTCGTCAACCCCTCCCACCCGCCTAAAGTGTGACGTAATTAATTGATGGTCCTCAACTTGTACACGATACATAAGTTCTCATGACAGTACAGCTAGTTTATATCAAATTCTATTTCAATCCAATTCTGCTTCTAAATCAGTCCATAGTGTTACCGCACTTACTTGCCATACTGTAATAAATTATTTGAGCTCCGCATAGAATGCTATCATTCTGTGATACCATTTCACATATTTGACCCCTTCCACGAGTATGACATAGTGAGATTCAAATTTTCAATCATAAAAATAACTGGTAACCAAAGTTTCAGGCTGTAACTGATCGTTCTGCATTTTTGAATGAATCTGTTCCTTTATGGCGGTATGGCGGTTATTTGGAGTCGTCGGAACATTATGGCATAGTGATTTTTGTGATTACTCACTAAAAAATGATAAGTTGAAGTAAATAAATTGTCTATAACAAATATTTTTTGGGAAATTAAAAAATCTTTGTGTTCCTGTTGGTATGGTGGGATTTAAGCCCCATCAAAGAAGTTTTGCATTTCTATGGGCCGAGTTTATCATTTAACGACTTCTGAAATCCTGCGATTACGTCCCGGTAACCAGTGCTACGGCCATTATTTTTTTTCCCATCAATAATAATAATAATAATAATAATAATAATCTATTTGGATAGCTTGAAGCTGAAAACAATACAAAAAATAATATATAAAAATATCTCCAGAAAAATTTTACAGAATATTGTACATTAGAAAATTGTAACAAAAAAAAAACGGATAATATGAAATAATAGATAAGTACTTTACTATAATAATGCTTCGGAAGAGCCTATTCCAATAATAATTGCTTTTTAAGCTTTTTCTTAAATACCTTAATATCAGTAATATCTTTTTTATTACTCATGCGGGATAAGTACTACTTTGCGCACGTTTTTCCGGGCGATAAATAGCTCTTTGCTTTTTAAGTGCGCCAAGTATAATTTGAGTGCGACAAGCAAACCATTTACCGTCCGGAAAAACAAACGCAAAATAATACTCATCCCACATTCGTAATAAAAAAAAGTATCTGCAACTCGTGCGGTGTTATCAATTGCCCAACTTCGCTCTCGTGGGCAGTCGACAACTTATCGCACTTGTTACACAATATACTATAAGAGTTCTATCTTAGTTATTATAGAAATGAAAACCTTCTACAAAAATAAAACCTTGGGTATTTACATTCTTATAACTATCGATGTGCAAGTTATCTTTCTTTCTAGTATTATAATCATGAATTTCATTGTTAAAAGTTAGCATCTCAGACAAATATTCGGGTACTTTGTTATGTACCATTTTATAAACAAATATGGTAGAATTATATTGAACAAATTTAGTTATGTCCTACCACTGAAGAACAGAAAGCATGTCTCTAATTTTAGTGTATCTATTGCACTTCAAAATACACCTCATGCATTTGTTTTGTAAAAGTTGAAGCTGGGCGAATTGGGACTTGTTACACCGAAGGAGAATTGATCCACAGTATGTTTAATGAGGAAGCACTATAGTGTTATAAATAATCACTTTACTCCATCTGGATATGAATTTTTCTAATCTACACAAAAAATTTACTTTCTTAGCAAGTTTCTTGATAATATTTTCAATGTGTTCAGTAAACTTCAATTTATTGTCAATAGTCACTCCTAAATATTTTATAGTAGCCACAAACTCTATTTCACTGTTATTTATAATAACTTTTTTATTGGTACTACTAGTCTCTTGATGATGTTTCCTAGTATTCAAGAACATACACTTTGTTTCACTTGTGTTAAGTTTTAGTTTATTTATAGTTAACCAATTGTTCACAGCCTTCAGATCCTGATTTAATGTATCTAACAGTATGTCTTGATTGTCGCTGTCTAAGAATATTAGAGTGTCATCTGCAAAGAGATGAATTTTACACTCGTGTAGAACATCTGGTAAATCATTAATATAAAGAATAAATTGTAAAGGCCCTAAGACACTGCCTTGTAGAGCACCATTATCGCACAATTTTTTGTCGGAGATCTTATCTCCGTACTTAGTTTATTGTACTCTATTTTCTAGATAGCTTTGTATCCAACTAAGAACAGTCTTATTAAAGCCCATGTTCTTCAATTTTTCCAATAATAATTTGCGGTCTATGGTTTCAAACGCCCGCTGAAAATCTAGAAATACAGCACGAGTTGTTCTTCCACTATCTACAGAGTCTTTCCATTTTTTTAATATGGATTGGATAGCGTACTCGCAAGAGTGTTTTTCTCTGAAACCTGACTGCCACTTACTGAGTATGTTATTCTCATCAATATACGATTTAATTTGATTGTATGCTGATATTTCTAGTAATTTTTCAATTGCAACCAACATGTTAATAGGTCTATGTTCCTCCACTTTAGATGTTGCGGATACTTTTGGAATCGGTATTATCAAGGATTCCCTAAGTCTTTCTGGGAATGTCCCAGTGTCTATCGACGTATTGATTATGTTCAGTAGCGGGTATCCTATGAGTGGAAATAAATGTCTCATAGTTTTGATATCTATTCCATCCCAACTAGATTTGTTTTGATTCTGATTGAATAAAATTTTTTCCAATTTATTGATGGAAAGTTTCTCGAATCTGGCAAATTTGCAGTTGTACTTATTACTGGCACTGAGATTGGTAACGCTAACTTTCGGAATTTCAGCTAGGATATCATTTATATTGCTGATATAGTACTCGCTGAATACATTCGCAATTTCTTCATCATCTTCAATAACTTCATTCTTGTATGAAATATTGTTTTGTTTTTCAACGGACTTTTTTCCTAAGAGTGATTTTAGAGTATTCCACATTTCAGTCTGATTACCCTCATTTAAATCAATTTTACTTACATAGTATTCTTTTTCACATTTTCGGAGCAGCATAACATAATTATTTCGCGATTTTTTGTACTTTTCCCAATCAAAATTTGAGTCGGTTAGCTTGAACTTGCGGTAGTTATTATCACGTTCTTTTCTAGCCTAACCAATTCGACCCCTAAAGGGTTGCTATACTTGAAACTAATGACTCTGAATTTTCTGTCACTATCTCCCGGTCTATTACCTGCTTCTTGTAGTTTTTTAGATCGTCTATTATTTTCACAGTAAAAATTGTCTCGACTTGACTTGCTAACTCCACGCCAGTAAATCATAAACGGGCATCATGAAAAAAATCAATCACGATCCGTCAGTGCGTCGTAAGTGCTCTTAATGCTGTAAGTAGGTTTCAAATTGAACTATGCGCATCGAATATAAGAACATATTCTACTCAAATGGCAGCTTCGAGCCAACTTGTCAATAAAATAGTGAGATTCAATAGATATCCAAGATGCAAGTGTAAAAATTTATTCAGATTGACAAGCTATGTGATGCCTTATATAATTACTTGAATATAATAGCTTTAATGAATATGTCATGTATAACTCCCAAGTCTCTCTCATGCAGTCGTGGTGAGCGGACGTGTAGCACCAGAGACAAATTTTGTTCAGCTGCCTTTCTGGATATTAGTCAGGCCTTCGATAAAGTCTGGCATCCTGGATTATTATGTAGAATGAAAGAAAACCTATCATCTACATATTATCTGCTCCTAAAATCTCACTTAACGGATAGGTATTTCAAAGTTATACATGAAAACGACTACTCGCAGATATATCCTATGAAAGCAAGCGTACCCCAAGGCAGCGTGCTTGGACCGGTACTATATCTACTTTTCACAGCAGATCTACCATGTAATGAAGAAGTAGTCACTGCAACCTACGCAGACGATACCGCTGTTCTAGCAGTCGAAGAAAATTCCATTGAAGCCTCCAGACTGCTCTAAAAGTCGTCAAAGCAGATAAAAGAATAGGCAAAAATCTGGCGTATAAAACTAAATGAAAACAAATCTCAACATATAACATTTACTATGAAAAGAGATACATGTCCGGAAGTTCGAATTAATAATAAAACTCTACTCTAAAAAGATCAAGTCATGTATTTAAGTATGACCTTGGAAAGAACATTAAAATGAAAGTATTATTCGGAATCAAAAAGAAAGCAGGCTGACATCAAAATTAAGAAGCTGAATTGGCTAATCGGCCGACAATTCAAGTTGTCCCTATCCAACAAAATACTGTTATATGAAGCAATAATAGTACCTATTTGGGCGTATGCTATCCAGCTATGGGGCTGTGCAAAAAAGTCAAACACGAGTAATATACAAAGACTTCAAAACAAAACTCTAAGAAAAATTGCAAATGCGCCTTGGTATGTCAGGAACGATATACTACATAATGATTTATATATAAGAACAATAGAAGAGCAGGCAAGATTCTACCCAAAAAAATATTGAAAAATACTTGACAGCCACCCCAATAACTCAGCTATCGATCTCTTAGACAATACCAACGAGACAAGAAGACTGAAGCAAAGGAAATCTCTGAGTTTAGGTTCAAATATAATTGTTTGTTGATATGAGGGACCCTTAATGGATGGTAACCTCAACACATGATATATTGTTACTTATTTTGGTAGATCAAATTTGCTGGTTGGCCGTGAGTGGCTAGTGGTGAATCTAAGATGAAATGGAAGAAAAAAAAAATAGAGAACTATAACTTATATCTTCAACGCATAATATTCTATGAATTGACAAGAAAGATAGCGATATAAACTCAAAAGCCATTCAGTGGAGCTGAAAAGTCCTGGCCAACTACAAAAATCTTATATCTTGATTGTTTTCCTGAAAAATCTGACGTGGATATCACGTGACTTGTATATCATTGAGTATATCTTTTGCATACGATAATTAAATACAAAATAATCTCATTTTTCCACGACTAATTGTTCTGGATTCTCCAAAAAAATAGATTATCATTCTCGTGACTTGGTTGTACATCATTTGATATATTTTTTGCATATAAAAATATGATAATCCAACACAAAAATTCATATGTCGAGTCAAGTGCACTTTTGGCCCAGTCGATTCCTATGGAAACAGATCGTCATGCTACAACATTCCTAGATATTGATTTTCAAGATCTACGACTGACATCTATATTTATGCACCAAATCCAAGAACAATTTCAACTAAACTGCACTTCCGGTTCAGTCGATTGTTATGAGAATAGCAGGCAATCATTCAGATGCTGCAGCTGACAAGAATGCCATATTTCAATACTTTACGGCCGAACATTTTGAGTTTATGCGAAAAGTTTGAACTGTGAAGTTTGAAATCATAATGTGAGGTGTACAATAAGATGTTATATGACTGCTGGATACAAAATTCCAATATTCTAGAGATGCGCAACTACATAGATCCTTGACCAATCTTGAATACAGAATTTTAACATTATACGTTAGACCTGTTTTGAGATTTGCAAGCTACGAACGCACACACATACACACGTGCATACATAAATACTGCCAAGAAGCCAAAAACAGTCAAAATAGATTCAGAGATGCTCAAAGCGGATATTTGATCAAAATCTTGGAATGTGAATTTTGTCAGTTCCACAATACCCACTTACTCGTACTTTGTACAAGTGGAAAAAGAAAGTTATCCATTTGATTCCATTTTGAAATACTTCTTCCTGCATTTGCAAGCATGGTCGCAAATGATCGTCTGGAACTATGATCAGTATTGTTCTGTGTGTTGGACAACCCAAGATATTCAACAATTTCGTTCGGTATTTTCTCGAAGGTATAAATAACTATTGACTGAAGAGAGCACTTTCTATTTCACTACTTTACAGACATTTGGCTATGTGCTGTTGCTGGTGATCTAAAAGTAGCATATTTTTGTAAATTTTTATCATAGTAAGTTTCTTCGCCGTATGTATTTTTTCAATTTCTGATAATATGATGTTAAATTTTGTCAGGAGTAAGTTTGCTGATACTGCATATTCTGGAATTATTAACTAAAGATTTGCATTCCATAGTGGTGAATTTTATTGTCTCTTAATTTTTTAGATTAATATTTCCTAGGCTTGAATAATATGGCTCTGAACTGTGTGAATCATAGGTATATAATCAAATATTTTGAATGTGTTTGCTAGTATCTCATAGGGTGTACGTTGGAAAGATATTCTATTTCCTTGAGCTTAATGCCAGCTCTCCTATGCTAGACAACTAGAACTGTGAAAATCTGAAACTATACATTGAAATTTTCGAAATCTTTGGTTGCTATAGTATGAGCTTTGTCCAGCTAAATACAAAATCACTGCTCATTCTATTTTAAATAGAAATAAGAATATCATTTTCATTCCAATTGAAGATTAATGTAACAATACGTTTCTCCATGGAATTTTCCATTGGTAGTGATAAGAAATCGTATTAATGTTGCATGCATATTCCATATTGTTAATGTTGTTCAGGTGACCAATCTTAAGCCAATCCGTATTGAAGAATAAATTTTGGTCAGCAAACACAGTAATTTTTGTATAATTTTTGCGTAATGCGCGATTAAATTGAGATGTGATATACGACAATTAACGACACTAACGGACCACCAAACAAATATGATCAATATTTATCAAATTCCACTATCTTTTCTTTCAATCATAGAAAATTGAGGTGATTTGACTTCTGTGCCCATCAACACCCAGTACATTATACATTCACATATAATGGGTATCAAAATTTGTTTTCATACATATATATTTTATATAGAGCGATAGCGTAGATGAATTCAATTGTGTTTTGTATTATTTCTGGTTTGTTGCCGATGGTTTCTTTCGGTGTTTCTGCAACGTTCAGCTGTTGTCTTTGGTTTGAGTATTTTCTCTACACTCAACTATTATAGCTGTTTGTTGCATATATTGCATAGTGATGCGGTTTCTCTGTCAAGTATGTGTTTATGTGTGACTAGTATGTATCCTATCCTCAATCGTGCAATGATTATTTGATTTCAGCCTTCTTCCGGTATGTACAGTGATATTGTTATCCCTCTTATCACTCTCATCTTATTGTTTGCGGTATTTTTTCTATTTTTCCATCAAATTGTGTTTTTTTTTCAGTCTGATCTGTGCGAGGAGGTCTTTCTTTGTGATGTTCATGTGGTCGATATCTTTCTCTTCAGTGGCTATCTTGGCCTTTTGAACTCCTTTCTCATTTCCGTTCATTCCTATGTTATCACAATTTTGTATCCTTTCTTATCTATGCTTTTATGCATGGCCTCTTGAATACTGGATATCGTTAGTTTCTTGTATAGTTTGTTGATTTTTAAAATTGCATCTGGTGAGTCTGTACAGATGTCATATATTTTAAGACTGATATTCTTGTTTATGAACGTAAATGCTTGTAGGTAGTATTATTCTTCTTCATCTTCTATTCCAACTGCTCCGACGGTTTCACCATCTATTCTTGATCCATTGGTGATAATCGATTGGTGGCTATTGTAATTGTGTTCTATTGTCCATACAAATTTTGGTAGAGCTCAAGGTGGATGGATGAATTTCCCAGTACTTTCAAGATGCTGAGACATTGAATACTTCCTTATCGTTTTCAAGATACGATTTATTCTTTCTACCGGATTCACCTGAGGATGATATAACGAAATGAATCATTTCTTAACCCTATAAGAAGATAAAAGCTTAGCATACTCCCGTGATCTAAATTGGACGCCGTAATTTAGAATTATTCTCTTAGGCACGCCGAATAATAAGAAAACGTCATTCTCTAAATGGTGGACAATTTTTGTAGCCGTGAATTTTCTAAGAGGAAAGCAAAGCGGAAACTTACTGAAACAATCTACCACCACTAACGCGTATTTGAAACCCTGCGTGGATCGCGGTAATTCAATCAAATCGATACTAATGACTTCCCAAGGCTTTGAAATCAACGAATGACCTCCCATGTGTCCAGCTGGGGCTTTCTGCTCGGGCTTAGATTTAATACAAGTTATACACTCACGAATATGTTTAGAGACATCGGCGTTCATTTTGGGCCAGAAGTATGTTGTAGCAAGGCGTTGGTGGGTTTTGTAAATTCCCAAATGACCACTATTCGGTAAATCATGAGATGCGATTATCAATTCCTCTCTGCGATCCTTGGGTACTACGATTCTCCATTCAGATTGTTCTCCAGCCAACGCGACGTACGGATTTCTCACAAATTTATGTAAGACACCATCTCTTAATCTGAATAAAGGAAATTTTGCTGGGTTTTCAGAAACAGACTTCATCAGCTTATTATACCAATGATCAAGAGACGTAGTAACGGAAGCGGAAATAGTATCTGAGGCTGGAACAGCGCGAGATAGAATATCAGGAGCGACATGGTCTTTACCAGGACGATGTCTAATAGAATAATCATACTGCTGCATTCTAACTGACCAACGGACAAGACGACAGGTAGGATTTTGCAAACTGGTAAGCCAGACTAAAGAAGCATGGTCCGTGATTACCGTGAAGTGGCTGCCTTCTATGTAGGGTCGTAAGCGCTCAATTGCAAATAGAACTGCAAGGCACTGCTTTTCAGTGGTTGAAAAATTACGTACTTGACGGGTTAACGACCTACTTAAATATGCTACTACCTTCTCACCATCCTCGTATTCTTGCGTTAATACAGCTCCAATACCATAATCTGAGGCATCAGTCTGAATCGTGAATTCTCTTTCAAAATCAGGGCAAGATAAAACAGGCGTCGAGATCAAACAATTCTTAATTACTTTCCACGCATCCTCACAAGTCGAATCCCAAATAAATGTTTTATTTTTCCTCAATAAATTAGTTATTGGAGACACCATTGTAGAAAAGTTCGGAATAAAGCGCCGGTACCACGAAGCCATACCTACAACGCGATTACATTCATCCCTACTCAAAGTAAGACCAGCCCTGATTAGACGACTCAAAACTTCCTATAAAAGCTCTAAATGTTTCTCAAAGGTTTGAGACACGATAACTATATCATCTAGATAGACGAACACGAACGGTCCAAGGTCATACCCTAAGACATCGTCAATAAAGCGTTATCAAGTTGCAGGAGCATTATGTAAGCCAAACGGTAGACGTTTAAATTGGAAAAGGCCACGGTTAGGTACAGTAAATGCAGTGAATTGGCATGATTTTTCAGCTACCGGAATCTGCCAATAAGCTGATTTAATGTCAAGTGATGTTAAAAATCTGGCATCACGTAATTTGTCCAAAGTTTCAGATTTGAATGGGAGCGGATAGGCATCTCGAGTAGTTACACTATTTAATTTCCGATAATCTACACAAAATCTGTATTTACCGTCCCTTTTAGGAATTAAAAGTATAGGAGAAGCCCAGGGGCTATTAGATCTCTCAATTATGACATGTTTTAACATTTCATCCAATTCCTTGTCAACATGTTTTTGTACCGCAGGTGATATCAGATAGAACCGTTACTCAATAGATAGACTATCAGTATGAATAACGTGCTCGACCAAGCTGGTACAACCTATTTTTGATGAATCAATATTTTTGAAAACACGATCTATTAGAGAGCTGAGCTGTTCCTCCTGCATCTCATTCAAATTAACGCGTGGAGTAATTAATTCGTTCACCTCAGTTAAAGGATCTATTGAAAATGTCCACTCTCCCCTACGAAGATCGGAAACGATGCCCATCGCGATCCAAAAGTCCGCATCCAGAATGAGCTTATGGAAGATTTCAGGCACCACTAAAACCGAAATTACTTGAATACGACCACGAAGCTCAATAGGTGTGTCAATTTCATCGGTAACATCACAAACTTGTCGATATGCAACGGTGCAATTCGATTCAAACCTTTTGAGTTTCAATCCTAAATCTTACAAAAATTGTAAGCCCTCATAATTAACTATCGTGCGGTTAGCACCGCAGTCCAAAAATACCGAAATTTTCCTACCTAAAATTACTATATCTAAATATGCACGCTCATCACCTTGCGCGTGTGCTAAAATAAAATTTAACAATACAGGGATCGGTTGAGAATCTTTAAAACGCATCAGACAGTCTCCTAATGCGTTCTTTTATCGTTTCCCGAACACTTTGGACAGTTTCGAACGGTAACGCCGGGAGCGACACAACGATAGCAATGCAATTTTTGTAGTTGCCTACATTTATTAGATCGATGACCAGGTTTCCCACAATTCCAACAATTTTTCGAATTACTTTCAATATTAGAGCAGGAAGTCGAAGGTTCTGCATAAACATATGCAAGATCGGGTTCAAGAGCGTTTTGACGAAGCGGAGGTGGAGCAAAAGATTCAACTGCAGCTTTGCGAGCTTCCAATTGTCTACATAATTTCAGTGAGTGAGCAACAGATTTAACTTCTACAAGGCTGAGCTGAGTCTGATAGAGAGGTGAAATATTACGCAGTATAATTTCAAGTTGTGCCTGTTCGCTAATTTTAACTGAAAGATGCGAAAATAAAGTGCTCATAATTGAAATGTGAATTCCTATGGACTCGAACGGTCCTTGCGTGTGTCGTTTAATCTCATCGAAAAGTCTGTCATCGTAATCGACAGGTTGAAATTCTTCGCGAAGACCTCGAACTTATCCGTCCCAATTAGAAAAATTCTTGCGATTTGCACGATACCAAATCAAAGCTGTATCTTCAAAATGATCTACCGCTGAACTGAACAAATGTTGCTTCGAAATATACCGCGCTCTACGCAGCTCTTTCACACATTCTAAACAAGCACCCAAAGACATTTCCTTGAATTTTCCCAAAAACTTCAGACCCGATTTCGACGCAGGTACAGGTTGAATTGACTTATCAATCGGTTCTGAGTCGCTATTTGAGTTCGCTTTTCCTGAGTCGGCATCGGAACATTCCGGTTCCGCGTATAAAATACCAACGTCCTGGAGTGTCGTTAAATGCTCCTTGGCTCTACTTTCTAATTCAGAATCCAAATTTAAAAGTGATACAATTTTTTCCGATTTTTGACTATTCTCAGCATCCGTTGAAGAGTTGACCCGGTTAATTCTACCTGAAGTATGCACGATTTTGGTACAAATTTTTTTAGAGGCCGAAGATGTTGGCGAACCTTCGAATGATCCGATTAAATCAGTAATTTCCCCGATTTTTATCTGAACATTTTTCATATCAACTATAAACGTGAATGGATGTGCAGGTTTACACTACTTAGGGTCATTCTCGAACCGAATCAGCTGACGATAAGTTTTCCTCATTGTATCAATGTCATTGGTTTTCGTGATACCTCTTACACGAAGTTCATAAGCGAGCTCATCTTTCGACAACCGGTTCACCTCTAATCTATGATCCATTCTCACGAATACTAACACCGATAATATAGCAAAAAAAGATTGCTAACAGCAGTAAGAATACGACCGAAGATAAAAAAAATCCTAGTAACACAAAAGAAACTTCGATCTAAATGAAGCTAACAGGTCCCCAAAACTAATTGGACATTTCTGAATCAACAAAGCACTTTATAAATTACCAAGGCTTCCGTAGACTAACAGGCTTCAGGAATCAACAGATTCTCTCTATACTAACAGGCTACTCTAACAAACAGGCCCCACGTTGGGCGCCAGAAGACTTGCTACGATCTTGAAATAGAATTTTCCCTATTCAAGTTGAACACCGGCGAGCTACAGTGAAGATGGGGGGGTCACTTAAAATGATAAATATGAGAAAAAGGGCGCCAGATGACCGAAACCGGAATGAGGTTCAACCGATGGGGTTGATCATCGAACCTAATAGGGAACAAGATCGCGGAACAATCAAACGCCGTTAATCCCAAATAAAGTGAATGTATTTGAGTAAATTAAGTAATTCATACAGCTTAAAAAAAGAATATAGTTGAAGATGAATTTAATACTAGTGGAGGTCAAATACCAATAATTCGAACCATACATTAGCAAAATTATATGATTGAATAAAATATAAAATAGAGGTTCAAATATTGTAAGATGATCAAGATTCCACAATGACATTCAACCCTACTTATGCATTGAAATAGAGAAACCAGATCAAACCGGAAATGATCGCGAGAAATTATCCTTAGCGGTCCGCGCAGCGTGTTTGTCCACAAGAATGCTGCCAGGACTAAGATTAAGCGTAGTATGATGGTTCAAAAGCGCACAACGTAAATGCGGGATACGCGAAGGTCGACCAACGAGCGTCACGCCGCGCAGAACATATAAGCATTGACTACATTAGTCCTAAAAGCGTTTTGCGTTGGACCTACTGGCCACAGGTTATGTCTTTGACGATGAATAAAATAATTGATTTCCAAATGCTCGGTAAGATCAGATTTTCACATAAAATCAGCTCAGAAAGCAAGTGGTTCTAGATTCAGCAATATATAAAAACTCAATCTTAAAGTTATTAAGATAAATATACAGATATGAACAAAAAGATAATAGAGTAATCGCTTAGCTGTAGTATCGTCCAAATAGTCGATGCCGATCAGATGTCCGGAATGGTTCGTTATGTACAGTGGCGTAGAAGGAGGAGCTCCGTCATCCAATTTCTAAGAACTTGCGGTGTCGAATTCGTACCAATAATAATTCCAATTACCGATTCCCAATCGTTCCACTGCACAGCGATATTCATTGCAATAAGATCTGATAATCCACTGAAGAGAAGATATAACCATATATTCCAAATAGAACGGTACAGAAAATAATAAAGTAGAAAGTAAAAGCCTAAAAAGTACTCACACGTGAGTCTCAAGTACGCCATTGATCAAGCACCTGCATAAAACGATAAGTATAATTCAAAATTTTCACTTAATGAAAAGCGTTTTTTTTTTTAAATATGACACAGTCATGCATTTACTCAAGTTGGACTCAAAATTAGATAAATACTTTGAAATTGAGATTACCTGTGATGGAATGCGGCTTGTAGTTATTTAAGATGAAGTAGATCAATATAAATCCGACTGATGTCGATAAATATAGGAAAATATATTCTATTGCTGTGCTTCGAGTGAAATCCAAATTAATGGGTATTTGATATTTTCACAAACGATACGCAAAATAGAGTAAATCTCTGAACTTCACAACTGATCTTCACAAATCTTAACGCCCAAGTCCGCATTTCAGGTAACCTCCCGAAAAAAAAGCGTAATTTGATTAATAAAGAATCCAATCTAATCAAACCTATGCGCAAACGGTAGCTACTCTTGATTGAACACAAGTTGCACCCAAGAAATCCGGGTTGCCTGACGAAGGTAAAAAAAAATATTCAATTGTGAAAATGGCTAGATTTCATTAACATGAAATAAACTATACTCCGTATACTGAGAAAAATTGGTTCCAAGCTATAGCATTCTTTAATACTCCTATTTTTATTAGAATAATCTTATATTCCAGGCCAATACAATAAGATTATTGTATCTCACCCAAATGAGAAACAATTATAGCTCTGGAACTAGACTTTTTCTTCCAATATATATTTATATAAACTCTTTTTTTACTTTTTTTTGGGTATTCTATTCACTCTCGCATATGTATTCCTCATTTTTGAATACTCTGTATAATTTCTAGTCTTAGATGATGATCTTTGACATTGATACCAGAAAAATAGATTGAACAAGTAAAATGTAATACGTGCTTTCCTTGAGAATAAGATAGTTGACGTCATTCACTCGTCTTGTGTAAGATAAAATGAACTATCTCTCAAAAAAGTCAATTTTCGCATATGGCTCATGATTATTCCAGTTCTTGGTTTAACAAAAATTGAGATTCGCATGTCACAATAAATAAGATATATTTTCTAGTCTTTTTTTGACTTTTTTCTAATATCCATCTGTAAGACAAGTGGATTGGATCGAATAAATTTTTTTGAGAAATAGTGCAATATAGATATGTATTAATCTTCTATTATTTTAACTGAATTTACTTCTTTGTTTGTTAATTCTAAATATCTATTCTATGACTTTTCACAGCTTTTCCATCCACTTGGAGTGATATATTAATGACGTCATATCCCTTTTCGCCGATGAAGCATCTGAAGCTACTCATCCAGTAACTTTCAATTGCTTAAGTTTCTGGATATATATATATATATATTTATATTGGCACACTATTATTTGGGTTAATTTATCTATTAAAACATTTGAAGCTACTCATCTAATAACTCTCACTATTCTGCTTATATTCATTCATGTTGATACACAATAGTCTTGGAAATTTGTCATATATTTGTTTGCATGATATTTAATACTACACTCATCAAGAGTAATAAGTTTCTAGTAGGTTTAATTGAATAAAATGAATTTGGAAACTACTTGAATACTGGTATTGTAGCGGCAAATGTATCCTCAGGCCTAGCAGGTAGCCAGAGGCGACATTCTTGAGTAGAGGATGGATTCTTCGGAGGGGTGTGAAAACCCCAAGAGATGTGTGAGTGTCTAGTTTTGTCAAGGATAATTTAAAGTTATTTGTGTTTGAGTTTGTGAAAAGCGAGATGTGCTTGTTTGTGGTTTCCGCCAAGATGAAAAATATTATTTCTTTTGCCAATTTTCACAATAAATTGAATAATTGTTTTACTTTGTCTATATTCATCGACTTTATTCACTCAGAATAAAGTTTGTTCCATTCAAATATTTTTGCGTTCAGCATCCAATTACTTCATCACATTTTCTCTTGAGGAATCGGTATACTCGAACCTCCGCGAAGTAACGTAAATTCACCTCAACGTTATAGTATGTATCAAGTTATAATTATTTTTTGTTTTTTTGAGGTTTCAAACTAGATATTGATGCTCAACTAAAATTAATTCTTTGTGCTTGATTCTGATGCTTCAAAAAGTCAAAGAAAACTTTGGATAAACTCGAGAAGAACAAAAAGAGGAGAAGAAAAAGAATAATTAGGCGAGTATAATTCCATTTTTAGGAATTGATAATTCATTCATAAATTTCAATGATTTTATTCTATAGAGTGATCAAAAATAATTGTCCGTGCCACTTTGTTCTGTTTTTTCTTTGCCGTCTGCTTAAGATAGTGACCTTTAAGTGACAGATGACAGTTCCTCTGAAAACACTATTCTAACCTAATAATTTGGAAGAATAATAATAAATTCTCAATAATACAGCTATTCACTTACTCTTTTGTTTATTGAATCAGATTATGGATGAATCTGTCATAAAATATGCAAAATATACGCCATTGTGTTCTTGAAATGTCGGTCACGTAGTTTTCAGAATAAATAAATTTTCATTAACTTTATTTCATGACGATAGTTTTGATCATAATGCGAACTTTTGCCTGTCACCGGTCAGACAATCATTATTGATCACTCTGTACTACTCTATACAATAACTACAAGCAATAGTTGAATTTCATACAAACAACTGATCTGAACATAGATAACAGTAATAGTTATCAATATCACAAAGTAAGAAATACATTCCACTATCTAATTTAATGCTATGTTCTTGTTTTATATTTGAACAGTAGTACATTCCTGATATAATATTTCCAATATTTGTAAAAGTAGAAAGAATAGATACTGGAAAAGCGAAATCGCCTAGTAATATATGACTACAATTTTCACCAATATACCAAGAGTGAGGCTGTTCTTCCGGCAATAACTATAATCTATTTTTCGTTATAATACGATTTTCATTATTAAAACAAAATTGTAGGATATTTTCTCCATTTAAATTTCCAATTTAAGTTGGATTCATCGCATGATAATTCCAAGCAGTTGACACTTCATTATACTCATCCTCTGACGATGATGATGTGCTTTCTCTCATTCGCCATATTGGCTGTAAGATCAGTATTCATTGGGGAAGGTATTGTTCCACAAATTTCATCAAATTGTCTGAAAATATATGTTACATTAGACGACATTTTCCAACGAATATTAGCCTTCCAATATCATGAATAGAAAAAAAGATTAGTGACCATTACTACTTTTTTGCCAACAACTGAAATTAAAAAAAAAAAATTCATTTACACTATCAAGTTCTGTATAACGGATATTCACAACAATGTCATTCTCTTTTCCAATGTGGAAATAAACATTGATTGAATAATTCTTTGAACATCACTCAGAGTTGCAGAATTGTTTGGGAGAGAGACATTGAATTCCCTTGTATTAATTATATCGGCATTTTTCATTTGATATTTCTCATTCTCATCCAGTTTGCCAATGTTGATAGTTGGCAGCTGAGCATCTGAAGACCCCAGTACATAAAAAATGTCAAGTTGACTCATTTTTACTTACTTGTACAAAGTAACAAGTGAGTATTGTGGAACAGATAGAATTCATCTATCGAGATTTTGACGGAAATATCCGTTTTGAGCTGCCTTGAATCCATTTTGAATATTTTTGGCTTGATTTCGGTACGTATGTTCGTGGGTGCCTTCGTGCATGCGTTCGTACGTGCGTGCCTGCGTGCATGCGTTCGTACGTGCGTGCGTGCGTTATTCGCAAATTTCAAAACTGGTTGAACGAATAGCGTTGAAATTTTGTATTAAAGACTTGTATAGGGTCTTGTTGTGCACCACACATTATGGTTCCAAGCGTCGGATCTGTTGGTAGTCGTGGAATTTTGTAAATCAGAATCTTGAGAAGTTGTAGTGTGAGAAGCGGATTTTACTTGACAGATACTTAGGATCTCTTGGGAAAATTCAAAACGATTAACTGTGGAACGATGAGATTTTGTGTTCGATTATATAAATCCTATGACATATATAATAAAACACGAAATCACATCGTATTATATATATATATATATATATATATATATATATATATATATATATATATATATATATATATATATATATATATATATATATATATATATATATATATATATATATCTCCAATCATGTACAAATAAGTCACGTGATGTTCACGTCGGATTTTCCAATTTTGTTCTTGTTTCCTTTTTTACTGAGAATAGAAATATATCTCAATATTTATATGAGAATTAATAAAGATAAAAACTTACGTATTTTGGGTTGCTTGAGAGTTTATTATGATGGACTAATATGTGTCAATTGTATATTCCAATATTTATACTAAAAATTTTTTTTCTATCAGAAATATGTTGAAATAGAAAAATTGCAATGAAGTCATATATAAATAGAAGAATCATGCAACACATGTAATATTCCTATCAGAAATATACCATTGATTGACATTGGAAAAATGAGATGCAAATCCATATGAGTAATATATATTATGTAACACACAATTATCTTCTCATTGAAAAACTTGTGGAACGGGTTTTTATTATTCGTGAATACGTATAATGATTTAAAAAAAAAGATGCACACATATCTAATAAGAATTCACATATATATATGAATGGTTATATGTGTTATAGTAACTATAGTTTCAGAAATGGCTGTTTGGGAAGTTATCTCCTCATCATTCTAAAATGGTATTCATTGTGGAAAAATTTCGAATATAGATGATATTATTGATCCTGGGATACTTTTGAATCAATGCTCATTTATATTGCTTGAGAGAGTAGACCAATTCATTCATGAATATCAATCCCCAGTGGAGGTAAACTGCGAGTTGAGCTGTGACTATGTACTTCAAAAAGAAGGTATGTTGAAAAAAAGGCCAAATTTATCTTAATCCAAGAATGAAGCCCATAATATCGTCTGATCATTTTCCTATTTGGTTTCATCAAAATGTAAAAAGTGTTATATTGAGTCATATATCAGAGTTCTAAGAGAGAGATAGTGGAAAAGCCCCGAGTAGAATAATAAACGTGAGAGTGAATTTCAAAAAGATTCTTGAATTTCTCCACATATTCAGGATGTTCATACATTATTGATTAATGATGAATAATCAATAAAAAAAATTCCTCGTTAGATTTTTTTTTAATGCTTCCAGATTTATGAATAGTCTACCAGAAAAGCTAGTCACATACTTAGACAAAGAAGACTTCAAAATAATGAATGAGTACTATCCAAATAAAATCAAAAACAGATTTGGGAAGAGGTGTTTTTCCATATGCTTAAATGAACTCGTAGAATCAAATGAAAGCAATAGTTATACCTCTGAAATAGCTCTTCTCTTCAAGATTAAAAAATTGGCATATAAGCGCTGAAGACTATGAACTGTAACGATACCCTCGCTGATGGCGTGGTTGTTACTTTTGACGTCGCTGTTGAAAACTGCTAACGGTGTGCTCGGGCGCCAATATGGTCGGTGACGCAGTTTTTCTATGACGGACGGCTGGATAGCTCAGACGGGAAGGGTTAGGGTTGTTAGAAATAATTATCAGGAGGTAGGTGTCACAATGAGATTTATTACACAGAAAACGATGACGATGAACATAGAACATATTCTACAGGATCTTGTACGGTGATACTTCGACGGACGGTGACGGACGGCTGAACATGACACTCGACACTAGCGGTCGCAGTACGGACCCAGGCAGTCGCAGATGACGAGAAACTTTCTATGCGGGTGGAACCAAACTTGCTCCATTGCAGTGATTCTACGTTAAGGCGGTTCGATACTGTGAAGTCACCAGATGACTCCTCCAGCAGTGCTTCTACGTTAAATCAATGAAACGCTTCGAAATCACGAAGACTCCTTCAGCGGTGCTTTTACGTTAAATATTCAAACGCTTCGAAATCACGAAGACTTCTTCAGCGGTGCTTCTACGTTAAATAATCAAACGCTTCAAAATCACGAAGACTTCTTCAGCGGTGCTTCTACGTTAAATAATCAAACGCTTCGAAATCACGAAGACTTCTTCAGCGGTGCTTCTACGTTAAATAATCAAACGCTTCGAAATCACGAAAACTTCTTCAGCGGTGCTTCTACGTTAAATGATCAAACGCTTCGAAATCACGAAGACCTCTTCAGCGGCGCTTCTACGTTAAATAATCCAAAAAATATACCAAGTTCAAAAACAGCAGAAATATTCTAAGTTCAAAACAGCAAAAATATTCAAAGTTCATAATTGCAAAAATATTCTAAGTTCCTTTTACGGACTTGGAAAAAAACAAAACAAACTCACAAATTGTGTCAGACAGCTGTGCTAACGGACTAAGCACAAAAACTTCACTTGGACGGTACACACTCCGAAGATGACGCTCAGTATCGGAACTGGTAGCGTACTTGGAACGGCTGCTCAGAAGACTTGACTTACAGAGAAGTGACTTGAGTTGGCCAGAAGGCCTTATCTATACCCATATTTTGCTGAAACCTCACTTAACATGTTTTAAAAATTAAATCCATATTTGCGCTAGCAATAATATAAAGAACAAATACAGAAAAAAAGAAGAAGTACTCTTTCAAATACAAATTTCGTCACAATAATACATTTCTTATTACTCTCCTGTTGAATACATCCTTTTCTGATTCTATTTTCTCAATATTAAAATTGTCCTAAATAATTTTCACATCGGTCGGTAATATAGAAACTGTCAAGTGTCGGATCTAGTTTGTGGATGGTCAACGGTCGCGCAGAATGTCAAACAACAATAAAATATACAATATACAATATACAACACATTCACAGGACAACAGTGGATTACATTCAGACTTTATTACGGTGAGACATAAGACATAGATACAGATCACACGATCTCAACTTCTTTTAATTTCAGGTGTTTTTGAAAACCTAACCTTATTCGTCCACATGTAAAAGATAGTGAACGGTATTGCAAGCAGCTGAACACGGATGAATAAACGGGATGTGATGTTGTATGTTGATGCAGAGTTACTGAATTTAAATTTTACAGGGTGCGCAAGAAGTGAATAAAATTGTGATGGACTAACAAATGTTTGCGGTAGCAGAAGGCTCCGGGATGTGCAACAGTGGCGGATTTTGGAGCCCAATTCGTCACAGAACATGCTCAAAGTATATGGAATACTTTCAATTCAGATACTTTGGCGGATTATCTAGTGTTGTATCTTCAAACAGACGTAATATTTCTAGCTGATATATTCGAAAACTTTCGAAATGTTACTCTAAAAGCTGATAATTAAGATCCTGCTCACTATTTCACAACTGATAGGGTATAATATAGAAAATCATTACAATACACCTTTTTATGACTACCTTTTTGTAGTGTTTGCTTGGGATGTTATGTTGAAGCGGACAAGAGTATTTTCCAAATGCTTACTGATATTGATATAATTCTCTTCTTTGAACAAGGAATCAGACGAGGGATTTGTCAATGCAGTAATCGCTATTCAAAATCAAACAGAAAATATATGTCCACATATTGTGCAACAGAACAAGAGGCTTATTCAATGTATTTTGATGCTTGCAGTTTATATGGATGGACTATGACGCAATGCCTACCCTATGGCGGGTTTGAATGCTTATCTCAAGAAGATATATCAGAGCCTAATGTGATGAATATATCGAAATATAGTGCAATTGGTCATGTATAAGAAGTGGATTTAGAATATCCAAGACATTAACATGATCTCTATGAAGATTTCTCATGATGTTGTGGGCATGAAAAACTCTAGAACCCCAATGTAACGGAATTGATGACAACTCTTAATTATAAAGTGAAATAGACTATTTATTATCAAAATTTGCAGCATGCTCTAACATTTGGTATGAAATTAACAAAAATATATAGAGCTATCAGATCTAGTCAATCATTGTGGTTAAAGAGCTATATTGATTTGAATACAGAATTCCAAAAGAATGCTAGGAATAATTTTGAAAGATATCGATTCAAATATAATATTAATGCAATTTATGTAGAAAGTTTGGGGAATATTCGTAGCCAAAGAGATATAAAACTCAGGACACAATGAGATGGACGTTATGAAGCTCGAAAAAGGGTTCTAAAACCAAATTTGAGAAGAATTATTCCTTTCTCTGAAAATTTGATACCTACGGAATCTAATAGATTATTATCGATGAAATTTAACAGGCTCATTCATATTGGGATGGTGATTCCTAATTTGAGTGAGCTACTCATGTATGATTTTCACTATAATTACGAACATGAAAAATTTCAAAGACCTAAACAAATATATCATGATACTGACTCACTCATTTATCGCATCATTGAAATTCCATACAAAATTATAAAAGAGGATTTGCATCGATTCGATACTTCAATCAATTCTGAAGATAATCACTATGAAATACCTCAGGCAAATGCAGAAGTTTTTGGTTTGTTTAAGGACAAAAATGGTGGAGAAATTATGACCGAATTTGCAGGACTTAAATCCAAAATGTATTCATATAGACTGGAAAACAGGGAATTATTTTTCAAAGCAAGAGTAATATACAAAACAGTTACTAGATCATTGACTGTAGATGATTATAAGAATGCATTGTTCCAGAAAAATAAGTTATATCGCACACAAGACAATATTATATCAGAAAATAATAACATTTTTCAAGTTGAAATTAATAAACTCACTTTAAATGCAGATGATGATAAGCAATACTTACCACAAAGGAGCACAGATACATTACCTTGGGGACACTATTCTATTGGCAGAGGAAACAATAGTCAGGTGTGCAATAATATTATTATAATAGATTAATTATCCTTTTAATGTAGTATATGGAAAAAAATTACAAAAGTGATCAGATGATCACACTATGAGACATTGTCTTCATGTGTCCATGAATAATGTTAAGAGTTAAACCCTAACCATTCGACATATACTTGTGAACCTTCTTTCTTCAAAACTTTCTCAACTGAATAAATATTTGGATGCTTTGATTCTTAAGATTCTTCTTGATGAAATCCACTTGCGATCGATTCATCTTGATAACTTCCAGCCTGTATGTTACTGGATTTGTTGAATTTAATTATGAAAAGGTCAAAATTCCAGTTGACCAGTTGGATGTATGGCCCTCTCCAAGAACATTTCACAATATGGATACTCTAACAGAATTGCCAACCCTCAGTTCACCTTGACTTCTCATTTTCATATTTTTATGAATAGTATCCAATAAATATCTCTTATTCTTATTATTACCATTATCTGGAGCCTTTATTATTGTTCTGTTCTGTGTGATTATAAGAGCTGATTGATTTCTGTGAAATATTTATCCATCTGTGTGAACCACGATAGCTGAATTCACGATACATATTATTCTTCAAAGTTCGATTGAATCTCTCGACAACACTTGCTTTCAGATTACTATATGTTGAGTAATGATCAATATTTTGATTTCGTATTATTTTCTCAAACTTTTCTTTTTAAAACTCTTTTCCGTGATCAGTTTGTGGATTTAGAGGTCGTCTGTTCTGATAAAGAATATTTTAGACAGCATTTACTATTGCATCAGCCGATTTTGTTTTAATAGGTTCAGCCAAAGCGTTTTTAGGAGAAACATCAATCACTGTCAACATATACTATTTACCACTATTTTCTCTTACATAATTATCCATTTCCACCAGATCAGCTTGCCACAAATCATCAATATTTTGAGTTATAACTCCGCGTCTAACATAATTCCTTCGAGCTGGTTGATGTAGTTCATTCACTATTTTTTTTTTTGACATTTTGTGAAGTTCAATTCTGGAGACAGTTTTTTTCAGCCTATTATAACTTGATATTACTTTCTGCAAGTATTTCATACAAAAAAATCTCTATGAAATCCTCAATTTCCTTCATATTGCCCCTTCGAAGATATTGCTTGAAATTTTATTTGAAATGAATGAAGCATCTTATATTCATCACATCGCTTCTATAATAACAACTCTCTTCATTTGTTTATTCTCATTTCACATTTTTATTTCTATTCATCAAGAAATTTCTCATGACTCCATCATTTTTACAATACTAGTAATTTTCTCTTTGAATTAGTTTCACTGAATGCTCTTCAGAATCCCAATATATTCTGTCTATAGACTCCTTCAAGTCCCTCGTTTGTAGCTTTTTGAAATTTTCACGTAGTTCATCCAAGGCCTCTAATTGTTGTTACTGTTAAAAATTGTATGAATTATGATTTATTGGATCACTTTCATCCTTGTCAATTGTTCTTTTATTTCTATTCACTTGCTCTTCAGTCTTATCTTTCACTAAATCTTTCAATTCATTCATTTCATGTTGTATCAGCCTAATTTCATTATCGATGGTTTTTTCCACATCTTAAATGTGCTCATCCAAATATCTCTTCGTTATAATATCACTTGAATCATATATTTTGCCAATATTTGAAAATTGTCTCCCATTCAAATCTATATTTCCATGAATATCATAGCCTGATATCAAATTGTTAGACGCATTTTTTTTTTCTCTTTGAAAATCGTCATCTAAATTTATCTACCGACATAATTGATAGTTGTTAATCTCTCTTACTTGGAATAGAAGCTTCTGCTCTTGGCAGCAGATATGATGATGTTTAATTTTGAAGCGAATTTATTCTATTATATTACATTCTCCCAATTCTTAAAGTATTGACATAATTTCAATATCATGATTTGTGTGCTCACTCTGTTTGGATGCTAATAATAATTGAAATGCATTAACCAACTCATTTTGATCATCCCAATAAACATATTTGCGTTTATAATTAGAGAATTTCATGTTGAATGGTAAAACTCTAAAACCTGTAAGTGAATATTTCTTTGTTCACACTTTTTTTCTCGTCGAAGCTCGGAACCCTTTCTTTTGCTTGAGAACAGCTTAATTATCCCGAAATATTTGGGATGAGTGGATCTTTCCAACATATTTTTGAATTGCTCATGTGCTTGTGTTTTTTTTTAGTTCTTAAATATTCGTTTACATCTTCCACAGTTTAATGTTCAGGATTTTTCAGGAATATAAGTTCATAAAGTTCTTTTGTATCATTAAATTCTTGATATTCAAGAATTTTGAAAGATTTTCCCTAGCTGAATCTCCAAATTTGAGCTTTGAAGATTCTATTGCGGTCTGCCCTTGGTGATTATTCAAAATACCTCTAGCAATCAGAGCTGGTGACATTTGTTGGATGCTTCCAAATATTTACTCATTGTCACTGCTCTCATTCTTTTCTACTTTAGCTGAACTAGTTGGTGTATTGTGTCGAATTAGGCTCCAGAATCCGTCCCAGTTGCACTTTCCAGATCCTTCTGCTACCGTCAATAGCTTTTTAGTTCATCAAATTTAATTCACCTCCTGCACACCCTGTGAACTCCAAATTCAGTAATTCTGCTTCAACATACAACACCACTTACCGTTAGTTCATCAGTCTTCAACTGCTTTAAATCCGTTTGATATATTTCATATATGTTGGAATGAGTTTAGGTTTCAAAAACACCTGAAATTAGAAGCAACTGATATTGTATGATCTGTATTTATGTCTTGTGTCTTACCGTGATAAAATCTGAATGTAATCAACCGTTGTCCTGTAAATATGTTCTATAGTTTATTCCTCTTTGTTTGACGTTCTGCATGATCTTTGACCATACACAAACTAGATCCAATTGAATGCTTCTTTATTACCGACCGATTAAATTATTCAGGACAATTTTAATGTTGAGGAAATCAAAATCAGGAAAGGATGTATCCGACAGGAGAGCAATAGAAAATTTGTTATTGTAATGAAATCTGTATTTGTAAAATTACTTCTTCTTTTTTCTGTATGTCTTCTTCACATCATTGTTGATGCCAATATGAAATTAATTTAAAAACATGTTAAGTAAGGTTCATCAAAATTTGGGTATAAATAAGGCCTTCTGGCCGACCTAAGTCACTTCTTTGTAAGTTAGTTCTCCGAGCCATCTTGCAAAGTCTATACTGTGTTTACCGTTCGACGTCCGTTCGAAGTTTTAGTGCTAAGTCCGTAAGTGCGTTTGTCATGGCAAAGTTGTAAGTTTGATTATTTGGTTCCTTTTTTTCCAAGTCCGTAAAAGGAACTCAGAATAGTTCTGGTGTTTTGAACTTGAAATATTTTCTGAATAATTCACCGTAGAAGCACCGCTGTAACTTCGAAGCGTTTGATTGATTTAACGTAGAAGCACCGCTGACGAAGTCGTCGTGATTTCACAGCGTTCGATTGTTTTAACGTGAAAGCACCGCTGGCGAAGTCATTGCGGACTTTACAGTGTTTGAAATACTTAACGTAGAATCACTGCTGGAGGGGTCACCTGGTGACTTCACAGTATCGAACCGACCTAACGTAGAATCACTGCGAGGGAGCAAGTTGGGTTCCACCCGCATAGAACGAGTAGAAAAGTTAATCCACCGTTTGAGAAATCGCTTCACGATTTATATGTTTTAAAGTCTTTCGTCATCTGCGACCGCCTGGTTCCGTACTGCGACCGCTGGTGTCGAGTGTCATGTGCAGCCGTTCCGTCACTGTCAGCCGAAATATCACCGTACAAGCTCCTGTAAAATAATGTTCCATGTTCATCGTCGTCGTATTTTTGTGTGAAATAAATCTTATTGTGACACCAGCCTCCTGATAATTATTTTGACAACCCTAACCCTTCTCGACTGAGCTATCCAGCCGTCTGCACTTAGAAACTGCGTCTTCGACAGTATTGGCGTCCGAGAACACCGTTAGCAGTTTTCAACAGCGATGCTTAAAGTAACAAACACACCATCAGCCAAGGGTATCGTTACAGTATGAAATTCTAATTTTGGAGTTGGACGCTGATTCAAACTTTTTTTTTGTATTTCCATTCTCTTTGCCTTGGAGGGTATTATTTTTCTATATTGTTTTCACTATCTATCTCAAATTTTGTACTTTTCACTACCTCTTGAAGTGGTTGTGTTATGGGTTTGAATGTTTCTTGTAACATAATACCACTATTCATTTTACTATGTTTCAGTGAATTGAGATTTTGTTTAAGCACTTTACTCACCTCAATTATTTCCTGAAGCGTTTCTCATCATTCATTATACTAAGCTCCTAGATGGATTTGAGATTGAGAAATGTATCCAATTCTTTGCGATATCGAACTTCTTGCTCACTGTTTTCATCCATAACTGCAAATCCATATTTACTGTCCCAACATTTTATACAGAATTCCTCAAATTTATTGAATGTCATATCATTAATTACATGGTCGTCATATATATGATGTAGATTGGTTCCATATTTTTTAAATATAATGATAAAATTTGCATTATTCCAAATCAAATTTTTTGATATTTTTGCATATGACCGAGAAAGATGAAAGCAATCGATCTCATTATGTCTACCCATACTAAAATAATCACGCATTCAATCTTGTTTATCACATGCAATATCATCAAAAACAATTATTAGCAAGGATCTCGCCTTATTTGGTTTTGAAACCTCTGTATTTACATTATAGGAGAAATATTTCATACCCTCAATCCTAGAAAAACATTTTTCTAGAAATTTATACTTTGGCTATTGTAAAGATTGAGAGGATACATAAATATTTTTGAATTTGAATCCATTTAGATGTGTAAAAAGACTTAAAAGAACAAATGAACTCTGTCCTCAAAAATAATTCAATGTCAACATATCCCAGAACTGGCGAAGGTTTACTCAATAAGGCAATCAACTCTTTACCTATAGAATTGCACGAACCAGATTATCAGTTTTGTGATCTTGGAACTAAATCAAATAAGAGATTGGAAAGAGGTGATACGGGAATAAATCCATTGGATGCTGCATGCCGACATAAAGCTGATGAAATATTGGAAGAATGAGTGTGGAATAGAGTAAAATCGATAAATTCAAGTTTTAGTGTACGAGTTGCTGCTTGGACAAAAACAAACCTTATGGAAGCTGAGCAAAAACTTGCGATGGGTATAGAAAAAAAGACGAGAAAAACAAAGAATCAACGAGTACTATATTCATCAAAAAAATATGGTGGATTCTTACCTGTAGCAGCTCTTATTCCCCTAATTGGCAAAGCTCTAATTGCTGGTGCTGCACGTGATGCTGCTTTATATGGTGTAGAAAAAGCCCTAAGTAGTGGCTTATATTCAAGACCTCATGAGCATGGTGCGGGTATACAAGAAAAAAACAAAAAAAAGGAACAAAGAAAAGTAATTGACAAGGGATGCATTGAACACTAATGATATAATCAAATTAGCTCGTGCTCATGAAATAAAATATTTTCGAGGTGTATATATGCGCGATACATTACTTAAAAAAACCTTAAAAAAATGAGTCGGCAGTCATTATTCTCGATTCCTTTGCAAGAGCTGGTACACATCGAGTTTCATATATAAACAGAGGTGGGAACGTCAAGTATCTTGATAGTTTTGGAAATTTAGCTTCACCAAAAGAGTTAATTGAATATTTGGAAACAAGGCTAACATTACCTTCAATTATAAGCGCTATCAAAAATTCTATTGTATCAATTGAGGTCATTTGTGTTTGGAATTTCTCATAAAATCCATAAAATGATTGCTAGATACACCAGTATACACATGGAGTCGATAACAATCACACTTGGTGGAAATACGTCTGCACTAAGTGCAGACTTTTTTCCACCAATTGATTTGAAAAGCAGTGATAATGTAATTGGATTAATCAACTCCAAATCATATGATTCGATACCAAATATTGATATAACAAATAATAATTCCTATTATAGACGCATTTCAAGTAAAAATACAGATTTCCAAGTAGTATCTATTCCAGTAGGGTCATATGAAATTGAGAATATTAACAATATATTGAAAAAAAAAATTAGAAAATCCAAATTATGATAACGATTTCAAGGAAAAACTTCATACTCATAAAATAGAGAAAGAAAAAAATGTTGCACGTAATTTCATGACTTTGAAACCAAATAAAAACACTTCAAAATGTGAGCTTGGGAGTACTGTTGATACTGATTTTACAAGAGACGATTCAATTGGATCTTTACTGGGGTTTGAAAAGCTAATATTAGAAAGAAATGTAGTTCATGAAAGTGATCTACCAGTGATTATAGCTACGGTAAATGCTATATCAATTGAATATTGTGACTGGATCTTATAAGAATTGATTACCCATGCATATTTTATATGAGTTCTATCCAACAGTAGAACCTAGGTATGAAATCAACAAGGTTCCTTTAAATGTGATTTATTCACCAGTGAACACTTGAACCATGAACAATATAACTGAATATTGTTGATCAAGAAAGAGAACAGATGAATTCTCGTGGTGAAACAATAACTATTAGATTACATTCAAAATGAAAATTATAAATGGGTATTAGTTATAAAAGAATGCAAACAACAACAAATAGAATTAGTTTGGCATCAACTATAGAAATGTTAACAAGAGAAAATGAAAATCTCCTAGAAACACCCGGTCTAAAACTAGAGAGGAATCAAAAACAAAAAAAAATAGTATTTTGGATTTTACATCTGAAATTGCTCTCAATGATGCGATAACACGTGTTGAGATACATAATCATCAACCATACACGGTGCATCGACAATATAATCAGCTTAAAGGAGATATAGAGGGAACCTTCCTAGGTTCTTCTGATTCAAATCCCTCCATAATTTCTTCGGGGGAGGAATGTAAGTCTCTTCAGAGCTTCCCATCAAATAAGTCATGTTCCAGACATTTTAATAATTGTGCGATTAGTGATGTTTATGAAATAGAAAGTCACTTAAATTATATTGAGAAGTATAACATTATGAGTACATGAATATATAATAGGAATTTTTGTTTTCTGAATTACTGAATTTATTTCCAGCTGCAACCACTTCTGCTTCCTCCAGTCTCCATTATTACATTTACCATTCTAGCTTTTTCTCTTTATGAAGTTGAAGTAACTAATAGATCATTTATTAGTTACTCAAAGACTGTAAAATATGGCTCACAAAGAAGTTATAGTTGAGTGTGGAAAAAGAAGAATTTGGATCAATTATTGACTACTTATTCACATATGGATATCTGGATGTAAGAAAGGAGAAAGTTATTCTTTCAACTGAAGAAGCTTCATCGTATATGAAAGCACTGCAGCTAATACAAACCAGTTTTAATTCATCGCAATCGAATGAAACAATTACAGATGTTCTGAAACTCATTTCATCTCCTAGATGTGGTGTCAAGGATATGAATGCATATGATATATATTATTACCTTTTTTTTAAGGGGATCGCTCTCCATTACAACTTTAAATACTTTTGGCTATGTTGCTCCATATTTCCCTGTTTTCTGTTTGTTTTCAATCTCTGATTCCCGCTTATCTTAAGTCTTCTTCCACTCTTTTTATCCACATTGATCTTGGTCTTCACTTTCTTCTTTTGCTTCTAGGGCTCCACTGCATTATTGACTTGATTGTATCTTGCTCGCTGGCTCTCCATACATGCCCAAGCCATTTTATCCCTTGTTGTTTTATTCTTTATATTATGTCTCCATTTAGTTCTTGTTCAATCTCGTAGTTCATTCTTTTTCTATATTTTGTATCTGTCATTTTTATAGATCCTTATTCTTATTATCTTCCTTTCAGTTATTCTCAACTGTTCCCCGTTTTTTTTTTTTGTCATTGACATTGTTTCCGCTGCGTATAATGTAATTGGTCTTATCATGGTTCTATATACTCTCATTTTTGTAGTTTTCGATATAATCTTACTTTCTAGAAGTTTTCTATTTGCGTGGAAAGCTCTATTTGTTGACATTATTCTTTCTTCTATTCCTATTTCTTCATCACCTTTGTTCGTCAACAATACTACTAGATATTTAAATTCATCTACTTGCTCGTATTTAAACTCTCCTATTTTAATTATAATTACTTCTACCTTGTTCCCAAGTATCATTATTTTGGTCTTTCCTTCGTTTATTTCTAGCCCTATTTTCTTTCCTCCTCTCATTATTTCCCTCGGTATTTCTTCCATCACTTTTCTATTCTTTGCTACAATTGCTATGTCATCTGCGTATGCTATTATTTGTCCCCCTCTTGTTCTGAGTGTTCCTTTTGTTATATTTTTCATTGCGTGCTCTAAGGCCAAATTAAATGACAAGGTTGATAGGGCATCGCTTTGTCTTACTTCTTTCTCCATTATTATGTCTTCTGTCTCCCCTTTTTGAGTCCTAATGCTTATTTTTGTTCCTCTCATGGTCATAGCTATCAATCTTCTAAATTTTCCTGGTACTTGCAAGTCTTTTGGAGCTGCCATTATTGTTTCCTATTTCATTTGAGCAGGACGCCTGTCTAAGATCAATAAATAGTATTTCAGTTTTCAGTTAATATTCCAGTGTTTTTTCAATTATTAGTTTTATAGTGTGTAGGGCATCCGTATTTGACTTTCCTTCCACAAGGCCACATTGATATTGCCCGATGGTCCCTCTTGTCACATTTGAAATCCTTTTCTATATTAATGACGACATTATTTTGTAAGCTGTGTTTGAAAGTGTGATTCCTCTATAATTTTTTGACATACTTGTTGGTCTCCTTTTTTGTGTATAGTTATTATCTGCCCTATTTACCAATCTTTCAGCATTTCTTCTTTTCTCCATTTCTCAAGTATAAGCTCATGTATTTGCTGCATGACTATTCTGCCTCCATGTTTTATCAGTTCTACGTGCATTCCATCTTTTCCTGGTGATCTACCGTTTCTCATGTTTTTTATTATTCCATTTACTTTATCTTGAGTAGGTTCTATTAATTCCATTCCGTTTTATTCTGGAGTATCAACTATCAGTTCTTTTTCTGGTTCGGTTAATAGATTTTTGAAATATTCCATCCACACTTTCTTGTATTGTTGGTAATTTTCTGATAAAATTCCATTTTTGTCCTCTATTCCGTATGTCCTAGCTTCATATATTTCATTTTGTTCGTTTATCCCTTCATAGAGTTTCTTTGTGTTCCTATTTTTATATATCAAGATGGCGGGTGGTAGTGGTTCATTGAGTGGTAGCTCTGCAAATAAGTGTAAAAAATTAAAGTAAACTGCAGTAACAGGGTCAAAATGTGGAGTTTTTTCACATAATAGTTGTGCCAGACTCTCAAGAAACATTCAAATTATTGATGACAGCAAAATTGACTGATGTTCGAATGTTGAAAGAGCTGACAATAACGACCTTGACATGACCTTTACTAGTGCGTCCTAAGATGTAAAAATGGTCGAAGTTTCCTATCCTAAAGACATTGTTGCAAACAAAGATCTGATTATCAGCACACAGAACGATCTTATAATTTCTTTAAAGCAACAAATTGATCTATTAAACAAAAATTTCTCACCTGAAGTGCTTACTAAGCCATCTACTAGCCACTTGAAAAATGATAAACAAAAAATCGGTTGTCTGTAAAGTCGGTTTACTGACGATAGTTTAACGTGACAACGTCATGAGAAAATACTGATGGAGTGGTTGCATTTTTAAAAAGAAAATTTCAATTCTATCGGTTTGATAGATATTTTGTATGGATATAGAGGAGGAGGTAAATGGAAATCAGGAATTGAATTGATCAAGTCACATTTATTTGTACGCATAAATACAATTATGTCAATTTTTTTTATTTTTATTCTGTATCAACATTATTTCTTTCAGCAAGTGAACTGAATAAAAGTTGTTGTTCAATTAGTAACTCAATTATTTTCGCAAATTTATTCTCAACTTGTTGTGAAAAAGTGATAATCTTGAATAATTTATTATAAGAATAAACTGTGATTAAGTTATTGTTCATAAATCCTAAATTTAAAATTTTAAATCTAGAAACATCATTGAAATTTTTGTAACTCTAGCTTTTGAAAAGCCCGCCTCAATGTGTTCGATATGGGAGAAAATTGTTCCCTTTGACGGCTGGCTGATCCAACCTGTCATTTCAGACACGTTGTTATGATATGTGGAAGATTTAACATCTATGTTTTAATTTTTTGAAATCATAGCTCCGCTCGATAATTATTTTGATCGAATAGTGAAGCCATTGATTCTTTACTCATCGTGAAATAGTTCTGGGTAAGAGGGACTAATAGGTCACTATGACATTTCGCACAATTTTAAAGAGATGGCGATACTGGCGTCTCTGCAGTAAAAACAAATTCTGTCAGTGGCACTGAAACAGTGTTCATGTGTAACAATGGTTGTAGGTTAGCTCGCTACGCTCGCGGCTCTAACAAACATCCCTGAATATTACCGCACTTGCGCTGCGCGCGCCTGTAGGATTGAACTTGAGAGGAAACCACCTCGAAGGGTGAACCAAACTTCTCCATGTCGGACCGAAATGATGAAACTTTCACATGTCATGTTTGAGGACTACTGCTTAGCTACCACTTACTCTGTACACATGTATTTCTAGCGCAAGCGCATTATCATAGTGACCTATCATTCACTTTATCCTGGTTCTGTTAACTTATTGTTATAGTTTTGTCAATTATAGCATAACCTACAATCGCTGCACTAGCGGACCGATGCTATTTATTTTATTGATGAAAGTACGAATATTTGACAATATATCACTGAACATACATCTAATATCGAAAGAATCATTACCTTTATCGCCGCAATTATCTTTGCTATAAGCAATTGACACCACATTCACTTTTCACTGCACTTCATACTTGACGAAAACATGTAAATGTATTTTTGTATAGCAGCTGTGCACGCGGACGCATCGCTCACTCAAATAGGAGAGAGACAGATGTCGAACGCTGCCGAACGCGTAGGCCGATTGTGCCTCTTTGTCGCTCGTTCCGCGCTCTCGCTTGCACTTCAAGCCTTAAATAGAACGCTTAAGAGCGAGGTAGCGCCGCATGAATCATGTTTTGTCGTGCGTGCAGCCGGCTCCATTAAATTATAACACGTTGTCACGTCAAAATCAAATATATCCCAATCAAATAGATCTTTTCATTATTTCGTTGCACCTGAAATCGTGTTTCCCGTCCGTCCCATATAAAATCTTTAACACAACTGTCGTCTCTTAACATATTACAGTAGTACATCATAATCTTATTGATAACTTATTTAATTTATTCTTATTGATAAATGATCATTGACATTTGTGATGACGTAATGGAACGCCTCAGAGCGAGCGAGGTAACGCCGTATGAGTCATGTTTTTTCGTGCGTGCAGCCAGCTCATTCGAATTATAAGACGTTATCACGTCAAAAAATAATAAGAAGAAATCAAATACTACTACCCAATCTAACTTATCGACTCAGCAACCAAAACAAATTGATGTCGTCAAAAACAAAGGCACTAACACTACCTCTAAACTAAATGAACACAGACTACACGAATAGGCTTTCCATGAAAATAAGCCTGATGATGTAATAAAATATTATTCAATTCAATATGTTTCAACAAGTGCCAACAGCTTACTCACTAAATATTACTGATGATGTAAGTTATGCCCGGAGTATTAACAATGCAAAAAAAATAACACCGATGATAGTGCAGGAGATACGAACCTTAGAAAACGTAAGTTTCATACACCAATCGTAGGTAGTTTAACCACTGACAGTTCCATTAAATCTGCGGAGACCAAACTTTTACACCTTCAAGTATATAAGCCTCATCAAGATATGACTACTGGAGAGTTGAAGGAATACTCAGGGACTTTCTTTCCCGAAGTCGAATGTGAGCGACTTTTATCGAAATATCCAAACTATTACTCTTCTTTCAAAGTTACCGTAAATGAATCTCATCGCGTGAAAGCTATGGATCCCGTAATCTGGCCTAATTGGTTCACATTTAAATAGGTTTCTCCATTTATCGGGCCCTCTCAAAACAATATAGCTGATAATCAAGCCAATATCAGTTACGTGAATTTCAATCAAGCAGCTGACAATCAAGGTTGTACCGATTATAAATTATGTGATATTAATGATCAACATAATTTCCTCATTCTCAATTGTCAATCTTTGACTCATGACAAAGTGGATTCAATATTCACGGAATTTTTAATTAACTGCAAAAACCTGAAATACTTATGCTCATCAGAAACATGGTGTAATAAAAGTAATATAGATACGTTAGTTTTTAATAACTTTAAAAATGTCTCTAATTTTTGTAGAAGCAGATATGAAGAAGGAGGTGTGGGAATCTGGTGCCATACAAGCTTAGCAGATAAAATAAAAAATATTGACATTTCGAGTTTTTGTGCAGAAAAACACTTTGAAGTCTGTGCCGTTTTATGGCAGACTGATTCTCATAATCCGGTGGTAATCATTACTATTTATAGATTCCCTGGCCCTGATTTTGAAACATTTTGTGATGGTATCACTCGAGTTCTTGAGAACACGTTAAAGCCTAATTATAATCTAATAATCGGCGGTGACATAAATTTGGATTCATTGAGAGATAGTAATGGATACAACACTGTAAAACAGATACTTATCAGCTTCAATTCATATAATATAGTACATGGAGCAACCAGAGGTAGATACACTCTGGATCATTGTTTTACAAGCCTCGGTGATAGCACATCAATTGTGATAGAAAATTTTATATGACCATAAAAGTGTGTTAGTATAAAGTGGTATTGTGATCAATTTGAATCACATAAATCAAGCCCAATACAGGAGAATTTTTGACGATTCCAATATTAGTAGTTTTTGTCTGGAATTAAATAATGAATCATTGGCGGATGTTTTTTCTGAAACAGAAACTGATGATACTTATAACTGTAACTAAATCCTTTCCTTTACAGTAATTGAATCTGAAAGGTCATAAGGAGAAATTGTGGGTGAACAAGAACATCATAAACTCAAGTAATAACTTTGAATCACTCCATTTGATGGGTAAATCCTACCCGGAGCTCATAACTATCTATGAGCTAGCCAAGCAACGACATTCTCAACTAATAGTCTCTACTAAAAGACTCTACTATCAGAATCAAATAGTTTTTCCTGACAACATGATAAGGATTGGATGGAATCTGATCAACAGTATTAAAAATGGCAGTAAGAATGATACCAAAATTGAAATATCACATAATAATGATACATATGATGGTCGCAAAAATACCGTCTCTAACAGTAGAATTTTTTTTCTCTACCTCATCTGTGAAGATGAGCTGTTAGATATTATGAAGACTAGGATTAAATATAAAATGTCTGCAGGACCGGATGAAATACCTAATTTTATTGTAAAATTGGTATCTGAATCCGTTGTAGCTCCTCTAACACATATTGTAAATACTTCTTTTGAATTTGGTGTTCTTCTCGGTAAACTTGAACTAATTAAAGTCATACCGGGCCATACGAAAGGAGACAAATCTTCTATGAATAACCACAGGACAGTTTCTTTAACTTCAATTTTTTGAAAAATTCTAGAATATTGTTTATTGCATAGATTTGAATGTTTTCTGAAGAAAAGTGATATTATTCCTAAATATAAATTTGGTTTCAGAGCAAATAGTTCAACAATGAATGCTTTTCAACTTTTATATAATAGAATCACTAATTTTCTAAATAAGGGTGAGTGTCCAGTCGATATATTTTGTGACCTTAGCAAGGCTTTTGACTGTGTCGACCACTTAAGGCTACTGAATAAACTAGAAAATCTGGGTATTCGGGGGGTTGCACTGAATTGGATTGCTAGCTTTCTGCAAAGGAGACATCAATATGTATCATTCAATTATTCTAATGAGTCTGGCCCAAACACGGCAAACTCAGAACAACTGCTAACTGATGTTGGTCTTCCGCAGGGGATGGTCCTTGCTCCTGTATTTTTTATTTACTATATAAACGACATTAAAACTGTTGATACCTGATGTCTGCACTCCCAATCTCTCCGCAGACGATACTTCTTCGATTATATCCTATAAAGATGAGTACTCTCTTATGGTTAGATGTAAATCAATTATAAACACTATCTCATCCTGGTTCTATGGGAACAAACTCTATTTAAATAAATCAAAAACTAAAATACTACGTTTTCATACCCACCAAAACTTGAGTAATAATCAAGTTGTTTTGAACTTTGGAGACAAAGAAGTGTCTAATGTGAATACTACCAAGGTCTTGGGTCTAATTCTTAACCAAAATCTTAATTGGAAACCCCACTTAATTGAGCTTATAAGCAAACTAAATTCGATGTGCTATCAAGTGAGGCATTTAAAAGCTTATCTTAATACAGATCAGATGTTAATGTTTCATCATGCTTGTGTGGAGTCCAGACTCAGATATGATATCTGTTTTTGGGGCTCCTCCCAAGTAATAAAAGAGGTTTTTCTATGCCAAAAGAGGATTGTTCGTTGTATGGCTGGTGTAGAACAAAACATTTCTTGTAGAAATATCTTTGAAAAATATCATATTCTCACAATTATCAATATTTATATATTTGAAACTTGTGTTTCAATTCACAGTAATAAAACTGAGTTCCCTAAAAATAGTGAAAGGCATCATCATGACACTAAAATTGAAAATCAATTTTATGCTCCTAGCTGTAGGATCAACATCGTCAAAGTTGCTCCTGTTCGGGTTGGTCTACAGTTATACAATAAACTTCCATTGTACATTAAAAATGTAGATGATGTGGAAAAGCTCTGAAATATGTTAAAATTGTACTTACAAAATCATAATTTCTACGATCTCCAGGAATTTTATGGATTATTATAACCTCCAACCTGTTTTCTGTGTTCCGACTTTTTCTACACACTATGTATTGTGTCTAAGAAGATAAAATTTCATTAATATTATTATCATTATTATGACTCAATCTTTCTTCTCCAATGATTCTTACTTTTTCCTCCACCCATATTCTCTTACTCTCTCTGATATTTTTATCACATTTGTCTCTTCATCTTTCGAATTCGTCTCTATCTTCACTTATATTTGTTGCTACAAATTCCAACCTTGCTTGCTTTTTTCCTCTATAGATTCTTTAATTTCATCATCAAACCAATTTTCTCTAGTTTTTGCATTCTTGTTTTCTCTCCCTATCCATTTTAGAGCAGCGTCATTTATATGACTTCCAGTTTTAGACCATTTTTCCCCTATTCTCCCCTCTTATTCACTTCCATCTTCCAAATTGTTCCACAATTCTTCAATGTATTTCTCTTTTATATCCCCTTCATTTATTTCCTCTTCATTCCATTAGATTATTTTTGTTTCTTTTCCATTATTCCTCTTTATCCTGTTTCTTATCGACACTGCCACCATGTAACGATCTGAGTCAGCGCATGCACCCATGGAAGTTTTTACGTCTAATATTGATGATTGTTTCCTCCTTGTTACTAACACATGGTCTATTTGTGTCTGTGTCTTATTATCCGGAGACGTATATGTTATTTTATGTATATTTCAATGTTCATGCTTTGTTCTGCTTATTATCATATTTGTCCTTACTGCTTAGTCGCATAATCTTTGCTCGTTGTTATTTGCTACTTTATGTATTGTTTGTTTTGCTCCGACATACTGTACGTGGTCTTTCTTTCTTATCTGCGCATTTAAGTCTTTCATTGTGATAATTAAATCCTCTCTTAATACTTTTTCTATCTCCTCTTCTAACCTTTTATAGAAGATTTCCTTTCCTCCCTCCTCCGAATTTTCTGTTGGAGCGTATACATCTACAATCAATAGATTGCAAGGGAAGTTTTCTATTCTTATATAAGCCATTCTCACATTTATTGCCCTAAATTCTAGTATTTTATCTTCAAGCTCTTCAAGGATTATAAAGGCTACCCCTATTGTCCTTGTTTCTTATCTCCCGAATATAACACCGTATAATCTTTTTGATCAATTGTTCCTTGCCCACCCCATCTTGTTTCTTGTATTCCAGCGATCTTGATTTCACATCTTTCTAATTCTATTCTATTTCTTCCATTTTACCTGCCTTCAACATTGTCCCTACGTTCCAAGTGCTAATTTTGATCTTGTTACTCTTTTTCTTATTTCTCCTACTTTTTGTTTCATTCTTATTTCTTGTTTTCTCCTTCTTGTTATACCTGTTTTCATACCTTACGTCATATGTTTTATTCTCTCTATCTTCTGTCTTCACTAGTTTTTGGATAGTTTTCTTGTACGTCCCTCCTCACTAACTCCTCACTCAGCGCCACGATGTTGTCTTTTCGTCCGCAGGGCACACAGCAACGAAAGTACGTGCAATAAAGGGGTGTTTGGTCGGACGAAGGAGTTACAGGAATGGGTGACCGCGTAATGGCCTTCAGCATCCACCAGAGGATCGACTCAAGCGACACAGTACTCGCCACAAGCCACAATCTCAAACAGAGATTTTGACAGCTAAGCTGTCCAAAAGAAACGGGCAGGTCCACTCTTTCGCACAATGAAACAAAGATCTTAAACGAAATTACTGACTTCAATATATGCAAAAAACATAAATAAATGATTAAACAAAGAGGAATATGAACTTAAATAAGATTTGACTGGTAAAATAAATGTAAATGATCATGAAAATGAATGAAGCTAATTGTAAAATAAACAAACAGTGGCTGAGGGCCAAATACACAAAATAACGTGCCTTGGAAGACAGCACGCAACCAACAACACACCAGTGTGACGCCCATACGCCTCGCCCCTTACTAGCCGAAGCTCACAGTGATCACGGAGACAGGGGCCTAGCCCAATCGATTGCGCTGTACAAAATAAGCGTATAGCGCCAAGACACTACTGCGTCCACAATAGCTGCATCCAAGGAGCGCCTTACACAAAATAAATGGAAAGTACGCACACAAAAAATAGCAAACGTGGACTTCTGCTCTAACAATAACTTAACCAACAAACAGTACAAATCAAACACTTAGCTGAAGCCGCAAGCTCTCCAGAACTGTGGCGATGATGTCGCCTGACCTGGTGGAGGTATTGGTCCAAGAGTTGGTCGTGGACGGCGTCGAAGGTAAATAGCCTAGAGGTGACCTCAGGAACTGGATGTTCGGTGCTTGCGTCGCTGGATGCTCTGCGGGTGTCTGAACACTTCGCCCCAGGTGGTAATGTCAGTTTTCGAAACACGCGTTGTGCGGAACGGTTTCCTCTTCAAATCCCCAGAATTGGGCTGCTCGACCGATGTATACTCCCAAACTTGGGTACTTGGTCGGAGCCCGACGCTGATTTATTATAAATCCCGCTATGCGGCTCTGATCACTTTCTAAGGTAAAAAATAACTTTTTGTCTCAAGGAAAACTTTTCATGCGACCGTCACGAATTTAGTCTACCGCTCGAAATTTTCTAGTTTCTTATTATCTATCTATATATGGCAATCATTCAAATTATTACCTTCGAGAATAACATCTCGAAATTTCAAGAATTTAATTTTTCGTAATGGTTTTGTGAATGAGTCACCTGCATTTTCATCTGTACTAATGTATTCAACCTTTATGATGTTTGACATATTCCGATCTTGTCTTGATTTCCAAATCCTTGTCATCATCATCTAAATCTCAATTTTTTAGAACAATAACCTGATATATTCCCTGTCATGTCCTTTTGATAAATAGTTACTGAAAACATGTCCAACTTTCCTGGCAAATTGACAGTAAAAATCAAGTCAATGTCAAGTCGTTGTGGCTCCAGCTTTGTGGTGGAACTACAACGACTTGACATTGACATTGACTTGATTTTCACTATCAATGTGCTACACAAATTGGACATGTTTCCAGTTAATATTTATAATAGGGACATGATAGGGACTAGGTCAGATTATCCTTCTATCAAACTAAGATCTATGATAAATAATCACTGGACACAGGTCCAACTTGCATGGAAAATTGACAGTAGAAATCAAGTCAATGTCAATGTCAAGTCGTAGTGATTCCAGCCCGTTTGGCTTGTAGGTTTATCGAGAGAACGACTTAAAAATGACACTGAATAAGCTATGTATGTCAGGTCTGGTGGCTAACGTTAAATACATAAGGCTGCATAATAACATTCGATAAGGAACATCTTGAGTCAATGGATTATCTCCACCAACTTGAAAGCTGTCCTCCATGGGAGTTGCTATGCTTCGACAATTCTCCATATTATACTCTTTGAATAATCGATTTTTCATCTTGGATTGGCTCTAGTGCAATCCTGCCGCAACTTGATTGACTTCCATCCCAATAAATTATCTAGGTGGGCCAAGTTTCTTCATTTTAAAATATCTAAATAAATCATTCGACAGTTTTTAAACTTCTTCTTGTGTTCCTGAAATCATTGCATTGTCAACAGAAAGAATGATATAAACATCCTTGTTGTAAAACCATCAATAATCATGATCTGATCTTTTAAAATTAAAATCCATCATCACTTTAGAACATTCATCATTCCAATATTCCGGAGAGTTTCGCAAACCATATAATGAGCGGTAAAGTTTTAACGTTTGTGTTCCACATTCTACACCTTTTGGAGTCTGAATGTGGACTTCTTCATCAAGATCCCCGTTTGAGAAAGCTGTTGGAACATCAATCTGTTCCAATCTCCAATGGTTTTGTACTGCTATTGACAACAGCAGTCGAACTGACGATATTCTGCATACAGGTGCATATGAAAATTTGTATTTATCTAGAGGCACTTGATAACCTCTAGCAACAAGTCAAGCTTCCTTCGTTCCATCTTCTTTAACCTTGAATATTCACCTAGTTTCAATAGCTTGCTATCCAACAGGTACTTCAGAAGGAGTCCATGTCCCTAATTTTTCATGAGATTCAAGCTCCGAAGAAATAGCCTTCCTCCATTCAATTGATTTTATGGCTTCCTTGTATGTTTGAGGTTCATCAGTTGATTGAGTGAGCATACAATATGCAGTATATAACTCATAATCATCTAAATATTTTGGTGGGTTCAACACCCTTCCCGATGAAGACTTGGACTTGTCACTTCGACTCTCCCTTTCTTTTTCTTCTATAATTTGTTCTTCTATCGTTTCTTCATTATTTTCAGTATCTTTTGGAAACTCATCAAAAATTGTATGTCTTGATTTCACTATTTTGTTTGTTGATGGGAACCATATCCGATAGCCTCCACCACAATATCCTATCATAACTCCTCTGTCAGCTCTGGAATCAAGTTTTCCTCCCTTAGGTTAATTTAGAGACCAAGATCTACATCCAAAAATTCGTAGTTTTGACAAATTATTTCTTTCGTTTCAACTTGTAGACGGTGTAAGCCTCTTCTAAGTGCAAATGTGGGTGACCTATTTTATTCATAAGCAGATGTCCTGATAGCTTCACCCCACAGGTATTTTGGAATACCAGAATCAATTAATTTGGCTCGAACCATGTTCTGTAACTGGTCATTAATTTTTTCTGCCTTTCCATTCATAGGAGGATTAGAACTTATTGTATATTCCAATTTAATTCCCTCTCGCCTAGCAAAATCTTTCATTTCATGAGAGGTGAACTCTCCACCTTGATCACTGCGAATTCTTTCAACTCTTGCTCCAAATTGAGTATATAATTAAATAAATTAATAAAATAATGCGTGGTTGGTTGTGTTAGTTGGTTGTGCTAAATTTGGTGTCAAAAAATTTATTGTTCGATGAAAAAATTCTTGAGTTATAATTCCCGAAAGTATATCAATGTATCGATAAAATTTTCCTTCAAGGATTGTTCCATGTTTTGTTTCATGAAGTTAAGTATAAAGACTGCAAAGTGAGTTTTTTCTATAAGTCAAGGACATTTTTTATCTTAACTTATGTAGCTGTCTTAAACAATTTTATTGGTCCGGTAAATGCGTCTTACTAATTCACTGTCAGTGTTCCCAACCATCTTATAATAAATAAACTTTTGGCCAAATAAAAAAAATAAAAAATAAATAAATAAATAAAAATAATAATAATAAAAAAGTGATATGCAGTATTCTCAAAAATGAACGAAGTGTGTGCTGAATGTCATCTGACTAAACGTGAGAACCTAGTGGGCTGTGAAGGCTCTTGCAATAGTTGGTACCACATATCTTGTGCAAATATTAACGAAGCTGAATTCAAACTACTGCAAAAAAGTAAGAACCTCTTCTATTGGTGCAATATTTGCAAAGTGAACTTCTCAATAATTGACAAAAATAAGAGTTCTAATTTTGAATCCATTATTGGGAATGTCGATAAGAATATATCCGATCTATCTTCAAAACTCAATTCAGCTTTCTTCGATGCAGTGAAGTCTGAAATAAGCTCTCTTGTCACTAACAGTCTCAATGCATTCAAAAATGACATCTTAAGACGGATTGATGACAACTTCAATAATATATTAAAAAATAACACTCAAAATTCTGCAGCAAATAGTTCAAATTTTTCCGCAATAGTTAAAAAAACTCATCCCCCAGTGATGATAAAGCCTAAAAATATATCTCAGTCCTCAACAACAACTAAAAACGAAATATCACGTTCAATTGATCCTGTATCCTCAAATATAGATCCTAATAATGTTCAAAAAGGAAGTAATGGAGCCATTATAATAACTTGTAGTGATTCTGATGAGCCAAATAAATTCATAAAATTAGTTGATTCCAATTTAAGCTCGAAATACGAAGTCAAGCAACTTTCAGTTCTGAACCCTCGTATCAGAGTAGTTGGAATTACAGAAAAAATATCTAAAGAAGATTTTAAAAATTATTTAATCAATCAAAATAAATCCTGCTTCATTGGTGAATACAAGTGTGATGTTCTCGACATAAATCCCCTTAAAAACAAGCAAGACATCTTCCAAGCACTCATCCAAGTGGACCATAACACCTACCACAAAATAATCGACAATAATAAGATGTTCATTGGTTATGATTACTGCTCCGTCTATGATGCGATTGAACTACGTCGATGTTTTAAATGTTGTGGCTATCATCATTTTGCCAAAAATTGTAATAAACAATTTACCTGCCCCAAATGTGCGGGAAATCATCAAATAAAAGAATGCCAGTCTAATGAACTCAAGTGTATCAACTGCTCTAGGTCGAACTCAATATACAATACTAAAATAAATACCGAACATAGTGCTTCTGATTCCAAATGTCATACTTTTATTGAGACACTGGAAAAATTCAAATGCAATATATTGGGAAAATAGCAATCACAGCATATTTTGAATGCTAATAATGATTATAATTTGACTTTTTTCTATCAAAATATTCAAGGTCTCAACTTGAAACTTTTAAAATTATATACTTATTGTTGCATCTCTGATTTTGATGTCATAGCTTTCTCTGAAACATGGTTAAGCAAGGGTATTGAAGACTCCGAAATATGTGACTTGAATTATACCGTTCATAGATCTGATCGCGATTTTGACGCCTGCCAACTTAAACGTGGCGGCGGAGTATTACTACTAATTAAAAGCAATTTCACATCAAGTTATATTGATCTTTTGGTGTATTCAAGCATTTTGCCAACCATGGTTGATGTTGTATGTGCAAAAGTTACTATTAATTTTTATTTATTTTATTTATTTACCATAATTATCCAACAGGAAGAACCCCAATTACAGAATAATTTAAATGAAACAGAGTTGATAATCTTAATGTCAATTATACAATTAGTAGACTCTACCTTTGGTACAGAAGTACAAGAAATAAAGATAAAAATAAAAAAATAATAATATATACATATATGTTAAATGCATACCCTGCATTCAGTCACCTAAAATTGATCTACTTCTACAAATTACTACAGTAAATTATTCACATCAAATTTAAATTTTGACAGACTATCAGCTAAATCAATATCAGAACAATAAATGTTGAAAGTATTACACAAAGAAATTATAGGCGAATTTAGATGATAATTTGTTCTAGCAAAATCACATTTAAATGTATTGAATATCCTTGTATTACAGGGTCGTACGAAAAAATTTAATTGAGCCAAAATTTCAGGCGAATCAACGAGATTATTCACCACCTTGTAAATGAATATTAATTGTTGTTTGGTCCGTCGAATTTCCAGTGAACTAGTATTGAATAAGTTGAGCAGAGTATCATAATTACAGTCCGGCCAAATTTTATTTGTACGGAAGAAACAATGTTTGTAAAACTTTTTCTGAACATTTTCTATTAGAAAAATTTGATTATTATAGTGTGGAGACCAAATTAATGAGCCGTACTCAAGTTTGCTACGAACTAACATGTTGAATAAAGTTTTTAGGCTTGAGATATTTCTGAATTCATAGGTTATTCTCAAAACAAATCCAGATAGTCTGTATGACGAACTTACTATATCTGAAATATGAGGAGAAAATGTAAAATACTGATCGAAAGTTATTCCAAGATCTTTTTTAGATAATTTTCGTTGTAAGATGTTGTTTTCCATATCGTAAGCATATTGAATTGAACTTAATTTTTTGGTAAAAGTAACCACCTCACATTTATTCAGATTGAAATACAGTTTATTCTCTACTGACCATTCGTAAATACTGTCAAGGTCTCCCTGTAAAGCAAGACAATCTTCATTATTAGATATCCTCGAAAATAACTTGAAGTCATCCGCAAACAACAAGCATCTGGAAAAGGATACACATTCGACCATGTCATTGATGAATAATATAAACAGCAGAGGGCCTAAAACTGAGCCTTGAGGAACTCCAGACTTAGCAGTATACTCAGAAGAGCGAAAGCCATCAATAAAAATATACTGTTTTCTATTACAAAGATAAGAACAAATCAAGTTCAAGAAATTTTCAGCGAATCCAATTCGTTCTAATTTTATGAGCAAAATTTTGTGACAGACTCTGTCAAACGCTTTTGCAAAATCTGTATAAATACAGTCGACTTGTTCTCTATTCACTAGAGCATCGGAAACATACTGGGTAAATGTCATTAGATTTGTAACAGTAGATCTACCAGAAACAAAACCATGCTGAAAGGGACTGATTAACTGGCTGATCCGACATTGAATCGATTTGAATATGATATATTCAAAGATTTTAGCCAAAGAACTCAAACAAGATATAGGTCGATAATTTTTAAATTGGTCTCTCTCTCCTGACTTGAAAATTGGCCTTATCTTAGCAGTTTTAAACTGTTCTGGAAAAGTCCGCAACTTCAATGATAGATTGAACAAGTAACAAAGTGGGGTAGCCAATATTTCAGAACAGCCCTTAACAATGAATATTGGAACGTTATCTGGACCAACGGACTTTGTATTCTTCTGTGCTTTTATTGCATTTAAAACCTCATTAATTGATATTTCATCCATAGTAATATGCTCACCGATTGGCTTAAAATAGTTTGTGGAATAATTATTATTTATATCATCGTTTAAGAAAACACTTTGAAAAAAATTTGCGAAGCCTTCTGCTATCTTAGAACCACCTATGTGTTCTACATCATTCATGAACATTGTCGAAGGTACACCAGCATTCATACGCTTGCTGTTGACAAAAGACCAAAAATCGTTAGGATTATTGTCTGAAATAATATTATTCTCCAACTGAGCTAGATAGTTCTTGTGAAGCTCATCCGAAAGCATTCTACATTTTGTCCTGAAACTTCTAAATTGTGCTAGATAAAAAGAAAAACCAGTATTTTTGAACAGTTTATGATAATGTGCTTTAAGTTTAAGTGAATTAATGAGTACACCATTAAACCAAACAGGATATTCACTTTTGCGTCTTTGTATTTTCGGGACACTCAAATCGAATATATTGTACAATATATCATAAAAAGTTTTGACAGCTAAATCAACATCATGGCATTCATTTATCCACTCCCATTGTTCACTTGAAAGTAGACGGTATAGTATTTCATAGTTACCTTTCTTAAACTGATAGTAAGTATCAGGCTTATTGCATAATTTGATATTACAATTTGTCTGTATACAAAATTCAATAACCAAAGAGGGGTGATGTTTGTCTTCAGACACCATTGACTCCATACTTTTAGAAACTTCACAATTTAAATTAGAGACAACAACATCTAAAAGGTGCCCATGGGTATTCAATACATTATTGTTTTGCTCAGCATTAAGGATACCCAAAAAACTTATGAACTGCTCTACTTTTGCATCACAGAGGCTATTATCAATATAATATTTACTGAGATTGGATATGTTAATATCACCTATAATCAAAATTTTTGATGAAAACACAGAAGGAAGATCTAAAATAGCTTGAAAAAAATGTTCATATGCGAAAACTGGTGCATCTGGAGGTATGTAGACTGAAATTAGATACAGGAGCATATTGTTTATAACCATTTTGACACATACACATTCCACACTGTCAGCACTGCAAATAAATTTCATATTTATTGGATTTAGCAAAGTTTGTGCCGCTATCATAACGCCCCCACCACGGTTCTTGCCCGTCTTTTGAGGATTCCTATCCGTGCGAAATTTCAGGTAATTGTCAGCAAATAGCTCCGAGTCAATAATATTGCTTTTAAGCCATGTCTCTGTTAGGACAATCACATCAAAATTAATTTGACAGTTGTACATTTTTGTTGAACTCGGATATTTTGGTATTGAGTCCGCGGACATTTTGGTAGTACACAGCGATGTTTTTGTTAGAGTTTATTAGTTTTTTGATTTTTCGAGCCGTGGAGTGCCCTTGATATACTTTATAGTGAAGTTGTTTGTACCATCGGAATTTAACCTCTTGAGCTCTTCCCGTAAAAGAAAAAGATGCTCTCGCTGTTTGGGTGTTTTATCATTTATGATTGAAATAGATGAATATGCTGGCAATACTTTCAGCTTATTGAAGTTCTTAAATATAATTTTGGTGTATTTAACATCATTAAATATTAGTTTAAGCAGACGTGGTTTGTTTTCAAGCTTCTTGCCTAGCCTGAAGAATTCAAAACTACAGTCGGACAAATCCGGCAATACAGTGGTAAGAATCTCATGTATTTTTTGTCTGTCAGCAGCTACAGTTGCGCTTTCTTCGAGACCCAGAATTAAAATATTCCGTTCACGCTCTTTACGATCATGGATTTCAGATATTATATCTTCTAATTCCACAGATTTTTCCAAAGGAGATTTTTTCTCACTTTCAAATTTAGTCATAAGATCAGTAATATTTGACTGTAGCATTAAAATTAATTGTTTGAGCTCATCGATCCCTTGATTTGTAGGTAATTGCGTACAGTTGTTGCAAACCCATTTCAGATTTTTTTTGGATCGCAGTACCCTGACATCAGACTGGGAAAAATTGGCACATATGGAGTGAAAGCTAATATTACAAGTAGAAGCATTCCATTCTTTCAAAATAATAATTTCATTATTATTGGAGATTTCAATCTACTTAAATATCTCAGTACACAAGATTGTCCTAAAGTTCAAATGTTGAATGCTTTCTTGGAATATCTGAATGCCAAACAATTCAATAACATTGTTAATGACAATAATAGGCTCCTGGATCTAATTATGAGCAATGTTAGTTGTATGGTACATCATTCATCTGAATTAATTCTTGATATTGAATATAAACATCACCCTGCTCTCGATTTTAAAATTGACCTGGGCGTGCGTAAGCTCTCAAAAACTGTTAAAAACTATGAAGGTTTCGCATATGATTTTAAAAAAGCTGATTTTGCTGAACTGTATAGTTTGATTGATAATTTTGATTGGGATATGATTTCTCATTACGTAGATGTGAACTCTGCTTGCAACTTCTTTTATGATACACTCTATTCTTTTTTTGATAAATGTGTTCCACGTAAAAAATCTTTCAAAAGTTGCTTTCCACCTTGGTTCACTCCTGTTATCAAGACCAACTCACGCCAAAAGGAGCACTTGCGAAAATTGAGCTTGAAGCACAAAAATAATCAAGATTATCGTGTTTCAGGGCAAGAGTAAAATGTGATATCAGGAAAGCATATGATGAATACATATTGAAATGTGAATCTAATGTTAAAAATGATCCTGCCTCTTTTTGGAAGTTTATTAATTCTAAACGTACTTCATCAACACTCCCTGATATCTTCTCTTTCAACAATTCCATCTTATCAACACCTTCTCAAATAGCCGAAGGTATTGCGTCCCATTTTAAATCTGTTTACACCACACCTTCAGTTAATAGTGTCCCTTCCTTTGATTCCAATCGTGATCCTATTACCATTAATCATGTTAGCAGAGATGAAATAATTTCATCTATTAAAAAGTTAAAATCGGATTTCTCTTGCGGCCCTGACTTGATTCCTAATATTCTGATAAAAGATTGTTATTATCCTCTATCAACTGCTCTCTTCCATATCTTCAATCTCTCCCTAAAAACGAACTCTTTTCCTCATAAGTGGAAGCTGACACGTATAACACCCATTCACAAATCTGGCGATAAAGCAGATATAAAGAATTATCGTCCTATCGCTATCCTGTCCAGCTTCAGCAAAGTGTTTGAAAAACTAATCTACTCTTTAATCTACCCCAAAGTAAAAAAATTTCATCTCTCTTTTCCAACATGGTTTCGTTGAAAAAAGATCAACTGCCAGTAATTTATGTTACTTCACTCACTTTGTATTATCTATTCTCGAAATAAATGGACAGGTTGATTGTGTTTATACGGACTTCTCAAAAGCATTCGATAAAATAGACCACAAAATTTTAATCAGTAAACTTAACTTATTCTCATTCTCCTCACCTTTAATCAGTCTGCTCATTTCATATCTTTCTGACCGTCCCCTTTTTGTTCAACATTTAGGCCATAAATCATCTTGTTTTATTTCTACTTCTGGTGTACCTCAAGGATCCAATTTGGGTCCTCTTTTATTTCTTTTATTTATTAATGACATAACTGATGTCCTCCAGTGCAATAAGCTTTTATTCGCCGATGATTTAGAAATATTTTATTCAATTTCTTCATTAGAAGATTCCACACTTTTACAGAATGACTTGATCAATTTATCTGAATGGTGCTTGGATAACAATATATGTTTGAATCTGAACAAATGTTTTGTAATGTCCTATACAAGAAAATCATCAGAGTTCGTGTTCAATTATTCACTGGACAATATAATATTAACTCGCTGTTTTTCCATAGATGATCTAGGCATAACTTTCGACCCAAAACTTGCTTTCACTGGTCATGTCAACCGTGTACACAATTCTGCTATACGTATGCTTGGTTTTATTATACGCAATACACGTTCATTCCAAGATATTTCATCCATCTTTTCATTGTATTATTGCTTTGTCCGAAATAAATTAGAATATTGTTCCATAATTTGGAATCCTTTCTACAAGGCCCATCAGAATAGGATTGAAAGTGTTTAAAAGAAATTCTTGAGATTCATTTATTTCAGAATTAACAATATTTACCCTGGCTAGACAATGTCGTATACTGTATTACTAAACATGTTTGATATTTGTAGTCTGTTTGAACGTCGTGAGCATAACGCTGTTTTTCATTTATGCAAACTGATTCATGGTGAACTCGATGATCCTGTGTGTCTCAGTTCCCTTTCTTTTCATACTCCTCTCATAATAACTCGTAATTCCCGAACTTTTTATCTTCCTGATGCCCGCACCAATGCTCTCTATTTATCACCAATCATTCGTATGTGTCACATTTAACAGACTAAATTTAGCAATGTTGATATTTTCCTTTACCGTCCACGTCAATTTATCAATTTGGTGAGATTGAATTAATTAGTGGTAATTTACATTATTTGTAGCTCATCCTTGTATTTATTTTATTCGTATTCATATGTATTTTTTTTCCTGTCCTGTAATTGGATTATTCTGTTGGACAGTGTTTTGTAATAATAATAATAATAATAATAATTCAGTTACATAATCAACTAAATTTCTTGCAGCTTCATTTCTAGTTTTAAGAAGCTTGACAATGACAAAATGAGAATAATCATCAAGAAAAATCTGAAAGTATCTTTCTTCATCTAATATAAAATGATTTACCGGCTCGCAAACATCTGTCCTTATCAATTGACCAATCTTGGTTGTATTTGTTTCATTTTTTGGAAAATGAGTTGCTTTGGCTTTGCCTTCAATACAAGAAGAGCATTTTTGAGATATTTCTGGTAGATTGAGCATTCGTAAGTATTCATTGTTCAAATGTCCCAATCTTTGGTGCCATAAAGTTTCTTTTTGAGCCATCATTGCCTCCTAAATATCAGTATTAGGACATATGATTTCATCAGCTAAAATAAAATATAACCCTTTCGTCTGATTACACACGATAAAATTGAAATCGCTCACTTGAATCAACATTTCATTATGTTCAATAATTATTTCATTTCCATTACGAGTATTTTGAGAAACAGATAATAAATTCTGCTTCAATCCAGGCACAAGCAAAGTTTCAATATTCATAGCCCTCCTTTGACATGTAATTTTCAAATTACCTATCTTATTTGAAATTAATTCTGTTCCATTTGCCATTCTGATTTTAATCACTTTTTCTAATGGCTTTACATTGTTTATGAATGTTTCCATTTCTCCTCGTACCATATTACGGCTACAACCACTATCTACTGGAAATAGATTATTCCTCTGAAAATTATCACCTTGCATAGAAGAAACAGCAACAGAACCTATTTTGGCTTCATTAGCTCGATTTCGATTAGAATAACTCGTCTACTAGGACCACTTAAATTACTGTTCAATCTTGGGCATCTGTTTCTCAAATGAAACTTACTTCCACACTCAAAACATCTTACATCTGAATTAGCATTTGCTTTAAAACTTACATCATCACCTTTAGATGTTAATTTATTCTTTAATTCTTATTTCTTCATCAAGTAATCTTGACTTTACGAATTCCATCTTTGCGTTCTCAACTGTCTCGTTTGCTGTAATCACTGTGTCATATTCAGTAGGTAAAGTAAGCAGTAGATGACAAATTTTATCTGAGTCATCAAATTTCGTACCCAAACTTTCCAGTTCACGCACTAATGTGTCAAAATTCAGAAAATGATTTTCCAAGTTCTTATTATCACATTTTGAATTTACGAGTTTTCTCCATTGAGTCAATTTTGAAAAAGTACTCGTTTTAGCAAAAACATCTTCCAAAGACCTCAACATCTCTTTTGCCGTTTTTGCGTCTTTAACTATATCCAAATGTTTGTCAGGAACGTTGTGGAAAATCGAAGCTTTAGCTTTGACATCATTCAATAGAAAACGTTTTCTCTTATCTGCGTCTGTAGGTTCAAGCTCTGTGAAAACTTCAAAAATTTGATTTTTCTGCATCTGTGACATTATTCGAAATTTCTAGTTTTGGAAATTGGTGCCAGACAACGGCGGCACTACTAACGAAGATACAGGATTAAAAGAAGTATCCATCTTCTCTAGATTTTACTCTGGGCAACTTTTAAATTACTTTTCACACGATAACTTGGCCCATAACATGAGACGAATTTGTGAACTGGATAAACAATTCCCAACTTGAACTTCTATTTATTGTTGAACTTCCAAATCACAATGAATTCAACTTGTATATAGAAACATTCTGTCAAAATTCTTCTTTTTTTCTACAATGCCAACTTACAATTCAATTATTTTGTGCATGACAATAAATATTTCTAAGTTATGTCAAATGCCATTCTAATGTCGTTTTAAGTTTTGAATAAAATGTTTTTATTCTGAAAGAGCACCTTGTCAACTTCTGACATCTTGCAGCAACTACGTGAATTGAAAATACAAAACCAAAATACGTCATCAATTAGCAATGTGTCAAATATTAACAACAAGTGTGAAGTAAGTGAAATGTTTCATTTATCTGAAATGATGGTGGCAATGAGTTTGAATTGTAGCAGAAAGGAATGGAAAAAAGTCTGCAATATGGAAAATGAAAAAATATGAACAAGGTGCGAAATTGGAACGTAACAAATCCTCCTCTTACTTCCGTGAGATGAACTCCATAAGAATTCCATCTCAGACACGATAGCACATAGATTAAAGAAATAAAAGCAAAATAGATCTAATACGTAGGGAAGAGAAATAGAAGCAATAATATATATAGCCAGATATGAATCATTATTCGTTTCGCGATCAGGGTCATTCATCGGTGCTGCCTTCAGGTCTTTCACATGCCAGTTATCTGCATGCTTACCCTCTATGTCTTGCAGTTCGTAGACCGTGGTAGAAAATTCAGCCCCTATAGTATAAGGGCCTACAAACTTCGCTGCCAACTTACTGGCATAACCTTCCGCAGCGCTTGACAATTCAAAGGTACGACGCCACACCTGCTGTCCAATGCAGTATTCTTCCAAGTCATCGCGGTCGTAGTGAACCCCTCCGTTGGCGTTCACTGCGTCTGCCACATAGTCCGTGCCTGACAGAATGTGTTCTCTTCCGAAGTTTACGAGGTAATGCGTGAATCCGGTTGCTTCGTGCACCAGGGTACGCACTGCACAACTTACGGAAGAAAGGTAAACATCTCACTGTCTCTGTTTGTCCTTCTTGTATACTGCCAACAATGTCTTTAGCACACGATTCACCCGTTCAGCGGGATTGTTCTGTGGATGGTACAGAGCGTTGAACAACATCTTTACGCCATACTTGCCGCACAAGCCCGTGAATTCTCCACTTCGGAATTGGACATCGTTGTCACAGATCAGATATTGTGGGACACCAAACATCAGGAAGACGCCGTCTTCAACATGCCTTGCTACGGCTTAGCAGATGCAGTACGCATCGGGAACGTAAGTATGAACTTACTGAAGTAGTCGCTAGCGACTAAAATGAGACGGTGTTGTTCTGATGTAGGTGGAAGGGATCCCACGATATCGATGCTGACCATTTGGAAAGGCCAGTAGACGTGAGGACGAGAACCCATGAGTCCAGGTACGCGCTTTTGTTCAACCTTGTGCTCCATGCACGCTACGCACCGCTGAATATTTTTGGCCAGTGATACCGTTTTCTGATCTAAGCATACGTCTTGTTCACATCCGGATGATCAGAAGTAGGGGCCTCATGAGCAAGACGCAGGATTTCTAGATGTCGTCCTCCAGGGATTAGTTGCTTCCAGCGGTCGTCCTCGTCCTCTGAGTCTGGTGCTCGAGAACCTACGTGTTTATGAAGCTCACCGTTATTAATACACCACGACGAATACTTCCTAGTTGTATTGCTCATACCATGGGTCGACAGCGATCTCAAAGACTGGGGATGTGTTCATGGAGTCGACCACTGGTACAGAACGAGACAGACAGTACGGAACAACGTGCTCCTTGCCCTTGAGGTGAACGATCGTGAAATCATGCTGCTGCAGCTTGACAGCCCAGCGACACATTCGCCCTGAGGGGTCCTTTAGGTTGTTCAGCCATAACACCGAGTTTCGAAGACCGCCATTAACACCTAAGGTGAAGTTTCCGGACGCCCGCAGAGCACCCAGCGATGCGAGCACCGAACATCCAGTTCCTGAGACCACCTCCAGGTTACTTACCTTTGACGCCGTCCAACTCCTGGACCGATACCTCCACCAGGTCAGACGACATCATCGCCACAGTTCTGGAGAGCTTGTGGCTTCAGCCAAGTGTCTGTTTTGTACTATTTTTTGGCTCAGTTATTGTTGGGGCAGAGGTCTACGTTTGTTATTTTTTGTCTACATACTTTTCATTTATTTTGTGTTAGGCGCTCTTGGAATGCAGCTATTGTGGACGCTCATTCCGTACTGCGCAATCGATTGGGCTAGGCCCCTGTCTCTGTGATTACTGTGAGCTTCGGCTAGTAAGGGGCAAGGCGTATAGACGTCAGGTTTTGCACACACTGGTGTGTTGTTGGCTGCGTGCTGTCCTCCATGGCGCGTTATTTCGTTTATTGGGCCCTAAGCCACCGTTTGTTCATTCTACAATTGACTTCATTCATTTTCATGATCATTTACATCTATTTTACCAGTCAAATTCCATTTAGATTCATATTCCTTTTTGTTTAATCATTCATTTTTTTTCTGCATATATTAAAGTCAGTAATTCCGTTTGGAATCTTTGTTTCATTGTGCGAAAGAGTGGACCTGCCCGTTTCTTTCAGACAGCTCAGCTGCCACAATCTCTGTTTGAGAGTGTGGCTTATAGCTAGTATAGTGTCGCTTAAGTCAACCCTCTGATGGATGCTGAAGGCCATTACGCGGTCATCCATTCCTTCGTTCGACCCAACACCCCTTCATTGCAGGTGCTTTCGTTTTCATGTGCCCTGCGGACGGAAAGACAGCATCGCGGTGCTCCGGGTAAGCCCGAAGTCTAACTTTGCGTCACCTACAATCTCCCTGAGATTAAGAGCGAAGAACGAGCTCAAGTCAGTTTGGAACGTTACAAATTGGCACCTAACGTGGGGCGTATGGCCAAACTTTTTCTTCCTACTCCAACACTCGCTCAATCAGAACATTCTCTGGATCTCTGTAGTTTCAAATTCTATTCTCCTCTCGTTAAAATCACGTGGAACCAATGAGTTCACAAACAAATGTTTATGATACTCATTATATTTTCTAATGGAATACTACAATTATTTGGAGTTCAAAAAGAACAGACAATTTTCCTCAATATCTAATTATGGTCTAAATATACAAACTCCAATATTATATATTCACCATATAATGACAATGCCAATATTTTGATTGGATTTGGAGGAACTCAACATAGGAGTTTTGGGAAACGAGCAAAATGTAAGTCTCATCTTGATGGGGAAGGTGTGGTACTGAGGCATGCTGAATTTTTAAGTTTAAGCATGCATTCAGAGATTCATATAGATAATGCAGAACAATGGTACTATGGTATGGATGCCCCTTCAAATAGTGAAGAGAAGAGTCTTTTTGGTGTCTAGTCCACGAAATTGGCCATGCATAAGGAATTAGACATTCAAATGATGAAAATGCAATAATATATCCAATATAAAAAAAATTCCAAAATGGTGATAATTATGATTTACTTATTGATGATATGAATGCTATTCAATCATTATATGAAGAAGACATTAAATCATTGATAACAACAACGTCAAAGGCACCATCAACAAAAGGAACACAGTAACCAATCACAACAACTGAAGAAGCCATAATAAGCGAAAAACAAATCCAGATTGTTCTCCTGACTCATGTTGCTCAAGGAATGTCAATAAATTTCTAATCGTAAGGGAGAATTCATATGAATTTTATGATAAGTGGGTCCGAGTGGAAAATTTGAATAAGAAACACATTAATCCGGAGCGATATCTTATAACAGATTGGTTGAATTTTCTCCCAAAGATTTTCTTGAAAATAAATGTTATTTACCGGAGACCAAATGGAAATATTGTATCATTCATAGATAATGTAGGTTATAATATGAAGTTTCCATCTTTAGAATTGTAAAATATTGCAAATCCTTACCATCGAAATAACATCACCTTTATTAAAAAGCTGTATCTACCAATAATGGCCAAACATTCATATTTCATAGAAATAATTCTTTCATGAAAATTGATGGATGCAAATTCTTCGCTTCAGAATTCGGAAGTGTAGATGATGAGTTCCTTGGTATTTCAATGATTGTATATTATACTACTCAATTTCCTGTTATTGGGCATTTTGCCTGTTGAAATCTATTTAATAAATGAATGAATAAATGAATAAATAACATAAAATCTGTATTCAAGTATACAAATGAACGATTATAGTTTTTCATCAATGATTATTATTATGAATTTGATAAATTCTCAAAATCAGTTGTTTAGGCAGAGAAATTTGATCATTTTATGCGCAGTATCAATTGTTCCGATATCAATTCATATGAACAATTGGAAATACTACCATCAAAAATCTTATATACACAATAATTTTCATTTTTATTTTCATTACTCCTCACCATAAGCCCTATGCCTGACTCCTTAATATGGATATGGATATATATATATATATATATATATATATATATATATATATATATATATATATATATATATATATTCACAATAATTTTCATTTTTATTCTCATTACTCCCCACTATTAGCCCCACGCCTGACCTCAATGTATGTATATATATATATATATATATATATATATATATATATATATATATATATATATATATATATATATATATATATATATATATATATATATATATATATATATATATATATATATATATTTGATCCAACTATCTTATTGTCCACATTACTTTAGTCCCCTGAAGAAGCCAAAAATCATTGGTGAAAGCTTGGGTCATTGAAATAAATGAGAATTTTTGAGAAATGAAAGACTGACTACCCAATAAACTTCATAACATATAATATTCACAGTCGATAAACAACAATTTTCTCATATATATATATATATATATGAATATATATATATATTTATATATATATATATATATATATATATATATATATATATATATATATATATATATATATATATATATATATCTATATATATATATATATATATATATATATATATATATATATATATATATATATATATATATATATATATTTCAATATTAACTTTTTTTTCAACACTGTAATAACCTTACTACTCCGCATTATTGTGAACTATAGATTGAGCTATATAATTCAGAAATGTCAGAAAATAGTAATATAGTCTGTTTGAAAATAGTAGCATATGATTTGCTGAGCATAAAATATCATTGTGATCTTATAAAAGAAGAAGATATCGAAAGCTATGGAAACATAATTGAATCTCCTCCGAACAAATGTGGTTATAATGATAATTCACTCCTCAAGTTAATTGGGAAGCTGGCTCCAATAGCATACATTTGCGAAAAAATAAGTAAGGAGAAATATGATTTAATATTGGAGTCATTCAGCAGAATGAATTTATTCCAAATTTGGGGAACACTTCTGCTAGAGTATATATATATATATATATATATATATATATATATACTCTAGCAGAAGTGTTCCCCAAATTTGGAATAAATTCATTCTGCTGAATGACTCCAATATTAAATCATATTTCTATATATATATATATATATATATATATATATATATATATATATATATATATATATATATATATATATATATATATATATATATATATATATATATATATATATATATATATATATATATATATATATATATATAATCACATCCTGAAATTATATTGAGATTGCCATGTGTGGAGCACACAAATTTACGAATCCATCATATTCATGTTGATGGATCATCACCTAACATTGGAAACTGTCAGTCTTGTAAAACTGAATTTGGAAATGTGTCATCAAGAATATTCCAATGAATAGAAGAGAGAGAAGAATAACCTATACAAATATTCATTTATTCAATGATTTTCTCTGTTAACAAATATATATGATTATATATATGCATTTTTTTGTATCCATAAATAAAGTTCAATATTATTCTCAATTCTCATTGTTCAACCATTCCTTGAGTTTCGAGAGCTACATTTGAGGCTAAAATTACATTTGGATGAATTGATATCATTTCTTTCATCGCTAAATTATAGACATTATTTGTTATATTGAATATATTATTATCATTAGTGCATATATTTTATCTACAAGAGGAGGCTTGTCGCATTACACTCAAATAATAATCTGAGAAAATCAACGAGCCTGAATAATTGATGATGCTATGTATAAAAACAGTACCTTCAAATAAATTGGAAATAGATGTATCACCTGGTTAAATTTGATAATTCTGTGTTCCAATTATGATGATGTTATCATTTTCTAAAACATCAAATAATAATTCAAGATCCGAAATTGAATCTGATTCAACATTTGAATTAACTTTCATATATCCCATGATAACTTCATAGCACCTAGAAAGCTCATACCACTTAAGTCGTTCGAAATCAATGAATTTTTTCAATCCTACTATTGTATAATCTAATAATGATTTCTGAATTTTCTGTTGGATCAAATCCAATGTGTATCCAATCATTCTTATTCAGCAAAAATCTATATTCCATAATTCATTTATATCCAATAAAACCTCTAGAAAGTGCTGAGTCAAATTGCTATAGCCCCTCTGCTACTTCTTCACCAACTTTTGTTTCTTCTTGTTCTGCATCATTGTCGAGGAAAGGAACTTCATTTAATATTTCTTTATCCTTATTCATATTACTTTTTCTTCTTGTTTTTGTTGTTGATGTGTAATTTTGATTGAGTTGCTTGCAAGAGGGTTTTGTATTAGGTGAATATTTTCTTTTCTTGTTAGTTATAGTTTGTATCACTTCGATAACCCCGAACATGGGATCCTGAATGATGCAAATCCGCTTATACAAAATGATTTATTGGAGCTGCAAATTTATAATCAGGAAATGGAATATACATGTACTCAATGATTGTGAATCCATTAGTAGTTGGTCAAGTGGATAATAGATGGCGCCACATGCAAAAAAGGGACCTCTTCACTTAACACTACTTAGTCTGCTGGATGATAGGTGGCGCCACTCATCACACATCTCAAGAGATGACGCTACTGGTAAATGTGTAGATAACGTCACTGTTGTCACTCGTTGTACAGGAACCTATTCATCCAATTCAATTATCAGTCCGTCTAGTGGACAATAGCAAGCGCCACAAGCAGAAAAAATGAATCTTTTTATTCAACGCTAGTAGGTCAGCTGGATGATAGGTGGCGCCAGCTACCACTGCTCAAGAGATGGCGCAATGTTCAAATAACGTCACTGCCGGCGTTATCATTGAAATCTTAGATCGTAATCTTGTCCAGAATCAGCCTGATATATCTACTGATTCTTGTGGCAGTCTGAGATTAGATCGTATTTCGACCAACGAGAAGGCTTGGATCGTAGTGCCATAAGAAGCATTGGACTGTTCTTAACTAGAATGTTCTGTAGAATCTGAAGCAACAATTCTTATTCAAACATCAAAAAACATATGTCAGTATTCTCAGAATCGTTATTCTATTCTTTGGACCAAAAGATGAACTGTATATCTGCAACTTTCGGAATCAGCACTGTCTTTGTTGATAACTTGGAAGCTCACCTAAACCCAGATACGAACCAATGCCAGAAAATCCATTAGATTCTAAGATTGAAGAACCTATGATCTAACGTATTCCAAATCTGGATTGCTTGTGTATGTTAATAGAGAACCGATATTCAAATTTTTTGTTCATTTCCAGGTGAACTCAATTTGCAAAGTGAAGATTGTAAAAATTATCACAATGGTAGCTATGTTACGCTTGAATTGAACTGGAAGCTGAGATATCCTTCTAATTGGTACAATAACTATTCGGGTAAAAGTTTCATCATTATGTTTAGTATAGTTACAAACATGAATATAGTTTATTGAAAAAATTAATTGGTTGTCAGTAACTGCTCAATCATTCCCGAATAAACTTGAAATTCATACAAAGTTAATTCTAAAGCATAAGTACCATGAGAAAATCATGTTGACTTAATGCTCATCGCAAAGAAGATAGTAAGCAACTATCAAACGAATCATACCAAAATGCTTCGATAAGCGTTGAATAAACGATTATTTTTGCATACTGATATTTCACAGCTCAAAATACAGCCCAAAATAGTGGATCAACAATTGAATACTATAAGGTAATTTTTAATGAAAAATGAGTCCAAATGATGAATGAATGTGAGAAATGCTAGACTACTGGTATTTATCTTGACACTATTTTGACCAAGACGTCGCAAAATTGTGGGAATGATGGTCGATCCTCTAAAATCTATTATCTTGCACTGTGAGGCACTATTCTGCCAGAAAAAGATTGTGTACAGCGGGCTTGAAATCAGAAATGAATAGTGAATCCACATTGGGAACCAAAATTATAAGAAGAAAATCATGTCTCATTCAAGGTGATTCTCTTTCAAAGAAATTAATTCCACCATACGTGCGTTCAAACAAAATCAGAAAAATATTCTCCATTCAGATATCATATTATTACGATCTACATTTGTTTTCAATTTATGACATAATTGATCGAAAGCTCATTCATCAAGAACTGCCCCTATTAGGAACGATTACATACCCGACAGTATTGCCGGCTCTTGGACTATAATAAATTCTACATCATTCAGTAAAAAAGAAGAAATCATTTGAATATCCCCCTCAAAAATCCCTCAACCAATCATATTGCAGATTTTTTCTAATTCTGACCAATAATAATCGAATATCAGTAAGTATTTTGCACATGTGCAAAGACTTGGATAATTGCATATGTGCATTCCTTGAATACTTATTGAATAAAATTACAATCAATACAGTTGAGAACACAGCTACTGTAATTAATAGTCTCAGTATTGTCTGCATTCTCTGAGTTAATGTGTGATTTCCCATGATGTTCAAAATTCATCTTCAAATAAGAGCAAATAGAACACTCTTGTGATCTAAGCCATTATGTTCTTCCATAGAACGATCTTTGAATATTTCGGCCAATTGTGCCACAGATACATTTTCGCCCAGCACGAAGTCTTGTTCAATACAAAAATCTTCAAATAATTTCAAACAGGAGCAATCTGATCACTTTGTGTATATCTTCTATTTTTCTGTTGATTACTTCTCAAGATTCATTTCCAAATCGCTGATAAAACATTTTTAATGCGAAATAATGACAAGATGAGAAAATTTTGACTTTATTCATATGTGAATCTAAGGATAATTCCAGATTTTTATTTGAGTATCTGATGACCAGTTGCACCGTCCTCACTTAACATTAAGAGAGGAATTATAACCGTAGTTACAATTGTCCATACAAAAGCTGCCATAGATATTGAACTCCACTTAAAGTTAAGTGACGGGGGTGCAACTGGCCATAAGAAAATTATTTTTCCTATTTGGTATACTTTATGAAACCAGTTTAAGTATCGTGAAGTGCCTTCCTATAGAACTCAATCCCAATTTTTATTTGACTGGTAGCAGTGCTGCTAGATACTCTAACTGTAATTTTAATATGTTAAAACACAATATATTTTGAAGAAAACTCCAAAATTGTTCAAGCTTATAATGATTTGTTTCTAAAAAAAAGATCCAGATTGATAATTTCGAAAAGTACCTAATTTTGATCAATACAAATTACTTATCTGTCAAGTCTCAGTGTTACCAAGAGTCAAATCAAAAATTAAATATTTTTCATCGATATTTTCTAAATAGAAAATTTATCATCTTTTGACATATTTGAATCAGGATAGAAAAACATTGTATCAGATACACGTTCCATGAGACATTTTAGGTAACTTGTTCGTGAAAACACTCGCCGCAAGCAGCTCGTTTTCCGACATGAACGCGTGCCCTAAAATCATGTCTTATGAAACTTATATCTTAATATACTGTATCGAATTTCCTGTGTACGACACAATCACTCCGCCGAAACAAAATTGCTTCAAGAAAAGACTATCAGGCTTAGTGCTATTAGAGTGCGATGGTGGTTGCCTATAGGGCCTGAACAGGCCGTAACTAGCACAATGGAGTCGAGGGATTGGTCGAGGAACGAAGAAGAAAAAGAAGAATGTTGTGCGCCAATTGACTGTTATTGACGTGGTTTGACTAGGTGAGCCAATACATCTGGTTTCCGCTGGAAACACGTGTCAAAACAACAAAACAACGAGGTTGGTGTCACTGGAGAAATTTATTATTTTGGTGTAATGATAGTTAAACAGTATATTCTGGGTTGTTACAATTTGAGGGTTCAAGCCACGAACAGAGTGTCCTCTCAAGGGGGACAAGTTCGACATTAAAACAAAGCTGAGACAAAAACAGTACGATCTAACCCCCAAAGTGTTTAGAGCTACGCATGAGTTGTCCAAAACAACTAACAGTGATTTACTGCTACGAAGGCAATGGTACCAACGCGGTTCGCAGACACAAAAGTGAATCAAATGATTTCAAATAATTCCCGCAACCTTGTGTGCACGATGCCTGTGAATGGTGCCTTGAGCAGTGCTCCAGATATTTTACTACAACCAATGACCAACGACGTGCCTAAATATTTGAGTAAGTAAAGAGTCTTGGGAATTCAGTCAATATTTATGTTTTGATTCATTTCTTACTTTACAGTTTTGGCTGTACCTCAGCCATCTCCAAAAGTGGAGAGAGTTATAGTGTGTGAAACTGAAATTGTACATCTATGTGTGATATCAAACGTGATAAAATAGCTTAGTCAACGTCTTCCACAGATGTCGGGTGTGGCATTTGACAAATGAGAGAAAAATTTTTTCCGTTACTTCATTACGTTTGATATCACACATAAATATACTATTCTAGTTTTACACACTTCAACTCTTTTCACTTCTGAAGATGGCTGGGGTACAGCCGTGACTGTAAAGTATGGAAGAAATTGAAACATAAATATTGACTGAAGACCTCTTAGTCACTCAAATTCACTCATCCAGTCAGCTTCATCAATTTTATCTAATGAGTGAATACAGCAAATAGAATTCCAGTGCACCCAAAACATATAATAATAATAGTATTGATTTTAGCGAGACAAAATATTATGCTCTGATCAAATTGATTTAGAGCAATGACCAGCTCAAGCGATTCCGAGACTGACTGGCGGCAATTCAAAATGGCTGCCTTGGATGACGTCCTCAGAATTTTAGAACTTGCGAATCTTTCCAGGAGCTCCAGCTCAGACCAATCACCGGTCGCTTTCGTCACCAGCAATATTTGAGTATACTCAGCCTCCCAAAATGAGTGAACAGACGATTCAACCAACAAGAAAATCGTATGCTGGAAACGGAAAATATAAAACGTAGAAACAAGAAATTAAGAGAAAGCCTGAAAAGGAATGTCATGGTTAAACCTTGACGTTTGATTTTGTTACGGTAGAGTAAAATAAGAGTAAACTCTGATGAGTATTATATTGACTTTTGAAACAATTGATTAGTATTATTTTCTCACCCAAGGTGCTGAGCGGCTTTTGAAGTAACAACAGGAAATTGTCAAAAAATCCGCTCGATATAATTGAGGAATTACACTAAAAGAGTTCAGCGTTTTATCCACCGAAGTGATTCAGATTAGCAACAACAAAAATACAAGCACTAGGGCTCCACCAAATCTAAAATACAAAGTATGCTGTATCTTTCAACGACAATTTTTCATGAAGTGAAATAAAAGTGACCGTTGAAAAAAAAAACTAATTGAAAACTTTACTCAAGTTCAAAGCCGAATAATTACCTAACTGCGCGCGTCGTAGTCAAACCGTCAGGGTCATGATGATATCAGAGAGACATCCCAGCGGACTGGGTTGCCTACCTTAAAGAGGGAACAGGAGTAAAAAGGAGAAAGGGTGGAATTTGACCGTTACAATACTCTCATTTATTCATATGTCACTTGATACGAATATTTTTCTGGAGAATCGCAGACAAATAAATCGATTGGAATCCAGAAATAGGTGCACAATACAAGCAATAATTCACATTGACACTACACAACACATACAGATCACTGGTTATCTTCTTGGGTGACTTCTTCGATTGGAAGAATGGAGATTCTATCAATCGCCCGCTTGAAGATACCGCCTGTTGTTTTTATGGAGACAACTCTAGTGATGCCGTCTTTGCCAGGATGGAGTTGTATTATTCTGCCCAAAGCCCACTGTTGTGGTGGAATATTTTCTTCTCTCATTAGAACCATTGAGCCCAGTTTGACAGTCAATGGTGGTTGGTTCCGTTTTGCCCGCTGTTGAAGCTGCGTTAAATACTCTTTGTGCCAGCGGCTCCAAAAATGCTGACGGATCTGCTCCGTATGCTGCCAACCATATAATCGATTTCTTGGAAGCTGAATTAGGTCAGGATCTACTAGGGTCATTATTGGTTCTCCAATAAGGAAATGACCTTGGGTTAGGATCAGGAGGTCGTTTGGATCATTGAAAAGGGGACACAAAGGTCGTGGATTGAGGCAGGCTTCTATTCTTGTTATCACTGTATTCATCTCTTCAAAATTGAGACATGTGTCTCCTATGACCTTTTTCATATGACGTTTGACTGCTTCAACATTTGCCTCCCACAAACCACCAAAAGTTGGGGAACGGGGCGGAATAAAATGCCAATTTATGTTATCAGGAGTTGAAGAATCGATTATTCTGCTGAATTGATTTGCTTTGAAGAATGAACCTAATTCTTTATCAAGGGCCTTGATATTTGAAGCATTATTGGAATATATTTTAAACACAAGTCCTCGTCGCGAAATGAAGCATTTCAAAGCTGCCTTAAATGAGTCAGCTGTCAAACTCCTAACCAACTCTAAGTGTATCGCTTTCGTTACGAAACGAACAAACAGAGCAATATAGGCCTTGGATTTTTCAAGATTTCCTCTACTATATCCTTCCTTTATTAATATAGGACCAATAAAATCGATTCCAGTTCCAAGAGCGGCTGTACAGGTTTCAGCCTGCTCGTTGGTAAATCGCCTATTCTTTAATTTATCGATCTGGGATGTACGCGAAAACATTTTAAACATTTGTGTAATAAGTTCCAAAGTACGTTACGACCTGAAATAATCCAAAATCTCTGTCTTAAGGATGGTAATGTGGCTTTAGTGCCTGCCTGGAGATTCCTTTTGTGCTCCTGAATTATTATCAATTCAGTCACATGATGTTTTTCTGGTAGAACAATAAACAATTTATTATCATACTTGACTAATGAATTTTTTTTACGTCCTCCTTCCCGTATAATACCGCCATTATCAAGAATAGGATTCAATAAATATAGTGGACTCTGTTTTCTAACATATTGATTTTGCCGTGATGTTTATAATTCTGGTTCGTAGGTACTATGTTGAACCATTTTTGTTATTGTTGTTTGAGACTCATTCAATTCTAATTCCGTCAAAATTCCTACACGATTCGATAATTTATTTTTACAATTATGGATAAAACGTTTAAGATACGCCACTACTCGTTGTAGCTCAATAAAAGATGAATGATTTGTCGAGATCTTACTTTCTTCAATATTCGTCAAAAGAATTTTATTCAAAGTTTTTCTTTTTTCTGGAGTATTTTCAATGTCCATTTTAGAAAATGTTTCTGGCCATTGCTTTTCTGATAATTTCAACTATTCTGGCCCATGCCACCACAAGCTATAATTCTTTAATTGCATGGGTGACACACCTCTAGCCAGCTAGATTAAATTTTGGGCTTATTTGACGCCATTCCGATATGTTCAATGAATTTTGAATTTCGGCTACTCGGTTGGCCACAAAAATTTGCCATGTGTTTGGCGGTGCTCTAATCCAGCATAATACTATGGACGAATCAGTTCAAAAGTATCGTTTATCAATATTTGAATTTAGACTCGGTATATTCTTTTGCACCAGTCTTGCTAGCAGTAGACTTCCGCATAATTCTGAACGTGGTATGGAAAATACCTTTAGAGGAGCCACTCTGGATTTACTACATAATAAATTTATTGAATAATTCCCATAAGAATCCACGCTTCTTATAAAAATCGCAGCTTCATGGGCAAGTTGTGAACTATCACAAAAGCTGTGAATTTCTATGTTAACTTCAGGAAATAGGGATAAAATAATTGGATTAACAGTAATATTATTGACATAAGATAAATCGGAAATGAATGCAGACCACACTTGCTGTAACTTATCCGGTATTTCTTCATCCCAGGATAATTTTAAAGTCCAAAGCTTTTGAAGAATTGATTCTGCTTTGATAATATTGGGTGAAATTGAATCTAATGGATCTCATAATAAGGCTATAGTTGATAAAATTAATCTTATATTTGTGCAGGTATCTTAAAAGTTGAGATTAATTGCATAAGTGAATTAATCCTTTTTATGCTCCCAGACTACACCTAACGTTTTGGATTTGTTATCAAGGCTCAAATCTATTACTGAATCTCAAGTTTGTTCATCACCTTGCATCAAATTGGCACAATTTGACGCTCACTTTGACATTTTTAAGCCAGTTTTATTTAAAATGTAACTCATTTCTTGTTTCAATTTTATAGCTTCTGATAGAGACGCCGGTCCTGATAGCAAGTCATCCATATAGAAATCACTGATTATAGTTCCACTTATTACCGGAGAGTTATCTTTTTCATCTAGTGCTGCTTGTTGTCAACTGCGTACTGCTAACAATGGAGCACATGTCGTACCATACGTAACGATTAATAAACGATATGTTAATATTGGATCGTCCACATTGTCGCGCCAAACGATTTTTTGATAATCCGTCTGCTGCGGATCGATTTTAATCTGCCGATACATTTTAACAATATCACCGGTAATTGCGATTTGAAAAGCACGAAATCTTGTTGAAATTGAAAACAAATCTTGTTGGATTGTGGGGCCTGTTAGGAGAACATCATTTAAACTTTTACCGTTTGAAGTTTTCGCGCTAGCATCGAATACCACTCTGAGTTTACTAGACGATTGTTCAAAAACTTAATGATGAGGCAAATAACAAGCTAGATTATTATTTAAATTTTCATTCGAAACTAGCTCCATATGGCCTAAAAGCAAGTATTCATGTATAAATTTAGAATATTCAATTTTTAATGTAGATTGTTTCTTGAATTTATTTTCTATGGAATGTAGTCTTCTTATGGCAGTTTCTTTTGGAGCTCCAAAGCTGGGTTCTTCAGCAATGAACGGTAATTGAACCATAAAACGACCCGACTCGTCCCTTTTAGGAGTTTTTAGAAAGTGCTCTGCGCATAGCATTTCTTGGGAAGAGAAAGTATTTTTTTTATCATATTCTCCTATTTCCCGAAATTTTGTGAGCTTTTTATCAACTAAATTCATGCTTAAAGTGGGAAAAGATGTTTGAGTATTTTACCGCCGACTATCCATCCTAATTTTGTTTCTATGAACTGAGGTTGTCCTTGTGTAGGGCTTAGTTTACTTGACCCTGATAAAATCCAGAAGAGTCCGGAGCCAATAAGTGGGTCGATTGAGCCGCCTCACTCATCAAAATGAGGATCTGCTAATTCAATGCCGGTGGGAATAATAATATTCACTTTATCTAATGAGTAAGTGGGCAGGTTTCCTGTTATTTGCGGTAATACCAAACACGAAATTTCTGATGGAAATGAACCTACTCGCGATCTTATTGTGAACGTGGTTGTTTGCGTAGAAGTTGTACTCCTTTGATTCATACCTTGTATTGCTATATTATGGTTACTCAAAGTTAAATTTAATTTTTTTGCTAGTGAACTACTTACGATATTGCTTTGTGACCAGAGGTCGATTAAAGCACGGCATTTACAAGAATTACCTTGATTATTCTTCATTTAAATCGGAGCCGTTGAAGTAATAGTCTAAGAGCTGACGACGATTTTCCTGATGTATCTACGTAAGGCAAAATATTATCAAATATACCTGTAAAAGTGTTTCCTATTTGAGAATCTGTAAGTCTGGCAGCATCTGTCTCTTGCGTTTCAGGTATAAGGTCGAAATTACATGGTTAAGAATTCAAGTTTTTGAAGTAATGATGTAAGACTTTTTTTAAACTTTATATTATAGGATAATAATTGAAAATCTTTAAAATGACATTTTCTGCTTGATTATTTGTTGTTAACATGCTGCCAAACTCATTTATATTCTGAAAAAAGTTTTATTTTTTGATGTATCTGCGTGAGGGCTGGCATATTCTTTTTTATATGGAAGATGATACATATAGATCGAATTATGAAATGCCAGACTGAAATTTTGTTGTGAACACTACTAAAAAAATATTTAAAAAATAATTATTAGAAGAAACTTTCCAAGCTACTACGTTTTTCAATTGCAAGCTAAGAACGTGGGGCGTATTTGATTCGATGCGATATGAGAAGTATATGATGATTCGCTCCACGCTTCTAGCTCTAGGCTAGTAGTGATTTAAGAATTTATTTTCAATATTGATTTTTTTCACATTTCAGTCTTCATTTGCTTGAATAAAATCATAAAATGTAGTCTTTGTTACTAGATGCATCAGTTTTGCTATTGGGAATAGGTAAAAAGAGCACAAACAGTATCTTCAGTCCTCGATTCCACCGTCAGCAAAAGCTTACAATCTGTCCGCTTTACGTCACTAAGTACACTTGTCTGCTATTTTCATATTCACAGGAGATACAGCGTGATTCAATCGATTGAATATTGTATGGTCATCGGAAACTGAGCTACTGTGAAAGTTTGATTGCTCTGATTAGCTGAGAAGTGCCTGTAATTTTGATTACAAGATTTCATACAAACAGACAGAAAAAAAAACAAGTTAATAATATATTGTCATCTATTTCCAGGCTACATTTGAAATTTCTAGGCTCGATTCAACTAAAGAACAGTTTTTATCTAGAGGTTATTTTGAGTTAATAACTATTGTAACAATTGTATCAACAAAAGTTTTCGTATAAAATAACCTCTGGATAAATTAAACTGGCCTTGGTGAAACTGGTCCCTAGTCTTTTAATCATCCGGTAATCAGAAACAACGACAGATTTCAGTTTTTTCATGTACACTATGGCATAACATAGGATCAAATGGGCTCGTTCGATTTGAAAACTCTTGAAAATCACATATTGCACATATAGTTTGCAATTAATTGTTGATATAAATATAAAAATTATCATGTTTTGTTCAGTATTTAATTCAAAATATTGAAATGAAAATGTTCATTTGAACAAGCGCCATCCATGACGTAATAGTCACTGTCAGTTGTTCAGTTGTACCACAGAGTTGTACAGTAGACCGAACATTTTCTGCTAGTAATTAGTTGGAATGTCCAGTTGGGTAGCGCCACTGTAAATTACTCGACATACGTTTACATTTTATCTCGGCGTACACGTACGTCTAACAATATTCTTACGATCTAAAGACTGTGACGTTATCAGGATCTTATAAATTATTCTCGGCTCTATCAAAAATTTTTTGGAGGAAATAAGAATCAGGAAATTCAAATTTCTAGATTCTGAATAACATTATGTCAGAATTGCAAAACACCCGAACGAGCCCATTGTCAGACATTGTTGCTAGATAGTCGGTTGTCAGACATTTGAATGCTAGCTCATTGTTGTTCAATAATTGTCAAACATTTGAATGCTGGCCTTTTGTTGGAATAGATTATATAAAGTGCGTGAGCTAGCGGCAGAGGATTCATTCAGTAAGAGTAACTCTGAACTATTTTGTCATTATGAGAGTTTGTGAAAGAAATATTTGCACTGTAACCTGTGTTAATAATCCAATCACAATGGAATTTGTGAATTGAATCTATCATAAACCAGCCTTCAATTACTGATAAATGTAATTTCTGATAAGAATAACTTATATTATACTTGTTACAAAAATAGTAGATTTTAAATATTTTTTTCGAAATGTTCACAGCAAAATTTTGATGTGATATTTTATAATTCGACCTATTTGTATCATCCGCCATATAAAAAAATAGACTTCACATAGATACACGCCACAAATATTTTTTTTTTCAAATCTAAATGAGTCTGGCGATATGTTAACAGCAAATAATTAAGGCAGGGAATGTTATTCTATAGATTCCTTATAATTATCCAATAATATAGAGTTTAAAATCAGTCCCACATGCGCCTCACGTTCTTATTTTGCAATTGAAAACGCAGTAGCTTGGAAAGTTTCTCCTGATAATTATTTTTTTAATATTTTTCAGAGGTGTTCACAACGAAATTGTGGTCTGGCATTTCGTAATTCGATCTATAAGTATCATCTTCCATATAAAAAAGAATATGCCTGACCTTACGCAGATACATTGAAAAAAAAACATTTTCCAAAATACAGATGAGTCTGGCAACATGTTAACAACAAATAATCAAACAGGGAATGCTATTTTATAGATTCTCAATTATTATCCTATAATATAAAGTTTAAAAAAAGTCTTACATCATTACTTCAAAAACTTGAATTTTTAACCATGTAATTTCGACCTTATACCTGAAACGCAAGAGACAGATGCTGCCAGACTTACAGATTCTCAAATAGAAAACAATTTTACAGTTATAATTGATATTATTTTGCCTTATGTAGATACATCAGAAAAACCGTTGCCAGCTCTCCGACTATAAAGCTTCTTTTTGTGATGAATTGATTGTTCTATGTTCATTTGATATATATGTAGCTAGATTATCAACTGTGAGTTGCATATCTGAATTGTAAGTGGGGTTTTGATCGGTAGCTTGACAAGTTGACAAATTATTGGAAGCTTGTTGATCACCACTTTGAGTATTTGAAGTTTGATGAATATGGCTATTATGCTTTTGTTCGCAATATTTGCATTCATATTTGGACTTACATTCAGACGTCTCGTGATTCTTTCCCAAGCAGCTTTTACACAATTTTAATTCAATCATATCATGTATTTTTTTAGAGTATGATAAATTTAAAAATTCGGAACCTTTATAAAATAAATGATTAGTATTTTTACAGTAATAACATGCAAACTGATTGTTTACGTAAACATGTGACATCGTTTGGTCTTTATTTTCGCGGGCATATTTGTTACTCGATACCGAATATTTGGGACTTACAATTTTATTGGAATAATTTTTATTTAGCGTTCCTAATGACTCTAACGTGAGACATCGTTGTTTTAAAAATAAGATTGAGCTCGTTAATTCCGGAATTTCTGAATTTAGCTTAGACTGCCATTCTCGATTAGTATGGTAGTCTAATTTTTCTCACAAAATAGGAATCAACAATACGTCCCATTGATCAGTGGGTTGCTTAAGTATTTTTAATGCATCTAGATTCGTGTTAAATTCTGTAATCAATTGTCTCAATAATGAATTCGTTGCTTTTGATATTTTATTGATAGATAGTATTGCATTTACATGCTCTTGCACTATTAATCGGATACTATTTAATCGTTTTGTGAGGAGGTCCCACGCTGCTTGATAATTAACAGACGAAATTGATAACGCCTCAACAACACGACAGGCCTCTCCTTTTAGACAGGACACAAAAGCTTACCCAGCTTGAATAATTTCCCGAGAATTCTGGTAAATTTGAATCTGAAAGCTTAATTATTGCTTCCGGTGTTTGTTGATTTTGTGTGAGAATTATTGAAGTGGTTGGATGATTATTGAGAAATTTGGCTATTTTTGCCAACAAATAATAATATAATGACTCAAGTTCATTCCATTCAGTCTGAACCGATTTTGTTTGCTCGCGAGAGATACTAGGAGGTTCGATATATGATTGAACTGTATCAAATTGTTTGTGGGTTTCAATTAAATCCATTTTACGCAGCTTCAATTGATTTAAATCATCACCGTCTTTTGAATTATCGATAATTCCTTTTATGCTATTCAATTTCGCTTTTGTTCTCTCCCGTTCGACAACTAACTCAGCCAAATCTGTCATATTGCGATGTATTGAACTAATTATGATTAAATATTGGACGAATTCAGTGACAGCAATTAATAAAATGCTGGAAATATTCAGTAAGGTAAATAGGGTAATGACAACTGACCTTGATCTTTCTTGAATTCATGAGATGAATTGGAAACGTATTATTCCGCTAATCCAAATCTTGTTGTAATTAAGCTTCTTCGATGTGTTGATTTGATCCGATTCGAAGATTGACCATGTTGAGAATTGGACCCAGGATGTGGTAATTTCTTGTATTTTTATTTTTAGAAGGATCACTGCTATGTAATTTAATTAATCATTGATAATAGGTAGAAACGATATTCACAATAATTTACATGACGATCAATACGAGTTTAGTTATGTTGTTGATGAAATGAAAGCTTAATTTTTGTCAAATAACTGTCTACGTAACTGATACAAAACTTAATTATTTGTTGCATAACTGGTTAGAACAGGTCTGAAGATTCTTGGAGGGACAACTACCCTTAAAAAGGGCCGCCCTCACCACAACACAAAAATAAAGAGAGTGGCCCAAACAATTTTCTCGAGAGATATTCTTCCCATATATCCCTAGTGCACAACAAATATCCGGGTATTTGCCGTGCACTTGAGATATAACTATTGAGTGTTTGATATAAAATTATGCTATTCATCTCATAGTTCACTGTGCATCAGTTGCATTCTCTTCATGATTCCTTTTCAATTTTGTAAGATCTATATATTCTGGAAAAACCATTTATACACTAATCTGGAACCAGTTGCATGATAAAATATAAGTTAATATTTTTTGTACCTATTTTCAGGTGTATTTTCACTTATAATATCAACTTGTATTTTATTATATAACATGCTCCTTGATGCAGAGTTTGATTCTCAGCATTCAATTGTCAAAATTTATTAGAAGTACTCCTGTCCAAGATAATCAAGAGTTTGTGGCCAAATAATAAAATAATTTGCATTACAATATCAGACTTGCTCAGACAGCTAAGATGATATATAATTGTTCATATTTCTGTTTCAATTCCAATTACTAAAATTTTCGAATTGATTTCCTCAACTATGGAATATCAGAAATAGAGTATAACTAATAATCTGGATGCGAAAATAAATTTTTTGCAATATTTAAGTGGCAGTTTTTTTCTCTCAGTTTTAAATGATTTATGAACTTTTGCGCAAAGAGAAACTAATCTTTCATGTCAATCGTCTATGGTCAGTTTTTCATGTGCTAAAAAATGGACTATATTCATAGTGTACTCTTTATTGCGACCCAGAAATTTGATAGATTCTATAATATGATCTCTGACCGAGCCGATGAATACTACAAATATAGATTTTTCATGAACTCAGATTGTATATTGAATTATTTTTTTGACAGTATTTAAATGTATACATTTTGTTACTCAATGCCTCTGCAGCCAATTTAATATTGATTTCCAAACATATCTAGATTGACCAAAAAGTTAATGAATACCCAATACCTCTGTGAGAATTCGGAAGAATCACAGAATTTTGGGATATGCTCTTCTTTTTCTTCTTATCCCAGAATATATGATGAAATTTTTTCCAGAAACAAAATACAGCTCATGAATACTGAAGCAGATACAATGTTAGAAAGCTCCACTCGAAACAGTCATTAAATTTTTTGATTCTAATATTTAGATTCTCTTATTCTAGAGGATCTGAAAATTCATTGACAGAATAATAGAACTCAGGGCGAGCTGATATTTATTCAGAGCGAATTGTTGATTGCAATGTAATTAAACACAGTAAAAAGTAAAATAAAAAGATTATATTTAATCTAAGATTATGTTAACAAAAATATTCCAATCTTATTTTCCAGGTTTCATGATATTTACAGCTTTAATAATAAGTACAAAAGTAGGATATTTCTTATTCTTAGACCTACTTATAATAATTTCCATCGATCAAACTCTAAGTATTATAATATTTCGTACAAGTTCTCTATATTATTCCTATACTGGAAAGAATATTCATTACGATAGAACATGGATGATTTTGTATTTCAACACAAAATTTATTCATTCTAGATAATTCTCCGAGAAAATTCATAGAACATACATTCATACACATGAAGACCACTACAATGTGTTTATATGAAAAAGTGTCAGTACTATAACAAGATTACATTCTGAATAATAAATAATAATCTATACAATTTCTAATAACTACAATATTATTTGACTTATCCATAATATTAAAATTCGATAAGAATCATATTCCACTATTAGTAAAAACATAACCATGTTAATTTGGTGCACTTTACTGATTAAAATTCAATATTTCATTCTATAGTTGGAATTTTTAAGGGTGCGGTGTACATCACATTCATATACATTATATATATATATATATATATATATATATATATATATATATATATATATATATATATATATATATATATATATATATATATATATATATATATATATATATATATATATATATATATATATATATATATATATATATATATATATATATATATATTATATATATATATGTATATATATATATATATATATATATATATATATATATATATATATATATATATATATATATATATATATATATATATATATATATATATATATATATATATATATATATATATATGTATATATATATATATGTATATATATACATATATATATATATATATATATATATATATATATATATATATATATATATATATATATATATATATATATATATAGAAGAAGTAATCGTAACCGCAATTAAGTAGAAATTGAAGATTTATTGGGTATTTCGGTTAAGTTTTTTCGGGCAATGTAATAATTAGACTCTTTGAAGTTGTATATATATATATATATATATATATATATATATATATATATATATATGTATGTATGTATAACTCAAACATACCATATATGAATATAGATTCTGTTTCAATATTTTATTGTTCTATTCGCAACTTGCAATAGAGATTAAAACCAGATTTGGGCATACCATGTGAACATAGCAGTATGTGACATTATGAATCTAGCAACATTATTTGAATACGTAGACCACTTCCCTCAAAATTTCTAGTATAGTATTTATACAAAAATAATCTTAGAATTACGTTCATCTTGACCACTCCTATCAACAGCTTGCAGCATGAAGTTCTGTCACAGATTCTAAAATTTTATGATTGAGATCAGCATATTCTCACTAAGTTGTGACCGGTCTATTTATATCTCCGAAAAGAAAATTTTGATGATAATTTCCAGTATGATCTAGTGCCAATACTTTCGAAACAATATTAAGATCTTCCTGAGTGCGCCCCTGACCTAGCCCCGATTGATATAATAAATTTTTCAATTTGTTATCAGCATTATTATGATAGCCATGACCATTGGAAAATTGATTGGGTATCTGTCTATTATTGGAATTAAAGTTATGTATTCCGTGGAAAGAGTTATATTTTATATTTGGAATATCGTTATTAAAATTATGGTTCAATGATTGACTGAATCTATGCTGATGCTGAATATTATTTTGAGCGAAATTATTGAAGCCAAAATTTCCTACTCCTGTTTCCTGTCTGAAAATTCTGTTACCTCTAGGATGTGGAGGAACTAGAGTTCTTTGTCTATAGAGAAAATCTTGTAGATAACCATCATTATTATTACTGATAATGTTATTTTTGTATTGATTTGGAAGTTGTTGCTGTATCAAAGAGCTATCCGCCTGTGATACTGGAATACTCAAAGCTTTTTGAAAATTGATTGCATCTCTAATAGGCAGTTCTTGCTGATTAATTTGCAACTGATTTTGCTGCTGTTGCGGTTGGAAGTTTTGATTCGGAAAAGGATTAATTGGAGTGAATCCATTTGGTTGGAATGAGATACTAGACTGGAATGAGACTAATGTATCTGAGACATCTTTGCTTGGTCTAGACAAAAATGTGTTTGCTTTGTTATTTGGCGGTATAGGTATGTTAAATCTACTTTTTTGATTCGATAAGTTATGTGCTTGAGCTGATAAATTCTCATTTGTTTGGAATTTAATTTCTTTTTTATCACTCAGTGATGTTTGCTGCTGATTTGTTTGGGAACTGATTGGGTGCTGGTGAATATTTTGATTATTTTGATGAATTGATTTTTGAGGGGATTGGTTGAGCGCATTTATATTATTTTGTACTTTAAAACTATGCTGTTGCTGTAATAGATGTTGCTGGATTAGAAATTCCTGTTGACGTTTTTGTTCTTGCAAGATTCTAATCTGTTGTTCAAGTTGTTGTTGTTTCTCTTCTAACGATGATTGTGTGATACGTTGAGGATTTTGATTTGAGAATTTGATAACATTCTGTACCGCTTGTTTATTGCCATAAATAGGTATTATTTTATGAGGTAGGCCTCTATCGTCTTGTTCAACAGTAAAAGCAGCAACTAAGGGGGCATGGATGAACTGCACGTCTTCAACTTTAGCTTTAGTTTCATCTTCTTCTTCAACTGGAGATGATGCAGTAGGACTAGGTGATGTTGGCGAGGCCTCTGGTGTAACGGACTCAGTAGAAGACAGTAAGCTTTTTGTTATTTCTTTTTTATTCATATTCGCAGTGTTATGATTATCCCCTCTGGATATTGGAGATGTAACACTAGCCGATAAGGAATTATCAGATGTCTGTTTTAACTGATATCTGAGAGTGGAAGATTCTTCTATTTTCTTCGAATCTTTTGAGACTTTGCTATTCAGAGGATCTGCAGTAAAAGAATGAACAAATACATTGGCATTGTGGACATCAGCAAATGATGTAACAACTGCTTCCTGTTCCAATACACTGTCTCTAATTTTATGACCAAATTTAGTGCGCTCATTTCCACTGTGATCAGAGGATTCTAAGTCTTCATTATCATAGTCGTTATCTTTGTTGATTTGTATCTCATCTTTCTCTAGTTGTTCCAGAGCTTCCAGCAATGCTTTTCGGAAATTTTTGGTGTCTTTGAGAGTCTCAGCTGTATTTAGCTTCGCTCCTTTTTTCTGTTGAATTTCTTCTGCTTGGCATAGGACCAACAATGTCATCGCCAGTAGGAATATCTGCAAAAAACAAAGTATCAGAATGACGTGCCTATTTTCAATAAATAGTGTCAAGCATGCCAACAATTTATCATGGTAAGTGATTATGGTGCTCTCTGGAGGTAGAGAATCAATTCTGCTCATTGCATGTCACATAAACATCTTAGAATTACTCAAAAATTCAATATCATCCAAATTAATTTCGAATTGCTCACTATCCATTATAAATTGATTTTCACCCACTCACACTATCTCTGTTTAGAATAGACTTATCATGGACAACTTCTATTTCCAACCACCAGATTAGAAATACTGCTTTGTACAAGTTACTATACAAACGTTGGATACCTTTTCATTCCGCAAACTAATTACTATGCAGTGTGAACGGAGGGGATTTTTGATTCATGTCAAGTAACTTAGCTCCTTCCTTAGTTCTCCCAAGAGACTTCTGCCTTTGCGTTATAAGCCCAGTACCCTGAAAGTCTAGGTTTTTGTTCTACTTAAATGAGAAATATGAGCATGTCAATCAATAACTAGAATTTTGATGTTACTTGAGATGGTTTAAAATCGGACATACATTATTATCTATCTATTACCAATAATAAACCAGTTTCTTCTGACTACAGTATTTCTGGCGTAAAATTACCTTGACAGCAGCATATCTAACCATTGCCTGCTGCAGTTTAGTGTTTATCCAACGCGGGGATCCTTCCTCATACCTTTAGGTTTCAATTTAGAATCCACTGCTACAAATTGGATATTATAATGGTATATTCATCTCGATCTACTCTACTTTATTACAAATTTCTGTTTACTGTCTCGTTCTTGATTATTGCTTGAATTATTATGTTTTTTCCATAAAATATAATGCTGTCGCACATCATTATTCCATGAATGAATTCATTTCAATTCTGATTTTTATCTTATCAATAATGTGTTTTATATTCCAATTGAAATTCTTGATTCAACAAAACTTGGTTGAGTTCCAAGATCTACATCCTGGATGCTCTTTTTGATTCAATTGTATCTAACGTCGTCAAATAGGATATGACATTTGTTCTCACATACTGCTGATAGATATTCTTGTGCATTCCTTGATAATTTTAATTTTTTTTTCAATGATAATAATGATATTTATTTGAACTAGCATGTTGCTAGTTTTGTTCGTTGATCAGAAGAATGAGTTTTTAAAAAAAGAACAAAATTACAGGTTGGAGTTTATTGACAAGTGTTCTTTACAATCATAACTACAACTATGCTGTTTTCACATGCAAAAGTCTTATTTATAACATTTTGTTATCTACATGATATGGTTTCCTATTTCTAGTAAAGTAAGCTGGTTACAAGATGTAACTCCTCCAGCCCTAGTCGAGAACTATGGGGGTTTTGGCCACAGAGTTCGGTGACATTTCGATTTCCACATTGGGTCGTCCTTGTGATCTGTTAAATTTTCTTTGCTGAACAAAATAATACAAAATACAACATAAAATAATTATTATGATAATTGTATATAAAATAACTGTGTATATGCTAGTTTTATCATAGTAAATGGGTGTATCTTTGATTTCATTCAATTTTTCTTTTTCGTCATTTATTATTGAAATTAAATTCTTGGTTTCGTCTAAATTAATAGAATCTAGTTTAATTTTATTATTATTCAAATATGTTTTATTATTTTGATCAATAGTTGCAGGCAAATTTGGTGAATTTATATTAATATGACTAAATTTTGTACTTTGAAAAGCTTTTAAAATCATGTCTTTAATTTTAACTTCACATTCATTATTTATTTCAATTATATAAGTTCCATTTAAGGGAATATTGTTCGTATCTCTACCACATTTTTGAGTTGCAACAACACTATATGGGGCGATGATAATCCATTGATTCTTCTCTAACTTCTGGATTTTTAAATTCGGAATAACAGCTGGGATGGTAATGCAGTTGGTTGTGTTCACGTTGAATCTTAGAAGTTGAATCTCACAAGGGGCGTCTTGGTAGATCTTGGCAAGATGCATTTCTTGACACAAGTATTCTTCTGGTATGATTTCCTTGCATTTTGAATCAAAGAAGGAATAAGTCTGCTCATTGGAAATGAGGAATTTAGAACGTGGTATTATGGTTCTGAATGAATTATGATTTGGAGTAGGCAAAGAATATAAGTGATAATAATCAAAATACTCGATCTCTACAATTGGAATTTGTAATAAAAATATAATCTGATTACTTTTACTATAACTTTTTATATTAATGATTTTTTCAAACAATAATAAATTATCTAATATGGGTTCAAATGGGAATCTACTAACTTTTAATTGTTTATTTATTGTTATAATTTCGGAAAATAAATCATATGGTTCTATAATAGAATTATGGAGTACATTTGACTTTGAAAAAGTGATAGCAACTTCAATTTTTTCAAGAAAATCATATATTATTTGTAAACTTGAAATATATTGTGATATAACAGTTTGTAAAGATAAATTATGATTCATTTCTACATGCTTTATCCATGTATCATTGATAATTGTTTCCAACTCCATTATTTTGGAATTTAAATGAATTTGATTATTTGAAAGCTTTTTGATATTATCATTAAATTTTTGAATTGAAGTTTGTAAAATTGTCATTTGATTATTAAAAAGTATTTTAAGTCTATGTTGGTTATTTGATACTTTTGAGATAATATCGTCATATCTTTCAGCATCTCTTTGATCAAGATTTCCAGTGATAGATTTAATAATTGAGCCTAGGCCGTCTATTAAACCTCGTTTCTGTCTATTTACTATGTTAGGATTCAATTGTTTTATCTGAGTTGAAACTTTATTCTCAAGAATGTTAATTATACGATAAGAATGGTGACTAAATGTTGAACTTTCAATCTCGTTTTTAATAATTGCTATTTTACTCTTTAATATATGAAATTCATTTATTATGTCAGTAATGTCAAATATTTGTACAAATGTCCAATAGTCAGTCTGTAATTGGGCATGACCTAGTTTTAAAGAAAGTAGGCCAGGATTTTGGTTGAAATTATGGTATTTGGGTAATTCTAATGTTGCGGTGGCGATGAGGAACGAACATCTGTAACAATAGGTGGTTTCCTCAATTCTTTTATATGAATAATTTCAATTTTCTCTTTCTTATTTTGATTTGTAATCTCTACACGATTTTTATCTAAGAATTTGGTAATTTTATAAGGACCTAAAAATTTCGAATTTTTCTTATTCCTGTGCAAAGGATTCTGTTTAAAAACAATTTGATTTAATTTAAATTCATTATTTTTATCTCCTTGCGTATTAGATTTCAAAACTACTTTTTCTTTATCAACTTGCAATTTATTCGAAACTGCTTCGTAAACATGTTTTAATTTCTCGTTATGGTTTTCAACATAGTCATTATAAAATGAATTTGGCATAAAAAGTTCATTTGTATCTCTCAATTTTGTATGACCGAAAGCTAATTCGAAAGGGGTAAAATCTGTTGAACTATGTATCGAATTATTGTAACCAATAATTGCATAATTCATTTGATCGCTTTTGTCGTCCGGAAAAGTTTCTCTTAATATTCTTAAATGTTCTGTAATTGTTGAGTGGAATCGCTCGACAATACCGTTTGATTGGTGGTGATATGGTGTTGTAAAATGAATATTAATTTTGTGTAATCTTAAAAGTTCTTGTACGGTGCTATTGTTGAATTCTTTTCCATTGTCTAGAATTAGATTTTCTGGGACGCCAAATGAAGCAAAATATTTAGTTAAAGCATTACTTATGTGAATCGCTGTTTTACCTTCTATAAAGATTGCTTGCGCAAATTTTGTAAAGGCATCTACTAAGGTCAAATAATTTTTCTTATCAAAAGCAAATACATCTATATGAACTATTTGGAAAGGTCTAGTTGCTGTTTCTGTTAACATCAGAGGCGAATAAGGTTTCTTTCTAGAATACTTAGCTCTCTGACAAATGTGACATATGTTAATAAAATTTGTTACTGTTGATTTCATATGTTTCCAGTAATAATTTCTCTTTAGATATTCAATGGTTTCATGTATACCTCTATGGTTAGTTTTTCCTTCATGATGATTTTTTATCAACATTATTTGTTCTTCTTTATCAGTTACTGTATTTAAAAGTTTTATACATTTGATTAATTTGGGACCTTTTTCTGAAAAGTGATTTAAAAATACTCTTGAAAAATCTTTATAAAGTTTATCTGTGTGGAAATACATGTGATAAATAACTTTTGAACTTGTAAAATTCTTCAAAAACTCAAATATAATTTTATCATTATTGTTTTCAGGTATTTTTACTTTTATAATTCTCTGATTTTCATAATTTTCATGAGAAACATCACACTTAGAATAAAAATTTGGAAATACAAGAATCTGATTTGTTTTATTATTTATAATCTCGTCGAAACTTGTAATACCGTCATTATTAGTATCACCTGCTGTAGAGTGTTGAGTTACGCTTTCAGAATCTGAGATGTTGTTATCTACTTCTGCAGTGTCAATGTGCTGTTGATTGTTTGTTGTGTTTGGAGGTTTAATTTGTATGTCAGAGATTATATGGAATTTTGGTCTCTTCTTGATTTTTTCATTCTCATTTAAATATTGTGTACTAGTGGATGGCTGTGGTTCATCAGGAACTAAATTTTCTACAAAATTTCGTAAATAATCTACAATGTCTGTATTTATTTCGCCAGGATTATTAATTACTGATTCGCTTTCTATTGCGTTGATATTAATGCGCGAGAGACAATCTGCGTTGGTGTTACATTTACCTTTTTTGTATATTATATTATAATCGTTTTTTTTTTCTTCTTTGTTACAATGGTCTATTCTTATATTTTTCAAATTTTGCTTCAATAAATTTTCGTATTCAATTTCTAATTCATCGTTATCAATTTCCATTTTTTTAACAAAATTTAAATCTATGGGATCTAAAATTTCAATATCTAAAGGTTCGTGGATATCGAGTTTCACAGGGTGTTCTTCGATATTTATTACTGAAGTTATTGCATAATTGTTTGAAACATTTACTACTGCTTTAGGCATTTCAATACCGTTTCCAAAGTTTGTATATTCTAACAATCCAATGCCGTTTTTCTGTTTGACTGCAATTTTTACTATCATGTTAACTCGTGAAGGTATAGTAATAGAATAATTTTTAAAATTATCTCGCGATGTCTTGTCATTGTCAGGTTCAAATATTATAGGAATATTTGCGAAAGGAGTACGCAATTGTTTTGTATTGACATTAACATTTGCATTCAACTGTCTCAATAAATCTACGCCTATAAGTCCATCATATTTATTACTAAATTTAAAAAGGTAAAATTTATGACTTTCAGGAACATTAAAATTCTCAAAAAGTGGAATTTCGACTACTTCATTGTGAAATGAAATATCGTGAGCTGTTTGAATGTTAAAATTCTCATTGAAAATATAATTTTGATAAAATCTGTAAGCTAGATCAGGGTTCATTAAACTTTTAGTACTTCCGGTATCGATTAGAAAGTTTGCGTCAATTTCAGGAATATAAATGTAGGGTAGGTTTGCTTTTAATACATTTAACTGAATTAAGTTTGATTCGTGTTGCATGGGACCAAAGGAAAATTTTGTTCACCTTCGTAATTCTCAGAGTCATATGTACTGTTATCAAATGTGCAACTTGATCTGTCATAGTCAGCGTGGGAATAACTATAGTCTGTCTCAGAATTGTCATACACAGGCTGTTCACATGCATAATTCTCATGGGTTTCATTTTCTGCATAGTTCTGATTTTCAAAATGAATATTAGGATTTTCTTCATTGATATTTTGGTTATAAAGTGCCGAAGATGTATATGGCTTTTGTTGTGATTTGATTCTAGATTGGGCAGATGTAGTATCCATGGGTTCTGGTGTATATTCTCTTTGATTTTGATTTTGATTAGGACGAGTAAAATTTTGAGAAAAATTCTGCTGTCTTTGTAATGGCATAAAATTTGTAGGACGTACGAAATTATTTTGAGGCTGACGTTGTACATAATGAGTAGGACGCCAATTTGGTTGATTATTTGTTTTATAAAACGGATTAGTTCGAATAGGCATCAAATTTGGTCTTTGTTGTTGTATAAATCTATGAGGATTTGGATTTGCAGGAAATTGATGCAAGTTAGGAGTATATGTTGCATTTGTAGGTACAGTTTGTCTTGTTGGTACCATTCTTTGAGTTGGTTTGAATGAGCTTTGTAAATTTAAAGTATTCTGCTTTTGAATCGAATAAAGAAAGTTTTCTTCTTCTATGACAAGGCTCATGGCTTTTTCTAATGAATCAGGATTTCTTAATCTGACATTTGTTTGAATGTTTGGTGGTAAACCTCTAATATATGTTTTGAGTGCTAGATCGTCGTAATTTTTAATTTGTAATGATTTTTCAGCGGGTGGAATTTGTGAAGTATTTAATTTTGCAAATATTAAACTACGGGCATCTTGACATCTCATGCCAAAGTTATATGGTGATTCATTTTTTTGTGGTTTTAAAGAAATTAAATCTTGAACTAGACAATCAATATTTCTCTGATCTCCAAAACTAAGACTTAATGCTGTTTTAATTTCTTTCCAGGTTTTTAATTCTGTTCTGGATCCAATCAAAAGTTGTGCGCGACCAGTTAATTTTCCTAAAATCGCTCTAATTAAGAAATTGTGAAATGTTGGATCTGAACTCGTGAATGACTGAATTAAATTTTGGCAGTTATCTATAAATATATTCAAAGTATGAGGATTTCCTTCATATCTAGGAATAGAGTCTAAATAAAGTCGTAACAATTGGTAATCAATAACAGATGGTGCTGCTGTAGCCATATTTACGTCTGTTATATTTATATTATTCAATAAATCTGATAAATTCTCTAAATTGTTCATCAATTTATATTTATTATTTCAATTGTGAAATCGTAATATTTCTTTTATTATAATTATTTTCTGGATTTAATCTTGTGATTTGGATGTAAGGAAATGAGCAACTTACATTAAAAGTGTTGTTTTCATTCTTAACCTAGTGCCTATAGGTTCTGACGATTTGGTTCTTCCCCCAGGTCGTCCTATTGCTAGCTGGCTTCGGCGATGCTTGTCCTCGACCAGTGTTGTAATTTCTTCTTTCTTCCTCACCTTCTGATGAACTGTTGTTCTTGTGGGCGGCAGGTGTGACTTAGGTGTGGAAATCGATATGCTCTCGATCTGCTTCTACCGTTCACTACCGAACCGACCGTTTTTCTTCTCGATTAATCGTTAACACGAAAATTGCTCGTTCGATACGTTCAATTTCGAGGATCCTACCGACTGCGCCAGTTTTGTTCGTTGATCAGAAGAATGAGTTTTTAAAAAAAGAACAAAATTACAGGTTGGAGTTTATTGACAAGTGTTCTTTACAATCATAACTACAACTATGCTGTTTTCACATGCAAAAGTCTTATTTATAACATTTTGTTATCTACATGATATGGTTTCCTATTTCTAGTAAAGTAAGCTGGTTACAAGATGTAACTTGCTAAAAAAAAATACAAATGAAATACATATTCACAAAAGAAAAAGTAATTTCAAATTCAAAGTTAAAGTGGTAATAATTGATTTACATACAATATTGCTTGCAATTCAACTTAAATTCATTCAAAGACTTTGAGTTTTTTACATTACTTGGTAAATTATTGAATAATATTAAACCTCTATGGAAAACAGACATTTAAGTTTTAACTTCATTTGTTTTCGAAACATGAAAATTATCTACTTGACGTGTAAAGTAATTATGAGTTTCTCACACATATTGTACATATTCATTCAAATATGATGGTAATTTCCCATTGATTATTTTGTATATATAGAAGTGGGTGTATCAAACTCCACAAATTTCTCTATACTCATCCACTGTAATGTGTTCAACATGTAGATAATACTTGTATATCTATCACATTTCAATATTACTCTCATTGCTCTATTTTGAAGCAATTGAAGTTTATTTAAATCGACACTAGTACACATGAAAAATATTGCTGAACAATAAGTAAAATGAGGCAGGATGATGGTATTTTATATTATATTGGTACTCCACATAGACAAATATTTCGATATTCGCGAGAGATAATTAATTTTTTTTGCAATTTTCTTGCAGACATACTGAATGTGCTTATGAAAATTCAAATTATTGTCAATGATGATACCCAAATATTTTATTTCAGCAACTACTTCTATTTCTTTTTTGTCTACAAATATTTTGTTGTTCCTACATAATGATGCACATTTTCTAGATGATGATGATAAAAACATAACTTTTGTTTTGTCACTATTTAGTTTTAATTGGTTACTAATCAGCCATTCATTCACCTTTACCAATTCTGAATTCATTAAGTCAGTAATCCTGTTCAAATCATCACCATTCAAGTAAATAAGGGTATCATTCGCAAATAAATGAATTTTTCCTACTGAAATAGCGTTTGAAAAGTCATTAATGTATACAAGAAATAACAGTGGTCCTAAAACACTCCCTTGAGGCACCCCCATATCAATGCTCAATCTCTTAGAATACACGTTTTGAATTTTTACATATTGAGTTCTATTACTTAAATAATTTTGAAACCACCCTGAAGCATTATCTTTGATTCCGCACAAATCTAGTTTTTGTATTAGAATGAATGCTTGTTTTTCACTTCTTGTTACTGTAGTGACATTATTTCTTAGTTTCTTAAATTCTATCCAATCGCTCTCTTTGTTGGTAGATATAAATCTTTGATAAGCTATATCTCTTTCATGTATAGCCTTTTCAATATTATTATTAAACCACCGTTTATTTCTTTTCGTACTAAAAGTTTTAATTTCAGTGCTCTGTTCGATACTATTCAATATATTATTACTGAAATTACCAAAGTAATCATCAATATTACAAGTATTAAACTTCCAGTCACATGCTATAAGTTTGTTTGTAAGCAGTAAATTATTAATATTTTTTAAAATTTTAATGTCCTTATGGGCCATGTTTGACGAATAAGGTAACGTTACATTAATTATAGCATGATCTGTGATAACAGGTATATATTTAACTTCACATTGAATCTTATAATCATTTGTTAATACATAATTTATAAGTGTTCGGGATGTTCCAGCAATCGAGTTGGCATATCAATGATTTGTTTATATTCACTTTTTCCACATCATTTCTCATACTCACACAAAAATACTTTGTGTGGTCTTCAACCATTAAATGAGTCTGACTTATTGCCTCGTAATTTCCTAACCATTCGTTAAGGAACGATATGAAAGTTATTTGACTGCTACTGGGTGATCGATAAACAGCTGATAAAAAATAATCAACTTTGTCACACGCAAAACTAATTGATGAAAGCCACCAATTATTATGTTCACAAATTTTATGTAGCACTTTAAATTTTATATCTGATCTCAAGAGCATTAACACTCCACCTGTATGTCTAGATGAAGAATCACAACGTACCAGCACATAGTCACCTATTTTGAATTCAGACTCTTTAATAGCTTCTGTAATCCTTGTTTCCGTTAGACAAACAATAAATGGTCTTTCATTTAATATAAAATTTTCTATTTCCGTTCTATTAGCTAAATAACTTCTTGAATTTATGCAGATAATATTTTCGTATTTTCTGGTCTGCTGTAATACACTTCTCCGCTACGGATTTACAATCAACATATTTGTGATTTTCACCACATTTGCTGCATGTTATCTCATTTTTGCAGTTATTTGATTTATGTCCAAGTCCCATACATTCATAGCACCTGATAATGTTGAATTCCTCGTAGACCTTACATCTGTCCCAGCCGATGTTTACTTCACTCTCTGACATAACTTTAGCGAATGTTGATGAATCTACTTCAGCCACAATTTTAATTTTGTTATTGTGTTTCTATTCATTTTTAATTTGTATTTTAGAGTCAGCTGTTATCGTCGAATTTTGTTGTTTCAAATTTAAGAGTATCTGTTCTTCTTCAATATCTTCGGACATACCTACAATTTTTACCATCGGATTTTTCAAGCTTGATACCTTAACATCGTATTTATCTCCTAGTTTTCTTGTAGCTTCATTTTCTGATTTCTTCACATCATTTTCCCTTAGACATTATACTATTATACCACCATTTTTCACATTCTTCACTGAAGTTACTCCAACAGATATTTCAGAAGGGTTAATATTTTTTTTCAGTTCTTTCCTTGTTTCTATGTATTCTTGTCCTATTTTTGGCTTTATTACAACTACAGGGTTATTTTTTCTCAAATATCTGCATATGATTTTTCCGAAGAAACATTTTCAGAAATATCTCCAACTGCAATCTTCTCAATCATTTTCTTCAAATTATCTATCTCGTTTATATACTCAAGACGAGCATTATCGATTAAATTTTTAACTTCATCTTTCGTCAAATAATGATTTGCTAACATAAGACAATTATTGCAATACCATTTCAGACCTTTGTATGAACTTATAGGCTATGTGCAAGGGGGCGGAGTTTGAACAAATATCGATGCGAGCGCTCATTGTGAGCACCATTGAAACCATTGAACTCCATTTCTCAGAATACGTCAATGAGCTGTCATTGAGTATTGTAGTTTAAAAGTGAAAATAATTGCATATAAAACATGGGAAAACGTTTGTTCTGTTTAAGGCTGTTGTGTTAAGGATGATTCAAGTGGAATATAGTTTCATAGATTTCATGTACCCAGTTATAACATCAAAAAACGAGTGAAGTGAATCAAAGCGGTAAATAGAGTATTGTCTGTCTTTCATTATCAATCTATATAACAAAGTTGTTTGTGATTCAATTGTGAAATTGGAAATATTCATCATCGATTTGGGATTCATGAATTTACCTCTATCTCTAATTTGTAAGATGTTTCAGTGATAGAAGTTTGTCAGATGCATTTCGCAATAATTTTGTTGTTAATATTGTCAGCAACATATTCTTCAACATGCTTAATCTGGCAAAATTAATTTCACGCTTTTCTTCAATGCTTCCTCGGTAAAAGGGATACAGTGTTTGATAAATACAACCCCGATCTGCAAGTTCACCGGTGTCATAATTTGAGGTTATCCTGTCAATTTGGACGAATTAAGACGTTTTCTCTATAATAGGTACGTTATCATTGAAGTAAAAAATACTCAAAATAAATAATTTCAACGTACCTTTTATGCTATGTAAGTTATATTATACGCACACAGCCGAATTAAATAATATTAGTACATCTAAAAAATTATAGGTATGAAACAATGATAAAATGGAGTTCAATCGTTCTCCATTGCCCGCTACGGGCGCTAGTAGACTTCATGCACGTAGCCTATAGTGGCGAAATCTTTATCCTTTATATTAACACATTTTATATGATACCAATTTTCGCAAGGACCTTCGCAACCTATGACCATATCACCATCAAACTCTGCTTGACACTTGGAACAGCATTTACCATCATCTTTTGATTTTTTCTTCCCCATCTTAGAAACATTTGACATCCACTGGATTTGAACAAAGTAAGCGCAGCGCACGCTGATTTCACTCAGCGACCTAACGACTGTCCACACTTGTTTAATTAAAAAAATTGTATTTTTGTAGAAAAGAAACGATATTTGAGAATAAAAAATAAATATATTGATCAAAATATGCTTTAACTGAAGTATCACAAATAAACTCTTGGCGAGAAAAACAAATACTCATATCATTTTATCCCGCACATAAAATAACTTAAGAACTTCACTTAGATACTACTTTAAATAGAAACTGAAAGGCAGAGATCCTCAATCACCTTTTCTCTTTACTACGCTTAATATATATATATATATATATATATATATATATATATATATATATATATATATATATATATATATAATTCAAATTGGAATACTACAGAACAGCATGTCAGAATATCTTCTCATTATTTTTATATTCTCTAAGAGAATTGATTCATATAACTTCCATGTATCTTGATCCCTAGCAGTTGTGTGTTTGAATAAAATGGACATCTTTGATAGATTCTTTCATTTATTGTGTATTTTGTCACAACTTCAATAATTAATTAATGCATGAAGTGTGATCCAATTGTCAGTAATTATACATTCACAGGGTTTTATTGAAAATTTGTACAATAATTTCCAATAACTCATTTTTGTAGAATGCTTTCTCCAACTGTGGATCATACCTCAAGATAAAATTACTTTTTATAGTATTGCAATAGATTTATTATCTTTTAGTCTGCGGTACAGAGTTCCTTTATCGAAACTATTCACACTTCTCTGGAACTTCATGTCTCTTCCTGTTTGGTGGATGATGTTGTTGAGCGACCATTTAGCAGTAACAGTTTATTGTAACATGCTCTTGCATACCTGTAATTAAACATTAAGTGTGGCTTGAACCATCGTTGTAGCAATATTGTAAATATTGTTCACTATAAGTGATATTGTCTAGTTTTTCTTCGTATAAGATGATTAGGTGTTGTCTTTTGCCAACCAGAAATGCTTTCGAAGTATTTGACCTGTCTTTTTTTCTGTAGGATTTGCTCATGACGGTCTCCATACATCTGACCCATAGAGAAGTGAAGATATTATCAATGAGATATACAAGTTATGCTGGCATCCCAACCATGATTACCTGATTCTATCATAGTTTTCTTGATGATACCTCCTGCTCTGCTAGATGGGCCTGATTTATTTCTTGAATTCCCATGATAACAATCTGAATTTGAGGAGAATGTGCCTGAGTGGATATATTTATTAGCCCATTCAGTTTCCTAACTTTAACAAAAAAATCATCGTTTGTCCTGCAGGTCTTCCCACGTTAATATTCAGGACTCTAGTTCTACTGGTATAAGCTTGTAGTTGATTCGAGTTGCAATGATTGCTCAGTGCAATCAACTATCTCTGTATGTTTGACAGAGAATGAGCATCATCCGCACATTGTGAAGTTAATATACCCAATGAAGAATTCACAGAGAGTCCCTGCGAATGTCCATTCCTCAAGAATGTTTTCCTATATACAGAGAAAATGATAAAGAGACCGTACTTCCTTCTTGAAAAATACTTTTTGTGATATATTGGTGCCGTGAGCTCCATTTCCAATGATTTTCAGGAGTCTAATGCTTTTCCTGCTGATTCATGATAGAAATGTCTTTTCCCAGAGAGATTGGTGTGGCACAAAGTCTGCTCATAGTCAACAATGATCGCATATATCCCTTTTTCACTTTCAAGAAGTCCATTTGTATAACTGTGTTTGGAAAAGACAGATTATCAATACATGACCTTTGTTTCCTAATTACTGACTGGGCTTCAGGTAGAAACCATATGTTTCTACCCAGTTCTGTAACCGCTTATTCAAGATGTAGATCAGTAGTTTTGTGATCGTATTTATTGAAGTGATTTTTGTACTGTTCTTTATACTGGAAATATGGGCTCAGGTATCCGTTATCAAAGTTCTAAGTTTCACATACCACGATTTGTTTTCCTGTATATTTTTAAAATTCTAAACATATCTTATCATACCATTTCTCAATAGCTTTAGGTGGGTTATATGTGAATTTGATTCATTTCCTATTCTCTATTTCAACAAACACACTCATAGTTTGATCTCTCGAATCTTTATATAGATTTGTTAGTATCATCACGTGCTGGCTGCAGCTTTATATTCTTCTGTAATTATTTTTTTATATACATCGATTTTTGAATCATTCTACTTGCTCCTCAAATTTTTATTCAGGATACAACTCTTAATGTGAGGTTCGTTCCTATCAATATTTCGAATCTTCAAGAGGCAGATCATATTATCTAATACAGTTATAGCTTCAATGATCTACAGATCAGATGAATCGCGTTGATATCCACCCATATCATATATATGATGCTTTTCCAATCGAACTTACTATTATTATTACACCATATCCGAACAGACGAACTTAAGAGTTGGACAGGAACTTTTGAATTTGGATATATTCGATTTTCTTCATAATACAAATAGCGGAAAAATTTTGTTTGAACACTTTCAATTGAAGTAATATTTTTGTTATGAGATGAAATCCATATTACGAGCAATATCCTAGAATAGATCGCACAAACGCATAGTAGAGAACTATAATTGGTTCGATCGTGATAAAATTGCGAGAATTACGGATTATAAAGCGTAGTATTCTGTGTGCTTGGTCAACTATAGCCTCGATTTGCAAATTGGAATTGAATTTGGGGATAAAAATGATACCAAGGTCTTCAACCTCTGAGTAGTGAGTTGAATTCATATTTTTAATATTGTAAACGGAGTCAATAATGGATAGTTTTCTGGAGAAGGACATGATTGTTCATTTAGAGATGTTGAGATCAAGATGGTTGATATCGCACCAATTTGCTACTTCATTCAAATGATACTGAAGATAGTACGAAATATTTCTACGTCAACTGCTCAAATGGATATATTGTTACTGATATCCAATGGAAGGTCGTTTATAAGAAGAAGGAACAACAAAAGACCTGAATTCGAGTCTTGTGGTACCCCATACGCAGCAACAAAAGAGATGGAAGTATGCCCGTTGTAATGAACAGAAAATGGTCTGTCTCTTAAGTATGAGGATATTAAATGAATTAGAGATATGAATGAGCCAGAAGAAAATAATTTCGGAACGATAATACTGTGATCTATTTATTAAGAGCTTTAGAGAAGTCGGTATGCACAACATCCACTCGATCACCTTGATCAAGAAAAGCACAGATGGATTGACTGAAATAATACAGATCAGTAGCTGTGGATCGATGCTGTAGAAAGCCATGTTACGAAAGAGATAACAAATAATGGTCTTGTCTGTTGATAGTTTTGTATATGATACTCTCAAAATTTTTTCTGAAGTGGGATAAGATGGCAATTAGTCGGATTTTTCACCAGATTTATGGATAATAGTAGCTCTAGCTTGTTCTCAAATATCAGAAGATGTATTTATTTCCAACGACAAGTGATTGATTTGATATAAGGATAATTCAAAAGGATGTGCACAATCCTTGATTTTGGAGGAAGTCGTTAAGTCAGGACGAGAAGTCATTGATTCATTCAAATTTCTGATTTTAACACTTCTTCAGACACTTTTTTGAGATGAATTTTATTATTTGATGGAAAATTATAATTGGGAGAATAGCGAATATCATTGCTCGGCGTTGTAAAGCCAGTACTATATTGGGCAGCAAAACTATTCGCAGTGCCATAAGGACTGTTGATAGTAGTATTGTTCATGGAGTTGACTATGAAGTTATCATTTCTCTTTGATTTCACGAAAGACCAGAAAGTTAAGGATCAGACTTCATATCCATCCCAAATGTTCTCATATAATTGGAGTGAGCAAGTTTAATTTCAGATTTTGTTTTAGATCTGTAAGTATTCTGAGCTGCTGTGTTTTTTGTACAGTTTATGAAAAAGAGTCTTTTTTTTTCGGGTCACTCTTTATTTGGGCTGTATACCAAAAACAAAAAAAACTTTAAAACACAGGACGGTGTGGAATGCACTCATCAAAATAATCATACAAAGCCTCATGAAGAAAACTGCCAGCATCGTTCACATTAAAGTATGTATCTATTTAAGACCAATCAGAATGACCTATCAAATTATATAGCTTTGGAAAGTCTGTTTTTTCAAAATTTTATTTTTTCAAGCAAATATTTTCAACAACATGATAGTGCTACAATTTCTGAGGCAGAATGATGATGATGATGGTATTCTACACTAAACAATAGATCATTAGGGTGATTGACCGTACATCGGTATTGGACATAGTTACGTATAAAATATGATCAAGAATTTTTTCAATAGAATTGAATTGTGTAAAATCGATCATATAAAGTTAGTTAAATTAGGTGTAACAAAACCTCCAGTAATAATATATTGCGCATCATACAGAAAAGATAAATTCTGAAAACTTTCGAAAAAATCATTAAAAATTTCAACTTTTGTTGCTGGTGGAATATAAATATTCAACATATAAATATTATCGTTGCCAATATGCCATTTGACACATTGAGAATCTATACACGATGGTATTCCAGCATCGAACTCTCTGAAATCAACTTTGCTGGAATATATAAAAATTTTATTGCTAGTAAAATCTCGCCTTCACGAGACAGGCCGGTATCAAGGAAGTTACGGTTTTCTTTTCGGATGGGAGACAACAAGTTATTAACAAGCAAAACAGTACCTACTCATGTGTTATTTTGACGGGGATTGAGAATTCAGTTGAACCCTGGACAATATTTTTAGGGAAAATATAATAGATTTCATGATGACTCAGATTTTGATAATAACAATTGACATGCTGACAATTCTAGCAAATGTTTGAAGAAAACGTTCTCCCAAATCATTCATGAATCAATTTCAGCTATTTCAGTTCCCATTACCGTTTATAAAATAAAAGCAAGAAACTAAAAAGTTCCATTAACAAAATGTTGATACCACTGGTTGAACAAAGCTCATTGACGAACTCATATAATTTCTTTTACTAAAAATCTTTGATATGAAACTTCAGTTGGAAATTTGTGTGCGTTCCACAGTTATCGTGCTTCCAGACAGACAGAGTGTTAGATCGTTGGACGTACCGCCTTCTCTCGAAATTATGTATTCTGGTCTTAGTGGAGCAGTGAAAGTTTATCAAAATCTTGAACTTTTAAAAAATCGCGACCACAAAGCTTTCCTTATTAGGCCGGAGAAGTTAAGATATAGGAGTACAAGGATATTTCTTATCACAAATATTTATGTCCAGTTCTGGAACCGCGTAAATATTGCAGTCGGAAAATTGTCGTCCATCATATACACTTTTTTTTTTTTATAATTCGAGAATACAGATATATATGTCGTCCAGGAAATCATTCAGTCCAATATTTATTATTGTGGTTGAGCAACATCATGTATCACTGTATTTGCACTGACAGAAAGCTCCAACCCGTGACTGAATGGATTCAGTGGATGTGCGCTCAAATACTCATGATAATATACGAACAGAATAATTTAGAGCTGGCTTTCAATCAACTTGCGGTACTTGGTTCTCAATAACTTTTTGTGACGTTCAACTATTAAAATCAGTAGAAAATCTAAATTAAAAACTGTTATCTGCATTGGTAGTTAGTATTTTAAGTGGTAACTAAGATTTGAGCTTCAAATAAGATAATAATATATTACGCTACAAGGTCTGAGCGACTGTTATTATTGTCCAGGACGAGGTTGGCTGCAGTCGATGAAAGCGAAAGTAGAGCACGAGAAGGAGAAGAAGGCGAGGCCGAAGCCTGAGGTGTGGGTTCGTGCAGCCAGCTTCATAATTGTCAATGATGGTCGCTCAGTGTTTGTGTTGTATACGATACGTATTGACATAAGTACACCGAAATAACATATTACTTAACTTTTCAAATTTGAATGCATAAGGACTATCTTATCGATTCTACGAACAGATATTTGAAATTTTGGTCACATTTACAGTAAACAATTACAGGAAACATAACTAACATGACTTATTCTATTGATTGATATCATATTGTTCTTCATATTTTCTGTGCTACAACGTGTCTACAGCAAAATGAAACAGTTTTCTCCACTTGTTTATTTGACAATAACAATGAGATAAGTGAGTAGCAAGGGCATCCGTGAACCACAGTTATCATTATCTCTTTCTCAGCAGGCACAAAGTAATCACTGATTCCCTCTCAACAGAAAATCACCACCCATTCAAGTGCATCTGTGTGAGCGATATTTTCCATAGGTTTTACGTAAGATTGATAATAATATCATTTTTAACAGTTTCAGCAAGCTACACAACAGGTAGGTTATTTAAACGGTTCGACATCCATTTTTTACTTCAGTTTGTGTTATCATTTAGGAGAATGAAGTTATAATGTCTAAGTGAATATCGAAGAGTTAAGGGTGAGTTAATCACGTGTGTGTATTGGAGAGTGTTTGTATATTGGAGGAGTGTAAATTGCATTAATTGTATGGTATGTGATTTATATCCTTCCTAATCCTTATCCTAATGCCGCGTAACACCGTAATGGTGGAAGCCAAGGTGCCCAACGATGTACCAGTTACCGGCCTGGTACCAACGGAGAGTGTTAGATATCATCTATATGATGTAACTGTAAGAACTGTAAGAAAATTCCGTATTCAGGAGATCTTCCAGAAAATATTGGATATATTCTGCAGGAGGGTAATATTCCATCAGTCTTTCACAATACAAAGCTCCTAGACAATAGTTCAATCAATAATAATGTAACGAAACTCAACTCGTTTGTGGGTAATAATATCATGTGTGAAAATATCCACTTATGAATACTTTTACCTATAATAATCAAACTGGACAATATCTCTACACTTATTTATTATTTGACCAGTAACATTGTCTGTCATGTATTCTTTATTACTCATCCGAGATATGGCTCTCGATCTATTTGAATGAATGAAATTCTTGAATAGCTTAGCATTTTATTGAGGTCGGCAGAGTGAAAAATTCTTGGAAAAATGTCGCACTGCTTAGTACAATTGTCCAACGTTCGCTTACATCTGAGTGGGGAAGTTGAGCTTCGGTTAGTTCCCGGCTTTCACTGAATACCTCAAATGCCTTGTTCAACCCACTGGTGTCAGATGCTAAGTTACTCGATCTGGGATCGAGTGTTCTCACCTGGTCTGGGACCTGAAGCGAGTCTGGAACTCGCTGCAAGCCTGGGGTTTGCGTGTGAATCTGGGATTCACAAGAGCGTCTGAGACGCTCAGTCCGAGCTTTCAACTTTATTATCCTGGTCTACCTGCTTGAACTTTTAGTTGTGTGATTGTTTGTTGATGATGTTGAGTATATACCCCATGTGTGGATGTGATTCCTCACTAAGCAAGGTAGTTTGCTCATATTATGTTTCACTTTCAGGATACATGAGATCAACACTCTGAGACCGGCAACCGCCGTACATCAGTTATAGATGAGTATTGTTTTATTGTAATATTCAATTGGAATTTAATAAAAGTGTTATATGAAATTATGCTTTGTTTAATTTATCCTATAATATCTGCTCTGATCGTTCATTGAAAGGAATTGTTGAGCGACATTTTTCCAGGAATTTTTCACTCTGCTGACCTCAATAAAATGCTAAGCTATTCAAGAACTTCATTCATTCAAATAGATCGAGAGCCATATCTCGGATGAGTAATAAAAAATACATGGCAGACAATGTTACTGGTCAAATAATAAATAAGTGTAGAGATATTGTCCAGTTTGATTATTATAGGTAAAAGTATTCATAAGTGGATATTTTCACACATGATATTATCACCCACAAACGAGTTGAGTTTCGTTACATTATTATTGATTGAACTATTGTCTAGGAGCTTTGTATTGTGAAAGACCGATGGAAAATTACTCTCCTGCAGAATATATCCAATATTTTCTGGAAGATCTCCTGAATACGGAATTTTCTTACAGTTCTTACAGTTACATAATATAGATGATATCTAACACTCTCCTGAAGTTTTGCTGCTAGTCCGGAAGACAGCGCTGCAAATTTAGAATCATGTCATGAAACTTTAAGATCTGTAGGATTGATGTTTGAATAACAAATATTGCAAGAATAATCGTCAGGTGCATCGAAATTAGTAATCACCCGCTAGCTACTCTTGTGAAGCGGTCATAAAGTGAGGATACAAAGTTTCCATTAATTTTGAAACTCATACAGCGTATTTATAACATTAAAAAAATCTAGCGTGGACATCACGTGACTCACTTGTACACCATTGTTTATCTTTCTTCCCATATAAAAATATGATAATGAAACACAAAATATCATCTTTCCAATCTTTCGGATTCATCCAAAGAATTATGGAAATCTATCAAGTGAATTGCATTTTCGGCCCAGTCGATTCCTGTGAAAACAGATTCTTATGCAAGAGCATTTTCAGACACTGATTTCTTAGATTCTACGGCTATCAGCTCTTAATTTATGCGCGAAATCAAAAAACTATGTTCACTTTCGATTCAGTCGATTTTCATGATAATATGTAAATGGCAATCATTCAAATGCTACAGCAGTTTGAAACACCAAATTTTAATACTCTACGGCTGATCGTTTCAAATTCATACTACAAGACTATCAAGTAATGTATACTTCCGGTTCAGTCGATCTCGATCAAAATGGGATATGATCATCTAGATAATACAATCGTTTTGGATACTAAGCTGTTCGGTCAACCTTTTTGGACTAATGCGAAAAATTCAGAAATGTTCCAAGTGAAGTGTATTTCCGGTACAGACGATTGCAACAACTAGACCCTAGATCAGTCTCAGAATTCCAACATTATACGTTCGAGGGGTTTCGAGATCTGCGGGTTACATACGAACGCACGCACATCTAGACGCGCATATATACATACGTATCGACATCAGGCCGAAAATAGTCAGAATAGATTAATGATAAGAATGATTTAACCCTAGTGTGATATGAATAATATTGAAAGTTAGAAGAAAAATAAAGTCTTGTATCACACTGTTCAAAATTTTATTTTTGTTGACCGGTTTCGACTACTGTGTAGCCATCGTCAGAACCGGGAGACTAAAACAAGAAGATACATGAAAGCTTAAAATTCTAATTTGGAGCAAATACAAATGTAATTTAATGATCATACTCAGACTCTATAACTACAGGATTCAAATATGCTTCAAAGTTTCAACGTAGATAGATGGTTAAACGTATAACTTGTATAAATAAAATGGAATATATAAATTAATTTGTAGGAAATAGGAGTATATCGTGAAAAATTCTTGAAATAATCAAAAAATGTCAATGAAAAACAAATTGACAAAATTTTTGAAAAATAAAAACTAGATTAAAACATTGTGTAATTTTGATGTTGTTGAATTTGTTTGATCATTCAGACATTATTATTTATTATTTTTGATGAATCTTTTGATTTCCAAAACCTCCAAAAAGTCTAAAGTTGAACCATATCTATGTATATGTAAAATTTCGAAATCTTTAGTAATATTAAAATCATGTCCTGTATCAAGTAAATGTTCTGCGAAACTTGATTTTCCGCACGCGAGTCGTAGACAGCGTTCATGTTCTATAAACCTAGTTATGAATTTCCTTCCTGTCTGACCAATGTGAGCTGCGTTACAGCTAGCACAGTTTAATTTATAAACCCCAGACTTATGTGTCAAAATTTGAGTATCAATTTTCTTGCAAAGTTCCCTTTTCAAATTACTCAATGGTTTGAAAACTATTTTAATGTTATAATTTTTGAAGAAATTTCTGACTCTGTAAGATATACTCCCTAGGAAGGGCAGGGAAAATGTGAAAAAATCTTTCTCAATAACTAAATTTGGAGAATATGCTTCTTGCAGTTGCAGTTTGTAACGTTTTCTGCTAATAAGCTTATCAATAATGTCAGGGTGGAAATTATTTGCAAAAGCAATTTGTTTCAAAATCTTAGTTTCAGAAATAATTTCTTCATTATTCAAACCATAAGTAAGCATTCGATGAATGTGTGATTGGAATATTGCAAATTTATGTTTTACATAATGATTGGAGTCATTATTAATCGAATCGATCGTTTGTGTCGGTTTTCTGAAAATTTTAAATGATAAGTGGTTATTTGAACGCGTAATCTTAATGTCCAAGAAATTAATACTCTTATTTTGTTCTATTTCGATTGAAAATTTTATATTGCTATGTATTTCATTTAGTTTATCATAAAATGTATGAAGCATATCTAATAAAATTTTGAACAGTGTGATACAAGACTTCATTTTTCTACTAACTTTCAATATTATTCATATCACACTAGGGTTAAATCATTCTTATCATGAATTCAGCGAGTCTGGCTGCACCAACCCTACAATACAGGAGACAACTTCGTAAGAGAGAAGAAACGAAATTAGATATTTGGTTTAACAGAACTTGTTTACGGAAGAACATCATCCCCAATTATATTGAACACCAATTTAGCAAACAGAATAACACTAGTTCTAATAATAAGAAAAATCAAATAATAAAGACAAAGAAGATACTTTTGAAACAAGAAATTAGGAGACAGTACATCATTGTGAATGATCATAATTTGAAGCTTAAATTGTCGTACAATCATCTTGTTGAAACCTTACCTTTTGTTATCCTCGATGATTTTCTCAAGGACTGCAATGAAATGGTCAACCATGTCACTAGTAAAAAGCGTTTTAGACTCAGAAATAAAATTCACAGACTAGAAAAATTAAAAAATGCTGAAATTGAAAAAGATAATCAAGCCACTTCAACAATAGAGGAGATCCACAATTTTCATGACATTGTTATCAACCTTTCTGACGTCAATTTTGACAATAGCGAATTGAAGCTTCTGAATAAAGGATTGAAATTCAACCCCATTTTCACACCTTCTAGTGAACAGTTTGATACTTTTGTTGCAGATACGAACAATATCGCCAATTTAATTAAGGATGATAATATATTCAATAATTTAACTACCGCACTCTCTAACTTCAGGAACAAAATGACTAAGATAGGCAAATCAAATGAGGAACGGAAGAATGTTGCGATTCTAAAATCTATAAAACAGAAAATTACAGAAAATGATCTAATTTTTACTAAGGCAGATAAGGGTAACTGCATCAGTATTTTGAATAAAACTATATATATCAATAAAGTAGAATCATCCATCAGATGTGACACGTTCAAAGAGCTCAAATGTAGCCCACTTAACAGTTTCGTAACTTTACTCAAAAGAGAACTGAAACTACACAATGACTTCATTTCATTTTATAATATAAAAAGTTTGATACCAATGAACTCTAGAACTCCTGTCCTCTATGGTTTGCCTAAATTACATAAGGAAGGTTTCCCAATCAGACCAGTTGTCTCTTTCATTGATTCTCCTACATATAGCCTTGCTAATAGACTGGGAGCTAGTGACAGGTGGGGTTCTCCGATTTTATACCGCTTGCCTTTTTGAGGGTTGATAATTTACCTCTAAATAAGAAAGATAAAAATGTTATTAAGCGATGCACGCTTTCCGGTCATAGTTCAAATTCCAATTAAAGGTCTGAAAAAAAAGTGGTTTTTTCCGTGATATCATATTGCATGCCTTTGTTATGTAGAATAATTGAAATCAATCTGAAGCCAAATACTGAAAGGCAAGCGATTCGCAACAGCCCAAGTGGCTCAAAGGGTTGCATGAACTTGTGAAAAAAAATATGAAAAATGCCGTGTTCCCAAATTGCATGCCAATGAAAAGAATTGAAGTTTTGGTCATAAAACTCTTGTAAAAAAATTGGCAAGCATTCCTCGTTGGCGCAAGGGTTTGAAATTTGGGGGTAATCTTGCATAAATTTTGCATCAATTTGCCGTGATTTCAAACTACCTCAAATGGAGCAAAATCTTTATTTTGAAGTGAAATAATTATAAATTTAGAATGGCATGCATGTTGCTTAAGCCCTTCATATTTTAAATAATAATGAAAGTTGCATAAAAAACATGCAAAATTTCTCCGACTTTATTCTGCCTGCCATTCTATATAACATCAATAAATGCTGTTTTAAATACATATGGGCAATGGCAAGCATGTTGCTTAAGCCCTTCATATTTTAAATAATAATAAAAGTTGCATAAAAAATTGGCAAAATTTCTCTGACTTTATTCTGCCTGCCATTTTGTATTACATCAATAAATGCTGTTTCAAATTCATTTGGGAAATGGCAAGCATGTTTCTCAAGACCTTCATATTTTAAATAATAATGGAAGTTGCATAAAAAACACGCAAAATTTCTCCGATTTCATTCTGCCTGCCATTCTATATTACATTAATAAATGCTGTTTTGAATTCATTCGGAAAATGGCATGCATGTAACTCTGTCCGATCATTGAAAAACTTTGGAAAAAGTGGCGAAACAAAGTAAAAATATTTCCGTGATTTTATTTTGTATTTCAATAAACAAATACTTATGCTTCAAGTTGAAATAAAAAAATTCAATGCATATGACATAGGACAAATATTTACAAATAAAAATAAATCAAGAAAATATGTCTTAGAATCAACTGAGTTTGTAATTATAGACATGGCAGGTAAGTGTTTCATAATAATGCAGATTGTTGGAAGTAATACAATTAGGCTTAAAAACAATACTCTAATACCATTAGGGCTTATGTTTGACATGAATAAGTGAAGAATAATATGAAAATACCATGCACTGTTAGATTTTAATATGGTTTATTCTCACTTTGAATTATACATAACAAGAAATGTTTTTCTGTTACATCTAACTGATTAGGTAGTTGATCTGATTGTGTTAGCTATTTATCATGCAATAATTTTATTATTGCTGATTCAATATGTTTTTTTTTTGTGTTTACATCATGCGCAAGCACTTTGATTTGTTGCAGATTGGATATGCTTTGCCTGTATATTGTGATAAATAGATTAATAAATAGATAAAATCGTAGATAGTTTCTGATATTTATAGTAATTAAATAACAAATTAGTAAGTCGCTACAATAATTCCACTCTAGACTTGTCAGTGCTTTATGAGCATTGTCGGATACATACGAGCGAAATTGGACTGGATTGAAATAGAATGAAATAGAATAGAATACGTAATAAAGTCTGGTCAATTCCTTTTCCATTTCATTTCATGGTGTGAACTCTTAATCACTACATGTGTATTTCATGTCATTTATGAATCAGGCTTATTTTTCAATCTTTCCAGTTTTCTATTGTGTAGTCATTTCGTGTAATAGGTACGCTTTATGTATCATGGAAATATTCCTGTGAATTAGATTGCAAGTGATGATAATAGTGATGTTCGCGCATTTTTTGTTCAAATATTTATTGGTAAGTACAAAAAAAATATATAAAATTGATTTATTCTATTCACCCTTCATCGACGTCACGTGTCGTGGCTCTGGTATTATTTTTTAAGCATATTTTCTGTCTTACTATCAGCTATCGCCTAGTGTGTGTTTCATTTAGTAATTTTTGTTATTTAAATTGAATCATTCTGAACTTATTTACTCTACTTATTGATATAAAACTTCTTCCAAATTTACGGTGGTTTTTTATGAGAAATGTTAAGGTACACTGTAAAAATATCTTCATTGGACATTTTATGCATAGTTATATGAAGTTAATTGAATACATTCGTTTAAAAAGCATACAAATTCTAATAAAATTTATAAATAAGTAATATTGGGTGGCATTCAATTGTATCCAATAATAGGGTATCAGAAGTGGGATATACCACAAATCACTCCCACAATTTTTGAAAGTGGACTGTGTCACGTAATAATTAATTACTAATCGATATTCACAATGGGTCGAAGAAGATCATGTGAACGAAGAGATAGGCACCCAGAGAAGTCCAGCAAGAGGTACAGAGAGTCTTCCCAGCGTGTACATGACACAAAGAAACGCAATTCCAAAAGATCACGGAACCACTCAAGTTGCAGTTCGGTGAGAAATATTGGCACAAATAATTCTTCACGGAGTGGAACTCCAGTATCAAGGTCAGATTTTACTAAATTTACGAATGCATTAATAACTATTCAAGAACTAAATACAAGGAAATCCAGTAATAATTTCATGACTGAGAAATTCTTTCCTGAATTTGATCCTTTGAAGGGGAATTTGTCAGCATCCAATTGGATAGATAGAGTAAATGAGTGCGCAATTATGTATGATGTGAATGAGCAAACAAAACTTCTCATAGCGGTGAGCAAGCTTCGCGGTAACGCGAAGATGTGGTATGAGGGGTTGCGTAAATCACAGATATCTTGGCCAGTATTTTCTTGTGATATTGTAGAATATTTTCCCGAAGAATCTAGTTTTGGTATTTCTCTAAAAGAAGCAGTTCTGTATGAAAGCTCTCCAGGTCAAAATCTCCAAACATATTGCTTGGAAAAAGTAAAATTATTAAACAAACTGAATATCGAATTATCAGAGGATAAAATTGTTGATTTCATAGTTCAAGGCATACATGACGAACGGTTACGTACTAATATCTTATTGGCTCAATGCAAAACAATGAGAGCACTTAAATGTTCCCTAGCTGTTTACCCATGTAAAAATAACGATAATAAACAAACCTCAAGTGATGCTGCCACCGGGAGAATTAGGACGCGTGATGATAGAAAAAGAGTCAATTTAAACACATGTTATTATTGTAGAAAACAAGGACATCAAAAGTTTAATTGTCCTCAGCTCGTTCAGTCGTCGAATATCATCACGAGAAAAGATAGCAATGTTAACACAAAATTTCGTGAAATTAATAAACATGTATGTAATCATTGTCGTAAAACTGGTCATACAGAAAACAATTGTTGGATCAAGGATAAATCTAAGCGTCCGTCTAATAAACTTTGACTAGATGTTTGCGAGGTGAATAATCTGGTAGTCCAAAAGCCATTCAAAAGATGTATTATAAACGGTATCGCGAGTAGATGTATCGTTGATTTGGGGAGCGACTGTTCAATAATCAGATACACTGAGGCTCGAGGCCTCAATTTAAAATTGATTCAAACACATGAGGTGTTATCGGCGTTCAATAATGCAATAGTAACACCAATTGCAAGAACAAATGTTAGTCTCCAGATCGACGGTATAACATTCGCGATAGATGTTTATGTAGTACCGGATGATCAATTATCGCAAACAATACTGATAGATCGTAACATTTTGTCAATATCTGGAGTAAAAGCAATAGTTACCGCGTCGGGATTAAAACTAGAAAATATTATAACAAATAATAATGATAATTTAGGAATAAACATGGTAGAGATAGGTGAATCAGCTGGACTAGGCCAAGTCAGTAGTATCTGCGCGTATCCGCTGGTCACGGGTATGTGTTAAGGGGATTCACTGGCGGAGGCTGGACTAGGTCAAGTCAGTAGTATCTGCGCGTATCCGCTGGTCACGGGTATGTGTTAAGGGGATTCACTGGCGGAGACTGGACTAAGTCAAGTCAGTAGTATTCCTGCGTATTCACTCGTCATGAGTACGTGAAAAAGGGATTCACTGGCGGAGGCTGGACACTCAGTCGGAGTCAGGTGACCACGGATTAAGATATGGAGCTGCATTCTTAGTTAAAGGTGGCATCTGGCCAGGCTGGCAGCTCAAATACCCATAAAAGTATCAAAATTCCACCCATGTACCATTCCTAGGCGCCATCTGGTTGTTTTGCTCTACGTTTTGTGTTCTTATGGAACTGATCACTCCAAATATGGAACACAGATTGGGAACAAAATCAACCGATCCAAAAAATGAATATTTGATTATAAACTAATATTTTGTTTGTTATACCGATGTTTTAGATTCAATAAATGTCAGGTGAGCTGGTCGAGTCGAGGACGGCTCAATTATCAGGAAGGGCCGATTGTGGAGGAGTACTTTGATCGCCTTCACGCGCTAATTGTCTACACGCGCCCAAATAAGAAGTGCAGTACCAGCAAGAAGATGCTGGGGTTTACTTTAATCGTCTTCACGCGTTAATTGTTTACACGTGCCCATATAAGAGTATAGTATAAACAGGAAGACGCTAAGGCCTGCAATATTCCCATTATTGGCCATGACGTCATCTTGAAGCAAAGAGGGCTCATTGAGGAAGAAGGTGATATATGGATGGTGATGGGAATATGAGGGCATTCAATATTCAATATTAAAATCCACAAGAAGTAGAACATACGTAATATTAAGCTCTGTGTTGTAAGATTATCGAGTTACCAAGTATTATAACAGTTAAAAACAATATAAATATTAAAACCAATTCTGTCTATCATTTATTTTAACGACGACAAGGGTATGATTGAAATTTCTTGAATCACCGTCTCAAACATGCTTCATGTAAAATTATTTAATTCTATTATGGTGATTTTCAAAATTTACATCCATGTTATGAGTATGATTTTTCTCGGTTTCATGTTTTATTTGAAAGTTGTAGATGTTGTTTGAAACAATAATCGATATGTCTGGTGATGACAATGCTCTTGAGCGAATCGAACAAGAAAAAAAAAAGTGCTTTTTGAACTGTCAACGGACAGCTCCTATACATTTATTCACACCGGAGACGCTAAAAACTTGCGCAGACTCTTTAGAGCGAAGAAAAGTTCATCAATTGAAGTACAGCGACGTCGAACTTCCTCAAGAAGTCAATGATACTATTGGGTATCATTCGAAATGCAGGAACAATTTCAACGCTCTCAAAGCGCAATTCAAATCAGATAATTTGAATGAATCTGCGATAAGTATCAAGTGAGTACTTTGTTTTTTAATGGAAACAGGTTACCAGTATCAATTTCTTTCATAATATATTACTTATTCGATCATATATATTTTAATTCAATTATCAATTTGTTCCGTACATCTATTTATTCATTTTCAGTCCATCACCGATTCTAGATAATATCTTTACTGAAAAAAATGTGCCTGGAGCCAATAATAGTATAGACAGCTTTTTAAATATTGATGAATCCCAAGAATTTCAATATAAGGACCCGTCGGAAAAACTTACATGCGTTTTATGTAACCGATCTGGCCATAAGAAGGTACGAGGTCGAAGTGAAGCAATCTCGGAAAGTAAACAGTTCCGGAAGTGGGAAGATTTTATGTATCAAGCCATACTATGGGAGGATTTCGAATTAGTAGCCGAAATAAAAACATATGTAGATGTAGAACGCAAGGTCCCATATCATAAAACTTGTCGATTAAACTACAATAATTTGATTGCAAAGAGAGAACGTAGGTCTGAAGGCGTATGGCACAGAACGAGAGAGTGTTATAAAGTCGCGTTCGCAACAATTTTTAATTTTGTTAGAAAATTTGTAATTGATAAAAAAAATGCTTGTACTCTCGATTTGATTTATCGGCTATTCAAAGAAGTTCTTTTGGAACAATATAATAAATTTAGTGGAGATGAGCAGCCAACGTTAGTGTATACAAAGCACGTATCTGAAAAATTACTAAAAAAAATTCGCAGGAAGATCAAAATGGAATATTATAAAAGAACTAGGGTAATACTGCCTTATGGTGGAGTCACATTCAATATAGATACGTTGCAGGATGATGATATATTACAGGAGGCGGCATTACTTTTAAGACGTGTTATTCTTGATAACGCAAGTAATAAATTTGGCCCCGATATCACAATTCAAAATTTAATTGCTGGTGAATGTGAAATTCCAAAAGAGCTCACACATTTTTTGAATACACTACTTGCAGGTTTTGACTTTCGACGACGTAAAAGTCCCAGAACTGCGAGATTGGTGAAGTCTTTTTCGAGCGATATTATTCAAGCTGTATCTAATGGTAAAACTATACCTTCAAAGCACATAGTTCTTGGAAGCACGATTAAGAGTTTCACAAATAGTAAAAAAATTGTGCGAATTCTGCAAAGATATGGGCACATATGTAGTTATAACGTGCTTGAAGAGTTGGAGACGGAAGCAACTTTTTCGTGTGTGGGCTCTTCACGAATCTGTTCTTCTGATGTTGTCTCTGAACCAGGTTTGCTTACCGTATGTGCCTTCGATAATTTTGATAGATTTATCGATAGCGTTACAGTACAAAATACGACTCTCAACGACACTGTTGGGATTGTTGTTCAAAATATTATTGATAGAGAGGAGAGCGGGATCAACAATAAAGATGACGAAATCACTGGGCATTTCTCTAGCCAAAGAAAAAGAAGGCGAACTTTTGAAGCCTACCTTCCGGAACTGCAGCCATATCTAAAAAAACCGAAAATACAAGCTACTGTGTTACCGTACGATTCTCCTGAAAGAAACGTTATTCCGGAGAGCCTGGATCACGGTAGGAAGGTGGATTTGGCGTGGATGATGTCACATGCTTTCGGTATAACAACTCCAATGTGGGTTGGATTCAATGCGAAAATTGATCCTAATGATGACCAAGTGATACAGAAAGTTTTCTATTTGACACCAATTAATGAACCTCCCACAGATCATGCTGTCATATTAGAAACAATGCGCAGAGCCATTCAAATTGCAGATGAGTGTGGCGAGCAGTATGCACAGGTGACATATGATCTAGGAATAGCAAGAATAGCTTTGCCATTACAAAATACAGAGCGAAATGAATTCAGAAGATTATTCATACACATTGGCGGTTTTTATATACAAATGTCGTTTTTCAAAGCAATAGGTAATTTCTTCAGTATTAGAAAATATTTATCTTTTGTTTGAGCTCATTTATACCCGCAGAAAAAATATTTCCGTAGGTTACTTTCTATAAGAAGTAAAATATCCTATGATATTTGTAAGGAAATTTTTGGAGTACATCATTGGCTCAAATAAACGAGAACAAAAGTTTTTTTTCACATATATTTATATAATTGATATTATTTCAATAGGTACTTTCATCACTTCATGCGGATTGGAGACCGTATTGGTGGAGAGCGATTTGCTTGGAAGTGGCTCGATTTCAGGATTTTTATCTGGGAAACATTTTAACCGATGTAAACGATTACACGTTCTTGTTTATTTATGTCTTCAGAAGCTACAATTTCAAAACTTTTTGGACTCAAAGGAAATCGAAGTCAACCCAAATATAAAACAATTATTGCAAAAATTTCAGCGTAGTGAATGCACTATAGAAGACGTCGTTAATGATTCTAGTACGCAAGATATTTTAAATGAATTTGTAGGGTTCCAGCAAGAGACTCTCAACGAAAAATATGGCAAAACCCAAAAATTTTATGCAATATATCTGCAACTGATAGGTTACTATTCATTTTATATATATATATATATATATATATATATATATATATATATATATATATATATATATATATATATATATATATATATATATATATATATATATATATATATATATATATATATATATATATATATATATATATATATATATATATATATATATATATATAATTTATTCATGTATACAGTGTGTAGCCATGGACATTTAACATGAAAAATCAGTTTTTCAGTTCGCATTGCTTCCCAAATTATATTGTTTTCAGTCCTGTGTAATTTGGAACCTGTAAAATAGAATGTAATTACTGATTTGGACAAATAATTTGATCCTCTGAATGTTATATTTGCAGTATTTTCATCTAACATGAATTAAAAACTTATTCCTCATGTTGAATGTCTATGGCTTGCTTTCTGGTTCACATACTGTATATATATATATATATATATATATATATATATATATATATATATATATATATATATATATATATAATTAATTAATATTCAAAACACATAGGCTACTACTTATTATTTGAGAGAAGCATAAGAACAGCTGAATTTGAGCTATATTGCTACGCCATAGACAAAATGACCAATTTATTTTTCACTTTGAATCATCAAAACTATGCTCGTTGGTTGGTATGGTACTTGAATACTCTTTTGAATGTCGATAATACACACCCTGGATTAAAAGAACAATTCAGAAAAGGAAGTTTTGGATGCAAAAGAACATGTAAACCATTTTCTCGTATGCCGATAGATCTGACTTTGGAACAGACCATCAATGCTGATGCAGGCAGAAGACTTACTGGTATTAGGCACATCACGAACTCAATAGCCGCTCGGCAAAGATGGGCTATAAATCACGGCTTGAGGTGTGCACTTATATCAAAAGTCATGGAAGAGTGCGGTCTTGATGTCGTCCAAGACATCACCAATGACTTGCTGCATCATAGGATAGTAAGAAGTGAAAAACATATGCACAGTTTTACTTCCACCTTGACTGAGAGAATGAATCCATTCTCTTCAGATGTAAGAAAGGATGTACTTTGAAATGTTTCAACAGGGAAAGCAGCACCTGATGAAGTATCAGAATTCTTATTGAATATTGAAATAATTGGGGAAAATATGAAAAAATGTATGATTGAAGAATGCAAAGAAAACGAGAAGAACTTTGGCAAATATGTAATCAAAAGAAATAAAATTCTAAACTTTGCAAGCTGCATAAAAAAGATGAAACTCAGAGTCAATGGGAAGATCCAGGAAGTGAAATTACAAAAAAATTTATTTGGCAGACTACTGGGGATAGCATGGGGCTCAAAAGAAAACATCAATATGGAAAAGGTAACATCGTTTTTAATTCATATACTCCTAGTATAGATATATTCATGATTTTATTTGAACTGATTGAACCATTGGTCATTCAAACCAGATTTTGAATGAACTGAGTGATGAAAATGTTTCATATATAGAATATTGAAATTCTGTATGTTTTCTCTTTTAGGTTTTATCTTACCCTCTAACACCGGTGCCTCTTTCGCTCTGTCATATGGATGGCACCATTAACAAAACTGACAAATCAGTTATAACTAAAATATTAGAAACTTACATCCAAAAAAGTGATTTTCCAGAAGAACATTGTCAACCAAATAATGTAAATGTAGTCATAATCGATGGCATGTTTCTATTACATCAATTAACACAAGTGCCATCGACACTGGGAGCCGTAGCAATAAAAATTCTAGAAAGTATAACGACGATAAATCCTAATGCAAAAGAAATATATATACTTTTCGATGAATACAAGAGTCCATCTATAAAGGATAATGAACATATCTTGAGAGATAATTTCAATGTACAATATGAGTTCAAAGGTAAAAATATATTATCAACTAGTTATACTATTTTGATATGACTATGAATAAGCAGAATAAGCTCTTTATATGCACGCTCGAATAAGTCAATTGAAAATGTTTCACGTCTTTTTCCGTCATAAGACAGAAAGCTTTTGATAACTCTTTTTACAGCCTAAGCAATTTCTTTTTTTGAACAGAACTTCAATGATCTATACATGCTTTTAGAATTGAAACATAATGATTAGGTTTTTCTAGTTTAAATTCTGTATATCTGTTTATATTCGACGTATTGACTCTCTCTATATGAAAGTCTCCATCAGAAACAATGATACAAAAATAAACAAGGCAAGTATCTACATAATTAAAATATACTGAATACTAGCTGTGAGAACTTGGGTTCCACATTTAGTGGAGAAAGGATAAAATTTCTCTGGCATTCACCCAAGGTCTGATCACGTGAAACAACCTCAAACAGAGGAATCAATAATTTGAGTCTTGACAATTATCATAGTGAAAAAAGATTTGATCAATATAACACACAAGGACGATGTCCCATTTTTGTAAATGCACACAGTTTCAAGGTCCAAACATATCATATTTTTACTTATTTTTTCAAGTTCATTTTTATAATTCATCTGAAATTTGGTTTCCATTTTGATTAGGTCCAGATCAAAAGCGACCATCGGATTTTGGAGCTGAATTAAAGAATATTAACTTCAAGAAATCGTTCATTACTTTTATTATGGACTACTGGGCATCTGAATCAAAAGTGAAACATTATATTAAAGATAAACAAATTTTTGTCTCCTTTGAGCGATGCCAAAAATACAAAGTAGCTGAAGATGGATCAGTAGTTTGTGAGATAATTCCCCATTTGAAATGCGAAGGTCACGAGGAGGCTGATACGAAAATTGTATTTTTCTTGTGCCAAATGGAAGACAAAGAGGTTGTCATCAAATGTTGTGACTCCGACATCTTTGTTATCATCCTGGGTAATATGATGCATATACCACAGTCATTGAAGGTCTGGCTTCTTTACAGCACCGGCAATAATCGTCGGTATATAAATATTAATGAAATATATAAAGCGTTGGGAACCTTGAAATGCTCCGGCTTACCTGCGTTCCACGCATTCACCGGATGCGACTACAACCCAGCATTTTTCCGCAAGGGAAAAAAAAAACCATGGGAGTTATACAAAAAAAGTGAAAAAATTCAACAAGCTTTCGCTGTATTGCAAGACCCTTCAAATCAAAATTATGAAGCAGCATTTTCCATCATAGAGGAATTCGTATGCAAAATGTATGCAACAACAAAAAATTGCTTGGGAAGGTGCTCTAATGTAGATGAGGCTCGTTTACTCATGTTTTCATACAGCTATGGCCATAACATTGAGCCCACAGATAAATTCAAGCAAAAGTTGCTGGAATTTGATCCTTGCATATTACCACCTTGCAAGCGTGAACTTCATCAACAAATTCTTCGAACTGCTTACATCGGGCATTTGTGGAAAAATGCTTTTTCTGCAGTACCTAACACCAGCCTGAATGTGCAAGAATTTGGATGGCTATTGGAGAATGATGCTTACACCTTCAAGTGGTTTGAAGGTGATGATGTTCCACAAAATATTCAGGAAATTATTGATGGTACTTATATTTTTGATACATATTTCAATTTACAAGCGTTTGAGGGAATAATTTCTCTAGCTGTTCCAGTATTGTATTGGAAATTTTTCTGTAATTATACTTCAAGAGTAGATACTAATAATAATAATTCATTAAACAAAATTTTTGCAATAATTTTCACAGATCCACAAGAGAATAGAGTTGAAGAGGATGATATTGTGAGAAGTGCCGACAACGAGGACGATAAGGATGAATCGGACGATGATGACAGCGACACTTATTCTCAAATAGATGGTGAAACTACTGAAGAAGAACCTGAAATTGACAATGATTATGATGAGGAAATGGAAATTTGAGCAATTATTGCCAATTTCAGATTCCTTTCCATTCCTATTTATTTATATTATGGAACATCCTATTAGCTATTTAAGTATGATTATTCTATGATAATAAATCATTTTTTTCTGATAATTAGATTCTTCATTTTTTCATAATGATAATAATATGTTCGCATAATAATGAAGATATACCTACTATTAAGTTCCAGATGAAGGCAATTGACCTTTCAAAAATACATTTTGCTACAATATTTCATCCACATAACTTATTCACATTCCGGGCGAAAAGTAAGAGCATAATTATTATGTTTTTCGTTGTTAATATGTGTGATTATTATTTTATTAATAGCAAGATTGAAAACTTTAATGTTTCACAAATTCAGAAGTTGGGATGTCAACTGTACATACGTGTTTCTTTCTTATCAGGACTCTTTGATATAGTATTATTCTAGTGCCTCATTGGTTGCAATTTAATGTTATACCCAGTTAGAGCTAATACCGATATTAATAGGGAAATTTGAGCTTTCCAGTGATTTCAATTGAATATTTTTGGAATTGTTGCTATGAAAATATTATGGATAAATCAAATTGTAGCTCTCTGCAGTATTTTGGAAGAGACTCACCTAGGCCATTATTGTTTAAAATAAGTCAAAAAATTTAAATAAATAAATTCGCCGAATAATCCCTGTTAATTTTACTGAATTAATTTACGAGCACTTTTTCCCAATCCTTTTTCCAAAATTTATCAATGATGAGCCTGAGCAACATGCTTGCCATTCTTTGTGTCGTCTAAAAAAAATAATTTTGAACGAAATACACAATGGCATGCAGAATAAAATGACGGAAATTTTACCTCTTTTTTTTGCAACTTCCTCAATGCATGCCTCCATTTTGGGACATCCTGGGGTGCATGCCAATTTTCTCAATAACAATTCATCGAGCAAATTACCTATAGTTGAAATGGCATGCAATTTGAAATCACGGCAAATTGGTGCAAAATTTATGCAAGATTACCCCCAAATTTCAAACCCTTGCGCCAACGAGAAATGCTTGCCAATTTTTTTACAAGGGTTTTATGACTGAAACTTCAATTTTTCTCATTGGCATGCAATTTGGAAACACGGCATTTCTCATATTTTTCTCACAAGTTCACGCAACCCTTTGAGCCACTTGGGCTGTTGCGAATCGCTTGCCTTTCAATACTTGACTTTAGATTAATTCCAATTATTCAACATTACAAAGGCATGCAATTTGATATCACGGAAAAAACCACTTTTTTTTCAGACCTTAAATTGGAATTTGAACTATGACCGGAAAGCGTGCATCGCTTAGTAACATTTTTATCTTTCTTATTTAGAGGTAAATTATCAACCCTCAAAAAGGCAAGCGGTATAAAATCGGAGAACCCCACCTGTCACCAGCTCCCAGTCAATAAACAACTTAATACCGTTCTGACAGATAACTTTAACACGAATTCTTGTCACTCATTGAAAAATACTACAGATTTGATTGGTAAACTTAAACTTGTTAATAACGTAGATAATGGTATTTTGGTTTCTTTTGATGCTACAAATTTATTTACAAACGTTCCTGTGGCAGAAACCGAAGTTTTGATCAAGGACATGTTGTTCAATTCGCACTGGTCTAACAATATGGTGAACAGTTTATACAACATGTTACATATTTGTCTACAGCAAAATTTCTTTATTTTCAACTCCAAATATTATAAGCAAATTGAAAGCCTAGCTATGGATTCTCCTCTGTCAGGTACAATGGCTGAAATTTTCATGAAACATTTCGAGAACCTAATATTTCAAAATCTTTCAGACTTTTCAAAATATATAACTTTTTGGTATCGTTACGTCGACGATATTTTGTGCCTTTGGACTGGCACTGTAGATATGCTTCATACATTTTATGATAAACTAAATGAAATACATAGCAATATAAAATTTTCAATCGAAATAGAACAAAATAAGAGTATTAATTTCTTGGACATTAAGATTACGCGTTCAAATAACCACTTATCATTTAAAATTTTCAGAAAACCGACACAAACGATCGATTCGATTAATAATGACTCCAATCATTATGTAAAACATAAATTTGCAATATTCCAATCACACATTCATCGAATGCTTACTTATGGTTTGAATAATGAAGAAATTATTTCTGAAACTAAGATTTTGAAACAAATTGCTTTTGCAAATAATTTCCACCCTGACATTATTGATAAGCTTATTAGCAGAAAACGTTACAAACTGCAACTGCAAGAAGCATATTCTCCAAATTTAGTTATTGAGAAAGATTTTTTCACATTTTCCCTGCCCTTCCTAGGGAGTATATCTTACAGAGTCAGAAATTTCTTCAAAAATTATAACATTAAAATAGTTTTCAAACCATTGAGTAATTTGAAAAGGAAACTTTGCAAGAAAATTGATACTCAAATTTTGACACATAAGTCTGGGGTTTATAAATTAAACTGTGCTAGCTGTAACGCAGCTCACATTGGTCAGACAGGAAGGAAATTCATAACTAGGTTTATAGAACATGAACGCTGTCTACGACTCGCGTGCGGAAAATCAAGTTTCGCAGAACATTTACTTGATACAGGACATGATTTTAATATTACTAAAGATTTCGAAATTTTACATATACATAGATATGGTTCAACTTTAGACTTTTTGGAGGTTTTGGAAATCAAAAGATTCATCAAAAATAATAAATATTTATGTCTGAATGATCAAACAAATTTAACAACATCAAAATTACACAATGTTTTAATCTAGTTTTTATTTTTCAAAAATTTTGCCAATTTGTTTTTCATTGACATTTTTCGATTATTTCAAGAATTTTTCATGATATACTCCTATTTTCTACAAATTAATTTATATATTCCATTTTATTTATACAAGTTATACGTTTAACCATCTATCTACGTTGAAACGTTGAAGCATATTTGAATCCTGTAGTTATAGAGTGTGAGTATGATCATTAAATTACATTTGTATTTGCTCCAAATTAGAATTTTAAGCTTTCATGTATCTTCTTGTTTTAGTCTCCCGGTTCTGACGATGGCTACACAGTAGTCGAAACCGGTCAACAAAAATAAAATTTTGAACAGTGTGATACAAGACTTTATTTTTCTTCTAACTTTCAAGAATAGATTAAGATATGCTCGAAACGAATATTTCCCTAAAAACCTCAAAGTTTTTACAATACTCACATAATTTTATCTTGTACAAGTGAGTAAAAAAAAAATAATAGTCGGCTGTGCTTCTAGTGGAGGTGAGACCATTAGCCAAGGGATTATGAGTATCGAGCACGCAAGGGATTTTAGAGACGAATTATTGAACTGACAATCTTTTTCTCATTATGTCGATTAGTTTCTCCAAGGTTAGTTTGAATCTATTGAATATGAGAGTTTGAGAACCTCAACTAATATTACTTCGGTTCAAAGTGATGAAATAATTGCTTCTACTTTGATATAATGTAGTTCCAGATTGAAGTTTGGTTCTATATTTCTTTGGCGACGCAGTAAATAAGCAATAACACTGTGAGTAATACTTCGCGACATAATTTTTCCTGCCTCATTTCAACATCACTCTATAATCTATTGTCTTCTCGAATCAATAAAATGAAAAAAAATAAAATAGAGCTATTTGCAGAAAATGATATCACTTTTCTTGGAACAGAATATACAAAATTACTTTTGCATAATTGAGCATTTTCATTTGTTCACCGGACATCTCATCAAGATGGTATGTTAATTTTACTATGCAAGCTGTGGTTACTATGGTAATGCTCACTTACCACCTTTGAGCGGTAAGTATGAAATTGTGGATTTTAACTAAAAATTATTCATTCATTTATCTTCATTTGCTATTGAATACCCACAAATAATGTCAAATCTAACAGTTGACAGCGAGTAAACAATTACCAGTAGTAACTCAATTTGTAAAATGGAATTGGGTTGTGTCATGAAAATAAAGTTGTGATTTTATATTATTTTTCAATATATAATATCTAACTATAAGTGTAAAAACTATTCTTATGATTTATAAACGAGTATATTATTCATAATTAATATTCAAAATTCAATAAATTTTGAATAGATGCAAGAAGCGTTAAAAAGCTTTCTAATTGGTCCGACATTCACGTGACGTCACTTTAGTAGTAAACAATCCGGCAGTTATATACTTAAATGAAGTTTTCTTGTATACCGTCAATTTTTTATTGGAAAAACTATTTTAATATAAGCAATGTGTCTCAAAGATAATTTCACAAGAGCTAATTCAAGTAATATACCAGAAGTTGATCCATTTAATGATTTATGAATACTAGTGGTGAATGAAAAATTCAATACTCTAGAAATACGAGGTATGATATTATCAATGTGAGCAGTTTTTTGAAATTACTTTCCCAATATGCAAATGCTGTTACATCTTTGTGTACAAATCCAGTCGAGAATCACTTTGTGATAATGCTATGGAATAGGCTATGTGTGTATTCAACGCGAGAATAAAACTTGTATTGTGAAAGGAAGAATCACTCCAAGATACCTTTTCTATGCTTTTCATGACTTTCCACTCATTTGAGGTGATATATTAATGACGTCATATCACCTTCCACCGTTGAAGCATTTGAAGGTACTCGTACTTGCTCAAGTTTCTGATTATTTTCATTCATGTTGATTCACCATATACCTATAGTTTGGGAATTTGTCGGATGTTATAAATACAGAGTGATCAATAATGATTGTCTGACAGATGACAGGCAGAAGCTCGCATTATGATCAAAACTTTTCTCATGGAATAAAGTTAGTATAAATTTATTTATTTTGAAAACTACCTTACCGACATTTCAAGAACACGGTGGCGTATATTTTGCATATTTTATGACGGATTCATTCATAATCTGATTCAATAAACGAAAAAGTAAGTGAATAGCTGTATTATTGACTAATTATTGAGAATTTATTATTATTCTACCAAATTATTAGGTTAGAATAGTGTCTTCACAGGAACTGTCATCTGTCACTTGAAGGTCAGTATCTCAAGCAGGCGGCAAAGAAAAAATCAGAACAAAGCGGCACAGACAATCATTTTTGATCACTCTGTATAAATATATAATAATTATTTATATTTTACAGTATTTATCAATGAGAATTGAAATATCGCTGCGTAATATCTACAGTTATTTGAATTTGACCTATTGCATTCCTAACGTAAGTAAGATTTCAAATTGATATTTGTTTACAATTATTATGAATTTCCATCTTATAGTGGGTTTATGCACAAGAATTTTGTGTACTTTTGCCCACAACCGAATATCAAATCCATCTCAGAATAAAATATGAAACACTATAACCTCAAACGTCAAAAAATCACAGCTGATAACATTCCATCAACACCTCTCTGCTCACAAAAATCTTATTAGCACAATTTTTTTGAGTGTTAGGATATAAATGGACAAAAAAACATCTATATAATTTTTTTCCGATATAATTCTTACAATAACGTTCAGAAATTACTCTGAGTGAATAGGTAATCTGTGTTCTGAGCACCGAAGTGACGTCACATGTACATCGATTGTGCTCGGGCGCTTACGGCAATTTCCGACGTATTCAAAACTTGAGGCTTTCAATTTATTAATAAAATATTTAATGTTCATCAAAAAATTGTGTGGAAAATTATCACAATACAAAATTTGATGAGTTTTTATATGATATTATTACTTTATATACGTGATAGAACGCAATTCAGATCAATATGTTGGGTAGATCTTTCAATCGTACAAAAATTTCTGTAAGCATCACGGTCAATAAGTACAGTATCGATTTTGCATGATATTTGGGAACCTTTCCAAGGCTGGACCTCCAAACTATTACTCTCTATCGGTACTGTACTTACTGACAATAATACTTATATAACTATTTTTCACGATTGGTTGTTCCCATGTATTTATCGACCCTTTATTTGAGGTAGTATGTTGATTTCACCATGCAAACTGTTACTATGATTATGCTGACTTTCCTTCCATGGGCGGTAAGTATAAAATCGTGAATTTTTACAAGAAAAAAATTGATTTCTTCATGGAAAAGGCTTACTGGATATATGATGAATTTTGTTATGAAGTATTTATATTTAAAGGAGCTTCAATGCAATCGCATTGAAGCTACTTTGAAAATCAATATTTCAGAAAAATAAAGGTAGGTACATCATATATTCACTGGATCATTTGTTCTATTTTTTTGATTTATCTGCGTTTGATTTTCATTTCAAAAATGACAGCAACAAACGCTGCAATCAGATCAGTGCCGACAATATTACTAGTTATCGCAGCTACCACAATAATCATACCGTGTAGACATCACACTCTCATGAGAACCATCAAGGCAACTGTACTTTTATTAGAGTACTATCATCGTGAAGACTAAGCTTGAAGTTAGTGAAACTAGTCCTCGGCTAATGATTCAATGAGGGTAAGATCGACAGTTAACGGGATAATTCAATTATTCAACATTAAAATCCTATTTTATAATATTATAAATAAGCTGTATATTGTATAAGCTACATAATTTATAGAATAACTCTGTATTCAAATTTCTGGATCACCAGTTTATTAGGGTGGCTGATTAGTGATCCAATACATACAATGCTGCTGACGGTTGTTTCTGCAATATTAGTTATTTGAACATTGAGCTCACAAATTTTGAAGTTTCATTGGATAGTTTTGTCTCCCATTTCTTACTTACTTGAACAAAGTACAACAGAGTATTGTAAAACCAACAAAATTCACATTCCGAAGTTTTGATGGAAATATCCTTTTTGAGCATCCCTGAAAACGTTTAGGTTTTACATTGATACGTACGTATATACGTATGTGCGTATATACGTAACTGAAAAATTCCAAAATCTCTCGAATGTGTTATTGGAATCTAAAGACTATCCTGAAATCTTATTTTGCACCTTGCATTATGATTGCAATCGTCTGTACCGAAAGTGCACTTTACTTGGAACATTTTTTAAATTTTTGGCATAAATCAGCCTTAGTCGATCAGCCGCAGAACCATGAAATTTAGTCATCAAAGCAACTGTAGCATTCGGATGATAGCTTCATATTTTCATAGTGATCTTTTGAGCCGAAAGTTATATTCAACAATATCCTCTAATCATTTGCATAAATTTCAAACTATTGGCCGGAGAATGATATCTAGTATTTGAGACAGCAACAGTGTTAATTAATCGTATCATCTAAAAGATCACCTAAAGCTCAGGTGATAATTGATTTTTCCTTATGTCACTGTCAGTGTCAATTTTCAATTATTCACTCAAAAGGTGTACAAGTAGCTCATGTGGTTTCCACATTAGACTTTCTTTACATGTTTCGAATGTTTCCACAATCTACTCTAGCAGCGACTGACGCTTGTTATGATTATTATCTATAGGTACTCAGACAATCATTTTGAATACACATAAATCATATTTTATAAAATCACTCGCAAAATAGCAACACTCTGCCTCCCGAACTATGAGTTATAGGTATGAAAATTGACAGAGAGATTATGTAGAGATGCCAATTGGAGAATGATTTGAACAAGCAGTTTCCTCGAAATAGATCTGATCGTCTATCACTTCCTCTCCCAGAACATAGAGCAAGATCCCAGGCCAGCCAGACCTATTTTATTCTCTGAAAAAAAAAATGTAGTATCAGTATGATCTTGGACCATACACATATTTGCTAGTTTGTGCCATCGGCCAATTTAGAGATACAAGGTGCTAGTGGTACGTTAAGACATTTCTCACTTTTATTGAGGTCTTGAGTGCTGATTTTTGTGTATGTTCCAGAGAATATTGTTAAAAATTGACAATCAAGACTGCTAGACACTTTCCATCGATGGTAACTTCTGCTATACTCTTTAAAGCTCGCGAAGAATAACGTAACCTTGCTCATAGTCTGAGTGCTAATTCTCATATATGATACTCAGGGAACAATTTCAATACTTTTTGTTAACAGTCAAATGAATTGTGGGCTAAACATCCTTCAGACACAATTAAAATATTGCTGTGAGTGAAAGCGCCAGGTCACTATTTGTACGCTTGATAGTAAGCTAAGTATATATGGGCATCCAACTCTTTCTTGGTCTGGCTGTTAACAAAAAGTATTGGAATTGCTCCCTGAGTATCTTATATAAAAATTAGGACTCTGACTATAAGTAAGATTACGTTATTTATTTGCGAGCTTCAAGGTGTTTAGCAGGAATTACTGTCGATGAAAAGTGTCTGGCAGTGTTGATTTTCAATTTTCAACAATATTGTCTAGAACGTATATAAAAATTAACACTTAGACTTTGAGAACTAAGAGTAATGTCTGAACGAACCTTTGACAGCTTGTATCTATAAATTAGCCGTCAGCACAAACTGGCAAATATGCGTATGATCAAAGTACCGACTGACACTACTCCATTCCACAAATTTTGTTTCTCAGAAAATAAGTAACGTCTCGCAGGTCTGGGATCTTGGACTACTAGAAAATAGTGAAGAGTGATCAAAAGTTATTGTCCGTGCCGCCTTGTTCTAATTTTTTCTTAGCCTCCTGCTTGAGATAGTGAGCTAGTGACAAATGACAGTTCCACTAAAAACACTTTTCTAACCTAAAAATTTGGTAGAACAATAATAAATTTTCAATAATCATTCAAACATACAGCTATTAACTTTCTTTCTTGTTTCTTGAATCAGAATATGGATGAATCCGTCACAAGATATGCAAAATATACTTCACTGTGTTCTTGAAATGTCGGTAAAGTGGTTATCAGGATAAATCAATCCATACTAATTTCATTCCATGAAGATAGTTTTGATCATGATACGAACATTTGCTGTCACGTGACAGACAATCTTTATTGATCACTCTGTATATATATATATATAAATATATATATATATATATATATATATATATATATATATATATATATATATATAAGAATCTTTGATTTTGATAATCTTTGATTTTCTACATTTGTTTTCGCCCAGTATAGCAGAATAAGTATATATACATGGGAGGGAATTCATGTTTGAAAAATTCTAGAGAAATTCCATTCCCTTATACATTTTGTATGATACGGGTTTTTTGATATCTCAAGAACGCATTTTTAGAGCAAAACGAGTTTGGTCAACGATAAGACGCCGTGCAAACGATATGAGCTTGGTTACCGGTAAGCTGCAGTACAAGCAGAACGAGCAGAGCGAGCTTGATCAAAGGTAAGTCGCCGTTTAAGCAAAACAAGCTTGGTTAACGATAGGCCTCTTTGCGAGCAGAAAGAGCTTGAATAAATGTGAGCTGCCGTGCGAGCGAAGCGAGCTCAGTGAACGCTAGGCCGCTGTGCAAGCAAAGCGAGCTCAGTTAATGATAAGTTTCCGTGCGAGCAAAGCAAGCTAGGTCAACGATAGGCCGCCGTGCGAAGTATCAAAACATCAAAATAATTCACGAAAAAGAAATTCCTGGAGAAACTCCATTCTCTCATACATTTTGCATGAAACAAATTTTATCAAGATATCTCGAGAATTTATTTATTATATTCGGCCTATAAGACTTGCCGCACGGTGGAACCAACTGAAGCAGTCCATACGACTTGAAAATAAATTTGGGAGTTTAAGGCTCAGCTGCTTTTTCTCGTCGCGCGAGTGGAACGAACTTGGCCAATGTTAGGTCGCCATGCGAGCATAGCGAGCTTAGTCAACGTTCAGATGCCGTGCAAGCAATGCGAGCTCAATTAATAGAAAGCTGCCGTGCAAGCAAAACGAGCTTGATAAACGATAAACTGCTGGGCGAGTGAAGCGTGTTCGATCACTGTTAAGACGCCGTGCGGGCGATGCAAGCTTGATTAATGGCAAGCAGTCGTGCGAGCGAAGCAAGCTTGGTCAATAGTAACCTGCCATATTAGCAAAACGAGCTTGGTAAACTTGAATTAATCTTAATATATGCATATTTATTTCATTGTTACATTTTGTTTAGGATCATATTTAAATTGACAAGTTATGTGCAATATAATTACTCGAACGAATATGTCATATTCAATGAATTACTATAAAAGGAGGTGATATAGACCCAAAAAGCATCCAGTTGAAATGAAAAATCACGACATAGTACGGAAATATCATATCTTGATCGTTTTTCAACAAAAAAAATCTTCTCACAGTTTGACATGTTCTAATTATTTTCAGGTTATAAGGTCCTTATATAAAAGGTGAGATCAAATATGAATTTGTTCATAATTTCAAGCTTTTTTCATCTATGAATCTACTTGAAAGAATTACTTCCACATCACCTCCTGAAGATCTGTGGGTGGTTCAGTCATGTGTCAAACCAAAAACAGTAGATATTGTGGTAAAGTCGTCGGATTGTGGATAACAAAGAGGATAAATAATTAGGTCATCTCCTTTATTGCAAACGTTTCGATATTTATTATATCTTCATCAGTGCCTGAGAGATAGGAAGCAAAAGCTGTCAAAGACAACATGTTCCTTCTACAGTGCAGTAACAACAGTTGTTTCTGCACTGTAGAAGAAACATGTTGTCTTTGACAGCTTTTTTGTTTTGCTTTCTATCTCTCAGGCACTGATGAAGATATAATAAATATCGAAACGTTTGCAACAAAGAAGATAACCTACTTATTTATCCTCTTTGTTATCCACAATCCGACGACTTTACCACAACATAACTTTTACTGGATACGATCAACTACAATTCAAAAACAGTAGAGTCAGATTGGCCTAGAACCAGGAGTTGACTATTTCCCTATTTAGACCTTCATTTTTATCTTCTGAAGACCCGTGGACATTGAATTATATGCTAAACTACAGGTAGAGCTCTACGATCCTAGGAGTTAATATTTTATCTAGTCATCATTTGTATCTTTGTTGTCTTGACAATTTTTGTTTATTTACGTATTATATTCTCACACTTGAGAAAAGCTTCACTTTGCTGTTGAAACGTTGTGTTCCTAATCATTTTCATACACAGATCTTCATCAAATGAAACATATTTACTATTTACTTTGTTATGATAATTTTGTAATATGGATAGTTCTAATGCAGATATTATGAAAAATACAGTGTGTGGCAGAGGACAAAACACGATTTACCCTCAGCTGAAATCGTCCTGTCTCGTCCCTAGCCACACAATATATTAATAATATAAATTATTATAGTCTCTAAGTATCATTTCTAGGGTAATCAATACATTTCAGTTCCTATGAACAGTGAATAAATAAAACTCACAAAACCCTGGCATGAAACGAGTACAAGCTGTGTATGAATACCGTCGTTTTACAATTAGTAACGTCGCATATAGGCAAATCTGAAATAATAATAACTGTCTACCAAAAATTCCCTTATTATATACTCGAGCAGAAACTCAGTGAATATTTTCTGCTTATCAGTCCTGCCCTGATATTAGAAACATACCAATAGCCATAGGTGTGCATGGTGTACGCAGAAGCAAGGTTTCGGACGATGATGGTGTCCTATACTGAATTTGTGGAGAAAAAGTCTAGGAATCTCTCGAAATGATCTTGGTTACTAGAAGACCTATGAGATTATTTAAGTGATTTCATTTTCAGATCAATATTATCATCAGATCATTCTCATAAGGCAGTCTAATGATCATCCATCAAAATTGTGTGTTGACTGATATGATATCATAGTTGTATGATTATAGTCTGATCAAACACTCGTGTTCCACTCAATGACAGCCCAATTTATCACTACAAAAAGAAATATCTTAACGATAAATTCTATTTTTTACCTATGTTTTACAGTATAAATGTATTAGTTTTTGATGTGACAAATACATAGTCTAGGATTTTTCTGAAGGATCACAGGGTTATGGATGAAACAACTTCAGGATGACGATTATGTGAAGAATGAAAGGCATAATGTTCAATTGCTGTCAAGTATATATTTAGTGGTGGATTAACTAACAGGCTGAGTAGGATTGGAGCTAAGGCGGCAGATTGAGGGGCAACTGGAAACCGATTTTTTTTTTTATCAGCCGTCCTACAGAAATAAGAATAAATTATGTAAGACGCTTTTTTGATGTCTTGTAGAAAAATCTACAATACGTCCTCCCGATTACTCTTTCTCCCTTCTCTTCAAATATTCATTCAATGATACTGTATACTGCTATATTCTATGAGAAAACACCAAGTTTGTGGCTTCTAACAAGTAATCGGCCTCTGTCCACATTTTGTATGAGTAAAAAGATACTGAAATTGCGGAGAACATATTTCACACTCTTCTCACTACCCTCTCATACACTGGGATCAACCTTTATTGAAAAGAGTTGAACGCTTCAGCTCTTATGGAGTTAAATAACAGGATCAATAACTACTATATTGATCATTCTACCAACAAAAAATTGCGAAAAAAGTTATTGTAAGAAACTTGCATAACTTAATTCATTATTTTGTAACTGTTTGTAAGCCCAATAAAGATTATTTGATTACATTTACCGTATATATAATTATGTAAGTAGCATATATATCTCCACCTTATGAGTCGGTCATGATTGAGTTTTGATTAGTTTAGAAATATACTCAAAAATTATTTTTTGTGCAATTTCCACCAAACTATTGGATTCAATCTATGAATTGACAATTATAGAGGTACGGGCGGCAAAAGTTTAACAGCCTTTACTTAGGAAATGTGTAAGTCCGCCACTGGAGATACTCCTCTTCAAGTTTTGTTGATAATTTCAAAACTCAGTAGTACATCAAAGTGTGCTTTGATGATTAAAGAGTTTCTTAAGTTCATTCCAGTTAGGAATGGTCCAAAGACTCTGATGGAACTGTCATTTAGATCTTCTAATCGGCCGAAATGCGAGATCTTTCCATTCATAATGAATGCAGGATACTGAACAAGCTTGCTGGCAATGAATTCAAGGAATAGAAGCCATAAGTACATGAACATATCCCTTGGATAGATACGAATTCAAATCTTTGCGATGCAGAAATCTAATCATCATAATTGATGGAAGACTGACAAACAGTTGCTTTTAATACTAAATTTTATGATTCCACAGCTGATCGTTCTGGATTTTGGCGAAAAATTCAAAAAAATGTTCTCAAACTGCACTGCTGATTCATTCGATTGCAATCATAATGTGAGGTATACAGCTAGATGTAATAAAAAAGACTGATACAAAATTTCAATATTCTACACATCCACGATATTATTATTATTATTGTCTGATTTTTAACTCTTCATGTTTTTATTTTTATGCAAGGAATTTTTCATCCATTTGTCCATCACTCATCCGATGAATATATTGTTGTAAATAATTTAATGTCTGTGTACATATTTTTTTTTGCATGAACCAAAGGCTCAAGAAATCAAAACCCAAATATATCAACTGTACTGAATTCATCCAATTAATCTTTTTCTTTCATACTCTGAATGCAGAGCTATTAATAATACGATTATAGCACTTCCAGAAAGTTCCATCACTTCTGTAGGTAATACTAAATAGAATGACATTTCTGTTGAAGCTGTAGTTGTTTTATTGATTGATATTTCCAACTCCATGTATGTGAACTATTTATGTTGGTGTATAATTATTTGCATAATTTGCATGCATCAAATTTCACCTGAAGAATGTCAGATAGATTATTAGAAAATTAATAAGAAGTATGCTTGTATTCCATGCCATTCCAATATAAAGGAGAAAAGGAGATTAAATCTATGAAAAATCTGACATGGACATTACGTGACCTATTTAAATCATTGCATATATTAATATGTATGAACATTTATTCAAATCGTGGAAAGATGTGCTTCTTTGTTATGAATCGTGAACTTCTTTGGAATTAATTTACAACTCATCCATATCTTCAAACTAGGCCAGTTAATTTAGCAAAAAAAGACCACCGCCACGAAAAAATTATCAGTGATGAATTTTTTCCACTAAAGCGTTCTTTTTGATGTCTTGAATCAGGATCTAAAAGTTGAAGGCAAAAAAATGGGAGCCTCATGACCTTTTCGAAGGTCAAAGGTACGAAAAATCGGTTTTTTGTCTATATTTTGCTTCTTAACTATCGTAGGGCTTTCAAACACACAGGTTTATTTGAAGATCCTTGTTTTCTCAATAATAAAGGTTCCTTGATTTATCTGTGTATCTGCAATAGTTCTTGAGATACAGCGTGTACAAAACATAGCGCAATGCTTAGAATGGACCATCCGACTGAAATACCATGGATATTACATGATATTCCAAATAATTCTGAAACCTGTCTAGTTGCTGTATATTTTTACTCAGTTCTGAAAGCAGTTGCTTCAATTCTTGTGACTTCTACTTATCAACTGTGCATCTCAGACACTGTGAAAATTACAGTAGAAGATGGTTGTTCCATACGTGATAAACCACTATCGTCTGGTAAAGTTGTTACCGTAGTGAACGGCATGAGAAGATTGAAAGAGGCAAGCATGGAGAGAGGTGACGCATTGGATTGATCGAAAATGTTTTATCTATAGCTGTGCACAAAGAATGCCGCGCATCATACATTCATAAATCAAATATTCAGGCTTTTAAGAGGCGTGAATCAGTGGATGCAGCTGGTCCATCATCGCCACGCAAACGAAGATTTAGCGGTTTCGATTTTGTATCACTGTGTATGTTTTGTGGTGGAGAAGCCAATGAACAAGCCGAGGCGAGAGAACGATCAGATAGGAAGCACATAATTCGACACGTATCCAGCATTTTATTCAAAGATACGATCATGTGATCATGGAAAAAGCACACGAACGTGGCGATAAGTTGGGAAGAACAGTCAAACATCGCAGTCATTTTGAGTTTAATCTTATTGCTGCAGGCACTAAATATCATGACAAATGCTCTCTTGCTTTCATCAAAAAACCTTCAGCAGGAACTGTTGGACGACCACTAGATGAAAATGTTCTTATGGCGATGGAGGGAATATTCAATTGCATAGAAAATCATGACGATCCCTAATGCACTTTGGCTGAGTTGAAAAAAGTGCTGGAATATCCGCCAGATGAGAAAACAATAAAAGCCAGATTGAAAGAACATTATGGCAAGAATAAAATTATAACTTCCAACTAAATAATACGACTATCATTTGTTTCCGTGACACCCAAATAGAGATTTTAACGGAAACATGGTATGAAAATAAGAAAGGCAATTCGCCTGAAGAGCACGAGTCGTGGAAGCTGCAGCGGCAATTATTTGAGAGGATATTTGCATCACCATTTTGGACCAAAACTATCATCCTCCACTAGGTATAATGTTCGAAGATGTCAACTGAAATATACCACGTAGCTAATTATTGTTTGTCGAACAATTGATTAAAAAAAACAAAAGAGGGAATGGAGGGTGGTGTGAGAAGAATGCATGTCTGTAATTCAGTAAACTTTGTACACGCCGTATCTTGAGAGCGGTTGCAAGTACACAGATAAATCATAGAACCTTTATTATAGAGAAAACGATGATCTTAAAATTAACCTACGTTTTTGAAAGCCCTACGATAATTATGAAGCAAGATACAGGCGTGAAACCGATTTTTTGCACCTTTGACTTTTGAAAAGGTCATGAGGCTCCTATTTTTTCGCTTTCAACTTTTGGGCTCTTATTCTGGGCACCAAACAGAAGCCTTTGGTGAGAAAAAATTATCACTACCAATTTGCTGTGGTCAAAAGTCTAAATTGACTGGCCTAAACTGTTTTATGTAATATTCACACAGAATAAGAATTCATGAAAAACGGAAGAATCTGTTATGAACAACATGCACTGAATATGAAATCTAATTTCAATAGATTCCGATTCATGCAAAGAATTTGAAAAACTGTTCTGTTAACTCTACTTTGGATTCAGCCAATCGCAACTAGATGTTATAGATATTTTCGATACAAAATTTGGATATTCTTTAACTTATTGTTCCGAATTTATGCCGAGAATTCAAAAAGACTATTATATGAAGTTCACTTCCGGATGCGCTTGGTACTAAAATAAAAAATAATAATTAAAATACTACAGCAATGTTAAATACTAAATTTCAGTATTTCATGGCTAACCATTCTGGATTTATACGAAAAATTCAGAAGAAGTTTCAACTAGAGTGCACTTCAGGGGCAGACGATTGCAACTAAAATAAGAGATGCACAACTGGATCCTAGACCAGGCTTAGATACAAAATTTCAACATTATATTTTCGATGGATTTTGAGATGTGCAAGTTATGCACAACCATTCGTATCAACATCAAGCCGAAAATAGTCAAAATGGATTTAGGAATACTCAAAACTGATACTTCCATCAAAATCTCGAAGCGTGAATTTTGTCGGTCTCACAATAGATACTCACATTTACTTTGTACAAGTGATAGCATATCATATCTGAGGTGGAAAGTGTTTCATTACAGCCGAGAGCTTATTATATGACCGTGAGGAGAAGCCTCGAGGATCTGATGTAGCTCAAGGCTGAGATGAAATTCTCACCGAAGTATGTATACTATTTTATTCACAATCATTTCTAATTATACAAGAAATATTTGATGCAATCTCATTCTTTTTCTGACAAAATAAATTGGTGTAGTAGCCTATGAAAACAAGAATGTTTTGAAAAATTCATTCAATTTGACATTTTGCTGGATTTATGAATAAAGTTATTTATACGTGTATCTATTGAAATTGTTGATAGTGCAAATATTAATATGTGCGGGATAAGTTATAACAGTGAAATGGAGCTATACACTCGACCAAAATCCAACGAAAGTGCTACGGGTGTAAGTTAATAGCTATTTTGTCCATAATTCACAAATTTATGAGTTTATAAGATATGAATTTACACAGAATTGCAACAGTAATCCGCTTCTTTTCAATATTAATTGTTTCATTTGAATCATCAGATAGTATGATTGATATTTTCGACGGCACGAATTATTTCACTCCAACAAAGATTTTTGACTGATGCTAGGCAACCCTGCATGAACATTTCCCACCCGAGAGATGGAAGTATCGCTTCCGACCCATGAAATAGTCATTACAGTTAGAAAATACTCACTTTCCAACCTCCAAAAGGTCAGGAATTGCCATATTACTATAATAATTGTGGATGAAAACTGTTTCTCAATACCGAGAGCCAGCACAAGAGGAAAAATCTAGACCCATGAGAAAAATTTTGTGTGTTAGAAATCATACTTCAATCAATGATCATATTTTTGAAAAAAATTTGTTGTACATTGCATTTGTTGACAAAAACATTTTCTTGAGCCACTGTGTTTAGAAACTCCAAAATGGTTATTTTAGTTATAGGAAGATGAATGATGATTTTTTTGAATGCTTGGGATGACATGTATATATATGAAACATTTCTTTTTTCTCTTATTATCTGTAAAATAAAGTACAAACAGATTCAGAGGAAATGAGTCCCCTAAGAACTGTATATTTGAAAAAATATATCGAAGTGTTCTCAGTAGATCTTAAACAAGCAGAATCCAAAAATTATACTATCAAGTTTGCAGAACTGTGTACATATCAAATATCTCGGTAGTCATTGTTGATATGTGAAGTAGTCTCATCAATCCAAAGAAAGTGTGAAAATTAACTAATCGTTTCTAATTTTCTTCTGTACATACTTTATGAATTATGACTAGTGATATCTATTTTTAGACTTCATGTATTTGTTGCTATAATGGCAATGACTGCTGAGAGAGATTCAATGAGAGTTAGAGAAACAAAGTATGTGATCTGGACCAGAGATTCTCAAAATTTATGGTTCAAACAAGAATGAAATTTGTACTCTTGTACTTGTATTCACAGTAGCCTAACAATATGTTATACGACCTGACTTCTTTCTTTTCTATCAATTTTAGTACAACGGTCAATAGCTGGGCGCTATCTTGAACACAATCAACTATTATAGATTACTTACGTTCAGTAACGTGAAATAGGAAGTATTGTCTTCAATTTTAAGATGAAGATAAGTAATAACAAGCTCTTAAAATTTTATTCGTCCAAGCTCTGAGTGCAGAAGTTTGAATTCACTCTTTTATCCTTTTGATTTTACTGCTCTCTTCTATAAAATATTCTGGCCGCGACCATAAATTATTAGTAGAGTATCATGGGTTCAAACATCGGAACCCGGATCCACTAAACGGATTTTCATGAAATCTTTCGGAATGTGTTTTAAGCACTAAATACGAGAATGTTTACTCATAATTTTCCTTCGATCTCAATTTTCAAATTATTAGGATCAATAATGATAAATTTATACGAATTTTCTTTTGAAAACTTGAGTTTTTTTGCAATTAAATTAAGGTTTTACGCGTAGTACTAACTAGTATGAACTTGTCCTTGGGGCCTTATGGAAATTCAGATAAAAATGTTTTTTTTTTGCTGTATCGACTGAAATCTGGAAATGTCAAGCTAAATTGAAATCATCGATTATTTCCAAGCAAATGATAAATTCATAATTAAGCCAGTAACCCTACATGAACAAAACTGTGAAAGAATATTGCGGCAATACAAGGCCACGAAATAAAAATCAAGTTTTAAAATATATTCGTTCTTAAGTTATCGATTTGAAATCTACAAATACTAGTTGGAATCATAAGTTGTACTGCTCTCTTCGAAACAAAAAAGTTTCTTATCACAAAATCAGTGGTCCTATATTTATTGAACTTTTAGTGAATATCAAGGAAGATTAGAAGTAACTGTGAAATAATATTCAGTTGACAGTAAATTTCCTTTCATAAATTATAAGAATAGAATCTTGAAATACCAATATATTTATCAGTCACATTGGCTCCTTCAAAACAAATAATCAATCTCTCAGGAAACCATGGTCCTAGATCGATGAAAATCTGATCTTATATTAAAGAAGCATACAAGTGATAAAATTATTCTAAAGGTATAATTTTGTTCAAAAGTTATTGGCATGGAGTCAGTAACTACCAATAGTCTTATGAGTTCCATACTTCTAAGGCAATCAGTCAATTTGTTTCTCAACCATTAGTTCCAAGTCAATAAAACTTTGTATGAATATCAAGAAAGCATTGAAGTTATTGCCAAACTGAATTATTTCGACAAATTGTTTCTGTTCAAGAGCTATCGACATTGAGTTTGTATTTGCCGATAGTTTGACCTTCAACGCAATCAGTCAATTTTTTTCTCAGCTAATTGTCCTAAACCAAAAAGACTGTATACGATTGTCAAGGAAAGATAGCAGAGATTATAAAATGGAATCTAGTCCTTAATAACTCTTTCTTTCTTGTTGTATTGATTGAAATCTGAGAATACCGAAATAAATTGAAACTCATCAGTAACTTCCAAATAGATAATAAATTCATTATTGAAACAGTGGCTCTACAGAAACAAGACTTTGCATTGATATTATAGAAGAATAAGTGCGATCATGAAATAAAAATGAAGTATCAATACATTTATGTTCATTAGTTATCAATTTGGAATCCGAAAATTTCAGCTAGAAATATGTCGCACTGCCTCCTTCGAAACGAAACAAAATTTTATCACGAAACCACTGGCCCTATAATAATGAAACTTTGTATAAATTTCAAGAAAGAATAGCAATAAGTGTGAAATGATATTCAGTTGTCAATAAAATTTTGTTACTGAATCATGGACACAGAATCTGGAAATATCAGTAGATTTATGAGTCGCATTGGCTCCTTTGGAGCAAATATTCAGTTCTTCCCTCAACCAGTGATCCTGCATAAATAATACTTTTTGAGAATATCAAGGAAGCATAGGAATTATTGTAAAATCGAATTTATCTGGCAAACTGATTTTGTTCAAGAGTTATTGATATGGGATCAGTTACTGCCAAGAGATAATAAGTTGAGCAACATGCTTCATTAAAATTTTTTTTTATTGTAAATTTATCAATTTTAGTCCAAAAATTATAGACGAATGATGAAGTTATTATATAAATATCATGTCATTGTATCAAATATTGAATTGAAATCTTCTTCACATGATTTTTTCACTTCATATTTTCTAATTTTACAATTATGAATTGTTATCAGATGAAATTGATGATGCTGACTGGATGAGTGAATTTAAGTAAGTAAAAATTTTTGGGAATCCAGTCAATTTTTTGTTTTAATTTCTTCTCTACTTTACAGTTTCGGCTGTACCTCAGCCATCTTCATGAGCGAAAAGAACTATATTGTGAAAAATTAACAATGTACATTGATGTATGATATCGAGCTTGATAAAAAGCGAATTTTTTTTTTCCATTTGTCAAATGCCACAACCGACATCTTAGTCAACGTCGCTTTTGAAGATGGCTGAGGTACAGCCAAAACTGTAAAGTAGAGAAGAAATTTAAACAAAAAATTGACTGAATTCCCAAAAATTTTTTCTTACTCAAATGAATTGTTATAATCAAGATCAGAGAATTTTAAGGGATGAACTTTTTCACTTGAGCTTTTGACACTGCAATCGGAAAGATTTTATGGAAATTCATTCTGTGGAACCGGATTCTGAGGTTTTTACATTTCTAGGTCTAACGTTACTTCACTATATATTAATTTGAAGCCTTTTTTTCATGAAATCGGTCGCATCGTCGAGAGCTCATAATCCAGATAGAATTAGAATCAAATATTATCTATCTGTAGACAAAATTTTATAGAGATAGCATTCGAATGATTTTTTGCTTGCAGGAAAACGATAGTAAATCCTTGAAATTTACTATAAAAGGGATAATTCTTCTTATTTGATTAATGAAACATACAAAACCATATTTTTTCAAAATTAGACTGCTGAGTTGCCATAATTCTCATGAATTTTTTGTTAGAAAACAGAGAGAAAATCTTAAACATGTTCTGTGTCTGAAGTCAATGGATTTTGGTAAAAGTCAAGAGCGCACCGCCAAATTGGAGTTGAATTACATTTTTATCATTCTTAGATCTCATTGATAGCATACATGAGACTTGTGACATGAAGTAGAGCTATTTTCTAATGAGAAATACAGTATCAAATTGATGAATCTGAGAAAATTACATTTCCGTATGCTCTCATCCCGAAATTCATAGAATCATATTTAATTTTAGTTTCAAGAGTTGCCTAACTCCTGCAACAGATTGATCCAAAACTTTCTTCATGTTGCTGTTCACAGACTGTTAATATTCAATTAAATTCTTGATGTACAGACAGTAGATTGAAACAACTCATATTATACCTATTATAGAATAGAATTGTTTAAGAGTATTTTCCGTATTTCAAATATGTGATGTTTGCTTGGACTTAGAGGTGGAGTGAATAACGCTATATCTCATTTGAAATATTGAAGTTCTGGTTCAATCGGACTAAATATCTATTCGCAATATTTTGATCTAACGGAGTATGGTTCATATACCAAATCGCTTACGACATCAAACAAATCCCGTTATCAAGCAAATATTAGCTTGCTCTGTGACAGCTTTTCCGACAGAATCATTTCTTAGAGAGACTCGAGCCTTCGTATTGATCGAATATTTAAGTTTGATATCAATATCAACATACAAAGGCTGTAGAGCTGTAATCTCAGATTTTGAGATGGGAATTATAAACAATTGTTAGTTAATCCGATCTGATACATTTGGATTCACATGTCTAATGGCCAGTCGCACCGCCATCACTTAACTTTAAGGGAAGAATAATATCTATGGTTACCATTGTATAGACAATTGTTCCCATGGTAATTATTCCGTACTTAAAGTTAAGTGATAGCGGTGCAACTGGGCATAAATGTTTGTTCTGTCATCTCTGAAATTATAATTTTAAAAACAGATTCAGTGTTTATAGTGGAAGATTGAGTAATAAGTGTAGGTATCACGAATGAAAAAGTCATCACTCCTCGGCTACCTTGTATATTAGTCAAGTTAAATAATAATAGCTTATGGAATATTATATCATATGAATTTCATTCTTCCAAATAACAAATGAAGACTGAATTTAATTGGGATGTCACTCTTTGATCAAGATTATATTCAAAATCTGAACTGTCAGGGTTCTCCTACAAATAGAGTTTCACAATAATTTGCATATTTGCAATCTTTACCTGCTTCATTCAACAATATTTCGTTCCATCTCTAATAGTTGTAACAAGTTGTTATTGAGTTAGCATGATGTTGTCATTTCATACATGCTATCATCATATAAACTACCGAATATCAAAATAACTCCTAGAGAGGATCATTTTCCTCCCAATTCCTATTCAAAAACATAGTTTTCAATTCTTCTATATTTATATTACTTGAGGAAATAAGAGCAATGAATGTTTTCTTGCGATCATTGACTCGCCCAGAGAATAAAAGTTTAAGCATCACTGGTGTATAAGTACCGCAGGTGAGTGAAAGCGACACCGAATGCCAATGGCATCCATACGTATGCCTACAAACATATAAATATAACAGTGTGTCATCTGCTAAGTGCTACTGCTTACGAAGTATCGCTGACTGGTTTCCGCTTCCCAAATTATATTCTCAACAATTAGTTTCACTGACACTGACACTCCGTTATTTCCTTTTCCTTGTTCAGCCAATATTTTCACCTGATTGAACTGCCTCTTTGATGTTCAGGCAAGAACCAAATTGTCTACATTAATCAATATTGTCATCACATATCGATCAGAGTGTAGATAAGAGAATAGTTATACTATATCCGTGAAATAATAAAATATTCATTGTAAGAAAGTAGGCAAAAATATTTTAGAACTTATATTTCAATAGAGAAATGTAAAGAACTCAACCCGAAAAACGGTCCTCAATTTTTGAATTACCCAACCTCCATACGATATAATAAAGAAAGGATTGACATAATGATTTTTTGACAGTCTGCCATTTTGATTCATCTTCACGTTCTAGACCCTTCCAAACTTAGAGAAGATAATTTGGAGAAAAGTAGATCGGTCTGTCTGTCTGAAAGCACGATAGCTTGAGAACGCGTTCGAATTACTGATTGGAAATCTGTCTTAGTTTCTCACAAGAAAGCTAGGTTGAGTTCTTGAATGAGCTTTTTTTAACTAGTAGTATCAAAACTTTATCGATGGAGCTTCCTAGGTTTGCGTATATTTCATAAACGGTATGATATATCATGAAATTTTGCGCAAATGAAATTGATCCCAGAATAATTTGGCACACTTTGAAACACTTTTCAAAATTATCAGCGGTCTATCTGTTGTTGTTATTACTGAAATTTTATTGATAGTAAATTCGTAATATTTCTCTGGAACAAAGAAATAATAGGAGTCATGATGTGGCATTGAAGTAATCATGAATCATATTTCGACATCACATGCAAAAATTTCTGAATTGGTCCTTCGAAATAGGCAATTTGAAACTATTGTGCTTGGTATCAAATTGAGCCTCGTAAATAATAAATTCAATAGGAGTGTCGAAAAGGATATTCAAACGATAATAATGATATTATTAATAATGTTTATTTATTTAGCTTCAAGCTAATTAATACAACACGCAATCATATGGATACAATCAAATGAATTGTGTTGATGAATACGAATTAAAAAATCACAAAGTTTTTCTTCAACTGTTTTTGAAGGGAATAATGGACACAGAATATTTGATTTCTACTGGAAAACCATTGAAACTCCTAAAACCTTCAAAGAATATAGACAGTGATGTTTTAACTCTATGTGTTTTGGGTTTTTGCGGATGATTCATTTGACCGGTACAATAACTATGTTTTTCGTGAACATTTCTCACATCTTCGCCTTAATAATCATTTTATAAATGGATATTCGAACCTTAAATTCTATAAATTTCCTTATATTTAGCCAATTTGAAGTTTTCAACATAGTATCAATATTTGTACGCATTCCACATTTTAATATTATACACGCGTTGCCCTATTTTGTGATTTTGTGAATTGTTTCTCTCCAAGTTATCTGGAATAGATAACTTTTTGAATCATTATTCGTTTTCTTTACATTCTTACCAGTATAGGTCAAGTTTGGGATCATCTGAAGCAACTGGACATAAGACTTATAGTCGACGATCCGGTGATACTGTCGAGTATGTAATCGTCACTATGGACCGTATCCACATGAAACAAAAGCTTGAAGTTGCCTGTAAACCAAATGGATGGGTTGCCTCGATTTCTATTGCCGGAAGGGTATTTGATGAGTAAATGTTCTTTTGAACTTTTGATATATCATCAATGAATAAGCGCTACAAAAAATAAGTACATTGTCGTGTAGAAGATAACCATCATTTGCAATATTGGCATAGGATTAACACACATGTTGCCGAAACCTCCTGGTAGCCGGGCATAAATAACCCCTATTTTTTCGTTATCAGCATGTTATCGTTCCTTGAGGTGGAAACTTGAAGATATCTTTATAAATACGTCACCTGACAAGATACATACAGTTGCTTCAATTCTGATTGTCGGAAATGGTGGCAGCCGTCGTCAAAAAACAAGCGCGCGTGACACTTTTTATAATTCGCATACGAGTCATTTTCAGCACGATTCGAACTATTTACAACAATTCTTTCCATCTGGAAATATTGAATGTGAATGTAGTTACCGGTAGCAACAAGTCAATGAGTTACACCATTCCAAATGAATGGATTTCGGGAGGTGAATTCAAATTCAAATAAATTTCTTGTCTAGTTCTGTAAATTTCTGTTCCGTAAAACAATTATTACTCAGATAGTACTGAAATATCCTATTACTCCGCTTTTCAGGGTGCTCGACGTGATCCGGAAAAATTAGAAGTAACAATAAATACTAATAGTAGTAGTAGTAGTAGTTGTTGTAGTAGTAGTAGTTATAGTAGTATGAATTTAACCTATTTCTGTGAATTCAATATAATTCAGATATTTTTCACTCTCGGCTTCCAATTTCAAGCAAAATTAAGGGATAGACTGAATTATCGACTATTTGTATGAAAAAATTAACATTCAACAAACAAAATATGGAATGGAGTAATAGTATACTTCAGTACCATCTGAGTAATAATTGTTCTACGAAACAGAAAGTTTCTGTAAATACCATTTGAGTTTAAATTCACCTTCCGAAATTCATTCATTTGGAATGGTGTAACTAACGACTTGTTGCTACTGGTAACTATATTTACATTTGATATTTCCGGATGAAAATAATTGTCGTAAATAGCTCGAATAGTGCTGAGAATGACTCGTGAGCGCATTATGAAAAATGTCGCGCGCGCTTGTCTCTTGACGACGGTTGCCACCATTTCAAGCAATCAAAAGCCGTATGTATCTTGTCCGGTAACGTATTCAAGAAGATATCTTAAAATTCTTACCTTTGGGAACGATAACATGCTGATAACGAAGAAATAGAAGTTATTTATACCTGGCTATCAAGAGATTCTGGTAACATGTGGGGTGGCAGTCCTATGCCAGTCGTATATGATGGTTATCCCCTACACGACAATGTACTCTTTTTTTGTACCGCTTATTCATTGATGATATGTCAAAAATTTTGAAGAACAATAACTTATTAAACACTCTTCTGGCAATAAAAATCAAGGCAACCCATCCATTTGGTCAACAGGCAACTATGAACTTTTGTTTCATGTAGGTTCGGTCCATAGCAAAGATCACATACCCGACAGTATTACCGACTCTCTGTCTATTAGAGTCGGATATATTTAGCTCAAATACAAGCTAAAACCAAGGAAACTAATGACTTGAAATATTTTTTTTCAATTGTTAAATTATGATGCGTCGAATAACATATCTCGTTTATACCCGGCTACGTCGTCAGTAAGGCTGTCAAAAAAATGTCAAAAATTGTTTACTGTGCTCTACTAAAAAAACTATGCATCTGACGCTGTTCTAGAAACAGTGTACAATAAAAAGCAAAATCAGAGAAGATTCTTTGAGCCTTGATCAGTCCTGTAGATTTTGGGTGAATTGCAAATTTTTGTCATTTATTCAAAAATTCATAGCTCGCGTTCTACTCAATATTGAGATTTGAAATTTTTGTAACTGTGAGTTCTGTAGCTGCCAGCATATGCAACAAATTTTAGAATGAACGGCTGTAAACTTTTTGGAAAATGTAGGAAGAATCAAAAAAAGACCCTTCTAAAAAATAAAAAAGTTGTTAGTCAAGTGGCCCATTCTACAGATTGCATTTTCTTCCGTAAGAAATACTCTGCAACGTATTCAAATGGCGTTAGTTTTGAGCGGGTGTAAGTATAAAAGACAATCTATTGTAAAAATCGCATTCCACCAATAGAAGAAATCTTTTACATGATTTTTTTGAAGAGAAATGTTCCACTCATACCTACTCAACATACAATTGTAAGTAAAATAAGTGTGAATATAGCAAAAAATATTTCCCTCCAACAAAAAGTGATGTAAAAATAAAAACTAAATAGAAGTTCGGAATATGTTATGATGAATTACAGAACAGCAGTATTATTGCCACGCGTTTTTCACTTTTAGTAGTGACCGCTTAGTTTAGGATTAGAGAGAGGGAGAGAGGAACGGTCGTCAAGAACAATGGGAGGGGCCGCTTGGGCGGAGACGAGAGAGAGAAGAGAGCTGGAGAGCAGCAATCGAAGATGTTTGGTAAGAAAAGAGTCGGTGTCGTTCGAAAATATGTCGATCTCTGTCATTTCACTGCTTATGCGGAGGATCGTAACGTCGCAATAGAAGCTTCGCTTCAAAACCCGGATGTCTGCGCTCTGGCCGCTACGCTCGGGAGATTACGCCCAATTCGCGTGGACCGGTTTCGCACATTCTGACCGTTGGGAATGTTGTTAAAATAGTCAATTAACAATACCGATTCATTAGGCCTTTTCCATAATTATATATATAGTGGCTTGGACACCCCAGGTGGGGTTGCGCCGCTTTTACTGAAGCTCTCTAGATCCTTTATTTGAGGGAGATCAGTCCTCATCGCCTTGTTCTAAGTATTCTAACAAATTTCTCTCCATGTCTTCCTATTTTCTGTTTTCCCCTTCCATTTCTTTATTCCTGCTTTACTCAGATCTGCTTCTACTTCTTGTAGCCATTTCGACCTGAGTCGGCCTCTTCTTCTGTTCCCGCCTGGTTCCCATTGTAAAATTGCCCTTACGGTGTCTTCTTCCCTTTTTCTCCATATGTGTCCTAACCATTTCGTCCTCTGTTGTTTTATTTTCCTTACTATATCTTCTCCTTGCAGCTCTTGTTCTATTTCATGGTTCATTAATATTCTATATTTGTTTTCTGTCGTTTTTACTAATCCTGTAATACTTCTTACTATTTTTCTTTCTACTATTCGTAAATCTTCTTCATCTTTTTTGGTCATTGTCATTGTTTCTGCCGCGTACATCATTATTGGTCTGATTATTGTTCTATAAACTTTTAATTTTATTTTCTTTGTTAGGTTTTTATCCTTGAGTATTTTTTTATTTGCGTGAAAGGCTCTGTTCGCTGTTAATATCTTCTCTTGGATTTCTGTTTTCCTGTCTCCATTATTTGATAGCATAATGCCTAAGTATTTGAATTTATTAACCTCCTCAAACTGTAGGCTACCTATTTTTATATTTCTACTTCCTGATTTTTTTCCTATCCTCATTATTTTAGTTTTGTTCTCATTGATTTTTAGACCAATTTTGTTCCCTTCTGTTACTATTTCTTTGACCATTCCTTTCAATATTTTCCTATTTTTTGTTGCCAATACTATATCGTCTGCCGTCTGCGTATGCTATTATTTGTCCGCCTTCAGTTCTGAGTGTTCCTTTGTTCAAATTCCTCATCACATATTCTAACGCTATGTTGAACAGAGTTGCTGATAGTGTATCTCCTTGTCTTACTCCTTTGTTTATTTCGAACTCCTGAGTTTCTCCTTTTTGTGTTTTAATTGTGGTTGTTGTTCCACTTAATGTCATCAAGATCAATCGTCTTAGTTTAGCTGTTATCCCAAATTCTTCTAGGGCTTTCATAAGTTCTTCTCTTTTGATCGAGTCAATCGCTTGTTTGAAATCAATGAATAATAAGTCTATGTTCATTTTATATTCATGTGCTTTTTCTATTATGAGTTCGATCGCCAATACTTAATATTTCTCTCATATTTGTAATACTGAAACTAATCCATCAATTGAAATTCATTATATATAGCCGTAAGAAGAGAGTTGATGATGCGTAGATGTGCTAGCATAGAGCGTTGCCAAAGTGGAAGTGACGTATCAGTTAATTGCAGGTTTCATGTTGACAGCTGTCATTGTCAAAGAGACAGATGGCGGTTATATGAAATTAGAATTTCATTCTACAATGGCTATACGTTTTACTTTCAATTGTTTCAGTGGGATCACCAAACTTGGCATCATCTAGGTGAGTTGTAAAAAAACCAATCGGAAAAACTATTTATTTCGGACTCCTACTGATCTTATATTCCCGATAGATTCAAACTGATACTTGATCCGACATCATTGGAAAATCCTGTTGAAAAACAATTGACAATCGTCCAAAAACCTTTTTTGAAACTTTCACATGAATTTATTTTCTTAGGAGCTACAATTTGACACAAAATATAATGGAACGAAATTACTTATTTTGAACCAAATATTGACAAATGTTTATATGTAATATCCGAAAATGAGTGATAATAATTCTTATTTCGCATCACGATCTTTATCATTCCATTTCATAGCATCTGTTAGAAAAATATGAGGAGTCTCATGATAATTAAAATCTTGATGATAACAAGTGAGCCGCTGATAATTTTGAAGAATGGTTCAGGTTATTATTGCTCCAAATTATTCAAAGATCAATTAAAGTTTTCTCGAATATGATGATTACCGGAGTCGTATAGTTGGGCCAGCCTACCTGCTAGAAATTTTTTAATCCCAAGGGTCAACTAATCTCACAGTATAGTTGGGCCAAATGCAAGCATCTGATCATTAAGCAAGATTATAAAATAAAATACTGTATGACAGAAGTATTTCATAATTGTTTTGTACATTTGGTTCATATAAATACAGTCAAACACATACATTGATATATACATTTATATAGGTACAGTCATATATACTTTTATTTAGGTACAGCTACATATACATTTATATAGATATAGTCAAACACATACATATACATTTTTTCATAAATTTGGAGCATGCATGTGTGCCACACTTTTTATGCACTTTGAAATAGCTGGATTTACTCTGAATGTCGTGTGCAATAATTTTGCCGGTTTTTCATATAGGTTTTTCAACGCTCTCCTTTTGAAACTGTTCCTCAAGATTTGTCTGGGTAGGGATGTGTCTTCTCCGTGATTATGGTTTAACTTAAATTGTTGAAGTTCTGCAAAATTTTCAGCCGTCGTGTAAAGTTTTGCAGGACATTTCAATTTTTCATTAACACATCTCCAGTATACAGTTCCATTTTGCAAAGAATTTGCCACACAAAACTTGAAATTATTCACAATTAACAACTGATTGCCTTTTTCACTCAACATACGATACTCACACCTCCCATGTTTGAAATATGGGTAAAAACTAGATAAATTTATTCGAGATTTAAAATTTATTGAAGATATATCCTACACATCTCAATAGTACCAGCCACCACTACCGAGAATTGCCTTAATCCCTCGGTTGCATGATGTTGGCCCAACTACAAGGTAGGATTAGTACCTGAGGATTAATTTGGCCCAACTATAACGCGCCCGATGATTACTACTATTGTTGGTAAGATAAAGGTAGGAAACTGAAAAGTTCCATCCATAGAATGTTGGTAGCACTGATTGAAAGAAGCTTATTCAAGCATGCGTTCTCAATTTATCGTGCATTCAGACCGACAGACCAACAGATCGACAGACAGCCTGACTTTTTTTTGAAATTTTGTCTTAGTTCAATTGCTTCTAAATTGTGAAGATTCATCAAAATCGCAGACTGTCAGAAAATCAGATCGCAGTGCAATCTCTATTATATAACAATAAACATCAAGACTTATAGACCAGAAGATTGTAAGGTTTGGGATCCTTTAGTTTTATACCAGATGCCTTTTTGAGGGTTGGAAATTCTACGTTACAGAGGCATGCAAAATGTGGTCATGGAAAAACCCTTTTTTTTTCTTTTATATTATTAGAGCTCATACTATCATCGGAAGTGTGCATCAGTCAATAAGCTTATTATCATTCTTATCAAGGGGTGAATTTTCAACCCTCAAAAAGGCATCTAGTATAAAATCAAACAGGTTCAACCGTCATCATCTCCCAGTCTTTCAGAAGTATCACGTTTCCTTAATTCCATAAGATATAGAAATACTGATACATCTTTCGTGACAATATAAAAGATAAGTCAGGGGAATAGAGATCAACATCATATCTATATTACTAAAATATATTCCCATGAAAAGATCAGTTGCCACTGATGAGATATCCCAAAACATCAAACATCAATTTCAACTACTTATCTAAATATTATATATATATATATATATATATATATATATATATATATATATATATATAATGATTCAATTCTGAAAAACATATAATGATTATTTTGAATATTTTCGCTTGAATCTAAGCGTTATTTTTAACAGAGTAAGATAAAGAAAGGCACTCTTTATTATATCTCACTACCTAAAGGAATTGGAATACAGGCCATGATTTACTTTTGTCTTCTAAGAGAAAATTGTCACTCAATTTTCCACACTATAGATGAGATTTATAATCATGAAGATATTTCTAGGATTTAAACAACTTGACACTCATGAACTGTTCTATAAAACAGATGAAATGATTCATTATCAGAAAGAAAGTGCTAATTGTATGTAATTTGTGCTACTCTGATGAGACTACCTACTTCTAATGCATGATGAAATCTTTTCTCTAGAAAGATAAGTGGCTGATAGTATATCACGTTGCACAAAAGTGACTGTAGTCATTTCAATATAGTATATTATTTCATCAGCGTACGATTTGGGTTATGCTATATGATGATGTATTTTGGAAATCAATCTAATGTTATTTCTTCGGATGAGTTTTTGCCCATTGAATGATTCACATTGTGTCGACAAAATTGTCCATTCTCTCAAATCTATTGTCATCTGATCGATTATGTCTTTCAAGGAATTTAGGCTCATTTTGCTGTTTTATCATTTAGCATCCATAAAATTGTATGCTCCCCAAAATCTCATCCCAGTGTAGGCATCGAGCTAGAGTTCAGTCATGTAGAGAATATTTTAGTACGGATGCCAATGATCATTCCCATAAGTCATCGTTTTCAAAGGATTGGGCATGAATATAGTGGAACAACGGTCAGTTGGACTGAAGTTTATACGTTTTGATATTCTTGATAATCAAAAATCTCTGCAATGTACTTTCGTCATTATTCTAGATATCATATCTTACAGATCATCATCTTCGTCTGCCAGTGTTTTGAAGATGCAGGAATTAGAACACCGACTACAATTCTACGTAAGAAAAAACTATTGTAAGTGAAAAATATGGTCTTGCAGATTACGGGAGTGATCGTCTGTCAAGTTGAATAGATCATGAGCTGTATATTTCTATTCAATACTGTATATAGTTATTATTGATTATTATTGTAGCCTCATGCAAAATAAATGGTTGATGATTTCATATAAGAACAAAGTAATGTGTTTAAGAGCAATTTCATCATTCAAAACTATTTTATCTATCTCTGGCAATAGAATGTTCAGACGCAAAATTAAATTCGTGAGTATTTGAAGTTTTCACCAAGATTTTAAAAACCATATCATAAATATCAAAGAGCTCTCAATGAATATATGTCTTCAAATTGATTTTGCCTATTGTGTCGTTATGGATCGAGGCAACACATCACGGCTTTTCAGCTCTTTATTTGAATATATAGATTAGGACTATTCAATTATTCATAATAAGATAGAGTGATCAGATTTTTGAGTTTCTCCCAGTTGCGCCGTATTATATTGGAAATGATCAATTATCAATTGTGTGTCACGAAACTACTTTTGTTCTCAAGTACAAAAGGAGTTAGTTTCTATTCGCTCACTTTTTGTTTCAATTTTTGTATTCATATATAATATCCATATGAATAGTACCTGATTTTAGTTCAGGATATTTTTTCATATGTGAAAGGAGCTTATATCAAATTGTAATCTGTATTTTTTTGTTGTTGTTATATATTACTGGTGCGGGTAAATAAAACGGTATTATAACTGATTCGGATTATCATTGTTAATGACAAACACCAAATAACCTGTGGCATGTGTTGCCCGGCATTAGTTGCCATATGCGTGGCATGTGTTGCCCGGCATTAGTTGCCAAACGCGTGGCATGTGTTGCCCGGCATTAGTTGCCATACGCGTGGCATGTGTTGCCCGGCATTAGTTGCCAAACGCGTGGCATGTATTGCTTGGCATTAGTTGCCAAACGCGTGGCATGTGTTGCCCGGCATTAGTTGCCATACGCGTGGCATGTGTTGCCCGGCATTAGTTGCCATACGCGTGGCATGTGTTGCCTGGCATTTGTTGCCAAATGCAAGGCTTGTGATGTTTGGTCACTAAATATGAAGCAGTGAGTGTGGCCATAATTCCGCAATACGAGTGTATAGGATGACGTAATTGATGTATCGCCGTAAGAAACAAATTACCATTGCGAGTCGGTAACATGAAGTATTAGATAATCAGATTCCCCCACAATCTACTAGATACAAACTCAATTATTCAATTGTGCAGCGTTGCATAAGTTATTATGATTATTTAGGATTACAGGGTTGATATGCATGTTCGGGGCAGTTCTGTACAGTCAGTCAAAGTGAGAGGTTGTGCCGAGATTCTTTCTATTCTAATTGGTTTTTTGTTTTGAATATTGATATTGGATGTATGTGAGTGGGTGAGTGGTCATAGCTTTGTGTTACCTTACATATGTTAAAATATTTTTGTTAGAAGCGATAGAAAAAATCATACTGGCCTTTAGGGCTTGATGTACACTCAATTTATTTTCCATCCTACTACTGATAATATCTGATTCTCATCGAAATCTAATGTCACGAAACATAGTTTATTATTTATCGATATTCAAAGCTGCAACACATTCATCGAAACCCAATGAGTGGTGTTTCGTGACTCACAATTGATAACACAATCATTTCCAATATAATACGACGCAACTAGGAAGAACTTAGACATCTGATTACTCTATCTAATTATGAATAGTTGAATGGTAATAAGTAATATATTCAAATATAGATATGGAAAGCCGTGATGTGTTGCTTAGGCCCATAACGACACCATAGGAGAAATCATGTTCTCAAGTTATCACATTGAGCCCATAGAACGCATATTGTAAGGCATATTGTCACGAATATAAAATATTTGTAGTAATAAGGTCACATGATTATTTATTCGAATTCGCTGTAACTGTAGTCCCAGTAAGTATTGACAAGATCGATGTTCAATTGTTGGACATGATTGAGAGCCTATGGTCACTAGATGTTTTGTGGTTGCCAGGCAACAACTGTTAGACAATTAAATGCTGACCTATTGTCGGTTCAGGTATATGAGAGCGTAAGCTGGGGGAGGAATTGATTCAGCCAGTGATTCAGTACGAGTAACTGTGCGTTATATTGTGTTAATATGACTGTATAAAATCAATAGTTGTACTGCAGCCTGTGATTATAGATTATTCACATTAAAATTTGTGACAAATTATTGATATCCATGTTTTCAAGCAGAATACAACCAGTGGCGGTCTCTCGATACAAAGCTTAGTGACTCAATCATATATAATGTAATGTAATAGAGCGGAAGTAGAGCAAATTGCATCAAAATATTGGTTAATTTATTAATAAGTTTCTCATATAATGTCATCCCTCAGAAATGTGTTTTTTTCGAACATAAATTCTGACGATTATCTTCCGTAATATAATTGAAGCGCTAAAATCGATCTCAGTGCTTCGTCTATAGATAAATATCAATTATTTCATGTTTTTTGATAGATATTCATTGCGACAAGCTTTTTCTTGAAGTTTCATATTTTTCGAAAGTATAGTAATATGAGAAAAAGTCAGCATTTATAATATTCTCATTCGATCAACGTTGTCACCTAACTTATTCTTATTTTGCAAAGAGAAATTTTTGAAATAAAACACTTTTTGCAGTTCTATTATGTGAACATTCCATTGAATGTGCAAGCGCCACATGGATTTTATGAATAGCTTACTGTGTCAGACTTATATGAAAATCATTTTCGACGTATTACAATAAATGATGACCAGCTATTACATTGAGTATAGCTATTCTGGTTCAAAATCAGTATGAATGATGAAAGTTTCTCTCTATAAGATATGTATATAACATATAGTCCGGTCAAGTAGGCCTTAAAATAGGAGTACCCTTGCATAAATTCTCAAGAAGCTGAAAATTGACACGAACGTTGAACATACTATTATAATGATGTGTGCTAGAAATCTTATGTGGAGTCAAAGTTTGCAAAAATAGGTTTTTTAGAATTTCTCAGTGAAACGGTTAGCTCTATGATAAAAATAGTCAAGACAAAAATTGTTGATCTCCAAATTTTCTACCGAAATGGTCTCGACACTATTTTTCTTAGACTCACTGTTTGCATGGAAAAAAACATTCACAAGTTATATTCTCAATAATATGTATGACTACGCTGCCTGTTTTCATGATGGACGTTTAATATAAGTGGAACAATCAGTCTGCGTGACTAGTACTAGTACATCAATATTGTATCATGAATCTTGGAACATGAAATGAAAATAAAATAGAGGCTCTCATTCTTTGTGACCATGTGGCCTTGAGCAACATCTGTCTGCTATTCAATTGTCAACGTGGCAGTGTCCGTCTATTAATTACTTCAAATTACTTGCTCAGAGAAATTACTTTACGTATCTTTTGCAAAACATACTCGTGATAAAAAACGTGTTCAATTAGCTTGTCTCCCTCAAATCTCGGCTTCTGCTCATCAACATTACTATCGAGTATATTACCCGGTTTGAGTGTGACTTGGTAATCAACTAGATTCAAAAGAATGAGATTTAAAAAATAGTTAAAATACTGATACTAAAAAGTTAACAAATATTTTGAGCTATTGATGAATATTTTAGAATATTTTAACTATCATAACAATTATTAAATACTTTTAACTATTATTGATTATTGATGTGTGCATATTGACGTATATTGGGAATAATATCATCATCTAAGTGTTTTGAATTTGCCGCCTAATAGTGACACAAAATTTCAGTTTTACTGTCAAGGCCGCTGTTCAACCGGGGCCGCTTTCAGATGCCAGAATACGGTATAAACCCAATCACGTGTTATAGTAGGGATCAGTGATTGAAACTTATTCACACTCTACTACCACCTGCACCAGAAATACGTTTTCATACTATTCTTTGTAACTGCAAAAAATAGTTTGAATTGAGATGCGGCTGCAAAAAAGTAGGCTTACTTCATTCAATAATGTATACCAGTTGTCAAGGTCAGTCGTGTTCAAATACTGAAATACTGAATCTCAAACAGGAGAGAATCCTTATATCAACGACAGAACAACTGATGTATCGCTATTTGAATAATTCACCTCAACTCAGGGAAATGAAGATGAAGAAGAATAAGCTGAATAAGAAGACCTAATATCATATTGAACCTCAATAAGAAGGCCATGGAGCAGGCCTACCGGAAAACCACGTTGAAAAATACGCATCAGTGCACTGCCTTATAGGTGGCGTCGAGATGTGTGCATGTGCATATCATAATTATAAAGAATATAACTTCAGAATGGTTTTCTTTGAAAATGATGAATCCTGGAGAAAAAGTGTGAGAACTAATTTTTGCATGTTTTGATCTCGTATGAAATTTTTTGCACACATGGGATCGATGACGACCTGCCACAACTTCATTTTCATGATATCCCTGACGTGCATGTAGATTTTTAGCTTCTTGGGAATTTATGCAAGGGTGAATTTATATTTTGACTAGACTTGTATTAGAATAACGAGTGATTGACTTACAAAATGATCTGCAATCCAATTTGAATGCAATATTGGAGGAAATATGAAGATTGAAAAATTTCAGAAGTAATATTGTTTGCTAATGCTTAGTTGTGGAATCTAGATTAACAATGCAATTCTGTAAAAATTTATAGGTCTGAGAAATTTATCAATATATGATAAAATTGATACATAGATATCGACTAATAATAATTTTCTTACTTAATTTAATTTAATTAACAGCTGCGATTATTTTCATTACACAAATCTATTGATCTATGGAACTTATAAATTTTGTTGGTTGAATAAATGCGAAAGTATATGATCCATCTTATTTTTATTATTCGAGAAAAGTGTTTCAGAATCAGAATAAGATAAAGCAGGTAGGGATTAATCACAAATCACAATCAATGGACTTGTGCACCTTTTCATTGCGTTTGAAAATGAATTATATTTGAATATGACCATTTTGTGAGCGATTTCTCTCTTGTAGCATGTTTGTATGCACATATATGGACGCCAATATTCTGTTTCACGTAACATGTAAGGTCTAAGAGTTAGCTATCATAGATCAGGAACAAAAATACGCTTGAAATAGAAAATAATTAAGAACTCTCTCACATCAACAAGTTTACAGTGAGCTTAGTGATAATTTACGATTAGTTATTCTATTTTGGAACTAATTAGTTTATATGAATGATATAACTCTAGAAGAAATCATAACCCTACACAGTACTTACAATACTTGAACAATGGACTTGTGTAAAACATGCAATTCAAAAACAAAAGTCTTATAAACTCTTCCTATTCGCACACATAGATATGTAGATTCATTCCGTATTCCTAGATTTCTATTCTCATAATTAAAATATAATACTGTTATAAATATTGGCTTGAAAATATGTATAAACACCGGAATAAGTTTTTTTCTCAGGAATAAATTTTATCTTATGTTAACCAAAATGTACTTTAATACTTATAAGTGCTATTGAAAATTCCTGAATCTGTTGAATCTCATGATTCATACTTTATCATTACTCTGCATGATATATTGATATCTTTTACAATGAAATGCCATTACTCATCAATATCTGTGATACACCCTTGATTGTTACGTACTATATGTGTGTATATTCATCAAAATAAGGTATCAAAAAATTATATTTAGCCCTAAGTTTGTATTATCTTTATGTATTCCTTTCTGTAAGAATTCCGCTGTATTTCAAAGTATTGAGAACATCATTTTGATGGAATACAAAGCTGCGCGCAAGGATAGAGAGCAAAATACACGTTAAGTACTAAGTACCTACTATTTGAAAATAATCATCCTTAAGTTCAAGTACAAGCAAAAATTGATGATTATTCTCCAAGTATTCTCCCAAGTACTTCAAAATTTTAATTACATTCTCTCCAATAACTCACAATATACTTCTTGAAATTGGAACTCATATTTATCACTTGGTGTGAGAATATGCTGAACGTATTATCATATGGAAAAATCAAACATCAATCAAATAAAATAGATGACTTTCTGCAACTGTTATTTTTCTTTGTGTGTGTATGAGAAGTACTATTTCTGAATATAAGAAAAATACTCATTTGAAAAAAAAATTATCATTCAATGATACAATATAATACAAGTTACAGACATATTTGAATCGGAACAGCGATCATAGAATACAAGTCGCTGGGTTATACCCGGTTTTTGGAGGAAAAAAAGATGAGCACAAATTGAGTAGTTTATTATATTAGAATATTCAATACTTCAGTACTGATGATATACTGAAATAGTTCCCAGAAGTGATCATAACCATTTAGAATATCAAGTACAAGTATTTTCGTTTTGTACTTGAAAGTTGAATACTTTTGCCTTATTTTCAAAAAGACTTGAGTCTTAAGCCCACCTCACACGACGCTTGTTTTATTGATGGTTCTCCTGCATGGAGTTGCGCTGGCTACAGGGCTTGTTTCTATGATAGGAAATGACAGTCACTGCTGGTTTTTGTACATGATTTTTCTTCGTTAGTTTTCAAGAAAAGTGATCCTAGATGCATCGAATTTCTGGTGAATTGACATCTGTTGATTTTATCAAAGATTTGGTAGTTACATTTCATACTGAATAATAATGATCATTTCTGGCGCCGTACGCGCATCGAAAAGATCTGCTAATCCATCCTAGCATCGTGAGAAGCCAATATCGCAGAGCATCTATCACGATGTCCAGCGGCGAAACCAGCTAGGAACCCATCAGCGTTAATCAAGCAAGAAATCCAGCAGCGAGAAAAGCGTCGTGTGATGTAGGCTTCAGTTTTATGTATTACAAAAGTACTTGAAAAGAGTACTTGAGTGCAAAAAGTATTTAAGTGTTGTTCAGCTCTGTATAAATATATATACATATATATATATATATATATATATATATATATATATATATATATATATATATATATATATATATATATATATATATATATATATATAATGCATATATTGTTATATCTATGACAAAATTGAAACACTTATATATTTTCAGTAAAAACAACTATCGTTCTGACTGCTTCGCCGGTCTAGACCTTAGGAATGGCAGGGATATGGCAAGAACGCTCAGTCGGACAGTATCGAGTACATAGCAGAACCTGCTTTTAATCCAAGCCTCAGTGCTTTGAGGTGGGATAGCCTCAACCAAGAATAAATCGTACTTTCAGTCGAAACTGATTTGTAATTGATTATTACAAATGATTAAAACGTTTGCCGAATTTATTATTATTGTGATACAAGTTTATCTAAATTATTTCCCATAATCATGAATCAATTATTCTATTCTATTGAATTATTTTCTGTTGATGGATTAACTTTTAGATGTTTGTCCAAACTTGAAGAAAAAAATATGAAACACTCAAATTTGTTACCATCAACGAATTTAATGAATTATTAGATAAAAATAAGAAACATCCAAAATTTATAGTTCAATAATTGCAAAATCATAGAATCTATCAGAAATAAAGGGTTAGAATAGGGGAATTAAACACTATCCAAGCGGCAACGTTGCGTAGAATTGAAGAGTTGGCTACATTGATGCTAATATTGCTCATTGTCAGCTGATGTGATATTTATTCTCAAAAATAGTTGATGCGCAAAAATCAAAAAAATCTTCATCTCTTATTTTATTATCATATTTAAAAGTGAGAGAATGAATAATTACTGAAACAGTTCACCTGACTTTTTCATTTATCTTAATTGAGAAGTATCACAATAATAATAATGTGAGCTTCGATTTATATCAAAACCTTCGAATAGTGACAAATATAATATATTCAGATTTTCGTTGGGAAAGGAATAATAACCCAAGTGTGACAAATTTCCCGCCCCTTATTTATGAGATGTTGCCGCTTTGCTAAAGCTAAACAGTCGATAATTCGAAAGTACTCATGTTTGATATTTTTTTATTAATTAAGAGCTTCCTAACCTTGTTGGAATCAAATTTAGAATGATCGGGAAATATCAATGTCTAACATGGGTAATTTTTGTACTGCTGGCATTTGTTCATTTGGTAGAAAACCAAATGTGCCATTTACACGTAGAGTTGATATGTCTTCCAAAAGACTACATGTAACAGTTTTTTGCATTTATCACCTAATAAACTTTCTAATGACCTTGAATTTCTCAAAGAAAATTTTGTAATAAGATAATCTATTGAAGAAAAAAAGTATTTCATATTGATTGAATTATCATTGCCTAACGTCTCAACCTCCTTGAAGCTCGAACACTTTGCTTTGCATGATTAACATGTCTACGGTATTTCACTCCATTCTCTCAGTCTTTACCTGATATTTAACGCGCATTGCTTCGCTCGTGTGGTAATTTGAGATATGAGTTGAATGAAAATTCGAAAGAAAATGAAGTGATAGCTCTACAGGGTAGCCTACAGTCTTTTTATACTACCTAGAACATGTGATTCAGTATGAACTCGAAGAAATGTAACGTGAAATCGCAAATTTTTGAACACTAAGTGAATTTCAATCATTGCAGAATAATTAGAGAGGAACTGATAATATTCATCAGAGGTTCTTGTGCTATGATAAAATGTAATAAGTGAATATATGATCATATTGAGGTTATTTTCATAATTTGATAGTCACAAATTCCGTTTCTTCTAACTTTCATCATTGCATGGTCGATGATATGCCATATTGGAACAGTTCGTTGTTTTCATTATCAATTTTTGTAGTAGCACCCAGAGTACTAACAATATTGTTTGAATATGGCTCCTATAGGAGCACAAAACAATAAAATTTCTACCAAAATTTATTCATGCGATGTCTTTTCGCTTCATGTGGATAGGAGTTTTGAAATGTCTGAAGAAGTTAATTGAATATGAGAGTATCATAGAAGCTTGGAATGCATCGCATAGGAAACCATGCACTCATATGTTTCTTATTATTGTAGCAATTTATTATATTTGTGAGTATGCATATTCTACAATATTTGACGATTTGTATCAAAATTGAGATATCCAATGTCGATTCTTCCTTCTTTATCAAATTTTGAGTCAGAATTCGTACCAAAATTCATGTGTGCGATATCTTACTGCTTTGTATATGATAACATAGAACGGAATTTCCAATGTCGGGAAAACTAGTTTCAATATCATCATTATGAAAGCTTCAAATGTATCGCGAATCATTGTGTTTGTTATTGATATAAAATTGAATTATATCTATAAATATCCATATCCCATTATATTTTATACTTTGTACCAGAATTCGTATGACTGGTTTTTTTTTTTCCCTGTACCATTCCATAGATCAGATCGTGATCAAAAATTCATATGTGCGATGTCTTTTCTTAGTTTCAAATATCATTCAATGTATCAAAATATCAAAAATATGAAAAAAAAATCACTCAACATCATAGAAGCTTGAAATTATCACTAATAATCAGTTCACGTTTGTTATTGATGTGATAATCTGAAATATCAGTGCATAAATTTTGCATAATTCGCAATATTCAGGGAGATAATATTGAAACCTGAACTTCAAAGCTCACACATGTCATCGATTTTCAACGGTTATTTGTATAAGGCTACTATAGATACCATTTCCATTTCTCAATTTCTTGGATGAAACCTAAATCACAGGAAAAATTGAAACCTCTAGAGAGGAGCTACTTCTCGTTAGTATCAAATTTCTGAAAAAAGAAAAAAAAATCATTGCAATCAAAGTACCCTTTTAGGCTGCAGCGGCTGTAGCCGTGGCCAAATGACTAGTGCTACGACTACTTTCGCAAATCCAAACTCTAGGCTTCGCAGTGAGATAGGTAGACCGCCCATTTGACAGAATTGCTATTCTAGCAGAATCAACTACCTTTTTTAAGATGAATGGGAGAGAGAAATAGTGGAATGCCATTAAATAAACTTGTATATAGGACTCTCACAAAGATGGAGTGGAGACTGTAGTCAGAAAAAACAAAAATAATATATTTGACTGAATTCCATTATTTCCATAACTTACATTCACTAATCTAATTAACTTCAACTATTTTATTCATATTCCAATAATATTTGGTCTAATATGCTACTAATTGATATCATTTCAATCTCTTAATTATCTCCTAACTATCATAAGTGGAGCATAAAATCTTTCAAACCATAGACTAATCTGTAAATAGGAGTGAAAAATATCTTTCATCAATCTGAGTTGAATGAATTCTACAATTAATAGGCAATATTATCAACAGTTGACAATTGGGCTGTGTTATAAAAATAAAGTTGTGATTTCATATTATTTTCTCAATAGATAATATCAAAATATGAGTGTAAAAACTATTGTCATAATTTAAAAATGAGTATATCAATTGTAATTGATATTTGAAATTCAATAGATTTTGAATAAATAAAGGAAGCATTTTAACGCCTTCTAATTCATCAGTGATATACTCAAGTGTAGTTTTCTTGTATGTCCTCAATTTTTCATTGGAAAAACTATTTTAACATAAGCAAAGTGTCTCAAGATAATTTCACGAAAGCTAATTCAAGAAATATACCAGAAGGTAATCCATTCATGATTTATGAATACAAAGTGGTAAACAAAATCTTCAATGATCTAGAAGTACGAAGTATCAAGTTATCAATGTGAGCAGTTTTTCAAAATAATACTCTCAATATGCAGATGCAGTTACAGTTTTTTGTAGAAATCCAGTCGAGAATAAAGCTGTAGGTTATGTGTGTATCAAATGTGAAAATAAAACTTCCATTGTGACAGGATGGATCACTCCAGGATATACTTATTCTATAACTTTTCATGACTTTTCACCAACTTGAGCTGATATATTTATTATAAATATAAACAATGTAATAATCATTCATATTCTACAGCATTCATCAATAAGAATTGAAATATGGCTGCGTGATACTCACAGTTATTCAAATTGGACCTACCTGCATACTTAACGTGAATGTTTTCAATTATTATGAATTTTCGTCTTACGGTGGGTTTATGCACAAGAATTTTGTGAATATGAGACACCATAACCTCAAACGTCAAAACAACTCCGGTGATAAGATTTTATCACCACTACTCTGTCTACAAAAATTTTATACGGAAATTTTGTTTTGTGTGTTAGGATAAAAATGAACAAAACCATCTTTATATAATTTCTTTTACTGGCATAATTCTTGCAATAACTTTCAGTAATTACTCTGAGTGGATAGGTAATCTGTGCTCTGAGCACCGGTGACGTCACATGTACTTCGATTGCGCTCGGGTGTTTACGGCAATTTTTGACATATTTAAAACTTGTGGCTTTTGAAATATTGATAATAAATGAAATTTTGTAACAGATAATCTCAATACAAAATTTAATAAACTTTCATATGGTACTATCACTTTATATACGTGATAAAGCCCAATTGTTATGAACGTCATCACGATAGGAATTTGCGTGTTTGCAATAAGGTCATTTGTGAAACTATTTCATATACCAGTATCACATTGGTTTATAGGCTCCGCCTTAGGCTTCTGTGACCTTTGTCGATCGTGAAACACACTTTCCCTAGTATCGTAGTACAGACTTGAGTAAGACGCGCCCACAGCTTTTAATAAATCATGAGAATATTGTTTCTACAACAATTATTGATGCTCCTGAGATAAAGGATGGAGTTCAATCATGTAGTATTGATCCTATCATATCAAGAAATATATAAATCATGGGATCATCTGAATACAAGCCATGAAATATAGGAATTCTAATAAAGGAATGGAAATAGTTAGGTATATATGCGAGGATACCAATTTGTCTGACTATACTATACTAACTATAGCATTCACTTTACAAAGCTCGTATCAATGAAATTCTGGAATGCAGTTAATAGTATTTTAAGATATAAGTTTCATAGGACATAGTTTCAGGGCACACGTTCTTGTGCAACAAGTGACCTAATAGATATTAATGATACAAGTTTGATATAGCCGTTGTAATGGAACGTGTGTGATGTTGGATCACGAGGCGATTAGCCGAGTGTTTCTATCACTCAAGTTTCATTACACTAGCCATATCAAAACGTGTACCATTCAATATTTTATCTACGACGGCCTTAATTGCTGCTGAACTAGACTTTATATTTGATTTTTGGCATTCGAAAAACATTGAGTGTAAAATTCATAGCTTGGTCAAGTAGCATTTTATTCATTGTTATGGCAATCATTTGTTTGTTTGACAGCTGTCAAAGTTATGAAGAAGATGAACATATCTAATTGTAAAAACTTTGTCTTAAATGTTCATAGAACATAAATCTATGTGTATGTATTATTAGTTATTTATAATGAAAGAAACCTGAAATTTGATAGAATTTCTATTTTTGTTATTTGTCTTACAAAAATGCGTGCCATTATGAGATTCATAATGACACGCAAATTAGTGGGCGAATCACCTATAAGCGCACTGTCGTAGATAAATGTCTTATGAAACGTGTGTCTTCTACAATTTCAAGTATTTGTATATATGTCAAAAATAATAAATTTTCTATTTTGAAAACATCGATGGAGAGTATTCAATTTTCATTCAACTTTTGGTAACACTGAGACTTGACAGATGAATAATTTGTGTAGAATTGAAAACTTTGTTTGTTTGATTGTTGTTACTTTCTAGAAATAAATGGATATAAATCTGAATTGAGAATTCTCTTCAAAATATACAAATACCATCTTGATGAAAATTAGGCTTGGGTTCTATGAAATAGTATATTGTTTACCGAGTCGAGAAAGTGCATGTATGTCACACGCGGGGTGGTGATTGTTGACCGACGCGCAGCGAAGGTCAACAACCACCCCAAGTGTGACATACATGCACTTGAGGACGAGGTGAACATACTATTTTTCCTACAGACGTTAAAAATCAGAATCATATTTAAAAATCGATTTTTGCTGAAATAATTTTAATAGTATCAATATATCAACGATTGCTGTGGCTGTCATTGACAAGCGTAATTTGTGTTTTGCTATGCATGTGTTACACGTGCTTAGTTGAAATAAAATTGATTATAAATGCTCTAAAAGCTGAAATGAGTGACGACGAGGAATTGAATTGTACTCCTCCAGAATTAGCAGAGGCGGTAAGCGCAATTTCACTTAGCAAGCAGATATGAGAAAGCATATAAGCAGTTCTTGAATTGATGCGAAGAGAAAAGGGCTGCAAATTATACTGAAAATATCTTACTGGCATATTTTTCCGAAAAGAATTGAAGATTATAAATCTTCAACGCTTTGGTCATTATATTCGATGATAAAGGCGACATTGATTGTTGAAAATAACATAGATATTAGCAAATATGTCAAGTTAATTGCGTTACTCAAGCGAGCAATCCATGGCTACAGAGCAAAATCTAGTATTTTTTCTAGAGAATAAATCGAAAAATTCATGTAACTATAAATAAATATCTTCTTGTGCATTGTTATCATTTCGTATAAACCTATTATAGTACATATTAATAATGTGGCGATCACTGCAAAGTGTTTGTCACACGTCACTAGGGCAACGTGCGGCGAACGCTGTTTTCCGCACGTTGCCATGGAGAGGCTATGAAAAGAGCAACATTCAGCACGTATCAGATGCATGGAAACCAGTGATTTTTTTAACGCCAATAGGAAAAGGCATTTTACGATACTCAAACGAGTTTCATGAAGTACATTTTAGGACACCCAAATAGAAAAGTATATTTTTGGCAGCCAAATGGCTTCCCAAAAAAGAGATGTAGATGACCCAGGTGGGACAAAGCACTGATAATGGAATGAAAATCAGGTGCTTATAACAAATGAATCAATTGCAATGGAATGACGGAGACATAAAATTCTTCAGAGCTTGGACATGATTAGCCGTTCTAATATGGGCAATGAGAAACTGAGAATAAAATCAGTAGATGTTTTCATGATCTCTAACAACACATACTTCATATTTAATAATAAAAATGGCCCGTTGCACCGTTGTAGCTTGAATTGTACGTCTCATTTCAACAAAAACTATTGAGTCAGCATAATGACAGCAATGTTTATGTCACATTTGACTTTCAAATCTTAATACGATATTGTTCAATCAAGCGATACTCAAAATTCAAGGGACAGTGGTACAACTGGCCATGAATATGCTTGTTTTTGTTCCAACTCAGTCAATTGAATATACAATTTAACGGTGATCTTACCACTAAATCAGATTCCAGATTACTCGTTACCAGAGAATTATGAACTCAAGATAACTTGCAGTGTTTTGAAAATGTTTGGGATACAAATAAGGAACATAAGCATTTGTGTTGAAGGTCATTCCTAGATTCATAATGTTGTCAACTAAAGGAGGACTTCTTGATATTTTCCAAAAGAAACAACATTCTCTGAAGTAATCGTGATTCTGTGTACAAAGTAGAATAGTATATTCTACAATAATTATTGGAATGGCCTATATTCTGAACGAGCGAAAAGTCTGTAATCCGATTACGGTTCGCGAGTGTGGAATACGCCATTCCAAACATGTTGTAGACTATACTTGCTCTAACAAGAATCTGGGAACTCACCAATATTTCAGACGAAATTCAAAAAATTAATAAATGTCAAACGTCAAATCCAGATATGACTTGAATTGTTAGGAGGTAACCATGGTAGTAGCCAAACTAACAGCTTCTGATTCGTCGAAATGAGTTTGAAGGCATACAGAATTATTCTTAACGATGTACGAAATCATTCTAAGCAGTTTTTTGGAATGTCATTCGTTCCAACATAATTTTGGTTATGGAATATGCAAATTCCAAAACAGTGTTGGAGAAAATAGAATTCTGGATGAAATATAGTAACAGACTGAAAAAAGCTGAATCAGTACATCAGCTGTCTTTTCTGTAGGCTCTTAATTGCCCACTTTTCCCACACCACGTATGGGGTTATTGTTGTTGAGGCTTGAAATTTGCCAGCTCTAATATCCAGTTATTTCCTCTTTTCCAGTAGACGAAAGTGAAATTATTTCGCTCAAAACCTTACGAATAGAGTACAATATTATTTATCTATATGTGCTTCTTCCAGGAAGTATTCCGAGAAATCAGGCATATTTGAATTGAGGGAAACAAGAGAAAAACGAGAACAACACACAGATTTTTGAAGCATAGAGAAGCTTTTTTTTTTGTTAAGTCATAAGTGTGTGAAATCGGGAACTATAACAAACAGGGGAATTGTTGGCTGGATGTCGTATTGCTTGTTCACTTTCGAATAGAGTAATTGGATACATGATTTTTCAACGACTTTCTTCTAGAACAAATCCAGAGCCCACATCAATTTGTAACTGCTCTAATTCGAGAAAATAATTCCATATTGGGATAATTTCTTCATTGACCTTTTACTGACCTGTGTCAATGATACAAATGAAGAAGAAAATCAAGTTGTGGCCAACACAATATGTTCTCGACCATGAATTATATTCCCAGTTCCTTTGTTGTCTCATAAATTTAGAGTATCGTATCAATTATTTGCGTATCCCGAAGTGACAGATGGTTGTTATATGAAATTACTATTCTATTTACAATAGCGATAAGTTTTATGTCCACTTTCTTTAGTTAGAACCATCTGTTCAGGTTGTAAAAATACAATTAGCAATCAAAAGAATTATCTTAGATTTCTACCCAGCTTGTCTTTTCGAGAGCTTTAAATTGCTACTAGACTCGACATAATTTGAATAAGTTGTAAGAAAATAATTGACAATCGTTTGAATATAATTTTTTGCTCTTACTAGAATTATTTCTGCTGGTACATTAATTTGATAGCAAACACTATGGAATTGAGTTATCTATTCGAAGGAAAACGATCAAAGAAATTTTGATTTCAATTCTCATAATTTTCTTCTTCGCATGTATCAGAAGAATATCACGAATTCTGTAATAATTCAAATTTGGATAATAACTAACGAACCGCTAATAGTCTTGAAAAATAGTTCAATCTCAGTTATCTTATATTTTATGGTAAAAACCATTGTTTACAAAATGAACGCAATAAATAAGAATATTTTTTCATATATAATATCATAAGTGGTTGAATTTTACTGGAAAAATTTTTAGATTGTTACGAGAGCTTGTTGCTTAGCAATTTATTGAGTGATATTGACAGAAAAATCACGAGCTGTTAAGCGAGTGATTTTTGATCAATATCACGAAATAAATTGGTAGCAAGCTCTCGTAACAATCTAAAAATTTTGCCAGGTCAAATTTAATCACGAATGGTATTCGGAAGATTATTTTTCCCATCCAAATTCATCAATAGATTCCAGAGACTCGACTCCGAATCTGCTCATTTTCACATTCAATCTGTCTGTCAGTTTGACAGATGCTGAATCAACGCAGCTGAATGTTCTTTGTTTTGTATATATAACCAACAGACAAAATTTCCAAAAAATTTCCACTTGAAAACCGTGTAGGTTGTACCACGTGACGTCGAATGGTGCAATTCTATTGGTCGAAATTTGGATGATAAAAATAATCAACAAAATTTTTTTTGGAAAAGATTCATCTACGAAGTTGAAACTAGCTTGGATATAAAAGGCTGAATATAAAATTTCAGTTCAATACTCGTATAGTCAAATCATCGAGTGAAAGTTGACTTCTTAACTCTTTTATAGATGTAGTTTTCATTCAAAACATTAAGCTATGACTAGAACTGTGGAGAAAACTGACCTTTATAAGTACTCAATGAAATACTGGACTAGGAATCCTCAGAAATACATCAACAAGAATGCTTTCATACCACTGGATTACTGGACTCATTGAAAATGATCTTTGCAACAGGGTTTCATGGATGTATAAGGACTCATTTGTCTCATTACCAAAATATCAGGCAGATAGATAGCTTAGGTGATAATTTTTAAGATATGGCAACCATTGATTACTGGTGATTCCGACATGAATTAATCTTCTTTCAAACCATTTCTACAAGACAATATACAACATTGTTTGTTAGAATTGGAATAAACAATGAAAAATATTTCCGATGCACCCCTCTGTTAAAATTAGAATAAACAATGAAAAATATTCTCGATGCACCCCTGTCTTGTTCTCTACTATCCTGTAGATATAGTCGTCATCCATCTATTTGAGGCAAGTTATTTTAATGTTTTTCTGGGAATTCCAATCCAGTATTTGAGTGAGTACTTGCAAATACTCTCGGGGCCTAAACTATAATATTTGCTAGCAATTCCGTTATGAAGCTTAGATTTATTTGAAATTCGAGTAATAGCTAAATATTCTAGAAGAAAACCACATCCTTAGAATAATTTAGAAGTCAACTTTCATTCGATGGTTGAACTATACACGTTCTCAAATTCTCTTGCTTTTATGAAGTCCGACAGATCAAAAGACCGACAGACAGACAGATCGACCGATGGACCGACATTTTTTCTAATCATGTTTTGGTTTTGATTGGGTCTAAATCTTGAAGGTCAAATTGTATTTTCAGTGCATGAATCGATATTTTTCATCATGTGTTGCACACCACTGAATAAATACTTCATACTGTCTCCCGTATAATATAAACTGTGAAGCAGTTTGAGCTCAGTCTGATGATGTGCTTTAAGCTTCTTCATAGTCAAGTAACACAATAATGTTATGATTACGGCACAGAAAATCGTTCCTAATGTTATATACTAGGGCACCAAAGTGTCAAAATTGTCATGACAACAAAATAAATGAGTGTAAAGAATGATTCATTCTTATTAATAGGGACATAAATTGTGCGAAATGTATTTCCATATATTGTAAATTTTCGACTTACAAAAATAACGATTCAAAAATGAATGATGAATCTGAGACTCAATAAGAATTCACTTGATCTAGAAAATAGGCGAGCACAACCATTTTGGTAGCAATCGCCGTACTCCGTATTTTTTGTTCTCAACTAGTGCAAAAATTTGTCATATTTTTTCGTATAGCTTATTTTTGATTTTTTTGAGATTGAAGTTTATCCAGCTTCTTCAGCAGTTTCCAGAACTATTCCATTCCTGGATGAAAAATCTCGTTCAGAAATTTCTTGAGCAAATTTATGTTGGAATAGATGTTTTTATTGAACAATCTAGAACATCAACTTCACAATCATATCAGTCGTCGTAGGATCAAACGTCAAACTGACAATATCTGAATAATTATAATTGTCAGCAGTGAAGCTAAACAAAATTTTCCAGAAATTATTTTAGCGCTACATTCGACTATAAAATATTATATGAAATTCATTTATAATCCAGTATCACGGCATTAATAAAATTAGTGCATCCACTTTGTTTATGCGCTAATTTTATTCATGGCGTAATACTATGGATAATAAACTGATTTGATAATACACTTTTTCAGGCGATCATAACAAAAACATTGTTCCTATGGCTCCTTTTGCGGCCGTGAAGTTTCATTTTTTGGTACAAATCTGTCAAATTTCACTTTTTAGGACTGATCTGTCAAATATTACTTTTTTGGGACTGCTCTGTTAAAAACTACTTGAGAAACATTTTATACCTACCTATATAGGCTGCTTGATGAACTCTTCAAGAAACAGTTTTCGCCGAAATACATGTTTTATTCTTCCGTCAACCTTCATAGTTCGTGCAATTCAAGAAATTGATATGCACTTTGTACAAATGTCACTTTGATTAGAAGACAATAAAATAAAACAATTACAACGGTAACTAAGATTTACAATTGCAATGTTTCAGAAATAAATAGATAAAATTTTGTACTTTTGAATTATTTCGTGATGATCGCCTAAAAAACGTTGTGTGCACCTGCGGCCTACAGTTTTTTTTTGGTCTGACCTGAGTTGCAGCCTCAGCTACGCTTCGGCCGCAAACAACAGATTCGACCAAAAAAGATAATCTTCACGGCCTTGATACACAAATAACTATTAGTTACTATTTCATCAATCGAATACTACAAAGAGCACGAAATATGTATATTTGACTAGTAAATACATATATAACTAGCAATGACATGAATAATTGGAGAAATTGAATTCAGGCAAGACAATTTAACACATACATTATGGATTAATGATAAAATGCATATTATGCGTATGAAAATCAAATACGAGAGAAATTTGATTCATGCATCATTCGTGTTGCAATGAAAAAGTAACTTCACGCAAATCCGTTGGGAAACTAGTATTTGATGCTTTCTGAAAATTGAATGATAAATAATCAACATTTTTTCCTATCAATATTTGTATTTTTCATGAAATCTGGTGCCCAACGTTGGTACATTATATTTAGATCTGGAGGATTTGGGCTGAGCTGATAACGTGTGATCAACGATCGCCGCGTTTCAATAGTTTATTGTCTAATATCGTTCGTTTCAAAGATTGATGAGAAGTTTTATAGCAGTTGAAAGTGAACTCTTTTTCTCAGCATCAATCCTGGAAGATTACTTTCCGAAGATAGGAACAGAGGCACTCTCAGTTCTGTGAAGTTTAAATAGTTATTGTCAGTTTCAAGATTCGATTATTTTTCTTGAATGAAACCAGGATAAATTAATATTGGTTGGAATAATGATATAGAAAATTAATTCTAACAGAAGAAACGCTCAATAGATGTTTGGAATCCATCAAGTTTCACATTTACGTCCATTATTCTCTCATCATTGGAAATAAATATCTTTCAGAATATTCAGACTGGAATGTATTAGATATTCAATGCAGAATGGAAAGTCCTATGTTGAAGTATTGATGAAAATCATTTGGTAAGCATAGAAGCATTAGTGAGCTTCTTGAATTATTCCATTCTTGTTTAATGTAACAGATAACTATTCTTGAAGTGGTCAAATAAATCGCTCTTAGATAATAAAGATTTTCAGCAATCAGTTTCCATATTCGAACAGACGTATTGATGGAATCGTGATAGAAAGTTTTTTCGATGATTTTTCTGTAAGATTAATTATCAGTTTGAGAGATGAATCAGATCTAGTCTCACGTTGCGCTCTAAATCTGTGGCAGCATCCCGTAAAATAAGATAACTGTTACAGATTTGGTTCTCTTTAATCACCAGATGTACATCACAACATTTCATATGGAGTCACTCGATTGTAATTTTCCTATTGTTTTTATGCCAACAAAGCTGGGAGGAAATAGAATTTACATCACATTTTGACCTATTTCTGTGATATGTTTGTACAATTTTCAATAGGCCACTTCAAGGACCGTCTATAATAAGAAAAATCTGTCTGGATTTCTTATTCCATCTGTAAATGTTGAAAAATGAAGCTGGTGACAAACATAAATTTTTAGTGATGAAAAAATTCAGAGAGGATTTGAGAGTTTATTTATTCATCATGTTGGAATGATCAGCTCATCAACTCTTACTTATATCATAAACGGAGAAAGACCGTCTGTTTGTCTTTCTTCTCCTTACGTCTGAACATCGAGGCAGATAATGAGGATAAATTTCTGAATATGAGAGAAGCATAATGATAGCTTATGTTATTAACCACTTATCACGACGCTCAATATGAAAAATCAGGATTACTGAACGACACCGTTGGACCCTCACAGACTTAGAACGCTCCTGTATGTGGAGACTACTTTCGGCTATACGTAAAGATAGGCGATGCGTAATCCTTGTACCTACTATATAGCCTAAGGTCTACTCTAATGACAGTCACTTGAGGGCATTGTTACATGTATGCTAGTATCTACTTTAGGGATGCTACTAATTCTGTTATATTCAGTTTGTTCACAGGTTTTTAATTACTTATTATTGTCGTAGGTATAGGTACGTACGACAATTCTATTTAATTCCGATTGTTACTTTTGAAATCTGCATCCCATACTCTTTTAGTTATATGTTTGTGACTGTCTTCGTTGAAGTTCTTGAGTAATAGTAGGTGGACTTGAGTGATATACCAAAATTAAAGTAATAAAAATAAGTAGTTTCAATATTTTTGGGCTCGATTTTTTAGTATAGTTACTAATTAGTTGGGTTGAGTAGTTCATTTTCAGAATCTAATTCGAAGTGAAAAAATTGAATTCTTGTAAGTTTTTTCTCAACTCATCTTATAATTTCTTGTGTGATGAGGTATTTTTACTTGTTCCTTTGATAGCTTGCATATATATGTATGTATGTCATAACTCACAATGTGAATAAAATAAAATACAAAAAGTGTTTGAATCAAGCAAAATTTATTTTCGTATAAATAATCAAAGTCTCAATTATCATGACCCGCAGGAAGTGAGGTATACGATAAACATATCCTTGAACCGACTTGTAATCTATGTCGTCACGCTTGAATATTGAATTCAGGATACAAGCTTAAGTTTATGAGTACAAATTATAAGTTAATATAATAATAATCCTATCAAATAATTACTCTTAATGTCTCGAATATATACTAGAAGAGTGATACTTTCAGTGCATGAGTAGCCAGGTCTCATCATTTTCTTGTCTTGTGGTGCAAGCCGCTCATTCAGAGCTGTGCGAATATATTTTGATCGTTATGAAAAGTAGTTAATATTCATTGCTGAAATGTCTGTTCTGAACAATAAAAGAGCTGATCAAGAATTCAAGAATCAATCTCATAAAGATAGCCATAAAATCGCAGTTTATGGGATAGAGCAGAGCATATTAAATCGATTTTTCTTTTCTGTTCTTCCTTAGTGCCTCACCAAATCTGAATACTAGATTTGTGTAATATCAACTTATGCTGGTGAGTTCACAGAAGAGATGACCCAGAATTTTCCAGCAGGTCTTATGCAGCCTTTCTACATTCTCCACTTCTGATTTAAGATTGAAGTAATTATTGAACGCTTGAAAATTCACCGGGACTTTGTGTCGGGTATAACCTAATTTTATTCAGCAATAATTTGTCTGCTGTGTTTCTGATCAGCCATAAATGATCATTGGATTGTTCATGATTTTGAAAGACCTAGTTTGAGATACAATATGTTCTTCAATACTGCGCTACGATGATCCCTTCTTTTCTGCTGTAGATTTCTCTTCTGATAGAGAGAAGCCCAGCATTTTTTCAGCTCACGAAATTTGCAATTTTTTTGCGAATAGGACATTATCTTCTCTTCTTGTTTCTGGATGAATGGGTATTATTGTCACTATATATTGGTCTCGAGATACAGTTAGAATTCCATAACTCAATAATTAATTCCGATTTCTCCGGCAATGTATTTGATTGCGCATTTTGGAATTGTTTTTCACAAAGATTCGTCTTCAAATATCGTGGAAATAATTCAATTAGTGTAACAGAAGAGGAGAGTGTTGTACAAAATCAAATTTGCAATAAGTAATTAGCAGACTATAATTATATATGTAACCAAAGATGTCAGGGTTATGAATTAGAGTTATAAAAATGAAACTTATAGTAACTATCGTCTCTCTTAATTAGTGCTATAATAATAGATACTTAAATTGGTGATAAATAATACAAAGAGCCATATCAATATAATTTTGTGGGTTATAATAGTAGACTTTCTATTTTTCGAAGAATATTTTTATAGAATGAATGTCACCGTCTATAAGGGATCAAAAAATCAGAATATTGATATCTATATTTCGATTGTTATCAAACAATCAGTCAGTATTGAGCATCATTGTTCTTGAATTATACGAGTCTATATAGTTCTATAAAATAAGAATGTCCGTTCCAAAATAGGGCGGCGCTAAAGCTCGCATATCGAACCTTCTGAGATATATTTCAAGCTTGATTTCGTTTAAGATCTTTAGAAATTAGTCTTGTGTCGCAGAAGTTGTCGAAAGCTGGAATACAAGAGAAAATACATTTGAAGTTGAATAAATAAACATATACCATAAGTTCACTCTAATGTGGAACATGGTATATTCATGGATCTCCGTTCACGGCAAAACATGGAAATTATTTTGCTGGATATATTTTCTCTGTTTGATACGTTGCTGTCAAATTTGCAATTATAGATGAAACACAATATTTGTATCGCGTTGAAATGCACTCACGGTATTTACGTAGTGAATATGGAATGTACGGTACTTTCTTTGAACTAAGAGTCTCTAGCTCTGTAGGTATCTGACTGAAATTACACATTATTATTCCTTATCAAATGTATACATGCACACATTGTTTGATACTGAAATGAATCTGGTTGTTGATTCATGCTTAAATAGAGCCAGTATAAATAATTGCCAGTATATTGAATTTTATCTTGATACTGATACTTCTTTGGGACAAAATTGCTGTCAATTAATCTGTAATGATAAGGAAGGCTGGTCATGGTCTTCTAATTAATTCAGCCAGTTACTCTAAAAATAGTTTTGTATATTTTGCACGCTACATTCGAAAAGAATAAATTTGGATAGACTATCAAATCCCATCAATATTTGATAGCAAGTGGGACTTACAATAAAAAAAATTGCAAAACGAAATTTTCGATTCATAAACAACAGTAGATCCTTCTTATTGATCATTGGTCAATCTTTCCATATTTCATGAAAGTATATCGCTTGTAAATGAAATTAGGGCAAAATTGCAGTTTCTAGCTGTCGATAAGCTTCAAATTAAATGACATGTTGCTCCATATACTTTCCGAATTTGTTTATTCACTCATTTAGCAATTCTGTTCATTTTTCACGCAACCTTTTCAAATTTAGTGAATATATGAAATTGTTTGGTCACTGTGAATACAATTATTCATTTATTGATCATTTTCTGTGTAACCAAACATAAGAACAAACCAAAGTGTAATAGATATCCAATTTTAAGATGAAATTGGCATGCATTACCGTCAAAGACCCCTTAATTATTAGGTTCAAGGCAGAGATACACAGAATACTCTCAACCTGGTGCTATATAAAAATCTTGCTCTCCTTCCAATGAGAATTTTCAATGATTAGGTGCAAGAATTTCAAAATTTCACAGTGAAACATGCAATAGTATATGTTATTTCTTGCTTTCTATTTATATAAGATAGCTATTCATAACAATCTGGAGTTTAACTGCAGTCGTTTTCTTACTAAAGGTCAATGTTCATTGGAATAATTATGTGCATGCTAGTGAGGGATATCGCGCAAAACAAGAGTAATAACTTTGGAGTCAATTTCTTCATCCTGTGATAATTTAATTCGTCGGAAATCTATAGTTACAGTTTTTGTTGACACAACTGTATTATGTAGTATATGGAGATATTATCAACGGTAGTATACCGATAGAGAGGTGTATTATCGATAAACCGAAGAATTCCACGAATATACTTTTTGTCTTTTGGGTAATTTTTTACGAGACAAATTTGGGGATTCATAATCTGATAATACCCGAGAGCTTTAGCTCGAGGGATATTATCGTTAACTATGAATCTCCAAATTTGCCGAGTAAAAAATTTCCCAAGACAGAAAGTATTTGAGTTAAATTCAAGGTATATGCGATAATATACCGAATCTTGAGGTGTATTTGCATGGATTATTTCACAAACCATAAAATTTATTGATTGTTATATTTTTTATTATTTTTTCAAAAGCTACTGTGGTATATCGAGTAAGGGGAAGATATAATCGCGATATACCTCGTTACCATGCAAAATCCCTCAATTTCATTGGTTGTTGCTGAGGTGTGTGATATAATCCAAGCAATATAATTATTCAAGGATATGCAAACTGGTCTTTGTAGGATGTAGAGAAGAAATCAGAATGCGGCGACATAGTATAGCGAAAGATTTGTAATCTGCGCCGAAGACAACTACTTTAGTTCAAAGATATACAATACACAGTTCCAATGATGTTATAGACTATATTTTTCCCCCAAATATTCCGAAAATACACCAAGAATTATAAGACTTCGAGTGCAAAGCCAAGAATAAGTATATGAATTATCAAGACGTAATCCCAGAAAACAAACTAGCATTTTCTGATGCATTCTAAATAATAATGGTACGATTTGAATGGTATACGGAGTAATTTTAAACGGTATACGGAATATTTCTAAGCGATATGTTGGTGTGGTATCTCCAGTATCGCTTGCTTCTTAATACTCGAGACTTGATCTATTTTTGTGAACTTTGATTAATGTAGGACATATATAGTATTCTGTTTTTTGTATGTCCAAGCTCTGGGCTTAGTGCTGAGATAGCCTATACAACATATTTCCTCTCTTCTTGATCATTGTTATAAAACTCACGCTAGTGCATTCCATAAAACATGTCTCCGGCATATTTCTCTTCCTTCTAATAACATTTTCGGGACACACGCGACTACATCATTTTCTGCTATATTCCATTCCGAGTCCTAATATTCTCAATCATCGATTTCAGACTCATGCACTATGCTCCGTGCGTACAAAGATGCCTACAACATGTTTTCTCTATATATGGTTCATATGGAGAAGGAGGAATAGGTCGCAAATATAATTATCAAGCGCACGAACGAAGTAAAGGGCGTGGATATTGCAGCAATATCCACCAGAGAAAAAAAGAAATATGTTAGATTGTACATCACGCTATGAAGTCTGAGGCTTGGACTGCGTGGGTTGGAATGTTTTATATACTCTAGAAATATATATATTGATCAAAGTATGGACATGTTCTCAATCTCACTCATGGTATTAGAGGCAAAAGTGAATATTCCGGATTACGAAATCATTGCCCATATGAATGCATTCTGACAGTTGAATTTCACTCAATTAGAAAATAACTGTGTGATTTTATCATGATGACGTAATGTAGATAATTCTGTAGCTTAATTGTTCCAGAAGTGAATGATGTGTCAAGTGGAAATCAGTATAATTATTCGCCATAACAACGGAAATGTGTTACTCACTTAAAGCAATTGGGTTACATGACCTCCTTGTAAAACGTTAGTACAATGAAATTCTATAAAATAGAAAATTCAACTGGGGATTTAATTGATGATAATCACTGAAATTTCAAATACAAATATTCAGCTGATCAGAGAACTATCTGCGTTATTTATTTACTCAAGCGATGAGATTCTATTCATTATTATGTAGTTCAATCAATGGCTTCTATTTGTCGAGAACATCAATCGATGATAAGTTAAAGATTGTGTTGAAGAATTATCATTGAATGTTTAGGAAACCTCAAGTCGATAAATGTCTAGGGGAACTGCAGGCAGATTAAAGAACTTTTCTAAGAAGAACTATTGCCTTGGGCATATGAGTCAATGACAGAAACAATTGATTCGAAATAGGAGATAGTAATCCATTTTACTGATGTAGAATGTCATACATAAGTCACGGAAGCAAATGTTCAGTACATCTGGAGCGCGCATGGTTTCTCTCGTAGGGTGACAATTGGTGAGCTCATTCCACACGAATCTAAAAATAAACGTTTAATGCAATACCAATAAGAACTAGAAGGTGACCATGAATTTTTTTTATGGAACCTACAATGCTTCCTGCGACTTCTCTGATATACTCTCACTGCGTGACTAACAATGAATACCATCAATTCAAAATGAATTTCAATGAGAAATTCATCATGAATTATTGTTAAATAGTAATTTATACAAGTGGATCATATTGAAATCCCTTTTATCAAATCCATTCGACAAGGGGACTTAACAAATATGTGGATGATAAGAAAGAATGATCAGTTTCATCACGTACGATGATATTTATGGTGTCCAGTAATGATAAATATCAATATTCAAGAGAAAATTCACAACTTCTTCTCAAATAGCAAGAAGAGAAAAAAAGGTAGTGAAAATTGTGCAGATGATTGAGCCTATTCCATTCAAACAAATTGATTGAGTCATATATTCAGTATTTATTTAGTTGAAAATGAAATATCCATGTGTAGGATATCATGTATAATAGTTGGCTCAAGAATCTATCCATGGAAAAATGATAGAAATGCACGAGAACCACATTTCAATATTTGGATGTTTCGGTCGACCTGATTGGTTATCATATTCAGTGAAAAAATGTAAAATGGAACAATATTCTAAAGATGGGAACATAAGACGATCGAACTAGACTCAATTTCTAATGAACAAAGAACAAATAACTGAATTTTCATGGTAGTCAGGAGTTATCACCAAATCCTCAACTCAAAATCCATGGAGAAGACGTTGAAGGTGACAAAGCTGAGAATTACTGGAAATCACTTGATGCGGCATATACAGAAGATAAGACTAAAATACACCTAGTGAAGACACGAATACATCAAAAATGGAGAGATCAGAAGGAAACACTGATGCTGCAACTCTGTTCTATGGAGAGCCACAAAACTTCATCTATAGTAATTATTCACATTTCAATATTCAACAGATAGTATCAGCGTTGACATAATAACGCTCGGTTATACACATATAATTGATATTTGTCTACGACTACCTTATAATATATACGTTATAAATGAGTTTTCTGAAGCAGAACGATAGTCATTTTTCGCAGAGTGAATGATAGCAGTGAATAATCATTATTCACTGGTGTAGGTTTCCTAGGGTACGCGGTATATATTATGAATCTGAGAATCTGGCAAGCATTTATCAGTACGTCTAGGCAATAACGAGGCACTTTGGTTTACCATCTTTATACAAATCACAAAAATCTTGTTGAAATATTACTTCAATCTATTTTTCAATGCACTTAAAGAGAAAAGTTGACATTGAATAAAATATATCAAGTAAGCCATTGATATGACATGACAAGCAAAGCATAAATTGTTATCAATTTGAAAACGTCGTAATTTCGATCCAGAATACATAAAGAATGAGAATTAATTGTGAGAAAGAGATATTGTGTACTTGTATTCCACCGGGGATAACAGAAGCTGCAAAAGTCACCTCCCTGAATTTTTTGCCTAAGAAATCCCGAAATCTTCACATTCTTGTGTACAACACCTTTATGGACTGGAGGGCGATCAAGAAAATTAATTCATTCTCAGGGTCAGTTTTACTAGTATATTCAAGGAATTAGCTGCAAAATATAAATTATTCACATTATGGATACATTGCTCCATGCATAGAAGTACGCTTAATATAAATCAAGGAATCGATATAGAAGACTATGCAGAACTGTGGTCACTTTTAAAACGGAGATCTCAGGGCTTTCATCCGAAAAAAGTTAATACATTTCCCTCCGAAAAAATTTACAAATTTCTTATTCAAGCATGTAATGAAAAATATCTTGCAATGAAGGCAAGAAATTAAAAGTATTCAAGAACTTGTTTGAAAAAAAAATTATGGAATTGAAGTCAATAGTAGTCGTGGACAAAGTATAGTATTCTACTCACATATAATAAGCTATGATAATAGCCTTCATTATATGTTCGTATAATATTATACTATCAAGCAATATATTCGAGACAATCTGTACATAAGCTCAAAGAAAAATAATAATTATATAGAACTTGATTTCGACAACATACGCTATGCTACAAGAGAAAAATATATGCATGTTCTTTCTGTGTTCCTTATTCATAGTATCGTTTGTTGCTCTGCGTATAGCATTCAAACGCATTGGAGGTATTCACTCAAAAAAAATCTTGATCTCTCAATGCAAGGACATTATTTTTCATTCTACGCAATATTAAACAGTTTTTTCCATATTTTCGATAGGATAAACATGAAGCCAAACATTCTGGAAATATATAGTTCATTCTGCAACCCATCGTATTATGTATCAATAATTCAATACAAATATTTTGTACGACAAATGTGATTCCAAAGCTTGAGATTTTTGGAAGCAGTGGCGTAACAAGATAACTGAGAGCCTTGGTGCAGGAAAAATTGGGACCCTGAACTGGTCAGTTACAGCAAGTGAATACTTTGAAAGTACAAAACTACATCATCATCAGGTCTTAAAGGTATATCGAAGCATAGCTACATACTATTATTTGTGAATGTTACATAGTAGATAATAAAAAAGATGAGACAATAACAAGGATTAATAATATGGGTATCAGACAATAAAAAGAAGTAGATAAAGATGCAAGGTCTATCATATCAAGGTCGTTTTCACTCACTGACAGCAAAATAACTATTTAGTTTATGATATATTCTCAGTCTCAGTTTCGCAAAAATAGCAGTGGTTTCTGAATTTATTCGCGTGAATTCAATTATTGTAAGTGAAACTAACACTAAACAACTATTTTGGATTCAGAATGTTGACAATTATATCCATGATTCATTGAAGGTCACGAAATAATTGATAACTAAACATTATAAATAATTTAATATGAATAATCACTGATGGGACGAAGGCTCTCATAAGATATATGAATTGACAAACGAAGACCAATGGATGCAGGCTGTAAAAAAATATATTTTTGAAGTAGTTAACGTTTAATTGACAACCAGTGTGGCGGACGTGCGTAATAACTGTATCCATAGATGCTATGACGTCACCTGACGAATAAATCGCAAGTTCTAAGTCCACCGGCAGCAGCTACTTGCATCATCACACTTGGGTGCTTTGGGTTGCCTTAAAAATATAGAGCATTGGCACGAGATTTTGATCCGCACTACGGCGGTATTATATTAAGGTTAGGTGTAACCGACTAGAAAGCCCATCAAGGACTGTTGTGGAACTGAAGAAGAAGAAGAAAAACGTTGAGCTGTTGACAAATAGTTTTTAATATTCAGCTACATTCAAGATTGAACGATCATAAGAGCAATTTATAGTAGATTCAATGATTTGAATTATATGGATTCCATGTAGAATTCTTCTGAAGAGTGCATATTATTCAATATGTGGTAGATAGGCAATTTCGTGTAAAACGTGAATTTCTCATAAAATTTTAGTTCAACTGCTAGAGACTGAGGTAGGAATCATATCAGTCAATTCTTGTACATTATGTGAGAATCATAAGAAAAAGTATTCTGTACGGTTTCGTGAAAATTTCAATCTAAATGAACTACAATTCACGTGCATATCTTTTGACCAATCTTGAAATAGAATGACATATACTACACGTGGAAGATTGTATTCAGAGCAGGAACAAGTCCAAGCTCTTATTTTCTGTAGCTTGATAGAATCCTCGTCTTTTCTAAGCTGAAAATCTTCAAATTGAGTTTCGGAAATCAGTATCAATAAGATAAACGTCATAAAACTCATTTATTAATTGGTGTTGAATCGCGAACATTATTTATCACATGAAAAACAGGAATACAGGAGTACCATCAACAAAAACGTATGGAAAAGTGAAATTTGATGACTAGAAATGAAAATTTGAAACAGTGGACTCAAAATTAGAAAATGGTGGTATGTTGATTTGGTCCAGAGTGCCTGAGCCAGATGAACACTAACCACACAGCACTCAGCTATTGAATGCGCTGTGTTGCAAGAGCAAATCTATGCGAAAAAATACCTAAGTCAAAACACAATCATTTCTGGAACTTTTTTTTAAATTTAAATACTGCATATTTCATTTATTTGTGATATTTTGACTCTTCGTCTGCGAGAGTCTCCAACAGAAACCAAATGATACCAAGCAAAACACGGTTAGTATTCTTGTTTCACTGTTTTCCTGATAAAGACTTTCGGTTGAAAAGTCGAAATGTCAAGAATGAATAGAATATACAATATTTGGATGAAATAAACTTTCCCAAACTAGGAAGTAAAATAGACGTTAGCGTGAGCTATGGATAATTCAGGTACTCCAGGACGATTTTGCGTTCTTAGTATATAAAATACTCTGGTTAATTTCAGTTTTCCCAAAAATTAAGTGTATTGTATTTGTGTTCAATAGCCAATACAAGTTCAAATAATTATGTCACATCGTGTAAAAACAGCACACAATAACAAATAATCCAGTAGGTGGTACCATATTTCAGACAGATAATTTTTCTTATAGTGCGTTTTGCACCGTTTCGTGGAATATCACGTATACGATGATGATACAAGAAGCAGCAATGGATTGCAAATCCAACCAATATATAGTGAAACGTACGTATTCAAGTGGATCGTTCAAAAACCAGTGGAGGATGCTTTCCCAATGCGGAAATAATTTTTAAAACGTATCTTGTTTTGATGAGTACTAATTACACTGCGGAAAGGTCGTTTTCAAAATATGAATTAGTCAAAAAGCGATTGAACTTCGATGATCAAAAAACGCCGGGAAGATCCCATCTAAATTATTATATTTTAGGAGAGTTGTGTTTTGAAGATATGATCAATAATTTCGCAACACGAAAAATTAGAAAAGTGCCTCTCCAGAATTATAGAGTATATATATATATTTATTATAAACTGGTGAACGAATAATAAATAGATGATATTCATCAAGGAGTAAATGATTTTTACTCAAAGTAGAAGTAAATATAGTCAAACCGACAAAATCAAGTTTTTGAGATTTGCATAGGGTTTTCGTTTTGACCATCCCTGAATCCATTTTGACTAGTTTCGGCTTGGTGTCGGTATGTATGTATGTGTGTGCGTTCCTTACTCACAAATCTCTGAACTCGTGGAACGTATGATGTTGAAATCTTGTATTCCACATTGGTCTAGGGTTCAGTTGTGCACATCGCATTATGGCTGCAATCGTTTGTAATGGAAGTGCTCGTTACTCTAAACTTTTTTTGAATGTTTTGCTTAAATCTGAAATGGTTGGCCGTTGGATATTGGAATTCAATATGTGAAATTGCTGTAGCATCTCAATGGTTATCTTCTGATTTCGTATCAATCAACTGAGCCGGAAATGAACTTCTTATCAAAGTCTTTCCGAATTTTCCGCATAAGTTCAGAGCAATGAGTCGTAGAATATTGAAGCTCCGTATTAAACATTTCTATAACATCTAGTTGTACATCTCACATAATTATTGCGATCGGCTCTAACGGAAGTGCCCTTTGCTGAAAAGTTTTTCGGAATGTTCGCATAAATCGGAGTTCATGGAAATTAGTTCTCAGGGTGCAAGCTTTTATGATTGCAAATGCCTCTTATATATAAAGATACATATATATATATATATATATATATATATATGTATATATATGTATGTATCCTTTATATATAAAGATACATATATATATATATATATATATATATATATATATATATATATATATATATATATATATATATATCCAAAATGCTCATTATATAAAGTTCCCAACGCGTACAATGTATTAAAATTCTGATATCATGAGTAGGTCCAAGATTAAATAATTAATTTCACGACGCAATATACTTTTGAGTTAGAGACACGTATTCATCAAGACCGTTGAAGAGAGATGAGCTGGGAAAATAAGAATCACTTAGGCATCGGAGAAAGTTGTCGGAAATATTTGAACAATCTGCGCTTCTCTTGTGTTTTAAATTTCACTTTACCAGGATTTGTTTTGCACATCGACATCTATATGAACATGTCGTAAGAAAAACCTGTTAGCTTAAATACGTTGCTTGCATACTTGACGATAAAGGAATTTAAAAAAACAAAACGTCGAAAGATTTTTTGCACATTGTTAAATTGACGTTGTAGAAAGTTTCGATAAGATAAAGAGACAATTTATCAAGCCATTCCATTATTTCTGGCAATTTCATTCGAAATTCTTTCTACATTCTTATGATACTCAACATAATGAATTCATTCTCTCGAATCATGTTTATTGATCATCGGATATATTTGAGTGTGTGAGAAATACTATTCAGAATCTAATTATTATTGGAAATTTCTCCGACTTATTCCTGTATTGTTGATGTATGCTTATACAAGTGCTCATATATGCATCTAAAAATAGACAGTAGAAAAATTAGAGTATAATTCGCATACTTTTTTCTGAAAAAAAGTTTATTACCATATTACTAAATTCTAATAGAAAGCTGTTTGTGATCATGTGCTTCTTTCAAAATTTCTATTATATATTTGTTCTCATATCTACAGACTACTCATTGATTAATTAAGATTCAACTGAATATTTGGAAGTAATTAGAAAATGTGGGATATCTATTTGTGGTTTTTATTCATCTACAAAATACCATTTGGAGTATACAGAAATATGAGTTTCTGAATACTTCTGCATTGGGATTTTATGGATGAGTTTTGCATCATTCAGTATCTGGTTTACCATGAGGGAGACAAAATTTCATCTGGAATACTTTTTTGTAATAAACGTTATTTATACAAAGGAAGTTTTTCACTCAAAAGGAATGCGAATCTATAACTTTCCCCATTTTACAGTGTATTTTGAACAATGGATAATCGTCTCTCTTATGCCTACTATTACAAGATGATATCTTATGATATTTTAACCCAATAATTACACAAAATAATTCAATAATATTTCCATCTATCCTACGTTCGTGGTAAGCTCAACAAAAAAATGCGTGAATTGGGTGTGCATACTTCCGCGTCTTAATGTAAGCATGCACCATGTGCTAGCCTGCTCCATAGGTATTTGATAATTGTCGAAAAAGTGGGCGCTATTGAAAAACTTGTACACAAAAAATGGGTGGACAAATAATTTGAAATTCACACATCAATTCATCCAGTAAGAGTTTCAAAAAAAAAGAGATAGCGATATATTATAAAACATGAGATAGTGAAAAAGAGTGCATGATTTTTCAGAGAGTAGTGCGATTTCAAGAGGTGAGAATATGGACCTATGTATTTTAATTCTACTGTTAGATACATTGGATGAAAACTATTAGTTAGTTAGTTAGTACCCTTATCCTCGCCGGAAACCTACAATAAGCTATTTCTGCGTACAAAAGTTCATGAACAATAAAATATATAAGAGTACATAGATTATGAATAAATAAATACTCACTAAGTTCATAGTACTGGGCTCTCAATCAAATTATTCCAAGCGAAAACTTAACACCACAAAACTAATGTGACAGATACGTATTTGTTTATGTGTGTGCACTTTTCAGTCTGTTATTGAACTGCGCGCCAGTCACAGCTGGCACTCGGAAGATTCTGCAAGAAATTGAGTAGGCATAATACCTCCTGGTCGTCTTCATTCATGCGATTACGCTGCAGAGGTGGCGGAGATGCAGAGTCGGATTGAGGAATCAGAGATACTTTGCAATTAGGTACACCTGACTTTTTTGCACCATATTAAATCAATCTGGTTTTTTTTTTTGTCATTGGATGATTTGATTTTGTATACCTGTTATATTTTCTCATATTACAAACCATCTTGATTAGCTATATTTCTATTAACTTTTATTCTAGAAAAATTTCAGTAGATATTGTTGATTTTTACTCACTTATGAGAAGTACAAGTATTGTGAAATCGCCAAAGTTCTAGTTTCGAGCCTTTGATGGAAATATTCGTTTTGAGCATCCCTGAATTCATTTTGACTATTTTCGGCTTGACGTCTGCACGCATTTATGTATGTATGTATGCATGTATGTATGTATGTATATGTTCTTGTATTACGCAACGCTTCAAGAAAGAGGGTGAGGATCCAGAGTAACGTTACGCAGCGTTAAGAAAGAGAGGGGATTGGCTAATGTATGCGTTTCATAACACAGTCGAGACTCTATTCTCAAATTTGTGTGAGTGAAGGAAGAATCTATAGATCTCTAAAGTGATCAATTTCCAGTAACGAAAATATAAACAATGCGATACAACTCTTGTCATTATCATGAACGAGCACTTGCAGACTCCGTAGGGTAGACGAATAACTACTCTTTATTATGTCAAATGTTATTTAGTTCATGAAAGTAATACTTCATATACTATAATTATAATTGTGTATTCCTATTGAAAACAACTGTTTCCTTCAAAATTATAATGCAGAGTTATTAAGAATGAATAAAATGACTGTCCGTGCCGCCTTATTCTGATTTTTTCTTAGCCGCCTGCTTGAGATAGTGAGCTTCAAGTGTCAGATGATAGTTCCTCTGGAAACACTATTCTAACCTGATAATTTGGTAGAAGAATAATTTCGCAACAATACAGCTATTTACTTAGTTCCTTTTTCACTTATTTGCACTAATTACAAGACAGTATTGTGAATCCGACAAAATTCACCTATCGAGATTTTGATGGAAATATCCGTTTTGAGCATTCCTGAATCCATTTTGACTATTTTTGGCTTGATGTCGATAAGTATGTTGGTGCGTGCGTGCGTTCGTGCGTGCGTACGTGCATTCGTAGCTCGCAAATCTCAAAACTGGTTGAACGTATGATGTTGAAATTTTGTATTTAGGACCGGTATAGAGTCTAGTTGTGCACCTTGCATTATGGCTCCAGTCGTTTGTACCAGAAGTGCAATTTACTTGGAGCTTTTCTCAAATTTTTCTGATAAATCCAGAATGATCAACCTTAAGATGTTGAAATTCAGTATTTGAACTTGATGTTGTATCAGAATGGTTATCTGCTATTTTGGTATGAATTGGCTGGGCAGAAAGTGCACGTTATTTGAAACTTTTTTCGCATTTTCAGGTTCCAATTGAATATTTCAGATAATCGTGAGTGCGGATACCAGCCATCAATATTTTTAGCATTGCAACACTTTTTCAATATCTGAGTCAGTTTATGAATCTCAATTAGATACTATTAGAGTGCAAATTATTGGAACTAATTCAATTTAAAACACTCTTCATTATATCAATCAAATATTTCGGATCTAACAGGCGAGACAAATTCATTCTAAAACTAGCTTGCTACTCACCCGCTTCGCGGGCTATTATAAAATGTTACTAAGCGTCGGCTGAGCGATACCATCATCCTACTACGGATAGTAAGTTACCAAACGTAACGTCAGCTCAGTAATACTTTTGCATCATTTATATTGTTGTAGTGTGTAATTTTTGCAATATCTTTTTACTTACTTGTACTAAGTACAAGAAAGTATTGTGAAACCGACAGAATTCACCTGTCGAGATTTAATTGGGAATATCCGTTTTGAGCATCCGTATCCATTTTGACTATTTTTGGCTTGATGTCGGTACGTATGTTCGTTCGTGCGTGCATAACTCGCAAATATCAAAATTGGTTGAACGTATAATGTTGAAATTTTATATTCAAGATTGGTTTAGGGTCAAGTTGTGCACCTCGCATTATGGTTTTAATCGTCTGTACCAAAAGTGCACTTTACTTGAAACTTTTTCCGAATTTTTCTAATAACTTCAGAATGAACAACCATAGGATGTTGAAATTCAGTATTTGAACTTGATGTTGTATTATGATGGTTATCTGCTATTTTTGTATGAATGGGCCAAGCCAGAAGTGCACTTTACTAGCAACTCTTTTAGAATTTTTCCCATAAATCTAGAATGATCAGCCATAGCATATTGAAATTTAATGTTTGAACTTGTTGTAGCATCACAATAGTTATCTATTATTTTTGTATCAATCGGTCAAGCCGGAAGTGCAGAGTATAACAGACATTCAGAATTTGCCGTATGAAACAATCAGTTCAATTGAAATGATAAGGTAGGCCATGATAATCTGTTATCAAATTTTTAATTTTGTCTGACATCTACATATCAAAATATTTTCCACTAAATTTCATCTCGTGAGTATGACAAAAGCAACTAAATTGGATCAGAACATGCTTTTTCATACAAATTTGAAATTAATTTTCATTATGTTGGTCACACGGTCCAGCTTTAATTTCAGCATTATTGAACTCCAAATATACATACTTATCAAACCTTTTGAAGGCGTGAAAAACAAAATAAGGCACTGAAATCAACGACTATCTGACGGTCTAAAAGTACAAGGAGATATTGTAGAACCGACAAAACTCACATATCGAGATTTTGATGGATATATCCGTTTTAAGCATCCCTGAATCCATTTTGACTATTTTTGGCTTGATGTCGGTACGTGTGTACGTATGTATGTGTGTATGTGCGTAGCTCGCAAATCTCAGAATTATATAATGCTAAAGTTCTGTATAAAAGGCTGGTATACTGTTTCCGATCAGCCGTGGAATGATAAGATGTTGTGTTCGATAATATATATCCAATGATGTACAAGTACGTCACTTGATGTCCACCTCAGATTTTCTTGTCGAACAAATATGAACTGCGCGAGAAGCCTGGATTTTGAATGATTGTTATATAAACTTCTACTAGATACTGAGTATTACTGAATTCCTAACAGACTGTATATCGTTTTCAAAATTCAATTCCAAAAACTATATTCAGTTAGTCGAGAATTCAGTGTTACACAGTATTTAGTAAAAGTTCAACATCTATTTGTTGGGTGGAAGTGAATAATTGGAACATGAAAAGAGAAAAAATCCATTTCTCAGTTATATAATAAAAACAATCGGTTCTACTCTTATATTGTTATCAAGGAATAAAAGCATTCACTTTTACTAAGACCTATTCCTAGAAACAGGTGAACTTGTTCACTCGAAAATAATACCCACTTTTTTTCATCATAGTAATAATAATTCTGCTAACAGTATTCACATGCATGGAATAGAAAAGAGAATATATTACATTCAAATATAATCTGGCATCCTCGCATAAAATTGAGATATTATAAAAAGCTAGAGGAAAGTATTCTGTTAGTAGAGAAGTTAGATCTGTTTGTTCATTTTGTTGATACAAAATGTATTTCTTCCATAGAAGTAAAATATTTTTGAACATAAAATTAGAGAATTAAATTATTTTTGGTCCCATAAAAATATTAGATGAATATCTGCAATTTCAATCCAAAACTAAGTTGATCTTCCTTATGCAGGGACCACACTAATGTCTAATGTCGTTAAGTAAGGCGTTATATGACAATTGACATATTGTCATTGACAATATGTTTATTATTGAATAACTCCTCAATTAATGACATTATACGTAAGTGTGGCCCCAGCATTAGAACTAGCCGCTAGCCGCTATATTCAACACTCCGTTGAAAACGTTGGAACAATAATTGAACAACAAGAGAAACTTGAGAATTTGAAAAAGCAAATGAATAACAATAAGTAATAGACCGGGCGATAGTGATAGAAAATTCGGAGTCATTTGTTACAAGTATGGTGATCCTTCAGGGGTCAAATTAAGTGATTGATGGAAGAAAAATAATGGTGGTAACGCTGGTCGTCGGAGCGTGGTCGCAGGATGATCAATTGAACTTGTCGGTTTGAATTACTAGTTTGAACGATTTGTTACATGAAGATTTTTCCATTCTCCAGAAGTCGTTGAATAATAAACTAGGCCTATAGAAATGCCATACTTTTTTGATGAAAGCTTACATTCCGCCATACTAATTGGACCACGTAATTAGTTTCTTTTTCCGAAAATATTTGTCATAGGCAATTTTTCTTCAACTTATAATTTTTGAGGGAACATTTACGAAAATCATTAGGTCACATCGTTTCTACGGTTCCAAATGACCGCCATATGTCCGCAAAGAAGCAGATTCATTTTATTATGCAAAACTATTTGTTACAGTATGGCACACAAATCGTGGAAAGTTCATGGCACAATGAAATTATTTATATATTTGTCATACTTCTGGTGAAGTGCGAAAGTGGTGTCATACTTGAAATTAGTTTTTTGAGATGCGGCTATACAGGACGTGAATTTATTTATTACAAAAAATAGTTATCAGAATGAGTCTGTTTCAATATGAGTGTACCTAAGAAAATATATTCCATACTATGACCATGCGGCTGGCGATATGCATATTCGCGCTACGATGTAACAAAAAAATATTATCAAAACGATTTGTTACACCATGGCATTTGAATTTCTCGGAATAATTCTGCCATATGAATTGTGAGGTGCTGAAGTGATGCCATACCCAAAGAACTGATATTCAGCAACTTCATTCTTTTATAAGGAATCATCCATAAATTATGTCATACGAATTCCATGATTTTTTGACATTCTGTTTCAATTCAATTTTCATTTTAAATTAGCCCATACTGTTACCACACTTACTTTAATATTTGATATTCACGTTCTCCGCACCTCATACTAACATAAAAATTTGTGCCACACTGTAACAAATTATCTGAACTCCGCATAAAATGTAACCATTTTGTGATAACATTCCACGTATTTGACCAATCTCACGGGTATGACATGATCAGATCTAAATTTCTAATCTTACAAGTAACTGGTAACCGAAGTTTTAGGTTGTAACAAATCGATTTGCATTATTAAATAAGTCCGCTTCTTTGCAGCGGTATGGCGGACAGTATGGCATAGTGATTTCCGTTAATGCTTACTCAAAAATAATAAGCACAGAGAAAAAATAGTCTATGAAGAATATTTTTGGAGAAATAGAAAGAACTATGTGTTCCAGTTGGTATGACGGGACGGTAACAGGAAAAAAACCCCCGGTGAATGAAACCCCGGAAAAGGCCCCGGAAAAAAAACCCCGGAAAAAAAACTCACAGGAAAAAAAAACCTCGGAAAAAAGTCCCCTGTGATAAGAACCGAAGAACGAGCCGAAGAGAGTTCATATAATAAATATTTTAAATTAGGTATATAAGAGTGTTTTCATTATGTTTGATAATAAAACCTAAAGTTATAAACAACAATTCTAAATAACGCGTGATGTATAATGTAATACAGATATGAATACAGTGTCTTCTGTTTCATTCATCTATTAGCGCCAATAATAATATAGTGGAGTAGCACATTCACATACATTTATTATTTCCAATTGTTTTATATTATTCAAAAATATTAAGGCTAGGTATTAGCATAAGTTGAGACATTAAGTATAATCCGACATAAAATACAGGAATTGTAATTTCTCATGTGGTACCAACACAAAAAAAAAATAATTTCATATCATTAAAATTTAAAAACAATATGTGGTTTTCTGCTGTTATTTTTATGTAATAATTCTATTTGAAAAATTATAACTTTGTGTCGTATTTCAAAAATATGCCTTACAATATAATACTTATCTACGCCACTGTCTGGGTGATAATAATATTCAACTTTTTTACTCGAAACCTTTTTCCCTATTTACGACAGTTCAGGAATTATTCACAGAATAATTAATCGGCCAAAATCAGTTTCTCGTTATTACCTAGTGACCTCTGGAAACTTTTCAAAATACAAAAATATTCTTGGGATCATCTCTCAAACATACACAAAAATTAAATATGGGTAAATCTGCTACTCCACTATATAATCATTAACGCTAATAGATAAATAAAACTTATACACGTTATATAAAATTGTTGTTCATGATTCTTGGTTATCAAACATAATGAAAACACCTTTATCTCCCTAATTCATAATATTCGTTATATAAACTATCCTCGGATTTTATCACTGGGACCTTTTTTTCCGGGGGTCTTTTTGCCTGGGGATTTTTTTTTTCGGGGTTTTTTTTTCTGGGGCATTTTTTCTGGTGTTTTATTTCCCGGGGTTTTTTTCCCTAGATTCATGGCGGAACATAGGCTCCACCAAAAAAGTATTGCATTTCCATGGGTCAAATTTATCACTACAACTTCTGGAAAATACATAAATCTTTGTGTAATAAATCGTTCAAAGTTGTAACTCAATCCGACAAGTTGAATTGATTACCCTGCAACTACGCTCCGACGACTAGCGCTACGGCCATCATTCTTCTCTCATCAATTACCTAATTCGACTCCTGAAGTCATACTTGCATCAAATAACTTCGAATTTTCTATCACTATCTTCCGGTCTATAACATAAGAATAACTAATAAGAGAACAATTACAACAACAGCACTATGAAAATAGCAACTATAACTCCAAAACAATTTACCGTACTTGAAACTGTTAGTCGACACAACAACATTAATAAAAATCGTTCAAGCTTCATACATTTCTGCCTTGCGCACATTGAAGCTAATAATTAGATATATAAGGAATTTATAGGTAAAACACTCGCTATATTTTCACAAATAACTTTTAATAAAAATCTTTATTGCAATTTCAACAACTGAGCCATCATCAGAAGGAATCTGGGAGAGAAAACCCCCGGGAAATAAAACCCCGGGAAAAATGCCCCGGAAAAAGAACCACCAGAAAAAAAAACCCCCTGAAAGAAGCCCCCTGTAATAAAAACCAAAGAAAGTTCATATAACGAATATTATAAATTAGGTGTATAAGGGTGTTTTCATTATATTTGATAGTAAAACCAAGAGTTATTAACAACAATTCTATATAACGTGTAATTTGTAATGTATTACAGACATAAATACAGTGTCTTCAGCTTTATTTATATGTTAGCGACAATAATAATATAGTGGAGTAAAACATTCACATACATTTAATTTTTGTGCATGTTTACGAGACGATCTCAAGAATATTTTTGGTTTTTTGGAAAGTTTCTAGAGGTCACTAGATAATGACGACAAACTGATTTTGATCGATTGTTTATTCTGTGAATAATTCCTGAACTGTCGCAAATAGGAAAAAAGGTTTCAAGGAGAAAGTTGAATATTATTATTAATCATACGTGAATATTTTTATTGAAAGGCATATTTTTGAAATACGACACAAAATTATAATTATTTAAATAGAACTAATACATGAAAATAACAGCAAAGAAACTACATACTTTCTTCTGATTTGATGATATGAAATTTATTTCCTTTTGTTGGTATAACATGAGATATTTTACAATTTCTGTATTTTATGTTAAATTATATTCAATGCCTCAACTCATGCTAATACTAATCTCAAAATTTTCAAATAATATAAAACATTCGGAAATATCAAATGTATGTAAATAATTCACTCTATTATATTATTAAGACGCTAATAGATGAATAAGACAGAATACACTGTATTTATGTCTGTATACATTACGCGTTATTTAGAATTGTTGTTTGTAACTCTAGGTTTTATCATCAAACATAATGAAAACAGCCTTATATACCTTATTTATGATATCCGTTATATGAACTTTTTTAAGCTTTTATCAAACGGGGTTTTTTCTGGGGGTTTTTTTTTCTTGGGGTTTCTTTTCCGGAGTTTTTTTCTGGAGCTTTTTTCCCGAGTCTTATTTCCCGGGGTTTTTTTTTTATGTTATCCATCAGAAGATACAATAATTTACAAAGAGGGTGTTATTTATATATATATATATATATATATATATATATATATATATATATATATATATATATATATATATATATATATATATATATATATATATATATATATATATATATATATATATATATATATATATATATATATATATATATATATATATATATATATATATATATATATATATATATATATATATATATATATATATATATATATATATATATATATATATATATATATATATATATATATATATATATATATATATATATATATATATATATATATATATATATATATATATATATATATATATATATATATATATATATATATATATATATATATATATATATATATATATATATATATATATATATATATATATATATATATATATATATATATATATATATATATATATATATATATATATATATATATATATATATATATATATATATATATATATATATATATATATATATATATATATATATATATATATATATATATATATATATATATATATATATATACAGAAGTGGATCAGTAACAAAAGTAGGGGTGTTATTGGGGAGGTCCAGAGATTAACATTTCCAAAAGCGGTGCGTCCACAAGATCTAACTGTTCATTTATCAAGGGTTGATTGTTTCTAACGGCTCTTTTAATCTCATACGCTTCTAGAGCCTTCTCAATAACACCTCAATATATATATATATATATATAACACCTACTTTGTAAATTATTGTATCTTCTGATGATGGCTCAGTTGCCAAAATTGCAATAAAGATTTTTATTAAAAGTTTTTTGTGGAACTATAGCGAGTGTTTTACCTAAATTCCTCCTATTTATTTATATATTCGAAATGATTCACCGAGTGCCAACAGTTTGCTCAATTAATTTTAATAATTCGAGCTCATAGTGACGTCATCTATCGCTTTTGATCCCAAGCCTAAATATTGATACAGAGCTTTCCATAAGTGATTTTGGGATTTGCTTCGTAGCTCGCAAATCTCAAAACCCATCGAACGTATAATGTTGGAGTTTTGTATTTGGGACAAGTGCAGGGTCTAGTTGTGCACTTCGCATCAGGGTTGTAATCGTCTATACGTTAGCTGCAATTGACATGAAATATTTTTTGAATTTTTCGCATAAATCCAAAACAGTTGGAATTCAAGAATTTGGTATTTAAGACGGCTGTATCATCTTGATGCTTTCATCCAGTTTTTATTGAGATCGATCGAGCCAGAATAACCTAACCAGACAGTCTTTTGAAATTTTTCGCATAAATTCGAAATAATTATCCATGGAGTATTGGAATTGAGTATTGCAGTTAACTGTAGCATCTAGATGATAGTCTACTATTCTGATAACAATCGACTGAGCCTAAAGTGCACTTCACTTGGAATTTTTCTACAATTCTGCGCATAAATTGAGGACAGTTAGCCGTAGAAACTTGGCAATCAGTATTTGATGATGTTGTAGCATAAAAACGATGATCAACTGTTTTCATAGCAACCGACTGGGCAGAAATCCGAAACGATCAGCCGTGGAACAATGAGATTTTGTGTCTGATTATCGTATGCAAATATGAGAAAAGCTTATCCAATGTACGGATTTGGGATGCAAAATATTTTTTTGTGAATATTTCTTCTTTTTTTAAATGATAATCGTTTCTTGCCTTTGTTAGGCAATTAGAGCAGATATACCGACAAGAACGATCAGATATATTGTGAATGACACCTACTTCATAATTTTTGTCAAATATGTTTGCGAAAACAATATCAATATAATGTTACGCAATTCTTAATATTTTTTTCTCTCCTGTTCGGAACCGTTTCCGTTTTTTGATATTTATAATCTATAATCGTGAATTATGAATTCGTGATTTACTCCTCTCGACAAATCACAATACGTTCTATGAGTGACAACGTCTCTTACAAACTGTTTGCGCGTCTGCCTTCTTGTACATTTTGATTTGGCAACACTTGACTGTCAAATTGTCTGCTTACGTTTTATGTCATTTATGGTCAGTTGCACCGCTATTTCTTCAACTTCAATTATCGCTAAATTGAACAATATCATATCAAGACTCAAAAGTCTAATGTGACATTAAGATTGCTGTCATTATTCCGTTCCGAATTTTTTTGTTTGAGTGAAACTTGAAATTCAACCTAGAGCGGTGCAACTGGCCATCAACGTATTCAACTACTTATTTTTGTGATATGCACAGTTTTAGTGAAGAGGTCAATTTTACACCAACAAAAAAAACAGAAGCAGGAAGCAAATTCATTCTTTGAGTGTGTTACCGGCTTATTTTTGAGATTTGGCAGATAATACAAGTCGTTCCTACTTTAGACTCAATATTCCATTTTACAAAGTACGCTTAAGGTACAACACATCAAACTGGAAAGCTATCAAGAATTGAGAGCATTCCTCAAATAAAATTCTGATGGATTTCAAGTAAAAAAACAGATCAAACTTCCACTCCAAAGGAATTATTGTTTCTATTGAAAATGCAGATGAAAAAAAATCTTGCAACAAATGTATTTAATATGCGATATTCCATCAATATTGTTTTCAATATATATTCAAATATTTGTACTTGTTCATGGTTGCATCAATCATTTGCACAATGAAAATCCTACAGCAGCCATGCAGGTGACTCCTTGAACTAAAACAGAAACACACATAGTTATACTAGTCATTCCTCTCGACGATCTTTTGCCACCGTATTTGTAGATGCAGGCGCAGACATCACGGCGCTAAAGCGATACGGTGAGAAGAAATTGATCGTGGTTGTAGAAGTTCATATTAATCAATTAATACAGAATGAGATAAACACAACGCAATTTTTTTTCATTCTGTACAAATCTCATCTTTTTCTAAAACATATTGAAAATTTCACGATGAATATCATCACCCTATTTCTAACCTTTACAAATGGTCCTGATTTTACTATAAATATTAATAGCAGCTGTAGCTCAAGGAGATAACGGAGAATCATTAAAAAGCTGTGCAATTATGATTAAAATTTGATCTTCATGCTGAAACTATTCCTAAAACTGCATACTTACTAGAGGCAGAATATTCGCATTTGTGTTACTCGATTACGCTAGTGAGTCAGACCATCATAGATAATAGTTACAATAATAGCTCATATAATAATATACTATCTGTAAATGCGAATGAAGCTTGATGTTAAGGGGCGGCCTATACATTGCCAAACAAATTGCGCAACAAAACGATGCGCAAAGTTGTGTTGCACAATTGCGTCATCCATACATTCGGCTGAATTTTGTTCAAACTTTAGCTACAAGTTGAAAATTGTAAGATAAGCATGTCCTCAAGTGTCACATTTCTACCAAGAGAACCGGCCAATAATTGAAAAATATTGCGCAACATGCACATACACAACACAACACGTTGCGCAAAAGTTCCCGTTGCACAACGGATTTCAAACATGGTCAAAACTAGTCATACATTTGTGCAACATATCAAATACTGTCATACATTGACAGCATGTGTCGCGCATTTGTTTGACAATCTACGGGAACATTTGTGCAACGTGTCATGTTAAAGTGTCAATACATTGCCAAACAAATTGCACAACAAAACGATGTGCAACGTTGCGTTGTACAATCACGTCATCCATACACTTGGCTGAATTTCAGTTACAAATTGGTAAATGTACAACAAGCAAGATAATCCATACAAAAATCAAACTTATAACATAGTGTGACGTGCGGGAGTGAGAGGGGAGCTCGTGAATACGACGCAGTATGGGGAGGGGCTTCTTGTCGCCTTTTACGCCGCGCTACGTCGCAGCGCATCACCCCTCCCAATGGAAGCCCCTAGCAATTCCTGGAAATGGAAAGAGTCGCGAAAATCGAAAATTCGAGAAGGACGGTGTTTCTCTATATAAGGCCAAGCCAACGACGTTGAGGGAGGACAGTAATGAGAGTATTAGTGGAAATAAATAATAAACAGTGACAGTGAAGTGAGAGTGTATATAAATAGTGAAATATAAATATCTGTGGCTTTGATTAAATTAGAATTAAGTGATTAATATATAAATATACTGTTATTAGTGACATAGGAAGAATTAAAGATTTTATTTCATTTAGATTATTAAATAGTGACTTTTATTTGTTTACAGAGTGATTCATCGAGCAATAAACATTACAATAGTAAAGAACTTTAAAGCTCAAACACTCAATTTAGAAATGAAAATAGCAAGTTGGCGGATGGATTAACCGGCAAAAAAAATATTATCATCATTACGAAATATTACACCAAGATGTTAGCTTTGTGCATTGGCACCAGATATATGATTTGTTACAACGAAAATTTCAATTTTTTACTTTAAAACCAAAAAATTTACAAATAAATAAATTTAATAACCTTCAAAAGCATAGACACATCACAGATACTAATACTACAGCGATTAATGATTGGTTTATGAATCTTACCAATGTAATTTTCCCGGAAGAAGTCGAAGAGACATTGGCACTTGGCCCCAAATTTAGTATGCCTCTTCAGCCCGCAGAATTACCTATGTTCAAATTAATAGCAGATGTAGAATACATTTCACAATCCACTGATGATCAAGAAGCACAGGACTCGCTGAGATCTCAATTTACTAATATCATGACGAATTTCTGTAACAAAGACAGTAAAAACAGCACAACAAAAAACTTGAGTAAGAAATTTCAAAAAACAAAACAATTCTTAAAAAATAAAGATGATATCATAATTCTGGAAGCTGACAAAACTAATAAAACTGTTGTCATGTACAAACAAACATACATTGACAAAATGAATGATTTATTATCGGACAATACTACCTACAGAATGATACAAGACGACCAAACTGAACGAATACAAAATAAAAATTATAAATAAAAAAAAAAATATGTATGATAAACAATACATCACTGAAAATGTGAAGAATAATCTCTCGACCAACAATGCAGTACCTCCTAGAATAAATGGCCTCATCAAACTACATAAAGACAACCACCCGTTAAGACCTATAGTCAGTGGTAAATATTCACCAACTAACAATCTCGCAAAATTTCTAGCAAATCTTTTAAAAGGCTCAGAGAATACTACGTATTTTGTAAGAAATTCATTTGAGTTTGAAGATGTCATCACGGAAATAAAACTTGATACAGGATACGTGTTAATTTCACTGGATGTCATCTCATTATATACAAATGTACCTGTAAATTTGGTGATCGCAGGGATAGAGAAAAATTGGGCAGTCATAGCACAAAGAACTAATATACCACTGCAAGAATTCTTAGAACTTAATAAATTCTGTATCAAAGAAAATTTCTTTCAATTTGAAGATAAATACCACATTCAGTCGTTTGGTCCTGCAATGGGCTCCTCGTTATCTCCTGTATTAGCTAATATTGTTATGGATTGCTTACTAGAAGAGGTAATACAAAAATTACCGATTAAGCTTCTCTTCATTAAGAAATATGTGGATGATCTGATATTGGCTGTACCTGAAAACCAAATACAAAATACATTGGATACATTTAACAGTTACAATGAACACTTACAAGTCACAGTAGAAGTAGAACAGAATAACTTCATACCGTTCCTAGACATTTCTATCATACGTGATGAAAAGGGCAACATAACCACATCATGGTACAGAAAACCAAGCGCATCAACAAGATATCTTAACTATTGCTCAAATCATCCAATGACTCATCGCCTGAATACAGCTCAAAATTTAATCAACACGGCATTGAAATTAACTTCCCAACAATATCATGGAGACATCTTGAAAAAAATCAAACACTTGCTACTGCTAAAAAAATATCCTCGTGGACTAATTGACAGCTCAATTAATAAATGCCAGAATTCTAAAAACAACGCTAGACAAGTGGAAGAGAAGATATCACCTACTGCTCATTAATTTACATAGATGGCGTTGCTAAAAATTACGAGAGTTGTTTGAAAATAAATTAAAAATACGGATAGGTTTCAAGCGAACAAAAACTGTAGGGCAATTGTTCAGTAACTTAAAATCCAAAATAAATAAAAGCCACCTGTCAAATTTAATATATGTAATACTGTGTGAATATTGCAGTGCCACATATACAGGTGAAGCAAAAAGATATTTATCTACGAGATTGAATGAGCATAGCAAAAATTGTCAGGGCAAAAAAAATATGACGACAGCAAAATGTGCAGTAGTGGGACATGCAAAAGAGTTAAATCATAAGTTTAACTTCAACGAAACTAAAATAATGGATTCTGAAAGAAACTTAAATAAGAGATTGACACTAGAGATGCTACACATCAATGCAGATAAAAACAATATTAATGTAAAAACTGACACAATGAGTTTGAGTAAAATCTACAACAACTTACTGAAATATAATAAAACTAAGACATGATTACATATAATTCAAATATCATTGCAGCACTCTAATTGGTCCCTTGGGGTACTGAGTTCTTCTTTCTTTTATATATAAAAAGAAACTGATATACAGGTTTCCACTGGTACAAAAATTATGTTCTAACGGTTCGTAAAACGGAAGACATTTTTCAGTTTATTCTAATTTTGACTACATTTAAAATATTTCATGTTTACAAATGTTAAGATTTTTACACCATTACTCCATGTGGAATATTATCTACATGCACTTTTCATGTTTTATTATCAATTAATAATTTCATTGAATTTTATTACAAACAAAATTTTTCATGTAAGTAGCTTACAGTTGAACAAATTGTAATTATTTTTAGAATAATCGTCTGTATCATTATTTATAGTTCCTGAGGATGACACAAGTGGTGTCGGAACTAGTAGAAATAGAAAGATAAAAATAAATTCCATTGACTGCATTCCAGAAGTTTTTCCTATTCATCAAATTTTCCCAGTCAAGAAGTACATATTTTCATTACCTAAATTGTTCATTGATCAAATGTCACTTGTGGGACAAGAGTCACGAGAATACGGTTTCAGCTTTTTTTTTTTTGACAAAACAATATTGTTTATTGTATAATTAATTTTCGCTTAGCGATGGTCACGGGGAGATGCTCAATCTTGTGGTTTTTTGACAAACATGAGTCAAATTGGTTTCAGAACTCATTTGAGTACATTGGTGATTGTTGCTCTATGGATATAGCCAAAACATAATATTGTCACAAATGTGGAATATTTCAAGTGATTAGTCTTTATTATTATTCATTTGAACTCGCTATAACTGTAATCCTAGTTAATATTGACCAAGTCGATGTTCAATTATCAGACGTGATTGGCAGCCTACGGTAACTAGATGTTAGACAATTGAATGTTGGCCCATTGTTGGATTAGGTATGAGTCATGAATTCAGTACGAGTAGCTGTGAGCGGAATAGTACTCATACAAGTGTTATAATAGTAATCAAGGTATCAAGGTTGTTAAAAGGACAATAATGCCTGAGGTCAACAGTGTACTTTTCAAGGGCTTCTGGCCCGAGGTGTTTACGTTGACCGTAGACATTATGGTCTTTTCAACACCTGTGGTGCCTTCAACGTTTAATGTCCGACTTTTGTTGTATTTCAAGCCAAATTTTTAGCAATGTATGTCCTGTCATTGTGATTTCTGTCAGAGAAATTACTCTAGTTACTTGCTGTTACTAGGAAACTTGTTTGTTATTTTTCAATATATTGCCCTCGAACATTATTTTGAAACATGATGTCCTCGGATATTATTTGCTACATAATTACCCTGAAATCAGTAATATTAAGACAACAATAATAAACTAGTCGGACATCAAGTAAATATTAGCACTGTAACCTGTATTAATGGATTATCCACATCAAAATTTGTAGCAATATGTTTCATAAAAATGTTTAAATTCCATTCGACAACATTCAAAAACTAATTCAATACTCAATACATTGACAAAATTGCTTTGGGTATCAATTCCACTTTTACTGATGCGGAAATACTGCCACACGGCTTGAGGTGAAACTTGGAATGAGTGTATTGGAATTTTTTCCATTGACAGTGATCATTTGCTGATACTACAAATGGATAGATAAAAAAATTACTTAATAGTTACAATTCTCCAAAAACTGAATTTTGATAGAGGAAACTAAATCAGTGTAATATATTTCAATTGCATTCTCAATATATTCCATTCGATTATTGCACCTGGCATGTTAAGAGATATTTGTTCTAATAACAATCTCAGAAGAAAAAGATAACGACAATGTGATTTCAAACGTTGAATAACTATAATCAAAAGGCAACGTCATCATCCTCAGAGCGATGCATTAATTAATTTTCTTCTGGATGAGTTTTGCTTCATTGGGGTCAAAGATCCCATGAAAATTATGAACTCTATAATTTCACAAGTCCGGTCCTGTGAAATTGGCCGACATTGCATTACTTCCATCAGAGTCGAGAAAGAATCTGTTGCTGTTGACTGCTAATGACCCCATTCCGTTGCTGGGAAACAATACCTGCCGGCCTTTGTTCTCGTACCTTTGCTCTATGTTGAATCTCACCAATAAATAAGTATAGTTACGTGATGAAGAAAAAAATGGTACTTGGAGAAACATTTCAAAAGTAATCATAGATTCTTATTGTATATTTTTGTTTCTCTGATTTGCATATTCATTAGAAATAACTGAGATCTTTATTTTGCAGTGAGTTCTTATGGCTACCATACAATATACTTTACAGAAAGCAATATGCTGTTTTGAATGGAATTAAATGCAGGAATGGTCGTTTATTACTGCTTCTTCATTTCATTAGCGCTGTATTCGTGAAAAAGAGTCCGTTATACAACAAGAAATTCATATGTACACAGAAAATTCCCATGAAAATTATATGACATGCGTTTCTTCCAACTTTAGACAAGCTTCCAATATTATATGATGTATTACTTCACCAAAAGGTGTAATTCAAGAGTTTCAGTCTTAGTAGTTATTGGACTGAATTATTTTATAGCAATTTTGGAATTACAATGTTTCTCTACCTACAGATATAAGATAATAACATACAGATCAGAGTCAAGTTCTGCTCTCAAATAATTGATCAAACTGACGAGTAAATTTTAGCACTCCTATTGAAAATCTGACTGATATTGGAGTTCAACGATAGTAGTTATTTCTACAACTGCAATAATTGGAGTCAAGAGAATGGATATTTTGGGAAGAATGATGTGACATTTTCAACTAACCGCTCGATTTTATTGAAATATATCTCATATGAAAGCTACAACATGCTTCAAAAACATATATTTTATTGAATCTGTGCTACATTCATGAGTTACCCGTGAAACAGAAGAATATAATGGGATCTCAGCAAAAAACATTCTTCAAAGTCGGAGCCCGATTGGATATATTTTGGCTTTGAAAGAATTCTTTGAAGAATAGCGATTTTTTCAAGATATTCAAATTTCATTCATCTCATATGATTTAATCTCTAGTAAACAACATGATTTCGATGGAGGTAGGTCGATCTCCCAGATTTTACAGCAATTTCCTGCGTGACTACACTCAAGTTAATGTCATCTATAGCATCCAATGCTTCCGATCATGGTGTAATTCTGCACACACTTGATAAGAATTCAAATTTACTAGCGTTCTTCGGATCTTATCTATAAAATGATCGTACTATTCAATATTTCCAGTTTAAGACCGTTTACTGACACTTCCGATGTGCTTTCAGGCAGAAATCTCAGCCCTCTTTTTTGTTTCATTCATAAATGATCTCGTGGATCATGTTGTACATTATGAAGTGTTACCGTTAACCGACGATATGAAAATCTTCAAAATAAACAATTGTGCTAATGACTGCTTTCTCACAAAAAAGATATCAAAAGTATTCTGGCTTGGTCTCAAACCTCCAAATTAATTAATGAATATTATTGTACTTCTCATAAGAAATTCTAATATCTGAAGTGGTATAATTCTCAAGTTACAAGTTCGTAAAATGATACTCAGAGTAGTGGTAGCCGACAATTTCCGATATTCAAAAATTTACACAATATATCTCACTGACAGTGTTGTTCAATTTCTACCATTCGAATTTTCTGCAGAACTCTCTACACAGCTTAGTTCCGAAGTTAGAGAAGTTTGACACGCACTTTTCACGACTTTGGAAGTGCGTATCTTACCAACTATTTACTCTTATTTAAAAGTAATCAATGAAGGTCATTCTCGTTTTTTGACTTAAATAGCAATACACCGAGCTATTATTTGCGCTTAATGCATTTTTTAATCCCTTAGTGACTTATACTGTGCAACCCTGATTTGTTTGCTCGTTATTTTACTATAGCATTGTATAGCACATGTCTTCCAAATTTCATCTATATAGTGCCAATAGTCGCCAAGTAAAATGGTTGTGACATACGTATAGACGGATAGACGGATATGACAAGATTATTAGGCTCCCATTTTTTGCCATTTGGCTATGAAACATCGTAAAATATTGTTAAAAAATATTGCAGTCATTCAAAATCATCGTGAAGATTTCTCTAGAATGAGTTTAGGAAATACAACTTTCTCCCAAAAAAGTCATTCTTGGAGCGATAGCGACAGAAAATATTGTTGAATATCTAAATGACATTTTCAATATGTATTCCAACAGAAGATCTGCTATATTTGAAGAGAATGAAGAAAGTGAATATGAATATTCATATTGTTCAGTGACGTCTTTATAGATACATCTAGCCATGAGAAATAGCTCTGCATTATAATAATTCAGGGGACGGCTACAATTTTCAGATAATAATCGTACGATGTGCCTAGGTTTGAATTAGGATATTATATAACATAATAAAACCAAATGAGAGTGTTGAAATTTCTCATTACAGAATTAATTGACCAGTTTGACCGATTTGACCCATTCAAGATTCTTTCTCTCAGTAACTATGAAGTAGGTACTGATAATTTGTATCAGAGAACAACTAGACCCTCACTGTTTCATTGATAAACCTACGGCAAAGCTGCAGAAAAATTACATAAGCGAGCAAGCATCATATATACATATACTAATATAAGTGGAGGAAAATGGTTGAAAATCAGAGCCTGAATGTTTCACAAAACCAAAAATTCAGGAGTCGGCTCTAACACCATCCTCCTGGATACAGCAATAACTGTAGATACGTGTTTTGTCCTTATGAAGATTTTTCCGTACAGTATAGTTGATGAAAAGTGCTTGTTTCTGTGATAGAAAATGACAGTCACTGCTGGTTTTGGTACATGGTTTTATAGAACATGTGCTATTTCTCAAGCTTCTCTACCTGATGGACTCAAACAGTAATTCTATTCAGAACCTCATAATATGTATGAATCTATCGGCAAAAACATCATATTTCGTGTTTTCAGAGCGCTATCTGTAGTTATATGAAGTTTGAGATAAGTCAAAATTACTACATTCTGAGCAGTTCCAAAGTATCGCAAATCACATAGTTCCATTCAAGACAGCGCTATACGTATGGATCCATCCTCAAATGCACAAAATCTTGCGATTCCAGCGAGCTATCAGCGTTTTCTCTGAGTCTTTTTAAGAAAATTTTGATAGTGAAAATCTGCTCAGAAGCAATATTTTGCTACAGAAATGCGTTATAGGGCAGAATCTTACTCCAAATACATCATATTTTGTGTTCTTGGAGCGCTATTTGCAGTTTAACAAAGTTTGGAATGAGTCTAAATCACGACTTTCCGAGCAGATCTTCACAATCAAGAAGCTTATAATTAGATTCAGGACATCTTGATATGTATAAATCTATCAGCAAAAACATCATATTTAGTATAGCTACATGTCATTCTGAATAGTTCTACTATATTTTGTGCGTTCGAATGATTCAGGGATTGAAACGTATGCGGTAAATCTACTAGAAGAGCTTTCGACCCAGAATAGTGGATCTTGAAATTATGATATAGATAGTAATAGTAATAGTAATAGTAATAGTAATCTATTCGCCCAACAGTTATTCTAATTGAAGAATATAGCAATTTTCTCTGTTTCTGTGATACATCCCACATTTTGTTTATTGATTAATTATTAATGCTCTATATTTCTGCGCGAAAGCCGCAACCAGCTTCATAAATATGGTCGACGATCGTTCCGCCAAGATACCTTTTGAATTTATGAAGATGCGGTAATAATCATTCGTAGCTGACAATTTTTATTTACTAAAACGTCTCCACTTTTCTCTTGACATTAGAATGATAATTTCTGGCTCCATATGTGTATCAAGAACATCAGCCAATCTGGCATCGTGTAAATCCAGCACCGCATAGCACCTATCACAACGTCTACCGGCACAGCCAGTTGAAAATCCATCAGCATAACTAAGCTGGCAATCTAGCAGCACAAAGAACATCTTGCTACGAGGGCCTTACATAAAGAACGTTGATAAATAATAACTTACTATTAACTTTTGTCAAGCTCTTGTATCTTCTATGTACCTTGGCATTTTGACATGAATCATGAAGCTATAGTAAGAATGGGGATCACTGTTTTATTGTAATTGAATAATATCACAAGTTGCAGTACAATTTTCCACAATAGCAAAATCGCTGATTGTCACTTCTATTGAATGATTTTTCTCCGTCTGATCAACCTACTGTGCTTTATATACTTTTTTCCAACAATGAGTTAGCATTCAAACGTCTGACAACAATCGAACATCTCGCAGCAATGAGCTAGCATTTAAATGTTTGACAGTTGAAAATTCTCTGAATTGTTTTGGTAGGTGGACTTAGATTGTAGTTACGATGAATTATTCATTTGGATCTTAGTGTGAACCAATAGCTCAGAAATTTTATATTAGTAGCAACAACAAGATATCAAAAATTCTCATCACGCTGAACTCAATATTTCTTTCTGAATCAAGCTGAAATGTTCTATTTGATTCTGAACGTTTTTTACACTTCATGACGCTCGATTTCCTAACTTCATACGTTTTGTACAAAAATTGATTGTACAATCAATCTGAACCAACTATATGATCTCTCTTAAGACTGATAATTATCTTATCGATTGATCCAACTTTTGGAAAGATAATAGATAAAATGTTCTCTAAATATATGGATAGAAGAAAATAAAAATTAGAGCTTCGTGATAAATATTCAGATACTTCTATCTAGATAATTCCTACACAAGTAATGAGCTAATGTTGAGAATGCAGAAAATCAATACTCAGCCATAACTCAAAAATAAGAAAGGAAATCAAATTACGTCTCCCACCTTCGGAGAAATCTCGAAATAAATTAGGTTGCAGCTATTTCACTAGCTTTTTCACATACTCTGTGATTTCAAACATATTCTTTGTATTGACAAGTAATTCGAGTAACTCTGTACACAAGGATATTGACAGATGAATATTAGGAGCTTGAAATAGTTACCATTGGCTTTGTTTTGGCATCATTTTTGCTGATCAAAATACTATATTATGAATAAGCAATGAAAGTATAAAAGACCGACGAGAAACTACTCCTCAATAATCTTCTATGTGTTTATGTTGTGTCGTGTTCAGCACATTGGAAGAAACGAAATTTTCTCTTATTAAGAGTTAAGCAATAAATAAGCAGGTGCAATCACGCGTTGTATGTTGCGCGTGCCAAAATCGTCTCAAGAAGAAAGTAATGTGATACTACCTGTTTTCACATTGTGATATGTGTGTGAAATCATCATTTTACTTTGAATTTAGAGGACATGATTACACTGTGTGAAAAGCAATTGAACATTCATCAGTTTGTTCATATTGAATGCTTGCAAAGAATGTAATGTTGCATTTATGCTCCGAGCACAAGAAAATTATTCATGCAACAAAAACATTAGATGCATCATGACTTGCGTTAAAGTCTTTTGATACGAAGCTTGCCAAGTCAGCACAACTGTTCACCAAATAACATAACGCCTGTTCATAATCAAGATGAAGATGAAGATGAAGTCTCCTCAGTTGTCAAATTATTGAAAAAATCTTCCTCGTGTGGAATTGATGCAGTGCCTTGCTCCGTTATAAAGGAATGTATTCAGTTCATAATGGTTCCCTTGGTCCACATTTTGAACATTTCTATTTCAAATGGAATATTACCAGATTGCTACAAGCATTCTGTTGAAGTACCAGTTTCCAAAACAAGGAATACTGAGGAGATAACAAATTATCGTCCAATTTCTCTCTTAACTAGTTTTTCAAAAATCCTAGGACGATTGATATATAAAAGACTGACAAAATTACTCAGCAAATATCATATTTTAACTGCGTGTCAGTATGGGTTTTTAGAAAACAAGTTAACAATAAGTGCTGTGACATCGCTGTATAATAGAATTATATGTGATCTCGACAAGAATCTATATGTCTTTTGTGTTTCTAGTGACCTCTCCAAAGCATTTGATTCTGTGTGTCATGAAATCCTACTTCCAAAACTCGAACACTAGGGTATTCGAGGCTTAGCGAACTCCTTGCTTAAATCCTACCTGACAAATAGAAGCCAAAGTGTGAAATTATTACATCAACCGGCCAATCTACCTTAGTCCAGTCAAGTTAATCTCAAAAATAGGGGTACCCTTGCATAAATTCCCAAGAAGCTGAAAATCAACATGAACGTTAGAAATACAATTATAATTGAGTAGTGGAGAGTCCCCATCGATCCCATGTGTGCAAAAATTTTTATACGAGGTCAAAGTTCACAGAAATGGGTTTTCCGGGTTTTTATGTGAAACGGTTGATTTTATTATAAAAGTAGTTGAAATAAGAATTGTAGATCCTTCAATTCTCTACAAAAATAGTCCCAATTCCTTTTTTCTTAAGATTCACCATTTGTGAGAAAAAGCCATTCTAGAGTTATATTCTTGATAATATGCATGACTACGCTGCCTATGTACATTATGGACGTATAATGTAGGTCAAACTGTTGGTCCGCGTAACTAGTACTCGTACATTGATATTGAATGACAATTCTAAGGATATGAAATGAAAAGAAACCCAGTCCCTCATTTTATGTGACCATGTGTGCGAATGGCCGAGCGTGTTTGTTCATCGATACATGCTGTGACGTCACTCGACCAAGAGGTCGCAGGTTCGAATCCACTCACCGACAATGGGTGATTTGTCGTAAAAATAAAAAATGCAGCTACTTGCATCATCACACTCGGATGCTACAGGTTGCCTACATATACACCTTAAAATGTGTAGCAATGGCACGAAATTCTGATCGGCAGTACGGCGGTGTTATACCGCGGCTCGGTGATACCGATTAGGAAGGCCTAGGCCCTTACAAGGGCTGTTGCGCCAGTGATAAAAATGTGGCCTTAAGCAGCATCTGTCTGCTGTTCAATTGTCAACGTAACAGTGACCGTCTATTACTTACTTTAAATTACTTGCATATATAAATTACGTTACGTATCTTTTACAAAACATACACGTTATAAAAAACGTGTTCAATCAACTTGTCTTCCTCCAGCCTCGGCTTCTGCTCATCAACATTTTCATCAAGTATATTAGCAGCTTCGAGTGTGGCTTGCAAATCAAATGGACTCAAAAGAATGGGGTTGGCAGCTAATGAATAATATATTGAAATCAATCCACACTCTACTTCCGCCTGCATCAGAAAAGCTCCTCAATACTATTTTTTATAACTGCACAAAGGGGAGTAATTCGAAATTCGGCTGCAAAGAAGTAAGCTGCCTTTGTTCACCAGCATGCATCAGCTGTCAAAGCCAGTCGTGTTTAAATACCAAATCTTTAACAGAAGAGAATCCTTACATCAACAAACAACATTTGTTGAATCGCTATTTGAACAATTCACGTCAACTCAGGAAGATGAAGATGAAGAAGAAGTTGAATCAGAAGAACTAATATTATATTAAACTTCAATAAGAAGACCGTAAAGTAGGTATTCCAGGAAAACCACATTGAAAAATACGCGCCAAGTACACTACCTCATAGGTGGCGTGACAACGTGTGCATATAATAGAGAACATAACTTTGGAATGGCTTCTTCCCAGAAATAGTGGATATTAGGAAAAAAGGGGTAGGGACCATTTTTGTAAAGAATGGAACTATCTACAATTTGTATTCGAGCTATTTATATCATAAAACTGATCGTTCCGCTAAAAAATTCAAAAAACCTAATTTAGCGAACTTTGACCTCACATAAAATTTTTTGCACACACGGGATCGTTGGGGACTTTTTACAACTTCATTATAATGGTATCCTTGACGTTCATGTCAATTTTCAGCTTCTTGGGAATTTATGCAAGGGGGAATGTCTATTTTGACTGGACTACCTGTGTTTTCGGAAATTGGTAACGTTCAGTGCGGTGTGCCTCAAGGGTCTGTGTTGGATCAATTGCTATTTTCCATCCACATCAATGACATGCCTCTAAGTGTTAAAAACTCGCACTGTACTCTGTACGCGGATGATGCTTTCTTTCTAATATCTAGTGAAAAAACTGTTTTCAACATCACTTCACTCAATAATATCGTAGAAAATATCTCACGGTGGTGTCGCGAGAATAGCCTTCAGCTCAATTTGACTGAAACTAACTTCATCAGATTCTGTTTCAACATTAGTAGCCATCAAGATATTGACAGCCGCTTATTTCTCACACTGACACTCTCCCATGTCTTGGCATTCTTATTGACTGTAATACTAAGTGGTACAACCATATCAAAAAAACTGTCATTGAATTAAATAAGTGCTGTTATTGTATTCGAATACTCACTTCGCAACTAGATATCAATGTACTGCTGATGATCTTCGCATATTTCCATTCTGTGATAGCGTTCGGTATCAGTACCTGGGGTGTTTCCCCATTGATGTATGGAGTTTTTATCATACAAAAAAGAATCATTGGACTTCTCACCAACTTAAATTCACGCCAATCCTGTAGAGGCACCTTCGTAAACAGAGAGTATTGACTATTCCATCTCTGTACATCTATGAAATTATTGAATATGTTATGACCAATTTACCAAATTTTAGCTTCTGTGATTCCGATTATAACACTTGACAATCAAACAAACAGCTGAATTTTCCAACACATAGAACCTGAACTTCGAATATATTGGAATCAAATTTCACAACGTACTTCCATCCGACTTGGAACTAATAACAGTGAAATCCATGCAGCGAGCTCTCAAAGATATTTTGATCTTTAAAGAATAATATAGTACAGAAGATTTTCTGAATTATTGTTCAAACAACAACTTTGTAATAAAATGCCTTCGAAGGATATTTGCTTGTTTTCAATTGCCAATAGTAGGCAAACCTAAATATTCCTTTGATGTTAAGTAATGTTACCAAATCGAAACTCTCATCATTTATTTTAAAAATCAATGCAACACTGTTAAAAAAATTTATGTTCATTTTCGCATTTATAATTCAAATTTTTAGTATGTTTTTATTCATTGACCAATTCTTCCCACCTCACTGTGATTTATTATTCTATTAAATATGTTTTTTAGATAATCTCATTTATAAATTTAACAGATGTATTCTCTTGTTTTTATAATGTAAGTTCTTCTGATTATTGTTCAGTGATATATGTATACTCAGATCGCAGTAGAATACATGATGTTTGGATTATAATCCTAGGGAAGGGGACACTTTTGATATACTAATTGAAAATATTCCAATTTCCATACATACCTTAATACAAACGAGGTCTTCAGATGATGCGTAAATCAATGTAAGTGCTATTGCTAATGGAAGTCGATGTATAGCAACTACAAAACTGCAAAATGGTAACCAAGTATTGGGCTCGCATGTGTTGATGACTAAAAGCAATGTAGCCAAGGAAACATTTCTAACTTGTATTATCACAATAGATGTACATCATAGTCGCTCCACGATATAAATGTCACCTCGATTTACGGTACTGAACACTAGCAATATGAATATAGGTAACAATAGTCGAACAGGTATTCTTCTTAGATATTCCTTGTTATTCTCGAATTGTGAACGTAATGATTTCTTCATCTCATGACTGCTTGCGCTGTGTGGAGCTAAGAGAATTGTGTTGAATGGAAAATTCACTTACCCAGATACTATCCTCTGATTTTGGAGTCCAGATAAATTACAGGATGAGAGCATCTGGTCGAGCTCAGGTGACTGAGCTATGACCGGAGAAATTAAAACAATATTAACCTTCAAATTATTATGTCAATAGAGAATATGCATGAAATTTAACCCTCCGTTGCTCGCGCGGCGTCTGTGAGACGCCAGTGAGTGTATTATACAACATAATTTCCACAAGCGGAAGATGAGGAAGATCAGCTCCTACGTATCTTCCTAACACAAGCCGATGTTGAATCACGCCACTCCGCTTTAGTCTATCACAAGCAGGTCATGAGATAGGTGCTAATGGTGTCTCACAGACTCCCCGCGAGTACTTGTGTAACAGTACGACACTCAGCTATTTTGTAATGGTCATGTACTTTAGCCATCAAATTGCGCATAATATTCAATATCGATATTCAATATGAATTAGCATGAATCAAAAATCAATTTTCAGTTCAGATGATGATGAAAATTCTGATAATTTATTGGAATTTGATATTGCGGTTTGATGATGACGAGCTCTCAGATTCTAATGATACCAGCGAAGATGAATACGATCATATTGAGGAACAACTTGAATCAAGCGATTTAGAACATGAAGTGTCAAGTGATGATGTAGAAAATGGAGATGGTGATGATGAGACCAGAAATATAGTTTTTGTGAAAGATGAAGATACTAAATGGAAAATGGAAAATCCTCTTCTCAACGTGAGGACTTGTTTGCCTGGTGTGAAAATATCGCTAATGAGGAAAAATCAGCTTTAGCTTCCTGGAGCATGCAAATTCCATATGTAATGACTGTCTTTCAATGAATGAGTAATTCAAAGCGTTATATCAGTGTTCTTAGTTTTCTCATGATTATTATTTGATCTTAATATTTTTTTGATGTTCAATTCAATGAACGTCTACAGAAAGAATCATACTTCACATATTATCCAAAATAAACATGAAAATCCAAATACAAATAACAAATCTAGGCATTTTCATTTGGTGTCTGTCAGACGCCGCGCGAGCATTGCTGTTATGATAAGTAGCGCGCGCAACGGAGGGTTAAATTAGGTTCGAATATTTTTTCTCCGAATTTATATTGGTCGGACTTTTGTACTGAACCATCATTTTGATATTCAACATCTTTTTAATTACTCAAAATTAATAAATAAAAATGCAAGGTGAGTGCGGAAAATTCAAAGTTCCACCATTAGTTAAAGCGAAATGTGGCGTCAGATACTACTAATACTGCTTACATTTGTATGGCATTGCAGGCTTTTGATTAGAAAACATAGTAATAACGTGTGTGTTGTAAATTCATTTATTTTCTGAGTGTTATTTTAGCATCCTAGTGAGATTATAAATCATTTAAGACAGTGGTTTTGTAAAAGCACAATCGGATAATCTGTCAAGAATAGATCTATTCATGATGTCGTCTTATTTTCTTTCAAATCTAAATTTTACGTCCACTGAAGTAAAAAGAGTGAACACTGCAAAATAATTAATCAATAATAACACATTATGTACGCTATTTTGATAAATAAAATCTGAAATATGATGAGCAGTAAACGAAGCTGCATACATACACTGAATTTTATTGCTAAAACAAATCACATTTAGAGTACGTTCCACTTAATGACCGCAACGCTCACGCTCACCACCGCGGTTTTTGCTGTTCCACTAACTCATGGTCGATATGGCTGGTGCTTCAAGTGGAACGATGCGAGTGTCTGTTAAATGTCAAATAAACTGACAATTTTTGGTTAGAATCGAAAAGCAAATCATAAATAAGATTGGACTAACCTGTAGCAGAAAGGATATAAGAATGGAATAAATTCAATATGCCTATGTAAATTAATCGCTCTTGAATGATAAATATTGATAGTGAGAGACCATGAAATTATCTGTTATATGACAAATGGAGAATCCTGAATCAATTGACATAGCTTGAAATCGAAAGTACAAATTGGAAAGGCATCTTCTTATTCAATTTGAACTTCTTGGCGATTTATTCAAAAATAAACGCAACGACCGCTTCGACCCACCTTTAAATCGCGGGCATAGGGAGCTTGAAGTAGTCGAGATCAATGACGTCATCTATGACGTATTTATCATGAACCTCAAGACCGCGATCGTCTTGTGGAACGATTATTGAGGGGACATAAGCATTGCGGCAGTCTAGTGGAACGTACCTATAAGTTATTCATGATCTGTCAAGTTTATTATGACACTTTATCTCTTCTGATAACCTTACATCATTTCTTACGTATTTTAAAACCTGTCTGGATTGGAAAAAAGACTTTATCAGGTACATTCCTGATAGTATTTTGCATCCAGGCACAATGCAATACTTATAAACTGACTTTTGACCTTTTTTAATGCTGAAATAAGTTGAGAATGGAAACATCTGTAGTAAACAATGTACTGTTATATCACTGGACATGTTATTTGACGTCATTCATAGAGCGCGCAAAAATAGCGGCGTTTGAACAGCTCAAAATTATTCTCTATTTTAAATATTTTTTAAAACCTGATTACAGCATTTTTAAACATAATTTATATTTTTGACTATGTTATAACGATGTAATCAGTGAATTAAAAATTTAAAAAAGTTCATTAATATACCCTATTATTTAATTACACTGGTAAAAAGAGTACTAATACATTTGCCAATTATTTGAGACATTTTTGTGAAGAAACTCCAGCAATTTTGTTCACTTGGCGCCGCACTGGGTGCCACGCTTGCTCCGATGCAAGAAATTTGGTGCGATGCGGTGTACTAGACTTACCACGAGACTTGTTTTTCAAGATAGGTTCGGTGCTATTTTTCGCACTTGCTGCGCCACTGACTGCTGTCCACAGCCAATCAAAGCAGACGATAAAATCACGTGATTACATCACTGAGTTGTATGTCGCATCAGAATGCTGTGCCTCATTAGTACATTGTGTTTTGTGGTGTTTTGAGATACAAATAAGTAAAAATTATGGCTAGTGGAAATTAGATAATGCTTACGTACCCTAGCTCAGGGTGTATAACAAAAAATTTAATGAAAATTCTCTGACTTCCAGGTTTTCCAGGTTATTTTCAATAAAATTCCAGACAGTAAAAAACAAAAGTTTGATACAAGCTTACATATAATCACAGATTAATGTTGCAATTCTGAGTGAACCCTATAAATCTGTGAATTAAAAACAAAATCGCAACGAACTTGATATCATGAACGAATTTACATTAGTTGACAAAAGTAAATGTACTTTAACAAATTTTTTTTCATGAATTTATAGATCTGGAAGACTTATAGATTTGCACAGATGGCCCTAGTATCTTAAAGAGTGAAAATATACTTTCATGAGTAATAATGCATAAATATCCTATGATGTATTTTTTCCAGACCAATATCAGAAATTCCCTGACGATTCCATGACATTTCCAGTTTATCTAAATTTCCTGACATTTCCAGGTTTCTCACGTTTGGTATACACCCTACTAGCTCGTCAAACCAAATGTTGAAAACTCTGCGGCCTTGAGTCGTCAAAAATCACTCTCTTGACCAAAGTTTTTTCTTCTCTTTTTTCTGTCTCGTAATTCGCAAGATATAACTGCAGCAAATGCTCCTGCTCTCCTCCGACGATTAGTTTCGGCAACATCCATACTTGTAATGTGGAAATCTACCAAGTCTACGTTCTAGTGTTAGAATGAGTGGCGCAGCTTGCATCGTGTGATGCAAGAATAAGTGTCACATTAAGTGTACCTCTAAGTGGCCCAGTGCGCAAGAAAACTTGCTGCAAATTAAGTGAACAAAATTGCATGGAAAATTGCCTCGTGTGCGGCGGGCTTAAATGTCTTCTATTTTTTTTCATATTCCATTATTCTAACAAGCATCTGTCTTTATTCATGATATTTTCGGGAGACTTCTTCACTTAATGGAGGGAGCTGAACTCGGCTCAATGTGCTTAATAACAATCTTGTATGTAATTTGAGGTATTAAAGTGATTCCAAAAATTATCCAAAAGAGCACTATACAAATAGAAATACTAAATGTGCGATCATGGTCACTATATGTCTTCAAGTCTTCAAATAGATATTCTAGTTCTATTCACTCCGTGCACATCTCAAGATTCGACCCGCAGCGTTACCAACGGCAGTTTTTATAACTTCTTGTTTTTGACAGATCCAATGAACAAAATGTTGGAAACTAAGAAGAAAGATTATCAATTTATGCATAAGCATATTTTTGTTATAAAAGTGGAGTTTTTATTAGTTTATATATGTAGTTTTACTTTGTATGGATATAGAATAACAGATGTAGTTCGTGTGACACTGCCTGGCATTAGTATTTGATTACCAAATCCATCCAATTCCTCAACCCTTATCACACGAGACGCTGCCAGCATTTTTCCTTTAATTTCTTGAGGTTCAAATTCTACAATAAAAATAATTGCCTGAAATCCAGTTCTTATGACTTGGTTCATTCTGAAATGTCAAATCAGTTATTCAGTTTCAGCACTAAATATACGTGAATATTGACTCAAAACTTCATTGTAAATGAAAACAATAAACTTTTAAAACTTTTATCTTGCGTTTGCTAACATTATTTTGCTGATTTTCATATTGAATTATCATTTGTAACATCACATTGTGTGCTATTGTATACATCGTTTTGCTATAATTCAATCCAGGAGAGGCGTTATCTGTCACTTGTGAACGGAGCGAATGAAGGATACAAACAGTTCGTAGGAGTCAAACTTAAATTAAAACATATTGCCTATTCTGTAACTTCCATTCATGTTCAAATTCTGACAAATATGTTGAAATTATCTATTAAAAGTTAATATTTGACCGCTGATGAAAATGTAGTCATTGAAAATTGAACAAGTTGTTTATTTGATGAAATGGCTGAAGCAGCAGCCTTTATTGCAGTTTTGTTTGTTCAAGAAGTTCAAGGGAATAGAAGGGAGTGACAAATAAGAATTTTATCAAATATGGAAGTGTATTTTGTTGCAGAAACAAACTTAGATTGTTCAATCGTTATTTTCGGGATATGTCAAATCCATTGAAATTGCCGGAAGCCAAATTTCTGAAATTATCTTGGCTGAATGAAGTTGCGAGTTATTTGATAGATAATACCTATGAATATATATTTGAATGCTTAGAAAAGAACCACGGTCATATCAAATTACCTTGTTCAAATTTCTTTTCCATTTTCACTTATTTGTACAAAGTACAAGAAAGTATTGTGGAACCAACAAAATTCACATATCGAGATTTTGATGAATATATCCGTTTTAGGCATCCCTGCATCCATTTTGACTATTTTCGGCTTGATGTAACTCGCAAATCTCATAACCCGTCGAACATATAATGCTGAAGCTTTGTGTTTATGGCTGATATAGGGTCTTGATGTGTACCTCACATTATGGTTGCAATCGTCTGTACTGAAACTGCACTTTACTTGAAACTTCTTATGAATCTCTCGCATAAATCAAGAAAAATTAGTCGTACAATATTGAAACTCAGTATTTTGAATTGATGTAGTAATGAAATGGTCATCTCCTATTCTCGTACCAATGGGCTAAGTCGGAATTGCACTTTGTATAACAGACTCTTCGAATTTCTCGCAGAAATTGAAACAATCAGTCGTAGAACATTAAAATTACGTACTAAGCAATTCTGTAACATCTTGTTGTGCACCTCGCAACATAAATAATAAAAACATGATATAATATAATCATAATATTGTCTTACAAAATATTTTAACTCCAACGGACGTGTTGCAATGTGAGATTTTAATGGTGTGTTGAAATTAACATACTTTTTCAGAGAATACACCTCAGTATCAAGCATATGTTATCTCTCGATTCATTGAATAAATATTATATTTAGAGAAATTTGACCTAAGAATTCATTAAATCTGTTATTTGCTACATATTGCGACCTAATAAAATAAATTTTAACGAACATATCTCTTTGACCAGTCACGCAAATTTGAAGAATCATATGAATAATTTAAATTATCACGGGGCACAATTATGCACAGGTAGAGTAGCAACATAACACAGAACAATATTTGTCTTTCTAGCCTAGCAATTCTATGACACGGAGAGTCGGCTACGAGAAAGTGTACCGATAAAACAAAGTCTCAATTTTTTCCCAACAGGTTGCGATGACATAATGAAAATAACAACTAAATTTGCAGAAGTCGCATTTGTTGCAAAGAGAGTGAGCAAAGGATTAATTGTGTGAGCTCTCCCAAAATGAAAAAGAATGATCAAATATGGTTCTGCAAATTGGTACATTGTTAATTATTGGATATACAAATTGAAGAAAAATGCTCCAAAAAGTATAGGTGGAAGCCTTATTACTCTATGAAGCGACGAAGCGGTAAACTTAAAGGAGATACTGAGCTCATAAAACATAGTTCTGCAAATTCATATAGTGCAAGTTTACAGTATGATGGAACTAACTATGAATTTGCAATAATATAAAGCGAGGCGAACGGTAAAAACAGTGTACTTATCACTGTACACACGTATTCAGCCTATTCTCTTTGTGACCAATATTGTGGCCTTTTTATTACTAGCAAACAACCCTAGCAAATATAAATTTCTCATCTGATAAGAAATAAGATGCTTTGTAGATTTATTCATTATTTACATAATGGTAGGATAGAATGACGGTTTCCGTAATAAAATATATGCACTAGAATAGAAGCAATTATATATTTTTAAATTTCAACTACCGGGCTCTTGATGAATTGTGCTGTAATATTGTGTTGAAGAATAGATTGAGATTCATCAAGGGAACATCACAGTATATATTTGATATTTCTTAACAAAATGTAATAATAAATTCGTGGCGCATTTGTTCTATCGTAACACAACTTGAACGTCCAGATGAAAACTTTTCCAATAACAATGGGACATATATTGTTCTGTTGCCAGAATTTTTTTGCTATGTTAGTACTCAGATATAGTACGCCTATAGTGAATACCTGGAAAAAGCTATCTATTTATCTGAAAACCATGAAGGCTCAATTAACTATGCATTGAAAAAATATACATTTTACTGTAAGACTCATGGACCAAACCAATGTATAGATATATGAAATTCAATACACCACTGCAATAAATATACGACACATTTTCTATTCAATTTTTTCTATTGGATTATTTTCTTCACTGGATATTTTTCCTACCAATTCTTCTCTCTACTAAATGTTTTTCTACTAGTTTTTTTTTTCCAATCATTTTTGTTCCGTTAATTAAATTTTTCTTCTACCGCCTGTATATGACACCATATTTTGATGATACACGACAGGCAAAAGTAGTCCATTTCTAATTCATTGATTTTTGGACAAGTTCAAAAAATAGATCATATTACATAGTATGTTTCTCATGACTACTAGTTAATCCAAAGATTGATATTGAATATTAATTTGATGTATCAATTATTTTAGTGGAATCTATTACTTGGAAATGGATACATAGAGTTCAAGTTTTGACATTTGTAATTCCAGTATGTATATATATATATATATATATATATATATATATATATATATATATATATATATATATATATATATATATATATATATATATATATATATATATATATATATATATATATATTGTGACGTGCGAGAGTGAGGGGGGAGCTCGTAAAGACGACGTAGTATGGGGAGGGGCTTCTTGTCGTCGCTTACGCCGCACCGCGTCGCAGCACATCACCCCTCCCAATGGAAGCCTCTATGAATTTCTAGAAATGAAAAAAGTCGAGAAATGGAAAATTCGAGAAAACAATATTTCTCTATATAAGGCTAAGCAAAAGACGTGTAGTACAGTACAGTAGTTAGAATAGTACTGGTGAAATAAATAATGAACTGTGACAAGTAAAGTGAACAGTGCATATAAATAGTGAAATATAAATATCTGTGACCTTGTTTAAGTGATTAATATATAGATATAGTGTTATTAGTGGCATAAGAAGAATAAAACTTTTATTAAAATTTAGATTATTAAATAGTGACTTTTATTCAATTACAAACTGATTCTTCAAGCAATAAACATTACAGTGGTGTCGAGTGTGGGGCTGTTATAAACAATTTAGTGTTTTGTTTATTGCTGCTCTGTAAAACTGGAAAATGGCGTCTAAGAAGTTGTTGAAAGATTTGAAGGTCGCAGAGTTGGAATATCAATTGGAAGAACAAGATTTGGAAACCAGTGGCCGCAAACAAGTTTTGATAGAACGACTGCGAGGCGCTTTGACTGAAGGCGGTGAGGATCCTAATACATATTTGTTTGATGTTCAACTTTCTTTAACGTATTTGGCTATAAATTTGGAATCAAAATCAAAAGAAAATTCTATAAATTTAGAATCAAAATTAAAAGAAAATTCTACAAGTTTAAAAGAAGATTTAGAGTCAGAATTGAAAGAAAATTCTACAAGTTTGGAAGAGAATTTGGAATTAAAATTAAAAGAAAACTCTACGAGTAAGAAAGAAGATTTATTAGGAAAGTTAGAAGATAATTCTAGAAACTTGAGAGAAGGACTGCATGGAAAGATGGAGGAAAATACAAAGAAAGTTGAACAGCAACTAGAAAAATTTAGAGAAAATTCAAAGGTATGGGAGGAAGTATTTAAAGATAATTGTAAAATGTTAGAAGAAGAATTGGATGCAAAATTGGATCCGAAATTGGATGAAAAAATGAAGATTCCTGAAGAAAAATTCAAATTTGGTGTTTCATCTCCGGAAAAAGCTTCAAAAACTGAGATAATTGAATCATCCGCACCAAATCTTGATTCAACTACAAAAATGCGTGTCAAACCTCCAACCTTTGATGGTCAAACATCTTGGATTAATTACCATAGGCAATTTGAAGCCGCTGCTAAGGCTAACGGCTGGAATGATACTGAGAAAGTTTCAGCACTTACAGTTGCTCTCCGAGGAGATGCGGTAAACATTTTACAGGCTATTCCACCGGAAGAAGACAACAATTATGAAAAATTGGTCAAGCGACTGGAGCTGCGATACGGCCATGCACACCTGTAGGAAGTGTATCACACGCAGCTCAAGAGCGGTACGGTGCGATACAATGAGGACAAAGAGCCCTACTTAGATAAGGTCAGACCCAAGCCTATCACACTCCTACGGACCTCCACACTCTCGCACATTGCAATATAATCACATAAAGTTGTATTCCAGCTCAGTAGAGTGTTACAAAAATTTAATATAGAACTGCTTGATATAAAATTTTAGTATTCTATGGCTGATTGTTCTGAATTTATGCGATTATTTGGAGAGACTGTTTCATAAAGTTTAATTCCGGCTCAGCTGATTGGTACAAAGATATAAAATAACCATTCAGATGCTACAGTCAACAACTAACTTTTTAGATTCAAAAAAAGTTTCAAGTAAAGTGCATTACCGGTACAGATGATTGCAGCCATATTGCGAGGTGCATAATATAATCTTAAATCAAACTTTCGAGATTTGCGAGCTACGTAGGTACATACACATAAACATTTATACAAAAGTACGAATCGACATCACGTCAAAAATAGTCAAAATAGATTTGGAGCAGCTGAAAACGGATATTTCGAGATATTTGAGTTTTGTTGATTGATTATATTTCTTAGCTATGTCATCACTAAGATTCAAATGGAATTAGACTAAGGATATTTCAGATGATGAATTTTATCGTTCCATAGATATCGAGGATAAATTCCTAAGTATCCTGGTGAGCATATTGAGCAATGCGAAATACATATGGCTCCCAACATCATCTGATTTTATTTTGGATAACGCCTTGAGTTATCAAAACCTCCTCGGATTAAGTGATGTTTTCATTAATTCTTTAAGCTCAAATGACTCTAACCTACAAAAAGTGTCAACAAAGATGCTGGTCTTATTTGAATCCTCAAATTTGTAGGGCATGAGTTTGATAGGAATAAAATTAATACATTATACACGAGAGCAATATATTTCAGGATCATTTGTCTCCACTAATATATATGGTATATATTACACTTGATTCATCAGCGGCGACAAGCATATACTATTTCATCATTCTAAATTAATATTGACAAAATAATCAACACAGCATCATTACAATACACATATTTGCTTCATCGATCATGGAAATATTATCAGCCAGTCAGTATCATCTTTACATTCCACAGCACAGGGAAATAGGTTATATTATTCAGATTCTGATTCATTCTTAGACGCGCAAAATGACTATCAGAAGATTGTTCCTCATGATAATTCTAAAAACTGACATATTGTGAGGTGAATACGAATCTCATAGTATTTTTATACAACGATTCGATTCGAGAAAATGTCAGATTGAAATGAGTGAATAAGTAGCTGGAAGTTTTTCGACAAACTAATTATTGAATGATATAAGAACGTCAATCAATATTCCTACTTCTATATCCATGGAAAGAACGTCTTTTCTATAATGGACAATTATACACTCTCATAGATAATACACAAATAACTAGAAACTACACAATTTCATATTCTACAAGCTTCCATCTTAACATATCATGCATTTTGGTTGATACAGTTTTGGATATTCAAACTTCTACGTTTAATTTATAAAAACTTTTGGACTACTGAATTTTGTGCGCTGAACATTAGACTCAGTACCCCTTTATTTAGAATTAATTTATAAATGGGAATGAGAATAAATAGATATAAATCTATTTGCTTGACCGATTCCAGCATCTTAGAATGAATTTTCTAATAAATAAAATATAAAATAGGAAATAATTTACATATTTTTCTTGAAATGTCAGTAATCAGCTCGAATAATCTTCTTTTGGAAGACTTCCGTGCAGTCCAAAAGCAATCATAGATTTTATAAAAGAAATTACTCTGCAGGCGAGACACGTAACCACTTGTTTACGCTGAATTCTGCTGAGTTTCTTTGAAGCGTTACTCCTCATCCTCTTCTTCCACGTGAAACAAGGTATGCCCTGGAAAATTTATCAATGTACTGCCGCCTGAGATAGACGTATTTCGTGTGTTTGGTTGTTTATAAATATTTGACTCATAACTTTATTAGAAAGTGAAATTATATCTGACTGCTTGTTTCACCATCGCTCAAAATGCTTACTTGTGATGATAAGGACACAATAATTGAAATGATTAGCCGTGCTCTACAAAAATTATGTTCAAATAATCAGTTTATTGGAACTATTGTCAACAAAGTTTCAAGTGCAGTGGAAAAAGTTTTCGAGGCTAAATTAAAGGCCTTTGAAGGAGAAGTGTTGAAAGTAAAACGGGTGAATAGTGAATTAAAGAGCTGCTGTACAGTTTTTGAGAAAAAGTACAATGATTTAGAACAGTATACTCGTCGGAATAATGTTCGTATTCTTGGACTAACTGAGAGTAAGAACGAAAATACTGATGATCGTGTTATCTTTTCCGTTATCTTTTCCGTGAGAAGCTCAATGTGAATATCTCTGTCAATAGTATAGACCGATGCCATAGAATCGGGCCGCCTAAAAAACATGCAAACAGGCCGGTAATAGTAAAATTTGTGAGCTACCGAGTGCGCGCCCAGATAGATGATGGAAAAAAAAGTTGAAAAACAGTGGAATCACCATTCGAGAGGACTTGACAAAGAAAAACTTGACACTCTTGGAAGCGGCTGCAGATAAGTTCTCATTTGAAAATGTGTGGACATCAGATGGTCGCATTATAGTTCATATCACTGATGAGGGCAAGAGTACATAATTTGTTACCAATAATACTGATGATATTGGAAAAATCGATTAATATTATCTTACACTTTTTCCTTTTTTTTTGAAAAATACTTTTCCACTTTTGCTCGAAGTCAAAAATGTACTGACTTCAGAGATCTTGGAGATTGCGATTATCATAATTTTATAGCAGATAGTGAGTTAATAGATTGGAATAAGATATTTTATTTTGAAAAAATAGATGATAAAGTGGCTTATTTGAGTGACAAAATCTCTTCATTATTCAATAAACACACACCTATTAAAACTATCAAAGTATACAAGTAATATAATTCTTGGATAACCCCAATTATTAAAATCATGCAAAAAAAAAGAGACAAGGCACGTATTGAATATAGAAAATATAAAACAAAAGCTAAATTTGCTTACTATAACCAATTGCGAAATCTCGCTACTTCTGCTATACGTAGAGAGAAAGAAGCTTATTTTGAAAATGATATCAATAGAAATCTCAAAAATTCTAGTCAATTCTGGAGAAATTTAAAGAGTGCTGGAATTGAAAATGACCCGGAAAATTTGATTTCACTCTCCTTGAACGACTCAGAAGCTCTCGGACTGTATTTAGTAGACAAAGTTGGAACAACTATTACAAATGGTAAAACTGTGACATACTATAGTAATAATTCTTATTCTAATGTGGGTGCGGATCGCTTCAATTTCAAACTTGTTGATAAGAATAATATTGAGGATATTTTGTTCAGATTGAAATCTAACGCTGTGGGAGAGGATGGCATCTCTTTAAAAATGATTCAAATTCTATTTCCTGTAATAGGTGATCATATTACTAACATCATCAACACAAGCTTATTGGAAGGAGTTGATTTGGATATTTGGAAGGTGGCTATTGTTAAACCTATTGCTAAAAAAAATGATTCTGCAACCTTCAACGATTTGCGCCCAATTAGTATCCTTCCAACATCCTCTAAAATTCTGGAAAGAATATGCAATGATCAAATAATGAGCTTTTTGTCAGGAAATAATATTGTACCAGACACACAGTCTGGTTTTAGCCTCATAAACATTGTGGATACAATCATCTCGAATCTAGATAAATCAAATTCATCTGTGTTTTTCAAATCGACTTTACGAAGGCTTTTGATATGGTGGATCACAATCTGCTTCTCGCAAAACTCAGATTTCACAATTTCTCTCCGAGTGCTATAGAGTGGTGCAAAAGTTATTTAGCCAAGAGATCGTTCTATGTTACTATGTCATCTGAGTCGAAATCTTCTCAGTCATCTCCATTTCCTTTAATGTGCGGGGTCCCACAAGGTTTAATTTTGGGCCAATTGCTTTTCCTAATTTATATTGCGGACATGTCATCTGTTTTACAATATTGCTCAGTTCACTCCTATGCCGATGATACGCATATCTTAGCTTAATTTAGTCCTGTCGATATCAAGGAAAAATTTAAATTAATAAATAATGATCTTGAGGCACTCTCAGAATGGATAAAGACAATGGTCTCAAAATAAATACAGAAAAGTCATCTCTCATCACTTCTGGTTGTAATGATACGCCTAATGTGATTTTGGATGGTGTTATACTAAGACGTAGCTGTTCTATGAAAAGCCTAGGGTTAGAAATTGACGAAAATCTCAATTTAAGAGGACACTTAACAAAGAAATTACCAATTGCCAAGTTAAAATTACGGCATTTATACCAATTCAGGGACCTATCATCCCAAGTGAAATCGCGTTTAGTCAACTTATTAATTTTCCTTTCTCTAATTGTGCCTGTGTTTATCTGCCCAATCTTATGCAATCGGACAAACAAAGAATTACTCTGCTTCAGAATACTTTCCAACGTTACGTTCATGGTGTTCGTGAATATGATCACATATCCCAATACCGTTTATTAGCAGAGATGGACACCGTAGAAGAATACTTGACAAAAACATATATCTGCTTCATTCATAAAGTTAGATCAACTGGCACTCCCTCCTACCTGCACGAGAAATTGGCGAATAAGGATTGTTACTATACATTACGTGGAAAAGATTCATATAATGTACTAATTTTTGAAAGAACTAAATTCAAATGCTCCTTTTCGTATTAGGCTCCAACGCTTTACAATGCTGTTCCTTCGCATTTGAAATCTTCGACTGTTGGTTCTTTCAAGACTAATTTGAACGATGTGCTGAATATCAAGTTGATAAAATAAATAATTGTAACATATTAGGGAGTTTTTGCAAGCCTCCGCTATTGATACGATAACGCTAACGTAGAGAACATTTTTTCTGGAAAATGCTCGCTCAATAGTGCTAGCTAGAATCACAGTGTATTCACAAGAAACTTCAAGGGTTAGCAAACATTAATAATATAACAATGAATTTATTAGTAAGTTCTAGTAACGATAGCAAGAGAAAATCGTTTTTAACGTTAGCGTTGACGTTTCATTAGCGATAGCTTGCAAAAACTCTCTATTAATTAATTATTATATACATATTCTTCATTTCTGTTACAAACAATTGTCGATTTGGATTTAATTAGTCATCAACAGCAATTTGATTTTTTATTTTTTCACATTGTTTATTTGTCAATGATATTAGTTTCTAACAACAATTGAATCATCTAATATTGTTTATCGCTTGCTGGCTTTTTCAATTTGTATTATTTATATTGTCTAACGTTAAGGTGGAAGAGCAGCCTATGGCTGAACCTCGCCGTTGACTTAAGTCAATAAAATATATATTATTATTATTATTCTTATTAGAATGATATTTTTACAGTAGGAGAGCTGGCAACGTTCTCACTTCGGTTATTTCAGTAGTCATGAGAATTAGTAGACAAATAATTCTTGACACACTGGACAGGGATTGATAGATCTGGCATTCCGATATTGAGAGATACAGTAGCCCTTCGGCATCAAAAAGGTTGGAAAAAGTTGAAGTTCATATACCCCAGCAGTTCTAGATTTCTGATATATATTAAATTCGAAAGGATTTCATACACATGAAGATTATTGCTAGCCCAAATTCTCGGGACCCAATGTTTGCCAGACCACCATGAAGTTGAATGAAAAAAAAGTTGCAGTTTGATCTTCCCAGCAGTTCTGAGTTTCTTATATATTGAATTTTGAAAGATTTTATATACATGAAAAATATTGTCACACGGAATTTGTGATCTAATGGTTCTCAGACCGTTATAGAATTACGTGAATGGATTTTTATTTTGGGTATTCCAGCAGAGCTGAGTTTTTATCATGATTAAGAAATCTCAAGGATGAATAATTAAAAGCAAGACAAAAATTTGGAGCAGAACATCTTGCCAGATCATAATAGAGTTGTAGTGAGTGCGAGCAGGATAACCTCATGTAGACACGCGAGTGCGATAGAGTAACTATACAGAGTGCTATTTGTCCTGGAACAGTTTCAACTATTTTCATGAATACGTGAGTTTTCTTTGAAGTATTTCTCAGCAATTGTAATTTCTTCATTTCAAGTTCAAAGAAGCAATTCAATATTGTTTATTTAAAAAGTGAGTATTTTTATGGAAGATGAATTGTTGAAGAAAAATCGATTACAGAAAATTCTCATTCCCTTTAATCATATGATTATTGGATTATTCAATTATCATCATCATCCTCCGCGTTCTCATTCTCATTTTGTTCCTCATCTTTATTGAAATCAGCGTCATTGCTATCTCCGCCCATATCATCTGTAAATTTCATTGATTTACCTACTTTAATATCTTTTATCATGAATAAACGTGTGAAGTAGGAAGAGTTTCTCAGTAATCGGCTAAGCACTATTTGGTTGATTGATCAAAAAGTGGAATAATCTTTCTGTAAGACTAGTATTGCAAACTATCCTGCACTTGGTCAGCTACTATAAGAACATACACTCAACTATATTTAGAAACTTCGTACCGGTAGTAATATCATCATTGTCATAATCATCATTATCTTCATCATCAGCAGCTAATTGTTCAAGTTCGAATGAATCATTGACCGATTGTAGAAATTAACCAAACGAAATCATTCTTATTGTTAATTTTTTCCATTGACTTTGTGTTGGGTTGGTCTCTTCAAATCAATGTCTTCCCAAATACTTGAGATAGAAGCAAATATCTTGAGATTTTTGAAAGAATTCAGAAACCAACATTTGGACTCTGGAGAAATGAACAGAAAAGACTATTCCATAACAAATAACGCAGAGGTCGATGATTATATTGAAGAATGTGTAGTTATCTCTTCGAAAGTCACATGATAAGACAGAATAAAAACTTTGAAGATCGATTATTCTCCAACAATCAGCTTGCCATGAAAATACTCATCTTTCAGATTATCAACATTGAACAGCTTTTTGGAACTTTGAACTAATAAAAATTGTTGAAAAATACTTCAAAAAAGAGCTAAGTATTCATAAAAATAGTAGAAGCTCACGCACTCGCGCGTCTGCATAAGGTTACCCTGCTCGTGCTCACTAAAACTCTCTAAAAGATTCGGTACCCAACTTTAATTGGGCTTCATCCTTCAATTATACAATAATTTTAACTCTGTTGAAATATTCGAAATGAAACTTTCCTATGCAACTTCATGGTGATTTAGCAATCATTAGGTCTCGAGAATTTGGTCTGACAATAATTTCTATGTGTATAAAATCCTTTCGAATTTGATATAACAAAAACCTAGAGCTGCTGAAATATGTTAGCTTCAACTTTTTTTTTCACCCCTTTTGACGCTTAGGGATTACTTATTCCCCCAGTGTCGGAGTGCCAGACTATCCATTTCGTGTCAATCTGTTTACCAGTTCTTATGACTGCTGAAATAACCAAAGAAAATACATTGCCAGCTCTTAGTATATTAGCTTTATGCTTTGTTTGCTGTTGAGTACAGGATAATTCGCCAGAAGTGCACCACTTTTCAAACTTGTGTTGGGTGATCTATTTTTGGTTAGAAAGATCCAACAGATATAAACATAGACCTCATACTACTTAGTAGAAGGATTTAAAGAAGGATAAATTTGTTTGGCGGTATGATAGCTTCAAGTCATGTTTGGATTGAATGGAGTAATCGGAATGTCCACTATGACTACTTAAAAAATAACTGATTGCGCTACAGGTTTCAAGGCCTTTAGGTATTTTCACGTTTCTCCATGATTCTCTGTCCTTCGCTTGCATCCTCTGCCTGATGATTCATAGTAGAAGTGGGTCTCTCTTAGATTTGATATAATCAGTTCACCTGTACTTTGCATAGTGCTGTCCAGGTCCGACAAAGACTCGAAGTAAATATTCAGATGATTCTAGAACCTGGTGCTCCACATTTGATTTCTAGGTAATTGACAAGGCAAGTTTCAGGAATCGATTTCAGGTAGTAGAATTCATAGCATTCAATGAGTGATTCCAGGCCGTGAAACCGATATCCAAAACTAAGTACTGATATCTATAGATTGAGTTGCACATCATGTATAGCCGATACTTACATCGTGATGGAATAAGCGGTACTTGAATATTAACAAATGATTTTCGAATATGAATAGTTGTACCAATACACTGATTGAGATAAGAGTTCGACATCAAGGTTCCCATGATTATATATCCGAATATTTTGTTCCATGATGTTTTTTATTTAAACAAATATAGCATATTAGATAGTTCCCGCGACTCCTTCTACTTGGCTCATCAAATTAAGAATAAATAATCGTGAATAATAAGTGAATGGAGATATTATTGTTGACAACAATCATATCTTAATCTTATCATCATCAGAAGGAGCAATTCGACTCTTCTACAGAAATCAAAATCATCAGGTCGCTCAAGCATTTGCTTAAGTTGTATCGTAGTCACAATGAAGTTGACAATGCAACGGCAGGGATGTCTCTATAGCTGGCACAGACACAAGGCGAGATTTGACTCTGCTTTTTTATTATAGGAATTCTTCTATTTTCCGAGATAAATAATATCATTACATTTAACTAGTTTCCAGCCATAAATGTGAACCAAAACATGAAATATGAGGTTAATCATAGGTTTGGGCGGCATACGGTTAATTTAGACCTAATTTAGGTTCACGTATATGATTGAATGTATTGTAGAGAAAATTTTCATTGATTTGTCTCTCTTCTTCCATCCAGATTCTGTATAGTTTTCACATCACTAAAATATGAAATGAAGTTTGAAGCTAAGAAGTGAATCACAGACTGGTGAAAGATCAAATTTACGCAATGCAGCTTGGCGTTCTTGGTAAACACAGTGAATAACTTGGCAGAAGCATTTCGAGAAAGACAGTCCCTCTGTGATCCTTTGGTCAATCTCTCGAGAGAGATGCATGAAGAGATAATTGTTGAATTCTCAAGCTTGAGTGCCATCATGCACAGCCTTGATGCACAGTTCTGTCTTAAAATTGAATATTCAAATCCACATTTTCATTGTCCCACTTTGTAATGTACCGAACAGCTGTCATAACAGATAATCCAGGAGATGTGGTAAAAGTTATGCAAACCATCAGCCATATAGGGAAGTCCAGTTCGTCCCGTCGGAAGTACTAATCAGCTGGATTTTAGTACGTTGAAGGATCCCTTTATAAAAGATCATTTTTGGTTCTAAGAATAACATTCCGTCCTCATTCAAAGAGAACAATTTCGAAATATTGACTAGTGGCACTGGAACAAAATTCTCAATTTCAATTTTTGATCAACCAACTAGAATGACCAGAATAGTTACACCAAGCCTCAAAGAAAACAATAATGAACTGTCATCTAGTGACTCTAGAACAAGATCCTCAATTTCAATTCCTGTTCAACCAATTAGAATAGCTAAAATTGGAACGCCAAATCTCAAAAAAGAGGCAATCGCCTTGGTGGCACCAAGACGAAATCCTTCAATTCAATTCCTAATCAACCTTATAGAATGACCAAAACAGTAACGCGAGGCCTCACAGAATTCAATATCAAGCCGTCGACTAGTGGCACCCAAACCAAATCTTTTATTCCAGACTCTGATTATCCAACTAGAATGACCAAATAGACATTAGTACAACTCTAACAGTTGGTTTAATCAGCTAACAAGAGAATATTTCAGTGAACAATAGTATTGTGCCAAATTAACGTCTATGAATTAGTCATTTGGGCTTTACTGGTGCTTAGAATTATTGTGGAAATATTTCACATCAAGAAATAGAAGCGAATATGTTTCTTCTCTGGGAAATTGCTGGTAACTTCTAGCGCTTTTTAGAAACGCCTGGACGTTTGCGGGAGAAAACGTAGTGAGGAGAGATCCACGGTATATATCAGTGTCTGATTCAACGAGAAGTACTATTGATTTTGGCTCAGAGACCTTATAATATGGACTGCTAGTGGTTGAAATAAATTGTGTTATTCAAAATGAGTCAATATTGACATAAATAATTGGAATTAAGTTATAGTGTATTGTGATAATCTTCAGTTTGAATTAGAATTATCTATCGGAAATAGTGTTAGTTATCTAATTTATTATTTTAATAAATCATAAAAATGAGTTATAGTGTTTAGTAACTTTTGCTCCCTAAATGAAGATAAATAACGTTACAATTGGTGATCAGGTGTGAAGTTTCAAATTCAAATAGATAAAATGGCGTCAAAGATAGAGAAATTGAGTGAATTGAAGAAGGTTGATCTCAAAAATGGGCTAGAAGAACGAGAACTAAAGACAACATGACCGTCCTCCAACAACGTCTCTGACAAGCTTTGGATGATGCTTGAGAGAATCCCAAAGAATTTATTCTGAGTGGTATATTCGATTTCGGGAGTATGTTTAAAGAAAAATTCACAGAAAATTCAAGAAAATTAGTAGAAAAATTTACAGAACATTCCAGAACTTTAGGAGACAAATTAACTGAAAATTGTAGAACACTAAAAACTCTAGAACGTTAGTAGATATATTATAGGGAAATTCCAGAACCTTGGAACAGAGAATGGAAGAAAAATTGGAAGAGCGCTCTAGAAAAGCAGAAGAGGATTTAAAGGATTTAAGGGAAGATTATGAGAAAAAAATACAAGAGTTGGAAGAAAATTTCTCAAAGATATCTTCATCACCGCTATCAGAATCTGCTGCATGTGAAGCGGGCAATGTAAGGATAATTAAAGAAGAGAATAAGGCAAAGGTCCACTTAGAGACACCGGAATTTGATGGGAAGACGTCGTAGCCGATATACCTTGAACAATTCGAAGCTATTGCGAAGGCGTATGGATGGTCCTCTGCAGATAAGGCCACAGCATTGACCATCTCGTTGCGGGGAGAAGCCATGAATGGTTTTCAAACATTAGAAGAAGATGAACAAGATGACTATGACCAACTGATCAAGCGGCTGGAGATGCGCTATGGCAACGCGCACCTCGAACAGGTGTATCAGACATAACTGAGAAACCGATGCCAGAAATCGCAAGAAACTCTTCAAGAATTTGAAGCTGACATTGCTCGTTTAGTTCACCTCGCACACTCTACCGCCTCCGATAGCGGTTTAGAGGGCTTAGCCACTCAAGCATATTCATTTTTGAGGTTCGAGATAGCGAAATACAGCAGGCACTACGGATATATCGTCCGAAGTCTTCAGTTGATGCATTATCATATGCGTTAGAGCATGAAGCAGCAAAACAAGCATCGCATGGACAGTCCAGAGCTAGACAAATTAGTGCCGATAAACATGATGAGATTGAAGATTTGGAAGCTCGCCTGGAGAAAAAGAAGAAGAAGAGTCAGAAAAACTTGTTGCCGTCAACAGAACAACAGTAGTCGATGAGGAATTAGGAATTCAATATTAACTTATCAAAAAAGTGTCTATTCCATGACCGGTAAGTAAATGATCTCCTAATGAAAAAAGTTTGGTATAAAAATAAATAGAAATACCACGCTTCAACAGGAAACAGCTGCGTTTTTCAAGTGAGATGAAAATATTTTTATTTCTTCTGAAAAAGGCAGCACTTTGCTGTTGAATCGTTGTGATTCTAATTATTCTGATACAAAACTTTTCTCAATAAAACATATTCATGAAGATGAATCCTGAACAATCTCCTGTTTCAATTACACAAGCATATTCTAGTATTGTAAGAAATATATTCTTGGGACTTCAGTCAATATTTTAATCTTATTTCTTTTCTGCTTTACAGTTTCGGCTGCACCTGAGCCATCCTCAAAAGCGAAATGAATTATTGTTCAAAAAAATTGAAGATATACATTTGTTTGAATTTATATTAATATTAAAAAGCGAAAAAAGAAAGAGAAATTTTCTCTTGTCATATGCCACATCCGACATCTATGGAAGGCGTTGGCTAACGAGTGTTCTCTTAGCTCCTCCACCCTTAAATATATCGCAACTTAGCTCAAGATTTTACAAAATAGAGTTATTACATTATGTGAGAGCAACAGAACTTGCTCAGCAATTCATTCTCATCATCAATGACTTCATAATAATAGATTCATCAGAATCATCATTTCAATTACAACAATCATTAGGCATTCAGCCTACTTGATCCATCAGAGTCTTTCAAAGGCAACAACCAGATGTGTAAATATTTATGTGTGAATGTAGTTAGTGTAAATAGAACACTACTTCTTATTATTTGACGCACAAGCCCAACGATTAATTAGAATCCCATTGATCGCAAAGAAGTGTTCCGCATGCAAGCGCAACTTATTATATGCAAATGACATAAATGAAAGATCACACTCACTTACTCTGTAATTTATATGGAATCAGTGTACTGGCATGGGTTGCATCTGTGGGTAGAGCATAGACATGAGATGACCTTTTTGTGTAGCTGAACGAGGGGCACCGTGACCAGGTCGTCCCCATAGATGACTCCAAGTTTTGAAATGCTCCTGACAACCTTTAATATCCTCTAACCGAGCATCCTGCAAAAAAAAATCCTTTCATGCTTGATAGAATGAGCTTAATGAATCTCAGGCTTTACAACAACGCTGTAATTATGGGATGAAGATCGACAATATATACCCATATTATTAGAGATGGAATAAATATGCATGAAATGAAATCGCAAGGACAGATTACATAATATACAAATTGAATGGATGACCTTGAAAAAATTGAACTGAATCTACTCTAAATGAACGATTTCACAGCGCTTTCAAGAATATCATGAAAAAATAAGTTTTACCAATCACAGTCTAATCTGTTTGTTCAATTTAAGGATTTTTGTGCTCAAGCTTCCGCTAATCTTATAATAACGCTGACTTCAAAATCAAATTTATCTGTGCACATTCACTGGATACCATTATTAATATTCCAGCTTACTCACAGAAAGCTTCACGAGATAGAATACTTTTAAAGGTGCAATGAATTTAAATGTCAATGACATATGCTGAAGAAAATCAGTTTCATATGATGTTACTGTGATACAATTTATTCAGCACTGATTTATGCTGCAAATAAATGCAAATCACTTGAACATCCTGTTCAAGTGATTTGCAACTGTTTCGTAACTTTTTATTAACCTCTTTATATAAAGACACGAGATATTGTAGCTCCATATGGTCCTCATTCAGAAATCAGTTCAGTAATCGTCAGGCTCGGCAGTTTTCATCTGCTCATACCTTTAATGGAGACTATCGTTCTCATAATGGATGGCTGTGGGCTACAGGAATTGTGTAGCGAGATTTGCGCACCTTCATCACCCACAAGATGATGACGGACCATGCATACCCCAGAGCTCTGGGAGCACACATTCAGGCTCACCTTGAATTGAGCAATGTTGTCTTGCCCAGAGAAAGAACAGTCAGATTTTCCCAAACATATGGATAGCATGATAAGTAATAGTTCTTCTGCCAATATTGATGCTCCTTGAGTGGAAAATATCTCTGACAAATTTTCAAACAAACTTGAGGTGTGGATGTCTAGAGAAGCAATAGATAGGTTATAGCTCCACTTCCGGCTCAGGCAATTAGTACGAAGATATAAGGTAATCAACAGAATGCTAAGCAATTCCAAATATAGAATTTCAATATCCCACAGTTAACCATTCCAGATTAATGCAGGAAATTCAAAAAAAGTTTCAAGTAAAGGGCACTTCGGGTTCGGACGATTGCAACTATAATGCGAAGCATACTAGCATACATACAAACATACCAGAATCAAGCCAAAAATAGTTGAAATTGATTCAAGAATGTTCAAAATGGCTATTGTCATCAAAATCTTGGAATGTGTATAAGTAAATAAGAAATAGAAAGAAATTTCAATTCGTATATCCACCTGATAAATTCACATAATTACAAATATAAGGAAATCATTCGACGCAAAATTTTATGTACTTGTATCCTTGAAAAATCTCCCGGTTTTCGAGACATTTCTTATACAGCACAAGCAGAAGATTGGTGCAAATTCCAATTAACTATTCTCACATGCAAATAAATGGATTGAACCCGTTTCTAGCTTTCCGAGAATTAATTAGCCTACAAACCCTATGTTGCCTGGCTTAAAGAAAAATGGGGCCAGTATTTTTATTCCTCATTCAGAAAATCCGATATGAACATCACGTGACTTACTTGTATATCATTGGATATATATATATATATATATATATATATATATATATATATATATATATATATATATATATATATATATATAGATATATATATATATATATATATACATGTATATGATACGATGTGATTTTGTGTTTGATCATATATATATATATATATATATATATATATATATATATATATATATATATATATATATATATATATATATATATATATATATATATATATATATATATATTTATATATATATATATATATATATATATGTATATCTATATATACTAATCAAACACAAAATCTAGTCGTTCCACAGTTAATCGTTTTTGATTTACCTAAGAGATTCTAAGAATCGCTTTCAACCAGGACGGTTGCTTCGGAGACAATAGACCATTATTCTCATACTACAACATTCCTAAATACTGATTTCCAAAATTCTACAATAACCAACAGATTTGATTTCATAGGAAAAATTAAAGAATACATTCCTACTGAAGTGCACTTCCGGTTCAGACTATTGTTATTAAAATAGTAGGCAATCACTCAAGATTCTACATCTGATTGTTTCAAATTTATGGGAAAAGTTCCAAAAGACTGTCAAATAAAGTGCACTTCCGGATAAGTGGATCTTAATAAAAATAGGATATGAGCATCTAGACGGTACAGTCGTCCTAAATACTGAATTCTTACAATCTACGTTCAATCGTTCTGAAGAAGATTCAAAAAATGTTCTGATTAATGTGCTCTTTCGGCTTAATCGATAGCAATCATAATGCAAGGTGCACAATTGGATATTATAAAAGTGCCTAGTAAAAATTTGAATTTTCTGCGACTGATTGTTCAGAGTTTATGCGGGAAATTCAGAAAGTCTCTCATATAAAGTGCACTTCTGGCTCAGCCGATTGTTACAAAAATAGATGATGACCATTGAGATGCTTTGACAATAATTTCAAATGCTAAATTCCAGTATCCTTTAGGAGATAATTCTGAATTAATGCTGAAAATGTAAAAAAAGTTTCAAGTAAAGTGCACTTCTGGCCTGACCGTTCTCACAAAAATAGCAGATAACCACTCTGAAACAAAATCAAGTTAAGATACTGAATTTCGACATGCTACGGTTGATCATTATGGATTCATTAAAGAAATTCAAGAAAAGTTCTAAGTAAAGTGCACTTCTGGTACAGACGATTGTAACCATTCTAATATAACAATAAATGCAAATACTGAATTCCAACATCTTACAGTCAATCATTCTGGATTTATCAGAAAAATTCGAAAAAAGTTTCAAGTAAAGTGCACTTCCGGCACAGACGATTGGAACCGTAATACGAGGTGCACAACTAGACCCTATACCAGTCTCAAATACAAAGTTTTAACATTATACGTTCAACCAGTTTTGAGATTTGCGAGTTACGTACGCACTAACGCACGATCGCACGCACGCACGAGCATACGTACCGACATCAAGCCAAAAATAGTCAAAATGGATCCAGGGATGCTCAAAACGGATATGTTAAAGTATGTAAAAACTGCCCGATCTCAAATTCCAGTGGCTACTGAATTCAATAAGATCATATTTTTATGTTAGCACCCGCCATTACTGTACGCCTTACTTTTTTATACCCGAGTTGAGTGCATTATCGGGGGTTATACCACGAGTGCTTGGAAATTATCTGGTTATTAAGGAGAATATTTGAAGCGCTTGGGCAGCAAGGTGAATGAGCCACCCTTGACATGTAGCGAGAAAATTACGATTGAAAAGATTTGATTTTGATCCCTAAATCGCAGGTAGCTTTTTTAGTTAACAATTCCATCAGATTATGATGTATTGCTGAAACACTAATAAGAGTTAGTCTGGAAAAAACCTCAAACAAGCTATTTATCATGAATTTATTGAACATTTATATAAAAAAATGTAGATTGTGTTTGTTCTGGTATAACTAAGTGAGACTTTCTGAATGTTGGAACATGGCATTAGTATACCTCAGTTGGGCTGTCTATGGACTAGTATAATAGAATATCAGGAATAAATGTTATTCTCTGGTACATATCTATAAAAAATGTAGGTAATTGGATCGCTTTCATGCATCATCTTCCCAAGTCGGAGTGCCATCTCTTTCTACACATTCTACTTCATCCTGATTTTCGTCATTGATGATCAAAAATATTTTTTTATAATACCTGCATTGAAACAACGCGTTTCAACGCCTGTTTTGTCAGTCGAAACAGGACAATTGCAGATAAATGCGAGTGTAGCCGGGCAGGAACAGGCTTGTTTCTTCCCGAGGGGAGAAACAAGCTTGTTTCTGTCCGCTGAATTAATTTTTTACATCGTTTTATCCCTGGCAGAGTCGCATTTGTTCATTGTCAATCTCTAAATGAAAATCATATAACCTTAGTTAATTTGACAGTTGTTGTATTCGGAACTGTAAATTAAATTAAAAAGACGATTAGTTTCAAGAAAAAAAGTATTAATACGACAATTTTAAGTACACCACAACATCTTATTGATGAAGCACAAGCAGCTACTCTCGACTTGTAACCTGCAAAATCAAAAGAAAAATATTTACTTTGTTTTGACAAATTTGTAATGTGGAAAGTTTCAATGCAGGTATTATGAAAAATACAGTGTGTGGCACGGGACAAAACACGATTTCAGCCGAAAGTGATGCCAGCCCTCGCTTCGCTCGGGCAAGCAACGCTCACCCTCAGCTGAAATCGTCTTGTTTCGTCCCTAGCCACACAATATACTATTATATAACGCCTGACTTATTGGGGAAGTATACTGCAGAATCTTTTTCAAATAAGCTCTTTTCTTGCTATTTACTTTTACAGATTCTTTGTATTTATGACTCAGATTATTTGAAATGTTGCTGTACTGAACACTGAGTTTGTTTCCTTGTTCTGCAACATTTACTTTTTGACCGGGGCCATCAAGCACAGGCTCTACAAACCTTACATTTGGAGTTTGTGATTGGAAACGAAAGCATCGTACCTAGTTCAAATTCGATGGCTTCCTATCCGCAGTACTAATTTTCTTCAACATTCAGAGGCTGCCAAATGTGAGAAAAATTGTTCTTGTTGCACAACAATGACGCTGAATGGATTTTTTCGTCTGAATTCTGATGCAGCTTCTTACCAGTCTTATGGGCAATATTCTTGCCTTATATACCGCTTATACTTCTCTATCACAGCGAATTCCTTGTCACAATGTAGGTAATGTGTGTCCCGATATCAGTAAGCGATATTTGATAGATTCAAATTTCTTTTCTCTAACAAGTTGCAGCCATAAAGACATCAGGAACCAATTTTCATTCTGTCCTTCGCAATTATCTATAGAAATAACTAGCTCATCTTGTCACTTGTTTCGCGGAAGGAGAGATATTCAAGTGAAATGCTGACTATTTCTTTGCTTTTTCTTTTGGCTCTTTGATCAACATAAACATGATTGCCTTACCGGTTACACAGTTATGAATGCCTAGATTGTGAGTCCGTGCCTTTCGTAAATAAAGCGCTGGACCAACAGTAAGACATTTTTCTTTTTCCTTCTATCAATTCTTCTATTTACAACTATCCTCTAACTAACTAGCAGATTTGATGAAAAATCAATCTGAATATAATTCAGTATAACATGTGTGAGGTGACTGTCTATTGAGAGCACATCTTAATATGTGATTTATTGTGTATATTTAGTTTAGTACTAGATTCAGTGGTTTTTCTCGAAATAGTCCTCTCACTTCTTTGGAGCTATTCAGCAAGTTAATTGCTAAGTTATTGGGGTGATTGTTCAATCTCTCTTCGTATTTCTCAGAATTTGTTTTTTATTTGTTCTTGAACAGTCTTGATCTTGAGGTCGTCAAGGAGCGTATCGTTTCTTACATATCATGGGGTGTCTGTGATGGTTCCTGGTGTATACCCTGAAACAAGATAGGTATGATCATTGTTTTGAAGTGTGAAATTTTGTTTTGTGATGACATTTTTGATTTTGGTCCTATCAGCCACTTTATTTTTTTGTCTCAATTCTTACTTGTATCTCTTTCGCATTTATGTGTTTGCACCAAGTTCTTCCCTCATCTAGGTTCATACCAAAGTACTTCACGCTGTCATTCTTTGATAAGACTTTGTTGTTGAGCACAATTTCTGGACATGTTGCTCTTTTCATGGTAAATGTTATGTGTGTGAACTTCTCCTCGCTCATTTTTATCCGCCAAGTGTTAGCTTACTTCTGAATCTTATCTAAGTGTTGTTGTAAGAGTCTAGAGGCATCTGCCAGGTCTTCGTGTGCTGCTAGTATTGCGGTGTCGTCTGCATAGGTAGCAGTTAATCGTTTGGGAGATGTGATGTGAACAACAGATAGAATAGGACCAAGAATGCTACCTTGAGGTATACCAGATTATATAAGGTGAGTTTTTGACATTTTGTTCTCATGTGTGACTGTAAGGTAGGATTTAAATAACAAGAAGTATTTCTTCTTTGATTTTATTAAGGAGCCCTGGATGCCAGACTTTATCAAATGTCTGGCTAATGTCGAGAAACTCTACTTCTATTTCATTATAGCCCTATGAACTTGTTCAATGGTAGCATAGTCGTTTCTATAGCCAAATTGATGTCCTGGGAATATGTCGTTATCTTCGATTTCGTATTTTAGTCCCTTTAGAAGAAATTTTTCGAAACCTTTAGAGAGATAAGGTAGAAGTGAAATGGGTTGATATGATGTTAGCTCGTTATTTGTTTTGTCTGATTTCGGAATCAGTACTATTTGTGAAAACTTCTACAAAATTGTAAAGTACCGCAGTCTTAGTACAGCATTGGAGATGTATTTCATGTTCATTATCGTTTTACCTGGTAGTTTCTTCATTATTGAAGGAGTTATTAAGTCATGGTCAAGTGCTTTGTCAGTATTCTAATATTTTATTTCATTATTTATTCCTTCAGAACGAATTTTGTCTATAGGCTATGTGCAAGTAGGCGGAGCTTGAACAAATATCGATGCGAGCGCTCATGGTGAGCACCATTGTAACCATTGAACTCCTTTTCTCAGAATACGTGTATGAGCTGTCATTGAGCATTGTAGTATAAAAGTGAAAAAAATTGCATATAAAATATAGAAAAACGTTTGTTCTGTTTCAGGCTGTTGTGTTAAGGATGATTCAAGTGGAATATAGTTTCATAGATTTCATGTACCCAGTTATAACATTAAAAAACGAGTGAAGTGAATCCAAGCGGTAAATGGAGTATTGTCTGTCTTTCATTATTAATCTATTCAACAAATATGTGTGTAATTCAATTTTGAAACTAGAAATATTCATCATCGATTTGGGATTCATGAATTTACCTCTATCTCTAATTTGTAAGATGTTTCAGTGATAGAAATTTGTCAGGTGCACTTCGCAATAATTTTGTTGTTAATATTGTCAGCAACATATTCTTCAATTTGCTTAATATGGCAAAACTAATTTCACGCTTTTCTTCAATGCTTCCTCGGTAAGAGGGATACAGTGTTTGATGAATACAAACTTGATTTGCAAGATCATCGACGTCATAATTTGGGGTTATCCTGTCAATTTGGACGAGTTAAGACGTTTTCTCTATAATAGGTACGTTATAATTGAAGAAAAAATACTCAAGATAAATAATTTCAACGTACCTTCTATGCTATGCAAGCTATATTGTACGCACACAGCTGAATTAAATAATATTAGTACAATTAAAAAATTATAGGCATGAAACAATGATAAAATGGAGTTAGATCGTTCTCCATTGCCCGCTAGAGGCGCTAGTAGACTTTATGCACGTAGCCTATTGGCAGAGATAATTGAAGTGCCTTAATTGAAAATGGAATAATGTTGTTTTCTTCTCCGATTGATATTTGTGATGTATCTGGTGTGAAAATATGAGGCAAGTATGCTGCAAATAAATCCGCTTTTTCTTTTTGTCTCTCTGATTTAGTCCAACTTCAATTTTATTATTATATTCAGTAGCTTTCCACAAAGTGGAATCATCTTTGGCGTATGATGAGAGATTACACACGTGATTCTGAAATAACTTGTTTTCAAATTCACTAGTTAATGTTTTATATTCTTTGGCTGATTTATTCAAAACAGTCTCACCGCTTGGTAATTCGTATTGATTCCAGCGTTTTCGCGCCTTTCTTTCTCCAGTTATTTCATCTTCAACGTATTTTGGATCATTGATCATGGTGTTATCATTAGCAACATTTCTAGAAGTAGATTTCCATACTGCTTATTGCATGTTCTGTTAAGATCATTTATCGTATTATCTATATCCTCTTCTGTATATAGTGAGATATTGATATTTGTGTTCTCGTTGAGATATTTTTGGAATACATCCCAGTTCATTTATCGGTTAACAAGTTAGTGTAGTACAACAGCTGAATGATCCGACAGAAGATCAAGACATTTATATGTTTTTACATAGTTTGTAGATATTCGTTTTGTTACAAAGGAATACCGAGAATTTCTGCAGGATCAGTGGGTGAGCAGATGGGTTTCCCTGTACTTGCTTGATTATAGCCTTGGTTCATTAGAACAGCTTCTAGTTGTCTTCCTTTTGAGTTTGTTAATCTAGAAGTCTATCCGGAATGTTTTGCGTCTTAGTCTCCGCCTGCTAAAAATCGATTCTCAAAGATTTCGAATACTTCCTCGAACTTTTCTTTGCTGATTGAATATTTTGGTGGATAGTATAGTGCAGCTGTTTGAGTGGACCGTTCATGTCATCCATACTAACGCTGGTTGCTTGCATGTATGTTTGTTAAATTTTTTTTATTTTGTAGTGTGAGATTCCTTCATTCGTAATGATAGCCTTACCCCCATGTGCAGTATTGTCTGGATGGTTGGTACAGTATGTTCTATTTTTTTCTCATGTTGAGATAATTTTTATTTGTGAAGTGCGTTTCAATGATTGTCAAGATATCAATCTCTTGTTAATTTGAATATAATTCTATTTTGTGTTGAGCCAGACCATTGGCGTTCCATGATGCGATTCTAATAAAATTCGGCATTTAATCTTATAGTTAGCGTGTTCAGGAGATTTTGATTAATTTCATTATGTGTTGATATTTGATAAAGGTTTTTCAGTTTGTTAAGAATATTCTCCAGTGAAGCAGCAATATTGTTGTAATTATTTTGTGCTGGCATACTTATATCATTCTAATTTTTTGTTACCTGTGAATAGCTCATATTGTCTTATAGTGACTAAATAAATCTAGCAGTCTAAGATCCGAATTAAGAACGACTATCACTCATCTGTTTCAGCGATGAAATTTTTCTTATCAAATTTAGTATATTGAAGAATAAATCGCGAATGGATTGGCTGAAAAATCCTAGCAAGGCTATAATTAATCCATTTAACATTGCACTCATGAGTTAAACGAATAAATTTAAAACCAATTGAAAGTATGAAGCCAAAAGAATATGCAAACGATGGATTATTTTTTTTTTCCTGGCATAACTGCTGGGTTGGCAGGTATGGACAGGTATATTGATACTAGCTATTTCCACTTATCTGTTTCTTCAATGAATCTCATATGAAAATAAGCGCTATTTAATTGCGAGCAGGGTGATATAAGGCTGTCTGCAAAAAGTCTGACTTAAATGACGGTTGTCCAATTTTTTAAAGTAAAATTTTAAAGCGTATGGAAACTTGCGACAAAGAGGCTTTCTGAGAATTGATTAGTCTACAAACCCTATGTTGCTTGGCTTAATATGTAAATGTATATGATAAGTTAGTCATGAAGTTTTTAAAAATATCACCTTTGGCGCTACCGCTGTTGCTCTCGGAGCGAATGGGCGCCAGTTTTAGTTTCAAAGTAATTTAAATGTTAGGTTGGCAATAATAAATAGATTTAGGTCGGTAACAAAGAAAAAAAGTGGAAGTTGTTGGAAGAAGAAGGTGTTATTGGATCAATGTAGTGAAATTATGAAATTATGTTATGAGAGTGTTGAGTAGAGAAAAGAATTTGAAATAAAGAAGTATTTATGAGAATATTGTAATGAAATTTCAAAGAGAAGTCCATAGTTGAATCAAATAATTGCATGTTTCAAAAAGACGGCTGTCATCATCAATGTGACACCTGTAATTCTCGAAATGACAGCTGTCATTCTTAATGTGACAGATGACAGGTCTACAATCCATTGGAGCGTATAGTCTCGATATTTGATCGCCAGGAGTGTATTCTGAATTCATATCAAACTGGACATCATTCAGATAATCTATTAAAGGAACAATTGACTATCGTTTGAATATCCTCTTTGACACTTGTACTAGAATTATCACCGCAAGAGCCTCAATTCAATGCTAAACACGATAGAGTCGAATTACATACTTCAAAAAGAATTGACGAACATTTGCATGTGATGTCCAGATATGACTGATAATAATCTTATCTCACATTATGATTCCCATTATTTCTTTGCTTCAGGGAAATATAAAAAATGTCATAATAATTCAAATATTATTAATGACAGATGGACCGCTTATAATTCTGGAAAATGATTTTGATGAATATTGTGCGGAATCATCTAGAATTGATTTTGATTATTCTATGTTTCATGATGAATACTGCCATTTATAGAATAAACGCAAAAGACTCAAAAATTTTATCAACAAAGTTTTGGTATCACTATTGCTGAAAAAAATCATCTACGAACACAAACCTAGCTTTTTGATGTATAACTTAAACATAAGATTCCAGTCAAACATCCGTACGCGTTATCGTGCACCCGAACGGACAGACTTTTTTTTAAATTAGGTTTTTCGGGTTCAGTAGAGTTCAAATCGTGAAAATTCATCAAAATCTCAAGCTGTCAAAAAATCACGATTACAATACTTCCTCTGTGGGTCAGGGAAATAAGAATGAGCTTTTGATTTACATTAACTTCAAAAATTTTATGCAATAAAACATATGCTACTCTTATTTCAGACAAAAATTTGTTGAAATTGAAAGAAGTGCAAAAAAAGATGGTTTTTCGAAATCTGTCATTTGAAGTGAACATTTACATGGTAACTAGAAACATGCGAAATGATAGTTTTGTTCATTCCACAGCAGGGATGCGATATATCTTGCATCTTGCAATTAAATAGACTGTCATTGATGGATTCGAAATTTTAATATTTCCTTCCTACATTTCTAATAATTTTAAGACATGGTTTACAAAGGAAGGTTGTTGGATGTGAAAAATCTATCTAATCGAAAATCTTGCCGATAATAGCAAAGATCAGCAGAAACAATTTCATCAAGATATCAAAATTATATAAGGAAAATACCCAGGCCGATGGAATCATTACATGATGGTCTACTACTGTTGCACCTAAGAAACAGATTATTCTGAACAAGAATACATTGGAAATTTATATGAGAAATATTCTTTCAGTCAGTTTCTCATATTTAATCTATATAACAATGTGTGAATTCAACGTTTTGATCATTGCAGCTCCACCTTCATAATACATGAAAATGTCAAAGCTTGCTCTGTGCTATCTTATCTATATATAAGAGTGAAGGCCCGCAGCGAAAATTTGATATGCAATACGTATGTTAGCTCAAACTATTAGGCTTAAATTTATATACGGACAACGATTTTTGTGACTTGGCAAGCATTGTCTCGTCTCGAAATATTTGGTCTCATTTTATGAAGTTTGAGCTGATACACTTCTTGCATAGGTCACCATTTGGTAGAGCTACACGTCACATTATTCATTCTGATGCTGTAATTGTGAAAAATAAGCAAATCATATCTTGGAAATCAATAGGAAACTATTTTCATCACGAAATGCCATGATAATAATGAAGCACTCAAAGTTGGAGCAGAGAAATGAATGGCTCGCATGGATACAAATAATTCATCTTAAACCTACAAAGAAATTGATATATAAAAATTGATGATGGGTGAAACTTTTTTCCACATTACGAGATAGAAATCATCTGTTCGTGTAACTTCTACCAAAATTTCACATTGTCATACATAATATTAAAAGAGAAAGCCCTTGAATGAAACATCATAATTTTTGCTGGATATATGTGTGTGCATGAGGTTATGCGGCGCACCCAAAATAAACAATTTCACTTATTAGCATAACTGAGTATAAAGGTCAACAACAATAAGCAAATAACAAGTTGTCATTATCTCCCGACGCATCTTCTTCTAGTGGTCTCCTAAATCATTCATTTAGATTATTTCAAGCCATATTCAAATATTTGATTGAGCTTGATATCACTTATTCCAAAATGATGACTATTTGGGATAATAAATATCAATTTTTACTTCATTCAATGAATTTTTAATTCAAATACATGAGAATTTTCTTTGAGACACATTTGAATACGTAATCAAATGGAAATTATTGACATGAAAGAAGTATAGAATAACGTCTTCTGTATTAATATAATACTGTTTATCTTGTTTCTAGATTAAACTGTAATATCCCATGATAATATCTGAACGATTCTCAAGAAACTTAGAATAAATACTAAAAATAATAATGAAGAGAACGGTATTCACTCTTATTACTTCCCAAAATTCTGGCACCGGCTAATTGTTTTAAAATGGGCCAGCACAGTTGATCAACAACACACATTGCAGCAAGGTGATAGCGTAAAAAGCGGGGAGACAAATAGTTGCGTGTGTCAAAAAGCCAACCTTTTGACATAATCAATAGGCTTAAATCCAGAAATTCATGATAATAATAGTTATAACTATACCTGAATGATGATGAATAATGATAGTTCAAATTCAAATCACTTGCTTTCCCATGATTTATGTTATATTATTTGTACCTAAATACTGTTGGAATAAATAGATCAATAGGTTCCAAATGATATTAAGCTGAATGTGCACTATTCTTCTCCATTCAAGTGATACTTGACAATTCATTGTTATTTCTCAACAGATTGCAGCTAAATTATCTTTCTTCATATCCAAATATTCGATAAAATCTAACAATAATCACCAGCAGACGATGAAGTCACTAGAATTTTCACTGAATTATAATATACTTTGTTACGTACTCTCATCAACAAAAACTAAAAGTACACGTAGCTTGACGACTAAAGGAATATCAGTTAATCCATTGAATGCACTATAAGTGTCTAACACACCCGTAGCGGCAACAAGATGTAAATGATAATTTTATTTATTTTCTATGCACTTGATAATAGCAATTACTCGATATGACAAATATAGATATTATCACTCCGTTCTAGAATATTTTTGTTCACATACACAAATATTTGATATATGAGAGTTGTCTGATGCAAACAAAAGTGCACCGCGTCATACACAAAATTTTGTGCATTGAACTCTGAATTTATGTATGATATGACACGGTACGCTTTTCTTTGCATCAAAATGAAGCATTGAAATATAGAGAGAAACTCAGAATCTCATGCATTATGTCAAACAACCCTAGCATATATAAATTTATCATCTGATAATAAATAAGATGCTTTGTAGATTTAATTATTATTCACAGAATGGTTGAATAGAATAGCAGTTTTTGTGATTAAATATACTGTCTATATGATTCTCGAACACTGTATTGGAATTTGCACATTCCATAACCAAAAATTATGCTGAAACCAATAACATTCCAAAACGTCGTTTAGAATGATTCAGTTTGCCGTTTAGAATCTTTTTGACGAATCAGAAGCTGTTAGTTTGATTACTACCATGGGTACTTCCTAATAATTCAGGATTCCATTTCTGGTTCTGCATTTGACATTTAATAATTTCTCCAGTTCTTTCTGAAATATTGGTGACTTTCCAAAACTTTGTTATAGGAAGTATAGTCTACAACATGCTTGGAATGGCGTATTTCACACACGCGAACCGTAATACTCGCCTTCGGCTCGGATTACATACTTTTCGCTCGTTTGGAATAAGGGCCATTCCAATTCTTATTGTAGAATATACTATTCTAGATTGTTGAACTGACTGAAATGGCACAAATGATCTCCAGAGACTTTGCATGTGTACAAGGGCAGCTTAAAGACAAGCATCTTATTTTCATGAGCATTTAAATAGATGTGAATAAGAATAGATTGAGATTCATCCAGGGCATAATATCATAGTGTATATTTGACATTTCTCCACAAAATGAGATAGTAAATTCGTGGCGAGTTTTGTTCTATAGTAACACAGATAGAAACTTTTCCAATAACAATGGATCATATATAGAGAGAATTTTCCTGCTATGTTAGTATTTAGTACTCACATATAGTTCGGCTATAGTGAATACTCAAAGAAAGCAATCCATTTATCTAAAAACCATGATGGCTCAGTTAATTATGAGTACTCAACGAGCTTCCACTACAAGCATTGGAAAAATATTTATTCCACTGTAAGACTCACGGACCAAACCAATCTATAGATATATGAAATTTAACACACCACTGCCATAAATACAAGGCACTTTTTACATTCGATTTTTTCTGATGGATTTTTAGCGCAATTTTTGAAAAAAGCGCTGTTATATTCACTTTGGCTGTCTGGCTGGCTGACTGGCTGGCTGGCGTGACGCTGAGTTCTCAGCAACTATACTATTCACAGACTTTAAACTGGTACTAAATAAAAGCTGCTGTTTCGTAGATTTGCACAAATTGTTTTTAGTACAAGCTGTGTGATTGTGGAAGATTCAATTATTCAATTACTTGTTTCAGTCAAAACAGTGCCCATAGATATATATGACATTAGGGATATGGCAAATGGAGTTTATTCAAGTTACTTTAGCTGTACGTATCACTACCATTATGTATAGTTGTCATGTCTGTCCTGGATTCATTCAATGACTTGTTTGGCGCGAATTTGAAGCTTATTAGAATGAATTATTATTATTGGATGGAGATTTGTTTACTTTTGGTGTATTTTCCTGTCTGTAGATCGAGCAATCAGCCTAATTATTCTAAGATAGAGCATAAGCCGTAGTTCACAATATTTGGCTTACTAAAAGATACCAATACAAGAAAGTGACCCATTGAATTACACTTACCCATTTTTAATGAGGCTAAGAAGTTTGAATGCAGCAATTGTAGAATAGATATAAGAAAAATGTTCAATTTAGATTAAAGTTGATATAGCTCTCTTGATATGTATCAGATTTTATTAATTCAAAGCTTGGTTTTGTGAACTGGGATTATGTCATTGATCACGTAAGTGATAATTGATTGTGCTACTCGTACAGAATTTATGTTCTGATCATGGGACAAATAAACTATTTATCTATCTATCTGAAAAAGTAATTCGTTGAAATTCCTAATTACCTATTTGTGACCCTTATAAATGGAAGTCGATAGAGTGGATTGAAGAGCCTGTGTCAGCTTTAATACATATTATTTTTAGATGAGGCTATCGTGCAAGTTTATAGCAAATTCACGATAATACCTCAAACATTCCATACACTAAAGAAGAGATCACATGAATGAGAATTTCACACAAAAACTCTAAGAATGAATGGTTTTCCATAGAAAATTCGAACCTAAGAGTCGGGGCTGAAGCCACTATTATATACTACTTCAATAACAAATTCCCAAATGAGCTCGCAGCATAGTGACATTTTCCTCATCAAATGAACAATTACAGTGTTCTTGTCCTAAAGTTAAAATTTTTTCATGTAGCTTTGATAAAGATCAAATTATTATTTTAAAGTGCAGCACATGACCTCCCGTCAGTCGATAATTAAACAATGAAGAATAGAAGGTATTTTTGAGTTTGTACATGCATAAATTATGTACCTATCAAATAGTCATCTTGAAACTAGTACTAAATAGAAGCTGCTGTTTCGTAAGTTTGCCCAGACTGCTTGACTTAAAGCTCAGTAATTGTGGGAGATAGTAATTTGCGAAATAAGTAACAAGCATTCATGAGCTGTCGAAAATGCGCTTTCATCATCTAGATGATTCTCCAATTTTTTTTCTTCTGACTGTATTTCTCACTGGATATTTTTTCTACCAATTCTTTTTCCCGCTGAATTCTTTTCTACTAGTTTTTAGAAAATTCTTACAAGAAAAAAACACCAATATTATGCACTTTGGCTGTCCGGCTGGCCGGCTGGCTAGCTGGCTGGCTGGCTGGCGTGACGCTGAGATCTCAGCAGCTACAGCACTAACAGACTTCAAATAGGTACTGAATAAAAGATGAACTGCTTGATTTCAAGCTCAGTGATTGTGGGAGATGGTAATTCGCAAAATTTCTGAAGTAACAAACATTTATGAGTTGTCAAAAATGCGCTTCTATCATCAAGATGATTCTTCAATTTTTTTTCATCATCATTCTTATTCCATCAATTACATTTTATTTCTACCGCTTAGATAAGACGCCATATTTTAATAATACACAGACAAAAATAGTTCATTCTGATATCTCAACATGTTTCCATGGCAATTGTACGAAATGCAATAATCTTTTTCGACAAGTTCAAAGAGTGAATCGCGTCACATAGAATGTCTCTTCAAACTACTGAATAATCTGAAGATTGATATTGGATTTTAATCATTATGTATGAATAAATAGTTTTAGTAGAATTTATCACTTGAATATAGGTACATAGAATTCAAGTTTTGATATTTGTAATTTCAGTAGTTTGACGTTAGTAGGTTTCAATCTTAGAATAGACAATCAATTAATTCCTTCAATTATATCAAATCAAAAGTGGAGATACATATAGATTTTATAATCTGTATGCGTGAAATAATTGTTTTGAACCTCTTGAAATACATATGAATATATTATTCAGAAAAGAAAGAAAATGTCGTGACAATATTCAATAGTATATTGTGTGGCTAGGGACAGAACAAAACGACTTCTGCTGAAGGTGAGTGCTGCTTGCCAGAGCAAAGCGAGGACTGGTATCGTTTTTTGTCTCAAGCCACACACTGTATTTTTCATAATACCTGCATTGAAACTTTCCATCTTACAAATTTGTGAGTATATATCATTGGATACATATAATCAAACACAAAATCTCATCGTTCCACAGTTAATCGTTCTGGATTTACCCAGGAGATTTTGAAAATCTGTCAAGTAAAATGCGCTTTCAACCAAGTCGAATGCTATGGAAGCAGTAGGCCATTGTTCTTATACTACAACATTCCTAAATAAAATTCTACGACTACCAATAGATCCGAATTTATGCGCAAAATTAAGAAATCTGACGTGAATATCACGTGACTTACTTGTACATCTTTGAATATATATATGATCAGACAGAAAATCTCATCATTCCACGGCAGACTGTTTTAGTTTACCCAGAAAATTCTGAAAATCTGTATAGTAAAATGCGCTTTCAGCCTATTCGGTTGCTGTGGGAACAGTAGGTCATCATTCTCATGCTAAAACATTTCCAAATACTGATTTCTAAGATTCTACGGCTCAACGTTTTAAATTTATATGCAGAATTGAAAAATAAATCCCAACTGAAGTGCACTTCCAGTTATTATTATTGCTATGGAAATAGTAGGCGATCATTCAGATGCTACAGCAGACTAAAATACCAAATTTCAATATTCTACAGATGATCGTTCTGAATTTATGCGAGAAACTCCAAAAGATTGTCAAGTACAGTGCACTGCCGGCTCAGTCGATCTCAATGAAAATAGGATATGAGCATCTAGAAGACAGTAATATCGTCTTGAATACTGAATTCTAATATTCTACGTTCAATCGTTTTGGATTTATACGGCTAATTCAAGAAATATTTCGAATAAGCTGCATTTCCGGCTCAGCCGCTCGCGATCATAATACAAAATGTACAACTAGATGTTATAGAAGTGCCTAATACAAAATTTCAATATTCTACGACCGATTGTTTTGAATTTATGAAGAAATTCGAAAAGTATGTCATATAAAGTGCACTTTCGGCTGAGTCGATTGGTACGAAAATAAAAAATGACCATTTGGATGCTACAAAAATTCAAAATGCTATATTTCAACATCCTACAGTTGATCATTCTGGATTTATCAAAAAAATTCAAAAAAACGTTTCAAGTAAAGTGCACTTTCAATATAGACGATTGAAACCATAATGCAAGGTGCATAACTAGACTCTATACCAGTCTCGAATACAAAATTTCAGCATAATACGTTTAACCAGTTTTGAGATTTGCGAGGTACGCACGCACGAACGCACGCACGCACGCACGCACACACGAACGCACGCACGCACGAATATATCGACATCAAGCCAAAAATAGTCAAAATGGATTCAGGAATGCTCAAAACGAATATTTCCATCAAAATCTTGATAGGTGAATTTTGTCGGTTTCACAATACTTCCTTGTACTTCGTACAAGTAAGTAGAAATTGACTTTGGAATTCGTTAGATCTCTGAACGCATCCCAAAATCTGGTAACTTGGTAAACAAATAACTATTTCTCAAAAATAGATAATAATTTTTCATCTGTCAAAGTATCAAAAATATTATATAATATGCGCACTATATCTGTATCAGTGGCAACCGACAGTGCTTCACACCCATCTCACGGATGGGTCCCACCCGCTCTGAACAAGCTCGGCGTGAATTCTTGAGTAATAGCGTGTTTTCCACATGCGGTATAATGTAATGCAATATACGCAATGTATCAGTGGCACTGAAACATTGATCCCTACCAATTAAATAAGAACAAGTCATGCAAGCCCACTCTCATTTTGTATATTCATCTCCTATCGAACATTCAGTTTTTGGAATTGCATATTTGGTCATCTTTAAACATTTGTTTTCAGCAGGTTTTCATTATTTGAATCCATTTGAAGAAAACGATGTATGGGAATTCAGTCACAAGTTTATTACTTCTATCCTATTTTACAGTTTCGGTCCCACCTGGACCATCTTCAGGAGTGAATAGAATCAGTGCCTGCGTTTGTTGTCATTTGTAGTGTGAGAATAACTATTTCTTTCCATAAGTCGATATAATAAAATTGAGAAAAAACAAACATGTCTTTAGTCAAAAATCGAAAAAATAAGAATCTCAATAATAAAAACTATGCCTGGCAACAACTGACCATTCTAGATGCCAGAGGCTGATTATTAGATAGGTACTTGAATAAATAAGTTTGTTTATATAGAAAAAAATAAATTCGAAAAGTGAAAACTATGCGCGGTAACAATTAACTGTCATAAAAGCCAGAGGCTAAGTAGGTACTTGAATAAATAAGTTTGTCTCTTAAATGTACACTAATATTTATGCAATAAAACACGTTCGGTATCACTATATTATACAATAATTTGTATTACCGAAATATTTTTTGTTGTTAAGTCACAAACAATGGTTGTAAAATAAAAGTTGGAAGGTCACGCGCCAAGAATTTCGAATTGAATATTGCCGCAGGAAAATCTGGTGATATTCTTGTCGTATTTTCACAGTGTATATATAGCTCGGCGCAGCAACTTCAGTTCACTCCTCCTAGTTGAAAGATAAACTTTAGATAACAATAACCGATTTCGGAATATTCATGATTAGTGTAATATCATGGAAGAGTTGGCATAATGGTTTGATATGGCAGAAACAAAGGCAGAAGTTCCAAAGTTGCAGAAAATCCTATATAATTTTCCACCATTTTCGTTTTTATGCCATTAGGCAGATACATTTGAAATACAATTTTTAATACTTATATCTGTAAAGTTGTTGGAGGATTCAGTGTAGTTAAGGTTGAATTTGAAAAAAAGGCCTTAAGCGATCCAAATTGTTTAAATATCATTTATTTGAACATAACTTAGGCTAAATATGAGTAATACATAATCTTATTCTTCAAAGCGTGAATGACATAAAAATATTCAAATAGAATTGCCGCAAAGTGCAACGCAAATCCATAGTCAGGGCCACATCCGAGGCAGTAATCACATCTTGAACGGTAGGCGAACACGCTTTAAAGAATAAGATTATGTATTACTCATATTTATCTGATGATGAGAGCAGTAGGACTCTCGAAACGTCCTAAGTTATGTTCAAATAAATAAAATTCAAACAATTTGGATCGCTTAAGGCCTTTTTTTCAAATTCAACCTAATACTTATATCAAAAGGCAGAAGTATTGGGCAAGGCTTTTGCAGCAAAAATTATGGAGAATGAAGAAAAATTATGAGATGCCGAAAAATCTACAAAGATTTCCAAATTTTTTTTTGTGCTTTTGGGCAGATGAGTAAGAGAAATAATTTTGAGCTATTATAACAAGAGGCAGAAGTGTTGAACGTGACTTCCGTATGAAAAACGAACGGTTGAGTTAAGAAGAAACACTTACCCGAGATTTAACATTGTTTTCATTTGCTCCTAAGGTGATTTTGTATGATATGTGTGATGTGTGATCTGTAGCAAAAACTAAATATAATATTCATAATCAATAATTGTGCATCCATTGGATGAATTGAACATTATTGTGAAGATTGATAAGTACTTTGAAAAATATTAAAACAAATTAATTTAAAATTTTCTCCAACATCATATATTTCAAAACCTATTTGACTGGACCACTTGTACAATACTAGCTATGAGACCTGCTTATATTTTTTCTGCTTAGAACATTTGTATGAAAACACTCCCCGATGTTATCGTTCATGAGGATTATAGACTAGTGTTCTTTGGGCCACCAACGATATGGCCTTTTATTTTTGAAACTCCATTCAATTGTGTACATGTACATGACGTTCTGATTCTCACTTATTCTAAATTTTTATTTGAAGTTCACGGACCACATCACGTGCTTTCTTAAGGGGCACTGTGTATTTTCTTAAATTCAATTTGTCATTTGATAAAGCTTTAATACTAGTTTTATAAACGTATCTTAACTTTTTGGCTGTTCAGTAAATTTCAAAAATATTAAATTTTGGTTGAGGTCAAACAGGTCAGCTCGCGGCACAAAGCCGTACATATGTATTTTTTTTTTCCGGAGTTTTTTTGCCTTGCTAGTACGTACAGTAACTATTTCAGGCAATTCATTTCTTGCTTTTAAATTCTTTATTATTACCAAATTTTGAAATTCAATAAATATTCTTCCCTGGATTTTGGCTGAACCTCTTTGCGTAGGCTCCCGATTTAATTTCCCGAAATTACTACCAGAAATTTCCTTGTCCCCAAGTCTTCGAGACTTCTCATTTTTTTGCGATTTTTTAGTACTACTGCTTAAGATATTTCCGATCTAACCTTTGCCGTAAATTGTACACGTGCGAGTTCACGTGCAGTTAGTAACACAGGCGAAAACTGCTTCATTATTGTTATTTCCTTTTCCGTAATTCTGATCAAACATTCTATATTTTGCATTTTTTTGGTATAGTATTCCATATAGTATTGGAGTAATCCCTGTTCACTTTGGAGTTTACTTAATATTTAAAATTCAGATCATTTGGATATTGTTAGGTCAATTGAGCTGGCTTACTTCACTTTCATGCCATCTCTCTTCTTATTCCTCCCTTTCCCGAATGTATGTAGAATGGAACGCTTGGCGTAATTTTCTTGGTAAATAATCTCCGCGATTCGCGCCTTTTGCGACTTAATTTAGTCGAACACTTTTTTCACGTACTTGGCGTTCATATTCAATTTTCTATCGGATTAATAGCCTGTTTTTCTTCTGCTATAACCCTCCGACTTTCCAACTGAATTCACTCTATCATTCATTTCATTCATTGTCTTCTATTTGTGCAGTACTTTGCTAGCGTTATTTTTGAATTTAGTCACATAGTTTTTGGCCAATCATTTTTGTACAATTCTGTTTTATTGAGATATCACTTTTTTTGCAAATAAACTTTTACTTGGGCTTGGTACTGGCTTGTATCTTTTTCAGATTAAAATATTGAGCTATAAGATTCACGCTAGGGTTTTCAGGCTGAGTCAGATACTCAACGCAGGATACCCGACCCTTCCATTTTGGGGCTCCAAGCAACGCTTTCGATACCAAACCCCAATTTTTTAACTGTTGTCACAGCACTGGTTCATCTACGACAAAGACCGCCGATGCGGGGAAAGAAAGCTCAAGCCCTAATCACACTTCACTAACTTCAGAAGGCTGAGGAACCGCGGCGACACCGACCCAGCAGAAAATCGTAGCTAGGCCTACGGGCGAGAACAACAATTATCCTTGCCTTTCAATTTGTATGAGTTTATCACGATACATTTTGCTAAAACTTTTGTTAACTTATTTTCAACATTCAATTTGCGTGTTGAATATCACTTTCACGTAATTCTGCTTCCTTCTATGTTGTTTGCTGAATTAGGTGCATTTAGCGTCACTTCCTCTCACACCTTGGCATCCATTTTCCTTTTCCTTCCTACCGTTTTGCGCTTTCAGAGTATTAATGTTGAAAGAACGTTATTTCAACTCGCTAGCCGTGCTTCCCTTATTCAGGTAGGTGCGTATCAACTTAATAAGATATTTCATCGCTATTCAGAAATATTATCAATGACCTACTGAACACTAGGGTTCGTTAGTTTGTTATTAGTTCTTGTTTCAACATTGTCCCTTCAGGCACTAAGAATTTAGATAGTAACAATGGAAACGTAGAGTTGTTGAACAAATTGAGCGATACAATACTTACAATAGGATATCACTCCAGTTGCGCTGCTCGATTTAATTTCATAAAATAACAATATGAAACAATCCCAGCTACCTATTCTTATGAGGCAGAAGCTCCAAGTATAGAGTGAGGATATTGTATCCAAGAAAAAAATTTTTATGCCTAAAATTCTGTTATCATATAGTTATTTGTTTGACAAGTACACAAAATACTAGATTCTGGAATGAGTAGGTTCTCTTCTATCGTACTCTTTTATAAGATACGAACTATTTCACGTGATTTACTTTTTGTATCAGTCAAAAAAATAATAATTCTTGTACAATTGCTATGGCAGCTTGGGCTTTCTGTACAATTAATATACTCGTTGAAATACCAGAATGGATTACTTTTGTATGTGGTGTAGTGCTACAATACTCAACAAACGATAGAAAAGAAAATTACATTTTTTCAATAATTATATATTTAGATTTCTCCATATATCTATATGACGGCATCCACACAAGTCTATAAGAATTATATTGATTATTTCTTCTTAGAGAGAGAAGACGAGATCTTTTAAATCATCACAAAGGCACAAGTAACATGGGTGTTGCCAAATGATGAGATGAATAATTTCGAAATTCATGAAAACTGTTGTGGAAGTGCACTTCATATAAGAGATTTCTTGAATGTTTCTCATAAATTCGAAACAAGCAGTCGTAGAATAATGGAATTTCGTATTAGGCACTTCTATAACATCTAGTTGTACACCTTGCATTACGATTGTGATCGGCTTAGCCGAAAGTGCAATTTATCAAAACATTTTTTGAATATTCCGCATAAATCCAAAACGATTGAACGTGGAATATTGAAATTTGGTATTATACTTGACAGTCTTCTGGAGTTTTTCGCATAAATTCGAAAAGATCGGCTGTAGAATATTGAAATTTGCTATTGCAGTCTGATGTAGCATCTGAATGATTCCTTAAATTTTCATAACAATCGACTGAACTGGAAGTGCACTTCGGTTGATTTTTTTCTTTGAATATTGCGCATAAATTCGGTGCTGCTAACCGTAGAGTTTCAGAAATCAGTATTTAGGAATGTTGTAGCATAAGACCCACTGTTTCCATAGCAACCGACTAGGCTGAAAGCGTATTTCATTTGACAAATTCTTAAACTCTTTTGGTCACATCCAGAACTATTACCTGTTAAATGATGAGATTTTGTGTTTGATTATGTATATCGAATGATATACAACTAAGTTACGTGATGTCCACGTCAGATTTTTCCTCTATGCAGAAAATTTAAATTTATTCATTATGTGCCAACAGGTCCGGAATTGAGAGCTTCCGAAGCAGAATTAAGTTCAGTAGTAGAATACTTTTGATGCATGTATGATATCAATAAGATACTGAACAGCGATGATATCAGCATAGTGTTTTACAATAATAAGAGAGTAAGCATGATATACAGTGAATTGGAGGAAACAGATTAAGAAATAGGCAATCAAATGTGATCTACAGAGTCTTTAATTTGGACTGTATTGCGGTGTACATTGGTCAAACTGAACAGTATCATTTGAAAAACAAAATAGGCAACCATAAAATTGATTGTAGAAATTTAAAATCTTATAAAACAGCTTAGGCCCGGTTGTACAATCTAAGCTTATCTACAGTTTAGTTAAACCAAGTATATATACTATAGTTATGATTATTTCAGCAATTGTAACCATGGTAGATAAGCTTGGTTCAGCTAAACTGTAAATGAACTTACATTGTACAACCAGGCCTTAGTATCAATGGTCACTTTCATTTTGACTTCAATAATGTAGAAACTGTTAATTCAGCAGTAGAATGCAGGAAACATCATTTTTTTAAGATGATTAATATATTTATTGTTGAAAATAGCATCAGTTTCAGATCAGACACTGAATATCCATAAGTAGAAGTTAGAAAATAGCATCAAGAAAAATTCAGAGCTCCTAGTATAATTTAGTAACATTGAGGGAAGTGCAATCTCTTGTTTGAGAGACAAGTAGAAAAAAGAAACTATCCTAGGATCAAATCGAGATCTAGTACCTTTTCTTACATTTTTTTGTCACTTGATACTGCCGTTGACCATAAGTGTCAATTTTCAATTCTGTCAAATATTAGCTTACAAAATACTACAAAAATATTCTTATTTTGATAGGAATGTTTGAATATGAACTTTCAAAGGCTGAAACTAGCATATTTTTCATAGAACACATGAAAAAGAAAACTTAGGGAGGTGAAAAAACAACGAGCCAAATTTTTCCCTCTGTATACCTTCAAACTCTAAACTGATCAAGAGATGATAGAATATAGAACAGACTACCACAGAAAAGAGATGTGAGATCAGTGTTAAGGAGGAAAGTTGAACAAAATGAAAAAACTAGTTAAAACTAAGTCGCAACAAAAAAAAAAAATCAAGGATGATAGAAAATGAATATTGACCCTTTCGAACACTGGAACCAGAGGACGAAGTACGGACAAGAATAAAAACCCTATCAAAGATAGAAAATAAAGTTCAAAACTCAGCTATAATCAAAATCTATTGGAAATAAAGAGAGGTAGGAATCAAAATATGAGCAACCCAAATGATATTCGAAAACCTTGTCGACCTGTTTTTACTTGTACTAAGTACAAGAAAGTATTGTGGAACCAACAAAATTCACCTATCGCGATTTTGATGAGAATATCCGTTTTGAGCATCCCCGAACCCATTTTTACTATTTTTGGCTTGATGTCGGTACGTATGTTCATGCGTGCGTGCGTTGGTGCGTGCGTTGGTGCGTGCGTTGGTGCGTGCGTACGTGCGTTCGTAACTCGCAAATCTCAGAACTAGTTGAACGTATAATGTTGAACTGTTGTATTTAAGACTGGTATAGGGTCTTGTTGTGCACCTTGCATTGTGGTTTCACTCATCTGTACCGGAAGTGCACTTTATTTGAAACTTTTTTCGAATTTTTCTGATAAATCCAGAATGATCGACTGTAAGATGTTGGAATCCAGTATTTGCATTTGTTGTTATATCATAATGGTTATCTGCTATTTTTGTAAGAATCGGCCAAGCCAGAAGTTCACTTTACCTGAAACTTTTTCTGAACTTTTTGCATAAATCTAGAACGATCAGCCATAGCATATTGAAATTTTGAATCAAGCACTTCTATAACGTCTAATTGTACATCTTGCATCATGATTGCGATCGGTTAAACCAGAAGTGCACTTTACTTTGAACTTTTTTCTCTAATTCTCCGCATAAATCCAGAATGATCAGCCGTAGGATACTGGAATTCAGCATTTGGAATCGCTGTAGCACGTCAATGGTCATCTTCTATTTTTGTAACAATCGGCTGAGCCAGAAGTGCACTTTATATGACAGACTTTTTGAATTTTTCGCATAAACTCTAAGCAATCAGTCGTAAAATATTTAAATTTTGTATTAGGCACTTCTATAATATCAAGTTGTACACCTTTCATCATGATTGCTATCGACTAAGCCGGAAGAGCACTTTATTCGAGACATTTTTTGAATTTTTCGAAAATCCAGAACGATTCAGCGTAGATTGTTAGAATCCAGTATTTAGGACGATTATACCGTCCAGATGCTCATATTCAATTCTTATTGAGATTCACCAAGCCAGAAGTGCACTTTACCCGACCGTCTTCTGGAATTTTTCGCATAAATTCAAAACGATCAGGTGTAGAATATTGAAATTTGGAATTGCTGTAGCATCTGAATGATTGCCTACTATTTTCATAACAATAGACTGAACCGGAAGTGCACTTCAGTAGGAATTTATTCTTTAATTTTGTTCATACATTCGGATCTGTTAGTAGTCGTAGAATATTGGAAATCAGTATGAGAATAATGGCCTACTGTTTCCATAGCAACCGACTTGGCTGAAAGCGCATTTCACTTGACCGATTTTCAGAGTATATATATATATATATATATATATATATATATATATATATATATATATATATATATATATATATATATATATATATATATATAGTGTAGGCATTTATTCATTAAATTTGAACTTCGCAACTGCTACTACCGCTAGAAAGTAGATGGCAGCACAATGTAGGAAGGAAATGAAGATGGTCTTCTTATGTTATGTTGTTTTTATGTTGTTATGTAGATGTACATGTGTTTTTGAGTAATAATAAAGTTTAGTTGTGCTAGAAGAAATAAAAATATTTATGTTCGTGAAAGAAGTGCCCTTACAGATTTCAGAAGTGAGATTCACCTGCAAGCAGTGGATTAAAGAGATATTAGAAGATTAAGATATCTGGTTCAAAAAAATGTCTACGCCGCCATTAGAAGCACATGGAGAAACTATCAACGCTACTCCTATACTTATAGAAGACATTATAGCGGCAGTAATGCAATTACGAGAAGAACGGCAGCCATCATTATGTTATTCTTATATTGGAAGCCAAATTCCAATATTCTCGGAAGATTCAGACGACGATGTGCAAGTTTGGATTAATCGAGTCGACGAGATCCGAATTGCGTATAATGTGTCTGGAAAAGTTATTAAAGTGTTAGCCACCAAACAGCTAAGAAGCAGAGCGAAAGACTGGTATGAAGGTACACCAGGTATGGTTACTAAAACTTGGGAAGAGCTTAAGACTGATATAAAATTGCTATTTTCTACGTACGAAAGTCATGTGAGTCGGGTAAGAAAAATGGAAGCGAGAAAGTGGAAGGTAGGAGAAAAGTTCTCTCTTTATTTTCATGATAAACTAAAACTATGCAACAAGATGAACTTATCAGAAATAGACACGATTCAGTACATGATTAAAGGGATTGAAAATTACGTCCTCAGGACACAAGCTATAGCAGCCAGCCATACGAGAGTGAGTGACTCTTTTGAATCTATGAATTTAATTTCACAAAATGAAGCCCAAAGAGCACAAACGCGGGAGATATATCAAACAAAAGCATCAGCGAAAAGAAGTGGTGCATCAGGCCGTGACAATGCACTGAGCGATCAAAGAGCAGCGGCAATAGTGAAATGTTACAACTGCGATGAAGCGGGCCATTATGTGTTTACGTGCCCTAAGCTGAGGCGCGAGCGAGGTTCATGTTTCACTCGTGGCTCAACCAACCATAGGAAAAAGGATTGCTAAAAGCGATCAGCAGCAGCAGCGACGGTGAAGGCTGCTGCAGATAGTTCAACGATGCTGGTTGAAAAGCTCCCAGAACCGATTCCATCATTCACCATTCCGGTTGAAATCGAAATGTTTCCTTTCGAAGCTAAAATAGATGCGTTTTTAGATACAGGTAGCCCAATATCATTAATCAAGGCACAAGTAGTAGAATTGGTAAGGAATCAATACCAGTCGATTTATTATTTTGGGTGTTTGTAAAGCTGTTGTTAATTTTCATGAACATAAACTTAGTAAAAATGTAGAATTTTGGGTAGTAACCAATGAAACTATGATCCCAGATGTAGTATTAGGTAGAGATTTAATGTGCGATGATAGCTATCAGCTCATATTTGGAAAGCAAGTCATAATCCAAGAAAATAAGAAACATTTAGATTTTGGTAACAATGAAGTGCTATTATTAAATAATGCTGGAGCTAAATGTGGTCCTGATGATGATTTAGAAGTAGATGAATTAATTGAACTAGAACATAAATGTATGTTGCAGGAAATTCATGATCAGTATTATGTCAAGGCAGTAAAACCGTTGTCACCTATGATCAACTTTAAAATTCAACTAAATTTAGATAAAAATCATAAACCATTCTCATGCGGCCCAAGAAGGTTATCACATAGTGAGAAAATTAAGGTAAATGAAATAATTTCTGACTCACTAGATCGCAGAATAATTAGACCCAGTACGTCACAATATTGTTGCCCGATCGTATTAGTTCGAAAGAAAAATGGCGAGATCAGAATGTGTCAAGATTATCGTGAATTAAATAAAAATGTAATACGAGACAGATTTCCACTTCCCATGATCATTCAGATGCTTTGCAAGATAAAAAGTGTTTTACTAAATTAGATTTGAAAAATGCTTTTCATCACGTCGAATTGGCAGAAGATAGTACCCAATACACTTCTTTTATAACCCTGTCAGCCTTTTGGCTTGTCAAATAGTCCTGCAGTCTTTGTTCGATATGTAAACACTATATTTTCGAAATTAATTGAGCAAAATAAGCTTTTAGTATATTTTGATGATTTGTTGATCGCCACTGAAACAGTTGAAGAAAATTTGGAAATTCTCAAACAAGTGTTTAGTATTCTAGTGCAAAGCTTGCTTGAATTAAGAATAGATAAATGCAGTTTCCTTAAAAACGAGATTGAGTATCTAGGGTATGTTATTAACAAGCAGGGAATACTGCCAAACCCCGCAAATGTACAAGCAGTAATGAATTATGGCATTCCACGTAATCGAGGTGAGCTGCAAAGTTTTATAGGTTTAGTTAGCTACTTCCGTCGGTTTATAAAGAGTTTCTCGTTAATCGCAAAACCGCTTTATAATCTTTTGAAGAAAGGAACTTATTTCAAAATCGATGGCGAGCAATTTCAAGCATTTGAAATACTACAGTCAGAATTGGCGCGCCAACCAATATAAGCTGTATATTCACCTATTGGTGAAACTGAATTACACTGTGATGCTTCAGCAATAGGTTTCGGAGCAATCTTAATGCAACGGCAGGTTGACGGGAAAATGCATCCTGTATTTTTCTATAACAAAAGAGCATCTCCAGCCAAATCTAAATACCATAGCTATGAATTAGAATGTTTGTCAATTGTCTATGCAATAAAAAGATTTCATATTTACTTGCAAGGGTTGAAATTTAAAATATTAACCGATTGTATTAGTTTTAAACTAACTTTATCTAAACGCGACATTATTCCACGAATAGCTAGATGGGTTTTATTTTTAGAAAATTATGAATACACAATAAAACACCGACTCAGGACAAAGATGATGCATGTAGATGCATTGAGCCGGTTACAAAATATTTTAATCCTGGAAGAAAGCACATTTGATCAAATTCTTGCATTAAAGCAGAATCAGGACGATGAAATAGTCAAAATAAGGAAATTGCTTGAAGAAGGTGATAATCATTTTTTTGAATTAAGGAACGGATTGGTCCATAGAAAATCAAAAGAAAAATTATTATTTTATGTACTGTTTTCAATGATTGACAATGTTATCCGAAGTTGCCATGACGATGTTGGCCATGTGGGAGTTGAAAAGGTAGTAGAACTTATATCGCGAGTATATTGGTTTAAAAATCTGAAAGACTGGGTAAAAGATTATATTAGTAATTGTCTGAAATGTATAACTTTCAATCAGAAGTCGGGAAAACAAGAAGGTTCCCTACACAGTATCAGAAAAAGTCCCCATCCTTCCGATACAATTCACATAGACCATTATGGGCCTCTCGCGAAGACAAAGCGGCAGAACAAAAATATTTTAGTTATTGTCGATGGTTTTACCAAATTTGTAAAATTGTATGCTACGCGTACAACTAGCAGTAAAGAGATAGTTGAACACTTGCGAGAATATTTCAAATATTATAGCAGACCGCGACGAATTATTTCGGATAGAGGAACCGCATATGCTTCTTTAGAGTTCGAACAATTTTGTTCTGATGGAAATATTGTACATGTTCTGGTTGCAACAGCCACACCCAGAGCTAATGGGCAAGTAGAACGAATTAACAGGTCAATAACTGCAATTCTTGCAAAAATAGTAGATACACCGGAAAATTGGGATCTCTTTTTGACAGACATTGAGAATGCTATAAATAATACCATCAATAAATCTATTGAAAACACGCCTAGTATATTATTGTATGGGGTGAATCAGCTAGGGAAAGTCAGAGATAGTGTCAGAGAGATTCTGGAGACAATGCCAGAGTGTATGAGCAAACGCGATTTAGTTGACACTCGGGAACAAGCATCTGCAAATATTGATGAATCTGAAAAGATGAATCCGACAAATTACGATAGAAGGCATAAGAAACCTGTTATTCATAGAATCGGAGATTATGTCATGATAAAAAATAACGTATTAACGCCCGGCGTAAATATTTTTTTTTTGCCAAAATATTAAGGGCCGTATGAAGTGACAGCAGTCTTACTCAATGACAGATACGAGGTGAAAGACATTCAAGGCCACCAATTGACTCAGATACCATATAGGGGGGACATCGCACCCGATCACATGAAAATGTGGTCTAATTAAATTAAATAACATAATTATTTATTAAGGCTGACATGTAATTAGATAAGATGAATAACTTTTGTTTATACACGATCGAGGACGATCATATTGTCAGGACGGCCGAATCTGTGAGCACTTATTTATTCAATTTGAACTTTGCGCCTGCTACTACCGCTAGAAAGTAGATGGCAGCACAATATAGGAAGGAGGTGAAGATGGTCGTCTTATGTCATGTTGTTATTATGTTGTTATGTAGATGTATATGTGTTTTTGAGTAAGAATAATGTGTTCTATGAAAAATATGCTAGTTTCAGCATACCTTTGAAAGCTTATATTTCCAGGATGTGGCATAGAGACTGTACTTGTCGAAAGTGATTCAATTGGAAGTGGCTCATGAATGTGTGCAAGAGATTGCACATTCTAATGTATGCATGTTTACAAACAGCACAATTTTGAAATATTCCTTAAAACTAACCAAATAGATATTAATTCCAATACAAAAGAATTGATGAGCAAGTTATTGAAAAAAATACGGAAATAAACAAAGTCATTTGTGACAGACAATTGAAAAATATATTACATGACATGACGGTTCTCCAAAAAGAAACGATTGAAGGCTTGCATGGGAAAACTCCGCATTTCATACACTCTATTTACAGCTTATTCATCATTATTTCCTTCTTGATCGGAGCATCCGTACAGCGAATTTTGATTTATATTGCTACACTATTTCCAAGATTTATCCTATTTTTTTCGTAACGAATAAACACAATTATGCGCGATGGCTTGTTTGGTATATAGAAACATTGATAAATGTAGATGATACACATCTTGGCTCAAAAGATCAATTTATGAGGGCTACATTCGGCAACAGAAGGACGGATAAGCTATTATCATATCACGAACTCTATAGCTGCTCGCCAAAGATGATGCAACCATGGGTAAAGGTGCGCTTTAATATCTAAAGTATTTGAAGATTGCGAGCTTTACTATGTTCAAGATGTGACTGATGACTTGTGACCAAACCGAATTCTAAAGAGCACAACTCATGAAGTTAATTTTATATCTGCCATCAATCACAGAATTAATCCATTATCCGTACAATTGAGAAAAGAAGTATTATTGAATATCTCTACAGGTCAAGCAGCACCTCCCGAAATCAAAGAGTTTCTTTTGAACGTAGAATCAAAGAAGAAGAAACTGGAACAGAATTAATTCAACAATGTGAAAAAGATAAAAATAAAACAATAATTTAACGGAAATTACGGTGGTTGTAGGGCAGAAACACTTCAGCAGAAAAGTTTCATTCAGATGTTATTTTTATTTAAAGTCCATTATTTCGTACCAATTTTGTTACTTCATCAGGGATACTGAAAACGTACATAAATTTCTTTCAATACTTATCCAAAAATGAATTTTGAAAACAACTTACAAATAGTTATAACTTGGAATAAAATTGTAAAATTTTTTGAAACAGTTGAAATTTTTTTTCATTGTAAATATTCTTCATAACACACATTTATTACGTGACTAATTATGTTAACACAAACTCAATTCTTTGTCAAACAATACAGCCATATTTATGATAAAAATTATTAAACAATTCACAGCCAACGTGGTGACACCATTTTTTTGACTGCCGGCTACACGTAAACGACGAAAACGAACTCAGCAAGAAGAGGGGACGGAAATCCTGTCATCAGAAATAAGCGCGCAAAAATTAAAATTATTACTACTTTAAAAAAAAAGATCCCAGAAGATGAGCGTACATTACACTCAGGTTCTGAGTGTCAGTTTTATAGTTAACTGCGATATTTTTATTTAATTTAATATGACACATTCCAAGAAACAATCTTTTTCTATAGTTGTTTTCAAATTCTAAAATGACTGTTTGGTCATAGTCCACAAAATGCTGCGTTTCTTGAACATGTATAGCCATAGCACATTTATTACTGATGTCAAGCTTTCCCTCATCTCGCCTATGTTAAGACATTCTAGCACTTAATTTCTGAGAAGTTTGGCCGATATAACACTTGCTACAACCACCGCATGGAATTTTGTAAATTAAGTTGGATTGGTCAAAATCAGATGTTTTATCTTTTAATTTCAAATACAGTTGATTGACGGTTTTCAAATTTTGCTTGGCGAAAATAATATGTTTTTCATCTTTAAATGAACCAATAAGATCAGATGTGAGGCCCGGAACATTGGGAAAAGAGATATAACTTTCTTTTGTCTCGCTGTCAGTGACACTTTCTCGTACAGCAACAGCTGAGCTGGTGTTTAACAAAAGACGTTTAATGAGACGCCTTGGATAGGAGTTTTCGATCAATATATTCTCCAACCGTTGCAAAGATGGTATTTTTAAAGAAGAATGACAAATTTTTTCTATCCTATTTTTTAAACCTAGTATTAGGTTAATTTTTGTTTGATTTGTGTGCCCGGAGTGATAGTTGATGTACTTCCCAGATGATGTTGGTTTCTGATACCAGTCAAGTATAGCTGTTTGATTTGATGTACGGATAACTTTAGTATCCAGGAACGGAACGCTCCTGTTCACTTCCGTCTCGACAGTAAATTGTATGTTACTGTTCACGTTGTTAAATAGATTCAGGCTTTCTTCAATCTTATCCGCTGGAACTGCACAAATCAAATCATCAACGTATTTGAAAATAAACGGAAAAGCAAACGGTAATTTTGGAATGCATTGATCAAGGACCCAATCCATGACGATTCTGCTAATGATGGGACTCAATTTACTTCCCATTGGACAGCCAAGAATTTGCTGCTAATATTGTCCACTGTAAATGAAAAAAGTATTGTTAAAAAAGAAAATGACTAGGTCGATGAAAACATTTTTTGATATATCCGTATGTTGTTCAATGGCTTCCCAATTTAAAGTAATTATATTAATGACAAGTTCTCATCGAATATTGGTGGAAAGGCTCACTACATCTAAGCTTATTAGGACGAAATCATCCGGTAATTGTAAATTCTGAATACTTTCAGCAAATTGAAAACTGTCCTTGATAAAATAGCGCGTCTCGCCTGCAATTGGAAGTGATAAAATTTTTGTGATAAACATACACAAATTAGACGTAGGAGAAAGAGATCGACGAAATAATTGGTCTGACTTTTGAATCTTGTTCATGAATTTTAGGTAAGCCATAAAATTTGACACTTTGAGCATTATATATAGTTAGTGATTTCGCAACTATATCTGAGATAAACTTTTTTGATTAAGGCTCACTGATCTTTTTATTACATCTATTCTGTGTAAACGCTGTCGGATCTTCATCAATTTTTCTATAATATTTAGGATCATCTTAAGCTGAAAGGCAAAGAGAATTATAATGTTCTTTATTCAATGCAACAGTTACGTTACCTTCATCAGAGTTAACAATTATAAGTTCTGGGTTATTTCTGAGGAAAAATTTTGTATTATTGAAGAGTTTTTCAGTTATGGTATAACAAGATTGATCTTTATTAGAAAAATTGGTAACAATGTTCGTTGCTCTAGCTCTCAGAATGTTCTGATCGCCTTTGCAAACGTTAACCACTTGTTTCACATCGGCGATCAGAACATTCTGAGAGCTAGTGCAACGAACATTGTTATCAATTTTTACTTGTAAGTTGTTTTCAAAATTTATTTTTGGATAAGTATTAGAAGAAATTTATGTACGTTTTCAGTATCCCTGATAAAGTAACAAAATTGTAACGAAATATTGGACTTTAAATGAAAATAATATCTAAATGAAACTTTTCTGCTGAAGTGTTTCTGCCCTACAACCACCGTAATTTCCGTTAAATTATTCTTCTATCTTTCAACAAGTCGGTGTTACTTCTTTCCAACGAGATAAAAATAGTTTCCGAAAATATATCGTCAAGAAGAATGAAATTTTAAACTTCTCCAATTGCGTTATGGAAAAAAAAATTAAATTAACGACAGAGCTTAAGGGATCAAGCTGCAGAAAGATCTATTTGGAAGACTGCTTGGCATATCTTTGTTCTCACAAGAAAAAATTGATATGGAAAAAGCAATAACATTTTTTCTTATCATGAAATAATTTTATTCATCTGAAGTTAGCGATATACTCAACTATCTTACAATTTTCAGGTACGACTACACTGATAATTGATGGATTTTTTAATTTCACTAGCTGCAACAAGTCCTGCAAAAATTGCATTGAGAATTCTGGATAGAATAACAACGACTACAGTTAGAACGATATTCCATGTCTTTGATGAGAACTGGATGCCATCTATCCAAGATAACGAACACGTTTTGAGGGTCAATTTTACAAGAGATATGTGTAATAAAGGTGAAGTATGTCAATAATATTCACATGAATAGTTGTAGTTCAGCATAATAATCATAATTTGTGTAACTTATTGCTGAATAGATCCAGAGCAGAATCGTTCATTTGAGTTCTGCGAGGAGTTGGAAAATATTTCATTTAAAGAAGCTTCTGTAAAATTCTTGATTAACTAGTAGGTAACGATACATTGGCGGAAAAGAAATTTTTATATCGTATGAAAATTACTACAAATATAACTTGGTGGATCAATCGGTTTTGTGTCAGGTGATCAATAAATACAAGTGTGAAGGACACGAAGAAGCTGACACCAAGATAGCATTTTTTTTTTTTTAAATACCAAGTGTAATTGATGTCGTTGTTTAATGCTCCGACACAAATATAGGTCAGACGGGGTGGAAGTGTGGCTACGTTTTGGTATCGGCTATAGACGGCGATACGTCAACATTATCGCTTTGTATGCTTCACTCAGTATCTGTGATGGTCTGCCAGCTTTTCACATACTCACAAGATGTGATTTCAATCTCTTATTTTATGGAATAGGCAAGAAAAAACCATACTGCATTTGCGCAGCTGATAAAGACGTACAAAAGTTATTCAAAAACATTAAAGATTAATCGTCGCTTCCAGTTTTGTCTGTCAGCTATATGCAGCCAGAAAGAATGGCTCGAAAAAATGCACATCAGTAGATAAAGCTCGTCTTTAACTATTTACTAATACTTATAGCATGACGGAGTCTACCGATAAATTGAAAAATAAAATTTTGAGTATCGATGCATGTAAGTTGCCACCTTGCAAAAGAGAATTGCATGAGCAAACTTTGAGAACCATTAATAAAAGCGATATTTGAAATAACGCATATCAAGCACTACCGTTTAACTTGAATGTGCTGGAGTATGGCTGGTTACTCGACAACGGAAAATACAGTTTCTTGTGGTTCAAGGGCGATGAGCTTCCAGAATGCATTGAAGACATTCTCTCAGAAGAAGAAGGTATATACAAATACAGTTTGATTGTCCGCACACCAAGTTTATGTTTCCAAATAATCTTCTCAATTTTGCAGCTTGAAAATTCACTACTGATGAAGAAACGATGGACAGGATATACGCTGATGAGGATGAAGAATCTGATGATGAGAATGATAAAGATGAAAATGAAATGGAATGCAACGTCTCAATAGAATCAGATGAAGATGATATCTGTGATGAAAATTCGACTAACGAAGAAACGGATGAGAGCAGAGAATAGATAATTTTTCTATAATATAATACACAAAACTATATTCAGAAGATGATGGATTAACACTATTTCTTCCCGCTTCTTTTGTTATAACTTGGAATCATTTTCAATGTGTAAATAGCACAAAAAATGATTTCAAGTTATAACAAAAGAAGCGGGAAGAAAAAGTGTTGATTCATTGTCTTCTATATAAAGTTTTTTGTATGGTTTATGATTACAATTATCTATTCGCTGCTCTTATCCGTTTCTTTGTAAATCAAATTTTCATCACAGATATCATCTTCATTATAGCTTCAATCATTTTTGATTTTGATCAAATTCCATAGACAACAAAATCACGAGAAATTCATTGGAATTTTTGCAAAATGTTGTCGTACATATCTTGACTAAGTCATTCGAAAACCTTCTGCCATTTGTTTTCGCGAAATACTTATGATATCAGCTTTTATAAAGAAAATCGGCAGAAGCGAGAAAATCGTTGACAGATGATATATTTTTCTGCCTTCATTTCAAACCTTTGATCATGTGGAGCACTTCCGCCTATTGTTTCGGACTAACTCTGTTTTTCCTCAATTTCATCAAGTGAGCATGGCAGAAGCGACAAAATTGGATTAGAACATAGTTTCTTAATGGAAATTCAAAATTAGTTTTTATTATGTTAGTCATGCGGCCAAGCTTAGATTCAAGCATTATTATACTCTTAATATATACTGTCATCAAATCTCTTAAACGCAGTAAAAGCAAAATATGGCACTGGAATCTACGATTATCTGTCTGTCTAGTTGTTTCTGTCTGCTTAATTTGTTTCTTACATCGTTCTATTCCTGGCAAAGTCGCATTTGTCTATTGTCAATCTCTTTATGAACATCATCATAGCCTCGGTTGATTTGACAGTTGTATTCGTTACATCAAATCAAATCAAAATTGAAAAATAATCTTGATGATCAAAGCGCATCTTTGGCAACTTATGAATGTTTGCTAGTTCAGAGAGATCACAAATCACTATCTCCCACAATCACTCAGCTTGAGATCAAGCAGTTTGGGCAAGCCTTGTAGCTTCCACATAGTACCAATTACAAGTTGTGACTATTTCATTCATAATTTGTACACGTACAAACTCAAAAGACCATTTGAGTCTTCATTGTTCAGTAATCGACTGACAGAAAGTCATGTGCCGACCCTAGAATAATAATTTGATCATCATCAAAGTTATCCACAAAAAATCCCTCAAAATTTGATGTAATTACCTCCAAAACTAAAGGTTTGAACGTAACTCGATGCTTAAAGTATCTATCACTCCTATTTAAATTGTAAACTAAAATCAGATAATTATATGAGTCTATTTTATGAACTGAACAATATATATTCTAGGGAAACAGCTAAATCTGTCAACGTGCAGAAATGACTGAGGTCTCAATAAAATAAAAATGAAATTTTAGTTTTCAATCAAGAAATTTATTGATGTCATCAAGGGGTTGATTGTTGAAATAAAAATTTGAAACGTAAATATCTTAACATATATTCCTCACTTCGTTGATTCCAATCTTTTTTTTATTATGATGAAACTTTATTTTTAAATTTGGATACTCACTGTTGTAATCAAGAGATTGATTGTTGAAATGAAAACTCAAAATCTTCCAACTTTAATTTTTTCGCTTCCTTATGGTTTCACTAAAATCAACTCTTTGCACATAAACATACATAAATGCTACTATTTTCATTAACAGCTTCCTCAAAATGGAACGCTTTGTCTATTCCAAGTGAATTGTTATAACTTTCGTTGATCTAGTTTTCTAGTTCAAATATCAAATCAAGATTTAGTTGAGCCTCTACTTGAACCATTACTGAAAAATCAGCATACACTACTGCGTTTCTGATATATGTCTTGCATTTTCTCCCTACTATTTTCGTTTATGGAAAGATGCTGGATTATATGCTGCAAAATGAATGATTTACAGTCTGGAAGCTTATGTAACATTTTATATAAACTGGAAATAGTCTTTTGAAGCATTTATTGGTTGAATGAATATGTCAAATAATTCTCTCAATATCTACGAGACTAAATGACACTCCTTCCCCTCCGCTACTTATTTTCTTCATAATAGCCAGATTACACAGTACATTTTTCACACAGAAGATTAAAAAGTATGGAATGTCAAAATGAAATATGACAACAAATTGTTAAATCTCTTGTAATTTGATTGACTGAATTTTCACGCATGACATAGAATTTGGAATAAATTATTCAAAGCTAGCGTTAATCTAACGTCAATGTGAATTAACGTTTAACTTTCACGTTGACATTTCAGAATACCATCTTAACGGTAGGGCGTGAAGACTATTGACGGTAAGTAACGCTGGCGTGACTTAACGCTCGACTCTAGAATCCCTATCATTTTCAGAATGGATTGAACTTTCGTTTTCATGATCAATTTAGACTAGTACATGACCACCCGTTATGCATGTAGCTACCTGAATGTTGGTTCTAATACATATTCTTGATAAATATTAAATTGGCTGAATCTATTCGTCCGGCGACCGGACGAAAATGTTTGTTCAAATTTTTCCGGTAACCGGATGAATAATATATTTTTATTCATCCGGCTAGGAAAATGTGTTATCAACTGTTTAATTCTGCATCAATAAATACGGTATACCTTCAAAGGTTGCATTATATCTTTCCAAAATTCCTTTCAACCATACTTTGATACTTTTATTACTAATTATATACACTTTGATGTATCCAAAGTGAATTAAATATAATTTTAAATTATTCAAACATGATAAAATGAATAGTAATTTCGAAAATAATTGATCTATTATAGAAATTCAAAATTACCTCCAAGTCAGAATTCATGAAAACCATGTCAAATGTCTTAAAATTATATTTGCTTAAATAACGTTATATATTAATGTTCACATTTATCACACAGCCATTAGTTTTTTTGTCAATCGCTTCAGTCCTGAACATTCCAAATAATACCATATGTAAAAATAATAACAACCTATGTTATTTTAAGTATTTATCAATTGTGATATCCAATTTTTTCTGCATTTTGGAAATTTTTTTTGAGAGTACTCGTTTGCAACAGTTATTCCCGCTTTCGTAGTAAAATATAACTGTTGACATGAAAGGAAGTTTTTATTGGACTGAATTAATGAATTTACTTTTGCATGTATTAGAATAAGTTCTAGAAAGATGAATTAAATTCTGTCAAATATACCAGGAACGACTTCAGAGAATTGATTTCATCACGAGAACTATCTTCACTAACATTTAATTGAATGACGGATAGAATATAGACCAATCATAGCGATTCTGTAACCAAGCGGTGATTCACGTCGAGCGTTAATGTGAACTTAACTCTCGTCTTGTCACTTTCGTATTCTGAACCTGAACGTTGATTCAAGTTCACGCCGATAGTCAAGCTAGACATCTGACAGCGTTAAGTGTTACGTTTCCAGGTTATTTATGTAACAATATAGTCCAGTCAAAATAGCTCGAAAAATGGGGGTACCCTTGCATTAATTCCCAAGAAGCTGAAAATTGGCATGAACGTTGAGGACACCATTATAATCAAGTTGTGAAAAGTCCCCATTGATCACGTGTGTGCAAAAAATTTTATGCGAGGTCAAAGCTCACAAAAATAGGTTTTTTAGATTTTTCAGCGGAACGGTTGGTATTATGATGAAAATAGTTCAGGCAAAAATTGTAGATGTTTCAATTCTCTACAAAAATGGTCTTCACGCGTTATTTCTGTGACTCACCTTTTCTGAGAAAAAGTCATTCTAAAGTGAAATTCTTCATGATATGCATGACTACGTTGCCTATATACATTATGGACGGATAATATGAGTGAAATTATCAGTCTGCGTGACCAATACATCAATATTGAATGATAATTCTGGAAATATGAAATGAGAAGAAATCCAGTTTCTCATTTTTTATGATCATGTGGCCTTGAGCAACAATTGTCTAATGATTTGTTGTCAACGTGGTTATTGCAATCATTCTTAATTTAAGCTTGTGCTGTATTCAGTTTTTGAAAAATGTCGCAAATTTGCTTCGTTTGCAATGAGTCTCTGAATGCAAGTGAATTTGTTACTGTTGATCGTGGCATGAAGACGTTAATTGACGCGAGTGTTGAGAGAGGTGATGAATTTACTCACTACCTAAAAGACCAAAAATCAGTGAAAATTCATGTGCAGTGTCGTAAAAACTACACTCGGAAGAGTACTGTTGCTGCAGTGAAAAGACAACTTGAAGAGGAACAAGCTAGTACTTCTAATATAAGTCCTCCTCGTACTAGAGCACGCGTAAGTGAATCAGCTTTCTGCCTTAAAAATTGTTGTTTATTTTGCGGCGATGAATTAAATGAAGAATATGAAAAAAAACGAGCACTGAAATTTCGGCGTAGAATTTGTAACGTCACTACACTTTCATTCAAAGAATCAGTTCTCAAAGTAGCTCAGTCTCGTTCTGATAACACAGCAAAGACTATTGTTTCTCGCATCGGGTTCGAGCATGATTTAGTTGCTGCTGAGGCCAGGTATCATAATGACTGTTATGTATCCTTTTTGAAACCGACCATTGGAAGTAAAGCCGGCCGTCCTCGAGATGAAGCATTGAATCTCGTCATGGGAGAAATTTTTACATACATCGAAAATAGTGATGATTGTCAATTTACATTGGAAGAATTGAAAAGTGTATGTGAAAATTTAAATGTAGATAACAGAACTATCAAACTACGATTGAAATTGAATTATGGTGATAAAATTATAATAACTGAAAAACCGGGACAATTGACATTTATATGTTTCATTGATAATTATCATAATATCTTGAACCAAGCTTGGGGTGAAAAAAAAAAAATTAATCATAAAGAAGAGCGATTCAAAATCTTGGAAGCTGCAGCAGCAATCATTCGGAAAGATATTCAATCAGTAGTCATTGATAATTCTTATTACCCCCCACCAGGTCGTATGTTTGAAGATATTAACAGTGATATTCCAGAGTCACTGACTTATTTTTTGGAACACATTTTTGTGGAAAATAAACGATTCAATTTAGAGCATTTAAAATTAGTCTGTACTAGCATTAGTCATAGTATTATGACTGCTGTTCGGCCTCGAACTTTCAAATCCAAGCTACAATTGGGTCTCGCAGTTTTTTTTCATCGACGGTTCGCCTCAAAACGTCTCATACAAATTTTCTCGTCTTTTGGTATGTGCGCATCTTATAATGAAACTATGATGTATCAGGCAGCAACAGTTTTTCATCGTCCTCCTCATATCTTATCACCAGAAACTGGCACATTTATCCAATATGTTGCAGACAATGCTGATATAAATGTTAATACACTCGACGGTAATAATACGCTTCACATCATGGGTATTATCCAAATTGTTACTCCAACAAGTTCAGTTTCACTTGAAGAGCCTATACCACGAATAAAAGAAATTCTTTCAGCAAAAAATTTTGCCGCAAAAGCTCATGTTCCAATACAGGTTTATCAAAATAATGGCGTAATAGGTAACAGTAAAATCAGAGTTGTTGATTTTGACTATGAAAATGATACAATATTATCTTTACTCAAAAAAGTCGACGTGTTATGGTTCTATGGCAAATGGAAAAATGTATCGTTACCTGGTTGGAATGGTTACATTGAGCACTTGACAAAAAATTGTATGAATTTTTCAAAATAAAAAATTTCGTTTTTACCTTTTATTCATCAGCCTGCTAGCAACTATGGTACTATATACACGACTTTACACTGTGCATTGGAGAATGCAAAACGTTACCGTCACGAGGTATGCGTTGTTACTTTTGATCAACCTCTGTATTCAAAAGCTCGAGAAATTGTATCAGCTGCACCTGAAGGATCTGAATTATCGAAGATAATAATCAGGTTAGGAGGATTTCATATGCTCATGTCGTTTTTTGGAACAATAGGTTACATCATGCAAAGAAGCGGCATAAAAGAAGTACTTTCTTTGATTTATGCTCCAAAGTCATTGGAAAAAATGTTCAATGGCCATGCTTATGCGAGAGCTGTCCGAGCGCATACATTACTTCAACTTTCTCTAGCAATCATAATATCTAAAGAGCTTGTTCTTGATGACAACATAGATGTAGATCTTATCATCACTATTGAAAATGTATTGAATAACACTATTTCTTATGATGATATAGAAAATGACGATAAGACATCTGAAGAATTGCTTCATCAGTTTAATAAAAAGCTGGGAGAATATGAGGAACGTGGACCTACGGCTAAGCTATGGATACAATATTTTCACATGGTGTCAATTGCAAAAGAGTTTATAAGAGCCGAACGTATGGGAGATTGGCAAGCACACTTGAACATTGTTAAAGAAATGCTTCCTTATTTTCACGCATCAGGACATTTTCCTTACGCTAAGTCTGCGCACTTATGTCTACAAGACATGCTTAAATTGAATGAGTCTATGAATCCTAGTGTTTACCAACGATTTACGGGAGGATTTTTCACGGTAAGACGTTCTAACAAATCAAGCTGTGGAACTTCTACGGATATGGTAATAGAACAGTCAATGATGAAATCTATGAAGACAGATGGAGGTGTCGCTCGAGGTAGAAGTACTAAAGAGAGTGTCATCAGCAAATGGGTTTATAGTATGCATGCGATGAATACTGTTTGTGAAGCATTGAAAGATCTCGCGAATGTAAAAATGGATACAACAGATCAGCATGTTGATGCAAGCGACTCACGAGTGAAGAAAGATGTTGAGGATGTACAAAAACTTCTAGAATGGTTTTCATCACATAATCCTTTTCCAGAGGTTGACAAAATTCTATCTATTGCTAGTGGAATCGTTGGTGATGATAAAATTAACTGCCATAAAGCTCGCGAAGTTGGGATTTCCACCATGTCTAAACTGAGAGGACTGACATTCGATAATATTAAACTCAAACGTGCTGATAAAGTAATTCCTCTTTTAGCTATGGGTAGTACTATGAAAGTTCATAATGAGAAAGTAGCTATTGACCCTGTGTTATTATTTCAGCGCATGAGTATAACTACAGCATTTGACGATAAAATTGAAAAATGTTTCGAATATGAATTGGCTCCCTACCCGTTAGCCTTATTCGATGAACTTGGGATGCGAAAATCACAAAAATCAGCCATTTACGATTGTTTTAAAAAAGTGAACATTGATATTGACAACATAAATGCTACGTACACTATCGATGGAGGATATTTACTGCACCGTGTAGTCTGGAATCGAGAAGACACATTCAGAAACATCTCAGATAAATATGTTCAGTATATATGCAGACATTTTGGTCAAAGAGTAACCGTAGTATTTGATGGTTATACCGATTCTACAAGAAATATTAAAGCCGCAGAACAACGTCGCCGTATGGCAAAAACATCAGCATCTTCTAATATACTCTTTGACCAATTTATGACAGTCCCAACTAGCCAACAACAATTTCTATCAAACATTCATAATAAGTCTCGGTTGATTACAATGCTAAAAGAAAAATTTATCACAGAACATATTTTAGTCAAGCAAGCTGACAATGACGCTGATGTACTCATCATAGAAACTGCAATAGATCAATTCAATCCAAATGAAGTCAATATTGTTGTTGGTGAAGATATTGATCTGTTGGTATTACTTACCGCTCGAACTCCAATTGAAAACACCATTTATTTTTTAAAACCAGGCAAGGCTCAACAACCATCGGAAATATTCTCAAATATGAGTTTATCGACTTATCCTAAATGTAAAAGTCATATTCTATTTTTACATGCTATGACTGGTTGTGATATAACATCAGCAATGTTCCGGAGGGGCAAGACAACAGTCCTTAAATTTTTTGAAAAACAAGATTTAATTACATGTGCAAAAGCTTTTGAAGATGTGAACTCTGCTCCAGAAACTCTAATTACCAACGGAATTCGCTTCCTTCTCTCTGTATATGGAGCTCCAAAAAAAATTACTTGCATAGATAAGTTACGTTACGTATCTTTTGCTAAACTTACACGTAATAAAAAGCATGTTCAATTGGCTTGTCTTCCCCCAACCTCGGCTTCAGCTCATCAACATTCTTATCGAGTGTATTACCAGGTTCAAGTGTGGCTTGGTAATCAACTGGATCCAGAAGAATGGGGATGGAAGCTAATCAATAATGTATTAGAACCCATCTATACTCTACTTCCACCTGCACCAGAAAAGCTCCTCAATACTATTTTTTGCAACTGCAAAAAAGGATGCAATTCGAAATGCGGCTGCAGAAAAGTAGGATTACATTGTTCACCAGCATGCACCAGCTGTCAAGGCCAGTCGTGTTCTAATACTGAATCTCCAACAGAAGATGATCCCTACTACAACGACGAAACAACTGGTGTATCGCTGCTTGAACAATTTACATCAATTCAGGAAGATAAAGATGAAGATGAAGATGAAGAAGACGGTGAAGGAAGGGAAGAAGAAGAAGAAGAAGAAGAAGAGAGAGAAGAAGAGTAAGACGAAGAAGAACCAATGTTATATAAAACTTTGATAAAGAGATCGTGGAGTAGGCCTACCGGGGAAACCACGTTAAAAAAACGCGCCAAGAACACTACCTCATAGGTGGCGTGGAAAAGTGTGCATATTATGAAGAATATAGCTTTAGAATGGCTTTTTCTCAGAAACTATAAATCTTGAGAGAAAAAGTGTTGAGACCATTTTCGTGGGAAATTGGAAGATCTACAATTTTGGTCTGAACTATTTTCATCATAAAATCCACCGTTTCACTAAAAAATCCAAAAAACCCATTTTTGCGAACTTTGACCTAGCATAAAATTTTTTGCACACATGGGATCGATGGGGACTTTTCACAACTTCATTAAAATGGTATCCCTAACGTTTATGCAAATTTTCAGCTTCTTGGGAATTTATGCAAGGGTGAATGTCTATTTTGACTGGACTAATAGTGGAAATACTCAACTACATCTACAGAATAAGTCAAAGAAACAACATTCAGCGATAAAGATGAGCAAATTCGACATTGGTCTCACATAACAAGATCAAACATTCAAGAATTGAAAAACTCTCTCAGACTCAAGATTTCAACAATTACTCTAAGACCAAATTTGCAAAATCAAGAAGTATTCCAGATTTTTCAATGCGAGTTTGAAAGTAACTCCATGTTTCAAAGTATCTATCACTTCTATTTGAAGCGTGAATAAAGATCAGATAATTATATGAGTCTATCTTATAAATTGAACAGTATATATTCAAGGAAGACAACTAAATTTGTCAACGTGCAGATATGACCAAAATCTCAATATAATAAGAATGAAATCTTAATCTCCAATCAAGATATTTATTGATGTCATCAAGAGGTTTATTGTTGAAATAAAAGTTTCAAATGTAGGTATCTTAACGTATATTCCTCACTCCGTTGATTCCAGTCTTTTGGTTATAATAATGAAATTTTACTTTCCAATTAAGATATTTACTGTTGTAATCAAGAGATTGATTGTTGGAATAAAAATTCTAAATCTTCTAACTTTAGTTTTTCCTCGCCCTATTATGGTCTCACTAAAATCAACTCTTTGCACAAATACATACACACGATATTCTATTTTCATGAGCAGCTTCATCAGAATGGAACGCTTTGTCTATTTGAAGTTTAACTGATGAACTCAACTTTCGTTGATCTAGTTGTCTTATACAAACTATTGAATCAAGATTTAGTTGAGCTTCTACTTGAACCATTATTTAAAAATCAGCATACACTACCGCGTTCTTCATATATCTTACTTTCTCTCTCTACTATTTTCGTTGATGGAAATATGCTAGATTATATGCTGCAAAATAAATGATTTACAGTTTGGAAGCTTGTATAACATTTCATATAAATTGGATATAGTTCTTGAATAAATATGTCAAATAGTTTCCTTCATATTTACGAAACTAAATAACACTCCATTCTCTCCTCTATTTTCTTCATGATAACCAAATCACATAGTACATTTTTCACCCAGAAGATTAAAAAGTATGAAATGTCAAAATGAAATATGACAACAAATTGTACAATTTCTTGTAATTTTATTGGCTGAATTTCACGAATTTCATAGAATTTGGAATGAATTATTTAACGCTAGCGTTTATCTAACGTCAGCGTAAATCAACGTTAAACTTTCACGTTGACATTTCAGAATACCATCTTAAGGTTAGGGCATGAAAACTACTGACGTTAAGTTACGCTGGCGTGACTGGACACTCGGTTCTAGAATTCCTATCATTGTTTTGTCCGTGTGGGGTTGCTGGTCCTCCATCGGGCGCCTCTTCAGGTGGCGGATAGGGGCACGCCCATCAGATATGACGGGCACCGAGGAAATAAAATACTCGGGGCGGACCAAAACCAGCACTGCTGCCTTGCAGTGAGGAGTTGGATCTCCAAAGGCTAAGAAAGTAAACCTGAAACAAATAACCTGGTCCCCCAGGTTGGGGGTTGTGCAAAGGGCCAACAACCCATTCACATTGAAACGCAGAGTTACGAAACCGCAAGCTAAGCCTCGGAAAGGACGGTCAAATGGTAACGAAAGAAAGCAAGGAAAAAGGCAAACGAGATGGACTACAGGAACGTGGAATGTGAGGAGTTTATATGAACCAGGAACCTACTCAGAAGTCAAAGAAGAAGTAACTAAGAGTGAAGTAGATGTATTGGCAATACAAGAAACAAGATGGCCAGGCTCAGGGTATCTCGAACAAAGGGATTTCACGCTATTTCATAGCTCTTCAAACAAAAAGAATGAATTAGGAACTGCATTCCTGATAAAGAAAACAATAAGGGAACATGTAATTAATTTCGAACCAATTAATGAGAGGATCAGCACTATCAGACTGAGAGAAAAATTTCACAACATTTCAATGATAAATGTGCACGAACCAACAGAAGACAAGGATGACAAGATCAAAGACGAATTTTATAAACAGCTTACTGACATAACATCAAAACGGCCCAGACATGATTTAATAATAATACTGGGAGACTTAAATGCTAAAATAGGAAAGGAAACTATATACCAGCCAACAATAGGTGTACATAGCCTACATGAAGAAACAAATAACAATGGCATGAGAACAATTGAGCTAGCCGCGTCACTAAATATGGCAGTAGCTAGCACCTAATTCCCACATAAAAACATCCATAAGGGAACCTGGGTCTTCCCTGACGGGAACACCATAAACCAAATCGACCATGTTCTGGTGAAAAGAAGATACAGATCAAATATTGAAGATGTAAGGAGCTATAGAGGACCAAACGTGGATTCGGATCACTACCTTGTAAGAATTAGGATCAGACTTAGAGTATCAAAAGCACATAACAATAACAGAAAAAATAGGAGACGAAATAAATGGAATTTAGACAAGCTCACAAAGGAAGAAATGATAACTGAATATAAGAATGAAATCACACAAAGGATAGTGACTCAGGGAGCAGACAAGCAAGAGTGTATAGAGAACAAATGGTGCAGTATTAAACAGATAATTAAAGAGTCCGCAACAAGTACGTTGGAGGAAAAGAAAAGAATGAAAATAAATAATTGGTTCGATGATGAATGCAAAGAAGCCATTCAGAGAAAGAATGGAAAAAGGAAACGATTGCTACAACGTAAAACAAGAGCAAATGAGAATGCGTATAAGGAGAGCAGAACAAAATGCAACAGAATAATAAGAGGGAAAAAAGAGACATGATTAACAAACAGATAAACAAGATGGAAGAACATGGAATCAAAGGGAACATAAGAAACTTCTATCAGTCAATAAAATGCAGCAACTTTAATAGGAAATAAAGTAACAGACTGATGAAAGACAAAGAAGGTAAGATAATAGCCAACAAAGATAAAACTTTGGAGAGATGGAATAAGCACTTTCAAGAGTTACTAACCAGTAATTGGCAAATAAATTTAAGATCGCAGCGCCGCAGCGGATATTTTTGAACTAACTAAGTTAGGATAAATTTGAAGTTTACATGTATTTAAATGGGCTTTTTACGATTTTTAAAGATAAAAATCGTGAATATGAAATAAAAATTTACTTTTTCATGGATATTTTTTAAAAGTATATTGTTCGTAAGTACCAAGCAAGTGAATTATTCCATCTGTTTATTTATATTTAATTCATATTTTTAAATTGAACTTAACCTTTAATTTCTAGATGATGATATTGAAACTTCAAGAATATTTTGATGCAAATGTCAGTCACGCTGTGTAAATGAGGGTAAAGAGCTAGTAAATGCTTGACATTATATTATTCTGTCGAAAATTAAATGATGATAGTGACAAGAGAGTATTTTTGCATGCTCTTGCATATAAACATCAAAAGTGCTTGAGAATCCGTATGAAATTGAAGGAGAATTGAATTGTGATGAATATGATGCCTTGTAGATTGAGAATATGAGTTGTTCTTGCAAAGCAGAAAACAGCGACAGCTGCAAGCATATGACTGCAGTTTTTTTTATTGTGTACCATGTGTTGAAAAGTTGAAGTGGCTCGAGAATGCCTTTTAATTTTGTTAAATAAACATTAGATTAGTACTTATTAGTTGCACTGTTTGTTGTTCCAAAAAATCTATCAATTATTTGAAGATAATTTGTATTTGTAAAGTATACCTGGATAAATAGGAAAGAATCCAGACAAAAATATTCACCAGTTGCAATATCTGAAATGTCCTGCATGAAAGAAAAGATTTTGAAAAACTCTAAAACTTTGGGTTCTATCTTCTTTTTCAATTTAAAAGTAAAAAGTACAACAAAACGAAATAACAATCTTATTATATCAACTGTCAGACAGCGAATGCGTAGGCTATGGCTTCATCAGTCATTACTACTACACAATCCTCCATAGTAAATTTTTGTATTTGAAATTTCAATCAATTTACACAATATTTTTTGATGAATTTTTGCTAAAATCATTCAGAATTATTATCTCATATATGTTTTTTATGAATACTAATTAAATAACCGAATATAGAATATGATTTATTGATTTGATTATAAGCTCATGTATATTATATATGTAGCCCGCCAAATCTATCCTAACATCACTAGTTTGAAATTCTGCCACCAGATAGAGTATCGCTTATGTTTATTTGCCAATAGAGACAACGAGAACGGAAACCAGTTGAATGATAGGAATATCACGAAATCAAGCACACCAGAACCAACACAAGAAGAAGAAAGAACAATGCAATCAGTAAACTTAAAACGTATGAAGCAGCTGGAGTAGATGAAATACCAGCCGAACTGATTAAAGCAGGTGGCGAAGAGCTAGCTGAACAAATATATGAGCTAATCATTATTATATGAAAAAAAGAGAAGATGCCACATGAGTGGTACACTGGAGTGATAGTACCCATATTTAAGAAGGGAAACATGTTTGGTTGTAACAATTACAAAGGCATCAGCCTACTATGTACAACATACAAGATACAGGCTACTATTGTTAACGAAAGAATAAAACCATATGCAGAAAACGCTATAGGCGAGTATCAATGTGGATTTAGAAACGACAGAAGTACGGTAGACCATATATTCATTGTAAAACAAATTTTGGAGCAGAATTGGGAATACAATGTAGTTACTTACAGCCTGTTCATAGATTTCAGAGAAGCATATGACTCAATCAAACAAAGTAAACTCTGGAAAGTGATGGAAAATTTGAAAATACCGGGAAAACTCATAAGATTAACCAAGTCAACAACAGATATCTCCCTAAGCAAAGTTGAGATAGGACAAGATATCTCAGAACCATTTGAAACCACAGATGGTATTATACAAGAAGATGTGCTGGCTTCATTGCTATTCAATCTTGCTTTGGAAAATGCAATAAGGAAAGCAAAAATAAACAGGAATTGAAATATATTTATAAATACGCATCAAGTACTCGCATTTGCGGATGATGTGGCCATCATCACAAGAAGCATAGAAGAACTTGAAGAAACGTTCAGGAGATTATAAAAATCAACAAGAGGAATCGGTCTACAGATAAACGAAACAAAATGTAAGCTGCTGATAGCAAGAAAAAGACAACAAGCAGAAAACGAAGACCTAAGAATTGGTGACTACACATTCCAACAAGTTAATAACTTTATCTACCTAGGCTCCATAATAAACAAAGACAACAACAAGTCAGAAGAAATACGAAGAGGATAATTACTGGCCAACAAGAGCTTATATGCAAATATGAAATTAATGAAGTCGAGAGCAGTGTCACGGAATAGCAAATTGAGAATTTACAAAACATTAATCAGACCAATAATTACATATGGAAGTAGAACATCGACTATAACCTAAGAAGATGAAAGAGTACCTTACACTTTCGAGAGGAAAATATGAAGGAAAATATACGGGCCAACAAAAGAAGAAGAAGGGTGAAGAACTAAATACAACTATGAGTTATATGAATTATACAACAGTCCTAATATAGTCGCAATAATAAAAGCCAACAGATTAAGATGGTTTGGACACATTAAAAGAATGGAAGAACATAGGATGCCACGAAGATTACTACAGAGTGAGCCTAGGGAATCAAGGAATAGAGGCAGGCCGCGGAATAGGTGGGAAGATCAGATACTACAAGACGTTAGGAAATTAGGAGTTACAAATTGGACAAGAGCCGTTCAGAATAGACCCGAATGGAAGAGAGTAGCGGAAGATGCTAAGCTTTGACTAGGAGCGTAATGCAGAGAATGATGATGATGATGATCACTGTTTTGCACGCAAAAAAAATAACCAGACAAATAAAAATATCCTATTCCTCCGGTAGCCGGATCATCAGTCACTTCGTATTAAATTACATCTTCTAGAAATTATTGATACATTTCAACAATTTCTAGAGAATATAATTCAATGTTTATTAGGAATATTGTTGGAAACATGTATTTGAATTTTGAAAAATGGTAGGCGGTTGTTGTTTAGAAAAATAGCGAATAGTATTGTTTTTCCTCATCTGTGACGTTTTTTCAGTTTTGAATACGAATAAAAGTGTAAATGAACATTGTGTTTTCATTTTTGTACATTTTTCAGTATGTTCACACAGTCTCTGCGAATTGTAAGTACCCAATAAGTCATTGGCCCAGAACAGGTCAGTATTGTGTGAACAATTATTTCGTGTGCGCGTCGCGGTCAAATTTGAGTCGTCGTTTTGTTTTTTGATTATTGCGTCGGTTACGCTTTCCTATCCCTTTGAGAAACATGGCCGAAAAGGAAACAGTTAATCTTACGAAACTTGATGGTACGAATTTTGCAATGTGGAAATTTGCCCTATTATTTATTTTGGATGCTCAAGATTTAACTGAGTATGTAGAAGGGATTGATGAAATGCCCGATAAAGCGACGAAACTGAAAGAATGGAAAATCTGGAAAAAGAATCTGTCGAAGGCAGCAGTTATATCTTATTAAGTTCTGTTAAACAATCTCTTCATGTAAATTTGATTAATTGCAAGACACCGCAAGAAATTTGGAATAAAATAAGTTGCATGCATTTTATGGCGAAACTAGTGAAGATGCAAATCAGCGTTCTTCGCAGCAATTCTATGAGTTTCGAGTAGTTGAAGGTGAATCAGTAGCATCACAGATGGAGAGGTTTGAAACAATGTGTAAGAAATTGGAAGAAGCAGATGATAAACCTTCTGAAGTGGCAGTGATGTCAAAATTGTTAAGTAGTCTACCGTCACGTTTCTCCGCATTTACAATGGCATGGGAATGCACTGCGAAAGAAGACAAGAAAAAAGATAGTTTGATTGCAAGAATATTACGTGAGGATAGAACGTTGTGTTCATCTGATCAAGAGATTTTATCTTTCGCATTACAAACCAAAACAGTAGAAGATGAAAGAGTAAAGACTGATAGAAAATACAAGAGATTCAAGAGTTTTAAGAAAATTGAAAACTTGAAGAAGACGTATCCTTGTAAATATTGTAAAGAGTTGGGTCATGGGCAGCTTGAATGCCCTGTAGAATTAGATGATGGAAAAAAGAATTGTACAAGCTCGTATCCTCATGAAACTTATATATGTAATATATGTACGTTTTACACCACTGAAACTTCCGATAAAGATGAAGATGTTTGGTTGACAGACTCTGGTGCTAGTATGCACATGACATTTAAGAGAGAATATTTTAGAGAATTGAAGCCGTCTCAAAATGTTCGTTTTGTTAGAGTTGCTAGCAATAAGACTTTGGAAGTTGCAGGTATTGGAACTATTGACATAAAAGTTACAGTCAATTCCAGGCAGTTTGATCGACGGATGAGAGATACGCTCTACGTTCCTGAATCAAAACGGAATTTATTTTCAGTGGGAGCTTTCAACAACAGAAAATTTTCTTTCCATAGTCTCAGAGACAGATGTGAAGTTCGAGAGTTGAATGGTATTGTTTCTGCTGAAGGAGTAAGATATGGGAATTTATTTCGAATGCTGTTTGGAGCAAAGCTATCGGCAAACTGTAATGTAGCTGAAAAAAAATCTCTGAAGTTGTGGCATGGAAGACTTTGTTATATTAATGTAAAATCAATCAAAAAAACAGAGCATGTGTGTGAAGAAAATGAAATCAAGCTTGCGAATAAAGATTTTTTCTGTGAGGCGTGCTTGTTTGATAAGCAAGTGCAAAAGTCACATCCTGCAAGAACTAATGAGAAGATATTGAAACCTGGAGAAATGGCGCATTCTGATGTTTGCGGTTCTGTTAATGTCAAGTCTCCAAGTGAACAAGATAATTCGTCCTGTTTGAAGATGAGTGTACAGGTTTCAAAAATGTGTACTTCTTGAAGCAGAAAAGTGGAGTTGCCAGAAATTTTAAGAATATGAAGCCCTGATTTTTAGACAGACAGCCAATCATTTGAAAATTCTTAGAACTGATAACGGAACAGAGTATTTGTCGAAAGAATTCAAGACTTTTCCCTCAAGAAGAAGATACAATTCACGAGTTATCAGCAGCGTATGTACATGAGCAGAATGGACGTTCTGAGCAAGAAATACGCACCATAGTTGAATGTGCTAGAAGTATGATGTTTGGAATTGTGGAGTGAAGCTGTAAATACAGCAGTCTACATATCGAACAGGGTTGTCTCAAAACAGTCGAATCAAATTACGCCATATCAGAGATGGTTTGGTCGTTTCAATTGAAGCATATCAGAATTTTTGGTTGTTACGCTTATGTGAATATTCCTAAAGAAAAACGCAAGAAACTCGATGTGAAATGTAAGAAATGTATTCTGGTGGGATACGATAGTAATTCTAGAAACTATCGGCTCTGGGATCCTGATAAGCGTCAAATATACGTAAGTTGTCATGTAGATTCTGATAAATCAAGTAGTATGTTTCAGAAGGCCGAGAATGATCCAGAGACCGCAACTCAGCTGACATTAGATTTTGGGAATGAAAATTATGTAATTGGAATTCTGCCAGAAAATGAGATCGAAAATGAAAATTATCTTGAAGACAATTTTCAGGAAGATAATGAAAATGTGATATCTCAACCTGAAGATGAACCTCAAAGAAGACAACTGCGAGACAGAAGCCAGATACGAGGACGCAATCGTTAATGTAATTGTGTATTGTTAGAAGGTGTAGTACCGACTACGTACGAGGAGGCAGTAGTTTCTGTTGATGCTGAATGTTGGAAGAATGCAATGGAAGAAGAAATGAGTGCACTTCAAGAAAATGGTACCTGGAAAATAGAAGGACTGCCTGAAAACCATCATGCAGTTGATTGCAAATGGGTATATACTGTTGAAACAGATAAAAATGGTGGAATTATACGACATAAAGCCCGACTTGTCGCAAAAATAATCACTCAGTGAGAAGGAATTGATCATTTCAACACTTTTTCACCAGGTGTGCGCTATGAATCAATAAGAGTTTCAATGGCCATAACTGCAGCTGATGACTACGAGATTGCTCAATTCGACGTAAAGGCTGCATTTCTTCATAGGGAGCTTGAAGGAACAATATATATGGAGCAGCCTCACGGTTTCAGAGATAAAACGCAGCCAGGTGCAGTATGTAAGTTGCAGAAAAGTTTGTACGGACTTGAGCAATCCGCAAAAAGTTGGAACACAAAATTTGTGAGTTTTTTGAAGTTGTTCGATTTTAAAGCAACTGACAGTGATAAATGCGTACTTATTGGAAACATTGATGATGAAAAGTGTACTTGGCACTTTATGTGGATGATGGATTGATTATGTCATCATCACGGATAGCAGTCTCAAAAGTTTTGAATTTATTAAAAGATAGTTTCAAGATCACTGTTAAAAAAGGTGAACATTTTATTAGGCTTGAATTAGAACGTGATCGGTTGAATTGCACCATTAAAATTGGACAGAAGGCGTTTATTACCAAGGTGTTGAACAGATTTGCAATGGAAGGTGCCAATCCTGTTGGTACTCCATCAGAAGTTTGCCAGCAGACTTGTGTAACTCAATCAGAAGATGATAGAAATGTTAGAGTTCTACCATATCGAGAAGCAGTTGGTGCTCTTTTATTTGCTGCTAGAGTCAGTCGTCCAAATATTGAGTTTGCAGTTAAACGTGCTAGTCGATATGAATCGAATTATAGTGAAGAGAATTGGAAGAACATAAGGCGCATATTTTGATATTTAAAAGGAACTTTGGACTATGGAATTGTTTATGGTGGCAGTGAGAGTGATTTACAGTTGAGTGGTCTTACAGATGCTGATTATGCAGGCTGTACGAATACACGGAAATCAACAAGTGGTTTTGTGTTCATGATAAATGATGGAGCGGTATTATGATCCAGTAAAAGGCAGTCTGTAGTAGCCCTTTCAACAACTGAAGCCGAATATGTATCCTTAACTCATGGCACAAAAGAAGCAATATGGCTAAAAAAAACTTCATTGTGAATTAGGATATGATTCTTATACAATTTCTATTTTTGTAGACAATCAATCAGCTATTAAATAAACATCCAATAATATTAATTATCAAAATTTATTTATATAGCTTGAAGCTAAAAACAATACAAAAAATAATATATGAATATCTCCCGGAAAATTTTACAGAATATTGCACGTTAGGAAATTGTAACAGAAAAAAATGTATAATATAAAATAATAGTTAAGTACTTCACTATGATAATGCATCAAAAGAGCCTATTCCAATTATAATGGCTTTCTAAGCTTTTTCTTAAATACCTTAATATCAGTAATATCTTCAAGAGTTCCAAGTTATTATATAAATGGAAACCTACTATAAAAATAGAACCTTGGGTATTTACATTCTTATAACTAACGATGTACAAGTTATCTTTCTTTCTAGTGTTATGATCATGAATTTCATTGTTAAAAGTTAGCATCTCACACAAATATTCGGGTACTTTGTTATGTACCATTTTAAAAACAAAAATGGTAGAATTATATTGAACAAATTTAGTTTTGTCCAACCACTAAAGAACAGAAAGCATGTCTTTAATTTGAGTGTATCTATTGCACTTCAAAATACATCTCATGCATTTGTTTTGTAAAAGTTGAAGCTGGGCGAATTGGGCCTTGTTACACCGAAGGAGAATTGATCCACAGTATGTTGAATGGGGAAGCACTATAGTGTTATAAATAATTACTTCACTCCATCTGGATAGGGATTTTCCTAATCTACACAAAAAATTTACTTTCTTAGCAAGTTTCTTGATAATATTTTCAATGTGTTCAATAAACTTCAATTTATTGTCAATAGTAACTCCTAAATATTTTATAGTAGCCACTTACTCTACTTCACTGTTATTTATAATAACCTTTTTATTGGTACTACCAGCACAATCCAAATTATATAATTAGTATGTGCTACCAGTCTCTTGATGTTATGTTTCTCAGTCTTTAAAAGCATACACCTTGTTTTATTTGTGTTTAGTTTTAGTCTATTTATAGTTAACCAGTTGTTCACAGCCTTCAGATCCTGATTTAATGTATCTAACAGTATGTCCTAATTGTCGCTGTCTAAGAATATTAGAGTATCATCTACAAAGCGATGAATTTTGCACTCGTGTAGAACATCCGGTAAATCAATAATATAAAGAACTAATAGTGAAGGCCCTAAGACACTGTCTTGGGGAACACCCCTATCGCACAATTTTTTGTCGGAGATCTTATCTCCGTACTTAGTTTTTTGTACTCTATTTTCTAGATAGCTTTGTATCCAATTGAGAACAGTCTTATCAAAGCCCATGTTGTTCAATTTTTCCAATAATAATTTGCGGTCTACGGTTTCAAACGCCCGCTGAAAATCTTGTAATACAGCACAAGTTGTTCTTCCACTATCTAAAAAGTCTTTCCAGTTTTTAAATATTAATTGGATAGCGTACTCGCAAGAGTGTTTTTCTCTAAAACTTGACTGCCACTTACTAAGTATGTTATTCTCATCAATATACGATTTAATTTGATTGTATGCTGATATTTCTAGTAATTTTTTAATTGCAACAAGCATATAAATAGGTCTATGTTCCTCCACTTTAGATGTTGCGGATACTTTTGGAATCGGTATTATCAAGGATTCCTTAAGTCTTTCTGGGAATATCCCAGTGTCTAACGACGTATTGATTATGTTAAGTAGCGGGTATTCTATGAGTGGAAATAAATGTCTCATAGTTTTAATATCTATTCCATCCCAACTAATTTTGTTCTGATTTTGATTGAATAAAGTTTTTTCCAATTTATTGATGGGAAGTTTTTCGAATCTGGAAAAATTGCAGTTGTACCTATTACTGGCACTGAAATTGGTAACGCTATCTTTCGGAATTTCGGCTAGGATACCATTTAAACTGCTGATATAGTACTCGTTGAATACATTCGCAATTTCTTCATCATCTTCAATAACTTATTCAGATCAATTTCACTTTCATAGTATTTTTTTTTTACTTTTTCGGAGCAGCATAACATAATTATTTCGCGACTTTTTGTACTTTTTCCAATCAAAATTTGAGTCGGTTAGCTTGAACTTGCGGTAGTTATTATCACGTTCTTTTCTAGCCTGAAGAACAGCAGTGTCATTTAACTAAGGCTTGTTGAAGTTTCGTTTGATAATTTTTATTTCACTGCACTCTATTTTCGTTTTTATAATATTATTGGAAAAAATGTCACACAATTTGTTAACATCACTAATGCCGTACTCTTAATTGCATTCAATCAAACTAGTTATCATTTGATCAGTTTTAATATCTGTAACAATTTTAACACTATGCATTACTGAATTAATCGTAGTTGGGTAAATTGCACATATGTCATGATCGGAAATTTTCCAAGAGTGCCACAGCTCCGTTTTCATGTATGGATCGTTTGTAGTTACAAGATCCATAATAGACTTCGATTTATTTGTAATTCGTGTATACTCAGTAATAATCTGCTTGAATCCTGCTTCTTGACGAATGACGAATATCATAGAAAAACTAAACATATTGATATTCGTTTTTATTTTGTTCGCGATGTTTGTAAACGGGCTGATATAAGTGTTAAATATGTACAATCTAATGATCAATTAGCTGATTTATTAACTGAGTCTATACCGGCTAATCAATTTCAAATATTGAGATGTAAAATTGGTTTGAAATTCAAATAAGTGAGAATGTTGGAAACATGTATTTGAATTTTGAAAAAGGGTAGGTGATTATTGTTTGGAAAAATAGCGAATAGTATTGTTTTTCCTGATCTGTGACGTTTTTTCAATTTTAAATACGAATAAAAGTGTAAATGAACATTGTGTTCTCATTTTTGTACATTTTTCAGTGTGTTGACACAGACTCTGCGAATTGTTAGTACCCAATAAATATGTATTCAAAAAAAATTATGGGAGAAGATTGAGTTTCTTAGATTTTTTTTTCATAATTTGATTGTAAGATTACTTTGTAATCACACCGATTTATTGTAATTTGTGTCTCAAGACAGATGTGAAAATCAATTTTCATATTTCAATCATAATATAGGATCACTTGAAGCCTATTATTTCATCTGAAACTTCTACTACATTTCTGGATCCACCAATATCACTAGAATAACGTTTGTTTCTTGCAAAAGTGCGCTAAAAGCGATATGTCTCAAAGAAAAAGTAATAATACAACAATTTCAAGTATTGATGAAGCACAAGCAGCTTCTTCCGACTTGCTGCCTGCAAAATGGAGAGAAAATTATCTGCCGTGATGACAAATTCACTATAATGTTCACAGCACTTAGTTTTTGTATTTCTTCTACTCATTTCATGAGAATTTATTGTTTTTGAGTGTGTTATATACGATAGATACAGAGACGAAGAATAAAAAACTATTCGTATCATGAAACAAACGTCCATAATATTCTATAATTGAAAATATTTCAGCATATTCCCATAAAATTATCAGAATATACGTGCATACATTACTGATATTGATGCGGATTCTAGAACCGAGCGTTAACTCACGCCAGCGTTACTTAACGTCAAAAGTTTTCACGCCCTAACGTTAAGATGGTATTCTGAAATGTCAACGTGAAAGTTGAACGTTAAATTACTCTGACGTTAGATTAACGCTAGCGTTAAATGAATAATTCCAAATTCTATGAAATGCGTGAAATTCAGCTAATCAATCTACAAGAAATTGAACAATTTGTTGTCATACTTCATTTTGACATTTCATATTTTTTAGTCTTCTAGGTAAAAAATATATTGTGTGATCTGGTTTCCATGAAGAAAATAGAAGAGAGAAAGGTGTGTTATTCAGTTTCGTGAATATGAAGGAAACTATTCGACAAATTCATTTAACCAATAAATGCTAATAAAAATGCTAATAAAAACTATTTTCGATGTATATAAAATGTTATACAAGCTTCCAAACTGTAAATCATTTATTTTGCAGCATATATTCCAGCATTTTTCCATAAACAAAAATAGTAGAGAAAGAAAGCAAGATATATATTAAGAACGCGGTAGTATATGCTGATTTTTCAGTAATGGTTCAAGTAGAAGCTCAACTAAATCTTGATTTAATGTTTGTAATAGAAAACTAGATCAACGAAAGTTGAGTTCATCGGTTATAAAAACTAACTTGAAATAGACTAAGCGTTCCATCCTTATGAAGCTGTTATTGAAAATAGTATTACCTATGTATGTATATGTGCAAAGAATTGATTTTAGTGAGACCATAACAAAGCGAAGAAAAATTAAAGTTAGAAGATTTTGAATTTTCATTTCAACAATCAATCTCTTGATTACAACACTGGATATTTTGATTGGAAAGTAAAATAATAGTATAATATCAAAATGACTGGAGTCAACGAAGTGCGGAATATACGTTCAGATATCTACATTTGAAACTTTTATTGCAACAATCAACCTCTTGAAGACTTCAGTCATATCTGCACGTTGACAAATTAAATTGTCTTACTAGAATATATACCACTTAATTTATAAGACAGATTCATATAATTAGCTGATCTTTGTTCATGATTCAAATAGAAGTGATAGATATTTTAAAACACAAAGCTATTTTCAAACTCTCACTGAAAAATCTGGAGTACTTCTTGATTTTGCAAATTTGGTCTTAAAGTAGTAATTGGACTCTTGAGTCTGAAGAAATTTTTTAGTTCTTGAGAGTTTGATCTTACTATGTGAGACCAATGTCGAATTTGCTCTTTATCGCTGAATGTTGTTTCTTTGACTTAGTTTATAGAAGTATCTGGATACTCCTACTATTCTTATATAAATAACCTGAAAACGTAATATTTAACGCTGTCAAAAGGCTAGCGTGACTCAACGTCGACTATCGGCGTGGGCTTCAATCAACGTTCAGGTTCAGAATACGAAAATGAGCAAACGGGCGTCAAGTTCACGTTCACGTTAACGCTTGGTTACAGGATCCCTATGATTGAGTGCATATAATTCCCAAAGTTCCTGCATATGTATGTGCATGTATCCGTGATTTTAAGTGCATATAATTTCTTGCTCTATTCATAAGCTTAGGATTTTCAATCACCTAGAATATTCAAAAACAACATACAGAGTTCAAACCTAAAAATTTATTTATTATAATATGTGTAATTCTGGCAAACATGTATAGATGTCAATAATCTTATAGTTTCAAGGATTATTTTCCAAGTGATTCTGTCAGTAGATATTCAAATAAACATATATGTGTGTGTCATCCTCGTGTACAAGAACTATTAACTTAACATATGCACATAATAAATAAATAAGTAAATCTACTCATATACATAGAAATTTCTACTTTCTCGAATAATATTATTACATTCGATTGGAAGAAATTTTTTTCAATATCTCAATTTGAATAAGCGCATTATTAATATAGTCCAAGAGATAGAGTCGAAATTTCGCCATCATCGGTAATATGGAATTTCTCAAATGTTTATGCTCCTTTAATATTAGCTCTGTTCGATGACATGCATTAGATTGACCAAGTGTACACTTTTTAGCACTAGGAGGTTTTATGAAAAACGTGCAATTTGGCCAGAGTATTCGATGTGATAAATTTAAGAGCTTGTGCACACTTTCCTGAACTGACTCATGAGGTGGTGTAGTTAGTGCAGAGTAGAGTGGGGATAAGTAAACGTCAGATTCATTCCTATCAGCTTGGTAAACAGAGCTAGCAAAAATAATTCATATTTATATTTAATTTGCGATTTATCATAGAGTATCAAATAAATTCCGTATGCATATATGCCGGTACTATGCCGGTACTACTTCCTAAAAAAAATCCCGGCGCTGTACAAGACTTTTTCAAAAATTAATTTATATATATATATTTATATATATATATATATATATATATATATATATATATATATATATATATATATATCTATATATATAAACATATATATATATATATATATATATATATATATATATATATATATATATATATATATATATATATATAAATATATATATAAATTAATTTTTGAAAAAGTCTTGTACAGCGCCGGGATTTGAACCCGAGATCTCGTGAACTCCGGTCATGCGTGATAACCGCTACAAGTTTGCTGCACGCTCCAAAGAATCCCGGCGCTGTACAAGACTTTTTCAAAAATTAATTTACTTTCATTCAACCATCTGGCTTATTACGGATTCGCCAACTAGATTTACATTCAGTGATGATGATTTATATATATATATATATATATATATATATATATATATATATATATATATATATATATATATATATATATATATATATATATATATATATATATAATCATCCTATCAATTTGACGTCCTTACAAAGATGTTAATTTTGGCGTCTACTGAAAGGAACGCGTATAGTTGAGATCTGATCGAAGTATATCACATAATTTCTCATGGGCTCTTCAGATTCCACACAGAAATTCCATTTCACGCAATATTCACAGAGTTCCCATTTCCTATACAATATGACCTCCTTTTATCATAACATCAATGTGGCGTCAATAATATACGTGACATATTGCGTTTATAGTGACGTCCTATTTATATATATGCTTTCACTTCATGTTTGAAGTGGCGTCCCCCTTGTTGCCTGATTTAGTTTTTACAGTTCGATAAGCACCTCTCTTGCGTAGAATGTTTTATCGATGACACATGTGGAGCGATATATTCAAAGGTTTGCGTAGAATTACATTATTCAAGTTTTGAAATGAGTTGATACTTAAGACATCTTCATAGACCAGTAATATGTCATTGGTTGATAGAGAACTCATGGTAAATTGAAAGGTTTTGCGAAAAAATATGGATTTTTGATTGATAATTGCTATTTTGAGTTCTGAAGTCAAATGTATTTGCCATGTCCGTGAACTGTTGGTAGATTCCATGAATGGAGGTATGTGAAGGATAATTTATCAGGAAGGACTTACGGATGTCATATAAATTGTGATAATAATTGCTCTATGAAAAGGTGACAAAATTTTGGTCTAAACTTGCATTTTGCTCAAGATTTTTCTATAAATGTGTGATGAGGGTCAGTGTGAATATGAATCTTAATTCTGGGAGCTGAAAACCTCCCCTCATTAGGTCATCATATTGTAAGAAAAAGTACAGAGTATTTTTGCAATATCCTCAGAGCCGTAAGGCACACAAAAAAAATCTCATAACTTCTTGGAAGAGTATTGAATTCTTCACAATCTTAGTTCAGATACTTTTCACTGTGGAATTATCATGTCTACGTCCTCTTTCGATCAACACAAATGCCGGATCAAGACTCATTGAAGCTCATAGGTCGTAATTCAATGAGATCTATGAGCTGGTGACTCAAATGCTTGTGAAATCCTCAAAGTTAAGGCCTCCTTAAGCCAAGGTCCGTGAACCCGTGCCTATCGGGCTTTATGCATAATCTGGCTCTGGTAAGGAATACTTCCTACTCACCTTATCAAATACCCTATACTACTTGGTACATGTCTTAGAATTCTTCCCTTGGATTCAGCTCTAGCGGATAAAATATTTGTCTACAATTATTATCATATTACCGACTTCCCTCTCAACATTCAAAATATTTAAACTAGCGTTGCTACCCTAATTCAAGTATGCGTTATCAGTCCAATCAATAATCGTCAACTTAAATTATTGAAATGCTGGGAAATCTTCCCTACAGGAACTTTTGGTTGGAAATGAAATTTGGATAGCAACAGTAATGGAGTTTCAGGCAACTAAATGGAACTTTATCTGTGTACTGAGTTATTATTTGTTGCTTTCATAAGATGCCTCATCTTAGTACTTCAATAATAAATACCAGTCTATCGAGTAGTCTTCATACATATCCTTATGAATATCTGAGAGAAAACACACTTCAGCATTATGAATCGATCCTGTTAGATGGAAGATACAAAATAGGAATTATATGGTAGATACAAAAAAGAAATTAGTGTATCAAGACCATGGAGGTGATCTTTTCTGGTCGAATTTGTCGTTCACGGCCGAAACGCCAGCTGAGACCAGAAGAGACTTTCAGAATATTTCGTTTTTACAGGCGATCATCACGAAAGAATTTAAAATCACTAAATTTTATTCATTCGTTTCTGAAACATTGCAAATGTTTATCTTAGTTGCCATTAGAATTGTCTTATTTTATTGTCTGAAAATGCGTATCTACTTCTCTAATTGCAAGATCTATAGAGATTGACGGAAGGATATGATACATATTTCGGCAAAAATTGTTTCTAAGACTTCATCAAACTGCCCATAGAGGTGGGTGTGAAGTGTTAATCAAGTAGTTTTCATAGATCAGTCCCAAAAAAGTAATATTGGACAGATCAGCCCCAAAATAGTTATTCAAGTATTAGGGTCAGTAAGTACGGTTTACCGATTGAGAATAATTGTTTGGAGGCCGAGCCTTGGCTAGGTTTGCAAATATTGAGCGAAATCGGTCCTATGGTTATTGACAGTGATGCTTAAAAATTTTTTTGCACGATTGGAAGATCTACCCCAAATATGAATCCTAATATTCTCTTTCAAATTGAGTTACCACTCATAGCTCACTCGCTGTCAGCTGTCAAGTTTGACATTTTATTGTGAATATTCAATCATAAATAACGATAAATAAATTAATACTTTCTGTGGAAGTCCACAATTTTCCACTTACTGCTTTTGCTCATGGGCGGTAAGTCAGCATAACCATAGTAATCACAGTTTGCCGGTAAAATCAACATACCACCTTGAATGCAGAGCCAGTAAACATATGAATACGCCCAATCGTGCAAATAGTAAATTTAGATAGATGTGTACAAGTAAGTAAAACTCCATGGTAACAAAAAGGGCCATAGAAATACCTTTTCCGTTATAATCGCCTACAAAATTGATTTATGGCACATCGCACATAAACTTATGAAGCAAAACTGTAACTGATGATAAATACAACAATTATGTGGGCATAAAATTAGTCTACGACCAAAATTATCCAAATATTTGACTCCTATTCTTCAAAGTTGCTGGGAGCATGTCGTATATCAGTATTAATTCTTCATATCTTATATATCAATCTAAAGGCAAAAAGTTCAAGCGTTAAGAGTGGATTTTGTTGAACTATGTACAACTAAATTCTCTGATTAGTTTTTCCACAATGCAAATTGGTAAACGAATAATTTTGAAAGTCGGGATTCTTCCATATCGTATATCCCTAAGAATTTCCTTCGCTGTTCGTGTTGCAATATGGTGCACAAAGTCAGATACTACTTATAATATGAAATAATGAACATTCAATAAGTATCGAAGTAATCCAAGTGAATATCTTTTAACTCACTTGTACAAAGTATAAATAAGTAGTTTTGTTGAACCGCCAGAATCACATTTCGAGATTTTGATGGAAACTCTCGTTTTGAGCATCCCTAAATGCATTTTGACTATTTTCGGCTTGACTTCGGTACGTACGTATGAATGTATGTATCTATATGGTTGAATTTTGTATTTGAGACTGGTCAAAAATCTAGTTTTGCAGCCCCTATTATGGTTGCAATCGTCTGTACCGCAAATGCACTGTACTTGGAATTTTTTTTTAATATTCCTGAGGCATCTTAATGGTTATTTTCTATTTTAATATTAATTGGCTGTGCTGAAATTGCACAGTCTATTCGAGTTTCTTGTATTAATTCAAAACAATCAGGCGAGGAGTATTGAAATTTCGTATTAAACACTTCTATAAAACCTAATTGTACACCTTGCATTATGACTGCAGTCGGATTAAACAGAAGTGCAGTTTACTAAGCACGTTTTCGAGTTTTCATATAAATTCAGAACAATCAGCCGTAGAATCTTGAAATTTTGTATCTAGAGAAATTGTAGCATTCGAATGATAACTTAATATTTTCATAACAATCTATTAGCTGGAAGTAAGCTTTATCTGACAATCTTTCTCAAGTTTTCGCATAAATTCGAGACTTAGGCCGTAGAATGATGAAATTTGAGACTGCTAAAAATTGAATGTGACATGAACATTGCTGTCCTTATTTCGATTCGACATTTTTTGTATACGTGAAGTTTAAAATTTAAGTTAGAGTGGTACAACTGACCATTAATGAACTGTAGCATCTGAATGATTGAATTATCATCTCAAATTTTGGTTGGAGTCGATTTTGCCTAGAGTTAATATTAGTATCAACTGTTAATTATTGAGTCAAAAGATGTACAAGTAAGACATGCGGTGTTCACATTAGATTTTTTTCATATTTTCGAACAAAACGGTGTTATATCTCTCATCAAAGATTAAATATGGAATGCAAAATTGTTCAGAATGCTACCAGCCTAATTTTGCCACCACATAATATTATCCTTGTCTATTAAATGTAACAAAAAGTGAAGTTATGATAATTGGGAGGTATAAATGGTGGAACGAATTCACAACCAAGAATATGAAAATCTCAATTGATAATGTGGCTTTGGATGCAGTTGAAACGTATAAATATCTAGGAGTAATAGTACATAGGAAATTGAATCTAGGAGAACATATTAGCTTCATATGTAAGAAAATTGCAAAAGAACTGAATTCACTAAGTAGAGTGAGTACATATCTTTCGATGAATACAATAAAGACTATTTATAATTCTATTATCCTCCCACACTTTAATTACGCATCAACAATATTATGTATGAGTAGACAAAAATATATTCCTAGGTTGCAACTGCTCCAGAACAGGGCGATGAGAATAATTCTAAAATGTAATAGATATACAAGCGTAAATAGCATGTTAACAAAGCTAAACTGGATGAATGACACTAGATATATACAATTTAGTTGTTTGGTATTTATCCACAAAATAAGAGAACGTGTTATGCCAAGCTACTTAACAAATACAGTACAGTATGTAAATCAGTTCCATCAACACCATACAAGGAGTCAAGATAATTTCTATATTGAAATGAGACATAAAAGTAGAACACAAAATTCTTTATTCCATAAGGGACTTGTTCAATACAATGAACTGTCGAATGAACTTAAACAATTAGATTGTAAGTTATTTAGGAAAAAACTCAAAAGTTTGCTCACAAATGATTGATTCTCTCTTAATTTACTTTGTGTATTAATTCAAATGTGATATTTTCTTGTAAATTTCTTTATGTATATAGCATTACTGCTAAATAAATATTATTCTATTTATTTATATTTATTCTTCTCCTTTCCCTTCCGAACGGAGCAGGGGGTAGCACCATTGTTTTTTCCTAAGGCATTTGACCTCCACTATCAATTGGTACTAGTTTCAATCATAAGATCTAACAGGGAAGTTGATCCTAACAAAAATGAACAATAGTAACCTTTTTCCGACACTTGAAGCAGAATTCTAGATTTATAAAGTCTGTCACCTCATTGAACACAATATTCTCGATTGATTCATAGTATACAATTTGACCATAGGTTCGATCAGGGAACTTGAGGTGCGGCCGGCTCCCCGACTTCAAGAAATGTTTTCACACAGTTGCGACAACAGAGTCAATGTTCATCTATCCACAAACTGAATAAGAGAAGCGACGGTATGATAACTCGCACAAATTGAAACATGAGATAGAATGAATGTATGTTATATGGAATCAGTTTGAGCATATCATTTCCAAACTACAGTTATTGTTGAATACATTCAATATATAGACCTTTGCAAAAACCGGGCACTCGAATAGTTAAAGCTCTCATTTGGAAAAAATTCAACTTGTACCTTGAACCAAATTGTGGCTTTTCACAGTAACTCAAATTATCTTCTGGTGTTTTCTGTTACCGACAGATTCAAGAAAAATAAAGCAACATTTTCGTTTCTTACACAAAATTGTTCCGGTTTTATGTTGCCAGTGAATTCTAAATTGAACAAAGAGAAAAACTCAAATAATGTTTTCGTCAAGTCCCAACTTATATGTATGTTGTATACCAACTCTTTAAATTTTTCAGCCATGATGGATGTGATATCCTATAATAGATTATATTATTAAGAGCAAAAATTAGTTTTCATTCCCTTGTATATCACAAGCTTATATTAATCTTATAATGTATTACAGGAGATATGTAATAATGATAATTCATCCATCCATTCTAACTTTCTTTCGATCACACTTGTGACTTTGTGACCATCAGAGACTTTAAAAACATGAATAATTTGAGATTCATCAATTTGGTCCTAGTAACAGCAATGATGAACTTGCTACAAAAATGTTCCACTTGCTTTGTACAAACGATATGATTTGTTTTTCTACAATAATTATAAGACCACATCACGGATGAAATAGCGAGTTCTCACATTCTATAGTGATCCTATAGTTGAGGAGCCGACCGCACCTTATGTTCTCTAATCGAACTCACGGTCAAATTTCATATGAATCAATAAAAAATATAGTGATCAATTGGGTGACAGACTTTTTAAATCTGGAATCTTGTCCTAAGCGTCAGAAAAAGGCTACTTCCGGTCAATTTTTGTCAGAGTCAACTTCTCTGATAGAACTGATGATTAAAACTGGTACTTGTTAGTAGCGAAGGTCGAATACTCCGAGAAAAAACCAAGGTATCACCCTCTACCCTGTCGTTTAGAACTTCCCTTATTATTGTTGTGCTTTCTCCTCAGTTTTGAATAGAACAGAGGTAGTATCCTGGTTTTGTTCTGAAGTACTTGACCTCTGCAATCGATTGATACTAGTTTCAGATTAACCACGAACTTATTAACCGAATATGGCCTGGATTTATAAAGGTGACATCCTAATGACTACTATATCTTCGATCAATTCATATACAATTCGGCCCTAAATCTGACTAGGAACGTTAAGGTGCGGTCAGCTCTTGAACTATTAGAAAGAGGTACATGGATTTGCTCACTTACTCCTCATACTTGAGTCAGTACTCAATTGTTTTTTCCTAATATTTCAAATTGACTGCTCAAATTTTAAGTTGCTAAAGAATTACTTCTAAGCAAGAATAATTTCTGACATCAAGTAACTGTACTATAATACTTTAGTCTCCAATAAAATATTGATAGAAATATTATGTCATGACATACATAAGAAATGCAATTCCAAATTCAAGCCATATTCCCAACAAATTCCATGTCAGAAGCGCAAGCATCTGTTTCATTATCGATCGATGTTCTGCGACAGTGTTGTCAAGTTTCTGGACGCCAGTATGATGGCGAAATATATGAAGTGGGAATATACACGTTTATTTTTGACGCCACTAAAAATTGGAGCGGAATTTTTCGGAACTAAAAATATACGGGAATTTTCATTTCCCTATCATTTTGGCGTAAAAATGAAATTTTGAATTTAGCCTCTGGAGGTCGGGAACAAGCCAGGAAAAAATTTTGAAGCAATTCTGAAGTGGCGTCCGATATACGGACTCCAATTTACAATGGACGCCAGATTAAATGCAATCGCGCAATATTAGGACGCCAAAATGATATGAGGATTTAGATATATATATATATATATATATATATATATATATATATATATATATATATATATCACAAACTTCACAATCTTAACAAACTTAGTAACTCAACAAATAAGATGGAAACTACCTGGTCCATAATCAAAGAGGAAAGTGGTCGTGGTGTGGGTAATAATAAATGTTTTATAATTGCCAATGAATTCAATGACTAATTTGTGGCGATTGCGGATAATATTACAAATGATTTACCGCCTTCGCAACATAATTATTTTGATTATCTTTTAGCACTGAATAGGAGCTCCAATCCAATTTATTTTGATCCAGTAACACCATGTGAAATCTTAAATATTATCCAGTGAATGAAATCTAAAGATTCTGTTGATATATATATATATATATATATATATATATATATATATATATATATATATATATATATGTATATATATATATATATATATATATATATATATATATATATATATATATATATATATATATATATATATATATATATATATATATATATATATATATATATATATATATATATATATAGTTGAAGAGTACTCGCGACTGTTGCGAATAGTTAAGGAAACAAAAATAACGCAGGTTAAACAGTCAATTTTTTTTTTTTTTTTGTGAGTGGGCTCAAGTAAAAAACGCTCTTTTAGATTAGTCAAGCTTTCGGTCTCTAATTTAAAACCATCCTCAGGACTATCCAGTGAGATTCCAAAAATAAATAAATTTTCATCACAGATCAACATATTTGTGCAAGGATTGGAAATACATGTTAAAAATTTTGAACAACAATTGTTTTTCAAAAATGGCTGGCTGTCATGTTTCCGTTATTTATTTTTGGAATCTCACTGGATAGTCCTGAGGATGGTTTTAATTAAAGACCGAAAGCTTGACTAATCTAAAAGAGCGTTTTTTACTTGAGCCCACTCACAAAAAAAAAAAAAAAATTGACTGTTTAACCTGCGTTATTTTTGTTTCCTTAACTATTCGCAACAGTCGCGAGTACTCTTCAACTATATATATATATATATATATATATATATATATATATATATATATATATATATATATATATATATATATATATATATATATATATATATATATATATATATATATATATATATATATATATATACATATATATATATATATATATATATATATATATATATATATATATATATATATATATATATATATATATATATATATCAACAGAATCTTTAGATTTCATTCACTGGATAATATTTAAGATTTCACATGGTGTTACTGGATCAAAATAAATTGGATTGGAGCTCCTATTCAGTGCTAAAAGATAATCAAAATAATTATGTTGCGAAGGCGGTAAATCATTTGTAATATTATCCGCAATCGCCACAAATTAGTCATTGAATTCATTGGCAATTATAAAACATTTATTATTACCCACACCACGACCACTTTCCTCTTTGATTATGGACCAGGTAGTTTCCATCTTATTTGTTGAGTTACTAAGTTTGTTAAGAGTGTGAAGTTTGTGATATATATATATATATATATATATATATATATATATATATATATATATATATATATATATATATATATATATATATATATATATATATATATCTAAATCCTCATATCATTTTGGCGTCCTAATATTGCGCGATTGCATTTAATCTGGCGTCCATTGTAAATTGGAGTCCGTATATCGGACGCCACTTCAGAATTGCTTCAAAATTTTTTCCTGGCTTGTTCCCGACCTCCAGAGGCTAAATTCAAAATTTCATTTTGACGCCAAAATGATAGGGAAATGAAAATTCCCGTATATTTTTAGTTCCGAAAAATTCCGCTCCAATTTTTAGTGGCGTCAAAAATAAACGTGTATATTCCCACTTCATATATTTCGCCATCATACTGGCGTCCAGAAACTTGACAACACTGTCGCAGAACATCGATCGATAATGAAACAGATGCTTGCGCTTCTGACATGGAATTTGTTGGGAATATGGCTTGAATTTGGAATTGCATTTCTTATGTATGTCATGACATAATATTTCTATCAATATTTTATTGGAGACTAAAGTATTATAGTACAGTTACTTGATGTCAGAAATTATTCTTGCTTAGAAGTAATTCTTTAGCAACTTAAAATTTGAGCAGTCAATTTGAAATATTAGGAAAAAACAATTGAGTACTGACTCAAGTATGAGGAGTAAGTGAGCAAATTCATGTACCTCTTTCTAATAGTTCAAGAGCTGACCGCACCTTAACGTTCCTAGTCAGATTTAGGGCCGAATTGTATATGAATTGATCGAAGATATAGTAGTCATTAGGATGTCACCTTTATAAATCCAGGCCATATTCGGTTAATAAGTTCGTGGTTAATCTGAAACTAGTATCAATCGATTGCAGAGGTCAAGTACTTCAGAACAAAACCAGGATACTACCTCTGTTCTATTCAAAACTGAGGAGAAAGCACAACAATAATAAGGGAAGTTCTAAACGACAGGGTAGAGGGTGATACCTTGGTTTTTTCTCGGAGTATTCGACCTTCGCTACTAACAAGTACCAGTTTTAATCATCAGTTCTATCAGAGAAGTTGACTCTGACAAAAATTGACCGGAAGTAGCCTTTTTCTGACGCTTAGGACAAGATTCCAGATTTAAAAAGTCTGTCACCCAATTGATCACTATATTTTTTATTGATTCATATGAAATTTGACCGTGAGTTCGATTAGAGAACATAAGGTGCGGTCGGCTCCTCAACTATAGGATCACTATAGAATGTGAGAACTCGCTATTTCATCCGTGATGTGGTCTTATAATTATTGTAGAAAAACAAATCATATCGTTTGTACAAAGCAAGTGGAACATTTTTGTAGCAAGTTCATCATTGCTGTTACTAGGACCAAATTGATGAATCTCAAATTATTCATGTTTTTAAAGTCTCTGATGGTCACAAAGTCACAAGTGTGATCGAAAGAAAGTTAGAATGGATGGATGAATTATCATTATTACATATCTCCTGTAATACATTATAAGATTAATATAAGCTTGTGATATACAAGGGAATGAAAACTAATTTTTGCTCTTAATAATATAATCTATTATAGGATATCACATCCATCATGGCTGAAAAATTTAAAGAGTTGGTATACAACATACATATAAGTTGGGACTTGACGAAAACATTATTTGAGTTTTTCTCTTTGTTCAATTTAGAATTCACTGGCAACATAAAACCGGAACAATTTTGTGTAAGAAACGAAAATGTTGCTTTATTTTTCTTGAATCTGTCGGTAACAGAAAACACCAGAAGATAATTTGAGTTACTGTGAAAAGCCACAATTTGGTTCAAGGTACAAGTTGAATTTTTTCCAAATGAGAGCTTTAACTATTCGAGTGCCCGGTTTTTGCAAAGGTCTATATATTGAATGTATTCAACAATAACTGTAGTTTGGAAATGATATGCTCAAACTGATTCCATATAACATACATTCATTCTATCTCATGTTTCAATTTGTGCGAGTTATCATACCGTCGCTTCTCTTATTCAGTTTGTGGATAGATGAACATTGACTCTGTTGTCGCAACTGTGTGAAAACATTTCTTGAAGTCGGGGAGCCGGCCGCACCTCAAGTTCCCTGATCGAACCTATGGTCAAATTGTATACTATGAATCAATCGAGAATATTGTGTTCAATGAGGTGACAGACTTTATAAATCTAGAATTCTGCTTCAAGTGTCGGAAAAAGGTTACTATTGTTCATTTTTGTTAGGATCAACTTCCCTGTTAGATCTTATGATTGAAACTAGTACCAATTGATAGTGGAGGTCAAATGCCTTAGGAAAAAACAATGGTGCTACCCCCTGCTCCGTTCGGAAGGGAAAGGAGAAGAATAAATATAAATAAATAGAATAATATTTATTTAGCAGTAATGCTATATACATAAAGAAATTTACAAGAAAATATCACATTTGAATTAATACACAAAGTAAATTAAGAGAGAATCAATCATTTGTGAGCAAACAAAAAAAAGAAAAAAAAAAAAAAAAAAAAAAAAAAAAAAAAAAAAAAAAAAAATTGACTGTTTAACCTGCGTTATTTTTGTTTCCTTATATATATATATAAATCACCCTATCAATTTGACGTCCTTACAAAGATGTTCATTTTGGCGTCTACTGGAAGGAACGCGTATAGTTGAGATCTAATCGAAGTATATTACACAATTTCTCATGGGCTCATCAGATTTCACACAGAAATTTCATTTCACGCAATATTCACGGAGTTCCCATTTCCTATACAATATGACCTCCTTTCATCATAACATCAATGTGACGTCAATAATATACGTTACATATTGCGTTTATAGTGGCGTCCTATTTATATATATGCTTTCACTTCATGTTTGAAGTGGCGTCCCCCTTGTTGCCAGATTTAGTTTTCACAGTCCGATAAGCACCTCTCTTGCGTAGAATGTTCTATCGATGACACATGTGAAGCGATATATTCAAATGTTTGCGTAGAATTACATTATTCAAGTTTTGAAATGGGTTGATACTTAAGACATCTTCATAGAGTAGTAATATGTCATTGGTTGGTAGAGAACTCATAGTAAATTGAAAGATTTTGCGAAAAAATATGGATTTTTGATTGATAATTGCTATTTTTGAGTTCTGAAGTAAAATGTATTTGCCATGTCCGTGAACTGTTGATAGATTCCATGAATGGAAGTATGTAAAGAATAATTTATCAGGAAGGACTTACGGATGTAATATAAATTGTGATAATAATTGCTCTATGAAAATGTGACAAGATTTTGGTCTAAACTTGCATTTTGCTCAAGATTTTTCTATAAATGTGTGATGAGGGTCAGTGTGAATATGAATCTTAATTCTGGGAGCTGGAAACCTTCCCTCATTAGGTCATCATATTGTAAAAAAAAGTACAGAGTATTTTTGCAATATCCTAAGAGCCGTAAGGCACACAAAAAAATCTCATAGCTTCTTGAAAGAGTATTGAATTCTCCACAATCTTAATTCAGATACTTTTCACTGTGAAATTATCATGTCTACGTCCTCTCTTAATCAACACAAATGCCGGATCAAGACTCATTGAAGCTCATAGGTCATAATTCAATGAGATCCATGAGCTGGTGACTCAAATGCTTGTGAAATCCTCAAAGTTAAGGCCTCCTTAAGCCAAGGTCCGTGAACTCTAATTCAAGTATGCGTTATCAGTTCAATCAATAATCGTCAATTTAAATTATTGAAATGCTGGGAAATCTTCCCTACAGAAACTTCTGGTTGGGAATGAAATTTGGATAGCAACAGTAATGGAGTTTCAGGCAACTAAATGAAACTTTATCTGTGTACTGAGTTATAATTTGTTGCTTTCATAAGATTCCTCATCTTAGTACTTCAATAATGAATACCAGTATATCGAGTAGTCTTCATACATATCCTTATGAATACCTGAGAGAAAACTCACTTCACCATTATGAATCGATCCTGTTAGATGGAAGATACAAAATAGTAATTATATGGAAGATACAAAAAAGGGATTAATGTATCAAGACCATGGAGGTGATCTTTTCTGGTCGAATTTGTGGTTCACGGCCGAAACGCCAGCTGAGACCAGAAGAGAGTATCAGAATATTTCATCTTTTTAGGCGATCATCACGAAAGAATTTAAAATCACTAAATTTTATTCATTCGTTTCTGAAACATTGCAATTGTTTATCTTAGTTGCCATTAAAATTGTCTTATTTTATTGTCTGAAAATGCGTATCTACCTCTCTAATTGCAAGATCTATAGAGATTGACGGAAGGATATGATACATATTTCGGCAAAAATTGTTTCTAAGACTTCATCAAACTGCCCATAGAGATGGGTGTGAAGTGTTAATCAAGTAGTTTTCATAGATCAGACCCAAAAAAGTAATATTGGACAGATCAGTCCCAAAATAGTTATTCAAATATTAAGGTCAGTAAGTACGGTTTATCGACTGAGAATAATTGTTTGGAGGCTGAGCCTTGGCGAGGTTTGCAAATATTGAGTGAAATCGGTCCTGTAATTATTGACAGTGATGCTTAAAAAATTTTTTGCACGATTGGACGAGCTACCCTAAATATGAATCCTAATATTCTCTTTCAAATTGAGTAACCACTCATAGCGCACTCGCTATCAGCTGTCAAGTTTGACATTTTATTGTGAATATTCAATCATAAATAACGATAAATAAATTTATACGTTCTGTGGAAGTCCACAATTTTTCACTTACCGCTTTTGCTAACGGGCGGTAAGTCAGCATAATCATAGTAATCACAGTTTGCCGGTAAAATCAACATACCACCTTGAATGGAGAGCCGGTAAACATATGAATACGCCCAATCGTGCAAATAGTGAATTTAGATAGATGTGTACAAGAAAGTAAAACTCCATGGTAACAAAAAGGGCCATAGAAATACCTTTTCCGTTATAATCGTCTACAAAATTGATTTATAGCACATCGCACATAAACTTCTAGAGCAAAACTGTAACTGATGATAAATACAACAATTATGTGGGCATAAAATTGATCTACGACCAAAATTGTCCAAATATTTGACTCCTATTCTTCAAAGTTGCTGGGAGCATGTCGTATATCAGTGTGCATTCTTTATATCTTATATATCAATCTGAAGGCAAAAAGTTGAAGCGTTGAGAATGGATTTTGTTGAACTATGTACAACTACATTCTCTGATTAGTTTTTCCACGATGCAAATTGGTAAACGTATAATTTTGAAAGTCGGGAGTCTTCCATATCGTATATCCCCAAGAATTTCCTTCGCTGTTCGTGTTGCAATATGGTGCACAATGTCAGATACTACTCATAATATGAAATACTGGACATTCAATAAGTATCGAAGTAATCCAAGTGAATCTCTTTCAACTCACTAGTACAAAGTATGAATAAGTAGTATTGTTGAACCGCCAGAATCACATTTCGAGATTTTGATGGAAATTCTTGTTTTGAGCATCCCTAAATGCATTTTGACTATTTTCGGCTTGACTCCGGTACGTACGTATGATCGTATGTATCTATATAGTTGAATTTTGTATTTGAGACTGGTCCAAAGTCTAGTTTTGCAGCCCCTATTATGGTTGCAATCGTCTGTACCGCAAATGCACTGTTTTTGGAATTTTTTATGAATTTTCCAGAGGCATCACAATGGTTATTTTCTATTTTAATATTAATTGGCTGTGCTGAAATTGCACAGTCTATTCGAGTTTCTTGTATAAATTCAAAACAATCAGGCACGGAGTATTGAAATTTCGTATCAAACACTTCTATAAAACCTAATTGTACACCTTGCATTATGACTGCAGTCGGATTAAACAGGAGTGCAGTTTACTAAGTACGTCTTCGAATTTTCATATAAATCCAGAACAATCAGTCGTAGAATCTTGAAATTTTGTATCTAAAGAAATTGTAGCATTCGAATAATAACTTGATATTTTCATAACAATCTATTAGCTGGAAGTAAGCTTTATCTGACAATCTTTCTCAAGTTTTCGCATAAATTCGAGACTTAGGCCGTAGAATGACAAAATTTGGTATTTGAGACTGCTAAAGCGTTCCATGGTCAGTTGCACCGCTGTCACTCAAATTTTAGGTGCCACCTAACTCAACAATATCGTTTCAAAATTTGAAAATTAAATGTGACATGAACATTGCTGTCTCTATTTCGATTCGACATTTTTTGTATAAGTGAAGTTTAAAATTTGAGTTAGAGCGGTACAACTGACCATTAATGAACTGTAGCATCTGAATGATTGAATTATCATCTCAAATTTTGGTTGAAGTCGATTTTGCCTAGAGTCAATATTAGTATCAACTGTTAATTATTGAGTCAAAAGATGTACAAGTAAGACATGTGGTGTTCACATTAGATTTTTTTCATGTTTTCAGGCAAAACGGTGTTGTATCTTTCATCAAAGATTTAATATGGAATGCAAAATTGTTCAAAATGCTACCAGCCTAATTTTGCCACCACATAATATTATCCTTGTCTATTCTTCTCCTTTCCCTTCCGAACGGAGCAGGGGGTAGCACCACGGTTTTCTCCTGAGGCATTTGACCTTCACCATCAATTGGTACTAGTTTCAATCATAAGATCTAACAGGGAAGTTGATCCTAACAAAAATGAACAATAGTAACCTTTTTCCGACTTGAAGCAGAATTCTAGATTTATAAAGTCTGTCACCTCATTGACCACAATATTCTCGATTGATTCATATTATACAATTTGACCATAAGTTCGATCAGTTAATTTGAGGTGCGGTCGGCTCCCCGACTTCAAGAAATGTTTTCACACAGTTGCGACAACAGAGTCAATGTTCATCTATCCACAAACTGAATAAGAGAAGCGATGGTATGATAGCTCGCACAAATTGAAATATGAGATAGAATGGATGTATTTTATATGGAATCAGTTTGAGCATATCATTTCCAAACTACAGTTATTGTTGAATACATTCAATATATAGCCCTTTGCAAAAACCGGGCATTCAAATAGTTAAAGCTCTCATTTTTCACAGTAACTCAAATTATCTTCTGATGTACTCTGTTACCGACAGATTCAAAAAAAATCAAGCAACATTTTTGTTTCTTACACAAAATTGTACCGGTTTTATGTTGCCAGTGAATTCTAAATTGAACAGAAAGAAAAACTCAAATAATGTTTTCGGCAAGTCCCAACTTATATGTATGTTGTATACCAACTCTTTACATTTTTCAGCCATGATGGATGTGATATCCTGTAATAGATTATATTATTAGGAGCAAAAATTAGTTATCATTCCCTTGTATATCACAAGCTTATATTAATCTTATAATGTATTACAGGAGATATTTAATAATGATAATTTATCCATCCATTCTAATTTTCTTTCGATCACACTGAGAGTGCAACTTTGTGACCATCAGGGACTTCAAAAACATGAATAATTTGAGATTCATCAATTTGGTCCTAGTAACAGCAATGATGAACTTGCAACAAAAAAGTTCCACTTGCTTTGTACAAACGATATAATTTGTTTTTCTACAACAATTATAAGACCACATCACGGATGAAATAGCGAGTTCTCACATTCTATAGTGATCCTATAGTTGAGGAGCCGACCGCACCTTATGTTCCCTAATCAAACTTACGGTCAAATTTTATATGAATCAATCAAAAATATAGTAGTCAATTGGGTGACAGACTTTTTAAATCTGGAATCTTGTCCTAAGCGTTAGAAACAGGCTACTTCCGGTCAATTTTCGTCCGAGTCATCTTCTCTGATAGAACTTATAATTAAAACTGGTACTTGTTAGTAGCGAAGGTCGAATACTCCGAGAAAAAAACAAGGTATCACGCTCTGCCCTGTCGTTCAGAACTTCCCTTATGATTGTTGTGCTTTTTCCTCTGTTTTGAATAGAACAGAGGTAGTATTCTGGTTTTGTCCTAAAGTAATTGACCTCTGCAATCGATTGATACTAGTTAGATTAAACACGAACTTATTGACCGGATATGGCGTTTTCTCGATCCTTAGGACTAGATTCTGGATTTATAAAGGTGACATCCTAATGACTATATCTTCGATCAATTCATATACAATTCGGCCCTAAATCTGACTAGGAACGTTAAGGTGCGGTCGGCTCTTGAACTATCAGAAAGAGGTACATGAATTTGCTCATTTACTCCTCATACTTGAGTCAGTACTCAACTGATTTTTCCTAATTTTTCAAATTGACTGCTCAAATTTTAAGTTGATAAAGAATTACTTCTAAGCAAGAATAATTTCTGATATCAAGTAACTGTACTATAATACTTCAGTCTGCAATAAAATATTGGTAGAAATATTATGTTATGATATACATAACAAATTCCATGTCAGAAGCGCAAGCATCTGTTTCATTATCGATCGATGTTCTGCGACAGTGTTGTCAAGTTTCTGGACGCCAGTATGATGGCGAAATATATGAAGTGGGAATATACACGTATATTTTTGACGCCACTAAAAATTGGAGCGGAATTTTTCGGAACTAAAAATATACAAAAATTTTCATTTCCCTATCATTTTGGCGTCAAAATGAAATTTTGAATTTAGCCTCTAGAGGTCGGGAACAGATCAGGAAAAAAGTTTGAAGCAATTCTAAAGTGGCGTCCGATATACGGACTCCAATTTACAATGGACGCCGGATTAGATGCAAACGCGCAATATTAGGACGCCAAAATGATATGAGGATTTATATATATATATATATATATATATATATATATATATATATATATATATATATATATATATATATATATATATATATATATATATATATATATATATATATATCCAATGATGTGCAAGTAGGTCACGTTCGATTATTGCTCCATAATCTAGTTTACCATGTAAGGTACATGCGCCTATATTGAGATAGATAATAAAATTGGAGCAATTTGAGAAAAAAAACTCTATCACAATATTACTCATTTATTCGTGAATAAAGTTAACTTTTAAATCAAACTATTTGATGAAATTTCTAGAAGGAAACAATTGTTTTCAAAAATCTCCAAAGTGGGCCTTCTCAGGAATATAGTTACTTATCATGGCCTAACATTGATTACGTGATTTATGAATGCTATCAAAACAAAAAATATATATTCTTTCTACAAACGTCAAAAAATCATGACATTTGTACATCAATATTAGTATACAAAATGTCGCTTTGGAGTTGTTCATCATGACAACGAGCACGAAGTATTTCGTGCACTTATTTTATCTTGACAACGTGCAAAAAGTATTTTGTGCACTTTGTCAAGAAGAAGAATTCTACTCATCTTCATATTTTAATATGATTTTAATCTATTTTTTCAGTTTTTTGACGTCTGTAGAAAAAATATTGTATGCTACACGTGCACGAAATTTCTTTGGAGCTTCCGAATGATTTGTGTCTTGACTACTGCCTCGACAAAAAACTCTCATTCTCAAGCACTAAATGATAATTTTGCGCACTTGATACATGAATAACTATTGCATAACTCAACTTAACATTTGAGATTCTCTGATAATCAGTCTGTAACAATAGTTTTTTTGGTCATAAATTGTACGGTGGGCCATCTTAGGCTTAGCAAAACTCAACCTAATAGAACAAAAATGTCTGAATAAAATCAATATAGAACACGTTTGTGTTGTTATTCTAATGATCAATTTTGGTAAAAAAACTAAATTTTGTTCATATATTGAAAGAAAAAATATTTTCTACGATTTCGGTGGGCCTTATTAGGGGTATAAAAAAACTTTTAAATAGTAGCTGACAAAAACTCAAAACTTAATGAGCCTTCAGTTACATTCTGGACATAAGAATTCCTCTACATCGTTCTTAGTTAGTTCAACATATTCTTCGTAGTACCATAGAAAACAACCAATGTATTGTCGCATATCTGCGTTCTAAAAATAAATTGAATTTTATATATTAACATTGATGAAATCAACAATAAATTTATTGAGCTCAATGAAAAAATAAACCTCAATCTAAAGATATGGAAAAAAAAGTGGTTCAGTTTATCAAAGAGGATCACAAATTTGACTGAATGAGTACTTACAGTGAATATGTAAGAACTTTCTCTATCTAAGTTAAGAATAAGTTCCAGTGGTCTAATACTAGTAATTTTATCTAAAGAATAACTAAAATGACTCATTTTCCTTTATAGGCTCCACAGTAACTATGATATTCTATAGTCCAAATAAGGCCCGGGCCATCTTGGAAATCCGTGTGATGGGCCTTTATAGGAACTTCAACCGGTAACAAGAACTACTCTTTTAAATTGAAATTATTAGGACATGATACGAACAACACTTCTTTCTAGGAGAGCTCGTAGATCTGAGTAATTTTGTATTTAAAAAAAAAAAAAAAACGAAAATAGATTGTTTATCCAGAGAAATACTAAATAGTTTGTGGACATGAGGTTATAAGTCGTAAGTCACTTGCAACGTCATTGACAAACTGCCAACCACTGCAAAGATGGTGGCTCCCTACCTTTGAAATGAACTCGTACTTTTGTTCATGGTACTAAACGAACATGGGCGCCGAACTTAAACTCATTCGCACTTATAAAATTGAGAAATTTTGAAAGTGGGCCATCTTTGAAAGAGGGCCATCCTAGGTGCAAGTACCTTATTATAGATTTGTAAATAGAATGTACCATATCTCTGTCTGATCCTCAGTCATGATGTGCTAGTATTTTTATGATGTTTAGTTTTCTGTTGCATTCCGCACTTATTTCTTTCATGTGCTCCTTCCATGCTGTTTTTTTTCATTAATTGTTGGTCCTAGTATTCTTATTTCTTCAACATACCAGTTCTGTATTTTATTGATAGTTTTTCATAGTTGGTTTTGGATAGCATGTGAATTTTTGTTTCTGTGAAATATTACTGGGTCGTCTTCTTAGAGAAAGAATTTGATAGGACTTGATATTGTACTTGCATCATTGTTGATAGCTATCAGGAAGAGAATAACACTCAGTGTTAAGCCTTGTGTGATACCGTTTGCTTGCTTCATTTTTTCAGAACAGATATTATTTGCTCGGACTCTAATGCCCGGTTGGATGAACGTTCATTAGCTGAACAGTCCTTTGGAAATGAACAATACCAAATCGAGTTTCTGACAGCAATGCTAAGCAACTGATATGACGAATATATTCGATTTGATATTGTTAATTTCTGAAGAACTCTTTAGTTAATGCACGTTCATGCAACCAGGCCTAAATGTTCTATTAATTATAGAAGAAGTTTTTGATAAGATGTAGCATATTGTTCTTAACGTTGTGCTCTTGTAGTGATTCTATAATGTTATATTTTCAAGTGGTATCATATGCTTTTTCAATGTCAAATGACACAGCTATCATATGTTGTCGATTTTTGAATGTTTGTAATATATCCGAGTTCATTATCATAAGATTATACATAGCAGACCGTCCATTTCCAGATCCTGTCTGATTTTGTATCAATATACTATTTATCTCTGAATACCAGTTGAGTCTTTTAGCTATCATTTTCTCCAGGACTTGACATACGCAGTAAGTGAGAGATATTGGTCTGTAGTTTAGTGGAACGCTTTTGTCTTCATTGAGTTTCAATATTAGTATTATGATTGAGAAACTCTCATTTAGTAAGTTGTTTACGTCTGTTTTTATGATAATTCCGGTTTTTTTTTTCCAATTTCTCGCTTGTATTGCAAAAAGTTGCTGATGTAGTCTTCATTACTAAGGACATTCCATGATGTATTTGCTAATTTGTTTGCGATTTCTTTTGGGTTTGTTGCAGTACCGTTGCTTGTTGTGATACTGATTATCTCTCTGAGTGTATGACTACCTTTGATTTCATTCATATTTTTCCATGGATGTTTTGTTGGTGTGTCTTTATTGATAGTTGATACAAAATTTTTTCATGAGCTTGTTTTGCTCTGACATATTAATTTTCTGCTATGAGCTTTGGATCATTGCAGTTCCAAAATATTTTAAGAGGTTTTATTCTTCCTCACCTTGTACAAAACTTTTCATGCTGCTTTATCGCCTTTTAACATTCAGAAATCCACCATCATGAGACCTTCCAATGTATCTTTTTATTTTCTTTATATCCTATTGATATTTCTGCTGCTTCTATAATTTTTGACTTAAACTCCTCTACTATATCATTATTATCTTCAAATACAGTTCCTATATTTGTACTATCTGAAATATCTTGGTATTTATCCCATTTTGCATCTATGTAATTCCATTTCTTGTGTTCTGTTGGTTTGCTTCGATTATTATCGTGTGTAGTGTATGTGATTATGATTGGGAAGTAACCGTCGCTGAGTGGGACAGGCAGTGTTTCCCAAGTCATACAAGACGCCAGTTTGGGGGCTGCAAATGTTAAATCTATAACACTTGTGTCTCCAGAGCGTCTAGATATATGAGTGGGTGATCCATCATTTAATGATATATAATTGTCTAATAAGGTGTCTTCTAAAATCTTGCCAGAAGTGTTATCATATGTTGAACTCTTTAGAACGTTATAGGCGTTGAAATCTCGTGAGAATATTATTAGTTGAGGTAACTGATCAGCTATATTTTGTAATTGATTCACTGTTATAGCTTTTTTATGTGGGATATCAATATTACAGATAGTGATTGATGTAGGATACCCAGTCCTGATTGCTCTTGCTTCCAGATCTATATGTTTGGTTTGGATTGAATTATTACTTAATATGGCAACTCACCCACTAGCTATTCCATCTGTTATTTTGTCTTGTCTGAAACATGCGTAGTATTTCAATTTGAAATTTTTTCCCTTCTGTAATCTTGTTTCCTGTATGCATTTATATTGAGGTTCATGTTCCTGTATCAGATATTGTAATGCCGAAAGATGAGCTCGGAGACCATTATAATTCCACTGCAGTATCTTCATTAATGTTTTTTGTTTTGGTTTGCCCCTTCTTTGATTTCTTCTAGTAACTGTATTTTTATTCTTGTGTTGGCCCGAGATATTCGATTTTTAATTCTCCTATATATTACTGTTCTCATGTATTCTAGCATTACTAACATATTTCCAATCTCTGGTGTGTACTATTTTGCCATCTTTAATTGATCATTTAATCCTGAATGTTCTGCAGGAAGTCTCTGATTTGGTCAAAGGTCAGTATATATTTATAAGGGTTTTCATTCATATCTTCAAGCGCTGGTGTTTGTTGCTCGTCGAGTGCTTCTTGGGTTGAAGGGATTTGAGATCTTGATCTTTAGTTCCTGTGTGTTTCTCTGTTTTTTTTTTTGGTTTGATTGTTGCTTGTATTAAGTTATACTGATTTATTATCTATCTCCGATGTTAGATTTCTCTTCGTTCGTCTGACTCTGAGTCTTCTGGGTCTGGCTTTCATTTGTTGTTTTTCAACCAAGCTCCGGGAGATTACTTAGCTAAGGATTTTGTTTCTGTTCTTCATATTTTGAGATCAGATGTCCCTTTCTATCACAGTAATTGCAGATTACTTTTCCGCCACTTAAGTATATCTTATATATAGTATCCTCATGTTTGAATAAAATACTGTCAGGAACTTCTTGACTGTTAGGTGACACATGAAACTATCTTCTAAAATTACATATATGTGTATGAATGTCATCTTGAAGACCAGCTCTTTAAAAATAAATTGGGAAGATGAGTTTCAAACCATATTGAATTGATACTTGCTGTAGTTGGGCACACCCCAACTCGGCACATTTCAGCTCCCGATGGGACATCAATCAAGGGTTGGTGGTAATCCTTATGACCAACTCGGCACATCTAAAACAAGTGTTTGCAGAAAATCCCTTCTCTATTATCGGCTTGACACCTAAGAAAAATATAAATTAAAATGTCTTGTTCAGTAGCTATCTATTATCAATCTAACAGTTCAATCAACAACATCAAAGAAATCAATTCGCCAACTATAGCTAGCCAACGTGAAAAAACACTATTGATTGTAGAACAACATAAATTCAGTAGATCAAATTGAAGTTTTTATCTGGTGAAGTGAAGAAGCAGTGTGTCGATTGGAAGTGCAAACCATTTTTCCATATTATGAGCGAGTCCAGAGATCGAGTAATAACGACAAAAAGGTTAATCCACGATCACGCTGAAATTATTAGTTTTATTGTATGATGCAACCTACTTATTTTTTGATTTTGTATTATTGTATGTCAAATTTTGTATGATTATAAAAAAGATACTTTAAAATTGTTTCATTTTATTCAAAAACATTTTAATGCCCAGACTACCAGCAAGTGTGCTGAGTTGGGTATCATTGCAGGTACCTCAGATACTCGTATGTGCCAAGTTGGGGAGTCATTAGCAGAGACTACCTGTAAATGTGCCGAGAGATTGAAGGGCATACATTAAATATCACTATTCTTATGGATGGTGTAATTATTCGTCTGATTTCTATTTGATGGTTTTTAATATTAATACTTTCATGGTTTCCGATTAATATATTTACAATTTCATTGTTTGATAAGTATATGCATGTACGATTATTTGAGATTTTGGATACAAACATTATATTCTTAGGATCTACTATATGCCCAATTGCTGTAACGTAGTCTTTGATTAGTGAATCGTCGATTGAGCTCAACATAATTGCTTGTTGTTTGGATGGAAATGCTTGAGGAGTATTTTGTCCTGGTCTATTTGCCTTTTGGGCATACGTTTGTGAAGATTTTATTTTGTTCAGTTCAGTTATTAGTTGTCAGGAGTTGTTAATGTAGTTTGTTTTATTAGTTCGCCTTACCGCTGGTTTTAGCAACCAGCAAGGCACTAATGTATTGTCTATCAATTTTATTGAAAAACGATTGATAGGTGGACAGTATTCTTGCAGCCCAGCGGCTGTGAGTTATTACTCTACTGCTGAATAGCTGGCGCTATTAATAGGGATAGCAGATTACTCAGCAACTAAGCAAGTTACTCAAATTAGGTTATTTTTCGAAGATCACAACGGAAACTAATATCAATAGAGGTTAACGCTGTTGGTATAATCACTTAGATTATAGGTGAATTTAGGACTAGAATCTTTCGAAATTATCTGATATATTCAAACACTTAGCACTACCTAAATGACCTCCTCACTCGAGATTCACTTAGAAAATTCCTCTAAATCTTTACATCTCCTGCAACCGCATACCATCTCCTCATAATCTGCAAGACCAAAAATTATTCATCGACTTTTAATTTCAAATAAGGTCCAATTGGATAATCGAGATCTTCGGACAAATAAAAGATGTAATGTCCGATGTTGATATTGATCTCTCTGTTTTCAAAATATATTGCACACAATTATATTTTGATACGTAAAAAATAGTTTAATAGCTTCCATTCCAAATTGACAATGTTGTTTTCAATATACAACGTGCGGTCGTTTGTTTTAATTGCTCGTGTTTTATTCACTAATATTCGATTTCCAAAATTATATTTTTTTTATCCAGAATCAAATATTTTGTTTCGATAAAGTAGCATTCTGTGCTATTAATTTTCACTGCTTGCTATTAATTTCGACTGGTGCGCTCATTTATTTCCAGTTTTACTCGCTACGTAACTTCATCACCAATCACTTCTTGGTTCGACCTTGTCCGGGCTTGAAGATCTTGTCTAGAATTACTCGCAGCAACTAGAAAGTTCTAGCAAGCACTAGAAACTCCACCTGACGTAACTCTTCTTGGCGTATATGGCTCAGTTGCCTTGTTCACCTGTTCATCCGGCAGGTTGCTATGGAAATCTAACTTATAGGGGCTATTTTTGTTACAATACATTGATTTCCAACATTTGTAATGCTAAAGATCTATCGTGACAAGGACATATTATTGTTTCTAGGAGAATTCAATTTCATCATTGACGATGAATTTTGGTATGTTTCCGTAGGAATCATGGATAAATTTATATTGATTTTCATCAAGAGTTTAGGTATGTAAAAAAAATTTTGCAAAGTGAATGATATTACCTTCATACGTTGATGCTTCTGATGAACTTGCTGAGACAAATCACGGAAATATTTTGGTTCTGCAACAACAACTCTGGAACAAATGCATGATTTATAGTAATCAGGACGTATAAAGGAACAATATAGGTGCTTTCAAGGTTAGTGATTATAAAAATATCTTTTATTTTTATCACCATTTTATAGTGGAGCGCCGTAAGATATAAAAATGGAAAAACCTCGAAATCAGGTACCACAGAATTGATTTACAAGAGAATTTTTTCGATGTCATCGCTGGAACCTCAATGAAAAAGTTCATTCTCCAAAATGCTACGATCCAGATTACAACAATTCATAACAACAATTAGTCGAAAAATGAGAAAAATATGAAGAGAAAATGATTTGCAATAAAGATGCCAATTTTATATTCAATAAATGATACTTTGTTACAAAAATTTCGTCTGGCGTCTTTTTTTATACAATTGTTCTCCCATTGCATACCTATGTCGCCATCTATGTAACAAATTTGCACTAATTCGGTAAACTAGTACGTGATAATGACACTTGATTGGAGAGCGCTAATTTGGGGAGCATGCGCGTCTTGTGCTTCCTCTTTCGTGCCTTAACCGTTGTTGCAGACAGGTTGTTCTTGAGCAGTCTTGCGATTTTTCTTGTTGTTCTGAATTTTGTGATTATTTTATTGAAATCAGTGTTGTGATTTTGTGAGTATTTTGTTTATTATTTTTGTTCACGTTATTCCAAATTTAGTATTATTTTTGCTAGTGATTTCGTTTGAGGCGACATGCGTGGTTAACCTTTTGATATCCAAATTTATCTCTTCCATCCTTAATTCTTTGTTAGTTCTTTGTTTTCAGAACCTTTTTACTACCTTGAAACTTTTATACTAAATTTATATTTTTGTTCTGAATTTTTTTTTTTAAATTTTACAATAGCGTAGGCAATAGCCGTTCCGGTCGAAGGAGCTGTTTTTTCCTCTTTGGGAGGTTATTATTGTTTGTTGTCCTTCCTCGGGAAGATTCGTTCAATTATTTCTGATGTTTTATATTTAGGTTAGTTTTGATATTCATTATTATTGATAGTGTTTCGTACACATGTTCTAGTTGCTACCTGCCCTAGTTTACTATACTATTCCGTCTACAAGAGTAGACATTCCTTTTTTGTGATTTACCGGCTTTTTGTATTTCTGTTTTAAATTTTTTTTCTACTACCAAACGCGATCAGGCGGATATCGATTAGGTGATACGCGGTTTTTTTTCTACATATACACTCGAAGTTATCAAACCTACGAGATTTGTGGCTATCTTCTTTTCTCCCTTTACCTTTCCTCACCTAAGTATGTGTGATGTATGAATGATTAGTGAAAGTGGTTGATAATACATAATTTGACTATATTTTGGATCTAAAGCGTCGCGGATTTGTCTTTCAACAACTCGTAGTTAAATTTCTCACGTTGTTTGTGTAGTTTTCTGTTTCCAAAGCTCAAAATATTTTGCTGTGGGCATTAGTTCCCATTTTTAAGCTGGAAAATCCTATGAGTTTGTGAAGATTGATCCAATTTTTTGGTAACGAGCCACGTTCGTAAATTTATCGACTCGTCGCTAATGAATCCTTTTTCTTGTCCTGCTTGACTTCGTATTTACTTTGTTTTTCTTCTCTTTAATGCTCAGCGTAGTTTTATTACTTGTAAATTTTTAGTGCACTATTCAAAATCAGACAAATAAATAACTTACTGATTATTTTATTGAACTTTCACTAAATTTACAGTTCATCCGTTTTTCAATTTGGATCTAAATTTATTTATTCAAGTTTAACGCTTTACTTTTGGAGAGAGCTCCACAACTTTTTTTATAGGAACCCCTTGTTTCAGTTGGATTGGATACTGGTTGGGTTGTTTGTTTTCAGTGTAAACTGCTAGGGATCTTAGGGAGCAGTGGCCACTTGAGACTAGTTTCTGGCCAACTTCAAGTTAAGAAAAACATCAACACGTCTACGAAATTAAGAAGAACATTAATATCTCCCGAAGTTGACGACCAAGCGCACGGCCAACCTTAACACCTCCAAGGACCGTTGGGTATTCATCAAAGCCCTATAAGACGCAAGATCAACTTTACTTTATTCAGGGAACATTCTTGTCTAACGTTGTTTTTGTGGCTAGCAATTCGACATCTATCTTCTCTGCCAATACTAGTCTTGAGTTCCGCCTGAAGAGGATATTTAGCTAGTTTTTGTAATGTAATTTTGAATGTCTGTGACGTGCTCTCCGGTTCTCTTTTGGCTGTTGCAGTGAGATTTTCCTGTATTATAGCTTTAACCATTTTCGTGAGTTACCAAATTTTTTCAATTATAATTTTTGGAATTCTTTGCTTTGAATTAACAATAATTTTGTTTCTAATTGATTTCGACGTCTATGCTTTATTTCTTTTTTGCTGTCGCCATTGTCTCGCAGAATAGTACCTTTCTCTCCTTTGATCATTTCCTGGGAGTGGCGCCCATCTCCTATTTTTCAGGTAAAATATTTCTATAGCTAGCCTGGGTCTTCACTTTCAAGGTGGGATATTCTAATACTTAAATTTAGTGTCAATCAGCAGTACATCAGGTTTTTGCTACCAAATAGTGAAGAAACTTTACCTTTTTTAATTTTCTACTGCCACCTTGGAAATAGGAAAAGGTACAATTCATAGAGTGATTTCATCACATTTATAGTTTTTTGAATTAAAAATAATAAATTTATCATCATTTTCATCATTATAGATTATTTCCATTACTATTATTATTGTTATTATTATTATTATTATACATACACTGCTCTAAAGGTACAACCCATTGAATGGACAGAAGAAACACATTAAAAAACAATAGAATGTGACATTTTAAAGAATAGAAAACTTACAAAATAAATTAACTATAAGTCAGTCAACACATGAAATAATTTTTTCGGCAAAGTCCTTTGGTTCCGAGAGAAAAACATCAACATCAAAAACTTTTTCTCAAATGTGTTACACATTCTTTGGATAGGAGAAAAAGAAAAGATATTGATTCGTAGAGTAGTATTAACAATAGAAAAGAGAATTGCTAATAGAGTAAGTTGCTCGAAATCGTATACTTATCGGATCAAAGATACAAAAGAGAGGTGAAATATATACATTTATTGATTTTATTTTGCTCCAAAGATTGCGCCACTCCACTACATGCCGTGTCCCAAACTTCCTATGTCACAAAATTAAATGACACTTCTAACACTCATATAATAAATAACTATTTTTTCCAAATCCTCAATTATCATTCTTATTTACTTGTATGAAATAGAAGTTGATTGCGTTGCAGAGCGTTTCTGTGTGCCGTGATTTTGTTGTTTGAGTGCAGAGTGAGGAGAGTGCTATGATTTTCTGATCAAGGAGAACATAAGAGTGCTTTTGAAAAAATCCATAAAAATTGTTTGATTATTATTTAGGTTTCAATGTTTTGTTGAAAACAGTTACAAATCATTCACAAAATAAGTCAATCGCAGTTTTTCTGAGATCCGGAATAAATATTTTTTCAAATACATTTTCAATGTTAATTGATTGAATTTATTGTTACTGTTGAATTTTTTAATAAAGTTATCCATCGTTTTTCATCCGTATATAACTTTAGAGAAGCTTTTGTCGAAAATTTGTAGTGAGTTCAAGAAGATTCCAAGATGATTCAAGACTGGTTCTCATCTTTCTAATTCCATGAATAAACACAAGATACTACGAAACACAAAATATAGATCTGCAAGTAATTTGCTGGTAGAAGATCCATCCTAAATATTCTGCTGATTCCCGTTTCCACCTGCTGATAGAAGGTCCATCCTGCTGGTTTCAGTTTACACCTGCTAGTAGAAGACCAATTATTCTAATTCCAGAGCCTCTTCCGAAATCAGCTCAAATCAAGCAGAATACTCATCCCAGTATGTCTTGCCACCAAACGGCGTCGGTTTCAAGGTGAAGTTAGCTATAATTTCTCTTGGAATAGGTGCTGGAACATTTTCTATATACTTAGAGCTACGCCATCGCTATTGAGACAGGTTCTGTAGTTTCTCGGTGACAATCGAGTCTAATTTTGCTTCTAAATCCTGTTCAACTTGCCTTACTTGATTTTCAATCTGCACGATTCTACTTTTCACTCCTGTAAGCTCTTCATAAACTTTCTCTTCAATTTCCTGGATCCTACTTCTGATGGCTTCATTCTGCTCAGAAATTATTCTGTTGAATTCTGTAGCCATTTCCTCTTTTAACTCTTTTACTATCTTCATCTCTTCTGCTACAGTCTCTTTCACTGACTCAGCTACTTTCTTCTCCATGGCCTTCATACCTTCCGTAGATTCGGCCATCTTTGTCTCCATGGCCTTCATACCTTTTGTAGACTCGGCCATCTTCTCTGCTACAAACGCATTTTTTTCAGTTGCCAACGTCTTCATGAATTCCATCATCATCTTTAGCTGATCCTGCATCTCACTGGTGGCCATGCTTCTCGTCTTGAGCATTTGCAACATTTCCCACTTAATTTGAAACACTTCACAACACTGCAACCCAATCCACTCTCCGTCGTCCAGATCCTAAATTATTTCCACTAAATTTCCCAGAATCCCACCCCTGACACCGATTTGTCACAAATTTTATTCAAATAATTTATAATCACAGGTTGCAGTACAAATATTTACTTCATACACTTGTATGATCACTTTATCGTTCACAGTTACTCATACTAAATCACTGAATTGATCCCTCTCCAAGCTCACGCTCTTGTTTACCTTAGTCAACAATGAGCCAACATCCAATTGTCCCACAATTGATGCGTGGCAACCATCGAACATTTAGTAACCGTAGGCTGTCAATCACGTCTAACAATTGAACATCGATTTGGTTTGGATTACAGTTCCAGCGAATTCAAATGAATATTCATGTGATATAATTATTTGAGATATTTCACATCTGTGGCAATACATTTATATATTTATTTTGATAAAAATTCCTGTTTTGAACATCCCTGAATCCATTTTGACAGTTTCCGACTTGATGTCGGTACGTATGTATATATATATATATATATATATATATATATATATATATATATATATATATATATATATATATATATATATATATATATATATATATATATATATATATATATATATATATACATAAGTATGTATTTAACTCGCAAAATTTCTGTATCGGAGGTGTACTTTACATGGAAGATTCTTCGAATTCTTCGCATAAATCCAAAATGGCTAGCCGATTGAGGTTGAAATTCAGTATTTCAAATTGCTGTAGCATCTTGATGGCTCCTTTTTATTTTTGTGTCAATTGGCTGAGCCGGAAGTGCACTTTATATAACCGTATTTCGACCGCAGAATATTGAAATTTTGTATTGAGCACCTCGCATTATTAATGCGATCGGTTCAACCGGAAGTTCAGTTTATAAGACTGTTTTCCAAATTTTCCACATAAATCCAGAACGATTAGGGATAGAATTTTGATATTTAGTATTTAAATATTTCGAAGCAATATTTTTTCAGCTTTAAGGGGCCCATACATTGTCAAACAAATTGCGCAACACATGCTGTTGCGCAATAATTTGCCAATGTATGGCAGTGTTTGATGCATTGCACAAATGTTCGACTAGTTTCTAAGATGATTGAAATCTTTTGTGCAACGAGAACATAAGCGCAACGCGTTGTGTTGTATATGGGCGTGCTGCGTGCCGTTACGCAATATTTTCTTGTTGTCGGCCAGTTTTCTTGGTGCAAAGTTCACTTGCGATTATGACGACTATTCAAAAAAGAGAATTTATTGCAATATACATGATTCACTCAAGTATGGAGAATTGAGTCCGAAATCTATAATAATAGAAACCTGGAAGATGCTTCTAACGATAAATTGTCAGAAAAATCAGAAGAAATTGGACCAAGAGCTGATCGTAAAATGATCTCTCAGTCATTATATCTCTCTTTCTCTGTTTACTTTTTTGTTTTCTGGTAACGTCGTCATCATCTTTGGCATATGTGATACTTGAGAACATGCTTTCAGTAGAATTCCCAGCATGTAACTAAAGTTTGAACAAAATTTATAGCCAAGTGTATGGGTAACGCAATTATGCAACGCAATGTTGCGTATCGCTATGTAGGGCAATTTGTTTGACAATTATGGGCCCCTTTACATTCAACTTCAGTGATAGTGCAGAAAAGAATGCATGATTGCGCGTCGGTGCACGTTGTACGCGCGGTATCTCATTTACGGTTATAGATACGCAAATAAGTCACACAGTCTTTCATGTACAGGAAAATGTATATCTCATTCTTACTCATGATCTGAAATACTTTACGACCATCACAAAATAAGATATTTGCAGGAGAGTGGTCAGAATCGGGGATTTTGACCATTGGGCTTCAATATCTCCTGGAGCACCATGATTTGACAATATGATTTTCACATACTTATACCAAAACGAAAATATTCCTGCAATAAAAAAAAGCAGTATAAAGTATTCGGTAGATAAAACCTAAATTAACTGGATTATTGATATACTTAATATCATGAGAACAATTGATTCCACTCAAAAAAATCTGCTCTTTCCTGTAGGAACTATCATAAGCTACAATTTCTACGATAGTTTGATATTTTCGAAGAATCAATGAATGTCCTTTTGATAATAAAGTCTTGGAGTACTGCCCGTTCCATCCTCTGAAAAAACTACGACTAGAATAGACAGTGCTTTCCAGAATCTCATTATAGTATTCAAATCAAGAACTCCAGGGAAATTTATCAAAGTTGGTGTCAACTTTTCAGTGAGAATTCAATTGTACTGGACTACTGGATAAGAATATAGAATTTAACGTTTCTTTTATATCTCACCGATTTGACATAGCGTCTCCTCTAGTTACATCGGTTGTGCCAAGAAATGGTTTCACCGAAGGGCGCCGACGGACTATAAGTGGCACCAATTCGATATCATTACTGAGAAGCTTCCTGTTTTGGCCTTGCTCCGAGTTATCATGGGAATGACGGTTTCCATGGTGGTGATGCTTATGGTGATGTCTCCTATCTGGAAGATCTTGCAAGTCTGGCTGACAGTTTTCAAGCTTTATTCGCTGAGCTGTTGCGTCCGAAGTCCAACCCTAATACAGAAAAAGTCAATGTGTAGTTGCTTATTACGAGCTTATTAAGAGGGATTCAATCCTCATTGTATCATTCTTGGAGGAGCCTAGTTATGGTTCGATTGAGTTGGAATGAGAACAATTATGATACATATACGTATAAAGTTAAAAATCTGAGGTGAACATCACGTGACTCACTTGTACATCATTGGATATATATATATAATACGAGGTGATTTTGTGTTTGATCATATATATCATCGATTATATATATAACTTATAGTTTTATACTTTGTCGTTATGTTTTTTACAAGTTACTTTATTGTCACAAGGACTACAATTCTTATGTTTATTGGATAACTAACAGATTCAGACTAACTTACTAACTACAAAACTACAGAAGGTAAAATATGCTGTGGGAAAATACATGAAAGTTCATATTACACAAACAGCAGCAAAATGTGCTTGGTTTCTGCTAACGTTAGGAGTTTTCAGGATGTTGAGGTGATGTAACTCCTCCCTCCTCAGATTGAAGCTCCCCCAGGAAGTCGAGTTTCTTCAAGTTCAATCGGCTGTCTTTGGGGTTGTTGCCTGGCTCGTTGTGTAGAGCAGTTTATTTTAAATTGTCTTGATATAAGGTAAATTATCGCAATCAATAGTCCACAATACGACACTACTGTCCAAATTTTAAAATCATAATCTTTTATTTCTTTATTCTCTGTTATCACGAAAGAATCTATCAGAATATCTTTGATTCTAATATTCTTCAATTTAATTGTCATATTTGAAACTTTATTTCCTTGGATTTTGAAATCCAACTTGGGTAATAATAAAGGACTTCCAAATGTCTTCTCCAAAAATGTTAATTTTTTCTTTTTGAATATAATGAAACATTTATCTCCTTTTATCAAATAAACACCTGTTAATATTTCCACACTAGTATTGTCTGGACACTGAACAATTATTTTCTCTTCATCTGGAAATATTCCTAAATATTCATTTGTTTCTGAAATAATTTCAACATGGCTTTTAATAACACGGAGTTTTGTATAATAACAACGACTGCTATTTCTTTCATTCAAAATTTCTTCTTCACAAGACGGATTGTAATGAGAATGATATTTATTGGGACACTGATAAACTTTATTTTTAGTACATTTACCGTTTAGAGGTATAATTTCATTTTCGCTTGATTTTAGAGAATAATTAACTTCTGGAATAATTGTGACAAATTCTGACTTATGTCAAGTAACGAATTTAAGTAATACAATTCAGAATCTTTTTCAAAATTTATTGGAATTGAAATGAAATACACAATTTGATCTGATGAAGTTTTGCAATTAATTTTCAGCAACGATTCAAGATCTAAAATACTTTCCGATTTGGGTTCGAAGTGTAATTGACCATCAAAATAACCTGAAATTTTGTATAACTCTTTAATTAATTGTTGTGAGTGTATAATAGAGGGATGAATGGTCCTCATCTTGTAAAATGTTATGGAATTCTCGATATCTTGTAAAATACTCAATATTATGTTAAAAAGCGTTGTGAGTTGATTAAATAATTCCTTGGCATATAAAATCTCGTTCAAACCAAAATTCTGAATTAATAATTTATTCAAATATTGAATTTTTGATTTTATAACAAATTCATTATGTTTAATGTTTTCTACTGTATCGTTAAGATTCTTAATCATCTGTATATTAACGGAATATGCCAGTTTTAATTGATTCTCGAAATGATGCTGATTTTTCTCTGAATGTTCTAAGATCTTATTATACTTTTTGCCATCTTCAGCGTCCAAATTTTCTGTGATTTGTGCAAACATACTTCCCAAGCCATTTATCAAACCACGTTTAGATCTTAGAAGTTCATTCTATTTAGTTTTTCTACAATGTTATTTCGAACATATTCAAGAATTCTTTCATTATTGTCAAACTCCGATGAATTTTTAGTTCTATTAAATAGACTCGTTTTCAAAAGGTCGTATTGCTTATTCAAGGAATTAAAGAATCTAAGTCATAATAGTGGACGAATGTATGTGTCGCTTTTTCCAACTTAGCAGAGCCCAAATTGATTGGTAGGATACCTCTATTTTCCGTGATATTTATAATTTCGGCTCCATAGCAGAGTCCGAGGAACCTGGAAGATTTTGAAACTTGTAAGTGGTTAATTTTGGTCTTATGATATTTGATAAGTGTATACTGTCATGAGTATTACCGTGTCTTACATTAATTTTTGCAGTTTTTAATATACGGTTGACACTATAAATTTTCTCTTTAGTATATTTATTTTTTGTTTTGCGGTGTTTCTGTCTATTTTTGATGTATACTTCGTCTGGTATTTCGGGTAAATCCTGTCTAATTTCATTGCACTTTCCAATTGTTTTCTCCTTTTGTTGTTGGAGTTTCTCGTGAACTTTTTGATAATTAAATTTCATTTTATTCTTATGATTCAAAATATAATTATTCATAAGCTGGTTTTCCAAAACAATATTGAAAGAAGACTTTGTATCTAAATGGCCTGATATGATTTCTAAAGGTTTCAACTTAGTTGAAGAATGGATGGTGTTATTATATGCCAACAATGCGTAATTCACTTTTGACTCTATATTTTCCTTTTTATATTCATCCTGATTATTAAAAAGCCCAATGTGTTCTATCAACGTCGAATGAAATCTTTCGACAATGCCGTTAGATTCTGGGTGCTGGAAACTAACAAAGTGAATCTTAACTTTGTGCAATTCCAAAAGTTCTTTTACCAATGAATTTTTAAATTCCAATCCATTATCAAAAATAATTGTATCAGGAATGCCATGATGAGTGAAAAATTTGATTGAATTATTCACAATTTCTATTCCTTGAGATGAATTCAATCTATATGCTTGCGCATATTTTGAAAACGAATCTACAATAGTGAAAAATTTCAAATTTTCGAGCTTGATACTATCTACGTGTAAAATTTCGAATGGTTTAGTTGCCGTAGGAGTAATATTAAATTTTAATTTTAATGGATTCCTGTCATATGCAGTGAGTTGACATATTTCACAATGATTGATATAAGCTTGGATTGATTTCTTTTGTTTTGGCCAATAATACAGTTGTTTGATACGTGCAAGTGTATCGTCAATTCCTCGGTGATTAGTTTTGCCCTCATGATAATTTTGAATGATTTGGATAATTTCATCTTCCTCAAAAACGTCAATTAATTTTTGATTACATTTTACAGACTTAATTTGTGGATTTTTGGAGTAGATTTGGAAAATACTACTCAATTTCTCATAAATCTCGTTTTCAAAATATAAATGATATTCAATTTTCGGCACGATATATTCTTCTATCAATCTAATGATTTCTTGTTCAAATCCTAATTTCAAAAACTGTACTAAGAATCTTTGTTTATTCTCGTGGATTTTTAAAATGACTGGTTCGGTGGGGCTATGTTCAACTTCAGATATAATAATCTGATTTTTACCGTTATTAACAGGGCACTCAACAATTGGTTTTCCAACAATGGGATTTTCGGCATTTTAGTGAATTGTTGCGTCACTATCCGGGTCGTCAGGTGGAATGCATGATTTATCTACTTCTACAACTGAAGATACATTGTCACTTTGGACATCTTCCTCTGACTGTTGGTTAAAGTTTCTCATGTACTCGAAAAACCTTTATTTTCGCTTTCGTTGACATTCATTTTAATGTCTGATATTTGATTATCATCGTTATTTTCATTTTGATAGTAAACGGTTATTATTATATCAGTTTTCCTAAACATATGTTCTATCATTGATTTTACAATCAACCAAAGTAAATGATCACAACCACATCCTAATTTGGGGATACTGAAATTTTTTATGTCATTCTTCAAACAAAATATTTATAAAAGACCATAAAATATATCTTGATTTCTAGGTTTATCGAAATGATTATTTTTTGTCACTAAATAAATAATGAATCTTGATCTATCTTTCAAATAAACCAACTCGTACAATTTTGGATTTTGAGCTTTCAATTTATTTATATTGTGGAATTTTTCTCGAAATTGCTTGTCTATGCCATTTGACATTGCTAGGTCTTTACTTACACTATGTGCTAAGGTTTCATTTTTTGGTGCATCAAAAAGATCCCCCAAAACTTTAAATATTTTATAATCATTATGTACATTGGTTTGTTTACTTTCTAAATAATTCTGATACTGTGAAAAGTGTGACTCATTTTCAATATTCTCATCGTTAATTTGAACGACACTATTCAAATAATCTGGCATGCGACCTAATGCATCGGCGTTTGTATTTAATTTCCCTTTTTTATATACTATCTCATAATCAAATTCTTCAAGCTTCAAACGCAATCTGATTAACTTTTGGCTACAATTTCTTAATGAAAATAACCACTGCAAGGGTTTGTGGTCTGTGAATATTTTGAATTTTCGTCCATAAGTATAAGGTCTAAAGTACTGTGTTGCATATACGATTGCAAGAAGCTCCTTTTCAATCGTAGAATAATTTGTCTCAGTGGAGTTTAAAGTTCTGCTTGCGTATGCAATGGGTAGGTCATTGCCTATAGTGCCTTGAGATAAGACGGCTCCTATTGCTACGTTGCTTGCGTCACAGGTCAAGTTAAATTCTTTACTAAAGTCTGGGTATTGTAAAATTGGTTCGTCAATCAGTAGGTTTTTGCAAGTCTCAAGACATTTCACGTAGTCTAGGTCAGTTATTTTCATTGTCGCATCCTTTTTCAGGCATTTTGTGAGAGGCTTAGTTATCTTTGCAAAATATTTAATAAATTTCCTATAATATCCCACAAGTCCTGAAAATCCTTTAATTTGATTGGTTGATTTTGGAATAGGGTAGTTTTGTATCGCGATAATTCTATCGGGATTTGGCTTTACGCCATCAGGAGTTACAACATGTCCAAGATATGAAACTTCCTTTTTTAAAAACTCGGATTTATCCAATTGAATTTTGAAATTGGATTGTCTCAAACGATCAAAAACTAATTTCAAATTATTAACATGCTCTTGAAGACTTGTACTGAATATAATTAAGTCATCAAGATAAACTAAGCATTTATTGTTAGTTAACCCTTTCAAAATGTTATCCATTACGCGCTGGAATGTCGCGGGGGCGTTTTTCAGCCCGAATGGCATACGGAGGAACTCATAGTGTCCGTCTTCGGTGTTAGAAGCAGTTTTTTGAATGTCTGTCTCAGTCATTTCTATCTGGTGAAAACCAGAAGCTAAGTCCAAGGTGGTAAAGTACTGACAGCGTCCTAATTTGTCAAGTAAATCTGTTATATTGGGCAACGGGTATTTGTCATCGATCGTCTTGTCATTCAGTTTACTGTAGTCGATTACTATGCGCCATTTTCTCTGTCCTGATGCGTCTAATTTCTTTTTGACGATTTAAAAAGGAGATGACCAGGGTGAACATGAAGGTCTAATAATATTGTCGCTAAGCATTTTTTGAATTTGGGTACGTACTTCTTCCTTGTGAATTTCCGGATATCTATATGACTTGGTATAGATGGGAATTTCGTCTGTGGTTTTAATTGAATGCTCTATTTGGTTGGTGAATGACAATTTGTCATTTTCTAAGTGGAAGATATCTGAGTATTCACCAATTAATTTAGTTATAGTTAATTTTTTTTCGGCATTTATGTGATCGGTACGTATTTTTGAAATGTCAAATCTGATTTTCTCTGAATGAATTGAATTAAAATTTGGGCTGGAAAGTATTTCGTTATTGTCCATGTTCTCAACAGGAATGGGCTTGGATTGTTTGAAACTAACTTCGGTATTGTTATAATTTATAACGGTGCAAAAAGCTTGATAGTCTTGGGCCGTAGCAATGCATCCAGGTATAACTAAGTTATGATTTTTCACTTCGGGAATTGAAACAGTGCCTTCTTTCTGACTTACTTGAATTTCAATTTGTTTCTTATTGTTTGGTTTCAAAGTGACTTTCTTTTCAGAAAATAGAATATTATTTGTGTTCATTTTATTAATAAAATTATGATGATGAATCTTTATTTTACTGTTTGGAGTTATGATTAAATTTTGATCTAAATCGATCACTATTTTCAATAATTTCAAACTATCTAGCCCTAATAAAATATCGAATTGGTCATGAAAATTGAATATATGATATTTCAAATATAATTTTTCATTTGAATTAAACATTTTTGAAATTGGTATATTCGTGCTATAATTTTCAATTGAAGTACCATGAGCGGTTGAAATTTGAAATGGATCATTAATAATAAATTTTTCATAGGACTTTTTTGCAATATCAGGTTTTACGAATGATTTAGTGCTACCGGTGTCGATAAGAACTTTTAAATCATATTCAGGGAAAATTATATACGGCAGTTTACTTTGATTATTGGTCAAAAACATTAATTCGAGTTTTAATAATTTTTTTCCTCTGTTTCCGAGGCTACTACATCTAAAATAGTATATTACATCTGAGGTGGAAAGTATTCCATTACAGCCGAGAGCTTATTATATGACCGAGAGGCGAAGCCTCGAGGATCAGTTATAGCTCGAGGATGATATGAAACTCTCACCGAAGTATGTATACTATTTTATTCACAATCATCCCTAATTCTCCGACAAATAATTGATCCAATTTCGTTCTTTCTTCAACAAATTAAATTGATGTAGTAGTCTATGAAAACAATAATGTTTTGAAAAATTAAATTAATTTGACATTTGTTGGATTTATGATTAATACATCAAATTATTTATATGTGTATCCATTGAAATTGTGATAAGTGCAGATATCAATGAGTTATAACAGTGAAATAGAGCTATAAACTTGCCCCGAATGGAACGAAAGTGCTACGGATGTAAGTTCATAGCGATTCTGTTCATAATTTAAAAATTGATGAATTTATAAGACATAGATTTACACAGAATTGCAACGTAAATCCGCTTCTTTTCAATAATACTTGTTTCATTTGAATCATTAGATAATCATGACCGGTATTTCTGACAGCATGGATAATTTTATTCCAACAAAGATTTATGACTGATGCTAGGCAACCCTGCGTAAACATCTCCCACCCAAGAGATGGAAGTATCGCTTCCGACCCGTGAGATAGTCATTGCAGTTGGAAATTACATATTTCCCGACCTCCAAAAGGTTAGGAATTGCCATATTACTATAATGATTGTGAATAAAATCATTTTCGTCTACAATGTCGGTATTCTCGCTGGAATAATTTTCAGCTGGATGTTCATAGCTCTGAATCGAATCAACGTGCAAATTTGATTTATCATTTTCGATATTATAAAGTTCAGCGGGTCTAGAAAAACTATGGGACGGTCCTGCTCTTGGCTGGATCGTATTTCTTGTTGATATGCTCATAGGTGTGGGTTTGTATGTGTTAGAAGTAGCAAATTTTGTATTTTGATTTTGCGTGAAAGGTTTGAAATTATTTATTGGAATTATTTTATTTGCTGAATACTGAGGATTAGCATTAGGTTGCGTTTTTAATTGCACAAATCGCGAGTTATATGCAAAATTTGGCTGTGCAGCTCGCGAATTATACGCAAAATTTGGTTGTGCAGGTCGTGAATTATATGCAAAATTTGATTGTTGAGCTCTTACAGGATTGAATTGTGTCTGAGGCTTTGCTATTTGTTTAGAAAAATTATTCTGAGGCAATTTTATATTCTTTGTATTATCAAACTGAAAATCATTAGTAAGCATGTTTAATGCTTCATTTAAACTCTAAGGATTTTTGGCACGCATCAATTGACCGATGGGCTCCTTCAATCCGCGTAATAGTATTCTTAGAGCATAATTCTTGAAGTATTGACTGGTGCTGATATCAAATTTCAATGAGTTGAAATATAAGAAACTGATAAATTTAGAATGTGCTGTATTTTGATATAAAAGTCAAAAACATTTTTATTATGGCTTTGTTTAAGCTCTGTCAATTCTACATTTAGTGTGTAGATATCTCGTTTGTCGGCATATGTGTTAAGTAATGCCTGTTTCAAGTCATCCCATGATTTTATTTCACAAGATGCGATATTTACTGCTGCATCACCCTTTATTTTATTGTAAAGACTTAACATTAAAAATTCATTTTGGAAATCTTCGGGATTAACTGCATTATAGAATTTATTGACTAACTTTTCACTAAAACTCAAAAATCTAGGTAATAATTTCACCGTGAAAGTCCGGTACCATATCTAAGTACTCTTTTTTTAGAATAGGTACAGCGGCGGGTATTCCGGTTTCTGGCATTTTGATTTGATTGTTTTTACTTTTGGATTTTTGAGAATATAATTTATTCTATTGGAATTTCTATGTATTATACGATCGTTTAGATCGGAGTCAGAATCTGATATTTCAGAACTATCGGAATTTATTATTGAAGGTGAACCTCTAAAAGACATGTACTCACGACAGAATCCAGTACATTGGTCCTGAAGATTGTTGCGTCGTCTTCTACAGCTGCTGGGCTCGATGTTCTCTCGAACGCCTCGTTGTAGATGGGAGGTGAAGAACTTTGACTCGTTTGGCTCTGAACTGCTTGGCTGATGTTCGTTCAGCGGACAGGTACACAGCAGACACAATACGAACAACGTTTTCTTGTAACGACAAGATTTTTATTGATTGCTAAATTAATCGTTAATACGAAACAAAATTATATTCGTTAATCTTGTTTTGGCAATCCTACCGACAGCGCCACTTATAGTTTTATACTTTGTCGTTATGTTTTCAAAAAGCTACATTATTGTCACAAGGACTACAATTCCTATGTTTACTGGATAACTAACAGATTCAGACTAACTTACTAACTACAAAACTACGTAAGGTAAAATATGCTGTGGGAAAATACATGAAAGTTCATATTACACAAACAGCAGCAAAATGTGCTTGGTTTCTGCTAACGTTAGGAGTTCTCAGGATGTTGAGGTGATGTAACTTATATATAATCAAACACAAAATCACATCGTTCCACAGGTAATCGTTTTGGATTTACCCAAGAAATTCTGAAAGTCTGTCAAGTAAAAATGCGCTTTCAGCCAAACAGTAGGCCATTATTCTTATAATACAACATTCCTAAATACTGATTTCCAAAGTTATACGACTACCAACAGATCTGACGTCATGCACAAAATTGAAGAATAAATTCCTACTGAAATGCATTTCCGGTTCAGTCTATTGCCATGAGAATAGTATGCAATCATTCAGATGCTACAGCAGACTAAAATACTGAATTTCAATATTCTACACCTGATCGCTTCGAATTTATGCAAAAAATTTCAAAAGACTGTCAAGTAAAGTGCTCGGTGGATCTCAATAAGAATAGGATATAAGCATCTAGATGGTATAATCGTCCTTAATACTGAATTCTAACAATCTATGTTCGATCGTTTTGGATTTATGCAGAAAATTCGGAAAATGTTTCGAATAAAGTGCTCTTCCAGGTTAGTCGATAGCAATCTGTTACGGTTTCAATTCTTACAAATGTTGCGCCGTCTTTGAGCAACCCTTCCCTCATAAATGTACTATTTTCTCCTACATACATTGGTTCACGGAGTCGAATCTTTACGATTCATAATTTAATTAAATGTCTTGGTTTCTGCTCGTCAATTGACGCAAAAAGTCAGTAACGAGCTTTTGGAGTTGTTGGTCGAATGTGCATCTCTTCATTTGTATATTGTTGGAGTGCTGCTCAAATTTATTTGGATTTTCGCGACCATCAATTGTGTGGAGACTATTTTCCTCGGGAGAACCCCGGATTTGAACCAAAAGATTCGTCAAAATCACTTTCAAGCCGCCCGCAAACTAAGGTAAAACCAATCCAATTTTATGTCTATTCTGACTTAATTATTTACTCCAGATGTATCGAAATGTTAAGTAATACATTTATTCATTCTTATCTATAATTTACTTATCAATTGGTGAATATTTCTTATGCGCCATGGGCGTACTCACGCTATCTGGCAATTGGTATAACTCTATATTCATTTCTTAACGTCCTGTAGGCTTGTTACTTGGGATTTTGCAACCCAGTAAAGGCAGCTGAAGAGAATTTAGTGGTGAAGGAATTCACCTTGGAAAATCTGCTAAAGGTTTGTCCTTCTGCCACCCAAGAGGAAATTTCTGATGTGACGCCGCTGTTCGATCGAGTCCTGTCTGTTGCGGGAATTGGGTACCACTTGGCACGCGAAAGTTACCAGCCCAGCTGAGTTTAATTATTGGACCTAAGTATAAAATATTGGATTGGAGCTGCTGGGGGAACATCGTTCGCCATTCTATGCAGATAAGCCCTTGCACCACTATTCTCAAAAATTGTTATAATTCGTCTCAAAATTATTAGAATTCTCAAATTATTATTTATTCTCAAAACTATTGATTATTCTCAAAAATTGTTATAACTATTCTCAAAAATCATTAACTACTCTCAAAATTATTAATTATTGTCAAAGATTGTTAATTACTCTCAAAATCATTGATTATTCATTGGTCCATTGGGCATATTTTTAGTTAAGTTTATAGTATTTTATGTGCGCATTGAAGTTAACATAACGTTTGTAAAGTCCGACCTCACTACGTGCTCAGATGATTTTGTTTATTGCAATTTTTATTGTGCAAATAGATGCCTGGGTAGGGCGTGGCCCCAACCGTCTAGTTTTTAGGGCTGGCTGTAGGATATGTATTTCGGTTTAAGCGCTCGCATTTCATCGCGCTGGTACCACCGTGAATGTCGTGCGTCATTACTGCGCTAGTATTCAGCTACATTTACTCAAACGCGGCCCTCGATGCTAACAGTGGGTATGTCATTACCTTCCCTCGCGGATATCAGCTCACTTGTGTTAATCTTCTTCGCAGCACTGTGTGATCGGAATATCAATAGATACTCATGTTATATTATCTACAGATTTCTGTAGTTGGTCAAAAGTTGCTCAAAGCTATTCTCAATAATTGAGAAATATTATTATTATTATTTTTCTGATAATATATTCAAATAGTTAAGATCAGTCGAGCCTATAGTTCTTTTTTTGTCGAAATTTCCTGCTTCGTTTCCTTCCCGTAATTGGTTCGCTGATCAACCCTTCTGTTGACCGCCGGCGTTTGGTCAGCTGGCGCCCATATTTTTGTAATTTTTGTATTGTTCTGGAGAACCTTACACCCACACCCTTACTCCACAAGAGCTAGCCGCGGTTCAACCGGCCTTGCACGGGATCGCCCTTCAGGGGCGTAGCAAATCATAATGCAAAGTGTACAACTAGATATTATAAAAGTGCCTCATACAAAATTTAAATATTCTATGACTGATTGTTCAGAATTTTTGCGGAAAATTCAAAATGTCTGTCATATAAAGTGCACTTCCGTCTCAGCCGATAGTATCAAAAATAGAAAGTGACCATCAAGAAGCTACAGCAATTCCAAATGCTGAGTTCCAATAACCTATGGCTGATTATTCTGAATTTATGCGGAAAAAATTGAAAAAAAGTTTCAAGTAAAGTGCACTTACAGTTCAGGCGATCGCGATCATAATGCAAGATGTACAATAAGATGTTATAGAAGCTCTTAATACGAAATTTCAATATGCTATGGCGGATCATTTTATATTTATTCAAAAAATTCAAAAAACGTTTCAAGTAAAGTGCACTTCTGGCCTGGCCGATTCTCACAAAAATAGCAGATAATCAATCTGATGTAGCATGAAGCTCAAATACTGAATTTTAACGTCCTGCGACCAATCATTCTGGATTTATTAGAAAAATTCGGAAAAAGTTTCAGGTAAAGTGCACTTCTGGTACATAATGCGAGATGCACAACTAGACCCTATACCAGTCTTGAATACAAAATTTCATCATCATACGTTCAATCAGTTTTGAGATTTGCGAGTCACGCACGCACTAACGCACGCTTGCATGCACGAACATACGTACCGACATCAAGCCAAAAATAGTCAAAATGGATTCAGGGATGCTCAAAGCGAATATATCCATGAAAATCTCAATATGTGAATTTTGTCGGTTCCACAATACTTCCTTGTACTTTGAACAAGTAAGTCAAAATCTAATGTGGACATCACGTGACTCACATGTAGATCATTTGGTATATTTTCTGCATATGATAATATGACAATCAAATACAGAGTTCTATCGTTCCACGACTTATCGTTTCAATACTCTACAGTCGATCGTTTCGAATTTATGCGGAGAATTCCAAAAGCTGTCAAGTAACGTGCACTACCGACTCAGTCGATATCAATGGAGATAGGATATGAGCATCTAGACGGTACTATAGTCTTGAATACTGAATTCCAACATTCTACGTTAATTCATTTTGGATTTATGCGGAAAATTAAAAAAATGCTTTGAGTGAGTTACAGTGTACAACTAGATGTTATAGAATTACTTAATACGAAATTTCATTATTCTATTATTGATTGTTTCGAGTTTATGCGAAAAATTTGGAAAGTCTATTATATAAAGTGCACTTGCGGTTCAGCCGATTGATACAAGGATAAAGGACCGTTTGAATGTTACAGCAATTCTAAATACCGGATCTTAGTGTCCTACGGCTGATCATTCTTGATTTATGCGGGAAATTGAAGAAAAGTCTCAAATGTAGGCACTTTCGGTACAGATGATTGCAACCCTAACGCGAGGTGCACATCAAGGCCCTATACCAGTCTGAAATACAAAGTTTCAGCATTATACGCTTAACGGGTTCTGAGACTTGCGAATTACGCACATACGTACGCACATACGCACAAATATACGTAACGACATCAAACTGAAAGTAGTCGAAATGGATTAAGGGATGCTCAAAACGGATATATTCATCAAAATCTTGATGTGTGAGCTTTGTCGATTTACAATACATAATTATAATTTGTACAGGTGAGTAAAAATAAATTGTATATTTCCACAAAATGACATAACATCACCCAATATAGTATATTTATTGCCTGCGACCGAAGTACAACACTATCTTCAGCAACGAACCAACTATTCTTGATCTTACTGATCAAATTTATTTTTTTTTGCAATATTCATACTTTGTTAGAAGATTACTACGGTGAAGTAGCTACGGTATTAGAATGGGCCATAGCAATGCAAAAACCACTAGGAGGACGAATCAACAGTGAATTAGAAACAGAAACTTGAATGTAGATGGGGCAAATTCATGTGTGAATATTAATCTTTTCCCACTATCTTCACAATAAATTAAAACTGCACTTGACTGCATTATTCAAAACACTTGTCTCATACGCTCTGTATTAATTTCACATCGTCCTCTTACAGCTATGAAAAAGATTTTTGATAGGATGTAGATTTGAGAGAAATCCAGATATGATACTATTTGAATTCACCAATATAGCAGCGGTGTAAGTATTCTAGCTTTGTAATGCAGAAGTCGAAGTTTCGGAATCAGCTTTGGCCGTTGAGTTTACTATGGATCAGTCTCCTACGGAATTATTCTATGTCAGTTTGTCTGTAGCCAGTTCTAGTCTGCTTGTTGTTTCTTTCTATCTAAAATCTTTTTCAAAAGCATTTTTCAATCTATTCTGGTATCTTTCTCTGATTCATCTTCCCGTAGCATACGTTTCCTAACTCTTCTATCCTGCAGTAGTCTGAGCAGATGGCCCAGCTCGTGTGGCTATTTCTCTTCTTTTTGTTATTCTATCGATTTTATTTTTAGCTAGGTCTCTATTGTCTCGTTACTCATTCGTTCATGATTCTCTAGCATTTCTCTCTCATAGCCCGTATTTTGCTATTATGTTTTTGTTCTTTAGTCCAAGTTTCAATGATATTAAGTAGAACCAAAAATATAATTGTTTCGTATGTCGCGTCTTTGAACCTCATTGATAAGCTTTTATTCTACTCTTGTATTTTCTTTTCATGTATTAGTTCTTTTACCTTCTTCTTCTGTTGTTGTCTATACTTTTCATTTGTTGTTTGATTCCTGTTATTCATACATTCCTTTTATTTTTGTTTTCTATCCCTTACTTCCGTTTTAATTTTTTTTGTGCCATCAGTGTGTCATGGCCTTTCTTCACGTGGTTTGAGTTGTACTACATATGTTCGCAGTTGCTCGATGGATTATGTACTCCATTGAAATCCATGATGATTTTTCATCCAAGTTCTCATAGCTCCCAGGTTCCAACACTCTTCCTTGTTTTTGTACATACAGTTCGTACAATTAGTACTTTTCTCTTGTCACATTGTTTCTTAGCTGATAATCCTCTTTTGTAGCCTTCACTCTTTTTACGAAGAGCTGATTATTTTTTTGTGCCACTCATGTCTCCATTTTAGTTTCAAGTAGGTAGTAGTCACTGCCAATTTCATAGCTCCTTTTTATATTAACATCCCACAGTCTTTGATTATTATTCCACCGCAGGGTTCATAGAACTCATAAATAAATCATTGATCTGTCAAGAAAGCTTCATATTACTAATAATTTATTAGGCTGCAGGTTTTTTTGCGAGTTACACTGATTTATGTGTTTCTCAATAAACCCAATGATAAGATACTTCTTCCAGTAAGTGTATCCTTATCTATTCACTCTATTCGTGATATCCATCAATTTTGAAAATATTCATATGACAAATAGAAATTTATATCGATAAAGCCATTAATCCGATAAGAGTTTGACTGTCACAATTTTTAGTGCATTTTGATAGATTGATCGATATTTTTCAGGCTATGGTATACAGTAGCAAGACGTCAAGCCATGGATTCTTTTAGTTTTTGTGTGGTGTATTTCATCATTAATAATTCAGTGAATATCGCACGGACTTTTTGTTCGAAGCTGAGTCCAAGCCTTCGACTTCCGAATTGCAAAGCTAGCATACTAACAGATATTCATTATTGCTCTATCAGTTAATTAGTAATAGTTATAGTAATAGTAATAGTAATAGTATTTTATTCTGCTAATCGATCAATATAATGAAATATAGCACGTCAGGTTACAAAATACGAAATTAGTACATATACACAAATTATAATTATGCTACATAGCATCAGTTAGATATTCTTGAATACTGTAATAGGATTTATTTAGAAGAAAAAGTTCCAAATGATATTTGAACAATCTATCTGTTTCCATGTCTTTTAGGCTAGGTGGTAACTTATTGTATAATTTAACACCAATAATTTCTGGATTTCTTGAACATAGTGATAATTTATGCCTCGGGATGATCAGGTCATATTCATTTCTTGTATTGTAATTGTGTAAGTGATCATGACTTATAACATTATCTAAGTTATTTCCAATAAATAGTATCACAGAGAATATATACATACATGGTCATGTCAAAATATTTTCTTGTTTAAAAGTATCTCGACAGGATTTGTTAAATCCAATACTGTACATATTTCGTATTGCAACTTTCCGTAGTTTGAAGACTCGTAAGGCTGCGGGAGAGTATCCCCAAAATAGGATGCCGTAATTTGCAATAGCATTGAATTTTGCATAATAGAATGCTTTTGCTGTTTCTGAACCAGCTATTTGTACCAATCTCTTAATTGCATAGCAAAGTGGTGCTAGTTTACCACATTTACTATTAACTACATCGTTCCATGTAAAATTTTCATTCAAAGATAGGCCTAAGACTTTAACAACGTTAACTTGAGAAAATAATTGATTTTGACATTCTATTAACATACTGTGATCTCTTTTATGAGTACTAAAATTTACAGCAACAGATTTAGATATGTTTAAGACTAGATGTAGAGAAGAAAACCATTTAGACAATTCAGAGGTCAAACATGATAAAGACGCCGCCTGCTCGCAAACGTTAACACATGGGATCATCATTGATACATCGTCAGCATGAGCAACAAAAGTATTATTTTTCAGGATGGTTTTTGTGTTATTTATATAGAGAATGAATAGAACTGGGCCAAGAATGCTTCCTTGAGGTATACCACATTGAATCAATCTATAATCGGGCTCAGAGTTATTGTAAATAACAACTTGTTTTCTATTCGTGAGATAAGATCTCAACCATTTTTCAAAGTTACCACGAAAACCGTATTGTGACATAATCCTGATTAGCTGATCAAGCCTAACACAATCACATGCTTTTGATAAATCTAAAAAGATGCCTGTGATTGCTTCACCTGAGTCTAAGTTATCGTAAATGTAATTTATTAAATTTGCAAGAGCAGTTGTTGTATTACAATTTTTGCGAGAACCAAACTGTTCAGAAATTAGTATATTATTTTTTTCGAAAAAGGTTAAAACCCTCGTTAAAACTACCTTTTCATAAATCTTGTAGAAAACTGAGACTATACTTATTGGTCTATAATTCACCACATTATTCTTCTCACCTTTTTTAAACAAAGCAACTACTTTTATGTACTTTATTGCATCAGGAAGAACTCCATCTGACAGTGAACTGTTCATACAGTGTGTTAAAGGAGCGATGAAGAGATTGAATCATTGTTTTACAAGTTCTGTAGGAGTTTCATCCAAGCCAGGAGAGGAAGAGCAGTTTAATGACATGATGACTGAACAAACTTCACTTCCAGTAGTTGGGATCGAAAAAATACTTTCAAAATTACTATTTGTCATGATATTTTTGATATTCATTTCAGCAACTGCCTCATTACCAATAATGTTTGCAATATTTGCAAAATACTCATTGAATAAGTCTGCTGCATCTGCTGCAGAGCTGGCGACTTTGCTATCATATTCGATCTGTAAATTATTGTTGCTATTAGTTTTTCGAGTTTTAATATTATTATTTATAACATTCCATATATGTTTGCTATTATTTATAAATCTTCCAATATTTTTCGCATTAAATGTTGTTTTGGCTTCAGCCAATAATATTCTATATTTTTGTTTACATTGATTGTAATGTTGTTTAGTGATTAAGCCATCTTTGCACAAAATATATGAATCTTTTATATCTCTCGAGTGACACACCACATCACTTGTGATCCAAGACTTCTTTTTATACTGGAATTGTTTTTAAAGAAAACATAAGTCAAAGTAGTGAATGAAAACATCCAAAAATTTACTATATTTCACATTCGCGTCAGAAACTCTATAAACGTCTTCCCAATCTGCCTGTAAGAGATGAAATTTGAACAAATTAGTATTAATAACACTGAATATTCACCTACTTATTTGAGCATCCAGAGAATAATTATGATTCACTTTGTAGACAATATTTTGTGAAAAATGATCTGATATTGTCGATTTGATAACATTGGCTGTATAAAGAGTAGTATTAATATTGGTGAAAATATTATCTATACAGGATTCACTACATGTTGATATTCTAGTTGCATTATTCATAGAGGGATGTAATCTATGAGCTGCCATTATGTCCAGGAATGATCTAGTATCAATGCCGTCGCTTCGAATGTTTATGTTAAAATCACCGGCTACAAATAGATTAATTTTTTTATAATGATTTGAAATTGATGATAAGCACTTATTAAGCTGTCTAAAAAATTTGTTGAGATCGCCATTTGGAGATCTATAAATGCATAGAATAATGTTGATTTAATTATTATCAGTCACATATTTGATACCACAACATTCAAAAGTCAGTTCAATATTGAATTTATCAATGTACTTCAACTCTTCCCAAATCAAATTTGTCCTGCTAAAAATTATTACTCCACCATGAATATGCTGTTGACGAAAAAAGCCTGTTGCGTATGAAAAATTGTTCATATGAAGTATATATTCTTTATCTTTCTTCAGCCAGTGTTCACTTAAGCATAAAACATCACAATAATGATCTCTGAGAAATATTTCAATTTCTTCAATTTTATTTCTCAGACACTGAATGTTGAGATGAATAATAGAGAGAGATTTGGCATTAGATTCACTTGAAGGATGGGGAGATTCGGCAATCACACTTTTACCGGACTCTTTCTTTTCAATTGGAAAAAACGATTGAAGCCTACTCCTGCTGGCCACGCTTCAGGATCCATGGCCTTTTGGAAATTGCTAGCATAGATCATGACTTTGAATGAGGCGTACTGATCTGGATATCTGGCCTGTATTTTCTCAACTTTTACTTCAGAAACGTACCTACAAGGTTATTTGTGACGTTCTATTCATTTGTGTTCGGATAAAGTCTGTAGATATGAATGTACGCAGGTTTCGGAACAGTTTTCAACAACACATTTTGATTATCTTCTCTCTTATCAAAAAACGATTTATTTCTGCGTTGTGTAGATCTGCGGTCTAGAATAAGAGTAGAATTTATATTCTTTGTCAGTACGTTACCTTCTTTTGAGTTTAATTATCCATCATATCATTATTGTTTGATCCGCGACTTTTATTTACATGGTCATTTTGTTCATCTTTGTCGATATCGGCACTATCATTGATATTTGTATCGACTGGTCGTTTATTATTAGCAATGTTTCAGCCGGTAGATCGGCCTTGATATTAATTGAATTTTTTATGTTTTCACTTTGTTTTGTCTTCTTTTGTATAGGTGGCACTAGCTGATCATTATTAGTGCTTTTATTAATTAAAACTTTATTCAACTCGTCAAGTTGTTATTTCAATATTCGTATAGTATATTCTTAATTTAAAATCATTTCGTTCTTTTGCTTCATAATTTCTCTAAGATAATGGTTATCACTGTTGCTTTTGCAGTCAATTATACTCGTAAATGATGTGTCACTCTCTTTTCCACTTTCATCTTCACTATCAACAACATAAGCACAACAATTTGTTGTTTTGTCACTATATGTGGGTAATTTCATAGTATTTACACCACTTGTGTGTGACACCGAATTGCACTTGATATACTTTAATCCACTATTGGCCGTTTTATGACATCTCTTACAGATATTTTTCTCAATTTTATTCTCAGTCTTATTCGGCATGCTGGTACTTGACGCCATCTTAGAATGAATATGAATGTATGTATGAATATATGAATAGGATCAAATTTAAATATCTCTTGATCTGACCTTCGAGTCAGGAATCCATCGAAATTTTTTCCCAAAGCTGTAAGAATGAAGAAACAATACTCGCCCAATATATTGTCAATTTTTCAGAGTGTATGAGACATGTGTTTCAAATAATGCACTCATATGAAGTTTTGATTCGAATTGTGAAGATGGTGTACAGACATTCGTCTTCACACTCAAATTCTCAATTTTAAAACAGAAGCTTCGATTCAACTTTCTCTTTCTGATACATCGATCGCTCCTCCTCCTATTTTTTCTTACATTTTTATTAATAATTCAGTCCTTTAGCTACTCCACCAATATATTTTTTTCTCTACAGACGTCAAAAAATTATCACATTCATAGATCAATATTAGCATGCAAAATGTCGCATTGGAGTTATTTATCATGACAACAAGGACAAAACATTCCGTACACTAATTTTATCTTGATAACATGCACGTTGGCATGGTTAGCCACCCCACTAATTTTTGTATTATAATATGGTACAACAATAAGCCGGTGCCAGATAACTTCATTGCTGTCAAGTTAGTTTGATTCCTAACTTTGAAAGGTAACGAGAGTGAATCTCAATCTTGCAAAGTCATGAAAATTTTATTACTGGCTCGGATTTAAACTCACGACTTCTGCGTCTAGAGGCTAGCAGTCTACCACTGCTATCTCACCGTCTTTTTCACAGTCATATTTATTTGTTCATCATTTTTTATCGAAAATTTTCTCTTACGTAACAGATCAGCAACTATATATGTATGTCAAACTGCACGCAGGACGTCCATGCAATGTCCTATCCTCAATTTCCCAAATTTGTTTTCTTAAGAAGTTTCCGTCTGATATTAGGTTTCATTCTCCATACACCATTTCGTTAACATAAGTTATCAAATATGGACGGGTCTTAAAAAAATCAAGAAATAGTTCTTTATAAAGTGATAGTTGACTGGAAGTTTCTTTGGGTAGAACGTCTTATTTCATTCTCTTGACCTATATATAATGAGAAAATTATTTTGATCCTGATTTTTGTTTGTTGTCAGTGAAATTTGAATTATCATAAAATATGTCATAATTTTTCAAAGTGAAGAAATATTGGGAATCATTTTGTGAAATTAGAATTATTATCATCTACTCATATTTAGACATCACATGCAGATATTTGACAATTTTTTTTTCCAAAATAAGTGATCTGGAACTATCGTGTATCAAATTCAAACTCCTGCGAGAACAATTCTAGAAGTCTCAAAATAGTGTTTCAAATATCTAGTGCGCAACATTATGCTTCAGAAAAATTTCGTGCACGTGTTGCATGCAACATTTTTTCCACAGACATCAAGATATTATAAAAAATATATCAAGATCATATTTGAATACAGAGATTAGGAAAGTTGTTCATTATGCCAACGTTCACGGAGTCAAGATAATATTAGTGCACGAAATACTCCGTACACGTTGTCATGATAAACAGCTCCAATGCGACTTTTCGCATACTAATATTGATCGCTCATTTTTTGTCATCTGTCAGAAAAGGATATTCAAATGATTGTCAATATTTCCTACAAGTTATTGAAATAGTGTCCAGTTTCGTATCAATTGAAAGCTTTCACAGGAATAAACCCAGTAGAAAAATAGAATAAAAATTCAGTGGAATCCACGTTATCATCTTAAAATCATACATTTGGCGATCAAAAATTGAAATTGTAGATAAGCTCCAATTTGAATATAACTTCCGACTGTTCCTTCAACAATAACAGTTGTCACTTTGACAATGACAGCTCTCGCTATGAAATATGCAATTATTTGATGCGATACTCTCAATTTATGAAACAGCGATTAAACTGGTCATGAAACTTATGGTAGAGGAAGTACTGTGTAGCCACAGCAGATTTTTGTAGAACCAGAATCATGTCATCAGCAAACTTCAGTTTCAAATATCAGCATTACTGGCCACAATAACTTAATTTATCTTCATATGATTTTTTGTCCTCAATCTAGCTGGTGTGACTTCTCCCTTTATCTCTTTCACGAATTCCTGAATAGACTTGAACATGGAATAACCGACAGTTGCAGTCCGTGCAAATTGTGAAACCCTTTTCCTCAACATATTTATAGTGTTAATTTCATAGCTTGCACTCAAAAGCGTAATTTGTAGTATGGTGAATCTGGAGAGGGATAAGCTTCATTTCAAATCATAAATTCAGATATACTATCTGAAATATTTTTTATCTTACTCATTAACCTGATCTTTGTTAACTACTTCATCATACCACTAAAAATTCGTCGATTCTACTAACACCCTCCAAGAACACGCCCATATTTCATATCGACTCTGTTACTATAATTTCATCATCGTATCCATTTATTTATTCACTTTTTGTTGAGTGTCAGTTCAAAATTTCAATTTCTTCTCTGAGATCTTGAATTCACGACTAGATGTGATTGAAGCACTGAGATAGTGGAACAATGAGAAGATTTTGAAAAACTTCAAATGCTTCCAGCAATCGACAATACATCTTGCTTGAATACAAAATATGGATTCAAAAAAGAGCGAGATATATATTTTACATCAACTGCAAAAAGATAAGAAGATTTAATGATCTAATACGATTACTGTGCTGCAACTAAAATACAATGAAGTCTACAGCTACACAAAATGCAAAGAATAAATAGGTCTACAAAGTAAAATCTCTTCTATTTGAATCGATTCATTGATGAAGAAGTTTTCAAAGAAGTATAGAATCTTCTTTGATTTTTTTAATACATCAAACATCGTTTAACTTACTTGGGAGGTTTATAGAAGCTAATCCGTAGTCGATCATAAGTTCTCACACAATCGCATTATTTCATCCCACTAGCTGAATGTCACCAAATCAAACAATATGAGAGTTCCTCTGTACAAATCATAAATTCTCTTCTGAAAAACTGATATCAGCATCCTGTGAAATGTACTATTAGCAAAAATAATGCAAAGGATTCTCTAAAGAATAGTCTGCCTGTGAACTTTCCAGAAGACTTTTTTGATCCACACAAAAACGATAAACAGACTTCAAATTTGGGTAACTACATAATTGAGTCCCTTGAGTCATAGAAAAAATAGTATCTGCAACTCGTGCGGTATTGTTATTTGCTCACTTGAGCTTTGTATTTTAGATGATTTATATACAGAACTTTTTCCAAATGAAACATATTTATATTGCATTCGTTTTTTTTCACGGTAATTTTAGTCCTATCATTTTGCTCCACGTTTCAAGTTGTTTAATTGTTTTTGTAGATGATTTTGATTTTCTGAATTATCAAATTTCTATCTCTGTAGAAAATCATCAGGTCGTCAGCAAATAGAGATACGTCAATATTCTGATTGATGTCGTCTATAGTCTTGTTTACAGCGATAAGAAAAAGAGTGACAATTAGTATTTCACCTCTAGGTAGTCCATTTTCATTAGTTTTTTCTGCTGAAAGGCATCTGTGCTTTAATTTGAAAATTTCGGTCACTAAAAAAGTCTTGTATAAAATGTAGCACGTGTTCGTTGATTTCGAATTCTTTTGCTGTCTCAGTTATGTCGTATCTCCACGCTATATTGTAGGCCTTTTCTATATCAAATAGTATTGGGTGTTGTTACGATTCAAATTGTGGATTTCTGTATCAAGACTTATTAGTTGGTCAATGGTTGATCCCCTTGCTGAAATCCGCTTCGTACTGGATTTATTTCTCGAGATGATTCCAAGTACTACGTTAGTCTTTTGATTATAATTTCTTGTGTGACTATGCTGATATGCAGTTTGCCATTGATATTGGAGAATAACTTTAGGATTAGTTTTGTTTTCTCCTGGTTTTAGGGTTAGTGTGATTATATCTTATTCACTCAACAAAATGGAACGTTGAGAACAATGAGAATAAATAGATGTACAAATTCAATATAAATGCATATGTAAGAAGTTAGTAAGATCGGCCGTAGGAATTTTGCAAGCAATTCACGTGAATTTAGGTGTACTTTTGTGCTTTCTAAGTCTAATTTTGAAATACTCATATTCCCAAGTAGCGTACCATTGATTTCAAGAAATTCACACCTAAACTCTTAGGCTGTCGCCAGATTCTTCCACCGGGACCTGGCTTACCCCATGGCGGGGTTCTTGAAACCTTAGTAAATAAATTTAGTGCATTCCACGTAGAATAGTTTTTGATATAACTTACCATTTTCCTCTCAAAATCTATTTTTCTTTGGAGTTCACTTTCTTGTGCTCTCTTCTTTTGTTCTACTTGAGCATCTGTAAAACAAAATCATTATAATATATATGATTCATGAAGAGAGAACACATAACTAGACAAGAATAATCATATTCTATCCACTGTTCAATTCTCATTGTCATCCATTTGTTTTTATCCTGATATACTTGTACATGTGTTAGTTCACAACAAAAAGATAAATTGGTGGATATCGAAGAGTAACTCCTCCATTATTGGGGATGTGAGATATTAGAAATATTCAAGCGTGCTGAATCAGCTGGATATCAGTTTTTGCTTAAAACTATTGTTGAGAACAACTGGCAACAAACTTATACGTGAGGCTATCTCTGTCTCATATTGTTGAAACATTTTGTTTATGATTATAATGCAAGGGATATTCAGGCTATATTGTATCTGATTAGGATTCATGCTGCTGGTACCCAAGATAAAAGTGGATGTAGAATGGATTCCATCGGAGCAAAAAATATTTTTCCTTTTTCAAATACAAAAAGAACTTTGTACCACTGTTTTTCTCAAGAACAGTTGAACAAAACTTAATTTTGTGCAACTGTTCTCGGTGATTTTCTTATTTGTGAAGTTATCTAGTTGTCAAACATGAATCTGTCATTTTTGCTGTCACTCTACATGCACCGGATATTTTCCCACAATAAAATAATAACATTGAACTGCAAATAAATGAAAATATTCATTTTTATAGTAACCATCATATTAATTGTCACTCTAACCTAACCAAACATAAAGAAACCAGTCATTGTAAAGTTAAACCGAAAACTCGAAACCTGAAAAAAAATTTCATCGGGAAATACAAAAATGACTATAGCAATTCACAAAAAGTAGTAACTACATGGTTGTTGGCGAACTAGGTACAGCTAAAACAGTAAAACGTTTGAGGACTGTTGGTTTCATGGCTGGTTCAAAATTGCATATGCTTCTAAACTTTTTTACTTAAAATCATCAAACTGTTAAGCGGTTTGGAAATATTTATTATTTCATGATACCTGCATTGAAACAACGCATTTCAACCCCTCTTTTGTCAGTCGAAACAAAATAATTTCAGACAAATGCGAGTATAGCCGGACAGTAACAAGCCTGTTTCTATCCTAGGGGAGAAACAAGCTTGTTTCTGCCCGCTGAATTTGTTTGCCCTGACAGAGTCGCATTTGTTCATTGTGAATCTCTAAATGAAAATCATATAACCTTAGGTAATTTGACAGTTGTTGTATTCGTAACTGTAAATTAAATTAAGAAGAGGATTAGCTCCAAGGAAAAGAAGTATCAATACGATAATTTCAAGTACATCACAACATCTTATTGATAAAGCACAAGCAACTACTATCAAGTTGTTACCTGCAAAATCAGTAGAGAAATATTTACTTTGTTATGTCAAATTTGTAATAAAAAATACAGTGTGTGGCACGGGACAGAACACGATTTCAGCTGAGGGTACCAACACCCTCAGCTAAAATCGTCTTGTTTCGTCCCTAGCCACACAATATACTATTATTCTACATACTTATGAAATAACAACCTAGAATCTAACTTTTACAGGGCAAACATAAATAATAAATAAGTCCACATAAATATAATTATTAATCATTTTGTACAGTGCAGTGACTAGTGACTATATATTTTGACAGTTACAGTAGCATTGTCTCTTGCAGAAATATAAATCGCCAGATGTGGTTGCTCGGAAAGGAGAATTTCATTGTAAGTTTTTACTGTTTCCTCCTGATTTGTTTCGGATACATTTAGCATATTTTTTTTTACAGCAGTGTAAGGAACAGAATTTGTTAAATTACAATTCTGAAACACCTGGGCTTGAGATGATTCTTCCGAATGCACAGCAGCAAGAGTAGAAGGTTGCAATGAATTTGAGAACACTTGTGCCACTTCAATTTTTTTTTTTATTGACGCATCAACTTATCATTCTGCTACAGTTGAGGATTTCAAGCCTCCATGTTTCTTAATTGTTAACAAATCACCTTCCTGATTCGCAAAATGTGAAGCCGACGATCTTCGAAAACAGTGACCCGTATATTATTCTGGATTGTCCAACATTAGATATTTTGCAATTGTTTTCGATTTTATTAATACCAATTGGAGATGTTGTGCATCTGCCTTGCAATACGTAAGAAAAAATCAATTGTGTGTAACATGAGCTGGCCGAAGTTTGACGTAGTTCTCAATTTTATTTTTTAGTTCCTAACTACAAAACATATATTTATTGTAGAGCCAATATTACCAAATTTTACCAATGAAAGATGCGAAATCATACTCCGAGCCATACTCGAGAGCTCCAAAACATAAATTTTTATATTGTTCAATCTATTACTCCAAAACATTTGCTTAAGATGGTTAAGCCAATAAAACTCCAAACTCCAAGACGTATATTTTTTATTTTTCGATTTATAATCCCAAATAATGCTGTTAGTTCATATTAAATTTCAAAAAAATTACCTTAAAAACGTGAAAAATAACGAGCCAGGGAGTCAGCCGTCAGCATTATTCTCAGATATAAACTCCACAAAATCCTCTCAAAACGTGAACCTCTAGATTAAACCAAACAAAATTCCACAAATGAAAGATGTGAAATCATACTCCGAGCCAAACTCCAAAACATAAATTTTCAAATTGTTCAATTTATAACTCCAAAACGTGTACTTATGGTTGAGCCATTAAAACTGAAAACCTCAAAACATATATTCTTCCATTTTATAATTTATAGCTCCAAAACATTGAGAGTAGAGTGACCAACAGTGGGACACTATCTGAACATATCTCTTTGTAAGAATTCCATTAGAGGATGTGTTCGAAAAATTCAAAACATATGATATTACACTGTTACCTCATACATTCGTTTACACTAAAATTATATCCCCATACATTTTTTCCCCTTAGTTTTCCTATTTACACTAGTTTTTTTAGATCTGCTGTTCAAAGATAACCAATTAACTAAATAATTTTTTCTTTAAGAAAAGAAATACGAAAAAAGCTTGGTGAGTTATTTATGTTTTGGAGTTCTTGAGTATGGCTCGGAGTATGATTTTACATCTTACATTGGTGAAATTTGATAGTATTGGCTCTACAATAAATATATGTTTTGTAGTTAGGAACTGAAAAATGAAAGATCTCATATTCTGGAGTTTTCGAGTTTCATTCGGAGTATGATTTCACATATTTCATCTATGAAATTCTATTGTGTTTAATCTGAAGTATATGTTTTGGAGTTATACATTTTAAAATGATCAGATTTTGAGGAGTTCATGTCTGACAGAATTGCCGACGACCTACTCACTGGCTCGTAATTTTTTACCTTTTTAAAGTGATCTATCAAAATTTAAATTGAACTAAGTTCATGTTTTGAAGTTTCATGAATTGGAAAATGGAAAAATATATGTTTTGGAGATTCAAGTTTTATTAATTTAACTATAAAGTTATAAATAAAGCAATCGAAAAATTGATTTTGATGTGTTTGAGTTTGACTCGAAGTATGATTTCACATCTTTCATGTGTGAAATTTGGTAATATTGGCTTTGAATCCAAAGTATATGTTTTTCAGTTGAAAATAATGAAATGGAAGAATTTATGTTGCAAAGTTTCTCAGTTTGGCTCGGAGTATGATATGACATCCCTCTGTTGTAAAATTTGATAATATACAAGTCACAAGATTTCTGATTTTTTCGACTACTATAACTCGATTGAATTCAGTCAAAGGTCAAAAAATATATGTTTACGCATTATATAATGGATTGACTGAACGCTGTTAGACTGATTAGTACTTGTTCCAACTGTGTCATCGACAACTAACTCTCTGGTTGTGTATGATACACTGCTATTGAAAGATAAAAATATTAATTTCTTTGTAATACCTCATTTTTACTAATTACACAATATCAAATCTTATTGGGCCTTGCGTAAACAATTATCTCTCTCTCGTTATGAACGTACCATGGAGGTCTGAATAAACATGGCGGCCTGTGAGTTCAAGTCACAGAGCGGCTCGGAGCTCTCTCTCTTTCTACATTCACGAACACACGAGGAGAGGAGATAGCGCTACAAAACTCCAGTGAATGCTTCACGTGTAGCTTGGGCCGAGACACCTAACCTCTCTGGCTCGTCGGATTTGCCACCGCGAATCCTGATAAGAATCATCCATGAGTTTTCTATCACGACAAACATCCGTGGAGTGTTATTTCTGGTTTCAGGTACATTTACTGTTATTATGTCAGATTTAATCTCAATATCGGTCACATTCATACGTGTTAATTCTTCTCTTCTACAGGCCCCACAGTATCCCATAATCAATGTAACCTGATATAATACAGATATAAAGATGAACTTTTACATTAAAATAACAACATTGCCAGAAGCGTATCATTATCAGCATCATTGATAAATTTAATAATGTCCTCAGACCCTAGTATTTTGGATATATTTTGGCTTATAGTTTCGAGAACATCGTTCCAAAAATGCAGTTACTCTGAAATATTTTGAAATATTAATATCTCTGTAGAGTGAAAGACAAGTTCGGAGCATGAAATAACATGACCACATTGTGGATGCCTTTTTTTTTTTTTTTTTTTTATTTTAATTTTTTTTTCAGGTACATCAACTGCTATGGTTATTAATACCTGGGTACAATAATGTTTTGTTACAGTAGTTATATTTTGTTGAGTAATGTAGTGTCTTTTAAGTATTCTATCACATTGTTTATGATGCTGTCATTGTTACCTAACGCTTCTTTAAGAGTGGTTGGTATGTTGAATTTTAGTCTGCTCGTACGATATTCTTCACATTCTACTATTCTATGTTGCACTGTGAGGTTTTGGTTACAGTGTGGGCATAGTGGTGGGTTCTCTTTCTTCATAATATATTGATGTGTGATGTTTGTGTGTCCGATTCTTAGTCTGCTAATGGCCACTTGCTCTTTTCTGCTACTAGGGGTCTTCCACATAGTTACTCCATCTTTTATTGTTCTTAATTTGTTGTTTTACAATGCGTTCCAGTCTTTGTTTCTTTTCTCTTTAGTTTTCTGTTGTATTAGGCTGATTACATCGTGTGTTGGTACTGGTATGTTGAGTTCTGATGTTTCTGCCAGAGCTAACTTCGCTTGTTGATCTGCCTTTTCATTGCCGGAGATACCTATGTGAGATGGTATCCACACAATTACAATTTCCCTTCCTCTTAGCATTGCTTTATGTATGTTTTCTTGGATTTGTTGTATCATTGGTGTTGTTGTATACATTTGTTGGAGGGCTTGAATTACACTTAGTGAATCCGTGTAGATAGCGTAATTTTCTTGTTCGTGTTCTTCTTGGGATGCCTTTTTGTTTCGCTCATTACAGTGAAATATGCTAGTATAATATTTTCCGTAATAGCTTCCACATTTTTTTTTGTACACCAGTCACAGAAGTTCTGATATTCTTTCTTGTACTTCTGAGTAGATTTCTCAGGTAGTAATACATTAATTGCGTACGCAGCAATGTTTCTTAATTTCGGGGGTATTGATGATAATTCTACATCCATTTTCTGATGTAATAAACAATCTACTAAACGTGAGAATCGATGAAACTCGATATATTCATTGAATTTGTCAATATTAATAACCTTGAATCATAATTTCATAATAATTATATCCAGATTCACAGGGAATGGATCGGAAAAGGCAGGAGAAAAGTGAAAATCGTTCGATTTGAATAACAAAATGCGGAAGTGAACAAACTTTGTTCCATTAATTTTGTTTATTGAATCAGTCAGTGCAATCAACTTTGAATAACACTTATTTCCCAATATTTTAATAGTTCTTGAATTCAATGAAATTCATGCGAAATAGGAAAAATGTATGTAAAACAAGTGTTACAATAACCAATTGTAATATTCATACAGTTTGCGTAACTCGCCAGCGGCTTGTTCACGCAAACTGCACTCATATTACAATCACGGTCACTGTAACACTTGTTTTTCAATATACTATTCCCAACGGTCGTGCATGAAGTAGGTACTTTATGCATCACAGTCGATAGATATGCTCCGTGTTCTAGCATCACCATTATTTGAGCTCGTAGGAGGTCAATTTGATCTGAATCTAGTTCTTCTGCGAATTCATATTTGTGGCACCTACCAATTTTTTTTCCATTATTTGTTATTTTAAATTGTGATTCAGGACTTCTTGGTTTATACTAAATGATTGTCAGAGTATACAGTCAATATGAATATTGAGGGCTGCAGGAAAAATCTTTCATGTAATGCGACCAGTAATCTTAGTGACTCGTCATATCTAATCACCAAATACGTGTTTCATGTCATCATGCTAAACTTTACACTATTTTTTACGGTCTAAAAATCCGTTAGCTGATACTTTCCTGCCCCAGTATATGGTTCCACATAGTTACTCGAAATTGCATCGTCTGCACCAAGGAGGTTAGAATAGGGAAATGAGGTTATGGTTTAGGTTAGGAGAGTAAATTCTGATGAGAACAGGCGAACAGAACTACTTGTCCTTAAAAGATAAACGATGGTTCGGGTACTGGTTTGAGTTAGGGAAGTGGCTTCACTTGCGCAGGCACTTGCTCTCTCCTTTATATTCTTACCTGTAAGGTCTGTGCTATCAATCATTATAAGCCGGCTATATATTGTAGCACCATAATAATATCATTTTATCCCTGTGCTTTGCCAAAATTTAGTACCTTCAGTACGTTACCTTTTTAGTCAAGAAGTATCTAGCTATCTTATTTGGGTTCTTGTTAGAAGATTTGTCCTGATTTGGTCGTCAAGCTTTGGAGAGTTATGTGGACACAGCTTTGATCAGGCGTTGAATTCTGACACATTTTCTGTGAGCTGAAGAAATTCTGGTCAGAGCTATTGTATAGTGCCAATAGAATCTCGAAGTTTGAGTGTTGGAATTGAGTATTCAGCTATATTAGCCATTTTGCTCAGAAGATTCAGGGATTATTTCACTCATGTCAATTATACTGACAAATTTTGCATAGTTACAATGACAATTATAATAATAAATTCCTTGTCAACGGGAATTCACCTCTGAAAATTCCCGTTACCTCGGTAAATTCATGTTGGCAAGCGATTTATTGCGATAAATTGCCTTTGTCATGAAGAAACAATACACAGTTCTAATATAAACAAACAGTTCTCGGAAATGTCAAAATTTGATCGTAGTGGAAATGCATTTTTCGCCGAAAATAATGAAATTGAAAACAAAAAGTTGAGAAATACAAGAGTATATGGAGGCAATTAAGTGCATTTTTCAATGAAAAAGGTTAGTAGTTGCAACTAACATTATTTAATAAATACTTATAGTAGCAATTTCATTCGAGAAATATTCTCCACAAATACCACTCGCGACTTCAATTTTATCATAAATTTTTCTTTCAAACATTGATTACCTTTAAGCAACATCCTTCGAGTCATCAGCTAAAATGAAATCCCTCGAGCTACGCTCTCGTGATTTAATCGGACAGATGACTCTCACGATGTTGCTAGGAGATCAATGTTTTCAAGAAAAATTTATTGATAAAATTACAGTCCCTTGTGATATTATATACGATAATCCACTGAAGGTAGGACTAGTCAGAGGGTACATATGCTTTGATTTTCCTATAGACAATAACATTAAAAGTACTATTTTGAAATGGAATTAACAGAAGATGATGAACCTGAGGCACACCTGACATTTGTAAAAGTATAAGACCATTTTGTCAGGGATTTAAAACGATGACTTACATGTCGTAGTCTTCCTGTTCCTGGTGATAAAAATATTGTCATTGATAATTCGTCTTCAAGTTTTCAAAGATTTGAATATTCTGTGTGCATTATATTATTGTTTCTTTGTATATTCAAGAATTGTGGAATATATTTCAAATAGTGGAAATAGCTTTTTCTGATCGTAATTTATAGTGGTGAATGTTTCTTGGATAAACAACAATGCTTGAAGTAGGAACCTCAATGCAGTTCTACTAAGTCCAATTTTATACGTCAAGTTACTCTAAAAGAAAATCATATACTCCCAAGCAGAGAAAAAGCAAGTACTTGTAGAGAGAAGAATTAGAATATCTCATGGAATGCTTATCCGATAATGAACTGATTGCAATTTGCCTCACTTGTTCCCGGACTTTAACTTTCGGCGTTTTCCAGAGTTTTCTGTAGTCTACGTACTCATTAAATCAATTTTTTCATGATATTATTATCAGTATCATCGTATATTCTCGTTACTGACAAAATGACAGTTGCTAGGATTAAGATAGTGCATTTGATCATTTTATATATGTAGAAAGATATGATGTATTATCGGCAGACTGAAAAAATACGAAATTTTCTACATCCTCCGAACGGAGAAGAAAAAGAATTTTTCGCCGAGTCGAAAATAAAATGAATTTTCAACTGAACATATATCTCATGAATGAATGAAATAGTATTTAAATACTTGTGCTGTTGTGCAACTCGGAAGTTTGAGCAAAACCTTGTGAACAATAATTCGAATCACTCGAGATAATTGAATGAGACAATACTTAATAATTGTTTCTTATAAGTAATCATGTAACCTTGTCAATTTTGTCTTGTTCAGAACAATTCTGCAAATGTCATCAATTTTGTATTTCAAAACTGAGCTGTCTTTTAAGTGAATAGAAAACTCACGTTCAGGTTTATTTGTGTCTTGAATTTATCACAATTTTATCCACTTATTCTGTGTCTCCAAATGGATAAGTTCCTGCGACCTTAGATATTTGATACAGATCCGAACTCACCAACTGCTGACAAAGGATGAAGACATTGGCTGGCAACTTTCCAAAATTTTCTTGGTTCAATTGAGTATACAGAAAACTTGAATAGATTGAAAATAATAACCAATTTTTTTATCTCACAATGTATATGAATTGATTGATAATTGCGAAACTCACGACAATGCTATCCTTTTACTTAATAATATTCATATATGAAAGAACAGTGAGATATTCGCAAGACATCAGTTAGCAACACGGAAGCAACAAACTGGAGTGACTATTCTACAATATATAAGTAGTCTTTAACTTCTGGGAAAGGATTGCAATTTCGAATGTATTACACGGAAAAAAATAAAATTTCATCCACGACTAAAATAACTTAGCCATGTAGATTTTTGCAGTGGGAACATGAACCTTTTTTCTAGGACATCAGTTCTAGATAATAATTTGTGGTGTTTAATGAGCTATTGTAATCGTTTGGATAAAAAATTATAGTTACCCAGCTATATCAATGGTATTGTTCCTGAAATAAATATTCTTTAGTAAGAAATTTATTCATTTATTAGAAATGCTATCATTTGTCGTGACAGCACAAAAATTGTGACTCCTATTCATGTCAAGCTTGCAAAATAATTTTGCTCCTGCAACAAATTCACTTATCAATTCCCGCTATGCATTGTAGCACTGTTAGCAGGGTTGTTCTTGTTCACGCTAGTTCATTCACGTTTCACACATTATTATTATAATAGAGTGGCAAGTTTATCAGTGTTTTTGACCCATTTGAGTAACCAAAATGAAGTTTCTTCTGGATTGGGGACTATCTGAATACTCAGATATTTTCATAGGTATGTTTATACCACTATGTATAATATATGAACATGCAATTATTCGTGAATACGTAAACACGGTGAAACAATTGAAAATACTGTCCTTGTATATTTTATGAGTACTTTTAATGCAGCAATATATACTTCCATTCTGCATATGCAGAAAGCGTTTAACTTATATTCATTATTCTATTTCCAGGTAGCACCAGACGGACGATGAAATTTTTTTCTTCTTTATACATGCATTCATTGTAGAATGATATATTTTCTTTTGCGAATTTATGCAAAAATAATAAATAAATGCATATATTTGTAAAAATAGTGCACTATCTGTTCACCCCACAAATAATTATTATTATTCACAGCAAAATTACCTTTGTTCGAGACAAATGAATCTCTAGATTTGTAGCATATTCCAATTAGTCCCTATGACCGATGTGAGTTGCCGGAAGAAGTGATTTATTCTGTTGCAGTAACAAAAAATAAACCAGTTCACAGAACAAATCCATTTAGTAGCCACAAGAAATAGGGAGCAATAAATAAAATGCTGTAAGAACTTATATATTTGCTGTCTAATATAGCACTTAAAAATTTTGTTGTGGCTATCTAATTCTAGTACTCCTAACACAGTCTTTTTTCCCGTGTACTGCTGCAAATTATAGGGATACGCGACACTTTCATAAGTGGTCTAATTTTCTCTAGCATACGACAACGTTTATTGAAAAATTCTTGTCTTGATCTGAATGAAGCAATTAAACAAACTCAATCTTCAGAGGCTGCTCAGAAGCAATCCAAACAATACTCATTTCCTGAATTTTCTACTGCTAGTATGATTCCCATACAGACCGTTGTAGAAGATAATTCAAACTCTTAAAACTTCACTGCTGCTCGTGTCACTTCCATAGCTGCAAAAATTAACACAAACTCCAAAAAGCAGACAATCAGTAGTAAATGCTACTTCTGTGGTTATGATAGGCATGCAAGAAGTTCCTGTCCTGCTAGGAATGCAATTTGTGATAAACTTAATTAGACTGGCTATTATGCAAGAGGCTAATGCTGCCCCAAACTCAACTTTCTTCCTCAGTTTTAGCATCAGTAGGTCTAGAATCTCTGTCCAAAGCACTTGCCAAGGCCAGAATTATTAAGAAACCTGCTTCATGTCTTATGGACACTGGGAGCACCAATAGCTATATAAATTCAGGTCTTGCCATTCAAAATCACATCAAAGTGTATCCAGAGGAAGGACATGTTTTCATGACTACAGTTTCTCTTCCTTCGAAGCTTCATGGGTACGTAATTGTTGATCTCAAAGCTTCTGATCATTTTCATCCTATGTGTAGGCTATCTGTTCTTAATGAACTTTGTGCGGATATTCTTGTTTTCCACATTCCAGTGTTAACTTAGTTTTTGGAGGTAAGCAACATCCTATTCAGATATGTAATGCTACCTCTGATCTTATAAAATCTCCCAATATTTGGTAATCTTACATCCGACTGTCGGCCTATTATAACTTAATCTCAACAGTATTTACAAGAGGATACTGATTTTATCAAAACAGAAATTTTCAAATTATTGTCTGAAGGTATCATTGTCGAAAGTATTTTTCCTTGACATGCACAAGTATTAGTTTGTAAGGATAAACGTCATACGAAAATGTTAGTGATTGATTATTTACAAATAAACAAATTTACGCTACTGGATGCGTATCCTTTACCAAAAATGACTGTCTAGTAAACCAAATAGCCAATTCCAAAATATTTAGCACCATCGACTAGGAAAATGCTTACCACCAAATTCCAATCTTGCAAAATGAGCAACATTTCACATCATTCGAAACCTGTGGGAAATTGTATCAGTCTACCAGAATTCTGTTTGGAGTTACTAATAGGGTTGTCTGCTCCTAACGAATGATAGACAAGCCAACTAGAACTGAAGGATTAAAATATACATTAACATACCTTGATGACATGACAATATGCGGGTAAGACCAAACTGAGCCTGATCAAAACTTATTAAACTTCATGCAGTGCGCTGCGAAATATGGGCTTATTATGAACAAATCTAAATCTAATGAAAGAAAACATTTTTCAGAACTAATTTTTTGATAAATATGTTTTATTTGGAAGAGTTCTGTTTTTTAAAAATGATTAGAAACAGAACGTTTCAACAGCAAAAAGCTGCCTTTTTCAAGTGTAAAAATATGATAAATAAATAGACAAAAATTGTCAGGACAGCAAAAATACAGAAGGTGACTAGATAAAATATTAACTCCTAAAATCGTAGAGCTCTGCCTGTGGTTTAGCATAGAATTCAATGTCCACGGGTCTTCAGGAGATAAAAATGAAGGTCTAACTAGGGAAATAGTCAGCTCCTTGTGGTTCTAGGTCAATCTGGCTCTACTCTTTTAGGTTTGGCACATAACTGAACCATCCATTGAAGATAAAGAAACAAGAAGTCGAACAATGTTTGCAAAGCTTGATAATATCGGATGAAAAATGATCTTCTAATAATTCCAAAGTATCGATGATAAGTACTTTTGTAAATAAAGATGAAACGTCAAAACTGACAAGTAGATCATTATCTGTCAATGTCATATCACTAATCAAATCCACAAAATGTCGACATTTTTTTGGTAGCTTTTACAAGCAAATCGATGGTGTTACCGTGGGTTCTCCTATTTCTCCGTCTATTGCCAATTTTTACATGAAGAATTTTGAATAAAAAGCTTAAAGCACAGCTGTGAAAAAACCCACTGTTTGACTACGTTATGTTGATGATGCTTTTGCTGTTTGGCCTCATGGTAGAGATAGATTGAATGTATTCTTGAATCATCTGAACATGTAACATAGAAACATTAAATTCAGTATTGAGGCTGAAGAAAATAACTGTCTACCTTTTCTGGACGTTCACCTGGAGAAACAAGATAATGGCAAACTCATCCATTCAGTATATAGGAAGCCGACTCATACAAATCAATATTTACAAGAGTCCTCCAATCACTATCCAGCTCAAAAGTTTTGCACCATTGAAACTTTATATCAGAGAGTCCCTACTTTATGTCATCCAAGTAAACTGTCTGATGAAATGAAATTTTCAGATGATGTTTTCTTGATGAACAGTTATAATAAAACATAGATCAAGAGAGCACTAATACAGAAGAATTCTATTCCTCCTGTTCAAGATCCAAATAATAAGTGAATATTTGTAACGTTGCCTTACGTAGCTAATATAACTGACAAAATTGGAGGACTTTTACATAGATATGACATAAAAACATCTTACACTTCCAATTTGAAAATTCGAAATCTTATTGGTAATGTTAAAGACAGATTCCTTCTACAGTATTCAGGAGTATACAAGATTCCCTGCCAATGTGGCAAGGTATATATTGGACAAACCAAGAGGACTGTGGAAACAAGACTGAAAGAGCATTCTCGTCATATAAGATTGAATCACCCAGAAAAGTCTGCGGTGGCTGAGTATGTTATTCAAGAATTACATGGCATTGACTTCAAGAATACAAAGCTTCTGGCTAAAGAGAACAATTGGTTCAACAGGCTGATAAGAGAAGCAATAGAAATAAAAAAATCACCTAATAATTTGAATTCGAATACTGCTTATTAACTCAATCGATCGTGGTTACCAGTCATTTGTTCATAATTTCAAGCTATTTCTATCTATAAATTTACTTGTAAGAGTTACTTCAACACCACCTCCTGAAGATCTGTGAATGGTTCAGTTTTGTGCCAAACCTAAAAGAGTAGAGCCAGATTGACGTAGAACCACAAGTTGATTATTTCCCTATTCAGACTCTCATTTTTATCTGCTGAAGACTCGTGGACATTGAATTATATGCTGAATCACAGGCAGAGCTCTACGATCCTAGGAGTTAATATTTTATCTAGTCACCTTTTGTATTTTTGTTGTCTTGACAATTTTTGTCTATTTATTTATTATATTTTGACACTTTGAAAAAGCAGCCCTTTGCTGTTCAAACTTTGTGTTTCTGAATATTCTTATAAACAGAACTTTTCCAAGTTAAACATATTAATCAAATCTAAATCTATTTTCTCACAAGGGAAGATCAAGCTGTCAGGCCATCTTGTCAGTCACAAAATCATAAAACCTGATCCTGATAAACTTAAGCCTTTGCTTGATTTACCCTCTGATGCTAAGTCATTGAAAAGAGTTCTCGTTTGTTTTGCCTATCATGCAAAATGGATTCCTCAGTACTCCGACAAGATTCAAAGTTCTATCAACTCTAAAAATATTCCCTTCGATACCCCAGCTCTTAAATATTCCAAGAAACTGAAGCAAGGGATAAACAAATCGCTAGTAACGACCATCTCTCATAACTCACCTCCAACTATCAAAACTGATGCCTCAGATAATATTTTGGCTGCTACACTAAAGCTCGCCGCACACGATGCAATTTTTCAAGCAATTTTGTTCACTTGGCGCCGCACTGGGTGCCACGCTTGCTCCGATGCAAGAAATTTGGTGCGATGCGGTGTACTAGACTAACCACGAGACTTGTTTTTCAAGATAGGTTCGGTGCTATTTTTCGCACTTGCTGCGCCACTGACTGCTGTCCACAGCCAATCAAAGCAGACGACGAAATCAAGTGATTACATCACTGAGTTGTATGTCGCATCAGAATGCTGTGCCTCGTTAGTACATTGTGTTTTGTGGTGTTTTAAGATACAAATAAGTAAAAATTATGGCTAGTGGAAATAAGGTAATGTTTACGTACCCTAGCTCAGGGTGTATACCAAAAAATTAAATGAAAATTTCCTGACTTCCAGGTTTTCCAGGTTATTTTCAATAAAATTCCAGACAGTAAAAAGCAAAATTTTGATACAAGTTTACATATAATCACAGATTAATGTTTCAATTCTGTGTGAACCCTATAAATCTGTGAATTAAAAACAAAATCGCAACGAACTTGATATCATGAACGAATTTACATTAATCGACAAAAGTAAATGTACTTTAATAAATTTTTTTTTCATGAATTTATAGATCTGGAAGACTTATAGATTTGCACAGATGGCCCTAGTATCTTAAAGAGTGAAAATATACTTTCATGAGTAATAATGCATAAATATCCTATGATGTATTTTTTCCAGACAAATATCAGAAATTCCCTGACGATTTCATGACATTTCCAGTTTATCTGAATTCCCTGACATTTCCAGGTTTTTTAAGTTTGGTATACACCCTACTAGCTCGTCAAATGAAATGTTGAAAATTCTGCGGCCTTGATTCCTTCTCAAATGTCACTCTCTTGACCAAAGTTTTTCCTTCTTTTTTTTCTGTCTCGTAATTTGCAAGCTATAACTGCAGCAAATGCTCCTGCTCTTCTCCGACGATTAGTTTCGGCAACATCCATACTTGTAATGTGAAAATCTACTAAGTCTACGTTCTAGTGTTAGAATGAGTGGCGCAGCTTGCATCGTGTGATGCGAGAATAAGTGTCACACTAAGTGTACCTCAAAGTGGCCCAGTGCGCAAGAAAACTTGCTGCAAATTTAGTGAACAAATTCGCATGGAAAATTGCCTCGTGTGCGGCGGGCTTAAGCCAAGTTGACAGACCCGTACCTTTTTTTTCCCGCCCACTTCCAAGAAGTTAAAACTTTTATTTAGTAGTAGAGAAGGAAGCTGCTGCTATAGTCGACACCCCGAAGAAGTGGAAGGTATTTTTAATGGGAAAACAGTTTAAACTCATAACTGACCAGCAAGCTCTATCATTTATATTCAATAAGAAATTATCATTTATCATACCATAAGTAGTTGAAGTATTATCGATTATTTTTGTGGTGCTATCACGAATGTTTATTGTGCTTGCGTTTGAATACCACGAGTGGTATTCACAAGCACAATAAACATGAGAGTAGCTGCTTGTACTTTATCAATAAGTTGTTGTGGTGTACTTATAATTGTCGTATAAATACTTTTTTCGTGTAATTAATCGTCGTATACAAAAAACTATATTTTCTGTAATTATTTTCAGGACGGGACTAAATGATTAAATATTATGAATCTGTGAACGGAATGTTATGAAGCAAACTTGGAGCAGTGAAGAGAATAATATTTCTTGGATTGTATAGAATACGACTTTATATATGTTTGAGGATGACAACATACAAGTAAATTTTTCAAATTGAATCATCTAGTTTTCCAAAATATTGATGAATTCCTCGTCGAAAAATATAATACTTTGACCAACATGTTCAGAGAAATTATAAAATAAGTAACTTGAGAATGTTTATATTATTCAATAATAAATTGTTTATTCCATATAGCAATCGAATTCATTATTTTAATTTTTAATTTTATCATCAAAACTTTCCGTTGGAAATCAAAAATTCCAATTTCGAATAAAGACCCAATTTGTTTTTTAATTTCATTGATAATCTACTGCAAGTTCAATACTTAGAAAAATATCTTACTCAATCTCAAAAAATTATGACGATCATGTGTCAAGTCAGACTGAAATCTTAACACTGCCAAATAATTTGCTAGGATTTCAAGTAAAATCTGCTTGAGGACACCTGTAAATCTGCATTATTGATGAGCACTATATTTTCTTTGTTAATAATGCCTTTGCATCATCATAATTATAGATAAACATAATTCACGTGATTGTGATAAAAATTCATTCTGATATTATATGAGAGTAGAAAGACGAAAATAACAATGAAATCTGTAAAAACAAGTTTATGTCTTTTGCATATTCGACCGCTCTGAGAAAGGTGTCTAATAAAAGAACAGATAGTAAAGGATTATAAATACGTGTAACTCACAGATAATATTGACAGCTCCAAGGAAAATGTCAAGCTGGTTGCAGAGGTTGAATATAACAGGCTAAATATTTTAAGGAATATATTCTGTCTTTTTGCAACAAATTTTTGCGTTTATCTGAAATTACAGTGAAATGATTGAAAATAGGAGTAGTACGTTCTATACACTATTTTTGGAGGTGAGTATATGTAAATTTTTGTATCTTGAAATGTGATAGAATGTCACAAAATCACATTTATTCATTTCAGTAAATGTGCTTATTTCTCGGAAAATATAAACAATTTTAAGATTCCACTCACATGATTCCATAGATATAGTAATGTACAATGTACTGAGAGATAGTTTTTGAAAACAGTAGTCTCATAAAAGCAGAAATTACATATCAGTGTGAAGCTCAATTTTCCAGTTTTTTGTTCATATATTTATAAATGAATAAAACTGGAATAATGCATACACATTTTCATATATTACTAACGTATATACAATATGTTATCAAAAAAAATCCAATAAAATGATCGTTTTATGCAACTTACAGCAAAATAATTGAATTTCTATGAGAAATATGTGCGTAAAAATTGCTGAATGTATGACTCTTTTTACAACAAGTGGATAAAAATTTCGAAAATCAAGGAAGCAGGTACCATGTTTAAAAATTTTTCTATCAAAAGCACTTCTTGATTATTGAAAATAATCTATGTGACGAGAAATAATTAGATATGCGTAAACCATGTTTTCATGATTTTGGTAAACGACACTCTTAAGTGAAGTTTCCTTGTATATCGTCAATTTTTATTGGAAGAACTATTCTAATATAAGCAATGTGTCACAAAGATAATTTCACAGAAGCTAATTCAAGTAATATACCAGAAGTTGATCCATTTATAATTTATGAATACATAGAGGTGTATGAAAAATTCAATACTTCAGAAATACGACGTATTTAGTTATCAATGTAAGCAGTTTTTTGAAATTATTTTTTCAATATGCAAATTCTGTTACATCTTTTTGTACGAATCCAGCCGAGAATCATTTTGTGATAATGCTATAGGTTATGTGTGTATTCAAAGCGAGAATAAAACTTGTATTGTGAAAGGAAGAATCACTCCAGGATATCTATTCTATAATTTTCATGACTTTCCACCTACTTGAGGTGATATATTAATGACGTCATATCACCTTCCACCGTTGAAGCATCTGTAAGTACTCGTACTAGTCGTACTTGCTTGCGTTTCTGGCACGAAGGAGAATGATAGAGGAGCGGACACTCAGTTGGAAAACATGAAGCCTAAAATGTAATGCGGCAGACGTGAGAGAGATTGTGAGAGCGGGCCCAGCTTTGCATGCTTCATATACAGAAATGAGATTATATTTGATTTTTTTCAATAAAAAACAATAGCCAGATAAATTCAATATTTTCTTTACGTTACATACTTTATTATTTATTGAATGGAAGGCAAAAGTAGAAGAAAGTTGACATTTGTATTCATTTAAATCTGCAATGAAAAATTGCATTATTATGAAACATGTTTTATAAACGTTTCTTTTGATAACAATTCTCTAATTATGTATACCAGATACATATACAATTTTATGAATATTTTATATTACAATAGGCGTAATTGAATTGAGAAAATATACATAAACAATTTCTCCTATACCAGAAGAAAATATTAACAAAAAACTTAGCAAAAATCCTCCAAATTGCGTACATCCGCTATATCTATGGAAAAATTCCGTTTATCTTCATATTCCTTTCTGAAAACAAAGTATTTTATCTCCAACATCTCATTGATGAACATTTGTTTTTCTTCGATGGATATAATTTTTGAATCGAAAAAATTCTTACAAGTTCTGTGAATCCAAGTTTTGCTCTGGATTTAAATTTATTTCTAGCGTTTATGTGTCTTCTACTAAAAATTAAAAATTATTTTGATCGAATAAATGGAGGATGAATTCTATCTACATTTCAATATCTTTCTCTTCTTTGAACAGCTTGGGCTTTTAAAGATCTATCCGGTTTCATAAGAGATTTCCTTGTTTTTTTTAGAGACGCTTGAATATTTCGGGCAATTTGGAAAAATACTCGGACATGCATCTTTTTTTAGTCGAAAATATTTGAACGGTATCTGTAATAATACATTTGTCACATAATTGAACAATTCCATATTATACTGTACGGTGAATTTGTGAACAATTATTACATCTCTAATAATTTCAAAACATAAATAGAAATATTTATATTCTTAATTGATAAGAAGTTTTTTGAAGTTGAATTTTTCACTTAAACTTTAGATTAGATACGTTCAATAATTTGAAACATTGACAGAACCTTTCATTTTAATATAATTTTAAAATAATTTCTTCTCACTTTTACATCTCCAGACGAGCATTCTTTTATGATATCCTCGCCACTTATTTAATGAAATATCATACGCATAGGCGTGATTTCTGGTTATATTCATTTATGTTGATACACCCTATACCTTTAGTTTGTAAATTTGACAGATAAAATAAATATAAACAATATAATAATTATTCATATTTCACAGTATTCATCAATGAGAATTGAAATATGGCTGCGTATTATTGACAGTTATTTGAATTTGACCTACTACATTCTCAACGTTAATAAGATTTCAAATTGATATTTGTGCACAATTATTATGAATTCTCATCTTATGGTTTATACACAAGAATTTTGTGTACTTCAGCCCACAGCTAAATATCAAATCCATCTCAAAATAAAATATGAAACACCATAACCTCAAACGTCAAACACCACTGGTGATAAGAATCTATCAGCACCTCTCTGCTTACAAAAATCGTATTAGGAAATTTTTCTTGTGTGTTAGGATGAAAATGAACAGAACAACCTCTATATAGTTATTTTTCTGATATAATTCTTGCAATAACGTTCAGTAATTACTCTGAGTTAATAGGTAATCTGTTCTCTTGCTGTGCTATGAGCACTAAAGTGACGTCACATGTACATCAATTGCGCTCGGGCGTTTACGGCAATTTCCGATGTATTCAAAATTTGAGGCTTTTAATTTATTGATGGAAAATGTCATATTTATCAAATAATTATGTAAAAAATAATCACAATACAAAATTTCTAAAACTTTCATATGGTATTATTACTTCATATACGTGATAGAACCCAATTCAATACAGTACCTACGTCCGAAAAAGTTTCTTCCATTAACGATTCTATGTGTTCTGAATCTGAAGCAATTATATATGTTTTTAATAAAAGTATGTTAGATTTAGTATTCTCAAATATAAGTTGCACTATAACTCATGAAACCCAATGTTTATTCCACAGAAATATATACATCACCCTACACGAAGCATAACTACCTTCTACGGTGTTAATACTAAGCCTAGCAACAATATTTTGCAATAAAATAGTAGATAGTATAGTTCTGAGAATGCGAATTTTTTTGAAATATGCAATTCAATTGCTAATTTCGGTTGAGAGCAATTAAGTTCATTCAGTAACGTTGACCCAGCTTGTGAATTTTTGTATATTGCTATATATAGCATCTTTAATAAATTTGTACCAGATTTTACGTCGTATACAACAAGCTATCTACTGTGGTACACTCGTGATATCATATACTATAATCTAAAGCAGAACAACAGAATCTTTGAGTTAATTAAGTCTTACCTAACCTGTAACATGTATAAGGAACAATATAATGAACTCAAGAAACGAATTAAAGTTAGTATGAAATCATAATACAAATATGAATCAAAGTGCATGAGACGAGTTAATACAGACCCTAAATACTTTTGGGAGCTCATAAATTCTAAAAGGAATAGCAACGGTTCTCCTTCTAACATGTCCAACGACGCAAATGAACTAGATTCCGTGGACAAAATTATTGGAAGCTTTGCAGAATATTTCAGTATAGTTCACTCGCAACCTGATATCGACAGTACGAAATTTTTTTATCTAGCTAATAGTGACCTTATTTCTCTAAATTATTTATCAGATCAAAAATACTCTGCTGTGAAAAAGTTCAAATCTAACGGTGCGATAGGACTGGACTAATACCTAACTACATCATTAAAGACTGTGCGTTTCCTTTGACTGAAGCCCTTTATTACATATGTAATTTGTCCTTGAAAACTAAAACATTTCTTGTCTTATGAGAGAACGCAAGAGTGGTGCCGATTTATAAATCTGCTAACAAAAGTGACATCAAAAACTATAGACCTGTAGCTATTTTGTCAAACTTTAGCAAGATTTTTGGTACAATTATTAACGATGCTATCTACTTGGACATCAAAAGGAAACTATCAGCCTACCAACACAGTTTCGTTAAAGGTAGGTCAACTGTGACTAATTCATGTACTTTCACACATTTTGTTCCAAAAGCACTGAATAATCGTGAACAAGTTGAAATAATATATACAGATTCTGCAGAATAGATCACAGTGTCATAATAAGCAAACTACACAACTTTTCTCTTCCATTTGGTTTAATAAGCTTGATATCATCTTGTTGCGGTCTATTTTATAGCAACCATTTCCAAATCTTTCTTCAATATTACTAATAAAGTTCAAAAATTCCTCAAACTGTATCTGGCTTTCTCAAGTATGCAGTTGAGACCGCCACTGGTCTTGCGAGGGCATATAGAGGACCGCAAGACTGTTTTCGGCCTCTTCCTTCGGTGGTCAATGCCCTGTCAATATAACTTCAAACAGTTCCTATTCTACGCTAGTGTATTAGTATCACAGTTACACTAGTAAGTACTATTTTCTATTAATTACTTACTTGTACAAAGTAACAAGTAAGTATTGTGAAGCCGACAGAATTCACCTAGCGAGATTTTGATGAAAATATCCGTTTCAAGCATCCCTGAATCTATTTTGACTATTTTTGGCTTGATGTCGGTACGTATGTTCGTACGTGCGTTCGTGCGTAACTCGCAAATCTCAAAACTGGTCGAACGCATTATGTTAAAATTTTGTATTTGAGGCTGATATAGGGTCTAATTGTGCACCTCGCATTATGGTTTTAATCGTCTGTACCGGAAGTGCACTTTACCTCAAACTTTTTTCGAATTTTTTCAATAAATCCAGAATGATCAACCGTAGGATGTTGAAATTCAGTATTTGAACTTGATGTTATATCAGAATTGTCATCTGTATTTTTATATGAATCTGCCAAGCCAGAAGTGCACTCTACTTGCAATTTTTTTTGATTTTTTTGCATAAAACTAGAATGATCAGCCATAGCATATTGAAATTTTGTATTAAGCCCCTCTATAACATCTTATTGTATCTCTTGCATCATGATTGCGATCGGCTGAGCCAAAAGTGCACTTTACTTGAGACTTTTTTTTATTCTCCGCATAACTCCAGAATGATCAGCCGTAGGATACTAGAATTTAGCCTTTGAAATTGCTGTAGCATCTTGATGGTCATCTTCTATTTTTGTAACAATCGGCTGAGCCAGAAGTGTACTTTATATGACAGACTTTCTGAATTTTCCGTATAAATTCTAAACAATCAGTCGTAGAATATTCAAATTTTGTATTAGGAACTCTTATAATATCTAGTTGTACATCCTGCATTATGATTGCTATCGACTGAACCGGAAAAGCACTTTATTTGGAACATTTTTTTGAATCTTCCGTATAAATCCACAACAATTGAACGTTGATTGTTAGAATTCAGTATTCAGGACGATTATACCGTTTAGATGCTCACATCCTATTTTTATTGAGATCCACCAAGCCGGAAGTGCACTTTACTTGACGGTCATTTGGAATTTTTCGCATATAAATTCGAAATGATCAGGTGTAGAATATTGAAATTTGGTATTTCAGTCTGCTGTAGCATCTGAATGATTGCCTACTATTTTCATAACAATTGACTAATCCGGTAGTGGACCTCAGTAGGAATTTTTTTTTAATTTTGCGCATAAATTCAGATCTGTTGGATGTCGTAGAGTTTTGGGAGTCAGTATTTAGGAATGTTGTAGTATGAAAATAATGGCCTACTGTTCCCATAGCAACCGACTTGGCTGAAAGCGCATTTTACTTGACAGTCTCTTAAGTAAATCCAAAACGATTAACTGTGGAACGATGATGTTTGATTATACATTTCCAATGATATATACGATAAAACACAAAGTCACGTGATGTTCACGTCAGATTTTTTCAATATTGGTTTGCTTTTCGTAATGTTTAATTTCTTATTGTGGACAGTTTTATTATGAAGTAGAATTTTTCAATTTCTTGTGGCTTAGTTTTGAGGTAACTTTTTTTAACGTAATATAAATTCGTAATTTGCAGTTTATTTCACTTTGAGGCTCCAGCGCGGTACTGCACATCGCAAGAAGACCATCACGAGTTTTTTTTTATTGAGGCTCTTGGAGCTTACTTTTTCACTCAAATCCTCAAGTTCAGGTGACGTACTCTCCTTCCTATTTCATTTTTTACCCTTTTTGTCCGACCCTGTATTTGTGAAGTTCCAATTTTTTCTAGTCGCTTTAATACTCACGTTTTTTTTTTTGTTGGTTTGTTGTTCGTACCAGTAATGGGTTGTACGGAACCCTTGGTATTTTTTTTTTTTTTGGTACTCTAATTTGGAATTACTAGTCTGAGTTCGGCGGAGTATTGAACTTGTTGTGAACTTCACAAATCAGTATCGTCCTTCTACTCGTTTCCTACATGCTCTTCCATCCTCTCTTCAGAATAAATAAGTGAGTGAGGTGTGAATGAAATTGCTGACAAGATTTCTTTTGAATTCGGAATAAAAACTACGTAAATTTAGCGCGTTACTGTTTCTACCAGAAAGGACTTTTCTCTCACTTTCTTTTGTTTATATATATATATATATTTTTTTTTTGGTTCGACTTCTTGTATTGATTATATGGTCGAGTAGACCTTACTGATAAAACTGTTTTTTTTTCGGTCAACGAGTTACTCGTTTAATTTTGTCAAATGCGTTCATGCACCTCCTCACCGTGTATGCTTGCGATTACCCCATTTGTGTTGTGGCATCTTCCTCTTTCTGCAGTGGCGTAATTTTTTTATATTGTTCATTTTTTTGGTATCAAAAATTCAGGTGTAAATTCATTGTAATTTTGTGCCATTGTCCAAACCATTGTCAAATTTATTTCCGAACAAATTTCTGGCGTAAACTGTTTCAGATTATTATTGTGTCTTTTAACCATTACATCACCAAGGAAACTCAGCTGAGTTGGGAGCAGAGGCTGGATACCAGCCGTAGAAGCAGCTGAAGTCGTCTTTATTCTTTATCGCTTCTGGGAAGGCTTTCAACATCTACCGTATTGGTTCGTCCAACCGACGAAGACCGCAGATACCACCTAAAAAAAACTTCGGCGACAATTCTAAGTATTTTTTGGTCGACTCCAACCGCAAGGGCCGTGGCACTGCCTCTGGCTCAACCTAGGAGAAGTCATAGCTAGCTACCTACGATATTCAGCGATTGTAAGATACATTGTCGTATTACTTCAGTTAAATTAACATGCACCAGTAATTCAGTCTGTATAATTCAATAATTTTTCATCTGTTCATGGTCTTTGATAACTCGTTATTACTTTTTCTTTGTTAGCCAAATTAAAATTTAAATTTACGTACATTTCTGCTAAATCATTTATGCTTCTACTTCTTACTACTATCTCTACTGAGTTGGACTACTTAAACCCTCTATCTATTCCTTTCAAGTCCTAGCGCACATTATTTTTCTTTTTCGGTCTCCGCTATTTGGTCTTTGCAGCAGAGCTTTTAGTTAATCGAACCTTCCAAACAAAAGGTAGGAGCAATTTAACACAGATAAATATTATTAATACCTTATTGAAATATAATTTATTTGCCTACCACTAACGTGGAAGTAACTCTTACAAATTATTCATCAAGAACACCAGAGGAAATAATTATGTAACAATCATATCTTGCTAATCAAATTCTTTTTGTACAAATTGAAAGATACACATCGTCTTCTTTTTATAGCAAGTATTGGTGTATCTCAGGGTTCTAACTTAGGTCCTTTGCTATTTTCAATTTTTATAAATGATACAGCAGATGTTTTAAATTATCACAAACTCTTGTTTGGGAATGATTCAAAAATTCTTCAACAAATAACTGATCTTGATGATATTTTCGACTGGTGTCACAAAAATAAACTTCATCTCAATCTTACTGAAAGCAAAGCCATGTCATTCTCAAGAAGATTTCAAATTTTGCAATATGGCTATCGTATCGATAATATATGCTTAGAGCATATTTATCAAATTACTGACCTGGGAATTGAGTTCTATCACCTATATAAAATAATAATACCATATGAAAGTTCACTAAATTTTGAATTGTGATTATTTTTTACACAATTTTGCGATGAACATCTTATTTTTTATTAATTAATCAAAAGCCACAAGTTTCAAATACGTCGAATATTGCCGTAAACGCCCGAGCGCAATTGAAGTACATACAGCACTACTAGATAGATATTTTGGAATGGATTTGATTCACAATTGTGGATCAAAGTACACAAAATTCTTATGCATAATCCCGTCGTTAGGTGAAAATTCATGATAATTTTGAACAAATATCAATTCGAAATCCTATTTTCGTCAAGAATGCAGTAGGTCAAATTCAAATAACTGTAATATTCAATATTACGCAGCTTCAACTGTGGAAGGTGATTATGACGTCAATAATATTTCACCTCAAGTGGGTGAAAAGTCATGAAAAGTTGTAGAATAGGTATCCTGGAATATCTCCCTTTCACAATACGTTTTATTTCGCATTAAATACACACATAACCTATTATCACCATATGACTCTCGATTGGATTTGTACAGAAGGATGTAACCGCATTTGCATATTGAGAAAATAATTTCAATAAAATGCTCACATTGTTATCTTAATACCTCGTACTTCCAGCTAGATTATTGAATTTCATTCACCACCAGCACTTTATTCATAAATCACAAATGGAGTAACTTCTGGTATATTACTTGAATTAGCTTTTGTGAAATTATCTTGAGACAGTTTGCTTATCAAATATAATAATCCTCTAATATAATAAAAATGTATTGCTGTTCGTTAGTCTCGCTAAAACTCAAAAACGGCTAGACCGACTTCAATTTTTCTCTCTTTGTTCTGTTCGCTCTAATACGGAGGTCGTCTAAGTGAAAAATGATCAACATACAGTAAGTAGTGCCCGAGCTGTATTTGTTCGTTCGCGCATCGTTTATCCATTTGGCTTGAAACATTCTGTAGTTATTGGTGGCACTATCGTGAAGGTTTTTATTTTGGAACCATCAACATACAATAAGTGACGCATAAGGCATATTTGTTCGTTCAAGCATTGCTTATCTGATTGATTTGAAACTCACTATAGTTGTTGTTGGCACTTTCATGAAGGTTTTTACTGTAGTATCATCAATGTGGGGAAGGAGCCGGATCTATTTATTCGCGCATCATTTACCCGATTGAATTTAAACTTACTACTGTTGTTGTTGGTTCTTTCGTGAAAGTTCTTATTATTGTACCCTCAACATACCTTGAGTGGCACACGAGCCTTATATATCTGTTCACGCATCGTTCATCCGATTGAGTTGGAGCTTCATATAGTTGTTGTTGGACTTGCATAAAGATTTTGACATAGTACTACTAACGGTATTTGTCTGTTCAAGCATCGTTCAACCGATTGAATTGAAATTCTCTATAGTTGTTGCTAGCGCTTGCGTGATAGTTTATGACAATATCATAGATACAAATATCATGAAGAAAAAAGATTAGTATTTTTATTTGTAATGAATAACCTCAAAAACTACTGGACCGATTTTAAGAGTTCTTTCACCAGTAGAATCCTATACCTATCATCACTGAGTAACATGGTCTATAATTCATTTCCAAAATAAAGATTGCCAACGAAAATTCATAATGTAACCTAAGATGTGAAAAAATAGCTACTAATAGTTATTTGTATATCAGAGCCGTAATGGTTTTTTTTTGGTCCAATCTGTTGTTTGCAATTCAAGTGAGATCGAGCAAGAACCTTAGGCTCAAGTGCACACAACGTTTTCCAGGCGATCATTACTTAATAATTTGAGATCACAAAATTTCATCTTATTCACTTCTAAGACATTGCAATTGTAAATCTTAGTTAGCGATGGAATGGTCTAATTCGTAGCGCTGGTGATTGCTCTGGAAGCGACAATGGCGGACTACAGTACCAGCTATCCATTATTGATAACTGAAATTAGGTCGTAGCTACCAAGCGGTTATAAGCGGAACTATATTGTAAAGTAAATTCGACCTCATGATCATATGTTATGTTCCTGGTTTTATTAGCAATATTTAATGGCTTTTTTGAAATTTTATACTACAATTGTTCTTATTGGATTTACTTCAATTGATTCGGTGAAGAATACTCAGATTTTGACTTTATTGTTAAATTATATAACCTCATTGCTATACTGGAAATAGTTTTTCTCAAGACTATTTTCTCTAAAATATGGAGTCCAAACAAAGAATTGTTAGAAATTATTGTGTTTATGGATGTCAAATTTAGTTGAATTGTAGATTTGAGCTTCCATAAATTCCCTAAAAAGGAGAGAAGAAAAGCGTCTAGTGAATAAGTTTGAGAACTACGAACTAGTTGATCTGTGTGGATTAGAAAAATTCGTACAGGGAAAGCTGGAAACTAAAATGTACAATACAATAATGTCGTAAGTACTTCCTTGTTATATTATTTTCTTGAACACTAGGAGTTTTATAACCTCACGCAGTCTTCCAGTTACAACTAAGAATCATATATAAATAAGATTTTAGAAGAAAAAGCTATATGTTATGCAGAAGAAAAGTCAATACTTCCCAGCACAATTAGAATCGAATTGAATGATCCAACGAAATATATATATTTCTTTGCTGAATATCAATGTGAACAGATTACAAACTTGCCGTAAGCCACTTTTGATCCATCATTTTGTAAGCACAGTGCTGCCACTAACGGTAATTTCAGTTGCCAATAGAGATCAGTGACAATAGTGTCATAGAACTACGCATTTATCAACAAATTTTGACAGTTGTGGTTATGTTTTAATTGTGTGACCCAAATAAGAAGTGTGGAATTATTCCTGATAATTATCTCCTACTACAAATTATTCTTCAAAGATGCGAACAAAAATGTTAAATATTAATAAATGTTCATCTGTGCGAAGCCGGTACGGGCTGCTAAATGTTGAAATAGTTTTTTCAATAAGAAATTGACGACATACAAGAGAACTTCACTTGAATTGACTTCACGTAAAAGTTGGACCAATAAGAAAGCGTTATAACGCTCCTTTCGTGTATTCAAAATCTATTGAATGTCAAATAACAATTAAAATTATGGCCAATTTTATAAAAAATCAAGTAAATTTACTCCTAGAGTACATTTGACTAGAGATAAATTCAAAGCATTGCAAGATTTACGTCGTAATGAAGATCTTGTTATCTTATCAGCCGATAAAGAAAGAGCTACTGTCATTCTTAAGAAAGACGACTATATCAGCAAGGCTGTAGATTTGCTTCATGATGCAGCTTATGAAAAAGTCAGCAGGAATCCTTTGAGTTCGGTCAAGTATCAAACAACTAAACTTCTCAAAAAATCTTCTTCAGATAAGGATGTTATTGAATATTTGACTCCTAGCGATCCATATAGACCTAGATTTTATGGTTTACCTGAAATCCATAAGCAAGGGGTCCCTCTTAGACCAATAGGTAATTGCATTAATTACTCAACTCTTTATCACTCAAATATCTTGACAGTTTATTGAGACCATCAATCAATAGTTCTTCTTCGTACGTTAAAAATTCTAAACATTTTATTGAAATAATTAGTAACGCACGGTCGAATGATAATGACATCCTTGTTAGTTTCGATGTTTCTTCTTTATTCACCAAAGTTTCAATTAAAAGCACCCTGAAGCTTTTGGAAAGGAATTTCTCTCCAGATATAATTAAATTATCCCACCATTGTTTGACTTCTAGCTTCTTCATTTTCAAAAATGATTATTACAAGCAAATTGATGGTGATGCAATAGATAATCCAATTTCTCCATCAATTGCAAATTATTATATGGAATTTTTTGAAGAAAAAGCATCAGAAACTAATACCTATAAACCATCCTTATGGTTACGTTACGTGGATGATGCTTTTGCAATCTGCCCTCATGGTCATGACAATTTGAACAGTTCTTTGAATCATTTAAATGATGTTCACGAAAACATCAAATTCACATCGGAGTTAAAAAGTAATGACTTATTACCTTTTTTTGGTGTGAATCTAGAGCAATTATTGTAGACTACTACACACTGTTTATAGGAAGCCATCACACACAAACCAATATATTCATGCAAAATCACATCACCATCCTTCACAGAAGTATGGAACAATCAAATGTTTTGTTCAAAGAGCTAATGATATCAGTCATCCAAGAGATTGATAATCTAGAAGTAATTTTCCAGGAAAATGGTTTTTCTCATCATTCCATTAGGAGAGCACTTTAGCCAAAATCTAACAATGCTACCGTTGCGGACAATGGCGTGAGTGAAAATTATGTTTTTTTACCTTATGTCAGTGATGTTTCAGAGAAGATCGGAAGGATCTTGTCTCGATATAATTTCGAAGTTTCCTTCGATCCTGTCACGAAAAACAAGCAGTTTTTGAGACCTGTCAAGGACAAGATCCCTTCATAATCTTCGGGTATTTATAAGATTCCTTGTACTTGTGGGAAAGTCTATGTTGGTCAGACGGACAGAAGTGTAAGCACACGTATTGCTAAACATAGAAGATGCATAAGACTCAATCATCCAAATAAATCTTCTGTTGCCGATCATGCCATTGAGTTTTTGCATGACACCAGCTTGAAGAAACAAGAGTATTTGCAAGATGCTCATCTATTCATGGTAAATTGGCAAGAGAAGCGATTTAAATGATTTAAGATCCAAATGATTTCAACCATACTGATGGTTTTGAGTTGGCAAATGTTTGGCTTCCAATAATTTGTAAAATATGAGTCTTGACTCTCGTTTTCACTACGTTTATGTACATAATTGAAACTCAGTTTTTTCGTAAAAAAAAAATTATTACATGTTTGTACCTCGGAACTGTGTGCGTTTGCAAGAACGGAACATCGTTCTTGTATGGGATATTAATTAACTCATGACTATAATATTGATCAAGACTTACATTGTTTTATTCTTCTGTAATAGATATACCTGATTTGTGAAATATTTGTCTTGACACTTGTTTTTGTTATATTCATGTAGATTATTGAAATTCAGTTCTTTTGTTGAGAAAATATTATGACATGTTTGGATCATCGTTCTCATGTATTATATTGATTGAATCTTTTTTCTCTATAATAATTGCCAGGACTCATATCATTGATTCCTCTGTTTGAGGTTGTCAAGTATTTTTTCCTCAGACTTTGGGTGAGTGCCAGAGGAATTTTGTTCTTTTTGCACTGAATGTGGAGCCCACGCTTCCACATCTAATAATCTGTATATTTTAAATTTTTAGTTCGTAATTATCCAAGAAGACTTTCGAACAGAAAGTAGAAACGGAAAAATAGAATTGAATTTACTGTATTTAAACCAGAAAAATCTATTTATTATAATATAATTCTGAAAACATATATAGATCATTATAAAATTTATAAATCATCTTTGAGATAATATATTCGGTCGTTATTACCTATTTAAATATTTGTTTCATCTCTCAGTTGAAGATAATATTAGATTTAAGAAAAATATCTAAATATATTATTTACAAGAATTACATTTATCATAGCAAATATCATTTTTGCATGATTGTTTTTATTTCAATATTGTTTGTAGTATGTAAGAATGTAAAATATGAAGCCAAGTGCTGGAGAAATACATTATCATTATTATTATAAGATGTTATCTTATCTGTAGCTCTCAATGTGTATATATCTAATATATTGTTAATAATGTGAATTTCTATTTCCTGCTCTGTGATTGAACATGTTCTTTTGGAATAGTGTATATATAAATATATATATATATATACGCTATATTGGGAAAGATTCTGATATTTTTATTGAATGTCAAAGAAATACTCGCTCATTTTTACTCATTGATAGATTCGTTATTCAGCTGTCTGTAATCTACACACTGCAAGCGATAATCCGCGTAACATCATTTGTGTAATGCATGATATCGAAAAAAATACAGCTTCAGCAATAAAATTATAGCTATTCGGTTGACCATTCCTTCATGAATTTCAAAGAATGTTTAATAGCTTCAGTGAGGAAAAACAAGCTATCTGATCAGTGTTTATTTTAATGAATTGCAGAGTCAGTTATATATAGAATATCTTACTGTTAACTTTCAATACCTAGCTGTTTTTTATACTGTTGTTTTTCTTCCTGCTTCACTCGATAGCGCAATGCGTTGTCTACCGTACGGCGTAGATCGTTGCCCCACTGGAAACGTAAAGCAGGATCCTCTCGAAATCTAGTTTGCTTCTTTCCAGCTCTGTTAATTTGAGGTGCTCCTCCCCCAGGTCGTCCGAATTGAAACGTGCCGACTTGTCGTTTTGCCTATTAATGATTAATCAAATCAAAAGATCATGTTTGATTCAATTTGGGGATGAGGACGTGAGTATATGTTGAGTTCAACAATAAATTAAGCGATCAGATCATAGGTACTACTTCTGTTAGGAATATTAAATACTTATATGAAAATTCTTATGAACCAATTCAATAAATCTCAATCTCTTCTCTATGATACAATATGTCAGGCCATCGCTTATATTCTTGTCTCTATGGGAATACCTTGATTCCTGTCAAATTAATTCCAGTAGATCAGAAGAAAATATTAATGAAGTACCAATAGGTACTTGGTTGCAGACGAATTCCCAAGATTCAATTAGCCATCAAAATAAACAGTATCGAATGAAATCTTTCACAGTAATGCAGAGGAAATCATTTGGTGATTGTTTGCTCTAGTTTCGTGAATTTTGGCAGAAAATTGAAGTTTATGGATATTTCAGTGATTTAGCATAGATCTTACAGAAACAAATAACTTTCTCCTATGACCACATTTAATCTTGGTTGCTGACGCATCACAAACAATGCGCTAAGCAACCATTTTCCACATCTGGACTTCACCACCATATAGATGCGTGGCAATACCCTAAATTTGGTTTCTCAGTAAATTTATGTTGATAGCTCCTGAAACTTATTCATGTACTGCGTTATCTGTTGAGTTCAGTGATACACACAATGTGGTTCTGTGCTGTATACTCAACAATTTATTATCGAAATAAGGAAGTTGAAGGTCGTTGGGAGAAATTTGTATAGAAACAGCAAAATTTAGAGTTCAACAGGCCTTATCTCAAAATACCTGGCCCCATATCGATACTTAACTTCCCACTCTTGCTGCATAGATTACTGTCATGCTCGCGATCATTGGAAAATAATTTTTTGATATTCCATCATGAGAACTCAAGAAGATATATTTTTTTGTGAGGAGTGAAAATAACGGAAATCTTTAAAATAGTATCCAAAATAGTAGTTAGAAGCAAAAAAATATATATAATTGACTGAATTTCCTTATCACCACTACTTAAATTCACTAGTCCATTTTATCCAATCAACTTTTTTGTTGGACTGGATATTGCAAGGAGCATAGTGTCAATCATTTATTCGAATAGGATTCTTTGTCGCACGCTGCTATTGTGAAATGTGGTTCGTCTATTCACTAGAAGATTGTTTGACAAGTAGAGAAATGTGAGAGTTCACGAGCAAGAGCAATGAGCGAATAAATAAAATTTACACGAGCAAAGTAATTTAATTTTTTTACTAGTGAAAAAATTACAAACTTTGCGTATCCATAACAATACAAAAATATCATGTCTTTTTGACAGTTGGCGAAATATTTATTTCTGTATTAAGTGTGCGAAGTGATTGTTTTTTTTTGTTGCGCGTGAGAATGTCAATTCTAACCGAGACCATAAGGTCGAGGTGACAAATTCATTCGAAAGCGCAACAAAGTACAATCACTTCGCACTCGAAATACAAACAATATTTTTTCGCCAAATGTCAAATAATGATAGATCAACAATAGTTATTGTTTTATTCAGTGAAATGTAGAAGAAAGTACAATCTATAATTAATTTGCAGTCACCTGGGTATTGTAACCAAAAGAATGCGCAATTGTTGTTTGATGAATAAAGAACTGTCAACAATTAATTTTTATATTCAAAAATAAGTAGTTTTGTGTACAAATTCATAGTTGTTTTTTGTTGAATAAGCTAAATAATAGCAATCTCAAAATGTGTTTTTAAAAAGTTTTATTGCAGCAAAGAATACAACATAAACTGAACTAAACTTATTCGAAAGAAAACAGAAGTTTTTATACAATTATAATACTGACTATTGTAATCTTATAGAATGAAATCATCTGACTACATTCTTTACATATTTCGTGTATATAACTCCTCCCTTCGTTAAAAGAGGATTTCATTCTTTCAAAAGGAAATTCTAGTTTCTGTTTCTTTTAATTCTAAATTTTCTAATTGTTGCTTTGGCCTAGATTTTCCTTTTAAATCTACCTTATACTTATTTCTACAAACATAAAATATTGATAATAATATAATAATAATAATTAATACAAATATGACTGAAGAATTAATATAACCATGGTAATTTTCTTGTATTGTTACTTCGTGAATTTTTGGAATTTCTTTAACAATAATATCTTCTTTGTTAATTTGTTTCATTTCTAAGGTTTTATTACTAAACTGATTGTTATGAAAATCAAAGTTTATATTTTCGAAAACTATTTCTTTTGCTTTTGTTATTTTACTTCCTAAATTATAATCATTTATTTTACAACGTCCATTCGTTTCAAATCTATAAACTCCTTCAATTTGCTGGTGTTTAATTTGGTTTTCACATTTTATTTCAACATCCTTATTCACAGTACTGGCTATTATTGCTAAATTTTCATTTTCAATTTCAATAATTAAAAATGCATCGTTTATTTTATGATATTGTTACGCTGATACACTTTCCAGCACCACAACTATTTCACTCTAAAGGTAATCTTAAAATAAACACCACGTATCACTTTAATTCAGTTTATTAACAAACCCAATACACAATTCACATCGCCCAAAATAAATCAATCTAATTTAATGATAACGAAACACCACCGTGTTGTCACGACCACGTCTCGCAGTTTACTATCTCTTATACATAACTGTTCGGTTTTTAATTCTCCTATGGTTACCCAATGATTGTTTGATTTAATTATGAAGGCGTTACATAACACTCTCCTCCTGCAACAAAAAAAAGATTAGTGTCCTCACTAATGACATGTAACTCAACTCTCTGATAGTTCGTTATCTGAACTTTCTGACGAGCTATGACTTGCTGCGCTGTTATAGCGCCTTAAAGAGTCTATTGCTACAATTGCCTTGAACTTTTTGTACCCTCGAATGCCTTTTATTGTTTCGATTTGTGCGTTCCACCTGTCCATTCGCACGCGGTGTGGCAACTGCATTCAGAATATGCCTAACACTATGCTCTATCGCAAAATTTTTGAATTGCCTACTCGTAAAAGCTTTACCCTGATCTGAGATCACCCGACGCGGATAGCCGAAAACACTGAAAATATCTCTCAATGTATCAATCGTTTCTTTTGAACTGACAGATTTAACAGGACGAGCAATGACAAATTTGCTAAAAGAATCAACACAAATCAATAGATAACTTTTCCCTCGAACGCTTTTCGTGAAAGGTCCTAAGTGATCTATGTGAACGGTATCTAGGGGCTCATCAGGTTTTGGAATAGGGTGCAATAGTCCAGCTTGTTTCCCATAATTGCCTTTATTGAACGCACATTCTAAGCAAGAGTTTATATATTTTGTCACAAATCGGGACAGACGAGGGAACCAAAATTCACTTTTGATGAGATCAGTGCATCTGGCTATCCCAGGATGACCAATCTCATCATGATATCCGCGCAAAATAGCCCACCGTGCTAACTTTGGGACAATCAAGCGTTCACCTTCTTGTGTTTTTCTATATAGACGACCATTTTTGAGAGAATAATTATTTTTCATATCAGATGTAGCTTCGTCGTTTGAAATTTGCCTAGCAATAAGTTGAAGTGACTCGTCTTGTAACTGCACAGTTAAAAACCAGTCATCTTTGTTCACCGTTACCGCACAAATACTTGTAGTGACAGGATTTCTGCTCAAAGCATCGGCATGTTTTAGATTCGTACCCGCTCTGTATTCGATTTCGAAATCGAATTCTTGTATTGCTAGCCACCACCGTGCTATACGCGGTACCAGGTCTCGTTTGCTAAATGTTGCGCGTACTGCTGAACAATCTGTTACTATTTTGAAATGTATACCAACTAAATAGATACGAAATCTTTTTATCGTTTCTACCACCGCCATTGTCTCCAGCTCATAGCTATGATAATTTTTCTCGCATGGAGTTGTTGCACGACTAAAGTAGGCAATGGGTTTTTGTACGTCGTTTTGGTTTTGCAACAATATTCCTCCAAGACCAAGCTTACTTGCATCAGTACGAATTTCCGTACTTGCACCCCTAATAAACGGCGCGAGTACTGGTCGTTTAGTCAAAAGTATTTTTAATTGGTTCAATGCGTTTCCTTCATCTACACCCCAATGCCACTCTACATTCTTTCTCGTCAATGCGGTCAATGGCTTGGCAATGATAGCAAACTTATGTATGAATTTCCTGAAATAACTCGCTAGACCCAAAAACTGCCTTACTTCATGTACATTACTAGGTGTTTTGAATTTTGATACAGCAGTAACTTTATGCTCTCCCGGTCGTATACCGTCTATTGAAATTCCGTGACCTAAGTACTCTGTTTCACTTTTTTGGAATGAACACTTAGACATGTTAAGTTTGAGTCCCGCATTTGCTAACGCATCTAATACTCGATTTAATAACTTCAAGCCTTCAACTATGGTTCGCGATGGAATCAAAATATCGTCCATGTAAACTAATATTTCTTCATGGCGCATGCTACCTAATACTTTGTCTATAAATCTTTGGAATACGGCCGGTGCATTTGCTAGGTCAAATGGAACGCGCAAGTACTCGAAATGACCATCAGGTGTTATGAATGCCGTTTTATGTATTGTGTCTTCGTGCACCGGAATTTGGTGATAACCCGAGGCTAAATCTAAGCTTGTAAAATATACCTTACTTGCTAATTCATCTATTTGATCATTTATCAGCAACATTGAATATCTGTCTTTGACTGTTATTTTATTCAAGGCACGATAGTCAACGCATAACCGTGAATCACCGTTCTTTTTTGAAACCAATAGTATTGGACTTGCATAGTTTGAATTTGATTCGCGTATAACGTTTGAATCACATAGCTCCTTTACTATTTGACGCACTTTATTTCGTTCCACGTACGATAATCTATATGGTCTGTAATGAATTGCACTGTCTGACGTAAGTTCAATTTTCATATGGGCTGCCAAAGCTGTACCAATATCTGTTTTATTTTGTGCAAAACATTCTACCCAGTGGTCTAAGATATTCATCAAGCTTTTCTTATCGTTCTCACCTATATCGCCTATATCTAAATTGACACTTTGAAGTATTGACTTGGGAGATTTACTTACTGTTACCTGACCTACAGTTGCTCCCTTGTGTGAGATGTGTGGAGCACACCGTTCTGCTCGTGCTAAGAGTTTACCTACAGGCCAAACGATCGGCATATCACCTATGTTGCTAAGGATCAGTTTTCCTTTGCTACCACGAAATACAGCTCCTGGCATACTATACATTGCGGAGCCCACTTCAAGTACTTTCGGTGGCATTGTGCATTCTTCCTCCGCCTGAGCTCCCTCAATATGAACTTCGATCTCCTTTAGTTGCCTTGGGAGGATGATTACCGCGTTCACAGTTGTAATACAGTGTCTGGCAGTGCACTCTTCAAGTGTAATCTCTGAAAGAAATTTCTCAGACACAGAGTTAGTAATAATATTTACGGTATTATTATGTATTAACAGTGAAACTTGACTACTATTTGTGATCGGTTGACCAATAATTAGATGTACTTTTCCTACACCGATTTCATCATCAATTATTAATGCCTTTGTTAGTATTTGTACACCATCAATACTAACATTAAACTCTGTTACACCTGTCGCCAAAGACATACCACCTCCAAACCCACTTAACACCTTGTGGGCTGGAGTTATAACCAGTTTTAAGATCCTCGCCGTGGATCTAGTCATTATATTTTCTTGGCTGCCAGTGTCAATCAACGCCTTGACACAATTACCATTTATCTTTACTAGCTTCATGCACTTGTCAGTTTCACCGTTTGTTGCTCGAATTGCCTCAATTTTTGAGTTGCTATTCTTTTCACAATGCTCTCGCCTATGCCCGACACCACCACAATGGATACACCGTTCCATTTTGGGTTTTCTACACTCTCTCGCCAAATGTCCTTTTTGTTGGCAATTATAGCACCTTTCAGTGCACCCGCCTGTGCGCCCACCATTTCGCTCACCAATGCGTCCACCATTACGCTCACCAATGCGCCCACCATTGCGCTCACTATAGCGCCCACCATTACGCTCACCAATGCGCCCACCATTACGCTCACCAATGCGCCCACCATTATGCTCACCAATGCGCCCACCATTATGCTCACCAATGCGTCCACCATTGCGCTCACCGATGCGCCCACCATTGCGCTCACCAATGCGCCCACCAATGCGCCCACCATTGCGCTCACCAATGCGCCCACCATTGCGCTCACTATAGCGCCCACCAATGCGCTCACCAATTCGCATTGAGTCTCTTGATACAGATGTGCTCTGATAGTTATCCAGTGATGACAAATAATTTGTGTACAGAGAACCTGGCGTGTCACACTTGATCGCCCTAGCATTTGCCTGTAACTCGACTGGTAAATCATGTATTATGCATGAGACAATGGCTGAATCTTTCAACTCGCACCTATCCGCTAATTCAAATTTTGCATGATAGTATTCAGTCATTGTCTCATGATGTAACTTCTTTCTGTCAATTAATTTCTCTAATAGGCACGCATAATCATGTTCCCTTGGGAATGCATTACGTAATAGTTGCTTCCACTCTGGCCAAGAATAATCGTATGATTTACACCGATTGTACCACTTTCTTGCTTCTCCAGCTAATTTCTCTTGCATGTAGCAAGCTTTTACGTAGTTAGTCCACCCATGAATTTCTCCTAATTGATCAATTCGATGTAACCATCTTTCTATGTTATCATTTTCATCCGATGGGTCGAACAACGGAATGACATTGTGCGATAACATCCCCATACGTAATTTCTTTGCGTGCATGTCTAATGAACTGGGGCACAATCCGTGCTCCCTTCCACTAACGTTTCTCACCTGTTCGTTCAGATTTTGCTGTAGCCAATTATCTACCCTTTTCTCCAGAATTTGTTCTAGGATTGCCTGAGGAGTCTCGCTGCTTTCAGCATCGCATTGATCTGACTCTGTCTGTCTGCACCTTTTCTTTCCTCTGCTACTTGCAAATGGTTCACTATCACTCGCGTCACTCGACATACCTATTTGTACTTTATCCCACTTCTGACTTGTTACGCTGATACACTTTCCAGCACCACAACTATTTCACTCTAAAGGTAATCTTAAAATAAACACCACGTATCACTTTAATTCAGTTTATTAACAAACCCAATACACAATTCACATCGCCCAAAATAAATCAATCTAATTTAATGATAACGAAACACCACCGTGTTGTCACGACCACGTCTCGCAGTTTACTATCTCTTATACATAACTGTTCGGTTTTTAATTCTCCTATGGTTACCCAATGATTGTTTGATTTAATTATGAAGGCGTTACATAACAATATTCACATTCACTATTATTATGAAATATAACTATGTTCTTAACACATTTATCGATTTCTATATAATTAGTTCTACAAAAATGATTATTATTTATTGTATTACAACTATAAGTATTGAAAAATTTATTGTGGTTAAATATTAATAATTGTTTCTCTACATTTATAAGGAACATTTCTTCATTATTAACATTAAGTATTGGTGTAATTAGTGTTGCCGCAAGACTAAAGACTAGTCTTGGTCTCGTCTCGTCTTGTCTTGGTCTTGCCAAGAAAAGACCTTCATTTAGTCTTGCCTCAAGACCACAAGGCGAGACAAGACGCACCTTGAGTCTTGACAAGAAAATCTTGAAGTCTTGTACAAGACTCTTGACTAAAATTGCTTGCTTTATTTCCACAAAATTCTTATTTCTAATTTGAATTTTTTCGATGGGATAAATTTCTGTACGTAGCCAATCACATCATATTGGAACTTGAGATATTTGTCATATTTTCTTGTATACTGTGAATTGAAAATAGAGGAAAGTACAACTTTTGATTCTAAATTCTGTATATTTTATTTGAAACTTTGACGTTTCGATCCTTTGGCTAAGGATCTTCTTTGAAAAACAATGATACAAAAATAAAATATGGCAAGTAACTAGATACTAAAAATATACTGAAAATAGTATATTATGTTACAAGGACCGAACGACTGTCATTTTTGTCCAGGATAAATTTGGCTGCATTCGGTGAAGACGAGGGCAAAGCTCGAGGCAGAGACGAGGGCGAAGCACGAGGCGAAGACGAGGGCAAAGCCCAAGGCGTAGCTCCGTGCAGCCAAATTTGTCCGTGACAATAATGACAGTCGTTCAGTGTCCGTGTTGCATACGTTACTTTTTGTAACAAGTGCACCGAAGTACCCCCATTACTAAATTTTTTAAATAAATTTGAATGTATTGAAACTATCTTATCGATTTGACAAACAGATTTTTGCAAATGCAATCACATTACAGTAAACTAATACAATGAAACATAACTTACATGATTTATTTTATTGATTGATATTTTTCACATTCTCTGTGCTGTCCCGTTCACAATAAATGCACATACTATAACGAACACATTCTATAATATAAATTTCTTTCAAATATCAATTTGACATATAGCAATGAAATAAAAGAATCCAACGCATCCATGATCCATGATCTACAATTTCATTTTTACCCAGCGGGAAAAAATATTCATTAATTCCAAGTCAACAGAGAATTAATGAAAATTGTTACCATGGTTTGGAATTGAGAACTTTCGAAGCAGAAGTTAGCTCAGTAATAGGGTACTTTCGGTGTACGTCTTACAAAAAATAAATTAATAGAAATAAATTGACTCCACTTGATTCGACTGCCAGTATTGATTTATTGCAAAATTATGATGATTTAGTGTACTGTTTGCAATCCTCAATTTCCATTGGAATTTGGAAATTGTTAGCAATACTTTATTCTTTTTTATGAATTTAAGTGAAATATATTGGATACGTTCAGCTACATCTGATTGCATTGTAGCTGTGGAGAATTGTGTTTGACGTTTATTCCAGATAAGTCTAGACTTTTTTTCTTAATCATGCAATAAGACATTAAACCTTGTTTATTTTGCAAATGACTAAAAATAATTGAGCTTCGATATGATGCTCTTGAATATGTTGAAGACAATACACATTAACATCAGTTTTTAAAATATTTTCCGTGTTTTCTTGAAATTTATTAACATCTTGGTGGGTCTTAAATCACCTACTTGAGAAGATTCTCGGAAAAACTTCAACTACAGCCCCTAAAACGAGATCATATAGCAATATTCAGTCTCATGTCTGTAAACACTAAAATCATACCAATCTTTGTACTGTCTACATTAAGTATAATCTCGAAACACAAAGTTAAACTTCAATCACAACAAATAAAAGAATGTAGACATCCACCCAACTAGTCAATCTATTATTGAACTTTTCTTATTTATAAATAGATGTTACTTTATAATTATGTATATATAAATTTAGGTTTTACACATTTTTGTATGTTGTGAAAGTTAAGACATCTGCAATACATTAGTTCTCGTCCCTATTGTTCATCGCAAAAAGGGTATCAGAAGTATGTGACCTTGACCATGGGACAGAAAATGTTTGTCTATATATTTCAAACGTTTGCTTCTTTATGAATTTGTTCGAAATTATGTCCCTCCGTTTCTTCAAATCTCCTACGGCTTGGTCAGGGGTGTTTGCCGAGATTGGCTTTTGTCTAACCCTCTCCAAAAAAAAATGTACTTGGAAGTGGGGTGGCTGCTTTTCTTTAAGACTTTTTAAACATTTGTAACTAACTCTCACATATATTGCATTATATCTTCAATGTTTCAACATCATTCATTCTTTATTTCAGTAAAATTTCTTCAGATTCAGTTGAGTATTCATGAAATATTTTGCTCTTATTGATAGCGAAACAATAACTGTATCAATATGAAATATTCGAAATTCAAGTTATGATATACTTGCAACTTTTATAAGAGTTGATTCAATATCCTAAGATTTATGATGCTGGGTAATTTGTTGAGGAAACCCTAGGACTCCGTACGCAAAGGGTGTCAAACTGACTCTATTACTGGAGCTCCGCTGTCTGTTCGTCCGTCTATCCGTACCGTAATAGGTAGACTCTTAAGATTTCACAGAATATGTATGACTATGACCACTGTGGCAACAAGTAATAAAAATGAGGTAAATATATAGGATCACCAGACAGATCTTAACGAATAACAACATATTGCTTCAGCGCTTCTCTTTTTTTTTCATCAACTGGATGATTTCGAAAGAAATTGGTAATATAAATATTGCTCGGTGGTACAGAACCTTTCGCGTGCTATTTCGATTCGGAATTGGCCAACTTTTCACATTATATAATAATATAATTTTAACATGGAATATGTAACATGTTCAAACAAAAGCTAGAGAAAACTTTTTCTTCAACACTATTTTAGAATTTGCATATTCCATAACCAGAAATTATGTTGGAATAGAGCACATTCCACACTTGTGTAAGAATATTTATTCTGTTACCTTGTAGAATCATTTCGACGAATCAGAAGCTGTTAGTTTTGGTGACTATGGTTACGTGTCAACAATTCAATTATTTTTATTTGGCTTTACGTTTGACATTTTATAATTCTCAAACTTTCTTCTAAAATATTGGTGAGTTTCCAAAACCTTGTTAAAGAAAGTATAGTCTACAACATGTATTAGAATGGCGTATTCCACACTCGCGAACCGCAATCCTCGCCTTTGGCCTTTCGCTCGTGTGGAATTAGGGCCATTCTAATACTTGTTGTAGAATATACTATTCTATGATGTTTTTACAATCATTTTGAATCCAAATATGAGAAATTAATTCTTTGGACATATATCAAAATCAAAATTTTTCGCGTAAATGCCAATTTCTGATGATATCATCTCGAATTTCGATCTAATTGATGCTATCAGTTTTCAGTGCACTATATCAATTAGAGAAAATTATTCGAAAAAATTCAAAGACAAGACTCTTGTCAAGACTCTCGACCAAGACAAGACTCGCTTCAAGTCTTGTCTTGTCAAGACCAAGACAAGACTATGTCCTGCAAGACTTGCTCAAGACCAAGACAAGACTCAACTCAAGTCTTGTCTTGTCTTGTCTTGTGGCAACACTAGGTGTAATTTGGAATAATTTGTCATCTTTATTACTATAGTATATAGGTATCTCAAGTAAATATTCAATCTGATTATTATTGATTCTACAATGGCTGGTTATTTGCTCTGTTAGTTCCCAGAAATTTAAATTCTGATCTATCTTTTGGATTATCTCTTTCAAGTCTCCTCTACTTATTATAGTACTATGAACTTTGTTTAAACTACAAAACGAAAGACTTGTTTCAATTTCTTCTAAAATTTCAATCAAATCAATGCTCAATAAAATCAGCTGATTTATTATATCTTTAATTTTTGACAAGTTTTCCCAGTTCATAACCTCTCCTAATATACTATCTATTTTTATTATTCGTGATTTCAACACAAGTTCATTATGTTGGATATTCTCAATTTGTTTATTAAATTTTGAAATCATTTCTTTTTCAACACGTATATTCTCTAAATTTTGTTCTTGTAGGGTATGCTGATTTTGCTGTATTTTTTTGAATAATTCATCATATCTTTCGGCGTCTTGCGAATCTAAATTTCCAGAAATACTTTTTATAATTGTCCCTAAACCATTTATCAATCCACGTTTACTTCGTTTATTATTGAATAAATTATTAATTTTGTTCTCCAATCTCAAAATATTAAAATTCAATATATTTATATAAGTTTGCATTTCTTTTCTGTAATTATAATCTATAGTTTCTTTATTATTTAATTTCGCAAAAATATCATTCTTATAGTTGATTATTTTATTATATTCTAACTCTAAACTACTTATTTCATAATTATAATAAGAATAATATGAATTTTTATATATATGAACTTGTCCTAAATCTAATATATTTATTCCAGGGTTGTCCGTCAGTTTAGTCAATTCTTCTCCTTTGCAGAAGCATCTGCAACAAAGAGTCGTTTCCTTTTAATTTTGTCGATTTTATGTCTTTAATTCTCATTGATTTTTATTGTTCCTAGTCTGGAGTTATAGTCTTCGATTTTATGAATTTTGAATAAAGGTTTCTTAATTTTCTGTATTCTCCTTTAACCTTCTTTAATTAATACAGTGTCTAATTTTAAATCGTTTAGATTTTGATTTAATGGTTTCTGTTTCAGAAATCTTTTATTCTTTTCCAAGTGTATATTTTTATCTACTTTTTCCTTGAGCAATTTGAGTTTATCTTGCCATTCCTGCAAGTAATCTTCGTTACAATCATTGAATTTCAAAATTTCATTATCTTTATCTAAACCAAAAGTATCTCAATAGGTGTGAATTTAGTGACTGAATTTATTGAATTATTATATGCTATCAAAGCTAATTGAATATTTTTGAAAATTCGGGAATTTTTAAAATCTTTTCTTTGATTTATAATTCTTAAATGTTCAATTATTGTGGAATGAAATCTTTCAATGACTCCGTTGGATTTTGGATTATCCACACATGTCATGTGAATTTTAATCTTATATGTTTTTAATAAATCTTTTACTAAATTATTATTAAATTCGGTTCCACTGTCAAAAATTATTTCCTCAAGAATTTGGTATTGCGAAAAGTACTTCAAAAGACCATCTGTTATCTCTATAGCAGAAAGTGTTTTAATATATATTACTTGGGCGAATTTAGAGAAGGCGTCAATAAGTGTCAGATATTTCTTATTTTCCAAAGTCAGTGTATCGATATGAAGGACATCGGAAGGGAATTTTGGGGTTTGTGTAAGGCTATCGGGAATTTGGTAAGGATTTCGTTCATATTTATTTTGTTGACAAATGTCGCAATTGTTTATATATTTTTGTATATCTATGAACATGTTCGGCCAGTAAAACTTACGTTTTAATTTTTGATACGTCTCCAAAATGCCTCTATGGTTGGTTTTTCCTAAGTGATAGTTCGAAATTGTTTCAATTTGATCTTCAACAGTCAATTTGTCTTCTAATACTTCTTCACATTGAATTAATTTGTATGTCTCTTTATTAAAATTTTCTTGTAAAACTTCGTTTGTTGGAATAATCAAATCTTTATCGATCAAACAATAATAATTAACACGCGGTACCAAATAATCTTTTATGAAATTGAAAATTTCCACTTTCAAATCAGTTTCTCTCAATTTAACAATTAATCTCTGTTTATTGCCAAATATTTTTAAAATCTGACATTCTGTTTCTTTATCGTGTTTTTGAACTATAATCTGATTTTTACCTACATTGATACAAATGTCTTTATAAGTTACTCCGTTCAATTCGTTTTCGTCCGCTGAATGCACGGTGTCTAAATCTTCTTCGTCAATATTGACAATTATGCTTCCTATATCGTCCTTCATATTAATTTCCTTTTGTATTATCTCGTGAATTATAATTTTTACATGAGTTTCTTTAAAAATTTCCCTGAATAAATTTTCTACTTTCGCGAATGGAATCTTATCTAAACCTGAACAAATTTTTGGCATATGAATTTCAAAAATGTCATTATGAACTAAGTAATTTCTTAATTCCATCAAACAACTCCTAACATCTTCTAGTGTGGGTTCTTGGAAAAACTCTTGTTTGGTTGCCAAATGAAATATCTTGTATTTATTTTGATGAATAGGCTGGATAAATAAATTTTCATTTTTACTATTTGTGTTACTCAAATAATTCTTACTATTGAAGTTTTCATCTATTTGCTTAGCAAATCCTTTCCCTAATTTGAAATCTTGTGAAATACAATCAACTAAATTACATGGTTTGTCAAAAATATTTTCGCTAGTTTTAAAAATTTGGAATTCAGGTCTTATTCTTGAAAGTGCATCTGCATTAGAATTTAATACTCCTTTCTTATATTCTATCTCATAGGAATATTCATCTAGTTTTATCCGCCATCTCATTAATTTAGAATTTGGGTCTTTTAGACTCATTAACCACGTGAGAGGTCGATGATCTTTTCTAATTATGAATTTTGTACCGTACAAATAAGGTCTAAAGTATTTTACCGCCCAAACTATACCTAATAACTCATTTTCTGTGGTACTGTAATTAATTTCATGATCATTCAATGTTCTGGAAGCATAGGCTATAGGTAAATCTTTTCCGTTAATATTTTGGCTTAAAACTGCGCCGATAGCAAAATTGCTTGCGTCAGTTGTGACAATAAATTGTTTTTCGAAATCGGGGTATTGTAGAATAGGGGCGTTGATTAATAAATTTTTGCTGTTATTAAAACTTTGCCTATATTCTTTATTTTCTATGTTTATCAATTGTCCTTTCTTCAAGTATAAGGTCATTGGTTTTGTGAGTTTTGCAAAATTTGGAATAGATTTCCTGTAATATCCTAAAAGTCCTAAGAATTGTTTGATTTCTTTTACCGTCTTTGGAATTGGAAAATTTTTGACTGCTTCAATTTTTGCAGGATTTGGTTTTAATCCGTCTTTTGAAACTATGTGGCCAAGATAAGCTACTTCTTTACGCATGAATTCAGATTTGTCTAACTGGATTTTCAAATTATATTGTTTCAATTTGGAAAAGATTTTTCTTATGTTTTCGCAGTGTTCTTGTAAAGATGTTCCTAGTATAATAATGTCATCTAAATATACCAGACAAATTTTGTTGATGTAATCTCTTAGTACGTAATTCATAAGTCTTTGGAAAGTAGCGGGAGCATTCTTGAGTCCGAATGGCATTCGTAAAAACTCGAAATGTCCTTCGTCTGTGTTAAAAGCAGTTTTAGGAATGGATTCGGGGTGCATTTGTATTTGGTGGAAACCTGAAGTTAGATCTAATGTAGTATAGTATATGTTTTTACCTAATTTATCCAAAACTTCTGAAATATTGGGAATTGGGAATTTGTCGTCCATAGTTTTTGCGTTAAGTTTTCTATAATCAATTACCATTCTGATTTTTTTTTCACCTGAAGCATCCAATTTCTTAGGAACGAGCCAGACTGGACTTGAATATGGTGAATGGCTTTCTTGTATAATTTTGTTGTCTAATAAATTCTGAATTTGCTTGTTGATTTCTTTTTTATAAACTTCAGGATATCGATACGATCTAGTGTAGATGGGTGTGTCGTCTTTACTGATTATTTTATGTTGAATGACGTTTGTATGTGTTAGTATATCTTTTTCTTTTGGAAAAATACTCTCATATTCTTTGACTAGTTTATGAAGCTCTTTCTTCTCTTCTGAATTCAAGTGCTCTGCTCTGATTCTAATCTTTTCAATATTATTTACAGAATTTTGATTTTCAAAATATTGTATTTTATAATTTTTCTGCTGAATTGTAATTATATTTTTACTGAAATCTATTTTAACTTGCATATCTATCATGGTTGGTAAACTTAATAATAAATTAAATTGTTTGTGAAAGTCGTGCAGATAAAATTTTAAGTCTTTGCCTTCAAATTGTAGAACAACATACTCATTTCCGTTATGTTCTCCTATTGCTGTTTTGAAATTAAAATTTTCTTTATAAATTCTGAATTTTTTAATATTATCATAAACATATGTCTTACTTATTGAATTGATCGTAGATCCAGTGTCAATCAGCATGAAATAATCTTTCATTTTCAGAAAAGGTAGTCGGGAATTTTGATATATATTTAGGATTTCTCGTGGATATTCGGGGGTACATCTAAAAAAGGACTTTCGTCTAGTTTACTTTCGTTTTCAGTGCATTCAAAGGCTTCGTCTGTAATATAATTATATTCTTCGCTTGTATTGTCAGTTTCGCAGTATTGATTTTCGTCTAGATTTTCAGTATTATTAATTTCTTCTATCGCTTAATTTGGTTGGTGGGCTCCGAATTGTCTATTTTGTTGAGTAAAATAGTTATTAGTTCGTGCAAAATTTTGTCTAGGTTGAAAGCTTTGTCTTGTTTGTAGCGACATGGGCGTAGGTCTGACATTTTGAGCATTTCTTATTTGTTGTTTGGGAGCAAATCTTTGGTTATTTACATTTTTATTTTGAAAGTTTACAGCACCGGTAGGGAAGTTTGTTCCAGGAAATCTTTGAGGTGGGGTATTAGGAAGTTGTCTAATAATTGGTTTTGAGTTGAAATTTGTATTTGATTTGAGGTATTGGAAGTCATTCTGTAGTGGTATTTCAATGTCATTTATTGACTGTGAGTTTCTTGTAGCTAAATTGTTTCGGTGAGGGTCTCCGATAGTCGATATAAAATTATTGATTATTAGTCTCTCAGCGAATCGAATCATAACTATTTTTGTACCTGGATCATCTTCCTCAATACTTATTCTTGATTTAAAGTTAATAAATTTTTCTTTAGTAATTTCTAGAAGTTTATAAGGGTCTCTAATATTTTGTTTCAGCAATTCATTTATAATTGTGACTGAGTTGCTTTTGTCTTTAAAATTGTTTGTCAAATGTATTCTTAATTCATTCCAATTATTGAATTCTAAGTCTTTTATGCTATCTAAGGCTTTCTCGGTTATCTTATTTTTTATACTTAAAAACGTGATAGCTTTATCGAAATCATCTAAGGGTGGGTTAAGAGTACCGAAGAGATTTTGAACTGTATTTACAGCGTTTATGAAATTACTTAATTTGCTTGAATCTCCATTATAAACTGGGATAGATTTTAAGGCAAAATTAATCTTTTGAGTTCTGTCAGCCATTGTAGTCTGCAAGGTATTCTCAATTTCTAATAGTTCTGCCAATAGATCTGAATTATTTTCCAGCTCAAATACTTAGTACAGCTAAATATTGTAAGTAAGTTAGTTATTGTGTATTGTGGAGTGTGTGGCTCTGTGCCGGAGCTCGATTTCTTTCCTAACAGCGTTAGCCGTTCCAGAAATCCCTGAGTATTTATATTAATTAAATATTTGTTAGTGTTTTTACACTTACAATGAAATTATGCTAAGCACGGCTATGGAAATCTTCATTTGTAAGTTGATCGCTACTGGCTCTCGGGTTACGGGCTCTGGCGATGCTGTGATGCAATCCTCTGCTTGCATGTTCACGGGTTCATGGGTTGACGGACCTGGCACTCGCACTGCGGGCTCTTTGGTACGGAGTTCGTGGTTTTCTTTGCTGTTAGGAAGACCTGGGGCTTTGCGTCTAGCAGCTCTGTAGGTTCTTCGTTCGATGATGTTCGGACCGTAATAAATCGTAAAAACGATACAGTAATGGTATAAACGAATTGAACTTCTATTGGAGTTTTCGACCAGAACACTGTTTACGGATCCTACCGACTGCGCCAGCTAAATAATAGCAATCTCAAAATGTGTTTTTAAAAAGTTTTATTGCAGCAAAGAATACAACATAAACTGAACTAAACTTATTCGAAAGAAAACAGAAGTTTTTATACAATTATAATGCTGACTATTGTAATCTGATAGAATGAAATCATCTGACTACATTCTTTACATATTTCGTGTATATAACTAATACCTATTTTTTTCTGTCCTTGTAGCATTAATGAACTGATTTATATTAGAGTAGGTGTGCAAAAATATGTTTCATTTTTTTACTATTGGAACATCCATAACAATACAAAAATATTCTGCTTTTTTGTATTGTTATGGATACGCAAAGTTCGTGATTTTTTCACTAGTAAAAAAATTAAATTTCACTAGTGAAAAAATGAACATATTTTTCCACTAGTGAAAAAATAAATTATATCTTTGCACACCTAATATAATATAATTCAGTTTAGTAATGCTACAAGGATAGGAACAGACTGGTATTTAACAAAAAAGAAATATGAATTTGTACACAAAACTACTTATTTTTGAATTTAAAAATTAATTGTTGACAGTTCTTCATTTATCAAACAACAATTGCGCATACTTTTGGTAACAATACCCAGGTGACTGCAAATTAATTATAGTTTGTACTTTTTTCTACATTTTACTGAATAAAACAATAATTATTATCGATCTATTATTTTTTTGACATTTGGCGAAAAAATATTGTTTGTATTACGTGTACACAGTGATTGTATTTTGTTGCGCTTTCAAATGAATTTGTTACCTCGACCTTACGGTCTCGGTTAAAATTGACATTCTCACGCGCAACAAAAAAAAAACAATCACTTCGCACACTTAATACAAAAATAACTATTTCAGAAAAGTTAGAAGCTGAAGTTTCTCGTGGAATTCTGGATGCAGCTGAAGAAGCAACTTTACATCTGTTTTCAGTGAAATCGAGAGATTTTTTGTTCTCTTATATGTTTAGCCTGTAGTTTTTTCTTAATTAGGTTGAAGCTATCATTTGGGCGCGTGTCATAATGCGTTTTATTTGTTATTTTTATTCGCTTATTGGTAAATTTCTGCTAACTGGTAAACTGGCACTTTTATTTACTGATTAAACCTTATGTTTGTCATCCAGTTTACACAAAAACTCTTTTCTACAGAATAGGCGAAACTCTAAAAATCCTGGATACACAGAAAAATGGAGTATTTGAAGATACCCTTGAAAATTAAAGTAAATTACACTTTGAAATATTTACTTTTAGATGTTGAACGTCATCTATCAATATTTTTGGAAAAACTAGTAGAATACATGCAAAATTATTGTTTAAGAACACTCGAATATGGCACGAAGTGAATCTCTGAGAGATTGATGTGGATGTTTTGGAAGACCACAATACATTTAAATTATCTGTAAACTTTGTCCAGAGACGAATGGAGATAGAAAATCAAACAATGCGTGAGATGATATGTGACAAGCAGAAGCCTTTTCCATTCTAAATTATTAGAAACTTGACATTCTCCATATTTTTTCAGACTAAAATGATGAATAAGAAGCTTCAGATCTTGAATTCTGTATTTTTCATCAGATTAGTCCTATTCTAAAATTACATTACAAGAACAGAACAAAAAAAACAACCTCTGTCATTCAACCTAGGTTCAGGAAAAAACCACGTGAAAGAATCTCATACAGATGTATCAGTATTAGGAGTATTGACAAATATAATTTCATTATTTATCTTATTTCTGTCGAAACTCTTATCATTAATACCTCTGTATGAGATTCTTCTACGTGGTTTTCCTTCGAACCTAGATTGAGTACTGTAGAATCTCTGTTTCCATATGCGCAAGACATGTTTTCATACATAATCTTTTGTATATTCTAAGTCTTGTAGCTTTTCTTACTTTCCCAACCTGAATATTATAATAGGGGTAGTTTTCTTTCAGAAAACATAATTTTACAAATAAATATTCGGTCTGTCTGTCAATCTGTTATTTTGTCGGTGTTTCAGTCTATCCATTCATCCACCTTTTTAGTTCTCTGCGCTCATTCCACCCTTAATCAGGATTAGGAGTTTATTCAATCTATCTGCGTGAATTGTGGGCGTGGTTTTGTAAACCTGATGTTATAATATTGAGAGATAATTCTTGTATTCGTATATTCATTCTGTTTTTTCCGACGATGGCCTGATAAGCTGAAATCGATAGAGATTTGATAAACAATTTTTTGTGAAACTTACATCATGTGTCTATTATCTATCATAAATAATAGAATAACTAAAATTGATCTATTATTGATTTGACACAGAATGCAAAAAAAAACATTTTTTTAAATTATTAGCGGTTTATTTGTTATTATCTGAATTTTAGTTACTATCAAATCTTTTTGGAAGCAAAGGAATAATAAGAATTGATATTGTAAAATTAGATATGAGAACTCATATTTAGACAGCACATGCAAGCACTCGTCAATTGTTCTATCAAAATTGATAATTCAGCTCAATGGTGCTTAATATCAAATTACATCTTCTGTGAGAATAATTCTAGTAGATGTGGAAGTAGAAGAGAATATCCGAACGATTTTCAATTGTTATTTCACAAGTAATTCAAATGATGTCTATTTTGGTATTAATCAGTGACAATCTTGAATGAATAATTTTTCTGAAGGAAAAAATCTTCCAGAACTCATTTTTAATAGATAAATATTTTTTCTACTTGCGTTGATTTTGTATTTACAATCTAACCAGATTATGCCAAATTTGCGATCAACTTGAACAGCTGTACATAAAAGTTATGGTCATTGTAAAATAAAATAGTAATTTGATATAATTATTATTTCACTTTGGCAATGACAGCTGTCACTTCAAAAATGTTCAATTTATCGAAACGATACTCTAAATTCATGAAACAGCAATGATACCAGCCTTATAATTCTTGTATCATTCATTTTCTGACTATGACACTCTCCTAGAAAGGGTCAGCACCTTCAACTTTGATTGAAAAAGCAGAATTCAAGATCAGGAGATTTTACTCATTGAGATTTTGTTGAGATTGAAAAGTTCTCAATGTATGGGATATCTACTATAATCAGAGGATAAACCTAATCTTCCAGGATATTATACCTTTGGTTATCAATAGTATAGATTTATTAGGTATTCACCGTAAATACATTGAACTTGTTTTCTGTAACTGAGGGAAGCGCGTCTATCTGTTTCTCATGTGCTATCCATAGTCCAAAGTATTATAAATGAGAATTCAGTAATATTTGAGTATTCCAGCACAGAAACATGAACAAATTTGGGAATTAAAATGAGACAATTCAGTCAATAATAATATTGCTTTTTTGTACTCTACAGCTTAGGCCTCACCTAGTCCTCCCACAGGAGTGTTATAGATTTACATAATTATTGTGATACCAATAGTCAATTTGGTACAACAGAATAAAAAGTACTGACAAAAGAATTTGTGCATATATAATTGAAAGACATATATCCAATGGTGAATTATAATCATAATTTGCTCATTTTCATGAGACGGAATAGTTATTTGTCAAAAAAGTGCAACGACCGACGGAAATAAAGATCCAAGTCTCATCTCGATCCCGATCACATCCATCACTGTTCTTGATGTATCCCTATTCCTTATTGATATCTTGAATTGATTTTGTTCTATTGCTATTCAGTCGTGCGACTTTATAGTTTTTTGTTATGCGTGCAAGCACATTTTCGAATGGATATTTATTATTAGGACTGTATTAAGCTCGGTTGTTGCAATTTTCTGCAAGATTTTCAAGTGATCATTAAAAAGATCAAAATATTTTTCAGTTACTCACGCACAAATTCTTCTGTGGGTACACTTCTGAAGATGGTTCAGATGGAGTCAAAAGTGTACACTGAGAAGAAATATTGAAATTTCTGACTGAAACCCTTTATAGACCGCGGTACAGAATCCCTTTCTCCGGATTATGAACACTCTTCTGGAACTTTGTAAGTGGCTTCATTTTGATGAGTCCGACAACTCTTTTATCTGAGAAAATCTCTGAAACTGCTGTATTCTCCATCGAATAGCTTAAAAAGACGTCGATTTCATGATTTATTCTTGAGCAATAACATTACTCTCTTTTATAGGTAGTTTAATCGTAAGATAATAATAGCAAAAACACACACAATATTTTTTCTGACAAAAATATTGCGGCGTTCGGCATAGCCCCCATCTCCAATATTACAAAATTACAAGTTTTGTTAGATTATCAACATTCTGTTGGAATTCTCAATAGTATCAAATAAACATCGGTGAAGTATTATATTGTTCGATGGAATTTCTGCTGCATATCTTCAGTCCGAAGCTCTAGAAATGTCAATTCTATGAGTTTGGTTTGCTGATTAACACTCATTTATTCCAAATTTTTTTCCCTCCAGGATGATGTACAGAGAACATTGGTATGATTGTCCGACAAAATATCTGCTGCATATTCATAAAGAATTCAAAAAATTTATTTCGCAATTTCTCACTGATGATATGTTGGAATCGACCTCTAAAGACAAGTACCGTGATATTTTCCAATGTTATACCTTGGAAAGTAGAAATAATAATCTTCCGCCATCTGGCAATAGTCTCTTTACCTACGCTTTCCATCTCTTTAATATTTGAAACATAAAGTGTCATCGATATTGGTGATTCGGACTCCATGTGATCTCGTTATTATTTCATAAATATACTTTATTTCATTTGAATATATATTTTGAATTTGATTACAGGCTCAGATATTAATGAGAATAAGGATGACAGTAGCACTACTGAAGACAATGAATATGACTTTCGTGCACATGGTGAAAATTCATCAACGGATGAGTCTGATACTGATTAAATTGACTATTCCATTCGTAGTATTTATAGCAAGATTAACAATGCTAATTCGCCATAGAAACGGTGCATATCAGTGAGTATTTGGACGTGTAGAAATATCATCGGTTATTACACTAGTGGTCAAAGTGAGTATTCCACTCAAAGATGGGGATACCTCCAATTTGTGCTTTCTTCGTATTTAATGGAATATTTTTCTGAATATCTTCATCAATTTCATCTCCTGATCTATCACCAAACCATTTTGAACTAGTTTCCATATCAAAACGCAATTTATTTCTCTATTATTCGTCAAAGAAACTGCAAGAAATTCTAATTTTTCAGTTTGACAGAAGTTTGTTTACTCGTTCCTATGAAAATTGTGTGACTTGTTACTAGATTCATAGTAAACTAATTTGAAAAAATAGTCCTTCATAAACCAATTGTAGTTAAAGTATTATAGACTATTTTTGTGGTGCAATCACTCATGATTACTGTGCTTGTGAATACCACGAGTGTGCAGCACGATAAACATTCGTGATAGCACCACAAAAATAATCGATAATACTCAAACTACTTATGGTATAATATATGACTATATGCTCAAAACATCATTTTCTTCCGAAGCATGTATTCTTTTATATAAATCATAAAAATTTAATTTCAAATTTTCCCATTATTGTTGGAAATTTTTGAGATATCAATATTTTAGAATCATATGGAAATATTATTTCGATAGGCTTTCTTATGTTGAAACAATTTTTTCTAAGCATGTTTTTATGTTTCCTGTTTCACATCTGCTTCCAATCTTTCGCTTTCCTTTGAAAATTTTCTCTATAATAATGATATTTTCAAATTGTATGCTCAGTTTTACATCAATATATTTCTTTAATTCCTTTTTGTACATGTCGCACTATATTGTGGAGAGAATATGAGAAAAAATGTTTGCTATTAAAAAATCGCTATGAACCAAGTTTTTGAAATAAAGAAAGAAATTTAGAGAATATTATATTTTGATCTCACAAATAGATGTACAAAAGATTGAAAGATAGATTCAATATTGTGCGCATACGAACACAGAAAACGCTACTTTTTATTTTTTTATTTTCGGACTGGTAAAACGGCGCACTGTTTTTGTCGGACAATATATTGTTTGATCAAGAAATATACTCACCTATATGTATGATTTCTGTCCGACAAGTGTCGCAAATCAAACTCATAGAATCGACATTTTCAGAGCTTCGGACAGGAAATATGCAGCAGAAATTTTATCGGACAATATCACCACTCAACTCCACCAATGTTTATTTCATATTACCGAGAATTCCAACAGAATGTTAATAATCTAACAAAACTTGTAATTCTGACATGTTGGAGATGGGGGTTATGCCGAACGTCGCAATATATTTGTCGAACAAAATATTGTGTGTTTCTGCTATTATTATCTTACAATCAAACCATAGAAGAGACAGATGGTATTGATCAAGAATAAGTCATGAAATCGATGTCTTTTTAGGCTGTTCCATGGAAAATGCAGCAGTTTCAAAGATTTTTGCAGATAAAAAAGTTGTCGGACTGATCAAAATGAAGCCACTCACAAAGTTTCAAAAGAGTGTTAATAATCTGGAGAAAGAGGTTCTGTACCGCGGCCTATTACTTCAATATACTCAACATACCAGTCAGTGTCACCAACCATATTTAAACACACGATTGACTCACAAATCTCTCAGAAACAAAACACACATTAATAGACAGATATTATTCTTGATTTGACAAAAAAAAAAATGTAATAGTAATATATTGCCCCAATATTCAAGAAACGACAAAAAACAATCAAGTGCAGGTGAAAATGCCGTATGAAATATTCTCATTGTAGAGAAGTTTCCTCTGTCATTGTACAGTAGCATCAATTTTCTATTCCACATTAATAATTGGAACATTCTGTATCCGTTCATTGTGAACAAAAAGTCATACCTTCAGAATATCTTCATTAGGATACATCTCCTCCAGATAAACATTTCGGAGACCAACATTGCGACTGTTTGGAGCTCCGCCGCCAGGTCGTCCCCAGGGCCAATAGTTCTCCAGAAGCTCACGTACCTGAAACACGAATTTTAATTTCTTTTGGAAGAGATTATTATTGATCGAGTTTACAATATAAATTCTATTCATAACGCTCATACTAACTGCAATGATAATTCAACTTTTATGGCTTTGCAGATCAATATTGACAAAGAAAAAAATATATATTAATAAACAACAACCAAAACAGGGAGGCTGGTTACAAATAAAGTTCAATTAATTAGTACTTGCACTTTGCGAAAGGTGTAGGTAAGTCTATATTTGATATGATTGTTCAATTGGTTAACTTATTCAATATTACAGATTTTTGTTCACTGACGGGGTGCTGCTCGCGTTGCTATATTGGTTCTGAGGATAGAAAAATCATCTTTTGATCGGTGAAGATCATTATGAGAAATGCAGAACATCCGATTTTTACTTATTTCTTCAAGGCTTTTTTTGCTCCAATGAGAAGCATTCAGTGATTGATTTTGATCTATACATCATCCGACGATCCACCGTTTCAATTCTATTGTATTTTAGAATTCATTGCCTAAGAGTCACAGCGCGTAGGAATTGAGCGTTCTTCTTGATTACCCAAAGAATTTTATTTCCACTTAATTGTACAAAGTACAGGGAGCTATTGTGAAACCGACAAAATTCACATTTCGAGATTTTGATGAAAATATCCGTTTTGAGCATCCCTGAATCCATTTTGACTATTTTCGGCTTGATATTGGTGTACGTATGTGTGTATATTCGTAACAAGCAAATCTCAAAGCCCATCAAACGTATAAATTTTATATTTAGGGCTGGTATATGGTCTTGATGTATACCTCGCATCATGATTGCTATCATCCGTACTAGCAGTGCACTTTACTTAAAACTTTTTTCGAATTCACCGCGTAAGCTTAGAATGATACTTAAACTCAGTATTTGAAATTACTGTAGCATCACCATGGTTATCTTTTATTTTTGTATCAATTGGCTGAACCGGAAGAGCACTTCATATGACAGAGTTTTCGAATTTGAAACTAATCAGTCGTAGAATATTGGAATTCAGTTTCGAAAACTTCTGTTTCATGAAGCTGTGTACCTCGTATTATGATTGCAATCATCTGTATCAAAAGTACACTTCGCTCGGAACATTTTTTGAGTTTGTCATCACTATAGCCAATCAGACTGGGTAGTTCAACAAATCAAGATCTAATCTATTGTTTAACTTCCTGTCAGTTTAACCCAGGATAATTCAACTCTCGGTCATGAAATCAAGCATCAGCCGTAGAATCTTGGGAGTCAGTATTCAGGAATGTTGTGACATAAGAATTATGACCTACTGTTTCCATAGCAACTGGCTATGCCAAAAGCGCATTTTACTTGACAAATTTTTAGACTTTTCTGGATTAATTCTGAACGATTAGTCATGGAACGACGGAATTTCATGTTCAATCATCGTATCAGTATATGCAAAAAAAAAAAATCCAATTATGTACAAGTAAGTCACGTGATGTCCACGTCAGATTTTTACTTGTACAGAATACAAGTATTGTGAAACCGTCAAATTTCACATTTCAATATTCTGTTGGAAATATCTGTTTTGAGCATCCCTGAATCCATTTTAATTATTTTGGCTTGATGTCGGTACGTATGCATGTATGTATGTGTGTATGTAGGTTCGTAACTCGCATATTTCAAAGTCCGTCAAATGTATTATGTTGAAATTTTGTATTTAAGACTGGTCTAGCGTCCATACGTTCACCTCGCATTATGATTGCAACCCTCCGTACCGGAAGTGCGCTCTGCTTGAAAATTTTTTCATTCTCCTGCATAAATCCAAAATGATTAGCTGTAGGATACTGAAATGCAGTATTTGAAATTGTAGCATCTGAATGGTTATCTTTGTATCAATCGGCTAAGCCGGAAGTGCACTTTATATCACAGACATTTCGAATTCTCCACATAAATTCAAAACAATCAGTCGAAGAATATTGAAATTTTGTAATAAGCATTTCTGTATCATCTAGTTGTGCACCTTATTCGGAATATTTTTAGAATTTTTTGTATGAATCCAAAACGATTGGATGTAGAATATTAGAATTCAGTATTTGAAACGATTGTATCATCTAGATGTTCATATCTTATTTTCATTGGGCTCTACCTAGGAATGATGTAGCATGTGACTGATGACTTACTGTTCCCATAGCAACCGACTGGGCCGAAAGTGCACTTTACTTGACAGATATTCAGGATTATTTATAGATCCAAAATGATTAGCCGTGGAAGGATGAAATTTTGTGTTTGATTATCGTTCAATGATGTACAAGTAAGACACGTGATGTCCACGTCAGATTTTTATTTGAAATTTTTTGCTCTTTATCAATTTTGTGGCCTTTATCAAAATACTCCACCCCACTACCATAACGATAGGGTGCCGTGACGCTTCTTTCTCTTAACGTAATATACCCAGTAGGTATAGTCCAGGAAGTATTCATCATGTCGTCGAAGATATTGATATTCATTCATAAACCCGGTTGTTCTGACCAATTTATGCTCAAGAGTCTGAACTGTCAGAGACTATGAAATATCCCTAAAATTCTTTAGGATCATTACTATCATATTCTGGCATTTGTAATATGCGGAATTGATTGATCTTAGGTGGTTCATCACTTTCATCTTCGAAATCAGGAATTATTCTCACGATACTGATGCATGAAATTCCTGTGGAAGTGACGCATGAAATAAAAAATTTCAAAACTTCCTTCTTGCAAATGCATGTTGTTTCATTAATTGATTCTTACATTTACATGGAATGCATTTTCATAAAATTTCAAGTGCAGGATCTTTCATCGTAAGTATTGATGAGAAGCCAATTTTACTACTCTCCCATTCCCAATCAGTTGAATTTTACGGTTTGTTGTACCATAGTTGAACTTGATAGTAGGCCCGTAAAGAATGATGACGTGCAAAATCGCTTATAGAAGACAGAGAGATCAATGCAAATTCCTTGTTTTTTTTTTCTCAACGTATTTGATAATATGTTGGGAGAACAGAATATTTTAGGTAATATCATCATTATTCATTCTATTAAATTCAACCAAAAGTATGATTATCCTTGTTGTTAGATAACAACTTAGATGAATAAATTGATTCGAACCAAAATGTAAATTTCCCGAATTTGATTCCTGCCGATAACTACTTTTTTCCTACTATTACAAGTTTCTTTTATCACGTTTCATATGTACATTTGAACGAAGAACTAAGAGCAGACCTGAATTTCTCTTATCTCGTACTGATTCCAAGAAATTTCAACCTCTCAGTTCTCAGATAGAGCTCTTCATAACGCGTTCCAAAAAAAAGCTCTCTTTCTCTTGCCAACGATGTAAGAAAAAGTACGTTGAAATGGAAATCAAGGTGAAAACATATTCATTAGTTTCTTCAAAGCGTCATCAGTTTCTGCAAAGCGTCTTTATTGCCCTTATTAAAGAAAACTACGAATATTGGTATTATGTAGAATGAATTTTGTCTTGCAGTCCTGGTCTTTCATTTGAGTTTTTAATATTTGACTCAAAATCAAATTAAATCCTGATCCACTCTCCCGTTTATCATTCATTATAATCAAATGGTTCTGTTGATTATTTGTCATTTTCTGGAGACTCATTCCTTCACTACAACTCATTAAGAGCACATCATCCATACAATCGGAGTCACACCGAACTTGTATACATAATGATCTATATACATACTTTCAGAATTATATCATAATAAATAGACTTTTTTGGTTTTAATTCTGTATATTTAATTTTATTTTTGACGTTTCGACTCTCTAACCGAGAGTCTTCATCAGAAAAAATGGTACAAAAATAAACAAGACAAGAAGGTATCTAGATAATTAGAAATTAAAAACTGAAAATATACAGATAACTAGATGTGAATACGTGGATTCCACATTTAGTGCAAAAAGAACAAAATTCCTCTGGCATTTATCCAAAGTCTGAGGAAAAACCACGTAAAAACCTCAACAGAGGAATCAACGATATGAGTCTTGACAATTATTAAAGAGAAGGATTTAATTGATATAACACATTAGGACGAGGTCCCGTTTCTGCAACGCACACAGTTCCAAGGTCCAAACATGTCATAATTGTTTTTTTTAACAGAAAGACTGAATTTCAATAATCTACATCTACATGAAAAAAAATTTTATGACATGTTTGGACCTTGGAACTGTGTGCGTTGCAGACACGGGACATCGTCCTAATGTGTTATATCAATTAAATCTTTCTCTCTAATAATTGTCAAGACTCATATCGTTGATTCCTCTGTTGAGGTTTTTACGTGGTTTTTCCTCAGACTTTGGGTAAATGCTAAAGGAATTTTGTTCTTTTTGCACTAAATGTGGAATCCACGTATTCACATCTAGTTATCTGTATATTTTCAATTTTTAATTTTCAATTATCTAGATACCTTCTTGCCTTGTTTATTTTTGTATCATTTTTCTGATGAAGACTTTTGGTTAGAGAGTTGAAACTACAAAAATAAAATTAAATAAACAGAATTAAAACCAAAAAAGTCTATTTATTGTATACATAACTTTGAGTAACATAAATCGTTAAGATTATTGAGCTCTGTCTCTTCACTTCTATCCATTGGATTAGAAATGCTTCTCTAGAAGCTCTACCATATATTTTTCTTGAGGAACTGATGGATTTGTGACAACGAACCAATGGGTTAAATATTTTCCCAAGGTAAGATAAGACTATTATTTCATCGCATCAAAGGTGTAATAAACAGTATGAGAAAACTAAAAAATCTGACGTGAACATCACGTGACTTACTTGTACAGCATTGGATATATATATACAAATTTATTCAATGAAGTTTTCTAACACTTCAGACTATAATTAATATAATTTTAATAATATTTTGACATGTACAGTGTCAAACAAGTACAAATAAGTAATAATAGGAAATCAAAAAGTATGGCATCGAAAAATCCATTTGGTGAGTTCTCTGCGATAGTTGGCATTGTCAATAACTTTCTGAGGTCTGTAAATTGTGTAAATTGTGTGAAGTGCAAAAATGAGAAAAGTCGAAATGAAAATAGGAAATAGAAATACTTTTAGATCACAGACTTATTTGTTATCAGTGCATGATAGTTAGCCACATTAGCTCTTTTCACGATCACAAATGAGAAGTTTTTCCATACTAACTGAACAAATGAGTACCAATCGTCCATGTTCACTCCACAGAGAATTTCTAAATTGGGATCAATCATGTACCGTCTTCAAGCCCAACTAAACCACTTTCAAGAGTTAAATGCCTGCACAGGATGTAGGAAACGAGTTGCAGTTTGGCATGAAAATCAGATATTCCAAACGATGAATTACCCTGTGTCAAGCTAATGATTTGAGCTTCAAGAACAATAAGAACATCGGAAAAGAAATTGCAGTTATTTCCAGCATGCAACTACTCACACACAGAGCGCGGAAATATATGAAAAATCTATAAGAAAAATTATGACTTCCTTTCTGCAACAATAATAGTTATTTATGTATCGAGTACCGAAAGTGCATATTTTCAGTACAAGCATGGATAATTGCAGCCCGAGGCAACGCCGAGGTCTGCAATCATGCGAGTGCTGAAAACGCACTTTCTGTACAAGATGCATACAATATTTTTTTGAAAATTGTGTTACTCAAGAAAATTTACACATTATTACTTATACAGTTTTTGATTGACGTAATTTAAATAAAATCAATTCATCGTTTCTAAGGAGACGAAAATTGAAAATGTTTATTGACAACAAGAAAAATAATATTTCTGACAGATGCTTCATGTAATAGTGTGAAAAAAGTAAAAGTTATCGATAAAATTATGAACGAAAAAAGTAATGAAAGTGATTTTGAAGATCCGGGTACTCCACCTGATATTGCAGAGGCTGCTAACGCAGCAACTTCAAATTTACTGCCTTCAAAATCGCGAGAGAAGTACGAGCATGAATATAAAAAATTCCAAGATTGGTGTATACAAGGAAAAATGAAGAAAGTGTCTGAAAATATTTTACTAGCGTATTTCTCAGCATTAGGTAAAACCTATAAAGCTTCAACACTATGGTCAAAATATTCCATGCTGAAGGCAGTTTTAATAGTTCGCGAGAATATAGATATCAGCCGCTTTTCAGAATCAATTGCGTTTCTAAAACGCAATTCGGAGGGTTACAAGGCTAAAAAATCTAAAATATTCTCGAAGGAAGAGATAGACAAATTTATGGTGGAAGCGCCCGATGGAGATTATTTAATAATAAAGGTTATTCATCTGTTACTTTTAGATAGGTAATACTTTATTAACACCCTTCTCTGTAATAGGTTGTAGCAATAATGGGTATTGCCGTTGCTTGTCGTCGACAAGAATTAATATCTATGACTATAGATGATATTCAAGACCTAGGATCCTTAATAATAGTAAAAGTGCCGGTCACCAAGACTAAAATTGAAAGAGTCTTTACTATCACTGCTCCAGAAAATGCACCATACAATTCTATCGATATTTTCAGAAAATACTTGAGCCTTCGTCCTGGACATACTGGACACCGTCGATTATTTATATTTTATAAAAACTGGAAATGTACCGTACAGCCAGTTGGCTTACACACTATGGGCAAAATACCGACTAAAATTGCTCAATTTCTTAACTTAAAAGATTGTTCGATGTATACAGGTCACTGCTTTAGACGCTGTTCTGCATCTTTTTTAGCAGATTTAGGAGCAAATTTAACAACAATAAAGCGCCACAAGGGATAGAAGTCTTCAGCTGTTGCTGAAGGCTACATTGAAGATTCTATCGAAAATAAAAAAAATATTGCAAATAAATTTTTTTTACGTGAAGATCCAAAGGAATCTACCACTATTAGTTCTAAGCCGCTAGATGTTAACAACTGTATATACGGAATATTTGGTTCAGAAGTTTCTATGCCATCTGTGTCTGGGCTATCTGGACCATCTGTTAATAATTGTTCTAATTGTAATATTAATTTTAAAATTATTGTAAAAAAATAAGTTTCGAAATATCAACTAGTAATTATTATGCCTAATTGAGTCTCATATTCATGTAATTATAATTTCATTAATATACTGTTTGAAAAATTATATACCTAATCTTTGGGCTACCTATTTATTAGTACTAGTACCGAAAAGTAATTATTTTTCAGTACTAGTACCGGAAAGATTGATTTTCTGTTGATGTCTTGGTTACCATAATGTATAGTCTATAAAATTAAGCAGAGGAGAGACGTCATCAAAACATGACAAAATGAAAAGAACCTGTCGTAATGACAACGTGATGTTTATGCTTGGAAAAACAAAGAAAATAAATGCAATTTCTTGCATACTATAAGAAATGTATATTTTAATTTAATTGACAATTATTTTATACTCAAATTCAATGTTTTCAACAAAATTTCATTTATTTACAATAATTGTAGTTTATTTCTTTATCATACGTTGGTACTATGAAGTTTGACTACGTTTACATTCTCATTCGTTGCATTCGTTTTCGACATCTCAGTGCGATCAACACGTGTTTTTGATCACTCTGTATAATATTATTAACCAATAAATCAATTTAGTAGTTCAAATAAATCAGCTTCGCACGTATTTGCAAATATGCAGCCCACATTACATTTTTTAAGATTAAATTGGTATAGCATATAAACGTAGTAATTACGTGACGTCAATATCTAGTTAAAAATTTTGATGACGTCTCTCCTCTGCTTAATTTTATAGACTATACATATTTTGTTTCAATTTTTAAAAAAGATAATAATGTTAGTTTATTGAGAAGAAAAAGAATGAGTTTGCAGATTTCCATGACGTGCATCTTCATAACGTACTCTCGTCGATCTGTAATAATTTTTTCTTTTCAATTAGAATAATGTGAATTTTGCTGCGGAAGTATTCGCAGACGAATGCAATATGCAATTTTCGATTAGTCACAGCAAAGGCAGGAAAGAAAACTCTAACGCCAATTATGCTGGAAATATCAATTAGAGTACATTCAATGCTTAGGGGTATTTCAATAGGACATCAAGAATAGTTATAATGATTTATTCATTACTAGCTGACCCGGCGTACTTCGTAACGCTTTGCTCACACGGCAGCTCACAGTTTTCCGAGCTCGTTTTGCTCGCACAGCGGTCTACTGTAGACCGAGATCGATTTGCTCGTACGGTGATTTACCGTTGATCGAGCTTGCTTGGCTGGCCCCGCAACTTATCGTTAACCGAGTTCGCATCTCTAGTAAGGAGTTTTAATGTTGACGGAGCTCGCTTTGCTTGCATGGCGAATTATTTTTGAACAAGCTCGTTTCGCTCACATGGCGAAAAAAAGTAGCCGATAGGATCTGAAGTTTCCAAATTCATTTCCAGGTCCTATCGGCTACTTTTGTTTGTTCCACCCTGAGACAAATCTTATAAGCTGAATACGATAGATAGATCATATTATCAATAAATCTGTTTTATACAAAATGTATGAGAGAATGATATTCCTCCTTCCGATTTTTTAATACTCATTCTGCTATTCTGGATGGAGTTAAATGCAAAACATCAAAGATCATGGAAATTGGTCAAGTTGTTCTTGATTTATGAATGGTGTAAGTAAACCGAATTTGTCTTATACAATACAAATAACAATCTAATTTTCGATATAAACTTTGATGAAGTAATAATAATGGGTAATTATTTGTGTATTGAGTCATTAATAATATACATTCTTTTCACCAAAGCAGAAAAATTTATGAAAAAGGTAAGGAAATTGATTTATATATAGATATTTTGTGCCACGAACCGTCTCGTATGTTCCCAAAACACTCTGTCAAAGTTTCACCACAATCTGATTGATGGTTTCGGAACGCATAAGGTACAAACATACAAACATTGATTTATTATTCAAATAGAAGATAAGTCCAGTCGTTAAAAATTACTTGGTATGTATATTAAATCTCTTATCCAGACAGTATGTGGACAAAATTTCCATGAAATTTCCAAACAAGTAATGACACTGGTAACCACAGATGAAAATATGAATTCTTTTTCACAAAATACGATTTTTCTGTCATCATCATGTGTCAAATATGTGAGTCATCCCAGGCAAAAGAGGAATAATCTATATGCGTTTTATTCAAAAGGCAATCACTATTGTAGCATAGTCCACTATTTTCACGAAGCGTACATACATAATATGATTATTATATGGACAGTAAATATTGTGGGAATCTAGGGTTCAAATCACAACCATTTATTTCGAAAGTGGTAGGTAATATAATACGTAAGAGATGAATTATGGAATTATTCTCCAGATGTACGGAGGGATAGCACAATGAGCCTATATGCTAGATAATAAGTAGTGTATACATGATTTATCCACGGCTATTGAATATTCAGTTCCAGTCGGATTACCCTGCTGAAATTATTAACAGACTAATTCAAACAGAAGCAGATACATAAGCAACTCAATTTTTCAGAACAATAACGCATTAAAAGTTGTGTATGGAAAAATCAATTCAAATATTCTATTATGCGATTCTTCCGAAACTCAATACAACAGATGAAATTCGGAAGGAATAAAAATTAAAAAATCCATATCTGCTGGTGTTTATAGAATTGCAACAATAATTTCCAATACAATACAGCTATTTTGTTCTCTCATCACAGTTTATGAGTAGAATTTTTCAAATCTATATTAGTTTCAACAGAAATTTTCTAAAGTACACCGATAATTTTCATTCATCAATATGTTACCTATTATAAAATTATACCTCTCGTTTTTCTTGAAGTTCTCTTCTGAATTGTGCGTCTTTCTGCGTTTTCCATAATTTAGTACCCTCTAGCATAGTTATTCTTCCTAACTCCTTACTTCGCACTTCTTGAGGAGTTAATTCACACACCATTTTAAAAATACTACCGAATAAAGTAGATATGCAAATAGCACGTGTCGTGCCGATAATAGGTTCAAAAACGCACAAGTGATATCTTGGAAGAAATGAAACTTTTGCAGGCTGGTGAAGGAACTTGCGGTGACCGGCACGACTACCCAAAATCACCCCGCCTAACCCTCAGGCATAGTGCCGGCAACTTTGCAACCGATTTCACAGTTTTATATTCAACAAAACATATTGGAGAATATAAATTCAAAGTCGTTTATAAAAGATAGACATGCAACAATAAATTGATTGTGTTCTGATAATCTACCTTTGATGGATAGATATTGTTTGCTCTATATTAGGTAAATTGTTGATTTTTAATGGAAGTATACAATCATTGGCGTGATAATTTATATACTTTCCGGGTCAGGTTCTCACTTAAAAACTGATAGTTCTCGAATCGACGCTGTGAAAGTTTTCAAAAACTTTTTTCATTACAACCAAATTTCAGATAGTCATCTGTACGGGAAATCCATGATGAGTTTTCTAATCATAATTATAGTACTTATATAGATATTCACATGAATTTTGAGTTTTTTGAAACAGATTACTATGCTGATGTATTAATCACAGTTGAAGGTAAATTTAAATGATATTTGAGGTGATTATCGCAGTATACTGACTTTATACACATTTGATTCCAAAATGATATTGATATGATGGTGCACAAACCTTTTTTCATTATTCATAATCAATAATCATATTGACTTGATATGCATTTCATATATGTATATGCCTACGAACGCAGCCGCATTCATACTACATATTTTTGCTTTTTCTGAAGTATTGCCCCACTTAAGGTTGAACGCCTACTACCACGAAAGTCATAATAAAATCTGTTCTTTTTCTCAATCAAAATAAGTAATGTGAGCATGTTAATTAATAACTTGAATTTAGATGTTATTTAAGATAACTTATAAATGGATTCATCTCATTGTTTATTTACTAACTACATTAAATAAATGTCTTTTGACTTGTGTAGTTTTTCGCAAGAAAAGAGCTGGCAACAATGCAGCTAACCCAAGCACATGTTTCTTGTCATTTAAAGTATTCTTGTAAGTGTCATTCATAAATTGAAGGAATGAATAATAATAATAATAATAATAATAATAATAATAATAATTTTTGGCTGAAGAAATTCATGTCATCTTACAAACAACTATCAAGAATACTCACGAATATCTTGCGAGAGCCAACAAAGCTGCCTAAATTCATGACTAGTGGCATAACCTACCTTCTTCCAAAAACTCCACAAATGTCACCAAATCCAGAAAAATATAGGCCCATTACCTGTCTGCCTACACTATATAAATTACTCACCTCAATAATATCCGAGAATATATACAAGCATCTGGAAAAAAATCATCTGTTAGATGAAGAACAGAAGGGGTGCAGAAAAGGATCTCAGGGATGTGAAGAGCAACTATTGGTAGATGCGGCAATTACCAACCACGCGAGATTGAAGAAGGGAGCTCTGTACACTGCGTACATTGATTATCAGAAGGCCTTCGACAGTGTACCTCATTCGTGGCTGATTGAATGCCTTGAAATCTACAAAATTGAGAGCCACATAGTAGAGCTATTACGTCACGCAATGAGACACTGGAACACTACACTAACCATGAATGGACAGGAAGGTAGCACACAAATGGGTCAAGTGAACATCAGACGTGGTATATTTCAAGGGGACGCGTTGAGTCCACTGTGGTTCTGTTTAAGTATTAAGCCACTAACAACTCAGCTTGATAACTTAAAGAAGGGTTATACGTTGGAAAACACGCAGATGAGCCATCTCTGGTATATGGACGATGTGAAACTATTTGCCTCGCGCGAAGACCATCTCCAAAAATTATTAGAATGTGTCGGTCGTTTCAGCACTGACATTCATATGAAATTTGGACTGGATAAATGCAAAACAAACGGCATGACCCAGGGAAAATGGACAAAAAGCACTGGATTTGACATCATCAATCAAGGGAGAATGGAGGGGATTGAGGGAAAGGACACCTACAGGTATCTAGGTTATGCACAGGCTGAAGGCATAGAGCAAAGTAAATGTAAAGAGGAAGTCACCAACACGTACCCAGTGAGAGTAAGGGCGTCGTTGAGGTCAGGACTTACTGCCAGAAACACAACAAAGGCCATTAACACTTTTGCAACCTCAATCCTAACCTATAGCTTTGGGATACTGAAGTGGACCGATACAGAAGTGCATGCCCTGGATACACTCACTAGAAAGGAATTCACTAAACATAGAGTACATCACCCGCATAGCGCAGTTGAGCGATTCCATCTAGCAAGGAAGCTGGGGGGAAGAGGTGTACCCAGTATACACGCTCGCCATTGCAAACAAGTGATGAATTTGAGAACTTACTTCTATCAAAAAGCGGAAACAAGTGCTATGCACCGCGCAATTGTGAATAACGATTCTAAATTAACTCCCTTACATCTCCAGAATAGAGATTGGGTACCGGCGAAGGAGGTCCTTAACTACGATCAGCTCAAAGACCAGTGGAAAAGTAAACCGCTCCATGGCAAATATTTAGCATCCCTAGAAGAACCGCATATAGATGGAACTGCTTCTCAAAAATGGCTTAATACAGGTAATCTCTTCAAAGAGACTGAAGGATTTGCTCTAGCTATCCAGGACCAGGTCAATAATACAAACAGCTATAAGAAGAGAATTATGAAACTACCTGTCGTGAATATCAAGTGTAGAATGTGTGGTGAGAAAGAAGAGTCTATAGCTCATCTAATCTCGGGTTGCTCTGTATTGGCACACAAGCAATACCTGAACCGCCACAATAAAGTAGCCAATATAGTGCATCAAGCGCTACGCAACAAGCTATTCGAAGACCAAGAAGCAGTACTATACTATAAATATGTCCCTCCAACGATCTGCGAGAATAACGATGTCCTCCTGTATTGGAATCGAAAAATAATAACCGACAAGACGATAACCGCTTACATCCCGGATATCGTTTTGATCTTGAAGAGAGAAAAACTCATTCACATTATAGACATTGGAGTACCATTATGTGCAAATGTCGAAAAAACATATGCAGATAAAATAAACAAGTACATTCCGCTGGCTGACGAAATGAAGAAGATGTACAAAATGGAAAAGGCTCAGATAACACCTGTAATAATAGGCTGTATGGGAGAAATCCCACACAAATTACATAAGAGCTTACAGCGCTTGGACATCAACAAAAACTTATACTTACCAATGCAACGTGCAGTGATCCTGGATACCTGTAGCATCGTCCGTCGTGTCCTGAGGGAAAAGAAGTAAAAAATTAGAAGGGAGTCTTTCACATTTTTCATTTGAGACTCACCTCCTCATTAGGTGTATGTACTTGCTTGTGAAGCCGTACATAACACATACTTACCTGTAATACTTATTGCAGAGAAATGGCAAAAAAGGAAATAGTAATAATAACTTTATTCAGAAGACATGGTGTTTCGCATGTATATAGAACGTCAAATATAAAAGTAGATGAGTTGAGTATAAGACATAAATACAAAATCAATTTTCATAGTCAAAATACTCGTCTAAGCTGTAGAAATTATTAGTTAATAAAAATTGTTTCAAATTTATTATAAATGTTTTCAATGTAACACAAGTAACTATGTGTTCCGGTAAATGATTAAAAATTTTCAGTCCTATTACGTGAGGAGCACTTTTATTTTGGGTATAATCAACTAATGGTACTCGAAATTTTTCTTTGTTTCTAGTATTAAAATTGTGAATGTTCGCGTTTAAGACAAAATCATTTTCGTGTTGGAAAATATATTTACCTAATTCAAGAATGTACAGAGAGGTAACAGTTAGTATTTTGAATATAGCAAACAATTCTCTACATGAAGTGCGGGATGTTACCCTTGCCAAGCAGCGCAGTAATTTTTTTTGCACTATGAAAACTCTGGCTAAATTAGATGCTGAACCCCAGAATATGATGCTGTAGCGTAATAAAGATTCAGCTTTTGCATGGTAGAATACAATAAGTTGTTCTAACGTTAGAATAGACCTCAAGTGCCAAACTTGGTAGTACGTCGAATTTAATGTAGAGATTAGCTCATTAGTATGGATTCTCCAGTTTAGATTTTCGTCTAAAGTCATTCCTAAAAACTTATTTTTATTTACTCTTGTGATTTCATAATCCTCAATTGTAACTTTTGTGTCAAAGTTTTTATTACTATGAGGGTTATGAAAGCGTAAATAGCTTGTTTTAGTTTTATTGAGAAACAGATTATTATATTTGAACCAATTCGACATTTGATTTAATCCAAGATGGCAAATGTTTAAAAGCGTGTCTTCACTACGATCTGATACCAACATTGATGTGTCATCAGCATATAATTTAAGAGTGCACTCTTAATTTATATTGTTGCATATATCGTTAATATATAAAACAAAAAGCCTAGGAGATAGAATTCCGCCTTGCGGAACTCCATCTTTAACTGTTAGTAAATCGGAGTCTACTTCATGTGATACAGAATTTGTCGACTGTTTGAGGGAAACATATTGTTTTCTATTTCGTAGAAAACTCTCAACCCATTCAAGTGCAACACCCCGAATCCTAACTTTTTCTAATTTCCATAGCAGAAGACTGTGACTTACGCAATCGAAAGCCTTTGTGAGATCACAGAAAATTCCGATTGGATGTTCACCTCTTTCCAAAGCAAAAATAAGATCTTGTAAATATGATTGTACAGCATCAGTAGTAGATTTATTCCTGCAAAAACCATATTGATTATTTATAATTACGTCATTTTTATTCAAAAATGATTCTAATCTATCAAGATATGCGTACTCGAAGATTTTTGACAATATTGAAGCTTGTGCAATAGGTCTAAAATTATTCATATCTTGGGTATCGCCTTTTTTGAAGATTGGTGTTATTTTATTTATTTTTGAAAGATCTGGAAAGATACCAGATTCAAAAGATAAATTAATAAGATAAACCAATGGTTATAAAATGTATTGAGCAACTGATTTAAATAAACAACATGGAATATTATCTGGACCACTGGATTTTTTATTCTTTAGTTTGGTTTTTATGAGAGAGAGAAGTTCCATTTCGGAAAGGGAGCTAGAAAAAGACTCTTTAATTGCGCCGTCACAGTACCTTTATAGTCATTCGTGCTACAGCCCTGTACATTACTGATTATATTTAAAAGTGCATCTCGAAAGAAAGAGTTAAATTTGTTACAAATTACCTCAGGATTTGAAATTATTTTGTCTTCAACTCTAATAGAAATATTCTGTACCTTGGGTACTTTGTTTGACCGTTCATTAATTATACTCCATGTGGTTTTACTGATATTGTCACATCGCATAATTTTTTGCTGATAATAAGTTCTTTTTGTACTATTAACCAAGTGGAAATGTTTACGTTTCTCAAGTAGGTATAATGGTTTCAAAATAGGAAATGATTTCTGTAACTGAAAGAAGTTATGTAGATTTCCACTAGAGTTTACTATATCATTAGTAATCCAAGTTTTCTGATGCTTTTTCAACTTGGATGATTTTAGAGGAAAATGTTTATCGAAACAATTTAAAAATATATTGTGAAAGTCCTCAAAAGCTAAATTCAAATTTGTACAGGCAAGAACAGAATGCCAATCTTCATTTACCAAATCATTGATAAAATTTGAGACATTATCTTCTTGAAAAGCTCTGTATGTATAACCTTGAACATTACCATTCTCAAAAGCATTGCTACAAGTTAGAAGAGTATCATGATCAGAAATAATATTTTTTTCTACATAGCTATTTGTGGTGAAATTAGTGAAGATATAATCAAGCTTAGAGTTACCACGAGTAGCATCGAAAACAATATTTGTACAATTCATACTTACAAATACATCTAATAAAGAATTGTATTGAATTTCGTCACGAGTAGGATCTATATTAAAGTCTCCGCCTAATATGAGTTTATAGCGAGGTTTGAATATGCTTTCTGAAATAAGAGAGAATTTAGATACAAAATCTGTCATGTTTTCGGCACTCATTCTAGACGGTGACCTGTAAAAATCTAATAATAAGTAGGTGGTGTTGGAATCAGATTTCCATTTTAGACCGCATATTTCGAACTCCTTTTCACCGCAAAAAGAGCTGAGATCCAATTTTTGTACTTGTAAATTATTTTGGCACCAGATGTCAACACCACCACCTTTATTTAAAGAACGGCAATAATTGGCTGCACAGTAAAAATTAGAAATATCAAGATTGTTTACAGAGTGAGCATTAGCCCATGTTTCAGAAAGACAGAGAAATTTTTGCTTACAATATTCGCTTGATAAAATGTTGCACTTATCATAATTAAGCGATCTGCAATTCAAAAACATGATGTCGAAATTTAATTGGGAGCGTAGTGGTTCCTCATTGCAATGATTATTGTTCGTTAATCTATTTTCTTCAGTTGTTGTCGCCTCTGAAAAAATCTAGATACAAAAGCTCTGTGCGGCCATAGTTCACTGTTCATGGCCTTTTCATAGTTAAGCAGATCTATCACAACTTTATAGGATGAGTAATGCGTGGGGAATTTGGACTCCAATTTCTCACATTGAGCTTCAGGGAAATAATTCTGGATATATGAATTTAGATCTTCAACTTTAGTCCCTGGTTCAAGCCTAGAAACGTACAGAAAAGCTTTCTTTGGAATACTTTTCACTTTTGAAACTTGTGTAGAGCAACCAGTGATAGAATCACATGTTGTTCTTCTAACTTTTCTTTTGACAACTTCCTTAAAGGTATTATTGTTGTGTTGATTATCAGTCATAGAATTGATTTGTATATTACTCATATTCATGGTTTTCGCCTGAGATTTTATTATTTCTACCATCTCACTTTTGTTCACACTTGTGCTGGATTCGAGGTTAACTCGTATCACTGGTAATTTAGTGTCTTCTGCGTTGTCACTTTTCAGGTTTGATTTAGTGTCTTTAGATTTTTTGGATTTCTCATAGCTAATTAGCTGCTTGTCATTATTATTTTTAATTGTGCTGTTCACAGATGACTTTACTAGCATGTTTTGCTCCTGAGAAACAGGGCTTATTTTGTTATTTAGTAGAGAAATTATTAATTCTTTATCAAGAATTATTGTACATTTATCATTTATTATACGCTCTTTTTCTGTAATTATTGATTTTAGGTACATAATTTCTGTCTTTAGAGTTCCAATCAGATCTGGATCAAAGTCAAGGTCAGCAGTATCACGTGCGTTTGAAGAATTTCTATCACTACAACATTTTGTTATGTTATTAATAATTGTCATGTTTTTTTTAGCACAGCAGTTCTGGTGAAGAACACTTGCACAGTTTATACACTGAACTAAATTATTAACCGCACTGCGATTACAGATTTTGCAAATTTTTTTAGATTTCTCAGGAGTCACTTCGGCAAGCTCCATGCCATCCGCCATTTTTTTTTATAATAATAATAATAAAACATCTCAATTTAGACATAACAGAAGATTCGCAAAAGGAAAGATTATAACATGGGAAGAAAAGTACAAGTGATTTCATAAAGAAGAACATTTAAAATGTAGGAGCTCCGATAAAAATTCAAAAATAGATGGATTAAACAAAAATGTGCAATAATTATTTTTTAAGTATTGTTTGCTCTCTATTACAGATTTTATATTATTTTCCCATATGCACAAACAAAATATTATTATTGTTATTATTCTTTTTATTTTATTTTTCATGACAATACTCAAATTCATTGAATGAAAACTGATTTTAAGTATTTAATGTATTTGATAATTTTTCATTACCTACAAAATCACCTTATAAACTGATCACATTTTTGTGCACATAATAAACTTGAGTATTTAACTAAGAAAAACTGAACTCGTTAAAATAAGCAATAACGCTAGGATTTGAATACTCGCTTTTTTTTATCCAACGTCGCCAAGCTTCCAATTCCAATATGGCTGACAAATATTTTCGTGAATCTCTGATCATTCAGATTAAAATATCTACAAAACTGCACGTCAGAATTTCTCGTTATAGTTTTGAGGTGATCTACGACAATTGGCAAATATAAATAACAGTTTTTTATATTTCTCTATCCAAAATTGCGGTTGAATAAGATGAAAAATGTACGTTTCTCAGAGCATAAGAGATGAGTTTCCATTGACTACATGTTAAATACACAGTTTAAAAAAATTTGTTACACAAAAACTATACGTCAGATCTTTCTCAGAAAATCAGATTAGATGTATTTTATTCGATTGAAATATACAAAAAAAAGAACAGCTTTTCATATCCACCTTGCTCTAAGGATCGTACTACCTTAAATTGTCGGACATGTATACAGTAATGTTCTAGACATGATTTGAATGGAAAATGAAAAACATAGGGATGAGCGGTCATTGATGAAGAAACTGTTACAATCCTGACACGTTTTCAGTGTCAGACTGAGAAAACGCCCCCGAAAATTTGTCGGACAAAATGACCATATTCTAGGAAAAAAATTAATTGAACACGTCCTCAAAGTTTCAGACTAGCGGTAATCCGTTTTAATACCAACGTACTTGTGACAAGGGCGGCTTGTCGGAGTCACCGCTGGCCACCAATATCCATGTCGGACAATATTATCTCATTTCACAGCTCGATACTGTGGGGTCCAACCATGCTTTCAAAATTGGTGCGGACTACGATCTTCTTGAAACTCTTCATGACCCTGCTTTTTGGCCAGAGAACATTGTTGTTAAAAGATTCTTTTTTCGTCGAAACACACCAGGAAAATTTGTGTAATAAGATAACTAGCAGATGCGATAAACAGTTCTCTTTTGCTTGTTCAAATGTTAGATCACTTATTCCTTGTTTGTCTATGATTGATACTCTTTTGAATGATTCAAATCTAGATATCTTCAGTGCCACCGAGACGTGGCTCTCATCTAATAATCCCTCAACTGACATAAACCTTGACGGGTACAATATTGTCCGAAAAGATAGAGCCTCTGGAAGAGGTGGTGGTGTTGCAATATTTATAAAGGACTCCATTAAATTTAATGTAATTAGCTTAGAGGATCTTCATATCGGTAAGCTCGAATGTCTTTTTATCAATGTACATTTTCCCAAAAATATTAGTGTTGTATTCGGTGTACTTTATAGACCGCCAAATATTCCGTCTGATTACTTCAATCACTTAGAAATTATAATATCTTTTATTCATTCGACTTATGACACCATGTTAATATGCTAAACTTACAAAGCTATGAAACAAAAAAATTATTAAATATCATGGATATCTACGGCCTTGACCAAATAATTACTGATCCAACTAGAATTGTCAACAATAGTGCAACACTGATTGATCATTGTTATGTCACCGACGTATTTATAATAAAGAAATCATCTGTCATTGACACAGATTTATTATTAAATGATAGGAACTGCAAGATCAGTGATCATAAATTAATTTATGGTTCTTTGACTGTTTGTAGACCCAGTTCGTCCATTAAATTTATTGTTTATAGAGACTTTTCTAATTTCAACTCTGATCACTTTGATGTCGACTTGAAAAACACTGACCTTCAAACTATCTTTGATTCAGCAAACGTAGATGACCAAGTTAATATTTTGAATGATAATATTCTGAATATATTTGACTTGCATGCTCCGCTAAAACGTATACAGTTACGAAAAAATCATAAACCTTGGATAACGTATACAATCAAGCAAATGATGAAACTGAAACGAAAAGCTTTATATAAATTTAAAAGAACAAATTCAATATCTCACTGGAACTACTATGTTGACCTGAGAAACTGTCTAACCTATGCGATTCGGTCGGAAAAAATTGCATATTTTAAACAGTTTCTCAAGAAAGACCTGAATAATTCGTCCAATTTTTGGAAGCACATTGACCACTTATTTTAAATAAACGTTACAATGTGAACGTGAACAACAACATTACGTCTGACTCTCTAAACATCCACTTTAGAAATATGGCTTCAGGCTCGCAGGCAAATAATACAGTTCTAAATTTTTATGCTTCAAATAAAATAGAAAATTATCAGAGTATTGCATTCCAGCCTGTCGATTGTGTTACAGTGTTAAACACATATAACTCAATAAAGTCTAATGCTGCTGGTTTGGATAGCATAAATAAGAAAATGTTTGATTTATGCATCTCACACTACTTAGAAGTTCTTACTCATATAATTAATACGTCACTTGAAACAGAACAATTTCCCACATCTTCGAAAGTCAGTATTATACAACCATTGCCAAAAATAAATGTTCCGCAATCTGCTAATGACTTCAGACCAATAAGTATATTAAAAATTATAGCACGACGAGTGCACTGACTAAAGTTATTGACGATATAATTCTAGAACTAGATAATTCAAATATTGCTGTTCTCGTGTCGCTTGATTTGTCAAAAGCGTTTGACACTGTGAATCACGCCCTACTGCTAGCAATATTGAGTTACGATGGCTGCGAACCTGAAGTTATTGCATGGTTTAGTAGTTACTTGACGAATCGTTCGCAGATTGTGAAATTATCCAATAATAATTCAAATATTGATATGTCGGAGCCTCTACTTGTCGTTGGAGGTGTACCTCAGGGGTCTATATTGGGGCCTTTTTTGTTCATATTATATAGTATAACTTTACACTGTTCAGTTACACATTGCAGAATACATAATTACGCTGATGACACACAATTATACTTCTCTTTTTCACCTGACGCTGCGTCTGAATCTATACAATTAATTCAGCAAGATCTTAATTCTATTTTTAACTGGTGCCAAGACCACTGTCTTCAAGTAAACCCGAATAAATCCTGTTTCATGGTTGCAGGAAGGAGAAGTATAGTAGATGAGCTATCAGTGACTTTGAATATTGGAACTGATTCGATTCCTGAAACCAAGTCTTTTAAGAACTTAGGTCTCGTGTCTGATGAATTGTTTCGTTTTGAAGAGCATGTAAATATATTGTGCAAGAAAAGTTATGGTAAATTGAAAAGTCTTTATAAATGCAAAGATTCTCTGCCATCTGCAAATTCTAGACTTAAACTTTGTGATTCACTTATTCTAAGTAATTTTGATTACTGTGATATAGTTTATGGCTCGCATCTTTTAAAAAAAGAAGCCATAAAAATTCAAAATGTGCAAAATGTTTGTGTCAGATTTGCCACTAATACAAAGAAGTATGATCACATTTCTAATTTATATAAAGAATTAAATATATTGAATATGGCTGAGAGAAGAGATTTGCATCTTGCAACTTTTGTGCACAAAACTTTAATTTGTGGTACTCCTACATATCTTGTTGATAAACTATCAAAGCGTCATGTATATCATGACAGACTTTTAAGGAACAATGATAAACTCGACGTACCTAAAGTTAAATCTGAGCGTGGCAAATGTGCTTTCTCCGTTCACGCACCTAATGTATACAACAATGTACCTGATCATATCAAAGAACGAGCAGTTACTACTTTTAAATTATGTTTGGAAAAAATCTATGTTGGATGCGAATTTGTAGTACGGTGTTAATTTATTTTGTATTCTTACTTTTATATTTGTATTATATTGTATTTTGCTTTTTTGTGGTATTATTTGAAAACCAGCTCCAGCTGAATGTAATACCTTTTTTGTATAACAGTTTGTGCAAAATAAACATATATTATTATTATCATTATTATTATTTTTCATTTTATAATCAAAAAAATCTTTCAATCAGTGTAAACATCATTATGACGGTAATACATTATCAAGGCTTCATGAAATTGACATATCCAATTAGCCCTCGCTGAAAAACGCCCCTAAATCAAGAATTTTGTCAAATGTGAAAGCTATCGGACTCATCACAATAAAGTCATTCACAAAGTTTCAAGTGAGGGGAAATCAACAAAAAATGTATGCCCTGTCTCTTGGACTATTATAATACAGCCTCGACCCTGTATTTTTCAACCCTTGAATACCGGTAGCAGAACAAAAATTTAACAAGGCACCATCTAAATTTCCTAAAATAATGATCGTACAAATATTAACCAAACGTTTACGGAAGGATTACGAAGTATCATCTAATTATTTCATACCATTGGTAAGAGAGGAACAGATATTTTCAGTATGCGCATTCTTTTGATATCATCAATAATTGTGAATTGTGAGAATCGATTTTTTTTTTTTTTGTATAATTTTTCACTTCAACATCATCTCATAACACGATATTTTGTTAGTTGTATTGATCAACTTCCATTGGAGTTTTCGTCAGCTCGAATTGATCAATTAGAACAAAACTTATAACAATTTAAGAGTAGCGCACTCGCTGCAACGTGCTCTTGGAATGCTCAGTTGAACTGACGCAGCTCCAGATTTTCACACGTTTTCAAAATAATGACGAGGAAAAACTATTGTACTTTCATGTAAAATTCTTCTTTCTTGCGAATAGAACTATTGTTTTTTTTTTATATTTCATAAAGAATTTAATTTTGCAACTCAATTGTGTAATAACAAATTACTCTCTACGGTTGGTACCTTCCCATATGTTGTTCCTAACATCATAACTAATTCACAGTGAAAAGTTGCAGCCTCTTCTCAACTTTCCGAAATTAAAATCTAGTTTTACTCTACTATTTTGTATATCTCACACCCCTATCACTATTCTTCAGCCATTAACAATTTTGTCTCTCATTTATTGTCAAGTTTTACTATAAGGCTTATTCCTAGAACAGAATAAGCTCTTATTCCCAGTTTTATGTCTCACGTTTTGGTTTCAACGACTTTAAAGCAATGGTATCCTGTTACACCATTCAAAAATCTATATTTCGTTTCAGTTTTAGCCCACAAGCGTTCAAAAGTTTGCAATCTCTAAACTTTGTTCTAGTTTTACGAATAATTGAACATTCAGATACTAGCATAGAATAATGTAGCTATATGTGTGTCCTTTCATATAATTATCAAACTAACAATGTCAGGGTAGAATTTATGATAGGTATATGTAATCATACGCATTTTTCAATATTTTATTTTTAAATTTCTGTCGTGTGGGTACGCATATTTCTCTTTCGTTGAAATTGATACTCCATCTGCCCATATATCAAACATTTTTTTACAAAATGTAACATTCTGTTAAATTTTTCAACCTTTCCAAAAACTAACGTTTTGTTCATGTGGTTCATATTGATTTCAGAGAGTACCGGCTAGATTTGACATATTATCAAGGTACACTCATTTATCAAAAAAATAATATTATATTCAAGGCCAGACTGTAACTCGATCAATAAGTTTTTATCGATCATTATCAATTACAACCAATAAACATAAGTGGTTCTTACAAAAACTTTGAATATACGCTTATCACAATCGTTTGTTATATCAAAAATCTTATCGAATGATAATAAGTCATCTGGTATTTTTGCCGTTTTCATCCACATGGAATCTAGGAGTGAATGTACGAGAATCCTTTACAGTCTCTTACTTGCAGACCTGTGATTTCCTCCAATATAATTTTCAATAGTGGAGACACGTTCCTCATTTGAATTAATATTCCTTATTGACCTTGCAAAAATTTTTTGACAAATGACAGTAGTTTATGTTACAAGAGTATAAAGCTGAGCTGACATAAGGCCAAGTATTTGGTGACGAGGCTTGTCATAATGCTTGTTCACATTCGTATTCAATACAAAAAAAATTATACGGCATTCAATTTCCATATTTCAACAACCATGAAGCACACTGCAAGAGAGCTAAAAGCACATCAGATTTGACCAATACTCGAATAGATCAGTGAAAGGTGCCACACACATTAATTCACAAAAATTTAACTGTTACACGTTTAAACAGTAGTAAAGTTCCTTCTTTACGCACGGCCATTGAATAGTATATTTTACAAGTATTAGAATGGCTCTAATTCCACGGTTAGCGAGTGTAGCAACCGCCATTCCAATACATGTTCCTTCAACAATGTTTCAGAAGCTCACCAATATTTCAAAAGAAACTTTTAAAATTATTAAACGCCAAACGTAAAGCTAGAAAAAAATATCTGAATTGTTGAGACGTAACCATAGTTACCAAAATGACAGCTTCTGATTCGTCGAAATGATTCTATACGGTTACAAAGTATTATTCTTATAAAACGTATGGAATGTCACCTGTTTCAACATAATTTTTGGTTATGGAATATGCAAAATCCATTATAATGTGGGGTGAAAAAATATTTCTCCAATATCTTCCATTGAAAAATAAAGTCTGACTACTGCTACTATTCAATCTATGTATTTTTTTTTTTTTTGGGATTGTGACCGGGCACTTGACTGAAAATGAATAAAAGTGCAGGAATTTGCACAAAACTATGAACCTGTGTTGAATCGCTATGCATACTCTGCATCACCCGGTATATTTTCTAACATCAATATTCTGAAAAAATAAACTTGTCAAACATTATAATTTTCAATAATAGGTACCCATCCGCAGATAAGGATTATCAACATCCAATTATCATGGTCAAAATACGTAGCAGCTAATACCTATTCAGTTTGAAATACGTCAGACGCATTCTTCGTATAATGGGAGAATTATATGAATACAAAATCACTGTACTAGTCATTTTGATATAAGCAGTGCTTGTACTTGACCGTGCGGAAGTGTTGTTGGTTAGAAAATAGTGAAAAAGTTAATTCTGGAATACAGACTGTGGCTTTATACCAGTTTATTTGGAATGTGGACCTCTATAAAATCACAGGTACTGCCTAAATATATTGAAACAGAACATGTCACAACTTCTAACGAGATATTTGGAAGAATACAATAATCATCTATATAAGATTTTGGAATCCATGCGCACTGAGCAAAATCGATTCTGTTACAGCGACTTTAAGTAGTTTTCTATGAAACAATTGTGTGAAGTTGAGCATATTGACATTTGCTGAGTCACCAAGATTATTAACAAGATTCCATAATTCTTGTCAACAATCGTGGTGCATATATAATTTTTTTGTAACACGTGCTCCGAAAGTACTCCATTTCTGAGCTGAATTCTGCTCCGGAAGTCATCCATTCCAAACCATGGTATCAATTTTCATCAATTCTTTGTTGACAGAAAATCAATAGATATTATTGTCCGTCGGATAAAAATGAGAATTGTGGTTCAAGGATGCCGTTAGATTTTTTTATTCCATTGATGTACGTCAAATTGATATTTGAGAGAAATTTGTATTAAAGGATATGTTTGTTATAGTGTGTGCATTGATTGTGAATGGGATTGCACAGAAAATGTGGAAAATGTCAATCAATAAAATAAATCATGTAAGTTGTGTTTTATTGTGTTAGTTCACTGTGATGTGATCGTGTTTGCAAAAATTTGTTTTTCAAATCGATAAAATAGTTTCAATACATCTGGATCTACTTAGAAAGCTAAGTAATGAGGATACTTTGGTGCACTTGTTACAAAAAGTATCGTATGCAACACGGACACTGAACGACTGTCATTATTGTTACGGACTAATTTGGCAGCAGGAAGCTACCAATTGTGCTTCGCCTCGTACTTCGCCTCGCCGTTGTCTCGACCTTTGCCCTCGAGTGCAGCCAAATTCATCCTGGACAAAAATGACAGTCGTTCGGTCCTTGTAGCATAATATACCATTCTTGCGGCCCTTCACATGCATATTTTGACAATTATACACAGGAGTTAAAACACGAAAAACGTTCACGATGCGTAAAATTCTACTTTACGCACAGCCGTGGAAAAGTAATATGATCAAGTACATCAGTGATAATCATGGGCTTATCTAACTTATCTCCTAAAATTATCAAAACAAGCTCAAAGGTCATCAATCTCATTAGGAATACAGATTAGCAAATTTCTCTTATCTATCATACAGAACTCAATATACCTATTCAAGAGGTCATATTCTTACGTTTTCACTATTAAAAATCAAAAGAACAAGATTAGAACCAAATGATAAAAGATGAACTGGGAAGGTGTTAAAATTCAGGTACTATTCAGTTTCGTGCATGAAACTAGCCTTTCCTAGGACACTCGGAGGATTTGTAAATGAATACTTCCCACAACTCAAGACTGGAAAATAACTATGGATAATCAATTGAAAATACCTAAAATATGAAAATCAATATTGCATGTGACTCTGAAATATGGTAGAGGTACTTTTTAAGTTGACTTCAAATCTATTGAATTCCCATATCTTTCAACAATATATTTGTTCACGTATTGTTGCTAGTAGTAGTCTTCACCTACAAAAACTTGTACCAGATATTCTCAATCATAAGAACAGCTCATATAATTCTCATAAAAAAGGAGCTATAGATTACCCTGAGAAACTTATCAATTGCTGAATGACCAAGATTAAAACTCTACCAATTATTCATTCGCGACTTGTCCTTTGAAAAATAATTTGTGATATATTATCAAGTGAGAACAATAGGATCATGCCCTTGCCGAATATCTCTTCACAAGGTGATGTGTCTCTACCATTAATTGGGTAACATTCATGGAATACTTCTACTTTTAATAGTTCTCCTAATAAAGCTGCTATCACATAGCCTAACACAATGTTCTAAACTTTCGGCCTCAGGCTGTTACCAAGCAAAGTGCTTCTGAATACTGTCAAAATTATTGCGTGATTATCAATGACCTGAAAATATTGTGATTGAAAATTCTATGGGAAGCCTGGAGCTCAATGAAATTCTCCTATTAGTGATCACATGTGCGAAATTAGCTAATCAAATTATAATTACACTGATAACTATCTGCTAAATAACAAATATGTCATCGATCATCTGTATCTTATTTATACTCCACTGTTTATACTCTGAATATACACTACTCGATAATGAAAGAGTCAAGTTTTCTTCCATCTGCTAGATTTAAACGTAATTGCACTACAACCTTGGGCATCTGGTTGATCATTATTATGACTGTCAATTATGTAGAGTTTCAACGGATAGAGGTTCTGTGTTTCAATATTCAAACTCTCAATAAAGCTTAAATCTTATCTGAAATATATACCATTTCTAAAATAAACTTGATCCCTTAACTATTTTGAATGACAACAATTGAGGTTAGCTCATTTCATGTATAATAGGCCGGTACCAAGTATAAAATCATCGAAGACAGAAGTTTCTGAAGAGTCTCAACCCAAGATATAAGTTTTTTTGCTTTATGTCGATAAATGTTGATTCGCTAAAAATATATCCTGAAATATAAGTAAATTTTATGGAATCAAAACCTGATGAGTTTCACAAAAATACAAATTCAGGGGTCGGTTTTTACACCATCATCCTGAATAGGGCAGCAACCGTAGACACGTGTTTCGTCCTTATTAGGATTCTTCAGTACCATCTACCATAATACAGCCAAGGTGGCGAGGTTTGAAGAAATCCAGGACACTGTAAAGTGACTATCTGCGGCTTGCTATGTGATCATTTTAAATAATAATATCTATCATTGATCACTCAATAAGACAATATTAGAGAAATGTCGAGGAACATAAAGTTCTAGAACAATCATAACTTAGAAGCTCAGAAGCTTTGTACCACCAAAAGAATTCAATCGTCTTACCATTGTCAAAACAAAAAAAAAAAAAAAAACATCATATTGAGAACGTCAAGGAGAATTTTAAAATAGTACATTCCGATGCAAGTGCGGAATGGAGATCATTCCATACGAGTGTGAATAATTCAGCCACGAGACGAAATCGAGTGGCAGAATTTACATGAGCATGGAATGAGCGAGCCGCATGAGTGACAGATGCTATTTTTTCTACAGTCAAAGTTGTCCGCGGAAATATCTATAGCCAAAATATGCTGTTTTCTGTGAAAGAATTTATTCCACTGATCTTATTCCAATTCATATTTATAAAACTACTCTTATTGACTCCATTTTGAAGAGGAATGATGAGGAAATCAAAAAGAAAGAAAATTATGACAGCAATGAGACAGTTTTCTCGCGACGCTACGCGGCTTTCTCACGAACCTTGGAGCGTGCGGAATGACCCCTTTTCCGCACACTACAGCGTCTGGAATGAGTATGATTCTATAGTGACTGTAGAAAAAAGATGTTCCACATTACTATGATAGATAATTACCATTCTGTACTCTCTGTGAGTGTAAAATTTCATTTACATATTGATATAGGAACTTTGAGCGAAGTGAAAACATTTTGTGAGATTATATTCTCTTTCAGAGTGATATTCAAAAATTTTTCGGTTTTTAAACACTTTAATCTATTTGTCTGACATTAATACTACACAATTTTTAGTGCTGTGAAGACCAGTTCATTATTTCTTTTGCTATTTGCCAATCTGGGGCATAAATGAGATAGAAGAGTTTCTGAATTCATCTTAAATTTTTTGAGAATTTCATCCCTTGAATAGATAGGTTACAAGTGTCATCCAATATCCACAAACCCTTCTGTTTGATCTACGCCACTTACCAACATATTACGTAACAAAATATTCACATTTTGTTACGCTATTGAAGAAATAATAGATGAACTCAATTGTAATGTATAATTATTACATCAATATCCATTGCAGTGTTAGAGGGGGGCGGCATCACATTCTCACACAGATTTCAACCAAGCAGTTGTTCAACGGCATAGATCTCTTGTATCTACTGATAGTTACCTAATTACGAAAAATTTTTCAAGATCATGATTCTTGCAATCGTCGGCCGCCTGAATTGTAGTAGCTACGATTTTAAATCACTGGCTAGTTGAAGAAACTGTTAAAAGAGTCGTTTCTGAGCGATGATGAATTTTGTGAAGAGCCAGGTTAATTGAATAATGTGGAAGTACAAATCATGCCCGAAATTTGAGAATGTGGAATTTTTACTGAGAAAAGTAGTAGTCGTTAATAGTTATTCATGTAACAAGGCCGTAAAGGTTATCTTTTTTGATCGAATCTGCTGTTGACAGGTGAGACCAAAAAAGAACTGTAGGCCGAGGTGCACACAACGATTTTTAGGATATCATCACGAAATAATTCAAAATCACAGAATTTTATCTATTTATTTCTGAAACATTGCAATTATAAATCTTAGCCGTTGAAACTATTTTGTTTCGAGGTCGATTCTCACTATACGTCACGTCAAAATTGCCATGTATTCACATTGGACCGTTACGTCACCGTCACGTCACAGTCCAATGTAGCATGTGACGACGTGCGGGGCAGTGAAATTTGTCGAATATATATTAGACAAATTTCATTGCTCTGCTCCATCATTTAATCCAAAAGAACTTGCCATGATTGCACTTCTTCTGGATACAGAATAAGTAAAAAGAAGCAAAAGTAGGCGAAAAAATTGAATAGGTACGATAAATGTTGAAAATGAGAAAGAGTGTCGGATGATACCACACACTCTTTAGATAATCAGAAGATGACGGTATAAATTTGAAATGAATTTCACAAAATGTAACATTCTTGTTATATCAGAAACATTCCAAATAAGCACGACTCTCAGATTTGTAGTTCGCAAAACATTCATAGCTCTATCTGAATTTCAAAGACAATATAAGTCGATAAATATTGCAGGATGTCGAAATGTCAATTTAAAAATCAATAGTTGCCGTTGCCGGTCCGGTTGTACGTTCGGACTTGCAAAATTAAACCGTCAACGTCTCGAAACAGAACGTCAAAACATTCAGTGCAAAAACGCTGGACGTGACGTACCGTTGATGTTCCGTTACGTTGCTGTTAATGTGAATGTAGTCATTCAAAAAGAATTGGGAAATATTTTGACTTGACGTTGCCGTGCCTTGACGTAACGTTGATGGTCCGTATAGTAGGAATCGACCTTTATTGTCTTCTATCAAAGTGACATTTGTAAAAAATGTTAATCAAATTCTTGAATTGCACGAACTATTAAGGTTGACGGAGGAATATTATATTGTCACGTTATTTAGTTCAATTTAGGGAGCAAAAGTTTTTAAACGCTACTATTTATTTTTATGATTTATTGAAATAATAAATTAAATAGCTAATACTATTTTAATAACTAATTCTAATTTAAACTGAAGATTATTATACACTACACTATAACTTAACTTGAATTATTTATGTTAATGTTGATTTATTTTAAATAACACAATTTATTTCTATCACTAGCAATCCATGGTATAAGGTCACTCTGCTAAAAAATCAATAATCTCCTCACTCAGTCAGCGAATATATACCGTTGGTCTCTCCCCACTACGTCTTCTTCGCAAACGTCTACGCCTTTCTAGAAAAATGCTGGAGGATGCCAGCAATTTTCTGGAAAACAAATATATTCGCTTCTATTTCTTGATGTAAAATAATTCTACAGTAATTCTGAGCCCAGTGAAGCTGAAATGACTAACTTGAAGTCGTAAGTTCGCTACACTGCCCCCTCCTCAGGACTGTTTCGCCCCGAAACGGTTCTTCACGAATTCCTGAAGAGTCATGTCGGAATCTGCATTGGTCACCTTTGGTATATCGGGATGTTTTGAAGAAGTAGCAGTCAATGGTCCGTCCATTATTTGTCTGCTGTTTAGGGCTGTAGCTACAGACGAGGATTTCTATTCCGGTAGACCGGAAGAGGGTTTCCAACATATTAATCACTACCCTCCAATTCAAGTTATCTAGTCCACAACTCAACTTTGGTACTGCCAGCTTCATTTCATCGTTGTCCAATAGATGCTTCCGGAGATCGAACAGAGCATTCCACATAGTGCGGTATGTCAGTTTCTGGTAGGAGCATGACTTAGTCACCATATAGTACAGGTATCGTCTGTGCTCCGTGCGGGTGTCTTTTAGGTGTAGTGTTTTCCCGACTGATAGATTTTGGTTGGCCAGTTCTTCTAATCTTCCATAATTCTTCTTGAAAACGGACGCTATTCCCCAGGACATCTTTAAGTCACTCTCAACACAGTGGGCCAGGGAATAATTCAAAGGCACTGTGATCAGGTCTTGTTGTTCTTATTTCGTCACGCCGTACAGCACTTTACGACCGTTGAAATAGTTGGCCATGAACTCTTTGAAGGTTGGTTCTTGCACAACAATTCGTCGAACCGTGGCTCCATGTCGGTCTTCATGGTTATCGCCGGCAAATCTTCTCCTGCTATATCTTCACCTGGTTTACTACCAAATATTAGGTTGCATGGCAAGCGCAACTCTCGTCCAAATAAGATGTTCGCAGGTGTCTGTCCAGTTGTTTCGTGTACTGCTAAGCGGTATGTTAACAGAAACAGATAAAGGTGTTGGTCCCAGTCTCGCTGATGGTCGGAGACAACCTTTGCCAGATATCGATTTATTGTTCTGTTCATCCGTTCAATCATGCCGTCGGACTGCGGATGTAATGTAGTGGTCCTGGTTTTGTGGATTCCCAAGATTTAACAAATGTTTTGGAAGACAGACAGACTCGAAATTTCTTCCCTGATCCGAATGACGTTCTCGTGATACTCCAAATCGACAGATACATTCTTTCTCCAAAACTTCGGCGACAGTGACAGCTTCCTGGTTGGGTAAAGCGTACGTCTCCACCCATTTACTGGAGTAGTCCATCACAACGATTATGTATTTATTTTTGTTGTTAGTTTCTGAAAACGGTTCGGCCAGATCGATTGCAATGTACTCGAATGGACTTCCCACATTGTACTGACGCATTGGAGCTCTTCTTTTTCTCTGTGGCCCGTTACTACTGGCGCAGACCACGCATTTCCTACACCACTCTTTAACATCCTCCTTACAATTTATACAGTTAAATCGCTGGCGTAATTTTCCTAATGTTTTACTGATTCCAAAGTGCCCTCCACCAACTTCATCATGAATCCCTCCCAGTACTTCCGGTACTCCGTTCCTAGGGATTATTAACTGCACCCTACTCTCATTTCCGTCCGTGCTCTCCACGACGCGTTTTAGGAGGCCCTCTTCAACCACTATGGAATTCCATTGCGCTCAATACGATTTTACATTGCGAGAGTGTGGTGCAACATCTTCCCAAGCTGGTCTAACATTATCATTTTTCCACTTCAGTACAATTTTCAAGTCCGGATCATTCTCCTGGTCTCTGCGTAATTCTTCCGGTTGTCATCTCTTATCTACTGCTGTTGTCCTCTTGACGGCAATGAGTTTTTCTTCTGAGCGACAACAGTGTTTGCAGTCTTCGTGGCACGGTCTTCTTGACAATGCATCGGCATTGCGATGGCTGGTTCCTGGTCGATGTTCAATTACAAAGTCATACTGCTGCAGTCTTCCAATCCACCTTGCCACTTGCCCTTCCGGATTCTTAAATTGGAGCAATCATTTCAAAGCAGCATGATCAGTTCTGATTAGGAACTTCCGGCCATACAAATACTTGTAGAAGTGTTCTACCGATTTTACGACTGCCAATAACTCCTTTCGGGTAACGCAATAATTTCTTTCTGGTCTTGATAATGTCTTACTGAAATAGGCTACTACTTTCTCTTGCCCAGCTTGTACTTGAGAAACAACGCCACAAATTCCCACGTTACTAGCGTCTGTGTCCAGTATGAATGCTCCATTACTCGAAGGATAGCTCAAGATTGGTGCGCTAGTTAGAAACTGTTTGAGTTGTCCAAAAGCTGCTTGACAGTCCATTTCCCAGGTAAATCTTCTACCTTCTTCAGTAAGTCGTGTCAATGGCTTGGCTATATTGGCAAATCTGGGGACGAACCGTCGATAGTAAGTACATAAACCAAGAAAACTTCTCAATTCATGTTTGTCTCTTGATACTGGCCATTCTTTTACAGCCTTTATTTTGTTTGGGTCAACTGGAATTTCCTTTCCAGGGATTACATGGCCCAAATAATGGGCCTTTTTCTGAAAAAGATGACATTTCTTTGGACTGAGCTTGGGTTTGGCCATCTTCAATCTTCTAAACACCTCTTCTAGATAATAATGTCGTCGAGGTAAACCAAACAGGTTTTCCATGACAGCCCAGCTAACACGTTTTCCATCAATCTCTCGAATTTTGCAGGGGCATTGCAGAGCCCAAATGGCATAACAGTGAACTGCCAGAGCCCTGTGCCAATAGTAAAGGCTGTCTTTTCTTTATTTTTGAGCTCCAAATCGACTTGCCAATACCCGCTTTTCAGATCTAAAGTCGAGAAAATTCTTGATCCTGCCAATGCATCCAGTGTGTCATCTATGCGAGGTAGCGGGTAGCTATCCTTCTTCGTGACACTATTAAGTTGACAATAATATACGCAGAATCAAATAGATCCATCCTTTTTCTTTACTTGTATCATTGGTAAAGCCCATGGACTACTTGAAGGCTCAATAATCCCATCGGTCTTCATTTCTTCAACTATCTTCTCAGCTTCGCCAGTGGTAGTCTTCTTGTCGCTTGGCGAATAGATGTTACTTCTCCGGTGTCAATTCTGTGTCGGACTACATTGGTTCTTCCCTTGGATCCTTTGTCATGATCAAAAATATCTTGATACCTCTCAATTAAATGTATCGCCTTGATCCTCTGGTCGATTGTCAAGTCTTGGAAGGATGTTGATATCTGGTTCAATAATTTGTCCGGGATCTTACATGATGTGCTATTCTTGACATTCCCAGTCATAGTTCGGACAATCTAAGACCTTGACGAACATTTCCCTACTATTGTGCCTCGTTTAGTTATGACTGGAAAATAATTTATGTCCATCATTCGAACTGGTATTACTTTGTTGGCCTTGATTAACAATTTCCCCACTGCAAGTCTAGGGCCAGTTCGATAATCATCATTTTTTGGTTTCAGCACGACAATAGTCCCTTCACGAAACTTTCCTTCAAGCTGTGCTTCTATGATGATCTCACTGCGCACTGGTAATGCCACATCTTCGGTTAGAAGTACTCGAGCTGCGCTGTCCTCTCCTGGATTCAGTATTACTTTTTCTTCGTTGACTCTCAAAACGCCGTTTTTCAGATCAAGCTTGGAACCGTGCTTTGTCATTATGTCCATGCCAAGTATAAGCTCATCTTCAATTTCAGCTACCAGCACACGATGCTTAAAGGAAGTATTTCCAATAGACATGGTCAAGTCTAATTCTCCAGATGTAGTAGCTAGTTCATCAGTTGCAGCACGTAGTCGCCAATGTGTTGGGTGTAACGATGCAGAGACTCCTTTTGCTAAATCAGATCTTATTATTGTCTTCGTTGCACCCGTATCCAACAGCATTTTATAGAGTCTTTCATTAATGAATCCATCTACGAAGATGCTGCTGGCTTGATGATACGGCGAGGCGACGTAACCGATGGATTGTGGGGCTATTGAATTACGGGTCGACGATGGCCCCTTCGCATCAACCCGACTCAGTTTTACAACTCTTCTTCTTCTGCCTCTTTGGTTTTGATTGCCGTCTTGAACTTGGGTTTCTTACACAGCCTCTGCGGATGGCCTAATTCTCCACAGTTCCAGCAGCGAAGTTGTCTTTGCCCTGTAGTAATTTTGGACTCAATGATACGCCGCAACTTTTCCTCTAGGCGAGTTTCCAAATCTTCAATTTAATCCTGTTTGTCGGCACTCATTTGTCTAGCTCTAGACTGTCCATGCGATGCTTGTTTTGCTGCTTCATGCTCTAACGCATACGATAATGCATCAACTGAAGACTTTGGACGATATATCCGTAGTGCCTGCTGTATTTCGCTATCTTGAACCCCATGAATGAATGCTTGAGTGGCTAAGCCCTCCCGCTATCAGAGGCGGTAGGGCGGTAGGGTGTGCGAGATGAACTAAACGAGCAATGTCAGCTTCAAATTCTTGAAGAGTTTCTTGCGATTTCTGGCATCGGTTTCTCAGTTGCGTCTGATACACCTAGTCCAGGTGCGCGTTGCCATAGCGCATCTCCAGCCGCTTGATCAATTGTTCGTCTTCTTTTAATGTTTGAAAAACATTCATGGCTTCTCCCCGCGACGAAACGGTCAATGCTGTGGCCTTATCTGCAGATGACCATCCATATGCCCTCGCAACAGCTTCGAATTGTTTAAAATAAATTGACTGGGACGACTTCCCATCAAATTCCGGTGTCTTGATGTGGATCCTTGCATTATTCTCTTCTCTTATTATCCTTACATTGCTCGCTTCACATGCAGCAGATTCTGATATCGGTGATGAAATTTTCTTTCAATTCCTGTATTTTCTTCTCATAATCTCCCCTCAAGTTCTTCAAATCCTCTTCTGCTTTTCTAAAACTCTCTCCCAATTTTTCTTCCATTCTTTGTTCTAAGGTTCTGGAATTCTCCATTAATTCATCTTCTAACGTTCTAGTGTTTTCTAGCAACTCTTCTTTCAATGTTCTACAATTTTCAGTCAATCTGTCTTTCAATGTTCTGGAATTTTCTGTAGATTTTTCTTCTAATGTTCTAGAATTTTCAGTAATCCCGGTCAATTTTTCTTCTAATTTTCTAGAATTCTTCATTAACTTTTCTCCTGATTCTCTTGAATTTTCTGTCAACTTTTCTTCTAATTTTCTAGAATTTTCCAGCAATTCTTCTTTTATTTTCCCGAAATCGAATATGCCACACAGAATAAATTCATTAGGACTCTCACCAGCATTTTCCAATGCTTGTCGGAGACGTTGTTGGAGGACGGTCTTGGTTCCTGTTGTCTCAAATTCTCGCTCTTCTAGCTCATTCTTGAGATCAACCACTTTTAATTCACTCAATTTTACTGTCTTTGACGCCATTTTATTCATTTGAATTTAATACCCCACATCTGACACCAATTGTAACGTTATTTATTTTAATTTAGGGAGCAGAAGTTTTAAACACTACTATTTATTTTTATGATTTATTAAAATAAAAATTAAATAACTGACACTAGTTCTAATCGCAACTAAAGATTATTATACACTACACTATAACTTAACTTGAATTATTTATGTCAATGTTGATTTATTTTAAATAACACAATTTATTTCTATCACTAGCAATCCATGGTGAAAAAATCAATAAACTCCTCACTCAGTCAGCGAATATTTGGTCTCTCCCCACTACGTCTTCCCCGCAAACGTCTAGGCGTTTCTAGAAAAATGCTGGAAGGTGTCAGCAATTTTCTGAAAAACAAATATATTCGCATCTATTTCTTAATGTACAATAATTCTACAATAACTCTAAGACCAGTCAAGCCAAAATGACTAATTTAAAGTCGTAAATTCGCTACAATATGTATTTCGACGAAAACTATATCTCAAAGAGTTCATCAAGCAGCCTATATAGGTAGGTATAAAGTAAAGTTCATGAGGTAGTTTTTGACAGATCAGTCTCAAGAAAGTAGTATACGACAAAATAGTCTCAAAAAGTATAATTTGACAGATGTGTACTGAAAAGTGAAATTTCACGGCCGCAAAAGGGGCCATATAAACACCTTTTTTGTTATGATCGCCTGAAACAGCAATTTCTGTAATCAACTTATATATTCTTGATGCAAGATACAAATATCATTTGCTACACTTCTGAAATACGAAGAACTATTACAGCTCAAATTCAGCAATATTCTTAACATTTCAATCTGAATTTCACTTCACAAGATAAGCATAATTGATAAGAAACGTGTTTGACAGAGATTCTAGTATCATTAATATAACAAAATGGTTCCTTAAAATATCATATAAGACGATCGTGATAAATCATTATGAAATTCAATTCTCAAATGAATTTCTGTAAGAATGATCAGTAAGTGTTATCTATAGTCTTTCGTTTCACTAAAGGGAGAGGTGATATTAATAATTTTTTCCCAATGTGTACCTATAATCTCAAAGTAACAATTATGTGATATTGAAGCATCTTATTGATTCTCTCATTTGATCGTTTTATCAAATGGTGTATTGAAAAGTTAAAAAAAAAATTCCAATTCATCATAGTTTTTCTTCTATACATATGATGAGAGAGTAATTGTGAATCATTTTTGAGAACAAGGAATATATCATATTGATAAATTTTGAGATGCCCAAATCGTGAAGTGGATGAGATTAGGAGGTAAATCACAAACAAGAAAAATGTCTCTGTGTAATGTCTTTCTTCACATTTTATTTAATTAATAGCGTCGACCGGTTTCGGATATTAAAATATCAATCATCAAAGACCGGTAAAGAAAACTACAAACAACAATGAATATAAATTATACAAAAAACAGATTAACAGGCGTTTAATTTCAATTTATGCGAAAAATTCGATAATAAAGTGCACTTCCGTCTCATCCGATTGATACAAGAATAGAAGATAGTCATTTAGATACCACAGAAATTCTAAATACTGAATTTTTATATACTATGACTGAAAATTCGAAAGAAGCTTCAAGTAATATGCACTTCTGATACAAACGATTCCAACAATAATACGAGGTGCACAACTAAACCCTAGACCAGTCAAGGGGGACATCCAATTATAAAAGTGAATATTTTTTTAAACCAGTGGCTCTCAAGTTACAACACTAAGTTACATTTCTGCGAATAAGATGCTCCATACTTTTTGGGCTCATCCGATAGAGCTTTTTTCATGAATTCAATCGTGTATTTGCTCTATACCCTTGCATTATAGAAACATTGAGAACAATGCGATTCAAATTTGAATAGATTCCATTCTCATAGCTATTTTCCAGTAGGCTATGAACAATTGAGCCCCATGAATACATTAGATTATTTGTGAATAACTTCATGGATAGTATTCTAGCTGGTTTCCATCTCTTTCTAAAAAAACATTATTTTTGATGTTAAAATAGCACACGCATCTCTTTACGCGATCCATCAAATTTGCTTTCATTGTTGCTGGCGTTGAGTACACTCAAAGGCAGTTATGCATTAGATAGTTCTAATTGATAGATAGCAGATTTTATTTTCCGTAGCCTACTGGAAAATAACTGTTGTAATAAAGCTCATTTGAATCAATCGCATTCTTCTGAATATTTCTATTATGTAAGGGTATCAAGCAAATACGTGTTTGAATTCAGAGGAGAAACTTCATGGAATGGGCTTAAAAACATACAGCATCGCATTGGAAAAACTGTAACTTTGTGTTGTAGCTTGAGAGCCTCTGGTTCAAAGGAATATTTTTCTACATAATTGAATGTCCCTTTTTGTCCTGTATAAGATTGACTCATAGTATTTTATAGTATCTTTAATAACATAAAAGTTATTCGAGGTAGCTTGTTTCGTTGGTACACCTCTCATGTATATATTTATATATATATAATAAGATAAGGATTAATCGCGACTGCAATTAGTTAAGATAACAGATGTTTCGTGGGCGTTTGCAGTCAATGGAAATTGGCCAAATAAAAGATCACTCTTTCAAAATATTAGTCAAGCTTTCGCCTGATTTTTAGACTTCCCCAGGACAATATATATTTACATGTATAAAGGTGGAAGCTAGGGCTCTAAAATAAACGAGAATTTCAAATAAAGGCTGAATACCCGAGACAATTTCTATTCACAAATATTTGCAGTCAAAAAAATAAGAAAATTATATATATATATATATATATATATATATATATATATATATATATATATATATATATATATATATATATATATATATATATATATATATATATATATATATATATATATATATATATGTATATATAAGAATGAAGATGATTGAAGTATGAGTGATAATTGTAATTAGGTATTGTGAGTAAGATCACTTGTTATTATTCTTGTCAAAAACATAGTAAACTTAGTAATTGAAGTGATGGAAGATACAATATATTTCTTGATCTTACGATTTAGCATCAACACAAATTTCCAATTTTTTGCAGCATCGTTCATCTTGACACAAATGTCCAATTCTACAATATCATATTCACAATTTTGTTTTGCTGGATGCTAAATTATTTTTAGATCCACACAAGTAAATAATGTGAGTCAAGGTTTCAATCACGCAAATCATCCACACGTAAACACTGACTAAGGTCATTACTATATCGAATAAATATATGTATTAACTTATTGCAAACTGATCGGAAAGTCCTCGCTCAGTTCTGTTGATAATATATTCATGATAGTGCAGTTTTTCCACCCATGCCCCTTTTCTTATCAAGAGATCTACTTGTATATCATTGATTTTATAATAGGAAATATTGTAATTTCTGCTCGCAAAATATGTGATTCCCGGAAGCATTTCTACGACACGTTAGTTGGAAAAAACGGCAGACATCATATAAATTTTATTACCATCCTTATGGTATGGTCTAAAAACCAAGAAAAGTCGTCAACTGATTTGATTTTCTTCGCATGTAAGCAAAACTATTGGAACTCTGATAGAATCCAGGAATTTATCAGGCAAAAACTATCAAAATAAGATTTTAGTCAGGATGCGTTTGTTATTCAGGTAGACCAACAAATATGAGTAATAATCGTTTAGCCTAGATCCAGAAATAGTTCACTAATTTTATTTGAATACTTAATTCAAGCCTTATCACAAAAATTTTGAGCTTCCTCCATTCTTAAAGTTCTGTAACAAATCAAAATGGAACACAGATAGCAAGAAAGAGATGTGATCTTGGATGTAATTCGAATAGGAGCTGAAGTATTTCAGAAATTTTGCAGCTTACAGGCCAATTAGTTCTAAAGTTTCAAGTACCATCAACAATTCATGGCTTCTACTTACGAGGAAAGTTCGTCGAAAAATCTACCGTGTTCTTGATTATTTTAGTATCTGATCTCCAAATCTTTTTTTTTGTCCTATAGGCATATCGCCTCGTGAGGTAAGCGGTGAGTGAGTGAAGGTTTCTAATTGATCGAGTATCATGGACTCCTCTTCCTAGGACTCTACAATTATTTCACTCCTTCACATTATTTCATGCTTCTCTCATTGGCATCTAGGCCGATAGTGATGGAACAGGTACCTCGAAGATAAAAGTACAACACGAGCCACCTTGTGATGATTACCAAATACCTCAGAAAACTGTACCAAACTTACAATAGTGTTTAAAGACACATAGTTCATACAGTACAGTAATGGAATCTTTTTGATATTAGTATTCAATCTTATTATTATGATGCAATTCGATCGCAATTAATTGGGCACAAGCATGTATATAAATTGTATCAATAACTGAATGGATTTGATTTGTTGAAAGTAATTTTTGCAATAAGAGTGAAAAGTTGAGCATTATGACATGAGGTAACCTGTTGAGCACTCCAAATCCAAAAAAAAATTTGGAGTTGGCAGTTTTGTCATTTTGAAAGGGTTCGATGTTTTTGAGTTGGAATCGTCAATTTTCCAATGTTTACTTATTACCTGAATGCAAACTCAAAAAATGAATAATATATTCCTAAAGCTTGGTGTTTCATCTTCAATTCTGTATCATCAATAATATTTTCAAGCTTGACTTAAAGCTGCAGGAATTAAAATGAGCAAATAGCATGCATTTTTTTAATATTATATTTCTCATATTGAGAGTTTCTCAAAAATATCAAGTTGTATCAAAATATGGAATATTACACATAAGAAAGTGTACTTACAACTTTATATAAAAAATAGTATATTGTACAACAAGTGTAGAAAATTACCTATTTCACACGAGGTGTGTTATTTTCAGCATGAGACGGAGTCAAGTGCTGGAATCACACAAGTGTGAAATAGGTGATTCTATACGTGTTGTACACTATACTTTTTCTACGATCACAATTTTTAATGAAATATGTAGGTAAATCATTCGTATAACTGAGATTTTGAATCTATTTTCACAAATATAAAATAATTTAGGCATTTTAATTGTTTGCTCTGCTTATTTATTGTGATATTAATTTTAGTTATGATTTGGATCATTTTTGATATATTTTCTATCAGTTGATTGACATTTAATTGATGTGTAATCTAATTGTTGCAAACTACGGAGAGATTGTGTCTGATTGGCTCACTCTCACCAAGCGATTTTCTGATTGGTTCATTAGTTAGAGTTTTCGGTTATCTGGGGTAGCGTGTTTTCTAAATCTTCGTCACTAACCATTTTCCAACTGCAGTAATGATATTTGTGGATATCTAATTTTGGTTATGATACAATAATTACATACATAATTTCTCGATTTCAACAGAATGTGAAGGAACGTGTTTTGTCTGCTTCAATTTGACAGTTGTGATTCGTAGAGTTACCAACCTTCGGAATATATATTACAAGAATAAGAAAATAATTCCAACAGAACTTAGTGCAATTTTGTTATTTAAATGTGGTTTATGAAAGAAAAAACAGAGATTTATATCAAGTCCGTGATATTTATCAATAATCTTGCTAAATATATCATATATATCACCTAAAGAATATTCAAAATGAATTATTAATATATAAGTTGGTCAAACTGGTGTGAGAAATGATTTCTCACGACTTTTCGCACAGTTGTGTGAAATTGTAAGTTTTCTAGTTGTGTTTTGTATGAGAAATATGTTGTTTTCTATAGTGATCATAGAAAAAATATATTTGTTTCTGATCTCTATGAGACAAAAATAACCTTTATGAAAATAAAAATGACGTCGAATTAATGCTATGAAAAAAATATATTGTTTTAAAACAGCAGTCTATTTGAACAAAAACAGCTATATCACATTTCATGAGAGATCAAAGTCTCTGACAACTAGGCTAATGAGGCTTCAATCAATTTTTATGTATTCTAATGACAGCTTTTGCGATAGGATAATATTTGCTATGATAATAAATATGGTCATCGATTATTTCGGCAATCCTTATGCTGACAATGAATGAAAAACTTGTCAGTGGAATGAGATTTGAATCGACAAGAGACTCTGAAGACGATGAGTTATTTCATTTTTTATCTTTAGCAAGATCAGAAAGAAATCATTGAGCATAACAAGAAATCCAGCTCTGCGCATCACTAGTTATAAAAAATAAGTTCATTCATCATTTTGTTGGAACTATTGTTCAGAGATTCGAATAGCGGATTGATGATTTCATCTAGGAGAAATGGAAAAATTTATTTAACGACTGAGAGGCTTCGAACGAAGCGACATTCAATTCAGATAATCATGTTTTTTCATTTGTTTGATATCAGCTTTGATCAAACTTCCCTCTTCTTTGATGTTAGTCAAGTCTTAGCCACACTATTTTTCAGGTTTGGAATCTCATTAGAATGAAAATGTTTCTATTTTATACTTCTTTGGAATGAAATGCGTGAATATTTGTTTGAAAGTAGCACTTCGCAAGGTTAACCATGTGGAATCGCATATTACACGACTAAACGCGAAAGAATATGAGTCACATTCATCTGGAAGAAGCACTGCTGTCATCTGTCATTTGACTGATCAATATCGAAAAATGCAGGAAAACATCTGTGTTTCCTCTCATATTCTCCAAGAATCAGATGAAGAATCTAGTAGTTACTGAATGTTGAAAGTCAAACAATGTCATTCTGAGGACTTGATCAGAGATAGTACTTTTTTCGAGAGGATAATCAGTGGGGCGAGCATGTTCATCTGTCAAGATATGTATACAGCTCTGACAGGTGATCTGAATGATATATCCAATGACTTAGGTAAATTGCAACTATATGGCATGAAACTATAATTTTCTGTTTATATATCCATTCAAAAGAGTATATAAACGTGCAACACATAAACACTCTTCTGATTTGAATAACAAATACAAATACATGATGGATGCTTCCATTCATAATGGTGCGAAATTCAATCAATAAGTGGTATATTGAGTTTTACTCAGGTTTTTAAGTATGCAAATTTAAGGAAAAGAGATCATGGTGAGTCATCCAATAGATTTCAATCAAAATACTTATGATAATAATAATAAGACTTCCATGATTTTATAGGTAACTGTAATCTGTTGACCTCTAACCAATATATTCAAATGCGTGTTTGTGAAAATTGATGAATATTACACGAAAGTATATTTGAATAGTCAAATTGAATAACAAGCGTATAACGCTGGGAATATGTGAGGAACTTTGTTAATCTTTCCATAGTAATATTCTTCATTTTGTGATGAACTATATACTTTTATTGCACTTTGGCCTGGAGAACATTCACTTTTCTGGCTTGGTATATCTAGGAACAAAATAAATAACTACTATCCAGTCAGTTAATCTCGAAATTATTGAGAGTTTCAACCAGCTGTCTCTGGGGCTACCTGTGAGTCGAATAAATGCAGACGAATATATGTAAATCTAAAGGTGATGACCCAGCATAAAAAATAGGTATATGTAGATTTTGACCCTACAGAATGATAACAGTTCTTTATCGTATTGATATTCTACGAGAACGGATGGTTTCCTACTTCTGAATCATCGTCTGGATAGACAAAATTGAATAGTAAAATTGATAATCATATAAAATAATAATGTTTCATAATGACAAGATTTCTTGTCTCGATGATTATTTCTTGACTCATTTTGATTTTCAAGACAAGAAAATGAGAATTTCTTGCCTTGCTCATCTCTTGGAGACGTAGTTCTTGTCTTGTTTCAAGAATACTTGATATTTCTTGACATTTTAAGAGAATGTCTACCCTTTCCCCTTCCTTTCAGTTATATTATGGAACGATTCTAGCAGCATTTTCAAATATTGCCACCAAAAAAATGAATGAAAAGTCTATCATTCTCATGTTTCGATCAGCGTTTGCAATTCATATTTGTTATATTATATAGCAATGCTGCTAAGAGTTTACAGCTTCCTTAGTGTATTGAGGTATTTATCTATACACTTCTACTCCACATGATCGATTTATTCATCGGAAACTAAACACTTATGCTTTCTATATGTATAAAATATTTGTTTTTAATATCATAGTCACAGATAATTCTTGTCTCCCCGACCTATATATAATAGAAGAAATATTTAGAACGTGATTTTCTGACAGTACCAGATTCGGAACTCAAAAAACATAATTTAAAAAATAGTCGGTCGGCCTGTCTGTCTGAAAACACGAATTTAAAAGAGTTTTTCTATTGAAAAGCTAGGTTCAAATTTGTAAGTGAGTTTTTTTTCCAAAAAGTGATACCGAAGCTTCACGGATGGATCTTTTTAGTTTTTTGCGTTTTTTTAGTATTCATCATAAGATATAATAATTCTAATTGATTCTTAGATAATCGAGCACAGTTCACCTGAAACGTTGTGTAAAATTATCAGCGATTCATTTTTAATCATTGAAATTTTGATTACTAAGAAATTCGTTTTGCTTTCCCGAAGCAGAGAATTGATGAGAATCATAATATGAATTTAGAATTACAATTACTGATAGTAAGACATCACGTGCAATCGTTCATCAACATCAGAATGAGTAATTTGGTTCTATAGTGTTTGGTAAAATTATTCTAATGATGTCGAGTTTGGTATCAAATTCAAGCTTTTAAGATATGAGCTTAATGTAAATCTAAAATTGATAGTCAGTGAAACCCACGTTATCATCTCCAAATCACACTTCCGACAATCAAGTGTCATAACTGATTCAATGAATTTAAGACCTCGTGAATCTAAGAAAAGATTCCTCACCTCCAAAAATATATTTTATAAGAACTAAAACATAATTGCCATCTGTCACCATAACAATGACAGCTATCATTTTCACAATGACAGCTGTCGCTTCACCAATAACAGCTGTCACTTTGACAATGACGCTGTCACTTTGACAATGACAACTATCTTTTTGATAATGACAACTGTCACTTTGTCAATTGGTCTGACACTCTAAGTTCATAGAGCAACTGGCCATAAAATGTATGGTCAGGAAAAACTTTGTTGGTCATAGCAGATTTCAATATTTAAATAATGGATTAATAAATGCAGATTTGAAGAACCACTTTTCAAGATATTTTGATGATACTTTGTTGTCTTGTCTTGAAAAATAAAAGATAATAACAATTGTTCTACATGAAAAATAATTCTCAATATTTACAATATTTATTATTTGGATATTCAGTCTCAAAAATGAGTTAAATTCTAAAAAATGTTCTATTTGTATGAAGAATCTCGTAAATAATTATATATATATATATATATATATATATATATATATATATATATATATATATATATATATATATATATATATATATATATATATATATATATATATATATATATATATATATATATATATATATATATATATATATATATATATATATATATATATATATAATCATCATCACTGGCGCAACAGCCCTTGTGAAAGTCTGGGCCTTTCTAATCGGTATCACCGAGCCGCGGTATAACACCGCCGTACTGCCGATTAGAATTTCGTGCCATTGCTACATATTTTAAGGTGTATAGGTTGGCAGCCTGTAGCACCCGAGTGTGTTGATGCAAGTAGCTGCATTTTTTATTTTTACGACAAATCACACATTGTCGGTGAGTGGATTTGAACCTGCGACCTCTTGGTCGAGTGACGTCACATTAGAAGGGTATACGACTATATATATATATATATATATATATATATATATATATATATATATATATATATATATATATATATATATATATATATATATATATATATATATAGTCGTATACCCTTCTAAAAGTGTAGGATGTGGCAAGTCTTTTCATCTTGTACAAATTTCGCCTATTGTTTCTTGTTCTTCGCCATCTTCTGAGCGTCTTGTAGCGTAAAGCTCCTTTTCTTGAGGATCTTATTGATGATAGTATCCCGGGTGTCCTTTGGTCTTCCACGATCTCGCTTCTCTCTCACATTCTTTATCCAAGCTTGCCGTACCGGTCTCGATTCGTTCGTCCTGATCATATGACCCCACCATGCTAGTTGCCGCGTTTCTATAAAATCTGGCACTGATTTGCACTGAAGTTGCTTTCTCATTGTCTCATTTCTTATTCTGTCCATTATTATTGTTACACCTTGAACTCTTCTTAAATATTTCATTTCGAGTGATTGGATTTTGCTTTTCATTCTTTGTGACAGTATCCATGTTTCGCAACCATATGTTAATACAGATCTAAATGTATTTCTGCTGATTTCGTTCTCGTAGTAACATTTTCTTTTCTATGAAGTTCTGTTCCATCGCATGGAACATTCTTGCGGTCTTATCTAATCTTTCATTGTTATCAATTTTTGTTCACCATTATTTTCTATTATTGTGCCTTTATACTAAAAATTATTTACTTGCTCTATTTTTTCATTGTCAATTGTTGAATACGAAATTGTTTGTTCTGTTCTAACTATCATGAATTTGGTCTTACTGGCATTGAGTTTCATATTATATTTCCCTATTACTCCATTGCATATATTCCGGTTCTGTTGCATTATTCCCTTGCTTTTCGCAAGAACCAATAGGTCATCTGCAAATGCACATACTGATATTGACATTGGTCTTAAGTTTCTATATCCTATGTGAAACTTTCTAGTCTTTTCCTCACATTCTTGTATAATCTTACCCATAAAAATTGTGAAAAGTACTGGACTCATTACACCTCCTTGTCTAAGGCCATTTTTTGTCTCAAATATTTCTGATCTTCTATTTTGATTTATGACGTAATGACTGTTATGGATGTATAATGCTTTGATGGCATTAACTAATTTAGGGTGAACCCCTTCTCTTTCACTCAGGATCTTCCATAGTTTTTCTCTTTTCACTCTGTCGAACGTTTTCTCTAGATATATTCGCTATGTGCAACATCAAAGTGGTGACAACTAGCGGCATTGATCGGCGAACCCACTGCCACTTTTATATGTTCTGTCAAATGTGACAACTAGTGAAAAGTGAATTGAAATCAAAATGATTCATGAACGTAATAAGTATGGATCCTATATTGAGAACAGGTTTTGAAAAAGTGAGTCATACTATCAGCTTTCAACCTCAAACTGTGCCAAAGGGTAAAGTTCACAAGTATTAGAACCTTTTTCAATAATGTTATTTACAAAACAGTATTTTTTCAACACTATCACAATAAGCAAAAATATCAGCTTGGCATTCTACATCATTTGTGCTTTTGGTACTCGAGTCAACTATCATTAAATTGTCATGTGCTCTGTCACCGTCATTTCCATATATTGAACTTATATTATTTATTGAACTTATATCCATTGAGTCTTCTGTATTGACAGCCTTTTTTGAATTAAAACTTTAGTTTTTAATATTTTTTGAACTTGAAGCCATTAATGAAGTATTCTGTAGCCTACGCTTAATGAAACATTGATGTCTTGTCAAAACTCTTTCGTCATTCAATTTTGGCTTCCAATGAGAAGAAGAAAATTGGCTAGGAAGGAGATTAGCACTCAGCTTCTCTTCTCCCTTTTTGTTCTCAATGAAATGTGCACTGCAAATTAGATATCTTGATGTAGGATTCCAACTGTATGTATATCCACTAAAAATGGAAAATATGTCTTATTTTATCAATTTGATAACAAAATTCGAGTTGTAATACCATAAAAATTATTGAGTTTCATTATTCTTATATTTACTTTATACAAAAATTATATTCACATATTGCGTTCGCACAAATTTTTTGAAACATCACTATAAATGTACAATTAAGTTTGTGATACTTACTTTTGCTTTCTTACGACGGAAATCCACTTTTCTCTTTGAATAAACTCATGCTTATATATATTTTGGGAAACAATAAAAGCTAGCATCACTATTTTTCGATGTATTATTACAAATGATAATGTAGCATTCACGAATTGTCATTTTGACTTTTGATTTTATATCAGTACATGTGCACTAAAAATGCCAACTTTGGCCGCTAAGCGCGCACGGTTGTTCAGTGTTTCTCTTCCAAGCAGCTGCACATAGCGAATAAACGTCATAAATGCTTTAGACTTGGTAGCTTTTGTCTTCTGAATGATGTTTTTGAGGGTAAAAATATAATATCGCGTACTACGCTCTTTCCTAAATCCAATTTGCGTTTCAGATAGCGTCGCTTCTACGTTGTTTTGTAATCTTTTTTCTAGCACTCTTTCATATACTTGCAGGGCTGTGCACAGAAGTAATATACCACTATAATTATTACATTCTTTCTCGTTTATCTATTTATTTATTTGATGTTACAAGGAGAGATGTCAGTTACTCAATTAAGAGTTTTTACTACATAGTATATAAATATATGACAACAATGACAAAAATTACAAACAAGAGAAAATAAAATAAAATAAAACGTATATACATATATATATATATATATATATATATATATATATATATATATATATATATATATATATATATATATATATATATATATATATATATATATATATATATAAATATATATATATATACATAGGTACAGATTCATATACACATACACACATATAAATGGATATATCAACGAAGAATGTACAATTATGGAGGTGATAGCTGAATATGTTAAGTTATGATATATTTCAAATGGTTTCTAATTTGTTCGATGCTGAGACTAAAGAAGTCAAGATGCTGATAAGTCTCATTATAGGTTGACTTTAATCTGATTATTGGTGAGTTTCTATGATAATTAGAGTAATATGATGGTAGATAGAAAGTCATAAAATGTCTTACTGATTTTTGTGGTACGTTAAATGTCAATTTATGAATGAACAATTGATCATTGATCAAGTTATTCACTGTTTTATGAAGAAATAATATATCAGAATTTGATCTTCTTTGTACATGCTTTGTTAAATGAAAAAGTTCCAGCATCTCATCATAATGTGAGTAAACTATTTTAAATCTATAACAAAGAATATGTATGATTTTTTTCTGAATAGATTTGATCCTGTCTATATATTTGTTGTATTGAGGGTTCCATACAGGTGTTGCGTATTCTAGCTGTGGTCGAACAATAGATTCGAATAATTGGACTACTGGTGCTATATTATTGAAGGCTTTCGTAGAACGTAATATGAATCCCAAAAGTTCATAAGCTTTGTTGGCTATATAATCGATGTGATGATGCAAATTTGATTTTGGATCGAAAACGATCTCTAGATCCCGAATCGTTTCTTTCCAAGTGAATGAGGTGTTTTTCAGTGAATGATTGAAACGTATGGGACTCATATTCCTACCGAAGCTAACAACTGAACACTTATTTAAATTCAAAGATAGATGACTGCTTGTACAATACTCAAGCAGCTGACACAGATCTGTTTGCAATAAGGTACAATCATCTGATGACTCTATAACTTTATAAGATTTCAGATCATCTGCATAAAGTAGAAAATTTCTATTATTGATAACAGTAGAAATAGAATTTATAAGCAAAGGGAAGAGGATAGGCCCTGAATGAGAGCCCTGAGGAGCTCCAGATGTTACTAGTATTTCTCTAGACTTAAAACCATTACATACAATAATTTGAGCTCTGTTTTTAATATAAGATTCAATCCATCTCAGTAATGTGCCATGAATTCCACATTTGGCCAGTCTAAGAAGCAACAAATCATGAAATACTTCATCAAATGCTTTGCTAAAGTCCGTGTAAACCACATCTATCTGCTTCCGATTATCCATATTACTACTTAAGAAATCTACAAAAGGAGCTAAATTATTTAAAACTGATTTAACTGGACAGAATCCACATTGTTCAGGTACAATTAGACTATTTATGTCCTGCTTTATTTCATCCATCATTAGTTTCCCTAAAATCTTCCCAAATGCAGACAATATAGATATCGGTCTATAATTAGAGATATCGCTTTTATCACCAGATTTAAAAATTGGCGTCACATGAGATAATTTCTAGATTCTTGGAAAGACCCCGCTGTTTAAGGATTGGTTGTAAATAATATAGAGTGGATCTACAAGATGATGACAGCAGTATTTTATTACTTTCGGATGAATTTCGTCTGGTCCGCATCCTTTGTTAACGTAGATATTTTGCATTGCATAAAAAATTTTATCTTTGGAAAGATGTAATTTACCAAACTCTCAGCTGGCAATAAATTCGTTATAGTCAAGTCATAAGGAACTGAAATGGTTTTCATAGACTGACTCAAAGTAATCAGCGAATAAGTTACATGTAGATTCTGCACCAGTTGCTATATTATTATTGAAACTCATCACATTTGTTATGCTATTAGAGCTTTTCAAAGTGTTCACATAATTTCCAGAAGTTATTTACAGTTTTATTGATATTAGTTTCTGCGAAGCTAATGTAATTCTGGCAGTCAGAACTGATTCTGATTACGATTCTCTGACGTCAAAGTGAAAACATGTTGTAATCACATTGGTTTTTATATGATTTCCATTTTTTATGATATTCATGCTTTTCTTCAATCATTTTAATGACACATTTAGAAAACTATAGTGGATATGGACAGAAATATTTTGATTGGATCCTTGCATAGGTATTGAATGAACTGTTTAGTATACTGTAGAAGCATTCTACATTGGAATTGATATTAGAAAAATTTAATCTCTCATCCCAATTGATACAAGATAATTTGAATATCAATTCCTCATAATTGCAGTGATTGAAGTCATAATAATAATCAGTGATATTAGTTGAAAGTGTAATGATTTTTTGAAGTTCAAGGTTAAATTGAATTAGTGGATGATATTTATCGATTGTGCTTAGAAAAGAATCTGATAAGTTGATGTCAATTGGAATATTGCAGAAGATCAAATCCAAAATTCTATTTATGTGATTCTTAACACTATTCCATTGGAATAAATTGCACATACTTGTCGTGCTCAGAACTTCAAGAAGTGTATCAATTCTTCTACGTAGTGTGTGTTGCATTCAGTTGTTAGAAGGCAACCAGTCGATGTCTGGAAGGTTGTAATCACCCGCGATCAGTAAAATGTCATTGGGATATTGTGTTGTTAATTCAATAAGTCTATTACAATGTGATTCATATTCATAGCAGGACACTGAGTGGGGTGAAGAATACACAGATACTTTAGGATTATGTGAAGCATATAATGTTACCCTTCTGCATCTGTATTACGTTCGCAATGAAGCTTGGAAAAATATTTTTCAGGCGCTAATATTAAAAGACCTTCACTCCTATTAATGTCATTACGGTCCCGCCTGTAAATGGAGAATAAGTTTTGATCACATATTTCCAAATCTAATACTGAATCATTCAACCAAGATTCCGTAAACAATCTCCTTTTCCATGCACTGGTACAATAACTGCTATTTCCCAGTTCTTTGGCATATGTCCTTCATTCCAAACTTTATTATGTAACCTCAAAAATAATTCTGCACCTCTTTCTCCCATGTATCTCAGCATTTCTGATGTAATTTCATCGTGTCCTGCAGTTTCACCATTTTTCATCAGTTTTGAGACTTCTTCAAATTCATTTATCTGTATTTTCCCTACTTCAGATCCATCTATATATGCGCTAGTAGATGTTGCTTCATTATAATGTAGTACTTCATGTTTTCATATTCTTCAGGTATAAGTAAAAGCTCTTCAAAATATTCTTTCCATCGGTTCATAATCTCTGAGTCTTCTGTTACTATTAGCCCTTTCTAATTTTTAATTGTGTCCGTAGTATATGTTTTTGTACTTACTTGCACAAAGTACAAGGATGTATTGTAAAACCGACAAAATTCACATATCAAGATTTTGATGGAAATATCCGGCCGGTACGTTTGTTCGTGCGTGCGTTCGTGTGTGCGTTCGTGCAAGCGTTCGTGCGTGCGTTCGTGCATACGTAACTTGCAAATCTCAAAGCTAATTGAACGTATAATGATAAAATTTTGTATTTAAGACTGGTACAGGGTCTAGCTGTGCACCTCGCATTATGATTTCAATCTTCTGTTCCGGAAGTACACTTGAAACTTTTTTCGAATTTTTTTATAAATCCAGTATGATCAATCGTAGGATGTTGAAATTCAGTATCTGAACTTGATGTTGTATCAAAATGGTTATCTGCTATTTTTGTATGAATCGGTCGAGCCAAAAGTGCACTTTACTTGAAACTTTTTTCGAATTTTTTGTATAAATGTAGAATGATCCACCATAGCATATTGAAATTTTCTATAAAAAATTTCTATAACATCTGATTGTACATCTTGCATTATTATTGCGACCGGCTAAACTGGAAGTGCACTTTACTTGAAACTTTTTTTTTATTTCCCGTATAAATTTAGAATGATCAGCCATAGGACACTGAAATTCAATATTTGAAATTGCTGTGGCATCCAAATGGTCATCTTCTATTTTTCTAACAATCGGCTGAGCCGGAAGTGCACTTTATATGACAGACTTTTTGAATTTTCCGCATAAATTCTGAACAATCAGTCGTAGAATATCTAAATTCTGTATTAGGCACTTTTAAAATATCTAGTTGTACACCTTGCATCATGATTGCTATCGAGTAAGTCGGCAGAGCACTTTATTCGAAACATTTTCTGAATTTTTTGCATGAATCCAAAACGATTGAACGTAGATTGTTGGAATTCAGTATTTAGGACGATCATACCGCCTAGATGCTCATCCTATTTTTATTGAGATCCACCAAGCCAGAAGTGCACTTTACTTGACAGTCTTTTGGAATTTTCCGCATAAATTCGAAACGATCAGGTGTAGAATATTGAAATTTGATAGCTCAGTCAACTGTAACATCTAAATGATTGCCTACTATTTTTATAACAATAGACTGAACCGGAAGTGCACTTCAGTAGGAATTTATTTTTTAATTTTGCGCATAAAATCAGATCTGTTGGTGGTCGTAGAATTTTAGAAATCAGTATTTAAGAATGTTGTAGTATAAGAATAATGGCCTACTGAAAATGCTAAATATAAAGCAGAAGCACCTGTTTTTTATAAAATATTGAAAAAGTTTGACGGAATGTTGGAAAAAATAGAAGATATAACCACTGAAGTTAATAACCTCAAAGATGAGAAAAACAAATTAATTAATGACAAGAATGACCAAACTATAACTCCATCTCCAAATTTACATATCGATCAAGAAGAAATCGTGATCAATGTAAATCCTTAAGTTAACAACAGAGTTCGCAGTGAGTCCACAATCGAAACATCGTATTCAAATACACAAAATTCACGAATAAAAACACCTTAGGTGCTGAAACTTGTCAGTGAGAAATCAATTCCACCAAATATGAACACAAGGATGAATGACCAAAAAGTGAATCATGGACAGGGCTTCAAAACTGTGGAACGTCGCAAAAAGAAGAACAGAGGAGTAATTGGGAAAAAATATTGATCTCAAAATTAAAACCATAGCAACAATAAAATGGTTTTCCATTTCTAGATTTGATATGAATACCACAGATAATGATATTCAAGAACACTTGAATAGTCTTGGATTGAATAAATTTTCTTGTGAAAAATTGAAGACACGGGTCACTGATTATTCATCCTTTAAAATAAGTGTGGGAGATGAAGAGCAAACAAAAATCATAGATCCAGATAAATGGCCAATCAATGCTGTAATACGGCCATTCCGATTCTATCAAAACAATACTGAAAAAAAAAAAGTTTTTTTTAGAAAATGCCTCGCCAACTCAGGAAAAATAAGAGATTCTCAACAAGAAAATAATTTTTCACTATATACAAACATATAATGCCTCAGAAATGAAAACCTGCAATTTGAATCAATTTTGCAAGATCATCCAAACGTTGCTGTACTTGATTTGGCTTAAATATGCTGAAGAAAATACAATAACGATTGAGAACTTTTGTTCAGCCGCAAACTTCTGTAGATCAACGTACAATCATGAAGGTGTTTCTATATACGTCAAAGAAAATATAGAATGGACAGAAATAGAATACGTGACCGAAAAAACCATTGAAAAATGTTGCGAATTAACAGCGATTTTCATCAAAAATTATAATACAGTAATTCTCACTGTTTATAGAACTCCTGAAAACGGAAATGTGAACGATACCGTATCATTAATATATGAATGTATTGATTATATTCCAATCAAATTTAATGCTAACGTCTATATCGCAGGAGACTTCAATATAGATATGTTAATGGAAAGCAGTAACAGAAGTAAGCTCATTGAAACTATGGATAGCTTTGGACTGAATCAGACGGTTTTTCAAGCAACACGTAGGAATAGCTATTCAGATAACATATTTACTGACTACAATTACAAAATGTCAGTAGTTTATAGACTTGGCTTATTAGATCACGACTTGATAAAGATCAATTTGCCCAAAGGCAACTCAAACAATTCTAATTCTTTAACAATTCATACAAGAATCTTCTCCAGTGTTAATAATGAATATTTCTTACATCTCCTGTCTAAAAAAAACTGGAATAGAGTACTACATGCTGAAACGTCAAGTGATAAGTGTATGGTATTCATGAATTCTTTCATGTAGTATTTTGAGCTAAGTTTTCCAAGGATTGAAGTGAATGAGCATAATAAAAAGAAAAATCACGTAACTACTGAGATAATGGAAATGAAAAATAACCTTGACCTATTCCAAAACATTTACAGGAAAAATCCTTCCATAATAAGTCATGACATCATGAATGAATACAAAGCATACTATAACAAAGAATTAGAAAACGCTAAGAAAAAATCAATAACAGATAAAATTCATAGTTCAAATAATGAGGCCACAACTACCTGGCATATTATAAACGAAGAAACTGGAAGAAATGAGAAAAAGAAGAATAGGAACATACCCATAAATCCCAATGACCTCAATTTGTACTTCACAACGATTGCCAACAAATTAAACAATCAACTACCTAGCTCTCAAACTGATTTCTCTGAATATTCACTAAATAATAATCGTAATGAGAGTTCACTGTTGGTACTCCCAGTTACAAAATTCGATATATGTGAAGCCATAGATAAAATGAAATCGAAGAAAACTGAAGATATTTATGGATTAAATACATTTATCATCAAAATAGCTGGTAGCTTCATTTGTAATATACTTGCTTATATCATAAATGAATGTGTAGATGATCAGTTGTTTCCAGATTGCTGGAAAATATCGAAGATACACCCAATTTTCAAATCAGGCAATCCAGAAGAAGTGAAAAATTACAGACCAATATCCATTCTGCCATCTTTCCCAAAAATTTTCGGAATGATTTCACATAAACAAATGTCATCTTTCTTCCAGAAAAATAATACATTATCTTGTGATCAATAAGAGTTTTGCAAAATTGTATCTACAACAGATGCTATCTTGTCGCTTGTAACCTATATTTCCGAAGGACTGAAAAAAATCTCACAACTCAAGGACTATTTGTCGATATCAGTAAAGCATTCGACTGTTTTCCCCACAACATAATCATCGAAAAAATGGAATACATTGGGATTCGCGGAAATGCACTTCGTATTTTGAAATTCGACTTATCTGATCGCTTCTAAACAGTCTTTATAGAGAAAAATAGAATAGTCTCCTTAAAAATACTACTGGAATTCCGCAGGGATCAGTACTAGATCCTCTCATATTTTTAATCCATATAAACGATCTACCAAATAATATAAACGCCCATTCTGTATTATTTGCAGACGATACAACGTTTCCAATACAATCAGATAACATCAATGAATTGGATATACAAATGCGTGATGTGTTGAAAAGTGCAAAAAACTTGCTTATGTCAAACAAATTAACCTTAAATATTGAATAGACCCAGTGCGTAACATCTTCAAATGATGGCGATCAAACTGCACCTACTATTAGATTTCTTGGTCTTATTCTTGATCCACGCTTCACTTGGACAAATCAAGTAAATATGTTGTGCTCCGTGCTATCGCAAACAATTTATCTAAACGAGAGAATGCGACAATTAGTTAATTTTAGTCCATCTAAATGATTATATTATTCCGTGTTCAAATCGCGTTTCACATATGGGCTAAAAGCTTGGTCCAACACAACCGACAATAACTTGGACAGAATATTCAAACTACAAAAAAGTGCGATGAGGCACTTATGTCAGGTGAATCAAAGGGAACATTGCAAACCCCTCTTCATGAAATTAAAAATTATGTCTTTGTATTCATTAGTTATTTTCCATAATGTATGTTACATAAAAAAACACTTACATCAATATACCACACATGATCAATATCACGATCATAGCACAAGAAATAAGAGTCATATCTATGCACCTAAAAATAGGTTAAGAAAATCTGACGTGGACATCACGTGACTCACTTGTACATCATTGGATATATATGATCAAACACAACATCTTATCATTCCACGGCTAGTCAGTTGCTATGGAAACAGTAGGTCATATCAAGGAATATTGTGACATAAGAATTTATGTCACAATATTCCTTAATACGGCTAACAGTTCTAAATTTATGCGCAAAATTCCAATTAGAATAGGATATGAGCATCTAGACAGTACTATCATCTTAAATAGTGTATTCTAAAATTCTACGTTCAATCGTTTTGGATTTATGAGGAAAATTGAAAAATATTTCGAGTAAACTGCACTTCTAGCTTAGCCGATCACAATCATAATGCAAGGTGTACAACTAGATGCTATAAAATTGCTTAATACGAAATCTCAATATTCTGCGATTGATTATTTTGAATTTATAAGGGAAAATTCGAAAAGTCTGTGGTATGAAGTGCACTTCCGGCTTAGTCGATTGCGACGAAAATAGGAGATGATCATTTGGATTTCAAAAACTGAATCTCAGTATCCCACAGCTAATCATTCTAGATTTTGCGGAGAATTCAAAAAAAGTATCAGGTAAGGTGCACTTCCAGTACAGACGATTGCAACCATAATGCGAGGTGCACATCAAGATCCTAAATCCTATACTAGTCTTTTATACAAAATCTCAGCATTATACGTTTGACGAATTCTTAGATTTGCGAGTTATACCCATACACATATACATACGTACATATGTACCGACATCAAGCCAAAAATAGTCAGAATGGATTCAGGGATGCTTAAAACGGATATATCCTTCAAAATCTCGATATGTGAATTTTGTCGGTTTCACAATATTCCCTTGTACTTTTAGACCGCCAGATGCTCGTAGATTTCAGTGCCTCATTTTGTTTTTCATGCCTTCAAGAGGTGTGATAAGTATGTATATTTGGAGTTCAATAATGTTGAAATTAAAGCTGGACCGTGTGACCAACATAATGAAAATTGATTTTAAATTTGTTTGAAAAAGCATGTTCTGATCCAATTTTGTCGCATGTCATGCTCACGAAATGAAGCTTAGGGAAAAATATTTTGACATGTAAAATGTCAAACAGAATTGAAAAATTTGACAACAGACTTTCATTGCATACCTAATCATTTCGTTTTATACCGTAAATTCTGAATGTCTGTTATACTCATAAACTGCACTTCCGGCTTGGTCGATTGATACAAAAATAGTTGATAACTATTTTGATGCTACAACAAGTTCAAACACTAAATTTCGATATGCTATGGCTGATCATTCTGTATTTATGCAAAAAAATCAAAAAAGCTGCGAGTAAAGTGCACTTCCGGCTTGACCGATTCATACAAAAATAGCAGGTAACTATTCTGATATTAGATCATTTTCAAATTCTGAATTTCAGTATCTTACGGCTGATCATTCTGGATTCATGCGAAAAATTCGAAAAAAGTTCCAAGTAAAGTGCACTTCCGGTACAGGCGATTGCAACCATAATGCGAGGAGCAAATCAACATCCTATACCAGTCTTTAATATGAAATTTCAACATTATACGTTCAACTAGTTTTGAAATTTGGGAGTTACGCACGCACGCTCGAACGCTCGAACATACGTACCGACATCAAGTCAAAAATAGTCAAAATGGATTCAGGGATGCTCAAAACGGATATTTCCATCAAAATCTCGATAGGTGAATTATGTCGGTTTCAGAATACTCACTTGTTACTTTGTACAAGTAAGTGAAAATAAACTATCAATTCTGTTAGTCCAAAAATGTTTAATCACCTACCTAACACAATTGAATCTCAATCGATAAAGAAATTCACGATAGCTGTAAAAGCAATGTCAACTAATAAATGTTATTATTCTACAACTGAATATCTTAATGATTAACTTGTTTGAAGTAATGTACTTTCCATATGTGAATACTATCTTATTTTAATATTTCATATTCTATATCATTGTATGGCTGAGTTTGTAATTTATTGAAACCTGAATAAATATATCATCATATCATATTTTATATTATTCATCTTTTTTTCGTTAGCTAACTCATTTTTGTTGTTGTTGAATAATATATATATATATATATATATATATATATATATATATATATATATATATATATATATATATATATATATATATATATATATATATATATATATATATATATATATATATATATATATATATATATATATATATATATATATATATATATATATATATATATATATATATATATATATATATATATATATATATATATAAAACTAGGAGGAGTGAGTGAGAACTGAAGTTGGCGCGCTAGAACTAGACGTTTTTGATTGGCTGATATCACACCAGTTTGACACCGAACAAAAAATTTTCTTCCTTGGACAAATGTTGAACGTTCTCAATCTTGTCTTATCAGCTCTCATCTATTGGTTTCATGGTGATCAAATATTTTTGTTCATTCCGGTTATTGAGATGTTTTGCGAATATATGAAAAGAATATAAACAGCGTTACATAATTGTTTTGTCATATTATATACTTCTATTTGTTTTGAGACATTCTTTTGTTGAAACATTGCTGGATTGAACGCTTGAATAACTGAGTTTGTCTCTCAATTTACATTATCATTACATATTAATATAACACAATAATATATATTACTGAGATATTTTTTGTTGTTAGTTAACAAAAAATAGCTATGAAATAAGAATTAGAAGGTCTCGCGCCAATAATGTTAGATTGAAATTGGCCGTATGAATATTTAGTGATATTCTCGTCATATTTACACAGTGTATGTATAGCTCGACGCGGCAGCTTCAGATCACTCCTCCTAGTTAGACAAATAAGTAAAAATAAAGTATAGAATTATATGCTTGAACCTAGGGTGAATGTTAGAAATTTATACAATATATACTGTAATGGATTTAGGTCTATAAATTAGTCATATCGACTTAACTGGTGCTGAGAATTATTGTAGAAATATTTTACATCAAGAAGTAGGAGCGAATATCTTTGTTTTCCAGAAAATTGCTGGCACCTTCTAGCATTTTCTAGAAAAGCCTGGACGTTTGCCGGAAGAATGTAGTAGGGAGAAAACAAATCAACTGAAAATTGTAGAGCATCGAAAGAAGAGTAGCTAAAAAACTGTAGAACATTAGAAGACCAATTAACTGGAAATTGTAAAAAACTGAAAGAAGAGTTGCTAGAAAATTTCAGAACCTTGGAACAGAGAATGGGTGGAAAATTGGAAGAGAGTTCCAGAAAGCAGAAGAGGATTTGAAGAACTTAAGGCAAGATTATGAGAAGAAAATACAGGAATTGGCAGAAAAATTCTCAAAGATGACTTTATCACCAATATCAGAATATGTTGCATGTGAAGCGGGCAATGTAAGGATAATAAAAGAAGAGAATAAGGCAAAGATCCACATTGGGACACCGGAATTTGATGGAAGACGTCGTGGCCGATTTACCTTGGACAATTCGAAGCTGTTGCGAAGGCGTATGGATGGTCATCTGCAGATAAGGCCACAGCATTGATCGTTCCGTTGCGGGTAGAAGCCATGAATGTTCTTTAAACATTAAAAGAAGACGAACAATTGATCAAGCGGCTGGAGATGCGCTATGGCAACGCGCACCTCGACTAGGTGTATCGGACGCAACTAAGGAACCGATGCCAGAAATCGCAAGAAACTCTCCAGGAATTTGAAGCTGACATTGCCCGTTCAGTTCACCTCGCACATCCTACCGCCTCCTATGGCGTTTTGGAGGGCTAAGCCACTCAAGCATTCAGTTTTGCGGTTCGAGATAGCGAGATACAGCAGGCACTACGGATATATCGTCCGAAGTCTTTAGTTGATGCATTATCGTATGCGTCAGAGTATGAAGCAGCAAAACAAGCATCGCATGGACAGTCCAAAGCTAGACAAATGAGTGCAAACAAACATGATGGAATTGAAGAACTCGAAACTCGCCTGGAAGAAAAGTTGCGGCGCATCGAGTCCAAAGTAACTGCAGAGGAAAGACAACTTCGCTGCTGGAACTGTGGAGAATTGGGCCATCCGCAGAGGCTGTGTAAGATCAAGATGGTAATCAAAACCAAAGAAGCGAAAGAAGAAAAACTTGTTGCCGTCAAGAGAACAACATTAGTCGATGAGAGATGGCAACCGGAAGAATAACGCAAAGACCAGGAGAATGATCCGGATTAGAAAATTGTACTGAAGTGGAAAAATAATGATGTTAGACCAGCTTGAAAAGATGTTGCACCACACTCTCGGAATGTAAAATCGTATTGGGCGCAGTGGAATTCCATTGTGGTTGAAGAGGGCGTCCTGAAACGCATCATAGAAAGTAAGGACGGAAATGAGAGCAGGACGCAGTTGATAGTCCCTAGGAACAGACAACCGGAAGAACTGGGAGGGATTCATGATGAAGCTGGTAGAAAGCACTTTGGAATCAGTAAAACATTGGAAAAATTGCGCTTGCGATTTTACTTGATGAGTTGTAAGAAGGATGTTGAAGAGTGGTGTAGGAAATGCGTAATCTGCGCCAGTAGTAACTGGCCACAGAGAAAAAGAAGAACTACAATGCGTCAGTACAATGTGGGAAGACTTTTCGAGCGCATTGCAATCGATGTGATCGGACCGTTCCCAGAAGCTAACAACGGAAATAAATAGATAATCGTTGTGATGGACTACTTCAGTAAATGGGTGAAGGCGTACGCTCTACCCAACCAGGAAACTGTCACTGTCGCCAAGGTTTTGGTGAAAGAATGTATGTGTCGATTTGGAGTACCACGAGAACTTCATTCGGATCAGGGAAGAGATTTCGAATCGGCCGTTTTCCAAAACATTTGTGAAATCTTGGGAATCCACAAAACCAGGACCACTGCATTACATCCGCAGTCTGACGGTTAAGGTTGTCTGCGACCATCAGCGAGACTGGGACCAACACCTTTATCTGTTTCTGTTAGCATACTGTTCAGCGGTACACGAAACAGCTTGACAGACACCTGCGAACATCTTATTTGGACGAGAGTTGCGCTTGCCATGCGACCTAATGTTTGATAGTAAACCAGGTGGAGATCTAGCAGGACAAGACTACGTTAACAACCTCTGAAGAAGACTGGACGACATTCATGGCCAAGTTCGTTCAAACATCCAAAATGCCAGCGACCAAATGAAGGAAAATTATGACATCAATGCCGAGAAAGGTGGTTATCAAACCGGGGATTTGGTGTGGCTTTATAACCCTCAGAGGCGCCGAGGATTGTCACCAAAACTTCAGCGGAACTGGGAAGGTCCATACGAAGTGATGAAGAGAATTAGCGACGTTATCTACAGGATACAGAAAACTCCAAACGGAGAGCCGAGAGTCGTCCACTTTGATCAGCTAGCCTTATTTGCCGGCGATAACCATGAAGACCGACATGGGGCCACGGTTCGACAAATTGTTGAGCACGAACCAACCTTTAAAGAGTTCATGGCCAACTATTTCAACGGTCGTAAAGTGCGGTACGGCGTGACGTAAGAAGAGCAACAAGACCTGTCCGCAGTGCCTTTAAACATTTCTCTGGCTCACTGTGTGGCGAGTGACTTGAAGATGTTCCGGGGAATAGCGTCCGTTTTCAAGAAGAATTATGGAAGATTAGAAGAACTGGCCAACCAACATCCATCAGTCGGGAAAACACTACACCTAAAGGACACCCGCACGGAGCACAATCGATACCTGTACTATATGGTGACTAAGTCATGCTCCTGCCAAAAACCGACATACCGCACTATGTGGAATGCTCTGCTCGATCTCCGGAAGCATCTATTTAACAACGACGTAATGAAGCTGGCAGTACCGAAGTTGGGTTGTGGGCTAGATAAATTGGATTGGAATAAGGAATATGTTGGAAATCCTCTTTAGGTCTACCAGAATAGAAATCCTCGTCTGTAGCTACAAACCTGAACATCAGACAAATAATGGACGGACTATCGACTGCTTCTTATACAAAACATCCCGATGTACAGATTCTAACATGACTCTCCAGGGATTCGTGAAAAACCGTTTCGGGACGAAACAGTCCTAAGGAGGGGGCAGTGTAACGAATTTAGGCCTATGAATTAGTCATTTCGGCTTTACTGGTGCTTAGAATTATAGTGGAAATATTTTACATCAAGAAATAGAAGCGAATATATTTGTTTTCCAGAGAATTGCTGGCACCTTCTAGCACTTTCTAGAAAAGCCTGGACGTTTGCGGGAAGAATGTAGTGGGGAGGGACCGACGGTATATATACGCTGACTGAGCGAGGAGCATTATTGATTTTTCAGCACAGTGACCTTATAATGTGAATTGCTAGTGATTGAGATGAATTGTGTTATTCAAAATAAATCAATATTGACATGAATAATTAGAGTTGAGTTATAGTGTAGTGTAATAATCGTTAGTTCAAATTAAAATTAGTTATTAAAAATAGTGCTAGTTATCTAATTTATTATTTTGGTGAATCATAAAAATAGATCATAGTGTTTAGTAACTTTTGCTCCCTGAATTAAAAGAAATAACGTTACAATACTTACCTTTACAAATTCTTACTTCGAGATTTTGATGGAAATGTCTGTTCTGAGCTTCCCTGAATCCATTTTGACTATTTTTGGCTTGATGTCGGTATGCATGTATGTAAGTGCATTCGTAGCTTGCAAATCTTGAAACCCGTCGAACATAGGATGTTGAAATTCGGTATTCAAGACTGATTGCGATCGGCTGAACCGAAAGTGCAGTTTACTGAGCAGTTTTCCAAAATTTTAGTATAAATCGGAATGTATTTAAATAAGATTCAATAAAGAACGCATGCTTTCATAATCGCAAATATTTTTCTATTCACAACAAATCATTCTGTTCTCTATAAATTTTGATTTTGTGTAAGTATTGAATGAATCATTGCGAAAATAGGAATAAGATGTTGATTAACGCACATAAAGTGCATAATTCATAACAAGTGCGAACATTCTTTCACTATTTTAATAAATTTTTGTATAATTATATAACCAATGATGTACAAGTAAGTCTCCTGTGGTCCAAGTCAGATTTTTGTTTCCTATTTTTATAGAAATTTCTTATCATAAATGTCATCTTTAAATGCTGTCTCATAATCCTGTTCAAGAATGTCCACTATTTCTCTTCAGATTGTTATATTTTTATTGATAAATATATCCTTTTTTGAGTTAAATTCTGTATATTTATTTCTATTTTTGACGTTTCGACTCTCTTTCTGGAAGTCTTCATCATAGTTTTTGATAAAGACTTGCGGATAGAGATTCGAAACGTCAAAAATAGATAAAGATATATTCATTATGAATTAATTTTGAAAAACATGTATAGATCATTATATTTCTTGTCGAAGGTTATGTCCTATTGTTCTATTGATTTTATTCCATAGTCGACATAGTTTTACTGATATTGGAGACAATTGTTGCCAAGATCTTTTTCTGCTCATTCTAATTGCTCTCTCACAGCCAGCTTCCGCTCTTTGGAGTTCTATGAGATTTTTCCGCTAATGTTTTTCTCATATTAATGAAAAGCTATTTTTTGTCGTTTGATCGCCTTGGAGCATTCGTTACTCCACCATAGGACATATTCGCGTTGTATTCTGTTGGATTCATTGCCGATGGATATTTCTGCAGTTTTCGTGATATGATTGACCAAATGTTGGATGTCTTGATTGATATCGTAAGTATTGATATGTATTCTCATATTTTTTATTATTTCTTGATATCTTGCCCAATTAGCATTTTATTATTGCATATTTTAGTTTCAATATGACCCGTTCTATTCGTTTATGTAGCATAGATGACTATAATTGGTAGACGGCCGTCACCAAATAGAAGGCGAGTTGTTTTCCGCATTATACATGATACTAGACTGAAGTCTACAAATGTAAGATCTATTGTGCTGAAGTCTCCAGGGCGTTGAGATGAATGTGTAGGAGTTCTATCATTTACAAGAGCAAAGCTATCAAGTAGTGTAGTTTCTATCACTTCATCTTTTCGATTTCTATATTGTGAGCCCCATAAAATATCATGCGCATTGGTCTTCCTGAATTATATGCGGACGTGGGTTTTGGTCGACTATATTTTGGAAATCATTTGAGATTATTATTTTATTCGGTGAAAAATATATATTGCAGATAGCCAGTAGAGTGTGAAAGTTAGTTTGATGGCAAGTGCCTCTAAATCAGTATTCAAATTATTCTGACTCGTTTGAATGTTGTTTCTTTGTAATATCGCGACACCACCTTTAGCAATTCCATCGTGCCCTTGTCTCTTCTGAGAATATCATAGCCTTTTATTGTACAGTTTTCATTCTTTCGAGGTCCAGATTCCTGTATACATACAGTGTGGTTAGTATTCCTCTATTCCTGAATTAAAATTTATAGTTCCGGCAAGTGCGCGTGTATATCATTATCATTTTAGTGTATTATTCACATAATTATTGATTAATGGCTTACTTCTGTTCTTCAAGTTGTTGTATTTTCATTTTTGTTATAAGTAGTATGATACTTGTCATCAATAAGCAATTCCATCGTGCCCTTGTCTTTTCTAAGAATATCATAGTCTTCTATTGTACAGATTTTATTCTTACTAAGTCTAGATTCCTGTATACATATACAGTGTGGATGGTATTCTTGAATTAGAATTTGTAGCTCTGGCAAATGCGTGTTTACACCATTGTTATTCTACTATTACTCACATTATTGTTGATTGATGACTTGCTTCTGTTCTTCAAGTTATTGTATTTTGATTTGTGTTATAAGTCGTATGATACTTGTTTTCAATCCTTAACTGAGAATCATCATAGGGATCTAATTGGGTTTATGAAGAAAAAAAATCATTGTATTTTTCATGTATTTAAGAACTTTATCATGGGTAATTCTGATATTTGAGAGACATTAGAAGAAATTTTTTTCAAAAAATTATAAGCAATTTGAAGCAAGATTGGCCGTCTTGTTTGTGACGTTATAATGTTGAAATGATTCCACGATAGTACACGGTCTACGGTTTCTACATACGTATTGAAAAGAAATATCTGAATTTCAGTGCAAGAGGATATTGTTTTTGACAACTAATTTCATCCAGAAAATAATGCGTGATAAAGGATGAAGGTCTACTGAGATAATATACCTTGTATGGATATATATAATATATATATATATATATATATATATATATATATATATATATATATATATATATATATATATATATATATATATATATATATATATATATATATATATATATATATATATATATATATATATATATATATATATATATATATATATATATATATATGTATATATGTCGGAGATTGAAATACGGCTAAAGCTTTCCTCCGGAAGAATCAAAGGAAATTTTAATAATTAATATTGTTTGGATTATTTTGGTACTATATTTCTGAAATAATTTATGCTTTGTTTATTTACGATAGGCTTAGGTCTGGGACGGCACATGTGTGTCAACGTAGTTGCGGTCATAGGACAAGAAACATACGGTAACACTCAAGACGTATTGATAAGGGTCATTTGAAGTGGAGAGCGCTTTGTTTTTTGAAGTAAACAGGGGTGATGTAAAATGCAGCCGGGACAATCTGACTTTTGACACTGAATGAGAACAGGCGTCCTAGTGATCGCGAATTCGTTGTCCTGGAGTCGAAATCTGTCGTACCTACTTATTGTTTCGATTGTAGACATTTAAAAGAATAGTGGTTATAATAGTGACGGGATTATTCAACATATATATATATATATATATATATATATATATATATATATATATATATATATATATATATATATATATATATATATATATATATATATATATATATATATATATATATATATATATATATATATATATATATATATATATATATATATATATATATATATATATATATATATATACTACAAGATTTCCCGAAAAATTATATTCGATTTGATTTAGCTGAAGTACGAGTTTTTAAAGCATCAATGTGAGCTTGTTTGAAGATCATATTGTGAATATAAGTGAGAAACTTAATATTCCTCATAGAATATTCATAATTAATTTATTCATGGGGAGTCACGTGAAAGTTGCGGTGACAAGGCTATAAATTATGTTCGATCTCAAGTTAACTTACTAAATAGAAACAAGGTAATTCGATAACTGCATAGAAATTCATTATTCAATCATTCTGACTTATTTACTGGAATTGGATTTCTGAAGAAAAAAGATCATCGAGTTTTTTTGTATTTTGGAACTTTATTATGAATATTTTTCTAAATGGATGCAAAAATTTCGGATTTTTTTGTTCCAATCAATTGAAAGCAAGTTAAAAGTGGTAAAATTTTGAAAAACAACCCCGTGAGTCCAAACTTGCCATGATTGGTTGTCTTGTTTCTGACGTCATGATGTTGAAATGATTCCACGCTAGTTTGATAGTCTTGTGGGTGATTTGTGAGATGTAAATAAAGAAGTGCGCGTATTTATATTGAACTATTCAACTATTTATCCCTCGGAGAATGTTCTCAAACGAGAAAGCAGAGAGGAAGAGCCTAGTCATTAGTATTTACAGATGTTTTAAAAAGTAAAACGTGTGCGAAGTAGGAGTCGACCGGGATGTAACCGTAGTTTTCGCAGGTCGAAGTCTCTAAAAGGGATGAAATGAAGTCAAGAGTATTTACATGCTGCAGAACAAGAACTGAGATAAGTGAGACAAAGATAGAAATGGTAAGAGTAACAAAGAGGGATGGAAAAATATTATTTTACAAGATATAGATAATATTTACAATAATTTCAATAGAAGATTTGATTTGTGTATGTATGTAAGTGAGTGCATGTATATGTGTGTACAGCCGGATATGTGTGTATGTGTATAGCAAAGGATAAGTAAGGGACATTTGTTCCTACAGTCTAATTGTTATAAGTTTGAGATAAGTTTTTGACTATATGTGATATTCAATTATTAACTTCGATGATATTTTGAACTAGCTGGGTATTTGATTGCTGCAATTTCTATTGCATTGACTAATGGGTTCTGTGACATAGGTTGCAACTATTTGTCACATTTGGACAATATGTGTCCAGTTTCATTGCATAACTGACAGAGAACGTTTTCGCCATTCAAATAGATTCCGTATTTTGTATTTTCATATCTGGGCTGGAACAACAATGACTTGACATTGACATTGACTTGATGAATAAATTATAATTGCAAAAATTCAAATAGTATGATACATAATACTATTAAAAGGATAAAATCACACAGATAATAATTTCACACACAAAAAATGTGAAATATGTGAAGTGCTATGGAACATTCAAAAAAATAATAATTCTAAAAAAGAACTGTTTTCCATAGAAATTTTAAGCCTAAGAGTCGGAGCTGAAGCCACCATCATCTTAGATCGGGGATGCAACTGTAGACATATGTTACGTCCTTATTGGGACTCTTCAGTACAGTAATTTCAGGCTGTAGAATATTTTTGTACTTCCAAACTGAGTTAACGCATCCATTCATATGAAGATAGTAATAGGAAAAAAAATAATCCAAGAAAAATTAAATAAAAATAAGAATCATCAATAAAACATTTGTTAAAATTAAATATATCAGAATTTCCAAAGTTCAACTCTATAGATAGTAATGTAATGGAGATAATGCTCGTCACAATGCTGTGACCAATATTGTGACAAGTAATGTGACTGAGATAGTGTCTTGCATGGTTCACTTACTTTGTATTAATTTTAGTCTCCAATTTCATCAGCAGCGTACGCTCCGGCGCCAGGAATTGACGAATTCGCAACGCGCCTAAACATCTCAAAATTTATTAAATAAAATATTCCTTCGGAATATTTTATTCAGAGTACCCTGGTATTCTATGCTAAGCCCCATTTGTGCTAGTACCACTGGCAATATGCTTATCTCTGTCTACTGCGATAAGCCCGATTGTGTCATGGTTTTTATTATAAAAATAATTTATATCATTCTCAGAAATATATTTTTGGGTGAATGATACGGACCGAGAGATTAATGAGAATCTGGATGCACGTTCCATTGAAATGAACTGTTCTGAAGCATTTTGAAGAATATATAATCACTGTATAACGTTCTGGAATGTTCTTGAGTGACGACCTAGAAGATTTTATGACTTTTTGAAACGTTCTGAAATATTCTGGAACATTTCGTAACATTTCAGAGTAATCTAAGACATGCTGCAGCATTTTAGAATATCCTACAGCATTTTGGAACATTTTATAATATCCCGATGTGTCCTGGAATGTCTTTGTGTGATTCGGTACGTTCCAAAGTGTTCTGAGACGTTCTAGAGAATTTTGAAAATTCTAGAACATTCTATGAAGTTTTGGAGTGTTCTAGAACATTCTGCAGTATTTTGAAACATCCTAAATCATTTTGAAACATCATTCAATATCTCGATGTGTCTTGAAGTGTTTTGGTACGTTCTAGAAGATTTTGCGATGTTTCAAAGCGTTCTGAAACATTTTATAATGTTTCAAGGTAGTCTGGAATGTTCTTGATTATTTTGGAGCGTTTTAGATCACACTAAAGCATATACGAACACTATAACATTCTGGAATGTTCATGAATGATTTGGTACGTTCTGAAATATTATATAAATATGTTTTAAAGTGTTCTTGCATATTTTGTAACATTTTGTAACGTTTTGGAGTATTCTAAAACAGCTTGCTGCATTCTAGAGCCTTTGAGAACATACATTATTTCAAATCATTGTGTAATATTCTGACGTGTTCTAAAATACTCTAGAGTATCTTAGTACTTTCTGCAATATTGTATGATGTTCTAAAACGTTCTGGAATATTTTGTAACGGTCAAAAACAATCTGGAGTATGTATAAGCAATCTGTAAGATTTTAGAACATTCTAGAGCATATAAAGTCACTTTATAACGGCTCTGCATTATTTAAGAGTGTTTTGGAACATCCTGAAAGATTTTATCGCATTCGGAGACTTTCTCAAATATGCTAGAACATTTTATAATGTTTTGCAGTGTCTTAATATACTTTTTAGCATTTTAGAACTCCATTCTTTTACAACCGTAATTGAAATGACATCTAACCATCTGGTTTCCTTGGCCCTAAATAACATTTCAAACATATCTTGGTAAACCTATGGCGTCAATCATTTTCAGCACGTCCTGAAGTTGGCACAGACTTATTAAGCACGGACTGAAGCTGGTTTCGATAATTTTTAACATTTCTTTCGTAATATTTTTTTAATGGATTTTTGCTGTCTTAATTTGCGTTTGTAGAAAAAATACGGTATGTCATTTTTCCATGGACTCTCTGGATACGCGTTTCTCTGAGCACACGCATTGCTCGTTGGTAGAAAACTCGTGTCTAAAGAGATGTGCATACTCTGATAAGCGGAAGGAGTCCTATCAGGTAAGTTCGGTTTTCATACGATTCGAGATCGGCAGACAAACGCTATGATACAGTTGTCTTTGTCACACCATTTGTAAGAGAAAGTTAGATAAAACTCATTCAGGCTATTTATATCTCCAGAGAAAAAAAAATTTTTGTACATTGCAGTTACCGCTATCGTTCTCCGTTACTCGTTTTGTCAACTGTTTAAGGTCTCTACGACCCGTAATACACTCAGCTATCTTTGGGAAATGTTTTTATATGTATTTTCATATTAGATTCAACGTAAACATGGAGAAATAAAATAAAATTGAATTATATGCTCAAATATAATTAATTTTTTGTTTTTTGTTCAAATAATGGAAGAAATAGAAGCACAAAATTTTTTTTGGTTAACTTTGCAGTTTATAGTTTGAATAACAATATCTCACCACAAAAATATAAATTTATTCACTGTAACAAAAGTCCGAGGTCTAAACCTCCAGGCACTCCACTATATGCGGGATTGTTGGACATACGTTCCAAGGGACTAACGTGATTGGTGGTGCTATAGGTCGTCTTATTTCGATAGGATGATTGTTTAATTCAACTTTTCTGTGATTTTCAATTATAATATCAACTATCGCTTCACTGAACTCGGATATTTTTGATATTAATAGAATATTCTTCGAATCTATTAGATTCGCTATTGTACTCACGTATTTCTTAATAGAGACTCCTTCTATAACGTTCGAGATTATGGCCCAATCTTTAGATGGGAATTTTTGAGCTACATGCTGTTTTCACTTATTGAGTATCTGATTCCATGGTCAGATTTAATTTTCTGTTAGACTTTTGTGTTTGAATCCCCTTTAGAGACGCAACCAATATTCCACGTACAACCTGCATGCTGGCAATTTCCATTGTAGCTACCTGCAGCAGTTTTGATTGAAGGTGTTTCAGAATGCAGTACGTGGAGACGTTGCCAAGATTTCAAGTAATATTCTAAGACAAGCTCCGAAAACAGAGAAATCGCATTGAATCTATCCGAATTTGGATAAAACGACGTGTTTTCTGTGTCACGGCAGTGATAGGAGAATTATTCCATTCACTTGTAAATATAGCGAATTCATGACCACAGAGGAAAGTAACTACCACGTAGCGTGCTTTCAAGAAGTCATTGGTATGCTTTGATAATTAATTCATTCAATTTCATTCATACAATTGCTCTTTGATTGCTTTTCTCAGTTTACCGGAATTGAAATAGTATAAATATATATTGGAAACTAAGTTATCCTAGGCTTAATCATTCTCAGATGATAGGATGGAAGGATATCGAATATTATTTTAAATTACAACTTACACTCTCTCTCTCAAGGTACTGCTGAACTAAAAATAAATTTATCCAAATTTAAATTAGACTGAAAATAGGCCCGCGCAAGCGCCGGTTTGATCCACGGTGGCGAGAACTTCTGGCAACATGAGAGTCAGCACAGTTGGTTCTTTGAATTCGTCAGGTCTCTGACTACAATTTTTGTATAGGACTTTTTCGTCTAATAGGCAAAAGTACCTCATCGATATTTGCAGCCTCTTTGAACCCACGATGCCAGAGGCTGTGGTAAAATTGGACTCGACACCATCAGTTTTTCTTGTTTTACCCATGGAAATATACGTTGCATCGAAATCTCCAAGTGACCAAGATGGGAAGAATGTTTGTGCGTTCAATTCTCATACTGAATAATTGATATTAACTGCTGTTGACTTTCAAGGATAATGTTTTCGCGACGGATCGTGTTTAATACGAAAGTATCGTCTAACGATTCAAGATAGCATTTCTAAGTGAGCTATTGGACTATAAGGTATTAATACTCGAAAATTTTTGATTATTGAAATTTGTGCAAGAATATTGCTTGAAATCTTGGCTACGTCCCCACCTACTACATTCTGAAACACCTTCAATCCAAACTGCTGCAGTTACTACAATGCTAAAATTATGTGAATCTCATGTATCGTCTTTTTTGAAGATTGGTGTTATTCTATTCATTTTAGAAATATCTGATAAAGCACCAAATTCGAAGAATAAATTAATAAGATATACCTATGGTTCGGAATTGTATTGAAAAACTGTTTTGAATAAACAACACAGAATAATGGTATGTTTTCTGTAACACAATCATTAATTGATTTTATCAATCGATGAGGCTTTTGACGCATAAAAACAATTTTTGCAATCAGTTTTTGCTTCTTCTGTCAGTGTCACCTATGTCCATCGGTTCAAATAGATAATGATCGATAGGAAATTATTGATTGAGTCACAGAATAGCTCCAATTATCAAGACCACTGGATTCTAATTCTTTATTCTGGCTTTTATGGATGAGAGAAGTTTCATTTCGGAAAAGAGGGCCAGGAAAAATTTCTCCAATTGCGCTGTCAGTAGCGACGGACGCGACTCCATGCGGTAGAAGTTATAAGCTCTTTACTAATACTGACTAGAGCTGTCAAAACAAATATAAAAGAACATAAAGCCAATCTGAGTTTTTGAGGCAAATAAATATGGAAAATCCTTTGAAAAAGTGGAGATCATCGGGACAAGGTTTAATTTATTGTGTGTCTGAGTGTTCGCACACACAACTGCGCAATGGTGAACTGAAATTTCATTCATTTCCGAATCGCGAATGGGCATAAGAAACTATGAAAAAGTTATCTTCTCAGTTTGCTTTTATGCAATAGTACATACTATCAATCCTTGCACTCTTATGATATTCATTCAACTGTGCTGGACGATTCCAAATCATTGACAGATCAGTCTTGAAGCAAATATCTTCTGTGTTAATTTATATGCAAATTGCAGCTGTATGTTTGCAGTTGCAACTAATATTAACAATTTTTCGATCTAAATTCACCTGTATTAATAAATTTTTACAGCAATCATGTAAAAAACACAGACTTATTATTATATTAGCGAACTTTAGAAATAAGCAGTTGGTGTTTTCTAAATTGTATAATGTTTGTACAGTATCAATATTGAATTATTATAATAATATTTCAACAATATTATCATTGATCATAGATTGAAGACAAAATATCTTGAATGAATCCTTATTAATGAATTTTTACTTATTTAAATGAATGATGTTTTCGGATAACTCGTATCTGGCAAGCAAATATCAAATCATAAGGCATAAATGATGCTGATTCCCTAACGAAGAATTCAAAATACACCAAATCAAGAAGTTTTTATGATAGTCACACAGATTATTTTCAATTCATAAGAATAACTCGTAAATATCAAATGAAGTTATCATGAAATCATGAAAAAAATTAATATTGTTTATCGATTCAATATTCAGATAATAATCAAACAGAACATACAAGAAGTACACCCGAACGTACGTATTATCATGTCAAGTAGAAAACTATGTTTACACTTATGATAATTTACACATATCTCGACCAATACATTATACAAATTCAGATTTGTTCTATCACTAAATGTGCCAGGCGTTTCGCACGAAGTAACTCCCGTAATTTCACTATATTCTTCGTTATTTTTAATTTCTTCTTCGTCGCTGACATGAAAACTTTGTACCATTTTTTTCCCTTTGCTCAAACTTTTGGATCTAAATAAAGGTAAATCAACTTCTTGAGACCTGCATCAAAGTACTACTGTCATTGTAACAAACTTTCTGCTGATTCTGAGTGCTAGTTTTGCAAATTATGTGAGTACGTCAAAATCTGTTGATTGTCACGATTTTAAATATATTAGTAAATAGATGCCAAGTGTCGCCACCAGGACAGCGCTCGCGCCGCGCACAACGCTACTGACATGGCGTATAGTCATTCGTGTTACAATCCTGTACATTATCGATTATATTGAAAGGAGCATCTCAAAAGATAATAAAATGCTCATTAAATATAGACAAAAGATCAATAAACCACCAGATACTATTAGTTATGTTGAGTCAGAACACAAATATCGAATATTGTTTGAATAATTTATTTAACGCTAGACATCGAAACTCGTTTCCTCCATTCAAATGTCACACATTGGAGGTATGAGAACTGAATGAATTTTCTTGCAACGATCAAGACGATGTTAAATAATTAACGATCTATAAAATTCAATGACTCTGAGTAACGGGGCATATATAGTGCATCGTAGTTTCATGCCAATTTTTCAATTTTTTTGTTGTTCCATTTTTCTTCCTATACACTTCAAAATTAAATTTTCAATTCAAGAAGAAATAATCACATATCAAAAAGGAGACAGAACAATCTGAGTAATTTCTAATAAGTATACTGATCCTCAACTATTCACAGCATGAGCCATCATTATACAATAATAGTAACGGAGCTGTGAATTGATTATTCCATTTTATTTCTCAACTTGTTATTAAACCTGTACTGTCTCTTTTATTTGGAAATACAGTTCAACTCATTCAAAATACCACCGACTACAAGCAGTTTGGAAAAAAACATTGTTTGTTCCGGTTGTAAGTAGTCGACAGCCTGTTTGGGTTGAGTGCACCGAGAGCAAGTCGGCCTATATAACAAACAAGATTGGGTATAGTAATTGAAATATAGAAATTCGATTTGTTGTCATGTAAAGCGCATGAGTTTCGCTTCTCATTTTCATTCAAAACTCTATCGCAGTCGGTTATGTGAAGTTCAGAAAATTCAGTTTTGAAATTTTTTGTGTAGGTGATGGATTACGGTCTCACTGTAATAGGCTGCTTGGAGGTTCTCTTACGATGGCTCTTTGCGCCAGTTTTCTGGTGGATTGAATGCACTCCACCAAATAGGATCCGGAAGAATGAAGAACCTCTATTGAACATCAGTGCCAGTGCTCTTGCGAAGAAAATACGAAATAAAGAGGTAATATGAGATAGCTAATATCAAAATAAGAAAGGCTCCCATCATTTAGAAAAAAGTTGATTCTCAAGATTTATGAAAATATTTTTTTCGCCAACTGTCAAAAAAACATGATATTTTTGAATTGTTATGGATACGCAAAGTTTGTGATTTTTTCACTAGTAAAAAAATGGAACATATTTTTCCACTACCTAGTGAAACTACTTATTTTTGAATATAAAAATTAATTGTTCACAGTTCTTCATTTATCAAATAACAATTGCGCATCCTTTTAGTTACAATACTCAGGTGACTGCAAATTAATTTTATTTTGTACTTTTCTCCTACATTTTACTGGATAAAACAATAATTATTGTTGATCTATAATTTTTTGACATTTGGCGGAAAAATATTGTTTGTATTTCCAGTGCGAAGTGATTGTTTTTTTGTTACGCGTGAGTATGTCAATTCTAACCGAGACCGTAAGGTCGTGGTAACAAATTCATTCAAAAATAATTTATTTGCACGTGAATTTTTGGTTTTCAAACTGATATAGCATTTATTGAGATAAAATTATTATTCCTTCCCAGATAATATTCTCACTACTAAGAGTTCAAACAAAGAAATATAGTCTCTTCATTCCACATTCATGTGTTGAAATCAATTTTTATTTCAAAAAACGCTCAAAAAAGTTACTGATACTGAGTATTCTGCAGAGTTACAGTTTTGTTCAATGATTGCGTGAAAATCTGTATGCTGTGAAGATCAATTATATTTTCGTCAATTTCCGATCAAATTATTTATTATGATCACATAATGATAAAGAATCTACCAGACGCAATCAAAAGTAGAAAGATATTCTAAATGTACTTCTATACACTCACAGACAAAAATATTGCATATAACTTTTGAAATCAATATTTTTTCCAAAAAATGTATATGTTGTACTTTTGATATTCTTCCTTGTTGAATTGAGTGTTTCACATATATCACAATTTATTTTAGAGATAAAAAACTCAGACGTGGCTTTTGTAGTCAAATAAATGACAAAAAGTCATATTTTTTCAAATGAACGATGGACAGATTATACTAACATTTTCACAGTTTGATTTGGCGATTAATAGCGTATCCTTTTTTTTCCGAATGACATTCCCAATGCTATATTTCTTGTTTTTAAAGCTTCGGGTACAGAAATGCCCCATTTAAGCGAGTTAGATTCATTAATGTTACGGTTTCTGAATAAATTATTAATCAAAATCAGGCTTGGTACCTATATTGCTAGTATTGCTAATTTATATCATCTATTATAGTTGAAAAGTGAAGACATTGTTCGTATTTTTATCAGACGTATAAAGGAGGTGAATCCTGTATTGAACGCTATAGTTGAAGATCGATTTGAGTCTGCTATAGAAGAAGCACAGGCTATTGATGTGGCCATCACAAATGGGGATATATCCATCACACAAACAGAAGCAGAAAAACCCTTTCTAGGAGTCCCTGTTACTATAAAAGAGAGCTGTCGACTAGCAGGTATGTTTGGGAATATATGTTAAACCAGAATATGAACATCATTTTCCAATTATATTCCTATATTCAGCAGGTAATCGCAGTAATCACAGAGCTGAATATTGTTTTGCTTTGTGATAAGTTTTCAATATCAAGGTTGAGTATCAGAATAGCAACTGACTGTTCTACTATTTAGAATATTTTGAATACGCGAATCGTATCACTAGAGCAAGTACATTATCGATTTCATCTTAAGTTTCCCTTAGCTTATATCTATCAAGCCAAAAAACATATATTGGAGTACTTGAAGGAAAGACTAATGCTCCAATAAATAATATCATATAAAACTATTAGGTGCATTGACCGCACGGATATGACTCAAAAAATGTTAAATACAAAGGCAGTCTGATCTGGTTCGGCAGTTATCTATGATGTAATTGTAGAAAGAATACAGATATTCACATAACTATGAACAAGTACCCCAATATCTTCTGCATAATTATTGAAAAATTCAATTGATTTCATAAAATACTACATAACTTGAAGATCTAAAATCGAGCCTTCAAGTTTTTATCGATGAATGAATAATGTTCGACATTACAAACTAATAAGTTAGGAGCTCATATTTTTGTTCAAAATTTTTATTGAATAGTGAAAGAGCGTTGTAAAGACGATAACTCATATATCATTAATCTATTTGACAGAGTTCTATCGACAGTATTGGAGAACAGCTTATGATAAATATATTTTTACTGATTAAATGCTTCTTCAATATATGCTCAAATTAATATCATATTCCATTTGTGATTCTATAACAGATAAACAGATAAGGCTTAGTATAAAAAGAATTGCAGACCAGGATCTTCTTCTCATAATATATTACTTGATAGGCTTTGTCAAATTATCTTATCATGAAATATATATATACATATATATATATATATATATATATATATATATATATATATATATATATATATATATATATATATATATATATAAATTATACGATGTGATTTTGTGTTTGATTATATATATCATTGAATATATATAATCAAGTACAAAATCATATCGTTTCACAGTTAATCGTTTTGGATTCACCAAAGAGATTTTAAGAATCTGTCAGGTAAAATGAGCTTTCAACCAAGTCGGTTGCTATGGAAACAGTAGGCCATTATTCTTATACTACAACATTCCTTAATACTGATTTCCAGAATTCTACGACTACCAACAGATCTGAATTTATGAAGAGCACTGCCGATTCAGTCTATTGTTATGAAAATAGTAGGCAATCATTTAGTTGCTACAGCAGACTGAAATACCAAATTTCAATATTCTACACCTGATCGTTATGAATTTATGCGAAAAATTCAAAAAGACTGTCAAGTAAAGTGCACTTCCGACTTGGTGGATCTCAACAAGAATAGGATATGAGCATCTTGACGGTATAATTGTCCTAAATAATGAATTCTAACTATCTACGATCAATCGTTTAGAATTTATGCGGAAAATTCAGAAAATGTTTCGAATAAAGTGCTCTTCCGATTTAGTCGATAGCAATCATAATGCAGGGTGTACAACTAGATATTATGAAAGAACCTAATACAAAATTTGAATATTCTACGACTGATTGTTTAGAACTAATGCGGAAAATTCAAAAAGCCTGTCATATACAGTGCACTTCCGGGTCAGTCGATTGTTTCAAAAATAGAAGATGACCATTGAGATCCTGCAGCAATTTCAAATGCTGAATTCCAGTATCCTACGGGTGACAGTTCTAGATTTATGCGGAAAATTGGAAAAAAGTCTCAAGTAAAGTGCACCTCCGGCTTAGCCGATCGCAATCATAATGCAAGATGAACAATAAGATGTTATAGAAGTTTTTTATACGAAATTTCAATATGCTATAGCGGATCATCTGTATTTATCCACAAAATTCAAAAGAAGTTTCAAGTAAAGTGCACTTCTGGCCTGGCCTATTCTTACAAAAATAACAGATAATAACTCTGGTATAACATCAAGTTCAAATACTGAATCTCAACATCCTACGGTTGATCATTCTGGATTTATAAGAGAAATTCGAAAAGAGTTCCAAGTAAAGTGCACTTCCGGTACAGACGATTGGAACCATAATGCAAAGTGCTAGACCCTATACCAGTCTTAAATACAAAATTTCAAAATTATACGTTCAACCAGTTTTGAGATTGACGAGTTACGCACGCACGAACGCACGCACGCACGCACGCACGAATATACGTACCGACATCAAGCCAAAAATAGTCAAAATGGATTCAGGGATGCTCAAAACGGATATATCCATCAAAATCTCGATATGTGAATTTTGTCGGTTTCACAATACTTCCTTGTTCTTTGTACAAGTAAGTTAAAACATAACTTTGAATTAAATTTGGAGTAGTAACAAGACGGACTGTAATTAAAAAGAAAAATCTGAGTAAAATAATACAAGACAGAATTATTTAAATTAATAATGATAATTTTGGGTCAGACATAATTATTACTCATCAAGTGTTTAGTCTGTGCCACGAAGGAGAATAATAGAGGAGCGGACACTCAGTTGGAAAATATAAAGCCTAAAATGTAATTCGGCAGACGTGAGAGGTAGCGAGAGCGGGCTCAACTTTGCATGCTTTATATACAGAAATGAGATCATATTTGATTTTTTTCCAATAAAAAACAATTGCCAGATAAATTCAATATATTCATTACTTTAAATACTTACTTCATTATTTATTGAATGAAAGGCAAAAATAATAGAGAATTAACATTCCTATTCATCAAAATCTGCAATGAAAAAGTGCGTTATTATGAAACATGTTTTATAAACGTTTCTCTGGATAAGAGTTCTCTAATTATGAATAACAGATATATGAACAATTTTATGGATATTTTATATTTTAATGGGCGTAATAAAATTGAGAAAATACACAGAAACAATTTCTTATATACCAGTAGAAAATATCAACAAAAACTTAGAAAAATCTCCTTAATTCTCATTGACGAAAATTTGTTTTTCTCTGATGAGTATAATTTTCAAATCAAAATAGTTCTTACAAGTTGTCTGAATCCAAATTTGGCTTTGGATTCAAATCTATTTCTAACGTTTATGTGTCTTCGACTAAAAATTATTTTAATCGAATAAATGGAAGATGAATTCTATCAACATTTTAATATCTTTCTCTTTTTTGCATAGCTTGGGCTTTCTCAAAGATCCATCCTGTTTTATAAGAGATTTCCCTGTCTTTTAGAGACGCTTTAATATTACGGGCAATTTGGAAAAATACTCAGACATGCATTTTCTTTTAATCGGAAATATTTGAACGGTATCTGTAATAATATATTCGTCACATAATTGAACAATTCCATACTATACTGTACTGTGAATTTGTAAACAATTATCACATCGCCATTGTTTTCGAAACATAAATAGAAAAATTTATATTCTTTATTGATAAGATGTTTTCTTGAAGTTGAATTTCTCACTAAAAGCTTAGATCAGATACGTCCAATAATTTGAAACATTGATATAACCTTTGATTTCAATATAATTTTAAAATAATTTCTTCTCACTTTTACAACTTCAGATGAGCATTCTTTTATGATATCCTCGCCACTTATTTAATAAAATATTATCGTTGGGTGCAGAAAAAAGAGGGAATTTCTTTTTACATGTTCTGTACCCAGTATCACAATTTGTCACAAAACATTTTCTTCTCATTTTACAATATATTTTTACATGAAAATACTGAATAAACCGAACATAACCATTTAAATTCATACAAACATGGGCCTGCCTCAACCTATCTCTCAGTTACTTTCTCTCTCTAACAATATTACATTTTTGGCTTCACTTTTGCAACACAGTTGAGATAAGGAATTGCATAGGTGAGGTCTGTGCACATAGTACTATTCCCCATTGGAAGTAATCTGGCTGTGAATTCAACCCTTCTAATGTCAGGGGGGTACATAAGACCGTATTGCATCTTTAAGACGCTGTCATTTAGCGCAGGCGCAAGGTTGAGTTCAAGCGCTTGACTGTAGATATTCTCTAATCAATATGCACGGAGTTGGTTTAGAAAAAAGTTTTGCTGCGTTGACCTCAAATTCAGCGAGTACTGTGCATTTTTGTTTGACCTGAGGTCACGGTCTTATACACAGATCTTGACACTAGCAAGCAGTACCATTGTTGCATTGTACCTCTTATTGAAGCTAAATTTAGTTATTATTTGCTCCAAGAGAGGCTGCCACGATCGAGCAGAGTATGCAAAAAGTTGATCCAGGAAGCAGCGATCATCAGATGAAAAAATATTGAAGAATTATCGGTCACTTTTTTGAATATTGTCTATTCTTTGGCTGCAATGGAAACAGTTCAAGATTTTGCTCGTAATTAACTGTGAATTAGTTATATATCGTACAACCATGTAAAATGTGGCGAAAACATCTTGAACTGCAATGTTCAGTTTTTAAAGTCCCGAATAATATAGAATTGATTGAAAAATGGCAAGCTGTAGTCCCAGGTAATAAGAAGTGACCAAATATACCAAATACAACTGTGAGCAACATTCCAAAACTGCTGATATCAAAAATTATCGCCAATTTGATCAAGATCGAAAATTAATTATTGACATGAGTAATGCTATCTTATTATATCTTCATCAAATCGTATAGTAAATAAATCATGAATACACATACATATATATCGTGACTTATTTGAATGTCTAATACAATTTTTTTTATAGATTTCTTTGAAACATTCGCGCCTGAAAAATGATGCTTTTCCATCAAATTTTGTTCCTGATCAATTGACGTTTGATATGTCTTATGACAATATTACGATGATTCCTGATGAAAAAACTGTATAGATTCCGAGCATAGACCCTCAGATCGTTTCTAGTGATGATATTCCATACAATTCTGTAATTTGCAATGCGCAGGTCATATCGGACAATGGCATTCATAATGATGGCAGTAGTTCTGTTCCGTTAGGTCCTAAAAACGAAATCCAGCACATATCTGACGCCAATATTACGCTATTGAATGAAAAGAATAATATATCTAACATTGAAGAGCAACAATCTTCGAAAGGGCACTCTATTATCAATGATATTAACAATATTCCTTTAGTTGAGCGTTTCAAAGCTATACCGAAGAATTAGAATGTATGCTTATTTTCGGGAGATACAAAATGCATGAGTCATCATGTATATCAACTTAATTTGAAAAAATGAATTCATGTGGTTGCATTGGCGAGGCTAATTTAGCATACATACAAGTAACGAATGGATTTACTGATCATCTCAATGAATGGCATAGCAATGAATTAATTGAATATCTAATTTAATACCACCAGATTCATTTACAAATATTGTTCTATATTCAATCATATTCAAAATACTGACACTAAAATAATAATTGGTCATCTCATATTTCGTAATTGAGTTTTATTCTCACCTTGTATTGGAATTATTACACAAAAATGGGAATTTCAACTTGTAATAAATAAATATTTTCTAAAATTTTCATTAAATTAGTATTATAAGTGAATTTATTGTTATTAACTACAATTCATCACAGATTAATCTCAAGACAAGAATTTGTCGTTGTTCTCCATTGGAATAACAGTATTATTGGAAATAATTCTAACAATAAATTATGATTTTATATATATATATGAAGCATCACACGTCAAATCGGACATGATGAAATTTTCTAATATCACTGAATGTTATGGCTAACAAAATGTTTTTCTAAATGGACTGTATTATAATTTTGAATGCACGAACCAATTGAAATAATTCTCACACATTGAAGATTTATATTTTTCTTTTATTTACAAGTATTTTAAATCTTCTTTACAGCACGTCGGAATACTTTGCCACTTGATGTGAGAATGTCGACTACTCGAATCACTCCATCTTTTCATGTATATACTCCTGTAATTCGACCCTTAGGCCATGTATTTCTTGGAAGGGTGAAGTCTACTATTAATACCACATCGCCAATTTTTAGATTTGTTCCTTGACTGGTGGTCTCCCACCGCTGCTGTAATGTAGGAAGATATTCTCGGACCCACCGCTCCCAGAACAAATCGGCCAGCTGTGCTCTTCTCCACATCTGCTTTGCTGTCAGGTTTTCATCATCAAGATTAACTCCCGCCGGTAATTTGTTCCCACTATCTGTTAGTAAGTGATTAGGAGTGAGGGCCTCTGGCTCTTCTGTATTTACCGATACATGAGTGAGAGGCCTCGAATCAACTATATTTTCAACCTCTGCCAACAATGCTACTAAGGTTTCTTCCCGTGAAAATTTCTGTTGAAGTACTGCTTGAAGAGCTTCCTTCACATTTCGTACTAATCTTTCCCAGGCTCCACCCATGAACGGATCTTCTGGAGGTATGAATCTCTATCGAATTTGATGATTTTTAGCATCTTCTCGAGTACCTTTGAGAGTCTTTTGAAGCTCATAGGCTGCACCTTTGAAATTAGTTCCATTGTCGCTACAAATTTCCATCGGACATCCTCTTCTGGCCATCATTCTTCGTAGCGCCGATATTGCCGAGTCCGTCGAGAGGGACGCGGATACTTCTAGATGAATAGCTCTTGAGGTTAGAATAGTAAATAATGCAACATACCTCTTCTCGTGTCTTCTTCCCACGGTAACTTCTATAGGACCAAAGTAGTCTAATCCTACAAAGGAAAATAGTTTTTTGTGGTGAGCTAAACGTGCGATTGGATGATTTTCCGTCGCAAGTGTTGATGGACACTTCCTTCTATGGCAACACGGTTTGCACTTCTTCACAATATGTCGTACTGAGGGTCTGATCCGTAATGTCCAGAATCTCTGTCTCAGTTCGTTCACTACTGTTTCAATACCCCCGTGACACATTTTTTGATGAACGTGTTGAATGTAGAGTTTAGTGTAAATGTGTCTTCCGTTTAGAACCGCTGGAAATTGCTGCTCTTCGCTTATGCCTTGTGTCATTGCTATTCTGCAATTTATTCGAAGAATTTCTTTGCTGTCTAGAATCAATGACAAATTAGAGAGTCGATCCTTTGTCGTCGACTTAGTACCATTTCTTCGAAACTGTCACACTGGGATCTCTTGATCCACGCTTCTTCTGCCGCCTGAAGATGCAGAGCGTCCAATGGATTATAGATTCGAGGAGGGTACAAGTTATGAATCATTTCATTTCTAGGTTTTCTCTTGTGTTTTCCATTAGTACTGACAGCTGAATGTCTTTTCGCTTTGATGAGCTCAATGAATTGGAAAACTCTAGCAGTAGAGTCGTAGCCATGACAAAAATCTCCCAACATCTGGAAGGCCCAATACATTTTCCATGGATGTGAGAATAGTCAAACAAGGAGCTATTTCTCTCTTTTCGCATTCCTCTGGAAATTCATGTTTTTCTAAATTCTTTGTCTCTTGTGGCCAATATTGAAAATCTTCGTAGAAAAACGCTGGACCTCTGAATCACCTGAGGGTTGCGTTGAAATGTGGTGGTGTTTCTCTTGTGGCATCATCAGCTACATTTTCTTTGGTTGGTATCCATCTCCATTCGCTGATTTTAGTCAGGTCTTCTATTTCTGCCAGTCTATGTGCTACAAATGATTTAAATGAGCGAGGAGTTGCTCGAATCCAAGCTAAAGTTGTCTTCGAATCAGTCCAAAAGAATCTTTTGTTAGGTGTGAAATCTTGATCTTGTCAGTTGCAGCCAATCTACTTCCTAGCAATGCAGATTGTAGTTCTAGTCGTGGGACGGAGATAGGTTCAAGAGGAGTCACTCTATTTTTTGCTGCTACTAATGTTACTTTGATTGTTCCATCTGAAAACTGAAATCGCCAGTGGACGACAGCAGCGTAGGCTCTCTCGCTTGCATCGACAAAAGTATGTAAATCCTGTTGACAGTTACCCTCTGCCCCGTACCATCATGGTATTTTTAATTGTTTAGGTTACTGAAGATTATTTTGCCATTCTTGCCATGGTTTTAAAAGTTCCTCCGGGAGACTCTCATCCCATTCCACTCCCATTCTCCATGTTTCTTGCATAAGATGCTTGGCCGGGGCTGTGATCGGTATAAGCAAGCCTAGAGGATCGAAAAGTCCCATGATGTAACTCAGTGCTTTTCTTTTTGTTGGTATTTTTTTTGAATAGCTATTTTGACCTTAAAAACAAGACAGTCTTCTTGAATCTTCCATTTTAGTCCCAAAGTTTTCTCGAAATGATTTTGCCCAGCAAGATTTACTGTTTTGGAACTTCTGTGGTCTGCTGGTACATCCTGTAGAAATTCCGGCTTGTTAGAAGTCCAGCCCCGTAGTTCAAAACACGCTCGTTTGTGGATCATATCAACCTCTTGGGATACTTTCTTTGCCTCTTCTACGGTGATTAAACTCTTCAAATAGTCATCCATATAATAGTTACGTTGAATGGCCTCTACTGCTTCCGGATATTGTCCGGCATATTCTTCAGCGTTCTTGTTCAAGATAAATGTAATTGTGCAAGGTGATGAGCACGCCCCAAATATAACAGATGTCATTCGATACTCCTTTGGTGTACCTTTTCTGTCATCACTTCTCCAAAGGAATCTCAGTGCATCCCGGTCTTGCTGTCTGATGCGAATTTGGAGAAACATTTCTTTTATGTCTGCCATTACAGCTTCGGGATACTGTCAAAATCGCATGAGTACTCCTTGAAGAGATTGCAGTGAATCAGGTCCTGCAAGCAGATGATCATTTAAACTTACTTCATGAGCCTTAGCTGCAGCGTCAAGAACAATTCGAATCTTTTCTTTAGCAGGATTGATGACAGCAAAATGTGGTGGATACTAGACTTTGCCTTCAGATGCAGTAGTTTTGATTTCCTCTGCATAACCGCTGTTTATCGTATGCTCAAGTTGTAGAATATATTTCTCTTTTAGTTTTGGGTCCCGATCTATTTTCTTCTTCAAGTTGATCAGTCGTCTCATGGCCACGTTGTAGTTTTTGGGAAGCTCCGTGTCTTCATTCTTCCATATCAAACCAGTTTCAAAATGACCTTCAGATAATCTTTTTGATGTATTGCTGAGTACAATCAATGCCCTTTCTTCAAGATCGTTTTTTGGTCTGCGAACTTCGACGCCTAGTGATTCTATTTGAAAATGTTGTCTCATCGTATCGACAATTTTGTCTTCTGCGCTCTTAACATGTCCACAGTAATAAACAGGTTGTGTAATTGAAGATTTGAAACCATGTAACACCCAACCTGGATCAGTTAAAGACACTACTGGTTGATCTCTCCTGTCCACCTTGATATCTCTTGACACGGTAAGAGACCAATTATCCTGGCCTATTAACAATTTTGGTGTACCTCTGTAATAAATTACTCCGTCCATGATTTCTTTAAGATGGTTGCAATCATCTACCGTTCCTCGATGCACTGTCTGGGGTAGAATATTTATTTTTTCAACTGTCTGAGCACCTATCAACTTGTGTTGTTGCTGGTGATGTCTACCTCGTATTTGGAGAGTAATCCGCTTGAACTCCTTCATGGTCATTTTTCCTCCATTAATACCTGTTACATATATCGGAATCGTAGGCCCATCTGCATCCAGATATTCTGCTATCCGTCTATCAATCATAGTTATAGTTGACCCTCATCTAGAAGGCCAAAAACTTCAACGCTTTTATTTGGACCTTATAATATTACTGGTATAACTCTTAGATACGTCCTTGATTGCAATGATTTGATACTGTTGGTAGCTACAACTGAAGTTTATGTCTTCTCCTGAACTTCACCTATTTTCTTTCTCTCTTTGTGTAGTAGCCGATGATGCTTGAATTCACACCCTGGTATACCACATACTTTGGCTTTGCAGAATGTGCGTCGATGTCTTGACGTCAAACAGCGAGAACTCATACCATACTTCTTCGCTAAACTCCATCTTTCATCAACACTCGTATCTTTGAATTCAGAACAGTCAACGAGTCTGTGATCTTCTGAACAATGTGAACATTTCATTTTCATTTTATCACCTGGTTTATCAGTAGCATTGAAACTTCTTCCAGTTATTTGTTTTTTATTTATTTTTTCTTCTTGGAAGACTTCAGCTTGTGCGAATGGTCCACACTTATCTGCTTCTTCGTTCAGGAACTGCGAAACTCTCACGAGCTCTGTAATTTCTTAATGGTGTGACGCTGCATAATCGTACCACAGGTACCTTAATAGCGGTGACAACTTTTCTATAATACTTCTTGCTAACTCTGGATTGTATAAATAATGTTGCGTATTCAATGCTTCTATGGTCGCTATACTGCTAGCAACCTGACTCGCGAAGATGCAGATTTTCTTAGGATTATCCCCTGGGTTAGTCATCTTCTTGAGTTTATCCATTTCAGCAATGACTAAAAAATCAGGTCTACCAAATCTTCTCTCCAATATTTCTAATATTTTCTCAGAACCCGGGTCGGATAACAGTTGACTTTGTACTGCTTCTTTGGCGACACCTCGTAGGGATCTTCGCAGGCTAGCTACACTCTCCGCCGATGTAAAATAGTGTTCTGTGTCCCTAAAAGCTACCCAAAACGCCAGCCAGTCTGCTACATTTCCATTAAATATAGGTAATTCTTGTTAATATCGTGGTGGATCTCTGTTTGGTACTACCTTAATCGCTTGCATGATAGCACTTGCTAGTTCTAGTTCATCCACTTCATCTTCAGCTGAGTCAGAATTTTCTTCTTTTGAGTCCTCCTTCTGAAGTTCAAGCCTCTTGAGCTTCGCCTGTGCCACTTTGACAGCAGGTTGAAACTCTTCAGAAATTCTTTTCGCTAATTCTTCGTGAGCAACCCATATCTCCAATTCTAGTTGTTTCTTTTCACTCGATTTTGCTTGACACCGAAGTATTATCTAGAGGTACATTTTTATTGCTATTAAATGTGATTGTGGGTGTTTCTGTCGCCGACGATACTAATTTAGATGTACTATTGACTTTATTCAGCTCTGTCAACTATAAATCAATCTCCGAGACAGCTTTGGATCCTAAAAATGCAGAATTGGGCTTCAGCGAGTTAAATGTTCTTTACCACTTTGAGACCTTGTTACCAGCATTTTCTTTTTCCTGGATCGTTGAATCTTCCTCTTGTAGACTCTTGATCCGGCTTGATAGCACCAAATGTAACAGCTAACAAAATGTTCTTCTAAATGGACTGTATAATAAATTTGAATGCACGAATCAATTGAAATAATTTTCACACATTGAAGTTTTATATCTTTCTTTAATTAACAAGTATTTTAAATATTTTACAAACGTGAAAAAGTGTTGTTTTTTCTTATCTGACATATCATATCATTATTTATTTCATGGCTTTCTTGTCGTCGTGCACACTGAATATACATTGTACTATCTCAGATAGTTTTACTTATCAACATTTATTAATTGGATAGTTTTGACAATTTTTTCTTCACAGTAGGTATGTATTTTCTCTGATTTTAAATTTTCTTGATGAGTGTATTGTCTCATCCTTAATCTCTAGCTGAATATATAATTTTTTTCATTGAATAGCGTAATATTGTCGTCAGAAATTTGCTGGATTTCGTTATTAGGACCTAACGGAACAAGACCACTGCCATCATTATGAATATCATTATCAGAAATGACCTGCGCATGGCAAATTACAGAATTGTATGGAATATCATCACTAGAAACGATCTGAGGGTCTCTGCTCGGAATCTATACAGGTTTTTCATCAGGAATCATCGTGATATTGTAATAAGACATATCAAACGTTAATTGATCAGGAACAAAGTTCGATGGGAAAGCATCATTTTTCAGGCGCAAATGTTTTATAGAAACCCATAAAAAAATTGTATTAGATATTCAAATAAGTCACGATATATATGTATGTCTATTAATGATTTATTTACTTTACGATTTGATGAAGATATAATAAGATAGCATTACTCATGTCAATAATTAATTTTCGATCTTGATCAAATTGGCGATAATTTTTGATATCAGCAGTTTTAAAATGTCGCTCACAGTTGTATTTGGTATATTTTTCAACTTCTTATTACCTGGGATTACAGCTTGCCATTTTTCAATTGATTCTTTATTATTCGGGACTTTAAAAACTGAACGTTTCAGTCCAAGATGTTTTCGCCCCATTTTACATCGTGGTACGATGCAACAATTAGGCATATTCAATTAATTATAACTATATAACTAATTCACAGTCAATTACAAGCAAAATCTCAGACTGTTTTTATTGCAGCAAATGAACAGACAATATTCAAAAAAGTGACAGATAATTTTTCAATATTTTTTCATCTGATGATCGCTGCTTCCTAGATCAACTTTTTGAATACTCTGCTCGATCGTAGCAGCCTTTTTCGGAGCAAATAATAACTAAATTCAGCTTCAATAAGAGTCACTACGCAATAATGGTACTGGATGCTAGTGTCAAGACCTGTGTATAAGACCGTGCCTGGGGTACAAAAAACCCCTGTGACAGTTCGTGTAACAGTTTCGTTGTTAATATTTTGTGATCATCTTTTTTATTGCATAAGACTATGGCACAACAAGAGAGGAGTTAAATGCGCTTTTCGAATCCTCGCTTTCAGCATCGGGCAGAAGAAATTTTGAACGCAATTGAAAGCAATTCCAGTGGAGATGAAGAGGAAATAAGCGTACACGACACCAAATCGGCAATTTCTGATCTGGATGATTCAGCTCCCATCCAAACCGATGAGGAAATACCAGATTGCAAAGTATCTCTGATCTAGTCTAGCAATGATCAGCCAGAAAGAGAGAAAACGAAAGACGAGAGCAGCGAAGAAGATAAGTCTCTTGCGACTATTGCAAAGCGAATACGAAAAGAAAAACAGAAAACCTACTCTGGCAAAAGCAGGTTCAAGTGAAACTCACAAACGTCAAGTGCATTTTCTCGAACAAGAGCTCACAATATAATTCGCTAACTGCCTGGTATGAAGGGACCTGCAAAAAAAGGGGCAAATTGTTCACAAGTATCTGCTGAGAATGTTCTTATCACTGATGAGATTCTTACTTAAATCGTCACTTTCACAAATGTTAAGCTGAAAATGACAAAAGAGAACTTGCCCTCGCAAGCTAGCCATTTCCATGACACTGATCGCACTGAAATAGAAGCCTTCATAAGTATACTTTTTCATTCAGTGCTATTCAAATCGAATCACTGGAAGCGCTTTTTGCGACTGATGGAACAGGAAGAGAAATTTTCTGTTCAGTGATGAGTTTACGAGGCACTCAACCGCTATTGATTTGCTTGCGTTTCGATGAGGTTACTACAAGGGCCGAAAGGAAGGTTCAAGATCCTATCCCTCAAATATCCTAGGTTTTAGATAAATTTGTCAAAAACTGTCAAGACTGCTACACAATTGGTAACCGAGGATGTATCGATGGAATGTTATAAATATTAGCTGAAACTAATGATTCTTAATGATGCTGAAATTTACTACATGCTGAATGCTTATCTCTACTCACGGAATGATTCTGACTGCCTGACATTAAATGACAATAAGAGAAAATTTTCCAAACCGACGCAAAATGTACTTCGCCTTGTGAAACCCATTTAACATTCGAACAGAAATATAACCGCTGATAATTGGTTTACGTCGGTGGAGCTCATCGAAGAGTTGAAGGAGCGACGGCTTATTTACGTTGGGACAATTCGAAAGAACAAAAAAGAGCCACCACATAAGTTTACCACGGCAAAAAGAAAAGAAACAGGGAGCTCACTCTCTGGCTTTACCCGAGACTTGACTCTGGTTATTTATGTTCCTGAGGCAAAGAAGACAGTAACGCTCATCTCTTCCATGCACCATACTCCAACCGTTGATGGAGAAATCAACAAGCCTGAGATTATTGCCTTTTACAATTCCACAAAGGGTGGTGTCGATACATTAGACCAAATGTGTGCAGCGTATTCTACCAGTAAAAGCAGCAGGCGCTGGCCTCTTGCGATATTTTTTGCCGTAATCAATATCAGCTTGGTGAAATCATTTGTTATTTGGAGCGCTCATCCTGGAAGTCCTGAAGTCAAACGTGTGTGCTTTATCAAGACTGTTGCTCGGCAGCTTGTTGAGCCTCATATGAGAGCTTGAGCTGTCAGCTTCAACATCTCCCGCGGACTTCGCGAACAGATCACTCGAATTCTTGGTGACATGGCTCCATCCAGCATCTCAGAATGGACCAGCAAGCTTCTTCTATCAAAGAAACGATGCGGAAAATGTTCCAGGAAATATGACACTAATGACCAGTTGCGCCGCCGTCACGTAGTCTTAAGGGAAGAGTAATATCTATGGTTACCATTGTATGAACAATTGTTCCCATGGTAATTATTCCGTACTTAAAATAGAGTGATAGCGGTGCAACTAGGCATAAAACTCGCTATCAATGTCAGAAATGCAACTTGCCACTGTGTATTCCATGTGCCGTGATGCTCTGTGACGACTGCTTCAATTGACGCCTTGTGCTTTCTACTTTCTCATCATTTACCATCCCAATTTTTGTCTAAAACTTTCGAAACATGGATTGTTCTTCAATTTTTGTCTGGAAAAATTTATCGAAATGCATAATATCTCATTCAGGATAGTTTTTCTAAGCGACTGCATTAATTTTGTACTCTTTACGAGTCTGACTAATAAACAATGTTGTTTGGTCTAAAATAGACATGGTTCTCTTCGTTTTTTTTCTTATAATTTAACTGACAAAGTTCCAATAAATGGAATAATCCAAGAAAATTCATGAAATTTTTTGCAGGAGAAAAAGATATGAATAATTATATAATGGGGAACAACCTACTCCATTTGACAGAACTAAGGAGAATACTTGCCTGACAGTCGCTGAAGGATCAAGTTGAAAGTGGATCTACTAGAATTTTTTTTCAATATACTTAATTTCACCTTGCATCTTGTATCAATTGTTCGCTTTTTCTTCATAATACCACTTATAGATATGCTTGTTTTCACCCTAATCTGTTAGTTATCTTATAATAAGGCATATTACCATGGAATTCTGATTTAATCATTCACAAATAAAAAGTTCCTTATATTTTTTCACACAAATTTCTCAAAGTTAGTGAATCTATAGATATCTGCTTATTATGGATATACTCATTTATTCATTGATTACTCCCCTAACTACCCAGCGTGAAAGATTTTCAAACAAAATATCAGAATGTTCAGGGTCGAACAAGTACCTACCATTTTCGCAAATTGATGAGAGTCCAAGTTGACGGTAAAACTATTCGAATTTAACATTTAGTATCGTGACGCTGACGACGTAGCAAGAAAAATCAGCATTCGTACATCAGAACAATATATTATAAGATTGCATCTTCACGAAATTATGATGCAAATTATAATTTCCAATGACAAATGTGCATATTATTTGGAAATGAATACGTACCCCATCCTTGCCAAATTTTTTTATAGAAGCTGGAAGATAAATGAGGGCTGGGCATATCGTGCAATGCAAAAAATCTGTGTAATTTTGACAGTTTCGGATTATTTCGCATACTCTGTGGATAGAAGATTTGGAATAGATAATGTTTTTGTGAAAATCTCTGATGAAATATTGTTCTCTACTATGTTTTATTTCATTTTGCTCAATTTCGATAGTTTTCATGAGTGATGCAGTCAGGTAAAATGCATTTCATATATTTCAAGTCATGGAACAAATAGTATCAGAAAATTGAGTTTCTAACAATATATAAATAGGATGGAACTAGAATATTTTCATTTATAATATCATGAGTGGTATAATTTTTCCTATAAAATTTGGCGATTGCCACAAGAGCTTGTTGCTTGGCAAATGTTTAAAGCAAAATTTCTCCAAAGCAACAAGCTTGAGTGTAATAATCGGACAATTTTATCAGGAAAAATTATATCACGAATGGTATTCGTCATGACTGTTTCACGAATAAGCTGACAACAGTGATTATTACTACAGGATGAAATATTGAACGCACAATCTTTCAAAATATTTACATTTTCTTCTGGTTCTTTGGTCAGTAAGTTCTACCGTCTGATTTCACAAAATGTCATAAATTAATATTAAATACCTGAGTGGATTTTTTGTGTATTTATGGTCACACTTTTCTCAACATTCTGCTCAATTTTTTCTAAATAATAAGCATCAAATCGATTTTCGGCCATTATGACCTACAAAAATTCCAAAGAATTCAACTTACATCCAACTTTGACAAATTAAATTTCGAAGCGTTTTCGCGTTGTTAACAAGTAAGCTTGGAGACGTTCAACCAATCATTGGTCGCGTTCACCCCGGCAAAGCGCTCGCAGCAATTCCTATGAAACCATGTTGACACTGTCAACTACACCAATCAAAGCAATGAAAATATACGTGTATACAGTTGCTCCTCGATCTGAGATGATGGTGTCAAAACCGATTCTTAGATTTGAAATTTTCTGGAATAAATAATTGAATGTTTCAGAATATTTGTATCCTAATAGTAATTAGGGAATTTTTGCAAGCCACCGCTAATGGAACGTCAACGCTAACGTCAAAAATTATTTTCTTTGGGTACCGTAACTGGAATTGACAAATATATTCATTGTTATGTTATTTATGTTTGCTAACCCTTGAAGTTTCTTGTAAGTACACTGAGATTCAAGCTAGCACTATTGAGCGAGCAATTCCCAATAAAATTATTCTCTACGTTAGCGTTATCGTATCAATAGCGGAGGTTTGCAAAAACTCCCTAATGACTTAAGAGAAGTAAAAAAATTTCGAGGTACCAATTTTACCGCTGAAAAACGGAAAAAATTATAAATCAAATATAGGGACGAGTGGAATAGTCACATAATCTTTTTTTGCATAGTGTAGTTTATGAAGAATTCAATCTCTAAATAGTTTGTTTTAGTTAACTGATGGAAATTTGCTAGTAGTGATAGTAGATAACGGAAAATCTCACTATGCAATAGATATTCCTTGAAACACATGTTATCAATTGAGGTTGTACCTTTTATTTTATTCACAAGAAATTGGCAGATCACTATTCTATAGATTCCAATATTCAACGAAATAATTTGAAGGTGGAATGGAAGCAAAAATAATGCAGCTTTCTGCAAGGACGGCTCCAGAGAATGAGAATAGAAAGGCTATCTAAATCTATCAGAGTACCATTTTATACTCCAATACGTAATGAATTTTTCTACTCTAGTAATCCATATTTTGTATAACAACGTCTCTAACTTTCTTGTAACATCTTACTTATTCAATGAAGCAAAATAAGTGTAGATGATTTTCCATATATACTGAACAATATGAACAGGACTAGACTCAAAAAATATTCACAAGGAAAAATACTATCTGGTAGAATGTGTCTCAATATAAATAGGAATCAAGTGTTCCCAGTTCGTTTGTGAAGCTCAAGAAAAAATTCAAATCACAGAGATTTTGTAGCTTACCACATAGAGGAACATTAATATGAAAAAATTCAAAGAATTATCCTAATTATGTTAAATCAATACTACGAACATACTACATACAACATGCACTGTCGATTTCTCAAATTTAATTCTCCTTTTTTTCTGTGAGTTAGGCTGGGACTACACCACGCGGAAATTCCATTGCGGAATAACCATCACGGAACGCCGGCACATTCTTTTGCATATGATTTACCGTCATCGAGCAATCCGTAGGTAATCAGCGGGCTGCTCACTCCGTCAGCGTCAAATCTACAGCGTAATATTTTGATGTTACTTCATGGAACATATCCGGCGGAAAGTCGTCTTCTGAGTGGTTTACGTCCCGTGCGCATATTACAGAATATTTGACACTGATAAATCCATTTTGGAAGTCCATAATAGAGTTTGCCTCTAAGATCCTACAGAAAAGTCGGACAGAACGGCAAAAAAACAAACAAGTTTACAGCTCATTAAACAATTGAATTGACATTCAATAATATACAACAACTGTCTTTTTCGGAAATGATTGTCTTAATTTCATATATAAGGTGCGAAATGGACCCATTTTCGTATTTAGTACATACTGGCAGTCAACTGATAATCCGCCGTGGTATATTGAATGTGGCTGCAATGTTGAGTAGCAGATTTACTGCGACAGAATTTCCGCATAGTATAGCCAATTCTACTCTCTGATAAATACTCTCGTAGGAAATTATTTGAAAATAGAGCTCCTCAACTCCGGAGTGATTAATTTCATCCATCCAAATGTTCCCAGTAAATAAAATCTATCGATGAAAATCACTGCCCTATATTATTATCCGTTATTATCAGATAAATCTCCAATTATAAATCACGACGGAAATGGATGATGCATTGAACATCTTTATTGTCAAATAATTATTTCAGAAAAACGTTATTCGAAATAACAATATATTTTTCTTACGATAATTTAGAATGAATTCGATCGTAAAAAGTTTCTATAATTGCGTATGCATCACTGCGAATAGACGTGTTCCATTGTCGCTCCGTGATTTTGTGTATTGAAGCTATAAATGAAATATAAACTTTTCGTCATGTCGACTTTAACGCGTGGTCTAGGCAACATCCTCTAGGACTCCATGACCACAGTTCTCAATGATGATTCATTCCTTAAGAAAATTGTTAACAAACTATTTGAGAAAATGGACCAAAAATTGGAAGACCAGAAACAACATTATGAGCGAATTATTGCTGATTTATCATCCAGCAATCTAGGTCTTACTGATCAACTCGATCAAGTGTAGCAGTATTCATGCAGGAACTGTGTTCGTTTCTTTAACATTCCGGAAGAAGCTGACGAGAATGTTGAAGAATTAGTACGCGATCTGTGTCGTGAAAAATTGGAAATCATTGTGAATGAATGTGATATCGATCGATCCCATCGCACTGGTAAGAGGAACCTGTTTTTTCTTCTATTGACGTTAACACAGCATTCACAGAATTTCATGAAATAGTGTACACTATCATGAATATATGCATTCCCAAGTCAAAAAGAAAGATTAGTACTTATCCTCTTTGGTTCAGTTCTAAAATCATAGAAAACATTGAACGCTAAGATACATATCATAAATTATACAGAATTCATAGAGAAGAGCAATATCTTTCTGAATTTGAGAAATTGCGAGATTCAATAAAAAAGGAGATCAAAATTGAGCACTCCAAATATTTGTCTAACATTGGGGATCGCATTATATCACACCGTAAAAAGCTTTGGTCGTATACGTATATCAATAACAAAAGACACAACACACTCATTCCTGATAGCATGCATTCCAAAAATACCATTTTTGATACTACGGCTAACATTGTCCAAGGTTTTGCTGACTTTTTTGCTAGTGCATATATTGACTCTACTGACAATACTGATTTCAGTCATAAAATTCATAGAAACAATAATCGCATAGATATTACAAGTGTCACAGAAGATGATATTATGCTAGCCATTACGAAACTTGAGCCGTCTCATAATCCAAGGCCTAATAATTCACCTGCGTAAATAAACAAGGGTTGTGCAGAGACTTTTATATTATTATTATTATAATTATTAATAATATATCATATATAAACAGGCAAACAGTTGGACAGGAACAAAATTACACAGAATAAAAAATCTGACGTGAACATCACGTGACTTACTTGTACATCATTGGATATATTATAATACAATGTGATTTTGTGTTTGATCATATATATCATTGAATATATATAATCAAACGCAAAATCTCATCGATTCTAAGAATCTGTCAAGTTAAATGCGCTTTCAGCCAAGTCAGTTGCTATGGAAACTGTAGGCCATTATTCCCATACTACAACATTCCTAAATACTGATTTCCAAAATCCCACGAATTTATGCGCAAAATTAAAAAATAAATTCCTACTGAAGTGCACTTTCGGTTCAGTCTATTGTTATTAAAATAGTAGGCAATCATTCAGATGCTACTGCAGAAAGAAATACCAAATTTCAATGTTCTACACCTGATCGTTTCGAATTTATACGAAAAATTCCAAAAGACTGTCAAATGAAGTGACAATTGGAACCATAATGCGAAGTTCACTACTAGACCTTATACCAGTCATAAATACAAAATTTCAACATTATACGTTCAACCAGTTTTGAGATTTGCGAGTTACGCACGCACGTACATACGAACGCACGCACGAACCTACGTACCGACATCAAGCCATAAATAGTCAAAATGAATTCAGGGATGCTCAAAACGGATATTTCCATCAAAATCTCGATAGGTGAATTTTGTCGGTTTCACAGTACTACTTGCTACTTTGTACAAGTAAGTATAAAGAACACAAAATGAGCACTATCCCCATTATCCTCTTGAATAGATTCTTAATAAATAATAAATGATAGATAATAGTAGTTTTTCAAATAAGTAGCTTCATAATTTTCATCCACTTTACATTGAGCTGACGTATGTGTTTCATCATGTCTCTATATCTGAATGACTTCTAACATTGGATATTAAAATACTGAAATCAAGACTAGAAGGCTCTACACTTATGGGTTTCCATCAGCGAAGTAATATAACAGCCGATGAGATCAGGATGTATTCGTATATAAAGTCCCCCTAGTTTTGTTCTTACCTTCTCGCTTGATAGAGTCTTATCGTGTCTCTATATCTGAATGACTTCTAACATTAGATATTAAAGTACTGAAATCAAGACTAGAAGGCTCTACACTTATGGGCTTCCAGCAGCGAAGTAATATAACAGCCGATGAGATTAGGATGTATTCGTATATAAAGTCTCCCTAGTTTTGTTCTTACCTTCTCGCTTGATAGAGTTTTTTCCTACTATTTTATTGCATGATTTAAAATATGTCTTGAATTTTCTGTTCAAGGGATGAGTATTTGCGTGGGTACTGTGTCACGTCGTGGAGAGAAGAGTACAACAAATGGTGATGCTGTACGACTTCTTCTCGATGCCGGTGCCATACCCCTGTGTGTAACCACAACTCCTGAATTATGTCTTAGTTGGGAGACGAATAATCTAGTCACAGGGCGCACTTGCAATCCTTATAATACACACCGAACGTGTGGCGGATCATCAGGTGGTGAGGTAATAGAATAAAAAACAATTGATGATAATTTTGTTCCACTGGCCGGTACAAGAAGTTTTATACCGGATATTGACTTCTTCAATAGGAAATAGAATTCTATTTTTTTGTAGTATCGGCAGTTTGTGTCCAAAGAGTTTTAGAGCGAGAGTGTATAAAAAAAAAAAAACAAAACTCGCATCGAATAAAAGTGGATATGAATGTGTAGATAAAGCTGACTGGTAAGCTGAATAATGATAGTGAGTTGCAGGAATTCAGTTAATTGATTTAATTTATTTCTTTTTCTCTCTACAGTTTCGACCTCACCTGGGTCATCTTCAGGAGTGAAAAGAATTTAGTTTTTAGTGTTTACATTTCGTTGAGAGCCGAAATTTTTTATACACCGGAAGATGACCCAGGGGGGGTCGGAACTGTAGAGAGAAAAAGAAATAAATTAAATCAATTGACTGAATAAGCTTAACTCCCTTTCATTATTAAAAGTAGATATATTTGATGAGAACAAATTTTATCCTCAGAAATAATAGTCGGAGAGCTGGCGACAAAGTTGGAGAATGTATATAGGCAAGTCAAAATTTAGAAGAAAAAAATATTATATTTCATCAATTTGTGAATCTAGAGTCTAAAGTCAGGCAGAGGATTGGCGGTTATTCCGCTATTGCGCAATCTATGACATTTGCAAAGAAATTATTCAAAAAAATGTCTTTTAGGCAATTTGAAATTAATTTTTTCTAATTTTAGCATCTATTCAACCCAGAAATAGAGAACCCGGAATATTTTTTGTGTCTCAAAGTGCATCCTAACCCCCCGAATATATTTGATAATCATACCTGAAAAATATACTTCAGGCATTTCGAGACTTTTATAGGATGTTCATTACATATTATTACAAATGACGTGTAAATCGCCAGACGAATCAAACGTTTCCTAATGATTTCCTGACGCGAATGAAGACTCAAAGTGAGTGCGATACAAATACTTAATTGAGATCTGCCGTCAATTGACGGGGCCCAGACTCCTCTGGCTGTGATTGGTTGCTCAGTAATTCCTAATTTTAAGGTTATGTGCCGGCAAATCACGGTAAATAAAAAACGTTTAAATATTGTAATTTGTGAAGAAAACACTAGTGATAAAATGCAAAAACTTCTCATAAGTTCGCCAACAACATAATCTAGAATTCAAAGATGAAGTTTTATCTGGTAATGTATCTTCGTTAGAGGGGTACCATGCTCAGTGCTGCAAGAATTTTCCAGCAGTAATGGAACAACATAATATTCTCAAATCTTATTTATTGTTCCGATTAAGATACAAAATATTCTGATTGAGAAGTCTTCTTTTTCAAAGGATTCTTGAAATGAATTTCCATTCTAAAAATGATCTTCAACATATTCCATATTTCTTAATTTTTCTAAAAAATTTTACCTCTCCAAAATGCTATATTGTATAGACAGAGTCCAAGCTATGCGGTAAACTCGACTCACATGGTCTCTCAGCTTTCTGCAGGTCTCGATAAACTATCTTCCTCGCACTTATGGCTACGCGTAAGATATTTCTGTCGCACTCATTTTAAATCTTTATTTGCGTCAGGGAATCGTCAAAAACCGTTTTTTAAAACACGTAATTTTTAATATTATCTAATAAACATGCTACAAAAATTTCAGAATGTCTGAAGTATATTCTGGAGGTTGAATTATTGAATATATTCAGGTTGTACTTCAAAACCCAAAAAATAATCTGGGATTTTTATTTTTGGGTTGAATAAATGCTGAAATTAGAGAGTGAACAAATTTCAAGTAACCTAAAAGATATTTGTTTGATTAATTTTTTTGCAAATGTTATGAGTTACGCAGTAGCAAACAGCCCAGAACTAATTTTTATAGATCTTCGGGAAGAGATTATGAAGCAAAACAAAGCGAAATGTGGATAACAACAGTTAAACGAGTGTGATTTTATGCAATAATCTATGAAAATTTATTAGATATCATTCAATTCTCAGTATCAATTATCTTCAAGAGTAGTTAAATACTATAATTGTGGAGAAACTCAATAAATACCACTTAGATAAGTTTCTTAGTTGACTGAGTCCTTCACTGAAAGCACCAAATTTTTGCTTAATATTTTTCCTTCTCAAAATTCAAGAATTTTTTTAAAGATAAACAAGATGAGAAAATCTCTTTTCCCCAAGGATTTCGCTCGAATTCTTCACGTATATAACACATTATAAATCTAACTGTAATCGATTACCTCTAGATGAGTCACATAAACAATAAATAATAATGATGACTATGGTTGATTTGCTTCTTTTAGAATATTTTTGTCTACAAATGTTGTAATAAATTAAATACAATATTATTATTAGAAATAGAGATGGTACGTCATGGGTTTCATTTTAATTTTGAAGCAAATTGACATATTTCAAAACATTGACAGGTGACGTCACACCTCGAAGTTGTGATTTCTGAATAATATGCGGCGCTTTCGTCGAAATTTGAAAATACGCAACAGGCCTATAAAGGTTGACGGAAGAATATAATATGTATTTCGGCGAAAACTGTTTCTTAAAGAGTTCATCAAGCAGTCCATATAGGTAGGTATAAAATGTTCAAGCAGTAGTTTTTGACAGATCAGTCCCAAAAAACTAATATTTGACAGATCTGCCCAGAAAGATATATCTATATATATATATATATATATATATATATATATATATATATATACCAGATATTCCGGGCGACTAAATGAATTGATCTTCTGTTACTCTCATTTTTACATATTGTTCAATTTCAGGGTGCACTCATTGGAGCCGGTGCTTCAACTGTAGGCCTTGGTTCTGATGTTGCTGGATCTATACGTATTCCATGCTTATTCAATGGCATATTTGGACACAAGCCTACAGGGGGTTAGTATATGAATAGAATCAAATTCAATTTATCGTAGTAAACTAGACTTTTCTACTGCACAAATACTAAGAGGATGAATTCTCACCAAACTATCAGTCGCAACATTCATCCACAAAATTAATACATTAAGATATTGAATACAATTGATAATAATAATTTGTGTCCCACTATCGGTTATTTATTGCAATATGACAAATATGATCATGCATAGATATTTTCCGGACATCATCAATTCAAATGTATTTCTTCTCATAATGTCTACATACATACATATACATATATATATATATATATATATATATATATATATATATATATATATATATACTTATATGTATACATATATATATATATATATATATATATATATATATATATATATATATATATATGTATATATATATATATATGTATATATAAGTATATATATGTCGGAGATGTCTTGAATATGAGAACCATCAAACGAAACGCAAGTGTGTCATTTAAGTAAACATAGGGATTTGTTTGTTTTGATACACTTCGACGGAGTCTAGGCGGTGAGCGGTGACGACAATCTTTGGAGTTCATGAGTTCATGTCAGAGAGTCATCGTGTGAGGTGGCCTAGGAACTGTCCATCCGTTTCGTTCTTTTAATTAATTCAATTTTATATCTTGTGTTTCATATTGTTTATAATAATAATAAAAATGTCAGATACTGAGGAGATAATAAATTCTCAATCATTACCGCCCCCTACTACATCAGAAGTGGGATTCGAAGGAAGTAGTGATAGTGAGAGTGATTTAAAATGGCGTGCAATACTAGAACTTCAAAATAAAAATATGGTTGCGCTAATCGAAGCTCTTAAAGTGCCTGGTTCCTCTAAAAGTGTTACCTTGCCGGAGTTTAACCCGGAAAATGTGGACACAGATGCCCGCGCTTGGTGTGCTACTGCTGATTTGTGTCTAACTGACAATCCACTGCAAGGTAGCCAACTAATTGTCGCATTGAGTCGCGCATTAAAAGGTGTTGCTTCTACATGGCTATCGCAAGTAACATTTCCAGGTATCACTTGGAATCAGTTTAAAGACTTATTCACAACCAGGTTTGATTGTGTGGAGACAACGGCAGCTACGCTCATAAATTTAAATGCTAGTAAACCTAGAGAAAATGAGTGCCTGAGTGCATATGCGAGTCGTTTAATTACGTCACTCACAAATCAGTGGAAAAATGTGAGTGTGGAGCAAATCGCTGTATCAACAGTTCTCGCCCATATATCACAGATTGATACAAGATTGCAGCGTACGGCATTCACAACAGAAATTACGTCACGCAATCAGCTTCAACAAGAACTAAAAGCATTTTCTCATCTGAAGAGAAAGAATAACATTTCTCCGAGTGACAAAATAAACGATCATAAACGTTCCAGAATTCCGCAGCAATCACCGATCAAATGTTATAGCTGCGGTAGAATAGGTCACAAGTCTTCAGAATGTCGGACGAAAGGAAGAGATATGAAGAGAAGACCACAATTTTCTTCAACCGTGACATCGAGTTGTCAACAGCAGCAGCCGAAGCAGGTGGTGTGCTTCAAGTGTGGCGTCGCAGGACACATCGCGAGTCGCTGTACGAATGGTGTTGGCGCTGCAGCGAAGGGAGAGCGGCGTGTGGACCTGTGTGCGGTCAATCCTCCAGCAGGAACACTTAAACATTCCGGTGAGCTATTTGAATTTCACTATGATTCTGGTGCAGAATGCTCATTAATTAAAGAAAGAATAGCAAATCAATTTTGCGGGAAACGATTCCATAACATTATTTCTTTGATTGGTATTGGCCAATCTAGTATAAGTAGTACTGAGCAGATTTTATGTGAAATTCAAATTGATGATTTTGTGATTGAAATTTTGTTGCATGTTTTGCCTGATATTTATATGCGTAGCGATATAGTAATTGGTCGCGAGATTTTAAGTCAAGGTTTTGCTATAAATATGACTGCTACAGATTTCTCATTGTCTAAATCTAAAGTTAATATTCCAAAAATTGGTAATGTGAATGCTATTACCGTTATTGATTTCAATCAGATCAATACTGATATTCCATCAGAGAATAAGTCTCAACTAGTAGCTATTTTAGAACGGTTTTCGGAATTTTTCATTACTGGTATGCCTACTACTCGCGTGAATACAGGAGAACTCGAAATTCGTCTAATTGATTCAAATCTCAAGGTGCAAAGACGTCCCTATCGATTTACTCATGATGAACGCAAAATTATTCGAGAAAAAGTAGATGAACTTCTACGTGCAAACATTATTAGACCAAGTTGTTCTCCATTTTCTAGTCCAGCCTTATTAGTTAAAAAGCGTGATGGGTCAGACCGTATGTGCATAGATTACAGAGAGCTTAATAGAAATACAGTTCCTGACAGGTATCCTCTACCATTGATATCAGACCAGATATCTAGATTGAATGGTAGTAATTATTTTACTTTGCTGGATTGTGCTAGTGGATTTCATCTAATACCCGTCAATTCCGAGTCAATTGAACGTACAGCATTTATAACACCAGATGGTCAGTACGAATATTTGACAATGCCATTTGGTCTGCGAAACGCTATCTCCGTTTTTCAACGTGCAATCATTAGAGCACTGGGAGAACTCGCTCATGATTACGTCATAGTTTACGTAGATGACGTATTAGTGACCTCACGTACGATAGAAGAAGGGTTGGAGAGACTTCAAACAGTTCTTGAAGTTCTGACGAAAGCCGGATTCTCACTTAACGTGAAAAAATGCTCATTTTTAAAAAACGAAATTGAATTTCTTGGCTATGAAGTAAAAGCGGGCAACATTAAACCTAATCGTCGTAAAGTTGAGGCACTTACTGCTTTACCACCGCCTCAAACTGTAACTCAATTAAGACAGTTCATTGGTTTGGCTTCTTATTTTCGTCAGTTTGTTCCTAATTTCTCTCGTCTTATAGGACCTTTATATAAACTAACTTCTGTTAGAGAAATTTTCAATTGGAAACCAAAACATGAGGAAATTCGTCAAAAAGTTATTTCAATTCTGACCGGTGAACCTATTCTTACAATTTTCGATCCACAGAATCCGATCGAGCTACACACTGATGCCAGTGCAGATGGTTATGGTGCCATATTGTTCCAAACAATTGACAAAAAGCCATATGTCATCGCATACTTTAGTAAACGTACTTCTCCTGCGGAATCAAAATACCACTCATACGAATTGGAGACGCTGGCGGTAGTCAATGCCATAAAACATTTTAGACAATATTTGCATGGTAGAAAATTTACAGTAGTCACTGACTGCAACTCATTGAAATCTTCTCGTAACAAAATTGATCTGACTCCTAGAGTTTATAGATGGTGGGCTTTCCTACAATCTTATGATTTCGATGTCGCATATAGAGAAGGTAAACGTATGTGTCATGCTGATTTTTTCTCTAGAAATCTTTTACCATCACAACCAAAACAACCAATAGCTAAGGTTGAGCCAAAACAAATTGACATTACTGAATTGTCCAGTAATTGGCTTCTTGCAGAGCAACAACGCGACAATGAGATCGTTAAGTTGATATCAGATCTGAGTAATGCTCAATTTAATGAGGAAGTTGCGAAAACTTATGAAATTCGTTCAGGTATTCTTCACCGTAAAATTCAACGAAATGGACGCTCCAAATGTCTTCCCATAGTACCTCGTGCATTCAGATGGTCTGTTATTAATAATATCCATCAATCTCTTGTTCATTTAGGTTGGGAAAAGACATTAGAAAAAGTTTATGATTATTATTGGTTTGACGGTATGTCGCGCTACGTACGAAAATTTGTAGACAATTGTATTACTTGCAAAGTAGCAAAATCTCATTCCGGAAAAGTACAAGTAGAGTTACATCCAATTCCTAAAGTGACAGTTCCTTGGCATACAGTGCATATAGATGCAACTGGAAAATTAAGTGGTAAAAATGATTTGAAGGAATACGTATTTGTTCTCGTAGATGCCTTCACAAAGTACGTTTTACTGAATCATTCTTCAAATATTGATTCTAAAAGTAGCATTAAAGCCGTTAAAGATAGTATAGCAGTATTTGGTGCGCCTACTCGTATCATTGCTGACCAAGGGCGTTGTTTTGCCAGTAAAGAATTCCAGGATTTTTGTACGGATCATAATATTATTTTACATCTTATCGCAACTGGGTCGAGTAGAGCGAATGGTCAAGTAGAACGCGTAATGAGTACATTAAAATCAATGCTCACAGCCGTAGAAACAAATAAAGATCGTTCTTGGCAGGACGCGTTGGGTGAAGTACAACTTGCGCTAAACTGTACCGTGAATCGCGTCACAAAAGCAAGTCCTTTAGAGCTGATGATAGGCAAAATAGCTAGACCACTGAGCTTGATGGCAAATGATGTAGAACCGAGCGAAAGCTTAACAGATATTAGAGATATAGCTATAAAAGGCATTGAGAAGTCTGCACAGTATGAGAAAATAAGATTTGATAGCACAAAGGCAAAACTCAATAAATTTTCAGTTGGTGATTTTGTTTCAATCAAAAATGAGGAGCGAAATCAAACTAAGTTAGATCCTAAGTATAAAGGTCCGTTTAAGATTGTTGAAATTTTGGATGGGGACAGATATACTTTGAAAGCATTAAATTCTAAGCGTACTTACAAATACGCGCATGACAGAATCAGAAAGATGCCTGAGAGTCAAATTCCTGTTGAGATAGAGATAGATAATGAGTCAGAGCAGGATATCCCTGCTGAAAGTGTGTAGGCCCATGATTCAGTTGGTCAACCGTGCCAGGAGTTATGCCGTAGTCGTAGCTCGATAGAAATCGGTATCTACTTCCGAGTAGTCCGTGAGTGTGCGGTGAGCGGGTGACTCTGGTGGAGGTTGGGTCTTGGTGAAGACCGTAATGTGTAGTCATAGGGTTGACTACGGCAATCCATGCAATGGATGTGCGTATGTATAGTAACAGAGAAGGTTGCTGATACGGCTATAAAGATAGCAATAGGCCATGGATATGGTGCTGCACAGGATCAGATGTGATGACTCATTATTATTTGAGTTTGCTATAATTCTGGATAATTATTTTGACCAGAAGCATAGAGTATAAAAATGAAAATTCGTGACATCTCAGACAGCTTAAATTATTTTGTTGGGCTCTGATCTGTTATTTTATGTTGTGATCCCTTGTATTGAACAATTATGTTCGATTAAATCAGTTTGAAAAAGTCCAATAGTTTGTCGATTGAGACCGGACTATGTGATACTGGTTTTGGTTTATTTCTTTTTTCAGAATCACACGAGGACGTGTGATATGGTCAGAATGGCCGTGTCGGAGATGTCTTGAATATGAGAACCATCAAACGAAACGCAAGTGTGTCATTTAAGTAAACATAGGGATTTGTTTGTTTTGATACACTTCGACGGAGTCTAGGCGGTGAGCGGTGACGACAATCTTTGGAGTTCATGAGTTCATGTCAGAGAGTCATCGTGTGAGGTGGCCTAGGAACTGTCCATCCGTTTCGTTCTTTTAATTAATTCAATTTTATATCTTGTGTTTCATATTGTTTATAATAATAATAAAAATGTCAGATACTGAGGAGATAATAAATTCTCAATCATTACCGCCCTCTACTACATATATATATATATATACTTATATATATATACATATATATATATATATATATATATATATATATATATATATATATATATACATATATATATATATATATATATATATATATATATATATATATATATATATATATATATATATATATATATATATATACATAGGTAATGTCTTCGTCTATTTGACAATTCTCTTGTTGTATACGTTTTGAAACATTTTATTTGAATAAATTCATGTTCATAATTCCTCTTTAATTGGGTTCTTTCAACCTGTAGAGTGAATTATCAATAAATAAATGAATACAATAAAGTAAGATTACACAGCTGTGATTTTTAATAGTAGCAATGATAAGAGCTATTCTATCATCGCTTATAAAATGGATACAAAAAATTTATGCTAATGTTAAGTTATATGTCTGACTTTCTCAAAGAGATCAGCAAGAATATAATGAGCCCTGCTATGCATACTGACTCGATAAACGCCGGCCCTGGTAGTGATAAAACAGCAAACCTAATTAGCTCTTTGAAGCTTAACCCAAATTGGGAGGTATCAAGCTCGCAGAATGAAGGTTTGACCATCGAATGAGAGTTGACTCCTAAATTATTTTATAGAAGTGGTTTTCTTCCAAAAAATTAAGTTATTACTCGAATTGTAAATGAAACTAACCTTTACAAGTACCCACTGATATACTGGACTAGGACTCTTCAGAAATATATCAACATGAATGTTCTTCATACCACTGGATTACTGGAGACATTAAAAATGATCTTAACTACAGGGTTCCAGGGATTTATCACGACTCTTTTGTCTCATTACCAAAGTGTCAGACAGATAGATAACTTAGATGACAATTGGTAAGATACGAATTTAGTAAATTAGTTATACTGTTATTGAAGCCAGAGCTCTGAAGCTTAATCAATAAGATACCATGATCAATTTCATCAAAAGCTTTAGAAAAATCCGTGAAAATAACGTCAACTTGTAACTTCACATTCAGAATCTAAAGCCTCAGCTATATATTGGGAGAAAATACCAAGACTCGTTGCTGTCCAACGATGCGGATAAAATCCATGTTGGAATTCATAATAGAATGTTTAACTTGCAAAAATATTTGATCTTATATGATGATATCAAACAGCTTCCCAAAATTGCATGAAATTGCGATAGTCTATAATTATGAACATCAGCTGGGTCACCAGATTTAAGAACAGGATAAACTTTCGAATATTTCCATACATCAGGAAATGACTTAGTGGATAGATAAAAGTTGAAAATGTATAACAATGGCGTTAAAAATGCGTTTATACAATCTCTGACTACAAAACTAAGTACTTTATCGTAGCCAGTAGTCATGGAATTTTTAGTTTGAGAGCTGATTTAATAATACATTCTTCGGTGAATATAATAATAACATTACCTGAATTAAGGCAGGTATCATTAGCATATGTTTGAGAGCTAGGTGACCAAGCCGAAGAATCTGTATAGACACTACTGAAATACTTTTTGAATAACTCTAATATTAACTGCGGACTGTCACATGTTCCCTCATCAGATTTCATGACGCCAGGTATTCTAGTAATAATAAAATAGTAGATAAGATAAGTAACGAACGCTAAGAGAATTGTTGACCTTGAGGAGTTGATCCGAGTCAGCAATTTTATCGTAGCCCGTGACACGTAGCAAACACAAGAAAACAACTGATCTTGCGCGAAAGAGGCAAATACAACAGGCCCGTATTCAGCTCAAAAGATTATTAGAAAAATTGAAATTTTGAATAGAGAAAAAAATAATTATGATAGCGAATCTCACACAATAAAAGGCCAAAAAAGGAAGAGACAAGACGATCACAGCCATGTATTCAAAAAATTGAAGAAGATAGTGAGATCGCCACAAAGTAAAAGCACAAAAGGAATGTAAGGGTTTCCCACTTACAATAAATTTATATTTTGGTAGATTGGGTTCTTTGCTGAACTGTGAGGATATTATATTTGTACTTATCTACTCTTGGAATACTTTTGAAAGGGGAGAATGACTTGCAAAGGAACTTGGAATAATTTGCACGTTTAACAAATAATAAAATGTATTTAAAAGGATAAAGAATATAAAGATTAAATTACCAAACTCCGATTGCTCACCGGCTTTCAAACTACATCGATGAATATTTACAAACTTCTAACTTCTTAACACACGCACTAACTAACTTATCGCTAACTACATTATCACTAACTAACTACATCCTCCTTGACTAACTCATAACTAACTAACTTCTCATACTTGACTAACCCATAACTAGCTTGACTAACTCATAACTTGACTAACCCATAACTATCGTCCCTGACTTACTTATTGACTTCTATATATCAATTCCAAAATGCTAATATAACAATATTCGTTATTGACGTCAATCGTATTTACAAATAGTTCATATACCTCTATTGCTTGCTTGCAAGAAAGCACATTCCTCAATTTCGTCAGAGTTCAGCAAACTCTGAATTTGCTGACCCTTACAATCCTCCCCTTCTTAGAAATTTGCTTTCTCTAAAGCACAATTTAGAAAAAATTTGGAAATTACTATTGTTATATGGACATTTCTTCAACCTTGACCTAATTATTACACTTAATGTCTCTACACGGCCACTCATTTCAATGGTGATGTTTTCGGGGGGGTTTGTGTAATAGTTTTGTGGGGGAAATTCACTGCACATTCACAAGTGTTCGATGTTGGGCACTGGGTTTCATGAATAATTGCTGGCTCTGCTTTCTGGGGTATCAGTTTTCATCGTGTGATTTTTTTGCTGATGATTGTTGTTTCGAATACGATGTTTTCGATGACCCACTGCTGCTTTGTCACATGAATTTTTGTTCGTGTAAACAGCAGTTTTGTAGTCGCCATTAGATCGTCTTGATTCGACCCATTTTGTTGGAATCGTCATGATTGAACCTTCAGTTGCCGAACTTCTTGTAAATTTGTTCTTTCCTCCTTCATTGATCTCTTAAAATTTTTGTTCTTCTTACCCCCGTCATGGTTATTCTTACTCAACTTTTGTCTCAACAGCAGGAGAGTAGTCTTGGTACACTGAAACAAGTGGACATATTCTGCAGTACAATCTTAAAATAATTGCTTAGAAATTCGCTACATAATACTACATAAAATAATCTTGACATCTTTTTTTATTAAATGAGATTTTGGCCATAAATCTCATATAATTGCTATTAACGTCACTTAACATTAATCATTTATTCAAAATTTCATTTCTTAATTACCCACCAGAGATTTAGTTCGGACTTAAACTACCATAATTACAATTTATTTGTATTTTCATACCCATCTTTATAAAAAATCTCAGAAACTCTTTCAACACTTCACAAATCTTCTTACATAATCGGTTTTTCTAATTGAAACTCTTAGTATCAACTCCATCAATAACTGATATAAAATCACCGAGACAATTATCACAAAGTCTTGGAAAAATAAAAATCTCATAAATCCCTTATTTGCCTGAAATCCTACAACTTATTGAAATTATGTTCGCTAAATACACTTTATTCTCAGATTCTTTCTAATCTTAATCCTTATGATTTACAAAATAAAATCTCCAAACTGAAGCTCTGGTTGCCTACCTCGCGGACAGGAGAAGCAACTTCCTGGGGATCATATCAATTACATATGCCCTGGCATCCGGTGCACCAAAACTATTTAAATTTAATATTCACAAAACACTTGGGATTTGGATTTGCAGCTAAAAATGACCGCAATTCTAAAGCACAAGTTGGCTACCAACGGACAGGAGAGCCAAATTCCTGAGTATGTGACAAAATTACTACCTGGCATCCGTGTAAACAAATCTAGATTAAACTTTACTTGTATCCTCAACCATCTCATAATACCAAACGTAGCAAAATTACTTATTTGAATCTACTGTTGAAAAAATTCATATTTTTGTTCTATAGCTGTTAGTCGTGAATAAAATAATTTTAAAAACAATGAAGAAAATTCTGATGACCACACACTATATCTTTTAGCTTCAAAATGATTACGTTGACATAAAAATGAATCAAATTTAATTGAAACTGCAATAAAAATTATTTAAAACAAGAATAAATGGAAAATATATTCGAAAAGACAAGAATAATAATTTCTAAGTTGATTCTATCCAAAATCATGACGTAAATTTGAGTTATCTTCGTTTTCTGCATTTTATAAAATCATTCAAATTCAATCGGATGACAAAATTGACTTTAGGATAACAGATATTACTATTTCCAAAACCGAATAGAATAAAACCTATTACAAATCTGATCAACTTTTGTAACAATGAATTACCTCTAACTGTTATGTATAGCTTGTATCCTTGCCAATGGTCGAGTTTTCTGAAAATTCCACTGTGAAAAGTCCTCTTGTCGTAGGCTCTGTACCTGATCCTATGAGATTTCCATGTCTGACTGAACACCTCGTTTTGAACGAATCCTGTTGCGAAACCTTCATCCTCCGCTATGCACTCGCTATAAAATACAATTGGGTTATGTACACTTATGCTTACCGGATCTGATGCTTCCGTCAACTGCATCGGTGAAAACTCTGAAATCATTTTCTCTTGTTCTACAAAAATCAAGGAATCCCATAAGATATTCTCAAAAAATTCAGCAGCCACTTCGAGAACATTACTTTCAGTGGAACTTGTGTCTCTGAACTTCGCTGTGTCTCTAGCATCATCCTGTGCCATCAAAATCAATTCTTCAATTTCCCCGTCTTCAAAATCTCCAAAAGTAATTGAATCTATCATCAACTTCTTCATTTCTGCCGCAACTTCCTTCTTGTTTTCTTCCTGCTCTAGACTTCTTGTTTCTGTTTCATTCACAAATATCTTCCACTCTATATCTGTCGTAAACTGCTCTATTTTCACTTGATCGCTCTCTTCTAACTCTGAATCTATCATTTCTTCTTCTCTTATCTCTATCTTTAAAAACATATTTCTCTCAATATCTTCCGTAAACTGACCTATTTCCTCTTGGTCACTATCTTCTAATTCTAAATCATCCATTTTACTACCTTTTATATCCATCTTTGAAAATATCTTTTTCCAGAAATCTACCTTAAACCGACCTATTTCCTCTTGGTCACTATCTACTAATTCTGATTCTATCATTTCACTTTCTTCCATATCCATGTCTTCTTTACTCGTATCTTCTGACTTTTCTCCTACTTCTAAGTTTAACTCTAAATAATCTCCTTCATTCGTTAATACGTAATTTTCTTCGCTATATCTATCTTTATCCTCGATATTTTCATCATTATTACAACTAGTCTTATTAATTATATTTGGATCATTTCTATTTGTCTGAATCTGGTTACATTCATTTCTTTCAATAAATTTAGCAAATTCACATATCTCGTACTGGTCTTCTGTTACAAATTGAGTGTTCATGAGAAATTCTTTCCACTCCACGTCTTCCAAATTGTAATTGAATGGATCATTATATACTGGGTCACTCAACCAGAGTCGTGTTTTGAACTCATCAACGGTTTCATTCACATTTTGAAAATGAGTACTTAATTCAAAGAAGGCTGGATCCTCTATCACAAGATTCCTGAGAAATTCCACAGCACCACTATTATGCGGACTATTAATTAAAATATACTCGAATTCTCGCGATCGGTCTTTCATTTTGATAATTCTCGAACTGAACGTTTGATATAACAACTATGGAATATTTATTATTTTATTGTGAATGGCTCCAGAGTAATACGGCAAATATCAATTTTGAAACAATATCTTTGGAATTTTAATTCATATAAGTATTCAAATTAACTACTTTCTTCAGCAATTCTAGGCATGTCTGATGATATGCGTAGGGACATGTACAACAAAATTAAGAAAAGAGAAAAAAAAATATATCCTCACAAGAAAATCAAAAAAAAATTTTTGACTATCTGTATTCAGCAAAATACCCGCAACCGCTGCCACCAATTGTAAGGGTTTCCCACTTACAATAAATTTATATTTTGGTAGATTGGGTTCTTTGCTGAACTGTGAGGATATTATATTTGTACTTATCTACTCTTGGAATACTTTTGAAAGGGGAGAATGACTTGCAAAGGAACTTGGAATAATTTGCACGTTTAACAAATAATAAAATGTATTTAAAAGGATAAAGAATATAAAGATTAAATTACCAAACTCCGATTGCTCACCGGCTTTCAAACTACATCGATGAATATTTACAAACTTCTAACTTCTTAACACACGCACTAACTAACTTATCGCTAACTACATCATCACTAACTAACTACATCCTCCTTGACTAACTCATAACTAACTAACTTCTCATACTTGACTAACCCATAACTAGCTTGACTAACTCATAACTTGACTAACCCATAACTATCGTCCCTGACTTACTTATTGACTTCTATATATCAATTCCAAAATGCTAATATAACAATATTCGTTATTGACGTCAATCGTATTTACAAATAGTTCATATACCTCTATTGCTTGCTTGCAAGAAAGCACATTCCTCAATTTCGTCAGAGTTCAGCAAACTCTGAATTTGCTGACCCTTACAGGAAATAATCATGACATGGAATTAATAAAGAACATATTTCTAACAATGATGCAGGAGGTGGCAGTTATAAAGGGCGAGCAAAAATCGTACAAGGAAGGAATGAAAAAAATTAAAGAAGAAAACCAGGATTTGAAGGGGAAAATAGATGTATTCGATAAATCGATATCCGCCTGATCGCGTTTGGTAGTAAAAAAAAATTTGGAACAGAACAAAAATATCAATTTAGTATGGAAGTTTCAAGGGTGTAGAAAAGGTTCTGAACACAAAAAACCAACAAAAAATTAAGGATGAAAGAGATAAATTTGGAAATCAAAAGGTTAACCACGCGGGTCGTCTTCAAACGAAATCACTCAATTTGGAATAACGTGAACAAATTATAAACAAAATACTTACAAAATCATAACACTGATTTAAATGAAATAAAATAGCCATAAAATTCAGAACAAATAGAAAAATTACAAGACTGCTCAAAACAAGTACGTCTGCAACAACCGCTCAGGAACGAAAGAGACCGAAGAAGACGCGTATACTTCCTAAATTAGCGCCCTTCAATCAAGAGTCATTAGCAAGTACTAATTCACAAAATTAGTACAAATTTGTTACACAGATGACGACATAGGTATGGAATGAGAAAGAAATTGTACAAAAAAAGACGTAAGATGAATTTTTTGTAACATAGTGGAGCCAAGAAATAAAAGGAGGAATTAAATGAAATAAGCAAAAATGGGAACTATACCTATGTAATAGAACGCAGGAAAATTATGGAGAGTACAAAGAACAAAGGAAAAAGACAAAAGAATTAATACAAAATGCTAAGCAACAAGAATGGGAGGATTTCGGAAAATGTATAAATAATAACTAGAAGGAAAATAAGAAACTCTTCTACAAAGTAGCAAAGAGTTTGAGGAAAGAAGCAGAGCAACCTATGGATCAATTGAAAGACAAAAATAGAACACTAATAAGCAAGGATACAGTCGAATTGAAAAGATGGAGAAAACATTTTGAAGAATACTAATAATAATAATAATTCATTTAATTCTAAAGACACTGTACAATAACTTGAACCGCAAGAACTAACCATGAGCAACGCATACAATACAAACAATCATCTATCGCAATGATATGTCAGTAGAACAAAAGCAGGTGGAATTCGATTTCATCTTATAATGTAGACTGAATTTTCGAAGAGCTGACTTTTGTGTATCAACAAAAATTATTTTTTCTCATGTCACGCTATTCATGGGACATGAGTATTTCATCAGTCACTGTACTACATGGGTGGTTGATTTCCAGATGTTAAGCCTTTGTTGAAATATTCAAGATGTTAAAAGAAGTTAAAAACTAAAATATACATAGTGGTGTGATTCTTCTTCTCCAGCCAATAATTCTTCGGTTGAAATATCTTAACTTGACAGGACAGCCTGCACCTATGTTTCACTCGAAAGTTTTGCCCATAATTTGAAGGAACAATACAACTATCATGATAATATCTGCTTTTCAATTTTTTTTTTTGTAAGGAGAGATAAATGCACAGGTAATTTTTTATTTTATGCCAATGAAATAGAAATTTGCTCATGTGGGCATATCAGATCAATTCAAAACCAAATATTCCATTTAAAAAATCAAACGCAAGTATTGTCATCGAAACCAACAAAAGAAAGCAAAAATTTTATTGCTCTGTAGACTAAAAAATAGATTGTATGTATGGAGTATAAAATTAAATTTTTCATTCATTCTGAACGAACCAGCTGATAAAGACTGGAAAGTGAAAAATCAGTGAACAGAATACCTGAAAATAGACAGAAATCATTAGCTGGGTACAAATTCACATCTATCTAGATATACCGTGAAAATTTGTCCCTCCAAAAATTGTATGTTTCTGCAGAAATATGAGCCAATCACTACAGAAGTAACCTACAGCTCCATCTATTTGATCACATGTTACACAACGCGAATCATCATTCCATGCATGATTATTGCTTCATTTTCTGGTCATTACTCAAACTATATAGACGGAAGCTATGGAACTAGGATCATAAATGAAATAGGAGAATCACACAACAGCGATTGGATGACAGCTCTCTATCATATATTATTTCTGTTCGTGCATGATTATTCAATTTGATCTATCTCTTAACATATTTTTCTTACTATGACGCTGATGCTCTGCGTTTGGGATATAAGATGATTTACTTGGATATTTTAATGAACCTTGTATTATATTCTAGGTATTGTTCCAATAAACGGACACTATCCAAATTCAACGGACGATTGTTTCAATGACTATTTAGTAATCGGTCCAATGACAAGATATGCTGAAGACATAAAACCAGTTCTTAAAATCATAAGTGGAAAAAAAGCTGGAATTTTAAAATTGGATGAGAAAGTATGACTTTGTTCCTGTTATCATCCCGTAAGCTGTACTAAATGATGACATAAATGTTTCAGGTTGCCTTGAACAACTTGATAGTATATTATATGGAAGAACTGGGTAATAAATCATATGATGTTCCAGTAGATGAAGAGATCAAACAATCTATTGTAAGATGTGCAAAATATTTAGGACAAAATTGTGGTGCTTCTATAAATGAGGTAGGTCTTAGATAGCATTTGATGATTCATTGCAACAACAGTATATTTCATTCCTCTATCCAATCCATTGAAAGAAATTATAACTAGATGGATTTAGTTGTAACTTAGCAACCAGAGACAGACTTCAATCCGTTTTCAGTATTTTCCCTCATGCCGATAATGGACTTATGATAAATGTATAATATTTATTCGATGATTCTTGAATCTGCACCATATTGTTGACCATAATCATTTCCATAATCACGATTTTCTCATTTTAAATCTTGATGATGGGAAGAGCTATGTGGTAGTTCAAATTAGTGGACAAATTATTTCCAGTCAGATTATTCTATTTTTATGGAAACAAGTTGATCAGAAAATGAGGAAAATCAAGTTTCTTATTTTAAATCAATACATGCGACTCTTATTTCTTAGAGAGTATTATACTCTGTTTATTGATGCAGTATTCCAATTCTCTAATACGACGTTTCAACACGATTTCAGACATTATTTGGAAAACTGTACTTAGCGGATGTCAATGTTTTAATATTTGTAGATGGAAGAATGCGTGATCGGTTGTCTGTTAAGAATTCCTCCAAATATATAGTGTTTAAAACTATTTGATACTATAATAATTTATCTTGGATATTTATTGAGAGCTAGGTCCTAGTAGAACAGTTAAATAGAATTCTTGATGTAATTTTTTTAACAGCAATCCGTGTATATCACCATATGAAGTATGTGTCTGGATGTATAATAATGAAATATTGGAAATTAGTTGTTGCAATCTGCAATTTTTTGTTTTTTCTCGCGTTTATCTGAGAAACCATCACAGTAATCCTAATGCCTCATCGAGGTGATTTGTAGAAAATTGCATGTCCCTTAAAACAAAAATCCCGGTTCTCCTGATAGATATATTTTATTGGGAGAAGTTCTGTATAGAAATAATTAGAAACAAAACGTTTTAACAGCGAAGTGCTGCCTTTTCCAAGTGAAATAGAAATGTACAATAAATAAATGAACAAGTTGTCAAGATGACAGATATATACAAATAGTCACTAAAAAAGTGAAATATATCAACTCCTAGGATCGAAGAGCTCTACTTGAGGTTTAGCTCATAATAAAATGTCCACAGGTCTTTAGGAAATTAGAATGAAAGTCTAGGTGAATCTGGTTCTACTTTGTTTGGTTCTCCAATAAGAGAAGGAATAGAAATAATGAAAAAAACACCGAATAATTTCAATTTGAAAACAGGTTATGAGCTTAATCGATCATAGCTGCCAATCATTTGTTCATAAATTCAAATTATTTCTATCAACGAATGTACTGTGCAAGAGTAACTTCATCACTACTTTCTGAAGATTCATAGATGATTCAGTTATGCGCCAAACCAGAAAGAGTAGAGCCAGATTGACCTTGAACTACTAGGAGTTAGAATTACCCTATTTAAGGTTGTTGAGAGGGAAATCAAAGTATATGAGAATTTATTCAAATTTTTACAGTATATTATTTGTTTAGTGGAGAATATTCTGGCAAAGTTTGAACTCAATCTTATTTCTGGTTATCGAGATAAAAAGTGTCAAATTTGCTGTTCGGTCACATGTTATTACATTGCGTTAATGCACGCGACGTGTTTCACATTGATTTATACGTCATTATCTCGACTACCTTCAATGACAACATTACAAAAAATCGTCAAAATATCTACGAAAGTCTTATAAACATGTGTACCAAGTTTCAAAAAAGTCTTGTTCACAGTTTCAAAGAAAATTGAATTATTACTCAAAAAAATTGTGATTAGCAACTTATCATATCCTTGGCAACGTCGCCGCATGAGATGAAATGGGAAGAGTGTGTGTGATAAGAATAAACAAGATTTTTTATCATTTCCCTGACTTGACCGTACACTGATTGAGTAACCTATTTATCCTTCCATCGATATTATTTTTCTGATGTAGATTTATCGTCAATAAGTTTGTTTGGTTATAAAACGCAGAACCACTATTAAACGTCAGATGTCAAAGAAAACTCCAAAAGTCTACAGCGTTGCGCACTATACATATCATATTGTATCTTTGTTAAAATATGAAAAAAGAATATTTCAGCGGATGGAAGCTCTTTAAAAGAATAGAATAAGGAACCAAATTATTCAAAATCATGTATTTTCAACCTAAAACAAACATTTCCATCAGTTATAATCATTGAAATTCTGTTTATTTGAAGTTGGCAATGTATTTTTATCCTATGTATTTAACATGGAGCAGGATTCTCACCACAGCTTGACCCCACTCCTCTTCTTAACAACCTTACTTTCATTTTTATCTCCTAAAGACCAGTGGATATCGAATTATAAGCCGTATCACTAGTAGAGCTCTTCGATTCTACGTATTAATATATTATACTTATCTAGTCATGATTTGTATATATTTGTTGTCTTGACAAATTATCTATTTATTTAATATACATTTTTATTTCACTTGGAAGAGGCAACAATTTGCTGTTGAAAAATTATGTCTCTTATTTATTTTTATTCAGAACTCCTCCCGATGTAACATTCATTGAAAATTAATTCTAGAAGAATTTTTCCTTCATTGAATTTCTTTGATCAGAGCTATTTTCACTGAGAGAAGAGAAAACGTGAGAAATTTCTGTGATATTTGAACTGACTTCTCTTATGGGCCATACCACTAAAGAGGAACAAAAAATCAAAGAGGCGAGATCACGAATATTAGTTACACACATACAATAGTATATTGTGTGGCTAGGGACGAAACAAGACGATTTCAGCTGAGGGTGAGCGTTGCTTGCCCGAGCGAAGCGAGGGCCGGCATCACTCTCGGCTGAAATCGTGTTTTGTCCCGTGCCACACACTGTATTTTTCATAATACCTGCATTGAAACTTTCCACATTACAAATTTGTCATAACAAAGTGAATATTTTTCTTTTGATGTTGCACGTAACAAGTCGAGAGTAGCTGCTTGTGCTTCATCAATAAGATGTTGTGGTGTACTTAAAATTGTCGTATTAATATTTTTTTTTCTTGAAACTAATCTTCTTTTTAATTTAATTCACAGTTCCGAATACAACAACTGTCAAATTAACTAAGGTTATATGATTTTCATTTAGAGATTGACAATGAACAAATGCGACTCTGCCAGGGATAAAATGATATAAAAAATTAATTTAGCGGGCAGAAACAAGCTTGTTTCTCCCCTCGGGCAGAAACAAGCCTGTTCCTGCCCGGCTACACTCGCATTTGTCTGCAATTGTCTTGTTTCGACTGACAAAACAGGCGTTGAAACGCGTTGTTTCAATGCAGGTATTATGAAATAGAATATTTTGTGGCTACGGACGCAACAAAACGGTTTCAGTCGAGGGTGAGTGCTGCTTGCTCGAGCGAAGCGAAGGTTGGCATCACTGTCGGCTGAAACTCTGTTTTGTCCCGTGTCACACACTGTATTTTTCATATACCGGCATGGAAACTTTCCATATTACAAAGTCATTACAAAGCTAATATTTTTCTTTTAATAGTTAAAAGAAGCTGCTTGTGCTTTATTAATAGGATGTACTATGTACAAGAAAGTATTGTGAAACCAACAAAATTCACCTATTGAGATTTAGATGGAAGTATCCGTTTTGAGCATCCCTGAATTCATTTTGACTATTTTTGGCTTGATACCAGTACGTATGTTCGTGCGTTCGTGCGTGCGTGCATAACTCGCAAATCTCAAATCTGGTTGAACATAGAATGTTGAAATTTTGTATTTAAGGCTGATATAGGGTTTAGTTGTGCATCTCGCATTATGGTTTCAATTATCTGTACCGGAAGTGCACTTTACTTGAAACTTCTTTCGAATTTTTCCAATAAATCTAGATTGATCAACCGTAGGATGTTGAAATTCAGTGTTTGAACTTGATGCTGTATCAGAATAGTTATCTGATATTTTTGTATGAATCGGCCAATACAGAAGTGCACTTTACTTGAAACTTTTTTCTAATTTTTTGCATAAATCTAGAATGATCAGCCATAGCATATTGAAATTTAGTGTTTGAACTTGATGTAGCATCAAAATAGTTATCTACTATGTTTGTATCAATCGGCCAAGCCGGAAGTGCAGTTTATGAGTATAACAGACAATCAGAATTTGCCGTATAAAACAATCAGTTTAATTGGAATGATAAGGTTGGCAATGATAATCTGTTGTCAATTTTGTAATTTTGTTTGACAGTTGACATTGTAAGTACATGTCAAAATATTATTAAAATTATATCAATCATAAAACTTTATTGAATAAATTTGTGTATATAACAAATGATGTACAAGTAAGTCACGTGATGTTTTTGTCAGATTCTTTTCTTACAAAATAAGTTTTGGGGCGCAAAATTCAAATCTTACCGTGGGCGCTCATGACCTCAGATACGACCTGGTCTTTGTATCCACTACTCGCTGCGAGCTCGAATACTATCTCACAAGCAGCTGCGGCCTTACCCATTGCGAGGCAGGTCTTTGCGAGGCCCTTTGTCCTTCGTGAAAAGTATGTGATGCGAAAGTAGGTCTGGTTGTATATTTGATATGTTTGACGAAATATGCTAAAGTTATACAAATAAATAAAATTTTAGTTTTAAAATATTTTACATTGAAAGATTTACAAAATTAATAAATACAGAGATGATAAATTTTAAAATTGATATGTCCGACTTTTCCTGAGTCTAAAATCTTCAATTAAAGCACAATAATCTAACGGATGAGCTTACTCAATACTTCAAATACTATAATTGATACTTTTCTAGCTCACTCAATACTTTAAATAGTATAAGAACGTGATATTCAATAAAATTGAAAGATATGTACGACCAGTAACGACTTTGTAACGCATATTGCAAGCAAAATAACTCCAAGATGACAAGAGTTGACGAACGAAATGAAACACGGGGATTCCCCGAGCGATAGAGGAGCAGAACCAAGAGGTGATTTCTGGCGACAATCGTTCAGTTACGGTATGTTGCGTTCACTCATTCGGGCAACCAAAAAGATAACCCGGTAAGCTTGGATTAGTGCTCAAAGTTGAACGGTCTTCTTATAAGGGTTAGATGAGCGTTCACTATCTCTATCTCTTTCAATCTTCTTTCTTTCCTCTTTTAAGAAATGTCAAATTTAGTAAATATTAGAAGTGTGAAGTCTATTAGGTTATTTTTGTTTCCTTCTCTAAGATGAGCTATATTTTTTTCACAAATAAATTTAAATAAAGCACTGTCATCAGCTACTGTTGGGAAAGGGAGAAAAGATAATTTCTGGAGTCGTGAATTTGAGAGCTATCTTTTATTATGTACATTCCATGAAGTTGCAAAGAAGTAGGCTTGAAAAGTAGGCTTCAAATTTCCTGTAAATATCAGTTAATTAATAATATTCCTGTGAATTGATTGTAACTCTTATATTACTTTGTATTTGACTCCAATCATTATAATTCGTTCGAATCTTTAGGAAAAAATATTTGTGTATATTTTTAAATGTTTTTTTTTGACAACTATTATTATTTGTTTTTCCTTCTGAAGCCTACTCTTTTTCAAAAATACAAATATTTCATTAAGGTCCGAGATATCCACCTCCTAATTAATTTATTTGGTGAATAATAACTATGGTAACAATTGTGCAGACAATTGTTGCCATAGTTATTATTCACCAAATAAATTTATTATGAGGTGGATATCCCGGGCCTTAAACTACAAAGTAAATGTCGTTGCCTCCCAACATTCTCCTCCCCAGTAAGTCGATGCAGAGACTTACTTCTTAATATCCAGCACTGCCAGTTTAACAGCAGGTCTAGTAAATGTTCGGTACGCAGTACGAACTACAGTACTCCTCACCTGACCTAGTAGCGTAGCAAAGGTGGTGCAAGTGGGTCTATTATGCTCCGGGCGCCACTCACGGAGGGGCGCCAAATGGTCTCCAAGACGAACAAGATTTTCCGAATTTCAATTGCTGTTTTGATTGATTTCTGGGAAGCATATTCTAAATTCATAATAACTATTATATTAATATTACGAGTAAATTCTATATATTAGGAAGGTTTTTTTAGTTTAAATTCTGTATATTTTATTTATTTTTGACGTTTCGACTCTCTATCTCAAAGTCTCCATCGGAAAAACAATGATACAAAAATAAACAAAGCAAGTATCTTGATAATTGAAAATATACAGAGTACCAGATGTGAAAACGTATGTTTCACATTTAATGCAGAAAGAATAAAATTCTTATGTCATTCATTCAAGGTCTGAGGAAAAAACTATGTGAAACAACCTCAAACAGATGAATCAATAATATGAGTCTTGACGATCAATATCATTGTGGAAAAATAATTGATTAAATAATATAACACACAAGGACTTTATCCCGTTTAGAAAGTTTTTTGAATTATTTGAATTATATTCAATCTAGAACGAAGCAATGATGGCAGAATCCTACAGACTGTTTATAGGAAGCCAACATATACAAACCAATATATTCATTCTGAATCACATCACTATCCTTCACAGAAGTATAGAACAACGTCGATTCCAAAGAACTAGTAATATTTGTCGCCCTGATAAAAGTCTACCAATGCTATTGTTGTAGATAATAACATGAGAAATTATGATTCTTCATGTTATGTGAGTAAAGTTCAATAGAAGATTGGAAGGATCTTGTCCAGATATAATTTCAAAGTTGCCCACTTTCCTATAATGAGAATCAAGCACTTCATGAGACATATGAAGGACGTGATTCCCATAAAATCTTCGGGTATTCATAAGATCCTAGTACCTAAAATCAGACGGACAGAACTGTTAGCACACGTATTGCTGAACATAGGAGGTGCATAAGACTCAATTATCCAAATAAATTTCTAGTTGCTGATCATGTTATTGAATTTTTACGTGAGATCAAGATCGAAGAAGCAAGATTATTCGCAAGATGCTCATCGTTCATAGTAGATTGGTCAGAGAGGCGATTGAAATAATTGAAGATTCGAATAATTTCAACCATACTGATGGTTTTGTGTTGTCAAATGTTTGGCTTTCTATAATGAATAATATACATACATGATTTGTAGGATATTCATTTTTCTTGATTCTTATTATTGTCACGTTAATGTACATCATTAAGATTTGGTTCTTTTGGTGGACAAAATTTTAAGACGTTTTTGTGCATCGGAACTGTGTGCGTCTGCAAAAACGGGTCATCGTCGTTGTGTTATATTAATTAATTTTCTTTTCTCAATGACAATTGTCGAGATTTATATGCTTGATCCCTCTGTTTGAGGCTGTTCCATGTGGTTTATTTGGGTGAATTCCAAAGAGATTTTGTTCTTTCTGCACTTAATGTCGAATCCACGTTTTCACATCCACTATTATGTATATTTTCAATAATCCAGATACTTGCCTTATTTATATTTGTATCACTATTTTTCTGATGAAATCAAAACATCAAAAATGAATTAAGTTTACAGAATTTAAACCAAAATATAGAGCCTTCCAATTATGATTTAATTTTTCAAGAGAATTTATGAATTATTCTATATATTATAATACTATTATGAGATTCTTGAGAGATGGGGGCAGAAGGGGCGCCAATAATATGTCGTGCCCCGGGCGCCAGTTATAGTCGCTACACCACTACCTGATCATCTTTTGATCTTATTATATTCTCTATTATTCCTTTTAGCCATGTGTTTCTTGGGTTATTTTGGTCTACTATAATAACTACATCACCAACATCTAGGGGAGGTACCGGCATAAACCATTTAATCCGTCTGGTAAGAGTCGGAAGATATTCTTGTATCCAACGTTTCCAGAATCTCTGGGCGACTGCCTGCGACAATGTCCAATCATTTTTTAGGGAAGACCCATCTCCATGAAATTCTGCTAGTGGTTTTATTCCATTCGACGAGCCCAGTAGAAGATGATTTGGTGTTATTGCTTTGTCTTCCTCTGAGTCTAAAGGAATGTATGTTAAGAGTCTTGAATTAATAATAAACTCAATTTCTTTTAATGAACTTCTTAGAACTTCATATATTGGTTTTCTAAGTAGCAACGCTGCAGTCAAATTTGACTTCACAATTCGAATTGAACGTTCCCATGATCCGCCCATATGTGGCGAAGTTGGAGGATTAAAAGACCATTCAATCTCTTGTAAAAATTCTGGTAATGAATTGTGGTCAATTTTTTTAATTTCTCTTGCTAGTTCACTTCTTGCACCTCTGAAATTGGTCCCATTGTCTGAATAAATCTCTTTAGGACATCCACGTGTAAATATAAATTCTTTCAAACACTGTATGCATGAATCCGTTGACAGATTATTTGCTATTTCAATATGTACCGCTCGAACTGTCAAACATGTAAATAGAACTCCCCATCTTTTTTCATTCCTTCGTCCAACTACTATGTTTATTGGGCCAAAGTAATCAATCCCGATGTACGTAAACGGTCGACAGTAGGCTGCCATTCGTGATTTCGGTAGTTCACTCATTTGTGGCGTTCCTGGCATGACTCTGGAGTTTTTACATTTCTAACAATTGTTCTTCAGCTTCTTGATACATCCACGTAATTTGGGCACAGAATATTTTTGTCTTATTTCATTTACCACCAATTCATTATTTTTGTGGTGATATTTCTGATGATGATATTCTATAATTAGGTTTGTGACTGGGTGCTTCCCAGGTAATATCACAGGTCTTTTAGTTTCCTCTGATATGTTTTCGGCATTATCAATTCTTCCATGTATTCGAAGAACTTAAGGATCTAAGTAAGGATTTAACTTGTATAATTGACTTGTCTTGTCAATTTCTTTATTAGTTTGAAGAGCAATTAGTTCATCTGGAAGAACATCCCACTGTGCCTTCCGGTATAATGTCTTTTCAGCTTCATCAATTTCTTCTGGCAATATTGGTCCTAATATTGGTTTTGTTCCACTCTTCCTAATGAAGCTAATGAACTTTATTTTAGCTCTAGTGGAATAAACTTGTGCTCTAACCAGTCTTTTCCATTTAGAGAAATAATGTACATTTTGACATATTGGCTCATGAATTTCTATGTCGACATGAACAATTATTCATTTTTAATCCATCTTCAAATTTATTCACAGGCCTATCTTCTTCGGATTTCAATAGAAAATCTGGGCCAATGAAGCATCGACTGGTAGATATAAACTGCGGTGAATCTATCCATTTCGTGCCATCATCAGCTATATTTTGATTCGATGGTATCCATCTCCAATCCGTTAAATTTGTTGTATCTAGCAACTCACCTATTCTTAACGCGACAAATTGTCTGTACTTTCTTGCATCTGAATTCAACCATTGATGGACTGTTTTAGAATCTGTCTATAAAATTCTCTTTTCAATTTTGAAAGTATGACCTTCTAATATCATATTTGATAGACGTGCTCCGAGCACTGCTGCCAATAATTCCATTCGTGGAATTGAAAAGGGTTTCTGTGGGGCTACTTTGGTCTTGGAGCCTGTCAATGTACAATGTGTCCCCTCGTCATCTTCAATTCTGAAATAAGCCACTGCTGCATAAGCATTTCCACTGGCATCTACAAATACATGGAGTTGTACAGCTCGATGAGAATTTTCAGATTCTTAACTTTTCTAAATTCCAAAGTAGCTCGCACCATTTTAACCATTTCACATTTAAATGTTTTGGAATCTTTTCGTCACAACCTTATGCTGTTCGCCATATTTCTTGCAACAGAATTTTCAAATAAACTAGGAAACTTGAAATGAGCCCTAATGGATCAAAGATACACATGAGTGTCCTCAAAACTTCTCTCTTCGTGGGATATCTTGTTCCATTTAGAATATTCATATCCAGTTTTTGCCAATTGATTTTGAAAACAAAAACATATATGGACGTATTCCATCTGATCCCAAGAATTTTTCCTTCTTCATGAATGGCTTTTATAGTTGAGTCAGAAGCTTGGCCTATTTCTCTCAGTGACCGGTTTGAATTTGACATCCAGTTTCTTATTTCAAAGCCGCCTTGTGCATGTATGAAACGAACCTCATTTGTTGTTTGAATAAGTTCATCTTCTGAATCAAAGCTGTTTAACCAATCGTCCACATAATGGTTTCCTTGAATTGCTTGTGCCGCTCGAGGATATTTTTCTTAAAATGCTCCGCATTCAAATTTTTCACGAATTGTGCAGAGCTCGGAGAACATGTTGCACCAAAAGTCATCATCTGCATAACGTAAACTTCAGGCCTGCGACTCTGATCTCCATCCCTCTATAAAAATCATTGTGAATGTTGATCTTCTTTTCGAATTCGAACTTGATTGAACATTTCTTTTCTATCTCCGGTTATAAAGAAAATTCTTTGTCTAAATCTGTATAAGACATTTACTATTGATGGCAGTTGATCAGGTCCAGCTAACAACATTGTATTCAAAGATATTCCTTCGACCTTTGCTGCTGCGTCCCAAACTTTTCTGATTCTCTTAGGTTTATTGAGATTTCTGGCAATAAATATAGGAAGATACCAAATTCGAGAACTTACAGTTATTTCATCGGGTTGAAGCTTTCGGGTATATCCTTTTTCAATGTATTCTGTTAATTGCTGTTCTAAACTTTCACTTACATCTTTTTCTCTTGCCATTTTATTTTCTAAACAATTCAGACGTTTCATAGCCATTGATAGACTGTCTGGAAATTCAAAATCATCAAATCTTCATAGCAAACCAGTTACAAATCTTCCATTTGTTCTTGCAGTTGTTGTTTTCAACAGATTCCAAGCTCAAGCATCTTCAGATGACTCTAGAAGTCTTTGTGCTCCTTTTACTCCAAAATTTTCTAAAGAAAAGTAGTCTTTCACAGCTTGGTGGAGAGTTCGGTCACATTCACACTCGCTGATACGAAAAGTGTGTCCCTCTGATATTGTTTTTTTATTATCTGGACCACTCACCACCCATTCTAAACGCGTTCTTGCTGCAATAGAATAATTTTCGAGACCTTCTTTTATTTCAAATGGAATACATAATCTCCAATTATCAAGTCCAATTAGGAGACGGGAGAAAGCATTCGAATATTGCGATATCGACAATCCGTTGAGATGCTGGTATTGTTTATTATTTGTGTTAAAATGAATCGATTGAATCGGCAAATCAAGATTTTTCACTGTTCTTACATTCGACCTGCGATATCTATTCCCATCATCTTGCATTCCGGATATTTTGCAGGAGACTATTTTTGATTGTTCCTCCTTGCGTGATATGTCATTTGACCACTTCAAATGAAGGTTTGTAGTAGGACCATCTAATTGTAATTCTTCTGCAAGACTTTCTTCCATCAGAGTTAGGGAAGAACCATCGTCTAGAAAAGCATATGTGTCGACGCTGATTTTCTTGTTGTGTACCCTAACAGGTACAATACGAAATAGTACCGATGATCCCGTTGGAAAGTGCGAATAATGGCCAGTTAACATCTCTCCGTTTTCTGTTTTCTTTGTTTCTGTCATTGGTTTAACATAGTTAGGATTATGTAGTAAGGTATGATGATATCGTTGACATCCGTAAGCAGAGCAAACTATTTTTTGTTTACAATTGGCTGCGTAATACGAACCAAGACAATGTCTACACGCTTTTTTCTGTATAACTACATTCCATCTTTGGTTTTTTGTTAATTGTTTGAATTTGTTACAATCTTTTATTTTATGCTTAGGACTATCGCACATTAGGCATGTTTCCTTTAGTGCTTTTTCGCCATAATTTTCAGAATGTGTTGCTTGGATTTAATTTGTCTTTTTTTGATACTTGCCAAACTTATTGCACGGACCTGAATAATTCTGAATTTTGCAAACTTCCAATGTCACTTTGCTTGCGGCTCGAGCTTGTTTGAATAACCATTCATTAAATTGATGGAGATTTTTTTCCTGATAAGAATCAGAATCTGAATATCTGGCCCAATCTAACTTGATATGAGTCGGTAATTTTCCAATTAACTCTTGCAATAAAATAGGGTTGTTCAGGTGACTTATCGTATTTGAAGCTGTCATTGTCGCAACCAAATTCTGGACTGTCATTGCAAAATTGATCAAGGTTTCTATTCTTTCCATTTCAACCATCGGTTTATCCCTAATTTTATTTATATGATGATTAATTATAATTTCTGGACGACCAAATAACATTTTCAAATTTTCCAACACCATTGGGATAGTATCGGGCACCAGCAACATGCTTCTGACTGCTTCTAGTGCTTTTCCTTTTAGACTCTGCTGCAGGCGCATCAAATTCTCTTGGTTACTATAACAACATCTTCTTGTCGATTCCGCATAATTGCAATAAAACATAGGGCATTCCGAAGGATTTCCACTAAATATTGATTATTCTTCAATGACAATGCTTGTCTTGCAGCAATATGTTGTGGTGACAAATTTGAATTATTAGCATGTAACCGGAAATGATCACTTTCTTGACTTAATTGTTGGTAATTTTCAGTTTCATTCCTATGGGATGTTGTTACAGGTTGATTGCTGTTGGTTCTATGCATTGAACACGCTTGCTTTGTGTACCAACTCTTTGGTCATCTAATTTTCCGTTGTACTCTTTCAACTTCAATCTTCTTTGTTGAATTTCAACCCACTGCAATGTTTGACTGTTTCTTTCTTCAAATGAACGGTCTGATTTTGTTGAATTATTATTTGACGAACCTTCAATCTCATTCTGATGAAGAGCTTCGTATTTCCTTTTGACCAATTCCATTTCCTCGACCTTTTGTTTTTCTAAAAGAAAACGTTCTTCCGCTTGCCGCTTTTCAATTATTGGTTGTTCTTCGTCTAATTTTCTTAGTTCAAGCTGCAATAATTTTTGACATACACTTGATTTTTTTGATGCAATTATACATGATTTTGCTTTAATTTGCTGTGATTGGCACTGTTGACACATCCAGTCCCTCATTGCAACATTGTCATCAACATTAACGCAAATGAAATGAAACCAATCATCGCATTTATCACATTGTACCATCAATTCTGTGTCCAGAATATTACATAATTTGCAACTATACGTGAGATTCTTATGTAGACAGCTGACGACAAGGATAAAGCTGCTGAAAGTTTTATCGAAATAAATTTTTGTAGAGTGAAATTGAATAACTGAACTGCAACTAACAAATTTTTTTTTTTTTGCCTAATGTGTAAGCTCCAATATATTTAAGTGGATTGCTGTCGTAAGACGAAAACGGTAAATTTTCCGCGCGATAAAAATCCACTGTGTGTATAACCAACCTAAAAAAATCCATTCTACGGTGATAAAGGTTGTGACGTGTGACTTAGTAGTAAGGGTTGAATTCAGAGCCGAATTTTTGAAGATAAATGTGGTAACATAAATGGCGGTGAACAAAACTGCAACGCTTTGAATGCAAATTTGGTTTCAATGTCAGTGAATTATTCTAGAATCTTATTCTTATCAAAAAAAGATTCTGATATTGTCAAACAGTTCGACAGCATCACAAGCGAAAGAGAAGATCCAGTATCCTGATATAGTAATACAGATTAGGATGGCCGTGTTAGAGCATAGTCAAGATTCAAGAATAATTATGTAAACTCCTTACACTCAAAAATCTTGGTAATTATTTTATTATAACCATTCATTCTGGTTAGGTAATTGTTATTCACTCAAGGTATACGTTACTTACAATAAAATTATTCTAAGAAATCCTCTCTTCTGGATGCTACAACTAACAACCATATTTCAAATATACAGTATTTGACAATACAGGGAGACAAGAATATGTATTTGAAAGTATATCGAAAATTTGTATCAATGATATTTCAAGCTTATTTTGAAACTATCAAATTCCCAAAAGAAATCTGTGAATGCTGCCCAGAACTTAAATTTTAATATTGTTAGTGTTTTAGACTCAATCAATTAAACATATTGTCACAAATGTGAAATATCTCAAGTTATTAATTCACATTTATGTTTTTTGAATTCGTCAATTATTCAATAATTTATTGCAATTATGATCCTAGTAAGCAGTCATCAACAATCTAGAGAGTGCTCAATTGTCAGACATTCGAATGCTAGCTTATTGTTGCGAGATACTCGGTTGTTGGACATTTGAATGCTAGTTCATTGTTGGAGGAGAGTATATAAAGCCCGTGGGCTTGTGAAGAGTAACTATTCAATAGAAATGAGTGCCAGCGTTTGTTAATGTGCGACAAATTGTGAAGCGAAGAAATGTACTGTCATCGATAGCATAATTTTCAATCGCAATAAAATTTGTGACAATATCATCTAAAAAAATAAAGTATAATTACAAGCCCAATCTCATGACGTCAAGTTGAACTGTTTATCAATCGTTCAGTTGACCATCAATCAAATATATGGATTTAAGACTGTCTTTTGAATACAAAACATCATCTTATTGATTAAAATGTATTATCTAAACCGAAACAGAGTAATCTCTTACGATAAAGTTAGAGATTTCTTCTTCTTATAAACTTAGTTCTGAAATACATGGTATATTTGAACATTTTTACTTATAAACATAATTATTCCCTATTCAGAAATTGAAGAAGAGTAAGAGAACAATCTATTCATGTTCAGTCTCTAACTACAACATTCAGGGAAAGTTGAGCCTCCAATTGTCTGTTGCATGCAATCATTATTAAATATAAAACAACTCTTCTCCAAAGAATAAGTATTCCACATATGTCTCTTCCTTATGAGAAATTTTTGAACAACTACATCAAGTCTAATGGCACTGATGAAATCCAACGAGTTCTCACAGTTATTTCACATTTCAGACAAAGTTCGAGGAACTATACGATTCTGTGGAATTGAGTATTTCTATTTTCTTCTCTGAGCTGGAAGACATACCGAATATATTACAAGATCCATCAAATCCAAAGGTAATTTTTTTAGTCAATATTATTACCAAGATCTCCATAATTGATAATGATAATAGAATTGTTTAACATACCTGTTTCAAATGATATAGGAAGATAAGAACTTGATTCTGGAAAGTTTCAAAAGTTTATTGGGATGCTCTAATCTTTCTTTGCATGCGTTGCTGTTCACAATTCTGAAAGAAACAAATGCATTCATTCCTCGGCAAAATATACCAGCCTATAAGAAAAAGTTCGAAGACTTGAAAAGTAAGCTAGAGGTAAGTCATCCACAAAATTGGAGTAAATTTCATTCTCAGTTTTTTGTAATACAAAAATAAAAACGATTAACTCGACTCTAGATTGATGAGAGAAAACATATGAACAAAAGTATCCCAATGAACATTTCCCTACTATCCAATCCATCTTCACACATTCAAAAGTGGGAGCTTTTGAACATCCCGCTGTTCGATAAATAACCACCAGTACTTTAATAATATGGCATTTTGAAATTCTTGCCTTAACACAACCAAAGTTTGATCGAATTCAAAATACTTCAATACGGTTCTTAAGAATTATCCATACAACGATATCCAAAACTCTGATCCATATCTTGAAATCATATTTTTTCTCAAATAAATCTATCAACCGTTGAACTTTTGGATGATTCAAATAAAAATAAATTGACTAATCTCTTTGGAATCATCCTTGTCCTCATCTATAAATTTGCTCAAGTTAAAATATAGTAATAAATGGACTTTTTTGGTTTTATTTCTGTATATTTTATTTTATTTTTGACGTTTCGACTCTCTGACCGAAAGTCTTCATCAGAAAAAATGATACAAAAGTAAACAAGGCAAGAAGGTATCTAGATAATTAGAAATTAAAAATCGAAAATATACAGATAACTAGATGTGAATACGTGGATTCCACATTTAGTGCAAAAAGAACAAAATTCCTCTGGCATTTACCCAAAGTCTGAGGAAAAACCACGTAAAAACCTCAACAAAGGAATCAACGATATGAGTCTTGACATCGTCCTAATGTGTTATATCAATTAAATTTTTTTCTCTTCAATAATTGTCAAGACTCATATCGTTGATTCCTCTGTTGAGGTTTTTACGTGGCTTTTCCTCAGACTTTGGGTAAATGCCAGAGGAATTTTGTTCTTTTTGCACTAAATGTGGAGTCCACGTATTCACATCTAGTCATCTGTATATTTTCGATTTTTAATTTCTAATTATCTAGATACCTTCTTGCCTTGTTTATTTTTGTATCATTTTTTCTGATGAAGACTTCCGGTTAGAGAGTCGAAACGTCAAAAATAAAATAAAATATACAGAATTAAAACCAAAAAAGTCCATTTATTATGATATAATTCTGAAAGTATGTATAGATCATTAAAATATAGTACCTCATATTGGAGATCTCGTGACTCTTCCCCATCCCCTCCAATAACTGGATATACTTCTTAAAGCGGCGTTTTCCTCACCGCTCAACAATAATTTTTTCGCAGGACTCATTTTGTATGATATTCTCGTATTCTGCATATATATGCTATGGTCACTAGATGTTCGGTGTTGTGTTTTTAGTTATCTGAGAAGTTGATGATCAAATATATTTAACTTATTAGATGGCGTTGGGGACTAACGGCATATTACTTTTTCCATCATTTCCCATACCAGCTTTCAATCACTATGGAATATTTTGCAATGCAGCCGGTGTATCCTATTCTATGATTTTTAATGTACTTGGATTTCCGTGCACCCATGTCCCTTTGGGCTTGGGATCAAAAAATATACCCATTGGACTCCAAGTAAGTAACATGATAAAATTCAATTTATAGATATCTTGTAATTACCACATCAAAATTATATACTCAAAATGAGACTTCCCTAAGTATCTAGTCCCGTAAAGAGCAAATAGAAAATACGATATATTATCTTTTATGAACTCTTCAGAAAGTAATGGAAATGAGATAATGCTCAATATAGGGTTCGAGACAAAGATTGATACAAAGAAAATGCAATTTAGCAAAACATATAAACACTTGGTCACATTATTCGTCACAAGCGTTCCGTTCTCTCGAGCACCATCAGGTATAGACTGAGGATTGAAGATTGAGAGTCAGCTTATCAAGTGATAGGGTGAGTGGTGAAACAAGGTGGAGATCATGTCGGATTGACTATTGATTTCAACGTTTTTGACCTGTTTATTCATTCTATTTTTGAAATTCTCAAAATTTTCCGTAATGCTCAGTCTGTTATTTTAATTTTGTTTTTCACATATTGATATTATATCTTCAATTTTACCTGTTCAGTATCTATGGTCGAGAAGATAACTGGTCTAATTAGAGTCGATTAAAAAATTTCAAATAAGTTAATATGTTATTTGTAACAATCTTCACATTAATGTGACTGAGTTAATGTTTTCTATGATTTGCTACTTACTTTTCAATATGATCAATGAATCTTATAATGCGAAAGAATAGTTCTACGAATGCGCAGATACATGTTTTGTCAGCAAAGCATGCATCTTCTTTTACTGAGTTTGATTGGACTTATGGATATCACAGACAGATATCTATAGAATATCGATAAAGGTTGATGTTACTGAAAAGCTTTGACTTTTATAGGTTGTTGCTTCAAAAAATCAAGATCGATTGTGCATAGCTGTTGCTGAAGAATTGGAAAGAGCTTTTGGAGGTTGGGTGCCACCTCCAACCATTACATAGAAGAAAACAGGTAATATCTTTGTTATATGTTATCATCCGTCAATCAGTAATCTAAATATCTCCACGATTTCAGGAGACTTGTCAACATGGTTATCAAAGAGTATTATTTGGGTAATCAGGGAAAGGACTCTATTTTCACTGCTCCTAAAAGTCTCTTAAAACTATTTGTGGATTAATAATGTAAATGTCACACCAGCATGATGTCAAGGTGAAATACAATGTCTGTTAGAAAATAAAGATAATTTTGTTGTTCTATTTGTATGTGACACTTACTATTTATTCACCCGTGATAGCTCTCCTATTCAAACAATACTGAAACTTCATATTCGAGAATGCAGCCAATATTTTTGTCCAAAACTAACATTTAGAAAATCAGAACACTGACTGAATTTGCAATTCTGTCATTTATAATGCCCTCTTCAGTAAGTCGATTTTGTAACTAGAAAGCGCTTTCTAGTTACAAAATCGATACACAGACGTGGATTCACACAAAACTCACTCAAAAATTTGAGTCTTAAGAAGAAGATGTAAAATTTGAGTCGCTTGTCAAATGAAGGCGTCGCTATTTTGAGTCTTGCAAAGTGGGCGTTGTCGTCTCTTAATCTCATAGATAACTTCATGGTAATCTACGTCTTTGGCTTTTATTGTTATTTGCATCATTCAACTCCTTTTATCGTATTTGGAATGTGCAAAAGGCAGAAATGTATAGCAAATACATTTCTTTCTTTAATTATTGCTGGTTTGGAAACGAGTAAGAACAATACAAAAAAAGAGACTGGGTTGAAAAATGAAGTGTAACAAAGTGTAGTTGGGGTGTGTGAGGTGTTTGAGGGTTACTGGTAAAATATGTGAACGGTGAACAAGTGTGGATGATGCTGCCTGTAGCGGTGGGAAAGACAGTTAGAAGTTAGAACTGAAAATGGACGACAGTGTCATGTGGTTTTAGTTTAGATAATTACGCTATTATTTCTTCATGTTGACTGTAATCTTTATATTGCTAAGTATATCAATGTAAATATACCACTACAATAAATACATTACAAAAGGATATGTAAAGATAGTCTTTATTTACTATAAAAGAATTAAGAACAGAATATTTATAGTCGTTTAAGAATTTGATCTAATCATTCGGAAATAGTTTTTTCATCATATTATAAATATAATAATGCTCTTAATAATTCAATATGAGGTCTATTCGAATAATCTAGTACAAAAGTTCCATTGTAAAAAATAGATTTTCAAAGGATTTTATTTTAAAAGTGGAAGAATATTGAAGCAACCTTAAAAATGTATGAGCGAGGGCGTGAGGAAATAGTAAATTTTGATGCGTATGGACAAGGACGTTTAAGGGAGAGGATGTGGCTTCACAAGACTTTAAAATTGCAGACAGTGTGTCCAGGGCAAGGGAAAGAGACAACAATAGTAGAACAATAGATTTTCTGCACCGTGTGGTGGGCAGTACTTCTTCTTATTGAAAATTCGAATATTTGTGGAAGAAGAAAGTGTCCTTGAAAGGTTGTTTTTTGTTCTCATTTCACAAGCACATTGTTTTCGTTTGGCTGTTATAAGTGCTGTGCGTGGAAGAGTTTATATTTACATCTATTTCGGACATTGTGTATTGCGTGTATATAGTAAGTTGAGCAATATAATCAATTGATTGATACAGTTTCAAATGTATATTTAGATACAAAACTGAGATTTTCGGCTAATCAGAATATTACAAATAGAATTACACAAAGAAAAAAATTCAATAAATCAACATTCAGAAATGAATAAATAAATGTAAATATATGTATATATGAATTAAATATAATGGAAATAGTAGATATGAATATTTTGTTCTTAACCTGCCTCATTTTTAGAGGTAGGTTGTTGATTGTTGATAGATTTTGCAATTTCTAAATTTTAGACGACCCTTGGAACTTTTTAAAATTTCTGGTGCATAAAAGATGAAGCGAATAAAAATGGATGGAAAGAAGTATAAGCATCTCTGAAATTACTAAATCATTTCCTAACCAATTTCTGCAATTAATTTATTGCTTTATATGAAATCTAAGTCAATTTCTGAGCTGATTTTACATGCGCAATAGTGGCTACCATACGGTGCAGAAAATCTATTTCTGTCTCTGTTACTTACCCTGGCCTCACTTATTTGACACTATTTACACGTCCCCTCCCTTAAACGTCCTTGGGTAGGGATAGGCTTGATCGTTTGCAGGGTGAAGTGGAGAAATTATTCACGTGATCTGTATTAACTTGACAATGCAGCAAAAAGTCACGTACTCGCCACCTTGCTATAGCAGTGCAACGTTGTCATGTCAATTCTTTGCGAGTAAAAATTTAATCTATCAAGTAATTTGAATTTCATTTCAAGTTTTCTTCTCAGGATGAACGGATACATACCGTTTTTAAAATATTGACGGGACACTGCAATATTCATCTTTCTTATGTATAGTTTTTTTTTTATTCTACGCAAACTTGAATATACTGATATCTATTTATTTATGAGCTCAATCACCTATTTCTCCATAAGAGCAATGTATTTTGTGTCAATTTTCAGCAATTTATTACTTCAAAATATGAAGGGGACCTACCCTGAAATTTTAACAGTAAATTCTTTGGATAAAAAACTAATAATAAATAAATTTTGAGGCTTGAAACTAAAAATTGTTGTCACGCTCATACATCCTCAAGATCATATATAATATCTAGATGGAAGAGACTGCGAACGGTTACGACGAAAAGAGATGGAAGATATATTGTAAGAAGGCTGGAAAAATAAACTGCACAAGCGTGACAATAATTAAATTTCAGTTTGTCAAGCCTGCAAAATGACAAACACAGGATGTAATGAGTTATTCTTATTTCTGTGAAAAATATTTATATTTTTTCGCCGTTTTCTAGTTGCAAAGTACATCTTCTTAACATTATTTTTATTAATAGCAAATGAAGTTCCAATTCATTTTCTTTCATTATATTCAGATATTCTATTTCTTTCTTCTTCTAGCGTAACCTATATTTTCATCTCTTTCTGGCGTAACCGTTCGTACAAATGTATTGTGTGATATAGGACTTCTTTCATATCTAGATATTTTATATGATCTGAGCAACAAACAAGCTACACGTGTGAACGGCCAAGACACAAAAATATTTTGCTTCTTCAAAATGCTTCTTCTTCTTAGGGGTGCGTTTCCAAAACAGCAACCTGAAGTGATAGAGGTTAAAGTTACAAATACTAGTGAATTCTCAAGTTACTGCCAGTAGATGGCTAAATATTGGTTTTGTAGCTGAGATCTAAAGAAAAATCTATTTATAGAAGCTACCTGAAAACATGTGTCGAATTAATCTTCTTACCTCATGGCACTTATTTTGTCAGGGTATTATCAAAAATATCAGGATAGGAAATGGAATACGAAATTAAATACAATGAGCTCCCAATCATTTGGTAGAAAGTGTATATAAATTATAATTCGTAATCTTTTTTTTCTATCATTTTTCTCAGAATTAAGCAAATATGCAATATTTATTGATTTTATAGCTGATTGAGTTCTATCACGTATATAAAATATATATGAAAGTTCAATAAATTTTGTAGTGTGATTATTTTTCACACAATTTTTTGATAAACATTACATTTCTTATTAATAAATTGGAAGCCTCAAATTTTGCGCAATCGATGTACGTGTGACGTCACTTCGGTGCTCAGAGCACAGATTACCTATTTACTCAGAGTAATTAGTAACGTTAGTGCAAGAATTATATTAGAAAAAAAGTTATATAGAGGTTGTTTTGCTTATTTTTATCCTAACACACAAGAAAAATGTCCTAATAAGATTTTTGTAAGCAGAGAGGAGTTGATAAAATCTTATCACCAGTGATGTTTTGACGATAGAGGTTATGGTGTTTCATATTTTACTTTGAGATGGTTTTGATATTTAGTTGTGGGCTGAAGTACACAAAATTCTTGTGAATAAACCCACTTCAAGATAAAGATTCGTATTAATTGTAAACAAATATTAATTTGAAATCTTATTTACGTTAAGAATGTAGTAGGTCAAATTCAAATAACTGTTAATATTACGCAGCCATATTTCAATTCTCATCGATGAATACTGTAAAATATGAATAATTATTATATTGTTTATATTTATTCTATCTGACAAATTTCAAAACTATAGGTATATAGTGTATCAAAATAAATGAATATAACCAAAAACTTAAGCAAGTACGACTAGTACGAGTACCTTCAGATGCTTCAACGGTGGAAGGTGATATGACGTCATTAATATATCACCTCAAGTAGGTGGAATGTCATGAAAATTATAGAATAGGTATCCTGAAGTGATTCTTCCTTTCACAATACAAGTTTCATTTTCGCGTTGAATACACACAAAACCTGTATTATTATCACAAAATGATTCTCGACTGGATTTGTACAATAACAGCATTTGCATATTGAGAAAGTAATTCAAAAAACTGCTCACATTCATAACTAAATACCTCGTACTTCTAGAATATTGAATTTTTCATACATCACTATGTATTCATAATCATAAATGGATTAACTTCTGGTATATTACTTGAGTTAGCTTTTGTGAAATTATCTTTGAGATACATTGCTTATATCAAAATAGTTTTTCCAATAAAAAATTGACGATATACAAGGCAATTTCACTTAAGTATATAACTGCTGGATTGCTTACTACCGAAGTGATGTCACGTAAATGTCGGACCAATTAGAAGCGTTTTAACGCTTCATTAATTTTTTCAAAATTTATTCAATTTTAAATATTAATTATAATTAATATACTCATTTATAAATTATAAGAATAATTTCTACACTTATAGTTTGATATTATCTATTGAAAAAGTAATATTAAATCACAACTTTATTTTCATGACACAACCCAATTATGTGGAATATTCATCTATTTCAGTAATTATCCATTAAGATTTCGTTTTGCTCCTATAGTTTCCATCAAGGAGTCTTCACAAATTATGATTTCATCATATTTTCACGAATTTTATACATAACAATAAATATACATATCTTAAAACTTCCTATCTCTTTGTGCAATTATTTAAGATGAAACATCACAATTTGTTATGAACAATTAATTGTTGATAAACCATTTATTATGAACAGTTATAACATTATAAATTGACAAAAAAGAGAAACGTCAAAGTTTCAAATAAAATATACAGAATTTAAAATCAAAAATAGTTTTTATGAAAATAAAGTGATTTAAACTCAGAAGACATTCAGTGAAACTGAAAAGTCTCGATCTCAGCCAGATACTAAAATTTTATATTGTTTTTCTACGAACGAAGATCCTTTCAGAATATGATATGTCTCAATTATTTTCGGGTTATAACGTCCTGAGTAATATATATAACTTTTGCACGTAAAAACTCAAAATGATCTTTTAGTCTTTATTGCTTGGTTATTGACTGACGGAAGGTCATGTGCTGTACCATAAAATACTAATTTGACATTTATCAAAGTTATATAAAAAAAATTAAAGAATCATCTTGATGATCAAAGCACATTTTTGGCAATTCATGAAAGCTTGTTATTCCTAAAATTTCTCAAGTTACTATCTTCTACAATTACTGAGCTTGAAATCAAGTAGTTTGGGCAAATTAACAGAACAGTAGCTTTCATTTAGTATCAGTTTCAAGTCTGTAAGTGCTGTAGTTCCTTAGAACTCAGCGTCACACCAGACAGTCAGACAGTCAAAGTGAATATATTAGCGTATTTTTCCCCAAATTGCGTTGTCATCTACAAAATAACAAATAATTATTGATGGGAAGTCATACGTAACCCTTATCCTACTTTTAATTAGGCTCCAACCTCTACTAAAACTCCTTTTGGACTCAGTTTTGCAATATAAGCTATACTTCCTGATTTATTGACGATTTGGGTTACTTATTGATAAAACAGAAACGAATCGCCTATTGAAATTTTCATTTTGTGACTATTTTTTACATTACTTGTGTACGTACAAACTCAAGAGGACCTTTTAATCCTTATTGTTCAGTTGTTGACTGACGGAAGGACATATGCTGTACCTTGAGAAAATAATTTAATTTTATCAAAGTAATATAAAAAAAATACCTACCTGGAAATTTGAAGTATAAAATTTAATTACTGACATGTTGCTTATTCTGTGCAGTAATTTTAAAATTTCAAATTTGCATATTTCAGCAGTAATTACTTTCTGAATATTTATTCAATTTTTTACCCAAAGCTGGATGTATGCATAAGAAACCTACAAAACATCAGCTTCCATTTAGTACCAGTTTCAAGTCTGTAAGTGCTGTAGTTGCTGAAATCTCAGCGTCACGCCAGCCAGCCATATAGAACAAAGTGAACATAAAAGCGTATTTCTTTTGCAAGAATGCACTAAAAATATTACAAAATTAAAATACGCAGAGGTATCAAATAAATTTCAAACAAGATTTAACTTATTATTTTTGATTTTTCAGTCGTTGTATGCACAGAGAAGCTGTCTTTATGTTATACCTCATTAATATTTTTTCATGCTCATTAATTCGTATTAACCGTGCAAGATAATTGACGATTACGATTCATTGGAAAAGTACCATAATCTGCAATTACACTACACTTGTTAATTTATAAAGTTATCATTGTTCCTAATAAATGGTTTAATAGAAATTAATTGCTTCTAACAAATTTGTTATGAACAACCAATTGTTAATAACAAATTCGTATTTCAACAGCAATTCTTTTTACCATTATCAGAGTGGATAATTTTCATTCTATCTCTTGTAAATGCTGCGCAATTACGTAATTCTATCATAAAAATTATATGCACAAAGGAGTGAATGGTGTTTTACTCCTTCAAAATCGCTGGAGTCAATTTTCGCATTAGAATTTCTGAGAATTTCTAACCAGACTGATGGTTCAGCCACCTGTCAGAAAAAGACTAAACTATTTTGGTTCGAGTCTATGGTAAAATCCTCAAAATTTATTTCAACAATTTTGGAGAAATTATTGATTCAAGTAAAATTTTTCTCAATTATTAATGAATTATTCTTCATTGAGGAGGGCAATGGACCAATATAATTCAATTTTGGTATGTTTTAATAGAAGATCTGAATTATATTTCTTCAGTTCAGAATATTTAGTGAATAAAAAATAGCTATTGCCATCGGGAAAAAAATATACTTCTCGTTTTATATACTTATTCCTCATATAATCTATCATTTATTAGAAATTGTCGAATTACTTTGTATTAATTTGATTATGCAACACGCAGCACATTCTCAAGTGAGTCTTGTGCACAGACTACCTATAAACTATAGACGGGAAACTGCAATGTTATGAGCTGGAACTGTCTTTTAGCGCTGTCTGATGACAGGAATAATAACTAACATCGATTTGAATTGATAGGCGGTAGTTTTTTGAATTTTTAAATGATTATTATTTATGATTTGTAGATTTTTTTTGAAAGTTATGTGAAATATGGATATAATTTTTCCATATTTCGCATATTTCAAAAAAACTCGTACAATTTACACAATAACAATAATAAACACAGTTAATAATCAATATTTATTAGGTAAACAGTACAAATCATTTTGATTGATTTTATCCTTACATATTTTACATTTTTATGGTGACCAAACAAAATTTAGAAGGCATGTTCCAAACATTTTTCATCGCTATGTTATCCTTGTCAAAATCATTCTAAAAGTAAAGATACAATAATTAGTCCTTCTCTTACAGAGACGTACATTGAAACAATAAGAACAAATCAGAATGAATATTACACATGAATTATGTCAATTTAAAATTGATTCTTTGGATCCAACAGCATTTAAAAATCATTTTTGAAACATTCTATATCGTCATTGTCAAAATTATTCCAAAAATAAAGGTACGACAATTTGCCTTATTCTTACAGAGACGTACATTGAAATAATAAGAATAAATCAGAATAAATATCAGAAATTAACTATGTCAATTTAAAATTAATCCTATAGAATCAACAACAGCATTTAAAATTCATTTTCAAAACATTCATTATCGTTATACTCTAAATCATTTCAAAAATAAAGATATGATAACTCGCAGTTTTCTTACAAAGATGTACTTTGAAACAATAAGAACAAATCAGAATAAATATTACAAATGAATTATGTCAATTTAAAATTGATTCTTCAGATCCAACAACAGCATTTACATCCATTTCCGAAATATACATTATTGTTATTGTCTAAATTATTTTAAAAATAGAGATATGATAACTCGCCTTTTTCTTGAAGAGACGTACTTTGAAACAATAAGAACAAATCAGAATAAATATTATTAATGAATTATGTCAATTTGAGATTAATTCTTTGGATCCAACAACAGCATTTACAATACATTTCCAAAACATCCTTCTAGTTGGCAAAGTGAACATTTTTTCTAATAAATCATATCCTCTGGCGCTTTGTTTCAAGAGAGACAGACACATTATCTTCTTCTCTCGTGTGTATCTTCGCACTTTCTTCATCTTTCCTGTTTCTCTCGTCTGGAGTTCAGAGAACATTTGAGCAGATGGTGATAATAAGCTCATCTTCCTAGAATCATTTGTAACTAAGAAACGATCCGCACCCATTAGACGACTTTTGAAAGAATTGGTCCTCCTTCTAGAGCAAAAGGCGATTTTCTTTCACTGTACAGCAGCCTTGTATAAAGTTTTTGCCTTCGGTGTCAATTCATGTTGCTTTGTGACAGAAACACTTTGAAGGTTAAGAAGTCTTATAATTTTGTATGTTCTTATCTACTCCTTCCATCTGCTGCGAACATGAAATTAGCTGAACTGGACTAATCACGGTTGGACGTGGAATTTCTGAAATACACAAAAACATTTGTTGTAGCTCATTTTTTATTTTTCAATATCTACTGCACCTAGGACTATTATTAAGTTAAAAATAATTGTATAAAAATACCTGATAGATTAAGAGAAGGCAAAGCATTCCAGAGTAGTCTTGGATTTCCAATGCTCTTGTATTTGGCATCAAAATGGACAGATCATACACGTTTATTATTGTACACCTTCAGTTCATCCATAGAGTATAATTCCTCCATATACAAAATATCCAGTCATCTTTTGAAACGTTCCAAATCCTGACAAGGATTTGGAAAACGGTGCTGGGACACACCTTTACAGAAAACATGATATTTGAAATCATTATCATGATGCAATTCTGAACAAATCTGCATGTATTCCAAGAAGAACTATTGATTTTTCTGCTTGCATTTCAATCATTCCAGAACTACACTACTCACAGATTTGTTCACAGATCAGCATTACAATATAGAATTCCTATTTCTTTTTTATTAAAAGTACTCACCAATGGCCTGGCATCCCACGATGCAACACTTTGTATTTGTAACTGGCATTATTTCTTGTATTGAAAAAAACAGATTTTATACACCAAGAGGCAACAATAATACACAATTGCAGAATGATGGAGTAAGAAAATAGATACTTCGATGAAACAAAACTGAGCAACTCAATGTAAAACACGATATTGACACAATAAACGATTCGAACGAAATGCCGGACATGTCAAATGGACACAACGAACAAGGCCACATGACGTCACGGATCACGTGACGGACAAAACAACAAGAAATTTTGCAGTGTCGACATCTCTTGATAGAAATAAATACTAGAAACGTAGGTCCAGCAACCGTCATATGAGTTTCCAGGGCCTGGTCTTGTGTGAGTCCACGTCCGAACAGGGCTTGAACGAAATACGTCGCCAATGTGTCGGGCAACCTTCTCTCCCTTTACAGTCTCGTTTGCATTTATAGAGTCATGGCTTCTTATGAAGTTAATTGTTTTATTTGTGCTAATCGATTGCATAAAAGAAAAATGATTTAAGTTAGAAAAAAAGAGTGGAGACTTGTCGTGAGTCAAGTATTAAAAGAAAGGACAACAAGAATAAACTTTCAGTGGAATTGAGATTGATAATGGTTCACGATATATTCTTAAAACGATATAATAAAAAGCAGTTAATCGCTGCATCTTTGCGTAGAGGGAGCTACGCCAAGACTATTGATTTTACGAGGAGAAAGGTTTGTACAGAAATTGTAGCAAATTTTTTCTAGTTTCCTTTTGTATATAGATGTTTTTATCGTATGAGTCGGAAAGGAGATATTGTCAAAAAAACACTTTCAGGTGCCATTTTTCCAATATGGTGGTGCGAGCGGCAAAGATATGAGGTGGAAAATTTGAAATTCGGAAAAAGCACATTGAGATCTATGAAATTACCCATTTTCAAGACTTTTCAAGATTATTTGAAGATAAGCCCCGTTGTTTGTGTATGTGCTATGACTGCTGTATTATCTTCATGTTCATTGTGTTGATTTCAAGCTTAACAGCCCATTTCTCGAAACAGTTTAAGTCAGTTCATAGTTTTGAATTAATTAATTTCATCGTAATTTTGATATTTTGTCTATCAAATTATAGAATATTCCTTCTGCCTGTTTCACATCAAAAGGCAAATTTTCGAAATAAAAAGACATTCTTTTAGAAAATATCCAGCTGATAGACACTGAAACTATAAGCCAAGCGTTCAACAATGAACTGAAAGTAAACAAATAACTGTCACTTTAACGTATGTCACCCAGAGATATGAAATGAGTGCACCAAAAAAGTCACGTGATCGACTCCTTGCTATTGTCATCCAAACTAAATAGTACGGGATCCCAAGTAAGATCGATCTCCACCCATCTGCTTACTGGATGAAAACTATACTTTATCAAATAAAATATGTTTCTGAATATACACTAATAAGGTTGCCGTAAAAAATATGTGCATATCTATAATAATTATTAAGATTATAGAAAACAAAAATCCTAATTCCATTGAGCCAGACGAACTCAATTTCAATGGATGCATAAAACATACAAAATATATAACAGTAAAGTTGCATACTTTTTTCTGGTTCCTATTACCTAGTTGCCGTATACAAATTACAAACAGATAAGGTCCCAAGTAACATAAATGACCAGAATACAACGTTGTATGGACGTCATTGACGGTCTTCAAGACGTCTCAGCGAGTAGCTTACTGACGTCTTTTTGTGACGTCAAATAGAACATTATGCTGACGTAGAATTAAAATTTTCTAATGACGTCAAACGCAGAGCCGGAACTAGGGCGTGGCGAAGGTGGCCTCTGCCACATGCACAGACTCCTAGGAGGCGCAAAATTCTACGAACTGCACTAAACAAATCATTTAAATTCAAATTTAAGAAATGTTTCATGACGGGTTTTGGCTGAGAGAATTTATACCGTTATATTACCCGCTACTCATCTCACCTTGAAGTCAACTATGAAATTTTACTTGGGTTTATTGGTTATTGGAAATGTACACTGCTCTATCAGCAGATAGTCTAGCTTCTGCATTTAGTGCATTGTGTTAGGAATGCCGAGTCACCCACTATGCTCGAATTGTAAAAGAAGAATATATTTTCATCTTTTAACTTTTCATCTATTATTCAAAATTAATTAATTCTGGTTTCAGACTCCACTGAATCCAAAAGACATAGTTTAAGAACAAAGTCGGTCTGTCTGTCGGTTCGTCTGTGTGAAAGCATGATAACTTGAGAATGCGTACGAGTTTTTAAACGAAGTTTCATATTCAAGTTTTTCATCAAAAAGCTGAGATCAAGTTCGTAGATGAGCTTTTTTCAACCAGTGATACCAAAACTGAACTTTTTAAATTCATGCGCTTATTTTAGAAACAGTAGTATTTATCATAGAATATAAAATCACTTGAATTGATTTACGAATAATTTGGTACAACATATACCCGAAACATTTTCCGAAATTATCAGCGGTCCATTTATCATTATTAAAATTTGAATTTTTATGAAATTCGTTAATTTTTTCTGAAGCAAAGAAATAATGAGAATCTAAATGTGAAATTAGAATTATAATCACTCATATTCGAACATCACATGTAAACGTTCGTTAATTGTTCTTGTGAATTAGGTAACTCAGCTCTATCGTGTTTGATATCAAATTAAAGCTCTTGCGGAGATATGTAATTGTAGTGGAAGTGTTAAAGAGGATATTCAATCGATCATCAATTGTTTCTTTTACAAATTATTCAAATAATATCTAGTTTGGTATCAATTTAAAGCTCGCGGGAAGATAAAACTAGTAGATATCAAAAGTAAATATTAATTGGTGAAATCCACGTTACTATTTTAAAATTACACTTTCGGCGATCAAATGTCAAAACTGTATGTTCCAATGAACTGTAGACTCCGAAAATCTAGAAAAGGACCATTTATTTTAAAGAACACTTATTTTATGTGGGACTGGAATATAACTGACATCTGTCACTTTAACATTGACAGTTATCCCTTTGACAATGACAGCTGTCACTTTAACAATGACAGATGTCACTTTGACAATAGCAGCCGCCACTTTGAAATATGCAATTAATTGATGCGACACTCTAAATTTCTGAAATAGTAATGAAACTGGCAAGTAAATTTATGGTCAGGGAAGTACTGGTGGCCACAGCAGATTTTTTTGTATTATGGCATCGATTTTTGATTAATTCATAGATATCAAGATGTAAGTAATATTTGATGTACCTGATTTATTATAATTTTGTTATTATTATGTCACCACTTGTTTTGAAGAATATATATATATATATATATATATATATATATATATATATATATATATATATATATATATATATATATATATATATATATATATATATATATATATATATATATATATATACATGTATATATATATATATATATATATATATATATATGTATATATATATATATATATATATATATATATATATATATATATATATATATTCAAATTCTTTATATATATATATATATATTTCGCCTTATATTCATAATAATTATTGTAGCGAATTGAGGATTATAAATTAGTCATTTCGGCTCTACTGGTGCTTAGAATGATTGTAGAATTATTTTACATTAAGAAATAGAAGCGAATATACTTGTTTTCTGGAAAATTACTGGCACCCTCTAGCGTTCTTCTAGAAACGCCTAGACGTTGCTGGAGGAACATAGTGGGGAGAGACGCGAGATATATATATGGGACTGGCAGTGAGTAGATTATTGATTTTTTAGCAGAGTGACCTTATACCATGGATTGCTAGTGATAGAAATAAATTGTGTTATTTAAAATAAATCAACATTGACATAAATAATCAAAGTTAAGTTATAGTGTAGTGTATAATAATCCTTAGTTTAAATTAGAATTAGCTATTAAAAATAGTGTTAGTTCTTTAATCTATCATTTTAATAAATCATAAAAATAAATAGTAGTGTTTAAAGACTTTTGCTCCCTGAATTAAAATGAATAACGTTACAATTGGTGATCAGGTGTGAAGTTTTAAATTCAAATAAAGAAAATTGCGTCAAAGACAGTAAAATTGAGTGAATTGAAAGTGGTTGATCTCAAGAATGAGCTAGAAGAACGAGAATTGGAGATAACAGGAACCAAGACCGTCCTCCAACAACGTCTTCGACAAGCTTTGGAGAATGCTGGTGAGAGTCCTAATGAATTTATTATTATTATACAGAGATTACAGAAAATTCTAGAACACTAGAAGAAAAATTTACAGAAAATTCTAGAACATTAAAAGAAAAAATTACAGAACATTCCAGAACATTGGAAGACAAATTAACGAGAATTGTAGAACATTGAAAGAAGAGTTGCTAGAGAATTCTAAAACGTTAGAAGACAAATTAACTGAAAATTGTAGAACACTGAAAGAAGAGTTGCTGGAAAATTCTAGAACACTAGAAGATAAATTCATGGAAAATTCTAGAACGTTGGAACAGAGAATGGAAGAAAAATTGGAAGAGAGTTCTAGAAAAGCAGAAGAGGATTTGAAGAACTTAAGGGAAGATTATGAGAAGAAAATACAGGAATTGAAAGAAAAATTCTCAAAGATTACTTCATCGATATCAGAATCTGTTGCATGTGAAGCGGGCAATGTGAGGATAATGAAAGAAGAGAACAATGCAAAGATCCACATTAAGACACTGGAATTTGATGGAAAGACGTCGTGGCGGATTTACCTTAAGCAATTCGAACGCGCATCTCGAACAGGTGCATCAGACGCAACTGAGAAACCGTTGCCAGAAATCGCAAGAAACTCTTCAAGAATTTGAAACTGACATTGCTCGTTTAGTTCACCTTGCACATCCTACCGCCTCCGATAGCGTTTTGGAGAGCTTAGCCACTCAAGCATTCATTTTTGGGGTTCAAGATAGCGAAATACAGCAGGCATTACGAATTTATCGTCCGAAGTCTTTAGTTGATGCATCAACGTATGCGTTAGAGCATGAAGCAGCAAAACAAGCATCGCATGGACAGTCCAGAGTTAGACAAATGAGTGCCGACAAACATGATGAAGTTGAAGATTTGGAAACTCGCCTAGAAGAAAAGTTGCGGCGTATCATCGTGTCCAGAATTACTGCAGGGAAAAGACAACTACGCTGCTGGAACTATAGAGAATTGGGCCATCCGCAGAGGCTGTGTGAGAAACCGAAGATTAAGACGGTAATCAAAACCAAAGAAGTAAAAGAAGAAAAACTTGTTGCCGTCAAGAGAACAACAGTAGTCGATGAGGAATGGCAACCGAAAGAGTTACGCAAAGATCAGGAGAATGACCCGGATTTGAAAATTGTACTGAAATGGAAAAATGATAATGTTAGACCAGCTTGGGAAGATGTTGCACCACACTCTCAGAATGTTAAATCGTATTGGGCGCAGTGGAATTCCATCGTGGTTGAAGAAAGCCTCCTGAAACGCGTCGTTGAGAGCACGGACGAAAATGAGAGCAGGACGCAGTTGATAATTCCTAGGAACAGAGTACGTGAAGTACTGGAAGGAATTTATGATGAAGCTGGTGGAGGGCACTTTGGAATCAGTAAATGAATTAATGAATTTTAAGGAGGATGTTAAGGAGTGGTGTAGAGAATGCGTGGTCTGCGCCAGTAGTAACGGGCCGCAGAGAAAAAAAAGAGCTCCAATACGTCAGTACAATGTAGGAAGTCCTTTCGAGCGCATTGCAATCGATGTGGTCGGACCATTTCCAGAAACTAACAACGGAAATAAATACATAATCGTCGTGATGGACTACTTCAGTAAATAGGTCAAGACGTACGCTCTACCCAACCAGGAAGCTGTCACTGTCGCCGAAGTTTTGGTGAAAGAATGTATCTGTCGATTTGGAGTACCACGAGAACTTCATTCGGATCAGGGGAGAAATTTCGAGTCGGCCGTCTTCCAAAACATTTGTAAAATCTTGGGAATCCACAAAACCAGGACCACTGCATTACATCCGCAGTCCGACGGCATGGTTGAACGGATGAACAGAACAATAAATCGATATCTGGCAAAGATTGTCTCCGACCATCAGCGAGACTGGGACCAACAGCTTTACCTGTTTCTGTTAGCATACCGCTCAGCAGTACACGAAACTACTGGGCAGACATCTGCGATAATCTCATTTGGACGAGAGTTGCACTTGCCATGCGACCTGATATTTGGTAGTAAGCCAGGTGAAGATCTAGCAGGAGAAGACTATGTTACCAACCTCCGAAGAAGAATGGACGACATTCATGGCCGAGTTCGTTCAAACATCCAAAATGCCAGCAATCGAATGAAGGAAAATTATGACATCAAGGCCGAGAAAGGTGGTTATCAACCCGGGGATTTGGTGTGGCTTTATAACCCCCAGAAGCGCCGAGGATTGTCACCAAAACTTCAGCGGAACTGGGAAGGTCCATATGAAGTGATGAAGAGAATTAACGACATCATCTATCGGATACGAAAAACTCCAAACGGAAAGCCGAGAGTCGTCAACTTTAATCGGCTAGCCCTATTTGCCGGCGATAACCAGGAAGACCGACATGGAGCCACGGTTAGACGAATTGTTGAACAAGAACCAACCTTCGAAGAGTTCATGGCCAACTATTCCAACGGTCGTAAAGTGCGGTACGGCGTGACGAAAAAAGAACATCATGACCTGTTCACAGTGCCTTTGAACTATTCCCTGGCTCATTGTGTGGCGAGTGACTTGAAGATGTCCCGAGGAATAGCGTTCGTTTTCAAGAAGAATTATAGAAGATTGGAAGAACTGGCCAACCAAAATCCATCAGTCGAGAAAACACTACCTCTAAAGGACATTTCGGCTCTACTGGTGCTTAGAATGATCGTAGAATTATTTTACATTAAGAAATAGAAGCAAATATACTTGTTTTCTGGAAAATTATTGGCACCTTCTAGCGTTCTTCTAGAAACGCCTAGACGTTGCTGGAGGAACGTAGTGGGGAGAGACGCAAGATATATATATATGGAACTGGCAGTGAACAGATTATTGATTTTTTAGCACAGTGACCTTATACCATGGATTGCTAGTGATAGAAATAAATTGTGTTATTTAGAATAAGTCAACATTGACATAAATAATTAAAGTTAAGTTATAGTGTAGTGTATAATAATCTTTAGTTTAAATTAGGATTAGTTATTAAAGATAGAGTTAGTTATTTGATCTATTATTTTAATAAATCATAAAAATAAATAGTAGTGTTTAAAGACTTTTGCTCTCTGAATTGAAATAAATAACGTTACAATATCTACACAAAAATAGGGGCACAATTTTATTATTAGCTACGGGCGGCCAATACCCTAGTTCCGGCTCTGGTCAAACGTGACATTTTTATATGACGTTTAAAATATTTAGAGTTAATAACATACCACAACGTCACTGTACTACATAAATCTAACGTCAGAATGGAAATAAATGAGAAAAAATCTGACGAGAACATCACGTGACTTACTTGTACATCATTTGATATATACACAAATTTATTCAATAAAGCTTTCTGTCACTTCAGATTAAAGTTAATATAATTTTAACAATATTTTGAAATGTAAAATGTCAAACAAAATCAAAAAATTGACAACAGATTATCATTGTCTATCTCATCATTTCAATTGAACTGATTGTTTTATACGGCAAATTCTGAATGCGAGATGCACAACTAGACCCTATACCAGTCTGAAATACAAAATTTCAACATTATACGTTCAACCAGTTTTGAGATTTGCGATTTACGAACGAACGAACGCACGAACATATGTACCGATATCAAGCCGAAAATAGTCAAAATGGATTCAGGGATGCTCAAAACGGATGTATCCATCAAAGTCTCGATAAGTGAATTTTGTCGTTCTCACAATACTTCCTTGTACTTAGTACAAATAAGTAAAAGATACATGAAGTACTCCAAATAATTTTCAAAAATAGTATGACTTAGCTTGAAACTATTTTTTGGTTGACGTACTCATTTTTGAGTTATTGGTATCTGCATCTTCTATAGGTTATGTACCAATTACTCGAAAATGACTACGGGAAGCGAAAAGCAGTTTTAGGTAGACTCATATTTTTTTACAAGAAATAAGTGGGGTACTTTATGTAAAAATTTTTTATTGAAGCCCTTATTCAGAAGAAAATCATAAATTCATAATACTATCAATAACTGTAGTATTATAAGTTTTTTTTATTTATAACTAGAAAATTACAGCTCCAATTTCAAGGTAACCGTCTCTAAAAAATAATAATTTGAAACTTTTTTGGTTAGTGCTTTAATAAACCCAAAAAACAATTGGAACTAACGTTCGAACTCCGATTATTGGGAAATGAGGGCATAATTCGGAAAAAAGTTTAAAATAAAGTCCTATTATTTATTGAAATTAGATGGAGTATTTTCTATAACTTTTTGCGATTAGGGCTCTAATCCACTAGTTCCATAGATAATCACGATTTGTAGAAAAAATTCATATATAGAGATTTACAGCTTTAATTTTTGGAAATGTAACCAAAAGGCGTTAGTAATAGTAAAATAATAGGACTTTACTTGGAACTTGTTTTTATCAGTACCCTAATGAGCCCAAATAAAAAACAATTGGAACTAACGTTCGAATCCCGACTGTTTGGAAATGGGAGCAAAGCTCGGAAAAAAGTTTAAAATAAAATCCTATTATTTTTTGAAATTATAGGGGTTATTTCATATAACTTTTTTGATTGGAGCCATAGTTTCGTAGATGATTGGATTACTTGGCAACAACAGGGTGTTTTTCAGATGTTCGTCTATCGATATCTTGAGAACTAATATAGCTAAAAATCTGAAACTTCACACATAGGTATCAATAATAAAGCCAAGTTATTCTAAAATATTTTCAAAATGGTAACACTTCCGATTATACAGGGAGTCAACATCAACTTTCTGATTTTTAATAGAACACCCTATATTCCACTCAATTTTTTAATGGGACATTATGCAAACAACTATGGCTTTATATTAAACAGCTTCTGAAATAATTGCATTCTCGATTTTTTTTTGACAGAAGCATGCAGCAAAACATGAATATCTCGAATTCACATCGTTGAAAAACTTTGATTTTGTGCATACGTGCCACAATGAAATAGGGCTTCACATGATGTCAATGATTTTCATAAATATAATACAGGTACGTATAAAGTGGCTTCAAAATTTGAGAACTAAAATGTTGAAAAACTCAAATATCTTGAATAGAAACCCCCATTTCTGACCACAGTTTTGAATTTTACTGTAAAAATCAAGACAAGTTTGTCACTATAACTATGTATCTATTTCTGAAGATTTCTGAATTTTTTAACATTTCAGTCATCAAATTTTGAAGCCAATATTCACATCTAGCTCGTGCACCAATTACAATTAATAGCTGCCAAATATTTTGCATGTACCTACATCCATCGTGAATACGTGCTCATATTTTAAGTTTTCTACAACTTCTGGTATACTCAAAAAAAATAGTTTGTTCTGAGCGGTATAATGTGATAAATTATTAACTGCTTTAGAATATTTAATTCATAAATTTATGGCTCGTGGACCAATTATAATCAATGGCTGCCAATAATTTTGCATATACGTACATCCATCCTGAGTACGTACTCTTAATTTGAGTTTTGTGGAACGCCCGGTATACGCAAAAAATAGTAATGTATTCTGAGCGGTTCAATATAATATTATTACTTGTCTTTTAGAGTATTTAATTTTCGATTTCATAGCTCGCGCACCAATTACAATAAATGACTTCCAATTATTCTGCAAATACCTACATCCATCTTGAGTGCGTACCCTAGATTTAAGTTTTCTTCATCTCCTGGGCAGGTACCAGGTGTGAAAGGTAACTAAAAATAATAGTTATTTTACTTAAATTTATATGGCTAATTTTTTATATATATTTCGTAGAATATTATTGTAAAGTCATATTATAAGCGTCAGACACTATTCATGGGCCAGAACTTTTGTCAGACGCTTTAAAGCTCCACAAAAAATAAATTAACTTTACTTATTTTTACATGTCTGATTTTTAAATATGTTGTTTAGACAATTATTATTAAGTTGTATTTAATTAGTCAGACAAAATTGAGTGACCCAATACCCCCTAAACATAAAAATTTTGCAGCTGTGAGTATGAGCGCGAGAGCACTATGCGCATGCGTCTCAGAGTAAATAATTTAAATATATTCAGAATACTTACGGTACAGCTTTCGATTTAAGATTTTTGCATTTCCATTTTAATAAGATTAATTTCGACATTAAGGTAATTATTAGTAAGTATTGAAGTAAATTAATTCATTAAATATGTTTGGGATAAATAATCTGTTCAGAGCTATTTTTTTTATCGAAATTTTTATTTCATTGTAAAAAAGATACCAGTTGAAATAATTTTAAGATAAAATGATTTTTGTAAAAAAATATTTAACTATGATTAATTAAAACAAGCATTTTTTTATTTTTTAATCATCGTAATCATGGTCACAATCATTAGAATTTTCATCATTCACCCAATCATGATACTGTCCGTTCAAGTCATCATCTTCATCGCCATCATCTTCATCGTCATCAGTTATGTTGTTGCTGACAGCTTCTTCTGCAAAAAACAATCCAAAGAATTAAAATACATAAAATGACAAGTATAATAAATTGTAATCTTGAACTCCAATTATAGTACCTGATTGTTGAAGGGATTCACCAACGTTTGTTGGTAATTGATCACCATCAAACCAATGAAAGTGATATTGGTTTTCTTCTAATCTCCACCCATTATGTTCAGGAGTAAAAATGGTTGGTTGTTTTTCATTTGCATTATTCCATATGCTAGAAATATAGTTAGCTCGGAGAAATTGTTGAAATAACTCAGTTTCACAAGGTGGTAAATTGCTTGCATCAAAATTTTTTAAATTTTTGCGATTAAATTCTTCGTTAATATTAGACACGCTGTAATTATTTAAAAACAGCTGAAGCCGGGCAGCGTTAACATCGAGTATACTAGGAACACTATAAATTTCACAGATGAATTTTTGGATTTTCTTGAAAATATCTTCTTGTATGCGCTCGTCGGTAAATGACTTTGGATCTCCAAACTGCATAAAAGCTCTCTGATATTCATGTTTCTTCATCAATATATTGAATGGTCTTTGCTTACCTTTATTAAAAAAGGCTGGATTAAAGTCACATCCAGTTAATGCATGAAATCCTGGTGAACTTCTACACAAAGATGGTCCCAAGTACTCGTAAACCTTTGTCAAATGAATATATCTCTGGTTATTTCCGGTGCCTGCGTTTAACCATACATTGGAATCATCATTTTTTAAATTATGCATATTTCCTAACATAATTATCGCAATATCGGTATCAGAACATCTTATAACAAAATTTGCCTGAGCGTCAATATTACAAACATGAAAGACAATTTTAGTGTCCGCTTCTTCATGCTCCGGACACGATAAACTGTCATCTACATTTGATACAATTTTGTTACTATCAACTGCGTATGAATGACATTGTTTAAAGTTAATAAATATCCGTTTATTCTCAACAAATGGTATCATTTCATCAGATGCCCAGTGTTGAATAAGAAACTCTACGAGGGCCTGCTTAAAATTAATATTTTTGAGTTCTTTCAAAAAATCTGATGGTCCAACTTGATCGGGGCCAGTAATGTTGAAATCCAGTTGAGTCGACTCTTGGCGAATATCTCTTTCGTAGTCTTTGATGGAAGGAGAGAAATATTGATCAAAAATAACGTCGTATCTTGTCGCTGCCAGCTGTGTTACCATTAGAAACATTTTTTTAGAAATACCTCCAAATGTTTTTGGGACATTTTTCATGGTATGAAGCAAAAAGAAACCATCAATTAATAAGATATCAATTCGATCAGGTGCAATGTGTTCTACTCCTTTCTCCAAAGATTTCATCACAGTTGATTTCTGGGTCTTACAAATGGATGCATCAATATGACACATGGATAATGGCATAGGAGTAATAGGATAGGACAACACTTTTTCCATATCTACTTTATAATCCATGGATATGCCAAGAATACGTCCAAAAAGATCTCTTTGCATTCTTACCTCTTGCACCTTACCACCTACTTTGGTTTTTTTCTTTTTAGAGTAATCCAGCGTAAAGTTTTCCAATGGTGTTTTCTGAATACTTTTTTCGAATCTGCTAATATTTAATTCACACTCAGAGATAAAAGTTTGACGTTTAGCTTCACCATTTTTTTCAATATTAAGCAAAAATTTTTCTACAGGCTCCGACGCAGCTTTACCCGATGAAATATTGATTAACAGATCTTTTGACACTTGTGAGTCAAATGGATTTATAAATAAATCAAATGTACCGACAAATTTTTGCAACTGCTTAGCATTGTTTTTTATAGCATGATTGGTGAGCTCGGCCGAAACGTCTTGATCCTTCTGCAGGCCCAAATCTTTATAAACTGAACTAATTATTGTGGATCTGATATCATGACTTCGAGCCCACCGTTGACGTGCAGAAATTGAATTTGTAAAATGTATTATACCAGTTAGTTTCTTAGCTGCATCAGCGTTTATTGTTTGTTCAAGAACAAGATCAATTGGTTGTTTAGAAAAAGATTTATTGGTTCTTCGAATGCCAAAAAAACCTTCTTGGAATTCTTCGTACAGATTAGGATGAGTTTCGGAAACATTTAATAAATTAGAGCAGTATCTAACAGTCCAACGAGCATAATTAGGTTGGTTAAAGATAAAGAATAAATTTGTAATCTTCGGTAATACGTACTTGAATAAGTCAAAATCTCCAATACGAATACTTCTGGACAGAGTTAAATAATAGTTAACTAGGTTTATATATATTAAATAAAATTGCGCTGTTTTTCCATGCTCGCCGTTCAAAGTCTGTTGTTTGTAAATGCAATAATTATTTAATAGTTCTTTTAACTCATCATTGTCGATTTCAAAAGATGACATTGGAGTATTTTGTAAACGCGTAATTTCTTCAATAATTTCTTCTGATACTTCTACATTATTAATATCTAAAAAAGATTTAAAATGTAAAATCTGCAGACCTACAGACACCAACGGATGAAGCCTCTTACACCGATTGAAGTGTTTTCCTTCCTGAAATCCAGCCACTGACCCCGAAGCTAACAAACTACTTTGCACCATGACGTTGGACAAGCCGCAATCAGCTATAAATTTTCCTATTGCTTTAAAGTATGACATCATGATATGAAATGGTCCTAAATGGATAAATAAATTGTCAAACTTGGGTGCTTCAGTAGCTTGAATTTGTAAGGCTACTTTTGCTATTGCAAGATCGTAAGTGACTTGAATGCAAGATTGGCGAAGCTCATCACAAATTTTTAAGCTTTTCTCCATTGTTTCGAAAACAACCGATGTGTTTGTGGGCGATAAATTTATTGGAGTTAAGTAAGAAACCACTTGCTTTGGATTATTTTCATTATTACTAATTAAACAATTGTAGCCAACCCACATCGGAAGATTTGGTAAATTACATGCGTGGCTTAACATCCACATTATATCATTGGTTTTGTATAATTCAAAATTCTCAGGCAGTGTTTCTTCAGCTTCATAAATGGAAACTTGTAAAGTATCAGTCATTTTAGGTTTTTTCATGTATGGTCTACTTTCTACCTCACTAACTTCCATCGTTCTTCGTCGTCTTTTTCTCGACGTTGCTGATTCTTCGCTGGTGGCAGAAGGCAGATGTGGAGTATCTGATTCATGTGAAGTATTTGAGTCCTCGTTTTGATAAATTATACCGACGGTGTCATGTAACGTGTCCTTCCCACTTTTAGTTTCTACAAATCTATCAAAATTATCAAAAGCAACTCCAGGGCATAAATTCGGATTTTTTTTAATTGCTTCAGGACATATTGTTGATTTTTGCATGGCACAATTAGTAGCTTCAGTTTCCAGCTCCTCAATCCCTGGATAACTAATGCAATGACCATATCTGTGGATGATGTCGATTATATTACGACTATTCGTTAAGCTTTTTAAAGCCATTCCGAGCTTAATATGCTTTGACGTTTTACATTTACCATTAAAAATAGCATATACAGCATCCTGACTCAAAGATTGAACTATCCGAACACATTTTGAATTGTTTTTTCGTTTGTTGTTACTTCCTGCAATAAGAGTAGAATAAAATTGGGATAAGTCTTCTGGCACTGAAACTTCACCGTTTTTAAGGTCCTGTACAGATAAATTATTGGGCAATTTTTTTTTCTCAACTTGCAATACTGATTTCCGTAATATTAATGCAGCTTTATTAATAATATCTTGATCCTTTATGTTTTCTAATAACTCCTCATCAATGACAGAAATATGTTTTGGAGCAAGTAGCTTCTTATTTTGACACATTATGAACTTAATCTCCTTCGTAAATACTTTGGTTATTTTACTCTCTAGGTTATGAGGAGTGAAATTGCCCATAACATCTTTACAGTTTCCTATTTCTTCGTTTAATAACTCCAAGTACTGTCTGTGGAGATATGTGAGAAAGTAACATCGACCTTTTTCTATGACATTTTGTTGTATAAAATTGCGAATTTCATCAAAAACAACTTGATGGTGTTGACGAAGATCATGCCAAGACGTTTTAATAGTATTTTTCTTTGACGATATTTCATATGAATATTCCAATTGACATTTTTTGTGATAGTATATTGTTGAATCCGTTAAATCTTGCACTTTCTCAATTAACTCCGCAAAGTCTTCCTCTTCATCATTCAATTTTTTCAAAAAATCAATTTTATTGCACGCATGCAATGGTAGTCTTTTCAATTTATGTCTTTTAGTCTTTTGGTCACAATATATACATTTTTGATTTTCGTCAGTATTCATATCACTCTCAAATGAAATTTTACTAGAAGTGGAATGAAAATCACTTTCAACTGCCACACAAGAATCTTCATAATTACATAACACCGGTTCAACTGATTTTAATTCAATACTTTGATCAACATTTGGCTCAGGTACTACAATAGGTTCAGGCATAGTACTAGCTGGACTTGAATTTGATACATCTGAATCGGGAACTGTAGAATTATTTTGTTGACTTGAGGTAGATGCTGTACATGGATCATTATTAGTGCTAGTATTACCAGGTAGACTTGATGTCGATGCAACTGATGTTTTTTCAACAATAGTCGATAAATTTTTGTTTTTACTATTTTTTGTTTTTTCTGAAATCGCGGAATAATACTTTTTGGGCAAAGCAGTAAAATTTTTATAACATTCTCGATGATAACCATTGTCATACAAATCTTCTGGTAAAACTACGTCTTTGAATTTTAGGTTATGGATTACTCGCTGTTTTAATACGATTTCACACTTTTTTAATGTTTCTTTGGTGAATAATATTAATTTATCATGAGATTCTTTACAAAATATACATTTCAATTTTTCTGCTTCCATGATTTTCACGTTAGAAAATAATTCAATCACTCACAAATTACAAAATGCAAACAACAAAAACATGTGCTCTCACAGAGCCGAACTATATACTGTATACCATTAGGTTGCACGCAAAGGCACATACACTATGCACAGAAGATTGAAACGAATTGTGAGTTTAAGAAGGGGAACCGAGTTAGTAAGAACGTCTCACTCGCTCTGAAACGCATACATAGTGCTCTCGCGCTCATACTCACAGCTGCAAAATTTTTATGTTTAGGGGGTATTGGGTCACTCAATTTTGTCTGACTAATTAAATACAACTTAATAATAACTGTCGTAACAACATATTTAAAAATCAGACATGTAAAACTAAGTAAAGTTAATTTATTTTTTGTGGAGCTTTAAAGCGTCTGACAAAAGTTCTGGCCCATGAATAGTGTCTGACGCTTATAATATGACTTTACAATAATATTCTACGAAATATATATAAAAAATTAGCCATATAAATTTAAGTTAAATAACTATTATTTTTAGTTACCTTTCACACCTGGTACCTGCCCAGGTGTCACGCGGCAGGCTCCACATGCACGCAGGTATTCTATGCACATGAGACGCTACTTAGAACATAAGGTTTCATCTATGTGAAAATAAGTTGTGTCTGATCGCTCTGGGATCTTGGACTAAAACGCTACGGGGTACCTTTTGTTATTGCGTTCTCTCTCGTTAGCATTGCGTGCTATAGACATATACCTATAAATATATATACCAATGACTTGGACCTGATAGTGTACGGGGTCTTTTATCTCTTTTCTTCTGCAAGTCTGAACTGCGCATGGTCACACTTTGAAATAAGTCTTAATTTAGAAAATAAATTTGACTCCGAATCATCCCGAACACAATCTTTCAAGCATCAGCCAATGAAATTCAAGACTGTGACAATGCGCAGTTTAGACTTGCAGAAGAAAAGAGATAAAAGATACCGATTCATAGGTATATGGCTATAGACAGCCGAACGTACTCCGGAGATTCAAAATAAACGAAGTTAGACTTCGTTGTGCTTCGTTCACTGTTGCTAGTGTAGTCGTATGGTAAACGTGAATATCGCGTTGCTCTACAACAAAACGTTGAAAAATAGTTATTTAAAAATGCTTTATGGTATATTGGGGTTTTACATATTGCTTATTAACGTAGAGATCGAAATTTTGTGTATTTAAATATGTAAATTGGGGTGAATTTGTTATGCATTGCGTGTACGTTAGGTGCACGTATTTGCGATGTTAGTCTTTGCTTTTATTATGTAATATGAATGAAATTTTTGGTTTTTTTGCAAAGTCCTGTAATGATACGGCCAACGTGGGAATCGATGCACACTCAGTACCGCTACAAGGGGCGCCCTCCTCTATTCACTCCATCGTGGGGCCCTGCCGTGAGTCCGAGGGAGGACGAGCGGGGTAATGGAGGAGTAATGGTATATCCTTGATATGTACTTGAGAAGTCGGAGAATGTAATAGCTGGCTGGGATCCTTGATTAAGTTCAAGACACAACACGCAGAGACCGATGCTAAAGGTTATTACATCGCGTAATCAGGCGGTACCGCGGGCCTCGGAATATGCATTGGCCACGTATTCAAACAAACTATTTCTGCTTGCAAACGATGAGCACAATGGTGCTATGAGTGTCTGAGCGCTTAGGCACTCATTGGGGTAGTAAATTAGAGTCAATATCAGTAGCATAGTATATCTGAGCACTTTTAAATAACCTCGCGGAATTAAATAGCAACAGTCAATCGCGTGTGCTAGCTCTTCGAATAAATAGATCCGTTGGAATGGCACGAGATCCACACAAAACACGTTTGAATGTTGAACGAATGTTGAATGAATGTAATTGATAAGAAATTCCCTTTCAGCTTCCACCTCCAACAAATTAAAACCAGAACGTAAGTTGATGAATCAACTTTGCTTTTCAGGTTCTAATCAATCTTTTTTCAGCAATTTTTTATTATTTTTTCGCTGATTCCTAATTAATTTGTATTTTTTCAGATCATTTGATGAACATCGAGTGAATGGACATCGTGGGAGGAGCTAAGGATGAGCTCAGCTGCCAAAATCAACTCTCAATATTTTTTTGTTGAATATGATTCATCAAAATTTGTTTTAAGTTTCTGTTTCAGGTTGGCGGTCATCAATTGTCGAAACATCATTGCATCATCAGCTAGGTAATATAATATTACACATTATACAGGGTGTGCAACGAAATGTGGAACATTGAAGTTTAACATAGGATTTTTAAAATGTGCAGATATTGGCTCTCCTGTATATATTAGAGCAAAAGTACAAGAATGAAAAGTTGCGTAAAATCAATGTTTACTTATAAAAAGTCTTCATTTATTGCGGTAGAATATATGTTGCATAAGATATTCATGAAATAAAATATGACATTTCTGTAAAAAATCAGATAGCCATGAAAATAAAGAGCGAATGAAACAAACTCTTATTCTGACAGTTCAATTCCGTGATTTTACAATGATGAAAAGTTGTTTAGTATCAATTTTACTTGTGAAAAGTCTTCATTTAACGCAGTAGAATATCTGTAGCATCTGGAAAGATATAACAAAGAAAAGACATTGAATTGAACTGTCAGAAGAAAAGCTTGTTCCATTCGTTTTTTATTCTCATGGCTATCTAATTTTTGATGAAAATATCATGTTTTATTCTCCAAATATCTAGTGCCACAGATATTCTACTACATTAAATGAAGACTTTTCATTAGTAAAAATTTATTTTAAACAACTTTCCATTCATGTACTTTTGCTCTAAAATGTACAGGAGAGCCAATATCCGCACAATTTGAAAATCCCGTGTTCAACTCTTATGTTCCTCGTTTCGTTGCACATCCTGTATAACTGTTCTTAACTACTATTAAAATGATTTGTCTAATATTTGAATTTAAAATTTTTATTTACACTTCAGCAGCGGAACCAGAGCCAAGCAGCAGAATTAGAGTCTAGTAGCAGAACCAGAGCCCAGCAGCAGAACCCGAGCCCAGCAGCAGAACCAGAGCCCAGCAGCCGTTCAAGAAATACTCCAGTAGCTGCAGAATATCAGTACATCAGTAGTAGCTGCAGAATATCAGTACATCAGTAGCAGCTGTGCCTGTCCCCAGATTCAACTTTAAAGAAATCAACTGATTAATTTTGGCCCGCCGCTTGCAAAGTTCCAATGAGTTAATTTCTCTTTAAATTTTCCGGCTTGTAGTAATTAATTTGTTGTTACAGTTGCAGCACGCGAAGAAGCCGCTTCTCTGGTTTAGGTTTTGCTGGGGTTTCCCTAGACGCAAAGGGAGAATTCTCGGAGAAGAGTTCGTCTCTTCCCCCTTAGTCATTGCCTGGGGGCGAACAAGGCTTACAACAGCGCAACAGCATCGCGAACAAGACTTCCAACAACACAACATCATCGAATATTCAACAATTTATCTTCGAACCTTTATACCCTTTCCTTATTTCCAAAATAAACTCATTTCCCCAAAATTTACTGTTGTATTTATTTCTAAAACCTATTTTTATTGTTTTCAGGAGTAGTTAGGAAAATAAATGTATTGTTAAATACTTTGCAAAATAAATTAAACTCAATAATAACTTGTATTTTTTATTTTTGATGTAAATACAATTGGAAATTCAGTTTGTATTGTTGAGGTTTAAATATACTATTAAAATCAAGTTGATCTTCTCATGCGATCTTTTGAAAATTAAATTCTTTTCCTCGGTCAGGAGTAAAGTTCAAAGATTATCCGCGAGCAGCAGCATCTGTCAATAAATGCAACCAAAAATAAATTTTTAATAAGTTTCTTTTTATCATTTTGATCGATCAAAAATATAAAATTTTATTGAAATATTATGTTTAAAAACCTCCGGTGTAACTAAATATGCCAATTAGTCGCTATTTTTTGCCATTTGAAAAATTTCATTCCAAAACGTGCTACACGCTGCCATCTCTGAGAAGCTAAGCAAGCTAGTAACTATTCTGATATATTGGTGCTGACATAAATAAAAAGTAATATTCCGAGCTTATTTAATCATCTATAAATTATTTTTGACTAATTATATACTCTTTATTCAATTCTAATGAGAATAATTGGTATATGTTTATTATTCAGGTAGTGATTCAAGAGTTATTTAGATAAATACAATGCCGGCAAGCGATGCGTCGATCGCCGGTTAAATCTGACTGAGCTTCCGCTAAAGAGGTATGCAATATAATAACTGGTGTTGACTTGCCATTCAAATATATTTTCATATAAATTTTGATCTGTAGAATCAAAATATGCAAAAATAAATACTCAAACAAATGATTTTATTCATCCACGGCTAATCGTTTTGAATTAATCCAAAAAATTCTAAAAATCTGTGAAGTAGAATGTGCCTTTGGACCAGTCGATTACTATGAAAACAGATCATCATTCTTATACCACAACTTTCCAAAATACTGATTTCCAAGATTCTACGGCTGACAGTTCTGAATTTATGCGCAAAATTGGAAAAAAAATACTTCTGAAGTGCACTTTCGGTTCAGTCGATTGTGCAGCAGACTGAAATATTGAATTTCAATACTTTACAGCGGATCGTTTCAAACTTATACGAAAATTTCCAAAAGACTGTCAAGTAAAATGCACTTCCGGCTTAGTCCATCTCAATGAAAATAGGATATATGAGCATCTAGATAATACTATCGGTTTAGATACTGAATTCTAATATTCTACGTTCAATCATTTTGGATTTATGCGAAAAATTGAAAAAATGCTTCGAGTAAAGTGTACTTCCAGTACGAACGATTGCAACCCTGATGCAAGGTGCACAACTAGACCCTAGACCCAATCTTAAATACAAAATTTCAACATTATACGTTCAACGGGTTCTGAGATTTGCGAGTATGTAGATACATGCCGACATCAAGCCGAAAATAGTCAAAATGGATTCAGGGAAGTTCAAAAGGAATATTTTCATCAAAATCTCGAGATGTGAATTCTATCGGTTTCACAATACTTTAACTTTGTACAAGTAAGTGGAAAAATACAAGTTTCATACTAGAGTCCAAAGAAATTATTTGTCATTTTATACGCTTAAAAGTATTAGATTTCATCACAATAAGAGAATTATAGACTATTCTAATAAGGAACAGTCCAGGAACTCTAATGGGACTTTAAACCTTCTGATTGACCGAAATGCGAATTAATTTTATTCAGCTTTATGTCACTTGCATCAATTGACAATCTGCACTCCAGATGATATGTGAATATATTTATTGCTTTTATTTCTTGAATATGAGCCTTGAACCATTTTCAAATGAAATAGACTATAAATTAATTGAATCGTTTCGAACTATCAAATTTAAACTCTGCAAGCTTATTGTTTTAAAAAAATTTATATATTTTCTACTGAATTCTGCAGTATAAACGAAGCTTCAGCAAAAAGATCTTTGCTGATGCCTCAAGCCAATCATATTGCTTCAAATTCTCCACTACAAAATTCGAGACACATTTACTTGCAGATAAATGATTGAATAAATTCAATTTAATTGAGGTTTGAACAGGTATGAGGAAGTATGTATTCAAATTGCTCTTGTAAATTACGTTGTATCTCCTGAACGAAGGCCCTAATCAAAAAAATTCCAATGAAAGACCCTCAATATTTTCCAAAAATAGTATGACTTTACTAAAGACATTTTTTTATTGAAGCCCTAATTACAAAGATAAATTTCTAAATGATTGATGGGTCAACTCACGGAAATCCAAGAGATGGCAGCATGTATCTCGTTTTAAGAAAACCCCAAAGCTTTTTTTTTTCTCACTAAATGGCAACTTATTTTAGAATATTTTCCAAGATAAAGTCATATTTAATAATAATTGTGCATCGATTGAACATAGAATAACTTTCGTATTCAGCACCAGTTTTGCGAGGGTAAAGATTATTAATTGAAACCATCTTAAGGGCTTAAATTAGAAAAAAATTGAAATAAATTATATGGTAGTACAAAATGATATTTGTTATAACTTTTGGTCATTTGAAAAGCGTTCTTGAAATGACGCTCATAAGATAACTATTACGCAGCTTTGAAAAAGTTATCAAAAAGATAGATAAAACATTTTTTCAGCCCTCAAATTTATATTTCTTAAGCCAGTGGCTCCAAAAATTTGAAAGTGTGACCACTGATAGTATAGGGTCAGGGGCTCAATCTACGAAAGCTATGATTTCCAAGCTATCTCTGTTAATGATTCATTAATCAATAGATCCAAGAAATACAGAATTCTTATGTTCTTGGAATATAAAATATTTATTATTTTCTAAACCAGTGGTTCAGAAAATTAAAATATGTGACTACTGAGATTGTAGTGTTAGGGGTTTAAGAGACGAAAGCTATGATTTTCTAGTTATCTCTATCAATGATTAATTGATCAATAGATCCAAGAGATACAGAATTTTCATGTACTTGAAAGATAAAATATTTATAATTTCTTAATAAGCCACTGTTTCAAAAAAAATTTTAAATGTGACTACTAGTAGTGTAGTAATAACCGAGTTGTACACTCTAATTAGGGTGTGTAGGGTTCGAATATGCACTCAGAATCTTAATTGGGCTCTTAGTTTTCGATTAAAAATATGACGTGGACATCACATGAATTACTCGTACATCATTGGATATATATAATCGGACACAAAATCTCATCATTTCACGGCTAATTGTTTTTGATTTATCCAAGAAATTCTAAAAATCTGTCAAGTAAAATGCGCTTTTAGATAAGTCGGTTGCTATGGAAACAGTAGGCCATTATTCTTATACTACAACATTCCTAAATACTGATTTCCAAAATTCTACGACCTCCCAACAGATCTGAATTTATGCGCAAAATTAGAAAATAAATTTCCACTGAAGTGCACTTTCGGTTCAGTCTATTGTTATGAAAATAGTAGGCAATCATTCAAGTGCTACAGCAGACTGAAATACCAAATTTCAATATTCTACAGATGATAGTTCTGAAAGAATAAGGATGGTGGTGTTAGATTTTATTCTAATGGAGCTAGCCGCAGTCAGTTCTTGACACAAATATTAACAAGGCAAATCGGATTATACACTGGAATCATCCGCACACACGGTAATCTATTGGTTGATATACAAAAATTCATTTGAATTGAAAAAAGATGCATTCACCTAAATACAATGAAGCCCAATCTTCTTGTGGACTATATAATATAATATTAATTATTATTGTTATTATAAACTTCACGTGAACTAATTTAAAACCAGTTCGGATTCTTGAACTATTTCATGTAATACACAAAACGTCATTTCGAAAACTTTTGTTTTGTTTATAATCCCTTGTTTCTCTTGTTACTAGGAAAAGCCACCTAATATCTACATATTTATCATAAATATTTGAGAAAACTCAAAAGACATTCAGTGTTCTCTTGTGACTAGGAAAAGTCACCTAATATTCACATATTCATCATGAATATTTGTAAAAACGCAAAAGACATTCAGTGAAACTGAAAAGTCTCGGTCAAGTAGAAAAATCTCATATCTTGATTGTTACCCTACAAAAGAAAATCTTTTCACAGTTTAACCAGTCCTAATTATTTTCGGGTTATAAAATCATGATAAAAAAGTATTGCAAAAATTACACACTACAACAATATGAATGATGCAAAAGTATCACTGAGCTGACGTGACATTTGGTAACTCACTATCCATAGTAGGTTGATAGTATCGCTTAGCTGACGTTTAGTAACATTTCATAATAGCCCGCGAAGCGGGTGGGTAGCAGCTAGTTTTAGAATAAATATGTCTTGCCTGTTAGAATATCCAAAATGTTTGATTGTCATAATAAAAAGTGTTTGCAATTGAATTAGTTCCAATAATTTGCACTCTATCAATATTCAATTGAAATTTATAAACTAACTTAGATATTGAAGAAGTGTTGCAATCTAAAAATATTGATGGCTGGTATCCGCACTCACGATTATCTAAAATATTCAATTGGAACTTAAAAATTCGAAAATGTTTCAAATAACGTGCACTTCCTGCTCAGCCGATTTATACCAAAATAGCAGATAACTATTCTGATACATCAAGTTCAAATACTGAATTTTTATATCTTACGGTTGATCATTCTGGATTTATCAGAAATATTCGAAAAAGGTTTCAAGTAGAGTGCACTTCCGGTACAGTTGATTGGAACCATAATGCGAGGTGCACAACTAGAACCTATATCAGCCTTAAATACAAAATTTCAACATTATACGTTCAACCAGTTTTGAGATTTGCGAGCTACGAACGCACGCACGCACGAACATACATACCGACATCAAGCCAAAAATAGTCAAAATGGATTCAAAGATGCTGGTGATAGGTGAATGTTGTCGGTTTCACAATACTTACTTGTCACTTTGTACAAGTAAGTAAAAATGGAAAAATTGATTCTGTCACCATGAGAATGATATATTCAACCAGGGCAATTGAAACTCGCGATCCTGAAATCGGGCGTAAGAGTATTATCTTAAAATATGAGTAGTAAAGCACACATAATAAATAATATTTTTAAATTTTTAATAACAATTGAGTTTAAAATACAAGATTTGTTTAACAACTACATATTTTGGTTCATGATATGTATGCCAATAAAAGTGCAATTAAAAAATACCAACTCAAAATAGTAATAGCTGAATCCGTACTTGAACTTGAACAAAATATAGACACAATCATGGGCGAAAATTCTTCTCAATCCCAATTTAGAAAACAGTAAGTTCTATTGCAAATGAAGATGAGGTAACTTTTCCGAATAGTTTAGATCAATCATTGTATTCATATTTCATATATCTGTATCATTTTAAAATCTACGGTAAATATATTCCATATTAAGATATTGTAAACTTTGTTATTTGAATTCTTAAGTGAAAGTTCCAGAAAGGATACTTTCTTATATTATGTTGTCTATTGTTAATAAATGATAAAAAAATCTAGTTGTGTTGGGAACACAAGATATAAGATACAATGTTCCAAGATTTATCACTTTACTTGCAATAAAAGAGTTCTAATATTGTAGAATTAATGGAAAAATTCCCCCACATAAATGTAATATGACTTAAAATCAATTCATTTTAGGTTCATTCACAATATATTACAGATGATTCTCTTTCTAATAAACCTAATATCTAATATCTCCTATAATAATTACTCTGATAGAATTTGACTATACGTGTGCTTCAGCATAAAACAACTATATTCTAATACAAAAATAAATACATTAGAAAAAAATATATAAATAGATTATGCCTGACGGGAATGTATATTTTTCAAATAGCTACAGTATATACTGCATTCTTCTAATTATCTATACCTATGTTGAAATATCTTTTCATAATTATGTAACCGGCCCCATAACTTATGCTCTTTTGCATAGAAACAAGTTGAATTTTAGTACGTTTGTATTAAAATCATACATCCAGCATTATACGTAAGCATTGTGCATTAAAAAATAAATAAAATATTGTGTAATTTCTATCAAGGTGCAACAATTAAGCATTTTAATTCTGCACTGAAATTAGGGCGATTACTACTTCTTCCTATCTGATGGCGGAATGTACGGTTTTCCATCATGTTTCTCCCATTCTTTATTGAATTCCGTTTCCAAAATTTCCGCACCACGTTTTCTTGTTAATCCTGTTTCTTCTAAACTCAACTCACACATCTGCATATCATCTGTACCTGAAATAATTAAAAAAATTATTGAAATCAATATTACCATTATATTTTTCAATTCATAATTTTTTTTTTGTCAACCACTTGAAAACGATAATATTATATCAGCTTTTTTGATATAAGAAGTAAGCAATTGCAGAATAGTTGTTTTCATGACAACTACATATACGCTTTTTGCACAAACGTTTGGGTGCGACACTAGCGCTCGGGGTGGTTAATTTTGAAAGTAGCTACAGGTAAAAATTTCAATTTCCATTACTTGGAATGAGTAAGTAAAAGTAAAAATGTTCATATTGATGCTTGAAATAAGTTTAGAAAAGGCAAGTGAATAATGTAATGGAATTATAGTAAGAACAGGATTCCAATCCCTAAAATCTGCTTTTATCCGTAGTGCCTGCCGTTGTGCAATATTAGAAAAAAGGAAAATTATTAGGTACAAGAAAATAAGCATGTATTTAATGTTGCAGAAAAACAGTTTTTGGATAAGAGTTTGATTGCCGCGCATGTATAAAGTTATTATCGAAGCTATCAATTTCCATGTTAAATTTATTTATAAATTACTTATAATTTGAATTTCATACATATATTCTGATATCATGTGCAGCGATAGCGTTTTGTTTACCTGCTAGTACTGTCAAAAATAACCACTAGTGGCGCTGCAGTCTATTCGCAGAGCCATCCTAGTACAATAAATAAGTGTCATCTCAGCGCGTAGGCGATGAACATTAAATAACTCAATCGATAAAGGAAATCGCCTAAATCTACGACTTCCATATGATTGAATTTTTTTTCTGTAAGTCTATTTCAGTTTTTATGACAATATGCGTCAAAATTTCCATTTTTTCTTTCAAATGGTTCACTGACGTCATTAAGTCTATGAATTTTTCAAAAATAGCACAAAACGAGCATTATCTACGTAATCAAGTGATTTCATATAGTGAACAGATAAATTGTTCGCTAGATAGTAATAAGTTAAAAATTATTGTTAAGTTTGTATTCAAACGGATATCTTGAACAAACAGCCTACAATTGACGTATCAGCACTGCATAATAAACATTGTGAATTATTCTGTAAATCTTAAGCAGAGTTAGAGTTCTTTCAACATAACTTCATGCCAGGGGCGTGGTCTTTGTATGCTACGCAGTCGACAAATTAAGGTTCTCTCCTTAGCAACGGGAAGTGGTTTCTAGCAACGGGACGCTAAACTCATGAGCGTAGTTAAATATTTGTTGCATGTCATTTACTCTGTTGATTTACTTGTGTTCGCGTGGAATATCTTCAAAGTGTAATGTCACTAGTTTCTTATAATTAATTAATCAAATTTAGAATCAAGATATGTCTTCCAATAAAATAACTAATACTTTATTAATTGACAATTAAACTAAGGCCCGCGATATCCACCTCCTAATAAATTTATTTGGTGAATAATAACTATGACAACAATTGTCTGCATAATTGTTACCATAGTTATTATTCATCAAATAAATTTATGAGGAGGTTGATATCTTGGATCTAAAGTAAAACAAAATTTTATCCAATAGATCAATTTGAGATCGCTTACTGATATGTTTTTAATCTAGCTTTTTAGTATGCCCTACTTTATAAATGCAAATTAACTCCGCCACTGTATGTCTTACTGCACGTGTAAAAAGTTCTTGCGCATCGAAGACCACGCCCCTGGCATGAAGTTACGTTGAAAGAACTCTACAAGCATTTACTGGATGTTACTTTAACACAGGTTTTTTTAGAAAAAGTAGACAACGTCCTCAAAAATTATTACTGTCTGCGAACAATCTCAAAATGCATCTGCTGAATTGGGCATTGCAGATTGTGATAGAATTTGTCTGTTCACTATTATAGGATGAAATCACTTGATTCCCTACATAATGCTCGTTTTGCCCTATTTTTGATAAATTATAGAGTTAATGACGTCAATGAACCATTAAAACAAAAAATACAAAATTTTGACGCTTTAACGATATCTCCTTGTGCTGCTGAATTAAGCCAGCAAATGTGTCAGATCCATGTATATAGCAAGATTATGAAGTCACGCTTACAAGAAAATGCCGACTTTTTTGGTACCAGAAGATTGCGGATAGAAGGAAATAAACTCCAAATACCAGTTTCGATTGTTTGATGGGCCTCAAATACCATCTAATGTTGAAGACGTTATTATAGCCCAAGAGATAGAATCGAAATTCCATCGTCATCGGTAATATGGAATAATATGGGTTGCTTTCACCACGAATGCGAATAGCCTAGAGGATACAGGGAGTAGCTATGAGAGATTATTTCAGTATCGTACAGCTGATATTCCTGAATTCACAAGGAGAATTGAAAAAAAAATCTGACGTGAATATCACGTTACTTACTTGTACATCATTTGATATATACCTAAATTCATTCAATAAAGTTTTCTGTCATTCCAGATTATAATTAATATAATTTTAATGATATTTTGACATGTAAAATGACAAACAAAATCAAAAAATTGACCACAGATTATCATTGCCTACCTTTTCATTTCAATTAAACTGATTGTTTTATACGGCAAATTCTGAATGTCTGTTATACTTATAAACTGCACTTCCGGTTCAGCCGATTGATACAAAAATGGTAGATAACTATTTTGATGCTACAACAAGTTCAAACACTAAATTTCAATATGCTATGGCTGATCATTCTAGATTTATGCAAAAAATTGAAAAAAAATGTTTCAAGTAAAGTGCACTTCTGACTTGGCCGATTCACACAAACCATTCAGATACAACATCAAGTTCAAATACTGAATTTCAACATCCTATGGTTGATCGCTCTGGACTTATTAGAAAAATTCGAAAAAAGTTTCAAGTGAAGTGCACTTCCGGTACAGATGGTTGGAACAATAATACGAAGTGAACAACTAGAACCTATACCAGTCTTAAATACAAAATTTCAACATTATACGTTCAATCAGTTTTGAGATTTGCGAGTTACGCACGCACCCACGCACGTACATACGTACCGACATCAAGCCAGAAATAGTCAAAATGGATTCAGGGATGCTCAAAACGGATATTTCCGTCAAAATCTCGTTAGGTGAATTTTGTCGGTTTCACAATACTTTCTTGTACTTAGTACAAGTAAAAATCAAGTGAAGTGCACCTCCGGTACAGACTATTGCAACCATTATGCGAGGTGCATATCCAGACCCTATACCAGTTTTAAATACAAAATTTCAGAATTATAGGTTTGACGGATTTTGAGATTTGCGAATCACGAACATACGTACATACATATGCAACGTACGCACATACGTACCGACATCAAGCCAAATATAGTCCAAATGGATTTAGAGATGCTCAAAACGGATATTATCATCAAAATCTCGAAATGTGAATTTTGTCGGTTTCACAATACTTCTTTGTACTTTGGAATTTTGTAATTTGTTGAACAAAGAGCCCGAAATTTTAAAATCTATTATAATATGTACTCTTATAGTTCTTGAGATAGCAATATTATAGTACATAAATGGAATGGCCTATATTACTTTTAATTTCTGTACTTTTGCTCTAACATATACAGGAGAGCCAATATCCGCACATTTTGAAAATCCTATGTTCCGAATTTCGTTGCACATCCTGTATATGTATATGATATTCCATTTATGTGGTATACAGGTATATATCTCTTTATATATGAAATAACATACGATACCTGCAATGAGTAATATTGGTGGTTTTTCTGGATGTAGCTCCATTTGTCTGGCGACGTACTGTCCATCAAAATGGGCATACCACCAGCCCCGCTTATTATTATCTTGACCTGATTGTGACACAAGAGTTGCTGGTCGTACAAATGGTATTCGAAAATACCGCTGACTGTTCCCTAATATGTCAGTTTTCTGTTGAACTTTTGGAGCTCTTGAAGCTAAAATAATATAATTTCATAAGATCATATTCAAATTGAGTATAGTTAACTGGAAATGATAAATGTATCATAATCGGAGCATTTTGATTGCAAAAGCATAGTGACCAAGCTATACGTGCGTGATGTAACAAACAGGGAATTGGAAAATTTGATATGTACTCCTATAAGTAGTCTCTATTTATGATATAATAATAAATTTCATGCAGCTTCTATTTACTTTACTTGGACATAAGAATGTATCAAGAGACAAAATACTTCATAAAATTATATGCTATGTTATTATTATTATATATCTGTTGAAAAAAAAGTTCTCCATCTGACAAAAAAAGTGAAATGATCACTAGTATGATGGATACTACATGTTTAATATACCATCAAATTATCTTACTCATGTAAATTGTATACTACTTGTACATATATTTTTATTTTTTGGTTCGACATTGCCTATTGAATAATAAAGTTATCATTATTATTATTGTTACATGTGGGACTTATCGAGTCGTTGTCGTCATGTTCAAAAAAACATTCTCAAATCTTTGCAGCGACCATTAAACAATGCACTACATTTCAGTAATCGGGTCGCGGCGTCCTAGTTGCAGCTTTCCAAACTCTTATGAATCCTCAACCCTATGTTTTTTATAAATAAATAATTTCCTGAAAGTAAAATTAATTTTCAATAAATTTTTGTTCCTGTATTCTTGCTTCAAAATGTACATAAGATCTGTACCACAAGAGATAAAGAAAAAGAAAATAGAGTCGTAAAAAAGACCTACTGAAGCTTTTCGACCACGTTCTAGAGGAATATTGCTCACAATTACGAAAAAATAGATGGAATATATAGATAAAGACATCTAGCTTTTTATAGATACCGATTAGAAAAAGTTATGAATTGTCATTATGATATCGCAAATTCTGTCAAATTTCAACGGTGTGAGAACTTAATAACATAGCATACGACAATGAGCTTGCAAGAGTCTCTCAATTCAAATAAATTCAAACCATGGGCTAAATTCAGCTCTTTTCATTAGCTAGAGAAGCTTTATTAATTACCATTGATGGAAATGTCTCTTATCTTTTTATAATTCAATTATTCTAACATTTGGTCGTATTCTGTAACACAATCATTAAATTACTATCGATCGATAAGATTTTTGACAAATAGAAACAATGGTAACAAGCGAATATTTAGAATTTTTGAAAGTGCTACCTACGTTTATTGGCTGAAATAGATAATGATCGATAAAAATTTATCGATTGAGTTACAGAATAGCCCTAAATATGTCTTCATCACTGATCAGTGGTCTTTATCCATGATATTTTAATGAAGCTTCTTTAACATTTGAAGTAAGCTGATTGTGCCCCACAAAAATTCAAATCTAAGAATTGATTTTTGAAATCATCATCTTAGACCAGAGTAACTGTCAACAAGGAATTATTGGAAAAATAGAATAGTGTTGAATAAATGTAAAATTTATATAATAAGCACACTATATTGCCATCTATTGTTATGTTATCAAAGTTATGTTCTTTCATTATTCTTTTTCAAGCAAGTAGGGCTGGTAACAGTGTAGTGTAACAAAATGTCGTCGTAAAATGTTTGTTATTTTTGCGTGTGTTTTTTTTTCTTTTATTATCTCAAGAATCAATGATTATTTTCTGTGAATATATAATTTAAAATTACACAGAGTTATTATTTAATAACCTCATTAGGTTATGGGCCCAGGTGCGTTAAAGTGTGCGCTCTAAAGAAAAAGTGTAATTCTAGAAAAGAATCACAAGCTACTGTGAATATCGTTCATCATGGAGACAGAACCAAAAATCAAGGTTGAAAAATTGGTTGGTGCCAGTAATTGGGCAAAATGGAAGTGGCAGATAAATATGCACTTCGAGCAATTTGAAATGTCTGATATTATTGATGGAAGTAGGAGATGTCCAGCAGTCAAAAACAAGAAAGCGGCGACGGAGGAAGAACTCAAGAAAATTTCGGTTTGGAAACGCGACAACGCACGGGCAGCTGCTTTAATTGCAAGCTCATTAAGTCAACCAGTTGCTGATTTAGTTCTTACATACACCGATGCTAAAGACATTTGGGATAAATTACTTTGTGTATTTGAACAAAGTAGTGTTCAACGACTTAGTTTGTTGATGACTGATTTTTTCAAAGGTAAACGTGATCCAGAGATAAGTATTGCTTCTTATGTAGCTAAAGTTGAAAAACTGTTTGCCGATATGAATACTGAGTTACGTAAAAAAGGATCTCAAGATATACCCATTGAGTTATTGCATGGACAAATCTTATCTACTATTGGTCCTGAGTATCAAGAATTTAACAATGTGTGGGACTCCTTAGATGATAATGAAAGAACAACTAAAAGTTTACTTGAAAAACTGTGTACTATTGAGAAGAGAGCGGAGAGGTCTATTGCAAACACAGAAACAAGTGCGTTCGTTGCAGCAAATCGACAAAGTCAATCGATAAGTAAGCCTACAAACAATATTTTATATAAATCGCACAAATTCTGCTCCAACCAGGTTTGATTGTAAACAAACTAGAAGCTGTTTTTATTGTGGCAAAGTAGGTCACATGAAGAAAAATTGTCGGAAATTCTAAAAGGACAAACAAACCAAAACAGAAATCTCCAGTTGTTCAAAATCGTCAAATATGGGAAGTGTTAAAGGATCTGCTTTTACTGCAACGGATAATATGAAAAATGCAGATATGTGGGTATGTGATTCAGGTGCTTCACATCACATGACATCTAATAAGCAGTATTTTAAAACATATAAAAAGTTTTCTGCTCCTATTGACGTGACTATAGCTAATAATGAAAAGATATCAGCTTATGGTTCTGGTTGTGTTCAAATTGAAATGCTACTTTTTGGAAAATGGTATTTAGGTCACCTTGAAAATGTCTGGTACGTTCCTGATGTGAGCAGACATCTGTTTTCAATACGAAGTACAACAAAACGAGGTATTAAAGTCACAATGTCAAACAATGAGGTTTTATTTCAACGAAATGACAACCTAGCAGCAAAAGGTAGATGGCAAATCAATTCGTATGTAATGGATATGCGTGTCAAGATACCAGAAAAACCAGCTGGAATCAGTTTAGCGACAGCAACAGATGAACTTCAACTCAGGCATGAACGTCTTGCACACCAAGACAAGAGACACGTACGAAAAATAATGCAGAAAATGAAAATTGATACACCAGTTGCAGATAGTGAAGATTTTTGCGACGGATGTGCCATGGGCAAAGCTCATAGGAAACCATTCAAAGCAAGGCAAAATAGACCACAAATAATTGGTGAGCAACTGAACGCGGATGTCAATGGTCCTATGTCTGTAGAGGGTCTTCGAGGTGAAAAATACTACGTGTGTTTCAAAGACGATTACAGCAAATTTCGCAGAATTTTCTTTATAAGAAGAAAATCAGAAGTTGCAGAATGTTTGCGCACAGTTTTAAATGAAATAACAACAGTTGGGTATACTGTTCGAAAATTTAGATGTGATGGAGTAAGAGAATTCGATTGTGAGGAAATTCATAAAATTCTCAATAATCATGGTATCAAATATATTTTATCAACTCCGTATACACCAGAGCAGAATTGTGCAGCAGAGCGAGAAAATCGTACGATAGTAGAACTTGCTCGGTCAATGATGTCAGTAAGTAATTTAAATAAATCACTATGGGTCAAACATGTGAAACAGCTGTTTATGTGCTTAATTATACCGGAAAAACCCCTGTTATTGACAAAACACCATTGGAATTATGGTCAGGACACGAAATACAGAATTTAAATCATTTACGAGTATTTGGAACGAGTTGTTACGTACATATACCTAAACAATTCCAAAAGAAGTTTGATTATAAAAGTGTCTTCGGTAACATGGTTGGTTACTGGAATGAGAAGGATGGCTACCAAATATATGTGCCATCTCTCAAAAAGATTGTAAAATCACACGATGTGTATTTTAAACCGAAAAATGTATTTACTAAATCGTTGCAAGAATTTTCGGTTCCAAATATTCCACAGAAGGAAATAGATTCTGAAGAATCTTCAGAAAATGAAGAATCTTCAGAAGATGAAGGTTCAAGTATCGAAAAGGTACCACAGAAAGTTGAAACTGAAAACATGATACGTACCTTCAAGAAGCCTGCATGGATGAGTTCAGAAGATTATGTTTGTTATACAGCTTATTCTGCTATAAGTGATGAAGAAGATCCAGCCACTTATACTGAAGCGGTGAATTCAGCTGAGAAATTACAATGGATTGCAGCTATGAAAGAAGAAATCGATGCATTGCATGAAAATGATACATGGGAATTGGTTAATCGCACAAATAATATGAAAATAATCGACAATCGATAAGTGTTCCGCACCAAATTAAATCTAAATGGATCAGTTAATCGCTAGCGAGCTAGATTAGTTACAAAGGGATACGTACAAAAGGCAGGTATCGATTCTAATGAAACTTTTAGTCCTGTTGCCAGGTATGACACCGTACCTTCTATGATGACAACTGCTGCAAGCGAAAAATTACATTTATGTCAATTTGACGTAAAGACAGCCTTTTTGTATGGATACTTAGAGGAAGAAGTATATATGAGTCAACCGGAAGGATTCGAGGACGGCAGTAAACGTGTCTGTAAACTCAATCGGAGTTTATATGGTTTGAAACAGGCACCGAGGTGCTGGAACCAAAGATTCGTGAATTTCATGAAGCAACAAGGACTCACAGTTAGTACCGCGGATCCATGTCTGTTCTTAAGTATAGAAAATGGTAAGAAATTGATAGTTACTATATACGTAGACGATGGTCTGATTGTCGGAAATGATGAAAGTGAAATAAATACGTTTGTAAGTCAGTTACGTATTAATTTCAAAATAAAAGCCGGATCACTTGATAGTTTTCTGGGTATGCAAGTAGAAGAACGTGAAGATGGAATTTTTATATGTCAACGCGCATATATTAAAAGAATATTGAAACGATTTAATATGCACGAGTCAAATAAGGTTGCAATTCCTGTTGATCGAAGTGAAGGTGGAAATAATAATCCAGTTACAGGAAAAGTACCTTTCCGACAAGCAGTAGGAAGTCTTATGCATCTTATGACGGCTACGAGACCTGAAATAGCATTTTCTGTGTCACGAGTTGCTCGAAATATGAAAAATCCAACAGAAAATGATTGGTTGAATGTAAAACGAATTTTTAAATATCTCCGTGGAACTTTAGAACATTGTTTATTCTATCAGAAAAATGGTAAAAATATTATAGAAGGTTTCAGTGAAGCTGACGTTGTTGGAGATGTGACAACTCGACGATCAACGAGTGGAGTTGTAGTAATGTTTGCAGGAGCAGCGGTGGCACTTTCAGCCACTGAAGCGGAATTTGTAGCAGCAAGCGAGGACACGAAAGAACTACTTTGGATGAATCGACTATTTAATGAACTTCAAGTGAATGTGCGTTCAAAACCAGTGTTGCGAATTGACAATGCAAGTGCTGTGAAATCAACCAAAAATCCTGAATTCCATGAACGCTCAAAACATATAGAAGTAAGACATTATTTTGTGCGCAAATGTTTTCAAAAAAGACTGTTATATGTAGAACACATTGAAGGTGAAAATCAGTTGGCTGATTTATTCACGAAGCCTTTAGATAGAATTAGATTTCAAACAATTTGTAAAATGTTGGACTTATGCTATTAAAGTTAATTATAATACAGGTGCTTATTAGGAGTAAGTGTTGAATAAATGTGACATTTATATAATAAGTACACTGTATTGCCATCTATTGTTATGTTATCAAAGTTATGTTCTTTCATTATTCTTTTTCAAGCAAGTAGGGTTGGTAACAGTGTAGTGTGATAAAATTTCGTCGTAAAACGTTTGTTAGTTTTGCCTGTGTCTTTTTTTTTTCTTTTATTATCTCAAGAATCCATTATTATTTTCTGTAAATATATAATTTAAAATTACACAGAGTTATTATTTAATAACCTCATTAGAGAGCTTTCGAAGCAGAATTTTGTTCAGTAATAGAGTACTATTCGAGCATGTATTACAAAAAAGATATTTTTGTACCTGCATCCATAATAGATTTCGGTGCTCGTTCATTTTCGTCCATCGTTGTGCGTTTACGATTCTTTGCCTTCCAAGCGTGATAAACTTTCAAACGCCGATGAAATTCATGACGACATGCCTAATAGACAGAAAAAAGATGAACTGAGAATATAAATTCAAATTAAATATATTTACCTCCAATAATTCAATATCACATGACGTATTAATAGTATCTCGAAGTTCTGAATACTTCCACTTGGACAAATCATATTTACTCTGGTTAGCAGTTGCTTTCATAGATTCGGACCTATTACATCATAAAAATATATTAACAACAACGTAAAGTAGGATTGAAATTATTGTAAATTTTAATTCAATCAAATATTTTTGTAACATTGTCGATCTGAGAAAATTTGTTCATAATTAGCTCAACATGTATCATCATTATTTTAATTATAGTTTATATTCAGACTAACAGTACACATAAATAAGTAATGACACTGACATAATTATTTACACATGATGCCCCAAACCATGTTGCAATATGTTTATTCTTCCTTTGATTATAGTTTTCAAAATTTACCATACAAAATACTATAGCAGTTTTTATACCAAAGATTATATTATAGATTGAGATAGTAAGCAAATATATTGAAAATTTGGCTCATTCTATTCGGGATGCTTTTTTGAGATGCTCGTCTATCGACATCTTGAAAACTGATATAGTTAGAAATCTAAAACTTCATACACACTTGTATAATATTTATAAAAATAATTGATACAATGGAATACCGTATTTAATTGTGAGCACGTATGCATAAAACCAAATTTTTTCAACGTCTTGAATTCGAGATATTCATTTTTCAGTAGCTGCATGCTCTGTCAAAAAAATTTCAACAATGCAATTAATTCAGACACTGTTTAAAATAAAGCCATAGTTGTCGTTATAAAGTCCAATTAAAATAAAAAGAAGAATTAATAGAATATAATAAAATATAGGATATTCCATTTCGAATAAATGAGTTGATGTCGACTTCCGGTACAATCGGAAGTGTTGCCAAATGAAAATATTTTAGATCAACTTGGTTTTATCATAAAGGCCCATGTGCAAAGTTTCAGATTGCTAACTATACAGCCTGTATAGCAAAAAGAATATGCCAGGCGCGATTTTAGAATACTGAAAAAAATGAAGAATGTAGGGCATGACGCAATAAATGTGAAAAAAAAAAATAAGTGAAACTAGATCAAACATAGGTTCAAATACCACCAACCGCGATATTCTCTCAATCCATTCGAACTTTGGAAGATTTTCAAGAAAGAATTACCTGTTTACCACTAATTCCATCATATTTTTGGAAAGAGAATGATATTTCCCATACTGAGAGTCTAATATTAATTGTTTATTATGTTTCTATGTAATTAACAGCATTTTAAAACTTAAACATAAAAACATAAGAAACTTAAAATGGAAACTTCTAGATATCTTTCAATTCTTTTTGAAATGGTCTAGGATCGTGCAAATATCACAAACGATATCTTTACATATTGAATGTTGAAAATCATGGCTTACACATCTAACATAGACAAATTGAAAAAAATCAATCAATTAATAAATTTTATGAAATTGAGATGGAAAAGTGTGGCTGGTGGCACTTGGTTTGGTATGAAATTTAAATATGTCTAGTAAACTTAAATTCCACTGAATTTTAATTTTTTGCCACAATTATAACGATTCACCCTATATGTTCTATATTCGTTCTCCAACCCATTGAATATAATCTGTAGATTATATCATTTTCCTTAAGTGAGTTTGTTGCCCTTACGATCAAAACATGCAAAAGCCACAAGCCATATACATCAGCATATTAAACTAAATAAATCTGTTTTGGCACGGACTATATACTTCAATAATTAAAATGTCAATTGTTTTGCTTTAACATAACTCAGTGACAGCTTGTTAGGGAGTCCTTGCATCTCATCAGTTTGTTGCTTAATAATGTACTTGTACGAGTTTTGATTACTTGAATAATTTATTTCCGTTCAATCTTACTTCTCAAGCTGGAATCTTGCATGAATAAAAAATTGCAATGTAACATTTGCAAAACTATATATACAAATTTTTTTTTCTATCAATAATGAGTTGTATTCTATATAATTACAGTCACGTACGAGTTCAAGAATATGAGAAAGTTTTAGACTTAAATAATGCCAAGACTGATATTGCACTTTTTAGCGCATTTTTCAGAAAAAAGCGCTATTATATTCACTTTGGCTGGCTGGCTGGCTGGCTGGCTGGCGTGACGCTGAGATCTCAGCAACTATACTATTTACAGAGTTGAAACTGGTACTAAATAAAAGCTGCTATTTCGTAGGTTTGCACAAATTGCTTTAATTCAAGCTCAGTGATTGTGGAAGATCAAATTATTCAATTACTTATTTCAAGTGAAACAATGTCCATAGGTATATATGACATTAGGGATATGGCAACTAAAATTTATTAAAGTAGATAAAAATTTAGTTACAACTTTCGCCGCGAGTGTCACTATTATTATGTACAGTTGTCAAATCTGTCCGAGCTTCATTCAATGACTTGTTTGACGCGAATTTGAAGCTTATTAGAATGAATTATTATTATTGGATGAAAATTTGTTGACTTTTGGTGTATTTCTTTTATATAGCTTTGATAAAGATCAAATTATCATTTTAAGGTACAGCACTCGACCTCCTGTCAATCAATAACCAAACAATGAAGATTAAAAGGTATTTCTGAGTTTGTACATGCATAAATTATGTATCTATCAAATAGTCAACTTGAAACTAGTACTAAATGGAAGCTGCTGTTTCGTAAGTTTGCCCAAGCTGCTTGATTTCAAGCTCAGTAATTGTGAGAGATGGTAATTTAAGAAATCTCTAAAGTAACAAGCATTCATGAGCTGTCAAAAATGCGCTTTCATCATATAGATGATTCTTCCATTTTTTTTATTAATAAATGTAACAAGTTATATTTTATATACGAAGGTTATATTTTTGGGGTCACATTTAAGCTAAATCCAAAGTTTTGTTTAGATCCGATGATATTTAGAATAGACAAATTGTCCGAAATAGTATATCCTACAGTAAGTATTGGAATGGCTTATATTCTAAACGAGCGAAAAGTCGAGGACTACGGTTGGCGAATGTGGAATACGTCAAACATGTATTTTTTCTACAATAATTCTAAGAGAATGTTATCTCAATAGGCTTGCTGCGTATTTTCAAATTTCGACGAAAGCACTGCATGTTATTAAAAAATCACAACTTCGAGGTGTGATGTCATCTGTTAATGTTCTGAAATATGTCAATGTGCTTTAAAATCAAAATAAAACCCATGACGTACCATCTCTATTCCCAATCATAATATTGTGTTTAATTCATGACAACATTTTAGACTGGGAGCTAGTGACTGGGGTTCTCCGATTTTATACCGCTTGCCTTTTTGAGGGTTGATAATTTACCCCTTGATAAGAATGATAAAAATGATATTGAGCGATGCACACTTTCCGGTCACAGTTAAAATTCCAAATAAAGATCTAGAAAAAAAATTTTTTTTCCGTGACATCATATTGCATGCCTTTGTAACGTGAAATAATTGAGATTGATCTATAACCAACTACTGAAAGACAAGCAATTCGCAACAGCCCAAGAGGCTCAAAGGGTTGCGTGAACGTGTAAAAAAAATATGAGAAATGCCGTGTTTCCAAATTGCATGCCAATGAAAAGAACTGAAGTTTTAGTCATAAAACCCTTGTAAAAAAATTGACAAGCATTCCTCGTTGGCACAAGGGTTTGAAATTTGGAAGTAAACTTGCATAAATTTTTGTAGACAAAAATATTCTAAAAGAAGCAAATCAACCATAGTCATTATTATTTTTTATTGTTTATGCGACTCATCTAAAGGTAATCAATTATAGTTGGACTAATAATGTTATTTACGTACAGAATTTGAACGTAATCCGTGGAGGAAAGAAATTTTCTCATCTTGTTTATCTTTAAAACAATAACTCTTGAATTTTGAGAAGGAAAAATATAAAGCAAATTCTGGTGCTTTCAGTAAAGGATTCTAAGACAAATTTGTGTGACTGTTCAATCAATTAAGAGACTCATCTAAAAGGTATTTATTGAGTTTCTTTATAATTATAATATTTAACTACTCTTAAAGATGGTTGAATAGGAAAACCATAAAATTCTCAATCCCACTGTTCTCTATATTTAATTAAGTAACCGATTTCGATCACTGGGTGATCATTCTCAGACTCTTGGAGAGTCCACAAAGAAAGGATATAATAACGTAAAACATACATACAAGCAGGTAGAAATGTTAACAAAATCAAAAAATTATGAACTGGTTACTTACTCAATAAAATTACAGGAACTTCACAAAAGCAAACGCCGTCAAGTAGCCCGCTAGAGTCATAATAGGTGAAAAAATGTGTAAAACAGCGGTATTAAAGCAATAAATAGTTTGAAGGACCAAACGAACCCTAGACACACCCGACTTTTAAATCTTTTAATTTAATTCGCGGTTTACATAACTAGTTCTTACGAGATTTTTTGAAGTTTTTCCTATTTTTTTTCAGTTGTAGTTTGGATTTTGGTGAACAGATTGGGATATATCTTTTTATATCATTTTATATTTTTCATTGCTTTAATACCGCTGTTTTACACATTTTCCACCTATCATGACACTAGCGGGCTACTTGACGCCGTTTTCTTTCGTAAAGTTCCTGTAATTTTATTGTGTAAGTTACAATTTTATAATTTTTGGATTTTTAAAAAAATTTTACCTGATTGCATGTATATTTTACGTTGTTATTTCCTTTCTTTGTAGTCTCTCCGGTAATCTGAGGATGATCACCCAGTGATCGAAACCAGTTACCTACTTAATTAAATCTAGAGAACAGTGTGATTAAGAATTTTATGATTTTTCCATTCAACTATCTTTAAGAGTAGTTAAATATTATAATTGTAAAGAAACTCAATAAATATCACTTAAATTAGTCTATTACTATTACTTTACTATAGCCATAAGTTTTATGTCTAGTTACTTCAGTTGATTCCAAACTTGGCAAATTCTAATTAAGGTGGAACATCACCCGGAAGAACTATTTTAGCGCGAAATTTGAATTGATGAAACTTGTAGCAATATGTTTGATAAATACTTTCTTATAATAAATTAAAAAAGTTTTTGGTGCCGTGTAGTCTCTGTAATCTAGTATCCAAATTTTGTATTAATTACATTGTTAACCTACCTAGACCAATTTTATCATGTATTCATTTATTAGAGGATAAATAGCCTATGGCTGTTTTTAATAACAAAAACCATTCTGAATATCTGCGTCTGGCTGGGATTGATAAAATGTTATCTATGTATATGATATTTTGGTACTGTATTCGGCTTCACATATTTAAATATCAATCTTTCAAGAACCGGAAAAATTAGTTTAAATTGTAGTTTTACCGATCTTGTCATACTAGTAAGAAGAATGGTTCTGATTCCAGGATATTTGACAAATGTGACTTACAATGTCACAGTAAGTTCATTGGATAAATATATTAAAAATCAATCTTCAAATCTAATTTTGTGAAACTTATCTCTTTTAGATTTCTAAATATTACTATAGCTGGAAGTGTGATTGTTGAGAAACTAATGCATCCACAATGTGTCACTGTTTGGTGCAAATTTTGGGTTAGAGGCATCATCGAGCCATTCTTCTTCGAAGAAATAGCTAATCAGGCAAAAACATTTAATCGTGCTCACTATCGCGACATGATAACCAAGAGTCTGTATGTGCCAACAAAGTCGTGGAGATCATTTGCTCTATATAATATTCCATACATAATCTTTGTACTGTATACCCTACGGTTCAATAAAAAATTCATAATTTTCAATTTAAAACCAGTTTTCTATCAAAATTAGATAATCCTTTACTTTAGTTTATCCTTTATGATTCAATAAAAAATTTATAATTTTTTATTTAAAACATGTTACTATCAAAATTAGTTCTTGGGTGAATTTTGGGACATTTTTGTATCATAATTTCATATTTTCATTATATATATATATATGTATATATAATCTTTTTATATCTCTTAATACCCTTCCGGGTGTCGAGATAGTATTTACATATTCAATCAGTCCTTGTTATTTCAATCTATTTATTAATTCTTTCCACTTCCTTCTATCCTTTGCTATTTTCCTCCCTTCCTGCCAAGTGACGTTGGTTTTGTTTAGTATCTCTTCTATGTTCTTTTCCCAAGTTTTTTGAGGCCTTCCTCTCCTGTTCTTGTTTGATACTCGAGCATTCCACACCTTTTTTGTTTGACAATCTTCTGGCATTCTTATTAAATGGCCGTACCAGGCTAATTGTTTCTTCTCTATGGTGGTTTGTATACTTTCTGTTTGTAGAGTTGCTCTGATATGCTCATTTCTTATTCTATCCAGTCTTGTTACCCCTTCTACTTTTCTTAAATATCTCATTTCTGCTGCTTGTATCTTGCTTTTTGTGTTTTGGTTCAGTGTCCATGTTTCGCTTCCGTATATTAATATTGGTCTATAAATTGATTTATATAGTATCATTTTTGTATTTTTTGATACTTGCCTGCTACTCAAAATGACTTTATTCAATGCGTGGTAACTTCTGTTAGCTGCCAGTATTCTATTGTTTACCTCGTTCTCTATATTACCTTTGCTGTTCAGTGTTAAACCTAAATTTGTAAATGTTTCCACCTGTTCTATTTCTATTCCATTTATTTTTATTTCTGCTATTGTGTCTTCTCTTGAAATTACCATAATTTTTGTTTTTTCCACATTCATAGTCATGTTGTGTTTGTTTAATTCCTCTCTCCATATATTAATATTGTGCTGTAAATCTTCTTCATTTTTAGCTAATATTGCAAGATCATCTGCGAAGGCGCATTCTGAGATAGTCGTCCTGGTTAAATTGTGGTGTCCGATGAATACTTTCTTTGTTTTATTCTTCACCTTCTTCATAATACTGTCCAAGAAAATGATGAAAAGTAGTGGGCTTAGTGCTCCTCCTTGTCTTAACCCTTGCGTTGTTGTGAATTCCTCCGAGCACTCATTTCCTGTTCTTATATAGTTTGATGTTGTTTTGTATACACTTTGTATTGCTTTCAGTAGTTGTTTGCTCACATTTCTTTCTTCCAGTATTTTCCACATCTTTTTCCGCGGTACTCTATCGAAGGCTTTTTCGAGGTCTATAAACGCTATGAATAGTTTCTTGTCCTGTTTCATAGTTTCTTCTGTTAATTTTCTCAACGTGAATATGTGGTCTTGTGTAGAATGACCTTTTCTAAATCCACTCTGGGCTTTCTCCATTGATGCATCTGTTGTTCGTCTTAGCTTATTTTCTAATATTGCTTCATATAGTTTAGCCGCAGTGCAAAGCAGTGATATACCTCTGTAATTATTACAGTCTCTACTATTTCCTTTCTTATATATGGGGAAGATCACAGCTTTTTCCCAGTCTTTTGGTATTGTTCCTATTCTCCAGATTTGGTTTAACATCTCCAGTAATATTTGCTTTCCTTCATCTCCAATATATTTAAGTTGTTCTGGTTTAATTTGATCGTGTCCCGGTGCTTTACCGTTACTCATTTTCCTTAATACAGCTTCCATCTCTTCTTCTGATATATTTTCTAGCTCTTCTCTTTCTATTGTGTTTTCTTGTATATCTTCGTTTTCTGAGTCCCGAGCGCTACTATAGTTTTCTTCTAATAGTTCTTGGAAATGTTCTTTCCATCTTTGCATTTTTTCGATGTCATCATTTATTATCTTTCCATTTTTATCTTGCAGCTGTTTCAATGTTGTTTGGTTTCCTTTTTTGTGGCTTTTTAGTGTTTTGTAGAAAATCTTCTGATTTTCTTTAAAATTTTTCTCCAGCTTCCTCCCGAGTTCTTCCCATGTACTCTTTTTTGCTTTCTTGATCATTTCTTCAGTTATTTTCGTTTGTATTTTATAATCTTCGTAATCCTCTAAATTCTTTGTGTTTAGGTATTTCTTCCATTTCTGCTTTTTCTTTTTAACTTCTTCCTTAACCTGTTCGTTCCACCAGTGTGATTGCTTTTTATTGTGTGTGCTTCTGGTTGTTCCGCATGAGCTTTTTGTTGCTTCAACTAATATATATTTAAAAGTGCTCCACATTTCCTCTACGTTATTCATATCTGGTTTTGAGGTGCATTCGATTAGTTCTTTTATATCTGTTTGATATTTTTGTTTTGTTTGTTCATCCTTTAATTTATCTATTTTTAGTATTTATCCTTTATATCCTTTTGTTGTTATTGTTTGTCGTTGTTTCTTCGCATCCTCTCCTATTTCTATTTTTGCTGCTACTAGATAATGGTCACTTCCAATTTCACTACCTCTTTTGACTCTTATATCTTTTATTTTCTTTCTTTGTGTATTGTTCGTTAAGAAGTAATCAATTATAGATTTTTCGTTTTTACTTCTTTCTTCTCTTGTATATTTATGTATCTCTTTATGTTTGAATAATGTATTAAGTATTACTAGTTCATTTATAATACAAAAATCTATAAGTCTGTTACCATTATTATTCTTTGTTGTTTCTCCATGTCTTCCCATTATCTCTTCCAGCCCTTTATTTCTGTTTCCAACTCTTGCATTAAAGTCTCCCATTATGTATACCGGTTCTTTCAGTTTTTCATATTCCGTTTGTAATTTATTCCAGAATTCGTCTTTCATTGTTTTACTCTCATCCTCATTTAAGCCATATATTATTAATATGTTTATAGGTGCGTTGTTTACTTCTTCCAATTTGACTGTCATTATCCTCTCATCTACGCAGTTCCATTCCCTCACAGCTTGTTCAATTTCTTTGTTTATAATGCAACCCACTCCTGCTCTGGCTCTCTCTTGCTCATCAACTCCACTGTATATCATTATGTGTCCATTATTCAATTTCGTTATTCCTTGTCCTTTCTTTTTGGTTTCCGTTATTGCTAGTATTTCTAGATTTGCCTTCTCAAATTCCTTTATTAGTTCTATTTCTTTCCCTTTTAAACTCCTAATGTTCCATAATCCAATATTCATAATCCTTTTACTTCGCTTTTTCATCTTATTTATAATCTTCTTGGTTTTGTGCTGTATTACTTTTTTGGTTTCTCGTTTTTTGACAAATTTTCTAGATTTTTTTCTTCCAGTCTCTCACTCAGAGGGTTCCATGCGAACATCTTATTGTCTATAATTATTTTTTTATATCCTATTTTAACGGTCTTGCCTTTTCCTTTTTCTTTCCTTCCTTTATTCCTGATTATAAACTGAATCTTCCTTTCTTCTTCTGTAAGATCGTCCTCAATATATATATCCCTATTCCGTAGTTTAAAAGTTTTTTGCATCACTTTCATTTTGTCCTCCCATTCTGCGAATTGTGCCACTATTAGTGGATATTCATCTTGCTTATTAATTGCAAAAGCTGTTTTTAAAATTGCGTCGACATTGAATTCTGTTTTCAGAAAGTTTACGACTTCTTGTTTCGTATTATCTGTTTGTGTCTTTAAGCCTTTTATAATGATATTATTTTTCTTGTTCTCCTTTTCTTGGTTATTAATTTTATTTTCTAACCACTTGACTTTTTCCTGTAATTTTTCTCTTTCTTGTTTCCATATTTCTTCTTTTCGTTCCATGTCCTCTTGTATTTTAAGAATCATATTATTGTTTGCATTTATTTCCTCTTTTAGTTCTCTATGATTTTCCTTCATTACTTCCTTAATATCCTGCATTTCAGATGAAAGCAGCTTTTTAAACATTTCCTCCATTTTACGTAGATCCATTTCTTCCTTATTTTTTTTTTTATCAATTTAAACCGGAGATCTTTTTAGCGTGTTACTTTTCTTGAATATTTGTTCCCTGTATTCTTCTTCCTCTCTATATCTTTTCCGAATATCTTCAAGTGGTCCAATAGAATTAGTTCTTCCAATCTCTCTTCTGTTCATTTGGAGCAAACCTATAGTAATAATAAAACCCGATTTTTGGTTTTGATTAATGTCAACACTGTTTTACACGCTTTTTCTATATTCACTATTCAACTGTTGGCAACACTGAGTCAGTTTGTCGATGCGCGCTGTCAACTACAACTGATTCTACCGTTCGTGTCTCACCCGCCACACCCGCTTTGCTTCACGTTACTCAAGTTTTCAAACTGATTTGTACCTACACTTTTGATCTTAATATTGTTCACCCTGTTTTACACACTGTTTTCATTATAAATAATTTCATTAAAACTTATGTCTTTAAAAAATTATTTTGTATGCGAGCATTAATTTCAGTAAATTTCTCTATAAAATGTTTTTCTTCTGAAATGTCAAATTTAAATTCTTGTGTATCCCGCCCAAGGTTTATACATACAAAAGCTGTATTCTTTCGTTAACGGATTACTGGTCCAACTTAATCTAAAGATCAGTTCAAAATGGCGTCGAGATCATATGATCTGTTGTATTCGAAAGAACGCCAAACATTTGTCGAGTGTGCGTTTGTCTGGGATCATTACCTAAAATTTGTTTTAACTTCGTTTAATCATGAATATTCAAAAATGTTCAATAGAAAGTATTTTTTAAATGTATAAAACACAAATACATGTAGTTATTTCATTTTTTTAATAATTATAATTTAATTTCAGGATGAATTATCACCAAATTTTTTTATTTCGCCCAACTAAAGCTATTTCAAGGCAATTTTTTTTATTTCTTATGATTCAAATGTTACGAACTCCGCCGTTTTTTAAATACATAAGGACCACATGAATTCCTCTAGCTTTTCGTTAGAGGAGTTGCTGGTGATCTAGAGTAGTTGAAATTTGGAGTGGGGGTGACTAATCCATAAACGAAAGAACAAGCACATAGTGATCCAGATAAGTTAGATCAGTACTCCGTGAACGAAAGAATACAGCTAAAGGTTGCCTCAATTCCATAAGCTCTGTGTATTCGGTGGTGGGAGTAGTAGTGGGGATAAATGACGTCAGCGCTAGATCCAGAGAGATAGGCTGCTACTGTCTAACAAGTAGAATGATATATTTATATTTTTTTCTAGCACTTTTGTTTGAATTAATAACCACATTTAATTAGAGGCAAATTTAGGTCTAGGTCTCAGACTTCAGTTTCCAGAATTGAGGGAACGCCAAATTTTGAAGAATGAATAAAAATTAAAATTAATCTTAAGGCAAAATATATACTCTACCTATTTTGATTTAACACGAATTAGGAGAAAAACTTAATCATCCCTCTAGTAGACATGATTTATTTTGGCTTCAATCCAAGTTCTAAAAAGTAATATTTATCGTAACCGATATCCTTCTCAGAATTCCTATATTACTTCCAAAAACCTAACAGTTGGTTTGACTTTTACGTTCTATGCGCTGCAGTCCATTTGGGCATTCGGTAAAGGGTACCTTAATCTGAGTATTCCAGTTGGGCATTTTAATCCCTTACAATGCAGATATCGGATTTATCTGTGTCAAGTACCTATCCGCCTCCATGACTGTATGATTATAATGTTTGAAAAATATTTATACATTTCACATTTTCTATAACATTTAGTTTTTAACTTCGCCTACTCCTAATACTATGTACTGATTGGTCATTTCCCTAATTGTATGTATAGCTTCAAGAGTTGAAAATTTCTAGAAAAAATTGCATTCAAATTGGTAGCTTTGCTTTCATCATCAAATGAAAGTGAAGAAAATATTACATTCGCGTTCCATCAGTTATTTAATATTCAGTGATCATGGAAATGAATCGCATAGTTAATGAAAAGGGAAAGGAATTGCTAGTTATTAACAATTTTAAATTCTGCGTATCTTCGACAACAAACGACAGAATGAAATGGTGTTGTACAAATAAAAATTATCGATGTATCGCTAAAGTATATACAAATCGCAAGTTTAAAATAATAAACAGTGGCTTGGTTCATAATCACGAAGAAGAATTAAACATTGAACGGCAGGCGCTAAGTAATATTGTCGAAAGAAAAGCGGTCTCCGACTTTACCGAAAAACTATCCAAGCTGATTCGTTTGGTGTTTGGAAGAAATTAATAGTATCATAACTTTAGAGTCTCGTATGATCATTGAAATTTGACAGAATACAAATAAAAGCAGTTCTAACTCACTATCTTCTTTACAGAAAAATACAGGTAGAGAAATGTCCAACTGGAAGAGCTTATTACGCCTACCCTTTCGGTTGTAAGGGATTATCTCAGGTACAATGCCCAACTCGGATGCAGCCGTTCTATATTATGCAATGTTCATCTAAGGGAGCTCATCAAAAACAAGAGGGGTGCCTAAATCTAGCTAAATCTGCCTCTGCATTTATTAATATTTAATCCAAGGTGAATGAAACTTTTCTACATTGAGAATTCATTCTAATTTCTAATAGTTATTATAATCAAAGATGCCAGGAACGCGATGTACTGTTGTAACGAGTGATAATAGTTTGACCAAGACAAAAAAATCATCGCAGCAAATATCATACCACAGTTTTCCGACAAATGAGTGCATCAGAAAACAATGGGTGCAACGATTTAAGAGAGATGGGAAATGGAATGCAAATGCATGTCATATTTGTTCCAAACATTTTTCGGAAGAAGATTACACCCGCGATTGAAAGGCGGAACTATTGAATGTTTGTATTTTTCAAACATTGCTTTTTACTTGTATACAAGTAAAACAGTTTAGAATGAAATTTACTCGTATATCATTCGAACAGTTTCTGTTTTCAGTGCGTTTCGTATTATTTGTAGTGTAAAATAAATATCTACTTACAAGATATCTGCGATCTGTTTCACCGCTTCTTTATAAATTTCTCTGGCGACTGATAGCTATGATTATGAGTGCTCCAACAATCGTAGCCATAGTTTTTAACTGTCAGATAAAATTATCAGCAAGCGATGAAAAAAGCCCTCAATCTTTGAAATCAACACATATTATCTGGTTCAAGTCATAATAGTTTAAACAATATAAATAATCCAGATAATTTTGCGTGCATATTTCAATTTTTAATATCTCTATTGCCAACTAATATCACAAATTTTAAATTCGTAGTTATTTTTAGGCCCGAGATATCCATCTTCTAATAAATTTATTTAGTGAATAATAACTATGGTAACAATTGTACAGACAATTGTTGCCATAGTTATTATTCACCATATAAATTTATTAGAAGGTGGATATCTCGGGCCTTAGTGGAATATGTGAATTTCAATTATTTTTATTATATTTTTATGTACATTATTATTAATAGAACAATTTATATTTCTTAGAATAATACCATTCTTTATTTTGCAAAATTTACTCTTCTTTCTCTACACAAGATGACAGACATAGAAATTTTGCAAAAATAAAAGATTATCCAAAAATTCAATTCAGCGGCATGTTACTGTGATTTATCCTACCCAGATAATGTTCTTCTAGAGTGGAGGGTCTAGTGCTTACGTCATAAAGTAACGCATGCGCATCTTGAATTTGTTGAATGAGGCAACCTTCTATATTTATCAACCTTGTATCCCGCCGTAATCAGTGCCTCACTTACTCCAAAACAAGATTAGACTAAACAGAGACAGCTAGTATTTCCGGGTGATGTGGAAAAATAATTAACAATCGAAAAAATTGTTTATCTTAGATTTCCATAAAACTTGACTTTTCGAGAGTTTCAAATTTATACCAAATTAGACATAATTTAGATATCATTTTTGACACTTTTACTAGGATTATTTCCGCATGAGCTTTAATTTAATACTAAGCACAATAGAACCAAATTACTTATTTTTAAAAAAACAATTGACGAACGTTTGCGTCTGATGTTTAAATATAAGTAATAATGATTGTAATTTCACATTATGATTCTCATTATTCTATTTCTTTGCATGTTTCAGAAAAATATAACGAGTTTTATAATATTTCAAATTTTAATAATAACAAATGAACCGCTAATAATTTTGAGAAATGCTGCTCCAAATGATTCAGGGATATATTTCAGTTATTTTATATGCTATGATAGAATTATCGTTCATAAAATAAACGTAAGGAACAAAAAAGTTCCATTAATAAAATGTTAGTAACACTAGTTAAAAAAAGCTCATTTACGAACTTGGTACTTGTTTTTTAATAAAAACCTTAAATATAAAATTTCAGTCAAAAATTCGTACGCGTTCTCAACTTATCGTGCTTATACACAAACAGATAGACAGACCAACTTTTTTTGATTGTTTTTTGGGTTTTGTAGGGTTTAAATCATGAGGATTCATCAAAATCTAGAACTGTCAAAAAATCACGATTAAAATATTTTTCCTATTATATATGTATAGGCCGGGAAAGTGGAAAATGTGATTGCTGATTGGTACATAAACGTTTATTTGTCGAAAGTACTTGTCGTGTACCAAGAATGACGAATCATTTTCTACCAAAACAAGTTCATATACTGCTTGAAAGACAGTTTGGTTCTCAGAGCAACAAAATAAAGATTACTGGATAATTCTCAGTAGTACCTACTGTTCCAGTCCCGATCGAAGACCCAATAACTCGTTTACCTATTTCCTCAAGAATAAAATATAAATAATGGAATATGCAAAACTCAAAAGACAACCCTTGTATTATTATATGAATTCGGATTATTGGTAAACCAAACCAAGCACCATATTACCAATAAAATGCCAAATCAGTCATCGATTTTTCAATATTTAAAAAATTCATGCATATCAAATACATTTGATGAAAAGAGAAAAGCGTTATCTGTAAAATAGAATACTTCAACAAAACGCACATAACGTGATAACATAAATACAGTGTGGCACTGAAAGCGTGCTTGAGAAGTAATCTATACAACAAAACTGAGCATTATGACATGAGGCCAAGTCACTAAAATAGTATGCCTTATGCTTACACTTATATTGCATACAAGATTTTTTCTGTGGCCTTCAACTTCTATATTTTGATCATTATTGAGCACACAGCAAGGGAGCCCAGAACAAAGTTCGCATTCAGATACAACAAATATTTGAAATATTCGAGCTAATGAATCAGTGAGAGCTGCTACAAATATGAATTCACAGAAATCTAACTGCTACGTGTTTAAGATAAAACTAGGACGCGAGAAAAAGAGAATTATTGTCTTGAATTAAATATTAGCGCAATATATCATGCAGCATAAATCATAAATTGATAAGCGGAAAAGTTGATTACTTCGTAAAGCAAGAGCAAAATATGATTTATTAGTTTGTCCTCCCTATAGTTTCCAATATTTTCTTAATAATTATAATATCCTCTACAAAAAAAGAAAATGATAGAATCGCTAATAATACGTTAAAATTAACGTGAGAAACGTACCCTTACCCATATACGTATATTGAAGTTTAAGCTACGTTATTCAGTAGGGATGAGTAAAGAAACTCGTCTCTCAATTTAGCTTATCATACCATCAGCAGAAGCATGCAAAAATTCCCTGATAAATTTAACAATATTAAGTTTGAAAGAGGATATGAATATTATGCAACAGAAATTTAAGCCGGAGTAATAATTTTAAATTTTTCAAAATCTGAAAGCATGAAACAAAATATACAAAAATTTATATATCGATAATTATTATAAGTAAAAAACACAATGAGCAAAATTCTCGAGAGAGTTTAAGCTAATTCACAACTTTGGACTAGTAAATCAAGTTCTAAGCTTGGGAATTTTTTCAATATCAATTCATCTAGTAGAATGAATTAGCAATAAATATAAATAGAAATAAGATTTAATAAGTGAACTGTGAAAGTTTGGAAGACAATCACTGATCCAGGGCTGAGAATTAGTTTAAATTGTTGTCTCTTTTGTAATTTATTATTTATGCTCCTCATCTGGTGAATATAGAAATGAAAGAAGCAATACATACAATTAAAGCATCTAAGAATGAAAATCTGAATATAGAAAGATAATAGGTACCTGCTGAATCTATTATTGGACGCCCACCCGCAGACATCTGAACCGCCACTGTGGGAGCAGTAATACAGTTACCATGGAAACAAAAGCACATAGGAATTGGGCCCCGTGAAGCAACCGCTAGAATGAATTATGACACCTCTGTCAGTAAATAGAAGCATACAGACAGAAATATCATAAATTCATTCCTCCAAAATATCGCAAACATTTACAAAAAATATAGTACAAATATATACATGAATAAATTTATTTATTTTTATCATATAAAAAGTATCACAAATGAGAAATTTGTCATCCTAGTTTCGTGGCTAGTTTTATTGGCCTTCAATAATTAAAATATTCATTGACAAAATTAGTTTTGTGAGTATTTTATTTACCTACACCACACTTGCTAGCTGTAGGACAATAAGGATAACTCCGATGATTGTGCTTCATCGAAATGAAAAATAATCACAAAACATCAATTCAACATTAATTTTAAATAAAGTGTAATTCCAATTATTTCAGTCCTTATCTTCTTCTCGGAAATGATACTATAATGACATATCGTTTATTCCTGACTGTTATTATTGAATTCATTCCTATCGCCATTTTGTATTTTGCATAACGTAATTAACACATTCAGTAAAATAAAATAGTATATCCAGAATATATTTAAGCAAATTACTTTGAAATTCCTCAATGAATACTAACCGATGCTACTGCAACAAGTTTTCCACTTTGAAGCAACAATAAATTATTTGTTGTTTATTGTATATCGTCGCTATTATCGTTAGCTATGTAAAAAATATGCATTTTATTTATATGATATATTTATTCATGGGCATAGAGATTAGAAAAGTGTGATTTTTTTTTTTTTTACTAAATATTATTTTTTATCCTGTTTTCAAACAAACTGAAAATATTTTCGTGAAGTAAAATATGGTGTCAGTGTATTTTCGCTTAGCATCGTTTGTACATGCATGTGGAACTTTAAAGACCATTAAAATGTTTTTGAATACCATTCCAAGAATAAAAATAGCATCATTTTCAACTTTTCCGATATATTTTTATTAATTCATAAGTACATCAATTGATAATGCAACAATATTTTTCATGAATAAGATCCGATCTTCAAGAAATTTGAAAATCTATTATGTCAAACAACAAAGATTTTTATTCTAATTTCAGTAATATAGCATATTCATACTTTCATTGAACGATTTTTAACAATGAAAATACAAAATTACATATGTATTTATTATTTTTATTTATATATGATTTCATTTACTTTCTAATTTATCATAAAAGTGAAACCGATGAAATAACAGCTATGTCATCTGCAAAATATGTATAATAAAATCAACTAAATTATAAGAATTGTTCAAAATTTTCTCCGTTGGCTTGTGTATACAACAACCTACTCTAGAATATAAATTATTTGTACTAACCAAAGTATTATTCTGTCAACGTTATTAAAAAAAATTCAATATTATTTTTAAATTTTTGTAAATTGTGGTAAATATTGTTGCATGGAAAAAAATAGTGCATCACTTCAAATACAGAGCCAAACATCAAAACAAAATTTTCGTTGAAAATTTGTACCACGAACCAATATTGGATTTTCAGAACTCCAGTAATGATTATTCCTTACATTAAACATGCCATTATTGGAGAAATTTGCTTCATTAGTCCACATATTTGTTTTTTTTTTATTTTTTGAAACTTGCAGGTTTCGTATTTATTTATTTTTCCAAAATTTTATGCAATGTCTCTACACTTAGACCACATTCAGCAGCAACTTTCTTGATGGACGCCCTGGAGCATATTTATTGCATTATTTTTGTTAGACCTCCTTTTTCCTCTGATTATAAATGCTGATATATTAGAACGTAAACGAATTTCCAATCTTCTAGAAATATGATGAGCTGGTATCAGGATATAAATTTCTCTACATGTTTACAACTGCATATAATTTTTTTCTACACAAAAAGTAAACTTCGTTCGTATCTATCTTCTAATCATGTGAAAAAATATCAATTTAATAGAGAAACCAGGAATTGGAATAATGGTAATTGTTAAAACAATACCAATACTACCAATTTTATAATTTGTTTGTAAATGAAATTATATTTTTTCCACAGCACTCTTTATGTAAATAAAAATGATACGTATTTAATTTAGTTTTTTCATTTGAAAGTCGTTCAATACAGGTCTACGTACATGTTATATCGTTGGAATCAGAAAAAAGTCGCTATTGATTGGCGTAGTAAGAAATATGTTAGCATTCAAAATAAAAAAGTTGGATCCCATATTTTGAGAGCTATTAGCGAAAAAAATTGATTAAAAACACGATTCAACAGTTAGATGAAGTCTTATGCCGTACAGTGGATTTCATACGTGTACACATTCCTTGAGGATTTATTATTATTTATGAAAAATAATGTTGCATTATCACTTGGGGTACGTTCGGCATTAAAATCTACAGAGCACACAAATCTGCTCGGTCACGTGACAGATTCCTCTAAATTATCGGCTATGCCGAACGCTACAGATCAGTTCAAATTCAAATATGATGGCGCACATAGCGCAATATATATTTTAGTTCTCGATAATAGCAATAATAATAATGAAATCACAGAGAAAATATCAAGAGTGGAGAATGATTCTGTATTAATCATGTCAAACATCATGTGCAGTATTTCAGATAATTTCATAGATCACAAAATAATTTCGAATTTGCTTGTGAGCCCAATTTGAATATTATACATGTAATAGTTGAATAAAATCTAGAGCTACAGAAACAATTATTCATTACTGTAAGTGCTTAGATTATTCATAGTTTTTTTGCCGTATTTATTGTTTAGTAAGCTTGACCATTTCCAATATCTGCTATAAATTGGACATCCAAATGATATATCTGGATTATTTTGAAAAAAAGGAAGAGTTGCTAAGTGATAGAATAGTTTCACAGATTTCTCGATGGTTGAAATATAAATTAAACACCTAATAATTTTTACCATTGAAATTATATTCCCTTTTTTGGCTAATGTTCCAAAGTTTTCAATCATATTTATTTAACTCTGTCTTGTTGTTTGAGATAATATTTTACTGTCTTCAAAAAGCTATAATTGATTTGTCCCGAATTTAATGAAAAAATAACGAAATATTGGATTTCAATAAAAATAACAACTCTGAGTTACTTTTTTTCATGATGATAAACAACAGAGGAACTACCGCCACCTATTTTACTTCACGACAATATGCCCAAAATGTTTGATAAAAGGATGAAAAATGAAATTTATTCGAAAAAAAAATCACATTTTCTTTCTAATTTATGCGCGTAAATAAATATATCACATTAATAGAATCTAAGTATAACTGAATTTTCACAAGAAGACCCACCGCTCGAGTAAACACAATTATAGAATTTCGCAGTTAACGGAAAATTTTCACATTAAAAAAAAAATAATAATATTTTTCAAGTAGGTACTATGAGGTTTCTTTGAATACTTTTATTTTTTCATGCCCTATCACAAAATAATTTTAAGAAATAGTGGGATATTAGCATTTGAGCACAATTTTGAAGAGGCAAAAATATCTTTTAATGATAATATTATAGGAATATTCTCTGAACGACGACCAAGATTAGAATCCTTAGTAGAGTTATCGTGATTCAAATTCATCAATTACTGGATTTTTCTCAGGATTTCGCTACCGTGGCTGAAGAAATGTCTGTTCACATGACAAAGTATACATATATCAAAGATGAAATATATCCTAGAGCCTAGATGAATCATCCTTTATCTCTGCACATTATTTGTTTTGAAGTTAGCAGAATAGAAAGAGAGATACAAGGATAAAGATGTATTTTTTGGTCTACTTAAAATATTTGTCACAAGATGTCTGTATGCTAAGAACTAAATTGTTATTGAATCTTTAATGATAAGAAAGCATAATTTTTGAAGCAGCGCATAAATTTGTTTGGCAAAAACTATCATGACTTGGAAGTAATTGAAATTAATACTCGTACATACAAGAAAATCTACTGTGGCCAACACAGTACTTCCTCGAACATGAATCTTATGGCCAATTTCATTGAAGAAATTTAAACATCTACCTAAACGTTCTTTGTATTCAATTAAATTTTATCACAATCAAAGTTCTTGAATAATACAAATAGGTACAAAAACATTTCAAGAAAATTTAGATTTTGTTCATTTGACAGAAATGTTCATTTGGACACTGAGCTTAGCCCATATGATTATATTACATTCTTAAATTTGATATAACGATATAATCAAATTACCTATTTCGGAAAAAGAAAATTGACGAACATTTGCAATGTGATGTCCAAATATAAGTAATAATAATCCTAATTTCACATTATGATACTAAAAATATAACGATTTTTATAATAGTTCAAGTTTTATTAATAACAAATGAACCGATAAATGTTGTGCCAAATTATTCAAGTATCAATTTCAGTTATTTTACATTTTATGATGAATACTACAGTTTATATCTATAATATAAATGCAAAAATAAAACTAAAAAGTTCCATCAATAAAATTTTGGTACCACTGATTGAAAAAAGATCATTTATGAACTTGAACCCAGCTTTTTGATAAAAACATTTGAACATAAAATTTCAGTCGAAAGTTCGTACGCGTTCTCAAGTTTTCGTGCTTTCTGACAGACAGACTGAGCAACTTTCTTCAAAATTAGGTATGTTTGTTGGGTTTAGTAGGGTCTAAAACGTGAAGACACATCAAAATCTCAAACTGTCAAAATATCACGATTGCTATACTTCCCCTATTATATATAGGTCAGGAGAATAAAAAACGTTCCATATTTTTGTTACGTAATTGACATCTAGTGAAACAATACTGAAGTAGACAAAAAATATATCTACCCTTGTATGTCGCTTTCTGCCCTGCCGGCTTCGATACTTGCTTTGTCTACTAGAGTATATGTTGTCCTTGATACATGAGCATCATCTTAATGCTTGAATTTGATATTATTTTGTATATGTATAAGTAATGATATTAACTCTTTTTAATTATGAATAAGAATTGGAAGTTTGTAATTTGAAAAGTTACAAATGAACACCTGTATATTCAAAAGTACACTATGAACATCAAGTATGTAAGTGAGAATTTTTATAGTGATATTGAATTCAAAAAACAAAACTGACCTTCTTGAAAGAGGAGGAGAATCTTCAATTTGCCCGTTGGATTCCTGAGCTAATCGAACTGCTAATTCATGGTCATGCCTCTCTTGTTCCAGTTGTTCACGATATTTCTGTTCTTCTATAGCTTCTTTTTCTTGCAAAGCTTGCAAAGCAGCAGCCGTTTTTCTATCTTCTTCTTCTTGTTTTTTCCGTTTCTCTTCTTCAGCTTTTCTACGAGCCTCTAGTTCAGCTTTCCTTTAGATGAAAATATAATATAAAATCTTATTTGTAAACATCTAATTCGAAACATAATTATATACGTACTGCATTTTAATTTCTTCTTCTTCACGTTTCTTTCGTTCTTCTTCATCCTTTTGTTTCCTCTCTCTTTCCATTTCTTCTTGTATTCTTCTAAGACGTGCTTGTTCCTCAGCGTTTTTCTGTTCTTGCATTTTTCTTTGTAACTCATTCATTTGACTATTTGCTTTATTCAGTAAATCATTGTATAATTTGTCAATATTATTTATTTTAATATTGTCTTCTTCTTTGATTCTTGTTATAGCTGCTGTCATCTCTGTATATAATTGTTTGACTTGACTCTCACTCGAAGCTTTGTCTTTTTTCAATCCACTCGCAGCTTTCTGCAATTGTTTAATTTGAATTTCTAGTCCTCTAATTTTTTTAATTCCTTTGTAACGTGGCATATGCTGCTTCTTAACTAGATATCCCTTTACTGTTTTCTGTATTATTATTAAAGCAGATTTGCGATAGAGAATCTTGTTTTTAACTGAAAACAGATATTTCCATTATAGGCCAGGCAACAGAGCAAAAAAGGAGGTATAGATTGATTTATTCTCGAAAAGCTGAAAATGGCTTTAATCTCTTCATTTATATGTAAAAATAGTTTATTGAAGTTTGCACCAATTTGTTGCTTGTTATTTTTCTATAAACTAAAGAACACAAAAATTTGCGTTCAATAAGTATCATACATTTAAAATTACGTGGAGCTATTAGGGAAATATGCAAGTTCAAAAAACGACAATTTCCTCTCATTATTAAAAAAAAAAATGTTTTGAATGTGAGATGTATTATATGAAATGAATAATATATTTGGATATTATGGTGCATCCCCTAAGGGACAAAATTATGGTCAACCAGAATCACTTGGGTTGTTTCTAAGATCAACTACTGCTCCCAATATGTGCCGATGATGATAAAGTCAAAAAGAAAATTAAATCTATCGCCCACTCAATTATTGGTGCTACGCTACCAAAATTCTTTCAATCAGCTTTACATGTTGGCCTAGGGGTGTTGATTCACCGAGAATATGGCTTAAGAGATCTATTATAAATTACTTCAGCAATGGATTTTGTTGCACATATAATGAAGTGTGTCATTACGAAGTTTCATGCTTGAAACAACCTGTAAAACATATTCTACCATCGAAATCGCTCACACAGTTTGTGTGTGTGTGTGTGTGTGTGTAGATGGAATCAATACATGACACGCAATGGGAGGCATCCAGTGCTCTACACCTATATATATTTTAATGTTCAAGGGGTTTTGAGATTTGCGAGCTACGAACGCACATATGCATACTACATACGTACCGACATCAAGCCAAAAATAGTCAAAATGGATTCAGGGATGCTCAAAACGGATATTGCCATCAAAATCTCGGAATATGAATTCTGTCGGTTTCACAATACTTACTTTTTGTACAAGTAAAAAATGGGAGAACTTGTCGCTCTTTGAACTCGTATATCTACCTGATAAAGTAACGTAATTTCAAATATAAGTTGATCATTCGATGCAGGATTTCCCGTTCGTATTTTATAGCAAAGTTTGTTCTAACTGACAGCATTTTCAATTAGACTGAGAGCTAGTGACAGGTGGGGTTCTCCGATTTTATACCGCTTGCCTTTTTGAGGGTTGATAATTTACCTCTTAATAAAAAAGATAAAAATGTTATTGAGCGATGCACGCTATCCGGTCAAAGTTCAAATTCCAATCAAAGGTCTGAAAGAAAAATAGTTTTTTCCGTGATATCATATTGCATGCCTTTGTAATGTTGAATAATTGGAATTAATCTGAAGCCAAGTACTGAAAGGCAAGCAATTCGCAACAGCCCAAGTGGCACAAAGGGTTGCGTGAACATGTGAAAAAAGAATATGAAAAATTCTGTGTTTTCAAATTGCATGCCAATGAAGAGAATTGAAGTTTTAGTTATAAAACCCTTGTAAAAAAATTGGCAAGCATTCCTCGTTGGCGCAAAGGTTTGAAATTTGGGGGTAAACTTGCATAAATTTTGCACCAATTAGCCGTGATTTCAAATTACCTCAAATGGAGCAAAAACTTTATTTTGTAGTGAAATAATTATAAATTTAAAATGGCATGCATGTTGCTTAAGCCGTTCATATTTTAAATAATAATGAAAGTTGCATAAAAAAGTCGCAAAATTTCTCTGACTTTATTCTGCCTGCCATTTTGTATTACATCAATAAATGCTGTTTTAAATTCATTTGGGAATGGCAAGCATGTTTCTTAAGCACTTCATATTTCAAATAATAATGGTAGTTGCATAAAAAACACGCAAAATTTCTCTGACTTTATTTTGCCTGCCATTTTGTATCACATTAATAAATGCTGTTTTAAATTCATTTCGAAAATGGCATGCAACTTTGTCCGATCATTGAAAAACTTTGGAAAAATGGCAAAAAAATTTAAAAAAATTTCCGAGTTTTTATTTTGCATGCTGATTTGTATTTCAATGAAGAAATATGCTTCAAGTCAAAATAAATAATGGAATGCATATAACATAAGACAAACATTTACAAATTTTGAATAAATCAAGAAAATGTGCCCTAGAATCAACTTAGTTTGTAATTATAGACATGGCAGGAGGTGAATCTTTCATAATAATGCAGATTATATATTCAAAGTATTACAATTAGGTTCATAAACATTTTATACCAGTAAGTTTTCCATTTGGCATAAATAAGTGAAGAATATTATGAAAATGAATAGAGTTAAAGAGGATGATATTGTAAGAAGGGCCGACAATAGGGACGATAAAGATGAATCGGACGATGATGACAGCGACACTTATTCTCAAATAGGTGATGAAACTACTGAAGAGGAACCTAAAATTGACAATAATTATGATCAAGAAATGGAAATTTGAGCAATTATTGCCAATTTCAGATTCCTTTCCATTCCTATTTATTCATATTATGAAACATCCCATTAGCTATTTAAGTATGAGTTTTCTATGATAATATTTTTTTTTTCTGAGAATAAGCTTTTTTTTTTTCATAATGATAATAATATTTTTACCTGATAATGAGGATATACCTACTCTCAAGTTCCAGATGAAGCCAATTTAACTTTCAAAAATATGTTTTGTAACAATATTCCATACTTATTCACATTCCGGAGAAAAAGTAAGAACATAATTATTATTTTTTTCGTTGTTAATATGTGTGATTATTATTTTAGTGCCTTATTGGTTGCAATTTGATGTTATACCCAGTTAGAGCTAATACTGATATCGATGGGAAAATTTTATGTTTCTTGTGATTTCAAATGAATATTTTTGGAATTGTTGCTATGAAAACATTATGAATAATTTAAATTGTAGCTCCCTGCAATATTTTGGAAAAGACTCACCTAGGCCATTAATGTTTGAAATTAGTCAAAAAATTTAAATAAATAAATTCGCGAGATAATTTATGTTAATTTTAATGAATTAATTCCAACCCTTTTTCTAAAATTTATCAATGATGAGCATGAGCAACATGTTCGCCATTCTTTGTGTCGTCTAAAAAAAATTATTTTGAACGAAATACACAATGGCATGCAAAATAAAATGACGGAAATTTTTCTTCTTTTTTTTGCAACTTCCTCAATGCATGCCTCCATTATGGGACAACCTGGGGTGCCGCCAATTTCCTCAATAACAATTCATCACACAAATTACCTATAGTTGGAATGACATACAATTTCAAATCACGGCTAATTGGTTCAAAATTTATGCAAGATTACCCCCAAATTTCAAACCTTTGCGCCAACGAGGAATGCTTGCCAATTTTTTTACAAGGGTTTTATGACTAAAATTTCAATTTTTTTCATGCAATTTGGAAACACGGCATTTTTCATATTTTTTTTCACAAGTTCACGCAATCCTTTGAGCCACTTGGGCTGTTGCGAATCGCTTGTCTTTCAGTACTTGGCTTCAGATTAATTTAAATTATTCAAAATTACAAAGGCATGCAATATGATATCACGGAAAAAAAAAACATTTTTTTTCCACTTTTAATTGAAATTTGAACTATGACCGGAAAGCTTGCATCGCTCAATAACATTTTTATCTTTCTTATTAAGAGGTGAATTATCAACCCTCAAAAAGGCAAGCAGTATAAAATCGGAGAGCCCCACCTGTCACTAGCTCCCAATCTAAATATTTATTAATTTGATATTGAAAATTCAATTTTCCTCAATGTTTATTTGATTCGTAATATGAGACATATTTGAATTAATAGATGCAGTTTACATTCAGAAACATGTACCGAAACAATAGCAGATTTAGGAAAGAGGATATCCTAGTACGTGCCTCTGTCAGAACTCCAAGAAGCTGCCATTGAAACAGTGTTTCAAATATTACATCTACTTTACGTAATAGAAAAGTTAAATTATTGGTAAAGATATATCGCTATAATTTTTTGTTTCTGCTGATATGTTTTGTTCCTTCTGTCATATTTTCTATCACTATGAAGTATGTCTGTGGCTACTGCATAGATCTGATGTTTTGAAATAATAAATATGGAGATAATGATTAGAGAGTTGTGACACTGAATCACTATGATCAGAACAAACACTAAAAGATAATGGGCTCGTTCGATTTGAAAACTCTTGAAAATTACATATTGCACATTAGGCTAAGCTGTTAATTGTTGACATAAATATGAAAATTATCATGTTTTGTTCAGTATTTAACTCAGAATATCAAAATGAAAATGTTCATTTGAGCAAGCGACATTCATGACGTAAATATCACTATGGTTGACCAATTGTATCACAGAGTTGTACAGTAGATCACACATTTTGTGCTAGTAATCAGTTGGGATATTTAGTTGGGTAGCGCCACTGCAAATTATTTGACATACGTTTACATTTTATCTCAGCGTACACGTACGTCTAACAACATTCTTATGATCTAGTGACAGTGACTTCATCAGGACTTTATACGTTATTCTTGGCTATAAGATTTTTTGGAAAAAATCTAAATTACGGAAATTATATTTCTAGATACTGAACAACAATATGTAATAATTGAGAAATACCCGAGAGGTAGTATATGAAAGATTTCATAATTCAAACTATATTATATTTATACCTATGTAATTTATCTAAAAAATAATATGCTAGCTCAATATATTAATCACACTTACGTTTGATGACAGAGAGAGCGCAGAATTGTGATTTAATCCAGCGTGATTTTATCAAATATCGCTTAACATTGGCAACAATCTTTTGCAAATTTTCAGGATCAGATTTCATGATTCTATCAAACTCAGCAAATTTTCCTGGTCTGAAAAAAACACGAGAAACGCCAAACTTGAAATCCCTTTCTTGTAAATTCAAACTATGAAGCATTGCCTACAATAAATAAAAATATTTAAATGGTTTTGGAACAACACTTATTATTTTTTTGCATTTCAGAATTGTCGTTACCTCACAAAAAGTTCTTGGATGTAGACTTTTTAGTTCTTCTGGAAGATAGGATGTATACATCTGATAAAGTTCTTTAAAAGGCGTTCGTGATGGATAGCCATGTTCCATCAAAGTTAATACACTTGTCATACCGGAGCATTTGAGTTGAGTCCAACTCAATGCACCATCGAATTGGTGATCTATCATTTTAGTATTTGGCTTGATGCATCGAATAAAATTTGTACCCTGGAACAGAAATTCTAGTAACTAAGTATCGAACAGATTATATGTCATACTCAGGCCCAGTTGCAATATCTGGTTTATCCTAAATTTAGCTTAATTATCTTAGTAACAATTATTTCAACAATCGTAACCCAGGTAATTAGGCTACGCTTAGGATAAACCAAAGACTGTGCAACCGGGCCTTATTGTTAGACTAATTGAAACTAAAATATCGACAAAAATATGCTATCCTTTATTCATAGAATAATATAGAATGGAAAAAATGATCTTCAATAATTTGTAATAGAGTTTGCTTCACGTTCTTAAAATAAAATATACTATTTGTCATGAAACACAATCGGAAAAATAACAATTTCTCACAGCTTTCAATTGACGGTTATCAAAGACAAGCTTCTCCACATTCGTCACGATTTCTGGCGTGCTGCTGTGTAAATCATCTTATAAATTAATTATTTGGCCCAATATTTTATAATGTAATAGCAAGGTGAAGTGTCCCCGTATAATGCTTTCATACGTTCATTGATAACCTTTGGTCTAATTTCTTCTCTCTCTGAAAATTCTATAGCGGAACAACGTTCCAAACTCAAATTTTCCATTTTACTGTAGCTACTCACTTTTAACGTGCTACCATTAAAACAAATGACGAGCGACCAAGGGCTAACTGCCGGACACGTAGGGACATATCAGTGGCACCACCAGCTACTTTTTAATTTCCCCTCGTACTTACTACTCAACTTTCATATCTCGTGGTATGAAAACTATTAATTTTATGGAAAAGGGATGTTCAATGTATAATTTATTTTGAACTGAATTAGTCTCGTCATTTTCTATCAATTATTCAAAAAATATAGGTCTCTATTCACACTTCCCGAAAGAACGCACCTTCTGAAAATTTGATGCACTATTCCATTGTATGCACAATTGCGCTATCTTTCATCTCAACCATGGTGCGATAACTCTAGAAGAGCCAAACATAAAGTACATGTGTACTCATTCCAATACCGAATCACTTTGGTAAATTCGAAATATCAATTTGATCAACGATCTCAAATAATATATGACCGAGTGGCGTCAGGGAGATTTCTTATGCTATATTCAAGACATACAAGTGTGAGATGGTAAATGGTTTTCAGTAATAAAATACAGACAATTGAAAATTCGGTTGTAATCAAAACTGTCAAATGTTTTTTCAGTTCAGAATCCAAGCTGTGCTTAACCCGGAACACTGTGCCGTATCACACGTATGAGCCCAGAATGATTTTGCCAGCTCACTAACCGAAAGCATCGGATGAGCCAGTTCAATAACGTGTCGATCTGATTGTTCCACTACGCAATTTTGTTCAGGCGTATATGAACACGATGGTTGAAACTTGATGCCGCACTTTTGTAGAGATGTCACTACTGCAGCACTAGCACATTCGAATTAAGAACCTGAGTCTGAACGGAAACTTTTCACTTTATGTCCTGCGGTATCGCTTTCCTTGAGAAACGTTTCCAAATGCGTTTCTACTTCCGATTTTTTTTCCATAGAAAATATGTGAATGTAACGAGAAAAGTTATCCTTAAACGCCACGACCATTCAACGAATTGACCGACATCGGACCATTTACATCAGTGATAATCAGCTCACTGACGTTCTGCGGATGATTTCGATGCGGATGGAATGGTTTACGATGTGATTTACCGCGGATGCAACCATCACAGAAGGATACAGTGTCGGGAAATTTGAACTGTGTGATATGTTCAATATGATAGGGTGGGCAACATTGTATTGTGAGAATTGGTGATGACAAATTGTGAATAAAAAGCCTTAGTGCCAATTCACAATATACGTAAACATAAGGAGTACGTAAAAACATAAACGTAAGAAATTATGTATGTTCACAATGGTCGTAACGTAAAATATTAAAATAAAGTGGTTCCTCTGACTGTCATTTTCAAATATTCTGTTGATTTCGATTCTGTTTCGTGTTCACTGTTTTTCTTTGGTTTCACTTATTTTTCACTTTTAACAATTTGGAGTTTAGTTTGTTTTGTTTTATTGTATGATGCCTGATAAAGATCTTGCGATTGTTTCACTATTATTGAAACCAGATTGAAACTGCGTTTTAAAAGTCGCCAACGAGAGAAATATTAAGGAAGAAATTGTTGTTTTTTTTTATTAATAATTCTATGTCTATCATATTTAAAGCATGTTTCGATCCAGGGTGATATCAACAGTCAGATGAAAACATGTGTTCAAAGTTGACGCATGCGCTACTAGTTGTTTCGTACGTAAACATAACATAAAGTTGAATTTATCTCAACTTTACGTTTTCATTACGTAGCTCTTATGTCAATACGTAAACATAAGAAATACGTAAGGGCATTGTGAACACGGGCATTGAAATACAGTAGTTCAACTTTATGTTTATGTTTACGGTTGCGTACTCCTTACGTTTACGTACATTGTGAATTGGCACTTAGTGAAAACTAATAGTTTTATGCATAAATATCACTTAAATACATGCAGCAATACAACACATGGTGTCAGGTTACTTCCAAAAACGGAAAGCGGTAACAGAACCTAGTAAACTCCCGGAAAAATAAAGACATTGGGAAGAGACGCAGCCGAAAAAGATGAGTTTAGAAAAAAGACCGGGAAAGTGTGAGTGTGAAGATTTATTATTTTCAAAGGGAAGTAAATAAGTAATAATGGTCACAGCAGAAGAAGTTAATGCTCTGCGGACGCAGCTTCAACAAATGCAAGCATTGATAAATGGTATTCAAGCTCAGGTACCACCTGCACAGAATGCAAATACTTTATGCGGAGTTTTTCCCATGCTAGAAAAGTTTTCATTCAATAGATTGGACTGGATAGAATGGAAAAAGACGTATGAATGGTACAGAATAGCAATGAAAATAGATAATCTTGAACAAAAACAACAGGTTAATCATTTACTGTTGCACACGGGACTGGGAGTCAACAGACTTTTGTCAACATTACAAAAGACAGATAACGATCTGGAAAGCTACGAAGAAACAGTGGAACTATTCGATGAATACTATAACAACAAATCAAATAAAATTTTCAATAGAGCAAAGTTTAATCGAAGAGTTCAAGGCGACAACGGAAAAGCAGAAGAATTCGTGACTGATGTTATTGAAATAGCAGAATCGTGTCAATTCGGTGATCTAGAAAATAAATTAATAAGAGATCGACTGATAATAGGCTCAAAAGATGAATAACTCTCCGATTCAATGCAAATGGATGATAGAATCACGAAGGAAAAAGTGATTGATAAAATTCTCCAAAGTGAAATGATTAAAGAAGGATCGAAAGTTATAAGAAATGGAGAAGAAAATAATAAACAAATCGACAGAGTTGTAAAAAGAATTTTCAATCGAACAGAAAATATAATGCATCAACGGAGAAATATGAAGGCAACAGCCGAAGTAAACGAGTTGAAAGAATAAATGAGTGTACAAGATCATAAATATCAAGAATTCAGAGCTGCTAATGCAAAATGTAACAAATGTCATTGTAAAGGACATTACGCAAAAATGTGCCGCACGAAGAAGGTAGAAAATTTAAATCGGGACCAAGAAGAAGAAGAATCCGACAGCGATTTGGAATGGTTACAGGATGAAATATCAATGAAATCTGGTGATCAAAACAAGAAAAAACCATGGTATGTAAAACTTAAAATAGATAGAGCTCTAGTAAAATTTAAGATAGATACAGGAGCAGATGCTACTGTTTCAAAATTGGATGTTCTTAAGAAACTTTCAGGTAAAATTCCCATTTATAAAACAAATGTGGAGCTAATTGGTCCTGGTAAAAAGAAAATAGATGTAGTCGGGAAAGTATTTCTACCAGTTGAATATAACGATCGCTCAGAGAAGATAAAAATGTATGTCGTAGATACCAAGGAGAATTTATCAGGGAGAGCAGAACTGGAGATAGCGAAATTTGAGAATCAACAACTGAAGATTAAGGAAAAAATGATCGACGAAACAATTGAAGAACTCAATACTCACACAATTAAAGAAAAGATATTAAAACAGTTTCCACAAGTATTCTCTGGACTAGGAGAATTCAAGAATGAAATGCATCAAATTCGTATTGAAGAAAACGCAGTTTCTTATGCAGTAAGTACTCCAAGACGAATTTCACTACCGCTACGTGAAAGTCTACGGGAAGAACTTTTGAAATTGCAAAAGAATAACGTAATTGAACCAGTGGAAGAAGCAACTGGATGGTGTGCTCCTGTAGTCGTGGTACCGAAAAAAGGTAACAGAATTAGAATCTGTACCGATTTTACAGAGCTGAATAAATATGTAATTCGAGAAAGATACCAATTACCATCAGTGGACGAGTCACTAACAAAATTAAATAATGCTTAATTTTTCACCAAATTTGATTCAAATTCTGGATTTTGGCAAATTCCATTAGAAAAAGAATGCCGACATTGAACAACTTTTAATACACCTTTTGGGAGATTTCAGTACAAAAGACTACCATTTGTTATAACCAGTGCACCCGAAGTATTCCAAAAGAAAATAGCAGAAATTCAAGAAAATGATCTGTTAGTTATAGGACAGGCAGGCATAAAAAGAGCATGATGAAAATATCAGAAAGGTTTTAGAAACTTTGAAATCACATAACGTAACATTGAATTTAGAAAAATGCCAATTCATTATGAATGAAATAGATTATTTAGGCCATACGGTGTCAAAAGAAGGTATTAAACCTAACATAAAAATAGTAGAGGCTATAATAAAATATCCTATACCAAAAAATAGAAAACAAATAAGACAATTCTTAGGATTTGTTACATACGTAATGAAATTCCTACCGGACGCATCAGAGAAAACTAAGAAAGTAAGACAACTAATAAATGAGAAAAATGAATATATTTGGTTGAAAGAATATGAAGAACAATTCAACAACCTAAGAAGAGAAATAGCAAGAGCTCCAATTTTAGCAATGTTTGATGTTACAGCGGATACAAGAGTATCAGCAGACGCTTCGTGTTATGAATTAGGAAGTGTATTAGAACAAAAGCAACAAAATAATACGTGGAAGCCAGTTATGTTCTGTTCAAAATCTTCAAGTTCTACCGAAAGACGATATGCGCAGATAGAGAAGGAGGCACTAGCCATCACATGGGCGTGTGAACGTATGGAAAAGTGGTTAACCCCTCGTCTACAAAGATTTAGAATGAGATTGATGAAATTCAGATATAATATAAAATACATTCTGGGCAAAGAGTTAAGAGTAACCGATGCACTTTCAAGAGCACCAACCAATGATGGATAAGAAGATCCAGATATTTTAGACTGCGAGCCTATATTAATAAACAGCATAGTAGAAGAATTCATTAGTGAAAATCACATAGCTAAAGGAGATATTATCAAGGCTCAAGAAGAAGACATTTCCATCTAAAAGCTAATAGAATACACAAAGAATGATTGGCCAAAGAAGTTTGATCCTTTCGCAAAACATGCTTCAGAATTTACAATAGTGAATGGAATGCTGATGTTCAACAATCGAATTGTGATTTCGAAGAGGTTTAGACAGCAATATCTGGAAAATTAACACTCTGGTCATCTGGGAATTGTGCGAGAAACAGTCTGGTGGCCAAATATTAACAGACACATAGAAGATCGAGTTCTAAATTGTGTAACGTGTTATATCGAAAATAAACCTCGTGTCGAACCATTTTTAAGTTTAGAAACTGTACCATTACTGTGGGCGAAAATCGATGTCGATTTATTCGAGTATAAGGGTAAAAACTTTGTGATCGTTGTGGACTCGAAAATTATTGAAATAGAACAATCGAATATTAGTAGTGTGAACATTATCAACGTTTTAAAAAATATATTTGCGCGATACGGTGTACCAAAAATAGTGCGAAGTGATAACAGGAGACAGTTCGAATGTTCGGAATTTCGAAATTTTGCAGCCACTTACAATTTCAAATGGGTATCCAGTAATCCATTTTACCCTCAATCCAACAGACAAGCGGAAGCCGCTGTCAAAACAACCAAAATGATTCTAAAGGAGAATCTCAAGGATATGCATTGTGGATTGTTAGCTTATCGCAATACTCAGTTACCATCATGTGGAATATCACCAGCAAAACTTTTAATGAGGCGAAATTTGAAAGAAGGGTTCACTGTTAGTGAAAAATATCTTTATCCTCAATTGCCAGATCACAAAAGAGTAAAGAAGGCATTCGATAAAAAAAAAAACACGTCAGGAGAAGCAGTTTAATAAAAGTCATCGTGTTAGTCCAACATCTCCATTAGAAGAAGGCCAAGCAGTATGGCTAGTCAACGAAAGAAAGAGAGGAAGAGTAGTACGAGAACATTCAACGCCAAGATCATACATAGTCGAGGATCATCAATTAGAAGAAGTTCAACAAACTACGGGAAGAGATCAAAAAGAATTAGAAAGAAGCGTTAAACGAAGCAGCCGGCCTCACCAAATTCCAAGCTTCAGAGAATATAAAATATATTAAACTTATATAAATTAAAAATTATAAAAAAATATCTCAACTAATTTTAGTTTTTGCAAGTAATTTAAAATACAATATATTTGTAATTTTGAGAAAAGGGGATGTGTGATATGTTCAAGATGATAGGGTTGGTCACATTGTATTGTGAGAATTGGTGATGACAAATTGTGAATAAAAAGCCTTAGTAAAAACTAATAATTTTATGCATAAATATCACTTGAATATTTGCAACAATACAACACAGACCGATATACCGACACGGGATATCACATCGCACACATGACGTTCGTCTTGATGGCCTAATCGTTCATACCATTCTTGCAGTACTTCTTCGCTTGAAGCTAGGTAAGCTTCAACGGGTGAGTCCGGAACACGAACGTACATGTTAATGACGTACACAGAACCGACAAGTTTACCAGTTAGAACGATTTCACCATTATATTGAACTTTCACACCATCGAAGTCAAACATGGTACCATTTCCGTATTTAACGGCTTGTCGAATGGTGAAGAGTTAATGGCGAGCATCAGTTACGTACCAGACATCATTTATAGAACCAGGCGTAGGCGACCACCTGTTGCATCCCGATGTGAATCCTGCCGGATCCGTAAGCAAAAATATATTCACTGCCAGCTGTTTGGACGAGTAGCGAAATCGGAAACTTCTGACACGCTTTCGAAGTGTTGCTTGTTCGCAGATACATGATTTGTCGTACCGGAGTCCGAAATTCTATAGTCAGCGAAGACGGAGTCTACATTGACTGCCAAGCCACTTGTGAGGAACGTACCTGGTTTGCTGATCCTTTTTGAATTAGCTGTTGCCGCTGAAGTTGGCGTTTCTTGCAATTTTCTGCTCTGAGAATTTGCGATTTTAATAATAATTGGCGATCATGTACTCAAATTTCTTGCAATATGATCACCTCAATTTTTTTGGTGTCAATTAATCTCGGTTTCACGTGAAAAGTAGCAGACATTTATAATGTTCCATGTGATGCGACCGAATTTTCAATAGAATGCGAAGTACTTTCGGTGTACGTGTTACAAAAAAAATTTTTTGTAACACGTGTACCGAAAGTACCCTATTACTGAGCTGACTTCTGCTTCGAAAGTTCTCAATTCCAAACCATGGTAACAATTTTCATTAATTCTCTGTTGATTGGGAATTAATGGATATTTTTTCCCGCTGGATAAAAATGAAATTGTAGATCATGGATCATGGATGCGTTGGATTTTTTTATTTCATTGATATATGTCAAATTGATATTTGAAAGAAATTTGTATTATAGAATGTGTTCGTTATAGTATGTACATTTATTGTGAACTGGATAGCACAGAAAATGTGAAGAATAACAATCAATAAGATAAATCATGTAAGTTATGTTTCATTGTATCAGTTTACTGTGATGTGATTGCATTTGCAAAAATCTGTTTGTCAAATCGATAAGATAGTTTCGATACATCCAAATTAATTTGAAAAGCTTAGTAATTGGGGTATTTCGGTGCACTTGTTACAAAAAGTATTGTATGTAACGCGGGCACTGAATGACTGTCATTATTGTCACGGATAAATTTGGCTGCACGGAGCAACGCCTTGGGCTTTGCCCTCGTCTTCGCCTTGTACTTCGTCCTCGCCTTCGCCTCGTACTTCGCCCTCGCCTCTGCCTCGGGCTTTGTCCTCGTCTTCACCGACTGCAGCCAAATTTATCCTGGACAAAAATGACAGTCGTTCGATCCTTGTAACATAAAAAACTATTTTAACAATATTTATTGTATGATATATGATTGACGTGAATCGTGTTGAGTTGTACAAACAATTGACAGGGGTAACTAATCTTAGACATATTACCAGCCTAAATATTATTTGGTGACTTTAGTAGATAGTGACACACAGTGACACGACACATGACAGTAAAATGAGAGTAGTGAAGTTTATTTCCTCTAACAAAGCCCGTAGTACCCATATATGATTTAAATTCTTGAACTTGTAGTATTCTTATAGTGGACCTTACATATCAATCAGGTGCTAACATACTCAGCCACTGACCCGATTTCAAATTTTTCAATCGTTTTTCAAGTAGTCTTTTTTAATAAGTAATTTATAATTGTATATTCATTTATTTAAATTTTCAGACATATATCAATATTTTGGGTAGTTTTTAAGACGAAATCAATCATTTACAAGAATGCAAGAAATTTAAAAGCTTTCATAAATAAAGAATTAACACAAAATTTGAGTTATATTTTCTCATTATTGAGCAGTCAATCGGAAATATTTTGAAGAAAAGTTGCGTCACTCTAATTTGGCTGTTAGAGTTGACTTTCAGCACATGCATTATTATTATTATAGATAAAAAGGAGATTATAATTTTGATACATACCGTGCTTCGCAGTTTTTCCATAAGTTCTTCCAACTGAGTTTTGAATTTTGAACCAACACTAATAAAACTTAACTTCCCTTTCTGCGAATTTGGAGTAGCGAATAAATTCCTGATCAAAGGATTGGAGCTGTCTTGCACAAGTCCTTCTAAAGATGCATGCAAGGCATCATTATTTTTTTCAATAAATTGTTTCTGTGAAAAATAAGATTTTTCAAAAATAATTACAGCATGATTTCGTACAAACAATTACAGTTTGATAGCAAACAGCGCCAGCAAAGTGTCTAATTAAAAAACCCTCATCGTCTCTGAGAACTCTATGAGTTTTTAAACGAGAAGTACGTGGTAATGCTAATCGGAAATGATTTAGCCATTGGGAATGTACTTCGGAAGTGAAGTGCGTATAATTTGGCTTTGGTAGTTTTGATTCTTCATCAAGCAAAGTAAACATTCCATTAGATTTCATTTCAATCAAATCTGTAAAAAAATATGCGACATTATTACACAATAGTATATTGTACAACAAGTATAGAAAATTACCTATTTCACACGAGGTGTGTAATTTTCAGCACTCGACTCCGTCTCGTGCTGAAAATTATACACCTCGTGTGAAATAGGTGATTCTATACGTGTTGTACACTATACTTTTTCTACGATCACAATTTTTAATGAAATATGTAGGTAAATCATTCGTATAACAGATTTTTAATCTATTTTCACAAATATGAAATAATTTAGGCATTTAAATTGTTTGCTCTGCTTATTTATTGTGATATTAATTTTAGTTATGATTTGGAACATTATTGATATATTTTCTATCAGTTGATTGACATTTCATTGTTGTGTAATCTAATTGTTGCAAACTACGGAAAGATTGTATCTGATTGGCTCACTCTCACCAGGCGACCTTCTGATTGGTTCATTAGTTAGAGTTTTCTGTGATCTGGGGTAGCCTGTTTTCAAAATTTTCGTCACTAACCATTTTCCAACTGTAGTAATGATATTTGTGGATATCTAATTTTGGTTATGAAACAATAATTACATACATAATTTCTCGATTTCAACAGAATGTGATGGAACGTTTTGTCTGCTTCAATTTGACAGTTGTGATTCGTAGTGTTGCCAACCTTCGGAATATATATTACAAGAATAGGGAAATAATTCCAACAGAACTTAGTGCAATTTTGTTATTTAAATGTGGCTTATAAAAGAGCAAACAGAGATTTATATCAAGTCCGTGATATTTATCAATAATCTTGCTAAATATATCATATATATCACCTAAAGAATATTCAAAGTGAATTATTAATATGTAAGTCGGTCAAACTGGTGTGAGAAATGATTTCTCACGACTTTTCGCACAGTTGTGTGAGATTGTAAGTTTTCTAGTTGTGTTTTGTATGAGAAATATGTTGTTTTCTATAGTGATCGTAGAAAAACTATATTATCAGTGTATGTTAATAGATTCTTCTCAATTACCTACACTTATAGTTCAACTATTTTTCACTTTTATGAAAAACTTAAATACAAAATGGACTTAACTATTCAAGCATTATACAATAAATTTGGAAATTTATACTTTTATTTAATCACAGATTAACCAAAAACTTTAGAAGTTTTTGCTGGTTTCAGAAAATTTGGTATCAAAAATTCAATTAAATTTCAGCAAAACTGCAATCATCCGATTCTAATGATATTTTGCAATAAATCCATATACAGGGTGTATCACGGAAAGTGAAACATAGGCGTTTAACATGGGAAATCAGTTTTCCCTGCGCATTGCTCTCCTAATTATTTCAGACAAAAAGTTTCAAATAGATATAGTAAAACAGAAATTTCTGCATCCGAATCAAAAAAAAAAAAATATTTTGGCAGCCTTATAACAGCAGAAATAGAATTTGAAGATTCGTAGAATTACAGCTAATCGTATAAGCCATGGAATCAGAAATAAGAGACGAACAAAAGCATAATGCTTTATACGTCAAATTATTATTATTCATTTTGACAAATTGTGATATTGTAATAAAAGATCGATATGAAAGTTATTCTCAAAAATGAATAACTATTCAAATTAAGAAAAGCTACAAATAATAAAATGGTATTATTCTGGCAATAGTTTACGGCAAATTCGTGATTATATTAGTACTCTTTGGCGGAATCATGATATTCCGGGGATGTCTATCATTCAACGATTCATTGCCAAGTTTGAGAAGACAGGTACACTCAATTTCAAGAAAGAAGAACAAAATATCGAGAACTACAATGAAAATGAAGAAAATGTTCTTGCTTTGATAGAACTAGAACATACAATGAGTGTGAGAGAAATTTCCAGGGAACTGAATACTCATTTTATGACAGTTCATAGAATTCTTAAGAAACATAAATACATTCCTTTCAAATTTCAAAATCATCAACATCTTGTGGAACGAGATTTTGAAGTGCGTGCATCATTCTGTGAAATAATGATGGAGAAGTCAAATTATGATAGAGACTTCTTAAGAAATATTTTATTCTCAGATGAATGCACATTTACCATGAATGGCGAACCCAATGGTCATAATTACCGGTATTGGTCCAAGAATAATCCACATAACGTTATACAGTCCCGGACACAATATCGACAAACTGTAAATGTATGGGCAGGAATTTTAGGACATCAAATAATGGGCCCGTTCTTTATTACAAGAATAAATTCGGAGTCGTATTTGAATTTATTAATGAATATAGTTGGACATTGCCGAAACAAATGAAGAAAATGTGTGGTTTCAACATGATGGCTGCCCTGCACATAGTACAACAGAAATTGTGGAATATCTTAATCAAACATTTCCTGGAAGCTGGATAGGACGAAGAGGACCAATTAACTGGCCAGCACGGTCACCTGATTTGAATCCGTGCGATTTTTTTCTTTGGGGTCATTTGAAAACTAATATTTATAAAAGAAGATACCAGAGTATAGAAGAACTTGAATATGCTATAACACAAGAATGTCAAAAAATAAATAATAGGCAATTAAGTAACGTTCGGCAAAGTTTCTACAATAGATTGGGTTATTGTTTAGCACAAAACGGAGGATTGTTTGAACATCTATTATAATTTGAGAATTTAAGAATATTTTGAGTTTGTTGTAGTTCATATTGGATTTAATTTGTTGCATTATTTAATTGTTACTGTTACTTTATTTTATTTCATCAATCTGAAACAATAAATCAAATTAAACCACCCATTATTTAGCATCATTATTATTAGATTTTTATTTAGAAAATTGATATTCACTACCTACGGAAGATATCTATTTTGACAATCATCATTCTGACACTGACGTATTGAACGTTACGCTTTTGTTCGTCTCTTATTTATAATTTCATAGCTAATACTATTAAATGCAATTCCGTGAATATTCATATCTTATTTCTGCTATCATGAAGTAGCCTAAATGATTTTTTTTCTTGTTAAGTCGGTACAGAAATTTTGCTCTACAATATCCATTTGAAATTTTTTGTCTAAGATAATTTGGGGAGCAATGCGCACAGAAAAACTGATGTTGAACGCCTATGTTTCACTTTTCCTGATACACCCTGTATGTAATACTCCTATATTGCTAGTTAGGTCTGCAGAACGGCGAAAACACTACGGTGCAGACCATCATACTTCTATCTCTTTCTATTTTGCCTCGAATCTTATGCGCATGCTTGAGAATTAAGCAGCTTCGTGCAATTGGTACAAGCCACGTGCAAGCATTGTCCATCTTTGAAATGAAGAATGAAACAACCTTTCAAATATCGAGGGAAGCCGCAACGCTTGCGCACAACGGGTCAAGTAAAAATTTGCTGTCCCACTTTCTCCGTGACACCTCCACTTATGGGAGCTAGCAATATAGGAGTATTACATATATGATTAAATCGTATCATAGGTTAGCGCAAACTGGATTTCGGCCCAACATGAGGAGTTTAGCGCTCACTTCTTGATTGTCACAGGCTCAAGTTCGGCCCCACAGGTGCTCATAGCGCAATTCGGTACTGTTCCGGAACATTTTTAAAAGAAAGAGCGTAGCAGGTGAATCCACCTGCATATGAGCGGCCTATCAACACTGCAAAATTTCATCGGACTCGGATGATACGCCGCTAATATGCAGGTAGATTAGCTAACTAAGCTCACAGTTCTGAAAAAACTTCTGCACGCCTGTAACTGAACTTGAGCCTGAGACAATAGATAAGGGCGCAGTAAAATCCTCATGTTGAGCCAAAATAGTTTATAATAGTTTATTAACACCTTTTAATATTCATGGTCAATCAAGGTGTTCCTAAAACAAAAATATTCTTTCGTAATGTGGAACACAAAAGGTACATCACTACAAATATATATAGTTTCAGCAAAATCACCTCTCACAAAATATTATGTAATTGTGTTGATCTTCTTCCACTGCAAAAGTGAAATACTTTGATTTTTATAAATAGAATAGTAATTTATTGTACAAATGTGGAATGTGATACATAAGTTACGGAAGAAAATATTTAGCTTTAGAAGGCTATTAGTAAAACATAGAAATTATGAGGTAACCATGATATAGTTGTTATGGTACATCCTGTTACTAGTGTATTTTCGACATTTTCCGACTGTGGCTAATGCTAGATATTATTTATTTCGAAGGATCGTAAACTCATTTTTTAATGAATGTCTTATTTGGAGAAGTTCTGTACATAAAAATGATTAGAAACACAACGTTTCAACAGTAAAGTGTAAAAATATAATATATTGTGACGTGCGAGAGTGGGGGAAACTCGTAAAGACGACTTAGTATTGGGAGGGGGCTTTCGTCCGCGCTTACGCCGCATCGCGTCGCAGTACATTCTAGAAATGGAAAGAGTCGAGAAATAGAAAATTTGAGAAAACGATATTTCTCTATATAAGGCCAAGTAAAAGACGTGTAGAACAGAACAGTAGTAATAATAGTAGTAGTAGTGTGAAATAAATATCGAACAGTAAAGTGGACAGTGTATATAAATAGTGAAATATAAATATCTGTGACCTTGTTTAAGTTAGAATTAAGTGACAAATAAATAAATATAGTGTTATTAGTGACATAAGAAGAATAAAACTTTTATATCAATTCAAATTATTAAATAGTGACTTTTATTTAATTACAAACTGATTTCGTCAAGCAATAAACATTACAATATAATTATATTTTCACACTTGAAAAAGGCTGCAATTTGCTGATGAAACGTTGTGTTTCTAATCATTTTTATGTACAGAACTTCTCCAAATAAAACATATTTATTAATGATTCATTTGTTTCGTAAAGACTATGATCCGTATTCTCAACTCTTAAAACTGCGCTACGTCAGCAAAAAAATTTTATAAAAGGTGATATGCTATATGATAAAACATGAGATGGTAAGAGAAAGTGTATAATTTTTTAGGAAGTAAAGCGATTTTAAGAAGTGAGAATGTGGACCTATATTTTTTAAAGTATTACACGTACATACATGACAGATATATAAAAAAAGCCACAAAATCACTATATGCCCTTTTGGTGATACGACGCGCGTCCATACGATGATAGAGCTCATTCCATACATATTGTAGCATAGTCCTGTCAAATGCCTGCACTGCAGCACTGATGCGTTCTTTTAGCTCGACTGAGGATTGCGGTAGTAAAGACACGTAAACAAGGTCCTTAATGTAATGTTAAACCGGGGGATCTGGGAGACTATTCTCATCAATATGTACAATACAAACTTGGTGAATTTGTGATTCTTTTTATATAACTTTTATATGTGTACGTGTAAAATATAGCCTCTTCATGATGAATAATTTATGCTAGCCCTACATATCGATGCTGGATGAAAATATTAAAGTCGAATAATCAAAAATTTTGAGACGTTTGTTATAAAAATTCTTGGGGAGATGTACAAACTCTTGTTTATTTATTCTAATTTCAAGAATTTTGATCTTTGAATAATTTTGGTAATAATTTCCGAATGATTTTAGAAATTTTGAAAATTTGTAAGAAAAACTTATAAATTTTTATGAGAATTCTTTTTCTCAGTTTAATATGCCTAAAAATGATTTCGTCTTAATTGCATGCACTTTTGACAATCACTCTATATACAGAGCATCTAGGATCAAATTAAAAACTTAATTACTCACCAATGCAATCTTGATTATCTACGTATTTCACCTCTGGAACATTTAATCCCTCTCTCCTATACAATTCTTGTTCTTGTTTCAGAATTCGTTCATTGAAAAACTGTTGCAATTTTTCATTGCAGTAGTTTATGCAAAATTGTTCGAAGCTATTGACAGTAAAAAATTCTAGAAAGAAAAAAAAAATCAATAAGGATAGAGAATTGATAACGGAAAGGACATAATTACCAAATCCAGCAATATCTAGAACACCAATATAATAGCTTGATTCCTTATAAGGAATGCACTTGTTTATTCTCTGAACAATATTGTCGAATAGTCTGCTATATAAAGCTTTAGCTAAAGCATCCCTGGCATTAACAGCTTCGTACACTTTTAGCGGTACCCTACAATAGTTTATAATTAGTGAAAAGTGCAGAGAATAATTTTTTACTATTCCATTGAAAAAATATATAAATGAATTAATATTTTATAATGAAGATTATAATGGTACAAATTGGCAGTTGAAGATTAAGGCCCGAGATATCCATCTCCTAATAAATTTATTTGGTGAATAATAACTACGGCAACAATTGTCTGCACAATTGTTACCATAGTTATTATTCATTAAATAAATTTATTAGGAAGTGGATATCTCGAGCCTAAGAATTTTTTTTCCCTAGTGTGTTGAATTCTTGAAATATTTTCATATTATTATGGAACTCCTCATAATTTGTTGAAATGTTTAACCAACTTCAAGCCTTTGCTTACTCCTCCCATCATAAAAACTTTATCACTATAATAACTTAATAATTTAATTTGCACTCAAGTACTTTTAGGTGCCACACATGTAAACATTGCATGGCACATTCAACATTAAATCAAACTTAGTTCTATAATAGATCTTGTTATTCTCTTTTCAGTTCCATTTTTGACAGTAAAGTTTTATTTTTATTTTTTTTTTGTAGCCTTTTTATTTTCTTTAGGCCCGAGATATCCACCTCCCAATAAATTTATTTGGTGAATAATAACTATGGTAACAATTGTGCAGACAATTGTGCAGACAATTGTTGCCACAGTTATTATTCACCAAATAAATTTATTAGGAGATGGATATCTCGGGCCTTAGTCTTTTTGCAGTTAAGTTTTTGTTTTTTAGGGAGTTTTTTTTATTGTATGTACCCAATAGTTTGAATCTTGACGTTTTCGAGGTAAAAGTAGAATGATGAGAATGATTTAACTCCAATGTGATATGAATAATATTGAAAGTTGGAGGAGAATCCAAGACTTGTATCTTACTGTTCAAAATGTATCTTTATATTTTGTTAACCGGTTTCGACTACTGAGTAGCCATCTTCAGAACCGGGAGACTACAACAAGGAGATACATGAAAACTTAAAATTCTAATTTGGAACAAACACAAATACAAATGTAATTTAATGATTATATTCACACCATATAATTACAGGATTCAAAATATGGTTCAAAGTTTTTAACGTAGATAAATGGTTAAACGAATTACTAGTATAAATAAAATAAAATATTGTAGGCATAAAATTTAAATTTAAACTTCGCGCCACATTTTGGGTTGGCAATACCCTGGTGGCCAAATGACGAACTGCTGCACACGGGACTTGCGCACTAGTCAAGTTTCGTGCACACAGTGGCCGGACAGACATAGTGTTTCATGAGGTAGAGCCTGAGGTAGAGGATGATGAACAAAGAAGGTCGTCCATCATGTTTTCTTATGTTGTACTTATGCACATGGCAGAGCACATGTATTACTATATTAAGAAGGAAAGTGAATAAACAATATTAATCAACGAGTGTTTTATTAAGAAATCCTACGTATTCCCGCCAGCCATCTACCACAATATAAATGAACTCCTAGGAAATAGAAGTGTATATCTCAAAAAATTCTTGAAATAATCAAAATATGTCAATGGAAAACAAATTGACAAAATTTTTGAAAAGTAAAAACTAGATTAAAACACTGTGTAATTTTGATCTTGCTAAATTTGTTTGATCATTCAGACATAAAAATTTATAATTTTTAATGAATTTTTCAATTTCCAAAACCTCCAAAAAATCTAAAGTTGAACCATATTTATGCATATGTAAAATTTCGAAATCTTAAGTAATGTTAAAATCATGTCCTGTATCAAGTAAATGTTCTGCGAAACTTGAATTTCCGCACGCGCGTCGTGGACAGCATTCATGTTTTTTGGAACTAGTTATGAATTTCCTCCCTGTCTGACCAATGTAAGCTGCGTTACAGCTAGCACACTTTAATTTATAAATCCCAGACTTATGTGTCAAAATTTGAGTATCAATTTTCTTGCAAAATTCCCTTTTTAAATTACTTAATGGTTTGAAAACTCGATGATTTTCTCAAGGACTGCAATGAAATGGTCAACCATGTACTAGTGAAAAGCGTTTTAGACTCAGAAACAAAATTCACAGACTAGAAAAACTGAAAAGTGCTAAAATTGAAAAAGATAATCAAGCTATTTCAACAATACAGGAGATCCACAATTTTCATGACATTGTTATCAACCTTTCTGACGTCGACTTTGACAATAGCGAATTGAGGCTTCTAAATAAAGGATTGAAATTCAACCCCATTTTCACACCATCTAGTGAACAGTTTGATACTTTTGTTGCAGATACGAACAATATCGCCAATTTAATTGAGGATGATAATATATTCAATAATTTGATTACCACACTTTCTAACTTCAAGAACAAAATGACTAAGATAGGCAAATCAAATGAGGAACGGAAGAATGTCACGATACTGAAATCTATAAAACAGAAAATGAGCTTATTTTTACTAAAGCAGATAAGAGTAACTGCATTAGTATTTTGAATAAAACTATTTATATCAATAAAGTAGAATCATTCATCAGATGTAACACGTTCAAGTAGCTCAACGCTTAACAATTTTGTAACTTTACTCATAAAAGAACTAAAACTACACAATGACTTCATTTCATTTTATAATATAAAAAGTTTGATACAAATGGACCCCAGAACTCCTGTCCTCTATGGTTTGCCTAAATTACATAAAGAAGGTTTCCCAATTAGACCAGTTGTCTCTTTCATTGATTCTCCTATATGTAGCCTTGCAAAACAACTTAATACCGTTCTGACAGCTAACTTTAACACGAGTTCTTGTCACTGATTGAAAAATACTACATATTTGATTGGTAGACTTAAACTTGTTAATAACGTAGATAATGGTATTTTGGTTTCTTTTGATGTTACAAATTTATTTACAAACGTTCCTGTGGCAGAAACAGAAGTTTTAATCAAGGACATGTTGTTCAATTCGCACTGGTCTAACAATATGGTAAACAGTTTATACTGTTACATATTTGTCTACAACAAAATTTCTTTATTTTCAATTCCAAATACTATGAGCAAATTGAAGGCTTAGCTATAGGTTCTCCTCTGTCTGGTACAATGGCTGAAATTTTAATGAAACATTTCGAGAACCTAATATTTCAAAATCTTTCAGACTTATCTAAATATATAACTTTTTGGTATTGTTACGTCGACGATATTTTGTGCCTTTGGACTGGCACTATAGATATACTTCATACATTTTATGGTAAACTATATGAAATACATAGCAATATAAAATTTTCAATCGAAATAAAACAAAATAATAGTATTAATTTCTTGGGCATTAAGATTACGCGTTCAAATAACCACTTATCATTTAAAATTTTCAGAAAACCGACACAAACGATCGATTCAATTAATAATAACTCCAATCATTATACAAAACATAAATTTGCAATATGCCAATCACACATACATCGAATGCTCACTTATGGTTTGAGTAATGAAGAAATTATTTCTGAAACTAAGATTTTGAAACAAATTGCTTTTGCAAATAATTTCCACCCTGACATTATTGATAAGCTTATTAGCAGAAAACATTACAAACTGCAACTGAAAGAAGCATATTCTCAAAATTTAGCTACTGAGAAAGATTTGTTCACATTTTCCCTGCCCTTCCTAGGGAGCATATCTTACAGAATTAGAAATTTCTTCAAAAATTATAACATAAAAATAGTTTTCAAACAATTAAATAATTTGAAAAGGAAATTTTGCAAGAAAATTGATACTCAAATTTTGACACATAAGTCTGGGATTTATAAATTAAAGTGTGCTAGCTGTAACGCAGCTTACATTGGTCAGACAGGGAGGAAATTCATAACTAAGTTCAAAGAACATGAACGCTGTCTACGACGCGCGTGCGGAAATTCAAGTTTCGCAGAACATTTACTTGATACAGGACATGATTTTAATATTACTAAAGATTTCGAAATTTTACATATGCATAAATATGGTTTAACTGTAGATTTTTTGGAGGTTTTGAAGATTAAAAGATTCATTAAAAATTATAAATTTGTATGTCTGAATGATCAAACAAATTTAACAACATCAAAATTACACAGTGTTTTAATCTAGTTTTTACTTTTCAAAAATTTTGTCAATTTGTTTTCCATTGACATATTTTGATTATTTCAAGAATTTTTTGAGATATACACTTCTATTTCCTCGGAGTTCATTTATATTTTATTTTATTTATACTAGTAATACGTTTAACCATTTATCTACGTTAAAAACTTTGAACCATATTTTGAATCCTGTAATTATATGGTGTGAATATAATCATTAAATTACATTTGTATTTGTGTTTGTTCCAAATTAGAATTTTAAGTTTTCATGTATCTCCTTGTTGTAGTCTCCCGGTTCTGAAGATGGCTACTCAGTAGTCGAAACCGGTTAACAAAATATAAAAATACATTTTGAACAGTATGATACAAGACTTGGATTCTCCTCCAACTTCCAATATTAAAAGTAGAATGGTTCAATTAATAGTTTCATTTTGCAATTTGCTTTTCCAAATTACATTTAAATATATAAGTTGTATATACTTCTGTAATCACCTCTTAATATCCTTAATATTAATATTCTATTGAATTCATTTAAAAAAATCCGCCATTGAGATTTTTTTTACTTCATCTATCCTAGAACACTTGGATTGCCGAAATAAATCCAACGATAATCTAATTTTAGAAAGCCGTCCAGCTGTTTGGATAATACGAGGTGATGAAAAATATTACATACATCAATAAATACGCGCAAAAAACATAGCAAATATTCTCACAAAACAGAGTTTCGTTATTATGTTCTTCGCTGCTACCATGAAAGTGAATGAAACTTATGAAATTAATCGTACAAATCAATAACTCTTTTCCATTCGAATAAATAAATTGCAGATACTTTAAAATAAATTAAAGAAATACGGTAATGTCAATCGTTAGCAGTTACGAAGACCACGGAAACTAAGGAGTAGACAAACACAGGACGCTGACGCACTCTACCGGTTCCCTCACTATGTACAACTATTTCCCTCATACGATCGGAATTTTCGTAATACTCGAAAATTGTTTTCCTCTCCGTGATAAAGTTTCACATCAATACAAAAAAAAAATAGCTATCTTTTAAAAGTTTCATCAATTAAACAAATATATCTGGTACCGCAGATTTACACCAAGGAGTGAATTGAATCATTAGCAATTTTATCACATTTTATTGTTCCAGTTTCAAGAGTTGATCAAACTAAAACTCATCTGACCATTTACTTTTCTGTTGGTGAGCTTTAATATTGAATATTGATGATCTAATAGTAATTTATTTTTACTGTAGTGTTTATTATCATCAAGATATTGAAAATTGATAATCGTTCACGTGTAAATATTCTGTCAGTAATCAATTGATACTTACATGATAACAGTGCCCTTGAAACCACCCCTGCTGCTTTGCATTACTCTTGATACTAAAGCTTGACGTAATTCCAACGCATCAATACCGATGAGTTTAGCTACCATTAACAATGATTTTTCTGAACTGTCAGCTACTCTACAGCCTCCTTTAGTGTCTTCCGGATTTTCTTCAAATGCTATGTTACCCAAATGTAGAACAGCGGCAACAATACTATATATTTCCAAGCGATCACTATCATGGATACCCATGCGTGACAAGGCTTTGTCCAAGTTGATAAAATCCTCAACGTCGTCTAATAATGTATCTTTCAATCCTCCCTTAGCAATATGTTCTTTACTTTTTTGTCCTGAGGATATTTTTTTCTCTGTTACTGACTTAGTAAAATATTGACAACATCCACTTCTTAAATACTGAAACATTCAATATAAGTTAATTTCTGTTTAAATATTCAATATGATTATTGAATTTACATTATAATCATCTGGCTTCGTTATATTTAATTTAGCTCGCAGATTCTCAGGTGCACCAGCACACAGCAGATAGAAAACATGATAATTCCTTTCTTCCTTACTTTGTGTGCAAATTCTCGACTTTTCTAAAAGATAATGCGATATATGGCCACCGACTACTTGAAGCTTTTTGTCAAAATGTACTTCCATAAATTTTCCAAATCTCGAACTGTTGTTATTTCTAGTAGTTTTGGCATTTCCGAAAGCTTCCAAGACGGGATTTGCTAAAAAAAAATGCACTTGTTAGTGAACTTTAGGCTTCATTTTGGGTAGTTACCATCCAAAATTTTTTGTTCTATAGGTCCTGCAGTGGACCCCCACAAATCACAAAGATATTTTAAAATATACTTCGTTGATTCAGTTTTTCCAGCACCAGATTCACCAGATACAATAATAGCTTGAGATTGTTTCAGCACCATCATATCCCTAAATGATTTATCAGCTGAAAGATAAAATAAAATAAAATACAACATCGTTATATTGAAATACTATCTATACCAATAGCAAAAACGTGAGGTGCCATCTCTCCTAAAGATTTTCCTTTATAACACTGTATAGTTTTAGAAGAATACATGTCTTTTATTTCCATATAAGGATTTACTGCAATTAAAATATTTGCGACGTACGTCTAAAACAAAATAAATCATTGTATAGCCAATAGCCATGTGATATTATCCTACAATATGTAAGGCAAATACAGAAATTAGATGAGATTCATTCAAATGCTGGAATATATTCTGAACCATTATATTGCCACAGATATGAAATATCCGAAGTTATTGGTTCACACTGATTTTGATTCGAATTCGTTATTTGTTCAATAATTTATTTAATCATGATCCTACTACGCATTCACCAAAAATCTATAAAATATTCAAATGTCAGTCTTTGGCACATTCACCAGCAATCTAGAGAATATCCAATTATCACACATTCAAATAGTACATTTGAATGTTAGCTTATTATTGCTCAATTGTCAGACATTTGAGTGTTGGCTCATTGTTAGTAAAGAATATATAAAACCCGTGGGCTAGTGGGAGAGTAATCTTTCTAAAATAGTGACAGTCAGCAATTTTGTTAATGTGCAACGAATTGTGAGTCGAAAAATTATACTGTAACAAGTAACAATAAAGTTTGTGACAGTATCATACAAAAAAATTCTACTGGAAATTAAAAATTCAAGAAAGCTTATAAAAAAGAATTCAAGAAAATCTATTCTGTTTTCTTTGTTGATTGTGACAAATATGAGTCAAATTGACATAACTTGCCAATTTTATATCAACTTTGAACGTTCATAATATGTGAGACTGTTGTAAAATTCTGGCCTGTGAATTTTGATTCTTTAGAGCCGTTTAAGACGATGCATTAAATTCTGCATTTTCTCTATATTTGAATGCTGCATTTCGATGCAAAGAAAAATGCATCGTGTCATACATAAAATCAGAATTTAATGCACAAAATTTTGTGTATGACACGGTGCAATTTTCTTTACATCAAAATGCAGCATTTAATGCATCGTGTCAAACGGCCCCAAGATATCAACAAGTGAACTGATTTATTTTGATAGGCTCATAGTTTTCATATGAATACATAATGATAAACAAAAAGCAATTCAGAGTTGATAATTATATATTAATATCATTATATAATATGCTCTGTGGCGTACTCTCGACAAAAGCTAAGAGTACCTGTAGCTTGACGACTGATAATCGCACCCTACGGCAGAAAAAATATCAATCAATCTACCGAGTGCACTATAAGTGTCTGCCACACCCGTAACGGGTGAAAGGCGTGATTTTTTATTTTTGTTGGCGCTTGAGTAAAAATTCCTGACATAGCACCATTAAAGTATGACTAGCGCTGCAGTGTGCATATTTCTTCTAATTTATTTACACAAATGAATAAAATTGAAATGTCTGTCTGTGATTCTGCAATAAAGACTTTTTCTCAATCTCATATGATTATTTGCAGGATATAAAACTCAGACAAATCCAGAATAAGTGGGGCACGAGTCACATTCGTTCGTTCGTGCATCGTTCATTCAATGGGAACTTATGATTTTAACAGGGAGTACCTGGATTTAAAAATTTCACATGGCCATCTAACGAGCGTTGATACAACTTCTTAATGGCCATCTAGCGTATGCTAGCTGAAGCTAGTAACGCTGTTGATGTTTGACTTTGAAGCCTTTGAAGTGACAGTTATCACGTAATAAATAATAATAAATAATAAATCGCTGTCATATAACTAAGGCACTATAGTCTATAAAATTAAGCAGAGGAGAGACGTCATCAAAACATTACAAAATGAAAATAACCTGTCGTAATGACAACGTGATGTTTATGTTTGGAAAAACAAAAAAAATAAATGCAATTTTTTGCATACTACAAGAATAGTTATTTGTGTATCAAGGCCGTAAAGATTATCTTTTTTGGTCGAATCTGTTGTTTCAGGTGAGACCAAAAAAGAACTGTAGGCCGAGGTGCACACAACGTTTTTTAGGCGATCATTACGAAATAATTCAAAATCACATCATTTTATCTATTTATTTCTAAAACATTTCAATTGTAAATCTTAGATGCCGTTGAAATTGTTTTATTTTATTGTCTTCTATCAAGTTGACATTTAACAAAAAATGCGTATTTATTTTTTGAATTGCAAGAACTACAGAGGTTGACGGAAGAATATATGTACTATTTAAGCGAAAACTGTATCTTAAAGAGTTTATTAAGCTGCCCATATAGGTAAATATAAAGTGTTTATGAAATATTTTTTGACAGATCAGTCCCAAAAAGTAATATTTGACAGATCAGTCCCAAAAAGTAAAATTTGACAGATCAATCCCAAAAAGTGAAACTTCACGGTCGCAAAAGAAGCCATAAAAACACCTTTTTTGTCATGACCGCCTAAAAAAGTATATTTTAATGTAATTAACAATTATTTTGTACTCAAATTCAATGTTTTCAACAAAATTTCATTCGTTTACAATAATTGTTGTTCATTTCTTTATCATACGTTGGTACTATGAAGTTTGACTACGTTTACATTCTCATTCGTTGCATTCGTTTTCGACATTCTGTGTCCTTAGAAAGCGCTTTAGCATAAATGAACAGTGCAGGAAACGCGATGATTGAGTCGAAATAGTTTAATCTTTAGGTAAAAAAATGTGATAAAATAATATCGGAATCTATCAGACTATTTATTTTTGGCATGATGTATTATTTGTGACCAAATTACATGCTTCAATTTAGAATTTTCAGTTATCAAATGTTGAATCAAATTATTCGGTTTCCAATCATATATAATTAGAGTAATATTAAAAACTCAGAATATCATTATGGAGTTTTAATTTATATTGTGTAATACAATTTTTGAAAACAATCTGACTAATTTATTGCAGTTCGGGATCTCTAAATATGTAAAACTCTATTGTTTATCTTCAACTTTGTAATTTTTAACTTTCCTAGAAAAACTTTTATGCATATTTATTGGAGGATTCATTATTTTACTGCTCTCACACAAGGGATAAAAAATATGGAAGTCTATTATTTGCAATTTTTTATATCGCATGTCTTCATAAAAAATTGTTATTTCGTAGTATTTTACTTATCAAGGAAATAATAATTGATTATATATTATTTATACTCATAATATATTTATATATGTAAATATATAATATATGTTCTATTTAATAGGTACCTATGTATAATACATAAATATATTGATCAATTATTGCTTGAAATTGAGGTTAGATTTTATGATCGTGTCTAAAAATTTAGATAAAAATATATATTAAAATGAACTAAGATAACTTCAATCAAAATTTTAATCTGATCATAACTTTAAATGAAAATTTTGACTGAATATACCTACTTTAATACGAAATACTTATAATTCGTCTGTGAATCTCATAGCCACAATTGCCGCTCATAATGATGATAAATCATTCGGCACATTAATGAGTCACTCCGATACTATTTTCTTTAGTTTTTCAAATTATTATAACATTTTATCCTCGTCAAACAACGCATTTCCTGTAATGTTTACATTGGTTTACATATGCTTTCTTTTATTGACAGGACACCAAATGGCGGTGTTTTTAGTGCTCTAATATAACATGTGTAATTCTGTTTATTATATTTGAAATGACTAGACGGTAAATCGAGTTCTCTGTGAACTAAAGATAACTTTAATTGAAACAACTTTATAAATACATGTGAATTCAGAAAACTATCACCTAAAGAATCAATTTTAAATGTCCTTACTTATATCTCTTGACTTTTTCAAAACAAATTTACTAAAACAAAATCTTACAGCCATGTACAAAATCAACCGTTCATTATTATTCAATATAAACATAGCTAGACATGATAATGTACGCAAGTTACAAAGTTACACATGCATCAAGAAGCAGCTTAATATAAGAATGATTTATCTAGTTCATATCCGAAAATAACTGAATATTGCAACGTAAATAAATAAATCCCAATTTATTATGTTATCAATCTCCAAATACGTAGTGCTGTATACATGCATTTCTTAATATATACAGTTGATTAATAAAAATATGTACCACTGAGAGCGGTCATAACATAGCTACGCCTGACTACGATAAGAAAAGAAAGAAAACTGCGAAAAGGACTGTATTGCTCATCTCATTGGCTTTGGTTATGTTGTCCCGACTAGAGCGCGGGCTAAGTGGGGAAAGACGAACAGTTTAGCGTATCTAGATGGTCCTGGTACATTAGCGCGCTCTGTCACCGAGCTACCTTTCTCTCTCTATTTGGGTAGCGGCGTGGCGGTGGAACGGTGGCTAGCGTGACGTCAAAATCATAAGTCCCCATTGAATTGAAATATTGTACAGTTGTTGCTGGAACTAGTGTTAAGATATAGATATTGTACAATCAAAGTACAATAGGTGATGCGCAGGTCGTATCGGAAAACTATTCGCTCGAGCATACTTAATCCGATTAACTTGAAATATTTTGAATAGTTGCTGTTGTCGCTTGGGTGAAAGTTTTCGACGACTCGAGCTGCAGTGTGAATATTTCTCTGGATTAATACTTTAATAAGTAATTCATAAAATTCATTTTTTGTCTTGCTTAAAACTAAAAAATATGTGCCATGAGCCAACTATAAAAAAATTGCTACAATTTGGTGAATTACAATTAGTAGTATTTTTGTTTAGGTTTTATATAGAAAGAAATTGATGTCAGTTTTGTACCAGTATCACTTGTCAAATTAAAAGTTTCAAAGAATCGAAATTTAACTTAACAAATTACGTATGCACCAATATTCAATATACATATATCTACAAAATTTAAAATTTGCATTTAATATATAAAAGAAGAGAAATGGCTGAAAGCCTAAATTGCTAAAGATAACTTTACAAAGCATAATGTTTTTTCTATGATATAATAATATTAGGGATTGTAAATATAGTTAAGATATCTGAGAAAATGTCGAAGGTATATACTCTATCATGTATTGAGCCCTATATTTTGCGCACCGCTCGCACAGATTAGTAGTTCATTTTGCTCCATTAACGCGATTGTGCATAAATACTTTGGAGTCTCACTAAATTATTTTACAATTGGTATTAAACACAAAAATTAATCTTTTTAATTGATTCAATCAGAGTGTTGAAGTAAAGCTGATTATTTTAAAATGTGAATATACTCTAATGCAATGCTATAAATGAAATTAGAGTTAAAATTATTTCATTTGAAGTACGATACATATTCTCCATTCATTGATTATGAACTTGGAACATGGCGATTGATGAGTTATTATGTTCCTTCTTTCTTTCAATAATGCTTTCGAGTTTTTATTTAGAATGGAACGAAAATATGTGAAACATTTTCTTTGTCACATAAACAAGCTATAGATGAATATACGGGAATACTTACATAAATTTTGTTATTATAATATCGAATACGAACGTTATTCAAAAGTGTAGCATCATTGAGGTACATCAAGGCACCTGTAAGTGAATAATGCAATTGAAGAGTATTGTGGTGATAATAATGTAAGCAATTGCTAATTATATTACATACAATTATCGTCGAAATCTTTTTTGTAGTCACCACAAGGGTAGATTTCATCGAAGGCACATGTGCGGCGAGGAAATTTAGGATCAAGTGGAATTACTTCAGCACCATCTTCCATCAGTTCAGTCATTTTGGCCAGAATGAAGCCTTCTTGGGCATCTCTCACCCAAACCGTGTCGCCCATCATTCTGACCTGACTTAACCTGAAACAACATAATAAAATAGTGATTATTAAAACACAAAAGTTGCAGAAACTAAATTTATAAATCAATCAACCGCATAAATTTAGACTGAACCCAATATTGGTGAACAATTGGTTTGTACGTTCATTCATGTAGTATATGTATACTAACTTATGGAGTTGATATAGATATTATTATCCTTACTGCTTTGATTATTGAAAAGTTTAGATTAATACACAAGTTTGTCTGATTAGATTTTCCAATAATTCAATCTAGAATCTTATATCAGAATAAACAGGCAATAGGAATAGATGATACTCGTCATATATTTCGTTGAATAAATATTCAGTTGCCGCTGTATAAGACTTTTTCAAAAATTTAATTTACTTTCATTCAACCGTCTGGCTTATTACGGATTCGTCAACTAAATGTACATTCAGAATATTTACATGATAGTTAATTACTCACGATGTCAGCCATTGCCCTCCATTGTCAAAGATACAGAAATGTGTCGTCTTTGGAGCGTACAGCAAACTTGACAAAATGCAAAGAATCTTGTACAGTGCTGGGAGACTTACTCAGTTGTCTCAGCGTGGTGTAGCGGTTATCAAGCAAGCCCGGAAAGCTTGAGATCTCGGGTTCGAATCCCGGCGCTGTACAAGACTTTTTCAAAAATTTAATATATATATATATATATAATGTATATATTATTGATACGCAATTCATTATTATTAAGTGAAGAAAATAAATTATTGAGTTCTTATCACTACATGTCCTGACGGGATTACCGGAGTTCCTCCACTTTTACTTGTTTTAATCCTCGACCATAAGATTGGAAGGATAATCCCATAGCTGAGTTCCTCCACCTTCACATTTAAACCTAATACCGCTTGTGTTTTATTTGTTACCAGTTTAAAAGCTTTCACAAAAAAATATATGGAACTTAATTTGATTTTCGATCCACAGCAAATATTTATTGATTTTGGAAGTGCAATTCATAATGCTGTTCGCAGGATAGGATCTAGTGTTAAAATCATTGGGTGCAGATTTCATTTAGGGCAAGCTTGGCTCCGAAAAATTCAAGCATTAGGTTTAAGTCAAGTGTATAATTCTTTGACAGCCAATAGTTAAAACAATTTTTTGGTATCCATTTTTTAAGTCCAGAGAAGGTAGGCGATTTCTTCGTATTGGAAATGTCAATAAATAATAATGTGAATTAATAACTTAAATTATTTCACATTTGTGACCGTATTTTCATTAGTCGTATCGATATGAAACTCTTCAAATATCCATAATTTGAAGGACAATACAATACTGTATATATCTAATATCTAATATCGTTCTAAATCTAATATGGCAGACGTTCCAGAATTTTATCACTCTCAATTGAAGGCGAGACGCGCTATTTTATCAAAGACAGTTTTCAATTTGCTGAAAGTATTCAGAATTTACAATTACTGGATGATTTCGTCCTAATAAGCTTAGATGTAGTGAGCCTTTTCACCAATATTCCATTAGAACTTGTCATTAATATAATTACTTTAAATTGGGAAGCCATTGAACAACATACGGATATTTCAAAAAATGTTTTCATCGATCTAGTCATTTTTACTTTTAACAATACTTTTTTCATTTACAATGGACTATATTACCAGCAAATTTTTGGCTATCCAATGGGAAGTAATTTGAGTCCCCTTATCAGCTAAATCGTCATGGATTGGGTCCTTGATCAATGCATTCCAAAATTACCGTTTGCTTTTCCGTTTATTTTCAAATACGTTGATGATTTGATTTGTGCAGTTCCGGCGGATAAGATTGAAGAAATCCTGAATATATTCAACAACGTGAACAGTAACATACAATTTACTGTCGAGACGGAAGTGAACAGGAGCGTTCTGTTCCTGGATACTAAAGTTATCCGTACATCAAATCAAACAGTTATACTTGACTGGTATCAGAAATCAACATCATCTGGGAAGTACATCAACTATCACTTCGGGCACACAAATCAAACAAAAATTAACCTAATACAAGGTTTAAAAAATAGAAAAATTTGTCATCCTACTTTAAAAATACCATCTTTTCAACGGTTGGAGAATATATTGATCGAGAGCTCCTATCCAAGGCGTCTCATTAAACGTCTTTTGTTTAATACCAGCTCAGCTGTTGCTGTACGAGAAAGTGTCACTGACAGCGAAACAAAAAAAAGTTATATCTCTTTTCCCAATGTTCCGGGCCTCACATCTGATCTTATTGGTTTATTAGAAGATGAAAAACATATTATTTTCGCCAAGCAAAATTTGAAAACCGTCAATCAACTGTATTCAAAATTAAAAGAGGAAACATCTAATTTTAACCAATCCAACTTAATTTACAAAATTCCATGCGGTGGTTGTTACATCGGCCTAACTTCTCAGAGACTAAGTGCTAGAATGTCTCAACATAGACGAGGTGAGGGAAAGCTTGACATCAGTAATAAAGGGCGGCCTCGATCTCGGCACCAAACTACCTGGATCTTTAATCCCCTACTCGAACTCGGCACTATGCTATGGATTAGGATTTGTGACTCAATCGTTCTGCCTGAATAAGATTTTCTGGACACATGCGATTTTATATTAATAATAAATCAGACTCAAATTTAGCCTTACTTTTAAACGAATCTAATCATACGTGTACATCAACAACTCAAAAGTCCTGCATATCGTAGACAAAATAATTTCTTTTCATTTGATGCAAGAAATTCCAATGTCAAAAATACCAAAAAAAAATAAATGTTTTAGTTTGTTTTATACATATTTGTATGTTTTTGTAATAATTTTAGGTATGTACGGACATATGTATAAATAAGTCTTTTTTTTAATATTTTTTTTTTCTGAAGTTTCATCATATATTATTTGCAGTAGGTATTATTTTCAATACAAATTAATTTTAAATAAAATATAGAGACCTATAAAACCAAATCTTACAGGTAGATCATGGCTTTATTTAAAAATTGACAGTGCCGAGTTCGTGTGCGCCCCGCGCTAATCAGATTAACATTGGTGCCGAGTTCATGTTCTTGGTGCCGAGTTCGTGTACGCCCGTAATAAATGTGCTATGGCTATACATGTTTAAGAAACGCAGCATTTTGTGGACTATGACCAAACAGTCATTTTAGAATTTGAAAATAACTATAGAAAAAGATTGTTTCTTGAAATGTGTCATATTAAATTGAATAAAAATATTACAGTTAACTATAAAATTGACACTCAGAACCTGAGTGTAATGTACGCTCATCTTCTGGGGTCTTTTTAAAAGTATTAATAATTTTAATTTTTGCGCGCTTATTTCTGATGACAGGATTTCCGTCCCCTTTTCTTGTTGAGTTCGTTTTCGTCGTTTACGTGTAGCCGGCAGTCAAAAAAATGGCGTCACCACGTTGGCTGTGAAGAATTTTTTAATAATTTTTATCATAAATATGGCTGTATTGTTTCAAAAAATTTTACAATTTTATTCCAAGTTATAACTATTTGTAAGTTGTTTTCAAAATTTATTTTTGGATAAGTATTAAAAGAAATTTATGTACGTTTTCAGTATCCCTGATGAAGAAACAAAATTGTTACGAAATATTGGACTTTAAATAAAAATAACATCTAAATGAAACTTTTGTGCTGAAGTGTTTCAGCCCTACAACCACCGTAATTTCCGTTAAATTATTGTTTTATCTTTCAACAAGTCGGTGTTACTTCTTTTCAACATTAAATTAAATGCTCATTTTTCTATGCATCGAAATAGAGAATCAAAATACAAAGCAAAATGCACCATTTATAGCAATGTGTGGCAAACGGCCCTAACTCAATTGCGATGTATGAATTTACTGGATGATAATGTTTGAATTCCATACTATCGTAAAAACTCTAGTTTCCAATATTATTTGTTCAATCAATTGAAATATACAGATTTCCCAGTATCTGACCACACTGATATAAATAATATTGAAGAACGTTCTATACATTGTCCAAAATTGTTTATTTATGATTTAATTTCTATAGTGTGGCGTCCACGGCCACGTACGCTCATGTCACATACATACACACATACACATATTCACATACATCTACTGTATAAATTTTATTTTCTTGTAAATATTTCGTATATTTTAAACATATTCATTACTGTAATAATTTTGTAGATAACTGTACATATTTCATGTACCAATTCTCTGATGTTTTTTCAACATCTGTTTTCATCAACCGTTTATTCCTAGAACTCCATATGTCTTATGTTTCACACCCTTAACCTTCCTCTCTGCAAGAGGGCAAAACTCCAAGATTTGACCCAGTCCGTTTTCATCTCCCTATTTAGCTTCATTTCAGTTCATACAAGCATTCATTTTATGTGAATTAATTTACCAAAACAATTATATTGTCTATTTTATAACTTCATTAGAACCCTCACTACAATAGGTTAGTACATTTTTTATTAGACAGATCAAGATGTTTGTTTGAAATATCAAATTATTAAAGCTATGGTATGGATGATATTTTGAGTAATTATCAAGTATAAATTTCGACATCTTTAGTATCATAGGAAAAAACTGTTAGTGCCTTTGAACTATAAGCCATTAAGCTGAAAATTTAGAGTTTGAATTTTATATCCACCAGTTATTTATAATTCGCGAATAATTTTTTCTACTTTTTAACGTCCAAACTCGACCAAGTACTTTTCACTCCGATAAAAGTTGACATTTAAACTAAACTAATTAGGCTAATTAGGTTACAAAACTGAACTACCGCGTGTATTGATGCTGATAGCGCTAGCGTACGTAAACAAAAGCATCATAATACAATAAAGAGGTCGCAGCTTTTTGCTTTCAAATATACATCTAGATTTCACTTATCAGAGCAACGTTTTATTATGCAAAGTAATGCAACTGGTAAAAAAGATTTTCTCATTCAATAGAAAATAACTGTTTGATAACGGCAAGACTTGGAGAAAACCAAGTGTAACAGTTAATAAAATCTAAACAACGGATCTTCAAGTTCCAGATTGTGGTTTACTTTCCTGTAGTTCGTTGCAGGTCAATGATCACCGGAGTACAGAAACATTTGCGACTGCAGTCTTTTGGTCTTTATAATAACTGCAACGATTTCTGGTGCCGTGACATTTGGGATTTTGTTGACATTTTTACCCAAATGTTAATTTGTTATCTAAAGTGTTACAAAAATATATTTTTATAGGTATAGTTAATAATCCACGTACATTAAATATGCAAAATATTTCGTGGAAAAGAAATTATGAATTGTTACTGATATGAGAACATTAGAATTATATTTATGAATGGATATTATAATTTACTTGTTCCATGGTATAAAAATATATTAAAGTATATGAGCTCAGCAGAATCATTTTCAACCGAACTAGTTTTTATTTGAAATCCGAGTTAACCAAATCAAGTGAACTATTTTTTGTTGAACATCGCGACGAATCAATCCTTGCTAATCTACATTCTACAGAATTTTTTTTTTAAAAACGGTGTACCTGAATAAAGAAAAAAATTCTTTGGATACCCTGTGTCTTTTAACTAGCATCTAGCATCCCTCTATTACCCGACAGAAACCGTTTCTCTTATGCCCCTCTCTTTCTCTTATTCCGATTTAAAAATGTTTTCCAGTGGTATAAATTCTGTACTCATAGAATTTGATGGATTCTCTCGTACCTCTTTTTCCTGAATGAGGGAAACAAGATCACTGGAATAGTGAGAGAATATTTTTCGCTAATTCTATTATCAAGATGAAGAACCAAAAAGTTCAATATTTTTAATGTGACAAAGTCATACCAAAGATATATTTGAATTAGTGAAATAAATAAATGTAGGCACAAGATCTTAAATATATTGAAATTCGAGCAAAGTTTGAGTATAGCTAATTTCTAGAACTCAAAAATATTAAGGGAAAATTTCCTCATTTCGCTTTGAATTTTTCCTCTGATTGTCTCATGCCTACTATTATAGTTTTTATATATGTCAATTTACTGTTATTTGTATGATACTATATTCTTTTACATTCGTATCATATAGATAGTAACAGGGAAAACCAATAAATCAATACTATTTCTCCTGTCTCTCTTGATTCGTAGACGCCATTTTGAAATATTGCACTCTTTGTCATTCTTATAATTAAGGCGAATCTTACGACACTATATATGTTTAAATTCATCAAGCCATTCAGTCAACAAAGTGTGCAAAAGAAATTGTCTTACATATACAGGTGTAACAGCGAAATGAGCTAATCTCGAATAACCTCTATGTTATTGAAGATACAATGAAATATTATGAGACAATCTTATGCAGGACCAAGAGGAACATCCAATAGGAAATATGCATGAAATTTAAATTTGGTTCAAATATTTTTATTCCGAATTTTTATTGGCCGGACATTTATACTAAACCATCATTTTGCTAATTAATATCTTTTCAATTGCTTAAAATTAATAAATAAAAGTGCAAATTAAGCGAGGGAAATTCAAAGTTCTTGAACGCAACACCATTGGTTAAAACAAAACGTGACGTCAAATACTATGCAAACAAGTGCGCACTGCTTACATTTGTACGGCATTGCAGGCGTTTGATTAGAAAACATAGTCATAACATGTGTGTTGTAAATTCATTTATTGTTAAAGTGTAGTCTTAGCATCCTAGTGAGATTATAAATCATTTAAGACAAAGTGGTTTTGTAAAAGCACAATCGGATAATCTGCCAAGTATAGATCCATTCATGATGTCGTCTAATTTTGTTTCAAATCCAAATTTTACGTCCGCTGAAGTAAAAAGAGTGTACATTGCAGAGTAATTATTCAATAATAACACATTATGTACGTTATATTAATAAATACAATCCGATATATGATGAGCAGTACACATAACATATAATTTTTGTTTATTTTAAAACGAGCACATGTTAAACGAAGCCGCATACATACACTGTATTTTATTGCTAAAATTAATCACATATAATGTTATTCATGATCTGTCAAGTTTATTATGATACTTCATCTCTTCTGGTAACCTTATATCATTTCTTACGTATTTTAAAACCTGTCTGGATTGGAAAAAATATTTTATCAGGTACATTTTTGATAGTATTTTGCATTCAGGCACAATGCCATACTTACAAACTGACTTTTGAGCTTTTTTAATACTGACATAAGTTGAGAACGAAAACACCTGTAGTAAACAATGGACTGTAATGTCACTGGAAATAGTATTTGACGTCATCAATAGAGCACGCGAAAATGGCGCCGTTTGAACACCTCTAAATTATTCTCAATTTTAGATATTTTTTTAAACTTGATTACAGAACTTTTAAACATAATTTATATTTTTTCAATCATCGAATGGCGTGACATTCGCCACGCTAAGAAACAATAATGAATTATTGGATACTAACGTTTTGAACGAGGAGAAAAATAAAAACATGCTGGAAATGAAGTTTTTGAATGAAATTAATAAAAAGTAAAGCATTTGACGACTGATATATTCCGAAATTGACTCCAAGGGATTGTAACAAAAATAATATGAAAGTGAAACTAGGCATTTATGAAGCAAATAATTTTCTGACGGTAATCACACAAATGGTCTAAAAAAATCATACCCCAATAATTACTTTACACAAGAAATGTTTTCTGGTGATCAAATTAGGTAACTCACATAATATTCATCTACTTTTCATAATAATAATGAGATCTGCTATGGGGAATATATTTTCAGATGATATTTCTTTTCAAGAAGGGTATTTTCATCATGGAATAATATAACAACATAATTATTACTACCATGATTCTATTTTTTATCAATAAGCACCACTATTATTAGAAGTTAATAGGCGATTATTTAGAAGCAAGCGGCTTCGAGTCGTAGGAGGGAATTATTTTTTAGTTTCAACTTATGAATAGATAATCAGGTTCATCTTGAGACTCTATTCTTCTGTAATATAAAACATAAATTCCAAAACTTTTATCCAATATGAGTCAGAAGTAGTAACCTTGATACAAATTAAGAAAAGAATAAAATCACTTAAAACTTGTTCTCTGACTTGGAATCTGAAAACTGTAATTCAAATTCAATGTAATTATTCTAGAATAGTAAACTATCATTGAGTATTTCAAAGCCCGCCGCACACGAGGCAATTTTCCAAACAATTTTGTTCACTTAACTTGTCGCAAGTTTCCCTGCGCTCTGAGCCGCTTTGAGCTGCGCTTGGTATGGTACTTGTTTTCGCAGCACACGAAGCAAGCTGCTTAGCTTACTGTGATTCTGAAACGTGAACTTGCTTATTACAAACATGCATGTTTCCGGAAATAATCGTCTGAAAAGAGCAGTTTATAACGTGCGAATTAATTAGAATGTGGGCAGAAAAATAATAGAGAAAACTGTGTTCAAGAGAGAGGCTGCTAAAAGAGACTGCGGAATTCTCAACATGTTCGACAAACTACACTGAGAAAACTAAATTATATCACTCAAGTGGTTGAAAGTATAAGTGGTAAAGTCTTATCATTTAAGTGGTAAAACTTGAATGGTGAAAATCAAGTGGTAAACACCGAAGTTGTAAGTCGATTGCAACATATTTACAACATTTGCTTAGAAACAAATATGGTACAATTGAAATGAGAATATATTTCCTAACCTCAAAAGTTTACCGTTAGACGTCTTCTAGTTTTACAATTGCAAGTGGTACCTATCATCACTTAAGTAGTCAGATTTTACAATTTAAAGCTGCAACACCTTACCACTTACCATCACATGGTATCCCCAACAGCTTGAAGTTGTAAGTTCGTTACCACATCAAGTTGTTGAGAATACCATTTAAAATGCTACATATACAATATATTATTATCCTTACCACTTGATTTTCTGTACTAGGTACAGGATTTTTTTCCTCATTTTCATCTTTTTTTCTTACGCTGATTGTTCACGTTTCAAGTATATTTGCAATGCATTAATTAATCTTAATGATATCTTCAAGCCATGCTTTCAACTAATTGTTTTTATATTTGATTGAGTTCGTTGCGTCGTCTAGTTAATGTAGAAAATAAATTGAAAACCATGGTTCAGAGAGATCGTCAGAGTATGCAAGCCTTCAGAGTAACAATTTCTTAAAATCTCACGAAATACAAGTCAGCGTGGCATGGTAAATGCATCATAAAGCTGATGTAGTCACATGATTTCGATGCCCGTTCTGATTGGCCATGGATAGCAGCCAGCAGCGAAGCAAGTGCGAGAAATAGCACCGGATCTATCTTGCAAAACAAGTACCGTGACAGGCCCAGCACCCAGCAGCGGACCAAGTTTTTAGCATCGGAGCTAGTGCGGCTCCAAGCGAAAAAAAATGCTTGGAAAAATACCTCGTGTGCGGCGGGCTTTATACTTACTAATGCTAGAAAAATATTCCGTAACAGTCTGAATTATGGTCTAGATATTGTTTTTAGACTAAGCTTAAGAATATAAGTTTTCGCAATTATATATTTCTTCGTGCTGTATATTCATAACTGTAAAATATCTCAAGTAAATTTCATCACCTTGAAAATACCTATTTGAAAAATAAAATTATATTAATAAAATTTTATTCATATTATAACAATATTTTCCAAAAGAAAAAATACTATTCATGTGTTAAATGATACTGTTTTCAAAAAAACATGATAGTTGACAAAAAAAAATATCATTACAGAAATAATTGTAGAACTGCGGAAGCAAAAGTAATTTTTTTCTCATTTTCACAGAACGTTGAGATATTTTCACTATGCCACATATTCTGATATCATCAGAATTAATAATGCATACATTGTTTTTTCCACGTTTATGCAGAGAAAATATATGTCAATAAATTCACAATTATTTGAAATTTTTTTGTACAATGTATATGATATTCTATTCTGGATTTATGGAAGAAGAATTATTATAAATCAAAGATTTTATAAAACTATTAACAAGTATTATAATTAGGAGAAAGAAAATACGAATACAAAATACGTATCTACATCGTCTCGGAACGTTATTCTATTGTCACCGGCTTGATTGAGTTAGAAGAGAACAAAATTCAATGATAGAATTTCTGTTATATAATTTGCAAAATATGTAGGATGGTCAAAGTGTTTACTGTTCCAGGGTGAATTATCCAATTTTATTTCTCGATCAAACTGTGCGGTATTTATTCAAAGGCTTTTAAATTTTGTTTCTTGGAATATAATATTCCAAAATCCATAAGAGATGGAAATAAATTATTACAAGAGTATTTTACATATTTGTAATTAGATTCACGTTTTATCATAGACCATTACATACATATGAAGGGAGGGAAAGGTTAGACTTTTTCTGAAGGGCAGCTTGAAAACAACAGACAAAACTAAAAGTCAATTCAGGCACTGGGGAATAGATTGTAAAGGGTTGTAGATATAGAGCAGGTTCTCTCAATTGAATTTTCCTACAGACCACTTGGATACATTACAATTATTTGAAGTTTTTAAAGGCCAAAAATGAAAAAAAATGCAAGAAATAGGCAAATAAACCATTATTCGAATAGATTTTATCAATAAAATAGACCTTTTCGCCAACTGTCAAAAAAACAAGATATTTTTGTATTGTTATGGATACGCAAAGTTCGTGGTTTTTTCACTAGTGAAAAAATGAAACTTATTTCTCTACAAGTGAAAAAATAAATTCTATTTTTGCACACCTAATCTAATATGATTCAGTTTAGTAATGCTACAAGGATAGAAATAAACAGGTATTTAACAAAAAAGAAATATGAATTTGTGCACAAAACTACTTATTTTTGAATATAAAAATTAATTGTTGATAGTTCTTCATTTATCAAACAACAATTGCGCATTCTTTTAGTTAGAATACCCAGGTGACTGCAAATTAATTTTATTTTGTACTTTTTTCTTACATTTTACTGAATAAAACAATAATTATTGTTGATCTATTATTTTTTGACAGTTGGCGAAAAAATATTGTTTGTATTTCGTGCGCGAAGTGATTGTATTTTTTGTTGCGCTTTCGAATGAATTTGTTACCTCGACTTTACGGTCTTGATTAAAATTGACATTCTCACGCGCAACAAAAAAAGCAATCACTTCGCACACTTAATACAAAAATAACTATTTTTCTTATTACTAATACGTTCATTGTAGACCAGCTGAAAAAGAATCTACTGATTAAGTTATTCAAAGATATATTGAATAAATTGAACTATGATAACTGTAAATTGAAGAGAAAAAAAAGACGAAATAAACGCATTTATAAGTGTAACGTGAAATAAAACTTGTATCACTCCCAAAAATGGAGCAATTCTTTTAGGAAAACTTCGATGAGTTGAAGTTCTTTCTGTGATGAAACAAATTTAAAAAAATATTATCTAGGTGAGTAAATCAATTTATATATCATTTTAAGTAATATCAACTGGACAAATTTGATAATATTTGAATGGGCTCGTTCACTTAAAAGTTTGCCAATGTTGTTAATTATAGTAAAATAAAAAACTTCTACACGAAATTTCCGAGAAATACAGGAACAAATCAACGCGAAGTTTTGAAGTCTCTTAAACTCATTTGGTAAAAATTGCAAAATATCTTTTGAAAAGAGAACTACATATAATTTCTTAGAGAAAAAAAGATCAATCATAAATAGATTGACAGTCTATACTAGACAGAGAAGGAAAAACGGATAGAACAATTGATTTTGGAAAAAAAGATATCTTCATGCATTTGTCAGTAATATTTTGAAATTGACATACTTATCAATAAATACACTTGTGAGGAATAAAATAATTGAAACAAACGTTATGCTAATATATCTGGACAAATACTATTTATATATATATATATATATATATATATATATATATATATATATATATATATATATATATATATATATATATATCTATATATATATATATATATATATATATATATATATATATATATATATATATATATATATATATATATATATATATATATATATATATATATATATATACAGGGTGTAACAGAAATAAGTACATTAATTTTAACCTGTGATGCAATTTGTCAAGCATAACAATTTTTCCCAATAACTTTTTTCAGTAAATCCTCTGGATACAGAGTAAAAATTCATCAAAGTTTTGTCAAAAATTTCATAGTGCGCCTATGGTTCAAACTGAATGTTCTTCATTTGTCGGAAGAATGACAGCTGTCGATTGTAAGGAGTATTTTGCATCTTTGAGCCATCGTAGTCTTGTCAATCATTCATTTGAAACTGGAAAAATATTAGTATTTTGGCAATACATTGTTATTCGCTCACCTCGATTATTCTATTTTTGTATATGTTGGAAGAAAGACTGAATTTGTCTCTGCAATCAACAATTTGGTCTTCTAGTCGTATTTTTATGTCATTTTTAAGAAGTTTGATTTTTATTTAGGGATTTCACGTATATTTTCGGATAGTACATTTCTTAAACATAAGATTGTCTGCACAAGTTCATTGCATTTGAATCAGCTGATTTGAATTGTCTAAAACTGTGTCACTGTGTCAGGAGAGTCAGACTGTGCTGCCATCTACAAGCAGTTCGAGAATTAGTTGCTGTTCCTAACCTACTTCATCAGAAACATAAAGAGTAAATCATTCAACGATTTATTTAAAGAAAACGGTAGAATATTGAATGGAATGTAATTCTGAATTAATTAATTCACTGAATAATTCGATAGAAATATTGCTACATGAAATTTTGGAGATTGTTTTTTCGAAGAACAGAAAATATAACCTATAAATGTATCAAACTGAATTTGGTAATTGATTTTAAATATTTTCTGAAATATATGATATAATATTTTGCTTATTCAGCAGATCAATTCACGGGGCATACTTTATTGAAACGACCTGAGTGTGAAGTGAAGAAGTTTGTAATAATATGAGAAAAACTAATACACAGGTGCTTCATTCATAAATTGATGTATTTCATTCATTTCATCTGCTGTTTTACGTTCCAGATAAACGTTAGGTTCTAAATATTCCATGGTATTCTCATCGTAATGTATAAGTGCCTAATATTTTGACATTAAATACATTACCATAACCACAATAATTCAATTTTTAGTGAAAAATGACAATTCGGAGATCGTTCCAAATAAATTAGCTAAGCTAATCCTAAACTGCCCATGAAATCGTACACAGAATTAACAAATTATAATCTGTTTTATTCCAGAATTTATTTGAAGGAATTGATAACTCACACATGTCAAAATCAATTATTATTCTATTGTAACTGCTACTAGATCCGATAACTATGCACCTGAACGACTCGTTAAATTATAGGGGATAAAAAAATGCTAAAAAAAGATGAGAATTCGGGAAAAAGTTACTAAGAAAAATTGTTAGGCTTGACGAGAACTATAACTGGTTAAAATTAATGTACTTATTTCTGTTACACCCTGTATATATATATATATATATATATATATATATATATATATATATATATATATATATAATTTAGCGCTGCGTTATCCGTGTTATAATATCCCGCTCTTCGCTATTGTTGTTTGTTACCGTAACACCTAAGTAAACAAAATTTTTAACTTTCTCGAATGCGTAGATTTTACCTCCTCCAACCTGTATTTTAAGACACTCTTCTTGTGTTCCTTGATGTTCCGACTCTATTTCCAAATACTAAGAGACCTAAATTAACAACAAATTGTGAAAATTATGAACGTACACATTGCAGATGACTTCACAAAATGAATAGTAAAAAGAAAAGAATCTTCAAAATCATTTATTTCAGTTACAAAAAAAATGTGAGGCTCATTCGCAATATAACGGAATGATAAGTATCAGAAATATGTATTAGCTACAAAAATTAGATAGAAGACAAGATAGATGTACAGAAAGCCAACAAATTAATCAACCGTTCCGAGAAGATCGGCTTCACTTCAAAATTTCATTTACAATATGAAAACAATTTGAAGCAGAAGACAATTACGAAAAAGAGGAACAAAAAATCGAAAGCGACGAAATTAGAACGACTCAAAATGGGGCAAAAAAAAGCATAAAGAACCTATCGCAATTAACTATAATGATTTGTGCACTCCAAAACGAGTAGGCAAAAAATATTTAACTCGATAAGAAATACGGGAAGCAAGTCTATAAAAGAATCACTAGACAAAATTCAGAATATGGTATGAGGCAAACAAAAACAAAAAAAACTCAGAATATATATAATTTTTTGAGACACAAAATAATGTTTTTGGGAAATACAAGATCTCAATAACATATAAATACGAAAGAAAATATAATCACGAACCCCGAAATACAATTACAGGATTATAACTGAAATATTTTCAATCAGACAAATACAAAAAGCGTGGAGTTTGAATAAAAATGTTCATGAATCAAGTTTTGACTAATATCTGCTGTGTGACGGTAAAATGAATATTATAGAAATCTGTTAAGAATTGAAACTTACATGAAATTTTAAAGATATCATAACAAAAAAGCTATTGCTTATTTATCATTGTACGTTTTATTAAGCATTGAAATTTTGTTGAAGTATTCCAATTCGCTAGAAAAATCGACTATTAATTTGATTGTTCGAAATAATTCTTCAGGTTAGCAATATGATTTATTTTTCTTTTTTTCTGATAAAAATAAAAATCAGCGGTTTGCATTGTAAACTATCCTGGCAATTCTTCAGCTTGAACTAAAAGTCTAATTCTGGACAGCCAACAAGAATAATTTTCAAAAATAAAATTTTCGCAGTTGTAACACATGCACTGAAAGTACCGTATTATTGTACTGAATTCTGCTTCGAAAGTTCTCAATTCTAAACCATAGAAGCAATTATCAATAATTCTGTGATGCAGAGGGAACAAATGTTAAGTGTGGATGCCTTTAGTATTATTCAATTTCAGCATGAGGAACGTTGTAGTAAAATAATGATGACCTATTGTTTCTAAAGCAACTGACTGGGCCAAAAGCGCACATGACTTGACAGATTTTTAGAATTTTTTGAATAAATCCAAAATAATTAGCTGTGGAACGATGGAATTTTGTATATGATTATCATATTATTATATGCAAAAAATATATCCAATGATGTACAAGTAAGTCACGTGATGTCCACGTCAGATTTTTTTACAATTTCCTAGCCCAAAAATATAATTTTGTGGACTATTAGCTTCATATGAATACATTAAGCTATCACAATTCATCTTTTAGATTCACACATTATTTTAAATAATTTTAATGTTTCAAATGGAGTAAAGATCTTTTAATGTATGCATGTATACTTCATCAAAATTTATGACTTTATGAGAATGCTTACCTATTGTAAAAATTTGTCTAAAACCGTTACATCTACCTTTTCGTTTATTGTGATTGTTAAAAACAACGGTATACAATAAAATAATAATACCATTTCCATAATCGCAGCTTAAATTAATGATAAAGTTATTTTTCTATTTTTTGTGATGAATTGGTCAATTAAATTGATTGAATGAATTAAAGTATAGTTTGTCTTTATTATCTTCATTTAGGTTTATTTAGATCCCCGTCATGAAATCGAATGTACATTTGAATTATAATGTAAATTAAGAACCATTTTCGGGAAATTACAGACAATGTCAACTTTATTTGCGATATTTTGTTAGACTTTTGTACGCAAATTATTCTGTTCATTGGTTTCTTCAACGATAATGATCATTGCTCCTGGTATTTAATAAATTGCATTCTAAAAGCGATTAATTTTAAAGATGTGAAGCATGTATCGGAACAAACTATCACTATTTGAAAGGATATCATGTATCAATTGAACCTCTTTATATTATTTAAGAATAACTTCAAATAATTTATTGATCAACTTAAACAGATTGTTTTTCAATAAATTGGTAATTGGAAATTATTTTCAAATCATATCAGTAATTCATCTTGTATAGTCCATCTAATGCTAATAGAACAAGATCCCAGGCCCGCCAGACCTTACTTATTTTCTGAGAAACAAAATGTGTGGAATAGAGTAGTGTTAGTTTGTACTTTGATCATACGCCTACTAGCTAGTTTGTGGCGACGGCCAATTTACAGATACGAGGTGCTAGCGGTACGTTAAGCGTGTTAAGACATTACTCACATTTCTCATGGCCTTGAGTGCTGATTTTGATGTATGTTTCAGAGAATGTTGTTAAAAATTGATGATCAATACTGCTAGACACTTTCCATCGGTGGTAATTACTGCTAGATTCTTTAAAGCTCACAAAGAATAACATGATCTTGCGTATAGTCTGAATGCTAATTTTTATATATGACACTCAGGATACAATTTGAATACTTTTTGTTAACAGCTAGATTAATCGTAGGGCTAAACATCCCCCAGACACATCAAAAATATCGCTGTGAGTAAAAGCGCGAGGTCACTATTTGTAGGCTTGATAGTAAGTGAAGTATCTATGGGCATCCAATTCTTCCTTGGTCTAGCTGTTTATAAAAAGTATTGAAATTGCTCACTGAGTATCATATATAAAAATTAGGACTCAGACTATAAGTAAGATAACGATATTTTTTGCGAGCTTTAAAGCGTTTAGCAGGAATTACTGCCGATGGAAAGTATCCGGCAGTGTTGATTATCAATTTTCAACAATATTCTCTAGAACATACATAAAAATCAGCCCTCAGACTTCAAGAAAAGTGAATATTGTCTTGATGTACCTATAACACCTCGTATCTATAAATTGGCCGTCGGCACAAACTAACAAATATGTATATGATCAAAGTACCGATTAACACTATTCTAAAACACAAATTTTGTTTCTCAGAAATTAAGTAAAGTCTGGCGGGTCTGGGATCTTGGACTATAATTTTACGGAAAGTTAATAAAGAAATCAATTTCTTTTTAGATATCGTTTACATTTTTCTCCTGTTTATCAGAACTTAATTCTTGCTATAATTATGTAGGTACTGTGTACACAAAAAAAAATTCTTCTTCTATTGCCCTTCCGTACTCTGTGCTTATGCATGTCAGATGCTAACATAATGACCATACTAAAAACAAAGTTTACAGTTAATCCTTGTATCAAAACGGCATATGCTCTTAAGTATTTGTTGCCACCAATACCATTTATTTAATTTCTTGCGATACCAGATGACATGAAAATTGTATCTCAACATAAAGAGAAAGTAAATTTTTATTTCACAAAAGCAGAACGATCAATAAATCATATTTATTTGTTTTCCAGATGACTAAATTTCATAATTAGCAAGAACAAATTTACTGAACACAATAATTAACTTCTAGGTGAAGTTAGGTAATGATAAAATGAGAGTTTGAGACAAAGTTTTCATATTTTTTCTCCAAGTTTGTTGTTCTTAGTTCCCAATGTCAAACAGTTTAATACATATACACATACACTGTATCCACGCAACAACATCTAAACTCCTGTAAGTACGTGGGCGACCGTGTTTCGCTCATAATTTTTTTAGTTTGTCATATAAATTAATTTCCAATGGGTGAGCTCTAGACATTTCATACATATTTGATCCATTCAAAGTGTATTATTACTTTATGAATGAAAACATACCTAGTTTTTGAAACTATAATTTTATATTTCAGTTCAAGTACTGAGCTTTCAGAAAATATTTCATCTGTTATATGCCCGGTTTTATAAACGACAATGTAATTCACTTTCCAAGTTAATAAAATTTACTCTATTAGATGACAGCTAATTATTTGATAGCAATGATTCTGTTTTCGTGAAGAAACTTAAACTATATATTCTACAAGTATTGTGGACTATATCTCAACAAGATTTTGGAAATTCACCAAGAATTCAGGAGCAAAATTAAAAATTTTGAAACGCTTAACGCAGAGCCAGAAATTAATATCTAAATTGCTAAGACGTAACCATAGTTACCAAATTATTAGCTTCTGATTCGTCGAAAAGATGATAGAATGATTCTAAACGATATATGGAATAATTTTGAATGATGTGTTGGAATGTCACTAGTTTCATTTCATTTTCAGTTGTGAATTTGCAGATTCCAAAATAGTGTTGAAGAAAATAAATTCATGCTCCTTCTATAAACCGGTCATGCATTGACAATTTATGAATAAAAGTGTGTCTTAGATTCCTTTATACTATCATTTTATTTGAATATTGGTCTGGTCTTTCAAGAAGTTTGTATTTATTCTCGCTGACTACCTGGTGCAGGCTTGTACGGTGGTGCAATGGATATCTGCAAACTGATTATTGAGTTATATGAGAAATTTTTATCTAAACGCAAGTATTATTAATGTTTTCATGAACTATTTTATTAATTCAGTAATAACATATATTCTAAAACTAAAGACAGCACAGTTGGTTCAAATTTTTCTGCAGAATAGATTCAATTCATAATGGCATAATATGCTGACAAATATTCAATAATTTTCAAGCCTTTATATAGTTATAATTTAGATTTTTCAAGTCAAGTATTCGTCTATGCATCAATTTACTACAAAAAATAGGCATTAGAATTAGTCATCACTGTATTTCAACTTATCTCCTCCGTAGAGAATAAGAGTAAACTCTCAAAACTTACCGAATCCAAAATAATTTCGGGACGGGAGACACATTATTCAGTCTAAAGATTCCAATAATGTCGAATAGGATGAGTAAGTACGAAAACATGTTGCGAAAATTTGAATGTTTTCGTGCATATCTTGATTTGATCATTCGAAAAACTCATGCCACTCGTTTCTACGAGCCCTCATTCCAAACCCTCGGCCAAGTGGATCACTTCTGTCTCTTTTTCCCCTAAATATCATTACGTAAGCATGGCAGAAGCGAGAAAATTGGATCAAAACATGTTTTTATGAAAATTTAAAATAAATTTTTATTATGTTGGCCACACGGTCCAGCTCTAATTTTGGCATTATTATACTCCAAATATACATACTTATCAAAACTCTTGAAGGCAGAAAAAACAAAATGGGCACTCAAATCTATGACTAACTGACGGTCTATGTATATTTCACCAGGTGATAATGTTGATATTTATAACACAGTATTTGATAATGTTCAAATATTATGATGCTCACACAATTTTAATGAGTGATTTAAACATCCTAGTATACGACTGATACTCCTGAACTGGAATAAACTCTTTGATAATTTTGTTGAATTATATATGAGCAATATAATTTTGTCAAAAATACTTCGGAGAATCTTCTTAATTCAATTATCTCTAATATGGATCCTAAAGTAGGTCGTGCCGATGAACCTCTGTTCAATAATGAATATACACACCACTCCCCTCTTGAAATTAAATGTAAGCTTCATGTAATATGATAGTACAAATATAGTGAATGCAATCACATACAAAAAATATTATTTCAAAAGAATTTAGTTTTCCAGATTTCAATAACGTGAATGATGCATGTGCTTGTTCCTATTCAATTATAAATATAAATTATTTTAGATCAATGCGCCCCTTCTCGTACATCCATTAATAGTTCCAATCCTATATGTTACAATGCACAAATTAAAACTAATCTTAAGAAAAAATTTCACTTTCACTAACTAAATAGAAAATATGACAGTTTCTATTTGAATAAATTCAAGCACTACAGAAGGAAAGTTAAAGAAGACATTAATTCAGTATACAATACAAATACCCATGAATCTGAATTATCTATCAGAAATGACCCAAATAAATTCTGAATTTAAATTAAATCTAAAAACCACAATAACTCAGTTCATTTTGTATGAAATTGAACAATATGCATTGCACGTTTCCTAATAATACAACGGATGGTTTGCTCCATATTTAAAAAATGTAAATTCTGATCCAAATAATCATACCAATATTATCACTGATACGGCTACTAAGTGTTCACAACAACTCCCAGTTGATTTAAATTTTGTTCATGAAGATGAATTATAAATAGCAATAAGAAATCTCAAGGAATAATCATCAGTAGGACCTGATCTGATATCAAAGACTGTGCTCTCCTTCTGAAAGTTGCGCTTAATATGATCATTAATAAATCTTTAAAAATCAAAACATATCCAGATGCATGAAGAACAGCGATTCGTTACGATTCATAAATCTGGTGACACGGGTAACATACCAAATTATCGATCAATAACTGTTCTATTCCATTTCAATAAGATCTATGAATATATTATACATTGCTCAACTTGATTTCTACCGCACAACATCAATTACCTGCCACTAATCTTTGTTTTATGACACAATACATAGCAAATTTTCTAAATAAAAATGTACCAGTCGATGTTATATACACTGATTTTGTCAAAGCTTTCGACCGAATAAAACACCATATTACCTAGAGATGATTACAGATGAATTTTCACAAGCACTTATTGACCTATTCTACTCTTATTCAAGCTGTCCCAGCTTCTTTGTCAATTATCTCAGACACAACTCTTTTTCTTGATCATTCTGGATTTATTAGAGAAATTCGAGAAAAGTTTCAAGTAAAGTGCACTTCCGATAAAGAACTATACCATGCAAAGTGCACAACTAGACCCTATATCAGTCTCAAATACAAAATTTCAACATTATACGTTCCACCAGTCTCCAGTTTCTTGTACTTAGTACAAGTAAGTAATAATCAAATGAATTTCAAAAACCATTTGCAAAATATCGTTGCCAAAGCACATAAAATGCTTGGTTTCGTTATATGACAATCGCGTACGTTCACAAAAATCGATTGAATTATTACACTTCACTATGTCTTCATTCGATCTAATCTTAAATACTGCTCGATTGTTTGGAGACCATCTTATAAGCGTAATATTGAGATACTTGAATCTATTCAAAAGAAATTTTCACGATTCCTATATTTCAAAGTACATAATACTTACGACAACACGGTATTCTATGATGCCTTAATAAATAAATTCAATTTTGAGAAATGTAGCTGTAAAAGTAACAATCAAATTATACATTTGCACAAAATTGTTAACAATCTATTTGATGATCCGTGCTCTCAAAGTCTTATTAATTTCAATATGCTATCATTCAACATTAGAAACCCTAAGTCATTTAAATATTCTTATGTCCAAAAAATATGTTACAACATTCTTCTATATATAGAATGTATTCTCTCTATTCCAACATTCAAAATAATATTGATATCTTCAATATAATACTGAAGAGAAAATACAGATCTCTGGAAAAACTTTCTTTGTATATGATCTAGAAGATACTTTCTGTATTTGTAACTGTAATTATTGGTCTTGTCCTGTTTCTGGGCTTCGGCCTGTTGGAACAATGTATTGAGAAAAATAATTAAATAAAGATCTGAAGATTTATGCAGGTCCAAATAAAAACGAAAAGAATGACCGGTTTTCGACTTACCCTAATATAGATATATATGGTCAAACTTCTACTACTCAAAATTCATTCTACCTAACTTAAATTTGTTGAATGGTATGAGCACCTACATTAACGTTTCTGTTTTTTTTTTGTGATCCCTACAAAAGTTTGTGTAAGGTGAAATTTGTCCAACTCGAAGTTTTTCTTGCTCTAATAGGTGAAATTAGTCCTTGTAAGTTAAATTGGGCAGCCTCGATCTCGGCACCAAACTACCTAGATCTTTAATCCTCTATTCGAACTCGGCACTATACTATGGATTAGGACTAACGACAAATTTTCTACCTGAGTAAAATTCTCTGGACAGATGTGATTTTATATATTAATAATTTTTTATTTGATGAGTTTAGGGATTTGAACCTGATGGTTATATAATAATAAACCAGACTCAAATCTAGCCGTACCTTTAAACATTCATTTATAGACTAGATTTCGACCCAACATGAGGAGTTCAGTGCACCCTTCTTAGCTGTTCCACAGGATCGCATAACGCAATTCGGTAAAATCCAGGGATGTTTTTCGAAAGCGCGAACGTAGCGAGCTAGCCTGCAATAATTGTTATAGAATGTATTTCAGCCTAACATGAGTGATTCCAAAGTTGAATTCACTTATAAAACAAGATATTACAGGGTGATCGCGGGTTTATTTAAAACTGACAGTGCTGAGTTCATGTGCGCTCCGCGCTAATCGGCTTAGCATCGGTGCCGAGTTCATGTTCTTGGTGCCGAGTTCGTGTATGCCTGTTGAATTTTAGAAAGTTTTTTTAGACTTTTATGTGAAATGGTGAGCACCAATATTTTCAAACTGTCTGAATATGAGCTCTTGTTTCATGGATTTGTGTTCATCTGTTGCATAATATGTATATAACAATGTCTCTAGAAAGACAATGAAAAATTTAGAAAGTGGGAAAAAAAAACACATAATAATAAGGCGACATGATGTAAAATTTCATCTTGTACATTTTTCACAATATTAAATGAAGGAGACGACTATTTTAAAATGTGTAATATATCGAATAAATTTATTTATTTATTCTGCGGGCAGCGGATATTGTAATCATATCAGGTGTGGTCAAAATGAGAGATTTCTCGGGGGCAGTACTGAATGTGCACAAAAATTATGGGGGGGAAATACCACGAATGCTTTGAAATTACCGATAATTTTGAAATTTGAATGAAAATGAATTTTTTTAAGCGGGAATGGTATTTAGGAAGAATATTTCTCGAATGTCATAAAATAAGATCCAAATTTATTAAAATTACATAAACTGTCTCCAAATACTGTTTTAGGATTTTTACTGCATTTTGCTGGTTCAGTTCTCATTCTATTTTTGTCGATTTTGTCTTTAATTGACAAATTCTTAGAAAAAAATGTAGTTGCTATTGACTTTAACATTTCTAATTTACAATACAAACTAAACATTTTTTTTTTGTTTTTCTTAAAATAGTTTGTTGGTGGAATTTTATACGTTGTCTAGACAACGTTCAGTTTCTGCTGTAATTTCAATAGAGTTGATCAACTTTTTAGTTGATCAACAAAAGTTTGACCCAGACAAACTTTTGTCGTTCAAGTGTTGAGTCATCACGAATTGCTTCCAAATTGAAACTTATCTTGAAACGTGTGAACTAGTAGTCAATTTTCGACGACTGTCTAGTACGCTTGAAAGTGACGCAGGTGCTAGTTTGATTTCAGAAATAATATTTCAAATTGAAAAAAGATTTGAAAGTGTTATGATAAAATTTTTGTAATTTTATCATGAAAATGACTATTTTCAAATAATCAAACAAATAAATATGACGATAGAGATGCACGAGATTATGCTTTGAGTTCTATTGAAAGGAAAATGGATTTTTTTTCCATACGACAAACTTTTTTCTGTTGTTGCTCTTTTAAAAAAACTACAATTATTTGTATAGATTCGCGCACAACTGCATTCAGCGCCATTTTAAAATTGGAACTGTGGATCAGTTTATGTTGAAATGTGTGAACAAAATATGAGTCAAGTCGTATACAACTTTTATTGATCAACTAAAATCGTTCAAGAATAGTTGACTCGTGAGAACGCGCCTTTAGTTCCTAAGCACAAATGGTATTTAGGAATAATATTTCGCGAATGCTCAATTTCAATTCAAATACCTAGATAAAATTGGATTTGCTTCTGACTTTGACGTTTCTATTTACGATACAAACGGAACAGGTTTTATTTGTTTGTGCTGTCAAAGTTTGTAGGTGGATATTATCAAATTCTCATATATCAAATTGAATAGTACTTATCCTGATTATCATATTCAATACAGTGAGTTTTTTGAGCATTTTTAATTTCCATAGCCTCATTGAGCGTCATCAATCACAACTAGTACTTCATCTCAGCAAATTGATTCATGACGAAATTGATAACTCCACTTATTTAAGCATCCTTTCGTTCCATGCTTCCTACATAACTACACGTTATTTCCAAAGTTTCTACATGCCTACTGTCCGAGCCAATGTATAGTTTATCTATCTTTCATTTGAAAAAATGACTTAAATCCCTCCATAAACACTAATCGCTGCAACTGTTCATTTAGTCCGTGAGACAGGGCATACATTTTTCGTTCATTACCGCTCACTTGAAACTTCGTGAGTGACTTCATTGTGATGAGTCCGACAGCTTTCACATTTGACGAAATTCTTGATTTGGAGGCATTTTTCAGCGAGAGCTAATTGAACATGTCAATTTCATGAAGTCTTGAAAATGTATTACCGTCATATCAATGTTTACATTAATAGAAAGATTTTTTGATTATAAAATGAAAAATAATATTGTCCGAAATGAATCTTGGGGGCCAGTGGTGAGTCCGTCAAAAGTACGTTGGTATGAAAACGGATTACCGCTAGTCTGAGACTTTGAGGACATGTTCAATTATTTTTCCTCTAAGATTTGGTCATTTTGTCCGACAAATTTTCGGGGGCGTTTTCTCAGTCCGAGACTAAGAACAAATTTGTCGGACAAAATGACCACATCTTAGAAAAAAATAATTGAACACGTCTTCAAAGTCTCAGACTAGCGGTAATCCGTTTACATACCAACGTATTTTTGACAAGTGCGGCTTGTCGGACTCACCACTGACCTCCAATATTCATGTCGGACAATATTATTTTTTATTTTATAATCAAAAATATGATGGTAATATATTTTCAAGACTTCATGAAATTGACATGTTCAATTAGCTCTCGCTGAAAAATGCCCCCAAATTCAAGAATTTCGTCAAATGTGAAAGCTGTCGAACTCATCACAATGAAGTCACTCACGAAGTTTCAAGTGAGCGGTAATCAACGAAAAATGTATGCCCTGTCTCACGGATTAATAGTTCTTGGTTCAAGCAGATATTCGCTCTTCGCAATTTACAAAAAATATATTCGAATTAATGATTTTTTCTTCAAATTAAATTATACTGATCCAAAGTATAATTTTGTAAAAAAAAGTATATCACATCTGAAGTGGAGAATATTTTATTACAATAATTAAATTAACAAGAACAGTGAGTAGAGTCATTTTGGAGTTCTTCTACCTCTCGTTCCCTCCTATGTATCGTCCGCTTGGTTACCACATATAATATATATATCTGTGATATTCGCACACCACAATCAAATGACGTAGTTTTCTCGACTTTATCGATGTTATAATCAGTATTAAATAGTATATTATATAACGAGGGACTTAAGTGCTTGATTTAATCCTGAGGGTGAAGTTTATTGCACGAGACGAAGTCGAGGGCAATACTCACTTGAGGGATTAAAGATACTCAAGTCATGTGTAATCTACGCTATTTTTCGCACTACCGTTGAATCACAATAGTCTAAAAGCATATTAATTGACCTTACAATTTTGACAACAACAAACTTGATACAAAAATGTTGAGTAAATTCATCATAGTAGCAAGGCTGGCTATGGCACTTGTTAAATAAATAAGTGATAAGGCTGCGAAACTGGTAGCTTTAAAATTATTTCCCCAAAAATCTAAAAAATTCACGAACAACAATACGATGTATTTGTAAAATTGTATCAATTGCAATAATGCTAACATAAATCATCAATAATAAAGGTTTGAATTCCAACTAAAAAAATTAATTTGATATTTAGGTAGGTACTTCGATTATTCCGTTGTCATACATAAATTTCAATAGACTTTTCTTATCTATGTATATGAACCAGAAAAGTTTGGAGAAAAAAGTTTGAACAATTTATGCACTAGCTGCCTTAATTTAGTCTTGTATAGGTACTAAATGTAATCAGTTTCTAATTTTTAACTTGTTATACAGGGTGTTAAAAAAAAAGTTAATTTTTTTTATGGCATATACATTTCGAAATGCTGATTCACAATCAAAAAGATTTTTTTTCAAAATTCGCAAAATTGTAGGAGGGCTTCAAGAAGAATACATTTCTAGTGCCACTGGTCAACAAGAAATTTTCGATGAAGCTAATAAATGAGTACTTTGCGCACATGATTTTTGTTGGATAATAAACAAAAAAAGTGCGCGATTTGGGATAGGCTTCTTCATCAAGACGCCGTGCTGGAAGTGCGTTTCCATTAGCACGACCATGCATAAAAATCATATCGGCCATTCCAATATTGGAATAAAAAGGCATATTTTATTACTTTCATAAAAAAAACCACACCAATGTTCAGCTACTCAATTTAATAATCAGTGACAGTGCAGGTATTATTACAAAACACCAGAACAAGAATTAATTATTTTGTTATTCAACATTAATTACGAGGTCAAAATACTCATTTATTAGCTTCATTAAGAATTTCGTGTAGACCAGTGGCACTAGAAATGTACTCTTTTTGAAGCACACTCATAATTTTGTGAATTTTGAAAAAAAAAATTAATTGTGAATCAGCACATCGAAATGTATATGCCATAATTAATTTTTACACTTTTTTTCAACACCCTGTACTGTAGTACATATATTCTTTGAATATTCATGCAGTATTTATGTTCCGGACGAAGACGGAAAAGTATGAAAAGTTGATATTTCCCGAGTAAATCTCAACAAAATGATTCATCTTTATCATAAAAAACCCAAAAAAAAAAAAATGTCTCAGCTACGAACTACTCACAGTAGTATGTTCAAACTTGTTGTGTAGGTTACGTGTTCTTGCCGCATCATTCAACAACTTCGTCTTGCATAAAATCAGCATTAAGAATTAATGGTGGGATCAGGAGATCTATTACCTTTTAAAATTCTACAGGGAATATACCTCCATTGTTATGAAAATAGAAATTGTTTTTCACATAATATTTGGAGCATGATATAGTAGAAGTCAGCGGCCGACAGTGGTATTTATAACGGGCGGAAATGCTGAGTGCTCGCAAGCCGGAGACACGCATGACGATTGCTCTGTGCAAACACGGTGATGCTGACAATTGAGAGCGATGTAATGTAATGCAGAGGAAATAAAAATACTTTTGTATTCAAGCGACAATTATAAGGTATATATATTTCCACCGATCTTGACACAATAACACATAGCAACAAATCAAATTGGAGTCAGTGAGAATTGCATTAATTATTGTAGAATACAGTCAATTTTTCATGATATTTTTTATTTCTTATGATAGGGCCACCCTACGTATAATGCTATTTATTAAGGCATTATTTAACAATGACAATGTGTTTATTGTCGCATATCGCCTTGATTTACGCCATTTTATGTAAGAGTGGCCCCTGAATTAATATTACTTTGACGGCTACTATTGGTTACTAAGGAAACGATATTGTGAATTAAACTGTCGTAGATAAAATTAATATAAATTATTCTGGAAGTTTGAATTGAAATATCAAGCTGTAGATGTTTTAAAACGATTTTAGTGTTATAGATAAGTTGCAAAACACGCCCCAGATGTTTGTAATACTGATAATCTTGCTGATGGATCCTCTAATTTAAATCGTTAAATAAAAGTGTGCAATAAAATTCTATTGCACAGCATTTTATGAAAACCTAATTTTTACATAAATAAAGAAAAGCACTATCTGCTATTTCGGGAGGTAAATTCTTGCTTGAGTTCTATGTAAACAGATAGATAATTCGATGTAATATTTCAACTGTTATCATGAGAAATAAAATCTTACATTCCAAGTTATCTGACTAAATATATGACTATTTGACCGATAGCATTGCGAAAAATTAGACTAAAGATTATTTGACTTCAAATAAACTAATTCATCTATGAACTCAATATCACATGACTTCACCCGTCCTAATTTTCTCATGATTTTAATTGCGTGAGCGCTACGAATAATTTTTAAACTCAAGAAGAGTTTCTTATATTTTGTAGTTTTCGGGAGCTACAATACATTCTGGAAATAAACTACGAATTAACTAGCTTCAAGATTTGGAAACTGTATAAAAGAAGAATCACACTGTAAGAAAAATCGAAGGATTGCACTAGAGATTATAGATATTTTGGAATGCCTTTATGACTATGACTATACCCTAGACCTAGATGAATCATCCTATATCTTTGTACATTATTTGTTTTTAAGCCGACAGGATAGAAGAGCAAGTACAAGAATAAATATATATTTTTTGGAATTGGTAAGAGCTTTTTTAATAAAAAAAACCATAAAATTCTTAATCGCACTGTTCTCTAATTTTGATTTAGTTACCGGTTTCGATCACTGGGTGATCATCCTCAGACTACCGGAGAGACTACAAAGAGAGGAAATAAAACGTAAAACAAACATACAAGCACGTAGAAATTTTAACAAATCAAAAAAATACAAAATGGTAGCTTACACAATGAAATTACAGGAGCTTCACAAAAAAAAAACGGCGTCAAGTAGCCCGCTAGTGTCACGTAAATGAAAATGTAAAAAAGCGGTAATAAAACATTGAAAAAATGTAAAATGATATAAAAAGATATATCCAATCTGTTCAACAAAATCCAAACTACAACTGAAAAAAACTGAAAAAACTCGAAAACTATTCAAAAAATCTAGTAAGAACTTTTCAGTTGTAGTTTGGATTTTGTTGAACAGATTGGATATATCTTTTTATATCATTTTACATTTTTTCAATATTTTATTACCGCTTTTTTACATTTTCATTTACATGACACTAGCGGGCTACTTGACGCCGTTTTCTTTTGTGAAGCTCCGGTAATTTTATTGTTTAAGCTACCATTTTGTATTTTTTTTTTTTTGATTTGTTGAAATTTCTACCTGCTTGTATGTTTGTTTGTTTTACGTTTTATTTCCTCTCATTGTAGTCTCTCCGGTAGTCTGAGGATGATCACCCAGTGATCGAAACCGGTAACTTAATCAAAATTAGAGAACAGTGCGATTAAGAATTTTATGGTTTTTTTTTATTAAAAAAGCCCTTACCAATTCCTGATATCAGTCATACTTGGGTTTTCCTATTCCCTTATTATATATTTTTCATAATACCTGCATTGAAACAACGCGTTACAACGCATGTTTTGTCAGTCGAAACAAGACAATTTCAGACAAATGCGAGTGTAGCCGGGCAGAAACAGGCCTGTTTCTTCCCTAGGGGAGAAACAAGCTTGTTTCTGCCCGCTGGATTTGTTTTTTACATCGTTTCATCCCTGGCAGAGTCAAATTTGTTCATTGTCAATCTTTAAATGAAAATCATATAGCCACAGTTGATTTGATAGTTGTTGTATTCGTAACTGTAAATTAGATTAGAAAGGCGATTAGATTCAAGAGAAAAAGTATTAATTCGACAATTTCAAGTAGACTACAACTTCTTATTAATTAAGCACAAGCAGCTACTCTCGACTTGTTACCTGCAAAATCAAATGAAAAATATTTACTTTGTTATGACAAATTTGTAATGTGGGAAGTTTCAATGCAGGTATTATGAAAAATACAGTGTGTGGCACGGGACAAAACACGATTTCAGCCGAAGGTGATGCCAGCCCTCGCTTCGCTCAGGCAAGCAACACTTACCCTCAGCTGAAATCGTCTTGTTTCGTCCCTAGCCACACAATATACTATTTTGGTCTACATCAAATATTTGTCACAAGATGTATGCATGGTAAGTACTGAATATTACTTTTTTATACAAACACTATTAAAAGTACGACTTTTAATGGTTGCTTAGCGTATTAAAAATAACAATTTATGACATTGTTATTACTTTTAACATGTTGCCATTTTCTACGTGTTAAAAGTGATGCACTTTTTATACTGTTTGCTTATATCTTGATTGTTCTTTATTTTCAATATAGTTTCTAGCATATAGAGTAATTCGACCATAACGTTGACGATTTCCACAACTTGGACTTCTCCTCAAAATACGCCAAAAAACAGTCTCACATTATTTACCGGCAACATTTGTATCTTCGCAACATTTTAAAAAACGTCCGTTGGCAATCTCCTACTTTTGCCTCGACTTTAAAGGAAATTCATCAGCTCTAGTAGCTGCTTTGTCAATTTCAGCTGGAATCAATTCATTTTCTTGATTATTCATTTCATTAAAAATATAGAGTGATCAAAAATGATTGTCCGTGTTGCTTTGTTCTGATTTTTTCTTTGCCGCCTGCTTGAGATAGTGAGCTTCAAGTGACAGATGACAGTTCCTCTGGAAACACTATTCTAACATGATAATTTGGTGAAATAATAATAAATTTTCAATAATCATTCAATAATACAGCTATTTACTTACTTCCTTGTTTTTTGAATCAGATTATGGATAAATCCGTCATAAAATATGCAAAATATACACCACTATGTTCTTGAAATGTCGGTAACGTAGTTATCAAAATAAATAAATTTATACTAACTTTATTCCATGATGATAGTTTTGATCATAATGCGAACTTTTGCCAGTCACGTGAAGGAAAATCATTATTGATCACTCTGTATATGTCAAACTATGTAAATAACAACCCAACATTGGTTGCTATCAAGGAGTACATGGTTGCTATATAAATGACAGTTCATCTGATATGTCATATTTGAATAAATTTCTACTAATTTCGCGTTATTATCACTATCAATAGTGTTTGTATAAAAAATAGTGTACGATATAAATATTGAAAGTGATTTTATTTTGTTTCAAAGGTAGCGTCACTCCGCTGCGCGTCCTGTACCAAACTTCTCTCGTCACAAAATAAAATGATATTTTCAACACTTATATCATGAATAACTATTATTTTCTGAGAGCAGAAACGGCATTTTATACCGTCAATGGAAAAGTTCTGATGGAAATGAGGCGACGGAAAAGCTGATAATGCCGAGAAAGTTTAGAAGGCAAATTATTATAAGGCAGATGTATGATTGTAACGACAGTGGAAACTTTGGCATCAAGAAAACCCTAAAAAAAAGTTCGGGAAAACTTCTACTAGATTGGCTGTCAAGAAAAGGTCGAACGATAGTGCAGGGTATATGAACGCTGTAAATCCAGCAAAAGGCTCAATTCTCAATGGTGTGTAAAGACGCAGGGATACAAAAGAAGGCATCCGTTCGAGGGAATGGCCGTGAATTTGAACATCTGTCTATAACTGAGCAGGAGAATGTACGAACTGCCAGTGGCAGAAGAAAGGTCCGATATAATTTGTTACAAATATGAAATATTTTAAGAAAGTTATTAGTTCATAATAATATTTATTTGAATTCGTTATTTATTCAATCATTGGTACTATGATCCAGATTAGCATTTACCAAGATCTAAAGAATGTTCAGTTGTCAGACATTTGACTCAATGCGATAGTTCCAAGAAAGTCCAATGTCCGCTGGCTGTTATTCAGTCATTGGTACTATGATCCAGGTAAGCATTTACCAAGATCAAAGGAATGTTCAGCTGTTAGACATTTGACTCAATGTGATAGTTCCAAGAAAGTCCAATATCCGCTGGCATTCTGATTGGTTAGCCTATTCGTGATGGTTGAAAAAGATATATAAGTCCACGCCCAGAAGAATAATAATTAGAGCCTGTATTTTATGCAACCTAGAAAGCCCAAAATGCAAAAATATCGAAAATATGCAGAAAAAATCGAAAATATACAAAACATTTCAGGCGAAAAAGTACATACTTAGTATATTTTTAGAAAAAATGTTAATCAATGTTTATTATTATTTATTTATTTTTCTGAAAAAAGAATCCCCTATTCCAAACCATTGGTGCAAAAGTAGAGGTAGGTCCAAATAGAATAGTATTTAACGGAAATTATGAAAAATGTTTCGAAGAGAATGCCCAACGAAAATAATTAAAATCGCAGTAAACGGGGAGACTCTTACATCTGACTTTTGTAACATTGAATATCACGTGCTTGTTCAAATTTTCGGACAAGAGCATTTGTTTCCTATTGTTCAAAATGAGTTTGTATTGTGAAAAAGACCTTTCTACATCTCCTGAAGTTAGTGGAAAAAACTTATAGATCGAAGCAAGGCTGGGATCAAAATCCTCCAGCAAATCCTTTCCGTCCTCGTTGCTGTACTTGTTTACCTAAATATTCAGTATTCACTCACAAGTCACAACTTGATCGGGTCTCTGTGCCTGTTCCACATGACACATGTGTGTTAGCAAGTGAAGATTGAATTATGTCACGCCTATGTAATTCCCTATCTTAACTCTGTTGCAAAAGTAAAGCCAAAAATATAATATTGTTAGAGAGAGAAGGTAACTGAAAGATAGGTAGAGGCAGGCCCATGTTTGTATGGAGGTAAATGGCGAGTTTCGCTGTATTTAGTATTTTCATGTGGAAATATATTGTAAAATAGGGGACAAAATGTTTTGTACCAAATTGTAATAGTGGGTACAGAGCATGTACCCAAAAATGACATTTTAATAAATAAGTGGCTCAAGAACCACGACAGAATAGAACATTGGCAATTACAGATTACGTTTGTGAAAAACATTCCAGAGAGGAGGATATTATAAGAGAATAGTCGTCTAGAGATGTAAAAGTGAGAAGAAATTATTTTAAAATTATAATAGCAGATCTACTGACAATTCTGTTTAAAATTGAAAGGTTATATTAATGTTTCAAATTATTAAACGTATTAAACCTAAACTTTTAATGAAAAATTCAACTTCGAGGAAACTTCTTATCAATAAATTTATTAATTTACTAGCAGCCCGCGCCGGCTTCGCACGGGTGGGCATTTATTGACATTTAAAATTTCTTCTCAAATTTTCAGAGTAAATATTATTAATATGAGACAATTATTAAGAACAATACAACATTTGATGCTCAAGTAACAAAATAATAACTAAAACGTCACCTCAATTGTCAAGATTTGCTGACTGATGCGTGGATCTTTGTAGAGATGACATCATTAGTAATTAATAAAATAAATTAAGGGAGATAGAAGATTATATTGCAGCGCATGCAATGTGAGGAATTTTACTGGTCATTATTTCACATCTTGGATTACATTATTGGAGTTTTCATAAAGATTCCTTCTTTTAAAAGTGAATTCTAGCTCATGCTACTGAGTGATAATATAGGATTCTACTGGTGAAAGAATTTTTCTAATCGGTTCAGTAAATCTTCCCTCCTCATAATATTGGTGTTGATCAGGCGTGAGCAAAAGCCGGTTCGCGAGCCGGTTCCAACCCTTCTGATTGTTCAATTCGGGCCATTAGCACCAGTGTGAGTAGCATACACACACATAGATTTCTTTCGAGAAAATCACACAAAAATGCAACTATCGCTGATTGTTCATAGCAGATTGGCCAGGACTAAAATTCCTGCTCTATACAATTTGCAAATCTATATTCACATACTTTTGACGTAACAATAATACTGTCAGGAACTTTCACGCAAGCACCAGCAATAACTATAGAAAATTTCAATTCAATCGAATGAATGGACAAATACTGCTAATGCGCCACCTATTTCATGTTAAAAGTACTATGTAAAAACCTTCATGCAAGTGCCAAAAACAACTGTATATAGTTCCAACTCAATCGTATGAACAATGCACTAACGGAGAAATACGGTTCATGCTTGTTGTATGTTATAGTACATCATTGAGAATCTTTACAAAAAGCCAACACCAACTATAATAGATTTCAACTCAATCGGATTACCGATACTTGAAGAGAAAGATACACCACTTGTGCGCCATTTGTTTCACGTTAGAAGTACTTTGTCAAAATCTTCATGCAAGTGCCAAAAACAACAACAAAACTCAAACTCAATCGAATAAACGATGTGCGAACAAACAAATACGGCTCGTCTGCCACTTGATGTATGTTGATGATACTACAATGAAAACCTTCATAAAAGTGCAAACAACAACTACAGAAGGTTTCAATTCAATCAGATGAACGACGCACGAACGAACAATTAAGGCTTATGCGCCACTTAATGCATGTTGATGATACTGTAGTAAAACTCGCGTGGAAGTACCAGCAACAATCATAGTAAGCTTCAACTCAATCGGATAAACGATGAGCGATCCAACAAATGAGGCTCCTGCGTCACTCCATGTATGTTGATGGTACCTTAATAAAAGCCCTCACAAAAATCCTAACATGACTAACATGACTTAAACGGATGAATAATGCGTGAACAAACAGTTATGGCTCGTGCGTCACTTAATGTATGTTGATAAATCTATGATAAGAATCCTTGTAATAACGTCAACAACAACTTTAATAAGTCTCAATTCAATGAAATAAGCGATGCGCGAACGAGCAAATACAGACCGTGCGCTATTTGATATATGTTGATGTTACTATAATAAAAACCGTATGAATGTACCAACAACAACTATAGAAAGTTTCAATCTAATCGGTTGTGCGGTACTTGAAATATGGCTCGTGCACCACTTCTTGTAAAGTTGTCTATTATAACCTATGTTACTGAGTGATAATACTCAATTCTACTGGTGAAAGAGTTTCTAAAATCGGCCTAGTAGTTTTTGAGTCTATTCATTACAAACAAAAATACAAATCTTCTCTCTTTATAATATTAGTCTAGATAAAATTTATAGATTTACACAGAATTGCAACATTGATTTCTTCACTTTTCATCAATATATGAAAGTTATTGAAAATACAATTGTCAAAAGTGAGCGAAGCAAGTGTTCTTGTTAGCCCTGTGGCATATTAGAATAGTATTTTTATTTCTCCCGTGCTACTTACGAGTTCCGAAAAATTTAAATTTAACATAGTATATTGTGCAACGAGTGCGATAAGTTCTCGATTACCCACAGGAGTTCAATTGGGCAACTGACAACACCGCACGAGTTGCAGATACTATTTCTTATTACGAATGCGGATAAATACTATTTTGCGCTTGTTTTTTCTGGGTGGTAAATTATACTTGGCGCACGCAAAAGCCAAAGAGGCATTTACCACCACCTGAAGAAATGTGTGCAAAATAGTACTTATCCTGCATGAGTAATAAAAACTATGTTTAAAGTAGTGACATTTTTACTGAGAGAATAGAGTCAAGTAACAAAACTTTTATTGCGCACTTTGATTTAATAACTTTTTTTACACCAGAGATTATGTCAAAAATTGTTACTTTTTGTGAAATATTATATTTTTGTTAAATTTTTCGTTAATGTTCAACAAACAAAACATTTTTGCAGAGCAGCATTTTCTATTTCTACCTTTCTTCTAGTGAATAAGAAATTGTTTGTGTATATTTTCTAATTTTATTACGCTCATTGTAATATAAAATATTCATCAAATTATTTTTATGCCTATTATAATTCATAATCAGAGAACTCGTGTCCAAAGAAACGTTCATAAAACATGTTTCATAATGTACTAATTCATTGCAGGTTTAAATGGATAGATATGATAATATTCTTTTACTTTTGCCTTATATTTAACAAATAATGTAGTATTTAACATAATGAAAATAAGAAATCTTTCTAGCAACTGTATTTTATTGAAAATAATTGAAATTTAATCTTATTTCTGCATATGAAGCACGCAAAGTTGAGCCTGCTCTCGCTATCTCTCTCACACCTGCCACATTTCATTTTAGGCTTCACATTTTCCAACTGAGTCTCTCTCCTTCGTGAATTATGTACGTCCCCATCTTCTCTTTTTCCAGTAGGTTTAGGTAACTCTAGGTACTCATCTAACACAAAGAGCGTATATTTCTATTTTTCACTATAATTTTTTTGTTGCTGTTCTCAAAAGGTCAAAAATATGCAAAGTCAGGTTAATTTTGCCAAAATATGCAGTATTTCACAAAAATATGCAAAATCTTAAGAAAACGCTAAAATGTGCAAAAATATATGCTGATATGCAATTGTATAATATCCGGGCTCTAATAATAATACAGTAAAAATAACGGTCAGCGAATTTATTATTTTACGACGAATTAGAAAATGAGTTAATGTACTTAATGTACTATAACCTCCAATATTATTGAATCAGAATAAAATTTGAGACAATATTTTCATTGATGTTCCTATTTTATTAGTAATTCTGTTTTAGCAACAAGGGCTTCAATTTTTATACTTTTACTGAAGAGCCAGTTGCATATGAAGAATGAAGAAAAGGATATATATATAACTTAAGGCTATCGAGAGCAGGAAGAACCATAGAAACTGCATTCGGTATATTCGTATATTAGCGGCTAGATAGAACGAATATAATAGCTGAGGTTCAGATCACAGAAAAAAGTTGTATTCGCTACTTTGTGTTTCCATAACTTCTTGAAGACAAAAGAAATGCAATAACTTTCAAATCAACGGTTGTATTGCCCTGAATACTCCACTCATGTATAAATTCTCCCATAAGACAAGTGAAATTATCAAGAAATTACAGCGGAAATTCAACGTTGTCAAGGTAACGTGTGAAATTTCCACTAACTATTTTGACAACACAAACAAAAAAAATATGTTGAGTTTGTATTGTAAATTAGAACTATCAAAGTCAGAAGCAACTCTAATTTTTTCAAGTATCTGTCAAAAGTCATCAAAATTAATCGGATCAATGCAAATGAAGACGAAATCGACGAAAATATAATGAGAACTGAACCAATAAATGCAGTAAAATCCTAAAACACTATTTGTTGTTTGTTTATAAACAACAAAGTTTCATGAAAATTACCGGTAATTTTTAAGCACTCGTGGTATTACCTCCGATAATTTTTCGGATCAAATAATAAGCGATAGTAATTATAGTTGATTGCACTCTTAGGAGTAAAAGATGAATTTAGTCACAGATTTCAAGGACTTAAGTTCAATTTTAGTCCCGAAGGAATCTAAAATGATCAAGACTCCCTGGGGATTCAAATAAAATAAACAAATTTTTCCATGACAACTGAATAATCAAAGTACCTAAACGTTAAATTAAATTGTTATTAGAATTCAGATCTTTATCATTGATAATTTATATCAACATTTATATTAGCATTATTGCAATTCCCACAATTTTACAAATGCATGGTTATTTTGTTCGTAAATTTTCTAGATTTATGGGGTAGTAATTGTTCAGTAACCTTTTCCGCAACCTTATCAATATCAAACTTCTCACATCATTTTGATAGCAAGCTCATTTATTTAACAACTGCTATAGCCAGTCTTGTTACTATGGTGAATTTACTCAATATTCTTGCATCAAGTTGTTGTATAATACGGTAGTGCAAAAAATAGCGTAGATAACACCAGACTTGAATGTTTTTAATCCCTCAAGTAAGTATTGCCCTCGAGCAATAAACTTCACCCTCAGGATTAAATCAAGCATTTAAGTACCTCGTTATACAGAGTGATCAATAATGATTGTCTGACAGATGATAGGCAAAAGTTCGCATAACGATCAAAACTATCTTCATGGAATAAAATTAGCATAAATCTATTAATTTTGAAAACTACGTTACCGACATTTCAAGAACACATTGGCGTATATTTTGCATATTTTATGACGGATTCATCCATAATCTGATTCAATAAACAAAAAAGTAAGTAAATAGCTGTATTATTGACTGATTATTGAGAATTTATTATTATTCTACCAAATTATTAGGTTAGAATAGTGTTTTCAGAGGAACTGTCATCTGTCAATTGAAGGTCACTATCTCAAGCAGGTGGCAAAGAAAAAATCAGAACAAAGCGGCACGGACAATCATTTTTGATCACTCTGTATAATATACTATTACCTTTGTCATATTAACACGAAGAAGACGAACTATCAAATATGCCTGTTGAAATACAAAAATAAATGCAACGCATACACGTGTGCTCGCTCGCTATTGATTGAGAATAAGCTGTCCTGATAATAAACTTTGAATTTGGTGAATTTTATGTTTACAGCATAAAGTCACATTCCCACCTCTATCATAATCATAAGTCGTAATCATAATCATAGTCTTAGAAAATTCGACCGTTTCCAGCTCTTATCATAATCATAATATTTTGTTCACAATTAAATCTAAAAAGTAATGAAATATATTCAAGATGATTAATAATTAAATTTTACTGTTGTATAGAAATAATACTACTTTGCTAAGGAAAAAAATAATATGTTGAATAACAAATAATAAATAATAAATGCATATATAAAATATACTCAATTGTATGTGAACATACCATAATTCTTTAAAATATGGAATAACATATATGAAATAAATCATATTTTATATAGAATTATTTTAAAAGCTGTAAAATATTCAGAAATATTTAAAACAATATTATTTTAATTGATTTGAGAAAATATCGTGATAAGTAGTGATTTCTAGGTCACTGAATTCATCAACTTCATTTTGATTTTGACATCTTGGTTTTTGTCTGCTTGGTGTCGTGTTTGATAATTTGATTTCTATTCACATTTTTATATCTATAACCTTTCTTTCAATGACAAAAGTAAATAACAATAATGAAATCAGCAACGATTCCGTGAAATGAAATAGCGCTACATATATCCATCTCTTTCTATTTATGATTACGACAAAAAGTTTGGGCGCGCCAAACTTTTATGATTACGACTTAAGACTTACGACTTAAGACTATGATTAAGACAAGAGCAGGAAACGCTCCAATGTTTTCACGTATGTCAAACTCTCAAGGTTACGACTTAAGACTTATGATTATGATAGAGGTGGGAATGTGACTTAAGTTAACATATTTTGTGTCATTATGAATGGCAACGTGAAAATGTCTATAATTTAACTTTAGAGAATACAGAATGAATTACTGGTTGTTATATCTGTTAGAAACCAACCTTAACGTTCACGATTATTTAATTTATGATAATTATTGAATGGTGCTTTTGATTCAAATTTCTTAGTGAAAAAGAATTTATATCAGAAAAATCATTCTATCATTTTCTAATTCTAAAATATATATATATATATATATATATATATATATATATATATATATATATATATATATATATATATATATATATATATATATATATATATATATATATATATATATATATATATATATATATATATATATATATATATATATATATATATATATATATATATATATATATATATATATATATATATATATATATATATATATATATATATATATATATATATATATTAGCCAACTAAATTTACATTCAGAATATTTACATGAGAGTTAATTACTCACGAATGTCAGCCGTTGTCCTCCATTGTCAAAGACACAAAAATGTGTCGTCTTTGGAGCGTACAGCAAACTTGACAAAAATGCAAAGAATCTTGTACAGTGTTGGGGGACTCACTCCGTTGTCTCAGCGTGGTGTAGCGGTTATCACGCATGACCGAAATTCATGAGATCTCGGGTTCGAATCCCGGCGCTGTACAAGACTTTTTCAAAAATTAATATATATATATATATATATATATATATATATATATATATATATATATATATATATATATATATATATATATATAAGTTCATATATATATATATATATATATATATATATATATATATATATATATATATATATATATATATATATATAGATCATAAATTTATGAAGGCAATGATGAGAATAAAAATTATTGATTATCAATTTGGACAACAATGTACTCGCTGTCTTTATGAATGTTTCTGAAAATAATAAATTTAGTTTATAATTTCATTACTAAGCCAGAGATAGGTATAGATACTTAAAGATAATATCAACACAATAATAATATAAGACAAATTTATCAACTTTAATTCCTACGTTTGTTACGTAATATGCAATTAGCTTATTTATCGCCTCTTTATGAAGAAGCACGAAACATCTGAACATTCAGCAGCACACTTTTGTGATAAATATTGAGTATTGATAGTTTCTTATGAATCTTACGCTACTAATAAATAAAATACATTATATATTGCAACCATGCTTATAAGTTCATTTTCAGTAATTAGTTAGAATTGCTATTATGACGTTGACGCACATGTCCTTGAAACAATTTGTAACGCGGCGGATCACATGTGTGGATGTTGCTCGAAGTGAAGGTCTCGGTCAAAATCGCTCATTCAGATAACAGATGTACAGAATCTGTTCTAGACTCTATTTGTTACTATGGGTTTTTAAAAAAATATTGAGTCCTTGTATTAGTGGAAAGATTAGTCTCGATATAACGATAATTTTCACTCGGATTTGAAAATTTCCACAAATTTGAGATTAAGATTATGAATTCTAAATGAACAGCAAATAAAATTTCAGAAAGTATTCACCGTAAAATTCTTAAGATATTTATATTGATAAAAAAAAATTATATTTTAAACAGAAGATTTCAAACCAGTTTCTATATTTAACTGTAATGAATAAGCGACTTTCGATCAATAAAATAAAGCAATGATAGTAACTTATCCACCATACTTCACAAGAGAAAATTTTGGAAAATGCTAGTCAATATAGCACATATATGAATCACATACAAAAAAAAATCACAGAAAACATTTAAATTTCATGTAATTTTCATATTGATAGTATACTATGCTACAAGGATTCAACGACCGTTATTATTGTCTAAGATAATGTTCGCTGCATTCGGTACAGGCGAGGGCAAAGCATGAGGCGAAGATGAGGACGAAGCCCAAAGCCAATTTTTGTGCAGTCAATTTTTTTTGTGACAATGACGGTCATACCGTGTCGGTGTTACATACTTTTTGTAACAAGTGCACCGAAGTACCCTATTACTGAGCTTTTTAAATGAGTTATTTAGATGTATTTAAAATAACTTACCGATTTTACAAACAAAATGCAAATACTATAACGAATGGGTGCATTTCCAATTTTCTCCAAATGTCAATTATGTCAATTTGACATAACAGTAAAATTAAAAAATAACACCGGCAGCCATGATCTACAATTATCATATTTTCTCTCTCTACAGAGAATTAATATTCATTAATTCCCTGTCAACAGGGAATTAAATAAATGATAATGGGGTATCTCACTACTGTCGAAATTTGGAAAAGTTTCATGAAAATAAGAAAATATGGGATAAACAATAGCCATAAGCAACAAAAATGATATTGAATAGATATTGCTTTGTTTCAATAAAAAGACTATTTATTATTTATATGACGTTATAATGACGTCCAAAAGCCAATTTTGTTTCACTGACATGCGCATGGAAAGAAAACAGCTGATAACTTTGTTTGGTTGAAAGAAGCGTGGTTTTGACAAGTAAATAAAGTGTATACTCTCGGTTGATGATAATTGAGATAATATTCTTGTTTTTTGCAGGAAGATGCAACGGATTAGTTGATAAAATGATAAAATCATGGATAAATCAACTCCCGGTAGATTGGTGGAATCTGCTTTCATGGAACCCGGCTCCATACCAAAATATTAGAGAATAATTAACGAAACTGCATACAACAAACATACATCAAAATAAAACATGACTGACAAGTGAAAATAATCAAAAATAATTTAGATGATGTTGAACATTCTACTTTAGGACAATATTCTCAAAATTTTTGATGATAGGGTAAAAATGACATTAATTTTAAAAATAAATCACACTTTCATGTTAATTTCTATGCGCATAAATAAATATATTATATGAATGGAATTCAAGTATATTATATTTTTACAATAATAGAACCCACCGTTTGAGTGACATAATAGGCGTTTGGACAAAACTATTTCTCAAATACTACATGGTATTTTTGTATCATATATTCATTAATACTATAAAGTATCCAAGACCTATCAGAAAAAAAAAAAATTGAAAAAAAAATCTGACGTGGACATCACGTGACTTACTTGTACATCATTAGATATAAGTAATCAAACACAACATCTCATCATTCCACGGCTAGTCGGTTGCTATGGAAACAGTATGTCATCATTCTTATGTCACAACATTCCTGAATACTGATTTCCAAGATTCAACGGCTAACAGTTATGAATTTATGCGCAAAATTCCAAGATCGTCAAGTATAGTGCACTTTCGACTCAGTCGATCTCAATGAAAATAGGATATGAGCATCTGGACAGTACTATCATCTTGAATACTGTATTCTAATATTTTACGTTCAATCGTTTTGAATTTATGCGGAAAATTGAAAAATATTTCAAGTAAACTGCACTCCCGGCTTAGCCGATCACAATCATAATGCAAGGTGTACAAATAGATGCTATAAAAGTGCTTAATACGAAATCTCAATATTCTGAGACTGATTATTTTGAATTTATGAGAAAAATTCGAAAAGTCTGTAATATGAACTGCACTTCCGGCTAAGTCGATTGGGACGAAAATAGGAGATGATCATTTAGATGCTACAGCAATTTCGAATACCAAATTTCAGTATCTTACGGCTAATCATTCTAGATTTATGTGGAGAATTCAAAAAAAGTATCAGGTAAAGTGCACTTCCTGTACAGACGATTGCAACCATAATGCGAGGTGCACATCAAGATCCTAGATTCTATACAAGTCTTTTATACAAAATTTCAGTATTATACGTTTGACGAATTCTGAGATTTGCGAGTTACGCACATATACACATACATACGTACATACGTACCGACATCAAGCCAAAAAAAGTCAAAATGGTTTCAGGGATGCTCAAAACGAATATTTCCATCAAAATCTCGATATGTGAATTTTGTCGATTTCACAATATTTTCTTGTATTTTTTGTCGCATTTGTCATCCTTACGAAATTAAATTTAGGGAAAAATATTTTGACATTTAAAATGTCAAACAAAATTAAAAAATAGTTATCTACTATTTTTGTATCAATCGACCAAGCCGGAAGTGCAGTTTATGAGTATAACAAACATTCAGAATTTGCCGTATAAAACAATCAATTTTATTGAAATGATAAGGTAGGCAATGATAAATCTGTTGTCCATTTTTAAATTTTGTATGACATTTTACATGTGAAAATATTTTTCCCTAAATTTCATTTCGCAAGCATGACAAATGCGACAAAATTGGATCAGAACATGCTTTTTCATACAAATTTAAAATAATATTCATTATGTTGGTCACACGGTCCATCTTTAATTTCAGCATTATTGAACTCCAAATATACATACTTATCAAACCTATTGAAGGCATGAATAACAAAACGATTATCTGACGGTCTAAAAGTACAACGAAATATTGTGAAACCGACAAAATTCATATATCGAGATTTTGATGAATATATCCGTTTTGAGGATCCCTGAATCCATTTTGACTATTTTTGGCTTGATGTCGGTACGCATGTACGTATGTATGTGTATATGTGCGTAACTCGCAAATCTCAGAATTCGTCAAACGTATAATGCTGAAATTTTGTATAAAAGACTGGTATAGGATCTAGGATCTAGATGTGCACCTCGCATTATGGTTGCAATCGTCTGTACTGGAAGTGTACTTTACCTGATACTTTTTTCGAATTTTCCGCGTAAATCTAGAATGGTTAGCCATAGTATACTGGAATTCAGTGTTTGAAATTGCTGTAGCATCCAAATGGTCATCTCTTATTTTCGTCCCAATCGACTAAGCCGGAAGTGCACTTCATATTACCGACATTTCGAATTTTTCTCATAAATTTAAAATAATCAGTCGCAGAATATTGGGTTTTTGTATCAAACACTTTTATAGCATCTATTTGTACACCTTGCATTATGATTGTGATCGGCCAAGCCGGGAGTGCAGTTTACTTGAAACATTTTTCAATTTTCCGCATAAATCCAAAACGATTGAACGTAGAATATTAGAATACAGTATTCAAGATGATAGTACTGTCCAGATGCTCATATCCTATTTTCATTGAGATCGACTGAGTCGAAAGTGCACTATACTTGACGATCTTAGAATTTTGCGCATAAATTCAAGACTGTTAGCCGTAGAATCCTGGAAATCAGTATTTAGGAATGTTGTAGCATGAGAATGTTGACATACTGTTTCCATAGCAACCGACTAGCCGTGGAATGATGAGATGTTGTGTTTGATTATCCAATGATGTACAAGTCTGTCATGTGATGTCCACGTCAGATTTTTTCTTGAATATCAGCTTGATAGATGGCAAAAAAATAAAATAAATTCAATAGCAACTGAGATTTACAACTGCGATGTCAGATAAAATTTTGTATTATTTTATGATCGCCAAGAAAACGTTGTGTGCACCTTGGCCAAAAGTACCCTTTTGGTTTCATCAAAAAACAGATTTGACTAAAGAGGACTACCCTTACGGCCTTGATACCCAAATTATTGTGTATCAAGGCCGTGAAAATAATCTTTCATCTATTTTTTTTTTAGTCAATCTTGGATACCGTTGAGATAGTTTCATTTTATTGTCATCTATTAAATTGATTCTTGGTGAATATAAGATGTGTTATAATTACTTATAAATTTGAGATTATTACCAAGAAAATAATCTATATAATGATTACGCAATTATTGTTCCGATAGATGATATTATTCGACGAAGGCAAATTCGATGTATATAATATTTGAAACAAATTTGATAACATAAATTCTTCCCAAACTTCGTATCTAGTAATAAATTAATTTAATCTTTTAAAGCTGTTACAAATTTCATCAACATGTGGAATATTAAATGGTTTAAATTTTCGATTGGTAAATTACGAGTAAATTACAAAAGTTTGTACCTACATTTTCTTGCCAATTCCAATAAATTGGAGATAAAATGGATCACACTATATTTCATGGACACAAACTGAACCTGCCCACCATATGCGAGGTTGAAAAAGCCCATCCTACAATTTATCGATGTGATATTTTTAGAATGAGGATTGAATGGCAGCAAATTTGTCGTAGTTCCGGTGTTTTTAACTAGAATAGTGGGGTGTGCAGGGATAGGTATAACCTAGTGACAGAATCGACCATTGGAAACCCAACAATAACTCGCAGGGGCGTCACGAAATATCCTTCCCTACCTTCACCATTGTTCATTCACAGTTGAAAAAAGGGTACTATGCTTTGCCCTTTCAAAAAAGTATACAGATTTTTGCTAAAAAGATAGTATTTTTTTTACGTTTGGCAAAGTAAATGACAGTGTACTTCTGAGGGTACATAAATTTCTAGAGCAAAAATTCATTTAAAAAGAGTAAAACGAAAATTTCACATCTTCAAAATTGATATTTACTCATTTTAGGTGATTTTTTGCTTAAAATTTCATTAGAATAACATAAGTACTATTATGAGAGGTAATTTTTACTACGAGTTCGTTCAATTTTTGCTTTCTAATTAGTAAAGTAAAATATCTTTTGCTCTTACTATAGTAAATTCGCTATGTTCTACTCTAAAAAGGGCAAATTGTGCTCCTCTTGGAGAATAATTGATTACCATCAGGTCGAGCCTTGCAAATGCAGTGTTCTGTATGTTCCATGAAACGATCCAGCAGTAAGTCATTAATATTATAAAATGGATATTTTAGTTGTACTATATAATAATGAAAAATATTATATAGAAATCATACAGATTGGAGATACGTTAACGTATGAAGATCTAGTACAATCGGGTAAGTAACTTTCATTATTATTATTAATGTAGTATAAATATTTATTTGGTTATGCCTAACAAAATGAAGCAATCACAATTCCTTAGAATAATTTACTATTTCAACATTTCTATATTTTTTCCAGTAATAACACAATTAAATGTGCAAAATTTCATAGCATTTTCCGACAAAGAGGGAAATCAATTAGATTGTAACATTTTTGTACAACTATATCAACAATATAAACATGATAGTCATTTTTATGTTCAACTAATTACCACTGATGTAAATATTATAGATTTAGGTAAGTATTATGTTTGATGAAACATACGTTTTAATAATTATGTATTACTTAATTTATAGCCAATTTTCTTTCCATTCCTACGACATCCTCAAAGATCGATGAGACCTCAGAAAATCAAAGTACTGTTTCCATCACATCGGGAAGCAAAGAATAATTTATTTCCTATGCGAGATGTAATTGAACCTGTGTAATAAATATCATTACTTTCTTCAGCTGAAGATGTTCGATAATTAATTCAATACCTTTCAATAATAAAATGCGTTATGATCGAATTAAATTGTCTCATTTCCAATTTACCTTCTATATTTTTTCAGTTTTTGTTTTGCACTAAAAATGACATCTATTACTATTAGGCCCAAGGTATCCACATCCTAATAAATTAATTTGGTGAATAATACCTATAGCAACAATTGTCTGCACAATTGTTACCATAGCTATTATTCACCAAATAAATTTATTAGGAGAAGGATATCTTGGGCCTTAGGGCCGAGATATCCAACTCCTAATAAACTTATTTGGTGAATAATAACCATGGCTACAATTGTCTAGACAATTATTTCCATAGTTATTATCCACCAAATAAATTTATTACGAGGTGGATATCCCGGCCCTAAATGTATTAAAAAATTTGCTTCAATAATATTAAATTTATTGCTCTTATTATTTCTATTATTTGCACTATAATTAAAGCAATTTTTAAAGTTTAAATGGTAAAAATTGTGAATTTGAAGTAGTAAAATTGTACTCAAATAAACGCAATATTTTGTTCCAAAGAAAAGCAAATATGTACTACAATACGAGCAATGATTAAATGCCTAAAAAGAAGCAAAATTGAAATTTACTTTTTAAAAAGCACTGTAAAAAGTACTCTTTTAGCATTACTTTTTTGAACGAGTAAGGTTTAACCTTGGACTTATATAAACCGTTTTAAGAGCAAAGAAATTACTCTTTTTTTCAACTGTAAAAGTTATATTAAATCATCTGAATTCAGATGATTTAATATAACTTGAAAACAAAAAAAGAAAAATCATTATTTTATTTAATTTTCATTCTTTTCACATTACTAACACAAAATTTTATAACAAGTTCTATATCTCCAACAGGAAAAAATTTATCAAATAGCTATGATTCTTTGAAACGTAAGCTGGAAAGAGAAACAACTTGGAAATAAATTTTTGTTGTTCTCAGAAAAGTTTGCCAAAGTTGGATACACAGAAATAATTATTACTAATTTTGATCTTGCCTACTATAGAAGACTGTAATTTCAAAAGTTCTGGAGAATTTAATAAAACAGTTGATGTTCCAATAACAACAGATTTAAGAATAAATTTTCGATACATCGAATAGTATTTTATTAATAAATAAATAATAAATAGATTTTTTTGAATTAAATTCTCTATATCTATTTCTATTTTTGACGTAGATTTTATAAGAATAAATACACAGAATTTAATCCAAAAAAATCTATTTATTATGATTCAATTCTGAAAAACATGTATAGAATATTTTATTATTTTTTCGATTTGAATTATAAATATTGAATTATTATCTAACCTAAAACCACATTATGCAATTTGTTTTTGGAGAAACTAGTTACAATGAATATTATTATCCAGTAGCAGCTTGCGTTTAAGTACTGTGGAACTGCAACATCCCGTATTTTCCCTGGATTTTAACGTTAAAAGTGAGTATGAACAATGGAAGATTAGCTAGGAACTCAATGAGAATTTGATTGAGTAATATCAAAATCTGAAACAATCATTGAACAATAATATGAAGTAAACATTTATTTGCAAAAATGGCACAATTATTCCTTGAGTAAATTGTTATATATTTGTAGAATGAATAATGTTTCACATACAATTACATGAGTCATAAGAAGTGCATATCTCCGAATTAGTTACAGATTCTCTTTTGAAACAGATATTGACAGAAAAGAAAAAAAGAAATAACAATACTGATGCAAGTAAAAATTAGTTCAGAAAAAGAAAACTGTGGCGAACGCGATCATAATTTTTAAATTCTCTGTGAAGAGTATCAATTTATAAATGTGAATTGGACATGAATATAAAAGATTTTTATGTTAAAATTGTTTGATGAAAATATCGTTAATTTCAGCTGTAAAACTTAAGAACAATCTTTTTGTTACGAGTGTATAAAGCTGGGTGATTTCAGATTTTCTTCTATTATAAATGTACACAGTATCAAAGTACTGTATGCACATAATTTTGATTTAATTTATATCCAAATAATGGGAATTGGAACCATTAAAATTATCCTGCAAAATAATAATTCTGAATTTCCGTTATGTACCTAATTTTAATTCAATCATAAAAACTCAATGAATTAAAATTATCCTGCAATATAATAATAATTCTGAATTTCCATTATGTACATAATTGTAATTCAATCATGAAAAATCATTGCAATAAAATTATCTTGCGAGATAATAATAACTCTCAATATTCATAATGTACTCAATTTTAATTCGAATACGAAAATTCAACGGTTCCATATCATTTTGCTAGATAATCTCCATGCTGAATTATCACTTTGAACATAATTTCAATCCAATCATGCAAATTCAATATATTAAAATTATCCTGCAAGATAATTATTCTGAATTTCCATTATGTACATAGTTTTATTCCAACCATAAAAATTCAATTGATTAGAATTATCCTGCAAGATAATAATAATTCTCAATTTCCATAATGTACATAATTTTAATTCAATCAAAAGAATTCAATGAATTAAAATTATCCTTCAAGATAAAAATAATCCTGAATTTCCATTATGCATTAAAACTATCTTGCAAGATAATGATAATTCTGAATTTTCATTATTTACATAATTTTAATTCAATCATAAAACTTCAATGCATTAAAATCATCTTGCAAGATAATAGTAATTCTGAATATTCATTATGTACATAATTTCAATTCAATCATAGAAATTCGATTGATCAAAATTATCTTGCAAGATAATGAGAATGTATGATTTAAATTTAACTCGAATAAATTTTTGCTAATAAATAGCAAAACGGCGTGCTATACATTCACGTAATTTGCAAAATTGGAACTCAGAATTAGCAGAAAGTTTGTTACAATGACAGTAGTACTTCGATGCGGGTTTCTAGTTAATCTATCTATATTTAGATCCAGAAGTTTGAGCAAAGGTAAAAAATTGGTACAAAATTTTCATGTCAGCGACGTAAAAGAAATAAAAAATAACGAAGAAAATAATAAAATAACGCGAGTTGTTTTGCGCGAAGCGCCTGGCAGATTTAGTGATAGAACTAATACGATTTTTTATATAATGTGTTGTTTGAGGCATGTATAAATTATAATAGGTCTAAGCATAATCTTCTTTTTGACATAATAATATATACGTTCGGGTGTACTTTTTGTATGATCTGTTCAATTATTGTCTGAATATTGAATCGTTAAACAATAGTTATTTTTATATTAAGTGTGCAAAGTGATTGTTTTTTTTTTGTTGCGCGTGAGAATGTCAATTTTAACCGAGACCGTAAGGTCAAGTTAACAAATTCATTCGAAAGCGCAACAAAATACAATCACTTCGCACACGAAATACAAACAATATTTTTTCGCCAAATGTCAAAAAATAATAGATCAACAATAATTATTGTTTTATTCAGTAAAATGTAGGAAAAAAGTACAAAATATAATAAATTTGCAGTCACCTGGGTATTGTAACCAAAAATATGCGCAATTGTTGTTTGATAAATAAAGAACTGTGAACAATCAATTTTTATATTCAAAAATAAGTAATTTTGTGTACAAATTCATATTTCTTTTTTGTTAAATACCTGTTTGTTTCTATCCTTGTAGCATTACCAAACTGAATTATATTAGATTAGATCTGCAAAAATAGAATTTATTTTTTCACTAGTAAAAACTCACGAACTTTGCGTATCCATAACAATACAAAAATATCATGTTTTTTTGACAGCTGGCGAAAATAGTTATTTATGTATCTAGTATGCGAAATTATACTTTGGTTCTTGAGAATGAAAGTTTTTTGTCGAGGCGGCAGCAGAGACACAAATCATTCGAAAGCTTCAAAGAAATTTCGTGCACGTGTTGCATACAAAATTTTTTCTACAGACGTCAAAAAGTTACAAAAAATAGTATATTGTGCAACAAGTGCGATAAGTTGTCGATTGCCCACGAGAGTGAAGTTGGGCGCACAAACGAAGTGAGTGCGCTCATTCACTCAAGTGAGTAATTGACAACACCGCACGAGTTGCAGATACTATTTTTTATTATGAATGCAAGCTAAGTGTTATTTTGCAATTATTTATAAATGGTTTGCGTGCGACAAGTTTACTTGTCGCATTCAAATTATACTTGGCGCACTCAAAAGCCAAAGAGCCATTTACCGCCCGAAAAAACGTGCGCAAAATAGTACTTATCCTGCATGAGTAATAAAAAATATTACAATCATAATAAAATACAAAAATTAGTGGAATTCTTTTTCTTGACAACGTGCACGGTCATATATCGACGTTATATGAATTATTGGAGAAAGAATATATAACGGTTAACTGATAAATAATAGAACACACTTCACGCATAAATTATGTAAATTCATTCGATTATCAATTTCTTACAGCGAAAATTTATTTCCAAGTTAAGCAGAACATTCCAATAGTAACGCATTCTTTCATATATTTAGATGTTTTCATATATAAATATGTATATGAAAAAAAGTTTAATTATTGGAGAAATATATGAATATAGTAAATTGTGTAACAAGTGCGATATGTTGTCGATTACCCACGAGAGCGAAGTTGAGCGCATGAACGAGCTGAGTGCGCTCTTCCGCTCAAGTGGGCAATTGACAACACTGCACGAGTAGCAGATACTATTTTTTATTACGAATGTGGCATGAGTATTATTTTGCGCTTGTTTTTCCGGGCGGTAAATGGTTTGCGTGTGACAAGTTTTCTTGTCGCACTCAAATTATACTTGGCGCACTCAAAAAGCAAAGAGCTATTTACCGCCCGGAAAAACGTGCGCAAAGTAGTACTTATCCCGCATGAGTAATAAAATATCCATTTATTTATATTTTTACAGTTCTCTTCTCTGCTCTTCTCACACAACAGATCCGCAGACTCTTGTGCTCCGATTCGCGATTTGGTAATGAACAATATTTCAATTCCTCATATGTGCGAACATTCAGGAATACAACAAATTACACCTTGCTCCGACGATTTCCATTTTTTCAACGGATTTTCCATATTTATTTGCCTCAAAAATTCAATTTTACTTTATGCTCATTTATATTTGTTTTGACAGCTCCAGTCAGCATTAGTACAGAGATGGTACAAAGCTTATAACTTCTACCGCATTGAGCTGCGTTCGTCGCTGTCACTACTGACATAGCGTATAGAAAACTTGCTATTAAAAAAATGTTACAAATAATTTTTTTGTCCATTATCTTAAATTTGGAAATAATAGTTCAATGTTTATCATAGAAATAAAGGTTATAGAAGTAAACACGTTTTTCTTCTTACTGTAGCTATATATTTATTCATTTTTTAATTTAATTCATATTTTGCAACCAAGAAACTATTATATTTACATTATTTTCTTCTGCCAGTATGTATAGAATTCACAACACAGTATTTCCGGTTGCACATTTACTTTCTTTTTTGAAACACTCAATTTAACACGTTAACTTTGTGTATCAAAATTATACAAAATGTCGCCCCGAAGTGCCTGAATAATCCGTAACTAACGCTGGCGTCGATTTAACTTCCTATACATACCATGACTTCGAACTTACAGTTCAGTAAATATCTCGTGGCGTGTGACGTTAGGATGCGTAGTAGAATTGTGAAAATTTGTAGTGGGGATTCCATTTTACTACAAGTAATGCTAGCGTTCACTTCAATAGAAGGTACGATCTGAGATCTCCACTAAAATATTTTTTTGCCGATTGGCTTTAACAGTATACCTTTCTGACAGTTTACAGTCTAGGCAGTACCGTCCAACAGACGCATAACAACTTATCAACCAATCAACAAATGCATAGTAACATGATTTTATGGCAACAGCATCTTTCAGAAATATTGAAATTAATCAAATTTAAACAATCAGCAAAAAAATTATGTGTTCAACACGGCAAAAAATGAAGATTTACTGCCTTTCCTAGATTCGTCTATGAAACTCTAACCGAGTTAGTAAATCTAGTTTTTTTTTGCCAAGTTAAACAAGTAACTATTATTTACTAATGTAATATTTCGGTAACAAAGTTACCATCTTCAGATAAGGACACATCAAAGATATTATACATAGATTTATAATTAATCTTAGAAGCGATTCTGAAAGCAGTGATACTAAAAGTAACTCAAAATTTTCAGAAGAAAGTGATGTTGCAACAATATAATTTTTCGTTTCTCAGAATCAAAAAGTTCGAGTTGTTTTTTCTTTTTGTACACATTTGATGCTCTTTGAATCTTGTCCAGATATTTCAACCTATTTGTCCAATATATTTATAATTATATATTCTGCATTTTATTTATGAAATTCCTGGCGCTCACTACTCATTTTTATCCATGAGTTTATTATTAACTAGTAGATTTATAAATGTTTTTGTTATAAAATTATGAGTGAAAGTTATTTGTTCTATTTTGTTATTTAATTCTTGGAATTAGAGGAAAAATATGAAAATTTCGAAGGATTACAGAATTTTGAACATATAAGTACGAATCATGCTAAGAAAAATTTAAGACTAAACTTCTGCGTAGTATTATATACGCCGGATATACTTTATATCTTTCTTCCACCTAGTGCGTTCCCTGCCTGCGCAATATTCACTCCCACATGCCACGAGACATTTGCTGGACTGTCGTGAATAAGGTCCAATAAGGATACCAAAGTAAAAGAAAAAAAAGTTTGCTGTGTACTTCCCCGACCATAAATTTCCTGGCCAGTTTCAGAAATTTAGAGTATTGCATCAATTAATTGCATATTTCAAAGTGATAGCTGTCTTTGTCAAAGTGATAGCTGTCTTTGTCAATGTGACAACTGTCAATGCCAAAGTGACAGATGGCGGTTGAATTTTAGTCGTCACATAAAATAAGTTATTTTTAAAATGAAGAGTCCTTTTCTAGATTTACGGAGTCATCAATTCATTGGAACATACAGTTTTGACATTTGATCGCCAGAAATGTAATTTCAAGATGGTAACGTGGATTCCACTAATTTATTTATCATTGATATCTACTACTTTGATCTTTTCGAGAGCTTTTAATTAATACCAAACTAGTCATTTACATAATTTGTAAAGGAAATAATTGACAATCGTTTGAATATCCTCTTTGACACTTATATTTTTAAAATAAGTAATTTGTCTTTATTGTATCAAATTAAAGCTCTTGCCGAGATAATTCTATTGAATGTGTCATTCAATAGAATTATCTCGGCAAGAGCTTTAATTTGATACAATAAAGACAAATTACTTATTTTAAAAATATAAGTGATAATAATTCTAATTTTACTTCATGATTCTCATTTTTTCTTTGCTTCAGAAAAATAAAACGAATTTCATAGTAATTCAAATTTCAATAGTCAGAAATGGACCGCTGATAATTTCGAAAAATATTGTGCTAAATTATTCGAGGAACAATTTTAGTTACTTCATATTTTATGATGAATACTATCGTTTATAAAATAAACGCAAAAAACTTTTAAGTTCCATCAATAAATCGTCAAGTAGTGAAAATGAGCATTCACAAATAAGTTTTATTTTGGATTCGGATGTAGTGACATCATCTGTGAAGATTTAATACAATACATAAACCACATGAGATTAAATTGAACAGAATGTTACAATTTGTAATAAAATGTTCCAGATGGAGGCAGATGATATATTTATTTAAAAATTGTCAGAAAAAGCGTATAGTTCACAGATATCATAACCTATATTCAGACATTATAAGTTTGACAATTCTAGAAAAGGATAAATATATATAGCTACTTCATTCTATGCTTCTCTCTGATTGGTCAATTCGTAAACGTTAAACCAAAACAAAGTTTGGAGATTGCAAACTTTCGAACGCTTGTAGGCTAAAACTAAAACTAAATTTAGATTTGTGAATGGTTACATAGGATAGGATAACAAGCTGCAAGGTTATTAAAACCAAAACTTAAAAGTAATTTCGATTTGTGAATGAGCCTCAAGCATTAAAATATGAGGCCAAGTGGGTAAGTCTTTCGAGACGAGGTTTGTCGAGTCATGAACATTGATTGTTGTTCGAATGTCATATCATAATGCTTAATCCGGAAGGAAGGAGCTCAGAGCAGAGTTGATATTAAGACTCATCCAGGACTCATCAAAACTCGAGCAGATGGATCCAGACGGATCATTGCCAGAATTTCTCAATTTAATAATGAAATATTACTGATTTCTCCGTATAAATTAATAAAAATGAATATCCCTCAGTTGAAAATTCTATTGACCATTTTTATTTACCACTATAAAAACATTACACAAATAGATGAATAAAAAATATAGGTATCTCAATTGGTATATATTGTAATTGACTTGATAAATACAAATTGGGATATTCTTGGGCAGATTATAAATTCTCTTGTAACGCAATAATGAAATAATAATTGGTTTGATGTCTAACTGCTTCATAAGATCAAGTATAAATTTTTTCTCAAGAGTGTCTGCTGCTTGACTGTTTATAATAAACTGACAAAAAACTACCAACAGTGACTCATCAATTCACTTCGTGTGCTGTATCCACAATTTCTTCTACAATGCTAATAAAGAATTCAAAGTAACGTATTCTATAATATCGCCAGTATTTCCATCGAAAAATTTTTTGAATTAAAATCTTTTAATAAGGCTCTCAAAATAAAAAAAAATACAGAGCGGAGCGCTATAGGAATAATAATCATTACAAGTACACACAAGTACTTCTAATATAACCTTATCAATTCTCAGTTTTGTGATAACGCGGTGAACTGATTAAATAATTAAATTGTATAGGTATACCCAAAGTTGCTCACCTGCCACTTTGGCAATTTAATTTTCTAAAATTTCAAAATCTAGTAAGTTCTTCAAAACTTTCCATTTCAAATTTACAACGTTTATGTTTGATGTTATCTTAATGTACTTACAATAGTTATTCAATATTAATAATAAGGAGCACTTGAATAGTAATGTTGATGTATTCATGATTTTACTACTTCTACAGATTATAATTAGATCTTTCCGTAAAACAAACATTGCATGCTACTTCGAAAAAATAATATCTTACCTTAAACCAAAGTTTAACTGAACTTGTACGTTTTTAAAATGGGTAAGAATTCATCACTGCATACACTTACACTATAACACAATAAAGCGGCAAATGAAACCGGCTGACTCAAACAAAGCCAACTCGGATTTTGTCGGCTATGTTTCGGCTGTGATCGTAAAAGGTAAGTACCTATGAGTGTACAGGTGTAACACAGAGATGTATTTAGGTATATTCTATGACTAAAAGTGTGATTTAGAAAAAGTGTAATTTAAAAACATAATTCGTGTTTATTTACAGTAATATTTACAAACAAAATATTAGGTAATATCATTCAAATTTATACATGTTGCTAACTCTCCATTATATAACTAATAAATGTTTCAGTTTGACTTAATTTCGAAATTTATTTTATTAGGAATGATTATAATTGCTATAAAACATGGAGAAGTGGCAGTATTATCCACAACAAAAAGTAAGGAGAAGTGAATAATGAACAAAGTTCATATAATGTAGATAAAATAAATAGTTTCATAATTTTAAATTCAATAATTTATAAGCCATAATACTTTATTTACAATAAGGCACAAGGGCTTGAAAACAGATTTATTCAACTATTCTGATGACCATAAATAAAAATGCAAAGACAGTGTTACTCATGGGATGATTTCTATAATTAAAGTCAATATATCAAGAGAAAACAAAATGTATAAGGTAAAGTATTCACTGACCAAACTTCAAAACCAAATTTAATATTATTTAAATTAGGCATGTTTATTGTTGAACAGCAAATAAAATTGTAATAATGTGGAATAAAAATAAAAATTTTAGGCTACTTTCGTATTTAAAAACTTACAAGTTAGGAATTATTTTATTAATGATACATGTCGACCTCATTTTAAGAATCATAATTTGAGTGTTACTCACAACAAATGCTCAACGTACAAAGAATAAATAAATAATGAAATGTCATAATCCTAAGATTGGTATACAAGTTGTAGTCATCTCATATCATTCATTTTGCTTAAATATATTTTAAAATTTGGCAGTGTTTATTTTATTAGGAAAAGTAAGGAAGTAGCCCTTTTTGAAATAGGTGAAATTTTAATATGACTAATTCATAAACTTACTCATGTGATGAGTTTAGTTGAATGTTATGTATCATGATGTTAAATTTTGAACGTAGATGTTTAATATTGAATCGATGAAATTTGAGGCTAATGCAGCATGTAAAGTTTATTATATTTACACGAAAATTGAGCTATACACGGATGCAATGATGTTGGTCTGCAGTCACGCTTGCTTGGGATGCGTAATGGCCGGTGGCGTAGGCGTGCGAAAGCACTGTAGCAAAAACGCTGTGTACACCACAAACGCTATGGAAATCGCTATCAGTGCGTACATGAATATATTCAACTCTGGTTGTCGAAAACGATTTTTTCTTAACCATTCTAATACATCTTTTTCTGACATCAGATCTCCTGTAAAAGTAATTTATCATTTTAGAATAAATGGTATTCCATGTCCATGTATATTAAAAATCACGCTATTCTCTCGAAAGATATAAGCACAAATCACGAAACAAACTACACCAAGAAAATTAGTTTTCAATCTACACCAAATATACTCTCCGAACAAAGTTCATTCGTCATGTCTACATTCATTATTTTAATCATATAATCTCTTTTAATCTTTCCACTCCATAACTCTCACACACGCATCAGTTCAACAATCGTATCTATTCACTTACACATTGGGCGTCTACCCATTCGTTCACTACAAATATCTCTCACATTTAATATTTTCTTTTTGTTGATTTTAATTCGAATTTTTCAAAGAAAAAATCCTTAAGGTATCATAATTTTATCTCAAATTGAGTTTTATTGAACATTGAATCAAAATTTAAAAAAAAAAGTAGTGGAAGACCCCATTGTGTTAAAATTTTTAGAAAATCTGAGTTTCATATATTCACTATTTTGCAGGTCGAGGATACGAAAAATTTATATTTTATGAGAAAGCATGTATGTAGTAATCATTATATTGTCACAAAAATATGAAATATTTGTAGTAATTAGGTCATATAATTATTTATTTGAATTCCCTGTAACTGTAATCCTAGTTAGTACTGACAAGGTCGATGTTCAATTGTCGGACATGATTGATAGGCTATGGTCACTAGATGTTTGTTGGTTGCCGGGCAACAATTGTTAAACAATTGAATGTTGGCCCATTGTCGGCTTAGGTATATAAGAGCGTTAGCTAGGGGAGGAATTTATTCAGTCAGTGAGTCATTCAGTGATTAAGTACGAGTAACAGCGAGTGATATTGTGAACATACGAGTGTATAAAATAAATACTGACACTGCAACCTGTGATTATAAATTATTCTAAATTAAATTTGTGACAAACTGGTGTCAGAAGTGGGATCCCGAGAGATTGTGTGAAAATAAATTTGGGTCCGGACGACGAACAGTGGATTAGGTCGCAGTGTTGTGAAGTATTTCAAATTAAGTTAGGACTGTTGTAAATGCCCCCAAGATGAGAAGCATGGTCGCCAGCGATGTGCAGGACCAGCTGAAGATGATGATGGAATTCAGGAAGACATCGGCGGCATCCATGGAGCAGAAAATAACTGAGTCTACGAAAGATATGAAGGCCATGGAAGAGAAGATGGCGGTGGCTGAGGAGATTAAAACCATTAAAGAATCACCAGAAGAAATGGCCACAGAGTTGAAGAAGATGATTTTAGAGCAGAACGAAACAGTGTCAGGAAAATTTCAGGAGATTGAAGAGAAATTTGATGGAAGATTCACTGAAGTAGAGCTCCATGTCGTCCAAATTGAACATCAAGTTGAACAGGATTTATAAGCAATATTGGATTCTATTGTCACCGAGAAGGTGCAGAGCCTCAGTCTTAACCCTTCAGCCGTGTGGTGGGGTATGTCATACCCCATAGATGCTACTCATGTTCGCCTCTTCATTATTTGGTGAATTACTGTCTCAAAGAGGTCAGTAGCTGTCTTACTTGCGTTACAGAATATTTTAGTGATAGGTTCGTCATTATATTTCCTGCTGTTATCGAGTTGTAGCGTTTCAAAGTTGTTCAGGGTATCACATACCCCACCACACAGTTAGTGTAACAAATTTATGTAGTATAAGTTCAGATTATGGTTGAGCAAATATACCCCTAGAAAGACCGTCTAAGCGTTTGAGTACTTTGAAAAGGTGTAACATTAGTACTAGAACGGAAGATCGTAAGACATTTCATGTTTGCAACAAATGTAAAAAGGCTGTTTTTATAGAACATGCCATTTTTTCATGCTCAAATTGATTTAAAATTGAGAGTTCAGAATTTTTTTGAGTTTCAATATTTTTGTATCAAAATTTCTCTGTTCTTCTACCGATAGTTTATTTCATGAAGAATAAGTTAGTTTCCATCTTACATTCAAGTCGTAAGATGAGGATGAATAAAATATATTTTTTTAAAACGGTCAGTTATAGACATTGACAATTTTCTCTGCCATTTATTGTTTCTACTTCTCAAGAAGATTATATATATTTTGTTGTGTTCAATATATACCGAGTTAAGAGAATCATCAGAAGAATCTAATATAAAACTGTAAATTTGTATATTTATTTTGTTTTTATAGCTGGGATATGTCAAACCCCACCACACAGTTCTTGCAACTTTTTTCCACCACACGGCTGGAGGGTTAATACCGATAGCGCATCCCTACGGATAGAAAGTGCTCCAGCATCTACTCCAAGGGAAGTTTCAGCTAGTTTCACTCTGAAACCGACGTCGTTTGATGGCAAAACATCTTGGGTTGAGTATTTTGCTCAATTTGAGCGGATTTAAAAAAATAATAGCTAGAATATGGAGCAAAGAGCTATTGTACTGGCTGAAATGCTCTGAGATACAGCATTAATGGTACTCTCAGGTCTGAATGAACAAGAATGCCTTGATTATGGGAAGCTTATATCTGAGTTGACGCTGCGCTTCGGAGAGGAGCACATGAAGGAACCACTACATGGACAGCTTCGAAACCACACACAACTGCATAAAGAAGATCTAACTACATTCGCATATGCTGTACAGAGTCTGGCCAGAAAAGCGTTTGCAAATTGTCCTGGCTCAACACAGGAATATGTAGCAGTCAGACAATTTATGGACGGCATCAACGACGACGAGATTGGGCGAGTTGTCCGGTTAGCGAATCCGAAGACAACAAAGAGAAGCGCTAACGAAGGCCCTGGAAATTGAGGCGGCCACGAAAGCGTCAAGACTGGCGAAGAGAGTGAGGTGGCTTAAGCGCGATGAGGGAGAGCCCGAGGTGAAGAGAACCATCACTTATACAGGGAGTCGCCAACGAGAGCGATCTTCTTCTCGATTTATACCGACTTCACCTGAACAGAGAAGAAGAATGAGATGTTGGTAGTGTGGTGAAGAAGCCATCTTCGCGCAGATTGCCGTACCAAGCATACTGTTAATTATGGCATGGATACATCATCTGGACGGCAGGAATCACCCAAATTATGGAGAATGAAATGCTGGCAGTGTGGTCAGGAAGGACATCTTCGAGCGAACTGTCGTACGAGGCACACCGTTGATTGTGGTACGAACACATCGTCAGCAAAAATCAAATTTACCAGACCAGTAAAGCAGAAGCTGGCAGGATCTCCCATCAAGAGTTCCAAGCTTATTGGTCTCCTAGTGCGGAGAATTCGAACCGGTCCAACCGTGGAAGGATTCGTGGAGAGTGTACCATGTAAAATGGTGCTTGATACTGGAGCAACTGTCACCGTTGTGCATCCAAAAGTCTTTGCTATAATAAGACAAATTCCAAGCGAACGTGCTCAGACCCAGCGGATTTTACTGGAGACAGTAAATGGAGAAAGAATACCAGTACTCAGTGTAGAGGAGCTTGAATTTACAATTGGCAGTTTGAAGAAAAAGCATCAAGCATTCATTACTGCAATCGTGGATGACTGCATTCTGGGAATCGAGTTCCTGCGAGACTTTGGTTGTGTTCAGGAATTGAGGGGTGACGTCTTGTGGGTTGACAAGGAAGAAGAAATACCCCTTTATTGTCGACAAATAAGAACGGAAGTGACTGATGTTAATGCTCCAGGAAACCTCAGCTCCGGTGAGATGACTTCACTTGTAGAGCAGAATCTTTCCAGTGATAGATTTGGAAATTTGGTTAGAATTAAAGAAATCAAGCGAGATGGATCCGTATTATCGATGCACCGAGTGCAACAGGCTCAACAGAATGATTCTATACCGAAGCCGATCATGGAGTGGGTTAACACTGGCCAGAAGCCTGGTTTCCAGGAGACGTCGGCTATGGATCCAATCACCAAGGCCTATTTGACACAATGGAATTTTCTGAGAGTTAGAAACGACTTACTATACAGAATATGGAAGAATTCCGGTGGAAATGAAATAAAAGGAAAATTGATAGTACCGAGGAGTCTAAAAGATCGAATTTTGGAACAACAGCATGATGGAAACAGCGGAGGACATTTCGGCATCAAGAAGACACTTGATTAAGTCCGTGAATATTTCTACTGGGATGGCTACCGAGAAGATGTGGCAAAATATTGCAAGACTTGTGGACGCTGTAACTCGAGAAAGAAGCCCGCCACTCGGCAGCGCACTAAGAAGCAGCAGTATAATGTGGGCTCTCCGTTTGAGAGGATTGTCGTGAACATATTCGGACCTTTGCCTATTACTGCACGGCAGAACATACAAACTGCCAGCGACTGATTAAAGGCCCGATATGATCTGCTAGCCAGCGGTCCCTGGTTTCAGCAAGGCGAAGCTGGTGTGGTTCCACAACCCCAGAAGAAGAAGAGGAAAGTGTCCCAATGAAAGTCGTCCATGGAAACAGGTTGTGGCCGTACCAAGAACGAGATTCTGAGTTCGCGGAGGACGACGAACCATAAGGGGGGAGCAGTGTCACAAATATGAAATATTTGTAGTAATTAGGTCATATAATTATTTATTTTAATTCGCTGTAACTGTAATCCTAATTAGTGCTGACAAGGTCGATGTTCAATTGTCGGACATGATTGACAGGCTATGGTCTCTAGATATTTGGTGGTTGACGGGCAACAATTGTTAAACAATTGAATGTTGGCCCATTGTCGGCTTAGGTATATAAAAGCGTTAGCTAGGGGAGGAATTCATTCAATCAGTGAGTCATTCAGTGATTAAGTACGAGTAACAGTAATGCTGGGGCCACACTTACGTCTAATGTCATTAATTGAGGCGTTATTCAATAATGAACATATTGTCAATGACAATATACCAATTGTCACATAACGCCTTACTTAACGGCATTAGACATTAGTGTGGCCCCTGCATAAGTGATATTGTGAACATACGAGTGAATAAAATAAATACTGACACTGCAACCTGTGTTTATAAATTATTCTGAATTAAATTTGTGACAATATCTATGATCTAGTCAAATATATTTCAATGGGGTCTTTTCACATTTTTTTTAAAATTTTTTTTTTCTCGAAAGAATTAACTAAAATATTAATATTCACGTTTATAAAACTGTCGTAACATGTTTAGTTCTGAAAATATAATTTTTTTAAATTTTCATCTAGTTTCAAATAATCTTATGACGTCACAAGTCTCTTGTTCCTATTGGTTGAGATGGAGAGTGCGTATTGGCTGTAAGCGGAAACACGTGCTCTGGTTCATCGATCCAACCTTAAGCTTACTTACATTCCCGCTAGAGACCTCCACAAAACTTCTTGTTCTAACAATGTATAGCCCGTTTGGACTCGAACAAAAAAATATGAAAATGTATTTAATATATTTCTCTTCAGAAACAAAATTCGTACGTAATATATATTATTGCGGTGTATATGTAGATAGGTGCCGGATATTATTTTGAGCACAAATATTGAATTTTCTGTGATAAAAATGTTACATTTATTTTCTTTGGATATACTATAGATTTGGAGACTTGTGACGTCATTATTCAGCCCGCGAAAGGTTTTTATCAAAATTATGAATGGAATGTTTTATATTTTGGGAACTTATGATTACAGATATGTTTGAAATTCAATATTTTTTCGTAATTTAGCGAAAAAACAAAATATTATTTTTTTGGAATGACCCCATTCTAATGCTGTATAAAAACGTAGGTACCTATCTACTTTCTATCATTCAATTATTATCAAGTGTATCTATTTATCTGAGTAGGGGAAACTGTGTGTAAGTAATAATAAAATTTAGCACACATTCAGTGTAAAAAAAAACTCTATTGCTAGCTTTTGCTCTGTTGTAATTTTATAACTGCTACAATTTGTTTCTGCAGCTGCAGAATAAAAACTGATGTGGACACCACATGACTTATAGCCAGTTGAATTGCTGTCTCTTAAATTCTAAGTGTAGCTCAATTGAACAATATCGTATCAAGACTCAACAGTCAAATGTGTCAAACATTGCTGTCATTATTCTGATTCAATATTTTTTGTTCAAGTTAAGCTTAAAATTCAATAACTATTACTTCTACATCTTTTGACTGAATAATTGACAGTTGACACTGACATTGATATTAGGCAAAATCGATTGCAACCAAAATTTGAGGTGATCATATAGATGTCACAATTTATTAAAACGCTGTAGCAGTCTCAAATATTAAATTTCATCATTCTACGGCCAATAGTTTCGAATTTATGCGAAAAATTGAGAAAAATGTCGATCAAAGTTCACTTCCGACTCAGTAGATTGCTATGAAAATATGAAGATATCATTTGGAGGCTACATTTGCTTGAAATATCAAATTTCAAGACTCTACAGCTGAATATTCTGGATTTAAGCGAAAAATTCGAAAAACTGTTTGGTAAACGCCTGCACTTCCGGTACAGCTGATCGCAATCATAATCCGAGCTGTACAACTAACTAGATGTTATAGAAATGCTTAATACGAAATTTCAATATTTCACGGTTGATTGTATTGAGTTTATGCGAAAAATTCGAAAAGATATATAAAGTGCATTTCCGGCCCAGCTGGTTGGTACAGAAATAGAAGATGAATATCAAAATGCTACAGCGATTCCAAATACTGACTGAAATTCAACATCCTACGACTAATCATTTTGGATTTATGCGACAAATTCAAAAAAAGTTGCAAGTAAAGTGCATTTTTGATAATTCGATTGCAACTATAATGCAAGGTACATAACTACACCTTAAATCAGTCTCAAATACAAAATTTTATCATTATGTTCGACAGGTTTTGAGATTTGCGAGTTACGTACATGCGCACGTACATACATACAATACATACGCTGACGCAGTAGCCCTCAACCAATAGGTAGTAAAATATTTCATATCAATAAAGTTCGATCTGAAGCTCCGAACAGGGATTACTTCAGATTGACAAATCAATTTTATGCCACGTTTAAAAGGATACTGTTCGTTAAGGGTTGTGTCATTCTGAATATGATAAGTTTGGGTCAGTACGAATAGGATGGATTAGAGAGAATTCAATGCAGTATAGAATAGTGAGCGTGAAGTAGAACCAGATTAAATTGAGTTTTTCCCGAAGCTATGCCTATGTGGTTAATATGAACAGTCATAAAACATTAAGAAATACTTAATACATTAATCTCTACAAATTTCACTCTTCGATGTACATTGAAATATTATTAAAAAAAATTATTTGCGTCTTACACGCAATAACATGATGAATTCCGTTTTTTAAATGAAAAATTTTATTCGATTCTGCACACTCAAGATTATATATAATTTATAAGTCTCTCTTTCACTTGGACTAATTCAATTTTTTTTTCACACATTACTTTTACTGAGACTTAATACTCTAAGAAACTATTCAGTTGCATGATGAAATAGATGAATTATAAAATATAGTCTGATAAGCGCTTAGAACTAGTGCCAGTTTTGTAATGAAAAAAAAAATTTCCTTTCCGGATAGTGTATCTCTTAAAACAAATTTTTTCATTTGTTCGGCATTTCTTATTTTACTCTTTTTCTCAAACGTATTGCCGAGTCTAACTCCACCTACTCTCTTCATACATTGTTATTCAATAAATCGGCACTCAATTTTTATGAATTAGCGATGCAACTGGCCCTGGGCATATAAAATATATTGTCTTAATTCAACTTGTAACAATTGGGAACTTGAAAAAATTGAGATCCCAATTTTGGTAGTGTTATTGCTAGGGAGCTGGTTACAATACGAGTATATGATTTTATTGTAGCCCACAATAATATCGAATTAAGGCATTGTTATAACTGACCGATTAAAGCAGGTACCAAGCTTGTTTGCTGCTGAGTTCTTGAATAAATGAATTCCAAAACTAAGAAAAATATATATTCATATATTAATTTATTGTTTCAGTTATTGCCACAAAAATACTTGTTCATCAAAAGTAAAAATTCAAAAATAGTTGACTGAAGCCCATGTCTTTGAGTTTTTGATAAAACCAATTGTTAATTTTTGGAGGAAAAAGTGCCATCAAGTCATTTTATTGTACTTCGCATTCGCTTGGATTTTTTGTATTACGATGAACAATTATTCTTCTTATTATTTTTCATTCATATTTTCAATGAATTTATTTGAAAGAATATTTCTTAGAGATTTGAGTCTACAAAATTATTAAAATATGTCAGCCCATGTAAAATCAGACTAGCAGATTATAACCAATACACTTTCTAGTTTTTACATATAAAAAAGGTCTTCTGCCAAGTAGCATAGAAGCATGTTTTTCTTAACCCATTTTTGAAAATTTACTTCCATTTATTGCAGTAGTTGTAGTATACAGGTGTCTGGCACACCGTTTTGCTATTTGATAGCAACAATTTATTCCAGTTAAATTGAAACTATGCATTTTTATTATCTAGCGAGACAATTTTGATGCATTGAATTATTATGATTGAATCAAAATAATGTACATAATGATAATTCATAATAATTATTATTTCGCAAGATTATTTTAATTCAAAAGTGTCTAAATGTGCATTATCCAGCATATCTCTGCTGTAGTTAGGGTTGCCAACCGTACTATAATATATAGTATTGTACTATATTTCATATTTACGTACTATATATTGCTGAAGAAATATATGATACACAAAAATACCATATTTTCAACACCAAAATCTAAAATACAAATCCTTCATTTCATGAATGCGACTTTACATTAACTTTTGACTGATGCAGTGATGCCATAGCATGTATCCGAACATCAATCCAGCATTTGATTTACATCAATTAAAATCAATCAAACATTATGACACTTCTATTTTCAACAAGATATTCTTAAAAAATACGAGAAAATTTTTATTAAAAAAATATAGTTCAAAAAAACTAAAAAACACGCTTCTGTGGAAGACCGAACTAAAAAGTAAAAAATAGTTTTCAATATAAAAATAAAGTAATTGACGAGAAAATTCTTGTTATTGTAGAAAAAGCGTGAGGTGCTCGATATCAGTTGTTCTAAATATTCTATTGGTATTATTTCTGAATGAAGAGTTAGTATGAAAATATGATACGTAAACAACATCAAAAAAAGTTAGCATCCCCACTTTGAGCAAAATAAAAAAAAAGTAGCCTATAATTTAGGAATAATTGAGGACTAATTTGTACCCAAGAAATTAGAATTTGTACCGACGCACTTTGGCCATAAAATCAAAAAAGTCAGCTCATTAGGAAGAACTAATTTAGGACCAATTTGTACCCAATAGAATTTTTTGAAAAAAAAAAAAAATATTTTTATAACACATGGATTTTTTTTGCAATTGCGCTACGTGAAATTCAGTGCAAGATTTAAAAAATAATTTCAGGACGAGAAAAAGTTTGAAAAACTCAATCTCAAAGTCAAGACTAATTAGTAATTACAAAATTTTTGCCATAAAAAAAATTATATATGATGAAAATCAATTTTTTTGAAATTGCGCTGTGCGGAATTTCAAGCCATTATAACCAAATAATTTAAGAGTAGGAGAAATCTGAAAAACTTTATTTAGAAATAAGGACTCATTTGCACTCACATAGATTTTGATATATAAAATGCCTGACAAATCATTTCTTTCTAGAATTAGATTCAGAAGTCAGCTTGCATCTTCTGGTACTGTATATTTGTAAATTTGGATTATACTCCGTTTGAGATTGACTGACAGTAATAAAACAAAGCTTTCGAGAGTAGTATTGGATTTTTCTCAATTATGCGACAAATTAATTTACTAGAAAAACAAAATATATCTTTACTACGTTATTCATAGAAAGCCGCACACTATGTACTTGGAACAGAACTCACTTCTTGAACAATGGAAACACCTTTATAAGCTTACCGATAATTCTGTTTTGACCCTAATATAGACGTAGATAGGATTTTCCAGAATGAATGGTTTATGTACTTATATTATTCAAAAATAGAAGTTCTTCATCAAAATTTATATTTATTTCAACTTATTATGTGTAGTCGATATGAAGATCAAATTTCTATCAATATATACATAATTACATTATATATACCAAATTCTAGATTTCATTCAGGTGGTTACATCTCAATTATTTAATGGCCAGCTGCACCACTATGGCTCAAATTTTATATCGAATCTAAATGATGACAGCAATATTAATGTCACATTTGACTTTTGTACGATATTATTCAGTTAGGTGATACTTAAAATTCAAGGGACAATGGTGTAACTGGCCATAAGTGATTTACCCAACCTCAAAACATAACTGAGAACTGGAACGATAGATCTATATAGAAATTCAGTCTTTTCGACTATCCCTGTACAAAAAATTATTGGCGCACCACTGGAATCTCTTTGACATACTGATTTATTACTGTCAGTCAATCCCAAACGGAGCATAGACACCATTCTATATCTGATTCACCAAAATGCACAGTGTTATCAAATTATTGAAAAGAGATGATGAAATATTTTTCTATATATATATATATATATATATATATATATATATATATTTATATATATATATATATATATATATATATATATATATATATATATATATATATATATATGTATATATATATATATATATATATATATATATATATATATATATATATATATATATATATATATATATATATATATATATATATATATATATATATATATAAGTTAGCAGTACCTTTCCTATGAGAAAATACCGAATCAGCAACTTCCACGACTTCATATTTCACCTACTTTGTAGAAATTCATTCCCATATATTTTGTAACTTATGTTTTTACTAGTTAGTTAAGAATTAGAGTTTGTACAAATAACATCTTTTGAACTGTATTTCTGAATTGTACTTTTGTTGTTCTGAACCAATAAAAATTATTTTTTAACGTAAACTCATATAACGTTTACATAACTGGCGCAGTCGTATCGGATACAATTCGGGCGAATTTTCAACAAACTTAAAAGTAAATTCGCGTTCGTTTCAACGATTAACCGAAGAGAACAATAAACTCCAGTCCATTCGAACGAGACCAAGCTTTTCCACATCCCGAGAACATATCGAGAAGGAAGAAGCCAGCCCTGACGAATACAGCGCTACCAGGTCAACGTTCCTCCTGTGACGAAGAATACGTACAGAAGCCCATGGACCGATTGATAGTTTACTTGTAAGTACTTTATGTCACTTAAAGATTCCATTCAATCAGATTCAGAAATAGAAACAGACTCAGAAGCAGTTACATCCTCATATAATTCCTCTGACTCACTCAATAACGAAATCAATTTTGATATCGATTTAATTGATTTAACAAATAAATTATTAACTTTAAACATGGCTACTGAACATGTACCAATTATTATTCCTGTTCCACTATTGAAAAAAGAGTATCTTGATATGATACCGGAATTTAATGGAGACAGTAAATTTTTAGCTAGATTTATAGAAATCAGCGAAAAACTAGTTACGAAATTTTATAACTCAAATGACCCCAACGATTTTCAGAATGAATACTTAATGTCGAGCATTCTAGCAAAAATAAAAGGTGACGCAGCAATAAGCATTGCCAGCTGCTCAATTTCTAGTTGGGCTGATGTTAAAAAAGCTTTATTAGACGCATACTCCGATAAACGAGATTGCTATACGATTAATATTGAATTAACCGAACTATAACAAAATAATGATTCAGCTTTTGATTTTTATAATAAAATACAAGAACTTTTGAATTTACAAGTATCTTATATTAGCACACACGTAACACCTGAAGCCGCCCCAGTACTTATTGAATATTTTCAAAACTATGCAGTAAGAATTCTACTTAGAGGTTTAAAAGAACCCCTTGGTACATTAATGAGAACCAAAAATCCAGTAGACATGAACTCCGCATTAAATATGCTGACGAATGACTTCCAACTTGACACGCATACACGCGCGCTTCCAAAACCTTTCATGAAACCAAAACCATTGAATCCTATGATGAGACAGTTCCCTCAAAAATTCCATCCAAATCAACAATCAAATTATAGAATGAATCCAAATCCAAATCATCAAAATCAAACCCAAAGTCCAAAACCAATAAATGTTTTTAAAACAAATCCAAATCGCCAATTCCCAAAGCCTACACCTATGAGTGTAAGTACAAGGCAAACATTTACACCTAAATCTGGACCAAGTCATAATAATTTTCCACGTCCATTCCATCAACAATATAATTACAGACCTTTCCAACAAAAGCCAAATTATATAATTGAAGAATTACACAATACTGAAATGAACGAGATACAAGAACAAGACTATGACGAACACAATCCTATTATTTCATGCGAAAACGAAAATTATTCAGAATCGGAAAATTACGCATATGTAGAAGACGAAAATGATGAACATGCTTTTTTAGAGATAACAGCCTCGGACAAACAGTAGAGTTAATGAACCTGACACATAATCTTAGTGAACTTCCGTATGTTAAATTTTTAGAACATGATCTTAAAGTTTTAGTTGACACGGGCAGTACTCGCTCATTTATCAAGCCAGAAATTGCAGAGAAATATTTTAGATATAAAATCAAACATGATCCATTCAAAATTACAACAGCGCATGGCACTTCAACAGAAAATTACAGTATAACAATTCCATCCTCTAAACTATTCCAAAGATCAGATTTAATGTTAAAATATTATTTATTCGACTTCCACAATCAATTTGACATATTATTAGGACTAGACAATTTAAAATTATTAAATGCAGTAATTGATTTAAATAAAGACAAATTAGTTACACCAAACTGTAAGATTGACATACAATATTATAAAGCATTGTCAGAACCACAAAAAATCAGAATTCGACCAAAATCGGAAAAAGTCGCAAAAATGTACGTTTTAAATATGAAAAACGGCGACGCATTCATTTCAGAAATATGTGTAAATAACATTATTATTCCAGAAGGAATAACAAAGGTTGATAATCATATTATTTACCACCCAGTCATTAATCAGAATGAACATGAAATTATAATCACTTCCATAAAAAATATTAGAGTCCAACCATTAGAAAACTTTGAATTAAATAATTTCAGTTTTGAAAGAAACTTTGAAAATTCATTTGATTTATCTCAAATTCGTACAGAACATATGAATAGAGAAGAAAAATTAGAAATTTCTAAATTAGTCAAAGAATATTCTGATATTTTCCACACTAGCGACAAATCTTTAACATTTACAAGCGAAATCAAACATCATATTCGCACAAAAGATGAAATTCCCATTTACACAAAAAGTTGTAGATATCCGGAGATTCATCGCAAAGAAGTACAGAGTCAAATTCAAAAAATGCTTGAAGACAAAATCATTCAGCCTTCACATTCGCCATGGTCGTCCCCAGTATGGATAGTACCGAAAAAACTTGATGCGTCTGGTAAACGCAAATGGCGTATTGTCATCGATTACCGCAAACTTATTGAGAAATCAATAGACGATAAATATCCAATACCCAATATTACAACGCTTTTAGATAAACTTGGGAGATGCCAATATTTTACTACTCTAGATCTGGCATCTGGGTTTCACCAAATAGAGATAAATAAAAATGATATTCCAAAAACCGCATTCAGTACCGAAAATGGTCACTTTGAATTTTTACGGATGCCCTTTGGCTTAAAAAATGCACCAGCTACTTTTCAGAGAGCTATGGATAACGTGCTACGAAATTTAGTAAATGACATTTGTTTAGTTTATCTCGACGACGTAATTATTTTCAGTACGAGCCTGCAAGAACATATACAAAGTTTGAGAGCCGTATTCGATAGATTAAAGAAAGCCAACCTCAAAATTCAACTTGACAAATCAGAGTTTTGCAGACGCGAAGTTGCTTACTTAGAACATATCGTGACACCGGAAGGAGTCAAACCGAACCCGGATAAAATATTTACTATCAAAAAATATCCTATTCCAAGAACAGTAAAACAAATCAAATCATTTTTAGGCTTACTTGGCTACTATAGAAAATTTATTAAGAATTTTGCAAAAATAACTCGTCCATTAACAAAATGTTTAAAAAAGGGAGCAACAATTAATATCAATGATCAAGATTATATAAATTGTTTTAATATTTGTAAAGAATTGTTAGTAAATGAGCCAATCCTCCAGTATCCAGATTTTTCGAAAACATTTAATCTCACAACAGATGCTAGTAATTTTGCAATCGGTGCAGTTTTGTCGCAAGGTCAGATAGGTTCCGACTTACCAGTGGCGTACGCGAGTAGAACGCTAAACGATTCTGAGCAAAATTATTCAACAATAGAAAAAGAGTTGTTAGCAATTATATGGGCAACTAAATACTTTAGACCCTATCTTTTCGGCAGAAAGTTTAATATCATTACAGATCATAAACCTTTGACATGGCTTTTTTCACTCAAAGAACCCAACTCAAAATTAGTTCGTTGGCGTTTGAAATTAGAAGAGTTCGATTATAATGTAATTTATAAAAAAGGATGTTTAAATAAAAATGCTGATGCTCTTTCGCGAATAGAATTGAATGTTAATTCAGTAGATCTAGATACACAAAATTTCTTTGACTATATGCAAAATTTCAACGATACTTTCGAAGGCAATAATAACAACAATGATACACAATCAATGATAGTAGAAACGGATGAAAATGACTACAACGAGTCAAACCCTGATAATACAATACACTCGAATCCAGAACATCCAATAGTTGGAATACCAATTAGCGATTCCCCACTAAACATAGGAAAAAATCAATTGATTATCTCTGAAGTCTTACACTCACCAGCAAAGCCGAAAATTTCCAAGTTGCATACAGATAAAATGAGATTAATTGTCCAGTTTTCACAAAATAATTTTGATACAGATGTAATTAATTTTGTTAAAAAATATATTGTTCCAAAAGTAAAATATTATTTATATTTCGAAAGTCCTGTATATGAAAAATTCAGTAATGTATTGCAAACTTATTTCAAAAACTCAGAAATAAATTTTATAAAATGTAATAATAAATTAATTGATATAGAGAAAGATGACGATATAAAAGAGATAATTATGAAACATCATGAAGGAAAAACAAACCATCGTGGCATACAAGAGACTCATAATCAAATAAAAACGAGATATTACTGGCCAAACCAACTTAAAGCAATTAGTCAATTACAGATTATATAAACACTTGTGAGATTTGCTTAGCATGCAAATATGAACGCAATCCGTTGAAGCCAAAACTCAACATTACACCAACACCTGATAAACCATTTAGTACAATTCACATTGACACTTTAAGTTTGGAAAATAGTAAATTTTTAACCATAACTGATGCATTTTCAAAATATGCACAAGCATATAAAGTCGAGTCAACCAATGCTGTAGAAATTTGTAACAAATTGACTAGATTCTTTTCACATCATGGAATCCCCAAATTAATAATATCAGACAATGGTCTAGAATTCAAAAATAGTATTTTAAAAGAACTATTAAGTTTACATAGAGTAGAAATTCATTTTATTTGCTCTCAGCATCCAAATTCAAACGGTCTTGTGGAACGTTTTCATTCTACTTTAGTTGAGCATATAAGATTATTTAAGATGCAAGAAAATTTCAAAAATGAATCTATAGAGAATAAAGTTCATTATTCGATTTTAGCCTATAATAATACGAGTCACACATCTACAGGCTTGAAACCAATGGAAATAATAAATGGTCACCTAGAAACTAATTCACCGTTAGATATAGAATTAGAAAAGCAAATTATGCAAGACTATGTACAAAATCACAAAGAAAAGACAAAACTTACATACGAAAATGTTAACAAGAAAATTCAAAATAATAAAGACAAAGTGATAGGTAAATTAAATGAATCACAAAATGAAATACCCGCTATACCTGAAACAGTTTATGTCCATAATAAACAGAAAGTTAACAAAACACGTCAAGCGAAATTCAAAAAAGAACAGATTAAAACCGTTAATGAAGATTTGAAAACAGCAGAAATCAAGTTAGATCCTAAAGATACGAAAAAACAATCAAAAATCCATCTCTCTAATATAAAAAGATCAAGAAAACAGTTTTATGAAAATTTGAATCTTCCAGGTCCGTCTACTTCGTATTCACCCACGGACTAAACATAAAGGACATAACGCACAACAATGGACTACTGACAGTAAACCTAGGGTCAGCGAAATTACAAAAAACACGACATACTTTCTTACACTATTACGAATTAAATCCAATTTTTGAACAATTCACTAATTTAAATAATCAATATAATATTTTCAAGAGCCTAATTAATAATAATTCGAATATTGACTTCGTAAATAATGATAAAATAATCAATTACATTAGAAATAATATTAATGATAAATTAAGTCATTTAATGATTAATTCAGAGCAACATAGAAATAAGAGAGGTCTAATAAATGGATTAGGTACTATCATTAAATCAATAACAGGCAATTTAGATGCCGAAGATGAGCAAAGATATTCAAAAATTTTGAGCCATTTAGAAAATAATCAGAGAAAATTTAGTAATCAGATCAAACACCAATATTCTGTGAACCAGAATCTTGTTCAACAATTCAATAAAGTTATTGACACAATTAAACAAAACGAAATTGTTTTAAAATAAAAAATTGAGCAGATGGAACATGTGATTTTGAGCGACATAAAAGATAAAATATTTATCCAGGAAATTTACAATCAATTTAGTACATTTTATACAATAATTTTGAACATTTTGCAAGACATTGAGAATTCACTGACATTTTGTAAACTACATACAATGCATCCCAGTATTATTAAAACGAACGATTTTTATGAAGAGTTAAATAAAATTTATAGTCATTATAAAAATGAATTCCCATTAGAACCAGTATTAGACAATATTCCCGAATTAGAGAAATTGATAACAGTCAATTGTAAATTGAATTTTGACAAAATTATTTATTTTTTGGAGATCCCAATTAATTACGATATTGATTTTGAGTTTTTCCATTTGATATCTATTCCACCTTTGTACCAAAATGATTATGTAACTATTATTCCAAGTAAACAGTATTTTTTGAAATCAAAAGATGGAAAATTAAAATCTTTAAGAGGCGTATGTACAAAAAGTAATTTTTATCAATGTCCAAATGAAATAAGCGAAATAAGCAACGAGTCATGTGAAACCAACATCATCCTCAAAAATAACAATACTAACTGCGAATATATTAAAATTAATATAAAAAGAAACCATATAGAATTATTGGAAGAAATCAATCAATTTTTGGGAGTTTTCCCAAAATCAGAAATAATTAAATCTTCATGTACACATGACGACGAAGTAAGAAATATCCAAGGTATTTTTCTGATAAAAGAAGATAAATGCAGTATCAAATTTCAAAATAAAAAATTAGACTTCAAAGAAAAAACATTTGGAAGGCCCAAACTTTTGGAAAATTTCAAGATTCAATTGGATAAGAAGCAAATACCGAAGATGGCAGTTGAATTGAATACTTTTGAAGAATTGAAGTTGCCAATTAACAAATATGAAGACATTGAAGAAAATAGCATCGATATTACGAATTATTCAATAATAATTCTGTATTGTATTTTAACAATTATTGCGATTGCAATGTTCACAGTTTATTTAAAGAAGAGGTTCTTCAAGTCCAAGGTTCCATTCACACCACGTGCAAGTTCAAACCAAAGTCAAGAACTTGAGCCCAGGTCATCAGTCCTCCAGTCAAAAATGAGACTTCCGGATGATGCCCAAATTTAATGAGGGAGGAGTTAGCAGTATCTTTCCTATGAGAAAATACCGAATCAGCAACTTCCACGACTTCATATTTCACCTACTTTGTAGAAATTCATTCCCATATATTTTGTAACTTATGTTTTTACTAGTTAGTTAAGAATTAGAGTTTGTACAAATAACATCTTTTGAACTGTATTTCTGAATTGTACTTTTGTTGTTCTGAACCAATAAAAATTATTTTTTAACGTAAACTCATATAACGTTTACATAACTTATATATATATATATATATATATATATATATATATATATATATATATATATATATATATATATATATATATATATATATATATATATATCATAATAAAGGCTTTACAAATTCATACATCATACTCACACGCATAACGCATTCATGGATGAGTTTGCATATCGTCCTTTCAGGGTTCTCGGTTTACGCCTATACTAAAATGATTCAAATCGACGGCTAATAACTACTTTGGTCTTAAGATTCTAACATTCAAATACTGCTTCATCAAATTTAGGGAAGCATTTGAAAACAAATTAAACTAATAGTACTACTTTAAAATTTGTTACCTCTGAATATACTCGGAAACCGTTTCCTGAAATATACAATCGCTGGCAACTTTGTAACACCCCACTTTCTGGCATATCTGGGATCCGCCATTTTTACAAATGTAATATCAAAATTATCTGTTTCTCCATCAATGTTCTCTAATTTTTCCAAGACGTTTTTACTATCAGGAGTATCAGAGTCATCTAAAAGAGAAAACTGTATTTATATAATTAAACGCGTAATTTTTTGTGCACTCCTTACAAAAGAAAACAGTAACAAATTCATTTTCCTCCAATAATTTATCCAACATTTTCCTATTAACTTCTTCAATTTCATTTTTCATTTCAAAAACATCCTGTGATGTTAACCATGAAAGAACTTTATCAGCTTGATGAAGGTCTCCGTCAAAGATCATCGGAACTTTTTTCCGAAAATATACCAATGATGGTAGACTTATGATATTGTATTTTTCTGCCGCTTCAGCACTATTGATCTTCACAAAATCTATCCCGAATAAATCTGCTTCTCCGTCGATTTCTTCCAATTCTTCTAATATATCATCGCATTCAGGGCAGTCGTCATCATCTGAAATAGATGAATTGTGCTATAATTAGTTTCAATAAATATCAAAATGATTGGAAACATAAATTTGGATAAATTCTATTTATGTAAGGTGGTACTTGATTTTAATTTACATATATAGGAGTCGGCACCCAAATTCATAAATGGATATTTTCATATGCTCGAGAACGGTAATAATTGAATGTGGAATAGACAATTAAGTAAAAATTTCAAAAAAGTCGCATTCCTCATACTCAGTGCCAGATAGAGACCCCTAGGTACAGTATGCCTAATGGATAATTTGACATTGTTTATACTGCATATGTAATATATGAATTAATCCAATGAAATAAGTCACAAAAATGGTTAATTTGCAGAAAAATTTCAGCTCAGCTGCACTTTTGTGAGAAACGAGAAATGTTGATTATGTGCTTCAATATTTTGATACAAATACTGCTGCTATATTCGATGGTTACTCCGATAAGAGTGAAGCAGATTGGACGAATAACTGCATCAAAAATATTAGAAAATGTACAGATAATATTACTGCCATCGTTGTGGAAGATATTTCTTCCGAACTTCTAATAGGAAGTACACAGTTATACCACCAACTAATTTTCTTCAAGAAGCCTGACAAACAAAATATTGACACAAAAATATGTTTGTCTTCTTCTCTCTTCATATCCATACTGTAGCTAATTTATTTTGTCAAACACCAATTCATAATACGCTCGTTACTATGATTCTTTGAAATATTGATTTATAATACCTAAATCCAACATATTTCACTCAGTGAGAGAGAAGTATACAAATCGTAGCATAGCAACAGTAAGTACCATTGTAACTGTGTGATAGCTATTTTGTAGTTTCTATGATTAAATATCTTATCAGTGTCAAAAATGAACTATCATATAAAAATGACTCGAGCCGTTTCAAGAGTGGTGTTGAGTGAAACGTTGTGTTGCTCTCACGCAAAATGTAGTTAGTCATTCAAGAAAAGTAGCCACTCTTCTTTCGTGTCAGAATTTTTTCAATCGTGCCCAATAAATTTCATTCCATACTAGTACAATAATTTACAGTTATTATTGCAAGCTATTATTGGATGTGACCTAACTTCTGCTCTCTATCGAAAAAGGTAAATCTGAATACATATATAACGAAGATATTTGAAAAATTATCTATTTATACCGCTAAGGCCCGGTTGTACAATTAAAGCTTATCTACAGTTTTGTTAAGCCAAGTTTATTTCCTATTGCTACAATTATTTCAGCAATTGTAACCATAGTAAATAAACTTGGTTCAACTAAACTTTAGATAGGCTTAGATTATACAAACGGACCTAAGGCCCGATTGTACAATCTAAGCGTATCTACAGTTTGGTTGAACCAAGTTATATGGTTGCAATTGCTGAAATAATCGTAAATATAGGAAATAAACTTGGTTTAACTAAACTGTAGATAAGCTTAGATTGTACAACCGAGCCTTAGCTAGATTATTCTCAATAGAAAATCGCTCTCAAGACTTTATTGCTAATGCTGATACTCGAGCAACGCATGGTGCTTCAAAATCAGGGCATTCAATATAGTTGTAGATATTTGAGCTTTGATAAATCCACTAAACTAAAAGCTAGTTGCATGAAGGTTCTTTAAAAATGAACAATATCAAATTGAATATATCTTTCAAATCTGAGCATTTCTGTCGAAATTCCGATTTGATATTATGTATTTTTTAATAAACTGTTCCACTAGTTGAACGTCCGTGCAACTGGGCATTAAAGCACCCATCGAGTTCTCATTTTCACCTATTACTGCAGCAGCTCAATAGCATCAAATGGACTATTGAATACAAACCTTGATCCTCAATAAAGGGGTCGAAGACAGAATTAAAATATACGTATGAAACCAGTAACAATATTTTCACTACCAGTATCAGACGAATTATTAAATGAAATATCTTGTAATTGCACAAAATACTGTGGAGAATACTGTGACTGCAGAAAATTTTATTTGAAATATCTTGCAATGTGTGCATTTTGCCATTATATTAAAATTTTGAAACTAATATACATGAGAATATCAAAAATTTTGAAGTCGATACAGGCAGGAATCCGACTGATTTTCAATCAGCAAATTTAATTGAGAGAGAACTTTGAAATGATCAAATATATTAATGTCCAGTTGCACGAAGGTTCATCAGTTATAAATATTGTCATGAATGTAAAGAGTGTTAAAAACTATTTCACATTAATGTTTATTTGAATTATTGTTTTATTCGTAGTTATAGTCAGCATTGACCAACAATCTAGTCGGTGTTTCATTGTTAGACATTTGAATGCTAGTACATTGTTGTTCAACTGTCAGATATTTGAATGTTGTCTCATTGCTGGAGTAGAGTATATAAACCGCGTGAGCTATTAGGGAAGTAATTATTCAGTAAGAATAACTGTGAATGATTTTGTGATCGTACAAGTTTGTAAAATGAATACTTGCACTGAAACCTTTCATAATTACTTATTTATAATGAAATTTGTGACAATATCATTAAATAGAAGCAATATCAAATCGGAATTTTGACTGCAATGCTTTGCAACCTACTTGACAAAAATATATTCGATTTATTATTCATTTTTGAAGAACTCTTTGTTTAATAAACATTCATGCAACATGCAACCAGCCCTAAATATACTAGAACTGATTGATGACGCATTATAATTGAAATTATCCACTGGATCAATTTTTTAATTGAAATGAAAATAATATTAGAATTAATTGTCACGGGGTTACCATTTGAAAAAGAAAAGTGTTGCATTCTACCTCCGAAACGATGAGAATTGTTTGTGTAACTATATTTGATCGTGAAAAAATATATAGGATCTTGTGTATTATAAATTAAAAATTCATATTTTTCATAGCACCCATTGATCTTCAAACCGTAGGAAGCGAGATTTTTGCAAAAAGTCTTATTTGATTCTGAATATCTAGCAACGTCAACACATTATCAATGAGGGCTCTTCACACGTTCTCTATAATATCATAACGGAAGTGTGTATGAAAATAGAGCTGGGTTGATATTTTTTCCAAGGAGAAAGTTCAATGAACTGAGCTATCTGTAATAAATGCTACATTATAAGAAAGAAATGGACTTCGTGTTACATTTTTGTCTGGTTTCTTTTATATTTATTGATCTTCATACTATTAAACATACGACTATGAATATTTTTGCATTATTGAAACTTATGAAATATACTCTTACTGTGTAATATACTTACAGAAAAACACTGCAATTAGGTGTGACTCCTCCATAAGTCTATCCAACATTCTTTCGTTGACAGATTCAATTTCATCCGCAAGTTCACGATTATCATCATCAATAAGCCATTCTAAGACAGATTCTTCATTTTGCAGATCGCCTTCATAAAGCAGTGGATTTCCATTCCGGAAATAAACAAGAGCGGGGAATGTTTTTATAGAATAACGCTTAGCAAGTTGTGGATCCTGTATTTTAACCATGTGTATGCCATATACATCACATTCATCATCAATTTTTTCTAAGTCTTCAAGAATTTGTTCACAAATGTGACACATTTCCTTATCTGCAAAACAAATAATATTGAAATGATCTATACATGCTCTCAGAATTATATAATTATAAATAGATTTTTTTGGTTTTAATTCTGTATTTTTATTTTTATTTTGACGTTTCGACTTTCTATCCGAAAGTCTTCTTCAGAAAAAATGATACAAAAATAAACAAGGCAAGAAGGTATCTAGATAGTAATGAATTAAAAATTCATTACTAATACTGAAAATATACAGATTACTAGATGTGAAAACGTGGGTTCCGCATTTAGTGCAAAAGTGTCTAGTAGGCTGATAGGTTGTGACAGAAAATTTTAACTTTTCAATTATAGACTGGGAGCTAGTGACAGGTGGGGTTCTCCGATTTTATACCGCTTGCCTTTTTGATGGTTGATAATTTACCTCTTGATAAGAAAGATAAAAATGTTATTGAGCGATGCACGTTTTCCGGTCATAGTTCAAATTTCAATTAAAGGTCTGAAAAAAAAGGGGTTTTTTCCGTGATATCATATTGCATGCCTTTGTAATGTTGAATAATTGAAATTAATCTAAAGCCAAGTACAGAAAGGCAAGCGATTCGCAACAGCCCAAGTGGCTCAAAGGGTTGCGTGAACGTGTGAAAAAAAATATGAAAAATGCCGTGTTTCCAAATTGCATGCCAATGGAAAGAATTGAAGTTTTAGTCATAAAACCCTTGTAAAAAAAATGGCAAGCATTCCTCGTTGGCGCAAGGGCTTGAAATTTGGGGGTAATCTTGCATAAATTTTGCACCAATTAGCCGTGATTTCAAACTACCTCAAATGGAGCCAAAACTTTATTTTGAAGTGAAATAATTATAAATTTAGAATGGCATGCATGTTGCTTAAGCCCTTCATATTTTAAATAATAATGAAAGTTGCATAAAAAACTAGCAAAATTTCTGTGACTTCATTCTACCTGCCATTCTGTATTACATCAATAAATGCTGTTTTAAATTAATTTGGGAAATGGCAAGCATGTTTCTCAAGCCCTTCATATTTTAAATGATGATGGAAGTTGCATAAAAAACACGCAAAATTTCTCCGACTTCATTCTGCCTGCCATTTTATATTACATTAATAAATGTTGTTTTAAATTCATTTGGAAAATGGCATGCATGTAACTCTGTCCGATCATTGAAAAACTTTGGAAAAAGTGGCAATAAAAAGTAAGAATATTTCCGTTATTTTATTTTGTATTTCAAAAAAGAAATATTTATGCTTCAAGTTAAAATAAAAAATTTAATGCATATGACATAAGACAAACATTTACAAATGAAAAAAAAAATCAAGAAAATATGCCCTAGAATCAACTTAGTTTGTAATTATAGACATGGCAGGAGGTAAATCTTTCATAATAGTGCAGATTATATATTCAAAGTAATACAATTAGGTTCATAAACAATACTTTTATACCAGTAAGTTTTCCGTTTGGCATAAATAAGTGAAGAATAGTATAAAAATGAATACAGTTAAAGAGCATCATTTTTTTTATTGGGAAAAAGTTGAAACATTCCAAGTTAATAATTGTAGGAAGAGTTGAGTTTCAATTTATAATTTATATATTTTTTATAAAAAAGATACCTGAAAATGACTTCAACAGTCGAAATGATCATCGTAAATTAATAAAGAAAATCATAAATTGAAACTTAACTCTTCCTACAATTATTAAAGAACATGATATTGTAAAAAGGGCCGACAATAAGGACGATAAGGATTAATTGGACGATGATGACAGCGACACTTGTTCTCAAATAGGTGGTGAAACTACTGAAGAGGAACCTGAAATTGACAATAATTATGATGAAGAAATGGAAATTTGAGCAATTATTGCCAATTTCAGATTCCTTTCCATTTCTATTCATTTATATTATGAAACATCCCATTAGCTATCTGAGTATGATTTTTCTATGATAATAAATTTTTTCTTCTGGTAATAAGCTTTTTTATTTTTTCATAATAATAATAATATTTTTGCCTGATAATGAAGCTATACTTACTTTTAAGTTCCAGATGAAGGGAATTTAACTTTCAAAAATATATTTTGTTACAATATTCCATCCACATAAGTTATTCACATTCCGGGGAAAAAGTAAGAACATAATTATTATTTTTTTCGTTGTTAATATGTGTGATTATTATTTAATTGATAGCAAGATCCAAAACCTTAAGATTTCACAAATTCAGAAGTTGGAATGTCAACTGTACATACGTGTTTCGTCCTTATTAGGACTCTTTGAAATAATATTATTCTAGTGCCTTATTGGCTGCAGTTTAATGTTATACCCAGTTAGAGCTAATACTGATATTAATGGGAAAATTTGATGTTTCCAGTGATTTCAATTGAATATTTTTGGAATTGTTGCTATGAAAACATTATGGATAATTTAAATTATAGCTCTCTGCAATATTTTGGAAGAGACTCATCTAGGCCATTATTGTTTGAAATAAGTCAAAAAATTTGAATAAATAAATTCGCAGAATAATTCCTGTTAATTTTACTGAATTAATTTACGGGCACTTTTTCTCAATCCTTTTTCCAAAATTTATCAATGATGAGCCTAAGCAACATGCTTGCCATTTTTTGTGTCGTCTGAAAAAAATAATTTTGAACGAAATACACAATAGCATGCAAAATAAAATGACGGCAATTTTACTTCTTTTTTTTGCAACTTTCTCAATGCATGCCTCCATTTTGGGACATCCTGGGGTGCATGCCAATTTCCTCAATAACAATTCATCGAACAAATTACCTATAGTTGAAATGGCATGCAATTTCAAATCACGGCTAATTGGTGCAAAATTTATGCAAAATTACCCCCAAATTTTAAATCCTTGCGCCAACGAGGAATGCTTGCCAATTTTTTTACAAGGGTTTTATGACTAAAACTTCAATTCTTTCCATTGGCATGCAATTTGGAAACACGGCATTTTTCATATTTTTTTTCACACGTTCACGCAACCCTTTGAGCCACTTGGGCTGTTGCGAATCGCTTGCCTTTCAGTACTTGGCTTTAGATTAATTTCAATTATTTAACATTACAAAGGCATGCAATATGATATCACGGAAAAAACCCCTTTTTTTTCAGACCTTTAATTGAAATTTGAACTATGACCGGAAAACGTGCATCGCTCAATAACATTTTTATCTTTCTTATCAAGAGGTAAATTATCAACCATCAAAAAGGCAAGCGGTATAAAATCGGAGAACCCCACCTGTCACTAGCTCCCAGTCTATTATAGTCTGCAAGTCAAATGGATCAGTACACATGTATAAAATAAGCTCAATTAAGCTGCCTTCAAAACTTGGCACGCATGCACGAGACTCAGGGCGAAAGTGGAAAGAAATGGTTACTTTTACTGTCTGTAATTAATACAAATGATGAGTTTATTTAATGAAAAAGGGTAAAAAGAAGTTGCGGATGTTTACGATGTGTACATCAACATATCGTGTGCACTTCAGCTTGGAAGAATTTTTCTCTAGCACTGTTTTGGATTCTGCACATTTCACAACTATAAACTATGTGTGAACAAGTGATACTCCATCATATCGCTAAGAATTATTCTGTATATCTTTTATGCAGGGGCCACACTAATGTTTAATGCCGTTAAGTAAGGCGTTATGTAACAATTGACATATTGTCATTGACAATGTGTTCATTATTGAATAACGCCTTAATTAATGACATTATACGTAAGTGTGGCCCCAGCATTAGAATGATTCCATCATCATTTTCGATAATTTAGAAGCTGTTAGTTTTGTAACTATGGCTACGTCTTAAAAATTTGAATATTCATTTCCAACTTTGCATTTGATGTTCAAAATTTAAATGTTTTGAATAGCATATTCCACAGTTACAAACCGGAATCCTCGCCTTCGCTCGATTTATAAGCTTTTCGCTCGTTTAAAATATAGCCCATTCCTTTTTCATGAACTAAAATTGCCATGTGTATTGTTTGTAGTGAAAAGTAATAATTGTTTCCACCAATTTTATATATATATATATATATATATATATATATATATATATATATATATATATATATATATATATATATATATATATATATATATATATATATATATATATATATATATATATATATATATATAAATACTAATCTATTTTATTTGCAGACGATAATCAGTCTCGATTTTCTATCACAATTTACTAGTCTCTAGATTTTTTGAGTATTTCTTAGTCAGTGTGAAGCTCTGATTTGCTCTATTTAGATATAAAATAAAGTAATAGAAAGCAAAATATGCCAGTGACGTCCAGATTTTAAATAATTTAGAATTGAATAAATCATTCCTTCATCAATTATATCTTATTTCAAATTTTTAGTGTCATCATTGGCTAATGAGTCCCTTTCAATGAATTAAATATAATCCGCTGACTACTTCATCGCGCATTTAACCCGAATTAATTTCTGTTCTAGCAAGACTGCTAGGTGCGTTGACTCGAATAGATACTGTATGATGGTTACTGTTTGTTACCACAAGGAGCGCTTCTGACGCGTATCAAACAGTCGCTGTCGTCATTTCAAAGACATAGTCGTGGAGCCGACCGCACCTTCTGTACCCTGTTCAGATTTACGGCCAAGTTTTATATAAATCGATCGGGAATATAATGGTCAAAAGCATGCCAGACTTTATAAATCCAGGATCCTGCCTCAAGGTCTCTGTCCACTACACCATACCATACCATGACCGTGTCCGTACTGATACATGCGGAAAAATATTATTCGTATAGATTATTATGGAACAATGCTCACTACACCGTTCCGTCAAAAAACAACACCGTACCGTGCCATGACCGTGACCGTCCAAAATATATTTTGCAGGTGCTAGAACGCTCCGTGCATAGCGCGCTACGGTGCCTACCAGCGTTTGGTTCGCGTATGCTACGGGTTACAACCGCGTATTTTTGTATCCATCACTCCATATAGTGTCCAATATTCTTCTACGATACTTCGTTTTTTCAGAGATTTGTAGATCCAGTAGTGCTTTTTTTCTTTCTCTTTTTCTCCTCTTCCCCCTTGTATGAGATAATGGCAATGGAACAACAAATAGAACGAGCAATGCACGGTTATGAAACAGGCATAGTACGATCATCATTCGCGTAGTATACTGCTATAGAACGGTGCTAATCCGTTCCAGTGGACATAGTAGTGACCAGAGCATTTTTTTCCGTGCTTGACACGGTCATGGCACGATCATGGTATGGTAGGCTCGACGCTCGTTTCCAGCGACAAATTCAGTAACGTGGTACTATTTTTTAAATTTTCCGCTACTTCAAATTATTTATCGACAAAGCCGAACAAGTTATTCATTGCTGCTATTTATGGATGGAGTGTATAAAAGAAGGGTTATCTTTAACAAATAAAAGTTTCAAAAGGTCAAATTTGTAGGCAAATAAAAAGTACATAGAATTTACGACGTGGCGCTGAATGAACCAAGTATAATGTTGCATGAATTACTATATAATATTTTTCATTCTGTACAATTAAATTTTTTTCTTTTTTTTCTTTCATTGATTATTTCGGATCTAATAATTTTTTTTTGAATTGATAATTCGATCATTTAGATAATAGTTACAGGATACTTTTCACTATGTTTAAAAGCACCATCCCTATTTTCTGCATCCAGAATCAGCTCACATTTTCTAACTATCCATCTATACACTCCATATTTGTTACGCTGGAATAGGATATATGGTTGTCGCTAAACATTTTGAAGTGCCGGGAAATTTAAAATAGTATCACGTGACCAAATTTGTCGCTGGAAGCTAGTGTCGAGCGTTCGCATGAAGATTGAAACCAATCATTAGTGAAGGTCAAGAACTTTGAAAACAAATCAAGGTGTCACTCTCTGTCCTGTCCGGGAGGGTAGTGTAACCTATTTTTGTATTTAACTTCCCGGATTGAACTCATGTTATTTTTTTTTTTTAATAAATTGATACTCAAACCTTCCCGAACACGGAGTGCTGTCCTTCGGAAGGACAGCAGTTACCTCTAAGTGTAACGCATTTCTGTAATCGACTTCCCTTATTGAAGTCAGGATTTTTTTCAAATTGCAGCTAAAACCTCCCTGAACACGAAAATACCAGGATGTCGCCCAACGTTTCCGAACATGAAAAAACATGACTGCTATCTGTGACCTGGACTGGACATTTCTCTGCTAGCAAATTATGGCATCAATTTAAGCTAATATTATTTCGAAGATAGATAAAGCGGTTCACGAAAAAAATTGATGGAAAGCTGGTTCAGCACAATCAAGTGTTTCGTTTCAATCCACTCACACTCTTCTAGTTTTAATTTGATACAATCCTAATTTGTGGTACTCAGGCATATCGCACTGACGAAAGTTATTCCCATAATTTTGTTTCCAATATTTTCCAGCATGGAGGAATTATACTTAACTCAAAAACTTCAACTTTCATAAGAAAGTGCTCTTTACAAAAATTCTGAAACATTCAATTATTTGTTCCACAAAATTTCAAATCTAAGAATCGGTTTTGACACCATCATCTCAGATCGGGGAATTTGTGACATCTACTTTAAAGTGCTCTTTATCGAAATGTATTAGATAAAAATTTTTGAATGACTGGAATCTTGCTGAATCTACACTCATGCAATTATAATTTAGCGCTCAACCAACGTTTCTTGAGTCTTTTCGTAGATCACTTCATTTCCCTACAAAAAAGAAAATGGCTTGAAATTGTTGCTATAATTAGTTGGCAGAATAATTCAGAATCATCGCTAGAGGTGGCAGCCTCATTTTTCCATGTTTATAAAGAATTGAACTACAATAAAAAAAAATCTGATGTGGACACCTCATTTCAATATTCTACGGCCAATCATTTTGGATTTATGCGAAAAGTTCAGAGAAAGTTCCAAGTAAAGTCTACTTCCGGTACAGACGATTGCAACTATAATGCGAGGTGCACAGCTAGATCTTAGACCAGTCTCAAATACAAGTTTTCAATATTACGTTCGATAAGTTTTGAGATTAGCGAGCTACGTACATACGAACGAACTATCAAAGTAGTTTAAATAGATTCAGGAATGTTAAAAACGGATATTTCAATCAAAATCTCAAAATGTGAATATTATCGATTTCTCAATACTTATTTGTACTTCGTACCAAACTGTGTACAGCTATCTCACTACAAAATATCTTTTCATAATTTGGCGGCCAGCTAACATTTTTTTTTTCATTTTTTAGTGAACTACTTCGTCCCCATTTGAAATAATATAAGCTAAAATTGATGGCATAACTTTTTGGCTAAGAAATATCTAGACCAGGCCAAACTTGAAAAAAAAGATCGAACGATGATCGGTGAAGTACAACTGTGTTCGAAATTGGAACTTGAAAATCGGATGACTTTAAAAGTGGCTGCCGCCCTCCCAGAATGGACGTTGGGCAACATCCTGATTTTTCCGTGTTCAGAGGTTTGAGCTTTAATTAAAAAAAAAAATCGTGAGTTTAATAAAGGAAGTCTATTACAAAAATGCGTTACACTTCCGGACATACTTAGGGTTGGTTACCGTCCTGTCGGATAGAATAGGGTTTTTTACTTGGTACTTGACCTTCATTATCAGTTGTTACTAGCTTCAGTCGTAAGCTCTATCAGGGAAGTTGATCTCGAAAAATTGAGCGAAAGTGGCCTCTTTTCGACACTTAGGACAGGATCATATACAATTTAGCCGTAAGTGCGATCAGAGAATATAAAGTGCGATCGGCTTCTGGTCTAACACGGTCACATAGAAGTTTCAAAATCTGTATCAGTAACTACACAGCTAGTTTTACCGCTCTCATATAGCAATATATACATATAAGAAATAAAGAACTTACTCTATTTCCAGAACTGTGAAAAAAACTGGGATATGAAAGTTTAAGAGATTATACTTGCGTTAAACTGTTTTCCAGTCTGTTGATACTTAAACTCATTATGGCTACTATAAATATAATAGAACTTTGCTTTTAATGTCAACCGACAAAAAACATTTTTTCTGATATTTCTTGTTTCAAGGATGCTAGTTGTTAATCAGCATTAGAAAAATATTATTAAACTTACAAAAGTAAACCGCTAAGTATTGCGTTTCTTCAACCATACTTTCCAGCATATTTCTAGTAATGAGTTCTATACGATCTTCTGTTTTTTGCTGAATAAGCCACTGGAGAACTTCCTCTTCTTCTGCAAGATTACCTTCAAACACATTTGGCGTTTCATCTTCAAAATAAACAAGAACAGGAAATTCTGTTACACCAAATTGTTCTGCTATTTTCAAATCCTTAAAACAAAAACAAAAATTAATGTTCAGTTAATGTTTGATACTTATATTTAAAACCTGAGTCTTAACAAATGTGATCCCATGCCTGTCACAATCGTCGTCGATATTTTCGAGTTCTTCTAGAATGGATCCACATTGATCGCATTCATCGCTAGTTGTATCTGATAAATTCATAAATATTAATAACAAATAGAGCAATTGTATTTTTTGTGGTAAAATTCAAGAAAAGTGTTGATTTTTGAGATAAATGAATATTTATAGTAAATTTTCATTGGATATTTTGTTTTCAAACTCAAATTACATATAGGTGGATGCAAAAGTTCTTATTGCATAATATTTCTGATAGAATATTCTCAGTTCGCTGATTGTATAGCAATAAAAACTTTTAGAATTGGTTTCTTATGAAAATAGAGCAGCGATTCAGAAACTATTGTATTGAAAAATGCGAAAAAAAAAGTTTATATTAAAATTTTGCTTCTCTCGTGGATCTGAGATGATTTTGAGGCCAATGCACTGTATCAGTACTTGTTTGACTTGAATATACAAAATGAAATTCAATATTGAAACGTATTATTTATTCATCTTTGGAAGAAACACATACATTGTTTATTGAGGTTTTCACCTCACTATCCGATTCACGAATATGAAGTAAAGCAATTATGTTGTCTACATGGACACTATGAGTTGATTAATACTTTATCAAAGACATAAAAAATTTTGGAATAACAAAATTGAAAGATTACGAGAGACATCGATACTTGTGAAATCTCTTTAAACCTGTGATTCATTTCATATTATTTAGTCTTTCCGAATGGGACTTTTCTTCGATTCATTCATGCAACAATTTTCCATATAGGTTTTTTAAAATTAAAATGCAGCAGAAAATTGAATAGATTGTATTCATAGCAGAAGAGCCGGCCGCGACAAAGTCTCTTAGAACTTAGAAAAGACATACTGATAATTCTTTTATATGAGCCAAAAGTTTACCGAAATACCTATTAGAAAACAGGCTACTTTCAGTATTATTGGCACTCTCTTGAAATTGCTCAATTTTAGTCATAAGGTGGTAGATGTCAGGCTCGTTAATAAAAATCTGTATTGCCTTCTTTCATTTTGGCCGGAAGCGCTGCAGCAGCCCCGAAAATAATTCGCATTCAACAAGTACCTACAGTTCTTTATCCATGTGTCTGATGATCTTAATCGATTGTCATATATTGCAATTTTTTTTTTTTGGTTACGTTGAAGCCGCCAATATAAAAAGAATTATCCGTAGGTTTGTAATGGTAAATTAGTCGCAGTAGGCTCTTGGATTATAATTCCAATTGAATATTTGAATATTCGAAGTCAAGAGAGAACAGGTGTTAAATATTTCTGAAGAAATAGTTTTTTCGAATAAAATCCCATAATTGAAATAAAAGCTGTTATGAAAGCTAAAAAAAATAATAATAACAGAAAATGAGAATTAAAAAAAATACGATTTGATAGTCTGCAAAAAAAAACTATCGAAAATGTTATCTTATATATTCAGTTTCCCTAATATTGAATATGTGAATAAAGAAAGAAAACTTGAGCAACAACGTTAAATATATTTTTCAAGTGAAACTCTACAATACGGCGTTCGATAGTTTTTTTCCGAAACAACAATATTAAAATTGAAAATAAAACAAATCTCTGCAAATGATTTCCAATAAATTATGAATACTAAAGTATGTCTTCGATTCCATATGTTAAAATCTCATGGACCTATAACTATAATATTCCCGAGATTGTCGAACAAAACTATACGCAGATTCCAAAACAGTTGTTTTTCCGAAGGCTGATGGAAAAATAAGTAATTTATCTTTGCTTTAAAAAAAAAAAAATGAAAGGTGACATCATTTTGAGAAATTTTGTACCAAAAAGTTATTCAATTTGATGATTTCTATCATTTAATTGCACTCGTCGCGTTTTAGACAGAATTAATTATAATGTAACATAAGATTACTGCGTAGTTGGGAGAAAAGTCTTAAGAACTGTAGTATCATTTGGAGAAAAGAGATTTCTCATTCCAACTTGACAGCCACAGGTCAACAAAATAAGTCTTCCTGTATTCATTGTTCTGTCCTGGTTGTTCATATCTTTGATATAAGAGAAGTTATTCTATGATATCAATTTCTATCTTCTTAACACTGGGAAACACATGTTTTTATAATATCTTGATTAGCCTTGAAAGATAATTTTCACACAAAAATCAGCGAACGAGAATATTCATATTATGCTTTCAAACTTGAATAAAAGACTGTTGATTTTAATTGGGGATCAATAAATTGTGTTCGTTATTGTGAAAATATGTATTGTGAAAACTCAACTAAACTTATAATAACATGAGGACCGAATTATTAATATATTAGAAAATATTAATGAATGATACAAGAATTCAGGTTAATTGAAAATTATGCACAAAAAGCTATGCAAAATATATAAAAATATACAAATATTGAATGTCTGATATATTATTGTATTAGATGTAATAGTGTTTCCCTTAAATGGAAAATGCAAACAGAAAATAAAAGAGCTATTGGTAATTTCTTTAATTGTACGTCAATTTCCAATATTCTTGTACATATGTATAATGTATATGTAAAAATTGTTTTCATGAATACAGAGTTCATAAAAATATTAATGTCCGACTAGTTTATTATTGTTTTCATAATAACATTGTTCTCAGGGTAGTTACGTAACAAATAATACCCGAGGGCATTATGTTTCAAAATAATGCCCTCGGGGATTATTTTGAAAAATAAAAAACAAGTTTCCTAGTTACAGCAAGTAACTAGAGTAATTTCTCTGACAGAAATCACAATGACAGGACATACGTTGCTAAAAATTTTGATTGAAATACAACAAAAGTCGGACATTAAACATTGAAGGCACCACGGGAGTTAAACAGACAATAATGCCTACGGACAGCGTACACACCTCGGGCCAGAGGCCCTCGGAAAGTACACTGTTGACCTCAAGCATTATTGTCCTTTTAACACCCTTGATACCTTAATTACTATAAGATTATAGAAGGAAGTTTAACATGTGAACTACAAATCATGAAAAACTTGGATATACTTGCTTTAAATAATTAATGGATACATATCCGTTGAATTGATAGGAAATTATAATGATCGATTCAAAAAATAATAAGTTGAATAAAAGCTTGTAAAAAATTAAAAGTTTTGGATGATGTAGGATATAGACTGTTTTATTTGGAATAGGTACGAGATTCTCCTACAGTTTTTCATAAATTTTGTCCGACATGAACATTGGGACTAGCGGTGAGTCTGACAAGCCGCACTTGTCATAAGTATGTTGATACTTATGGTAAGTATGTTGGTCATCAATTTTTTTATCTATATATGTATAATAATAAATTATTGCCTCCCTACTTGGATAATAAGAGCTTCCATTCTTCCTAATCCAATGACCATCAGAGGTTTCCCGCAAAACTACCAGAAATTGATCAAAAAATCCAATCTTGTCTAATGACTGGTTGTACGTTATGATATGACAATTATCACATAATCTTCGGTCTTCACTGAATATTTTTGTCACGAAATATACCTAAATCGATGGCTTCAAACTCACAGCGGATAATAACTACCATAAGCATAGGAAATTTATTTCTTTAATCACTTTTCTGATAATATTTGCACACCTGTCATTGAAAATCAGATATTTCAGCACTTTCCGAATAGAGCGGCGTTACTGTCGCATGAAGAGGAACTGAATTGGCATATTGGTCAAGAGAAAATTGTGGAATTTTTGGACATATTACACACAACAATAGATTGAAGGTCCACTTTTAAAAATTATTGACCAATAAATTATATCGTGTAATACAGGCATAAGTTTCGAAGGAACTCTCGGAGAAACGTTTTATGTTGTTCCATCCAGAATGATGGGTAGAAAAAATCTTCAACATTTTGATAACGAGCCAATTGAAGTTCCAATTGTTATTATATTAATAAAAGAAATCTCCTAAAAACAAGTTTCTTGTTCTTTCACCAATCTTGAAAGTATTCAAAAAATTTGAAAACAGTCAGAAGGAGGAGAAAATTTTACCTGAGTAAACTAAAGTAGCTGAACTTCACGCCAAATATTATTAGGTGATTTTTTATGTCAAAAAAAGTAAACTGTACAGGTGCTTCTCTTTGCATTCGATCTCTTTAATTTTGGTTTTAAATAATTATATTTAGATATTTTTCTCAAGAGAGCAGCTTGATCGAGGTGGCTTCTTTGAGAAGTGAGCGGTAAAGAGGAATCATCCATGTACAAGCAGCGAAATTACAGTCACCGTTTATAGAAGAATGATTTTTTTGTCGAAAAATTGAGAAATCATGAATTTAAGTCTGCCGAAAAAGTATTCTAATAATCCTAAGATAAATAACCTATAAAATTATCGGTTATTAAATAACAGTGTTTTTTAGGGTGCTTCCAGATGGAGAGGAATCGTGGCCACATCGAAAATGATTTTGAATGATAAAATAAAGTTCGTAGCCGTTGTGTCGATGTTAGTGGTGTATCTGAAGGTACTGAATTCTATTAATGATATGTTGAAATTGATTTTACCATGTTATATAGGTGGTGACTCGAAAGATGCTCCATAGCGTTTTCAATGCTATTTTCAAAATGTTCAATTATTGGCTTCCCTAATTATTTTACATCAAAAAAGTTACCTAGTTTATTGTAGAGATAAAATTTCTGCATTTCTTGACACTAATGTTTATAATTTTACTCTATTAGGAATCAGTAAAATAACGGAAATGTATATTGATAATTTTCTCAAAATCAACAATGTCATGAAATAAAAAACAAATGTACCCATTCAAAGTTATTGCTTTTATCGGTCATCTGCTGTCATCAGCGTTTCATATCAAGTACCTTGAATTAGAATATATAATTTAAAAGGAAAATTAAATATGGTGAAATGGTTTTAAGGTCAAAATAGTGCTCGACAAATATCAGCTTTCTTTAATGTTAAATATCCAGATCAACCCATTCCAGGATTAGCTAAAGCTCTTATGAGAATTGAAATGTTAATTATTATCACATTTATTTTGTTAAAGGATAGTAAGGTTTTCAATTATTTGTTGAAAACCTTACCATCCTTCATTCATTTCTACACTTGGGCGTTTCCCCTCTTTCAATTTATTTTGTTATCTCATGGCACTGTTGATTCCAAGAAAATTATCAATAAACATTTCCATAATTTGACTAGTTCCTAGTAGAGTAAAATCAAAAATATTAATGTCAAAAAATGCAGAAATTTTTCCTCTACAATAAATTATTCAACTTTTTTGATGTAAAATAATTTGGGAAGCCAATAATTGAGCATTTCAAAAATAGCATTGGAAACGCTATGGTGCGTCCTTCGAGTCACCACCCTGTATAGTGTTAGTAGTAGTTATGTAAGTGTATATGTCATACGTTCATAGGTTATTCTTATATTGTGCAACAGACAATATACTGAAAAATTAAGTTCTGAAATGCCTCTCAATCTACTGAACATATCGAGTCGCTGCGCCACTGGTCCTAGTTTACGACGATGCCGCATCTCTTCGCTTGGATAACCAGAATGATAGTAGCAGCGTTCAAATTATCTCTTTCTGTGATAATTTATTATTCTTAAAGATTCAAGCTTCAAAAAAGTTTGGAGAGAGCTTACCATAGTTTCATTATATTTCAATATTTATTATCTTGAGTCCTACGGACAGTGCTTCATAAGATTCCATGCAAAAGAAAGTAACTTCGATTAATTATTTTGAAAAAACGAGTCTCAACATAATTTTTAAAAATTATTTTGAAAATGTTCAAAATTTTGGCAGTATTTATATGCATATTCAAACAAACATTAACCATTTTCAGTAAGATTACAAACCTTCTTGATCTTTGACTTTTTGCCAGTATATGAAATCACTCATAATATTTGAAATAAAGCGTGGAAAGTTTAGCTTTGTCATATTAAGTCTCATCCTCTTTTCTAGAATTCTTCGATATGTTCAATGTTGTCAAGATATTTGCAGAAAACTAGAGTGCGTTTTTCAAGAAACTCCTTTAGTTAATAATAACTGCAACTTTGGTTGGTACGTTATCAAATTTGTAACAATTTTTTTTCTTGTCATTCTGAATCAAACGGCAGATCAATCATATTTCTTTGAAGATTCTTTCAAAATTCACAAGTAGATATTTGATTATTTGACAAATTTATATAACTCTCAAAGAAAATTTTTCTAACAGATGAAATTCTGAATAATTATTTATTGTTTTGTTCCATTTCCAAGAGTACTGATCACTAATTTTGGATTAATTCTCGAGAATGCGGATAAAATTTTGAGTTGATTTTTCGAAGCCTTTTTTCAAATAATAAAGGAATCAGGCAATGACGGAAGTATGATATATAATATTTTATTAACTCGTATCTGTTAAAAAAACTGTTAAAATCCTTTTTTCCATGTTTATAGGTCAAAAGGTTTCAATGATAAAATCTGAATGATTCATAATTTCTTGTCGAATATGACATATTTCTATAAAATCTTGAAGATCCATTAGTGTATTTATTTTAAAATGAAATAAAATTCAAAGAAAACATATTTTGTCTTAAGAATGTAATTGAAAAGTGTGAAGAAGTCATAACAATTATTTCAGTCATTAAGGCGTTGCTGAGTTTTTAATTGACAGTCAATTAAAAATGAAATAATAATATATTGTGCAACAGGTGCGATAAATTGTCTATTGCCCTCATTCGCTCCAGTGTACCATTGACAACACCGCACGAGTTTCAGATACAATTTTTTATTACGAATGCGCCATGAATATTAAATTTGGGCTTGTTTGTCCGAGCGGCAAATGACTGCGTGCGACAAGTTTACTTCAGCCTTTTTTTTGAAATTCTCATTTATCTCAAACCCTAGCTTTCGCCTCTAATTTGAGGCTTCATCAGGGGAACTAAATACATAAACAATAAGACAGTTAACATACAAAAAGCAATAAAATTGGTAAATGATAACTTACAGAAAAGTAGAGAATTAAATCTGAACAAACATTAAATTCTTGTTGCCAAAAAACCAACTAGACAAGAGTACCACAATAAATAACCAAAAAACGTATAAATATAAATTATAAATCATAAATACGGATGGGGAGATAAATATATGACACCATAAAAAATATTGTAGAACAAGTAGATGAATAAATAAATAATCAATAAGTGAATTCGTTTTGCGTAAAAAAAACAAATGAATCAAATCAAATATAAAATATTGTAATGTTTATTGCTTGACGAAATCAGTTTTTAAGCAAATAAAAGTCACTATTTAATAATCTAAATGAAATAAAAGTTTTATTCTACTTATGTCACTAATAACACTATATTTATATTTTAATCACTTAATTCTAATTTAAACAAGGTCACAGATATTTATATTTCACTATTTATATGCACTGTAGACTTTACTGGTCACTGTTCATTATTTATTTCACCATTACTATTCTTACTACTGTACTGTCCTACACGTCTTTTGCTTGGCCTTATATAGAGAAATATTGTTCTCGAGTTTTCCATTTCTCGACTCTTTCCATTTCTAGAAATCACTAGAGGCTTCCATTGAGAGGGGTGATGGGCTGCGACGCGGTGCGGCGTAAGCGGCCGAAGAAGCTCCGCCCCTTACTACGTCGTCTTTACGAGCTCCCCCCTCACTCTCGCACGTCACAATATTATGAATATGAAGACTTGATTATATTAAAGTAATGCAAACTTAAATTTTGAGTATCAATTTTTTTATTCAGTGTGTTGCTATGAAGATTAATATGATATATCTCTAATAATAAACGCTAATTGAGATAATTGTCACACTTGTCAAGAATTTCTACATTTTCAAAGTCAGGACAATGTTTAGTTCTATTTGTCTAGTTGGTTTTTTGGCAACAAGTATTTATTGTTTATTCAGATTTAATTCTCTACTTTTATGTATTTAGTTCCCCTGATGAAGCCTCAAATTATATATATATATATATATATATATATATATATATATATATATATATATATATATATATATATATATATATATATATATATATATATATATATATATATATATATATATATATATATATGTATATGAACGATTTTAATGATTGCGTTCGAGTGGCTCCTATATGGTTTAGATTTACAAGTGGACCCGATAGGTGGCGCTGCGGTCGAGCTCTAGGATATTTATTTTTATTCATTATGTGTGAACATCTTCTTCACATATTACATAGTTCTTCTGTACGTGTGTTATGTCAGAACATATCTTTATACGAATGAAAATCTTCTTTGGTCACCATAGTACTTCCCCGACCATAGATTTTATGACCACTTTCATCGCTGTTCCATAAATTCGGAGTGTCATATCAATTTATTAATTTCATGTTTCGTTACAGCTGCCATTGTTAAAATGACAGATGTCGGTTATTGGTGACTAAAATTAACGATGACGGCGCTGCTGTAATACAAACATGGCGGCTTCAAACGGTAATGTGTCAGGTGTTGCATTCGATTTGTGTGTATTGTATGCTATATTTGAAAGGATTTTGCGACTTTATCATAAGATATGACACAAACAAAGCAAAAACACTACTACTACGTCTTATAGCACTTTATACACATTACCGTTTTGGAAAGTTCATATGGTTACCGCAAGAGGGCTACAAGTTAATTTTAATCGCCAATATTTCTGTGATTTGGAACTAAAAAGGCTAATGTCAAAAATTTTACATTCAAGAAAATTGCATGGGAAGTTTCAATCAAAAGACTATTTAATTACTTTTGACATGCATTACAAGATTTTTTTGTAAATTTTTGTCGGAAAAACAAATACTTCAGCTTCAACTAATTTTAATGAATACATTGCGACATTGACCGCTGCTACATTCACCTAAGCTGTTCTTGGCTGTTTTAGCATTTAAAGATCGCAAGAAAAGAGATTAACGCAAGATCTATCTCAAAAAGTCAGAACAGCCAAATATTGACATTGGTCTTTTTAACATGGCCACAGATTTCAGTCCTTACATAAATTAAGTATTTTTGAAATGGGGAGTCTTTCTCTAGATCTTCGGGGTCTTTAAATCATTGGAACATACAGTTCTGACATTTGATCACCTGAAGTGTAGTTCAAAAATGGCAATGTGGAGTTCAGTGATTATTTATTTTAGATTTTTACCAAGCCTATCTCCCCGAGAGCAGACTAGACATTACTTATGAAAAAACGATTGACAATCGCATTAATTATTTTTCTTATTCAGGTATAGTATGTAATTGTATTGCTAATCTTTGACAAAATATTCTGTTTATTGTTTTGATAAATCCCGAATTCACTAATTGAGTTCATTGTGAATTTGTAATTGTGATGTATTTATTTCATTAACGAAAAACCAATGTTTGGGCTGAACCGATTTTAATGAAATTTTCTGTGTGTTCTCAGGTGGATTCGAGAATGGCTTAGATTTACAATTCGGTCCATTTTAAATTGTTTATTTAATTAATTTGTCACTTATAAATTGTTGTTGGTTTTAGAATGTTTCATATTGGATCCCCGGCAGACTGCGCTACGATCGCAGTATCGAATATTCATTTATTATACCATAAGTAGTTGAAGTATTATCGATTATTTTTGTGGTGCTATCACGAATGTTTATTGTGCTTACGTTTGAATACCACGAGTGTGCAGCACGAGTGGTATTCACAAGCACAATAAACATGAATGATTGCACCACAAAAATAGTCTATAATACTTTAACTACAAATGATATATGGAGGACTATTCCAGGAGTCAAACCATTTTTTCAAATTAGTTTTCTATGAATCTAGAAACAACTCACGTAATTTTCATAGGAACGAGTAAACAAACTTCTGTCAAACTGAAAAATTAGAATTTCTTGCATTTTCTTCGACGGATAATAGAGAAATATATTGCGTCTTGATATGGAATCTAGTTCAGAAAGGTTTGGTGATAGATCAGAAGATAAAATTGATGAAGATATTCGGAAAAATATTCCATTAAATACGAAGAAAGCACAAATTGGAGGTATCCACATCTTTGAGTAAAATACTCACTCTGACCACTAGTGTAATACCCGATGGTATTTCTACACGTCCAAATACTCACTGATATGCACCGTTTCTATGGCGATTTAGCATTGTTAGCCTTGTTATAAATACTACGAATGGAATAGTCAATAATATTCTATTGTAATTCCAGTTTGTCCCGACAGTTGGTGCTGCGATCAAATTCAGGAAAATATTTTGCAACTTTGTGTTATTATTGTTATACAAAAAATTGTGTGCTAATTGAAATATTACATATAATCGATGTAATTAGTGTTTTAAGAGTTTTGAAGTGTGCATAAAAAACTATACATTTTGCAAATTTAGTACGAAATTAGAGTGAGTATTTATATAATTTTCTATCAAATTTAGTTTTGGTAGATTAAGAATATATACCTCTCATAAAATAGTTTGAGTTTCAACTTTTTCATCTTCAATTAAAACAAGTTTAAGTTTTTATGTAACACAACCTCTACATTTCACTTCGCTCATACTATACACATACTCACATGCATCGATTGATTGAATTGTAGTAAATGTACATGTAATGAAGTTAGATATTGTAATAACATTTTAATAAAAGTTTTCATCAAATCGGTCCAGATTGTTATAGCTTATTCAAAAAAGTTTGGAATTTTTGAATTAAAGACGTGTTTACAGGACAACGTCTGTCGGGTCCGCTAATGTTTTTGTATAAACCTTTGTGTTTGTACTAAACAGCTTGTATAAACTCAAAAATCTAATCAATTTGGATTGACTTTAAACTCTCCCGGTGTGTATACCTAGTGAAAATTCAGAACTAATTTCAGTTGCAGTTGAAATAGTATTAGATCTGTTTCAGTGAACTTGCGATATTTCAAGAGACCAAGCAATTGGAATTAATGTCTATTTAGTGAAGTATGTATGCCCAATATTTAATGATAAAAATGATAGGCTGATTGAGATGTTGATAAGAAAGAATGAATAGTCGGAAGGAGTGATAAGAATCATTCATTACTGCTCTTCCGATTATTTGTTCTCGATATTATTGAATGAAAACTTATGTACAAAAATAATAATAACAGTTAGTGGATGAAATGAGTTCAGATTGACTGCGTGCAAATCATTGGACAAGATCAATCTAGGAATTAAATAACTAAACGGAATTCTGATACCCTCTTCTGTAGGTTCTTGATGTTCTTCATCGTTGTGGACTTGTCCATGTTCTTTCTTAGGTCGCTTACGTGATTGCTTGGCAGCACACGCGTCGCACAAAGTTTTGTTCCCTACGAAATTATATTTTGTCTATCGATTCACTATATGGTTTCATTTCCTAGTCTACTCAATAATTAAAGAAATACACATTACAGACACAAATGTAAGGACAATGATGTACTTAAAATTTCAATTCGTTGCATTGAAAATCCCAAATAGAATTTATTTGCAATTTGCAAAGCGTGGCAAAGCATATAGTAGTAGTTATATAATGATTAATACTGATAAAGAACTTACAGAAATATACTGCCAGGGAATTAGCTTCTTTAATCAAACTTTCCAGATCATCACCTTCCAAGGCTTCAATTACCTCACCACCTGGATCTTTTTGCGTTAATAACCAATTTAAGATTTGTTCTTCATCGTACAAATCACCTATATGTAGGAACAAATAAATATTGTTAATATATTGTTGTATATCTGTTTTTTTTTTTTTTGCGATATAGCAAGTTGTAACATAAACTTATATCAATAGTATCACTTCTATGACCGGTATTATAAATGATCAAGTTAATTTACTTCTAGAGTGAATTTATTTAATCCAACATATTCTAATCAGTTTGACTTTTTGCACAACAAAATAATTGATGTCAATAATCGATTGTCATCTGATAGAGCAAATTTTATTTACTCGTGAAATAAATTTATCTGCCCGTTATAAAACCGAACATAAATCAAGCGAACTTGTATTAATTGTATGGAAATACAACGCAGAGAACGATTGAAACTCTATAATAATATAACAATTATACTGTATTTGATAAAATTAATCCTTTATGATTGCTTCAGGCAGCAATTTGCTTGTTATGAAATTATTAGAAACAAATAAGAGGGCTGGAATGCATACAAATCTATTATTTGTTCCTAATGTGGTTTTATATTTGGAGCTGAATATAAAATAACTCATGGATTCAGTGTGGAATTGAGATTTAAACTCATATTTTGGAGTGTATGTATAGTGAGTAGCTTATTGGTTGGCTGATTGAATAAAAAAGATTGGACCAAAGACAAGTTGAACTTGGGCGCCGAATGCTTCCTGTATAAATAAAAATATGAAATTAATAGAACAATAATTCTTCCTTGGATATTTTGACGTGAAGACATATTTTCGCTTGTTGAGTACAGTGATATTCGGTCAGACTTTTTGTGTTGAAGAATACTGTCAGATTTCTATCGCTAATAACCACGAGTTAATTAACGCCATAAAAACGGTCAAGGTCACAATGAGTAGAGCATGTCTGTACATGTTTATCGTGCAGCCGTGATCTAATCTAGGATTATGTAAGCGCCTGCGCAAGATTGTTGTGAATTAGCGTTGTGTGAAACTATAAATCAATGTAGCGTGAGAACGCATTTAGCTAGGAAGTTCATTCGGATGTCGTTGTAAAGAGCTTGCAAGGAACTTCTAGAACTCAAAGTGAAACAACAAAAATATTCTCCGAAAATATGTAAAAGTCGGTATTGCACGCAAATCAGAGAAAGCTCGCATTAAAATGAATTTGAAAAACCAGAAAAGTCTAATGCTGAGGAAATACACATTATTTTATCCCGAAGTTTCCACGAAAAAGTTACGGCGCGAACCTTGACTACGCCTTCTATTTTTTTTTTGCAAATCTTTTATCCAGTCTAATAATTTTTTTTTATAAATTGTGGCTGCATCAAATCTAAATGACTCCTAGACCATCTGTGCTATATTGAGTTCAATCTTTAAGCGAAATATTCAAAAACTGTGGATGAGAAAATAGGAATAATGACTGATATATTCAATTCAAGCTACAGAAACATAATATAATAGTAATTTGCGTGTCAAAGCTGTAAAAGAAATCATCAAATTTCACTTATTTATTTCTAATACTTCGCAATTGTAAATCTTGGTTGTAGTTGAAATTGTTCTATTTTTTTGTCATCTAGCAAGTTGACATTTGGAGAAAAAAGCGAATTTATCTCTAGATTTGCAAGAACTAGAGAGGTTGACGGAACAATATAATATAACTCGGCAAAAACTGTTTCCTGAAGAGTTCATCAAACTGACCATATAGGTATATAGAAATTGTTAATGGAGTAATTTTGATAGATGCGTGCAAAAAGTAATAGTCCAAGATCCCAGACCCGCCAGACCCTACTTATTTTCTGAGAAACAAAATTTGTGGATTAGTGTAGTGTTAGTCAGAACTTTGATCATACGCATATTTGCTAGTTTGTGCCAACGGCCAATTTGTAGATACGAGGTACTATAGGTTCGTTGAGAAATTACTTTTCTTAAAGCCTGAGTGCTAATTTTTATGTATGTTCTAGAGAATATTGTTGAAAATTGATAATCAACACTGCCAGACACTTCCCATCGGCAGTAATTACTGCTAAATGTCTTAAAGCTCGCAAAAAAATAACGTTATCTTACTTATAGTCTGAGTCCTAATTTTTATATATGGTACTCGGGGAGCATTTTCAATACTTTTTGTAAACAGCCAGACCAAGGAAGAGTTGCATGCCCATAGATACTTTGCTTACTACCAAGCCTACAAACAGTGACCTCGCGCTTTTACTCACAGCGATATTTTAATTGTGTCTGAGGGATGTTTAGCCCCACGATTGATCTGGCTATTAACAAAAAGTATTGAAATTGTACCCTGAGTGTCATATATAAAAATTGGCATTCAGACTATAAGCAAGATCACGTTATTCTTTGTGAGCTTTAAAGAGTCTTGCAGAAATTACCACCAATGGAGAGTGTCTAGTAGTGTTGATTATCAATTTTTAACAATACTCTCTGGAGCATACATCAAAATCAGCACTCAAGACCTTGAGAAAAGTGAGTAATGTCTTAACGTACCGCTAGTACCTCGTATCTATAAATTAGTCGTCGACACAAACTAGCAAGTATGCGTATGACCAAAGTACATACTAACACTACTCTATTCCACACATATTCTTTCTCAGAGAATAAGTAACGTCTGCCGGGCCTGAGATCTAGCTCTATAAAACTTTACAGCTGCAAAAGGGACCATAGAATAACTTATTTTGTTATGATCGCCAAAGAAATCATTAAAAGTAATATAAAAACTTCACGTACCTGCATAAATAACAGGTTCCTTAGACCCTAATTTGAAAAACAATATAGCTGGTAGTGCAAAAACTCCAAAATCTTTTGCTATTCTCTTATCATCAATTTTGATAAATTTAATGCCGGCACCATCTGCTTCATCATCGATGTGTTCAATCTCAGCCAACACTCTGGGACACTGTTTGCATTCATTGCTATCTAGAAAAAAATAATTATTCCGATTCTAATTACCCTTTAAATAATTTGAACACATACATAAAAATACAGCAACGTAGTCAGACGTTTGTCTGATTTTTTGAAACATTTTATGATTAACACGCTCAACTTGATCAGTTAATTCCATATTTTCAGGATCAGTTAGCCAATCTAAAATTTCCTCTTCGTCATCTATGTCACCATCGTAGTTAATTGGCTTTCCTTTGCGGAAATATGTGATTCCTGGTGGATTACGGTATCCGAATTTTTTAGCCATTAAACGATCATTCATTTTTGCTATTTTGATTCCATATTCTATTGCTTCATCATCTATTAATTCCAAATGCCGCAGAATCCGTGGACTTTCAGGATCATCTTCCTTATCTAAAATCAGTAGATGTACATTTCACTTGTGATTGAAGACGATTATTTAGTAACTTGTATAATGTGACGTCTTTTCGATTTTACATGTACAATTATACTCACAGAAAATGACAGCCAGAAACTCTTTCGTATCTATGTACTTGAATAAAGTATCTCTCTCGATTTCATCTATACTTTCATCGTTTTTTTGATCTACCATCCATTCTAATACATAAGACTCATCGAGTAAATCTCCTGAATACGGAAAAATACATTTATTGAAAAACTGCAGTAATTAAAAAAAATCAATTTATACTGATTTTCTGCTTAGGAATCCTTGTCGCAAAAACAATGCTGAGGAATGGCTTTTCAAAATTCAGTTTGTTGGTCGTTAAATGGTAAAAAAACATTTATGTAACGAGATAATATTGAACTTACCCTTCGAAACATGCCATTTCATTCGCTTATAGCTTCTATATGTCTAACAAGCTCCGAAAACATGCTGGAATTCACAAGTCACTAACTCAAAACACCTAATATTAAATGTATGTGTGAAATGTTTAATGTATTGAACTGCTAATAGGTCTTAGTTATAGAAAACAATTTATTTTCATAAGAGTACATATGCGCTAATTATATGACATATTCATTTTTAATTACAACATCATTTACAAATATTTGATGTAATCTCGATATGTGATAATTTCGAACACCACGTGCAACATGCATCGGGATATGCAGATAAAATATGTAAATATAAACGGCACATACGTAAAAATTTAAGCCAAAAGTTAGATCTTTTGGAAATACAATAGAGCGCAGTGTGTCAGTCTATTGTTGCGTCAACAATATAAACAATAACAATAAACAAATAATAACCAGGCCGTAGCGAAGCCATGAACAGTGATGAAGTTTTGTGTGATATGAGCGAGGAGATATTTATGTTATATTAGGCGCAAGTCATCTGATGAAGAGTAGAATCAATATTTACAACGCAAAAATCAGTTTCAAAGATGTGGTATGAGTGACATAACTGAAATGATAAGACAGTTCAGAAGAACTGTCTAAATGTGTTAGGCACAGCAACAATCGATAGATACGATGAATAGCAAATGAGTCAAGTCGTTCGTTTATTTTGTAGGTTTGGTGTAGAGATCACAACATCAGGCTTGTCAATAACAGAACAGTACATAGCAAAACACCAGTCAGAAGAGTCACTACATCACAATAGTCATAATCAATGGTACTGACGTTAAGGCACTCGAATGTTGGAGCCTCCTTTGGTGGCAGCAACTGCAAATGAGACCCCGACCTTTACACTTTGCAGAGCGGGAATGGAGTGTATACGTCACTCATCACTGGCCATATTATGTGGCCGGTGTTGAAAACGCACACACACCCACATGTACTTTGTTTGCCGCAAAATGCTAGGTAATTATCAAATTTGAAAAAAAGATGATTGTGTGCTGGAGCTGCCGTCCAACATTTTGGTACACATTCACTTCATGTTTACCACCACCAAATATATTTACCCAGCCCCTTTTTTCCTTTGCTGCCCTTGTCCGCTTTGACTGGTAAAGGAGGTTTGGCCAGGACCTTATTAGCAGATCGAGCTGCAGATAGAGGTTTACTGTTGGAAGCTTCACGGCCGTGACCGATGGTACGGGTTGATTTGCTCATCTGTGCCACTTTGGTTCTACGATCCACCTTTGTTGGACAGCATTGGTAAGGCTCGTAGGAATTTTTGGGAAACGAATTTTTTCCTCCCAATCCAACGTAGAAACAGCCATCGCCTGCAGTAAGTAAACATAATGTCAGAAAACTGCGCGCCTCTATTTTAATTTATTATGCACACATTTAAACTTAGTTAAATAGCAAGTACGTGCAAGAAACAGTACAGAACTGATTCATCCTCAATATTTAAAAGATATAATTAATTTTACATATACCAACAGCTTAACTTAAAGCGGTTAGTGAATTTATTTACTTCAAATGGTCTTGACGACTGATTTGATAGATAGATGAAAAAAACTAAAGAACATTATGACAAGTGAGTGATGAAGCTATCTGACACTATGATTCTTGCTGCAGACGACCACGGTTGACTACGCGCATGCATCAACTGATCATCAAACAATGATAATTTAAGGACAAGGACATGCATATGACGGGTCCAAAGTAGGGTTTTGTTCAGCTCAACATTCTCGACTGTATGTCCCGAAATACTCGTATTTCTATTTCCGCTTCCTGGGGGACTCTCTAAGGCTTTTACCTGCAAGTATTTTCCTAATGCTTTTATCATCATCCTCATCATCATCATCATCATCATCATCGTCTTCATCATCATCATCATCGTTGTCGTCGTCGTCATCGTCATCATCATCGTCATCGTCATCGTCGTCATCATCATCATCGTCATCTTCATCATCGTCATCTTCATCATCATCTTCCTCATCATCATCATCATCATCACCTGTCGGAATTAGTAGACATGCAATGACAACACACACACCGCGTTCAAAGATGTGTTTGTACATTCATGCATTTCACATTTTGCGACCGAACCACAAGCAACATGATACCGATTCACGACCATTTAAGTTTACATATAATTTTTGTAATAATCAATGTGTGTGAAGGAATAAAAAACAGATACATAAAAGTTCTTACTTTTTTGTTCTACTAGCCATTCCAGAACCTTGTCTTCGTTCTTAAGATTTCCTATAAAATAATATTGAAATAACTGTAAACTTTTACTTCTTATGTGGAGTAAGAACTATAAAGATATATTAAACTTTATTGAATGTTGCCATACCATCAAACATAATAGGAACACCCGTTTCATAATAAACAAGAGCTGGAAAACTGAATACTCCAATCTCTGCTGCTAATTTAGCATCTTTGGATTTAACAAATTGTATTCCATGTTTATCAGTGTCATCATCGATGGTTTCAAGCTCTTCTAGAATTTTAGGACAAGATTCACATTTATCATCATCTGTAAATTGTAAAAAATTAACAATATTTTTTTAAAATTGATCTTAAACATTCTTACAGAAAAATACAGCCAAGTGTTCGACATCACTGATGAGAACCTGTAAAGTTTTCCTGTCAACACTTTCGATAACATCAGGTGCAGAGTCACTGAGATCCAAAACCCATTCCAAAATTGCTTCTTCGTGCATGAGATCTCCTTTATAAATATCTCTAAACCTGTGACGATAGAAAGCCAGAGCTGGCAATGATGCTAAATCATATTCTTTGTCGATATCCTCATCAGAAATTTTAACAAAATCAATATCTTTTTCTTCACATTCATCATCGATATTCTCCAGTTCTTGCAGAATTTTCTGTGATTTTTTGTCTCCTTCTTTATCTGAATATCAATATCATTATATTATTCCATTTAAATTAACGTAATGTAAATGTAAGTGATACTTACAGAAAAATACAACAACATGATCATTTTCTTCTAAAATTTTTTCTAACATTTTATTATTCACTTCTTCAATACGATCTGGAATTTCAAGAGTATCTTCGTCAGTTAACCAAGCTAGTACCTCATCTTCATCTTCAATATCTCCTGTGTATATAAGAGGTTCTTTGTTACGGAAAAATACAAGTTTAGGGAACGATTTGATATTATGCTTCTTTGCAAGAGATAGATCCTCTGTTGTTACAAAAATAATTCCGGTTTCATCTAGTTCATCATCGATATTTTCAAGTTCTTCTAGGATATCATCGCATTGATCACCTTCGTCACACTTGCCACTAAAATATACTACAACATATTCGTGTTCTTCAATAAGATCATCTAAAATTTCATCTGTGACTTCTTCGATTGTTGCTGAATTTTTTTGCTCAATTAACCATTCTAATACTTCATTTTCATTCATCAAATCTCCTTCATATAACGCAGGAATCCTATCTTCAAAATAAATAAGAGTGGGTAAATGGTCAATACCAAACTCTTTGGCTTCGGCTTTGTTGTCAATACGAACAATGATAATTTCTTCTTTTTCTAGTTCATCATCTATATTTTCTAGTTCATTAAGAACTCGAATATCTTGCTTGTCATCTTTGTCATCTACAATTAGAATAATTTTAATGAATAATTTCAAGATCACTAAAACTAATGTCACTCACAGAAAAGCACAGCGAGATATTTTGCGTCATCGATTAGTTTATTCATCATTTCATCTGTTATTTCGGGAATTTCACTGTGTCGTTTTTGATGTAAAAGCCAGCCCAAAAGTTCATCTTCTTTAAGTAGATCTCCCTCATACACGTGAGGAATTTTTCTTTCAAAAAATACCATTGTTGGAACAGAATCAATACCATACTCCTTAGCCTCTTCATCGTCATCAATCTTTACGAAAGCAATGTCATTTTGATCACATTCATCATCTATATTCTCCAATTCAGACAAAACTTTTTGACTCTTTTTCTGGTCCTTATCATCTATAAAAAAGTGATTAATATTTGTTTAATATTTTTATTTTTGCGATTAATAATTAATTATATTGATGTTCTTTTGATCTATTATAAATGACCATTCAAATGATACTTACAAAATAGAACGGCAACAAATGGCATCTTTTCGATTATCAAATCAAGCATCTCATCTGTTATATCTTCAATTTCGTCATTTTTTGATTGATGTTCTAACCATTTGAGAACTTTATCCTCGTCTTCCAAATTACCTTCATAAACAGTTGGAATTCCCTTCTCAAAATATAATAAAGTTGGGAATTTTTCGATGCCATATTCTTTAGCTTCTTCAGGGTTATCGATTTTTACAAAGGCTATATTCAACTTATCACACTCGTCATCAATATTTTCCAATTCATTAAGAACTTTCTGGGACTTTCTATCATTGTTGTCATCTGAAAAATAATACTGCAAAATATATCAAGCGAAAAATGTAATTCTTGACTTACAAAATAGGACGGAAATAGTTTTTCCTTCTTTAATAAGTTTGTCTAACATTTCATCGGTCACATCCTCTATTTCATCTTTTTCTAATTGTTCTACAAGCCATTCGAGAAGTTCATCTTCATTTTCAATGTCTCCATCATAAACATTTGGAATTCCTTTCTCGAAATAAACAACAGCAGGCAATGAATCAATGCCGAATTCGTTCGCAGAGCCTTCGTCATCAATTTTAACAAACTGTATTCCATGTTTATCGCAATCGTCATCAATTTTTTCGAGATCATCCAGAACTTGCATAGAATCATCGTCTCCATGATCATCTATAAATAAGTCTTAATGGATTAAACTACTAGTATCTTATTACTTCAATGCATGAATAATAGCCTTTATATTGACTGTATTATAATATTATAGTTGAGTAGAAGCCGAGATAAAATTAACCAAGCTTTGGCATCAAACCGTGCTAGTGTTTTAGGCAGCTACTAGAAAAAGAAGCTTGAAATGGTAATACTTACAAAAGAGTACGACTAAATTGTCTACACTTCCAATCAAAGTGTCGAGAGTCTTGGCTGTGACATCTTCGATGACATCGTCCTCGTCTCCTGTTGATTTGTTTTGGACTAGCCACTCCAGCACATCTTCTTCTCGTGTTAGCTCGTCTAGCAGAACAATAATGAATGAAATTCTCGTTCATAATTTACACTACAGTATAATTAGGAAATAATTCAAGAGAGCTCACCAATGGATTCTAAGCATTAAGTTCAAAATTTTTTTCTTTTGGGTAAATCAAATATCTTGAACTGAGAATAACTTTTTACACTTGTAATTTAAATGGCTAATGTTCTTCTTCTTTTAAATATTTTTGTATATATATTTTTAGGATGAAACTGTTAGTCTCAAATGATGGAATGACAATGGATTATTATAAACATATAGTTATATATTCTCACCTCTGAAAATGGCACTATTTTCTAAAAATTTATGCACTTCCTCTTACCATCTCATGTTCTTCTTTCATTAAAATGTTTACTAAAGTAGCGCTCATTTAAGAGGTGAGGATACTGACATTACTGACCATAGTTCTTTGACATCATTTAACAAAATGTAGTATGTACTTGAAAATAGAATATTATACTTGATTTTAGCTAACACGTACAAACTTGGCATTATGCATATAAAATGATGAATATCATTTGTGATTTTTCAGTTTTTTATGATTTAGTATTATCGTCACAACAATTTTTTATGTCAAAAATGGGTAGCAGCAGTGGTTCTTGTGGAAGATACAGCGATCAATGCTATACTATAAGACTTATAGATTCACACATAGAGCAAGATCCCAGGCCCGCCAGACCTTACTTATTTTCTGAGAAACAAAATGTGTGGAATAGAGTAGTGTTAGTATGTACTTTGGTCATACGCATACTAGCCAGTTTGTGGTGACGGCAAATTTACAGATACGGGGTGCTAGCGGTACGTTAAGACATTACTCACTTTTTTTAAGGTCTTGAGTGCTGATTTTGAGGTATGTTTCAGAGAATATTGTTAAGAATTGATAATCAACACTGCTAGACACTTTCCATCGTTAGTTATTTCTGCTAGACTCTTTAAAGCTCACAAAGAATAACGTGATCTTGCTTATAGTTTGAGTGCTAATTTTCATAAATGACACTCAGGGCACGATTTTGATACTTTTTTTTTACAGCTAGATTAATCGTAGGGCTAAACATCCGCCAGACACATCTAAAATATCGGTGAGAGTAAAAGTGCGAGGTCACTATTTGTAGGCTTGATAGTAAGTGAAGTATCTATGGGCATCCAACTCTTCCTTGGTCTGGCTATTAATAAAAAGTCTTGAAATGGCTCACTGAGTATTATATTTAAAAATTAGGACTCAGACTATGAGTAAGATAACGATATTTTTTTGCGAGCCTCAAAGCGTTTAGCAGGAATTACTGTCGATGAGAAGTGTCTGGCAGTGTTGATTATCAATTTTCAACAATATTCTCTAGAACATAAATAAAAATCAGCACTCAGACTTCAAGAAAAGTGAGTATTATCTTGATGTACCTATAACCCCCCGTATCTATAAATTGGCCGTCGGCACAAACTAGTGAATATGTGTATGATCAAAGTACCGACTAACTCTATTCTAATCCACAAATTTTGTTTCTCAGAAAATAAGTAAGGTCTGGCGGGTCTGGGATCTTGAACTAACAGAATCTATTTATAAATAAATTTTGTATTATCATGTATAAGTATGTTAATTATCACTGCAGCTGGGAATAGTGGTATAAGTTTTTCCAAATTGAACTGAACTAGTAAATTTTATACAGGTACAAGACATAGTAATATAATATACTATACAAGATGGTAATGCAAACTCAACTCTACTCCAGAAGGATATTTAGTATTTGAAACAAAGCATCTGTAATAATAGTACTTCGAAATATCGTCAAAAACAAATTTTCAGGCCAGTCTCTGGGAGGAAGTCATTCTTTTACAGGAAAAGTTCTGTTGGGTGTTCATCAATAAGTAGGTATAATTTGAAGTTCTGTATTCCGCCGTAAAGAAGATAAAGCTGCAGTTGTTTATAGAGAATGATTTATCTTTGATTTCACAATGGAAAAATTATGAATCGATCGATGAGTATGATGTAGGATAGATAACAATCGATCAAGTGATTCTTGATAAAAAAAAAGGTTGGAAAATTGTAAATATTCAAATTCGAGTTAAAAATAGATTAAAAAAATCCTTTTTCGCACTCCCGGTAGTAGGAGACGAATTTAATCCCTCATTTCGGGGATTTGAATTTGAGTTTAGTCCCTAGGGATCTAAAATGATCAAAAATCTCAAGGAACTAGAGTAAAAAACAATTTTTTTCATGACAACTGAATAATAAAAGTACCTACCTAAATGTCAAATTGAACTGAATTAGAATTCAAACCTTTATTATTGATGATTTATATTAGCATTATTGCAATTGACACAATTGCACAAATGCATCGTATTGTTGTTGTAGTTTTTTTAGATTCTTTGGGAAATAATTTCACAGTTACCTTTCCCGCAGCATTATAAATATCAAATTTCTCACTCATCTATTTGTATATAGCGATTTCAACTGACAGGTGGTCATAGTGACATCTTGTGAAAAATATTTGAAGTAGATCAAACATATCTCTATCCTTGTATCTCTCTTTCTGTCCTGCTGGCTTCAAAACAAATGATGTACAAAGATATGGAATGATTCATCTAGAGTTCTAGACCTGGAGTATATGTCATCCTTGGTTTTTTTTTGTGCCTTTGTTATTATCTCTATCACTCTTAACATATATGTAATACTCCTATATTGCTAGTTGGATAAGCGGAACCGGCGAAAACATTACGGTTCAGACAATTATACGTCTATCTCTTTTTACTCTACCACGAACCTTGTGAGCATGCCTGAGAATTGAGCAACTTCGTGCAATTGGTGCAAGCCACGTGCAAGCGTCATCCATCTTTGGAAACAACCTTTCAAACATCGATCGAAGCCGCGACGCTTGCGCACAACGAGTTTTGCTGTCGCACTTTCTCCGTGATACCTCCACTTATGGGGACTAGCAATGTAGGAGTATTACATATATGACTCTTAACCAGTGATCTCTAGTTGGTTGGCTTAAGGCGTTTTCGTTTATTCGCTCGGGTTAACCTGAGCAAATTTTATGCGTTCGTAAAGTAATTCGGGTTAACCTGACGCGTTCGTAAATTCACTCGGAGCAATCCGATCAGGTACTCCGAGCAAAATTTTTCGACCCTAGTCATTTGTAGGGTTAGTCAAGATTGCGCGCGAAATTTCAAGTTTTTATGTTGTGCATCACGAGGAACATGAATTGTTCAGAGGAAGTTGTTGCAAGTATGCAATTTCTATGAATTATGTATTTTTTTTTATTTTTATTGCCATTTCAAGAATTAGCAAGTCATCTTTGCTTGATTTTTGTACAAAAATAATAAAAGAATTGAGCAACTTCGTGCAATTGGTGCAAGCCACGTGCAAGCGTCATCCATCTTTGGAAACAACTTTTCAAACATGGCTCGAAACCGCGACGCTTGCGCACAACGAGTTTTGCTGTCGCTTTTTCTCCGTGATACCTCCACTTATAGGGACTAGCAATGTAGGAGTATTACATATATGACTCTTAACCAGCGATCTCTAGTGGGTAACCTGACGCGTTCGTAAATTCACTAGGAGCAATCCGATCAGGTACTCCGAGCAAAATTTTTATTTATTTTTTTCATTTTTATTGCCATTTCAAGAATTAGAAAGTCATCTTTGCTTGATTCTTGTACAAAAATAATAAAAATATTTATCAAACAAGTACTAATTTTTTGAGGTCAATGTTTATTTTGTGCTACGCACCAAGTAACTAGGTTTAAGTTTTTATTACCGTTGATTTTAACCAAATAATTATAAGTCAAACAGTGATCTATCCGGTGCGTCCGTAAATGTGTTGAAAAACTGATCGCTCCGATCAACCTGTGACGTCAGAGCTTGGATCTAACAGATCACTCCGAGCGAATAAACGAAAACGCCTTTTACATCAAAATTAGAAGGAATATTAAGAGCAGTGACATCCACTGCTCTTAATATTTCTTCTAACCACACTTTTTGAAGTTACGTCAGAAATTATAAGTTCACAGTAGGTGGCGACTCTGATTTTTCTTGACGAAAACTTGGATCGTATAATATGGTACAGAATATTTTTGAGCTCGACAATAAATTGTTGAAAACTTGATCAATTTATTGGTCAAGAAATCTGACCGTTAAGCTTAAATCTCTTATTTGCTATCCCGGTAGTACATTTAAATATAATGATAGGATAGAATCCTTAGCGGATCAAAATGAAATTGTGCTCAAAAAAGTGAAACTTTTCGTTCGAAAATGCATTTCCATGGAAATATGAAAATATCGCACAAATAATAGGTATAAGTAATGAAAATGATATTGAATATTGCTTCGTTTCAATAAAAATACGATTTAATACTTATCTGACGTCATGATGACGTATAAAAGTCTATTGTGGTCCTCAAACAGTGGGCTTCATAGGTATACAAATTCCTAGAAGATTTGTTCATATCCATGAAAAAATATTGTTGCGTTGCAATTTGATGTACTTATGAATTATTGGAAATGTATCGGAAAAGTTGAAATATGTATCATTACTATTTTTCGAATGCTGTTTAGAAACATTTTGAGAGGCCTCCAAGTTTCACAGGCATGCGCATGGAGAGAAAATTAAAGGTAGACTTTCACAATAGGAACCTAGTGATAGTTATAAAAGTAAAAAGAGATGACGCCACAGGGATGCAAAGAAATTTTCCTGTGGCACTAGAACGGTGGGTACTAGTATTTTACTTGTTTAAAAAAAAGCAACCAAAACATAACCTAAACCGAGTTATATGGTCAACTAGTACTGGAAAACAGTAAATTAGTGTTTTTCTTGTTTAAAAAAAAAGCAAAACATAACCTAAACCGAGCTTTTTAGGTCGAGTAGTATTGAAAAATAGTTAATTAGTGTTTTTCTTGTTTAAAAGAAGAACAACCAAAACATAATCTAAACCAAGCTTTATAGGCCAACTAGTATTGAATAAAATCCATTGTTGCCAGCGAGGCACACACTTGTACGTATGTGGATGGAATGCTCTTTGTTTGAAAGCCACTGACTATAGCAACACATAAGGTAAGCGCATGCGCTCGTCACTAGGTTCCTAATGTAAAAGTGAGCCAAATTAAGCATCAAACTCTGGTATTGTTTGGTCGAAAGGAACGTGATTTTGACTAGTAAATTTGATGACTATATAATTTATCCATCTCGTGGTCTTACTGACAATAATAAAAATAATTTAGATAATGCTAAACCTTAGATCATAAATAATATCTAGATGGAAGAAACTGCGAACGGCTACGATGGAAAGAAGGAGAAATGAACTGCGCAAGCGTGACAATAATCAAATTTTGGTTTGTCAAGCCCGCAAAATGACCAACACCTGATGTGATGAGTTCTTATTTCCGTGAAAAATATTTATATTCATTTGCCGTTTTCTACAAGAAGTCTAGAATACAGGTGCAGCAAATCGTTCAATCTGGTGGCTGCGCCGCGCAGCCTAGCAGCGTTTCTCCAGCGCTTGTATATCTTTTTGGCGTTCTTGGTTTTCTCCTCGCAAAGTACATCTTCATCTTCAACATTACTTTTATAAATAGCCGATGAAATTCGATAGACATGCGCAGTTCGTTTCACTTCATTTTTCTTCCATTATATTTTATTTCTTCGTCCCTCTAACGTAACCTATATTTTCCTCTCTTTCTGGCATAGCCGTTCGCAAAAATGTATTGGGTGATATAGGACTCCTTCCATCTACATATTATTTATGATCTACGTGTTAAACAAGCAAGACACCAACGCCACCTATTCAACTATACGTCAATATTCTCAAAGTGTTTGATGATGAATAAGACCTGGTCCACCATTTGGGTGCCACAATAGACTTTTGGATGTCATGGAAAATTTTCAAATTGAAAAAGAAAATATTTCTCAAGTACTATGAGGCTTTTGGAATCGTATTTTCTCTCATACTTTTATTCATTCATGTCCTTTCAGAAGAGAGAATAAAAAAAACAGTGGAACACCCCATTAATAATGATATATGAAAAAGTAGGTGGAAAAATTTAATTATAAAAATCGGAAAACCGGACTGCGTAAGGAGCAAACTCAAAAGATAGGAACAAAATTATTTTGAAAGATGGATTCTATGAAAATCGAATGATAGTATGCAGTAAGATAACTAAGAAACACCAAACATTGTTACTACAAGTATACCTCCGATTGTATACTATCATTTGATTTTAATATAATTTTTAAAAGAATTTATTCGTTTTTAAATGCTGACAATGAAAATGATTGCTTATTGAGTTCAAGGTTAATTTAAATTAATTCATCTCGTCGATATTCTTCTGTTTTAATGGGAACAAGCTTTGCCATACGATACTGATCATTCCATGCTTCCAAAATTAATTTGTTTATCTTCTCTCTAATTGGCATTTGAGAAGGTTTATAAAATTTACCGACTGCATCAAACTTTCCCTGAAAGAACATACATAAATGCTCAAGGTGGCACAGTGTTTCATATGTGTCAAAAAATGACCAAAGTATTAAAAAACTGGCCACTACCGGTATTGATGATAGTCAATCAGTGAGAGGTTGATATTTGTGCCTATAATTGAGGGGTGTCACGTATATACATTCTACTTTTAGCTTGGAAAGTGTGACAGCAGTTCCGAAGTGCGAATCATTTTCAGAATTGTTGCTGCACTGATTGAATTATTGAAAATTGGGACTACCTAGACCCAGTTTATTAATAATTTTTGTTTAAAATGCAATATTTATTGTGTTTGATTGTAATTATTATAAAGTTATATTACAAAAAAATTGGAATTGCTATCTTTATCAGATTTTTTTCTATAAGCCAAGAGAGGGCAAGTGCTCGGTTTTCTCCTCCGCTCTTCCCGCAGTGCGGAGTCTATAATCTCAGGTATTGTAATATAAATTTTACATAAAGCTTCATATATTCCGTCCCTTAATGACGAAATGATCAAATATAAACTATAGATACTAAACAACTGAACTAAACCAATTTCTAAATTTCAGACATGAAAATATATACTTACTTTCATAGATAATAGGAATTTCGTGTCGATAATAAACAAGTTTGGGGAGTTCCCCCAGGTTGTATTCTTCGGCCAATGCTTCATCGTGAATCTTCACGAAGCCTATTCCCAACTGATCAGCTTCGTCGTCGATATTTTCTAATTCCATTAAAACTTTGGAGCACTTCTTGCATTCTGGTTTATCTATTATTCAACAGAATGAAATAAGAATATTGTTTGCAATTTCTTATGGAATGATTGTTTATATGTATATATAAGATGTTTGCAAGTGGAGATATATTTCATAATAAAATGAATAAAAAATAATCATATAGTTCTCATGTATTTATTAATAGATTGTGATATATAGATGTGGAGATTTGGAGGAGCAAAATCTTACTTGCGTACGATATTTGATGCTTTTAATTATATATATATATATATATATATATTATATATATATATATATATATATATATATATATATATATATATATATATATATATATATATATATATATATATATATATATATATATATATATATATATATATATATATATATATATATATATATACTTATTGCAATAAAATTTCAAAATTGTGATTGTGAACTTTTGAGTTATTTACTCAATTTCAGGAGAAAGCCGGCAGATACAAACAAAAATCTTCCAAATTGCGGCTGTACTGACGTTTTAATAAACTATAAACGTAATAATTATTCTACTAAAAAACAAATTTCATTTATTTTGCTCTTTTCAGCATAGAAATATTTCACGTTCAGATAAAATTTTGTATGTCACGTAGAGAAATATTTCTACAGTGTATGATTACACACTTGGTCTACGATTTCGTTTTGAAATATGTTACACTCAAGTACTGTGATAATACTTCCGATAGTAGTACAAATATCTACTATTTCACAGTAGCGGTTTAAAGCGCACTTGGAACAATTATATGTAATTTTTGTATTCAAGTGGGACACTTTATATTTTGATTAAAAGGATTAGTTCAAAAAATGAATCGTCTAATTAAATGGTGATATCATTTGAATCCCTTGAGAAAATTATCTTATTCGAAATGTTGGCTTAAAATAATCTTCATTTCTAATATTTCAATTTATTTGGCTGGAAATAAATTAAAATTGTGACTGTCAGATACATATACTATGTTTGCTTTATCCATCAGAAATATATATTACCAGTTAAAATATGAAAGAAAACTAAACACAAATTTGTTTCAAGAAATATTTCTAATAGGTTTCAAAACCAAATGAATTGAAAAATAAGTAAAAATCTGGATGTGACCGTGGCATACAGAACAATATTAATTAAGTGACATAAATTAAATAACGAAGGCATCTGAATGGTTTGGCACGATTTTGACTTAGCCATGCTCTCAATCGGTTGTGCCTGCATTTCAGTAAGGGATAAAAATAGCTTGCGTCTGGTTGATCTCGCAACGTTCCTTTCGTTTTCAGTCACAACTTTATCTGCACGAAATACTCTGTGCCAATTTATTTACTTTAATGGAATTTAAAATAGACAGTTTAAAAAGAGTAAGTATGGAATAATTCATAAGTATATGGAAAATCTTCCTTAAATACTTCTCAAGGAGTCATGTGTTGATAGATAACTATTACTCAATATTTTATATACAATTGGAGGAAAATTGATAACAATAATAATTGAGATAAGAAAAAGAAAGGAATAAAAAGCATAATTTCTAATAATACGGGTATTCAAGGATATCACTATATCATATCAATTCAGAATCAATGAAGATAGAATTCTTGGAATAAAGGCATGAAAATTTGTGAAAAATTTCTATTTAGAATCTTCTATTACTATTCTGAAGGTTAAAGCATGATATGAAATTATCAAATAATATTCGTTTGTAGTATTATTTCTATCGGGATAAATAGTAGAAACAATGGAAAAAGCATTGTTTTTAAATTTTGATGAATTTCAAATTTCAATTTTTACATGCAAAAATATTTTTCTCTAATCTACATTGGCAGAATGTTATATTTAAATACTACAGCTTACTAAGCAAGAGTGAACAAAATACGACAATAACGATTACAAGTTTTAACTTAAGGTGGTTTGTGTAGTTAAGGTCCGGTTATTCAATACTTCAGTCTATCTATTAAATTTCAATTTACTCACTATGGCAACAATTGTAATCAAACTGAATAAGCTCATTTGAACAGAACTGTAAGATGACCTTGAGTTGCATCTGAATTGAGTAACCGGCCCTATGTGAAGTTATCACAATTAGATAATTGTTCTATGTTATTTCTACTACAAACTAAACACTCACCTACTAATTTCTATGAACAAATAAAAAAAATCAAACATACATGCAAATCAATGCCGTAGATTAAGATATATTGTGATAATGCATGGGCCAAGCATATTTTAACGTAAAGTAAAGTAATTTATACACAATATAACCTGAATAATTAAGTATCAATATATCTTAATATGTGAGTCTTTACAGATATTCAACAAGATATGTTACATATTCTTTTCATTTAACCGCGTTGAATAGCAACACGACTGCGACTGCACCAAAAGCTCTCATCTGTTTGGATATTTAAGACAGATGAATAGAATTATTCAATCCCCCTGCATGCATCTTTATTTACAAAGAATAATAGTAATTTTTTAAAGTTGAGGTCTTTAATGATTTTTAAAATTAATATGAATTAAGTGAAACTGACATGACACGCACTAGAATTAAGATGAAAAATCCAAGAGTCCATAGATATTTATTTCTATTTTGACGCTTCGACTTTCTATACGAAAGTCTTCTTAAAAAAAAATGATACAGGACATCGTCCTTATTTGTTGTATTAATTAATTCATAATTGTCAAGACTCATATTATTTATTCCTCTGTAATAGATATACCTGATTTGCAGCATATTTGTCTTGACACTTGTTTTTGTTATATTCATATAGATTATTGGAACTTAGTTCTTTTGTTCAAAGAATTTATGACATGTTTGGACCTTGGAACTGTGTGCGTTGCAGAAACGGGACATCGTCCTGATGTGTTCTATTAATTTTTTTTTTTTCTCTACAATAATTGTCGAGACTCATATCGCTGATTCCTCATTTTGAAGTTTTTACGTGGTTTTTCCTCAGACTTTGGGTGAATGCCAGAAGAATTTTGTTCTTTTTGCACTAAATGTGGAGCCCACGTTTCCACATCCAGTAATCTGTATATTTTCAATTTTTAATTTGTAATTATCTAGATACCTACTTGCCTTGTTTATTTTTGTATCATTTTTTTCTGAAGAAGACTTTCAGATAGAAAGTCGAAGCGTCAAGATAAAAATAAATATATAGAATTGAAACAAAAAAAAAAAATCTATTTATCATTATATAATTCTGAAAACATGTATAGCTCATTAAATTTGCCGACTAATGTGGCAACTTTTATCTAATTCAACAGAAGTGTTAGCTCTTACAGTTCTCGAGATTCCAATGGTGCTCTGATTGGAAAAATAATATTCAAAAGCTATTTATCAATTGCAAACTTATCATTATAATTTTATAAAGTCATATGTGTGGATAAATACATATATGTTGTATATCTGTAATGATGAAAACAGAAAAGCTTTGCGGTACACAGTATGGAAGGCGTAACAAGTGTAGTTGTTTGTTTACTTACTGGATCCAGTTTTCGCACATGTGGAATGGTCGGGACCTATTCATTTAAAATACATCACACTGAGCTGTTGTGAGACACTGCTAAATAATAATTATTTACGTATTGATTGCTGTCTCATTTGAATAGAATGATGATTAAAAATTATATAGTGTACTGCTATTTACATGTATCGGAAATATTGTCATCTAATTGTCCGAGTAATAAGTTATTTGAAAGGTTTTTTTTTGGAGACACATTAAGCACACTTATTGTATTTACATAATTTAGTCACATATTCTTGCCGGTCGGTTATGAACAATTCATTCAAATATCATTTTTTTTAGATGAAAACTAGAAAGAGTACTTACAAAACAATACTGCTACATATTCAGTATCTTCTACTATTTTTCCCAAGATTTTGCCGTTTACTTCTTCTATCCTGTCTGGAAGATCCATGGCTTCTAAACTTGTCAAAAAGTCGAGAACATTTTCTTCGTCCATCATGTCACCTAAAAAGATATCCTTATTTTAGGCAAACTTAGAATTAAATGAGAATAATAATATAATATGCAATGGTAAAAGTGGTGAAAACATAAATATTCTTGTTTATATGTGAAAGCAATCAACGTGGATCAATATTGTGGAAAATATAAAATCAGTGTAGGTAGATTATGCCTGAGAGTGAAATCTTTTTTGAATTGGTCCGCTGCACGAAACTAGAGGGATGAGACAGAACCGTAATATAATGACGAGATGAGAGTAGAAATGAAGTATAAATTGTAAATTGTATAATAAAGCAGGTTTCTTTCTTACGTTCTATATTTGAATAAGTTTTTGATTTGTATTGTATTGTCACAAATATGAAATATTTGTAGTAATTAGGTCACATAATTATTCATTTGGATTCGCTGTAACTGCAATCCTAATTAGTATTGACAAGGTCGATGTTCAATTGTCGGACATGATTGACAGGCTATGGTCACTAGATTTTCGGTGGTTGCCAGGCAACAACTGTTAAACAATTGAATGTTGGCTCATTGTCGGCTTAGGTATATAAGAGCGCGAGCTAGAAGAGAAATTCATTCAGTCAGTGATTCTATACCAGTAACTGTGAGCGAAATTGTGTTCATAAAATAAATATTCACACTGCAACCTAAGAAAATAAATTATTCACAATAAAATTTGTGACAGTATCTTCTATCATTTCAGTTATATTTCTATTGCAGAACAAAATCATGATCTTCATAAAATAATTATTCAATATATTTGATAAAAAAGTTTATTCTCTAAAAGACATTTTGAAGTTATTTAGTACAGATTGCTTGAGATGTGATCTCGTTCATTTTATATTCGTGTTATAAATTAAAATGCAGGATAATAATCCAAATCCATAATAATTATCTTTTAAAAGTATTTCCATACATGTGAATGATTGAGTATTTTTTGATTTTATTTCATTCTGTAATAAAATTTTAAAAGATTGAATAAATCAATAAAATCATGAACAACCCAAAAAAAATCTATGATTTTTTTATCCAAATAATGATTTTTTACAATCTTGATTATACGCTTTTGCAAATTTTCCACACTTTCCCAGTTAATTGCGACTAATGTCAGACACAGACTATTTTTCTCTCTAACTTAGATGCAAACCATCACGTTCTATATCTCGTACTTATAATCGAATTGTTCAGAATAATCGGGAATAACAAATTAGCGATAGTGCAGTCACAACTAAATTGAGATGCGTATACCAGAAACTCATTTTAATTGCAGATAAGAGTTTGATTGGAAGAACAATGCTGAGTACATTCAAAAATTAGGTGCCTCGATTTTTCTTGCTCAAATTTCCCGTTAGTCATGTGATAGAATTTCTAGAAGTTAATTTGCCTTTTTACCTCTGAGTAGAAAGTGTAAAACTTGTATGTTTCCCTACAAAGTGTTGAATAAGCTATATGCAGCTCCTTGTTCCCTCAAGGCTTTTAGAATAAGATAATTTTTTCAGACTAGTTTTTCTCAATTTTTCAATTTTTGGCATAAATGAAACCACATAAATAGATAATTCAATTATTTATAAAAAAGGATATTTAGTCATTATGTTTAATATTGAAGCTACTTCGAAATTTCTAAGAGCTTGCTAAAAAACATTTCTTATAGAAGTTCATGAATGTAAGAAGAATTGAAAGATAAATAATCTGAAAAATGGTTTAATGATAATCACATGATAAAATAGAAACTATGAGGTATGAATAATTCATGTGCAATATACACAAAGTAAAGACAAATGTGAGAGAAAAAAAAAACTCAAATAAACTAGCATGGAGAAATGGAAGATGTAAATGGAGCGTTAACATAAAGCAGTCTAATGTGGAAATGAGAGTAGCCAGATTATTTGAGACGAGAAATTTGAAAGACGAGTAGGATATGGAGATGAAGATAACGAAAAAGAAAAGGATAATCACAGTCGAAGGAATAGAGAAGAGAAGAGAAGAGAGAAATTTGAAAAAAAGATCAGCACCAGAAAAGTCATGGAAATATAAGAGAATTGTAAAAATAAAAGAAGCTTTAGAAAAATTATATGGGTTGAGAAACTAATAAGAAAAGAGGAAAAACCTGCGTACAAACTGATTTTGAAAATATGAGCCCAAGAGGTAGTGCCAAACAGATGGACGAAAGCAATTATTCTCCAATATTGGGTGAAAAGAAAAAATTGCTCCAATTGAATTTTGAATATAGAAATCATAAAATCAACAGATTGAAACCACAAAAGAATTCTGCAAATAGGAAAATCCCAGAACTGGAATTATATCATATCTACATTATGCTTCGAGTAAACTCAATTTTAATAGAATATAGCAGAGGATTCACCGAACATACTGATGAATAATGAAGAATACGTAAATATTAGAAGTCTCAAAGCGGTTGAGAATCACATGCTGGAATAAAAACTGTATGATTCGTACAAGTTATTTAGAGATATGACATGAAGAGTAGATGTGAGGAACGCAACTGCAGTTACAATGGTCCAACAATTGCTAACTGTACTAGCAGGAAAATATCATCTATGGTTTCATTAAAGAGCCATGGGCCTGAAAGGATTGACATTTTATTGAATAATTCTTTTTTTTCGTAAATAGCAAGAAGTTCACCAAGTTTATGAATGGGATCGAAGATTCAATTAATTTATTTTGTTCGAAAAATAAAATCGAATATGGCGCCCATTTGAGAAGGAATCAAATATGGCAGCTTTAAAAATTATGACCCTGGAAGAAATCTGTGAACGGTACTCTCTAACGAATTGAATAATTGAATTTTTTGTTCAAAACACTTTTCTTGTGATCCCTTGTTTAGAGATTATTTGAGGAACTAGGAACCGATGAAAAATATCTCGTAATTTATAGTCATTTGAGGGCCGTAGAAAAAAACTTGGGTAAAACGTGTGTAAAAAAGTATAATGAAATTTGGTAAACAATTTTTGCGGCTCAGTTGGTCTCGTCTCAAAATGCTTGCCCTTGTGTCATATTGCTGAAGTTTGCACACTTGTTGCATAAATTACTCCGAAACTTATAAAAAATCTGATGTGGACACAATATGACTTACTTGTAAATCTATTGACTGCAAAGTTGACAGTCAACACTGAGATTGATAATAGGCGGAGTAGTACTGAATACAAAATTATAGAGTTCTACAGCTAACCGTTTTGCATTTATGCGAGAAATGCGAAAAAAAGAACTAAGTAAAGTATACTTCTAGTTTAGCCAAGTGTTATCAAAAATACGCGGTGCACATCTAGATACTACAGCAGTCCTAATTACAAAATTTCAACATTATACGGTTAACCGATTCTGAATTTCACACGTATGCACGTCCTGTTAAGCCAAAAATAGTCAAAATGGATTCAGAGTTGCTCAAAATGGATATTCACGATGAAATCTTGAGATGTAATTTTTGTCGGTTCCACAATACTCACTTATTTGTACCTTGTACAAGTGAAAACTGCGGTAGTGTCAAACGTTCTTAAAATGAATGCGATTTTGAATGCAAAAGAGAAAAATTCTGATTCAATTTTTCTCAAAAAATCGAAGAAAAATGTGATACATTCTCATCTGTTTTCGAATACAATGATTATGTCGCTTCTGTAAGAAGTGTAATCCCGCAATGGATAAAAACTCTGAAAAATTAGAAGATAAGATGTCCTCTTATGCTTGCACTTACTCACCGAAGTACCTTTCTTCCAGCACATGGGATACTTTTCTTTGACGTGCCAGAATAACGCCATTGGTGGGCACTGATGACAATATGGTGAAGCACTTATGATCAGTGGTAGGATAATTTTGTAGTACGTAATACTACTGCCTTTAAGATAGAGATTAGCAGTTACCAGTGGCTCCGCCAGCAAATAGATGACTTTTTAAAATCAATGGCAAAATTATAATAATAAACCACCAACTTAAACCTAGCTTTCCAATAAAAAAATTAAAATATGAAATATCAGCCGAAAATTCGAACGCATTCTCAAGTTATCGTGCTTTCAGACAGGCCGACAGGATTGAGTCCCCTTTTTATCATTGAATTTTTTAAGAATAAACTAATATCATTTAATTCAGCTGTGTGCGTATAATATTTATAGCATAGCATAAAACGTACGTTGAAATTACTCATTTTGGGTACTTTTTTCTTCAATTATGACGTACCTATATTATAAAAATTCTTGATTTGTTCGAATTGACAGAATAACTTCAAACTATGGCTCTGGTGATGCTGTGGACCTCCTTTGTTCCTTTTACTGACGATGCATTGAAGAGAGACGATGTATTGGCATTTTCATATTAGACATGTTGCTAACAATATTAACAACAAAATTATTATATCCAACAAACTTCTGTCACTAAAACACCTCACAAATTAGAAATAGAAGAAAATTCATGATTCCAAATTGATGATGAATTTTTCTATTTTTACTATCCAATTACAAACGTATTTGTTACATAGATTAATGATAAAAGACAGAAACTAATTTGCTCCTTTTTCGATGCTATAACTCCGTACATGAAATCTTCAAAACTATATTTAACTTAAATCATTCCTCACACAACAGCCTGGAACACAAAAAAAAATATTTCAGATCGCTTGGTTCTTCCCATGTTTTGTGTAGAATTATTTTTATTTTTGAACCACAAAACTTATTGACGTTTCCGAAAAATGAAGTTCAAAGCTTACAATAGTGCTCACCACGAGCGCTCGCATCGATATTTGTTCAACTTACCCCTCGCCTTGCACATAGTCTATATATAATATTTGTTGCAAATTTGAGGATCCGATCAATGATTCTTGAAAGAGGAGAAGGCCTTAAGAGATCCAATTTTATTTATTTTTGCAGTTAAATGATTTTTTTACTTTAGTAACTGAAGTAAAAAGATCATTCAACTACAAAAATAAATAAAATTGGATCTCTTAAGGCCTTCTCCTCTTCCAAGAATCTATATATAATAGAAGTATTGCAATCATGATTTTTTGACAGTTCAAGATTCTGATGAATCTTCACGTTTTAGACCCTACTGAGTCTAAAAAACATAATTAAAAAACATAATTAAAAGAGATCGTTTGGTCTGTCAACCTTTCGAAAGCACGATAACTTGAGAGCACGTACAAATTCCCAACTGAAATTTTATTTTTGAGTTTTTCATGGAAAAGCTAGGTTTACGTTTGTAAATAAGTTTTTCCAATCAGTGGTACCAAAACTTGTCGAAGCTTTCCAGTCTTTTGTGTATTTATAAACGATGCGGTGGTATGTAAAAGAAAATATAAAATAACTGAAATTGATCTCTGAAAGATTCGACACAACATTTATATGAAACATTTTTCAAAGCTATTAGCGGTACGTTTGTAATGATTGAAATTTGAGTTATTCATGTGAAAATCTATACGCCAACTTCGTAGCGCCGGGAACTCCATCTAACGACGTCAACTGAAAGAAAGCTAGCGTACTGTCATCTGAGCGGCACCTGATATTTAATTGTTAACTTGTCAAAGCAAAGCAAATTTTATCATAAAACCGAGCTAAAATGAATGTGAACAGTGGAAAAATAAGAAATAGAAGTCTATGTTGTATGTCTGGAAGCTCCCATACCGACAAAATGGACCATGAATGGATATGTTATTCTTTTTCAAAACCCGAGTATGAAGTCAGTAAAAATAGAAACTTAGATCGCCAGAGTACGAAGAGACTCAAAATAAATTGTTAACAATAGCAAATAATAATTGCATGGTGGATTTACATTAACTATATCTTTAATTGTACGTTTTCTAGGAGCTGAAAGAGATGAGAAAATATTGTGTAACCTACAATATTTTTAAAGCAAGAACTGGCCAAAACACGAGAAAATTGATTTAAGAAGTAATATAAATATATAATAGTCCATACAGTTTCTAGAATTAAAATTAATAAAAACGACTTTTGATTTTAAGTTCTGTATATTTATTTGAAACTTTGACGTTTCGATACTTTGACCAAGGATCTTCTTCTTGGTCAAAGGATCGAAACGTCTAAGTTTCAATTGAATATACAGAATCTAAAATCAAAATTCGTTTTTATATCAATTTATGTTACATTTTATGAAAATGAATCATTCAAAAGAGCTGAAGGGTGTTGACATCTTTTATTATTGAAATATATGTTGAAAAATATTTTACTGAGATCAAAATTTAATTTGATCAAAACGTAAGAAAATAAGAAGTGGTGGGAGCCAGTATCGGTACTATTCGATACCGGTTTTTGTAAAAACCGGGTACCCGATAATTTGAATACTAACCGGTTCTCGATTCCGAGTTCGACTCCGATTCCGGAATTGGTCTTCTAATTCCAGAATCGGTTTTTGGTTCCGATTCCAGAATCGGTTTTTGATTCTGATTCCGATTCCCAGTTCACTTCGACTCGATTCCAGAACCAAGAAGAGAAATTTCAATTCTAGACACAGTTATTTTCAGTATCCATTGAAAAATAATGTGTCCTGTACCTAACCGATGTTCTGTTTCGAATTAGTAGATTCGAAACGAACTGAAAAAGGACATTTTTTTTTTACATATAGTTACTTTTTTGTCCCCTATACTGGTTTTATGTCATGAAGACATGATTTTGGCCTTTCGAATCATTCACTAAACATATTATGAACTATCACTTGTATTCAGTATGTGTGAAATATTTCAACATCTCAGACAATAGTATATTATGCTACAAGGACCGAACGACTGTCATTTTTGTCCAGGATAAATTTGGCTGCATTCGGTGAAGACGAGGGCGAAGTACGAGGCGAAGGCGAGGGCGAAGCACGAGGCGAAGACGAGGGCAAAGCTCAAGGCGTAGCTCCGTGCAGCCAAATTTATCCGTGACAATAATGACAGTCATTCAGTGTCCGTGTTGCATACGATAGTTTTTGTAATAAGTGCACTAAAGTACCCCCATTACTGAATTTTTTAAATAAATTTGGATGCATTGAAACTATCTTATCGATTTGACAAACAGATTTTAGCAAATGCAATCACATTACAGTAAACTAATACAATAAAACTTAACTTACATGATTTATTTTATTGATTGATATATTTCACATTCTCTGTACTATCCCGTTCATAATAAATGCACATACTATAACAAACACATTCTATGAGTAAGTTCATATCGAAGATTCAAATCGGATTTATTCTAAATCGGATTTAATTAAATTTCAAATGTCGACTGTTTCCATCGACAAATTTATAAACCGATTTAGTTCTATCGGATAAAATTGGATTTATTCATGTATCACTGGTACCATAGAAATATAATCATAACATAAAAATTCTTCTATTTTGGGTTCATTCTTTAAATATTTTATCCCCTCGTGTCATTTTTCCATCCAGAAAAGTCGTAATTTTCCTCTCTTAAATTTATTTTGGAAAGAGTTACTTTTGTAGTTCAAGAAACACCTAAACTTATTCCTACAACCTCAAAATCACTATTTAGATGACTGAACTGAGCAAACCAACGTCTGTTAGGTGAAACAAATAATTTGCATTATTTTGTTTCAGTACCTACTATCAAGTTTCTCATTAAATCGCTGTTTATCTCGGTTGAGTAGATTGGATTTATTAACAATTCTTGTTCATTAAGTCGATTAGAAATCCGATTTTGAATCTGATTCAAACCGTTTACATCCTTTTTATGAATCAGATTCATTATCCTAAATCCAGCTAAATCCGATTCAGGTCCTCGATATAAACTTACTCTATAATACAAATTCCTTTCAAATATCATTTTGACATATATCAATGAAATAAAAAAATCCAACGGCATCATGATCCATGATCTACAATTCCATTTTTACCCAGCGGGAAAAGATATCCATTAATTCCCAGTCAACAAAGAATTAATGAAAATTGTTACCATGGTTTGGAATTGAGAAATTTCGAAGCAGAAGTCAACTCAGTAATAGAGTACTTTCGGTGTACGTGTTACAAAGAAATATATAGTGTATAATGTAGTTATTTACTATTCATAAAATAAATTTTATAATCGATGACAAACTGTATTAAAAATTTAGAGATATCATTACAATAATAATTGAGTGTATTGACAAAATCAGGTAGTTTAGTATCAAAGACTACCTATGATACCGCTCGCTGTTTCTAGTTTTGGATAGGATTAATTCTATGACCGAATCAAGAGCAGATGGCATACTACCATTTTCAGCCTCTTTCAGTTCATTTCAGGGCCAGCTTCACCGAAGCCAGTTAAATTTATCCTGAGGCTATTTTATACGAAAACTATTGTTGATACAATTATAACTATAGCAACTAACTCAAAATAGCCTCTGGATAAATTTAACTGACTTTGGTGAAACCGGGCCTTAATGTCATTGTTTTGTTCAACAAACTAATAGAAAGATAGGACATCTTGGAAAATGGGAATATTTGATATTCGGGATAATTTGCAATCCTCTTTGATGTTCACAATTTTACGTTCTTTCTAGTTTCAAAGTCTGCAGTGTCACCGATAGAATTGAAGTGAAAATAAGTAAACGTAGTTATGCGTGGTAATTGTAATATACAAAATAAAATTCTTAAAATTCTAAATGCTCTGTTTGTTCTGGGACGAGTCACCATAATAAAATAAAATGCTCAACTAAAAGCCCAGAAACGCAGTAACGCAATAGAGAAATGATATTTGCCAAGAAAGGTTTTCGGTATTAAGATTCGAACCGGAATCAAGATTCGAATCGAAATCGAGACTCGAATCAGAATCGAGATTCGGACCGGAATCAAGATTCGAACTGGAATCGAATTTGGACTCGATAACCGGGTACCCGGTTAATTTTGAAACCGTGGAACCGGTTCCATTTTATTCCGGTTTTTAACAGCACTGAAAATAAGTAATACTTACGAACGTTAATCTCTGCAAGAAATTTAAGTAATTGTATTGAATTCGTAATATAATCAATAATTATTGAATGTATTTTACTCAACAGTAGAGATTCTAAGAATTGTTTTAGACCTGGAACAAAGACATGAATTCCAACAAATATAATGTACATTTGTCGAAGGAAAACATCAGTTTTGGGATGTGTATTTTCTGATAGACGTATATGCAAACTGCAGCTCATGTTTGCAGTATTTTCATCCACCCTTGCAATTACAATCTGTATCTGTCATTACTCTTGATGTAGGTATTACCTACGAGATACAATATATTTATTTCAACGTAATATTGGTATTATTAGTTAAGTTTGACAATTCATCAAATCAAAAACTGAAGTAATTCTGACCAGTTGTTTAGCATCAATTTTTTTATTTATACAGAGTGATCAATAATGACTGTCTGTCACGTGACTGGCAAAAGTTCGCATTATGATCAAAGCTATCTTCATGGAATAAAGTTGGTATAAATTTATTCATATTGATAACTACGTTACCGACATTTCAAGAACACAGTGGCGTATATTTTAAGACGGATTTATCCATAATCTGATTCAAAAAACAAGGAAGTAAGTAAATAGCTGTATTACTGAATGATTTTTGAAAATTTATTAGTATTTTTCCAAATAATCAGGTTAGAATTGTGTTTTCAGAAGAACTGTCATTTGTCACTTTGAAGCTCACTATCTCAAGCAGATGGCAAGAAAAAATCAGAACAAGGCGGCACGGACAATCATGTTTGATCACTCTGTATATGTATAATAATAAATTCTTGCCTCCCTACTTGGTAAATAAGAACATTCATTTTTCCTAATCCAATGAGCATCAGAAGTTGTCCGCAAAATTACCAGAAATTAATCAAAAATCGCAATCTTGTTCAATGACTGGTTGTACGTCATGATATGACAATTTTTGCAAAATTTCCGGCTTTTATTGAGTATTTTTGTGGCGATATATACTTGAAACGATGGCTTCAAACTCACAGCGATTAATAACTACCATTATCATAGGAAATGTTTGTTTGATGATTTTTCTAGGAAGATTTGCACGCCTGTCTTAAGAAGAATTAGGCAAAATAATTTGAAATTGTACGCTCGCTATTTCGGCGCTTTCCCAATAGAGCGGTATTACTGTTGCATGAAAAGGAACTGGGTTGGTGTATAGGCGCGCCTTGGCAGTAAAAACGAACTTTTTGCTGTGACGACAAACGGCATGACGCTCTCGTGCCGTCACACAGAAAGAATATTTTCTGGAATATTTTCTTATTGGTGATAATCTTTTTTTCTTGTTTTTTTTTTTCAAAGAGTAATTTGTTGATTTTATTAAATGAATTGCATCTACGTGAATTTTAGCAATAGTTTAGTGCTTTATATCAGTAAGCAAGCAAGTTGTGATCTATTTCGTGAACAAACCGAAGAGTTTTATTAAATGTGTTATATTTATGTGAATAAAAAAAATCCAATGACATATGCACGTTAAGATTCTGGTTTATCTGATAGAGAACAACGCGTAACATCAGAAATCGCGTCAATATACATCTAAAAAACCTGTGGAGAGTGTTTGTGACAAAAATATCGTAGAAAACGAAATTTTTGTAGCAGCCGAAGATATTGAAGTTGCAAAAACATTTCCAGGGAGTACCGAGAGAGAGCACTCAATGTTAAAAATTATGCGCATGAAAATAGTTGCGTTTCTTAACACCTGAGGTCTCTGATAGCTATGTTGCCATCACGAAGGAGAATAATAGAGGAGCGGACACTCAGTTGGAAAACCTGAAGCCTAAAATGTAATGCGGCAGACGTGAGAGAGATAGCGAGAGCGGGCCCAGCTTTGCATGCTTCATATACAGAAATGAAATTATATTTGATTTTTTTCAATAAAAAACAATTGCAAGATGAATTCAATATTCTCATTACGTTAAATACTTTATTATTCATCAAATAAAAGAAAATTAACATTTCTATTTATTAAAATCTGCAATGAAAAAGTGCATTATTATTAAACATGTTTTATGAACGTTTCTTTGAATAAGAGTTTTCTAATTATGAATAATAGATACATGAACCATTTTATTAATATTTTATATTACAATGGGCGTAATAAAATTGAGAAAATATACACAAACGATTTCTTATATACCAGAAGAAAATATTAACAAAAAACTTAGCAAAAATCTGCTAAATTGCGTATATCCATGACATTTATGGTAGAATTCCGTTCATTTCTATATTCCTTTCTGAAAACAAAGTATTTTGTCTCCATCATCTCATGCATGAAATTTTTTTTTCTTTGATGGATATAATTTTCAAATCAAAAAAATTCTTACAAGTCCTCTGAATCCAAGTTTTGCTTTGGATTTGAATTTATTTCAAGCGTTTATGTGTCTTCTACTAAAAATTATCAAAATTAAAGATTATTTTATGCCCGGTTTTATGAAGGGCAGAGTAATTTACCTACAGAGTAAATAAAATTCACTCTGTTAAATGACAGTCGATTTTTTGACAGCAATGATTCTGTTGTCATAAAGAAATTCAAAACGATTAGAATTTGTTGAGTAGAATAAATTTATTTTGAGAGTAAATTTACTTGGTCCTTTATAAAACCGGCCATTAATCGAATAAATGGAAGATGAATTCTATCTACATTTTAATATATTTCTCTTTTTTGCACAGCTTGGGCTTTTCAAACATCCATCCTGTTTTATAAGAGATTTCCTTGTTTTTTTAGAGACGCTTAAATATTTCGGGCAATTTCGAAAAATACTCGGACATACATTTTCTTTTAGCTGGCAATATTTGAAGTTGAATTTTTCACTAAAAGTTTAGATTAGATACGTTCAATAATTTGAAAAATTAATATAACCTTTTATTTTAATATAATCTCAAAATAATAATTTCTTCTCACGTTAGCATCTCCAGACGAGCATTCATTTATGAAATCCTCGCCACTTATTTAATAAAATATCATTTTTGAGTGCAGAAAAAAGAGAAAATTTCTCTTTACATGTTCTATAGCCAGTATCACAATTTGTCACGAAATATTCTCTTCCCATTCTACAATATATTTTTACATCAAAATACTAAATAAGCCGAACCTAGCCATTTAACTCCATACAAACATGGGCCCGCCTCAAGCTATCTCTCAGTTACTTTCTCTCTCTAACAGTATTACATTTTTGGCTTCACATTTGCAACATAGTTGAGATAGGGATTTGCATAGGCGTGGTTGCTATGGTTTCCAATTTAAATTAGTATTATAAGGTTAGGTCCATGAACTTTGAGAAAAAGCATGAATAGTGCATCTTATATACAGATCTTGACACTTGTCAGTAGTGGGGGTACCCCTTATTAAAGCAGTTTACTAGTTATTAAAACTAACACATACGGCGTAACGATCGAGAAGATAATTGTGCGAGAGAAACAAAGAATGTGCATTAGAAAGAGAAAAAACAGCGAGTCTAAGCGTCAAGCGTCGAAAAATATTAATGAATATACAGAATTTAAGCAAAAAAGAACCTTTTGATTGGAAATTTTAACTTGGAATACATAAATATTTTCCTAAATTTTCATTAAATTATTATTGTTTGTAAATTTATAGTTATTAATTACAAAAAAAAACATTCTACTACCTTTTCAGTGACTTTATTATTAGAGACTTCGAAGCATTATAGAGCACGATAAGGTTAGTTAGGTTTGATTTGATTGTATTTTCAATCGTATAGATTCTGTCTTTCTTTAATACTCTGTTTAATACACACTCTCCATCTTTATCTTTCGCATACTCTTCTCGATCGTAGCACCTCTTTTGTAGCAAGTTATAACTAAATACAGCTTCAAACTCAATAAAAGTCAACCCGCAACAATAGTAATGGATGCTAGTGAGAGGACCTTGATCAGCAGACAAGTTCAGGCAGAAATAGTGGAAATTTGAGTTTTAAACTAAGAGAATTGGATAGAAGTATGAGCGTAATGGAGATTCCTAGAATAGCTTTACAGAGGGTATTTCAATTCACCAGAGCTGAGGATGTATCGTGCTGAAGGCGGAAGTATTATTTTCACCGACAAAACTAAGTATGAAGCACATGATATAGTTGAAAAAATGTTCGACGGACGATTTAAAAAATGCAGATTAAGTACACCTGTTTCTCGGGGAAACAGCATAATTATTTTACTCGTGTGTTATCGTTATGGTTTTGTGCCAAGCCCGTTTTTGCTATCTGTCAAAAATATTGCTTTCTTATCGGCCGATATAAACAAGATATGAAAGCTAATTTGTACGAAACATAGTTCAAAAAACTTTACTATAAAATATCTAATGAAATTCAGTAATTGACATCGCTAATTCTTCATACCATTCGCAACAATGTGAGAAAACACATTAATTATGTTGTATCCCTTATGTAGCACAATAAACAAAAACTACTACTAATTCACATCTGAGATATTAACAAGCAGAATAATGTAACATAATATGGGAATATGTCTAACATATTTATAATATAGTTATTTGAGTATTAAGATCATTAAGTACAGTTTACCGATTGAGAAAAATAGTTTGAGGGGCCGAGCCTGTACGAAATTAGTACTGTACTTATTGACCGTGATGCTTACAAAATTTTTGCACGATTGGGAGATCTATCCAAAATATGGATCCTTATTTTCTTTTTGAAATTGAGTTACTAGTGATGATTGCTTATTCGCTGTCAGCCGTCAAGTTTGACATTTTAATGTAAATATTTGATTACAAATAACGATAAATAAGTAAATATTTTCTGTAAAAATCCACAATTTTCTACTTACCGCCTTGTTCTATGGGCAGTAAATCAGCCTAACCATAGTAACCACAGTTTGCTGGTAATATCAACATACCACCTCAAATAGAGGGCCGGTAAACACATGAAAACGCTCAGTCGTGCAAAAAATAACTTCTTGTGCATTGTTATCATTTCGTATGAACCTATTATAATATATATTTATAATATGGCGATCACTGCAAAGTGTTTGTCACACGTCACTAGGGCAACGTGCGGCGAACGCTGTTTTCCGCACGTTGCCATGGAGAGGTTATGAAAAGAGCAACATTCAGCACGTATCAGATGCATGGAAACCAATGATTTTTTTAACGCCAATAGGAAAATTACTTTATTTATAGTTACATGAGTTTTTCGATTTGATCTCTAGAAAAAATACTAGATTTTTTTGCTCTGTAGACATCGGTCGTTCGCTTGAGTAACGCAGTTGACTTGACATATTTTCTAATATCTATGTAATTTTTAACAATCAATGCCGCCTTTATCATGGAATATAATGACCAAAGCGTTGAAGATTTATAATCTTCAATTTTTTCGGCAGAATATGCCAGTAAGACATTTTCAGTACAATTTGCAGCCCTTTTCTCTTCGCACCAATTCAAGAACTGCTTATATGCTTTCTCATATCCGCTTCTTAATTTCGGAGGCAATAAATTAGGTGTAACTACACTCGCGGGCTCTGCTAATTTTGGAGGAGTACAACTCAAATCCTCGTCGTCACTCATTTCAGCTTTTGGAACATTTATGAATTTTATTTCAACTGAACACGTGTGACACATGTATAACAAAACACAAATTACGCTTATCAATGACAACCACAGCAATCGTTGATATGTTGATGCTATTGAAATTATTTCAGCAAAAATCGATTTTTAAATATAATTTTGATTTTTAACGCCTGTAGGAAAAATAGTATGTTCACCTCGTCCTCAAGTGCATGTATGTCACACTTGGGGTGGTTGTTGATCGTCACCCCCCCCCCCCCCCCCCCCCGGTTTGTGATATACATGCACTTTCTCGACTCGGTAAACAATATACTAGGTATTCTAATAGATGTGACAAAATACCTATTGAGGATGGACATAATTCGAATAACTTGCTCACATTAAAGTTATCTACTGAAGACTTCAAGAGTATTCCTGGATTTCCAAATAAAGAACTGTATAAAATAATGGTCACTAATATTCAATTCAAGATAATTATAAAGACTTGAAGACTAAATTGTAACCGGCCTTATCTCGTAATCTTTTCACATTTTTCTTAATTTTTTTGCTCGCTACGCTTTCAAAAATAATCTTCTTCTCTCGAATGCAAGTGACATTTCTCAGTCTAGAATGAAAAATAACTATTTTCTACAGACGTCAGAAATTATAACATTTGAACATCAATATTAGTATGCGAAATGTCGCATTGAAAATGTCTATCATGACAACGGGCACGAAGTATTTCGTGCACTGATTTTATCTTGACAACGTGAACTTGATAATTTGTACGCCTTGTCAAGAAAAAGAATTTGACAAATTTTTGTATTTCTAATAAATAGGATTTTTTTTTATTCAACTCTGTATATTTATTGATAATTTGACGTTTCGACTCTCTATCCAAAAGTCTTCAAAATTTTTAATTTTATATTTATAATTTTTTGACGTCTGTAGAAACAAAGATGTATGCAACTCATGCACAAAATTTCTTTGAAGCTTCCGAATGATCTGTGTCTTGGCTTCCGCCTCGACAAAAAACTTTCATCCTCAAGCAAAAAAGTATAATTTCGCGCACTAGATACATGCATAACTATTCAAGCTTAACATTTCTGAATACTCTGATTTTTTAAAGGAAATTTTTCTGAGGAGATTTTTCTTGATCGATAGATTGTTTTTATCTTGCCTACGAATGAAATCACGTATTTTATTTACTTCGTAGCTATGGTTTTTTTTAAGACGATTATTAGGAAAATAGTAATTAAGGTATCAAGGGTGTTAGAAGGACAATAATGCCTGAGGTCAACAGTGTACTTTCCGAGGGCCTCTGGCCCGAGATGCGTACGTTGACCGTAGGCATTATTGCCTGTTCAACTCCCGTGGTGCCTTAAATGTTTAATGTCCTACTTTTGTTGTATTTAAATCAAAATTTTTAGCAATGTATGTCCTGTCATTGTGATTTCTGTCAGAGAAATTACTCTAGTTACATGCTGTAACTTGGAAACTTGTTTGTCATTTTGAAAATAATGCCCGAGAGCAATATTTGCTAACCTAATACCCTCGGGTATTATTTGTTGCATAATTATCCTGAAATCAGTGTTATTATGACAACAATAATAAACTGGTCGGATATTAAGATGATTTTTGCTGCCATAAAATTTAACTTTTATGTACATATATGAATATTCAAAATTTGGAAATGATCTAATTATCAAGATTTAGTAATAGAAAAATATATGTATATGTTTTCATCATTTTCTCTATATATTTTTGAAGAGAAAAATTCATATGAAATATTGACAAGAGAAGGAGAGAAAGATAAAGAGATATACTGCGAATTACTGGCCATTTTGACTTCAAATATATGTCAATCCCTTCAATATGTCAAAAAATATATCAAATTTCAGATGACAATCCACAAATTGCATTTTCTCATAATTTTTATTCACAAATTCAATCATAAGTGACATTCCAATGATATTTGGGCTGAGTTTATTTAAAGGTGTCATCTTGACAGATTTGATGTATCGCGGTACTTTACTTTATCTAGTGATTTCAACTGCTGCAGGTTTATGCTGCTCTCGGCAGCGTATTTTTGAAACTCTTGGTTGTAGTTCTATTCATAGTAGGAAGAAAAGTTGTAGATTTGACATATTTGTTGCAATAAAAATTAAGAAAATGTAAAGGCTACCAACATAATGTTCGTGGCGCCACTAGCGATGCTTTCCATAACAAATCTATATGGAAATATTTATTTTTATCCCTTTCCTACAATCAAGAGTAAATCAACTTTAATGGAAATAAATAAATATCAGGGCAGTGATGAACAAAAAAGTTTATGCTCTTCCATTTTTTTTAAACATACACTGCTTAAATTAAGAGTATCTTTCGGGATCTCATTACGACATCAAAGTGAAGGACTATGAAAAAAGGAGTTCAATTGTGATGTGTGTGAAATACGGCAGAAATATAAAAGGCTTCAGAGAACATATTTTGTCTGTGAGATATATTTCCAAGACTGAGATACTTTGATGTATAGGTAACATGTATATTTTTCTTATTTTATCTTTCTTTTAGTTTTTAATGAATAGAGATCTTCTGATAGAGGATTATTTAGTCATTTTCGTCTTTCTACCGATAAATAAGAAAATATCTGTTCATATTGGTTCTCAATAGACCAATGCTGTACAACAGGGCATAAAACAATAACGCAACAAGCCTTTGGTAAATTTGACCTATAGTGCTAAACTATTATCTATATTCCTTCTTTTCTATTGTATCAATTTTATTTTGTTTGCTGTTATATATAAATAATATCTCGAAAATTAATAATGAATGCTTATCATATTTTTATTATAACTTGTTTTCAATTGTAGATCTTGGGAATAGAAGCCAACGTTTGATTATTCTCTTTTTTCTTTTGATAAATGAAATTATTCCACTTGATGTGATTATAAAATTCATCTAAGAATTGTATTTTGTTGAACTGAATGGGAAAATTATCCTTTTTTGTATTCATAGCGCGAAAAGCTGGGTCTATTTCAACTATGTTTCTCGCACCGATTACATCACATTCAAGAGATCAAGTTTTCCAGCATAGTATATTTTTCATATTTGAAAAAAGTCGATAAACTTTCACAAAAAAAAAAAATTTTACTAGTCTTCATTGTATTTTGACTATCAGGCTACCATCAGAGACATATAGTTATGATGTTAATAAGTTTTTTGCCTAACATTAAAAAAAAACAAATCACGGAGACAAAAAAATCTGACGTGGACATCACGCGATTTACTTGTACATCATTGGATATATATATAATCAAACACAACATCACATCATTCCACGGCTAGTCGGTTGCTATGGAAACAGTATGTCATCATTTTTATGTCACAACATTCCTAAATACAGATTTTCAGGATTCTACGGCTAATACTCTACGTTCAATCGTTTTGGATTCATGCGGAAAATTGAAAAATGTTTCGAATAAACTGCACTCCTATCTTAGCCGATCACAATCATAATGCAAGGTGTACAATTAGATGCTATAAAAGTGCTCAATACGAAATCTCTATATTCTGCGACTGATTATTTTAAAATGAGAAAAATTCGAAAAGTCTGTAATATGAAGTGCACTTCGACTTAGTTGATTGGGACGAGAATAGGAGATGATCATTTGGATGCTACAGCAATTTCAAATACTGAATTCCAGTATCCTACGCCTGATCATTCTAGATTTATGCAGAGAATTCAAAAAAAGTATCACGTAAAGTGCACTTCCAGTACAGACGATTGCAACCATAATACGAGGTGCACATCAAGATCCTAGATCCTATACCAGTCTTTTATACCAAATTTCATTAAGCCAAAAATAGTCAAAATGGATTCAGGGATGCTCAAAACAGATATATCCATCAAAATCTCGATATGTGAACTCTGTCGGTTTCACAATATTTCCTTGTACTTTTAGACCGTCAGATAATCGTAGATTTTAGTGCATCATTTTGTTTTTTATGTCTTCAAGAGGTTTGATGAGAATGTATATTTGGAGTTCAATAATGCCTGAATCAAAGATGGACCGTGTGACCAACATAATGAAAATTAATTTTAAATTTGTATGAAAAAGCATGTTCTGATCCAATTTTGTTGCTCTTGTCATGCTTACGAAATGAAATTTAGGGAAAAATATTTTGACATTCAAAATGTCAAACAAAATTAAAAAATTGACAACAGATTATCGTTGCCTACATTATCATTTCAATTGAACTGATTGTTTTATTCCACAAATTCTGAATGTCTGTTATACTCATAAACTGCACTTCCGGCTTGGCCGATTGATACAAAAATAGTAGATAACTATTTTGATTCTACAACAAGCTCAAACACTAAATTTCAATATGCTATGGCTGATCATTCTAGATTTATGCAAGAAAATCAAAAAAAGTGTCAGCTAAAGTGCACTTCCGGCTTGGTCGATTTATACAAAAATAGCAGATAACTATTCTGATATTAGATCAAAATAAAATTCAAATACTGAATTTCAGTATCTTATGGCTTATCATTCTTGATTTATTGGAGAAATTGGAAAAAAGTTTCAAGTCAAGTGCACTTCCGGTACAGGCGATTGTAACCATAATGCGAGGTGCAAATCAACACCCTATATCAGTCTCAAATATGAAATTTCAGCATAATTCGTTCGACGATTTTTGAGATTTGCGAGTTACGCACGTACGAACATACTGACATCAAGCCGAAAATAGTCAAAATAAATTCAACGATGTTTAAAACGGATATATCCATCAAAATCTCGAATTTTGTCGGTCTCACAATACTTACTTGTTACTTTGTACAAGTAGGTAAAAATGTGTGTTTACCAAAGTTATTTCTTCTCCTCTATATACCAAGTAAGCTGATAGAAAGAACTCATATACCCTAAAAAAATATGATTCATTCACTAATCTCTCATTAATATTCTTAATTTTGCAGAGCCGGCACTAGGGTATTGGCCGCCCGTGACGAGTCATGAAATTGCGCCCTTATTTTTATGAATATGAAGCAAAAAATATATAATACAAAAAAAAATATATATTCTTCAAACCAAGTGGTGACATAATGAAAACCAAATTATAATCAATCAGGTACATTAAATATTACTAACATCTTAATATCTATATATAAATCAAAAATCGATGTCATAATACAGAAAAAATTTGCTGTGGCCACACAGTACTTCCTTGACCATGAATTTCCTGGCCAGTTTCATCACTATTTCAGGAATTAAGAGTGTCGCATCAATTAATTGCATATTTCAAAGTGGTAGCTGTCATTGTAAAAGTGACTGCTGTCATTGTCAGAGAGATAACTGTTAATGTTGAAGTGGCAGATGGCTGTTATATTTTAGTCCTACATAATATAAGTATTCTTGAAAATAAACCGTCCTTTTTTAGAATTTTGGAGTCTTCAGTTCATTGGAACATACAATTCTGACATTTAATTGCCGAAAGTGTAATTTGAAGACGGTAACGTGAATTCCACTAATTAATATTAATTCTTTATATCTACTAATTTTATCTTCCCGAGAGCTTTAAATTGATACCAAACTAGATATAATTTGAATAATTTGTTAAAGAAACAATTGATGATCTCTTAAATATCCTCTTTGACACTTCCACTACGATTACATATCTCCGCAAGAGCTTTAATTTGATACCAAACATGATAGAGCTAAATTACTTAATTTTAAAGAACAATTGACGAACGTTTGCATGTGATGTCCGAATATGAGTAATGATAATTCTAATTTCATTATCTTTTTGCTTCAGAAAAACATAACGTATTTCATAAAAATTCAAATTTCAATTACGACAAATGAACCGCTGATAATTTCGGAGAATGTTTAGTATAAATGTTGTGCTAAATTATTCCATGATCTATTCTAGTCATTTTATATTCTATCATGAATACTACCGTTTCTAAAATAATCGCAAAAAAGTCTAAAAGTTCCGTCAATAGAGTTTTGGCACCACTGGTTGAAAAAAGCCCATCTAAAAACTTGAACCTAACTTTTTGATGAAAAGCTTGAATATTAAATTTCATTCCAAAATTCATGCGCGTTCTCAAGTTATCGTGCTTCCAAACAGACGAATCGATTGCCTCAGACTCTTCATAATAGACCATATGAGTAGTTTTTCATTTATATAGGTAGCTTTTCAGTGTTCAATATGGCAGAAGGTTTTACATGTATAGTTATAGCACTCACTTGATTTTGGATATCTGTATAGGTGACTGACAATATAGAACGTCCTCGTCTTTTTTAGAATTTTGTCTCTTGGGTTCAGTGGGGTCTAAAACCAGAGTTATTTAATTCTGAACAATGGATGAGAAGCTAAAAGTTGGATATATATTCTTCTTTAACAAAACAAGCGTAGCGGGCGGCTCGGCATTCCTAACACAATGCACGAAATGCAGAAGCTAGACTATTTGCTGATAGAGCAATGTACATCTCCAATAATCAATAAAAACCCAAGTAAAATTTTATAGTTGACCATGGGATGGGTAGCAGGTAGTATAACGGTATAAGCTTTCCCACTCAAATTTCGCCATAAAACATTTCTTAAATTTGAATTAAAATCATTTGTTTAATGCGGTTCATAGAATTTTGCGCCCTCTAGGAGTCTGCGCCCATGGCAGGGGCCACCTTCACCACGCCCTAGTTCCGGCTCTGTAATTTTGTACTCGTTTAGTTTTGGAGATAGATAATATTTCAATGGTTCTAAATCAGAGTAAAATTATTTTTTGCACTTTGTCTTGCAAGAAAAGCATCTCTTAAAACACTCATCGTCGGTGTAGTCTAAAATATTTTGATGAACTTTGAAAAATTAGGAATTATATCTTCCCGTCACTGTTTTTGTTTTTTTTTGTTGAAAGAAATATATGAGACGTATCATTTTTGTCCGAAAAAAAAGGAAGCAATAACTTTCCTTGCTGATTCTGTATGTAAAACTTCTGTTCCTTTGTTTTGGATCATGATGATGAACTTTCACACATAGTCACTATTTGATCCAAAAAGCTAGATAAGTTTTCTTCAAAATGACCACAAATTGTTCTGGATGTTGGAAATCTAGATCGTTTTCAGTTTGCTTTCGGGTATTTAATGCTGATATTTTCTCATATTTTTAATTATTTTTCTCAAAGTGTACCATGATTTTCGTGAGAAAAATATAACTTCGTACGATAAATGAAAAATAGAGGATGAGAAAAATCTTGTCTCATTTATTGTTTCTACTTAAGAAAGTGGATGCATGTGAAAATATTTTTTGCTATCTTTAAGATTACGTGAGTTATGAGGGAATGGTGAATACTCCATAGAGTGAATTTTCTATAACTTGAAAACAAAAAAAAGAAATGGAACTTCACTGAGCAAGTATCAAAAAAATAGACCGTGACTGTCTAACTAGTTTTCTTTAACCTTAGCTTCTCGTTCCGAAGACGTTCTATATTGTCAGTCACCTATACAGATATCCAAACTCAAGTGAGTGCTATAACTATACATGTAAAACTTTGTGCCATATTGAACACTGAAAAGCTACCTATATAAATGAAAAACTACTCATATGCTCTATTATGAAGAGTCTGAGGCAATCGGTTCTCATACTATTTAGTATCCCAATGGAAACTGCTTTTGCAAATCAAATTTCAAGTCAATATCTTTGATATTGTAAAAGCTATGCTGAAATTAGAGGAAAAAATTTCAACCACACTGTAAAATAGTCAAATCATGATGAATTATGCCTGTATTAGATTTCAACACGATTGTTCGAACATTTGCTAAGGAAGAATACACATAGACTAATAGATTAACTTCACTCTGAAAGTCGTCTCAGGAGACATTGAAAAGAATACAGCTGTCATCAAGAAACCTGCACGATTACAATACTTGCCCTTTCGAGCTGGCCTGTACAGTAAAATAAGATGTAAATCTATAATTCATAACAAACTCATCCGATGACTTCATTATGATAATTAATCTATCGTTTGGAATAAAATTATATAGTATTGTAGATAAGGCTAAAAAAAGTACAAGTAAGTATTGTGAAACCGACAAGATTCACATTTCCAGATTTATAACGCATCACGTACATATAACGTTGAAATTTTGCAGAATGCAGAATAATTAGCCTAAGATACTGAAATTCAGTATTTTAGACTGCTATAGTATCTGAGCCGGAAATCCACTTTATAGAACAGACTTTTCGAGTTTTCCGCATTAATTAAAAATAGTCGTAGATTATTGAAATTTTGTATAGGGCACCTCTGTAACATCTAGTTGTGTACCTCGCATTATGATTGCTATCGTTCTTCACTGGAAATGCATTTTGTTCGAAGCATTTTTGAAATTGAACGTGGAATGTTGGAATTCAGTATTTAAGACAGTAGTACCGTCTAGATGCTCACAACCTATTTTCATTGTGATCGACTGAGCCAGAAGTGCACTTTACTTGACAGTCTTTAAAATTTTTCGCATAAATTCGGAACGATCGGCTGTAGAGTATTGAAATTCGATATATCAGTCTGCTGTAGCATCCGAATGATTACCTTTCATTCTCATAACAATAGACTGAACCGGAAGTGCATTTCAGTCGCTTCGTTCATATGGCGGTTTACTGTTGAGCGGCGTCGCTTCGTTCGTACAGCTTCTTATCTTCAACTGAGTTTGCAACGCTCGCACGGCATCTGAACGTTGACCGAGCACGCTTCGCTCGCACGGCATCTTACCGTTGACCAATCTCGTTTCGCTCACACGACGTTCTACAGTTGACCGAGCTCACTACGCTCGATCGGTAGCTTATAGTCAACTGAGCTCGTTTCGCTCGCACAGCAGCTTGGCATTGACCGAGCTTGCTTTGCTCACATGGCAGCTTACAGTTATCTGAGCTCGATTTGCTCGTACAGTGGTTTACCGTTGATCGAGCTTGCTTCGCTGGCACCGCAAATTACCGTTAACCGAGTTCGCATCTCGCATGGCGACCTATTTTTGACCAAGCTCGTATCGCTCGCATAGCGAAAAAAAACAGTCGATAGGACCTGAAATTTTCAAATTCATTTTCAGGTTCTATCGACTGCTTTTGTTTGTTCCATCTTAGGGCAAATCTTATAATCTGAATAAGATAAATACGTTCTCATATCATCAAAAAAATCTGTTTTATACAAAATGTATGAGATAATGATATTTCTCCTATTTTTTTACTTATTCTGCTATTCTGGACGGAGACAAATCCAAAAAATTTAAGATAATGAAAATCGGTCAAGCCGTTCTTGATTTATGAATAGTGTGAGTAGCCTGACTTTATTTTATATAATACTGATATCAATCAAATTTTTGATATTAACCTTGATGAAGTAATAATGATAGTTAATTATTTGTGTATTGAGTCATTGATAATATACATTCTTCCCACCCAAGCAGAAAAATTAATTGAAACAAAGAACAGACTCATTTATATATAGATTTTTTGTGCCAAAAACCGTCTCGTACGTCCCCAGAACACTCTATCAAGGTTTCATCACAATCTGATCAATGGTTGTGGAACGCATAAGGTACAAACATACAAACATTGATTTTTATTTATATAATAAATAGATGATGTACAAATAAGTCGCGTGATGTCCACGTCAAATTTTTATATTTGGGTATGATGATTTTTCATTAATTGCGGAAAATCGATGTCGTACAATAAGTCTTTTTTTTGGAAACTCAATTACGAGACTATTCTCGCTAAAATTGCGTGAAAATGCAAATATAACCATGATGTACCCTCCAAATACATGATACACAGATAAGTCCGGTCAAGTTAGCCTTAAAAATAGGTATACCCTTACATAAGTTCCCAAGAAGCTGAAAAATGACATGAATGTTAATGATATCATTATAATAAAGTTGTGAAAAGTCCATTTTTATCGAGTCTATTAGATGGTTGAAGTGTGACTTGGTAATCAACTGGACCCAGAAGAATGGGGCTGGAAGCTAATCAATAATGTATTGGAATCAATCTGCAATCTACTCCCACCTTCACCAGAAAAGCTCCTGAATACTATACTTTGTAACAGCAGAAAGGGATGTTACTCGAAATGTGGCTGCAAAAAAGTAAGCTAGTCGTGTTTAAATACTAAATCTTCAACAGTAGATGATCCTTACATCAACGATGAAACAACTGCTATATCGCTATTTGAATAATTTACGTCAACTCAGGAAGATAAAGATGAAGAAGTTGAATAAGAAGACCTAATATCACATTAAACTTCAATAAGAAGACCGTAGAGTAGGCCTACCGGGGAAATCCAATGAGACTTGGTGTTACGTATGGCATGAAGGAGAAGGAAAAAAAGGATCTACTGAAGTTTGTTCACACATTTTATTCTACTTAGAGCATGAAGCAGCAATTTTCAACGCGATCTAAGGCTAAATAACCGTTGACAATTTTTACAACCAACATTACTTTTCCACACATACACTCCATAGGCAACAAGCAAGTAATTAAAAATATGACAACACAAAAATTAAACTATTCTATGTAATATCGCATACTGATAATAGATGTCGATAATGTTGAGTTATTGTCAATTTATAATTCATAGATTACAACAAAAACTGCGGTGCAAAGAGAAGTTATAGTCTACAACATGTTTGGAATGGCACATTCTACACTCGCAAACCGTAATCCTCGCCTTCGGTCCGGTTTACAGGCTTTTCGCTCGTTTGGAATATAAGTCATTCCAATACTTATTGTAGAATATACCATTTTTCAATAAGGTTTTGGAAACTCACCAATATTTCAAAAAAAACTTTGAAAATTATGAATTGTCAAACGTAAAGCCAGATAAAAATAATTGAATTGTTGGCACGTACTGATAGTCGCCAAAACTAACAGCTTCTGATTCGTCGAAATGATTCTACAGGGTAACAGAATGAATATTCTTACACAAGTGTGGAATTTGTCCTATTCCAACATAATTTTTGGTAATGAAATATGCAAAATTCTAAAACAGTGTTGAGGAAAATTTATTCCCAATTTCGTGAGGTTAACAAAACCAATGACTATCTATTTAAAGAAAGGACAAATAATCAATATAGACAATGAAGAGTACAGACAGAGTTTCAACAATAGTAAAAATGTATTGATTAATGCTCCGATTTTGCAATACCCTGAATCCGAAAAATAATTCATAGTTACAACCGACGCAAGTAATTTTGCTATAGACGCAGTTTTGAATCAAAATATTAATGGAAAAGATATGCCTATAGCTCACGCATCAAGGACATTAAACGATCACGAAATTAATTATTGTACTACAGAAAAGGAGTTATTAGGAATAGTTTGGAGTGTAAAATATCTTAGACCGTACATATATGGAACAAAATTCATAATACGAACAGACCACCAATCCTTAACATGGTCAATGAGTTTGTAAGATCCATATTCAAAATTATTGCGTTGGCGAATAAAATTATGAAATAGAATATAGAAAAAGAGTTTTAAATTCAAACGCTGATGCACTTTCAAGACTCAGGCCCCAATTTCAAATCATTAAGACTATCGAGAATATTTTTGAAAAATCACATAATTCAGTTCATTGTATTTCGCAAGATATTAAATTTGGTGCAGGATGGAAAATTCGACAGCAATAATTATTTGATGAACAAGAGTAGTAGAAACGAAATTTTAGCGATTCAGCGTATTTTTGGTGATAAATATGAATTGTTTCACTTAGTAACAGAAGAAAATTATTTTGTTAAACTTACATTGGAGAAGATAGATATGTTTTTATAGAGTCCCCTTCAGTATTATAGAAAAATACATTAATAGAAACTCATTTTAAAGTTGTAATTCACGAAATAAATCAAGAAGAAATAAATGTGAATGACGATATTGAGAGTTTGATAGCTAATATAGACGAAGAAGATATGAATACGGCACACTCGACAGACGTAAACGAAATTAACGGGATTACATATAAAGACACTTGCATAAACGTTGGCAAAAATCAAATTATCATTGATAAACATGAAATAGAAACAGACTGTGTTCTAAAAAGGTTATTTGACAATGAGAAACAGAGACTAATTATCAAGCTGAAAGACGTTGACATAGAAAATGAAATATTTGAATTTATTAAGGATTTTTGTGTATCCCGACTAAATTATTATTGTTTAATTGATAAGGAATTGATAACTACTTGCAAGAACTGTTTAGTAAAGATACATATAAATTTATCCAATGTACGGAAGTATTAAAGGATGTATTTACACCTGAAGATCAATTATATATCATTCAGAACTATCATTTAGGAAAAACCAATCATAGAGGTATTTTAGAGACTTACCAAAAATTAAAGCTTGAGTATTATTGGCCAAAAATGTTTGTAGATATTCAGAAATATATAAATAACCGTTACATTTGTCAACAAAACAAATATGAAAGGACTCCCTATCAAATCCCTGACAACCTCACATCAACTTCTAAGTATCCTTTTGACATTATTATATATTGACACATTAATATTAGAAAATAAAAAGTATCTGACTCTTGTAGACTCTTTTTTTAAATTCGCACAGATAACATATGTTAGATCACTTGCCGCTACAGAAATTACAGGCGTTCTTTTGAATTACCTTTCTCAATATCAGATCCCGAACGAAATAACTTTTGACAATGATACTGAATTCAATAATAATCTAATGAAATAGCTTTTAAGATTTTATAAAGTTGAAATTCATATGGCTTGTGTTGATAATCCAAAATCTAATGGAATAATAGAAAGATAATTAAACATTTCAGAATATTAAATCAACGACCAGAACTCAGACAACAGAACATTTCCAGAGAAATTCAACTAGTTTTAATAGCTTATAGCAATTCTATAGGCTCAATTACTAAATTTACTCCCATTAAAATTCTTTATGGTTTTGAAGAGAATAATGAAGAAGCTTATTTACAAGAATGGAAGAATAGTCTCACTTTGTTGAGAGATAATGTATTTATACAAGCGCAGTTAGCTCAAGTGAAGATTAAATATGATAGGAAAATAATATTAGGAAATGAAAACTCAAGCAGTGGTCCTTTTCTTCACGTTTTATTTAGACAATAAAATCGACCGATTTTGACTCTTTAGAGAGTCATCTTCAGGATCAGGATTTGAACGATTTGAAATTTGATACATCATTGATTAAAGAAGGCAGAAGAAGAATTCAAAGAAATTCAAAAACCATCGTTCAAAATCCATAAGCTTGAAGACTATGATCTCAAATTAAAGACAATAAAAATTAATTCGAATAAGAGACATAGATCGAAAAAATCAAAAGAAAACGACTCTATGTTGTAGATGCTTCTGCAAAGGAGAAGAACTGAACAAACTGATGGACAACCCCGGCATTAACATACTAGACTTAGGACAAGTTTTCATTTATAAGAATTCTCATCATTTATACTTCAATCATAGAATTAAAAATTCAGAAACGGAATAACATAAGTTGATTGATCATAGAAATGAAGTATTCATAGAATTGAATAACAAAGAGACTATACATTTCAATTGTAAAAATGAAACACATACTTATTTAAACATTTTGGATTTTAATATACATAGATTGGAGATTAATAATTATTTAGAAATAAACGTAGTGAACGCGGATTAATGCATGGCTCAGAAACAATTGTTAAAAGTACAACCGGAAATTCAGATTCACAAGACTCTGAGAGCAGTGGCGGGATTCGGCAGGGGCAAGGGTGAGCAGTTGTGTAGAAGAAGTATTGCTTATTGTCAATAGTTTGTGTACTGAATTATTTTCGTCTCTCTGTATTTTTTTGCTTCACATATTTTCTTTTACCTAACCTGCTACTCTTACCCATTATAAATCTTTTTCACATCTGTTTTCTTCAATGCTATTTTTTATGATGCCTATTTACACTCGTTCCTGTATGTTCCATCGGATCAATGAATCATTGCAATTTTGAGCTTCTTCGAGCCTTCCTCTTAATAGAATTTTCTCAAATTTTGTATGCAAGTTCATTTTCGAGGATACCATATAACAAAGGTTTTGAAGCTAAAGAATGCTTAGATGTAAATCTTCAATCTATGTTCTCATACGGAAAAATAGAAACAAAAAAAAAACATTTGTTAGATCTCAAAAAAAGGGTGTGCAAATTTACACTTTCAAATTCCATAAAAATCCGATGTGGCCTCACAATACTTTTTCGTCAATAAATTTCATGGCTAGTTTTATCGTTGTGAAAGAAATTTAAAGTGTCGCATCAATTAATTGCATATTTTGAAGTGAAAGCTATCATTTTCGAAATGGCATCTGTCATTGTCAGTGACAACTGTCATTGTCAAAGTGACAGCTGGCATTGTCAAAGTGTTAGATTGCGGTTATTTTCTAGTCTTGACATAAAATAAGAATTTTTGCAAATGAAGAGTCCTTTTCTAGAATTTTGGGATCTTTAATTCATTGAAACATATAGTTCCACATTCGATCGCCGGAAGTGTAATTTGGATATGGTAGCGTGGATTCCATTACTTAATTATTAATTTTTGATATCTTCTAAGCTTATCTCCCCGAGAACTTAGAGTTTATAACAAACTAGACATTATCTAAATAATATATGGAGAAACAATTGAAAACCGTTCAAATATCGTCTTTGACACTCCTACTAGAATAATCTTCACAAAAGCTTTCAATTTGATACCGAACATGACAGAGGCAAATTGCCCGTTTGAAAAAAAAAAACAATTGACGAACGTTTGCAAGTGATGTCAGAATACGTGATAATAATTCTAGCTCCACATTATGATTCTTATAATCTTTTTGGTCCAGAAAAATATAACAAATTTTATGATAACTCAAATTTTGATAATAACAAATGAATCACGGATAATTTTGAAAAATGTTTCCTGTGAATACTGTGCCTAATCATTCAAGGATTAGTTCCAGTTATTACGTATTTTACGATGAATACTACCGACACTACCGTTTATAAAATAAACGCAAGAAACAAAAAAAAAATTCATCAATTTTGGTACCACTGATTGATAAATGCTCATCTACGAACTTGGGACTAGATTTTTGATGAAAAACTCGAATATGAAATTGTTGTTGAAATTTATCCGCGTTCTTATGTTATCGTGCTTTCAGGCAGACTGACAGAACGCCTTTTTCCAAAATTACATATGTTATTCGGATTTACATTTAGTAGGGTCTAGAGCGTGAAGATTCATCAAAATCTCGAACTGTCAAAAAATCACGATTACAATACTTCCCTATCATATTATAGGTCGGGAAAGTGTTAATTAAGAATGAATAAAGAAGGGTAGTGAAAAAATAATTCAACTTTGTATCAATTACGTTACTAACAACCTCTCCTCCTCCACCCCAGAGATTTTGGACACGAGTCTGACTCTTAAAGTTGATATAAAAGCTCAAATGTTGCTTCCCCAATAATATTACTGAAATCCCGCCACTGTCTGAGAGATATGATAAATTATTCGAAACTATAAAACGGAATCAAAATGTACTTCAAGAACAAAATTTAGAAAATATTCGTAATAATAAGGAATGATCTCAAAATATAATAAACAATTATAAAACACAACATAATGAATTCATATTAAAGTCAATAATCATCGAAATGAGTAACGTATTAGGAGAGGTCGAATTGGCAAAACGCATTGAAAATTAAAGATATAATTAATCAATTGATATTATTTAGTATTAATTTGAGCGAAATATTGGAAGAAATTGGAACTAGTTCAACTTTTTGTGATTTGGATAAAATTCATGAATCTACGTATCATACCCAGGGATGAGTTGAATAATATAATTAAATAAACTAATCAAACATTAAACTTTTGAGAATTTTCAGAACAAATCCAGATTGAATATTTATTAGATATACCAATTTATGATAGTCATAATAATTATAATTTGTTACAAATTACCCCTATACCGAATATTGATAAAACAAAACTGTTTATTGTGAAAGAAGAAAAGAAATTGTCAATTTTGTTCCAAAATAAACTATTTAATACGCATTATTGTAATAAAATAAATAATAATTATTTTTTCAAGACAAATTATATGGAAATTAATAATTGTATACAGAATATAGTTATAAATTCCAATAGTAAAGGTTGCGAATACCACAGTTTAAATGATGCATTTGTAATCATCAAGATAGATCTAGCAATAATAGCTAGTACATTGAACAGAAACATAGAGATAAAATGGGAAAATAATATTAAACAAAAACAAATTCACGGAGTCTGAAGATTTTTGACAAATAGTAACTGTAAAATAGATAATTATAATTTAGAAAATAGATTGGTTGAAGCAAAGGAAATAATATTTGAAAATATTAATTTTGCTATCGATAGAAATCAGTTCAGTAACAAAACTTTGGAACTAAAACAATTAGATGAAGAAAATTTAATGATAAAAGAAATTCCAAAGCTTCAGGAAACATTAATAAATGAAAATCATCACGGCCATATTAATTCTTTTGTGATTATTATTTTTGTTGTTGTAATCATAATATTTTATATTAGTTATAGACTTAGGAAAAAGGAATAAATCCAAGAAATTTCTTGAAAAAAATATTGAACCTATAAATTTAAACGAAGGTAGAAATCCTTTTTGGAGAAGAATGGAATCATCTTTTGAAAAATGGAGGAGCTATGTATACTAGATCTTGTTAGACGACTCCATTCTCTTAATCAGCATTTATACTTTATATAAACCCTGTATTCATTTGTAGCAAGTTGGTTCTCTGTCATCTGTCTTGAAGTAGAATAGATCTTTTTAAAAACCTATTTTGAGGTTCCGATTATTCAATTCGTACGTATTACTTATCGAAACATCAGTCGATAGTTAACTTTTTCTACTATTTCGGCCTTTGATGATGAGATAAAATGAAAAAATAGGTGCAAATTGATGATTTTCGACTAAAGATCATATCTCATAATGCACATAATATAATATATCAATCTATAAGTTTTGAATAGTGACTAATAGAAAATAGCCCAAATTTATTAGCTTGGATTTGCATATTGCCTTCAATTTATGATTCTCAAGTGCACACGTGAAACTATCAAAATAAATCAATAGTAGAAACTTCATATTAATTTAGATACAAGTTTCTCCAAAATGCGAAACATTGCTATAGAACTGAAGTAGAGCTCTTTTCAAATCCTGGTAACAAAATCAACCAATTCCGAGAGGTAATCGATAAATAAAATAGAGATTTTCAATGATGTGACACGTCTATTCAACTTTACATAATTGTTTTTCAGCTATCACAAAGCTACGATCATTTAATCATGACTTGAAAATTCTCAATAATTTCGATATATACGGTATCTCTTTGAATTGAGTTTCCAACTATTTGTGTTGAATAAAATTCATGTTTAGTCTCTTCATGAGAGTGTAATAGGAAGGTCACGGTAGATATTAGGTATCATAATGACCATTTCATGGCAACTTGAGTACTTCTATGTTTAATTGTTTATGAATGTCTTATCAGAGTCAAATATAAAAAAACGATCTAAGACGTTTTATAAAGAATTTTTGATAAAGTGTCCATTGGAAAATTAGCTTGGATTAATACAAAAATTTCGAAACTGGTGACGTCGTGATATTGGGAATTCAGTATTATTGAACTACTAATATACATACTTATCAAACCTCTTGAAGGCATGAAAAACAAAATGAGGCACTGAAATCTACGACTATCTGACGGTTTAAAAGAACAAGGATATATTGTGAAACCGACAAAACTCACATATCGAGATTTTGATGGATATATCCGTTTTAAGCATCCCTGAATCCATTTTGACTATTTTTGGCTTGATGTCGGTACGTATGTACGTATGCATATGTGTATGTGCGTAACTCGCAAATCTCAGAATTCGTCAAACGTTTAATGCCAACATTTTGTATATAAGACTGTTATAGGATCTAGGATCTTGATGTGCACCTCGTATTATGGTTGCAATCGTCTGTACTGGAAGTGCACTTTACCTGATCCTTTTTTTGAATTCTTCGCATAAATTTAGAATGATTAGCCGTAGAATACTGGATTTCAGTATTTGAAATTGCTGTAGCATCCAAATGATCATCTCCTATTCTCGTCCCAATCAACTAAGTCGAAGTGCACTTCATATTACAGACTTTTCGAATTTTTCTCATTTTGAAATAATCAGTCGCAGAATATCGAGATTTCGTATTGAGCACTTTTATAGCATCTTATTGTACCCCTTGCATTATGATTGTGATCGGCTGAGATAGGAGTGCAGTTTATTCGAAACATTTTTCAATTTTCCGCATGAATCCAAAACGATTGAACGTAGAATATTAGAATACAGTATCCAAGATGATAGTACTGTCTAGATGCTCAAATCCTATTTTCATTGAGATCGACTGAGTAAAAAGTGCACTATACTTGACGATGTTGGAATCTTGCGCATGAATTCAGAGCTGTTAGCCGTAGAATCCTGAAAATCAGTAATTAGGAATGTTGTGACATAAGAATGATGACATACTGTTTCCATAGCAATCGACCAGCCGCGGAATGATGAGATGTTGTGCTTGATTATATATATCCAATGATATACAAGTAGGTCACGTGATGTCCACTTCAGATTTTTTTTCATACAGAACTGTTCTCAGTAATAGTAGATTACATTATTAGGAGCAAAAATTAAGCTTTATGTGCTAAGATTTGCAGTCAAAGTAACCAAAGCACATAAAGCCTTTTTTGCTCCAAATGATATATACAATTTTTTTTTCAAACAAGTACCTAAATTGTAACACAAGATGTTGATATATTGATTTTCAGTGCGATGCGATTAGCTCTAAGATCAAGCTAAATCACAATACCCAATACAATTTTGACATGGTTACGATATATACAAACAAAATGAAATTCAAGAAGAAATTGAAACATTAGCTGATATTAATAATCTTCCAGGTGAAGTGAATGCGAATGGTTTATTTTGAAACCCAATTTTCAATAACTGTAAGTATATTCGCAATAAATTTTGCTGAATTATTCAGTTGAAATATTAGATTTTTTCACTTCATATGACATGGCACATGAAGTGAACAAAAATTAGTATTTTATCTGCTTAATCAGATAGAGTGGTAAGCACTTTTATCTTGGCAACAGAGATACATAATAGGTCACTTTTGTGACGTTTGAAAAAAAAAACATATTTATTGATTATTATTCAAGTGTCTTCATTGAAAACTAATTAATTTCAAGAGTAAGTGAAAATATCTATTATAAGTTATTTAATATTGTGGTTCATTCAACATCTAGTTTTACAGAATATCCATAAGTACTATTCTAGCTTCAAATTGGTTTTTAAGATTTTTTCATTAGCTTTGGTTATAAATTTCAAGGAAACTGTGGTCATCTTTAAAAAAAATGCAAATGCTCGATCGAAAGCATGCTGCCAAATTTTATAACATAACTTCTCTCTTTTTTTTTCTGAGATGCTTTACGCGTTTATTATCCTAAGGTGCGATGGGAAGATACTCCTCTCTTTTGCTGATTTATTTTATCCTGAGGTTATTTTTTGCTATTTCCATTTTCCCGGTACTGTTTTGTGCCTATGGTTGAATTGCCGTTCATTTACTTGATGTATAATATACTTTCTCGCAGCTTTGCAGTAAGTGGCTCTTTAATTATGAATTACGTCGTAGTATGGTAGCTACTAGCTAGAGTGGAGATTACTAGACCAAGAGAAAATATTTTAGGGAATAGATTTTTTGAATTAAATTCCGTAAATTTATTTTTATTTTCCATTTGAAAGTCTTCTTCAGAAGAAGACTTTCGGATAGAAAATCGAAAAGTCAAAATAAAAATGAATATACAAAGTTTAATCCAAAAAATATATTTATTATGATATAATTCTTTAAAACATGTTCTTCAATAGAAGTTTGAGTAACCGCTAATCTTGAATAAAGTGTAGATTCTTGTAGCTAGGAGCATAATTTCCATACGCGCATTCATGAAAGTTTTTTTTGCACAAGATTTTGGATACTAGGTATTCAAGGTCATAATCATGGTACAAGACATAGTAGGTAACCTAACTCGCCCCGACAATGCATCTGCTGAGATGGTTATAGTTCGAACTGTCGCCGCTAGAGACGCCTACATCAGTAAGGCCTGTTTTACAACAGTGTTTAATGTATAACTACACTAAACTTACAAAATTTTACGAAATCATTTATATATTAAAGTAAACTGTATATGTAATGTGTACAGCATATATTTTACGTTAATTAAAAATTGATATATTTGTTGAATTAGTATTGCATTGAGTAATATTTAATATTTAATTATTACCTATACAAGAAACTGAGTTGGATAAATTCAGAGATCCCATGCAATTAACAATAATTGAGAAATATTTGAACAATACATTAACAATGTGTTTAATTTTCAACGTATAGATGATATCTTTTCAATTACAAGAAAATTGTTCGAACTTTCAATAAAGGAAACATAAAAACATAAGTTAAACAAAAATTAGATTCAGTTCAAAATATTATATTTCTATATTATACATAATGTTTTACAATGTAATAATTTTTCATGTATTAAGGGCACTTATATTTATTTTTAACAAAAACACATTATTTTAAATTATGTTATACTTAATTCATTAACATTGTCAAAATCTAGATTTCATTTGAATGATTTGATACAAATTCACTTTGAGAGTAAATTTGAATGAGAATGAAACTCATTTATGAAACTGGACCTAATTTAATAGTTATTTATACAACAAGTGAATTGAATCACTGTTTATTCGCGAGAAGAAAGTTCAAAATCACGAGCGCGCTTAGCGCGAGTGGTTTAACTCTTTGATCAAATAAAGAGGCTTGATTCACGTGTTTGTATACATAATTTTATTCAATTTTGCGTAAATTTTTGGGCCATTAAACTGAGGAACAAAATTCAATAAAATTAAATTGCAGTTGCAAGAGAGCTTCGTTGATATCGCGACGAGTGTTTGTTTTTCAAACATTCAGGAGTGTGACTGTCAGTAAACTATCAGTTTTGTGAACTTTGAATTGAAGCGTTATAATTGTGAAAAGTATTGTCTGAAATGATGGAAGAAATTGATTAAAACAATGTTCTCGTCCCCGATACCATTTTGAACGAAGCAGCCGCAGCAGTTGGAAGAATTATGCCTCAGAAATCGAAATCTTTTCATTTTTTAAATTTATTATTATTTCAAGAAGTTAATTCACAGTGTTAATTGCCATTCTGTATTATATTGCCCATTATTTTGTATATTAATTTGTTCAAACCAATTTTTAAATAATTGATAACTTACCCTTGTGAGACCATCTGCAGAAATCCATTTTCTGATAATATTATCTTATGCAAAATGTCTTCCGCAAACTCAATCATTTAAACCTAATTTACGATCACTTTTGGGAATTGCTTTGATCCAAATTTCTATCATATCAAGTGGAGCTCTAAAAACACTATATTTTATCTTACAACTGTCATATCCAGAATTGCAATTAGGGACAAAACATTTTCCAGGCATTTTAATTGAATGTTCATTTGTCACGCGGCTATCATTTTATACAATTACTATTTATATACTATAATCTGACTGTATTCAACGACACAAACACTGAAATCAAACGCTTTCCAATTGGCAACTAGGCCCTACATATCCGCCATCTTGAAACATTTCCTCTCACCTCTCACGTCACATGCTTGACGCAGTCAGCAGACACATTTATAGTAGACCGGCAATGAGAGTTGTGAGGGCCTGGTCATAATACAGCTCAGGGAAACTTTGAATATCATGATTTTTTCAGATTGATTTGCAGTGAAGGATTTTAATGTATGTATCAAATTAAGGATTGAGTTTTTAAATTTATTGAAATTCCAACTTTTATTATTTCTATTCTTGTTTACTTTCTATCCAATTCACCAGAAATAAGGTGCATTTCTCATTATTATTGATCCAAATTATTCACCAATTCCTTAGGTTTGAGTCAAGAATGGCATAAGTATCACAGAAAGAAAACAATCACTGGGGAATACCTTATCTATTGTAAAATAGTACATCTTGCTATTGATTTATCGAGATTATTTTTACCATTCAAATTTCGACCAATAGAATTGCACCATTCGACGTCACGTGGTACAACCTACACGGTTTTCAAGTGGAAATTTTTTGGAAATTTTGTCTGTTGGTTATATATACAAAACAAAGAATATTCAGCCGCGTTGATTCAGCATCTGTCAAACTGACAGACAGATTGAATGTGAAAATGAGCAGATTCAGAGTCGAGTCTCTGGAATATATTGATGAATTTGGATGGAAAAAATAATCTTCCGAATACCATTCGTGATTAAATTTAACCTGGCAAAATTTTTAGATTGTTACGATAGCTTGCTACCAATTTATTTCGTGATATTGATCAAAAATCACTCGCTTGACAGCTCGTGATTTTTCTGTCAATATCACTCAATAAATTGCTAAGCAACAAGCTCTCGTAACAATCTGAAAATTTTTCCGGTTAAATTTAACCACTTATGATATTATATATGAGAATCGGATTACTAGTAGTATTTTTTCATATCAAGTCATTCACAAATAGGATTGTGTGAACTAACAATTTTCATAAATGGGGATGTGGTCTCACGGAGATTATTCATATATATGATAGATTTATAAATTTTTGTACAAAAAAATGTGAATACATGAAACTTTTCATTAATGGTTACGATAAAAACAGTTCGAGGTATAGTGCCCGTCAAGATATAAGAAATTCGCCTGACTTACTAATCGGTAGGAGTAACTTGTCCCAGTAGGGGGTGCAGTTAAAAAATTGTAGGGGTAGTATTACGGAAGATTTCCAGCCTATTTATTTTCAATATTTCATATTTTTATTTGTATAAACATGCAAGATGATTCTTCAAATGTACTTGAAAATTCATTTTTTATTATACTCATGCGGGATAAACAGTATCTTTCGATCTGTGCTTAGCGATACCTACTCTATCTGGTGTCAAAGAAAAGTTGGAAATAGCTCGGGCGGATTTGATTCGGTGCATTCTTATTAGATGATTATTGAGATTTTCTGAAATCTTTACCAATGTATAGCCGATGGGTCTCCCATAAATCTTCGATGGATCTTCGTCCTCGATGAGTCTTCCATATTTTTTTTGGCAAGAATTATAAATACAAGAAGAAGTGAAAAATTATTTTTTGAAGAAAACCTCAAATTTGAGGGCCAGTTATTCCACTTTTATGGGCTCGGTTCCAAAGTCGGGTCCATTTCCAAAGTGTTTTCTACGTGATAGACTAGTTAGTTACAGGATCATACAAAAAAAGATCGTGCGTACGTAATAACCTATCACTATACCAGTTTTTAGATGGTAATATGAGGGATGAAAAAATTAAAATTAATCCAGTCGACCTCAAGCCCTATAAGATAGTCTTTTTTTTATCGCTTGCAACAAAAAAGTTCTTACATATGACATGAAATCCTGGACTGGAATCAGGTAGGTACTGTTAGAATGAATGTCTCATAAATACAACAAAGCTGTGATAGAACGAACATTATACTTCGAATCCAGTGATGTAGTGGCAAATTTTCCAGTGTGGGAACGCTGAATATATTTGTTGAATTATAAGGTAAGTCTTGTTTATTTGCTTCACTAGAATACCTACAATAACCAGAGAGCATAGAATTAGGATGTTTTTAGGAATTTATTAAATGATATGGATGATGGAGGCTATCAAAACCAGTGTGGGAACGCCGGTCCCACGCGTTCTCGCTACACTACACCACTGTTAGAATCTTTTGCAAACATTTAGCACGAAAAAGAGGTTCAAAAATTAGTACTACACGTTTATGGTTCATATTAGAATATTCATAGACTTATGTACAGAAACATTTCTGTCCCACAAAAACTCAAATCTAAGAATCGGTTTTGACACTATTTTTCTAAGATCAGGGAGTAACTGTAGACACAGCTTAACATAAATGACCCAATTTTATTGATATCTCTCTTATGAATGACGTGTTTTGTTAAGTCTCGGGATATGGATCTATGTATTAGAAACATTATCTTCCACTCGTATCTAGGGAAAAAATTAAGTTCATTTTCGTATTAATGTTTTATCCCCAATTCATCAGCTCATGTATGAAACTGCCATTACTGTCAGCAAATATTTGATACCAATAATTGCTCTTGGAACATTGAAGTGCTTAGAGAGTTCCCATTTGTATACATTTTACATTCTGAAAAACTTGAAATTAAGTTATTTTTGATAGTGTTGGTTATGTTGCACAATTATGTGCACTAAGAGAATATATAAACACTTCGTCATGTATATTTTTATGAATTTTCATGTTTTATCATGACTTCTTCATTCATAGTAATTTATCGTACTGGTATGAGATGTGATATATTGATCTACAGAAAAAAAAGGTTTATGTACGACATCTCATATTTCACACGAGTTCAATTCAACGTTGTATCCAAGAATTCTATAAAAACGAAATTTGAATGCTAATAATGGAACAAAATGATAACAAAGTGGCCATTATATGGTTTTTTGCTATATATGATTTACCGTGTCGTATTCATTATTTTCTCACTGATACCTAATGCTGCATATAATTTATTTCAACTAATTATTGTGACACGCCTATAATAAATAGATATGAGATAAATATATTTTTATACAAACCCCATTAAGCAGTTCGGGAAATAGCAATTTCTAGTGCCAGGGCGAGAAATGACCATTTTTAGCACTAGTATGGCAAATAGTCAACTATCCCACTATTGCTAGAATTTGGAGATAAAAAACACCAAGTAGTTATTTATAGATTTCTGATTTCCTTACAAAAATTGTAAGTAGAAAATTATCGTTATTTCAAATTTTGTTTCGGGGGACGATTGCAGAGAAAAATTTGTCTTCAACTCATACAGAAAGTCTGATCCTGGAGTTCCAACAAATATCGGAGTTCGTTACGCTCGCTCGTCTCAGGTAACTTGCATTCATTTGAGAATTACTCATTTGCCGCACTTTATCCAAAAATAACTATTTTATTCAATTGCTTTGATGAATTAGTTCAAAAATAAGCAGATGGCCAGCTGTCAACTATCAATTGTAATGGATATATTTTCTCTTGCATATTCAGAAGATTATTTTAGCCCGTTCTCTGATATTCTTATTTTTACTTAAAAACGAAAATTAAACCATAATAAATTGGTAATAAAAAATAATATGTATCAGATGTGCCAGCTGTGTGATTTTCATTCACCGCAGTCATATCGTACTCACTAGTGACAATTTCAATGAATTTGCACAAAAAAGAACAAGAGAATTATTACTTTAGGACCAACTTTCTAGCAAGAGAAAGAAGTGTAACACCAACTGTAACTATAGTTTAACGTTGTATATTATTTTTATAGAAAAGGCACTATTATAATAATCTGGTGCATCGCAGGTCACGAGACAGATAGGCATTAGGAACAGATCTACCTATAAGCAAAGCCAGCTGAGTTTTTTGAAACAATTCATCTGGGAGCAGATTGATTGATTGATCAGTATGAGTTTTGAACAAAGATTAATTTTGAATAATAATTATACTGAGCATGTAAGACGACGACTACAAACTTCGAATGAGATACTCTCTTGTTATTTCTTGATTTCCTAATAATCACACAAAGAAAACCTTAGGACTCAGATTTTTATGAGGAATCCATTTTGTAATCAAGAAGTAGGAATAATTTTGCATGTCCATTAAGACACGAAACAAAACTTAGACCCGGTCTTTCTACCTGCGAATAACTTTATTCGGTGGATAATATCCACAGCAACAACTGTTGTAATAATTATTACCATAGTAATTATACAGGGAATAAAGTTATTCGAAGGTGGAAAGACCGAGCCTTAAAAATGTTGAATTTAGCTAAAACATTGCAAAATGGTAGCAACTAACTCGTGAGAAATTGACAGATCCATGAAAATTTCCTCCTAAAGTAAATTTATTTAATTTAACAAATCCTAATCAATTTGAACTTCTAGTCCAGTCGACATGTACTTTGGGGTCGGAAAAAATGCGAACTTGATGAAACTTTGGTATGTTGTTTTCGATCACCCAATAGTGTTATTTCCATGTTTTCCGACCAAAATTTCGCGAAGCAATTTTCAGGGAGAGGAAAAAACCACGAAATTTTGGCACTTTTTTCAGTTTTTGCCCTGTAACTTTTACCCCTCCATTCCTACGCTTTAGACTTAAAGTTATCAGATTGAGAGCCAAGTCTCTAAGCCTACACGCTCTAATTCTACAAGCCTCCTTGTCCATCCACCTGTCTAGCCACTACTCATTCAGAAGGGAACTATTAGGACTATTGTATAACAGAAAACTAATGAATAGTGAATAAATTTCTCACCTTATGCCCATGTGAATGTGTCAAAATGGCCAAGTCGCATATCTTGACTGAGATGTAGAATTGTGAAGTTATGGCTTGTAGAATTAGAGCGTGTAGAGTTAGAAGCTTGGCTCTACATGGGATCTGATAACTCTTTGACAGTGCGAGCCATAAGGCTTCGTCTTGGCAACATTTTACATGAAAATGTTTTTGGTGGGATTCCACTTCTATTAGTAAGTTTTTATTTCACTTTGATTCATAACAAGGAGTCCCTATATCAATATTCAGACTTCTAGCATCAAAATTTGTGGAAGTCTCATACAAATTTCCATCCCCTAGTTTAAGTGGTTGGGAGTAAAAGCTTCAAGTTTTGAAATTTTGTTGTTGTTTGTGAACTAATACTAGCTTGCATACCAAATTTCAGGACTTCAGGAGGTCACTCAAGAATTTTGATAATCATCAGTGAGCGAGTCAGTGACGAAATCGGGGTTTTTTCAGATGTCAATAAAATTTAAAGTATGAGAACTATGCAATTGAAACTTTATATGTTTAATAAGTCCACTATTGACATTATATCCCGAGAATTTTGTTTATCTGGTAGGTGTAATCCAAATCCAAGTTATGAGGGTTCAAAAAAACGACGAAGCTCTTCGAGAAAGGTATGTAGTGCTCTTACGCTTCATTTGACTGGTCTTGATGGGGGTACTACCGTGCCTCCAAATATAGTGGCATAGGTAGGTAGGGTGAGAGGTGGGTTGTTGATTGATTCCTGCGTCAGAATAAAATTAGATACCATAAAAAAATTTGAAAAATGAAAGATATCGAGCGAAAACCCCCATTTTTAATGTTTCTGTAGATTTTAAGAAATTTCTCACATTTTTGAAGTGCTGTATCTTGGAACCTAGTGGATCTATAAACAAGTTTTTTGGATCAAACTTATCGAAAATTGAATGTTCTACGATATTGAACATGATGATCCAAGGCGTAGGAATAAAGAGGAAAAGGTTACAGGGCAAAAACTGAAAAAAGTTCAAAAATTTCGTGGTTTTTTCCTCCCCCTGGAAATTGTTTCGCGAAATTTTGGTCGGAAAATATACATATAACACTATTAGGTGATCAAAAACAATTTACTAAAGTTTCATCAAGTTCGCATTTTTTCCTAGTCTGCTCCTATTTTTCGACATGCCGACTGGACTATTCCTTATGACAACAAAATCATTGCTGTCAAATAATCGACTGTCATCTAACAGAGTAAATTTTATATACTCTGGAAGTAAAATTCTCTGCCCTTTATAAAACCGGGCAACAGTCAACAGTAATTATTCTGACAGATTCAAATATTACTATTTTTATACGGATTTTATGGTTGTAGTATAAGAGAGTTAGCTGCATCTAACTGTTTTTGCCAGAGCATTCTGATATTATTATAATTCATATTGATAGCTTTCTCAGTGCTGAAGATGCTACAAGAGTTTTATGTTTCAAAACATGATCATAATGACAAAAAACAGCGTACTTCCGGTATTTTCGGCAATCCCTTGTAGTTAAAATTTGTGCTAATCGGTGGAGGATGACTACCACATGGACAGAAATATGTGCTGCCACCTCTCATCCTCATCAAAAGCGCGGTAGTTCCAAATTTGTACTTCGAGGCTAGTGTCGTACTTCTGGTCAACGTTAAAGGTCATACCAACAATACCGAAAGTGGTCTGCTTTTTAATACCTTGGTTCATTCTACAGAAACTTTCATATTAAATATCCTTTTATATTGAATATGAAAGATTAGAATAATTATTTGATTGGTTTGACCCAAAATTGAGCTCTACGAGAGCTGTGAGTATTACAGACGATTGTTATTACTTCAGTAATGTACATATCACCCAGAATAGTGTCCATCAGGAACAGTAGTGCATTTACTGATGACACCCATCACTGAGGAAATACATTTCGATACAAACAATAAACTAACACGCCAAATATCAAACAATACGGAAAAGTGAAAAGATTAGCATATAATGTACATGAAACTAGCTGTATTTCCTTCGTCAGTATCACTGATGGAAATTAAGAGATACGCTATGTTCATCAGTGATGGCTGCTGTCTACCGTTTCATTAGTGAACCCACTGATGTTGAACTGTTCACTACGACATAGGCATAAGCTGAGCTATGATTCTATTTTGTACAACCTGTCCTTGATTTACTTGAAACAGTTTCATTCCACGGCAGTTCTTAAAGTCGTGAAACATGGAGGGAACAGATGTTAGTATCTGCATTTAAAGGATGAAATAAAATATGAATGAATGAAAAAAACCTCAGTAGATACAATACTCCAAGAGTTAAAAGCGCATAATTAGAAGATATTGATTTCTCAGAATTATTTTTCAACTATTTTTTTTTTCAATGTAAAATTGTAAATAAGATAGCATCTGGTAATTGTAGCCAGGTTTCATTAATAGAACCAATAATAAATGGTCAATTAAATCAAGTTTCAATATTTCGCCGAATATCTCAGACTATCCTAAGGAGCTACAAAAATGCTGAATTTCTCAAATTTATTTGCAATAATTTTTTATGAGTTTACTTTAAAAGTTGTTCTTGATGAGTTTTCGCATCCCAGTTTTGACACCATTTAAACTTGTTGCAGCTAAATTTCTGTGAATTCATATCTGCATGCAATATGAGTGTAAACAAGCATTGACATTCGGTCAACCTCGTCACCAAATACTTGACCTCATATCATAATTCTCAAGTTCACATTTTTGTTGCAAAAATCACAATTTTTGTCGCATATTGCATTACAACTCTTTAAAATACATCGTAAAATCTATGTGAACTGTGGTTGAAGAAACATGAACGAAAAACAAATAGGAGAAAACACAAGGAGCCCGACAATTTTGAAATTCAAGCTTTGTTCATTAAAAATTCGGATGGATGTAAATTGGATTATCTGCCTCACTCCTATATTTACGAGTATCTTTTTTGCTTTTTTACTCACTTGTACAAAGTAACAAGAAGTGAATATTGTGAAACCGACAGAATTCACCTATCGAGATTTTGATGGAAATATCCGTTTTGAGCATCCCCGAATCCATTTTGACTATTTTTGGCTTGATGTCGGTACGTATGTTCGTGCGTGCGTGCGTTCGTGCGTAACTCGCAAATCTCAAAACTGGTTGAACGTATAATGTTGAAGTCTTGTATTCAAGACTGGTATAGGGTCTAGTTGTGCAACTCGCATTATGTTTCCAATCGTCTGTACAGAAAGTGCACTTTACTTAAGACTTTTCTCGAATTTCTCTGATAAATCCAGTATGATCAACCGTAGGATGTTGAAATTCAGTATTTGAACTTGATGTTGTATCAGAATGGTGATCTGCTATTTTTGTAAGAATCGGCCAGGCCAGAAGTGCACTTTACTTGAAACTTTTTTTGAATTTTTTGCATAAATATGGAATGACTTGCCATAGCATATTGAAATTTCGTATAAAGAACTTCTACAACATCTTATTGTATATCTTGCATTAGAATTGCGATCGGCTCAACCGGAAGTGCACTTTACTTTAAACTTTTTTTAAATTTTCCGCATAAATCCAGAACGATCAGGATACTGAAATCTAGCATTTGAAATTGCTGTAGCATCTCAATGATTATCTTCTATTTTTGTAACAATCAGCTGAGTCGGAAGTGCACTTTATATGATAGACTTTTTGAATTTCCTGCATAAATTCTAAACAATTAATCGTAGAATATTCAAATTTTGTATTAGGCACTTTCATAATATGTAGTTGTACACTTGGCATTATGATTGCTATCGACTAAGCCGGAAGAGTACTTTATTCAAAACATTCTTTGAATTTTCCGCATAAATCCAAAACGATTGAACGTAGATTGTTAAAATTCAGCATTTAGGACGATTATACCGTCTAGATGCTCAAATCTTATTTTTATTGAGATCCACCGAGCTGGAAGTGCACTTTACTTGACAGTCTTTTGGAATTTTTCGCATAAATTCGAAACGATCAGGTGTAGAATATTGAAATTTTGGTATTTCAGTCCGCTGTAGCATCTGAATGATTGCCTACTATTTTCATAACAATAGACTGAACTGGAAGTGCCCTTCAGTAGATATTTACTTTTTAATTTTGCGCATAAATTCAGATCTGTTGGTAGTCGTAGAGTTTTGGAAATCAGTATTCAGGAATGTTGTAGTATAAGAATAATGGCCTACTGTTTCCATAGCAACCGACTTGGCTGAAAGCGCATTCTATTTGACAGATTCTTAGAATCTCTTGGGTAAATCCAAAACGATTAACTGTGAAGCGAGGAGATCACATCGTATGATTATATATATCCAATGATAAATATACAAGTAAGTCACGTGATGTTCACGTCAGATTTTTTTTCAATCATTTTTTGTGTTAATAAAACTATTAATTTTGTGGACGGAGGACTATTCCTATAATCTCTTGAAAATTTTTTATCCATCGAGAAAAATCATATATTTAACAAGAAAATACAAAGATTCTTTCGAATAAAAATTTGAAAAATAAATAACTTATTAACATTCCAATAGGGTAAAAATAGCAAGAAAATTCTTATCTTATTTTTTCTTCCCATCTATTTATTAATAACTTTTAAAATAGTATGAATTATAATTTTGATACACGTGACACGGTTAAATCATATTTATAAAAAACGGATGTTCAAGCATGGATTGTATGTCACATAACGTTGAAAAATAGTGTCAAATTATGACTTCAATACAATTTGAATATAACGTTGAAATATAACATTTGAATTACGTGAATAATGTACGTATATAAAAACGTTGATTCTACATACATTTGAGGTAACAAAATGACTTCTCGGTATGATGTTCATACAACCAATATACAACGTTGATTTTCAGTTATGGTTACTTGAGAAGTACCCACACTGACTGAAAATATATGACTAGAGAATCATATAAAGAATAAGTATGATTTCCTGAAACACTGAAACATAACATCCAATTATAACGTTAGTTCAACATTATATGACGTTATTTCTTGACGTGAATCTATGACCACAGTGTGACTTGACGTGTGACGTCAGTTCAACGTCATATGACGTCTAAATATGACGGTCACATTATGACTCCAGCATGACCAAAATGCGACGTCACATTATAGTCGACGGTCAGCCATTGTTACTTGGGAAGCAAGATTCTCTCAGTTCCACGTGCTCCACAGTACGTCATTTGTATTGTTTTATAAGATGCCTTCGTCTATAGGCCTATACCGAATCATTTTCCGATAACTTTCTAATCTTCCTTCTCCAATATTCTTATAATATAACCAAAATTATTACCTCTAAATTATGTGACATTTTTGTTTCACACATTTTGAAAAAAAAAAAAATGTATTTAATATAGTTTTCCAACTGTTAAATTGTGTCAAAAATAGCGATTATCCTCCTCACTGAGATCATTAATTATTGGTTCAACAGTTATTTTGTAATTCAAATATAATATTTTTCATATAGTAGGTACATTTCGATGGATTATTCTGTATACATGATTTATTTGAACTGTGGAAAAAATTCTTGCCAAATATCTTTCGATTATTGATGGATACTATTTACCGTAAGGATGCAGTTAATGGCGCTCAAAATGCAATACATACTACAGGTAACAAATAATAAAACAGAATGATCAATGAGAGATGCCACATGCATGCATTCACAAAAAAACTAAATTCAAGTTATGAAACTTAACTGCTACACATTTAAATATTGATAAAGCTGGCACAAGAAATTCGTTGACTTTATACATCGTTTGTGACGCGGTTTGTACCTTACGCACGGTGGTATTCATACTACTCTATTGGGATGGCTTCATTTTAATGCACAATAATCTATAACTCCAGCATCAACTTGGAAAATGTTCTTCAAACAAAAGAATTCAAAAAAAGATTGAATGTTCAATCCTGTTATTATCGTTATTCATAGAACAGAATAAGAAAGTGGAATTTCCTGTATAAATCTAGTCTAATAATGGAAACACAGTAATAGGATATGTCGCAACTAAAGTGTATTGGATTATTTTAGTGACTAGGAACTGATTTATCTAGTACTGATGACTTTTTTCACACAGACCTAGTACAAGCGTGATTGAAGGTAGCGATGCAGATTATACTATTTACAAATACTTCATTCATCGAGAAATATGTGTATAGAAAAATGAAGTTTGAACATGATATGAAGCAGCGTTGTCATGTCTTGTAGTGAATGCTCATTTAGCTTCAAAATGACTGATTTTTGGCATAAAAAGCATTTTATTTCAGTTCTGCACATTCATTTACTCTTACAGTACATATTTATATTTCCCTGTATATTTTGACAATATTTAGTTCGTATTTTCAGTGAAAATATAAAAATAGGTATATTAAGTCTTCCGTTATAGTGTAAAGTAATAAAGTGGAATCTAGGAGTGAAGACACATTATTTTTAATCCAACAAACAAAACTATTTTTGCGTTATGTAGCAAGCAAGCAACATAAGTTGAGCTGACTCCTACTCACTATAGCTTATGGGAACCAACAAATACATACATGAGACAGTATTTGGATGTGATCCAAAAATTCATGCATTTAGCGATTGGAATAAACTTTTGAGTTCTAATGGTTCAGTTAAATCTGTAGTACATTTTATTCTGATTATTATCATCACGATTTCTGCGTTACTGAGTTTGTTGAGTTCTGATTTCACGTGATGAAGGTACACAGGATGTTAATCACAGTTAATCCATTTCAATTATTTGGGTGAAAACTTTTTAAAGATGATATTTTTCTATCCTAAAGCTTGAATTCTTTCAAACAACTTTATGATATTCAGTTGTATTTGTTTTCATAAAAATGATTAGGCGTAGGCGTACTGGTGAAATTTGTACTTATTCTAATAAGATACAGGTATTATCTCCTCTCTATGAGTGATATGATTACTGCATTGAAAAAAGAGAACAAATCTCTATCCATTTGTGATTCTTCTCGAAAAAATAATGATAACGAACAATCTATGTATCTAATATCATTTCGTTGTATATCAAAATCTACTAATGAACTAAATATCATGATTGTGAAGTTTTTGCTCTCTAAATATAGATGCTGCAATTCCGAACAAATTTGTAAGTCATACATATAGATCTGTAAATCCATAATTATTACTGATCCGCAGTAAATATGTTCACGGACGAATTGACATGAATCAACAAAAATAAATTCGTTTTTATCTATTTCTTCTGGACCTATAGATTTCTTAGAGCTCTGAATCTACACAAAATTGCACCTATTTCTTCCATAAGTATTGAAATAACTATCAATATGTATTGGATAAAATGGTTGACGCTGACTGGAATTGTAAATAATGTGAGTGATGTATTATTGGGATTTCAGTCAAATTTAATATTATTTCTTTTCTGCTTTTCAGTTAGCCAACGCCTTCCATAGATGTCGGGTGTGGTAAAGGACAAGAGAAAATTTCTCTTTTTTCCGCTTATTAATATTAATATCAATTTTAACATTATGTATAACTTCAATTTTTTTGAACAATAATTCATTTCGCTTTTGAGGATGGCTGAGGTGCAGCCGATACTGTAAAGCAGAAAAGAAATAATATTAAATTTGACTGAAATCCCAAAAATACATCACTCACATCAATATGTATATTTATAAGAATTGTAGGATCTATTTATAGTTTTCAAACCGTCAATAATTCATTCAATGCGTGAACGGCCTGATAAAAGTTCATATGACGTTGTTTCTAGTACTGTTTTAGGCAGGTGATACAATATTGTCTTATGTTCCCAGAAATATATGATAATCATTCGTTCTGTGTTTATTCATTCTATCACTATGATCGAAAAATGATCTTTATTCATGCCAAAATACACTTAATTTATATTATTTGTTCCAAGTATTAGCATTTTGTTGACAATATGCTAATAGAGTGATAATCAAGAGAATATTTGAAAAGACTATGGTATGTCTCAATATTCATAAGAAGATATTTTTTGCAAGAATATTCTACATTCCTTATGATCAATTTCAATTGGTTTATATTTTTATTTTCTGAACAGGTGTTCACACAAAATATTTGTTACCATGATGCTGTTAAGAGATTCTTATGAGTTAAAGTTTGCTCCATTATCAAATACGTTCGAATTATAATAATAATTTAAATAACCAATTTTTAGTTTCTAGTTTTGCTGGAGATAAAAAAACTCATAATACAGGAGTATTCATAGTAGAATATGATTCTTGGAGATGTTGGTCTCTTCCGATACAATTTAGCATTTATCCGATGTTGTACGCCGAATTCTTGGTTTACATCCAACAACTTCAAAATACCTCAATGTTCCTCCACTTGATCCTTCCAAAATCAGTATATTTATCTCATTATCGAATCTTTTCATATAGAATATGTTATTGTTTTCCCTGTAATGTATCTGCAACAGCATAACGTAGAATTGGAAATGACGTTTCTAATTGGAACTTAAAAAAGTTTGCATTGATCTAAATATATAAATAATATCAGATTATGGATCTGTGATTCTGGAATGAATATCTATTCATTCTCATTTATATTCGTTATTTGGATGATATCTTGAAAAACATAAAGGACAGAACAAAAAAGATGGAGATAGGCTACTACAGCTTAATGAGAACATAAATGCAAAAAAAAAAAAACAATGGTGATCTCGAAGGAAAACATGACTACAAACATTACATTAAACAGAAAAGAAATAGAACAAGTGGAAACGTTCTCGTACCTCGGAGCAACCCTGAATAATAATGGAAGTATAGAACAGGAAATAAACAAGATAATACAAGCGATGAACAAAAGCTACCAGCTACCATGCAATAAACAAAATAATACTAAACAACAGAAAAATTTCTAAAAATACAAAAATGATTCTATACAAGAACAATCTATGGACCTACATTGATTTATGGCAGTGAAACCTAGATAATGAATCAGAGAACTAAGAATAAAATACAAGCAACAGAAATGAGGTTTCTCAGAAGAGTGGAAGGGGTCACAAGAATAGATAGAATGAGGAACGAAACGATAAGAAACAGTCTGCAAATTGGAAGTAGACAAATAACCATTGGAAAAAAAAACAGCTCGCATGGTACGGTCATCTAGTTAGAATGCCGGAAGGAAGACAAACTAAACAGGTATGGAACGCAAGAATAATGAGGTAGAAGAGAAGGGGTAGACCTGGTGAGACATGGGAAAATAATATAGAATAGATTCTAAATATAAATAACATTGGAAAACAAGAAGCGAGTATGAAAGAAAGGTATAGAGCAGTCTGGAAAGAACTAATTAATAGTACTAAATAAAGTGATAATAAACTAATCGCGACACCCGAAAGGGTTTAAGCCGATTTAAGAAGATAATAATAATAATAATAATGATAGACGGATTTTTTCATTAGAAATCTTGTCCGTATGTCTGTCTATCTATATGATTATTTGGGAGGCCAATTCGGCTTTGCTTCATCACAATAATTATAAGAGTCTGATCAATGATGTTTGCTGAGCAGAGATGGGCATTCACGTGTAAATAGTACATTATATAACGAGGGACTCAAGTGCTTGATTTAATCCTGAGGGTGGAGTTTGTCGCACGATACGCATTCGAGGGCAATACTCATCTGAGAGATTAAAGGCACTTAAGTTTTGTGTTATCTACGCTATTTTTTGCACTACCGTATTATATTGAATCACAATAGTCTAAAAGCAGATTAATTAATCTCACAATTTTGACAACAACAAACTTGATACGCAAATGTTAGGTAAATTCATCACAGTAACAAGGCTGGCTACAGCAGTTGTTCAACAAATAAGCCTGCTGTCAAAAAGATGAGTAAGGAAATTGATATTGTTAAGGCTGCGGAAGAGGTAACTGTAAAATGATTTCGCCAAAAGTCTAGAAAATTTACGAACAACAATACGATGCAATTGTGAAATTGTGTGAATTGCAATAATGCTAATACAAATGAAGAATAAAGGTCTCAATTCTAATGACAAAATTCAATTTGACATTTAGGTGAGTACTTTGATTATTCAGTTGTTATGTGAAAATATGTTTATTTCACTTTAGTCCCTTGGGATTCTTGATCATTTTAGATCTCGGGAAACCAAACTCAAACTTAAGTCTCTGAAATGAGGGGTTTAATTCGTTGCTTACTCCCGGGAGTGCGAAAAAAATGTTTTCCACGTTCACAGTGTAAAAAATGTGTAAATTATGTAAAATATGTAAATAATGAAGAAAACGTGAATGTTAATTCTGCATTCTGCTGACAGACAGAACTGGAACTCTAAGTTTGAAATTTCCAAACGTCAAATTCAAAGGTCAAGTACTCCATTCCACATAAACAATTTTGTGAACTGTAAATATTATTAAAAATCAATATGTCAGGACTAGGAGAATGGCCGATGACTGTAAGTACTACAACATGTTTGTCAAATCAATTCAATACACACTGACGTCTTTGTCCTTAGCATAACCTCTTTTCTCGATTGTTGAAAAAAATAGACATAACCCAACCTTTTTTCAAGCAAATTAATTATTGTCAATGAAATCTGTTAATATTTCAAATGATACAATTTTATATTTGAATCAAATAAGATTGTGAACATCACAAGAAAAATCAGCTTGAGTTTTTGATTGTACATATTTTTTCTACATATTTTACGTTTTTCAAGTAAAAAAGTAGGAAAATGATTCAAAGGAAAGAAAAGATTTTCTACATGTAAAAAACCTAGTATAATATATGACGTATTTTACATGCTCATCTCTGAAGCTGAGGAATAATAGATTAATGCTTTCTCTCGACTATCATTTTGTGACACTAGGTCCCGTTAAATTGATGGTCGGTTTCTCAGGCACCATTTTTTAGATCAGCTCCTGTAGAAATACCTGAACGGCTGGGTGAATCAGTGGAGTTGGATAGGGCTCTTCTGATTTGAAAGCGTAGGTATCTTGCCGTTAAGTGAAGTTTGGTTGGTTCAACTATCAAGCTCAACTAAAAACGAACAGAAACTAAATTTAGTCCCATTGAGTTGGATAAAAACTGAACTTGGCTAATTTATTTGGATAAAATAAATAACTAAGGTTTGAGTTTGATCTGATATGAAGCGGAGCGAATCAGATTTGAAAAGACCAAATCGAATATAATGCGAGCAGGTGCAGCGTCTCTCGTGATTAGATCCAACTAAGTAACGATCAGTGAATTCACTGACGGAACAACAGAGCGCACTCATCAGATGAGAATAGTAAATCATCTATTCTTCATCAGTGACCAATGATGAAAAGGATACTGCTAGCTTCATACATATTACATGTTATTCATTTCATTTCATCGTTCTATTCGACGTTTGGTGTGTTTGTTCATCATTTTTATTAGAATGCATTTTATCAAAAATGATGCGTTCTGTTGTTCCATCAATGAACTCACTGATGGTCACTGATGGTAACTATGTGAGACAAAGGAATTATGGCTCTGGATCACAAGTGATCTACATACTACTATTTTCTCTGTAGTTGAAATCAAGGGAATCAATAGGCTCTATCTGATAAATGCTAAGCGCGTCTTTTTTTACCCGATAACTCATCGAATCTAGATTGACTTGTTATTTGAATCCGTGAATATATCAGCTATGTGGAATGAATGACTTGGAACAATGAGAGCAGAATTCCTTCATCATAATATAATGCTATGAAAATATTAGTATCACCTGGATGGGAAAATTCACTTTATTCACCAAGTTTTTTTCTAAGCGAACAAGACTATGCCAATTGAAGGTGTGGAAATAATTAAGCCTATTTGAATCAAAATGATTATTATTGAATATTTGATAGTTATAACAACGTAATAACAAAGCCAGATAGAGATGAATTCATGTAGTTTTTATACGTTATCTACAAAAAGAGATGCACAAAACAGGATTTTTTGTCTTGCTCAGTGCCTCGTGAATGTCTTGTTGATAAAATGCTCGCTTTTTCTGATAATTAGAAAAGTAACCTCCCAAATAGCTTATCATTAGAAAATACCGGCATTGGTAGAATTATGAATCAACCTGAAGTCTTGTATGATAAAGTGCGTACAACACTGATAAATATAGAAGAAAACTTTGATGCTGGTCTACTAATAACAAATCAATTCATTTATCGTTTGAAACTTATATTTTATTACTTTTGTATATATTTAGTATTGTTTTTGATGTGAAAATTACTGTTGATTTGCCGGTGATATATTTATCATCCAATAAATGATTAATTTTATTTTTGGTGAGCATAATATTATTGCCCCAAATCATTATTATTATTGATAATTCCACTTCAATATAAAGTAAGCCATAAGAAAAAAACAATTTTATCGTTTTGACAGCGGATAAAAAGGAAGGTAACTTTTTGCAAGTGATAAAACGTTATTTACCTTTCTCCTAGCAACCAAATCAAAACATTCACTATATTAATGTCATTTGTATTATTTGTCCATGCTTAAACTGCAAAATAAACAGAATTTGAAATATTTTCGAAGAAAATATAAAAGAAAACATCAAGAAAAGTGTGTCTATAAATACAAACAAGTAAAAACAATAAATCATGTATCTGTAGACAAATTATCGCATTTTGTGAAAACCAGAATTATGTATTAGGAAGAGGAACGATATATCAGATTTCAAATATTTTGCTAGATTGGACTTAAGGTATGCGGAGAATTGATGGAGAAAATCTTAAAGAATACTTAGTGGAATGTTTCAAATGAAACGTGAAACGATGTATAATAATTGTACTGTCAATAATTGCACATTTAAATAAACTTTTTCATAAATAAAATGTCGTTAAATTATCTCGCCGAATTACACTCTAGCATTTCATTTTTCTGGGGATAAATTTCAGTTTGATAACTCAACCTTGTAACCTGACAGCAATTTGACTCGAAAACTGTTCAAAAAATAAAATCACTCCACCTACGGTGTCGCGATTTCATTAGGACAGTTTTCTTGTCAAATTGCTAGGTAACAAGATTTCGTGAAAACAGAAATTTATCCAGCAAAATAAAAAGCTCTTGTGTAATAACTGTTGAATAAAATGGTTGACGCTGACTGGATATGTAAATATGAGTGATAAAATATGGGAATTCAGTCACTTATTTGGTTTTATTTCTTTTCTGCTTTACAGTTTCGGCTGTACCTCCGCCATCCTTAGAAGCGAGAAGAATTATTATTTGTGGAATTGAGTTTGTACATTAATTTGAAATTATTTTGACATAAAATAGCGGGAGAAAAGAGAAACTCAATTCTAAAAACAACAATTTTTTGATTAAAACAACTTTTGATTTGGAATTCGGTATATTTATTTGAAACTTTGACGTTTCGATCCTTTGACCAAGAATCTTCTTCAGAAAACAATGATACAAAATTAAGCAAGGCAAGTAACTAGATACTAAGAATATACAGAATACTAGATGTGATAACGTGGATATCACAACTAAACAAAAAGAATAAAATCCTCTGGCATTCACCCAAGGTTTGAGGAAAACCACGTAAAAACCCCAAACAGAGGAATATGTCCTACTTGGTACAGCTCCGCACAGAGGTCCGTCTTAAAACAGCAAAAGATCTAAAGAATGCGAAGCCACCAAAACCAATTTTGAGTGAAGAAGAATTTGAAGCATTAAGAGATTTACGCCGTAATGAAGATCTTGTTATCTTGCCAGCTGACAAAGGAAAAGCTACTGTCATTCTCAATAAAGAAGATTATATTAGCAAGGCTGAAGATTCGCCTGATGATCCAGCATATAAGAAAGTCAGCAGGAACCCTTTAAGTTCGGTCAAGTATCAAACCACTGAACTTCTCAAAGAATCTTCTTTAGATAAGGATGTTATCAAATATTTAGCTCCTAGTGACCCACATGTACCTAGATTTTATGGTTTACCAAAGATTCATGAACAAAATATTCCTCTCAGACCAATAGTCCATTGCATCAGTTCGCTAACTTATCAAAATACCTTGACAGTTTACTGAGACCATTTATTAATAATTCTCCATCGTATGTTAAAAATTCTGAACATTCTATTGCAATGATTAATAACATACGGTTGTGTGATAATGACATCCTTGTTAGTTCTAATGTTCCTTCTTTATCTACGAAGGTTCCAATAAAAGATACCCCAGAACTTTTGGAGAGGAATTTCTCTCCAGATATTATTAAACTATTCCACTATTGTTTGACGTCCAGTTTCTTTATTTTTAATAATGATCAATATGAACAAACTGATGGCGTTGCAATGGGGAACCCTATTTCTCCATCAATTGCGTATTATTACATGAAATTTTTTGAAGAGAAGGCATTAGAAACTAGTAATCATAAACCATCTTTATGGCTTCGTTACGTAGATGATGATTTTGCCGTTTGGCCCCATGGTCATGATAGTTTGAATGGTTTTCTGTACCATTTGAATAATATCCATGAAAATATCAAATTTACATCAGAAATCGAAAATAATGGCTTTTTACCATTTCTTGATGTGAATTTAAAGCGAACCAATGATGGTAGACTTTTGCATACTGTTTATAGAGAGCCTACACACACGAATCAATTCATTCATGCTGATTCACATCACCATCCTTCACAAAAGTACGGAACAATTAAATGCTTATTCCGAAGGGCTAATGATATTTGTCATCCTGATGAACTTGATAATGAAATTAGTAATCTAGAAGTGATTTTTCAGAAAAATGGCTTCAGTTATCACTCCATTAAAAAGGCTCTTGGACCCAAGTCTAGCGATACTACTGTTGAGGATATTAGCGTGAGTAAGAATTATGTTTCGGTACCTTATGTGAGCAATGTTTCAGAGAAGATCGGAAGGATCTTGTCAAGATATAATTTCAAAGTTTCCTTCGCTTCGGTATTGAAAATCAAGCAGTTCATGAGACCTGTAAAGGACGTGATTCCCCTACAATCTTCGGGCATTTATAAGATCCCTTGTACCTATGGGAAAACCTACGTTTGATAGACGGGCCGAACTGTGAACACTCGCATTGCTGAACATAGGAGATGCATAAGATTAAACCATCCAAATAAATCTTCTGTAGTTGATCATGCCCTCGAATTTTTGCATGACATCAAGTTTGAACAAGAATAGTCGCAAGATGCTCATCGATTTATGGTAGATTGGTCAGAGAAGCAATTGAGATACTTAAACATCCAAATAACTTGAACCATGCTGATAGTCTCGAATTATCAAATGTTTGGCTTTTTGTAATCAATAACACACATATATAATGAATATGTTCTGGTTGTTGTAGTTCTGTGTATATTTTGGATTATAAAGTACACTGAAGACTATTTGATACTGCAGTTGTGAGCCAAACCAATAGCAAAGAGTAGAGCTACGCTGTCTTGTTGAAATGTCGTGTATTCTGTGATTTGAAATGTGTGCGGAGCTGTACGAAGTAGGACATATTCCTCTGTTTGAGGTTTTTACGTGGTTTTCCTCAAACCTTGGGTGAATGCCAGAGAGTTTTATTCTTTTTGTTTAGGTGTGATATCCACGTTATCACATCTAGTATATTGTATATTTTCAGTATTTAGTTATTTGCTTTGTTTGATTTTGTATCATTGTTTCCTGAAGAAGATCCTTGGTCAAAGGATCAAAACGTTAAAGTTTCAAATAAATATACAGAACTTAAAATCAAAAGTCGTTTTTATTAAATAAAATTCTGAAAAATGTATAGATTATTAATAATTCTTTTCGCTTCTGAGGATGGCTGAGGTGCAGCCTTAACTGTATAGCAGAAAAGAAATGAAATTAAAATAAGTGACTGAATTTCCCTATTTTATTATTTAGATTATTATTACGTTGATCAGTATGATTCCTACAAATATGCTTGATCCAGAAGCATGAATATAGGCGTATAATTATGTGATATTTCCATAGTATTAATTTGCCTCTTTAAACAAGAAATCTTTCTACTCTTGTACATGCTAATCTTGTTTTGTACGATTTCTTGCAAGAACAAGATAATAAGCAGAAGAATCAAGATGAGAACACGAGTCTTTGATAAGTTTCAAAATTTTTACAATTAATGTTCGCTATGTCAAATAATGCCATGAAATGTATGTGGGAGTTGGTTGGTTTCTTCGGAATTAGCGTACCGATGCTATGAGAATGTGGAATGATCCATTTTAAAATACTACTTTAGAACCTACGATCGTGTACAGTGTTGGCACATTGACTTTTTCTTGATTGCATGAAAAGTTGTAATCTTTTGAGATCAAATCGTCAGTCGGAAATATCTGAGGAACCTGAATGAAAAAAAAGAATTTATATCTAGTAATTTAATAATTGAATTTTTGATGATTTTCACTGTCTTTAATATCAAAATATTCTGTAGGTATTGATATTTTGGTGAGATATTTCCAATTATTATTAGACCTCCCTTATCGATAGGACAATGTATTCTGTCCAAGGTTAAACATATGTAACCAACGGTAATATACCGATAGAGAGGTGTATTATCGATATACCGAAGAATTTCACAAAAATACTTTTTGTCTTTTGGGTAATTTTTTACAAGACAAATTTGGAGATTCATAATCGGATAATACCCGAGAGTTTCAGCTCGAGGGATATTATCGTTGATTATAGATCTCCAAATTTGCCAAGTGAAAAATTACCCAAGACAAAAAGTATTTGAGTTAAATTCAAGATATATGCGATAATACACCAAATCTTGAGGAGTATTTGCAAGGATTATTCCACAAACCATAAAATTTATTGATTGTTATATTTTTTATTATTTTTCAAGAAGCTGTTGTGGTATATCGAGTTAGGAGAAAATATAATCGCGATATACCTCGTTACCATGCAAAATCCCTTGATTTCATTGATTGTTGCTAAGGTGTGTGATATAATCAAAAAAAGCCACATGATATTTAAGTGACGTATGGTCCAACCGATAACAAACGGAGACATTCTAGCATTCAGCGTGTCCTCATTTTCATTACAATAGAATCGTCGAACTTGCGATCTGCCAATTCTAATAATAATAGAACTGTAGACGTAGCACACTCAGAAAAGTTATAATATATTCAGCAAGACTAAACTGACATCACAAATTAGTTCCAATTATATGCTTAGCTAAAAATAGTGTTTATAGGTACATGTTTTATTGTGATATCTGAAATATTGAAAAATGATGAGATTGCTTGAAGAATAATTGAATTAACGAAATTTGGAACTCATCTTAAAACAATAAAATATGAATATCGATTTAAATAGAGACATATATGAATTACTTTTTCATTAGTCATGTAAATATGAGAATTATCTTGACCTTATAGAGCATTTTTTACAAAAAAAAAAAAAAAAAACGCTATTATACCTATGCACTTTGGCTGTCTGGCTGGCGTGATGCTGAGATCTCAGCAACTATGCTGTTCTGTAAGTTTGTAGAAACTGCTAAATTTTCTTAAACATACACCCAGTTTTGGATAAAAATTGAAATAAACATTGGAAAGATAATTACTGCTGAACTATGCATAATTGAAATCTGGAAATTGCTGCACATAATGAGCAACGATTTGTCACGTGCCAATTTGGCTTTTGGTCCTTTTTTGTTGAGTTTAATTCTAAAATATAACTTAGGTTAATTTGGGTTCAATTCCATTCACATCAGTTACTTACTTTTAGTTTTGGGTTCATATTTAATAATTTTATCCATATTTCAAGTCTATAGTTTTGTTTTTTTTCTTTAAGCTCAGATTTTTTTTTGGTTATATTAAAAGCGTGGTTTTTGTTGACTTTTATTGATCAATTTTAGCTTAAGATTTTTGTTCTAAATTGTCGCTGTGACAATGCGCGCGCTGCAGGCAGTGACGTTACGTTTTTTTTTTTTAATCCTAGTACTGGAGCGTCCGCTAGACTTTGGAATAAACCCCAAAGTTTTTTTGCGTGTGCAAGCCTAAGTTGGGGATTGGTTTGGAATAAGCTATGCTCCGGCTGAATATTTGGGACAGTTTAGCCATTCGTTTTGTTCGGTGGAGCAGCTCACGTGTTGGGGGTTAATTTAAATTGTGAGTGATCGTTTCGCTTAAAATCGCTGCCATCTGTGATAAAACGTCGTCCGTACCAAGATACATACTGTGGAAGTACCTCACTTCCACCCTGGTTTTCTCAACCATCCAGAATCCACTCAATTAGATCTAAGGCCAAGATCCAGACGCCAGGCAGACTAGTCAAGTAGGATCTCCAGCGACATCGCCAGCTAAGTTGTTAATTTATTCGCTACTTGAAATTCTGTATGCTGATGCTATTTGCCTAATTGAGCACCTCGTGGCTTCACCACGATTGTTTTTTTTTTTGTATCACATTTGTCTGCGGTAGGCATTTGTTGTCGCCTTTCTTTTTCATGCTTTTTTTTGTTACTACGTTATAAATGCTACATCCTGATGTTGTGAGACAGCTCGATCTCAGGCCTGTTTTTCATTTCCTTCGTTCTTACTTACTTGTACAAAGTAACAAGTAAGTATTGTGAAACCGACAAGATTCACCTATCAAGATTTTGATGGAAATATCCGTTTTGAGCATCCCTGAATCCATTTTGACTATTTTTGGCTTGATGTCGGTACATATGTTCGTGCGTGCGTTCGTGCGTAACGCCAATCTCAAAACTGGTTGAATGTATAATGTTGAAATTTTGTATTTAGGACTGGTATAGGGTCTAGTTGTGCACCTCGCATTATGGTTCCAATCGTCTGTACCGGAAGTGCACTTTACTTGAAACTTTTTTCGAATTTTCCAATAAATTCAGAATCATCAACCGTAGGATGTTGAAATTCAGTATTTGGACTTGATGTTGTATCAAAATGGTCATCTGCTATTTTTGTATCGGCCAAGCCAGAAGTGCACTTTGCTTGAAACTTTTTTCGAATTTTTTGCATAAATCTAGACTGAGTAGCCATAGCATATTGAAATCTCTCATTAAGCACTTCTATAACATCTTATTGCACATCTTGCATTATGATTGCGATCGGCCAAACCAGAAGTGCACTTTTCTTGAGATTTTTCCAGATTTTCCGCATAAATCCAGAATGATCAGCCGTAGGATACTGGAATTCAGCATTTGAAATTGCTGTAGCATCCAAATAGTCATCTTTTATTTTTGTAATAATCGGCTGAGCCGGAAGTGCACTTTATATGACTAACTTTTTGAATTCTCCGCATAAATTCTGAACAATCAGTCGTAGGATATTTGAATTCTGTATCAGGCACTTTCATAATATCTTGTTGTACACCTTGCATTATGATTGCTATCGACTTAGCCGGAAGAGCACTTTACCCGAAACATTTTTTGAATTTTCCGCATAAATCCAAAACGATTGAACGTTGATTGTTAGAATTTAGTATTTAGGACGACTATATCGTCTAGATGCTCAAATCATATTTTTATTGAGATCCACCAAGCTGGAAGTGCACTTTATTTGACAGTCTTTTGGAATTTTTCGCATAAATTTGAATCGACCAGGTGTAGAATATTGAAATTTGATATTCCACTCTACTGTAGCATCTGAATGATTGCCTACTATTCTTATAACAATAGACTGAACTTGAAGTGCCCGTCAGTAGAAATTTATTTTTTAATTTTGCGCATAAATTCAGATCTGTTGGTAGTCGTAGAATTTTGGAAATCAGCATTAAGGAATGTTGTAGGATAAGAATAATGGCCTACTGTTTCCATAGCAACCGACTTGGCTAAAAGCGCATTTTACTTGACAGATTTTTAGAATCTCTTGAATAAATCCAAAACGATTAACTGTGGAATGATGAAATTTTGTGTTTGATTTTATATATCCAATGATGTATACGATCAAACACAAAATCACATCGTATTATATATATATATATATATATATATATATATATATATATATATATATATATATATATATATATATATATATATATATATATATATATATATATATATATTATACGTTAATTCTGCTAATCAAGGTTTATCCTATTGTCATTTTGTTATTCATATTTTTTTGAATTAACTCAATTAAATATTCACTTCTTTGAGGAAATTTTGATTTGTTTATTTTGTGAAAGGTACCTACCATTTTTAATTTCAGAAAGTGATTTCATTCAGTGTCTTTTTTTTACAGCTGGTGTGTAAGTATCGTTGTTTGAGATTTTGTTTTATTTTATGTTTTTCGGCATCTCAATCGACGCCGACAGATCTAATTATCCTAAAATTTCAATATTCTACCCGCCCATCCTACCATCTTTTCTTTCACAGGTACTTTCGCAGTTGTGTGCTTGGGGACGGAAAATTAACAATTGCGTGGCGCCCCTAGTATTTGTTTAATTTAAATTCGTTACGTGACGTCCGATATATTTGATCTGGTAAAGTTTGTTTATCTTTGAAAGCCAACCTCACAACAACACAGTCCGACCCTAATTTAAGATTAGTTTATTTAGCACCGCGAACCCAGTTTTCATGGTTACAATGTCAGTAATTGAATTTTCCGATATGAATTAGTACCAATTTTAGGGTAGAAACTATTTATTTCAATATCTTGCGAGTTATACAAGATATTGACATGTGGTTTCCGATGTTATTGGTGTCAGAATGAGTGCAACTTTTGTTTTTACGAATAATTTAGGCCAGGACATGAACACCCATTACTTATTTCCTTGAATCTGTAGGTTTGGAGGTAATTCTCAGATATTTCTTTTATATAGCTTCGATGAAGATCAAATTAATGTTTTTAAGTACAGCACATGACCTCCCATCAGTCAATAACCAAGCAATATAGATAAAAAGGTATTTTTGAGTTTGTATGCGCACAAATTATGTACCTATCAAATAGTCAATTAAAAACTGGTACTAAATCACTAAATGGAAGCTACTGTTTCGTAGATTTGCCCAAACTGCTTGATTTCAAAATCAGGGATTGTGGAAGATGGTAATTTGCGAAATCTCTGAGATAATAAGCATACATAAGCTGTCAAAAATGCGCTTTCATCATCAAGATGACTGTAGGTACATGAGATTTCACACTTTTTCTTAGGACAGAAAATAAATTTCATCTCAGCGCATGAGCGAGAATGAATGAATGTCAAATTGAATATTGCTGTATTAATTTGAACAATCCATACTAAATTATTCTGATTTTGGCTACTTTAGAGAAGAAAAAATCTGGTCAAAATAATGGATTTCGTTCGCACAGAAAACAATTTGGGACGTCTGAATTGGCTAGATCTCGCTCCGCGTCGTCAAGAGTCTCTTTTACTTGTTCCAAATCATGCATTTTTATTCAATTGTACTCAGACAAAACCTGTCGAACGTAATGTTGAAATTTTGTATTCAAGACTGGTCTGAGGTAGGATTGCCATTCGTCCCGATAGTGATGTCCAGAACTATCAAATGCCTCGACACCCATCAAAAAAATATTTAATACAACCCATCGATAAGACAGGGCTGCGAGAGGGGGAATGATTTGAGAATATGTTTTCAGTATTCTCGGCCATAACGCAACTGCAGAACAGGTATATTCTCTGTTGTTTTCACAATTGACGGATGAAAAAACCGTCTGGAAATGGACACCGTGAACGCTATTTTTCAGCGTTAAAGGTTGAAAAGAGTTTCACAAATTTGTGAAAGGCTATCGGGAATTATTGTCAGGCGAAATCATCAGATAAATACAAAAAAAATAAAATTACTATATCTCACTAATTGAAGATGAATTATGATCTACACATTTTTTTCAGAATTAAATAATGATTGAGAGGATTTTCTTCTAGTTTAAATTCTGTATATTTTTGTATTTTCGACTTTCTAACAAAGTCTTCATCAGAAAAACATGATCCAAAAATAAACGAGGCTAGTATCTAGATAATTAAAAATAATCTTTATAAAATATACAGAACCAGAGCCCAAAAAACCTTCCAATCAAAAATAAGTAATATCAAAATTGATCTATCAGTTTTTATTAATTTCCTCTATGAATATTTCTCTCCACCAAAATGTCCCGACCGGCCCTCGGAAGAATATGGCAGTCTTAGTCTAAGGTCTATTTGTAGCATTATGGTTGCAAATGTTTGTACCGGAAGTGCACTTACATGAAACTTCTTTTGAATTCTTCGCATAAATTCAAAATGATTAGCAATAGGATGTTGAAGATCAGTATTTGAAATTGTTGTAACATCTTAATGGTTATCTTCTATTTTTGTACTGATTGGCACTTTATATAACAGTCATGAAATTTTCCGCATTGATTCAGGACAGTCAACCGTAGAATATTGAAATTTTGTATTAAGACCGTGAGTGCAGTTGATTGGAAGAATTTTTTTTTCTTTCGCATGAATTCAAAACGAACAGCGGTAGAATCATGAAATTTAGAGCTCAAAGCAATTGTATGATTGAAATGACTATTTTTTATATTCATACCAATCTAGTGAACCAGAAATCAACTTTTTTGACATTTATTCAATTTTTTTTTGCATAAATCCGAAGCTATTGGCCTTAGAATGATAAAATTTGGTATTTGAGATTGCTACAGCGTTTTACTGAATTGTAACATCTCAAATTATGGTTGAAATTAATTCTTTCTTATGTCAACGGTCAATTATTTAGTCAAAAAGTGTGAGTGTGCAAGTGAGTCATATGTGGTGTCCACATCTGATTTTTTGTATTTGTGGAACAAATAACTATTTTTGTCACCCACTTGAAAATCAAATCATCATTTAGACAATTCACTCGGCTCGTGCGTTCATATATGAACCTTGTCTGTCTTATATCGTTCGGAATTCGTTTACACCACAAATTCTTTCAATCGATTGCATCTACGATCTCACGAAAATATCTGGGATTTCCCTAACGAAAATTGATACAATGACAGGTGCGCAAAATTTTGATTGGAATATACCGAAATCAGCTCCAAGGCTAGTTCAAAATTTAGTTATGATTATTCCAGAGTCGAGAAAATCGTTGGAATAAGTTGCCGCAATTTGAATAGTTCTAGCGAAATCAGCAAATTCGGTGGTTGGCAATAATACTTATTTATGTATCAAGGCCAAGGAGGTTTCCAATATGACTCAGTTTGAGTTTGCACGCCAAAGCAAAGCCTCCTAGAAGCACTTTTGCCGAGATGCAGATTATATTTTTTCCTCAGCCTCTCTATTTATAACATATCTAGGAATAAGTACTTATTCCTGCCATATGTCAAATTGATAGATAACAATGGAATAGGGCAACTCCAACAGCATATATGATTAACAATTCCGATGACTTGGTGATGAATAAATTAAATTTCACAATTTGCATCAATTTTTTAGTACAAATTTGAAAGTATTGAATCCAAGAGAAGAAAATATGCTGTGGCCACCAGAGTACTTCTCCGACCGTGAATTATATAGCTATGGTTTCATTGCTGTAACAAACATTTAGAGTGTCGTATCAATTAATTGTATATATTTCTAAGTGACAGCTATCATTATCAAAGTGACGGATGACGGTTATATGAAATTACTATTCAATTTTACAATGGCTATAAGTTTTATGTCCAGTTACTTCAGTTGACTTCAAGCTTGATATAATCTGGTGGTCGGAAACATAGTGTTCCATTATTCCAAATAATGCTTCCATGGTTCTGATAAAATTTGCAGATTCCGCTTCGTGTCTCTTAGACATATTATATGTCCGACTTTATATTCCTAATTTATTTATCCAGGCTTCGTAAGCAACTGTTAATATGGAGTACTGTGCTTGTCTATCATTCAATAATTTAAATTTTACGTACTGCAGTACTGTATTATTTGTATGTAATAAAACTGATATAGAGAGGCTGCAAAAACTTCAAAATCATGTAATGAGATTGATACTGGATTGCAGCAGATTGACCAGAATCAAATTGATTTTGGATTCCTTGCAATGGCTGAATGTAATAATGTAAAAGATTTCATTGAGACTAATGTTTTAATTCTCATACATACAAGTCGAGTTGGATCCAAGTTGATTGATTGCGATATTTTTGTTTTAGTCTGATCATATTTTGGAGGAGATAATAATTCTTCCCTGGTCGAAAAAAAAAAATATGTTATTGCAATGACTTACCATCATAGATGATAGGTTCTTTATCACGGAAATAAGTAAGTGCAGGGAAGTTCTTGATTCCATATTGTTTAGCTAAGCGCTTGTCGTTGATTTTCACAAAATCAACTCCAAATGAATCGGTATCATCGTCGATCTTCTCTAACTCGGCCAAAACCTTGTCACATGTTGTACAGCTTCGTGCATCTAAACAGAATGAAATTATATAACAATGCTTATTCTTATTGCGTCCAAATGTAAAACTAGAGTTAGAAGCGATAACAACATGAAAAATCTGTAGACTACTACTAATGATTGAATTTGACTCTGGTATGAACAATTCATTCTACATGTAATAACTTCTAGTTAACTAGAAGAATAATCTCAACCACTGGTAGCAGAATTAGTCCTGAAGGAAGGTGAGTTGAGTTGGTTATTATTTTTTTGTAATGTCTGTTGTTTAAAATTGTATTATATTCCAACAATGATGACGTGTGGAACAGATCGTTTTTGTCCAAGTGATGGATGATGTGAAGTATCTTGTCATTATTGTTCAGAGTGCATGGTCCGGCCTGATGATAACTATTCAGTTAATATACGTCGTCAAATATAAATATCCTAGAGTATGAAAGTACAGAGATCCCATGTATTAATTATTGCAAGTGGCCAAATGCATTGGAAATCAAACTGGAATGAGACATGATATTTAAGTTGTTGAAAGTTTCCTTATGTCATCGGAAAATAAAATTTATATAATATTCTTCCATAATATTGATTTGATCAGCATGGGAAAGGAGGGTCTCTGACCATGAATAATTCTCAATATTGCAGATATTTTCTCCGACTTGAATGAGTAGTACGCTTCTGTTCTGGAGACTCAAGAAATGATTAATCTAGGCACTAGGTACTAGTCAATTAATTGCAATATGAGGCAGAATGATAATTTTTTTGAATATTTTCAACTATTGGTATCTTCTTCGCATCGTTATAGGAACAATTGATTATAAATGATAAATTAAAAAAATATATTGCAAGTTACTGAATTTAGATTTGATTCGTTTATTTTTATTGCTTGTATGAAAAATAGAGTTTATTTAATGACCCTAAATTCTGCAGCAGTCCTACGCTTGTCGAACGTATGATGTTGAAATTTTGTATGTGAGACTGGTCTAAGATCTAGGCTGTGCACCTCGCATTATGACTGCAATCGTCTATACCGAAAGTGCATTTTATTTGAAGCGTTTTTTTTCTTGCATAAATCCAAAATGGTCAGCCTTAGGATATTGAAATTCAGTATTTGAGATTCTTGTAGCATCTAAATGGTCAGTATCTTTTATTTCTGTATCAATTGACTAAGCCGGAAGTACACTTTATGATGCAGTTTTCTTGAACTTCTCGCATAATTTAAGATCAATTATAGCCGTGGAATATTGAGATCTCGTACTTATCACTTTTATAACATCTAGGTAATTGTGCACTTTTCATTAAAATTGCGATCGCTTGAAATGTAGAATTTTTCTCATAAATCCAGAATGATCAGCTATAAAAGCTTGAAATTCAGTATTTGAAGTAAATGTAACACTTGAATGATTTTTTTTTAAATTTCCGAAGCAATCCACAGAGTCGGAATCAGACTTAATTTGACAATCTTTCTCAATTTTACGCATAAACTCGAAACTTCTACCCGTATAACGATAAAATTCAGTATTTGGGACGGCTACAGCGTTTTAATGAATTGTAATATCTGAATGATAATCTCAGATCTTGATGGTAATCGATTTTGTCTTATGTCAGTATCAATGTCATCTGTCAATTACTCAGTCAAAAGATGTCCAAGTAAGTCATGTAGTGTTCACATTAGATTTTTATTATTTAATAATGAAAAGGAGAAGCGTACTAGTATTATGACAAATGGAAAGTCTGGAATCAGAGGAAATGCAAGGGAAATTGACATGCAGATAATGTCAGTGTGAGCAAAAGTGAATTACCTATTCCATACGAGGTGCAGTGTGAAATATGTGATTTTATCCATGTTGTACACTATACTTGTTCTACAAGCACAGTTTTTATTGAATTAGGTGAATCATTAGTATAACTAATATTTTAAATATACTTTCACAAATGTAAAATAACCAAGGCATCTTAATTGTTTGTTCTGTTTATTTATTGTGATATTTATTTCAGTTATGATTTGATTGGAATTTCATTGTTGTGTAACCTAATTGTTGCGAACTACGGAAAGATTGTATCGGAATGGCCTACTTTCATCAGGCATCATTTTGATTGGCACATTTAGTAGAGTTTTCTGGAACCTCAGGTGGCGTGTTTTCTAAATTTTCATCACTATCTATTTTTCAACTGCAGAAATGATAATTGTAGATATCTTATTTTGATTTTGATACAATCATTACTTATATAACTCCTCGATTTTGATGTAACGTGATGGAACATGTGTTGTCTGCAATTTGACAGTTGTCATTTGTAGTGTTGCCAACTTTCGGAATATATATTACAAGAATAATAAAATAGTTCCAAAAGAAATCAGTGCAATTTTGTTATTTAAATGTGGCTTATACCTATAAGAAAAAAAGGAAAAAGTCCGAAATATTTATATCAATGATCTTGCTAAATATATGGGATGGATTATTAATATATAAGTTGGTCAAACTGGTGTGAGAAATCATTTGTCATGACTGTTCCTACAGTTGTGTGCAATTGTTATTTTTCTAGTTGTGTTTTGTATGAGAAATATATTGTTTTCTATAGTGATCGAAAAAAAAAAGCTATTTGGAATTATGTCTTCTCGAGACTAATAAGCAGTTCTGTCTTGATATCATATGTTCTTAATGGATAAGATGAATATTATTTCAATTGCGGTTGTGAAAGGAATGATATATAAAGAATTCATTTTCCACATCGTTTCTATGTTCTTCATACAAACCGATGACTAAGGTAGAGAATTGAAAATGAGAACTCAAATGAGTAGGAGAAATACGACAATACGGAAGAATAATTTTGTAAGCTAGGGGTAATGGGGATACATAATATTTCTACAGTTCACATTGAGAATTTTTTATAAAAGAATTCGTTATGAATATATGGTGGACCTTCGATTTCTGCCTGTCTACCTGTCTATAGATCATAGACATGAGCTTAGAGAGAGGCCTAATAAATTTTCTACTCGTAATTCTGAATTCTGCGGAAGGTTAATAATTATATATTGAACTAAATACTAAATATGAATGATATTAAATTATTACGGAATGAATTGATGTATGAGGGGATATTGGAAAAATGTGGTAGAGAGGGTGAGCATGAGTCAGTTATCTATGTTGGTTTGGGCATATGGAACGAATGTCAAATAGGAGATTTTTGAAAAAGATTTGTTTTGGTGGAAGATTGCGTGGGTAGCCTATGTGTAAGTGGATTGATATGATTGGTTCGTTGCATGAGAGAAAGTTCTTAAGTGGGAAGAATAAACACGCTTGTACGAATAGGATAATTAATGTGAATGAAGCAAAAGAAGTGTGTTTAGAGAGGAGTATTTGGCAAAAAATGATTGCTTGTTGAATATTTAATAGGTATTATGTCAATCTCATTTTGAAGAGAAGGCGTGATTTATAGGTATGCATGAATTAAATACTCATGAAATATTTTTTTTGGTGATAAATTTGTGGAAATCTCAGCATGTCACTCTTGAACGTCTAGTTTTCAAAAATAATAATAAATGTTTGTTTTGCTTGTTGATCGAAGGGATCATTCCTTGAGATCCATTCATGCAGATATTTTATTCTGTTACACACCAAAACTTACTTCTAGATTAGTTTAAAAAAATTGTTTGCAAGGTATCAAATGTTGAATGACATTAATACGAATTTAAAGATACAAACAGTTATACTATCATTCACAGAACTGATCAGCAATAATAGAATTTAGGAAAAAATACTTCATTCACCAAGCGTAGAGCTGAAGACATAGATGTTATTGATGAAACATAAACTCAAATCAAACTAGATCCATTCAGCTCAAACTAGTGAAGATATAGCGACAGGCATGAAAGTGTATACACCATAAACTAACGCACGTAGTTGGGATTTTTTTTTTCCAGGTTTCCAATGGAATAAATATGTAGAATAAATATCACAAAATAATTGTGCTAAGAGTTAAGAGTTATGCCGTGAAATACATAAATGAATGTTCCAGAATTTTTATAGAATGAATATGTTATTGATAAATATTTTGGCCTGGGAAAAACTAATTTGATCTGGAATTAGGGTTCTGATTCTTGAGATCAAAAACATAATTCTACAACTTGCTTGCAGAATTTATTCCTTCACAGGTGCGCATGTTCTAATCCTTTTTGCATAATCCTCCATTCCGAATTTTTACTCATGTCAATAATAAGCACATGAAGAACAGATAGAAAGTCTTTTCTCCCAGAAAGTACTATGAATACTTACAATCAACTAAATTTTGTTGTATTAGATCTCAAATCGTTCTACTACTACGCGAAATTTGGGCCCAGTTGTATAGAGCATTGTTGACAAGTTGTTAGCTATGAAGTTGTTAACTAATGCCCGTACTTATAGTCAATATTTCGCTCGATCTCAGACTTGAGAATTGCTCAAGTATGCGAATATTACCAGTAATCGTTAGTTGGCTACGGAGTAATACTTCGCGTTTGCTTGACTTCGGCTTTACTTGAATCTACTACAAGGCTACCTTGAGTCGTGCTTAAGTATTCGTGTCAATCATTTTTGACATTCATATTTCCAACGTGGATATATGCCATAGAGGTATACCTAATTACTGAAACTTACTTTACCAATAAAATTATCCAGAAATGGATCAAATTCAGTAGACAAACTAGGAATATTTCGCAAATACTGTCAAATATATCAATCAAATATATGTCAAAAATAAGACATCTCAAGCTTCGCCAAGAGTTCACGAAGTATCGAGTATAGGATAGATTATCAAGTAAGTATCTATGGTGACTTCGCCTCGACTCAGCTACGTAAGAACGAGATTGAGTTTCGACTATAAGTACGGGCATAAGTGATGCCTGATCAAGTAAACTATTATTTCAAGAACTATTTACTCATTTAAAATATTCAGATAACAGTTTAGAACTGAGTTTTCATGGGGCGGTATCATAATTTGTATTTAAATGTTGAAAAGAGAGATTAGATAATGTGAATATACTTCATGCAACTGAACCAAGGCCTTATTTCCAAAAGAATAATTGTTTCTTATTGTATTAAAAATCTTTTTATAGGCTGCTCCTGTACAGAATTCAGTCTATGAGCCAAATCTCTTCCACATGATACTTTTTATTATAAGCTATCTGGAAACTCCAGGAATGCGTACATTTTAAAATGCACTGTACAATACAAATATTTTTCTTATTGAGTAATCCGAGATTTCAGGATACTTTTGAAACACTTTCAAATCAAGTGCCGCAAAAAACAGGAGATAAAAGTAGCTTAAGTTTCGATGTGGAGTAATGTAGTGCAATATAAACTAAATCAACATAAGACACTCAGATCGATATCTTCTGTCATAAAGTCGATCATTAGAATTGATCGCCCGAAATTTCCCTTGAAATTATATATGAACGCTACTGAGACAATTCGTGGCGATTCTTTTGGATGAATTCATCTGGGAGAAATTTCTACGTATAAGCTTTTGAAAATGGCTCTGATTCTATTATTGCGGTGAGTATGATATTACCTATGATTTTGATTCATGAAAAAGTATGGAAGGAAGAACTCACATTCAATACATCTGCAATTCTTTCCAGGAGCATTTTAATCGATAGAATTGATGAAATTATTCCACGTAGTGACAGTAACCAGAGATATTCAGAAAACTAATTCTTCCAAATTATTTGCTCCCTTACATATTTTTGATTTGCTGTCAGATTGCAGTTTGGAAATTACACGAGGAGAAACCGTGATTATTCACCAGGATGATAAAGGAAACAATACCACAGCAGCATAGTGATTGAGACAAATATATAATTTCTACATTCGATATTTGAGTCAGTTGGATATTTCTGTATCAATAAGAAATTGTTTATTTTTCAATCACTTGATAACATTCAGTAGTAAGTAATCTATGTATTTCTGGATCATGGATGTGATTTGAAATAAATAATAAATTACAGCTTGTGTATACTTGAAGGAAGGGATTAATCTTTCGAATGATTCATAAGTTACGGTTTATGAGGAGTTTGTAAAATGAGAATAGACATTTGAGTTGGCAAATGACCAAATTCAATTCTTTATTTACATTATCAAAACAAATTACTTATGTAAAAGTTTGATAAGAATTTCAGCAGAACGTGAGGTTAAAAATAGTAAAATGAACTTTCTGAATACTCTTTGTTATATTCTAATTAGAAAAATTTTGAGCTCCTTTTAGAACAGAGATTTTCTTGGATATCAATTTATATCAATAATTCAACAGATATGCATATATTTATAAATGAGATATTTCCAACAAATTGCAGAGCATGACATGGGTTTCAAAATAACTTATTCAATATAGAATACATTCTGTACTATGTATCATGAGGAGATCTATAGATTGATATTTGATTATTCAGTGAATAATGGGAATATGAGAGAGTCGTGAGGTTGGCGAATATCTGGCACGAGCACTCGCCATTTTGAAACAAACGATAGACGGCGCCCGCCCCATTTTTGGCCATGGGCATCCTGAGAATAGAGTCAGCCGGGCCCAGCTAGAGCCAAAGCCTGAACCGACTCGACAAGCGACACTAGGTTTGCGAGCTGGACACACGCAACTTGCATGCGTACGCTCACGTTCCTTCCACACATATGTTTTTAGATGGACAGTACACACATACACACTTTTAGAATGAATGATTGAACTAAAAATACTAGAGTAGGTCGGAAAGTGTGTAACTCAGACGCAGATGAGACACATGGCCCGGGAAAGCGAAGCACAATGTCATCTTGAATTACATCACTTACACCAATACACGGCCACGAAGTCTTTGTCGTTGAGGATCCTTTCGAGCTGCTTGGCGGTGACCTCTTCGATGACGGCCGCTTCAGGCTGCTTCTTAGCGGCGGCAGTTTGGGACACGAAGAGCGCGGGCAGTAGTAGCAGCAAAAGCAGCCACCGCACGTTGGGAAACATGGCCGGGAACTCGCGCACGCACTCACACTGGTCGCGACTCGCGGCCTCCACTGCCATGGTAGTGAGCGTCGCGGCGCTTACCAGCTCCCCCCACCACTTGAGCACTAGATGATTTTTAAGACGCCCTCTCCATCATCTTCAGCATTAAGTCTAAGAACTTGACAAAATTGAATTCCTTGCTCAAAATTTTGAGTACACACTTTGAGCTATCCGTATTTATAATGTTCTCTAGCAATTCTAATAGACAGGCTGAAGCAACAACGTGTGGGCTATGTTTAATGGGTCTACTGGTAGAATATTTTCTATTGATTTATTGAAATAGAATATGAGATCTGACCTGAGCATCCTCAAATTGATTATTGACATGTTCATGTAGCTATGGGACATATTATATTCAGTGATTTTTTTTTGAGACTTTTTGATCTATTCATGAGTATTATTCATACCTATCTAAAATCTCGTACTACATATTATCTTTTAATTTCCATCATTATTTAGATAGCAGAAAATAAATCTCATCTTGCAGACCTGGAGAACAGAGAAGAACAACTGTGGATGATTATATTTACATTGCTACATTGCCGGTAACCTAACTAATGGTGCAGCAGGCGTAAAGAAATATACGTTCAATAGTCTTAGTTGTCAATTAGAGTTTTGCATTTAATCTATTTGCCGTGTCTATATATGGATCCGGAATGAACAATAAAATCAGAGTTTAATTGAATAACGCATTCTGTTCTATATTTGTTTGAAATATCAAGAACATAATTTTCTGAGAATAAAAATTTGAGATTGGATTGCATCAAGCTAGGACCAGTTGGATAATGCAAATTACTTAAATAAGGATATTAAATATTTCTGTGAACTATGACTCTTTTAGAAGCTATGAGCTGGAGGAGTTGAAAATTTCCCAATCTTCCTGTTAGGAGAGATTAGGAGGGATTGTTTATCTGAAGATGTTCATTATAGAACTGACCTCAGACTGAGATTTAATAACGAGCTTTTCCAGACTCCTAGATTCAATTGATAATAAACGCATGAACTTTGAGTCCTCCAATATCACTATGATTTATTGAATGCCCGTTTCCACTATTCAGATAGATTAATTTCTAGTGTATATATATATATATATATATATATATATATATATATATATATATATATATATATATATATATATATATATATATATATATATATATATATATATATATAATATCATTGGACATATATAATTGAACACAAAATCTCATCGTTCCACAGTTAATCGTTTTGGATTTTCCCAAGAGATTCTAAGAATTTGTCAAGTAAATTCGCTTTCAGCCAAGTCGGATGCTATGAAAACAGTGAGCCATTATTCTTGTACTACAACATTCCTAAATACTGATTTCCAAAATTCTACGACTACCAACAGATCTGAATTTATGCGCAAAATTAAAAAATAAATTCCTACTGGAAGGTGCAATTGGTGCATTCCGACATTCAGTCTATTGTTATGAAAATAGTAGGCAATCATTCAGATGCTACAGCAGACTGAAATACCAATTTTCAATATTCTACACCTGATCGTTTCAAATTTATGCGAAAGACTGTCAAGTAAAGTGCACTTCCGGCTCGGTGGATCTCAATATAAATAGGATATGAGCATCTAGACGGTATAATCATCCCAAATATTGAATTCTAACAATCTACGTTCAATCGTTTTGGATTTATGCGGAAAATTCCAAAAATGTTTTGAATAAAGTGCTCTTCCGACTCAGTCGAAAGCAATCATAATGCAAGGTGTGCAACTAGATATTATAAAAGTGCCTAATACAAAATTCAAATATTCAACGATTGATCGTTTGAAATTTATGCGGAAAATTCAAGCAGTCTGTCATATAAGTGCACTTCCGACTCAGCTGATTGTTACAAAAATAGAAGATGACCATTAAGATGGTACAGCAAAAACCGACGATTGGATCCATAATGCGAGGTGCACAACTAGACTTTATGCCAGTCTTAAATACAAAATTTCAACATTATACGTTCAACCAGTTCTGAGATTTGCGAGTTACGCACGCACGAACGCACGCACGTACGAACGCACGAGCATACGTACCGACATCAAGCCAAAAATAGTCAAAGTGGATCCAGGGATGCTCAAAACGGATATTTCCATCAAAATGTCGATTGGTGAATGTGAATTTTGTCGGTTTCACAATACTTTCTAGTACTTTGTACAAGTAAGTAAAAATGACTCGAAACTTAGCCATTCACCTCTAACTCAAAAAATTCAAGAAATATCGTCACGAAATTTGAATCTAAGATTCTTCTGTGCTAATGGAAGTCTATGGTGAAAGATCTTTTACAAAATACTCAAGAAATAGACACAAATCTTTTTAAAATCTGGTGGATACAAAAATAAACACAATAATAATAGTATATTTCTGAGGCTCGTAGCATGATAAAATACAAGTTGATATTATAAGCATTAATATATTCAATAATACTGATAATATCGACCTGTATTTTATTATGCAACAGGTTGATAAATAACAAGTATATACCAAAGTCAGACATGATAAGAATGATTTAACCTCAGTGTGATGTGAATAATACCGAGTATTGAAGGAATATAAGTCTTGTATCACACTGTTCATAAGTTTTCATTTTGTTGACCGGTTTCGAGTTCTGAGTAGCCATCTTTAGAACAGGAAGACTACAATGAGAAGAAAAATGAAAACTTATAATTCTAATTTGAAACAAATACAAATACACCTGTGTTTAGTAATTATGCTCACACTTCAAATAGATCATTCAACAAATTTTCTAGTATAATAATAAGATAAATTCAAATAAACTAGAAAAAACGTTGTAGAAAATTGGAGTATATAGCTTAATAATATCGGAAGATTCTTGAAATCATCCAAAAAATTTCAATGAAAAATAAATTGACAAAATTTAAAAAGTAAAAACTAGATTGAAACACTGTGTAATTTTAAGGTTGTTAAATTTGTTTGATTATTAAGACATGAATTGCTATTACTTTTAATTTCCAAAACCTCCAAGAAATCTAATGTTGAACCATATTTATGAATATGTAAAATTTCGAAATCTTTTGTAATATTCAGATCATGTCAAATTAAAGTAAATGCTTCGCGAAACTCGAATTTTGTCAATTTGTTTTTCATTGACATTTTTTTGATTATTTCAAGAAGACGGGTCTCTGCATAAAAGGCAATAATTGTCACGTTTCAAATCGTTATACACCTTTCATTCATTATTAAAATGCCGATTGTTGTATCTCTTTTCTCATTTTGAAGATAAAAGGCTTATGAACAATTGCACTTATCGAAATTTGAATATTTCTTATAGATCAAGAGAAAAAGAGTCTCAAACATAGTACAAAAATTTATTTTAAGACTTTTCATAATGTTCCAGCTCAAATATAATTTGACTGATTCTTGTGGAAATTCATTTCGTGGAAGATATGTTTGTTAGCTTGAAGAAAGCGTATAGAATTTTCAAAAAATTATCACAGTCTTTAGTAAAAGAATTGTGAAATTCACTGGAATAGATATTTTTCAAACCTATTTTTCTTGCATGAAAATCAGATAACTAGTTCAAATACTTATATGTTGATTTACTTTCAACTTTTATCTCCCATTTTTCAGCTATAGAATTATCAAAAAAATTATGCATTCACGGTAATTGTCAAAATAAAAGTATAAATATAATTCGCTCCATTGGCTCATAGATGGCGTTAGGGAAGTGAATACATTCTCAAAGACAAGCTTGTGGCATAGTTCCGCCTCTCAATTTCTTTCCATGGCAACGAATTTTTGAATGAATTGTTCGATACTCGAAAGGAAGAGCTGTATAACTGTGAATTTTGTTAGTTTGTGAGGGATTTTCAGTTGTTTTTACTTTTCGACACTTGATTGACGATTGAAAGTGAGAGTGGTTGATTCATGGATTACTTTGTTCTTCGATTTTTCTGTGTTGTGAAAATATACACAAAAAAGTTTTCCAAATATGCATGCGATATGCATTTTAAAAAGTCACTGAATATGCGATATGCCCTTATAATATGCATTCTTTTATAATGTCTTAGGAAACTAAAATTGATTTGTTGTATTTGCAAATTATATATTTATTTATTACAATTATTAATCACGTATTTTTGATTCTCCATACTTGAATTATGTCTACGGTCTGTTAATATACTGGGTGTTACAGAAATAAGTACATTGATTTCAACCAGTGGTAGAACCCGTCAAGCATAACAATTTTTCTTAATAACTTTTTCTCGAATTCTCGTCTTTTTGTAGCATTTTTTATCCCCTATAATTTAACAAGTCGTTCAGGTGCATGATTATCGGATCCAATAGCAATTACAACGAAACACTTGATTTTGACATGTGAGCTATCAATTCCTTCAAATAAATTTTGTGAAAAGTCGTCTAATCATTATTATTGTCACAAAAGTTGAAACCTGTGAAAATGTCTTGCTTTTCTGTCTGCGATTTCTCAGGCAGTGTAGGATTGGCTCGGCGAATTTATTTGGAACGATTTCCGAATTTTCATATTTCACTAAAAATTGAATTATTGTGGTTATACGCTTGGCTAATCTTGACAGTTCGGAACACGCGTGTCATCTAGCGGCGAGTAGAATAAACTCTTAGGTAAAAGCAGGTGTAAGAGATATGATAACGAAAATGGAATGTTAGTTTTGATTTGAAAAACAACGAGTGTATATATAGAAGAAAAATGTTGATTTTAACCTGTGGATTTGAAGAAGTTAAATTTGATTGCTCATGCCAAAGAAGTTTGCCCAAACGAAATTATTTGTGTTCAAAATCAATCGCCTGAAGATTCCAAATTGTACGTATGTTCTTTGATAAACTTTTCGTCTTGTTATCCTATTATTGAATACTACCATGAAGAAATTCATCCAGAAGAAATAAATAGGTTCATAGTTTTCATGTTGGTAATTTCGAAGACATAATTAGCGATGCATTTAGAAAAATCATTGGAGTTGTATCACGCGAAACTCCAGGCGTTTACATTTGAAAGAACAAACCAGAAAACGTACAATCCAGTTGTGAATATACATACTTTTTTCAATAGTATTGTGAATAATAGCAGAAACTCATTTTTTGCTGTGTTGAATTGTATAACTCGATTTATGGAATTTCTTATTGTTAATTGGATAATTTATCGTATGCATTAATGAAGATCGAATAATTCAAATTGCCAATTGTAACTGTGAGATAAAAAAAGGATATTGCAAGCACGCTGCAGCAATTTGTATCTATGTGGACATAGAAAATACGTGCTCTAAAGCGGATACACTGATAATATGGAATCGTTCCCCTCAAAAGCAACTTGCTAATGCGATATGCAAAGGCTGCAGAGTTAATGAACTTTTTCCAATTGCAAAACGAGACACTGTCTCTAAAACAAGAAAGAAATTATAATGACAAGTATAATTTGAATGTTGTTACAAAAGGTACCTATATTAAATCAAAATTTATATGAAAAACATGAAAGAATATACATTATACCAATAATTATATATATTTATGTCATCAACAATTGAATATTTCAATACTTAATCAACTCGACGAACCGAAATGGCCCATATTTTTTGTGATCTTTTTTTCCGTTTTCCATTTGGACAAGGGTGAAAAACCAAGTCACGATTTTCATTTTGGGTGTTTTGACAACCAGGTACGCAACAACTACGACCTATTCATCAACACACTTGAAACAATTAAATTATTTAATACAATACATCAATTTTCGCCAGCTTGCAGCGTGACAGCGAATATGTCAAACTTCGTTTATAACCTACGAGTTCCTAAAATCTGTCGCATCGAGGCGCTACTTACTCCATTAGCCAAGCGTATACTCATATATTTAATGTCAAAATACTGTGCACTTATACATTATGATGAGAGTACTATGAGATATTGAGAACTTATCGTTTACCTGGAACGTGAAACATAACATGAAATGAATAAAATACATTAATTTATAAATGAAGCCTCTGTGAAATAGTTTTTCTAATATTATGACAAACTTCAACTTAGATCGTTTGAATGAAGTATGCCTCGTAAATTGATCTGCTGAACAAATAGAATCTTATAGTATCTTATATTTTAGAAAATATTTCAAATCAATTACCAAATTCAGTGTGATACATTTGAAGGTTACAATTTTTGCGGAAATATTTTTAGTTGAATTATTCAATCAATTAATTATATTAGAATTGCATTCCATTCAATATTCCACTGTTCACTTTGAATAAATCGTTGAATGATTTTCTCTTCATGTTTGAGAGCCAACAATAATGAAGTAAGTTGAGCAGTTGAGCAGCAACTACTTTTTGAGTTGATCATAGATCTGACATATATTCTGATTGTATTCAGACTATTTAAATCAGCTGATTCAAGTGCAATGAACTCGTGCAGACAATCTAATGTTCAAGAAATAAACCAACTATTTGAAAATTTACGTGAAATTCCTAAATAGAAATGAAATCCCTCAACAATGACTTATAAATACGACCAATAGACCAAATTGTTGGTTTCAGAGATGAATTTGATCTTTCGTGCAGCATATGCAAAAAAAAGAATTATCGAGGTGAGCGAATATCAATATATTACCAAAATACTGTTATTCTTTCAGTTTCAGATGAATGATTGACAAGACTATGATGGTTCAAAGTTCCAAAATAATAATTTCAATCGACAGCTGTCATTGTTCCAACAAAAGAGAAACTTTCACTTTGAACCATAGGCGCACTATGAAATTTTTGTCCAAAATTTGATAAATTTTTACTCGATATCGAGAAGATAAACAGAAAAATGTTATCAAGAAAAATTGTTAGGCTTGAAAAGTAATTCACAGCGTGTGCATATAACACGTTCTTCGTCAATATTTTTTAGTGCACTGCAAACACTTATCCAGTTTTTCATTGCGATCATTTGTCAAAACTGTATGTTTCAATGAACTAAAAACCCCGAAAATATAGAGAAAGACTCTTCATTTTCGAAAACACTTATTTCATGTAAGGGCTGAAATATAACTGCCATCTATCACTTTGACAATGACAGCTATCACTTCAATTACACATCATCAATTAATTGATGCGGTACTCTGAATTTATGAAACTGCTATGAAATAAGCCATGAAATTTATGGTCGGGGAAGTACTGTGTGACTACATTAGATTTTTAGAGACGACTTGGTATTGATTATCTCGTCGCGTTCAAATTTTTTCACTATTACCTGTTTCAATCCTCGACCGAAAGGTTGACACGACAATACCATAGTCGAGTTCCTCCACCTTCACCTTTGCAGCTGTTAGCAGATCAAGCAGCAGCTCCCAAACAAATAAATACTAGAGAGATGTTTAGCACACGCTAGATTCTACACGTCGTGCTCAGTCAGCTCGCCTATTTGTTTTGGTGTGAAGCCTGCCTTTTTGTTTTGGTGCGAAGCTCTGTCGGTTGGAAACAAAATCACTGTTCAAAGTTACACAAGATTCACACGCCGTTTGTTTTAGTACGAAGCACCGCCGGTTGAAAACAAAATAGCTGTTCCATGTTATGCGAGATTCCACATGTCAAGCTCGGTCAAAGCGGGCGAAGCCCACCCATTCGTCTTGGTGCGAAGCACTGCAGGTCGAAAGCAAAACCACTGGTTCAAGTTACACGAGATTACACACGCTGAGCTTGGTAAGAGCGGGTAAGGCCTGCTCTTACGTTCTGGTGCAAAGCACCGTCGGTTGAAAACAAAACTACTGCTTTAGTGCTACTGAAAAAGCTTCATTTTACTAGTGAGCTTGGAATATAGCTACCTGAGGCTTCGTGGAGGAACTCGGATGCGTCCGTAATCCCTTGAAAGAGATGTTGTGGAGGAATTCAGGTATAGGATTAGAGCTACCTGAGGTTTTGGGAAGGAGCTCGGATGCGTCTATGCTATTAGTCTGAAATTCTTTTGATTGGCTCCAGTCATTGAAACTCTTGTAGGTAATACGAAAAATATAGAGTGATGCAAGGGACAAAACACGATTCACGCCTTTGGCTGAACCTACAACCTACACTGAGAACGTTTTTGATCCAACATAGAGCCGGACGACGTCGTACGACATCGAGTTAGAAACAAATTACGTGCGGATCGAGTTCACCTACAGTGCAACAAAACAGCATCACATACATCAACCGACACAAACAACAGGTTCCTATAGTCAAATAATCTTTTTTTCTCAACAGATTTCGTCCGACACCTTATCTGACAAATTACGTTCTCAGTGTAGGCTCAGCCTTCGGATGATGTCAGCCCTCGCTTCGCTTGGGTAGACAATATTCATCCTCGGCTGGAATTCTCCTGTTTCGTCTCTAGCCACACAATAAACTATTTTTCATATCAGTCATATCTACATTTCTAAAAAAGGTTTCTTCTTTCTCCAATTGCCTTTTAATCCAATTATCATTAGGAACAGTATGATTTAAATTTATAAAGAAGACATATGGTTGAATTTTGACGATTCTTGTAACCTCATTTTGTTTTAAATCTCATTTTTGGAGAAGCTCATCTCACTCTTACAGGGTAATGCAAAGTTGAAGAAATGCCAGTTCCTTCAGGTTTGCAGAAACAAATTGAATATCATTAGGGCAGGCAACATAGAACAAAAAATCTGACGTGAACATCACCTGATATATACATAAATTCATTCAATAAAGTTTTCTGTCACTTCAGATTATAATTAATATAAATAGTATTTTGACATGTACAATGACAAAAAAAAATCAAAAAATCGACAGCAGATTATCATTGCCTATCTTATCATTTGAATTAAACTTTATACGGCAAATTCTGAATGTCTGTTATAGATATAAACTGCACGTCCGGCTCAGCCAATTGATACAAGAATAGTAGTTAACTATTTTGATGCTACAACAAGTTCAAACACTAAATATGCTATGGCTGATAATTTTAGATTCATGCAAAAAATGGAAAAACAGTTTCAAGTAATGTGCACTTCATCAAGTTCAAATATTGAATTTCAACATCCTACGGCTGATCATTCTGGATTCATTAGAAAAATTCGAAAAGTAAAGTACACTTCCGATACAGACGATTGGAACCATAATGCGAGGTCACAAGTAGACCCTATATTAGTCTCAAATACAAAATTTCAACATGATACGTTCAACCAGTTTTGAGATTTGCGAGTTACGCACGAACGCACGAAGGAACATACGTACCAACATCAAGCCGAAAATAGTCAAAATTATATTACAATCAAAATTTCGATAGTTGAATTTTGTCGGTTCAACAATACTTTCTTGTACCCAGTACAAGTAAGTAAAAAGAGGGTATAGGCTAATTCATTCTCGAAAAGCTGGAAACGGCCTCAATCTCTTTATTTGAATGTAAAAATAGTTTATTGAAGTTTGCATCAATTTTCTGCCTGTGCCGAATGAGGGGTGTCCCAAAAACCTCGAAATTTTCGGACTTTTTTCAGTTTTTCACTTATAACTCCTAAACAATACATTTATACGTAAATGTTATTTTTTTCATAAATTGAAGCACATAAAACTCTGCGCTGAATAAGTACCATATCTTCTGAATTACGTGAAGCTATTTGAGTGATATGGGAGTTCAAAAAATGACAATTGCCTCGCATAATTCCAAATTAAGTGTTTTGAATCTGTGATGCATTATATGAAATTAATAATATATTCGGACATTATAGTGCATCCCCTGAGAGACAAAATTTTGGTCATTCAGAATAACTTAGATTGTTTCTAAGCTCAACTATTGCTCCTAATAAATGTCGATATGATGATAAAGTCAAATAGAAAATTACATCTATCGCCCATTCAATTATTGCTGCTACGCGATGAAAATATCTTCGATCAGCTAGGGGTGCTGATTTACCGGAAATATGGCTCAAGAGATCTATTGGAACTTGCTTTAGCAACTGGATATTGTTGCACATATATTGAAGTGCATCATTACGAAGTTTCATATTTGAAATAACCTGTTGAACATGTTCCACCATCAAAATCGCTCACACAGTTTGTCTTTAACAATGCTGACGTGAAGATTAACACTCTAGATGGGATCAATACATTATACGCAATGGGAGGCATCCACACCTGAGCCTTCGAAATTCAAAGAGATCACCATGGAGAGAGTCAAAAAGGACCATTGTGCCGAAGCTTTGAGAGAATTCAGGACAATACCAGTCGTTGCTTTTCAAAAGGTAGCCAATGCAGGCCTCTGTGAAATTTGCATACTATCTTGACAAAAAAATTTCTTGTTCCAAAATGAAGCATCTGGCCACTGATTTTATATGGGCGTACGGCAAATGACAAGAACGTATGAATATTCTAGGTTAGAATGGATTCATGGAGAAGATAACTAAGAATCGAGCTTATTTAAAATCAGGCATGATGTGCCTATCGTTCATCAATGCTACGGCATCCAACTATGATACAATTTATTCAGCACTGCTTTATGCTGCTAATGAATGAAAACCACTTGATTGCAACTGTTTTGTAACTTTTGATCAACCTCTTTATATAATGGCACGAGATATTAGAGCTTCATCTGGTCCTGATTCAGGAATCATTTCAGTAATCGTCAGGTTCGGCGGTTTTCATCTGCTCATACCCTTTATGGGGGCTATCGGTTTCATAATGGATGGTTGAAGAGGTACTAAAGATCCTCCCTGATTATCAGTCGATAGTCATTTTAATCACTCCTACAATGCTGCTTTCTGTTACCGTCTCCATCACACTTCCAAAACATTCGATGCTCAGTGATTGCAAGAGAACTCCCCTTAGACTATACACTTCAATTTTCTACAACTTTATTTCTATTTTATTTTATTTTATCCTATTATTACTATACTAGAAAATTGGTTGAACCATCTATCTACGTTATAATCCATATTTTAAAACCTGTAGTTTTATAGTGTGAGTATAATTACTAAATTACATGTGCATTTGTATTTGTTCCAAATTAGAATTTCAAGTTTTTATGTATCTTCTCATTGTAGTCTTCCGGTTCTGAAAATGGCTACTCAGTACCTAGTCGAAACCGGTTAGCAAAATAAAAATTTATGAACAGTGTGATACAAATCTTATATTCCTTCAATACTTGACAAAGTCAGACATATTGATCATAATGCAAAACACAAATATAAAAATTCACGGTAATATAAAAATTCTCCAATGCTGAGAAAGCAATGTAACAAAGAAGTATTTTTTTCTTTGAATTCAAATTTACACGATGGCCTTACTTTCCATCCACTACAAAGTTTATTATACAAAGTAAGTCTCCCAAGCTCGATATAGTTTTGCCATTAATTCAATCTGACAAGTTCAGGTACAATATTATTCTCCAATCTAGTCTCATAATCATGAATATGTGTTCGATAATAGATTAATATCGTTCCTTAATACACGGCAAAATCTTCAAATAGTGATTTACCATGTGCTCTTTGATTTCCATTTATAATAATGATTCAACGCTTGATTATTTTTATAGCATGAGAAAAATATATCTGTTAATATATGTTGAGAAGAAGACGAAAGCAATATTTAAAAAATATCTGCTGTATTTTTTCCAAAATAATTGTTAATTCAAGGCTGGTTTATGATGAATTTGATGTACAAATTGAATCTTTATTGAATATAAATCCAGCCAATCGTAGACATCAGCTGACACGTTGGAAATTCCAAATTGACAACTGTCACAGAGAAGATATTCAAATTATGGATATGGTGAAACAGCACCCATATTTATATATGATAAAAGCAATGAATCAAACTGAAATTCGATCATTTGTGTGAATGAAACAATTATGGCGATGTAAGATGGCTACAAAAAATGTCAATTTTAGGTTAAATGCCAAAAAATGAACGAGAATGATGATCTAAAGGCTGGTTCATGATGGATTTAATTCACAGATTTAGATTCTCTCAATTATAAATCTGACCAATCGTACACATTGGCTGACATGTTAAGAGTTTCAAATTGTCAACTGTCACAGAAAATATATTCAAATCATGAATATGGTGGAGGAGCACGCATATTCATATGATAAAAGTTTTAAATCAAACAGAAATTCTATTATTTGTGCGAAAAAAATGGTTTTGGCGATGTGAAATGGCTTCTTAAAAGGTCAATTTAAGGTTATATTCTAAAAAATGAAAGAGTACGGGGATCCAAAACTATGAACATAAATTTCTAAATGTAAATTCTTAAATTGAATCTATCATAAACCAGCCTTAAGACTATAAATCTAAATTGTTAACTGTAAATTCTTAAATTGAATCCATCATGAACCAGCCTTCACAGAAAAGATATCCAAATTATGAATATGATAGAAAAGCAGCCATATTCATTTGTGCAAATAAAACAATCTTGGCGATGTAAAATGACTGCTCAAAAAGTGAATTTCAGATTATATTTTAGAAAAAGAATGAGAATCTAAGACTATGAATCTGAATTTCTAAATGTAAATTCCTGAATTGAATTCATCATAAACCAGCGTTCATAGTTAGTATCAGATATGATATACTGCACAAATAAATAACATGAATATAAGCCATATGAGAAAACAAGAACAGTACTTAAATTATATAATTTATTGATGGAAATCCTTGCAGCGATTAGAAACTCTATTGAGACTTAGATTTACACCACATTTCTCACATTTGATGAAAGTCAAGGCTAGTTTATGATGGATTTAATTTACAAAATTAGATTTCCTCAATTATAAATCCAGTCAATCAATAAAATAATGAAAGAGTGTCCTTATTCATATAGAACAGAAAAAGTAATAAATAAAACCGGCATGCATTTAGTTATTTGTATACCAATAAAAGGATTTTGGGCATATTAAATGGCTATTCAAAAAATTGAGTTTAGATTTTATTACAAGAAGTGAACAAGGACTAGGATCTAAAACTATAAATCTAAATTTCCAAATTTAAATTCCTAAATTAAATTAATCATAAACGATCCTTTCATCTTTCACAATTTGGTTTTTCACATCAATTAAGGCAAGATTATGATGGATTTAATCTAGGGACTCACATTTAGAGATTCAGATTCATAGTTTTAGTTATTCATTCTCGTTTATTTCTCGAAATATAACCTAAAATTGACTTTTTCAGTAGCTATTTTACATCGCCAAAATTGTTTTATTTGCACAAATGATTGAATTCCAGTTTGATTTATCACTTTTATTATACAAATATGGATGCTTTGCCACCATATTCATGACATGAATATTTTTTCTATGGGAGTTGTCAATTTGGAATCTTTGATATTTCAACCAATGTCTGTGATTGGCTGGATTTATATTTGAGAAGATCAAAATTTGTTAATTAAATTCATTATAAACCAGCTCTTACAAATCTCTGTATATAATGGCCAATGTCCTACTGAGTCCGTATGAATATTAGCTGGTGGAATATAAGTTGTATATCCTCTCTTTCTTTTATTCGCCAACTTTTCTTCCTTGTCAGTCGAAGACGTCTGCCCCTTTTAGCTGTGTTCTCGTCATAATCAATTCGACATAAACAACCTGCTGATTCTGCCTTAAGTTCTGCAATCGCTGAAATATTTTCATTTTTCTCTGTCTCTACTTTGCGATATAATATCCAGCTGTTAACCAACGCTAGATCCAAAAGATGATAGAAAATACGGAAATACAATTTTTTGGTTCGAGTTTGTATTTTGTATCGTCTAATTAGACTATCTAGAAAATCCGAACCGCCCATATGTCTGTTATATTCAAGTATTATAGTCCAAGAGCCAGAGCCAAAAAAAGTCTCTGAACTTACTGAGCCCAGTTTTTTGATAGTTTATAACAGTGGTTGTGTACACAAACATACTGCGGTCAGTCAAGCGAAACTGAGAACAGGTGTCTCAGGTACGCTATCAAAGCTGTCGTTCCTGCCACAGTAATAAAATGAATTTACTAAGGCTGAAAATTGGTATACAAATAGTATATTGCTTATAAATAAGAGTTATGACAGTCAGTCAGCTAAATGTGGAGACAGAGCTGTTCAGTCGGCTGCAATGTATTTATATATCTTGACATTTCGAATCAATCAATGTTACTCGTTATGTTGCTATGATACCAATACAGTTTATTTTATTGTAGGATGCAGAATATTTTGCATCCTGGCTGCGAAATATGGCAAAATATCATAGCGACATCAAAACTGACATTGATTGATTTGAAATGTCAAAATAGATAAATACAATGTGGCCGACTGACCAGCTCTGTCCCCACATTCAGCTGACTGACTATCATAGCTTTCATTTATAAGCAATATACTATTTGTATACCAATTTTCAGCTTGAGTAAATTCATTTTATTACTGTGGCAGGAGCGACAGCTTTGATAGCGTACCGAGACGCTTGTTCTGTTTCGCTTGACTGACCGCAGTATGTTTGTGTACATAACCACTGTTATAAATTACCAAAAAACTGGGCTTAGAGAATTCAGAGTCTTTTCAGCGCATTTTTTGTAAAGAAGCGCTATTTTATTCACTTTGGCTGTCTGGCTGGCTGGCTGGCTGGCTGACTGGCTGGCGTGACGCTGAGTTCTCAGCAACTATACTATTTACAGACTTGAAACTGGTACTAAATAAAAGCTGCTGTTTCGTAGGTTTGCACAAATTGCTTTAATTCAAGCTCAGTGATTGTGGAGGATTAAATTATTCAATTACTTATTACAGGTGAAACAGTGCCCATAGATATATAAGACATTAGGGATATGGCAAGTAAAGTTCATTCAAGTGGATACAAATTTAGTTACAACTTTAGCCGTACGTGTCACTACTATTATGTACAGTTGTCAAGTCTGTCCGAGATTCATTCAATGACTTGTTTGACGCGAATTTGAGGCTTATTAGAATGAATTATTATTATTGAGTGAAAATTTGTGTAATTGTGGGAGATGGTAATTTGCGAAATCTCTGAAGTAACAAGCTTCATGAGCTGTTAAAAATGCGCTTTCATCATTTAGATGATTTTTCAATTTTTTTGGCTCTGGCTCTCCAACTATTATACTCGGATGTGAGACTGAAATTTTCTGTTCAGTTTTTCTATCGTATCTTTGCACATGTTTCAAAGGCTGTCCACCTATGGAACTAGAAATTAATGTAACAAATTTATTGTCAAAGAAGAAATCACATGAATAAAATTTAACACAAAAAATGTGAAATATGTGAAGTGCTATGAAACATTCAAAAAAAATTAATTATTCTTGAAAAGAATAGTTTTCCATAAGAATTCAAACCAAAGAGTCAACGCTGAAGCCACCATCATCTTAGATCGGGGATGCAACTGTAAACATATGGTTCGTCCTCATTGGGACTCATCAGTACACTATAGTCAAACCCAAGATAGTCAAGACTTTGATCCCAGAGTCTATGAGCTCATTTATTGTCTTTCCAGAGAACTATAGTTATAACAGTGCCATTTACATTTGTAACATATCAATAATAGTCCGGGCAATGAATGGATGTGGATGGAAAGGTCGAAGCAGAGTGTTTAACTTCGGAGCTCTGTTTGAACTAGCTAGGAGATGAACATTCTAAAAATCCTCACCCTTCGGAGGTAAGCCCTAGGAGGGAGGGCACAAAGAAAGTCCCGTTTTTTGGTTTTTACTTGTATTAAGTACAAGGAATTATTGTGAAACCGACAAGATTCACTTATCGACATTCTGATGGAAACATCTCTTTTGAGCATCCCTGAATCCATTTTGACTATTCTCGGGTTGATGTCGATACGTATTTGCGTTCGTACGTGTGTTCATAACTCGCAAATCTCAAAACAGATTGAACGTATAATGTTGAAACTTTGTATTCAGGACTGGCATAGGGTCTAGTTGTGCACCTCGAATTATGGTTCCAATCGTCTGCACCGGAAGTACACTTTACTTGAAACTTTTTTCGAATTTTTCTGATAAATCTAGAATGATCAACCGCCGGATGTTGAAATTCAGTATTTGAACTTGTTGTATCAGAATGTTCATCTGCTATTTTTGTATGAATCGGATAAGCCAGAAGTGCCCTCTACTTGAAATTTTTTTTTCCATTTTTCTTGCATAAATCTAGAATGATCAGTCATAGCATATTGAAATTTAGTGTTTGATTTGTATACAACAAGTTCAAACACTGAATTTCAATATGCTATGACTGATCATTCTAGATTTATGCAATAAAAATAAAAAAAAGCTTCAAGTGAAGAGCACTTCTGGCTTGGCCGATTCATACAAAAATAGCAGATGAACATTCTGATACAACAAGTTCAAATACTGAATTTTAACATCCTGGGGTTGGTCATTCTGGATTTATCAGAAAAATAGTTATCTACTATTTTTGTATCAATCGGCTGAGCCGGAAGTGCAGCTTATATGTATAACAGACATTCAGAATCAGTTTAATTGAAATGTGAAGGTAGGCAATGATAATCTGTTGTCAATTTTTTGATTTTGTTTGACATTGTAAGTACATGTCAAAATATTATCAAAATTATATAAATTATTATAATCTGGAGTGACAGAAATCGTTATTGAATAAATTTGTGTACATTTCAAATGATGTACAAGTAAGTCACGTGATGTTCACGTCAGATTTTTTGCTTGCATCTCAAAAACGGTGCTTTTGCTATGCCATATTATGGAAGCTGATAAAATTTTCTATAAGTTTGGTTCTCTACAGTTTTTACCTATTTCTAATCGTTGTCTAGATATGAGCTTCGAAAAGCGATTTACTTCCAGAAATGTGTTTGTCACTTCACGTTTTTACTTACTCGTATAAAGTAACCGACAAAATTCACATATCGACTGTTTTTCATTGAGCTAGAGCCTTAAGATAGCGAATCAACTTCTAATCACATCATACTTGACATATCGTATAAAAAGTTTTGATGATTGGAATGCAATGAACTATGTGACGTCAATATAAAGTCGACATGGGGAGTGCTTCAATTTTATTATTGTTCATTAGGCTTCGGCTTTCTGACATGATTTGTTCAACATAAAATTCTCTTCAATTTATTTTTTAGGGTCTAAACGGTCGCTTTACACAAAGTAATGCAGTGCCGAGATCAGACACATTAATGATCCTGAGCACAGAGTTAATGAAGTCACTGAGTTGGTGAGAACATATGAAATATCTTGAGTCCAGAAGAGCCCTGAGTACCTAACAGATAATTTGAAGGTAGTAAGCAATAGTAGTTGGAAAATTGGATCGTGGACTCGGATCTCGGGTGACCAGAAAAGATCATTGTATTAATTATGAGTTTAATGCCCGGTTGCATGAACGTTCATTTACTAAACAGTTCTTCAAAAATGAACAATATCAGATCGAATTTTTGACAGCAATGCTGAGAAACTGATTCGACGGATATATTTGATTTGATATTGTTCATATTTGAGGAACTCTTTAGTTCATGCACGTTCATGCAACCAGGCCTGAGTGTTCTGAGCACTCTAATTGTGTATGAAATACATCATTCTGTTTTCGGTATATTACATCTACATCCCTTCTCAGTCAGCACTTGGAGTTTGAATTTTTTTGGATCGCTGGTTTATTCAGAAATTAATCATTTATCTCAAGAGAACACATTGGTTTTTATATCAATAATGATTTTGAGATCAGAATAGCACAATTGTCTGCTAGAAAAAAAAGATTTAATTCTGTTCTGATTATTATGTCTACATCTTCCTTTAGTCAGCGCTCATAGCTTTAGATTTTTTGAACCGCTGGTTTATTCAGAAACTAATCATTCATCCCAAGGAAATAGCTAGAGTAATTATATCCATCATGATTTTGAGTTGTGAACACTATAATTTTGTATAGAAAAAAAGAGACGTCATTCTGTTCCCGGTATATTATATCTACATTCTTCCTTATTCAGCACTTATAGTTTCAAATTTTTTGAATAACTGAATCAGTCAGAAATTGAGCATTTATCTCAAAAGAACACATAGGGCTATTATATCAATAGTAATATTGATTTCTGGACACTATAATTATGTGCAAGAATACGTCATTTTGTTTCCAGCATATTATTTATACATCCTCTTTCAGTCAACACTGATAATTTCAAATTACTTGAGTCGCTGGTTTATTCAGAAATCAATTATTAATCTTAAGGGAACAGTTATAATAATTATATCGATTATGATTTTGAGTTCTGAACACTATAATTGTATGCAGGAAAACGATTAAGTATGTCTTTCTGTTCCAAGTATATTATTTCTATATCTTCTTACAGTTTGAAATTTTTTGGAACATATAGGATTATTATAAACTTCTACGACTTTGAGTTCTATATACTAAAATTGTGTGCAGGAAAGAAGAGAAGTCATTCTGTTTTTGATATATCATTTTCACATCCTCCTCAGTCTGCACTTACAGTTTTAAATTTTTTGAATCGCTGGTTTAGTCAGGAATTAATCATTTATGCCTAGAAAACAGATAGGATATCAGGATTCGCGGTAGCGAATCCGACGAGCCAGAGAGATTAGGTGTCTCGGCCCAAGCTACACGTGAAGTCAGGATTCGCAGTAGCGAATCCGACGAGCCAGAGAGATTAGGTGTCTTGGCTCAAGCTACACGTGAAGCATTTACTGGAGTTTTGTAGTGCTATCTCCTTTCCTCGCGTGTTCGTAAGTGTAGAGGGAGAGAGAGCTCCGAGCCGTTCTGTGACTCGAACTCACAGGCCGCCATGTTTATTCAGACCTCCATGGTGCATAACAAGAGACAGATAATTGTTTACGCAAGGCATAATAAAGTTTGATATTGTGTAATTAATAAAAATTGAGTATCACACAGAAATTAATATTTTTTACTTTTAATAGTGTTGTATCAAATACAACCATAGAGCTAGCTGTCGGCAATTTTTCCAGATATAAACTTCACAGAATATTTTCATTTTGAAATGTTCAACTCCAACACATATACTTCAAGATAAACATTTTCTGTGCTTGAAATTTGCGATAAAAACAGTATTTTTCCTATTAAGCTGTGGCGGGAGTGGATTGAATTTATGATTTTGAAGTCGATATTTCAACATTTTCAAAACTAGAAGAAGATTCCTCTACTTTTACACTCGTATTCAACTGAGTAATAGTGATTAAGAAATTTCGAAATTTTGTAAATTGTATATTACCAAATTTTACAAAAGAAACATGTCAAATCATACTCCGAGGCAAACTGAAAGACCTCAAAACATAAATTCTTCCATTTCGATTAAAAAACACATACTTCTAATCTTGAGCCAATATTACCAAATTTCACACATGAAAGGTGAGAAATCATACTACGAGCCAAACTCAAAACTCCAAAACATGAATATTTCAATTGTTTAATTTATAATTCCAAAGCATATACGTATGGTTGAACCAAAAAATTTCGAATCATATATTCCCCAATTTCTCAATTAATAAAACTCCAAAATATATACTTAGTTCAATTGAAATTGAAAAAATTACGTTGAAAGAGTGAAAACTTTCGAGCCAAAGAGTTGGCCGTCGGTAATTTTTTCAAAAAATATAAACTCCACAAAATCTTTTCATTTTGAAATGTATAACTACAAAATATATACTTCAAGTTAGACAGAACTAAATTTCACAGATAAAATATGTGAAATCATACTCCGAGTGAGACTCAAAAGCTCCAAAACATGAAATCCTCAATTTTTTAGCTCCTCCTAACTACAAAACATATACTTATGGCTGAACCAATATTATCAAATTTCACAAATGAAAGATGTGAAATCATATCCCGAGCCAAACTGAAAGACTCCAAGACAAATTTTTATAGTGCTCAATTTATAGCTCCAAAACGTATACTTATGGTTGAACCAATAAAACTGAAAACCCCAAAGCATATATTTTTCCATTTTTCAATACATAATTCCCAACCAAGTACTTAGTTCAATTCAAATTGAAAAAAATCACCTTAAAAAGGTAAAAGATAACGAGCCAGAGAGTTGCCCGTCGGCAATTTCTTTGAATATAAACTCCACAAAATCTTTCCATTCTGAAATGTGTAACTCCAAAACGTATTTCACAAATGAAAGATGTGGAATCATACTTCGAGCCAAACTTGAAAACTCCAGAACATAAATTTTCAAATTGCTCAATTTATAACTCCAAAACGTATATTTATAACCTCAAAACATATTTTCTTCCATTTTGTAATTTATAACTCCAAAACATACAGAGGAGAGTGACCAACAATGGGACACCATCTGAACATATCTCCTTGTAAAAATTCCATTAGAGGGTTTGTTCGAAAAATTCAAAACATCTGATATTATTATTCTGTTACCCCAAAAACTCGTTCCCACAAAAATTGTATTCCCAAACATTTTTTCTTATTAGTTTTTTTTCTTTACTAATTTTCTTAGTTTTGCTGATCAAAGATAAACAGTTTACTAAATAATTTTTTTTAAGAAAAAAAATACGACAAACAAGCTTGGCGAGTCCGTTTCGTCTGAAATTACTGCATACAACGGTATATATTCTTGAGAGTTCATCACATCATAATGACAGTATGTATTTGTGAATGAAGACGGACTCGCCAAGATTTTTGCAGCATTATTTTTCTTAAAAAAAAAAATTTAGTGAGCTGTTTATCTTTGATCAACAAAACTAAGAAAATTAGTAAAAAAAAAAACTAATAGGAAAAAATGTTTGGGAATACAATTTTTGTGAGAACGAATTTTTGGGGGTAACAGAATAATAATATCAGATGTTTTGAATTTTTCGAACAAACCCTCTAATGGAATTTTTACAAGGAGATATGTTCAGATGGTGTCCCATTGTTGGTCACTCTCCTCTGTATGTTTTGGAGTTATAAATTACAAAATGGAAGAAAATATGTTTTGAGGTTATAAATATCCGTTTTGGAGTTATAAATTGAGCAATTTGAAAATTTATGTTCTGGAGTTTTCAAGTTTGGCTCGAAGTATGATTTCACATCTTTCATTTGTGAAATACGTTTCGGAGTTACACATTTCAGAATGGAAAGATTTTGTGGAGTTTATATTCAAAGAAATTGCCGACGGGCAACTCTCTGGCTCGTTATCTTTTACCTTTTTAAGTAAATTTTTTTAATTTGTTTATGTATAACGGGAAAAATAGTAAGAATTATTCTTCTAGAAATTTCATCTTCACCTACAGCATTCGACCTCAGCTTTTTAAAAGTGTTTTTAATCTCATCGCCATCCACACACCTAAAATCAAAATGTTCTGCCCCATCTAGCTGAAATCGATTTATATTATAGTATAATAATGTATTTGGATTTATATTAGTTGACTCAATTTGATCAAATAGATATTGATCGTATTCTTGCGGTTTATTTAAAGAATCATGTATTAAATCTGTCGAGGCTTTATTAACACCTATGCGATTCAAATAAGTCCACAATGCAGCAGAATTGTGAGCATTATTATCAATACTAAACTTTAAGAACGCAGTTTTCTCCTTTCTAATGGCTGAAGTTGTTAGATTTCTCAACTGTTTGTAATACTCCTATTTAGCTTGAGTCTTAAACTTTTTGAATTGTATTAATGCCTTATCTCGCTTTCGTTGCATAATCTTTATTACAGGGGTGATCCGGGGCATATAAGCTCTATTAGTAGAAATAGTTTTAATAGGAGCATGTTCATTGAAAAGTTCAAGGATCTTATTATTCAGAAATGCAATTTTTTCATTTATGTTTTTAATATTGATAATACTGCTCCAGTTCACTGATTCACAGTCCATCAAAAAGTTATTAGGATTGAAACTATTGAAATCTCTGTACGTAATTCTTTTTTTAGAAATTTTTGTTCTAGGTAAGTTTAGGATACAGTAGATACTGTCATGATCCGAAAGCTTACTGCAATCAATAATACAAGAATCCATGCAAATATTTTCATCAGATGTGATCATGACGTCTACTAACGTTTTAGAGGCAGGTTTTGTATAATTAGTAATAAGCTGATGCATACTATGTATTGACAGTATATTCCTGAGATCGTTGACCTTGTAGCACAGTGAACGAAATACGGAACAAAAAATTACGGTAAAATGTATTGCGGTATGCAAAAATATATTTTTCGCCAACTGTCAAAAAAACATGATATTTTTGTATTGTTATGGATACGCAAAGTTCGTGATTTTTTCACTAGTGAAAAAATGAAACATATTTTTCCACTAGTGAAAAAATTAACATAATTTTCTACTAGTGAAAAAATAAATTCTACTTTTGCACACCTAATCTAATATAATTCAGTTTAGTAATGCTACAAGGATAGAAATAAACAGGTATTTAACAAAAAAGAAATATGAATTTGTATACAAAACTACTTATTTTTGAATATAAAAATTAATTGTCGACAGTTCTTTATTTGTCAAACAACAATGCGCATACTTTTGGTCACAATACCCAGGTGACTGCAAATTAATTATAGTTTGTACTTTTTTCCTACATTTTACTGAATAAAACAATAATTATTGTTGATCTATTATTTTTTGACTTTTGGCGAAAAAATATTGTTTGTATTTCGTGTGCGAAGTGATTGTATTTTGTTGCGCTTTCGAATGAATTTTTACCTCGACCTTACGGTCTCGGTTAAAATTGACATTCTCACGCGCAACAAAAAAAACAATCACTTCGCACACTTAATACAAAAATAACTATTTTATTGTTTAAATAATGATTCGCGTAAAAAAAATAAAAAATAATTCAATAAATATTAGCAAGTGTTCATTATACAAGAATAGTTAATTATGGAAGATAACAACCGAAATGATTATTGTTGTGTTTAAGTTCGCTGGTTTCTGGGATTGTGAATAAAAGGTGTCGATTTGGTTTAATAATAATCTAATATATTATCTGCACTTCTTGTTACAAGTTCTTCGACTTACAGTGGACTGTGTCTTTTCCAAGCACAACTAGAGTCAAGTAAATAATTTTGAGGGTGGGGAGGCTCACCCCCTACTACAAGACTGAACACTTATAATAATTTATATATTTGTATTTGTTGTTTGAACTATTCCTCTGTACATTACTTTAAGATTAAGATGAATGTAAACGTCAAATTCTATTTTCAATTACTGTCATAACATTTTGATGAGAAAATAGTGTTATGATTTTCCGGTTCAGCCGATCGCAATCATTATGCTAGGTATAAAACAAGATGTTATAAAAGAGGTTAATACAAAATTTCAATATACTAAGACCGATTGTTTTGAATTTATGTGAAAAATTCGGAAACACTGTTATATAAAGTGCACTTCCGATTAAGCTGATTGGTACAAAAATAGAAGATAACCATCAAGCTGCTATAGCAATTTCAAATACTAAATATCAACATCCTGCGGCTAACCATTTTGGACTTATGCAAAAAATTCAAAAAACGTTTCGAGTAAAGTCCACTTCCGGTACAGACGCTTGCAACCATAATGCGAGGTGCACAACTAGACCTTAGACCAGTCTTAAATACAAAATTGGAACATTATACGTCAGACAGGTTTTGAGCTTTGCGAGCCACATATACACGTACCGACGTCAAGCCGAAAATAGTCAAAATGGATTGAGAGATGCTCAAAACTGATATTCCTATCAAAATTTCGTATTGTGAATTTTGTTGGTCTTATAATACTTGTACTTTGTACAAACAAAAACGAAGAAAAGAAAACTTGGGAAAAAATCTGCTTTAGCCACGCAGTACTTCCCCGATCATAAATTTCATGTTCAATTTCATCGATTTTTTAGAGATTTTGAGTATCGCATCAATTAATTGAGTATTTAAAAGTGACAGCTGTCATTGTTGAAGTGGCAGATCCTAGTTATATTTTAGTCCTTACATGAAATAAGTATTTTTGAAAATAGATTTTCAGGGTCTTTAATTCATTGGAACATACATTTTCGACATTTGATTGTCGAAAATGTAATTTGAAGATGGTAACGTGGATTCCACTAATTATTTATTTTTGATATCTATTAAGCATATTTCAACGAGAATTTTAAATTAATACCAAACCAGACATCATCCAAATAATTTGTAAAAGAAACAATTGACAATCGTTTAAATATTCTCCTTGACACTCTCACTAGAATTATCCCCGCAAGAGTTTTAATTTGATACCAAACACGATAGAGCCGAATTACTTACTTAAAAAAAAAAAAAAAAACAATTGACAAACGTATTACGTTCTAAATTAGGGTAGCGACCCTACCCTTCAAAACTGACTAGCTCAGTACTAAAAAAAACAATAATCAAAATAATCCAAGGGCCCGACTGGGTTGTTGTGACGTTAGCTTTAAGAGAAATACAAATTTTACTGAAAACAAATCTACTGAACGATTGTGAGCTAACTTTAAATAAAACAGAAAATAAGGGCGCCACGCAATTGTCAATTTTTTCCGTCCTCAGGCACACAACTGCGAAAGTACCTGTAAAAGAAATGATGGTAGGATGGACGGGTAGAATATTGGGTTGTAGGATAATTAGATCTTTCGGCGTCGATCAAGATGCCGCAGAACATAAAATAAAACAATATCTCAAACAGCGATACTTACTCACCAGCTGTAAAAAAAAACCACTAAATAAAATCACTATCTAAAAATTAAAGTGGTAGGTATTCTTTTTTTTTTACAAAATAAATTAATTAAAATTCACCCAAAGAAGTCAATATTTAATTACGTTAATTCAAAAATATAGAACAAAGTGAATATCAAAAGTAGAATGACAGAAAAGCAAAATGGCGACGATTCGCGTCCCTAACGCAGACTTCAGCAAGTCCTAACAGAATCTATATCTGAACAAACACTTATAAATCTACTCCATAAAAAAGGTACAAAAGAATGGAAATCAGGCCCGAGATTGATCAACCTGGTTTACAATCGGACGTAGCGTTTATAACGTAACCAGAAAAAGCATAAAAAAGAAAAAGGCGACAACGAATGCCCACCGCAAAATTACACAGTAAAAAAGTAAACAAAAGTCGTGGTGAATCCACGAGGTGCTTAATTAGGCTGATAGCACTCACAAAAAAAAGTCTGAATATAAAAAACTGAACCACTTAGCTGGTGACGTCACTGGAGATCCAATTGACTCGTCTGCCTGGCGTCTGGATCTCGGCCTCGGATCTAATTGGCTGGATTCCGGATGGTCGGGAAAGCCAGGGTGGAAGTGAGGTACTCCCACAGTGTTGTGCCTTGGTTTCGGACGACGACAAATCGCAGGTGGTAAGCGAAAGCGAAGAAAAACGACCACTCACAATTTTAAATAATCCCCAACATGTGGGCTGCTCCGCCGAACAAAACAAATGGCCAAACTGCCCCAAATATTCGGCCGGAGCACAGCTTATCCCAAACGAATCCCCAACTTGGGCTTGCACACGCAAAAAAACTTTGGAATAAACCCCAAAATTGTGGTGGTAAAAAAAGCAAATCAATAAATGGACGTCTGTCCTACACCAGGACTTAAGGCTGACTATCTTCAATTAAGTCAAATCCGGTCGGTTTGACTTAATTGAAAATAAACCGTTTTTCATTATCAAAAAAAACCCTAGCGGGCGCCCCAGTACTAAGATTCAAAAAAATAAAACGTAACGTCACTGCCTGCAGCGCGCGCATCACCACAGCGACAATTCAAAACAAACTCTTGAACTGAAATTAATTGATACAAGTAAACAAAAACATGCTCTTAATATAACCAAAAAACTAAGCTTGAGAAGAGAAAAGAAACGGAACTAAAGATTGAAATTATCAAATTGAAAACTAAAAATATCCTTGACCAAAAGTAAGTACATAAAGTGAATGAAATCAAACCCAAATAACCAAAATTATATTTTAGAATCTAACCCAGCTAAAAAGTGACCAAAAGCCAAATTGGCACGTAACAAACGTTTGCGTATGATGTACAAATATAAGTGATAATAATTCCAATTTCACATTATGATTCTCATTATTTCTACGCTTCAGTAAAATATTACGGATTTTATAATAATTCAAATTTTCATAATAACAAATGGACCGCTGATAATTTTGAAAGGTGTGCCAGGTGAATGTTGTGCCAAATTATTCGAGAATCAATTTAAGTAATTTCATATTTTATGATAAATACTATCGTTTATAAAATAAACGTAAAAAACTATAAAGTTTCATCAATGAAGTTTCGGGGCGGCCTCGATCTCGGCACCAAACTACCTGGAATTTTTAAACCTCTACTCGAACTCGGTACTATGCTATGGATTAGGATTTTTAACTCAATCGTTCTGCCTGAATGAGATTTTCTGGACACTCAAATTTAGCCGTACTTCTAAACACGAATCTAATCACACGTGTGACAACAACAGCTCAAAAGTCCTGCATATCATAGACTAAATAATTTGTTTCCATGTGATGCCAGTAATTCCAATGTCAAAAATTTCAAAAAAAAAAAAAAATGTTTTAGTTTGCTCTACACATATTCATATGTTTTTGTTATAATGTAGGTATGTATGGACATATGTATGAATAAGTCTTTTTTTAAATAATAATATTTTCGAACTCATTTTTAAAATAAAATATTATTTGCAGTATTACTTCTAATACGTACAAATTAATTTTAAAATAGAATATAGAAACTTATTGAATCAAATCTTGCAGGTTGATCGTGGTTTTATTCAAAAATTGACAGTGCCGAGTTCATGTGCGCCCCGAGCTAATCGATTAGCCTTGGTGCCGAGTTCGTGTTAGCCCAAGTTTTGATACCACTGGTTGAAAAAACTTATCCACAAAATTAAACTTGGCTTTTTAATAAAAAAATTTGAATGTAAAATTTTAATCGAAAATTCGTACGCATTCTCAAGTTATCGTTCTTCCAGGCAGACAGATCTTTTTAAAATTATGTCTCTTGGATTCTGTAGGGTCTAAAATGTGAGGATCCATCAAAATCCCGATCTATCAAAAATCACGAATATGACACTTTCCCTATCATATAGATCAGGGAAGTAAAAATTGGAAGTATTAAGGAAACTTATGTTTGGCTGATGGGCTGTCGGTGGCCTTGCCGTCAGGAGTAAGGGGCTGGTCAGGTGTTAGGGAGTAATTAAGCCCAATTCTTCTGGAAGTAATATGAATTTGAGCGACAATGCTCAGTGAGATGTCATCAAAGGGTCACACACATCAATTCTCCGCCATCAGGTCATTTCAAGTTTAGTTTAGATAACCTGAACGGATATAATAATGATACACCTGTCTCAGAGGTTGGATAGGATATCTGGTTAACAGATAGGCTGTTGAGTTCACCGAATATATAGCTACCAATACTATAGTGAACATCGATGCCCGCGACACACGTGAATCGGTCGATTTACCCACTCTTTGAACAACCTCGTTGCCAGCAATAACACACAGTATATGCGGTTGACATACACATATTGCAACACAGACAGAATATTGTAGCGCCGGTGGTACTAACTCCCAGATAGCTCAGTCACTAGCATTGTTTATCTCACGTTGAACGACATCTACGGATGGCTATCAGTACCGTAATGCCGTACCGATGCCTGCGACACATGCAGGTTGGTTGATTTATCCACTCTTGGAACAATACATAATAAATGAGGTTGGCAACAATCACCGCCGACATGACAATGACAGATAAACTCACCAATTGATAGAAATTTTCAGCCACTCCACAGCACTGAATTGAATAATATCATTCTTCTGATAACTGCGTATGCGTTGCATGCTACCCGAAAAAAGCAAACACACGCTGGTTCTTTATACACGCATTTGTTTTTTACTGATTCTATAGACCTTTCTCGGAAGTGAGATTCGACTTCGACTGCAATTGCATATGGAGATAATTACCGCATCGAGATATGAACCAGAATTTCATCTAGATGCGAACATGTGATAGGGTGTGATCCTTTTCTTTTGAAGTGCTGGTATGCTTAGCTAAGGTACCAATGCCACTGGTGCGCACACCTTGACCGTGTGACATCGGTGATTGTTGCCAACCGCATATACTGTGTGGTATTGCAGCAACGGAGTTGTTCCAAGAGTGGATGAATCAACCAACCTGCATGTGTCGGTACGGCATTATGGTACTGATAGCCATCCGTAGGTGTCATCCAACGTGAGATAAACAGTGCTAGTGACTTGCTGTCTGGGAGCTAGTACCACCAGTGCTACATTATTTTGTTGATGTTATGCGGGAATATGTGTATGCCAACTGCATGTACTGTATGTTATTGCGGGCAACGGAGTTGTTCTAAAAGTGGGTAAATCGACCAACAGTGTGTCACGGGCATCGATGTTCACAATAGTACTGGTAGCTATGTAGTTACCTAAACTAAAGCTGAAATGCCCTGATAGCGGGAAATTGATGTGTATGACTCTCTGATGACATCTCACAGAGCATAGTGGCTCAAACTGTTACCACTTTTAGGAGAATTCGGCTTAATTACGCCCTAAAACCTGACCAGACCCTTATTCCTGACGGTAAGGCCACCAACAGCTCATCAGCCATACACAATGACGTCAAAACATTAGACCCAGCTTGCTAGCATTTGTTTTGAAGCAGACATTAAGGGTGCGGGTAACGGGGAAAAAGCCAAGTTGGTAGTGCAGGTTGCAAATAACTTTCAATTGACATATTATGGAATTATTTCTTCTAACTTTCATCAAATTTAAAACTTAACTCTTCATCAGAAATATATGAATTGATGAACAAGGCAAGTGATTTATAATTGTTAAAAACTGTGAGAACGTGAATTTCACATTTAAAATACAATTCACAAAAATAAACAATAAGTCAAAAGCCTTCCCTTTTATAAATAAATCACAGTATGATTTCAATATGTGTTACGACAATTTTTAAATACAATAATTTACAAATATCTTTCTGCTTTCAAAAGAAATATTCATTAGTTGAAAATATGCCAGATGGTTGTTTGACCATGTCTTGTAAAATGAGAGAAGACACTTGACACACCTTGTCACACCAATATGACCCAAAAACCGTACTATACATAAATCCCAGTTTCGATAACATCCCTAATCGCTTCCAAGATCAACTTAACAGGAAGCGTTTGCTGCAAACATATTTGCGTCACTTTAAAGTCGAACTTTGAGTGTGCAGTTTATCTGTAAGGTGCATTGTTTACTTCAAATATCTGAGCTTAATTAGCCATCATATCATTCAATTCAGTATTGTGAAGTGGCTGATAACTTCTAATAATTGGTGAGTTTGTCTGTCATTGAGTTTTATGAGTTTGATATGTTTAGCGTCACATGTGGTGATGCCACGCTAAGTATGCGAACGTATGATCCTTTTCCTTTGAAGTTTTGAAATCCTTAGCTACCTGGGGTATCAATGCCATCGGTGCGCATACCTTGACCGTGTTACGGCGGTGATTGTTGTCAACCGCATGTACTTTGTGTTATTGCGGCAACGGTGTTGTCCCAAGAGTGGATAAGTCAACCAACCTGCGTGTGTCGCAGGCATCGGTACGGCATCGGCATTACGGTACTGATAGCCATCCGTAGGTGTCGTCCAACGTGAGATAAACAGTGCTAATGACTTAGCTATCTGGGAGCTAGTACCACCGGTGCTACAATATTCTGTCTGTGTCGCACGGGAATATGTGTATGCCAACCGCATGAACTGTGTGTTATTGCGGACAATGGGGTTGTTCCAAGAGTGGGTAAATCAACCAACTCGCGTGTGTCGCGGGCATCGATGTTCACTATAGTACTAGTAGCTATCTATTCGGTGAACTCAACAGCCTATCTGTTAACCAGATATCCTATCCAACCTCTAAGACAGGTGTATCATTATTATATCCGTTCAGGTTATCTAAACTAAACTTGAAATGACCTGATGGCGGGGAATTGATGTGTGTGACTCTTTGATGACATCTCACTGAGCATTGTCGCTCAAACTCATATTACTTTCAGAAGAATTCGGCTTAATCACTTCTTAACACCTGACCAGCCCCTTACTCCTGACGGCAAGGCCACCAACAGCCCATCAGCCAAACATAAGTTTTTTTTATATTTTCTAATTATATTTTATCATCTATCAATTATTATTATCCACTTATCAATCTTATCTCATCAATAAAACACCCGTCTATAATATATGAATTGATAAATATTCCAAGTTGATTATATGATTAAAATTATTTAAAGAAATTAAAACACAAACAATAACAATACACGTCATACAAATACTGTAAGCTAGGCATCACGCACTTCAAACTTGGATAATTCCCTTTCCTCCCTACCCGCTAATGTCTGCTTTTCAAAACAAACTGTACACCAACATAGGACGTGCTGAGTCTAACATATAAGACGACATTGGCCATACATAAGTTTTTTATATTTTCTTCTCATATTTTATTATATCTGTTAGGAATCAACTGAAAAATGTTTATTTCACAAATTGCCATAGCGAAAACGTGCCTGTCATGTGCATATCATAAATTATCAGAATTGCCGTCAGGCGGGCACCAGGCCCTTCTCATTGAAAAAACCCCAAACCTTTAAGGGGGTAACTCGAAGACTGGCCGTATCTTTAATAACATGAATTCTTAAACTTTTGTTAAACCAATTTATAATGGATATTGACAATAAAAAAAATTTTTTTTTTATTTATTAGTGAATCTGACTGTTTCTTTGAAACAGTTATCAACTATAATTAAAAACAATGTTGTATTTAGTCGCTCAGTTGACTTTTGTGAAAATAGTTAAAACAGATCTGGCAACGCTGCTTTCTTTGTAGTTTGTTTTGAGCATGGTGTAAAATAACCTAATTATTTTATAATAGCTCTAATATATTGGTGATAAATGGAGGAACATAGTGTATGTGCCACATACTATTGTATCATTTTAATTTACAAATTTCACTTGCAAATCTATATTTTTGAGATAAAAATATTGGAATTTCTTATTTTTCCGCGGTAGAAGAAGTGACCTCTAGAACAATATCAAGGTCATGAATGACGTTTGGCAAGCGCTGTTGTCGCTTCTTTGATGGCCATTCTTGAGAAATTGTAACTTGGATGTTTTCATATTATTTTCCTTATAATTCAAAAAATACGTCGGTGAAGTGTGCTTTTCTTTTGTGAAAATTAAACATTGATTATTAATGGACAAGAAGGAAGTTGATTTTCTGCAATATCTAATCGTTAAGTTCTATTAATATTCCAATGAAATAATCTTGCTGCAATCTGCCATAAGACACTGTGTTATTTTTACGTTATTAAAACTATTATTCTTTATTTAAATGACCCATAAGATGTTCTCAAAATTTTTTTGAGTCGAATATGTGTATCTGATCTGTTACTTGCTATAAAATTTAAAATTTAATCTTATACCAAGTATGTTCGAGTTACCCCCTTAAGTGTTTTTGCTTAAGCCCTTGTATTTTGTGACGTGTTATATAAATTTGTGGTCAAGTGATTGACACCATGACTTAAAATAATATAGGGCAGTGCTTCTCAAATTACCAAACTGCATGTGGTTATCTTGATCCATATTATTTCTTAGAATTGTCAGCCCTCTCTAAAATTTTGTTTTCCACCAATAGAATAAGTAGGTGATTTTAAGCAACCAATGAAATTATCAATTTTAGCCAACCCCCACTTCAACTATGCTCTGTTGAGTTAATAAAATATCATGCATGTTAAAAAATAGGACAATATCATTGTCAATCTCAATCTTATTCAAATTATGATGGCAAAGTCAATCCATCAGAACTTTAGTTAGAGTCTTATTGTGTGTATTTATAGTGCTTAATACTACAAAAGAAAAATTATGTATCACTAATCTGATTAAATAAACTATTGTAAACTATAATCCAAAGAACTTTTATCGCAGCGTTTAATAAAACCACTGATCTCTAATATAACACTGGATTGAGTTTAGACCGTATTCTGGCATCTGAAAGCGGCCCCGGTTGAACGGCGGCCTTGACAGTAAAACTGAAGTTTTGTGTCACTATTCGGCGGCAAATTCAAAACACTTATAGAAGACACTCGATGAAATTCAAAGTATAATGCAAGTTAGATGATGAAATTATTCTCAATATACGTCAATATGCACACATTAATAATCAATAATAGTTGAAAGTATTTAAAAATTGTTATAATAGTTAGAATATTTAAAAATATTCATTAATAGCTCAAAATATTTGTTAACTTTTTAGTATCAGTATTTTAACTATTTTTTAAACATTTTAGCTCTGAATTATCAAATTCATTGAATAGTTTTACGATTTTTGTTATAAATCTAAACAATAAATAAATCGTGTTGAGAATTGTATGACTATTTGAAAGTTTCATTTTTGGTTTGCAGTTAACGCTATAGTTTTTGTATTGTTCGTTGAAAATAGTCGGAACAACATCATTTTCCAGAGTCGTGTATCTTTTCCTTTGTTTTAGCGCGGACGCAACAAAATTTTGAGAACATAACCTCATGTTTTTGGCTATTTCTAAGTTTGGCGAACCCATTTGTTCGAGCCAGTTTTAGAACGATTGTTCATCGGATGGAAATCTTGAAAATACTCACATCATAGCATAGCAATAAAAATAAGTAATGTTTACTTATTTCAGTCATAACGACGGTAACTTCAGGTTATTTCGTTGTACTTACTTGTGCAGTGTCAAATTTCTCGATGAATCGGGTTTCTTTCCGCAAAACATGCACTCGATCGTCATGTTTGATAAATAAAATACCGGCAAACCAAACAGTTAAATTTTAAATATCGCGGCACAACGCGGTATTGATCTGGCACAAAACCTCAGTTTTTGCCAAGATGGCGACGCTCAATTGGGGCCGCATTCCAGCGGCCTAAATCCAATCCAGTGTTATATTAGAGATCAGTGAATAAAACATTTATACGCAAACAATATCTATTGTCGTAGCTAGAACCTGGCAACAGGGACAAGTGCCAGGGTCGCATGTTTTGAAGAGACGCAACCAGCTAAATTATGTGCATTTTAATAAGCATATTCGACCTTCAAAGAGTGCAATATCGAAAGTCTTGTTCTGGGCACCAAGAACCATAATTACTGCGCTGGCCTAGTATTCTTACCGAATTTGTTACAGAGCTTAGAAGAATTAGAAATGACGAAGTTACATATTGTTGATGTAAAATATGATCTCATGGTCCGTACAATTAATCTCGTTACGCTCAATAACAGCTCAATTAGATTCACGTGATTAATAAAAGCAAAAAACGGTCGACACCACTCCTTCCACAATTTTCAAGCAGATAGTGGCCAAGGTTACTGTTAGATACATCAGAGCGGATAAATAAGTTGATTCTGTGAAGCGTAGTAAATAATAATTCGTGAAAGTGATTATCAGTTGTGAAATTGTAATCTTATCATAATAGCCAATAGATATATAAACAAACAATAATAGATGACTTGAAGTTTCTTACCTCATTACAAGTATAATTCTAATATGATCTGGCTAATATTCATCGCCGTTTTTATTATATTTTATTATTATGTGATACATAAGCCATACCAAACATGGAAAATCCGAAAAGTACCTTTCCTCAAACCCTGGCCAGTTGTTGGAAACATGGGCCCAGCATTATTTCGTCAGACATCTTTAACCGAAAATGTTCAAAATTGGTATAATGCCGCAGAAGGCAAGTAAGTAATAACAAATATTTTATAGGACATTTTTAAAATGTTTGTATTCACTAAAATTAAGAGAAGAGTATCTTAATCAGACAGGAACATTCGTCAAATAGTAGCAATACTGTATTTGTCTATCTCCCGTTAGTGTCGGGCAAGTAATAACGATTTTCTAATTGCATCACTGAATATTAACAGATATCAGACTCATTGAAAGATGAAAATAGAAAATATGGTTAAACTGTCAATGTACTACTTTACCTCCGATTTCAACGGAACTTGAAACTTGAAAAAGTATGAGAAAACTAACAACTATTGACGGTCAGACTCGGTTGACCTTGAAATTAGTATTTCTTTATTTATATTAATATAACATGTAGCGCCTCCCTATAGTGAATCAATCTCTACGTCCAAGACAATAACGAAGCGTGCACTCAAGACTCAACGTCGATCTTGGTTAGAGCGGGCGGAACACCGCCGATTGAATACAAAAACCACTGAGTGCCACCGGCAGAATTTCATAGTTTCATTTCAAAAAATGAGTCGCTAGTATCACCATCTAACAAATATACACTCCGCGCAATGTATACATTTTTCAATGATATAAATTAATTAATAAGGTTTTCATGATCAACCGAGTCTGATCGCCAATAATTATTATTTTATTTATATTTATAATGCTAAAAAGTAGTACACATCAATAATTTGATCAAAAATACTATTATCCCTTTTTCATATGACGTATTCTCTACAAAAAATTAAAGTACTCGTGATTTGACGAAGGATAACTGCACCCAACAATAGTAATGTTAACTAAAATAATTGATTTTTTTTCAAGGTATGTCGGAGTCTTTCAGTTTTTATTACCGAGCCTAATGATCAGAGATGTTGAATTAATCAAACGAATTTGTGTCAAAGAGTTCGATAATTTCATGGATCATAGGATTATAATATCAGAGGATATTGATCCATTATTTGGAAATGTTCTTCTTTCAATGAGAGGTAAATATGCAGGCAAAAATTTCGATGAAACTTGATGAAAAATATGAGATAAATAATAATTAGTATTGGCGGTCGGACTCGGTTGACCTTGAAAATTTTATTTATTAATTTATATTAATATAGCATGTATACATTATGCATGTGTGTGTGCGATACTAGCGTCTTGCCAGTGGAATAAAATGTTGTCAGTGCTTTTTGTATTCAACCGACGGTGCTTCGCACCCATCTAGCGAGCGGGCAAAGCCCGTCTGTTAGCTGAATGCAAAGCAACACTGCCACTGACAAAATTTCATCACACTAAGGAGACGCTAATATTGCACACACACATGCACAATGTATACATGTTATATTATTATAATTCAATAAATACTATTTTCAAGGTCAATGTTTTAATACTAAAACAAATCTTGTCACCAAGTTTTATTAAAATTGCATCATGTTACAGGTCAAAAATGGAGGCACATGCGAGCAACGTTATCCCCCGCATTCACTGGCAGCAAAATGCGTTCAATGTTTAATTTAATGTCAGATTGTGGTGAAAAATTTGTCGATCATTTCGTGAAAACCGCTGATCGATCAAAACCGCTGACAATTGAAATGAAAGATTTTTTTACTCGTTATGCAAATGATGTTATTGCTACTTGTGCTTTTGGAGTTCAGTGTGATTCCATACAGGACAAAAATAATGAATTCTACATGAATGGAAAAATGGTTTCAAATTTTAGTGGTATACAGTCACTGAAATTTTTTGGTTATACTATAAGTCCTTTTCTCATGCAACTATTTTGTGTTAAATTTTTTTCTGATGATTTACTCAACTTTTTCCGAGATATTGTTCATACCACTATGAAGACTAGAGAAGAACAATCAATTTACAGACCAGATATGATTCAGTTACTGATGCAAGCTAGAAAAGGACAGTTGAAGCATGAAGAATCGGTGAAAAATAATGAAGAAAATAATACTGGATTTGCTACGGTGGAAGAGTCTCACATCGGAAAAGGAGTTGGAAGAAAAGGTGATAAATTTCTCATTACTAAATTAAAAATTTTGTATTCGAATTTTTTAGGATGGACTGACGACGAAATAACGGCACAAGCTTTTATATTTTTCCTTGCTGGTTTTGATTCAGTCTCAACAATGATGTGCCACATGGCTTACGAACTTGCGTTAAATCTTGATGTGCAAGAGAAACTACAGGCAGAAATAGATAATACCCTGGATGATGGAAATAAACTAACGTATGAGTTATTGATGAAAATGAAATATTTGGATATGGTTGTTTCAGGTAGGTGTTTTATTTTAAGCCTAATTATTATTTAATATGTGTTCACTTATTTGTAGAAACTTTAAGAAAATGGCCTGCAGCAACATTCATTGATAGATTATGTACAAAATCCATTATAATTGAATCTACAGATCCAAACGAGAGTCCCTTACATTTAGAAAAGGGTGATTCACTTTTACTTCCAATCTTTGGAATTCATAGAGATCCGCAATATTATCCAAATCCAGAAAGATTTGATCCAGAAAGGTTTAGCGATGAAAATAAAGATAAAATAAATCCAAATGCTTATATTCCATTTGGAGTTGGACCAAGGAATTGCATTGGTAGGCATATTTTCTTTTAATATTCATTGAAATTATTATTAAAAGTTGAAATCATTACTTTATAGGCTCTAGATTCGCACTTCTGGAGATGAAAACGATTTTTGTTAATGTGTTGAAGAAATTTGATTTTAATGTAGACAAAAAAACCACGATTCCTTTGAAATTATCCCGATCTAATTTCAATTTGATGGCAGAAGGTGGTTTCTGGCTAGCGCTGAAGCTTAGGAATTCATAGAAAATATATTCTAATTGTAAAAAAGTGTGAAGTGTAGTTACATCAATTCAAATCAAAATTCTTAAACTAGTGTTGTGATTATATTATAATATTCTAGCTTTTCCCGCGTGAAATAGTTATTTTGGGCAGCATTTGGGCATATCACAATCTAGAAGAATAAAGTAATGAAACAAAAGAAAATCTTCTACCTAACCTATACGAATCGAAAATGTTCTTACTTGAATTGTAATAGTATATTATGCTACAAGGACCGAACGACTGTCATTCTTGTCCAGGATAAATTTGGCTGCATTCGGTGAAGACGAGGGCGAAGTACGAGGCGAAGACGAGTGCAAAGCCCAAGGCGTAGCTCCGTGCAGCCAAATTTGTCCGTGACAATAATGACAGTCGTTCAGTGTACGTGTTGCATACAGTACTTTTTGTAACAAGTGCACCGAAGAACCTCCATTACTAAATTTTTTAAATAAATTTGGATGTATTGAAACTATCATATCGATTTGACGAACAGATTTTGGCAAATGCAATCACATTAAAGTAAACTAATACAATGAAACATAACTTACATGATTTATTTTATTGATTGATATTTCTCACATTCTCTGTGTATTCACAATAAATGCACATACTATAACGAACACATTCTATAATACAAATTTCTTTCAAATATCAATTTGACATATATCAATGAAATAAAAAAATCCAACGGCATCCTGATCCATGATCTACAATTTCATTTTTACCCAGCGGGAAAAAATATCCATTAATTCCCAGTCAACAGAGAATTAATGAAAATTGTTACCATGGTTTGGAATTGAGAACTTTCGAAGCAGAAGTCAGCTCAGTAATAGGGTACTTTCGGTGTACGTGTTACAAAAAACTATTTTTTTGTAACACGTTCACCGAAAGTACCCTATTACTGAGCTGACTTCTGCTTCGAAAGTTCTCAATTCCAAACCATGGTAACAATTTCCATTAATTCTCTGTTGACTGGGAATTAATATTAATATCTGTTGGGGAGAATGAAATTGTAGATTATGGACCAATGACGTATTATTAAAGTAGACCCAGCGCGTCCTATGGCAGTCCACAGTTTGTTGTGATGTTAGCACTTACATGGTGAGGGGTTCTGAGAAGCGAAGGGAGTAAACATGCTTCCTATGCGGTTTGCCTGCTTTTATTTATGTTTGAGAAGTGCGCGCCTATATTCTGTACTGTATGTATATATTTGTTAAAATAGATGTAATAATATATTAATTGATTCAAAATAAATAATAAACTAGATTTTTCCCACATCTCACAATCGATATTTTTTCAAATGAAAAACGCAACCTGCGATACAACGATGTTTACCGTCCTCACCCCACTGTTTACTCCTGCATCAAAACAAATGCTGCGTGCTGGGTCTACTGTTAATACGTCATTGTTATGGACAATGGATGCCATTGGATTTTTTTATTTCATTGATATATGTCAGGATATATGTCAAATTGATATTTGAAAGAAAGTATTATAGAATGTGTTCGTTATAGTATGTGCATTTATTGTGAACGGGATAGCACAGAAAATGTGGAAAATATCAATCAATGAAATAAATCATATAAGTTATGTTTCAGTGTATTAGTTTACTGTAATGTGATTGCATTTGCAAAAATCTGTTTTTAAAATCGATAAGATATTTTCAATACATCCAAATTTTTTTAAAAAGCTTAGTAATGGGAGTACTTCGGTGCACTTGTTACAAAAAGTATAATATGCAACACGGACACTGAACGACTGTCATTATTGTCACGGACGAATTTGATTGCACGAAGCTAAGCCTTGGGCTTTGCCCTCATCTTCGCCTTCGCCCTGTATCTCGCCCTCGCCTTTTACCTCGAGCTTTGCCCTCGTCTTTGCCGAGCAAATAAATCCTGGACAAAATGACAGTCGTTCGGTCCTTGTAGCATAATATACTATTATTGAACCAAATCAATAAAATCGCTATAAATATTTACAATTTATTTTACTTATAAACTTAATCAAAGCAAAAAGTTAAAAGAACTATGGATTACGAAACAACTCATTCATTCTTAATATTCGCACTCGACTGCCCTAACGTGACTGGCCCATAGACCATCTATACTATCAGACTCGTCAACTATGTACAAAAAAAAATTACCAAGTATGTGGCGCCCCGTAGTGTCTCTTGGGCAGAACTAAATAGTGGGAAATCGGAGAATCGATAATGTAGGTTCCTGTATATTTAAAATTTTTGGCTCGAAATTCAAAAATAAGATTATAATTGGGAGGTTTTTTCTTAAAGTTGAATCATAATTGTAAGATTTGATTTGATTTGAATTCTTTATATTCATTTATATTTCAAATTATAAATAAATATGCAGAATTTAAAGCAAAAAAAACTACCAATTATAATCTTATTTTTGAATTAAAAAAAAATGAATGGATGAATAAAAATAGTATTTAATGATAAATATATATAATTTTCAAATTTACAAAGATTTATTAATAAATTATTCAACAATTTTATTTGGAGATAAAGCATGCAATTTATTTCGGCTGTCTGAAACTGGTTGTCAGCAAAATGAACATGACATACTCGAAGTCCCCGATCTAATATTTGCTGATATCTGAGCTCCAGTAAATCAAGACGATTCATTTGGACTATCCACTTACGTCGTAGATTTTCCGGCTTTGGGAAACAAAACATATTGCCCCGTTCATCCTTTGGTAAATTGTTAGTGGGACAGCCATGATGAACACACTTTATTATCTGAGAACAACAAATTACAGTTTATCAATGAACATAGCAAAATTTAATAGATAGTACTTTATGGAATAATATTTTATACTTACAGTTCTCATGATGACAAAACCTTCAAACACAACAACTGAATTTAACAGTACTGCAACACAAAAAATAAAACGAAAACAGCAAGACTGGCTTGGCTTGACTGATGCTTGGTAATAACGGTTAACGCAAAATTTTAAATCTCCGAGCACGACTTAAGCCGAGTGATAACGAAGATTTTCGAATCGCGATAGTAGCGCCATGCATTCGACTAGCGTCTCTTGGGCAGAACTACAACTTGGTAAACTTTCTGCCATTTAACTGACAGAGGCTTGGACTGGCTGTTCGGGTCATATACCTATGAATATATATACTGCTGACCTCCTATCTTAACGAGGAAGCGTCTCCGTACGGTATCTTTTATCTCTTTTCTTCTGCAAGTCTAAACTGCGCATGGTCACAGTCTTGAATTTCATTGGCTGATGCTTGAAAGATTGTGTTCGGGACGTTCGGGGATGATTCGGAGTCAAATTTATTTTCTAAATCAAGACTTATTTCAAAGTGTGACCATGCGCAGTTTAGACTTGCAGAAGAAAAGAGATAAAAGACCCCGTACGCTGTCAGGTCCAAGTCGTTGGTATATATATTTATAAGTATATGGTTCGGGTAGCCACACTCAGTGGCATTTCTCCCACCACGTCGCGCTGCGCAGGCGCTTGGATTTCAATGAGAACTTTCATATCCTATTTCATCCCCATGTAGGTCGCAATCACAAAAACGCTGGAAGAAATGTTTGTTCACTTATTATCAAGTGCCTGAGGCGTGAATTCAAAATTTCATGGTTTTATCTTCGAGAATGACTAACTTCCATACATACTATCATCCCCTATTTCAATCCCCTCGCAATAGAAGAGAGCCTATGTCCTTTCTTGAGCTCTATTTTATTTCTGTACCAAATTTCATCAAAATCGGTTGAGTGGTTTAGGCGTGAAAGCGTAAGAGATAGCCAGACAGAGTGACTTTCGCATCTATAATATTAGTAAGGATCAATGATTGTTCAAGCTGTAAATAAAATATTTTTATCTTATTAATTGTAAACGAAACTACTGCTGCCATCTCTGATATATTAGCTGAACTAAGCTATAAATATTCAATTGTTTCAATATGAATTCACGTTACTAAAAAATATTGTCAAATTTATCCATAACCTTTTGTAATAATAAACAAAAACAGAACTAAATACATTTGATAGGAAGAAATGAAATGGTAAATCAATTTTGTCCACGACTACCTCATAATATATACCTTATAAAAGAGTTTTCTGAAGCAAAACGATAGTCATTTTTCACAGAGTGAATAATAGCAGTGAATAATCATTATTCACGGGGATAGAATTCCTAGGGCACGCGGTATATATTATGAATCTGGCAAGCATTTTTCAGTACGTCTAGGCAATAACCATGCACTTTGATTAGCTAACTTTATACAAATCACAAAAATATTGTTAAAATATTACTTTAATCTATTTCTTAATGCTCTTGAAGGAAAAAGATGACATTAAATAAACTATATCAAGTAAGCCATCGATATGACATGACAAGCGAAGCGTAAGTTGTTGTCAATTTGAAAACGTCATAATTTCGATCCAGAATACGTAAAAAATTAAAATTGATAGTGAGAAAGAGATAAGGGAATTCTGGCGATGGATTCGAGTTTGTGTTCGTGGGCAACATGGATTATTCAGAATTCTGGCGACGAACTCATGACGTCATGAGTTGATAATCCCACGGATTCATGGATACTGCAAGCGAGCTGCTTCCATGTAGCCTATCCTTTTCCAAATGTCGTTCTTTCTCACTCTTCTGTCAAGCATTTATTTTCAATGATTTCAAAAAGTTAATTGAAAGAGATTTGACTCATTTTAAAGTGTCTATAAAAGTTCTTTTCTGAATAAGTACTAATTACTTCTCCGTAATATTTCCTATTCGGTTATGTCTTTCTTTGCAAACTTTGGTTAGAACAAAAGAAGTGTCAAAAAATTTTAAATTAATTATTACTGATATTCTGTATCATACTGTCGAATATAAAAAATTCATTGTTATCAATGAAAAACTCAAAACTTGCAACCAAAGCTACTAATATTGAATTCATAGTAATGATTAGTAAATAACCTACAAAGTTCAAACTTCAACACTGATATCATGGAATAAGATGGAATATTTCGTTCTGGCGAGGTGTTGTAGCTGTGACGTATGTATGGAAACATGACGTCATTAGTTGGAAAAAAAATTAAGGATTCATGGATTTGCATCCATCGCCAGAATTCGCCTTTGTCTACTTGTACTACACCGGAGATAACAGAAGCTGCAAAAGTCACCTCCCTGAAATTGTTGCCTGAGAAATCCCGAAATCTTTACATTCTTGTGTACAGTACCTTTAAGGATTGAAGGGCGACCAAGAAAATCAATTTATTTTCAGGGTCAGTTTTACTGGCATATTTTACGGAATTAGCTGCAAAATATTAATCATCCATATTATGGACACTTTGCTCTATGCTTAGGAGTACGCTTAATATAAATCTAGGAGCCGATATAGAAGACTAGGCAAAACTGCGGTCACTTTCAAAACGGAGATCTCAGGGCTTTCGTCCGAAAAAAGCTAATACATTTCCTTCCGAAAAAATTTATAAATTTCTTATTCAAGCCTGTGATGAAAAATATCTTGCAATGAAGGTAAGAAATTAGAAACATTCAAAAACTTGTTTAAAAAAAAATTATGGAATTAAAGTCAATAGTAGTCGTGGACAAAGTATAGTATTCTACTCACATATAATAAGCTATGATTCACTCAGGTTAATTATGCCACTCGCTACGCTCGTGACATAAACTTAACCTTCGTGAATAATAGCCTTCATTATATGCTCGTATAATAATATACTATTATTGAATTACTTACTTTTACCCCAAGGTCTGAGTTATCTTGGAGCCATCTTCTACTTGCCTAAAATTCCCATTCTGATCACCAAAAAATACAACAAATCCATGTATAATGTTTATGAATGCACCAAAAGTCCATCACTTTTATTGTTTGAAAACACTTGGAAAACGAAATCGCACTTTAGATTTCACCTTACCAACTGTTTAAACTATTTTTGTTCAATCCTATTATTGAAACATGTTATTCTTTACTTGGATACCAATCTTGAAACTGTTTGTTTTGTCAACTACAGTGATTCCTATGACAACGGGTGGGCGAAAGTAGTGAGTGTAATTACTTTCGTCCACTTACTCTTTCATAACGAAATAAAAAATGAACTACAATACATTTTATTACATGTATTTATTGATAGGAAAATGAACTTCACAATTATTAAAAATTGCGTTACTTAAGGTTGTTAAGAAGAGGAGTGGGGTCAAGCTATGGTGGAAGCCCTGCTCCATGCTAACTACATAGGATAAACATTCATAGCCAACTCCAAATAAACAAAATTTCAATGATTAAAACTAATGGGAATGTTTGTTTTCGGTTGAAATTACATGATTTTGAATAATTTGGTTCCTTATTCTATTCTTTTAAAGAGCTTCCATCCGGTGAAATATTCTTTTTTCATATTTTAACAAAGCTACAATATGATATGTATAGCGCGCAACGCTGTGGACTTTCAAAAGTATTTTTGACATCTGACGTTTAGTAGTGATACTGCGTTTCATAACCAAACAAACTTATTGATGATAAATCTACATCAAAAAAATAATATCGATGGAAGAATAAATGGGTTACTCAATCAGTGTAGCGTCAAGTCAGGGAAATCTTGTTTATTCTAATTACACACACTCTTCCTATTTCATCTCATGCGGCGACGTTGCCAAGCGTATGATAACTTGCTAAATTTCAGTAGCTTTTGTACAATTTTTTTGAGTAATAATTCAATTTTCCCTGGAACTATAAACAAGACTTTTTTGAAACTTGGTACACATGTTTATAGGACTTTCGTAGTTATTTTGACGATTTTTTGTAATGTTGACATTTCAGGTAGTCGAGATAATGACGTATAAATCAATGTGACACACGTCGCGTGCATTTACGCATTGTAATAACATGTCACTGAACAGCAACTTTGACATTTCTTATCTCGATAACTAGAAACAAGATTGAGTTCAAACTTTGCCAGAATATTCTTCACTAAACAAATGATATACTGTAAAAATTTGAATGAGTTCTCATATACTTTGATTTCCTTCTCAACAACCTTAAACAAGATATACCAGCAACTGAAAACTGATGAGAATCTGTAGTTATCGTAGTAACTTTTGTAATATCAACTTGAGTGCTATTTCTATTACTTGTTTTCTCTTCTTTGTTAATTATTTTCCTCGCACAATTTCATTATTATCTTGTTCCATTTTAGTGTCACAATTTATATTTGTAAAAATATCAGGACAAAACAATTTCAATATTTTTGACAGTTGCGGATGTTTATATTTACATGATCCATAACAACGCATCCGCCGCCTATGCTATTTTATACTTTATACATGATCCAGGTACTCCCTGACATGATCTTTGTTAAAAAACTGTAACAGATTTTAATGTTTTAATGAATGTTTCAATAATAGGATTGAACAAGACGCTATACAGCACTCGTGAAGAAACGAGTTCGCTCACTTGTGTGCCTTTGCACACTCGGCTAGCGCCTCGTGCACAAAACTGCCACCCGCGTGAGCAAAACTCATAGTTTCTTCACTTGTATTGTAATATACTATTAATGCTCGAAAATTTGTTTTAAAACTGATAGATAAACTTTGTGAGTAGTTATGCTGCTATCTGTGGGCTACTACGTGAACTCAAAATTAATAAGAAATAAATTATCCTTGGTAGCAAATGGCCGTTTTCCTGTGCAAAGCATACAAAATATTGTAATTTTCAATTCTGTTTAATAAAACACTGGGAAAGTTTAGCAAAATTCAATAAATCTTACCACAAGTCCCGCGTTATTTCAACAACTACAGTTATTAACAGTCCACTATTTTCCAAACAATAACACCATAATTTTAAAGTTAAAAAATTAAGAAAGAAACAGCTCCAGCATTCGATAAATTAGCTCTGATATGTGCTAAGAAAGAGAGATCAGAGTGCGTCGCACAAATTTTAGTAATTTTTAGTAATTATTTCGATTTTATTCAAATTAATGGAATAAAACAGCGTGAAAGTTTTCTTCGTGGAGTATTTTTCGTATTGTTATGTAAGTAGATAAAATCAAGTTTTGATACTTGAATATGGTTTTGAATAATAAAATTTTTATAGTGCTCAATTTATAACTCCAAAACGTATACTTATAATTGAACCAATAAAACTGAAAACCCCAAAACATATATTTTTTCATTTTTCAATCCATAACTCAAAACCAAGTACTTAGTTCAATTCAAATTGAAAAAAATCACCTTCTTGAAAAAAATAATTCAGTAAATTGTTTATCTTTGAACAACAAAACTAAGAAAATTAGTGAAAAATAAAACTAGTAGGAAAAAATGTTTGGGGATACAATTTTTGAGGGAACGAATTTTTGGAATAACAGAGTTATAATATCATATGTTTTGGATTTTTCGAACAAACTCTCTGATGGAATTTTCACAAGAAGATATGTTCAGATGATGTCCCACTATTGGTCACTCTCCTCTATATGTTTTTATGTTTTGGAGTTATAAATTACAAGATGGAAGAAAATATGTTTTGAGGTTATAAATATACGTTTTGGAGTTATGAATTGAACAATTTAAGAATTTATGTTTTGGAGTTTTCGAGTTTGGCTCGAAGTATGATTTCACATCTCTCAATTTGTGAAATACGTTTTGGCGTTACATTACATCAACTATGATTTTGAGATCTGAGCATTAAAACTGTGTTTAAGAAAGCGATGACGTCATTTTGTTTTCAGTATATTATTTCTACATCCTTCTCTAGTCAGCACTCACAATTTTCAATTCTTTGAATCGCTGATTTATTCATAAATTGATCATTTATCTCAAGGGAACAGCTACAATAATTAATGTTAATAATTATATTAATCATGATTTTGAGTTCTGAACACTATGATCGTATGCAGAAAAACGATGACGTCATTCTGTTTCAAGTATAATATCTCTACGTCCTCCTCCAGTCAGCACTTATGGCTTAAAATTTTTTGAATCGCTCATTTAGTCAGAAATTGATCATTTATATCAAGGAAACAGCTAGTGTTGTTATATCAATAATGATTTTGAGTTCTGATCACTATAATTGTCGGCAGAAAACGATGACGTCATTTTGCTCTGTATGGATGATGTACAAGTGAGTCACGGCGAGTGATTTATTGCTGATATCTTCTGTGCTTATTTCGTTCACCTTGAGCATTTGTTAAATTGTTACTTGTTGTGCTGATGGGAAAAAATGGCACTTTTCTATATTTTCGTTTGGTAAACATTGTTGACGTTTTTAAAATTGATATGTAATCTGGAAACTACGGTTGCAGCTGAGAATAGCGAAAATAATAGAATGTGCACCATTGTACTGAGATGTTCAAGTCTGCCCAATTTTAAAAATTGGTATAACTTTTCGACAGTAAATGAAATATTGGTAAATGTATACATATTCTTGAAGGAAATTTAACTCTCTGCAAGTTTTTTTGAGCGGTATTTTTTTTAGATGAACTGTTCGCTTTAGAGCAATGTATGACAAAAAGCGTAAGGTTGATAACATATTTTTGAAAATCGATCGTTTTTTGGAACTTATATCTAGATAACGATTGGAAATATGTAAAAAGTGTATGGAACTAAAGTTAAAGAGAATCCTATCACCATAATGCAGTAAAACAAAATTTTCTTTGACACATTGTTTTCGAGATGTAAACAGAGAAACAAAAAATGGAACCTTCTTTGTGCCCTCCCTCCCAGGGCTCACTTCGAGGAGTGGGGACTCTTAGTATGTTTGTCTCCTAACTGGTCCAAAGTTAAACTTTCTGCTTTCGACCTTCTCATCCACATTCATTCTTTGCCTGGACTATGAGAAGTACCTCACTCTATATTTCTCAATTTCTTTTCAGCAAGGAATTTGCAATTGGGAAATCAATTTTTTCTAATAGTGCCAAGAGAAGGTATATCTTGAGTGGCTAAATATGATACCAAGGAAACGGATGAATGATAATCATCAAAGTATACTCTGTAATTTTGATTACGTGGCACATTTCTACATAATCTCACAACAATGTTAGTGCTTGCTTCTAAATCAGTTTCAGTAGCCAGACATTCATTTTATAGACAAGAATAAACTTTGATTTTATAAGCAAAGCCACTGACACCACTGAGGACAAATAATTTGAAGCCTCACTTATGAGATTTCAGTGGTATATATTGCTTCGAGTGATGTTGCATTTTAGATGCACATATTTGCCTGTCAACACATAAGTATTTCTCAAACAGTAGGTACAGTTCAAAATTTGGTATTCAAATGATCTATAATTGGTCTAATCTTATATGAATGATCTGCAGATTTATCATTCATTGGCTTTGTTCAAGAATTATCATTGAAGTAAGAAAGGGTTAAATTCTTCACCAATGTAATCTTTCTAATTTGATACCAAACTTTTTCTTTGCTTGAGTTCAATGCATTGTATTCAACGATCCAGCATTCATTGCCTCTCCGCTAGCAGACAGAAAGCAAAATGAAGCAGCCAAATAAATATGTTATTTTCATTCATTACCGATTGTAACTGATTTGTTTATATCCCTTATTCCACAAGTAACCTTCCATAGTTACGTCTACATTGTTAATTTTTATGTTTTTCAATAATTAAAATATTTAAACCCAAAACACACTAGATTAAGAAAGGAAATAAACTTTTCTTTCACCGGCGTCAACAATATATATATATATATATATATATATATATATATATATATATATATATATATATATATAGATATATATATATATATATATATATATATATATATATATATATATATATATATATATATATATAAACAAATTCCTAAGAATTTCTTTATATCATTAGACCTTATATTTACAGGTTTAGATGGATTCGACTGAACAGCATACAGATTAGATTCACTCACAATTTTTCCACCAAAGTATCGTCGAAAAGATAACGAAAAAATTTGTATGGACAGTTACAATTTTCAATAATATCTGAAAACTTCTCATTACCTTCGAATTGCGAAGCTTCGTTACTTATCAATAAACTTTTTTTCTTCCGACATAACTTTTTGAATTCTTCAGATCCTCTTCACAGACAATTGGCATATTTTAAATATCAGAATGTTCACTGACTGCGTCGTCCTCATTCTCATATTCATCTTCGCTTTCCCATCACTCTGCTATTATATTCTCTAGATCTTGATCAGATAGAGTTTTTCTATCTCTCCATCTATAGACATGCTAAAACAACATCGATAAATACGCGTTGTATCATATTTGATACAGAAATATTTTCTTATCCTACCTGTTGTGTATAGTCCGGTCAAGTTAGCTCCAAACAGAGGAGTACCCTTGCATAAACTCCCAAGAAGTTGAAAATTGACATGAACGTTAATGATACCATCATAATGAAGTTGAGAAACGATCAATTTTATGATAAAAATAGTTTCGACAGAAATTGAATGTCTTCTAACTCTCTATAAAACTTATTTCAACACTATTTTTCCTGAGACTCACCGTTTCTGAGAAAAACCCATTCTAAAGTTATATTCTCAATAATAGGCATGATTATGCTGCTTATGTACATTATGGACGTATAATGTAAGAAAAACTATTACTCTGCGCGAATATTACTCGTAAATTATTATTGAATGATAATTCTAAGAAAATTAAATGAAAAATAGCTCAGTCCCTAATTTTATGTGATCTTAAGAAACATCTGTCTACTGTTCGTGGCAGTGTCCATTTATTACTTACCTCAAATTATTTGCATTGATAAGTTACGTTACGTACCTCTAGCAAAATGTACATACAATAAAAAACGTGTTCAATTAGCTTGCTATCTTCCAACCTCGGCTCTTGCTCATCCAAATTTTCATCGAGTATATTACCAGATTCAAATGTGGCTTGGTAATCAACTGGACTCAGAAGAATGAGGTTGGAAGCTAATGAATAATGTATTGGAACAAATCTACACTCTACTTCCACCTGCACCAAAAAAGCTCCTTCGTAATTCGAAATGCCGCGGCAAAAAAGTAGATTCACTTTGCTAACCAGCATGCACTAGCTGTCAAGGCCAGTCGTGTTACAATACAAAATCTCCAAGAGAAGGTGATCCTTACATCAACGACGAAATAACTGATGTATCGCTATTCGAACAAATTTACGTCAACTCAGAAAGATGAAGATTAGGAGGAAGTTGAATAAGAAGACCTAATATTATACCAAACTTTGATAAGAAGACCGTGGAGTAGACCTACCAAGGAAAGCACATTGAGAATACGCGCAAAGTACACTACACCAGGGATGGCGTGGAAACGTGTGCATATTATGGAGAATATAAATTTAGAATGGCTCTTCTCAGAAATGATGAATTTTGGGAAAAAGAGTGTTAGAAGCAATTTTATAGAGAATTGGAAGGTCTACAAGTTTTGTTTGAGCTATTTCTATCATGAAACTGATCATTTCGCTGAGATATTCAAAGAATCAATTTTTGCAAACTTTGACCTCGCATAAAATATTTTGCACTCACGGGATCGATTGGGACTTTTCACAGCTTCATTAGAATTGTATCCTTAACGTTCTTGTCAGTTTTCAGCTTCTTGGGAATTTATGCAAGGGTGAAAGTCTATTTTGACTGGACTAGTATGAGTTGGAATGACAAAAGAAATAACGATGAATGAACAAGATGCCACAAATAGTAATAAATAATAGATATGTTTTATTGGGAGATAAGTTCTGTATAAATTAATTTGTAACACAACGTTTCGACAGCAAAGTGCTGCCTTTTCCAAGTGTAAAGAAATATGAAAATATATAAACATAGTTGTCAATACAACAAGGAAAAAAATACAAATAATCCAATCTTCTGGTGCCAGAACTGAAAACAGATTTAAATGAAGAGAACAACATGTTATGTTCCAATTTCGCACCTTGTTCCTATTTTTCCATTTTCCAAATCCTAGACTTCTATCCATTCATTTAGCTACAATTTGACAATATTGATAATTGTTATTTCAAATAGAATCAGATTTACTTACAAAGCATTTGTTATTGTAGTTTGACAGATCGATAAATAATTTTAATTGAGTTGTCGTTCGGACAAGTCCAAGAGTTTTTGAATTTTAGTTGAAATAGTTACCGTAGGGGTCACTAGCAGACAGCGCGAATTCAGATATTGTCAAATGATTAAACGCATTTTTATTTAAAAGTTAAAATTACATTCAAATCATATTTAACAACACACAGCACATATTATGGAAACGTTAGAATAAAATAACACTCACAATAAAATTCCTCAACCCTAATAATCCTTTTTCCCGCCATTCCTTCTTCTCTCTTCATTTCTCTCAATTAGCTGAAACCAATAGTATTACAGGAAGTTAAGTAAAAACGGTTTTTTCTTGATTGGGCGGAAAAGATGAATTAAGTTAAGTCGAGGCAGAAAAGTGCGAGAGAACAGAGGGTCGCGCCATAAAGTTTTTGTTGCGCCGATTTTATTTAATATTTTGAATGTTCAAAGCCGCATTTGCGGGATTAAAAATTGAATCAGCGTTTGCTCCGGTCGCGTGAAGTGTCGTGGAACCAGTCCGCGATCGAGCAGCCCATTGTGAGGATTTTTTCTTAAGCTTACGGCCGCGACCTCGTGTTGCGAAAACCGCCAAGTCCATCAAGGCGAGGTCCTAGTAGCCCCGCCAGGCACGCAGCGACGCGAGTACCGACTCCTGGATCCTGAAGACCATCCCAGAACCCTTAAACTTGACGCCATCCCTTGACCGACTTTGGTCCGACGCCTTCACCAAGGCCAGTCGATGTCAAGCCATTGTTCCAGAGGCCCAGTGGTGACAGCTAAGTGCACCGTCATTTTTTTGTTATTTTGATGCCTAGGGCAGCTAGGAGCACAATATATATTTTCTTATTTTACTCTTTTGCGTTACTGTCAAACGCTTCTTGGGCACAGTAGTTGTGGCGCAGTAGCTAGTACGTGCGCTATACGTCGAATTTGTGAAGCGCAATCGATTGAGCTAAGCCCCTTACTACGTTTCTTGTGAGCTTCGGCGAGTGTAGGGCTGGACGTATAGGCACCGTTCTCTTTTGTTGTTGCCAAGGTGCGTTGTTTGCGTTTTAGCCTTCAGCTAGTACTTGTTTTTTTTTTGTATTTAATATTAAATTCATTTGCTTATTAATTAGTTATTCATTTTTTTTTGTTGGTAAATTCAGATTCAGTTTATTATTAATATTTTGTTTGACCTTTATTATTCTTTTTTTGCTATTAAAGTCATTTAATTTGTTTAAATTAAATTGTAGATTGTTTTATTTGTTCGTGGAAAGAGGAACCTTACCTGTTCTCTTTCAGAGCATTTAGCTACCCTTGGCTCGGTTTGAAGGCGCAATACTTGGTAAGTGAATTACTAGCTCGACCACTTGGTTAATGCTGAAGGCCATCGTATGGTCACACCGTTCCGTTACCCCTTGTCCGACCCAATACCTTTTATTGCAGGTACTTTCGCTGTTGTGTGCCCTGCGGACAAAAAGACAATATCGTGGCGCCCCGGGTATGCCCGAAGCCTAGTTTCATGACGCCTCACTCCACCTACGATATAAGGAATTCAAGCACTTCTTTTATTGATAAAAAAATTATTGGGAGTAAAAATAATTATCTTGTTGAAGTGTAGAAAAATAACAAAAACTATCAAAATAATATATCAAAACAAGTCAAAAAAACGCCATAGCGATGAAAAATATTTCCTGGTCGAGAGGCCATGTAGCTGTATTATAGATCCCAAATATGTATCTGCTACAGATGCAACCTCTTACTGGCCATCTGGAGTATGCTGGCTACATTTAGTTGTTTATTTGGTTGATGTTTGAAGTGACAGTTTCAATCACGTGATCACAACAAATTGCTGTCATATTACATGCATCAAAAAGCAGCTTTATATAAGTATGATTTATCCAGTTCATTTCCAAAAATGATTGATTATTGTAAAGTAAATAAATAAATTCCACTCTATTATGCTATTAATCTCCAAATATGTAATTCTATATATATATATATATATATATATATATATATATATATATATATATATATATATATATATATATATATATATATATATATATATATATATATATATATATATATATATATATATATATGTCGGAGTGGTAGGGAGATCTTGAATAATGCCGTCACTATTATTACCACTATTCTTTTAAATGTATTCTACAATCGAAACAATAAGTAGGTAAGACAGACTTCGACTCCAGGACAACGAATTCGCGATCACTAGGACGCCTATTCTCATTCAGTGTCAAAAGTCAGACTGCCCCGTCTGCATTTCAAAGCACCCTTGCTTACTTCAAAAAAACAAAACACTCTCCACTTCAAATGGCCCTTATCAATACGTCTTGAGTGTTACCATATGTTTCTCGTCCTGTGACCACGAACACGTTGACACACATGTGCCGTCCCAGGCCGAAGCCTATCGTAAATAAACAAAACATAAATTACTTTAAAAATCCTATATACTAATTTGCTTAAATTTCTTGAATTACAACTGTCAGTTGTATGTTCCCAAAAAAATTTTTATCCATCGCTACAGCTTAAACGGTATATTTAATTTTGTTCATTTCTTCTCTATTCAATACATCTTAATGAGGACTAGTGCCTTTTATATATTTGAATACCATCACATGTATAGTAATCACAGGAGAAGGCCAAAACCATCGATTACAATTGTCAAAAATGACAGTTCACCGGCCGTCAAAATATTCTCAAGTTATCCCTGACAAAAAATTAATGAACATCGGGTCGCTTCTGTCAAGTTTGACATACAGGTATTTGAAATATTTCTCAAAATATCACAAAATTCACTATTTAATATACACATTATGTATTGTTATATAAATAAAATATTCAAATGGATAATTTGTAATGTATTTGAAGCTTCCATCAAGCTTATTTTAATAGAAATAAATTTTTTGACATTCAATAGGACGTCAGTATTGCCAACTTATTTCATGAGCAGAAACTGCACATGCGTACTCGCATTTGAAGTCAATGACAGTTCACATCAATGTACACATCTCATAGATAGAAAGTAAGTAGTTAAATTGAATATTACTAACAAAATGACAATCTTATGTAATATTTTTCAGGCTATACTCAAACTTCTTTTGGAATAAAGTATAATGTCACAATACTATGCATTTTCAACACAAAATAGAAAACAGGCATATTTCGTACAATATAAATCCTTCCAAGCAAGCGATCGCATAAGTTCCAAGATGATTTCAACATGTAATTGTTATAAGATAATCGATTCTAGTAATCAAGAAACTCATTTTTGTAACTCAAGTGTAACTTTATGTACTATTTTCTAGGTTATGCTCAAGGATTTATTGGAAGCTGCTATAGCAGAATGCTCGTGATTATGATTCCAATTGTTATCAGGAAATCAATTCTTTCAATCAAGAAACTTACTTTTATATAAGATGCCAACAATAGCTCTTTTCATAATTGGAATTTTTTGTGCGCATGCCTGGACATCCGCCATGTTTTTTGGGCACTTAATACTTAGATAAGCCGTTGATACTATGTTTTCAATGTGAGATTATAGGAAATTCATATTTATTACAATTTTGACATATATTTACAGTAAAATCATGATACAAGCTTTTTAATGAAAATATATATTGTTATCAGTTCACAAAAGGGCAGAATAGCGCTGTTGTTATGAAATATGTCACAGCGATATGCGTAGTAAGTGATTCTTGGACAATTAATATTATTTAATTAGCTTCCCAAAGCCTTGTCTTGAATTTCGTCGAAAACTTATCAAATCAACGAAGCAAAAGTATCTGAAATTATGTCCAGAATGTGTTAAATGTGATCTTTTACTGAATTCTTTGATTATTACCCTCTGTATTCAGAATTAATATTGTATTGAATAATTTGAACCTAATATGAAAATAATTGTCATCCTAGCGTATCAATAAGTTCTGCTTTATTACCACCATGAGGACGAGCATAACATTTCAATCATCGTCGTTATTGTATACACACCATCAATTACTCTTTCATATTATTGAACTGGTAATAGTGGTAATGATCGTTGTTGCCCAGCCTTATTTATAAAAAGTATTCTGGCTTTTGCGACAAATTTTTTTAGATATTTCTCAAATCGAATATATCCATTCAGGATCATCAACGGAATAAGGTTATTCATTGGTATGTATTCATAATTATCCAACTAACTCCGTATTTTATATCGTAGAGTCGAATAAATCATTAAGAAAAGTATTTGAGATGAATGGACCATAAGCATGTATTCATGAATACACTAGACAATTTATCTTATATTTGAGAATATTTCAGAAACATGCATACAATAAATTCATAATTAGCGCTGCAGGTTGAAGAGAAGTTCAGTCAGTTTACTTGGTATCTATCTAATCACAAAATTATAGTTTTGTAGTGATAATAATGAAGAAAATTTAATTATTTGTAGGTACTGGAGAAGAATTAATAAGATTTGAAACGTCTGCTTGAGTGATATGAATTTAATTCACTGATACTGATTCATCCATTTTCCGACCATCCATCATTTGAATATACTATTTTCTAGATACGATTTATATCCTGATTTACAATATTGATTTCCTGTAAAATAAGTACTGAAGATTAAATGCCACTTGAAATGTCTCAAGTAACTATAGTTTGGTACATGTGGTAAATATTCTGCAATAAAAAAATAAATATTCTCATTAACTTTTTATTTGCGGTTATGTAGGAAATAATTCTCCTGAAAACTGCATTGAGCTAATGAAACACGATAAGCTTGGGTGTGAACGATTCAAATAATAAAATAATACTCGAATAGATTAAACGTATTTATTCTGTATACTATAAAAAAAGTGACCAATTTGATATTTATCATGGATGTTCCTATTCACTGGGTAAATGGAATGGAAAATGATAAGAGATAATTACTTGATGATTCTGCTTTCGATCCCAAAAATTCGATCGATGTACATATACTGCAAATATTCATTCAAAGTTTGATATAAAGACAATTATATCATACTGCTATATACCGTTGAAAGATCTTTGGCTGTATCAAGTTCATTGGAAAGAGTAGCAAATCCCAGTAGTTCTAAGATTTTGATCTGAAGTTTCTGACATCTAATAGCATAGGCTCTGATGTTTATTCATGAGCTAATGATTCAATGCGTAGTAGACAGATCTGATGTATGCACTAGAGACTTGAATGGCATTGTTGAATTCAAGAGTTCATTGTTGTATACAGGTTATACACAACAAACGTAGCCTATATGGATTACAGAAGATATGTATCCAAAAGATACTCAACTTGGAGGAGTTCTTAATAATAATTTTGTACATAATATTCCATTAAAATATCAGTGAGATGCTCTTTCCACGTTTTAAATGTATGAATCAGACATTAACGCATATATTGCAAGGACCAACCAATCCAATCGTACATTTTGTTGAGGTACAACAATGAAACATGCAATCATCAGCAGATTATAAAATCCCTTTCAATCAATGAAGCCAATACATTGAGAATTCAATTGAATCAACGAATAGGAGTTTACAATGATCAAAATTGGTGAGAACCATCAGGCCATAACCTAACAATGGATCAAATAGAGTAATGACATTAGATTACGACAATGGGGCCATCAATCTGAATTTTTTATTTGTTTAAAAATATAAATCAAATATTTCTTGAGGAACTAATTGTACCTAAATATTTTGTACAATAATCTATGAATCATCAAATGGATCATGTTACAATAGGCGTGTTTCTTCGACAATCATACTGTGCATCTCAGGATCATATTTGCTGTATGTGAATCATGATTATTTTTTGGGACAAGAAAACAACGAATTACGAATCATGGATCATTTATTGCAGCGATCCTATAGTGAGAATACTAAATTAAATATTTTGATTTGAGAATATTTATATATTCGTTTTAAAAAATATATTTTATTGCTATGATTTTTGGCGATTTTTTTTCTTTTGATTGGTTAAAATATCAGAATTTTTCTGTATTGATTTTTATTATAATTCATCAAATAGTCTGTTTTTCATGCACTATCTATTATTGTATGATTATTCCTATATTTATTCCATCATATAAGATGCGGAATGTGCACTCATTGTATTACCAACGATTTTCTTGTTCCGTTCTATCCGCCATTTTTTAAATTTACACAGTTTCTGCTATCGCAATCATTGTGAACATGCAAAAAGTCCGATTCAAAAGGGTAAGGGGATTGTTATTTTGTGATCACAAAGTGAAGAAGTGAGGATAACAAATAACGACCCAAGAAACATGAATCACTTAATCATTGTCACTTAGATCACATTGATTGCCTGAAGAAATGATGACACAAATTCATAATCAAGTATAAATAGTTCTATCAATTTCGTATTTGTAGTATTTCTATACTTCTCCTAAAAGCTGCATTGAGCTGATAAAACACGATAAGCTTGGGTGAAAACGATGATGAAAGTATCATTTGTCATTATTCATTCTTCCTCAAATTTTGAGATACAAACGGAACGTACGCATACACTTCTAAACCGTTTGTGCGCATGCGTCAGTTGTCAATTATTAATCTGTTGCTGCAAACTAATTTGAAATCTAGAAGTGATGTTATTCTATTAAACTTTCGTATGCGAATAGGGTCTTCCATTAGACCATAAGTAATTTGGATAGATTTTTACAATAGGAACCTAGTGGTAGTTATAAAAGTAAAAAGAGATGGCGCCACAGAGATTCGAAGAAATTTTCCAGTGGCACTAGAACGGTGGGAACTAGTATTTTACATTCAAGAAAAAGCAACTTTAACATAACCTAAAACGAGCTTTCCAGGCCAATTAGTATTGGAAAACAGTAAATCAGTGTTTTTTAGTTCAAAAAATACAGAACCTAACCTAAACCGAGCTTTTTAAGGTCAAGTAGTATTGGAATACAGTAAATTAGTGTTTTTTCAGTTCAAAAAAAAAAACAGCCAGAATAAAACCTAAACCAAGCTTTATGAGCCAACTAGTATTGAAAAAAATTCATTATTGTCAGCGAGCCACACACTTGTACCTATTTAGGTGGAATGCTCTTTGTTTGAAAGTCACTGACTATAGCAATACATGTACAAGGTACGCGCATGCGCACGTCACTAGGTTCCTAGCATAAAAGTGAGCCGTTATTTGTATTTGTATTTTTTTCTATCAAATATTCTACAGCTTTTACAATACTTATTGTTTTAGCGATATGAGAAAATGAAATTTTATATGTTCACGAAAAATTAGAATGTCGTGACATGGGAATATTTTGAATTTATAATGAGACAGCAGATTCTAAAATATTGTATCAATCTGTATAATAGATAACAATGTATGAAATAGTATATTGCAGGGAAAGTATCAAGTTCAATGAATAATTGTTAGAAGTGATCAAAAGAATTTTTTTCTATGGTTAATTTATGTCATGAATGGTCCAAGGGCTCTTACGGCATTACGATTTAAGTCTTCCAATAGACTGAAATGCGAATATGATCCACTCACAATGAATATAGGTTTCACAACAAGTTTGCTAGAAATGAAGTCAAGAAATAAGAGCAACAAATATAGTCACATATTAACCGAATGGAAGCAAATTTGAATCTTCAAAATAATCTGTTTATGATAATTGATGAGCAACTGATAAATGATGCAACTGACACATAGCCAAGTGTTATTGTGCTTATGTGAAACTGGTTCGCATCATGGTCAATCGGAAGGCCAGAATCATAGTCCCAAAAGAATCTTTGGACCTTTCTTAACCGAAATGTATTATAGAATTATAGTTATTCTATGATCTATTTCAGTTAAAAATGTGCTACTTCGATTTAAGTCTTCTGGACCAGTCTTACAATAGCACAAAATTGTACTTTGCTATCAGACAGTTCCATCTACTGTTAGTCGTGCATCAGACATCAATAACATCATAACTGAATTCATGCAGTCAGAAGATTCAAATTAGATCTGTTCAGGTAGTTGATGTATATATTTGTTGCTCTTATAACTTGATATAATTTCTAGAAACAGTGTTTCAAATCATGTGTATTCATTGAGAGTAAATCGACTCAGTATTCCGATCAACCTGGAGGCTAAGATATTGGTCCCATAAAAGCTCTTGGACCGTTTTTAACTGGCATGTCAAATAAAAAGTGTATTATTCAAAGTAATTAGGAGAGAATATATGCAATTTCTAATTTGTGAAAACTCTCAGTTTGAATCAAGAAAAGATTGGTTAAAAACAACAATGGAGGTATCAATTAACATCATTCATCTGTTGAGAAATGTAAATTATGAAACTTCACTCAAATAAACTGTAAGCATATGATGAATTCTGTTTAATTACTCAACTAAATTTGTATTTTGTACCGTAGAATTGAATAAATCCTTAAGAACAGTTTTAAAGGAAAATTGAACATGACTAAGTATTTATGAATGCACTAGACAATTTATACCACATTTACAAATATTGTAGAAAACATGCTCATAATGAATTCATTATTAGCGCTGCAGGTTGTGAAGAGGTTCAGTCAGTTTACTTGGTATCTAATTACTGCGTATGTCAGTGAAATTATACTAATCCTGCTGATTCATCCATCATCCGATGATCCATCATCCGACGATCTATCATTTGATTATACTATTTATTGGTACACTTTTGCGCACATTTCCAATTTCAATTCACAACAATGTACACATCTCATAGAAGAGAAAGTAGGTAGTTTAATCAAATAATAATAATGAAATGACAAATCTCTGTGATCTTCTCCAGGTTATGCTTAGAAATTACTAGGATAGGAGTAATATGCGACAATATTATTGCATTTTGAATACAAAATAGGAAACATGCATATTTCACACTATAAAATTCTTATCAAACAAGAGATCGTAGAGTCATGTAGTTATTGAATGAACTTCAAGATGAAATTACCATATAATTGTTATAAGAGAATCCATTCATATAATTAGGATATTTATTTTTGTTATTAAGAGATATAATATTATTGTCATCAAGATGAAGTAACCAATTGTTAGAAACAAAGTATAGCATGAAATTTGATTCCATCATCGTCAATTTACAATAATTTCAATCTCTTATTTCTAGCAACTTGAAGTGGAAGATATCAGCAATCACATAAAATTTCTTGAACGCAATCAGAAACTCTTCAACTGAATTCTGCCAAAGATGTGCCTGATTGATCTCCATCAAATTCATTTTGTTATCAAAAATTTTCAAGGGGCTCTGAAAGAAAAAGCTTGTGTTCATCGGTTTATGTCTATCATCTTGCAAATTTTCAGTAATTGGAGCAAATGTATATTTGAAATTTGATTATGAATACAATAGGTAACATACTCGAATATTATTGAATGTAACATATTTAATACTTGCTCTGCATAGCTTTCCTAAATATTTGGAATTTGAAGTTACAGATCTAAGTTTTCAATCATCAATTTTTTCGCTATTGGTGTGCAACTCCATTCAAAATTAAAATTAAAATCAACCACTGAGACGCATTTACAGGAAAGTATAAGGACAGTTGTCGCTTTCAATGAATCTTCACTTTTTAGACCCTACTGAGCCCAAAAACATAATTCAAAAAAAGTCAGTCGTTGTTTGTCTATGTCTCAAAACACGAGTACTTGAGAACGCCTAGAAATCTTTGACTGAAATTTTATATCCAAGTTTTTTATCCAAAAAATAAGTTCATATTCATAAATAAATAGGCACAACATTCACCTGGAGCATTTCCCAAAATTATTATCGGTTTTATTTTATTGATTATGAAGCTGGATGAATTTTTTTAAAGTAGGGTTATAATTATTATCAATGCAGAATTAGAATTTATTATACTTATATTTGGACGTGGCATGCCAAGGTTTGTCGATGGTAGCGTTGACGATGCGTTAGACGAAAAACGTTGCGAATAAGAAAGAACAACATGAATATATAAGTAAAAAATTATGTTTGCTAACTCTTGGAATGTTGCAAACCTAATACTTGAAGTGAAGTATATTCTTAGTGGTATTGGCAATTTGTAAAACTTTTGCAGTTTCCCATGCAGAAATAGAGCATGTAAATTCACGCATCACGGTTTTATATACAGGTCTTGGCACTAGCGTCTCACTACCATTGGTAAGAGGTTGACTCTTATTGGAGTATTTAGCTATTATTAGTTTCTCAAGATGTGATATATTGTATTTGATGATTATATATCTACTTATAATAATAGTCTTAGGCCCGGTTGAAAATATGGTTCTACTAGAGGAACAATTTAGCCATCTCGTCGCTAATCCTTAAAGGGAATGAAACTAATGATTTTCTCAAGGATTTTTACCTAGATATTTGGAAACTGTCAATCAATTCAATCACGGGCAGAGAAAGTGTAGCAATATAATATGAATCAGAGGAATTATGTGAGCTCAATTCACATTCGAGATTGATTTTGTAAAAGAAGAATTCTTGTCAGAGAGGCGGTACATATATGGAGCTGCGACGCCTACTGTTTCTGCAGTTTGTGAAGGAGTTGAAATCAATAATTTCTCTCCAGATAAATACATAAAAAAACATTGGGATTTGTCTATAAAAAACAGTGAAATCACGAATCAGAGAGAATGCAGAAATATAATATGGAGCAGAAGGATTCTGTAGGCTAAAATTATAATCGGAACTAATCTTATCAAGAAATAATTTTTGCCGGAGGCGGTTCACATATGGAGCTGCGAAGCCTAGCGCTTAGACCTGCGAAGCAGGTCGAAACGCTAGTCCTATATACTAATTTGCTTAAATTTTTTGAATTAGAACTGTCAGTTGTATGTTCCCAAAAAAATTTTTATCCATCGCTACAGCTTAAACGGTATATTTAATTTTGTTCATTTCTTCTCTATTCAATACATCTTAAGGAGGACTAGTGCCTTTTATATATTTGAATACCATCACATATATAGTAATCACAGGAGAAAGCCAAAACCATCGATTACAATTGTCAAAAATGACAGTTCACCGGCCGTCAGAATATTCTCAAGTTATCCCTGACAAAAAATTAATGAACATCGGGTCGCTTCTGTCAAGTTTGACATACAGGTATTTGAAATATTTCTCAAAATATCACAAAATTCACTATTTAATATACATATTATGTATTGTTATATACTTAAAATATTCAAATGGATAATTTATAATGTATTTGAAGCTTCCATCAAGCTTATTTTAATAGAAATAAATTTTTTGACATTCAATAGGACGTCAGTATTGCCAACTTATTTCATGAGCAGAAACTGCACATGCGTACTCGCTTTCACGCAAAATGTCAATGCCAGTTCACAACAATGTACACATCTGATAAATAGAAAGTAAGTAGTTTAATTGTATATTATTAACAAAATGACAATCTTATGTAATATTTTTCAGGCTATACTCAAACATTTCTTGGAATAAAGTATAATGTCACAATACTAATGCATTTTCAACACAAAATAGAAAACAGGCATATTTTGTACAATATAAATTCTTTCAAACAAGCGATCGCATAGGTTTCAAGATGATTTCAACATGTAATTGTTATGAGAAAATCGATTCTAGTAATCAAGAAACTTATTTTTGTAATTAGAGTGTAATTTATGTAATATTTTTTAGGTTATGCTTGAGGATTTACTAGAAGTTGTTATAGTAGAATGCTCGATGATTACGATTCCATTTGTTATCAGGAAATCAATTCTTTCAATCAAAAACTTACTTTTATATGAGATGCCTACAATAGCTCTTTTCATAATTGGAATTTTTTTTGCGCATGCCTGGACATCCGCCATGTTTCTTGGGCATTTAATACTTAGATAAGCCGTTGATACTATGTTTTCAATGTGAGATTTTAGGAAATTCATATTTATTACAATTTTGAAATATATTTACAGTAAAATCATGATACAAGCTTTTTAATGAAAATATATATTGTTATCAGTTCACAAAGGGGCAGAATAGCGCTGTTGTTATGGAATATGTCACAGCGATATACGTAGTAAGTGATTCTTGGACAATTAATATTATTTAATTAGCTTCCCAAAGCCTTGTCTTGAATTTCGTCGAAAACTTATCAAATCAACGAAGCAAAAGTATCTGAAATTATGTCCAGAATGTGTTAAATGTGATCTATTACTGAATTTTTCTATTATTACCCTCTGTATTCAGAATTAATATTATATTGAATAATTTGAGCCTAATATGAAAATAATTGTCATCCTAGCGTATCAATAAGTTCTGCTCTATTACCACCATGAGGACGAGCATAACATTTCAATCATCGTCGTTATTGTATTAACACACCATCAATTACTCTTTCATATTATTGAACTGGTAATAGTGGTAATGATCGTTGTTGCCCAGCCTTATTTATAAAAAGTATTCTGTCTTTTGCGACAAATTTTCTTAGATATTTCTCAAATCGAATATATCCATTCAGGATCATCAACGGAATAATGTTATTCATTGGTATGTATTCATAATTATCCAACTAACTCCGTATTTTATATCGTAGAGTCGAATAAATCATCAAGAAAAGTATTTGAGATGAATGGACCATAAGCATGTATTCATGAATACACTAGACAATTTATCTTATATTTAAGAATATTTCAGAAACATGCATACAATAAATTCATGATTAGCGCTGCAAGTTGAAGAGAAGTTCAGTCAGTCTACTTGGTACCTACATATCTAATCACATAATTATAGTTTTGTGGTGATATTATTGAAGAAAATTTAATTATTTGTAGGTACTGGAGAAGAATTAATAAGATTTGAAACGTCTGCTTGAGTGATATGAATTTAATTCACTAATACTGATTCATCCATTTTCTGACGATCCATCATTTGAATATACTATTTTCTAGATACGATTTATATCCTGATATACAGTATTGATTTCCTGTCAAACAAGTACTGAAGAATAAATGCCACTTGAAATATCTCAAGTGACTATAGTTTGGTACATGTGATAAATATTCTGCAATAAAAAAATAAATATTCTCATCAACTTTTTATTTGAGGTTATGTGGAAATTTAATTCTCCTGAAAACTGCATTGAGCTGATGAAACACGATAAGCTTGGGTGTGGACGATTCAAATAATAAAATAATACTCGAATAGATTAAACGTATATATTCTGTATAGTATAAAAAAGTGACCAATTTGATATTTATTATGGATGTTCCTATCCACTGGGTAAATGAAATGGAAAATGATAAGAGATAATTACTTGATGATTCTGCTTTCGATCCCAAAAATTCGATCGATGTACATATACTGCAAATATTCATTCAAAGTTTGATATAAAGATAATTATATCATACTGCTATATACCGTTGGAAGATCCTTGGCTACATCAAGTTCATTGAAAAGAGTAGCAAATCCCAGTAGTTCTAAAATTTCGATCTGAAGTTTCTGACATCTAATAGCCTAGGCTCTAATGTTTATTCATGAGCTAATGATTCAATGCGTAGTAGATAAATCTGATGTATGCACTAGAGACTTGAATGGCATTGTTGAATTCAAGAGTTCATTGTTGTACACAGGTTATACACAACAAATGTAGCCTATATGGATCACAGAAGATATGTACCAAAAGATACTCAACTTGGAGGAGTTCTCAATGATAATTTTGTACATAATATTCCATTAAAATATTAGTGAGGTGCTCTTTCTACGTTTTAAATGTATAAATCAGACATTAACACATATATTGCAAGGACCAACCAATCCAATCGTACATTTTGTTGAGGTACAACAATGAAACATGCAATCATCAGCAGATTATAAAATCCCTTTCAATCAATGAAGCCAATACATTGAAAATTCAATTGAATCAACGAATAGGAGTTTACAATGATCAGAATTGGTGAGAACCATCAGTCCGTCACCTAACAATGGATCAAATAGAGTAATGACATCAGATTACGACAATGGGGCCATCAATCTGAATTTTTTATTTGTTTAAGAATATAAATCCAATATTTCTTGAGGAACTAACTGTACCTAAATATTTTGTGCAATAATCTATGAATCATCAAATGGATCATGTTACAATATGATGACACAAATTCATATTATAGTATACATAGTTCTATCAATTTCGTGTTTGTAGTATTTCTATATTTCTCCTTAAAGCTGCATTGAGCTGATAAAACACCATAAGCTTGGGTGAAAACGATGATGAAAGTATCATTTGTCATAATTCATTCTTTCTCAAATTTTGAGATACAAACGGAACGTACGCATACACTTCTAAACCGTTTGTGCGCATGCGTCAATTGTTAATTATTAATCTGTTGCTGCAAACTAATTTGAAATCTAGAAGTGATGTTATTCTATTAAACTTTCGTATGCGAATAGAGTCTTCCATTAGACCATAAGTAATTTGGGTAGATTTTTACAATAGGAACCTAGTGGCAGTTATAAAAGTAAAAAGAGATGGCGCCACAGATATTCAAATAAATTTTCCAGTGGCACTAGAACGGTGGGGACTAGAATTTTACATTCAGGAAAAAGCAACTTTAACATAACCTAAAACGAGCTTTCCAGGTCAATTAGTATTGGAAAACAGTAAATCAGTGTTTTTTAGTTCAAAAAATACAAAACTTAACCTAAACCAAGCTTTTTAAGGTCAAGTAGTATTGGAAAACAGTAAATTAGTGTTTTTTCAGATCAAAAAAAAACAGCCAGAATAAAACCTAAACCAAGCTTTATAAGCCAACTAGTATTGAAAAAGATTCATTATTGTCAGCGAGCCACACACTTGTACGTATTTGGGTGAAATGCTCTTTGTTTGAAAGCCACTGACTATAGCAATACATGTACAAGGTACGCGCATGCGCACGTCACTAGGTTCCTAGCATAAAAGTGAGCCGTAATTTGTATTCGTATTTTTTTCTATCAAATATTCTACAGCTTTTACAATACTTATTGTTTTAGCGATGTGAGAAAATGGAATTTCATATGTTCACGAAAAATCAGAATGTCGTGACATGAAAATATTTTAAATTTATGATGAGACAGCAGATTCTAAAATATTGTATCAATCTATATAATGGATAACAATGTATGAAATAGTATATTGCAGGGAAAGTATCAAGTTCAATGAATAATTGTTAGAAGTGATCAAAAGTATTTTTTTCTATGGTTCATTTATGTCATGAATGGTCCAAGGGCTCTTACGGCATTACGATTTAAGTCTTTCAATAGACTGAAATGCGAATATGATACACTCACAATGAATATAGGTTTCACAACAAGTTTGCTAAAAATAAAGTCAAGAAATAGGAGCAACAAATATAGTCACATATTAACCGAATGGAAGCAAATTTGAATCTTCAAAATAATCTGTTTATGATGATCGATAAGCAACTGATAAATGATGCAACTGACACATAGCCAAGTGTTATTGTGCTTCTGTGAAACTGGTTCGCATCATGGTCAATCGGAAGGCTAGAATCATAGTCCCATAAGAATCTTTGGACCGTTCTTAACCAAAATGTATTATAGAATTATTGTTGTTTTATTAAAATTATGATCTATTTCAGTTAGAAATGTGCTACTTCGATTTAAGTCTTCTGAACCAGTTTTACAATAGCACAAAATTGTACTTTACTATCAGACAGTTCCATCTACTGTTAGTCGTGCATCAGACATCAATAACATCATAACTGAATTCATGCAGTCAGAAGATTCAAATTAGATCTGTTTAGGTAGTTGATGTATATATTGGTATGCAACTGTATTCAAAATTAAAATTAAAATCAAACACTGAGACGCATTTACAAGAAAGTATAAGGACAGTTGTCGCTTTCAATGAATCTTCACTTTTTAGACCCTACTGAGCCCAAAAACATGAATCAAAAGGGAGTCAGTCGTTGTTTGTCTATCTTTGACTGAAATTTCATATTCAAGTTTTTTATCCGAAAAATTAGTTCATATTTATAAATAAGGTACTTTCAATCTGTAATACCAAAACTTCATTGATGGAATGCTTGAGTTTTTTGCCTTTATTTTATCAACGGTGGTATTTATCAAAAGAAATAAAATAACTTGGATTGATCCCCAAATGAATTGGCACAACATTCACCTGGAACATTTCCCAAAATTATTAGCGGTTTAATTTCATTTATCATGAAGTTCGATGAATTTTTTTAAAGTAGGGAAATAATTATTATCAATGCAAGATGGAATTTTTTATACTTATATTTGGACGTGGCATACCAAGGTTTGTCGATGGTAGCGTTGACGATGCGTTAGACGGAAAACGTTGCAAATAAGAAAGAACAACATGAATATATAAGTAAAAAATTATGTCCGCTAACTCTTAAATTATTGCAAACTTAATACATGGAGTAAATTATTTTCACAGTGGTATTGGCAATTTGTAAAACTTTTGCAGTTTTCCATGCAGAAATAGAGCATGTAAATTCACGCATCACGGTCTTATATACAGGTCTTGGCACTAGCATCTTACTACCATTGATAAGAGATTGACTCTTATTGGAAGATTTAGCTATTATTAGTTCCTCAAGATGTGATATATTGTATTTGATGATTATATATCTACTCATAATAATTGTCTCAGGCCCGGTTGAAAAGATGGTTCTACTAGAGGAACAATTTCGCCATCTCGTCGCTAATCCTTAAAGGGAATGAAATCAATGATTTTCTCAAGGAATTTTATCTAGATATCATTGGAAACTGTCAATCAATTCAATCACGGGCAGAGAAAAGTGTAGAAATATGATATGAATCAGAGAAATTATGTGAGCTCAATTCACATTCGAGATTGATTTTGTAAAAGAAGAATTCTTGTCAGAGAGGCGGTACATATATGGAGCTGCGACGACTAGAGTTTCTGTAGTTTGTGAAGGAGTTGATATCAATGAAATCTCTCCAGATAAATACATAAAAAAAAAATTGGGATTTGTCTATAAAAAACAGTGAAATCACGAATGAGAGAGGGTGCAGAAATATGATATGGAGCAGAAGGATTCTGTACGCTAAAATTCTAATCGGAACTAATCTTATCAAGAAATTATTTTTGCCGGAGGCGGTTCACATATGGAGCTGCGAAGCCTAGCGCTTAGACCTGCGAAGCAGGTCGAAACGCTAGTCTTATATACTAATTTGCTTAAATTTTTTGAATTAGAACTGTCAGTTGTATGTTACCAAAAAAATTTTTATCCATCGCTGCAGCTTGAACGGTATATTTAATTTTGTTCATTTCTTCTCTATTCAATACATCTTTATGAGGACTAGTGCCTTTTATATATTTGAAAACTGTCACATGTATAGTAATCACAGGAGAAGGCCAAAACCATCGATTACAATTGTCAAAAATGACAGTTCACCGGCCGTCGAAATATTCTCAAGTTATCTCTGACAAAAAATTAATGAACATCAGGTCGCTTCTGTCAAGTTTGACATACAGGTATTTTAAATATTTCTTAAAATATTACAACATCACTATTTAATATAGATATTATGTATTGTTATATAAATAAAATATTCAAATGGATAATTTGTGATGTATTTGAAGCTTCCATCAAGCTTATTTTAATAGAAATAAATTTTTTGACATTCAATAAAACGTCAGTACTGCCAACTTATTTTATGAGCAGAAACTGCACATGCGGACTCGCATTTGCAGTCAATGACAGTTCACATCAATGTACACATCTCATAAATAGAAAGTAAGTAATTTAATTAAATAATATTAACAAAATGACAATCTTATGTAATATTTGTTAGGCTATACTCAAACTTCTTTTGGAATAGAGTATAATGTCACAATACTATGCATTTTCAACACAAAATAGAAAACAGACATATCTCGTACAATATAAATCCTTTCAAACAAGCGATCGCATAAGTTCCAAGATGATTTCAACATGTAATTGTTATAAGGAAATCGATTGTAATAATCAAGAAGCTTATTTTTGTAATTCAAGTGTAACTTTATGTAATATTTTCTAGGTTATGCTCAAGGATTTATTGGAAGCTGCTATAGCAGAATGCTTGATGATTATGATTCCAATTGTTATCAGGAAATCAATTCTTTCAATCAAGAAACTTACTTTTATATAAGATGCCAACAATAGCTCTTTTCATAATTGGAATTTTTATGTGCGCATGCCTGGACATCCGCCATGTTTCTTGGGCACTTAATACTCAAGGCGTGTTTCTTCGGGCAATCTATGTGATCTAAGTCTTCATGATTAAGTGAATCATGTTTCTTTGGTCGTTATTCGTTATCCCCACTTCTTCACATTGTGATCACAAAGTGACAATCCGCTTACCCTTCTGAATCGGACTTTTTGCATGTTCACGATGATTGCAATAACAAAATCTGTGTAAATTTGAAATATGGCGGATAGAACACAACAAGAAAATCGTTGGTAAAACAATAAATGAACATCCCGCATCTAATATGAAGGGATGAATATACGAATAATCATGCAATAATGAATAATTCTTGAAAAACAAACTATTTAATGAATTATAATAAAATTCAATACTGAAAGATTCTGATATTCTAACCAATTACAAGAGAAAGAAACGCCAAAAATCATAGTCATAGAACATATTTTCAAAAATGAGTATATAAATATTCTCAAATCAAAATATGACCCATGATTCGTAGTTAGTTGTTTTCTAGTTTCAAAAAATAATCATGATTCATATACAGCGAATATGATCCTGTGATTCACAGTATGATTGTCGAAGAAACACGCCTTTAGATAAGCCGTTGATACTATGTTTTCAATGTGAGATTTTAGGAAATTCATATTTATTACAATTTTGATATATATTTACAGTAAAATCGTGATACAAGCTTTTTAATGAAAATATATATTGTTATCAGTTCACAAAGGGGCAGAATAGCGCTGTTGTTATGGAATATGTCACAGCGATATGCGTAGTAGGTGATTCTTGGACAATTAATATTATTTAATTAGCTTCCCAAAACCTTGTCTTGAATTTTGTCGGAAACTTATCAAATCAACGATGCAAAAGTATTTGAAATTATGTCCAGAATGTGATAAATGTGATCTATTACTGAATTTTTTGATTATTACCCTCTGTATCCAGAATTAATATTGTATTGAATGATTTGAACCTAATATGAAAATAATTGACATCCTAGCGTATCAATAAGTTCTGCTTTATTACCACTATGAGGACGAGCATAACATTTCAATCATCGTCGTTATTGTATCAACACACCATCAATTACTCTTTTATATTATTGAACTGGTAATAGTGGTAATGATCGTTGTTGACCAGCCTCATTTATAAAAAGTATTCTGGCTTTTGCGACAATTTTTTTTAGATATTTCTCAAATCGAATATATCCATTCAGGATCATCAACGGAATAAGGTTATTCATTGGTATGTATTCATAATTATCCAACTTACTCCGTATTTCATATCGTAGAGTCGAATAAATTATCAAGAAAAGTATTTGAGATGAATGGACCATAAGCATGTATTCATGAATACACTAGACAATTTATCTTATATTTGAGATTATTCCAGAAACATGCATACAATAAATTCATAAATAGCGCTGCAGGTTGAAGAGAAGTTTAGTCAGTCTACTTGGTACCTATCTAATCACAAAATTATAGTTTTGTGGTGATATTATTGAAGAAAATTTAATTATTTGTAGGTACTGGAGAAGAATTTATAAGATTTGAAACGTCTGCTTGAGTGATATGAATTTAATTCACTAATACTGATTCATCCATTTTCTGACGATCCATCATTAGAATATACTATTTTCTAGATACGATTTATATCCCAATTTACAATATTGATTTCCTGTAAAATAAGTACTGAAGAATAAATGCCACTTGAAATATCTCAAGTGACTATAGTTTGGTACATGTGATAAATATTCTGCAATAAAAAAATAAATATTCTTATCAACTTTTCATCTGAGGTTATGTGGAAAATAATTCTCCTGAAAACTGCATTGAACTGATGAAACACGATAAGCTTGGTTGTGAACGATTCAAATAATAAAATAATACTCAAATAGATTGAACGTATATATTCTGTATACTATAAAAAAGTGACCAATTTGATATTTATTATGGATGTTCCTATTCACTAGGTGGATGAAATGGAAAATGATAAGAGATAATTACTTGATGATTCTGCTTTCGATCCCAAAAATTCGATCGATATACATATACTGCAAATATTCATTCAAAGTTTGATATAAAGACAATTATATCATACTGCTATATACCGTTGGAAGATCCTTGGTTATATCAAGTTCATTGGAAAGAGTAGCAAATCTCAGTAGTTCTAAGATTTTGATCTGAAGTTTCTGACAGCTAATAGCCTAGGCTCTGATGTTTATTCATGAGCTAATGATTCAATGCGTAGTAGACAAATCTGATATATGCACTAGAGACTTAAATGGCATTGCTGAATTCAAGAGGTCATTGTTGTACACAGGTTATACACAACAAACGTAGCCTATATGGATTACAGAAGATATGTATCCAAAAGATACTCAACTTGGAGGAGTTCTTAATGATAATTTTGTACATAATATTCCATTAAAATATTAGTGAGGTGCTCTTTCTACGTTTTACATGTATGAATCAGACATTAACAAATATATTGCAAGGACCAACCAATCCAATCGTACATTTTGTTGAGGTACAACAATGAAACATGCAATCATCAGCAGATTATAAGATCCCTTTCAATCAATGAAGCCAATACATTGAAAATTCAATTGAATCAACGAACAGGAGTTTACATTGATCAAAAATTGGTGAGAACCATCAGTCCATAACCTAAAAATGGATCAAATAGAGTAATGACATTAGATTACGACAATGGGGCCATCAATCTGAATTTTTTATTTGTTTAAAAATATAAATCAAATATTTCTTAAGGAACTAACTGTACCTAAATATTTTGTACAATAATCTATGAATCATCAAATGGATCATGTTACAATATGATGACACAAATTCATATTATAGTATAAATAGTTCTATCAATTTCGTATTTGTAGTAATACTATATTTCTCCTGAAAGCTGCATTGAGCTGATATAACACGATAACATAAACATAACCTAAAACGAGCTTCTCAGGCCAATTAGTATTGGAAAACAGTAAATCAGTATTTTTCAGTTCAAAAAACACAAAACTTAACCTGAACCGAGCTTTTCAAGGTCAAGTAGTATTGGAAAACAGTAAATTAGTGTTTTCTCAGTTCAAAAAAAAAACAGTCAGAATAAAACCTAAACCAAGCTTTATAAGCCAACTAGTAGTGAAAAAAAGTCATTATTGTCAGCGAGCCACACACTTGTACGTATTTAGATGGAATGCTCCTTGTTTGAAAGCCACTGACTATAGCAATACATGTACAAGGTACGTGCGTGCGCACGTCACTAGATTCCTAGCACAAAAGTGAGCCGTAATTTGTATTCGTATTTTTCTCTATCAAATATTCTACAGCTTTTACAATACTTATTGTCTTAGCGATGTGAGAAAATGAAATTTTATATGTTCACGAAAAATTAGAATGTCGTGACATAAGAATATTTTAAATTTATAATGAGACAGCAGATTCTAAAATATTGTATCAATCTTTATGATAGATAACAATGTATGAAATAGTATATTGCAGGGAAAGTATCAAGTTCAATGAATAATTGTTAGAAGTGATCAAAAATATTTTCTTCTTTGGTTCATTCATGTCATGAATGGTCCAAGGGCTCTTATGGCATTACGATTTAAGTCTTTCAATAGACTGAAATGCGAATATGATCCACTCACAATGAATATAGGTTTCACAACAAGTTTGCTAGAAATAAAGTCAAGAAATAAGAGCAACAAATACAGTCACATATTAACCGAATGGAAGCAAATTTGAATCTTCAAAATAATCTGTTTATGATAATTGATGAGCAACTGATAAATGATGCAACTGACACATAGCCAAGTGTTATTGTGCTTATGTGGGATTGGAAAAAATTGATTTCTCAAGAAATGTAGGAGACACATGATATGGATAGACTCAGTGCTTTATTCTCAGATTATACGTATTCAAGAAAAGGTTTTTGCGGAAAATGTTGATAGATGATCCGGGTTGCTGCAAGTGAAATTTTACTGTTGTAATCAGCTGATTTTAATGAATGTCATTGAAACAATCAACACAGACATCTATTCCAACAGTTGGTAACATTGTTAGGTGCGACGTAGACTCTCGGGTGCGCATGCGCAGGTGCGTGCGTAAGAAAGAGTGGATAGAGATATTTTGTGAGAATTAGATATTATTTTTCTTTTAGTGTTTGTTCATAATATCAGTTATTGAAATATATTGTAATAGTTGAGAGAAATCATATATGGGATTGAAAAAAATTAATTTCTCAAGTAGTGTAGGAGACACATGATATGGATAAATTCAATACTTTATTCTCAGATTAAACGTAGTTATTCAAGAAAGGGTCTTCGCGGAAAATGTTGATAGATGATACGGGTTGCTGCAAGTAAAAATTTACTGTTGTAATCAGCTGATTTCAATGAATGTCATTGGAACAATCAACACAGACATCTATTCCAACAGTTGGTAACATTGCTAGGTGTGACGTTGACGCTCGAGTGCGCGTGCGCAGGCGCGTGCGTAAGAAAGAGTGGATAGAGATATTTTGTAAGAGTCTGATATTATTTTTCTTTGAGTGTTTGTTCATAATATCTGTTATTGAAATATATTGTAATTGTGAAGAACAAGAGTTTTTTGTTGGATATTAAGGAATCTGATGACGAGTAGTCAGATTATACAACAGCTGTCAACATTTTCATTGCTACATTCATCAATCTCATTATTTTGATCAATTCCTTAATATTGTATTTTATTAAATAGGCACTTTAAACAACTAATATTGATTTAATGAATAATTTTACTGTTCTCATCAATAAGACTGCAACAGCAATTTCTTTGTTATAATCAACAAGCCATTATTTTCATCAATATTGGTATTGTTATAATTGGTAGTTTGAACGTTTTAGTTACCTTATACTGTTGTTTAAATGCTACGACCAAATTGTATACTCAAATCCACAATTTTATTGTTGGAATAAATGATTTGATTGTTGTATTCAATAATATTTTTATTATAATCACATGACTCTTTCAAACTAGTGTGGTTATCATGATCTTTTAATCAACAATAATTCCTGAGTGGAAATCATCTATTGTAGATTATCACGGGCAACAATCATTTGTTGTGATCAACTCAATTTTGACTTTAATCGTGAAGTTATTGTTAACTCATGAGATAAACGATAAAAACTTACTGAAAATTATTGTTGTCATTTACTCAATTCCAATTGTGATCTATGGTTGATTGTTGCAATCGATGGACTGACTATTTAATGGATATCGTACTATTGGTATAATCAACAAAAAATGCTATGTGCAAGTCATTATCAGCAATTTATAATTAGGATCACCTTCTCTTCCATTGCTTTCAACAAAATATTGTTTTAATCTGTCCATCTTTTGTTGTGATCAACCAGCAATGATCTATTGATGAGGATGAGCAAAATATTGTTGCAATCGATTGCAAACTGATAGCTGTGATCATTCAATGATCACTGAAGTGAAATAAATTGTTGGCATCAATATCAATTTCAAAATACAAAGCGTAGATGATTTCATTCAGCAATCCAGGGTTGCTTTCTGATTTATTTCCGTTGTGGTCAAAAAAAAAACCGATTGGTTCTATATTCGAGCAATTTATTATCGATCTCAGAATGCTGTCCTAGATGTGAAATATGAGTCAGCATAACAACTGAGACGTTAATCATATTTACCAGTTTTTCTGAATGAATAAATTAAAGCTACTAAATTGGGTCTTGACTTTGATTTGATATTAAACAAATTCGCTTTGAATTCAAAATATCCTTGGAGATAATTTTGAAGCCAATTTGCTTCTTGTAATAAAATTTCGCACACATATATCAGGTTTTTCCACAGCTGTGAGTAAATTAGGCATTCCGCGCATCGCAAACAATGCGAATACATTCAAGGCATTATTGAATTATTCCAACGATTCTACGTACATCTAATTATATTTTACTCTCGTACATATTCCGCTATTCTTTATGATCTATTGATTGGCAAGAAAGTGGATCACTATCTCAAAAACTGCAGGAAGAGTGCCGGAAACATTTGACATGAAAGTGAGGATCATAGCGTTTTTGCTTGTGTGGAAATATACATCCCGAGAAAAATTTGAATTCTCAAAATTACATTAAAAATAAGAAAAGGTCCTAATTCTTTGTTCAGACCTGGAAGAGAAGTTTCTCATATAACTCGATCATTGTGTCACACCGTATATGCTGATTATTTTACAACGGTCAAAATTGATGAGAAAATGAACTTATTGAATGGCTTATAAATCGGGTGAAGAAGACAATGTAGAAGAAATGTGTATTATTGTGATGACTACTCAATATTTTTTTCCGCTATTGGTATGCAACTCCATTTAAAATTGAAATTAAAATCAACCACTGAGATGCATCTACAAAAAAGTATGGGGACAGTTGCCGCTTCCAATGAATCTCTATGTTTTAGACCCTACTGAAGTCAAGAAAACATAATTTAAATTAAAGTCAGTCGTTGTGTTTGTCTATTTCTAAAAGCATAACGACTTGAGAAAGCCTAGAAATCTTTGACTGAAATTTCATATTCAAGTTTTTGATCAAAAAATTAAGTTCATATTCATAAATAAGGTATTTTTAATCTGTGGTACCAAAACTTACTCGATGAAACTTTTGAGTTCTTTGCGTTTATTCTATGAACGGTAGTACTTATCCCACAATATGATGGTATATTGTGCAACAAGTGCGATAAGTTGTCGATTGCCCACGAGAGCGAAGTGGGCAATCGACAACACCGCACGAGTTGCAAATACTATTTTTCATTACGAATGCGGGATAAGTACTATTTTGCGCTTATTTTTCCGAGCGATAAACAGTTTTTGTGCGACAAGTAAACTTGTCGCACTCAAATTATACTTGGCGCACTCAAAAGTCAAAGAGCCATTTACCGCCCAGAAAAACGTGCGCAAAATAATACTTATCCTGCATGAGTAATAAAGAATAACTTAGATTGATCCCTGAATGAATTGGCACAACATTTACCTGGAACATTTCCCAAAATTATTAGCAGTTTTATGAAAAACATGCTGCAAATTAGAAGGAATAACATGAATATATAAGAAAAAAATTATGTTCGGTAACTCTTTCATTGTTGCAATCTTAATACGTAAAGTAAAGTATTTTTACAGCGGTATTAGCAATTTGTAAAGCTTTTGCAGTTTTCGATGCAAAAATAGAGCATGTTAATCCACGCATCACGGTCTTATATACAGGTTTTAACACTAGCATCCCACTACCGTTGGTAAGGGGTTGACTCTTTTTTAAGTATTTAGTTATTATCAGTTTCTCAAGATGTGAGAAGCTGTAATATATTGTAGTTGATGATTATAAATCTACTTATGATAATAGTTCAAGGGAGATTATTATCATGAAATAATAGATATTCTATTGCTATTTGATGGCAATATCTTAAATATTATTCATATTGAGTGCTATATATCAAAAAAATTTGGGATATAAAATTAAATATCAAATCCAGACTTGAATGATCCTAATCGCTGTTTCTTGTCTTTCTGATGCACACTTTCTTTTCTCTCGCACACCTATTCTGTCGATCGTAAGGCCGTCTGTAGTAGTTCGAAAACTGATAAGCTGCTTTAATAATGAATACCCTCACTGGTAAATATCAAGACCTGTGTATAATATTGGAAATTATACGGCAAGGGTGGTTCTTTTGAAAAGATAGTTCTACTAGAGGAAAAATCTTGCCATCTCGTCGCTAATCCTTAAAGGGAATAAAATCGATGATTTTCTCAAGGATTCATACCTAAATATGATTGGAAACTGTCAATCAATATAATCACGGGCAGAGAAAAGTGTAGTCATATAATATGAAGCAGGGGAATTACGTGAGCTCAATTCACATCCGGGATTGATCTTGTCAAAGAAGAATTCTTGTCAGAGAGGCGGTACTTATTTGGAGCTGCGACGCCTAGAGTCTCTGTGAATCGTGAAGGAGTTGGAATCAATAATTTTTCTCCAGATAAATAAATGAAATAACATTGGGAATTGTCTATAAAAAAGAGTGAAATCACGTATAGGGAAAAATGCAGAAATATAATATGGAGCAGGAGAATTCTGTAGGCTGAAATTATTATTGGATCTCATCTTATCAAGAAATTATTTCTGCCGGAGGCGGTTCACATATGGAGCTGCGAAGCCTAGCGCTTAGACCTGCGAAGAAGGTCGAAACGCTAGTCCTATATACTAATCCGCATAAATTTTTGCAATTACAACTGTCAGTCGGATGTTCCCAAAAAAAATCTTATCTATCGCTACAGCTTGAACAGTAGATTGAATTTCGTTCATTTCTTCTCTATCCAATACATCTTAATGAGGACTAGTGCCTTTTATATATTTGAATACCATCACATATATAGTAATCACAGGAGAAGGCCAGAACCATCGATTACAATTGTCAAAAATGACAGTTCACCGGCCGTCAGAATATTCTCAATTTATCCCTGACAAAAAATTAACGAACATCGGGTTTCTCCTGTCAAGTTTGACATACAGGTATTTGAAATATTTCTCAAAATATCACAAAATTCACTATTTAATATAGATATAACATTCAAATGGATCATTTGTGATGTATTTCAAGCTTTCATAAAGTTTATTTTAATAGAAATAAATTTTTTGACATTCAATAGACCGTCAGTGTTGCCAACTTATTCCTCAAGCAGAAACTGCACACGCGTACTCGCATTTGCAGTCAATGACAGTTCACATCAATGTACACATCTCATAAATAGAAAGTAAGTAGTTTAATTGAATGATATTAACAAAATGACAATCTTATGTAATATTTTTTAGGCTATATTCTAACTTTTTTTGGAATAAAGTATAATGTCACAATACTATGCATTTTCAACACAAAAGAGAAAACAGGCATATCTCGTACAATATAAATCCTCCCAAACAAGCGATCTCATAAGTTCCAAGATGATTTCAACATGTAATTGTTATTAGGATATCGATTATAATAATCAAGAAACTTATTTTTGTAATTTAAGTGTAATTTTATGTAATATTTCTTAGGTTATGCTCAAGGATTTATCGGAAGCTGCTATAGCAGAATGCTCGATGATTATGATTTCAATTGTTATCAGGAAATCAAATCTTTAATCAAGAAACTTACTTTTATATAAGTTGCCAACAATAGCTCTTTCCATAATTGGAATTTTTTTGTGTGCATGCCTGGACATCCGCCATGTTTTTTGGGCACTTAATACGTAGATAAGCCGTTGATACTATGTTTTCAATGTGAGATTTTAAGAAATTCATATTTACTACAATTTTGATATATATCTACAGTAAAATTATAATACAAGCTTTTTATAGAAAATATATATTCTTATCAGTTCACAAAGGGGCAAAATAGCGCTGTTGTTATGGAATATGTCACAGCGATATGCGTAGTATGTGATTTTTGGACAATTATTATTATTTAGTTAGCTTCCCAAAGCCTTGTCTTGAATTTCGTCGAAAACTTATCAAATCAACGAAGCAAAAGTATCTGAAATTATGTCTAGAATGTGTTAAATGTGATCTATTACTGAATTTTTAGATTATTACCCTCTGTATCCAGAATTAATATTGTATTGAATGATTTGAACCTAATATGAAAATAATTGACATCCTAGCGTATCAATAAGTTCTGCTTTATTACCACTATGAGGACGAGCATAACATTTCAATCATCGTCGTTATTGTATCAACACACCATCAATTACTCTTTTATATTATTGAACTGGTAATAGTGGTAATGATCGTTGTTGACCAGCCTCATTTATAAAAAGTATTCTGGCTTTTGCGACAATTTTTTTTAGATATTTCTCTAATCGAATATATCCATTCAGGATCATCAACGGAATAAGGTTATTCATTGGTATGTATTCATAATTATCCAACTTACTCCGTATTTCATATCGTAGAGTCGAATAAATTATCAAGAAAAGTATTTGAGATGAATGGACCATAAGCATGTATTCATGAATACACTAGACAATTTATCTTATATTTGAGATTATTCCAGAAACATGCATACAATAAATTCATAAATAGCGCTGCAGGTTGAAGAGAAGTTTAGTCAGTCTACTTGGTACCTATCTAATCACAAAATTATAGTTTTGTGGTGATATTATTGAAGAAAATTTAATTATTTGTAGGTACTGGAGAAGAATTTATAAGATTTGAAACGTCTGCTTGAGTGATATGAATTTAATTCACTAATACTGATTCATCCATTTTCTGACGATCCATCATTAGAATATACTATTTTCTAGATACGATTTATATCCCAATTTACAATATTGATTTCCTGTAAAATAAGTACTGAAGAATAAATGCCACTTGAAATATCTCAAGTGACTATAGTTTGGTACATGTGATAAATATTCTGCAATAAAAAAATAAATATTCTCATCAACTTTTCATCTGAGGTTATATGGAAAATAATTCTCCTGAAAACTGCATTGAACTGATGAAACACGATAAGCTTGGTTGTGAACGATTCAAATAATAAAATAATACTCGAATAGATTGAACGTATATATTCTGTATACTATAAAAAAGTGACCAATTTGATATTTATTATGGATGTTCCTATTCACTAGGTGGATGAAATGGAAAATGATAAGAGATAATTACTTGATGATTCTGCTTTCGATCCCAAAAATTCGATCGATATACATATACTGCAAATATTCATTCAAAGTTTGATATAAAGACAATTATATCATACTGCTATATACCGTTGGAAGATCCTTGGTTATATCAAGTTCATTGGAAAGAGTAGCAAATCTCAGTAGTTCTAAGATTTTGATCTGAAGTTTCTGACATCTAATAGCCTAGGCTCTGATGTTTATTCATGAGCTAATGATTCAATGCGTAGTAGACAAATCTGATGTATGCACTAGAGACTAGAATGTCATTGATGAATTAGAGTACATTGTTGTACACAACAAATACATCCTATATGGATTACAGAAGATATGTACCCAGAAGATACTCAACTTGGAGGAGTTCTTAATGATAATTTTGTACATAATATTCCATTAAAATATTAGTGAGGTGCTCTTTCTACGTTTTAAATGTATGAATCAGACATTAACACATATATTGCAAGGACCAACCAATCCAATCGTACATTTTGTTGAGGTACAACAATGAAACATGCAATCATCAGCAGATTATAAAATCCCTTCCAATCAATGAAGCCAATACATTGAAAATTCAATTGAATCAACGAATAGGAGTTTACATTGATCAAAATTGATGAGAACCATCAGTCCATAACCTAACAATGGATCAAATAGAGTAATAACATTAGATTACGACAATGGGGCCATCAATCAGAATTTTTTATTTGTTTAAAAATATAAATAAAATATTTCTTAAGGATCTAACTATACCTGAATATTTTGTACAATAATCTATGAATCATCAAATGGATCATGTTACAATATGATGACACAAATTCATATTATAGTATAAATAGTTCTATCAATTTCGTATCTGTAGTATTTCTATATTTCTCCTGAAAACTGCTTTGAGCTGATAAAACACGATAAGCTTGGGTGAAAACGATAATGAAAGTATCATTTGTCATTATTTATTCTCTCTCAAATTTTGAGATACAAACGGAACGTACGCATACACTTCTAAACCGTTTGTGCGCATGCGTCAGTTGTCAATTATCAATCTGTTGCTGCAAACTAATTTGAGATCTGGAAGTGATCTTATTCTATTAAACTTTCGTATGCGAATAGAGTCTTCCATTAGACCATAAGTAATTTGGGTAGATTTTTACAATAGGAACCTAGTGGTAGTTATAAAAGTAAAAAGAGATGGCGCCACAGAGATTCAAAGAAATTTTCTAGTGGCACTAGAACGGTGGGGACTAGTATTTTACATTCAAGAAAAAGCAACTTTAACATAACCTAAAACGAGCTTTCCAGGCCAATAAGTATTGGAAAACAGTAAATCAGTATTTTTTAGACCAAAAAATACAAAACTCAACCTAAACCGAACTTTTCAAGTTCAAGTAGTATTGAAAAAAATTCATTATTGTCAGCGAGCCACACATTTGTACGTATTAAGGTGGAATGCTCTTTGTTTGAAAGCCACTGACTATAGCAATACATGTACAAGGTACGCGCATGCGCACGTCACTAGGTTCCTAGCATAAAAGTGTGCCGTAATTTGTATTCGTATTTTTTTCTATCAAATATTCTACAGCTTTTACAATACTTATTGTTTTAGCGATGTGAGAAAATGAAATTTTATATGTTCACGAAAAATTAGAATGTCGTGACATGAGAATATTTTGAATTCATAATGAGACAGCAGATTCTAAAATATTGTATCAATCTGTATAATAGATAACAATGTATGAAATAGTATATTGCAGGGAAAGTATCAAGTTCAATGAATAATTGTTAGAAGTGATCAAAAGTATTTTCTTCTATGGTTCATTTATGTCATGTATGGTCCAAGGACTCTTACGATATTACGATTTGAGTCTTTCAATAGACTGAAATGCGAATAAGATCCACTCACAATGAATATAGGTTTCACAACAAGTTTGCTAGAAATAAAGTCAAGAAATAAGAGCAACAAATATAGTCACATATTAACCGAATGGAAGCAAATTTGAATCTTCAAAATAATCTGTTTATGATAATTGATGAGCAACTGATAAATAATATAACTGACACATAGCCAAGTGTTATTGTGCTTATGTGAAACTGGTTCGCATCATGGTCAATCGAAAGGCTAGAATCCTACTCCCATAAGAATCTTTGGACCGTTCTTAACCGAAATGTATTATAGAACTATTGTTATTCTATTGAAATTATGATCTATTTCAGTTGAAAATGTGCTACTTCGATTTAAGTCTTCTGAACCAGTTTTACAATAGCACAAAATTGTACTTTGCTATCAGACAGTTCCATCTACTGTTAGTCGTGCATCACACATCAATAACATCATAACTGAATTCATGCAGTCAGAAGATTCAAATTAGATCTGTTCAGGTAGTTGATGTATATATTTGTTGCTCTTATAACTTGATATAATTTTTAGAAACAGTGTTTCAAATCATGTATATTCATTGAGAGTAAATCGACTCGGTATCCCGGTCAACCTGGAGGCTAAGATATTGGTCCCATAAAAGCTCTTGGACCGTTTTTAACTGGCATGTCGAATAAAAAGTGTATTATTCAAAGTAATTAGAAGAGAATATATGCTATTTCTAATTTGTGAAAACTCTCAGTTTGAATCAAGAAAAGATTGGTTAAAAACAACAATGGAGATATCAATTCATTCATTTGTTGAGAAATGGGAGATGTAAATTATGAAACTTCACTCAAATAAACTGTAAGCATATGATGAATTCTGTTTAATTACTAAACTAAATTTGTATTTTGTACCGTAGAATTGAATAAATCCTTAAGAACAGTTTTAAAGGAAAATTGAACATGACAAATATTGTAGAAAACATGCTCATAATAAATTCATTATTAGCGCTGCAGGTTGTGAAGAGGCTCAGTCAGTTTACTTGGTATCTAATTACTGCGTATGTCAGTGAAATTATAGTTCTGTAATGATATTGTTGCAGAAAATTTAATTGTTTGTAGTCAATGAAGAAGAATTGATAAGATTCGAAACTTTCATTTGATTATACTATTTATGGGTACGCTTTTGCGCACATTTCCAATTTCAATTCACAACAATGTACACATCTCATAGAAGAGAATGTAGGTAGTTCAATCGTATATCAATAAAATAACAGATTTCTGTGATCTTCTTCAGGTTATGCTCAGAAATTTCCAGGATAAGAGTAATATGCGACAATATTATTGCATTTTGAATACAAAATAGGAGACATGCATATTTCACACCATAAAACTCTTATCAAACAAGAGATCGTGGAATCATGTTGTAATTGAATGAACTTCAAGATGAAATTACCATATAATTGTTATAACAGAATCCATTCATGTAATTAAGAAATATATTTTTGTTAACAAGAGATATAATATTATTGTTATCAAGATGAAGTAACCAATTGTTGGAAACAAAGTATAGCATGAAATTTGAGTCAATCATCGTCAATTTACAATAATTTCAATCTCCTATTTCTAGCAACTTGAAGTGGAAGATGTCAGCAATCACATAAAATTTTTTGAACGCAATCAGGTACTCTTCAACTGAATTCTGCCAAAGATGTGCCTGATTGATCTTCATTAAATTTATTTTGTTCTCAAAAACTCATTTGGCTGCTCAATAATTTTGTAATCATCTAGGAAGATAGATTTGTTGCAGAAACGTGTTTTTTGAAGATGCTCTGAAAGAGTGGAGCTTGTGTTCTTCGGTTTATGTCTATCATCTTGCAAATTTTCAGTGATTGGAGCAAACGTATATTTGAAATTTGATTATGAATACAATAGGTAACCTGCTCGAATATTATTGGATGTAACATATTAAATACTTGCTCTGCATAGCTTTCCTGAATATTTGGAATTTGAAGTTACAGATCTAAGTTTTCAATCATCAATTTTTTCGCTATTGGTATGCAACTCCATCCAAAATTGAAATTAAAATCAACCACTGAGACGCATTTACAAGAAAGTATAAGGACAGTTGTCGCTCTCAATGAATCTCCCCTTCTTAGACCCTACTGAGCCTAAAAACATATTTCAAAAGAAAGTCAGTCGTTGTTTGTCTATGTCTCAAAACACGAGTACTTGAGAACGCCTGGAAATCTTTGACTGAAATTTCATATTCAAGTTTTTTATCCGAAAAATAAGTTCATGTTTATAAATAAGGTACTTTCAATCTGTAATACCAAAACTTCATTGATGGAATGTTTGAGTTTTTTGCCTCTATTTTATCAACGGTGGTATTTATCAAAAGATATAAAGTAACTTAGATTGATCCCCAAATGAATTGGCACAACATTCACCTGGAACATTTCCCAAAATTATCAGCGGTTTAATTTTATTTATCATAAAGTTCGATGAATTTTTTGAAAGTAGGGAAATAATTATTATCAATGCAAAATTAGAATTTTTTATACTCATATTTGGACGTGGCATGCCAAGGTTTGTCGATGGTAGCGTTGACGATGCGTTAGACGGAAAACGTTGCAAATAAGAAAGAACAACATGAATATATAAGTAAAAAATTATGTCCGCTAACTCTTAAATTATTGCAAACTTAGAACATGGAGTAAATTATTTTCACAGTGGTATTGGCAATTTGTAAAACTTTTGCAGTTTTCCATGCAGAAATAAAGCATGTAAATTTACGCATCACGGTCTTATATACAGGTCTTGGCACTAGCATCTCACTACCATTGATAAGAGATTGATAAACAAACAATAAAAGAACAATAATATCTGACTCTTGCAAAACATCTCTATCCACTCTATATTACGCATGCGCAACCAAGCGTCTACGTCACATCTTACAATGTTACCAACTGTTGGAACAGATGTCTGTGTTGATTGTTTGAAATCAGCTGATTACAACAGTAAATTCTAACTGACCGTAACCCGTATAATCTACCAACATTTTCCGCAAAAACTCTTTCTAGAATAACTACTTTTAATCTATTTATATCATGTGTCTCCTACACTTTTTGAGAAATTTTCAATATTGTTAAATGATCGCAGTGGATATACAGAATAGGTATATCCGTTCAGTTTATCTGAGTATTATTTTATTATTTAAATCGTTTACACCCAAACTTATCGTGTTTCATCAGCGCAATGCAGGTTTCAGGAGGATTATCTTTTACATAACCTCGAATACAAAGTTAATCAGAATATTTATCTTCTCATCGCAGAATATTTACCACATGTACCAAACTATAGTTACTTGACATATTCCAAGTGGCATTTAATCTCCAATACTTATTTTATAGGGGAACAATATTGTAAATTAGAGTATAAATCGTATCTTGAAAATCAAATGATGGATCGTCGGAAGATGGATGAATCAGTATTGGTGAATTAAATTCATATCACTTGAGCAAAAATTTGGAATCTTATTAATTCTTCTTCAGTGCCTACAAATAATTGAATTTTCTTCAACAATATCACTTTGGAATCGTATTCATCAAGAATTCTGCTATAGCAGCTTCCAATAAATCCTTGAGCATAACCTTAAAAATATTACATGGAGTTACACTTTGAGAATCGATTTCCTTATAACAATTACATGTTGAAATCATCTTGAAACTTATGCGATCGCTTGTTTGAGAGGATTTATGTTGTACAAAATATGCCTGTTTTCTATTTTGTGCTGGAAATGCATGGGCATTGTGACAATATACTTTATTCCATAAAATGTTTGAGCATAGCCTAAAAAATATAACATAAAATCGTCATTTTGTTAATATCATTCAATTGAATTACTTACTTATTATTTATAAGATGTGTACATTGTTGTGAACTGGCATTGACATTTTGCGTCAAAGCGAGTACGCATGTGCAGTTTCTGTTTGGGAAATAAGTTGGCAACACTGACATTCTATTGAATGTCAAAAAATTTATTTTAATTGGAATGAGCTTAATGAAAGCTTTAAATACATTACAAATTATTCATTTGAATGTTTTATCCATATAACAATACTTAATAACTTGATTCAATAGTAAATTTTGTGATATTCTGAATATTATTTCAATTACCTGTATGTGAAACTTGACAGAAGCGACCCGATGTTCATCAATTTTCTAGCATTGATAGCTTGATATTTTCTCGAACTGTCACTTTTGACAGTTCTTACTGTTGGCTTTGGATTTTTCGTGTAAATACTATACATGTAATAATTTTGTAACATATAAAAGGCCCTCCTCCTCGTGAATACGCAATTTATAAAAGAAAAATTACAAAAATCGACTGAACCATTTGAGCTGTAGCCTCGGGCGAAGTCGAATTAGTAATCCCTACACTTGGCCTTTTAGTATAGTGGACTAGCGTTCCGACCTGCAGCAATTTCTTTTAAACTAGTACTGTTATTGTAGTGAGTATTATGATCATATTATCAACAATAATTCCTGAGTAGAAATCATCGATTGTAGATTATTACGGGCAACAATCATTTGTTGTGATCAACTCAATTCTGATTTCAATTGTAAAGTCATTGCTGATTCATTAGATAAACGATGAAAACTTGGTAAAAATTATTGTTGTCATTTACTCAATTCCAATTGCGATTAATGGTTGATTGTTGCAATCGGTAGAATGACTATTCAATGAATATTGTATTATCAACCACATACTATGATAAAAAAGTTATTAGTATAATCAACAAAAAATGCTACCTACTAGTCACTATCATCAATTGATAATTAGGATTACCTTCTCTATCATTGCTATCAAGAAAATATTGTTTCAATCAGCCCATCTATTGTTGTGATCAACCAATAATAATTTATTGTTAGCAGCAAACAACAATAATCCCTAAATCTTATTCTCATCCACTCAATCATTATAGGGATGAACAAAATATTGTTGCAATCGATTGCAAACTGATAGCTGTGATCATTCAATGATCACTGAAGGGAAAAAATTCCAAAATACAAAGCGTAGATGATTTTATTGAACAATTCAGGGTTGTTTTCTGATTTATTTCTATTGTAGTAAAAAAACAACCGATTGGTTCTCTATTCAAGCAATTTATTCTTCATCTTTTAATGCTGTTTCAGATGTGAAATATGAGTCAGCATAACAACTGAGACGTTAATTATATTTATCAGTTTTTCTGAATAAATACATTCAGGCTACTGAGTTGGGTCTTAATTCTCAATTGATTTGGACAAATTCGCTTCGGATTAAAAATATCCTTGGAGATGTATTAAGAGCCAATTTGCTTTTTCTAATAAAATTTCGCACAAATATATGAAAGTGAGGTTCAAAGCGTTTTTGCTCCTGTGGAAATAAGCATCACAAGAAAGGTTTGAATTCTCAAAATTACATTGAAAATAAAAAACGCCCTTATTCTTTGTTCAGACCTGGAAGAAAAGTTTCTTATTGAACTCGATCATTGTGTCACATCGTATATCCTGATTTTGTTACATGGGTCGAAATTGATAGGTAAATGAGCTTATTGGATGGCTTATAAATCAGGTGTAGAAGACAATGGAGAAGAAATGTGTATTATTGTAATTACTCTCAATTATTTTTCCGCTATTGGTATGCAACTTCATTTAAAATTGAAATCAAAATCAATCTGAGATGCATTCACAGAAAAGTATGAGGACAGTTAACGCTTTCAATGAATCTCTACGTTTCAGACCCTACTGAACCCAAAAAAACATAATTTAAAAGAAAGTCAGTCGTTGTGTTTGTTTATTTCTGAAAGCACGATAACTTGAGAACGGCTAGAAATTTTCGACTAAAATTTCACATTCAAGTTTTTTATCAAAAAAAATAGGTTCATATTCATGAATAAGATATATTCAATCGGTGGTACCAAAACCTCTTTGATGGAACTTTAGAGTTCTTTGCGTTTATTTCATAAACGGTAGTACTCATCCAAGAATAAAATAGTATATTGTGCAACAAATGCGATAAGTTTTTGACTGCCCACGAGAGCGAAGTGGGGCAATTAACAATACTGCACGAGTTGGGGATACTATTTTTCATTATGAATGCGGGATAAGTACTATTTCGCACTAATTTTTCCGAGCGATAAATGGTTTGCGTGCGACAAGTTTACTTGTCGCACATAAATTATACCTGGCGCACTCAAAAGTCAAAGAGCTATTTACGTGCGCAAAGTAGTACGAATTCTGCATCAGTAATAAGAAATAACTTTGATTGATTCCTTTATGAACTGGCACAACATTCACCTGGAACATTTCCCAAAATAATTTGCGGTTTTATTTCATTTATTATAAAATTCGATAAATTCTTTTAAAGTAGGGAAATAATTATTATCAATGTGAAGTAAGAGTTATTTATACTCATATTTGGACGTCGCAAGCCAAGGTTTGACGATGGTAGCTTTGACGATAAGTTCGACAGAACATGTTGCAAATTAGAAGGAACAACATGAATGTACAAGAAATAAATGATGTTCGCCAACTCTTACATTGTTGCAAATTTAATACATGAAGTAATGTATTTCTACAGGGGTATTAGCAATTTGAAAAACTCTTGCAGTTTTCGATGCAAGAATAGAGCATGTTAATTCACGCACCATGGTCTTATATATAGGACTTGACACTAGCATCTCACTACCATTGGCAAGGGACTGACTCTTATTGAAGTATTTAGTTATTATTAGCTCCTCAAAATGTAAGAAGCTGTAATATATTGTAGTTGATTATAAATCTACTTATGATATAGTTTAAGGGAGATTCAGGGAAACATTCATTTGTCACATGTTCAAATATCCATTTTTGTGAATACAAAGGAATTAAGTGTAATTATTATGGAATATTAGGTATTCTATTGCTATTTGATGGCAATATTTTGGATATTATTGATATTGAGTGCTATATATCAATGAATTTTAGGATGAAGAATTAAAAATCCAATCCAGACTTGAATTATTCGAATCGCTGTTTCTTGTCTTTCTGATGCACATTTTCTGTTTTCCCTGCACACTTATTTGGTCGATCGTAAGACTGTCTGTAGTAGTTTGAATAACTGATAGGCTATTTTAATAATGAATACCCTTACTGGTGAGTATCAAGACCTATGTATAATATTGGAAATTGTGCGGCAAGAGTGGTTCTTTTGAAAAGATAGTTCTACTAGAGAAACATTCTCGCCATCTCGTCGCTAATCCTTAAAGGAAATAAAATCGATGATTTTCTTAAGGATTTATACCTAAATATGATTGGAAACTGTCAATCAATGTCATCACGGGCAGAGAAAAGTGTAGTAATATAATATGAAGCAGGGGAATTACGTGAGCTCAATTCACATCCGAGATTGATATTGTCAAAGAGGAACTCTTGTCAGAGAGGCGGTACATATTTGGAGCTGCGACGCCTAGAGTCTCTGTAATTCGTGAAGAAGTTGAAATCAATAATTTTTTTCCAGATAAATACATGAAATAACATTGAGTATTGTCTATAAGAAAGAGTGAAATCACGAATAAGGAAAAATGCAGAAATATAATATGGAGCAGGAGAATTCTGTACGCTGAAATTATGATTGGGACTAATCTTATTAAGAAATTATTTTTGCTGGAGGCGGTTCACATATGAAGCTGCGAAGCCTAGCGCTTAGACCTGCGAAGCAGGTCGAAACGCTAGTCTTATATACTAAAACGCAAAATGTTTGGATTACAGAAAAACTTTGCCCTAAGCCACAGCCTAAACCAAAATTCGGATAATTATAATTTTTTTTTTACAAATTTGGTATTCTTGAGGAAGAGTGCCTCTTGAGGGTGTAAATTTTTTCCGTCTCATAGATTTTGTGCAAAAAATCAAAAACCGACGAAAATTGGACAAAAAAAATCAGATCCAGTTGCCAGGAATTTTTAATTGTTGAACATCAATGTCATCTGACAGTTTTGACGTTTGAATCTCAATATTATCACATTGAATATTGTAGAAATCCTATATTATTCACGGATATTATGTATTATGGTATTAATTACAAACATGAGCGAATAATTCATGATACATTTTATGCTTCTATTATGTTTAAATAATGAGATTACTATTTTTATGACGTTTAAATAAACTCAGTATTGCCAACTTATTTCCTAAGGAGAGAATGTACATGCGTACTCGCTTTTACGCAAAATTCTAATTCCAGTTTACAACAATGGACACATCTCACAAATAAAAGGTAAGTAGTTCAAATGAATAATATTAACAAAATGACAATCTTATGTAATATTTTTTAGACTATGCATAAAATTTTTTGGAATAAAGTAATGTGTCACATTATTTATGCATTTTCAACACAAAACAAAGAACAGGCATCATTAGAAGTGACCTATTTCTTATCCAGTTTGGATGTTCCTATTCACATGGTATATAAATTTGGACATGAAATATTTTCTTGATGATTCTACTTTCAATTCCGACTTATTGAAGCTGTATTCTCTTGTTCACGGAGAACTGATCTAACTGATCTGGTTCACTATGTTCATGTTCATTCGTTTACGGATCACTTATCCCCACTCCAAATTTCAACAACTGCAGATAATACGAAAATTATTTGAATGTTGTATGTTTATCCAATAGTGATCATATTGAGTACTCGATGAAATTATGTACGCATAACATCAATTTATTCAACTAGATCTTATTATTAATTTTTTATACAGAAGAATCTGGAGCTTGTTCAGTGCTTGCGCTGATGAAGCGAGTAGGTGAAGTTGTTCCAACAGTTGGTAACATTGTTCAGTGTGACGTAGACACTCGGGTGCGCATGCGTAAGATAGAGTGGATAGAGATCTTTTGTAAGAGTCAGATATTATTCTTCTTTTAGTGTTTGTTTATAATATCTGTTATTGTAATATATTGTAATTGTGAAGAACATGAATCAGATAACGAGTAGTCAGATGATACAACAGATGATACAACAGCTATCAACATTTTCATAGCTACATTCATCAATTCCATTATTTTGATCAATTCCTAAATATTGTATGCGATCAAATAGGCACTTTGAACAACTAATATTGATTTCATGAATAATTTTGCTGTTCTCATCAACAAAACTGCAACAGCAATTTCACTCAATTTCAATTGTGATCAATGATTTGAAATAATATCTAAAATATTACAGAATACACTATTGATTGAAGATATTATGTATGGTTATATGAATAAAACATTAAATTGGATGATTTGTAATGTAATTTAGGCTTTCATAAAGCTTATTTCAATTAAAATCATTTTTTTGACATTTACAATGAAATGTCAGTATGGCCAACTTATTTCCCACACAGAGACTGTACATGTGTACTTGCTTTCACGCAAAATTTCAATTCCAGTTTACAACAGTGTACACATCTTATAAATATGAAGTGAGTAGCTTGATTGAATAATATTAACGAAATGACAATTTTATGTTATATTTTAGGCTATGCTCAAACATTTCCTGCAATAAAGTATAATGTCACAATGCCCATGCATTTTCAGCACAAAATAGAAAACAGGCATATCTTTTGCAATATAAATCCTTCCAAACAAGCGATCGCATAAGTTTCAAGATGATTCCAACATGTAATTGTTATAAGGAAATCGATTCTTATAATCAAGAGATTTATTTCTGTAATTTAAGTGTAACTTCATGTAATATTTTTAAGGTTATGCTCAAGGACTTATTGAAAGCTGGTATAGCAGAATGCTTGATAAATACGATTCCAAAGTGATATTGTTGCAGAAAATTCAATTATTTGTGGGCACTGAAGAAGAATTGATAAAGTTTGAAATGTTTGCTCAAGTGATATGAATTTAATTCACTGATACCTATTCATCTATCCTCCGACGATCCATTATTTGATTATACTATTTTCAAGATACGATTTATACTCTAATTTATAATATTGTTCCCCTGTAAAATGAATACTGAAGAATAAATGCCACTTGGAATATGTCAAGTAACTATAGTTTGGTACATGTGGTGAATATTCTGCAATGAAAAAATAAATATTTCGATTAACTTTGTTTTTGAGATTATGCAGAAGATAATCCAACTTTCAATTGATTTGGACAAATTCGCTTCGGATTTGAAATATCCTTGGAGATGTATTTGGAGCCAATTTGCTTTTTGTACTAAAATATTGCACAAATATATGAAAGTGAGGTTAATAGCGTTTTTACTTGTGTGGAAATAAGCATCCCGAGAAAAGTTTGAATTCTCAAAATAACATTGAAGATAAAAAACGCCCTTATTCTTTGTTCAGATCTGGAAGAAAAGTTTCTTATTGAACTCGATCATTGTGTCACATCGTATATCCTGATTTTGTTACAAGGGTCGGAATTGATAGGAAAATGAACTTATTGAATGGCTTATAAATCAGGTGTAGAAGACAATGGAGAAGAAATGTGTATTATTGTAATTACTCTCAAATAAACGGTAGTACTCATCCAAGAATAAAATAGTATATTGTGCAACAAATGCGATAAGTTTTTGATTGTCCACGAGAGCGAAGTGGGCAATTGACAATACTGCACGAGTTTGAGATACTATTTTTTATTACGAATGCGGGATGAGTACTATTTCGCACTTATTTTTCCGAGCGATAAATGGTTTGCGTGCGACAAGTTTACTTGTCGCACATAAATTATACCTGGCGCACTCAAAAGCCAAAGAGCTATTTACGTGCGCAAAGTAGTACGAATTCTGCATGAGTAATAAGAGATAACTTAGATTGATTCCTTCATGAATTGGCACAACATTCACCTGGAACATTTCCCAAAATAATTTGCGGTTTTATTTCATTTATTATGAAATTCGATAAATTCTTTGAAAGTAGGGAAATAATTATTATCAATGTGAAATAAGAGTTATTGATACTCATATTTGGACGTCGCAAGCCAAGGCTTGACGATGGTAGCGTTGACGATGAGTTCGACAGAACATGTTGCAAATTAGAAGGAACAACATGAATGTACAAGAAATAAATGATGTTCGCCAACTCTTACATTGTTGCAAATTTAATACATGAAGTAAAGTATTTTTACAGCGGTATTAGCAATTTGAAAAACTTTTGCAGTTTTCGATGGAAGAATAGAGCATGTTAATTCACGCACCATGGTCTTATATATAGGACTTGACACTAGCATCTCACTACCATTGGCAAGGGATTGACTCTTATCGTAGTATTTAGTTATTTTCAGCTCCTCAAAATGTGAGAAGCTGTAATATATTGTAGTTGATGATTATAAATCTATTTATGATAATAGTAAAAGGGAGATTGAGGGAAATATTAATTTATAAAAATGTTTTATTGGGTATAAGCTCTGTAAATTTATTAGAAACACAACGTTTCAACAGCAAAGTGCTGCCTTTTTCAAGTGAAAAAGGCAGCACTTTGCTGTTGAAACGTTGTGTTTCCAATAAATCTATAGAACTTATACCCAATAAAACATTTTTATTTATAAAATGAGTTCTGAAAAGTTTTTTCCTCCATTAAAACATTAATTTGTCACAAGTTCAAATATCCATTCTTGTGAATACAAAGGAATTAAATGTAATTATTATGAAATATTAGGTATTCTATTGCTATTTGATGGCAATATTTTGGATATTATTGATATTGAGTGCTATATATCAATAAATTTTAGAATGTAAAATTAAATATTCAATCCAGACTTGAATTATTCGAATCGCTGTTTCTTGTCTTTCTGATGCACATTTTCTGTTTTCCTCGCACACTTATTTTGTCGATCGTAAGACCGTCTGTAGTAGTTTGAATAACTAATAGGCTGCTTTAATGATGAATACCCTTACTGGTGAGTATCAAGACCTATGTATAATATTGGAAATTGTGCGGCAAGAGTGGTTCTTTTGAAAAGATAGTTCTACTAGAGGAACAATCTCGCTATCTCGTCGCTAATCCTTGAAGGGAATGAAATCGATGATTTTCTTGAGAATTTATACCTAAATATGATTGGAAACTGTCAATCAATGTCATCACGGGCAGAGAAAAGTGTAGTAATATAATATGAATCAGGGGAATTACGTGAGCTCAATTCACATACGAGATTGATCTTGTCAAGGAAGAATTCTTGTCAGAGACGCGGTACATATTTGGAGCTGCGACGCCTAGAGTCTCTGTAATTCGTGAAGAAGTTGAAATCAATAATTTCTCTCCAGATAAATACATGAAATAACATTGGGAATTGTCTATAAGAAAGAGTGGAATCACGAATAGGGAAAAATGCAGAAATATAATATGGAGCAGGAGAATTCTGTACGCTGAAATTATGATTGGGACTAATCTTATCAAGAAATTGTTTTTGCCGAGCTGCGAAGCCTAGCGCTTAGACCTGCGAAGCAGGTCGGAACGCTAGTCCTATATACTAATTTGCTTAAATTTTTTGAATTAGAACTGTCAGTTGGATGTTACCAAAAAAATTTTTATCCATCGCTGCAGCTTGAACGGTATATTTAATTTTGTTCATTTCTTCTCTATTCAATACATCTTAATGAGGACTAGTGCCTTTTATATATTTGAAAACTGTCACATGTATAGTAATCATAGAAGAAGGCCAAAACTATCGATTACAATTGTCAAAAATGACAGTTCACCGGCCGTCGAAATATTCTCAAGTCATCTCTGACAAAAAATTAATGAACATCAGGTCGCTTCTGTCAAGTTTGACATACAGGTATTTTAAATATTTCTCAAAATATTACAACATCACTATTTAATATAGATATTATGTATTGTTATATAAATAAAATATTCAAATGGATAATTTGTGATGTATTTGAAGCTTCCATCAAGCTTATTTTAATAGAAATAAATTTTTTGACATTCAATAAAACGTCAGTATTGCCAACTTATTTCATGAGCAGAAACTGCACATGCGGACTCGCATTTGCAGTCAATGACAGTTCACATCAATGTACACATCTCATAAATAGAAAGTAAGTAGTTTAATTGAATAATAATAACAAAATGACAATCTTATGTAATATTTTCTAGGCTATACTCAAACTTTTTTTGTAATAAAGTATAATGTCACAATACTATGCATTTTCAACACAAAATAGAAAACAGGCATATCTCGTACATTATAAATCCTTCCAAACAAGCGATCGCACAAGTTCCAAGATGATTTCAACATGTAATTGTTATAAGGAAATCGATTCTGATAATCAAGAAACTTATCTTTGTAATTTAAGTGTAACTTTATGTAATATTTTCTAGTTTATGCTCAAGGATTTATTGGAAGCTGCTATTGCAGAATGCTCGATGATTATGATTCCAATTGTTATCAGGAAATCAATTCTTTTAATCAAGAAACTTACTTTCATATAAGATGCCAGCAATAGCTCTTTTAATAATTGGATTTTTTTTGAGCGCATGCCGGAACGTCCGCCATGTTTCTTGGGCACTTGATACGTAGATAAGCCGTTAATACTATGTTTTCAATGTGAGATTTTAGGAAATTCATATTTATTACAATTTTGATATATATTTACAGTAAAATCATGATACAAGCTTTTTAATGGAAATATATATTGTTATCAGTTCACAAAGGGGCAGAATAGCGCTGTTGTTATGAAATATGTCACAGCGATATGCGTAGTAAGTGATTTTTGGACAATTGATATTATTCAATTAGCTTCCCAAAGCCTTGTCTTGAACTTCATCGAAAACTTATTAAATCAACGATGCAAAAGTATCTGAAATTATGTCCAGAATGTGTTAAATGCGATCTATTACTGAATTTTCTGATTATTACCCTCTGTATTCAGAATTAATATTGTATAGACTAATTTGAACTTAATATGAAGATAATTGTCATCCTAGCGTATCAATAAGTTCTGCTTTATTACCAATATGAGGACGAGCATAACATTTCAATCATCGTCGTTATTGTATTAACACACCATCAATTACTCTTTCATATTATGGAACTGGTAATAGTGGTAATGATCGTTGTTGCCCAGCCTTATTTATAAAAAGTATTCTGGCTTTTGCGACAATTTTTTTTAGATATTTCTCAAATCGAATATATCCATTCAGGATCATCAACGGAATAAGGTTATTCATTGGTATGTATTCATAATTATCCAACTAACTTCGTATTTCATACCGTAGAGTCGAATAAATCATCAAGAAAAGTATTTGAGATGAATGGACCATAAGCATGTATTCATGAATACACTAGACAATTTATCTTATATTTAAGAATATTTCAGAAACATGCATACAATAAATTTATAATTAGCGCTGCAGGTTGAAGAGAAATTCAGTCAATCTACTTGGTACCTATCTAATCACAGAATTATAGTTTTGTGATGATATTATTGAACAAAATTTAACTATTTGTAGGTACTGGAGAAGAATTAATAAGATTTGAAACGTCTGCTTGAGTGATATGAATTTAATTCACTAATACTGATTCATCCATTTTCCGACCATCCATCATTTGAATATACTATTTTCTAAATACGATTTATATTCTAATTTACATTGCTCTCCTGTAAAATAAGTACTGAAGATTAAATGCCACTTGAAATATCTCAAGTAACTATAGTTTGGTACATGTGATAAATATTCTGCAATAAAAAAATAAATATTCCTATTAACTTTTTATTTGAGGTTATGTTGAAGATAATTCTTCTGAAAACTGCATTGATCTGATGGAACACGATAAGCTTGGGTGTGAACGATTCAAATAATAAAATAATACTCGAATGGATATAACGTATATTCTGTATACCATGAAGAAGTGACAAGTTTGTTATTTATTATGGATGTTCCTATTCCCTAGGTAAATGCAACGGAAAATGATAAGAGATAATTACTTGATGATTCGGCTTCCGATCCCAAAAATTTGATCGATGTACATATACTGCAAATATTCATTCAAAGATTGATGTAAAGAAAATTATATCATACTGCTATATACCGTTGGAAGATCCTTGGTTATATCAAGTTCATTGGAAGGAGTAGCAGATCCCAGTAGCTCTAAGATTTCGATCTGAAGTTCCTGACATCTAATAGCCTAGGCTCTGATGTTTATTCATGAGCTAATGATTCAATGCGTAGTAGACAAATCTGATGTATGCACTAGAGACTTAAATGGCATTGTTGAATTCAAGAGTTCATTGTTGTACACAGGTTATACACATTAAACGTAGCCTATATGGATTACAGAAGATATGTATCCAAAAGATACTCAGCTTGGAGGAGTTCTTAATGATAATTTTGTACATAGTATTCCATTAAAATATTAGTGAGGTGCTCTTTCTACGTTTCAAATGTATGAATCAGACATTAACACATATATTGCAAGGACCAACCAATCCAATCGTACATTTTGTTGAGGTACAACAATGAAACATGCAATCATCAGTAGATTATAAAATTCCATCAATCAATGAAGCCAATACATTGAAAATACAATTGAATCAACGAATAGGAGTTTACATTGATCAAAATTGGTGAGAACCATCAGTTCATAACCTGACAATGGATCAAATAGAGTAATGACATTAGATTACGACAATGGGGCCATCAATCTGAATTTTTTATTTGTTTAAAAATATAAATCAAATTTTTCTTGAGAAACTAACTGTATCTAAATATTTTGTACAATAATCTATGAATCATCAAATGGATCAAATTCATATTATGCTATAAATAGTTCTATCAATTTCGTATTCGTAGTATTTCTATATTTCTCCTAAAAGCTGCATTGAGCTGATAAAACACGATAAGCTTGGGTGAAAACGATGATGAAAGTATCATTTGTCATTATTCATTCTTTCTCAAATTTTGAGATACAAACGGAACGTACGCATACACTTCTGAACTGTTTGTGCGCATGCGTCAGTTGTCAATTATTAATCTGTTCCTGCAAACTAATTTGAAATCTAGAAGTGATGTTATTCTAATAAACTTTCGTATGCGAATAGAGTCTTCCATTAGACTATAAGTAATTTGGGTAGATTTTTACAATATGAACCTAGTGGTAACTTTAAAAGTAAAAAGAGATGGCGCCACAAAGATTCAAAGAAATTTTCCAGTTGCACTAGAACGGTGGGGACTAGAATTTTACATTTAAGAAAAAGCAACTTTAAAGTAACCTAAAACAAGCTTTCCGGCCAATTAGTATTGGAAAACAGTAAATCAGTGTTTTTTAGTTCAAAAAACACAAAACTTGACCTTAACCGAGCTTTTGAAGGTCAAGTAGTATTGGAGAACAGTAAATTAGTGTTTTTTCAGTTCAAAAAAAAACAGCCAGAATAAAACCTAAACCAAGCTTTCTAAGCCAACTAGTATTGAAAAAAATTCATTATTGTCAGCGAGGCACACACTTGTACGTATTTAGGTGGAATGCTCTTTGTTTGAAAGCCACTGACTATAGCAATACACGTACAAAGTACGCGCATGCGCACGTCACTAGGTTCGTAGCATTAAAGTGAGCCGTAATTTGTATTCGTATTTTTTTCTATCAAATATTCTACAGCTTTTACAATACTTATTGTTTCAGCGATGTGAGAAAATGAAATTTTATATGTTCACGAAAAATTTGAATGTCGTGACAAGAAAATATTTTGAATTTATAATGAGACAGCAGATTCTAAAATATTGTATCACTCTGTATAATAGATAACAATGTATGAAATGGTATATTGCAGGAAAAGTATCAAGTTCAATGAATAATGGTTAGAAGTGATCAAAAGTATTCTTGTCTATGGTTCATTTATGTCATGAATGGTCCAAGGGCTCTTACGGCATTATGATTTGAGTCTTTCAATAGACTGAAATGCGAATATGATCCACTCACAATGAATATAGGTTTCACAACAAGTTTGATGAAAATAAAGTCAAGAAATAAGAGCAACAAAAACAGTCACATATTAACCGGAAGGAAGCAAATTTGAATCTTCAAAATAATCTGTTTATGATAATTGATGAGCAACTGATAAATAATGCAACTGACACATAGCCAAGTGTTGTGCTTATGTGAAACTGGTTCGCATCATGGTCAATCGGAAGGCTAGAATCATAGTCCCATAAGAATCTTTGGACCGTTCTTAACCGAAATGTATTATAGAATTATTGTTATTTCATTAAAATTATGATCTATTCCAGTTAAAAATGTGCTACTTCGATTTAAGTCTTCTGAACCAGTTTTACAATAGCACAAAATTGTACTTTGCTATCAGACAGTTCCATCTACTGTTAGTCGTGCATCAGACATCAATAACATCGTAACTGAATTCATGCAGTCAGAAGATTCAAATTAGATCTGTTCAGGTAGTTGATGTAAATATATGTTGCTCTGTTAACTTGATATAATTTTTGGAAACAATGTTTCAAATCATGTATATTCATTGAGAGTAAATCGACTCGGTATCGCGGTCAACCTGGAGGCTAAGATATTGGTCCCATATAAGCTCTTGGACCGTTTTCAACTGGCATGTCGAATGAAAAGTGTATCATTCAAAGTAATTAGGAGAGAATATATGCTATTTCTAATTTGTGAAAAACTCTCAGTTTGAATCAAGAAAAGATTGGTTAAAAACAGCAATGGAGATATCAATTAACATTATTCATTTGTTGAGAAATGTAAATTATGAAACTTCACTCAAATAAACTGTAAGCATATGATGAATTCTGTTCAATAACTCAATAAATTCGTATTTTGTACCGTAGAATTGAATAAATCCTTAAGAACAGTTTTGAAGGCAAATTGAACATGACTAAGTATTTATGAATGCATTAGACAATTTATACCACATTTACAAATATTGTAGAAAACATGCTCATAATAAATTCACTATTAGTGCTGCAGGTTGTGAAGAGGCTCAGTCAGTTTACTTTGTATCTAATTACTGCGTTTGTCAGTGAAATTATAGTTCTGTAATGATATTGTTGCAGAAAATTTAATTGTTTGTAGACAATAAAGAAGGATTGATAAGGTTCGAAACGTTGGCTCAAGAGATATGAGTTTAATATACTAATCCTGCTGATTCATCCATCATCCGACGATCTATCATTTGATTATACTATTTATAGGTACGCTTTTTGCGGTTCAGTCAATTTTCTTGGTATCACGGGCAGAGAAAAGTGTAGAAATATAATATGAATCAGAGGAATCATGTGAGCTCAATTCACATTCGAGATTGATTTTGTAAAAGAAGAATTCTTGTCAGAGAGGCGGTACATATATGGAGATGCGACGCCTAGTGTTTCTGTAGTTTGTGAAGGAGTGGAAATCAATAATTTCTCTCCAGATAAATATATAAGAAAACATTGGGTTTGTCTATAAAAAACAGTGAAATCACGAATAAGAGAGAATGCGGAAATATAATATGGAGCAGAAGGATTCTGTAGGCTGAAATTATTATCGGAACTAATCTTATCTAAAAATTATTTTTGCCGGAGGCGGTTCACATATGGAGCTGCGAAGCCTAGCGCTTAGACCTGCGAAGCAGGTCGAAACGCTAGTCTTATATACTAAAAGGCATAAGGTACACTTTCAGTTAACCACGGCTACAGCCTAAACGAGAACTCTGATTAACATGATTTTTTTTTTATAAATTTGATATTCTTAACGAGCAGTGCCTTTTGGGGGTCTCAATTTTTTCAGTCTTATAGGTTTCGAGTAAAAAATCAAAAACCGTCAAAAATTCCTCCTGGACATAGTAGGCATGTACAAATAATTGTTGAACATCGACGACATCTGTCAGCTTTGACGTTTAGATTTCAATATTATTTCATTGAATATCGCAGAATGAGAAAGATTTTCACAAAGTTATGTATTAATACATCTATAACAAACATGAGCAAATCACTTGTGATACATTTTGAGCTAATATTATGCTTAAATATTAAAATTACAATTCTTTTGACATTTCAATAAATTCAGTATTGCCAACTTATTTCCCGAGCGAAGAATGTACATGCGTACTCGCTTTTACGTAAAAATAGTAGCCATGTACAAATAATTGTTGAACATCGATGACATCTGTCAGCTTTGACGTTTAGGTTTCAATATTATTTCATTGAATATTGCAGAATGAGAAAGATTTTCACAAATTAATGTATTGATACATCTATAACAAACATAAGCAAATCACTTGTGATACATTTTGAGCTAATATTATGCTTGAATATTAAAATTATTATTTTTTTGACATTTCAATGAATTCAGTATTGCCAACTTATTTCCCAAGCGAAGAATGTACATGCGTACTCGCTTTTACACAAAATTCCAATTCCAGTTTTCAACAATGTACACATCTAATAAATAGAAAGTAAGTATTTTAATTGAATAATATTAACAAAATGACAATTTTATGTAATATTTTTCAAGCTATGCTCAAACATTTTTTGAAATAGAGTAATATGTCACGATATTCATGCATTTTCAACGCAGAATATGCCTGATCGCAAAATGGATAAGTTGTTTGCTAAGTTATAGAATGATTTCAACATATAATTGTTATGAAGAAATCGATTCTTATAATCAAGGGAAATTTTGATTCATGATGTTTCTCTGTTGTGGATGAAATAGGTACTGAAGATTGAATGAAGTTTGAAACATGTCAAATATAGTTTAGCTGGTACATGTGGTAAATATTTAACAATACACGAGTATTTATTTAGATTTTCAATATTGTTTAGTGATAGTTTAGTTTATGCTATTCTCACATCTCTTTCAGTTGAATAAATTTGAGTTGAAGACTTGATAAACCCAGCCAATCGAACATTTTGCTTGAGTCAACAATGAAACAAGCAATAATCAACTGATTATTATATTTCGAAAATGGAGACATCAATCAATATTTTGTACTTGTTAAAAGATATAAATCATATATCACTTAATGAACATCTATTGAGTATGAATATTTCCGATAACTTCGTATTTGAGGTTATGTAGAGAGTAATTCTACTAGAAGTTGCATTGAGCTGATGAAACACACGAAGCTTGGGTGAGAACGATGATGAAAATATCGATTGTCATCATTTATTTTTTGAAAAATGTAAATTATAACATATAACTAAAATAAACTGTACGTTAATATTCTGTATAATACATATCATTTTATAACAATATTAAAAGTCACTAATTTCTTATTTAGTGTAGATGTTCCTAATCACTTGGTATACAAAATTGGATATGAAATATTTTCTTGATGACTCTGACATATTAAGTGCATTGGGGAGAGTAGCAGATCTCAGTGGTTTTAAAACTTTGATCTGTAGTTTTTGACATCTAATAGTCCAGGCTCTAATGTTGATTCATTTCATGAGCTAATGTTTTAATACGTAATATAGGCAATTCTGATGTATGCACTAGAGACTATAGTGTGATTGTTGGAATCATGAGTTCATTATTGTATACAGGTTGTTCACAACAAACATAGCCTATATGGACTACAAAAGATGAGTACCTGAATAATGTTTTTTTCAAATGATACACTTCTTGAAGAAGTCTTCAATAATAGCGTTGTACGAATTATTTCATTCAAAAATTTGTAAGGTGCTCTCTTTACGTTTCAAATGAGTAAATCAGACATAGACATATATATTGCAAGGACCATGAGATCTTAAACTTAAGTAGAAACGTGCATCACTGCTATTAGTGGTACATCTTAGGACTAAATTTCAATAACCCTTAGATAAGGCCCTTGTAAGAATAGACATACGAACAAAATTTTAGGACCAAATTAGTTCATCTACTTACATACAGGCCTGTCAAATTGTTAAATAATGACAAGATTCATGGCTTTTCAGATATTCTTTGCCTCAAATTAAATAATTTTATTGAACGTCGACATAATATATCTTTGTATTTACAAACTACAAATACGATAAAATAGTAGATGACTTGAACGAAGATAAAGCGGAATAAGAAATATTGATGAGAAAAATCATATATGGGATTGGAAAAAATTAATTTCTCAAGAAGTGTAGGAGACATATGATATGGATGGACTCAATACTTTATTCTCAGATTAAACGTAGTTATTCAAGAAAGGGTTCTCGCGGAGAATGTTGGTAGATGATACGGGTTGCTGCAAGTAAAAATTTACTGTTGTAATCAGCTGATTTTAATGAATGTCATTGAAACAATCAACGCAGAAATCTATTCCAACAGTTGGTAACATTGTTAGGTGTGACGTAGACGCTCAGGTGCGCGTGCGCAGGCGCGTGCGTAAGAAAGAGTGGATAGAGATATTTTGTAATGCCTGTATTACACGATACAATTTATTGGCCAATAAATTGACCAAGTTGTCTGTCAAGTTTTCAACAATTTATTGTCGATCTCATCAACAAGACTGCAACAGCAACTTCTTTGTTATAATCAACAAGCCATTATTTTCACCATTATTTTAATCAGGGAGTACCGGGAGAGAGCACTCAATGTTAAAAATTATGCGCATGAAAATAGTTGCGCCCCTTACTACCTGAGGTCTCTGATAGCTATGTTATCATGGTTTTCATTCTAAATTATTATTTTGAGGTTAGTACTATGAATTGAAACGAGTTAGAAATTTTTTTCAACAAAAATACATGTATTTTGAATGTTTGTACATGTAAATCAATTTCATCAACAAAATATGTGTACAAATATCAGGTATTGAGATAAATTTTGAAGTTACTTTGCATGAAGTATGTTCCAATAGCAGGCAATAAATCCGCAGTTGTAGAGTATATTTAAAATTCGTATTAAAAACGTTATGAATCGATGACTTTGAATAATCTATTTCTGTAGAATTCCGTTAACTGTGGAGCATACCTTAAAATAAAGTTACTTTCCACAGCATTGCAATACATTGAGTATCTTACAAACTCAAAATTGAATGAAGTCATCATGCATCAATTTTGATTCAACTTTGTAGTTATTGCAAGTAAACTTGTCTCACTCAAATTATACTTGGCGCACTCAAAAGTCAAAGAGCCATTTACCGCCCAAAAAACGTGCGCAAAATAGTACTTATCCTGCATGAGTAATAAAAAATAACTTAGATTGATCCCTGAATGAATTGGCACAACATTTACCTGGAACATTTCTCAAAATTATTAGCAGTTTCAGGCAAAACATGCTGCAAATTAGAAGGAATAACATGGATATATAAGAAAAAAATTATGCTCGCTTACTCTCTCATTGTTGCAATCTTAATACATAAAGTAAAATATTTTTACAGCGGTATTAGCAATTTGTGAAACTTTTGCAGTTTTCGATGCAAAAATAGAGCATGTAAATTCATGCATCACAGTCTTATATACAGGTCTTAACACTAGCATCTCACTACCGTTGGTAAGGGATTGACTATTATTCAAGTATTTAGTTATTATCAGTTCCTTAAGATGTTAGGAGCTGTAATATATTGTAGTTGATGATTATAAATCTACTTATGATAATAGTTCAAGGGAGATTATTATGATGAAATATTGGATATTCTATTGCTATTTGACGGCAATATTTCAAATGTCATTGATATTGAGTGCTATATATCAATAAATTTTGGGATGTAGAATTGAATATTTAATCCAGACTTGAATGATTCGAATCGCTGCTTCTTGTCTTTCTGATGCACATTTTCTTTTTCTCTCGCACACCTATTCTGTCGATCGTAACGCCGTCTGTAGTAGTTCAAATAACTGATAAGCTGCTTTAATAATGAATACCCTCACTGGTTAGTATCAAGACTTGTGTATAATATTGGAAATTGTGCGGCAAGAGTGGTTCTTTTGAAAATATAGTTCACTAGAGAAACAATCTCGCCATCTCGTCGCTAATCCTTGAAGGAAATGAAATCGATGATTTTCTTAAGGATTTATACCTGAATATGATTGGAAACTGTCAATCAATGTAATCACGGGCAGAGAAAAGTGTGGTAATATAATATGAAGCAGGGGAATTACGTGGGCTCAAATCACATCCGAGATTGATCTTGTCAAAGAAGAATTCTTGTCAGAGAGGCGGTACATATATGGAGCTGCGACGCCTAGAGTCTCTGTAATTCGTTAAGGAATAGAAATCAATACATGAAATAACATTGAGAATTGTCTATGAAAAAGAGTGAAATCACGAATAGGGAAAAATGCGGGAATATAATATGAAGCAGGAGAATTCTGTACGCTGAAATTATGATTGGGACTAATCTTATTAAGAAACTATTTTTGCCGGAGGCGGTTCACATATGGAGCTGCGAAGCCTAGCGCTTAGACCTGCGAAGCAGGTCGAAACGCTAGTACAATACTAAAATAGTCCAAACAATATTAATTAACAAAATCTCCTTTGGTTCTTTCGAAGGAAAAACTCCAACCGCGTTTCACTCTCCGACATATATATATATATATATATATATATATATATATATATATATATATATATATATATATATATATATATATATATATATATATATATATATATATATATATATATATATATATATATATATATATATATATATATATATATATATATATATGTATACATTTTTTTATATATAGGGTTGATTAATGAAAATGAACGCATAAAATGGCAGACTTTTACAACAGGAACCTAGTGGTAGCTATAAAAGTAAAAAGAGATGGCGCCACAGAGATTCAAAGAAATTTTTTAGTGGCACTAGTAGAACGATGGGAACTAGTATTCTACTTGTTTCAAAAAAGCAACCAAAACATAACCTAAACCGAGCTTTTCAGGCCAACTAGTATTGGAAAACAGTAAATCAGTGTTTTTCTTGTTTAAGAAAAAACAAAACATAACCTAAACCGAGCTTTTTAGGTGAAATAGTATTGGAAAACAGTTATTTAGTGTTTTTCTTGTATAAAAAAACAACCAAAACATATCCTAAACCAAGCTTTATAGGCCAACTAATTTTGAAAACAATCCATTGTTGTCAGCGAGGCACACACTTGTACGTATTTAGGAGAAATGCTCTTTGTTTGAAAGCCACTGACTATAGCAGAACATGTGCAAGGTCCGCGCATACGCTCGTCACAGGTTTCTTATGTAAAAGTGAGCCAATAAAATGAATTATCATGGATGTTACTATTCTTCTTTATAATTATCGGTCATAACATAACTACGATAAGAAAAGGAAGAAAACTGCGGAGAGGACTGTTTTGCTCATCTCATTGGCTTTGGTTATGCTGTCACGTCTGTGCGCGGGCTAAGTGGAGAGAGGTGGGCAGTTTAGCCATATATATAATACTCCTATATTGATAATCCCCATAAGTGGAGGTATCACGGAGAGAGTGCGACAGCAAATCCTTACTTGACTCGTTGTGCGCAAGCGTCGCGGCTTCGATCGATATTTGAACGGTTGTTCTCAAAGAAGGATGACGCTTGCACGTGGCTTGCACCAATTGCACAAGGTTGCTCAATTCTCGGGCATGCTTACAAGGTTCGTGGTGAGATAAACATAAATAGACGTATAATTGTCTGAACCGTAATGTTTTCGCCGGTTCTGCCTATCCAACTAGCAATATAGGAGTATTACATATATGATTTTAGCGTATCTAGATGGTCCTGGTACATTTGCTGTCACCGAGCTACCTTTCTCTCTCTATTTGGGTAGCGACGTGGCGGTGTAACGGTGGCTAGAGTGACGTCAAAATCATAAGTCCCCATTACGTAATTGAATATTCAAAATAAAATGAACAATCATCAGTAGTAACTCAATTTGAGAAAGAAAATTCAGATCCAAATTTTAAGTGAATCTTCCAATCATGCAAAAAATTTGTGAGCATCACTGTCAATAAGTACAGTACCGATTTCGTATAATATTTGGAAACCTCGCCAAGGCTTGGACTCCAAACTATTAACCTCAATCGGTAAACTGTACTCACTGATCTTAATACCTAAATAACTATTATATAATTCTTTGTTCATAAAGTTAACGTTATTAGTCCAGTTGTCGCCTTCAATCAATTTTTTATAGTTTATAACTCACTTCTCACACAGGAACCTTCGACCAACTACATCCCCTAATCAACCTATTCACAATTTATTTTTTTTTTTTTTTCAAGTGGGTAGGAGAGAATGCATCATGCACACCCGGCATCATAAGGAAGCAGCGGATACCCCTCGAAAGGTAAAGGATAGTGTTGGACTTCAACCCACTAAACTCTCCCGTCCCACATCTTCACCATTAAGAATGATGGCGTGACCATAAAAAATTAATGAAATGGATATCGTTGACTCATATGTTGCAAAATATGTCGGAAACGATCAGCACAACATAAAATTGCCACCACATGAATTGGTCGACGTACTCTTCAACAAACGGAGATTGAAGTGCTGATAATCTACGAAGATAACCTTTCAACTGCGCCCAGTAGCCCTCAACATGATTAGTACACACTCCAGTATTGGGATCCACAAAATTCCTCGATTGAATATAAGGTGAAACACCATGAAGAGTGGAGAAGGTAGCATAGCAACGCCACATATCAGTCCAGATTTCAGACCCGGCTAACACGTGACGTTCAATAATAGGTAGAAGTGAAGCGGCCGAACGATCAGGAACAAATATAATAATGCCTCGGTCTTGGGTCACATCATTGATGCCAAGTACCCATCGAGCAGGAAAAATACGGCCTACATTGTACTTCCTCTTTGTCATAACTGACTCGTCAATCTGAATTAGATGTCCAGGTCCACCTATAAGAGATTAAATTAGATAATACAGATACTGTTGATGAAAAAATTATGAATCATACCAGACAAAAAAAAAAGTTATAATTTTTCAACAGCTTCCAGGAGCACAAATCTTGGAAATAGCGATACTGCTGTATCACTACTTTTTTTGCAGCCCCAAAGACATTACAGTTGGACCAGAACGTTCTTCGCAAACCCCCACAATAGCAAGATAATTGTTCGTACTGGCACTCTTACACGTTCAAAAAATGAACCCGTCACAACAGAATACCATGAATTACATCCTTTGCAGAAAAACGCGTGTCCCAGCAGCCATCTCTCACGTCGACGAAGCACGCAATTTTGTCGACATGCACGAACCTTGCATCTCCTCGCACTTCGTAGCAAAGACGCATTCTGCAGCATCATTAATAACTCTTCATCATCGAGATTAATCAACCTCATAACTTCAAACAAGCTATTCACCGCGTCCATAGTGGTAAAAAAGTAAGCAAAGCACCAAAACAGAACCAGAAATAACATAAAACTCAAAAACAAATTGCGTTATTAATAAACAGTCCAATGTTGCTAGCAGGTTGCTAAATCGCAAAAATGTGAATGCAAACGTACGGTCATTTAACAAAAACTTCGTCAAATAAACTTTCTCAATACAAATATTAAATTATTCAGTAGGTATATATTTAATGAGAACTTATGAATTTCAAATTTAAGCTAAGGCCATCTAAAAAACGCTTACACAACTTTACAATACCCATCTAGCGTACGCTAGCTGAAGTTAATAATTGTGTTGGTGTTTGAAGTGACAGTTGTCACGTGATCATAGCATGATCATAATAAATCGCCGTTATTTTCATATACGCCTTCAAATTAATTATGTTAGATTATGAATAGATATCTTATCAACTATATAGCAATGATAAACACTTAATATTCAATCAAGGCATGGTTATTTTTTTCGTAATATTTGGTGGAGAGACCTGGATGCATACAAAAATCGATAAATTAATTTGTATTATTAAAATTTATGAACAAAATTAATTTATTTCCGCTATCAAAAATATTCAATTATCCAATTATATCTGTATGACATAAATTTATTATTTGTATCAATAATCATCATCATACACAACAAAAACTATAAGTATGTCAGTAATGCAGTTTCAGAAGATGACAGTTCGGTAGTTGGCCGCTAGAGCACAGTAAAATGTTAATGGCTGATACAAGTGAAATGTCAAAAGTAAACTCATAAACACGGTCATATCTTCAGTTCTGTTCATCGTGCGAGATTCGTTCCCACCTCAATCTTCTCCATTTGGAATGTAGAATCAATTGATATATTATTCAATGCGGTAAAACTCCATATCAAACAGTACACAGTGTGCACGAAACCCATGTTCCCTCGAAACCTATTGTCAATTCATTAGGTTCAACAACATATGGATTAGCCAAATATTTGAATGGTTTGTTGAAGCCGATGATTGGTCATACTTTATCATATGTCAAGGATTCTCGACATTTTGTGGATTTGATTAGTGATGTGACATTGACAGATATTGATTCACTTGTCAGTTTTGATGTTTCATCTTTATTCACAAAGGTACCTATTAACGATACTTTGAAATTATTGGATCATTTATCAACTGATATTGTCAAGCTTTTTAAACATTGTCTGACTTCTTGTTTCTTTATCTTCAATGGTGATTTTTACAAGCAAATCGATGGTGTCGCCATGGGTTGCCCTATTTCTCCTTCTATCGCTAATTCTTTCATGGAGAATTTTGAACAAAAAGCTTCAAACATTACTATAAAGAAACCTACTGTCTGGCTCCGTTACGTTGATGATGTCTTTGCTGTTTGGCTTCATGGTAAAGATAAATTGAATGTTCTTTTAAATCATCTAAGCATGCAACATAGGAATATTAAACTCAGTATAGAGATTTAAGAAAATAACTGTCTTCTTTTTTGGACGTTTACCTGGAGAAACAAGATAATGATAAACTAATCCATTCAGTATATAGGAAGCCGACCCATACAAATGAATATTTACAAGGGGCAACAAATCATCATCCTGCTCAAGAATGTTGTACTATTAAAACTTTATATCAGAGAACCTCTTCATTATGTCGTCCAAGTTAACTATTTGATGGAATCAAATTTTTAGATGATGTCTTCTTGAAGAATGGTTATAATAAAACACAGATCAAGAGAGCACTTAGACAGAAGAAATTGGAAGAATAAACGACGTGGCACTGATTGGTTCAAGTAGAATGTTGCATAAATTGCTATACAATATTTTTCATTCTGTACAGTTAAAATCTATTTCTCTTTGTACTTCATTATTGTACTCCTGATTGTACTTTAAAATAATATTTCACTACAAGACAAACATCATCTGGATAAACTGGATAAACTGATCATTTTGAATCTGATAAATTATTTTTTCAATTGGTAATTCGATCATTCAAACTGTAATTACAGGATGTTTTTCACTAAACGGGCTATTTGCGTTTAAGGTAGTTGTCGTACTATAGCCATAGTATCAGAATACTCCAAATTTATATATACTTATTAACAATATAATTATACAATTAACCTTGAAATTTGAAGTCGATTGACCATCTCAAACTTGAGATGAACACAATTGAAATTAAAAATTTTAACATGGAGAGCAATGGAGAGTATACATTTTAGGCCATAATTATATCAGTTTCAATTTTTAATGAAGAAACTAGCAATCAGTTTTTTTTTAAAAACTAGCTATGAATTGGTGAATATGTTCTGCGTATTTGGAAATAAATAAAAAATTATTGACCATCTCACTGTTTAGATATGAGAACGCAAAGTTGAACATTTTATATATAAAATACGTGTCGACACGTTGAACAGAAATGCTTGGCAACGCTGTACATCACTCTATACATCACGTTGTACTATTCGAACGACAAATTCAAAGGGAAAGAGATGGAAATAAATAGTTAATAATGGTTTCAGTAGAACAATATTATTTATGATGGGTAAAATATATAATATATTTGGTAACACAAAAAATTATATTAATATAATCTTAATATGTTAAATATTAAATAAACAAAGCACATAAAAGTAAAGAAAGACTATTATCAACTCAAATATATAAATAATAATAATAACATATAAAAATAATATGATATGAGCTTGCATATGAAATTGCACTCAATCACATTAATTTTGTAGCTTAAAAAAAGAAACAATTAGCGTGATAATACGTTTATTTTTCTGGCTTGCCATTTTTTAACTCTGTTAAAATTTGGACTAGTCTTTGCTCTCCTTTCTCATCGTAGTCTAAAACTTTTTGTTTTATAAATTTACCTTTATATCGCCATAATTCGGACAGTTTTCTATATGGAGATGACAGCGAAGCACAATGTTGCCAAGTTATTTTTCCGGCAAGTACCAGTGAATGTTTACTGTAATGTACGAGTATGAGATACACTCCCTGACAAAAAATTCAGTGATCCACTAAATTTATTGTAAATTTCTTAGTCTTTACTCGTCAATATTATCATAAAAAGTTATACACTGAACTGTCTGTGTTATGAACAAGTTCTGACAAGAATTACAAGCATCTATATATCAGTTTGCAAGGCGCTTTTTGTAGATATGCTAGACTTGATTTTTTGGCGATGATGTACCACGACAACAGCCTTAACAGAGCCATCCTCATGTTTTGCACCTAGAATCAGCTCACGTTTATAATCCTCCATCTACAACACTCCATATTTGTTGCGCTGGAATACGTTGATAATATAAATCCGCGTCGATGAATCGATTTATAGTTCTATATGTCAAATTTTGATATTAATATTTTTAATCCCTGCAAGCAAAGAAGCCATGTTGACGCTGCTGTTTGACGCAGCAACTTGTCGCTGAATATTTTGAAATGCCGGGAAATTTAAAATAGTACCACGTGACCAAATTTGTCGCTGGAAACGAGCGTCGAGCGTTCGCATGAGGCCGCACCTTTACATAAATATGGCATAAAAATTTCATACACCTCCAGTTTGAAAACTCGAAATCTTATTGATGATGTTAAAGACAGATTTCCTCTACAGTATCCAGACATATACAAGATTGCTTGTCAATGTTGCAAAATATATATTGGACAAACCAAGAGGACTGTAGAAAAAAGATTGAAAGAGCATTCTCGTCATATAAGATTGAAAGAACCATCCAGAAAAATCTGTAGTGGCGAAGCAAGCTATTCAAGAATTACAAGGCATTGACTTTAAGAAAACGAAGCATCTGGCTGAAGAGAACAATCGGTTCACGAAACTTATAAGAGAAGCAATTGAAATAAGAGAATCACCGAATAATTTGAATTTGAATACCGGTTATGAACTAAATCGATCATGGCTACCATCACTAAGAAAAATGGTAGCTTTGAATGAAAACTATTTTTAGTTTTGATTTTTTTCGTTTGTGGAGATAACGAGAATCATTAATGCAACATTTGTAATTTTGAATCAAAACGCAACGGATTTCATAGTAGAGGATCCGAATTAAGAACGACTATGACCCATCTGTTACGGTGATGAAATTTAGTATACTACAGAATACATCGCAAATGGGTTAGCAAAAAAATTCCTGGCAAGGCTATGACTAATTAAATATTGAGAAATGACTTTTTATTTAACATTGCATTCATGAGTTTGACGAATGAATTCAATACCAATCGAAGGTATGTAGCCTATAGAATATGTAAACGTTGGGTTGTCTATTTTTCTCCTGGCGTAACTGCTGAGTTGGCAGGTATGAACAGGTATATTGATACTAGCTATTTTTATTTATCTGTTTCTTAGAAACTTACGACCAAGAGATCAGAGGTATACCGTGTGATAGAAGAAGACACAGCATTGCAGCTGCGCGCGGTGTTCACATCAGATGAAAGAGAGTGCGCATGCTATTTGTTTATACAATAAAGAAGGAGAGTGATACACTGACTAAAGTATACCGTGTTATAGAAGAGGACGCAGCATTGCAGCTGCACGCGGCGTTCGCGCCAGTTAAAAGAGAGTGCGTATGCTATTTGTTCATACAATAGAGAAGAAGAGTGATACCCCAGTGAATACCAAGCAATGTTTTGGAGCAAGTGGCAATAGACTTGAAAAAATAACAATAAATAATTATTATTCTGCATCTGATTCATCATCAAAAGTAAAATTTGGATCCTCGGATTCAATAGCTTCGTCGTTTTTCTCCGTCATTTCAACAATATCCTGTATTTTTAAAGGTGTTTTCAAGTCTATTGTCTGTTGCTTATTGTTCATTATTTATTTATTATACTTAGCTCGGATCTCTTTGTCGCAAGTTTCAATACGCATTGAAATCTCACTTTTTAAAATTCGACAACCGTCATTTTAACCAGATTTTTTGCTGACAGCCTTATACCATCGTGTTTACAATTAAATAGCGCTTATTTTCATATCAGATTTATTTAAGAAACAGATGAATGGAAATAGCTAGAATTAATATATCTGTTCATACCTGCCAACCCAGCAGTTACGCCGTGAAAAAAATAGGCAACCCAACGTTTACATATTCTATAGGCTCCATACCTCCGATTGATATTAAATTCATTCGTTAAATGTTGAATAAAAAGTTATTTTTCAATATTTAATTAATCATAGCCTTGCCAGGATTTTTTGTAGCCAACCCATTTGCGATGTATTCTGTAGTATACTAAATTTGATAGAAGAAAAATCCATCACCGTAACAGATGGATGATAGTCGTTCTTAATTTGGATCTTGATGTACATTCACTTAAATATTTTTTCATTTGAACTCATACAAATGAAATTAGAATTTAATAGTCTTGAGCTGAAACTGTGAACCTTTTTTCCAAAGCAATGTCAGTTTTAAAACAAAAATTGATGATTTTATATGAATGTATGGAATTATTTGATGTGAAACTTGAATATTTCTCATAAAAATGGTACTATTTTCATGTAAAATATTATTTATCATGTTGAGAATGAATATTCCGACTGAAAGTATATTCTATTTTTGAACAAACCTATAGTATTTCGCAATGTTGCAACTGCGTGACCTGGGAATCATCTTTTTAGTTTTTTCTCCATCTTGGCTCATCATATACTATTCATTGATTGAATTTAGCGGTGTGATTTTCAAGTTGTGTTGTATAATATAACTTCTGACTGCAGTTAACAGATGAGTTTGATAAAAAATCATCAGAAGAAATTCAATAAAACCATTCCGCCCAAATAATAGTTCAAGCCAAAATATAACATTCGCTAGTAAATTCTGACTATTAAGATTCATTCTCATGAATACAATCATTGTTACAATTGTATACAAAGTGGAATGCGAAATTTAAATCACCTTTTTTCTCGGAAGTTATTATGGATACCAAAAAATGGTTCAAATAAAATTTTTTGTACTTTTAATAAGCTAACTAAATCTGTGTGAATTTGGTGCAAAAAAAAATTCTCGTAGATATTGCCATATTTGTACTTTCTTCAAATAGAACCCCCTGTCTATTATTGCACTAATGAATAGAAAATAAATTTTGCTTTGAAAAAGCTCAAGGGTTCTTACCTAAACTTGATAGTTTTTGAGATATTAACGAAAATATCTAAATGTTGCTTCACAAAATCAAGTGTGCGTTTAGAACAAAATTTTTTGACAGTTGAGTTATTTTGTGTTGTATTTGCTTTAAGAAAAATTGTGTTGTATACACATCATTGATATTTTTGTGTCAATAATGTTACTGTTAAGTACGCGGGGAATTACACAACGTTTATATTTTTTGAATTTAAATATTTCTGCGCGCTCAGACAAATGCACATCATCAAGAACGAAATGCATAGTTTAATTACTATTAAAAACAATGTACAAAATGAACAATTTCATTATCATAGTGGAACATCAAGAAGTACGGAATAAATGTTATCGAACTACACAAAATGTTCAAAATTTCCAGCGTTTTCTCGGACACATAAGTAATGTCTTTTCAATAAATTTTGTTTTATATTAACTGTATTCAATTCAGCAACAGCTTGTCTTATTCGGTTTTTCAGTTCATCAAGTGTAGCATCGGACATTACATAAATTTTGTTTTTTATAGCTCCCCATAGAAAAAAATCTAAAGGTGATAGATCCAGAGATCTTGCGGGCCACGATGTAGAACCTCTGTTGCCAATCCAGGAATTTGGAAATTGTTGATTCAAATACGCAGTTACATCCAATGAATTATGCGGAGGTGCACCATCTTGCTGGAATATCATTCTTCGTCTAACTGCCAATGGTATATCATTCAGATAATCTTGAAACTCATTTTGCAGAAAATTTGAGTATCTCTGTGATGTCAAAATGCCCTCATAAAAATATGGACCCAAAATAGTGTTGTTTATCATACCACACCATACGTTAATTGAAAAGCGTATTTGAAAATTTGAAAAAAATGTTTGACGTGGATTTGTTTCTACTGATTGCCAATAATGTGAGTTATGTCTATTTAGTATTCCATTGTTAGAGAAATTTGTTTCATCTGACCATAAAATTGTAACTAAAAAATTAGGCTCTGCAATATTTTCCAGTATTAAGTGATTACAAAATTGTAATCTTCTCACATAATCGCCAGGATGAAGATTATGAATTTTGTTGATTTAATAGGCTTTGTACTTATGCTTTTTCAGAATCTTAAGAACCTTTGAATTTGTGGTATTTATTCCCAATGCAGCTTCTCTTATTGAATTTTTAGGGTATACATTGAAATATGCCAATACATCAACTTCTAAATTTTCATCTACTATCTCACGTGTTTTATAATTTCTTGAAACTGACCCAGTCCTACGCAGCTTCCTCTCTAATTTGAATAAATACAAATGGTTTGGATAGAAGCGTTCCGGATACTGTTGTCTGTATAATTGCAGAGCTTGTCTCGAATTATTATTTGATAGATAAAAACATTTTATCATATCTGACTTCTCATTGATTGAATAATCTGCCATTATTAACACCAAATAATAATAGTATGTATGCAACACAATTTTTTGTAGCGCAAATACAATACAAAATAACTCAACTGTCAACAAATTTTGTTCTCAAGGCACACTTGATTTTGAGAGCAGCATTTAGATATTTTCGTTAATATCTCAAAAACTATCAAGTTTAGCAGGTATGAACCTTGAAACTTTTTTACAGCAAAAAATTATTTCTATTTATTAGTGCAATAATATACAGGGTATTCCATTTGAAGAAAGTAAAAATATGGCAATATATACGAGAGTAAATTTTTTTTTTTACTGAATTCACACGGATTTAATTAGCTTATTGAAAGATCTAGAAACTTTATTTGAACAATTTTTCGGTATCTATAATAACTTCCGAGAAAAAAGGTGTTTCCAATTTCGCATTCCACCCTGTATATATAAATGAATCTTCAGTTTGGGTCTATTCGCAAATATAATACTTAGTCTTGAATTGTACAATTTCTGACGATGAATAATAATTCTACTCGAGCGTCCAAACCAAACACGCCAAATGCTTTCAAACTAGATTCAAGTAGAAAACCACCAACTTCGACACCTATGAGTGTTAGCACTAGGCAATCGTCTATTCCAAAACCTCAAATGTTCCAATCACAACCAAATAATGGACAAAATATTATTATTGAGGAATTGCATAATACAGAGACTCACGAACTAAGCCCAGGCGGACAAAACCAGGAAGACTCAGATTACAATTTTGATAATGAACAGAATTATGATAACTCATATGAATGCGAACAAGAATATGAACCTAGTTTTTTTTCAGAGTCTATAGCCCTGGAACACCAATAGAATTATTGAACTTGACTCACAATCAGAGTGAGCTATCCTTTATAATTCTCCCATAATATAATTCAAAAGCATTAATAGACACAGGCAGTATACTAGATCTTTTATCAAGCCTGAAATAGCAGAAAAATATTATAACAATAAAATATAGTATATGATCTATTTCAAATAACTACAGCCCATGGCACTTCACTAGAAAATTTAGCGTGATGAATCAATAATACCTTCTTCGAAATTATTCAATAAACCAAATATTTTATTAAAATACTATTTATCCAATTTTTATCAAACTTTTGATGTATTACTTGGTTTAGATAATTCAAAAATTTTAGAAGCAAGCATTGATTTGATGACCGATAAAATTATATCTTCCAATAGTGATATGAAAATTTGTTATCACAAAACATTGCCGAAATCAAATTATGTAAAAATTCCACCAAAATCCGAGAAATTAGTGAAAATATTTGTTAATAATATAAAAATAGCAAAGCAATAATTTTAGAGACTGGAATAGACAATATGACAATCCCTGAAGGTTTAGTGAAAGATATAAATCATGAAATTATTCATCCAGTAATCAATCCGAGTTATCAAGAACAAGTTTTGGACTCTGTGAATTGTGTAAATTATCAACCACTTGAAAAATTTTGAATGAATATCATTAGCTTTCAGAAATTTTGGAATGAAAATAATTTAAAATTAGATATGAGTAGAATAAGAATGGATCACATGAACGATGAAGAGAAATTTTAACTTGTAAAATTTTTCAAACAATATTCAGATATTTTTCACATTGATGACAAGACTTTAACTTTTAAAAATGACATTAAACATTTCATTCGAACGAAAGATGAAATCCCTGTCTATTCTTAAACCTATATCTATAGGATATCTATCCAGAAGTACACAGAAAAAAAGTACAAGATCAAGTACAGAAAATGTTAGAGCAGAACATAATTCGTCCATCCTATTTCCCACGGTCCTCTCCAGTATGGGTTTTCGTAAAAGAACTAGACGCTTCCGGTAAACAAATATCCCACCAAAATCCGAGAGATTAGTATAAATATTTGTAAATAATATAGAAAATGGCGAGTTACGCACATACACACTTACATAAGTACATACGTACCGACATCAAACCAAAAATAATAGAAATGGATTCAGGGATGCTCAAAACGGATATATCCATCAAAACCTCGATATGTGAATTTTGTCGGTTTCACAATATTTCCCTGTACTTTTAGACCGTCAGATAGTCGTAGTCAGTGCCTCATTTTGTTTCACACGCCTTCAAAAGGTTTGATAAGTATGTATATTTGGAGTTCAATAATGCTGAAATTAAAGCTGGACCGTGTGACCAACATAATGAAAATTAATTTTTAATTTGTAAGGGAAAGCATCTTCTGATCCAATTACGGAATGAAATTTGGGGAGAAATACTTTGACATGTAAAATGTCCAACAAAATTAAAAAATTGACAGATTATCATTGCCTACCTTATCATTGCAAACAAACTGATTGTTTAATACTGCAAATTCTAAATGTTTGTTATACTCATCAACTGCACTTCCAGCTTGGCCGATTGATACAAAAATAGTAGATAACTATTTTGATGCTACAACAAGTTCAAACACTAAATTTCAATATGCTATGGCTGATAGTTCTAGATTTATGGAAAAAATTGAAAATAAGTTTCAAGTAAAGTCGCTTCTGGCTAGGCCGATTCATACAAAAATAGCAGATGACCATTCTGATACAACATCAAGTTCAAAAAATACTAAATTCCAACATCCTACGGTTGATCATTCTGGATTTATTAGAGAGATTCAAAAACAGTTTCAAGTGGAGTGCACTCACGCTACAGACGATTGGAATCATAATGCGAGGTGCACAACTGGACCCTATACCAGTCCTAAATACAAAATTTCAACATTATATGCTCAACCAGTTTTGAGATTTGCGAGTTACGCACGCACGCACGAACGAACGAACATACGTACCGACATCAAGCTAAAAATGAACAGAATGGATTCAGGGATGCTCAAAACGGATATTTTCATCAAAATCTCGATAGGTGAATTTTTTCGGTTTACCAATACTTTCTTGTACTTATAGTCCGTGAGATTTTTTGTTGATTACCGCTCATTTGAAACTTGGTGAGTGGCTTCATTGTGATGAGTCCGACAACTTTTTCATTTAGCAAAACTCTAGATTTGGGAGCGTTTTCCAGCGAGGGTTAATTAATTGAAAGAATATTACCGTAATACTGATCTTTACAATGATCGAAAGATTTTTTGATCATAATATGAATAAAAAATATTGTCTGACATGAATATTGAGGCTACCGGTGAGTTCGGCAAGCCGCACTTGTCATAAGCATGTTGGTACTTATGATAAGTATGTTGGTACTTATGCTAAGTATGTTGGTACTTATGACAAGTTGGACCCACCGCTAGCCCCAATATTCATGCCGAACAATATTTCTTTTTCATTCTATGATCAGAAAATCTTTCGATTAGTGTAAAGATCAGTATTTTGGTAATATTCTCCCAATTACTTAGCCCTCGCTGGTGAACGCCCCCAAATCTAGAATTCTGCCAAATGAAAAAGTTGTCGGACTCATCACAATGAAGCAGGTTCTATTATCACTTATAGTTTTGCCATTGCAATGAACTAGTGCCAAAAATATGCCAGTGAGCTGCAGTGTATGTGATCCGAAATGTGATCCGGCCTCTGAAGTTAAATTTTCACTGTGTAATAATAGGTTCCACTCAATATGTGTGGACATATCTCGTTCTCATTACAGTTCATTAAGTTCAAAAAATAGAAAAGAGATAAAATTGCAGAAAAAGAAGTGTAAGAAAGAAATAGTAGCAAAGCAGACACCCACGAGACAAAAACATTCTGAATAACTTAAGTGAAAACCTGAAAATATTGATAAAACAGATGAAAACTGATTCTTTAGAATACTACATAAGTAATCTCACAACTCATGCAGACACAGACTACTCTCTATGAAGGACAACCAGATACTTAAAGCAACCGGAGCAACATATTCCTCGTTTAAGAAAACACGATAATAAGTGAGCAAGATCAGATAGAGAAAGGACCGAAATTCTTGCCGAATATCAAAAACTTTCCAACCATATACAACGGAATACACGAATGAACAAAGAGACATCGTAGAAATTCTGGATACACCACTACAACTGTATTCACCCATAAAATATTTTACTCCATCTGAAATTGCTGAAGAAGTCAAATTCTTGAATAACAAAAATCTGACGGGAACGTCACGTGACTTACTTGTACATCATTGGATATATATATATATATATTTATATATATATATATATATATATATATATATATATATATATATATATATATATATATATATATATATATATATATATATATATATATATATATATATATATATTGTGTTTGGTTATATACATCATTGGATATATACAGAGTGTAACAGAAATGAGTACATTAATTTCAATCTGTTATAGATCTCTTGAAGCCTAACAATTTTTCTTGATAACTTTTTTCTGTAAATCTTCTGGATATCGAGTAAAAATTCACCAAAGTTTGGTCAAAAATTTTATAGTGCGCCTATGGTTAGAACTGAATGTTTCTCATTTGTTGGAAGAATGACAGCTACCGATTGAAATGATTATTTTAAAACTTTAAGCCATCATAGTCTTCTCAATCATTCATTTGAAACTGGAAGAATAATAGTATTTTGGTGATACATTGATATTTGCTCACCTCGATAATTTTATTTTTGCATATGTTGCAAGAAGGATTAAATTTGTCTCGGAAACAAACAATTTGGTATATTGGTCGTATTTATATGTTATTATTGAAAAATTTCATTTCTATTTAGGAATTTCACCTATATTTTCAAATAGTTGGTACATTTCTTCAAAAGTGAGATTGTCCACACAATTTCATTGCACTTGAATCAGCCGCCTGATCAGCTGATTTGAATAGTCTGAGTACAGTTAGAATATGGGTCAGATTGTGCTGCCATCTATGATCAACTCAAAAAGTAGTTGCTGCTCTCAACTTCATTATTGTTGGCTCTCAAATATAGAGAGAGAATCATTGAATGATTTATTTGAAGTGAACGGTGAAATATTAAATGGAATGCAATTCTACAATGATCAATTTAATGAATAATTCAACTGAAAATAGTCCCGCAAAAATTGTAAGAGCTTATTCTTGAAAAACAGAAAACCTAACCTACAAATGTATCACACTGAATTTGTTAATTGATCTTGAATATTTACTGAAGTATAAGATAAAATATTCCATTTGTTCAACAGATCAATTTACGAGGCATACTTCATTGAAACGACCTGAGTGTGTAGTTTGTAATAATATGAGACAAAACTAATTTACAGGTGCTTCATTTATGAATTAATGTATTTTATTCATTTCATCTGGTGTTCTAAGTTCCAGGTAAACGATAAGTTCTCAATATCTCATAGTATTCTCATCACAATGTATAAGTGCACAATATTTTGACATTAAATACATGAGCATAACCACAATAATTCAATTTTTAGTAAAAAACGACAATTCGGAAATTGTTCCAGATAAATTCGCCGAGCTAATCCCACACTGCTTGCGAGATCAAAGATAGAAGAGCTAGACATTTTCACAAGTTTTAACTTTTGTGACAATAATAATTAGAAGATTTCTTCCAAAATTTATTTAAAGGAATTGATAGCTCACATATGTCGGAATCAATTGTTTTGTTGTAACCAGGGTTGTAACTGCTACTGGATCCGATAATTATGCACCTGAACGACTCGTTAATTTATAGAGGTTAGAAAATGCTGAAAAAAGATGAGAATTCGAGAGAAAGTTATTAAGAGAAGTTGTTATGCTTGATGGGTTCTATCACTGGTTAAAATTAATGAACTTATTTCTGTTACACCCTGTATAATCAAGCACAAAATCTCATCGTTCCACAGTCAACCGTTTTGCATTTACCCAAGAGATTCTAAGAATCTGTCAAGTAAAATTCACTTTTAGCCAAGTCGGTTGCTATAGAAAGAGTAGGCCATTATTCTTATACTACAACATTCCTTAATACAGATTTCCAAAATTCTACGACAACCAAAAGATCTGAATTTATGCGCAAGATTAAATCCTACTGAAGTGCACTTCCGATTCAGTCTATTGTTATGAAGATAGTAGGCAATCATTCAGATGCTACAGCGGACTAAAATACCAAATTTCAATATTCTACACCTGATTGTTTCGAGTTTATGCGTAAAATTCCAAAAGACTGTTTGATGAAGTGCACTTCCGGCATAATGGATCTTGATAAAAATAGGATATGTGCATCAAGACGAGATATTCGTCCTAAATACTGAATTCTAACGATCTACGATCAATCTTTTCGGATTTATGCGAAAAAATCAACAAATGTTTTGAGTAAAAGTGCTCTTCCGGTCTAGTCGATAGCAATCATATTGCAGGGTGTACAACTAGATATTATAAAAGTGCCTTATACAAAATTTGAATATTCTACGACTGATTGTTTAGAATTTATGCGGAAAACTCGAAAAGTCTGTCATATAAAGTGCACTTCTGGCTCAGCCGATTGTTACAAAAATAGAATATGACCATTAAGATGCTACAGCAATTTTAAATGCTGAATTCCAGTATCCTACGGCTGATCATTCTGGATTTATGCGGAAAATGAAAAAAGAGTCTCAAGTAAAGTGCACTTCCGGCTTAGCCGATCGCAATCATAATGCAAGATGTACAATAAGATGTTATAGAAGTTCTTCATACGAAATTTCAATATGCTATGGCAGATCATTCTATATTCATGCAGAATGTTCAAAAAAAGTTTCAAGTAAAGTGCACTTCTGGCCTGGCCGATTCTTACAGAAATAGCAGATAGCCATTCTGATACAACATCAAGTGCAAATACTAAATTTCAACATCCTACGGTTGATCATTCTGGATTGGTTAGAGAAATTGGGAAATAGTTTTAAGTAAATGCACTTCCGGTACTGCCGATTGAAACCATAATGCGAGGTGCACAACAAGACCCTATACCAGTCTTTAATACAAAATTTTAACTTTATACGTTCAACCAGTTCTGATATTTGCGAGTTACGCACGCACGCACGAACGCACGCACGTACGAACGCACGCACACACGAACGCACGCACACACGAACTTACGTACCGACATCAATCCAAAAATAGTCAAAATGGATTCAGGGATGCTTGGAACGGATATTTTCATCAAAATCTCGATAGGTGAATTTTGTCGGTTTCACAATACTTGTTACTTTGTACAAGTAAGTGAGAAAGCACTCAGCTACGACCTCATAATTAGAACAGTATTCGAAAAATTGCCAAAGAAAACTCTAATCGCTGTCACTCAAATATTCAACGCCATCATTGGTCTCCAATATTTTCCAGTACAATGGAAATTCTTAAGAATAATACTTATTCTAAAGCCAGGAGAACCCAACCACGAACCTTCTCATACCGGCCGATAGAAAATCATTGAAAAACTACTCCTGAAGAGACTGAGGCCAATTCTGGAAGAAGATAAACTAATACCTGAACACCAATTTGGACTCAGAGAACAGTATTCTTCACTGGAACAAGTCCATAAAATAGTAATTATAATTGAGAAAAGCCTTGAAGAGAAAAATATTTGTCCAGCTGTATTCTTCGACATAAGTCAAGCATTCGACCAAGTTTGGCACGCGGGTCTACTATTTGAACTAAAACTAAAACTTCCACACTCCTATTACTTACCACTAAAATCCTATCTAACAAATAAATACTTCCAGGTCACGTGCAAAGAAAGCTTGTCCAAGTATTATACAATACACGCTGGAGTACCACAGGGTAGTACTCTAAGGCCTTTATTATACCTAATATACATAGCAGATCTGCCTGGTCCAGAAAATACAATTGTAGCCACATACGCAGACAATACTGCAATACTGAAATCCCATAAAAACCCAGAAGATGCAGCAAAACCCTCCTCTGCTCTGGACTTGATAACAAAATGGATAGATCAATGGCAAATAGAAATTAACGACAATAAAACAGTCCGCATAACTTTTACTAAAAGACACAGAGCATGTTCCGATATTACAATCAACAATCAAGTTATACCGCAACGAACAGGAGCCAAATACTTGGGAATGCATTTTGAAAAAGGACTCAACTGGAAAAAATATCTAACTGCCAAAAGAAAACATATAGACTTGAAGATTAGAAAAATGTACTGGCTAATTGGCAAGAAGTCTAAGTTGCCTTTACATACTAAATTGCTGCTTTACAAAATTACCCTCGTTTTCATATGGACATACGGGATACAATTATGGGGCTGCACCAAACAATCTAATGTAAATATTATACAGCGCATGCAAAATAAGACCCTCCGCCTTATAACTGACGACCCCTGGTATGTCACAAATAAGGTACTACACAATGATCGGAAAATAAAAAATGGTCATGAAGAAATAGAAGCATACGCAACAAGACACAAAAAACGGCTTGACAAAAAGCCAGTTGTGTGATCGATGACAAGAGTGATGATGGGGATCTCCACTAGCATGTATATTTTACTGTGTCTGAAACAGGTCATCAAGCTGGAAATATTGAGAAGTAGTATATTGACTCCGGTGCTACAAGCCACATGATGAGCAATTTGAAATTTTTCACATCGCTACATTATGAGAAAATACCTGTTCATCTTGCAAATAATAATGCAACCAGCGCTGAGGATATTGGTCATGGATGGCTGCATTGTAAAAATTCAAATGGCGTCATAGAAAAGATATATCTGCAGAACGTATTTTACGTGCCAAAATCTGAATGTGGTCTTCTAGCGGGAAGACAAATAACACGTAGAAGTGGTTTTCAGGTATTGTTCGAAGGAGAAAATTGTAACATTCTTTTCAAGAAGAGAGTTGTTGCTATGGCATTCCTTGATGACACATTGTTTCGATTGAACATTGTTGAAGTTATAAACACAGCGTTAGGTGTTAGAGCTGCAATTTCTCTGAGTACATGAATCGTCGGATGGGACATCGAGACCCTATTGCAATCAAGAAGATGTGCACCGAGGGGTTAGCTGATAGAATGAGTATTGATGATAATAAAATTCGGCAGAACTGCGAATGCTGTATAATGGGTAAGATGACAGAGCTTCCGTTTCCTGTAAGTAAGAGACGTGCAGAGCGTCCTCTTGAGCTGGTGCATAGTGACGTCTGTAGACCCATGTCAATCAGCACTCCAAGTGGTTTAGATATATACTTACTTTCATTGATGATCATTCCCGTTTTACAGTAATCAGATTGCTAAAAAGCAAAGACGAGGTTCCTGGTATTATTAAGGAGTATGTTGCCAGAATGAGTACATATTTTGGTCGTAAGCCCTCCAAATTTCGCACTGATGATGGAAGGGAATGTGTAAACAATGAACTATTGTCATATTTTTGACGCGAAGGTATTGAACATCAGTTTTTGGTACACTCCCCAGCAGAATGGAGTGACCGAACGAAAGAATCGTTTTCCTGTTCAGATGGCAAGATGTATGCTTCTTGACGCAGATCTTCCTAAAAGATTCTGGGGAGAAGCAATATTATTTGCGACATATTTGCAGAATCGTTTCTCAAGTCGAAGTATCGAAAAAACACCATATGAACACTAGACGAATGAAAAACCGAATGTTAGTCACATCCGTGTGTTTGGATCCAAAGTTTATTCACTTGTTCCAGAACAAAAACATGAGAAATAAGACGACAAAGCAATTCAGGGTGTTCTAGTAGGTTATGACACAACTACTGAGGAATATCGTGTTTTGAATCTCAAGAACAACAGAGTTTAGATAAAACGATCAGTCTGAATCGTGGAATCGATGGAATCAAATTTTTTGTCTCCAGTATATTTTCGAAACGTACGCCTATGGTGTGATGTTTAAGTAGTGTTTTAAGTGGTACCGGTGATAAATTCAAAAAAGGAATCTTGCCGTGCTTGCTTAAAACAAAAGTGTAGTGAATAGTGATTTTAAGGAGGATAAGCATCATATGAAATAAGAACGGTGTCTTTTAAATAGTTTTTTAGTAGTGTAAAGACTGTTCGAAATAGTGAGAGTGAAGTAACCTTGAGTGAACTGAGTAACATTTCCGAAATCGGTTGGGACGCGCGCGCGCTCAGGCAGAGCTAACAACCAGTGGCGGAACAGCGAGGCAAATGAGTGCGGGTTTCAGAGATCGCAGTGATTCAACAGAAAAGCGGAAAAGAGAAAAAATTGAACGGGATCAAGAATTAATTTTTAAAAAGAGTAAATTGACCGAGAGATCTCCAGCAAAACAAGATAGATATAAAGATACACAGAAAATGGAGGAATTGAAACAGCTAATGGTGGGTGTATCAGCGACTGTTACAGAGATAAAGGAACAAATGAATCAAAACCACGAGGAACTTAAGAAGGAAATAAATAAAAATACAGTAGCAATAGAAAAATTGAAGGAGGAACATAAAATTAAAGAGTTAGTATGGACACAAGAAAAAGAGGTAATGAAAAAAGAAATTCTCTCTCTACAAAAGAGGCTGGAAGATCAAGATAAGCGGAGCAGAATCAATAATATAGTAATTAAAGGATTGAATACAGAAGGAAGAAAACCTAAAATTATAATAAGTGAACTACTGAGAAAAGATTTGGGAATAAACTGTGTAATCAAATCAACCGTAGAGATAAAAAGTGGAAAAGATACACCAATACTGGTTGCAGAGCTCGAAGACAGTGATGACAAAATTAAAATCATGCAAAATAAAAATAAGCTCAAAGGGAAAAGTATATATATAGAAAATGATTGGACGAAAAGTGAGAGACAGATGCACTATGTCATAAGAAGAAAAGCAGGAGAGGAGAGGAAAAACAATAGAAATCCCAAAATCTACTATAATAAGTTAGTGGTCGGAGACACACATTATGTATGGGACACAGAAACGAAAGATTTAGTGGAAAAGATTGGTGAGAAGAAAGAAAGAACAAATGGACCCATAAATGCAAAAAACTCAAAAAACTGAAAAATAGAAACCAGGCAGTATTTAAACCTAGAACAACTACGCAAAGAAACGGACACTCGAACACAAACTTGAGGAATAAACTGGAAATAACTTTGGTAACATGGAATGTGCGGGGAACAAACACACCAGGGGCATATAAAAATCTAGGAAAAGCTCTTCAAAAATATAGAGTAGACATAGCTGCTATTCAAGAAACAAAACAGAAGAATAATGATATTTTTGAAATGGAAGACTATGTTGTTTTTAATAGCGGTTTTGATACAAAACATTTTGGTACGGGCTTTATGATTAATAAAAAGATGAAAGATTCAGTGGTGGAATTTATGCCAATTTCAGATAGATTATGCAAGATAAGAGTTAGGGGAAAATTCAGGAAGATAAGTATAGTGAATGTCCACGCTCCCACAAATGAAAAAGATGAAGAAGAAAAAGATGCTTTTTACGACGAACTAATGAGGACAATCAACGAAATTCCTGCATATGATGTCAAGATTATTATTGGAGATATGAATGCTAAAATTGGAAGAGAAGAATGCTACAAAGATATCACGGGTGGAAATAGCAAACATGATTTCACAAATGAAAACGGAATGAAGATGGTGGAATTTGCTTTAGAAATGAACATGAGAATTAGCAGCACAGCATTTCAAAGAAAAGAAATTCATAAAGGTACTTGGACCTCACCGTGCGGAAGGTACTGCAATCAAATTGACCACTTGATGATAGAAAGAAAACATGCGAAGATAATAAAAGATATTAAAAGCAGGAGGGGCGCAGAAGGGGATACTGATCACTTTTTGGTCACAGTCAAATTAAAACAAAGAATCCCCGTAAAACCCAGAAAGAATAAAATAGGAATGAGAAGATATAATGTCCAGTTGCTACAAATGAAAGATATAAAAGAGAAATATAGTGAACGAGTTGAAAAGAGTCTGAAAGAGAAAAAAACGAGCACAAATAGTATAAATGAAGCATGGGAAGAAATGGAAAAGATAGTAGGTGAGGTATCGGAAGGGTTACTAAAAGAGTCTAAGAGAAAAGAATCCAAAAACTGGTTCGACGAGGAATGCAAAGAGGCCATGGCCATGAAAAATCAAGCCAGAGAGAAATTTATACAAAATAATAGTACGGAGAATAAAAAGAGCTACACTGAAAAGAAGAGCAATTTCAAAGCAATTTGTAGAAGAAAGAAGAGAGAAATGATGGAAGAAAAATTGAGACAAATTGAAGAGAATTATAAAAACAGGGTTATACGGAACTTTTATCAAGACGTGAAGAAACAAAAGACTGGGCACCAACAAAAATCAGTTTATTGCAAAGACAAAGAGGGGCAACTTGTCACAGGTGAAGATAAGGTAGATAGATGGAGGGAATATTTCAATGAACTACTTAATGAAGGAGGTGAAACACAGGTCGAATATAGGACAACGGAAACTGTAACTGATGGAGAGCAATGTGAACCACCAACAAATGAGGAAATTCTTAGAATACTCCATAATCTAAAAAACAGTAAAAGCCCAGGAGAAAATGGTCTCTCAGCAGAAATATTTAAGAATGGTGGCTATCAATTGCAACAAGAGCTATGCAAACAAGTTCAGAATGTATGGAGAAAAGAAGAAATGCCAGATAGATGGAGAGAAGCGGTAATCTGTCCCATACTTAAAAAAGGTGATCGAACAGTCTGTTCAAATTATAGAGGGATTGCTTTATTAGACACTGCATATAAAATTCTGACTATAGGTATCAGAAATAGACTAGAAGAAACGGTAGAAGAAATTATAGGTGATTATCAAGCTGGATTCCGCAGGAATAGATCCACCATGGATCAAATTTTCACCATCAAGCAAATGGTGGCAGATAGCTATAAACATGAGCTACCTATGCATATCCTGTTCATAGATTTCAAGCAGGCCTATGACTCAATCAAAAAGGATAAGCTGTATGAAATCCTGAGAGAACTCAAAGTACCCGAAAAATTGGTGAGGCTTATAGAAATGACACAAAATGGAAATAGGTGCAAAGTGGCAGCTGACGGAATATTATCCAACAGTTTTGAAGTTAAAAGAGGCCTGAGGCAGGGGGATCCAATTTCACCTATGCTATTTAACCTCGTCCTAGAATGGGTGGTAAGAAAAGCTCATATCTACAGTAGAGGTCTGCTGTATAGGAAGAAACATCAAATTTTAGCATATGCGGATGATTTGAGTATTATGGCCAGAACAAAACAAGAATTGGTGAATGTCTTTTTGAGATTAGAAAAAATTTCCGAAGAAGTGGGACTCAAAGTGAATGTAGATAAAACAAAATATATGATAGTAGGAGGAGAGCAAGAAACAGGAATCACAAACTTAAAAGTGAAAAATGACAGAAGACAAGAATATAACTTTGAGAAAGTGGAATATTTTACATATTTAGGGGTAGTTATAACGAACAATAATGAAGAAGGGACAGAGATTGAAACGAGGATGAAGAAAGGGAGCAGAAGTGCGGGTGCTTTAAACGGTTTCTTAAGGTCAAAGAAAATATCTTGGACAGTGAAAGTAAGAGTATATAAAACAGTAATAAGACCAACAGTGCTGTATGGGTGTGAACTGTGGACATTAAAACAAAGTGATATTAAAAAACTGGAAATATGGGAGAGGAAAATTTTGAGAAAAATATACGGAGGTAGGAAAGAAGGAGACATAGTGAGATGTAGGACAAATATAGAAATAATGAACTTATATGGTGACTATAGTATAACGGGAATAATTAAGGCACAAAGATTAAGGTGGTGGGGACATGTTATGCGGATTTCGGAAGAGAGAGCAGTCAGAGCAGTTCTTAAAGGAAGGGACAACATCAAGAAGAAAAGAGGGCGTCCAAAGGAAGAGTGGTGTGTTTCGGTGATGAAGGACATCGAACTATTAAGTATAAAAAAGTGTGAAACGGTAGCTAAGGACAGAGGACAGTGGAGACAGATATGTCAACAAGCCATGGGTCTTTTCGGCCTGCAGAGCTGATTTATTATTATAATTATTTATATTTTCGAAACACTAACGGTAATAATAGTAAGCCAGAAGGAGTAGTTTCAGTGTCAGAAAGTACTGATGAAGATAAGATTGACACTGCTGGAACTCTTTAATCCAATTCGGAGCTAGAAGAAGAGGAAGTTAAAGTTCAGCCCTTGTTACCATGACGATCGGAGAGAATTAACAAAGGAACTCCAGCTAGAAAGTTGGCTTATAAGGTAAAATGCAAGCAATGTACGCGAGCCTATGTCCTAGGAGGATTTGTTAACATTTCCTGCCCGAGAGCAAATGAATTGGCTTTAAGCGTTTGAGGAAGAAATGACATCTCTTGAAGAACGAAAAGTATGGCAATTGGTTGAACTTCCAGCAGGCAAAAGAGCAGTGTCCTGTAAGTAGGTATTTAAGGCAAAATCAAATGCTAATGGTGAAGTAGAAAGTTACAAAGCAAGATTAGTAGCGAGGGGTTTCTCGCAAAAATATGGAGAGGATTATGATGGAGCTTTTGCACCAGTTGTAAAACACTAAACAGTTCGTATATTGCTCAGTGTGTCAGCAATTTGCCATCTTCATGTTCGTCATTTTGATATAAAGTCAGCATATCTAAACGGAGAGCTGGACGAAGAAATATACATGGAACAGCCGCAAGGTTTTAAGATATTTGACAAAGAAGACATGGTTTTACGCCTTCATCGCAGCCTTTATTAACTGAAGCAGTCAGCCCGAGCTTGAAATCGTAAAGCGAACAAAGTTTTATCTATTTTCAACGGGGTAGAGCAGATCCCTGTTTGTATATCAGGGAGGAGATAAATGGTGGGATTACCTATGTACTAATATATGTTGATGGTATGCTGGTTGCTGGCGGTGATGCAGATGTAGTGCATAGTATATGCCAAGATTTGAATCAACATTTTATTAGTAAGGACTTGGGTGAAGTGTCACATTTTCTAGGAATCCAGATAGAACGTGAAGTTGACGGATCTTTCTCTCTACATCAAAGTACTAAAATCACTTAATTTCTAAAAAAATATGGGATGCTAAATGCTGAAATGGCACTTACCCCTATGGAAGCTGGATATTTATCGACAATTGGTGAACCAAGCCAAAAGTTGCCCAACAACACGAAGTATCGGCAAGCAATTGGATCGTTGATTCATCTGGCTACCGTTTTCCGACTAGATATAGCTGTTGCCGTGAATTTATTAGCTTGTCAAGTAGAATCTTCTACTGAAAAATTTTGGAAATCTCCAAAGCGTATATTACGTTATTTGGCAGGAACAATGAATGCAAAACTTCATTTTTCGGCTAGAAGGAGCTTACTACTTAATTGCTATGTTGATTCGGATTGGGCTGGCGATAAATTAGTTCGGAAATTGGCTAGTGGGTATCCCTTCAAATTGGGTGACAGTACGGTATCGTGGTCGAGCCGAAAACAAACTAGTGTGGCTTTATCTTCTACCGAGGCAGAATATGTGGCAGCAGCACATGCCAGTCAAGAGTTGGTGTAGTTGAGACAACTGTTAAAAGATATGAAATCACCTATGGAACAAGCTACTCCAGTATTTGAAGATAATCAGGGATGTATCCGACTTATTGAGTCAGATAAATGTGGAGCTCGTGCAAAGCATATGTGCTACGAGATCTACGTGAGCAAGGAATCATCGATATATAGTATTATCCAACTGAAGAAATGTTAGCAGATTTTCTGACCAAGCTTGTGACAAGAGAAATTTCACTTCGTCTTACTGCACTAGTTGGTTTAATATTGAAATAATTTCATGTAACGGTACAACAACGAGAAGGATTGTTGGAATTTGAATATTCATACGTTGTTGTTCCTTATTATCTGGACATCTAGATTGTGTACTAGGTGATATTTATATGTATATATGACAAGTTTGATTTTTGATGTCACCTGTCAATAGTTTATTCAATAAGTATACTTTTCAACCATTTTCACAAGATCATTTCGTCAGTTACAATTGTATCAACAATTGTCTCCGTATAAAATAGCCTTTGGATAAATTTAACTGGACTTGGTGAAACAGGCCCTTAGAAATATATAAAATAATCATGAAATTAATATTAAATTCAGACAATCGACAAAAAAATTATAAGATAATAAATATACGCCTCGTCTATAAGACTCTAGCCGCGTCAGTAAATCTTCTATTTTTTTGCTTTGTTGAACACGTAACTATTTGAAACCTATCATCCTTATTCATAGTAAGCATGATAGTCGCAGACTAGAACCGATCTACGTAGCCCTGGCTAAATACGGATTTGAAGTTATATATTCATAGCTCAAATTTAGACTAGTATTAACTAGTTCGAAGTTAGTTAGCAACATCCATTTGGTCTTGGTTGGTTTTTATACGGCACATGCGCATTAGCATATGAACTGTCAAAATTTTCATTGCCAAATACAATAAAGCAAAATGTTCATGTGCTAATTAATTATTTTTCATTTTATTTTGTGATAATTTTTTTTTTTTATTTTTCATCCAAGTAATAAAGTTTATTTTCCATTCTTTTGATATTCATCGTGAATAAAATGTACGTAAATTCATCATTTTGAATGAAATTGATTTTCCTTGATACATTTAGTAGGCAATCAGATAGAGTGAAAAATGTTATTATTTTACGCACAATTATATTTTTTGCATGCTCAAGATTATCAAACTAAATACGTTATCAATACGAAACATATATTTCAAAAAATTTATTAAAAGAAGTTTGTCACAAAAAATTATGATAAAATATTAAATACATAAATAAATCATAGTTCATCAAATTTTGAGAAATATTGGTGTGAAACGGACTATTTGAAATAATGCACAACTTATCTGTGAATATTTTCAAATTCCGTTTTATAATATCTTTCAAACGGATTTACATGTATTAAATAAACTTTTTTTTGGTTGTTGTTGGTAGATGTTCTACATCATGTATATTTTCTATATCATTTGCATTATTCATTATATCATCCATTTTTCACAACAAACACGAAATAAATAAAAAATCATAGGTCAGTCCGCGGTTAAACTACGGGAAAAGCAGATCTATATGTAGTCCGGACGTAGTTCGGTTTTAGTCTCGGACTGAAGTTAAGTCCGTTCTATTAATAAGTACTAACGTTAGTACCAGGATCATCTTTCTTTAGTCCAGCTCAGCTTCTTTATGAATAAGGCTGTATATGTTTCCTGAGAATAGGTAACTATAGGCTGCTTATTCAGTGTGCAAGTGCTTGGTTCAATTTTGAGGGTGGAGTTTATTGCGCGAGACGAAGTCGAGGACAATATTCACCTGACGGATTGAGGGCACTTAAGTCATATGTTATCTACGCTATTTTTTGCACTACCGTATATAGAGTCACAATAATCTAAAAGCAGATTAATTAATCTTACAACAAACCTGATACAAAATGTTGAGTAAATTCACCAAAGCAACAAGACCGGTCAAAGCAGTGGATGAATAATTGAGTTTGCTGTCAAAAAGATGAGTGAGAAATTTGATATTGATTAAGCTGGGGAAGAGGTGACTGTAAAATTATTTTCCCAAAAATCTAAAAAATCCACAAACAATACGATGCATTTATAAAATTGTGTCAATTGCGATAATGCTAATATGAATCATCAATAAATAGGTAAGTATTTTGATAATTTAGTTGTCTCTATGTTTTATATTCGTCCCTTGGAATTTTTGATCATTTTAGATCCCTGGAGACTAAATTCAAACTTAAATCCCTGAATGAGGGATTAAATCAGTTTTTTATTCCTGGAAGTGCAAAAAACCATATCAAACAGCTTCGCTGTGCATACAAAGACCGAAAAGTCGAAAACAATAAATCAAATCTCACTTGAAACCGTTATATATATATATAAGGAAACAAAAAAACGCAGGTTAAACAGTCAAAAAATTTTTCTGAGTGGGCTCAAGTAAAAAACGCTCTTTCAGATTAGTCAAGCTTTCGGTCTTCAATTAAAACCATCCTCAGGACTCTAGAATTTCATAAAAACAGTTGTTATCAATCACAATTTTTTGATAACAATTTTAAAAAACATTTTTTACTTACATTCAGTGAGATTCCAAAACTATATAAATTTTCATCACAGATCAGCATATTTGAACAAGAATTGGAAATACGTGTTGAAAATTTGAACAAAAATTGTTTTTCAAAAAGTAAAATTTAGTCACATGTTGGACCACCAAACGGAAACATGACAGCCAGCCATTTTGCAACCAACAAGATTTAACAAAGTCAACCAACGAGTTTGGTCCGAAAAAAATAAATTTAAAACTAAATTAGACAAAAACAGTCCCTAGAAAAGTTAGTAGTCAAGTGGCGGCAGAATTTGAACAAAGTTTCAAAAAACCAAGTTAATTGAAAATTAATTAAAGTAGAAAGAAAGAATTATTCAAAAAGAAAAAATTATTTTGTGATAATCTAACACAAACCTGATTTTTAAATTTCGTAAAATGTACAAAAATGTTATGTTACTTGAGAAGTGTTATTTTTTATTATATGTTTATTTTCAATTAAATGTAGTAGAAAAATGTAAATATTGCTCAAGCCATCAACATCAGTACGTTTATTCATAGTGTTATCAGTATTGAAAATATGAATCATTTCCATTTTGAGCAAAGATTTGATCGTAGTACAACTTTTTTGGCAAATTATGAAAGAATCATTGGCGAGTACATTCTTTAATTTTGGCGTAAGTTCTGAAATGTATGGAAGTAAAACGTATTTTTTGTTCGGAACAGTGTCTTCGGCATTTGCGATCACCTCCTGTTGGACCACCTCTTGTCTCTGTGAGATATTAAATAACAGACTATTCAACAATTTTATCGGGTACCCATGCTCTAGTAATATGTCACGAAGTTTAATAAGATTTACTTGGTGGAAAGAAGGATGTGCTATTTTAGTTATTCGATTTTTCAACGCTAAAATTACGTTGATTTTCATCGACTTTGGTTGGTCAGATTTGAAATGAATATATCTTCCTGACGCCATTGGTTTTCTGTACCAATCCGTTTTCGTAGTACCATCATCACTTCTTATGACCAGTGTGTCTAGGAATGGGATACTCCTATTGTTCTCTTTTGCAATCGTAAATTGCAATAGCCCTTTTCATAGTTGAAAATCTTTTGTGCGCATGCCTCGATATTCGTCATATTTTTCGGGCACTTTATACGTAGATAAGCCGTTAATACTATGTTTCCAATGTAAGTTTTCAAATAATTCATATTTAGTACAGATTTGATTGTTAAATATTTACAGTAAAATCATAATACAAGCTTTTCAATATAAATATATATATATATAATGTTATTGTTATCATTTCACAAAGGAGCAAAATAGCGCTGTTGTTATGGAATATGTTGCAGCAATATGCGTAGTAAGTCATTTTCGGACAATTAATATTATTTTATTAATTTTCCAAAGCGTTGTCTTGAAACTCGTCAAAAACTTATTAAATCAATGAAGCAAAAATATCTGAAAATTTGTCCAAAATGTGTTAAATGTGATCTATTACTGTAGTTTTTGATTATCATTCTTCATATTCAAAATTAATATTGTATTAATTAATTTGAACATAATATGAATATAATTGTCATCCTAGCCTATCAATAAATTCTGCTCTATTACCACCTTAGGGACGAGCATAGCATTTTAATCATCGTCGTAATTGTATGAAGTTATGAGCTTCCACTGTCGAATGAACTAATAACACATCACCAATGAATCTTCATCTGATTGAACTGGTAATAATGGTACTGATCGTTGTTGCCCAGCCATATTTATAAAAAGTGTCCGAAACTTTCACATTGCCGCCTTTTAGAATAGCGGACACGCATGCGCATAACTAGCCGTGACAAGGTCTATTTGTTCATTGAAATTGTTAAACGTCTCCAGGATCGATTCATGTTTGTCAAATGGAATTGCATATATGACATCATCCACGTATTTCTTTATAAAATTTACTTGAAAATCAAGTTGGCTAATACAATGGTCCAGCAGGTAGTCCATTGTATATTGAGCAATAATTGGACTGATTACTGCGCCCATTGGGCTGCCTAGTAGCTGTTTATAAAAAACACTGTCATATGCGCAATAACAGCTGTCAAAAACAAACCTCAATAAGTCAGAAAATTCACGCAAAGAAAGAGATGTGTGTTCCGAAATAATTTCCCATTTCTCTTCAATACTTTGCAGAGCTGTTTCGTAACTAATGTTACTGAACAACGATACAACGTCTAAACTAATCAATACGTAATTATGAGGGATCTTATAATCATTCATGAATTCCGAAAACTCAAAAGAATCTTTGATAAAGTAAGGATTACTCTTATCATAGGCTGTTGACAGGATGTCAGTAAGAAATTTAGCGATTCTACTATTCGAAGAAATTCCTACAGACGTGCAAACATGCTTACAACTTGGTCCAAAATTTTGTATTAAAAACAATCCAAGTCAAATAAATCTCAGTAAACTTTTGTGTGACATCGAATACATAATTTCGATCTCACAGCAAAGCCATTTAGACAAAAATGTTTGTAGAGCAAAAGTCACTAACATTATGACTAATTTTATGTATTCCCAGTCAGCTGAAAATGAAATCACCACGAGATTATTCCAGCAGACAAAATATTTCTTAAAACCTACATAGATTTGATTGTAGTCCAATCAGACAAAGGTAATGTCACTTGTGTTTTACAAAAAGAGTCATATCACCAGTTGGCACTTAATATTTTACAAGATACGAGCTCGTATGTGGTGCTGAACAGGGATCCAACGCAAACTATTCAAACCAAAGCTAATAAAATTATTAGCGGACTAAAAACTAACAAAAAAATTTCTCCTGAGTTAGCCAAATCTTTGATGATTTATAATGCCGTGGCTCCGAAATTTTATGGCCTTCCGAAGATTCACAAGGAAACACTAAGTTTAAGACCTATCGTAGCTTCTATCGATTCTCCGAATAGTAGAATCGCTAAATTTCTTACTGACATCCTGTCAACAGCCTATGATAAGAATAATCCTTACTTTATCAAGGATTCTTTTGAGTTTTCGGAATTCATGAATGATTATAAGATCCCTCATAATTACGTATTGATTAGTTTAGACGTTGTATCGTTGTTCAGTAACATTAGTTACGAAACAGCTCTGCAAAGTATTGAAGAGAAATGGGAAAATATTTCGGAACACACATCTCTTTCTTTGCGTGAATTTTCTGACTTATTGAGGTTTGTTTTTGACAGCTGTTATTGCGCATATGACAGTGTTTTTTATAAACAGCTACTAGGCAGCCCAATGGGCGCAGTAATCAGTCCGATTATTGCTCAATATACAATGGACTACCTGCTGGACCATTGTATTAGCCAACTTGATTTTCAAGTGAATTTTATAAAGAAATACGTGCATGATGTCATATGTGCAATTCCATTTGACAAACATGAATCGATCCTGGAGACATTTAACAATTTCAATGAACAATTGCAATTTACGATTGAAAAAGAGAACAACAGGAGTATCCCATTCCTAGACACACTGGTCATAAGAAGTGATGATAGTACTACGAAAACGGATTGGTACAGAAAACCAATGGCGTCAGGAAGATATATTCATTTCAAATCTGACCAACCAAAGTCGATGAAAATCAACGTAATTTTAGCGTTGAAAAATTGAATAATTAAAATAGCACATCCTTCTTTCCACCAAGTAAATCTTATTCGTGACATATTACTAGAGAATGGGTACTTGATAAAATTGTTGAATAGTCTGTTATTTAATATCTCACAGAGACAAGAGGTGGTCCAACAGGAGGTGATCGCAAATGCCGAAGACACTGTTCCGAACAAAAAATACGTTTCACTTCCATACATTTCAGAACTTACGCCAAAATTAAAAAATGTACTCGCCAATGATTCTTTCATAATTTGCCAAAAAAGTTGTACTACGATCAAATCTTTGTTCACCAAATTAAAGGACCCAGTGCCTATTCTAAAACAATCTAATGTAATTTACAGCATTCCGTGTAAAGATTGTGAACTAAAATACGTGGGTCAGACCTCGAGACCGTTAAAAGACAGAATTATAGCACATAAAAGTGATGCTAAGCATAAACCGAATTCTACAGCTTTAGCAGAACATCTTACAAAAAGTAAACACAACGCATCTTACGACGAGGCTGTAATTTTAGACAAAGAAGTAAATTGGATCAAAGGGAATGTCTTGGAAATGATTCATATTTTCAATACTGATAACACTATGAATAAACGTACTGATGTTGATGGCTTGAGCAATATTTACATTTTTCTACTACATTTAATCAAAAATAAACATATAATAAAAAATAACACTTCTCAAGTAACATAACATTTTTGTACATTTTACTAAATTCAAAAATCAGATTTGTGTTAGATTATCACAAAATAATTTTTTCTTTTTAAATAATTTTTTCTTTCTACTTTAATTAATTTTTAATAAACTTGGTTTTTTGAAACTTTGTTCAAATTCTGCCGCCACTTGACTAGTCACTTTTCTAGGGACTGTTTTTGTCTAATTTAGTTTTAAATTCATTTTTTCGGACCAAACTCGTTGGTTGACTTTGTTGAATCTTGTTGGTTGCAAAATGGCTGGCTGTCATGTTTCCGTTTGGTGGTCCAGCATGTGACTAAATTTTACTTTTTGAAAAGCAATTTTTGTTCAAATTTTTAACATGTATTTCCAATTCTTGTTCAAATATGCTGATCTGTGATGAAAATTCATATAGTTTTGGAATCTCACTGGATGTAAGTAAAAAATGTTTTTTAAAATTGTTATCAAAAATTGTGATTGATAACAACTGTTTTTATGAAATTCTAGAGTCCTGAGGATGGTTTTAATTGAAGACCGAAAGCTTGACCAATCTAAAAGAGCGTTTTTAACTTGAGCCCACCCACAAAAAAAAAATTTTGACTGTTTAACCTGCGTTATTTTGTTTCCTTAACTATTCGCAACAGTCGCGAGTACTCTTCAACTATATATATATATATATATATATATATATATATATATATATATATATATATATATATATATATATATATATATATATATATATATATATATATATATATACATATATATCTTAGCTCGACAGGCCTTGAAAGTCCTGGGCTTGTTGCACAACATCTTTCCACTGCTTTCTGTCTTCTGCCTTAGTTTTCCATTCTTGAATTCCTAATTTTCGCAGATCCTTTTCGACTTCGTCCAGCCATCTCTTTTTCGGTCTACCTCTCTGCTTCTCCCCATCTTGTTCCCGATTTTTAATTCTCCTTGGTAGCCTTTCTTCTGCTAATCTTTCAACGTGTCCCAGCCATCTTATCCTTTGCATTTTTATTCGTGTTGTAATATTTGGTTCCTCATATATCTCTTCTTTTTCTTTGTTTGTCCTTCTTCTCCACAGGTTCTCTTCTTTCACACCTCCATATATTTGTCTTAGTAACATTCGTTCCCATATTTCTAGTGTTTTTTTTTCTTGTTTCGTTAAAACCCTAGTTTCACATCCATATGTTACGGTTGGCTTCAAAACTGTATTGTACATTTGTCTTTTAAAGTTCACTGACAGTTCTTTTACTGTTAATAATTTGTACAACGTACCTGAAGTCTTATTCGTTCTTGCCATCCTTTCTTTAATTGCTTCGTTCATTTCATGTTTTTCAGTGATTTTTACACCTGAATATGTGAATGTTTGGACTCGTTCGATTTCAAATTCTTTTTCTCGTTCGGTGTTTACTACTATTTCTTTTTCGCTGTTGGGTATTTTACCCATTCTCATATATTTGGATTTTTCTGTACTTATATTAAACCCCATCTGTGCAGCTTCCTCAATCAGCCTTTCCGTGATTCGTTTCAGTTCTCCTTCCGTCCTGGTTATCAGAGTCACGTCGTCAGCAAAAGCCATACATTGGTGCCTCCTGGCATATACTAGTCCTTGTCTGTTTATTCCGCTTCTCCTTATAACAACCTCTAAGACCAGGCTGAACAGAGTAGCTGATAGTGGATCTCCTTGTGTAAGTCCTGTTCTCACACTGAATAATTTAGATTTGTTCCCGTTGATCTTTACTTTGCTTTTTGTGCCTTCTAAGGTAGCTCTTGTCATTCGTATCATTTTCCTAGAAATTTGAAGCTCATCCATAGCTTTAAATAGTTCTTCCCTATTCACTCTGTCATATGCCTGCTTAAAATCAATAAGCAACATATGCATATCTAGACCTTTCTCATAGTGTTCTGCTTGAAGTTCTTTCAGGACAGTAATCTGATCTATTGTTGACCTGTTTCTTCTAAGCTCTGCCTGATATTCTCCAACTGTAGCCTCCAATTTATCTCTTATTTTATTATTTATCCACGTCGCCATTATTTTGTTTACTACATCTAGTAGAGCTATTCCTCTGTAATTTTCGCATTTGGCTTTTTAACCTTTTTTGAAGATCGGACAGAGTACTGCTTCTTTTCAGGTTTCTGGTACACTTTCTTCTCTCCAGATGGCTACTATTAGCTTATATATTTCTCGCATAATTTCTCCTCCTCCGTATTTAAATAATTCGATGACAATTTCATTATCCCTCGGGCTTTTATTATTCTTAATGTTTGTTACTATAGCTTCAATGTCTTCTAGCTTTGGTTCTGTTACTTGTTCCGTTTCTGTTTTGAGGTCATCATAAGTTTCTATATCTTAGGTTAGTTCATTAGTGTTCAATATCTCTCCTAAGTGCTCTGCCCATCTAGCTGTTTTCGCTTCATCCTCTCCTATGAGGTTCCCTTCCTTGTCTCGGCAAAATAATGCTTCTGGTGCGAAACCTCTCTTCTCTTTCTCAATCTTCTGATAGAAATTTCTTAATTCTTTCCTATTGTACGTTTCTTGCAGCTGTTGAGCTTGTCCCCTCAACATGGCTCTCTTTTTTGTCCTACATATTTTCTTATATTTTCTTCTCTGCTCTTGATATACAATTTTATCATTTTGAGTTCTCCTTGTGATAAACTTTATCCTAGCTTCCCTCCCTTCCTCTAAGGTTTGTCTACAATCTTTGTCAAACCAGTTGTAACTTGTTCTATTTGTTTCCTTCAATCCCAATATTTCTTCTGCTGCTAACTTTATGTTGTTTTGTAGAATTTCCCATCTATTCTTCTATTGATTTCCCTTGCTCTAATACATATGTACCTTTCAGTATTAAGTTTTCTAGTTTTGCTGTGTATTTGTTCGCTACTTTTTCTACTTTTAGGCTTTCCATGTTGAATCCTTTTAGTAGATTTTTGGACTTTTTGACTTTCGGTTTTTTCACTTTTATTTCAGCTCTTACTAGAATGTGGTCTGAGTTTGCTCCTGCTCCTCTATAGCTTCTTACATTTGTGATCAACTCTGAATGTTTTTTCTCTTTCAGAACTTGGCCTACTTGATTTATAGTTCTTCCATTTGGATGTTTCCAAGTGTCTTTATGGATCTTTAAAATAAGTACTTTTGATTAGAAGTTCGTTTTGTGTTGCGAATTCTATAAGTTTCTCACCATTTTGATTTGTCTCTTCGTGCTTACTCTCATTCCCTATTGTAGATTTGTATCTGTCTTCTTTTCCTATCTTCGCATTTATAATGATAATAATAATAATAATTTATTTGTTCAAAGGTAACTTCATACAAAGAATTGGCAACAAATTTTCATTATTTTGCATAATATGAGAAATGACCTAAACATTCAAGACAAACGATCTAATTTTTAAAGCAACATTACAATATTTATAAATCATGAATATCTTCCCCCTGGATAGATTGGCTAGTAATTGTTTGGCTTAAGGAGATGTACTTTGATATAGTTACATTGCGGATGGGATTGTAGATTGGACAGCGGAAGAGAAAATGCCATAGAGTATTTGGTTCCATTAAGTTGCAGATGTCGCAAATTTCTTCACCATTGAATTTGTGAGAATCTCCATCCTGGTACAACGAGGTGAAATTAGGATTAGCTGTTCTGAGTTTACTACTGGTTTGTAGGATTTTGTATGGAACATGGAGTGATAGATAGTTGTGACTGGTATTGTAAGATTGAAAGAACTGATTATAGTAAGATTTCAAAATTCTTTGCGTATCAATATTATAGAGTAGTTCTCTAAATGCAGTTGTTATATTATCTATTTCAGCTTTTAAAGTTACACAGCTTTGGGATTCCCATACCCAACGAAAATTAGCTTTGTTCAGTAGATTATAGAGGTTCCTCAGCCAATTGAATCGAATCTGTTCATGTTAAGTTTGAATAACTGGTTATAACAAATTTTCGGGTACCTGTCTTCCATCATAGTCAATAACTTGTACCACCATTTTAGTGATTTGGTGCATATTTCAGCTGCTAAATTATATTGTTCACTCCCTTTGCTAACGATGTAGTTTGGAGTATTTTTCTGCCACGATTGCAAATTCTTGAAAAAGTTTATCATCCCTTTCTCAATGCTTTCACTTTCAGCAAATCCCCATTTTTCAGATCCATACAATAGAGTAGGGGTAATTGTGGATGAGTATATTTTTATGTTTGTTTCCCAGCAATGGATATTTGTCTTTAAAAAAGTATTCTTTATTGCGCAAGTCGCCTTTGCGGATTTATTCAAAAGTAATTTAGTACTCTCACTGAGGGCAGTGGATGCTGAGGATGTGGTTCCTAAGTATGTGTATTTATTGGCGTATTGAATTTATTTACTCTGACACTCGTGTTTGATTATTCTTTTTGGTGGTCTACCTTTATGAAAGTGTACTGTTTTTGTCTTATCTGCATTAACACTAAGTTGTAGGTCATTGCAGAATGTAGTAAGCTCGTCTAGTTTTCTTTGAACATTTGGGACTAAGTGCGCCAGCAGCACGATATCGTCTGCATACTGCAAAGACAATATGTCAGTCGTCTGGTTAATAAAATATCCTTCGAGATTTTTTTTTTTTGAGATATTCATCCAAGTCGGATTTATAGATAGCGAACAGCAACGTGCTGGTGCATTCCATTTGGAGAACGCCTTTTGTTATTTGAAAATTTTCAGAGACTTCATTATTGATGGAGATTTGCAGAGTTGCGTCATTATAGATATTTTGTAATATTCTAACTAATTCACTACTTATTTCAGAGTTGTATATTTTTCCCCACAAAATGTCATGTGGCACCGAGTCAAACACCTTCTCAATGTCAACAAAGATTGCGTAGACTGAATTTTTGTTACTTTAAAACGAGGACTGGATGATACAGTTAAGAGTAAAAAGATTATCGATACAAGATCTTCTCTTCCTTGAGCCTGATATTTTTCAAGTTTGATGCAAGTCTTTCTTGGTCAAGGAAATTGTTCAGTAAAACCTGTAAGTATGTTTTCCAAGTAGGCGGCAGATTTTTTAGTTGTTCGTATATAATCCCATCGGATCCTGGCGTTTTGTTGTTTTCTAGTTTCATGAGGGCAAAGTTCAATTCATGCGTTGTGATCACTTCGCCTGAATATGAATGGAATAATAATAATAATAAATTAGCACTGCAGGCCTTAAAGGCCCATGGCTTTTTTGCAAATGTTTCTCCACGTCACTCTGTCTGCCGCATTACGTTCCCACTTCTTGATTCCCAAAGTTTCAATGTCATTAAATACCGCGACACTCCACTTTGTTTTCGGTCGCCCTCTTCGCTTAGTTTTTCTAATACCTCCCTTAAACACAATTTTAACCGTTTTACCATCATACCTGCGACTCACGTGCCCTAACCAACGCAACCGCTGCACTTTCACTACTTTCACTATACTTGCTTCCCCATACAGGTTCATCACCTCACTGTTAGTTCTCTGGATACTTAACTCTCCCTCTTTTCTCCCCCAAATATTCTCCGCAATATTTTCCTTTCCCAAATTTCCAACCGCTTTTCCTCATTCTTATTTAAAACATATAGTTCGCAACCATACAACACAGATGGTCTTATGACAGACATGTATACTTTAACTTTTGTTTTCTGGGATACACTTTTCGACTTTAGAAAATTATGAAACATTCCTGCACATTTACTTCCTTTTGTTATTCTGGCTTCTATTTCTTCTCTTTCGTCATTTTTATTCGTTATCAACACACCCTAATAAGTAAAATTTTGAACTTCCTCAAAAAAATACATTTTGTTCCTGCTATTTATAACCATTGGATTTATCATTGTTACTTGCCCACCTCCCCCTAGCTTCATGTATTTAGTCTTTTCCTCATTCGTGTACAGACCAACTTCTCTCGCTGCCTCCTCTAATTTACAGAATACCTTCTCTAATTCTTTCTTAGATCTTTTTAGAATTGCAATATCATCAGCGTACGCTAACATTTGGTGCCTTTGTCTATAAATTGTTCCCTTTGTGTGCAAGTTACCTTTCCGCAATATCCACTCCAAAGCTAAATTAAATAGGATAGGTGATACAGGATCCCCTTGACGTAATCCTCCATTTATTTCAAAACTTTCAGAAATGTTACCATCTACTAACACTTTGCCTCTGGTTTCTTTCTGCGTCATCTGTATGAGTCGTATTATCTTTGATGCAATACCAAGTTTGTGTAATATTTCATACAGCTTGTTTTTATTTATCGAATCATAGGCTTGTTTAAAATCGATAAATAGTATGTGTAAAGGAAGCTCATGTTCATAACTGTTTTCCATAATTTGTTTCAGAATAAATACCTGTTCTGTTGTCGATCGATTAGGTCGGAAGCCTGCCTGGTATTCCTTCAGAATTCCTTCTGCTGTTTCTTTTATACTCTCTGCTATACATCCAGTTAGTATTTTATACGCAATGTCTAACAACGCAATTCCTCGGTAGTGCTCACAGCAAGTGCGGTCTCCTTTCTTATGTATGGGGAAAATTATACTCTCTTTCCAAGTATCAGGCATTTCTTCCTTATTCCAAACTTCCTTGACTATACTACATACCATATCCTGCAACTTTTCTCCTCCATACTTGTAAACTTCCGCGGTTATCCCGTTTCCACCTGGACTTTTATTCTTCTTAAGCCTTTGCAATATCTCCAGAATTTCACTATCCTCTGGTGTCTTAATCACGTGTTCATCCACCTCCACTGTACTATTTTCGTTTTCTTCGTTTATTCCTTCACTTACATTAAGTAGGTTCTGAAAGTACTCTTTCCACCTATTGAGTTTCCGTTAACCTGTTACCAATTGACCATCTCTCTCCTTACAAAATATTACTTTTTGTTGATACCCTAGCCTTTGCTTTTTAACTTCTTGGTAAAAATTTCTTATGTATCTGCTTCTATAATTGTTCTCTAAGTGCTCTAATTGTTCTTCCATCAATCTTCTTTTTTTATTTCTGCAGATCCTCTTAAAATTCCTCTTTTCTACCGTATATTTTTCCTTATTTTGCTCTGTATCATTTTGTAGTAATTGCAGTCCTGCCATTTTTTTCTTTTCATACGCCTCCTTACAATCTTTATCAAACCATTTTCTCTTGGATTTCTGTGTATCCTCTTTTAATACCTGTTCCGATACTTTACATGTTATGTTTTCCAATTTGCTCCACTTGCTTTTAACATTTTCATCACCTCCAATTTCCGTCAACTCTCTTTCTATTTCCTCTCTAAATTTCTTGTTCGTGCTTTCGTCTTGAAGTCGGCAGGTATTATATCTCTTAACACAGTCCCTCTTTTTCGATTTATTTTGAGGTACACCTTCTTTAATCTTAATTTGAACCATAAAATGATCCGAACCGCATACCGCTCCTCTTCTACTTTGTATATTTTCTATGATATTGCTGTGTTTCTTTTCTATTAGTACATGATCAATTTGATTACATACTTTCCCATTAGGATGGACCCAAGTTCCTTTGTGGATTTCTTTTCTTTGAAAGGCTGTGCTCATAATTTTCATGCTTTGTTCCACAGCAAACTCTATCAGCCTCACTGCATTTTCATTCGAAACGTCGTGCTTGCTATGTCCTCCAGTTATTGATTTGAATCTTTCTTCTTTCCCTATCATGGCATTCATACCTCCTAATATGATTTTATAATCATATCTTGGAATTTTATTATAGGCATTTTCTATTTCTTCATAAAACTTGTCTTTTTCTTCTTTAGTTTTGTTATTTGTCAAAGCATGAATATTCAAAATACTGAATTTCCTGTATCTTCCTCTAATCCTTAGTCTACATATTTTATCAGAGATTGGCTCAAATACCAATATAGCTTCCCTTAATTCTTTTTTAACCATGCAGCCCACACCAAAGTATCTTGTTCCCTCACCGCTATTTAAAATAACGTAATTTTCCCCCTCAAAAATACTGTTCGTCTTCTGTTTAGTCTCTTGCAGAAATGCTATACTTATGTTATAGTTCTTAAAGATTAAATCCAATTCTTTATATTTACCTATTGTATTCGTTCCTTGTACATTCCATGTTGCAAAATTCAAAAATGTTTTATCTTGAGTCCTTTTGATCATATTCCTTTTCCATAGCTGATTCGTTGTATAGCTGTCGGTTTTATCATGTATGTTTGCTAGTTTTTTGCCTTCTCGGGACCGATTTGAATTCATTTGACCTTGTATCTCTTTCATTGTAGTAGCCATATCGGCCATCATACTTTTCAAATCTTCCATTCTCTCTGTGTTTGTATTCTGTTTTATAGGAGATCTCTGGATCAGTTTGCTTCTTTTGAATATGTTTCCGGTTTCCTTTTCCCTTCCTTCTCTTTTCCTTTTCTCCCAAGAGTCGCTGCGCTCTCTAAAAATTTTGCTCATTTGTTTGTACTTCCTCCGCCACTGAGCACTGTATCGGAGCACGCTTGGCGCTGTGTTATCTTTACTTGCTACTTACCGACGTTCAAGATCTTTGTTTTATTATAAAGTTTATTGGTTTATTTTACTTTAACATATGTTAAAGGTGATATTTTGAAGAACTCATGAATGGAATGCACCGATAAATTTGTCTACGTTTATTGGCGTAGGTGTGTACCACTTTTTAAAGTAATTCACCCATTCATTCAATGGGATAGGATTTATAGTGAATTTGTTTGGGCTAATGGTTTTAATTGCTTTCCAGAATTGCTGTTGATCTGTGATGTCTTCTAATTGTTTTTTTATTTGTAGTCTGTGAGTTCTCTTTTGTTCAAAGATGTGGTATTTATATGTTTTCTTTGCCTGTATGTATGAATTTAATTTATCTTTGACATCCCTATTTTTTTTCCAATCCCTGTAACAATTTCTCATGGATTTTTCAAGTTCCAAGCACTTATTGTCAAACCAAACTTTCCGTTTACTCTTGTTTGTACTGTCATATATTTTAACAGTTTTGGTCATTTCCAGTGTGGTTGAAGTTAGTTCAATTTTTCTACAAGAAATTCATACTGGTCATGGATGGGTAATTCGTTAGTACATTCCTTCCAATGGGTTTGAAGTTCATGCGTAAAGAGGTGTTTTTTAGGTTCATCCCATTTCGTTCTTTTAAATTCTATAGGCGGTTTTCTGTTACGTTTGTGTTGTGTGTTTGATATGTTTTTTATTTTTACTGAAGCCATCATGTGGTCAGAGACAAGTACATCATCTAAAATTTCAAAATCGATTACTAGTTGTAGTGCATTTAGGTCTATCCAGCATAGGTCGATGGTACTTGCTCCTTGAGGACTGACATACGTATATTTGGAGGGTGTATCACTACGAGTTCTACCATTTAGCGCAATGAAGTTTTCACTTTCGAAAGTTTGAATAAGCTCTATTCCTTTCTTGTTTAGAGTAAAGTCATTTACAGTTCTTGTGGCACTTTGAACGCTGTTTGCGATTTTTAAAAATATCCAATGATTTTTTTTTGCATAAAATGGTAATTAATTCAGATGAGATCTTAGTCAAAACAAGTATGCCCCTAATTGCTCTTCCTATACTTGCTATTTTGATAGCACGTGTTCATATTTATCATAATGTTTCATAAAATTGGGTACTGTGTTTAGCTCAAGTTTCAATAGGACATATTATATCATGTTTTAGTAATAGTTGTTCTTCTCCTGGTGTCAACTTATACAGGTTGTTGAATCCATGGCAGTTCCAGAAGAGAATATTCGAAGTGTCGCTATCTATGGATGGTATATCTCCTCTCGGTTTTTTGAAGTGGATAGGGGATTAGCATTAAGTTTTGTTTGGATCAGTTTATTTGATGGACCAGGTCTTGATTGTGCTGATTTATTTCCAACTTATTGTCTCTTGCTTTTGGTGTACCTATAGTTTCTGGATATTTTTGATTGTCAATAGCTTCATTAGAGTTATTTGAAATCTCCACTTGTTTGAGGGTTAGTGCTTGTAGATGTTGCGCTCTAGTCTTAGGTGCTGCCGCATTATTCGCGTCAAGTATTACATTTGGAAATTCGGTTTCGTATGTATAATCTTAAGTGGCTTCCTCCTGTTGATGAGTGCCTAACAAAATTGAGCGTCTTCTAGGAATATAAGGTGCTGTTTTCTTTGCTATTCCACTGGATGTTACATCATCATGAGCTTTTAGATCCTGTACCTGTACTGTTTATTTTGCTCCACTCACATAAGGAATGTTTTGACGTAAGGTAGCCTTATGACCTAGGTTTTTTGCATGGATTAAGTGCGGTTTGAGTTCTTTTCTCTCTTGCAGCACAGTGCGAGTGTAAACTTCCTCTACATAGATTTTAAGCTCTTTTAAGTTGTTTGCATTTCGTAGAATATCTCTTTTAATACTTTTTGAGATGAGCTCTATAAGGACAGGCCTAGTTTTATTGCTCTCAAATTTTCCAAGTCTTCTGATCTTTTCAATGTGATTTGATGACAAGTGTGTTAGATCTAATCTTTCTTTCGCTAGAGTTAATATTATTTGTTGCAAGTCTTCGCGTCTTTGCTCTTTGATTCCAAAAATTATCAAGTTTTTTTCCCTACTTTCCTTTCTAGTAATTCAATACGGCTATCATAAAGCTTTGATTTATCTTTCAATTGCCTGAAATTTTGATTATATTCTCTTTTGATGTTAAGTATAGTATTATTCAATTTAGCTAACTCACCGTTCATTCTTTCTAAGTTTGTGTTCAGTGGTTCTAGTAAAGATTTAATGTCTTCAATTGATGCCATCGTTTTGTCTATGATATGTTAGGGAACACTGATTTTTAGCAAGCTGTTCGGCGCTGAGCACTTCTTGGTAATTAGATTTAAGTTGATTGCAAACAAATGAATTAACCTTGAGGTGAAGTTTAACTTGGATGTGGCTACAATTCATATGTCATTCACTGTTTTTATTGTCTACGTGAAATCCTTATTATTATTTCTATCATTGAGGTGTACAATTACAATTTTCACTTTAGAATTATGCTGTTTTTTGTGAAAAGAGTCTAACTGAATTATACCACAATGTTAACACTTCAAAACCACTGTTGCCAATTCCCTATCTTCGCATTTGCATCGCCTAATACTATTTTAATGTCACACTTTGGTAGTCCCTGTTATACTCTTCCCAATTTGTCGTAGTATTCCGCTTTTTCTTCTAGATCCTTATCTTCTGATGAAGCATGTTTGTTAATAATACTAAGTTTTCTGTACTTTGTTCTGATTCGTATGTAAGACTTTCTGTCTGATATAGCTTCAAACTCTATCACTGAACCTTTTAGAGTTTTATTTATGAGAAATCCTGCTCCCAACATTCTGTCTACTCCGTCGCTATTAAAGAAAATATAGTCTTCGATTTCTGTAATACTAGTCTCTCTTTGTTTTTTTTCTTGAAGTGCTATAATATCTATTCTGTATCTTTTTATCTCATGTACTATCTGTTTTATTGCTCCCTCGCTGTATGTTCCTCTTACATTTCATGTGCCTAATCTGATTGTTTTTCCTTGGTTTTGTGTACCGTTATTTCTTCTCGTTTCCTTTAACATTGCCTGATTCGTATCGTTTGGTGATCGGTGTGTCCATAAGTAACTACGCTATTGAGTTTGTTTCAGTTCATTTTCCATGTCATTCCATTCCCAAACTTCTTTATCCACAATTAGTTTCTTATATCCAATCTTAACTTTTTTCCTCTATTCTTCTCTTCGCAAGCTATCAGCCTGATCTTCATTTGTATTTCTCTTTCTTCTTTCGTGTAGTCATCTTCAATAAATATATCTGTTCCTTCAAGTGCGCTCTTATGTGACATTAAGCTCTTTTTGTTTTCCCAAGATGAAAGTTTTATGACTGCTGTATGCTTCTTTCTGATTGGTCCAATTCTCTTAACATTTTCTACTCCTACTTTTATCTTCATTTTGCTTTCTATGAATTGTTCCACTTAGGTTACCTTGTCGATGCCTTGAAATTCTCTCCCTTTTACTATTATGTTGTTTTTCTTATCCTGTTTTTCAATTTTCTCGATTTTCATTCGCATGCTGTTTAATTTTTCTTTCAATTCTTTGTTCTCTTCCTTAATTGCTTCCATTTCTTTTTTATATACTTTCTGTTCGTTTCTTATTCCACATTTTTCTCCCATCATGGTCCTACACATTTCTCTAATTTCCTCCATATCTTGAGATCTCTTTTCTTCTTTGTTCTTTAAAGTGCTCTAGATATTTTCCTGGATTTTCTGAAATTATTGTCAAGCTCTTCTTCCATTTTTCTTTTTTGGTCTCCTGTTGCTGAGGATTCACTATCATAACGATCTTTTTCCGATGACATTTTTATTACTATTACAACTTTTTAATAAAAATGGTGTCCGCTGGCTGAATACGGTCCTGACGTTACCCAGCGCTCTCAACTATGACGCGCGAACAAGCCGGTCGTTCTAACTTGCCGTTTCAAGGTTAACTCGGTTTAGTTGGAGTTCTATTTCTGCGATTAAATATATTCTGACCTTAATTCTTCTTCTAGGTGGTTTATCTTGTCCTTAATATCCTATGTTGTCAAAGAACATCCACAAAAATCACTCGATACTTCCCAAATTATGAGTTTAGTTTCGGAGCACTTTTCCTCGCTATTTTACTATTCAACAGGGCCGGACTCTCCATTCAGTTTTATACACTCTTCGATTTTTGATTGGAGGTAAGATACTGTATTTTCCAATTTGTTTACTTTATTCATGGTTACAATCGTCCGTGCCGGAAGTGCACTTATGATGATTTTTTTTTTGAAATTTTTGCATGAATCCATTGAAATTTGCCATAGGATATTGAAGTTTAGTATTGAAATTCTTGTAGCATCTTAGTACTTATCTTGTATTTTCTTATCAATCGGCTGAACCGGAAGTGCACTTTATATAACAGTCTTCTCGAATTTTCCGCATAAATTCAAAACAATGTGTCGTAGGATATTCCCAACTCGGCACATTTACAGGTAGTCTCTGCTAATGACTCCCCAACTCGGCACATAAGAGTATCTCAGGTACCTGCAGTGATACCCAACTCGGCACACTTGCAAGTACTCTCTAATAATAATGTAATGACTCAGGTACGTGAACAAAAGGAGGACTGGGCATTCTGATATTTTTAAATAAATTGAAATCAATTCTATAGTTTCTTTTTTGTAATCATACAAAATTTGACATACAATAATATAAAATCAAAATATAAGTAGGTTGCATCATACAATAAAAATAATTATTACAGCGTGATCGTGGATTAACCTTCTTGTCATTATTATTCGATCTCTGGACTCGCTCATAATGTGGAGAAATGCTTTGCATTTTCGATTAACACGCCGCTACTTCACTTCACCAGATAAAAGTTTTCGATTTGATTTTCTGAATTTATGTTGCTCTACAATCTTTAGTGTTTTTCCACGGTGGCTAGTTATCTCGCGAATTGATTTTTTCGATGTTGTTGATTGAACTGTTAGATAAATAATAGATAGCTACTAAATTTTAATTTATATTTTTCTTAGGTGTTAAGCCGATAATAGGGATGGATTTTTCTGCAAACACTTGTTTAAGATGTGCCGAGTTGGTCATAAGGATTACCACCAACTCTTGACTGATGTCCCATCGGGAGATTAAATGTGCCGAGTTGGAATGTGTCCCAATTATGCACCTTGCATTATGATTGCGAGAAACTGGGTCAAAAGTGTACTTTACTGAAAAGTTCTTCAAAGTTTTTGCATATAAATCGGAATTCATTGAAATTAGATTTTAGAGTGTATGTTTCTATAATTACAAATATTTTCAAGTTGACAACAAATTATTCCTTTTTTCATAAATTTTAATTTTGTGTAAGAATTATATAAATCAGTTTAAATATACAAATTGGTTGTGAATTGATTCACATAAATTTTATGATTCATAACGAGTTAAAGTACATTCTTTCACTATTCGAATTTTTTTTTGTATATTGATATATCCAATGATGATTAAGTAAGTCACGTAATGTCCACGTCAGATTATTATTTTTGAATTGAGAATACGAATGATTCATGAATCCTCCACACAATCTACAACAATTTAGTGATTTTTTTATCGCTGGTTATTGATTTGTAATAAATGCAATTATTGTTCAAAATTTCTGACTCGTTAAGATCAGCAATCTTTATACAGAAATTATTATTTCCATTTATCTTGTCACAATCTTTTCAACCAAAAACTTAATAGTATCAAGGAATTGAATTTTATGACAAAACGGAACAAAATAATCACCTACCTCAAATTTGGCCTCCAAGCAAAGCATCGACTAACTTGCAGAGAGGGGGTGGGTATCTTTAATTTAATTTAAAATAATAATTACTTTTATTATATGGGCGCCAGGTATTTTCACTCGCGTACTCTATGCTCCAGAAAATACCAAACACCAAAAGCTGAAAAGATAAGAGCACACGGGAATCTAGGGGTAGACGCATGAAATTTTGACAGGTTGATGAATAAATAATAAGCCCTGGAGTGCAAGTTTAACCAATTCACCTTCATGTATTCAATGTTCGACTTAACCTAATGCAAAATACATGAAACCGTAATAAATACTCTATAATTTAGACAGTCAACCAAAATAATCCACTCGATAATGACATTTGAATCACAAATAACTGAATTAAAGATTATTCAATAAACAAAGATCTGATTTTGAAAATTCTAATTAATATTAAATAAATGGATAGGTGAATGAGATGGTGGTGAGTTGAACTTACAGCTCAATACAAAATTTCGATACACTTGGCAATCTATGCGATCCAGTGGCGTAGTTGCTTCGACAAAAAAAAATTGTGCCTGATGGCCAAAAGTTTCGGTTTAACTACTAATTAAGTGATATATGAAGCTATTGAATAGACACTCAATAATCCTGAAACTAGGACCAAAGATTCCAGTGAGTTTTTGGCTTAGTTCAAAGGGAATTTAATCTGCACAATTGCCCCGTAGGCACACCACTGACAGGAAGTTGCTAGATAATAACGTGCGCAAGCGCAACACTCAAGATGAGCCGATGTGAATGTTGAGAAAAATTGGAATTGAGGTTTAAATAATTGATTAATGGTACTCATCCGAATGGACCGTGAAGATGGTATTCAGTCCAGTTGGTTGGTAGCTCTACCTCGGCGATAAATTGGGCGGCGGTGATCCAACGGTCAGAGATGGGTCAAAAGTCGACGATTCACGGCGATAAAAAGTCTTACGGAAACTCCCCTAATAATACTAGGGACTCTCTGTGTTTCCACGAAAGGTAAGGTTCCACACGAACGGAAATAGAAACACAGAACAAGGTGCTCCACAAATCGTACACTTAGATCCTCAATTACTGAGATTATTTAAAGGATTGAGCTGATACTCGAATCACGAAACTTCACAAATTTTACGCTCTAGACTCAATCTAAATAATATGATTTACGACAAGCGTGGTGCCAAACTTTGATTTACCGCACGTGAAGATGGAGGAAGCTCTCTTTTTCAACCGTTCACTTTCGCTGCTCGTACCGAACCGCCCTCAGCTAAAAGTCAACCGTCCTAAGCCGTTTAATTATGAGTCCCAACTATCGAACATGAACTTTGATTTTTATTATACTGGGTGGATGCGATGACAGGAGAGTATATTAAAAAAAAATGAATGAAGAAAATACTGCTAAATATTATAACGTTATAATCTTTTCTATATTCTGTGATATTGTGATTTTCTTAAATAACTAGTTTCGATCTGCTCAGTTTACCAGATAAGTATAAGGAGGCCTTAAGAAGACTAAAATGAAATCAATGAATTAAAAAGCTGTTTCAAATTGTATAAAAAATATTACAAATATCATGACATTATTGGATAAAGTAAGTTCATTCCAGTAAAAAGCGTTGATCAACGAATACAATTTGATTATGTAAGCATTCTCAAAATTTTTATGCAAACTTGCTACAATGATTTGTACTTCTAGCAGTCTTTATGAGGATATTATTAATGTGAATAACAAGCTCAGAATGATTATAATATCGTATTTCAAAAAATAAATCGTAGGCATGTTCCACACAACATTCAACATTTGTATAATCTTATCGAAATTTCTTTAGATATGATCTCTTACATTATGTATCAGTATTTTAACAGAATTTTGAATGAAGTTTTTTACAGTGTCAGAGTTATTAAAAGTAGAATTCTATAAGTTCTAAAATTATAATTAGCCAAAATATTATGTCTAGGATAGCTGCCAGAGCGATGATATTTCCAAACTATTGAACGAGCTGGAGAACAATTACAGAAATTTCAGCAGATAGATCTGAATCAATTTGCTCGGATGGGCTTGATGTTATTTTCGCAGAATTGTCTTGCACTTATTTCACTTATAATTTTGTCAATAATTTCACTGGAATCATCTTTTTATTACATATTGATTATTTACTCCTGGAGTTTAGGAATTGATTCTTTCAAAAAGATACAATATTCGTTTCTTTGTTATGTAATTGACAATATGAACTAACTGAATACGTTGCAATAAGCGTAAAGTGGCTGGCATTATCCTTACGACATGTTTGTTCAAATAATATATCGTGAATTCGTGATGATTTATTTTGGCAAGAAAAAAAGGAGGAGCAATTGAAAAAATCCTATCACGATGGAATGCTGCCGGAATTAATAGACTCCAGATATATACGAGATTCACCTCCCCGCGAAGCATATTATTTTTTTTTCATAATACCTGCATTGAAACAACGCGTTTCAACACCTGTTTTGTCAGTCGAAACAAGGCAGTTTCAGACAAATGCGAGTGTAGCCGGGCAGAAATAAGTCTGTTTCCACCCTAAGGGAGAAACAAGCTTGTTTCTGCCCGCTGAATTTGTTTCTCACTTCGTTTTATTCCTGGCAGAGTCGCATTTGTTCATTGTCAATCTCTAAGAGAAAATCCTATAACCTCAGTTAATTAGACAGTTGTTGTATTCGTAACTGTAAATTAAATTGAAAAGAGGATTAGCTTCAAGAAAAAAGTATTAGTACGATAATTTTAAGTACACCCCAATATCTTATTGATAAAGCACAAGCAGCTCTCTCGACTTGTTACCTGCAAAATCAGAAGAAAAATATTTACCTTGTTATGTCAAATTTGTAATATGAAAAGTTTCAATGCAGGTATTATGAAAAATATAGTGTGTGGCACAGGACAAAACACGATTTCAGTCGAGGGTGATGCCAGCCCTCGTTTCGCTCTGTCACTCTCAGCTGAAATCGTCTTGTTTCGTCCCTAGCCACACAATATACTATTGTTCCTATGAAATAAATAATAAAATAAAAATATATTAGTAACTCTAATTGGTTGAACATAATGAATATAATATATTGTCCATCATTTTATGTACTTGTTTCGCCGAATTATATCTATGTTCCTATTATTTAAAATTATTAAAAATATAGATTAATGATGGATAACGTGTTGATTTTCATTTCATTTACAAAATTCCAACACTTTTTCTTGTTGTAGGTACTCATGATATATGTGTTTTTTAGTTATAAAAATCTCAATAGTTTTTTTTTATTATTCAGTTGGATTAAACTTATAGATCTATATTTTTTATACTATGTTTAATTTGCTATATTGGTATGGATGCAAATTTAATATCTATTTTACCGAGTCAAATAATTCATTGAATAATTACTCCAAATTTTTTATGATTATGAATTTATTACAATTTGAATATGATACGTACTTATCTAATGAAGTTTAGATTTCTTTCTGTTATTACACGATTATGTGGATCTATGTCATACAAATCTCTTTCTACCTGAACCCAACCCAACCTTCCACTGTGTTTATTGCTTTCTTAGAAGTTCTGGAAGCTGCGTGTAGAAAATAAAATGTGAGATAAGTTACCTAAATACTGGCGTAAAGAGCGAAAATTCGAAAGAAATTCATTTGAAAAATTCTGATTTGTTCATTACATTTTCCCATTTTTTTCAAAAACGGTTTGCTTGATTGTCCTATAATTTCATTTTTGAGCATAAAATTCCCAAGGCTATAAAATGTCAAAGAGCAATTCGGAATTAAAAAATTATTACAAAAAATATGAACATCTTTACATTTTTCACGACAGTGCCGGTATCTAATCAAAAATTACATTATTCAAAATTCTAAGCTTGACATTTTGTTTATAAAATACTCATTAATACACATACTTTTTTTGTAAGAAACAAACTGTTCATTAATGAGAAAAATTGTCTCTATCTATCTATCTATTATGTGTGCTCTGGTATAGGGACTCCCGTGGGCCCCTCTTCGGAGTGTGGTATGAGTGTAAGTGTGCCTAAGCTAAGTTAATGTTTGTGTCATGTGTCCAAGGTAGATCATCTTACAGTCCGAAGACTGCGCGACGATGTCCTTGTAGCTCGGCTTTCGTGAGAGACTAGCACTTGTTGTGCAACTGTAGTACAGCTACTCATCCAGAGGTGCCACTGCTGTCGCTTACGCGACAGGCTGACACTCACGTCCGCCGGAAGTTACTTCCGAAGAAGTGTGTTGAGAGTTTGGGTGTACCTAAGGGGGAGGAAACGGAAGAACTGTCTCAAAGTCATGCAAAATAGCACTATTCTGGGACCAGGGTCGAAGCCCCTTAAGGTTGGCCGTGCGCTTCGTCGTCAACTTCGGGAGATATTAATGTTCTTCTTAATTTCGTAGACGTTTTTCTTGACTTGAAGTTGGCCAAAAACTAGTCTCAAGTGGCCACTGGTTCCTAAGATCCCTAGCAGTTCACACTGAAAACAAACAACCCAACCAGTATCCAATTCAACTGAAACAGGAGATTCCTATAAAAAAAATTGGAGAGCTCTCTTCAAACGTGAAGCGTTAAACCTGAATGAATAAATTTAGATTCAAATTGAAAAACGGATAAACTGTAAATTTAGTAGAAGTTAAATCAAATAATCAGTAAGTTATTTATTTGTCTGATTTTAAATAGTGCACTAAAAATTTACAAAGTAAAAAGAACTACGCTGAGCATTAAAGAGAAGAAAAACAAAGAAAATACAAAGTCTAGCAGGACAAGAAGAAGGATTTATTAGCGACGAGTCGATAAATTTACGAACGTGGTTCGTTACTAAAAAATTGAATCAATCTTCACAAACTCGTAGGATTTTCCAGCTTAAAAACGGGAACTAAAGCCCACAACAAAATATTTCAAGCTTTGGAAACAAAAAACTACACAAACAACGTAGGAAACTAGATTACGAGTTGTTGAATGACAAATCCGCAACGCGTTGGATCCAAAATATAGTTAAATTATGTATTATCAACCACTTTCACTAATCATTCATACATCAAACATACTTAGGTGAGGAAAGGTAGAAGGAGGAACGGAGATAGCCACAAATCTCGTAGGTTTTATTACTTCGAGTGTATATATAAAGAAAATCGCGTATCACCGAATCGATATCCGCCTGATCGCGTTTGGTAGCAGAAAAAAATTTAAAACAGAAATACAAAAAAAAAACGGTGAATTACAAAAAAAGAATGTCTACTCTTGTAGACGGAATAGTATGGTAAACTAGGGCAGGGTAGAAACTAGAACATGTGTACGAACACTATCAATAGTAATGATTATCAAAACTAATCTGAATATAAAACATCAGAAATGATTAAACGAATCTTCCCGAGGAAGGACAACAAACAATAATAACTTCCCAAAGAGGAAAAGACCAGCTCCTTCGACCGGAATGGCTATTGCCTACGCTATTGTAAAATTCAGAAAAAAATAAATTTAGAACAAAAATATGAATTTAGTATAAAAGTTTGAAGGTTGTAGAAAGATTTTGAGCACAAAAAACTAACAAAGAATTAAGGATGAGAGAGATAAATTTGGAAAATAAAAGATTAACCACGCGGGTCGCCTCAAACGAAATCACCAGCCAAAATAACACCAAATTTGGAATAACGTGAATGAAAATAATAAACAAAATACTTACAAAATCATAACACTGATTTTAATTAAATAAAATAATCACAAAATTTAGAACAACAAGAAAAATCACAAGACTGCTCAAAAACAACCCGTCTGCAACAACAGCTCCGACACGAAAGAGGAAGAACCAAACGCGCATACTCCCTAAGTTAGCGCTCTCCAATCAAATGTCATTATCACGTACTTTTTTACAAAATTAGTGCAAATTTGTTACATAGATGGCGGCATAGGTATGCAATGGGAGAACAATTGTACAAAAAAAAAGACGTCAGACGAAATTTTTGTAACACTGCCCCTCCACGAAAAAGGAATTTTTCTTGAAAAGAAAAGTTTCTAAGAATAGGAATGAAATAGGAGGTAGCAAATTATAAGTTGGGGTCGATTTGGGACGTAACGAAATATGTGTAAAAAAAATTAAAAAAAAAAATGTAAAATATCTTGTAACAAAACTATTGATTTGAAGAATTATCATCATCAGAAGGATGAGGCTTTAGGTCTTTTATGTGCCAACGTCCTAAGTCGCGACTATTTAGGTCGTGAAGTTAAGATAGTGTAAAACTAACCTAAATGTGTTTTGTAATATTGCGTTAATTCAATAAATTTGCTTGAAATAATTTTGTCTACACAGATTAGTTTATTAAGAAATATAAATTATCAGTACTTATGTCATCAATTATAATTTATTAATCAAGCTCAAGGGAAAATTTCGAATATTTTTACATGGGAAATTGTCGCTGACAGAATAATATTTAAGATTGTCACATCCAATTGGTCGGTACCCAAACAAAACGTCATTTTGATTGGTCAAATTATTCAATTTGACAGATGAGGGCAATTATCATCTATTATACCATAAGTTGTTGAAGTATTATCGATTATTTTTGTGGTGCTATCACGAATGTTTATTGTGCCTGCGTTTTAATACCACGAGTGTGCAGCACGAGTGGTATTCACAAGCACAACAAACATGAGTGATTGCACCACAAAAATAGTCTATAATACTTTAACTACAAATGATATATGGAGGACTATTCCAGGAGTCAAACCATTTTTTCAAATTAGTTTTCTATGAATCTAGTAACAACTCACGTAATTTTCATAGGAACGTACAAACAAACTTCTGTCAAACTGGAAAATTTGAATTTCTTGCATTTTCTTTGACGAATAATAGAGAAATATATTGCGTCTTGATATGGAATCTAGTTCAGAAAGGTTTGGTGATAGATCAGAAGATAAAATTGATGAAGATATTCAGAAAAATATTCCATTAAATACGAAGAAAGCACAAATTGGAGGTATCCACATCTTTGAGTAAAATACTCACTCTGACCACTAGTGTAATACCCGGTGGTATTTCTACACGTCCAAATACCCACTGATATGCACCGTTTCTATGGCGATTTAGCATGGATAACCTTGTTATAAATACTACGAATGGAATAGTCATAAATATTCTGCTAACCAGATAATTGAAATTTTCACCCACACCTGTTAAAATTGAAGTTATAAAACAAGAGTAAGTTGATTTTCGAGTACAGTTTGAGGTAAAATTCCAAGTGAATCGTACATTTATCGTTTGATTCATATTGAACATTAAGCAATGTCTTTAATTTCATGATGTTAGCAAGGCTGCTAACATACTATTATCAGAGCTTTTACATCCTTACATATGGTTAAGGAGGTTGCTTAATTAATAAATTTTAGCAATGTTGCTACCAAACCATCATATTTACAATAATCTTATTGAAATAGAATGTTTGTTGTATTTTTACCTGATAATTCGGGTGCTTTACTTTTACCTGTCATTGAACGTCACGTGCTGACCCGATCAGAAATCTGCCCTACAACTACAACGACTTGACATTGACATTGACTTGATTTTTACTGTCAATTTTCCATGCAAGTTGGACATGTTTCCAGTCAATATTTATCATACGGATATGACAGGAACTAGATCAGGTTATCCTTTTAAAAAAATAAGATCTAGATAATGATGACAAGGATTGAGAGATCAAGACAAGATCGGAATATGTCAATGTCGACTCGATGTGGTACCAGCCCTGGACTGACAAGTGGCCTGGCTATGCTGCCCTCTCCACTCTTTTTGGTACCATCAAGTAGTCAATCATGCCCAATACTGAAGTCTGCACTTATCATGTTAAGGGTTACTGAGCGCAGTTCAAAGATTATCTCCGTAGATTGTCGGCACTTCAATCTACGTTTGTGGAAGAGTACGTCGATATGTTCATGTGGTGGCAGAGTTATGAGCCCATTTGTGCTGATCGTTTTCTGCTAATTTTGCAGCATATTATCTTTCTTTAATGATGAGGAAGTGGGAAGGGAGAGTTTAGTGAATTGAAGTCTCACATTATTCATTATCTTCCGAGAGGCATCAGCTGCTTCCGAATGATGCTGGATGTGCATGATGTATTCTTTCCTAGTCACTTTAAAATAAGGAAAAAATATATTTTATATACGATTATTTCACTCATGTCAATTATATTGACAAATTTTGCATAGTTACAATGACAATTATAATAATAAATTCCTTGCCAACGGGAATTTACCTCTGAAAATTCCCGTTACCTCGGTAAATTCCCGTTGGCAAGCGATTTATTGCGATAAATTGCCTTTGTCATGGAGAAACAATACACATTTCTAATATAAGCAAACAATCAGTTCTCGGAAATGTCAAAATTTAATCGTATTGGAAATGTATTTTTCGCCGAAAATAATGAAATTGAAAACAAAAAGTTAAAAAATACAAGAGTATATGGAGGCAATTTAGTGCATTTTTCAATAAAAAAGGTTAGTAGTTGTAACTAACATTATTTAATAGATACTTATAGTAGCAATTTCATTCGAGAAATATTCTCCACAAATACCACTCGCGACTTCAATTTGGTCATATATTTTTCTTTCAAACATTGATTACCTTCAAGCAGCATCCTTCGAGTCATCTACTCAGATGAGATCCCTCGAGCTACGCCCTCGTGATTTAATCGGATAGATGACTCTCACGATGTTGCTGTGTAATCAATGTTTTCAAGAAAAATTTATTGATAAAATTACAGTCCCTTGTGATATTATATACGATAATAAAACACAGAATTCCATCATTCCACGAATAATTGTTTTGAATTTATCCAGAAAATTCTAAAAATCTGTCAAGTAAAATGCGCTTTTGGCCTAGTCAGTTACTATGGAAACAGTAGGTCACCATTCTTATGCCACAATACTCCTAAATACTGATTTTCAAGATTCTACGGCTAATTGTTCTGAATTTAAACGCAAAATTGAAAGAAAAAAAAATCCAAGTAAAATGCTCTTTCGGTTTAGTCTATTGTTATAAGAATAGAAGGTTATTATTCAGATGCTACAGCTGACTGTAAAACTAAATGTCAATACTTTACAGCTAATCGTCTCGAATTCATACGAAAAATTCAAAAAGAATGTCAAGTAAAGTGCACTTTCGGCTCAGTCAATCTCAATGAAAATAGGATATGAGCATTTAGATGGTACTATCGTCTTGAATACTGAATTCTAACACTACGATCAAACGTTTTGGATTCATGCGGAAAAAATAAAGTCAAGCAAAGTGCACTTACTATATGGAATTTTTTGAAGAAAAGTCATCCTAGAAACTAGTACTTATAAACCATCATTATAGGAACGTTACGTGGATGATGTTTTTGCAAACTGATAATAATTTTTTTGAATCATTCAAATAATATTCACGAAAACATCAAATTCATATCAGAATTAGAAAGTAATGGCTCATTACATTTTCTTGGTGTGAATTTAGGGCAAATCAATGATGGTAGACTTAATAGAAAGTCAACACACACAAACCAATATATTCATGCTGAATCACATCACCCTCCTTTACAGAGGTATGGAATAATTAAATGTTTATTTCAAAGTGCTAATGATATTTGTTACCCTGATAAACTTGATAGAGAGATTAATAGTCTAGAAGTAATTTTGGAGAAAAATAGTTTCACTCATCATTCCATTGGGAAAGCGCTTCGACCAAAATCTACCAATGCTACCGTTGTGGATAATAGCGTGAATAAAAATTATGCTTCCTCACCTCATATCAGTAATGTTTCAGAGATGATCGGAAGGATCTTGTTCATAACAAATTTGTTATAATCAAATTGAAATATAGACGGCCTCTCTGTGCAAGCAATGATAAAAATTTAATCTTGGTTGAAACTTTTGTGCTGTCACGGTGTAATATAATCCATAAATTAGTTTTCTCATTTTTGGAATTTTGATTTTGTAATATTCCTTTATTTCATATTTTGACTTGAATCACAGCTATAAATATAAATGAAATTGAGCTAACTGTCTAAGATTTCGCAATAAAGACTTTTTCTCAATCTCATACTGTTATTTGCTGTAAAGGTACTGAAACAAGAACCCACTTTCCAAAAGTTTTTGTCTGTCTGTTTGTTTATCCCGGTTAATCTTTGAAATGACTGAATCGATTGAGTTGAAGCTTTTCTAGAGTTGTTGTTGGTACTGACATAAACATTTTTGAAATAGTATTATTCATGTACAATGGCGCACAAGTCATATTCATATTCGTTTGTTCGCGCATCATTCATCACTAACTGTGTGCAATTGCTGCTGACACTTATGTAATGTCTATGATATAGTAACATTAGCGTACAATAAGTGCCGCACGGGTTATATTTGTTTCTTTACGTATGGTTCATCCGATTGAGATGTAACTTTGAACAGTTGTACTAATAAGTATGACTCGCGCTGCAACGTAATTATTTCTCTTGATTAATATCTCATTGATTAGTTCAGAGTACTCATGACTCGTTTTTTTTTTTTGTCTCCATGTAGTTTTATTTTATTTATTTCAATATTTATTATTCACTGCACAGACCAAAGCACTGGACCTGAGGATTGAAAGTTTGACACTCCATTGCTGATGACATAAGTAACCATTGAGAAAAGATTTGAAAAATCTTTAACATAGGACTACTCGTGTGCTCCAGTTATTTTTATAATTATGTTTCTTAGATTTCAAAAAGATAGCTCGCGATTTTTGCGGATGCTATAGACAATTATCATATTTTTGGGAGAAATCCAACTGGATTGATTAACCCTGTGATAAAATAACAGCTAGAATAAAATACTGTACTTCATTACAAAAAAGAAAACAATTGTAATTGTGATCGCAATCGTTTCATCACTAAGCAAATGCGAAAGTTGCGCTATTTGTTATGGTGTCTAATGAGCCCACCTTTTACATCAGGACTCAGGATCCTATAGCCCAGAAATAATTAGGACATGTCATACTGTGAAAAGATCTTCTTTTGTGGGAAAACAATCAATGAGATTTTTGTATTTGGCCAAGACCGAGACTTTTCAGATCTACTGAATGTCTTTAGAGTTCATATCACTTTCTTTCTTGTTAATTACAAATGTTATTATTGTTCATAATGAATGGTTTATCAACTATTGATTGTTCATAACAAATTGTAATTGTTTCATCTTGAATAATTGTGCGATGAGATAGGAAGTTACAAGATATGCATATTTATTATTATGTAGGTATAAAATTTGTGGAAATATGATAAAATCTTATAAATCATAATTTTCTGAGGGTCCTATGATGGAAAAAATACAGGCAAAACGAAATCTTCATGGATAATTACTGAAATAAATGAATATATCACATAATTAGCTATAAAATGAATTAATATTGCATATTTGCTGTATACTGAGAAAATGAATGAAAAAATAATAATTTCACAAATTCTAGTTTATGAACAATTCCAATCAAAGGATTGTGAACCTATTAATTGATTTGATATTCTTTTTCCCATCCAGATATTTGATAACACCCCAACAAAATGAATTCCAAGTTTGCTATGAGATAAGAAGATTAGTTGAGTCACCAATAAACATATTTTCAGTTAGTTTCCATGAATAGATTCTCCTTTAGATCTCAGATACAAACCAATATTCTTTTAATTATTTAAAATTCACTAGTAGTTGTAACTTCAGCCTCTCTCACTTCAGGTCTTTTTTCTGGAATAAGAAATACATTTTTGCTAACAGATAATACCACAACTAATTTCAACCAATTCAACCCCTGAGAATATTTATTTGTGAAAAGACAATATGCCAACAAATTGGTTGGTAATTGGGCATTCGACATAGCCAGTAGATATTTTGTGTGAAATAAAATAGTATATTACACTACAAGGGCTGAGAGTTGAATCCTCGGCATCATGACGCATAGTACCAAGATTTCAACTTTTGGCCCGCGTAGTGTATACAATTCTTCTTCATAGCCGGTAGAAAGTACGTTATTAATTCCACTTTTTCAAACTTTTACAGCCTCATTCATAGTAAAACAGGTTTAGACTTGGTTTACTAGACCCAGTTTAAGCCTAGTCTAAAAAAGTCAATTCATAATAGTTATTTATGATATAAGTGTTAAAAGTGTCATTTTATTTTGTGACAAAGGAAGTTTAGGACACGACGCGCAGCAGAGTGGCGTAACCTTTGGAACAAAATAAAATCACTTTTAACACGTATTTCATACACTATTTTTTATACAAACACTATTGTTAGTGATAATAATGCGAAATTGGTAAAAATTTATACAAATTATGACATATTAGATGAACTGTCATTTATATAGCAACCACGTACTCTTTGATAGCAACCAATGTCTTGTTGTTATTTACACAGTTTGACAGATATTTTGAATGAAATGGAGGAATCCAAGTTGTGGAAATCGTCAACGTTATGGTCGAATTACTTTGTATGTAAAAACTATGTTGAAAATAAAGAACAATCAAGATTAAGCAAACATTATATATTAGTGTTGAAAGTGAAACACTTTTAACACGTCGTCAATGGTAACGTGTTAAAAGTCAATCACTTTTAACACGTCGTCAATGGCAACGTGTTAAAAGTGATAACAATGTCATAAATTGTTATTTTTAATACGCTAAGCAACCATTAAAAGTCGTACTTTTAATAGTGTTTGTATAAAAAGATATTTAAACCAGTTCTAAACTAGGTCTAACAAAACTGAGTTTATCAGATTCAAGAGTTCTGACTCATAGGCTTTGGTTTGTTTTTGATATGCATTGACATTTGACAATTATTATTCACTAGGATTATCATATTTGCTGATTTGATTAGGTCAAAATGAATAAACGATTGGTCAGTACAACAAAATAGATATACGAACAAAAATTGATACTCGCTTTGAAATGTATTGATAAATATAAAACTGAAAGAGGAGATGGAGCATGGAAATAATTTTAGACACAGTCGCTGCAAATTTTCAGTTTCTGAAGATAAATAAACCAAATATTGATTATGATATGGTTTATAATTCAACAGAACGAGAGCTTGACTACAGATAGAGCAAATTAATCCCGAAAAAATAGGTTATAGAGTCGGAGAAATATGAGATAAAAATCCTTACTAATACATAATGAACAATCATTCAAATAATATAAGGTGTGAAAATAGATCCTAATCTTGATAACAATAATTATTATAATTGCCTTAGTGAAAAAGCAGAAGATCTTGACGAAATTTTATGGTTTTCAATGTACTATTGATTGTTCCATTATTATGATCAGTGAAAAGAATTGGGTACACTAGTGGAATTGGAACCCAAGGAAATTCCAAAAGTCACAAAGAAATGGCGGTATCAGCATGCACAGAAATTTTCTAGTGGCACTAAATCGGTGTAAACTAGTATTGAAACAAAGAAAATGTATGTTTTTTTTTTGTTTAAATTAAAAACAACCGAAACATAACCTAAACCGAGCTTTTTAAGCCAACTAGGATTGGAAGGCAGTAAAGTGGTGATTGTTGTCCGCGAGGCACACACTTGTACGTATTTAGATGGAATGCACTCTGTTTGAAGGCCACTGATTAAAGCAACACGTGTGCAAGATACGGATGCGCGTACGAATTACGCGCATGCGTACGTCTTTGGGTTCCTATTCCACCAATGAGCCAAGAATTATTTGCTTATTTGATTTAGTTCAATTCATAGTTATTTTTGCTGATTTGATTGAGAACGAAGGAATATGATCATATCTATTGATTATTTTTTTATCGTAATCAACCAAACTTATAAGTTTTTCCATTTATGTAGGAACTGAGGGGATCTTTGTTGAATTCTTTGTAGTAATCAAAAGAAACGAATCATCATCGTGAAGATGATGAATAATTGATAGTTCTAGTAATTATTATCTTGAGTATTATTATTATTATTCATGTATAAATTATTATCCATCTCCATATCATTTTCTCATTTGAAATCTATTTGATCTTGTCAAGTATTTAATTATAATAATTCAAATCAGGATCAACATGCAAGTGCTACATAAAGATATTCTACTTCTTGATATCCTGCAATTGTGTATATTTCATTCAAATAGAGTGAATTTGATGTTTTACACGAAATATTCTCCAGAATTTCTTTTTGCTTCTTCTGAATTTAATGAAGATATGACATAATTCAACACAGTGAATATCTGTAATAACAATAATCATCTTCACAGGATCTAATAAAATTAAATATACACTTTTATAATAACATGTCACTTCAGTTCTTCATTTTTGACAGATAGATTAGGTTTAAGATATATTTTTGGCCAGTAGTAAAAAATATTGAAGAAATGCCAAAATATGACGTCAAAATGACAAACATGTAACCGGAGGTTAAAGCAAACATATGGAAAGCAATGAAAACGGAAGAAAATTAATAGAATTGGCTACAGAAATGGAAATGAAAATAAAAAGCACTTACTTCCAAAGGAAAGACATATACAAAGGAACATGGGTAGCTCCGAACGGGAAAGTGTGCAATCAGATTGACCACGTCCTGATAAAAAAAAAGCACACTTACTTGATTAAGGATGTGAAAAGCAGAAGAGGAGCGGTGGTAAAATCGGATCACTTTATGGTAAAGGTTATAGTAAAACAACAAATGTCATGAATGAACAGGAACAAGAATAAAACTGTAAAAAGGCTTAACACAGAGCAGCTAAGAAATGAAGATATAGGGAAAATTGTAACAGAGGAAATAAATGCAAAAGTAGATGAATTCACGGCTGAAAGAGATTTAGAGGAGAAATGGGAGAAACTAGAAGAAAGCATATTATGTATAGCTGAAAAACATTTAAAAAGAACCAGTGGGTCGAAAAACAAAGAATGGTTTGACGAAGACTGTACCCAAGCAATGATGAAGAAAAACAAAATCAGAATAAAACTGCTTCAGAATCCAAGCGAGCAGATAAAAAGAAAATATGAGGAAGAAAGTCAACAATTCAAGGAAATATGTAGACAAAAGAAACGAAAGTGCATGGAACAAAAGCTAATAGACATGGAAAATAGCAACAGAAATAGATGCATCCGAAATTTCTATCAAGAAGTCGAAAAGCAAAAAGAAGGATATAGATAGAAAACAATTTTCATAACAGATAAGAACAACCAATTAGTTACCGAAAACGAAAAAATGAATCGCTGGGCAGAATACTTTAATGAGCTGCTTAACAATGATGAAGATTATGTTGAAGAGATAGCCATTCAGACACAAGTACACCAAGGAGATGACACAAGTGTGGAACCACCAAGTGAAGAAGAAGTTAACACAATTATAAATAATCTTAAAAACAAGAAAAGCCCAGGATAAAATGGAATCCCCGCTGAAATATACAAGAAAGGTGGAGATAAACTTCAACAAGAGTTACCATCCATAATTACAGATGTTTGGGTGAAGGAACAAATGCCAACAAGATGGAAATCAGCACTCCTCTATCCGATTCATAAAAAAGGCGATACAACTAAGTGTGATAATTATAGAGGTATCGCCCTATTGGATACAGCATATGAGATACTGGCTACTGCAATCAAAAATAGACTGAATGAAATAGCGGATAAGCTCTTGGGCGAATATCAAGCTGGATTCAGAAACAATAGATCAACAACGGATCAAGTGTTCACGCTAGAACAGATTGTTGCCAATGGCTGTTAATTCATTCTACCTCTACATATCTTGTTCATAGATTTTAAACAGGCCTATGACTCGATTAAACCAGACAAATTAGTTGAAGTTCTGAGATCCCTAAAAATTCCAGAAAAATTAGTGAGGCTAGTAAAAATGATATTAACAAACAACAAATGTAGAGTAACTGTTAATGGCAATTTATCAGAAAGCTTTGAGGTGAAAAAAGGTCTAAGGCAAGGGGACCCAATGGCTCCAATACTGTTTAACCTAATTCTGGAGTGGGTCATGAGGCAGGGTCAACTGTATACTAGAGGAACAATTTTTCATCAGAAACATCAATGTCTAGCTTATGCGGACGATATAGCAATTATGAGTAGGTCTAGAGAGGAATTGGAAAAAGTTTTTCTGAAAGTAGAAAAATCGGCAAACGAAGTAGGATTGAAAGTAAATGAAATGAGAACAAAATATATGCCTGTGAGAAAGAAACAAGAAGATGTACTAGTGAACCTTAAGCCAAAATCGGAGAATGGGAAAAAATATGACTTCGAAGCGGTCACAAATTTCAGTTATCTAGGTGTAATAATATCTAATAACAATAGTGACGGAAGTGAAATAGATATGAGATTATCTAAGGGAAGTAGGTGCGTCGGTTCGTTGTTTAAACTCCTCAAATCTAAAAAAGTGAGTAGGTAAACAAAGGTGCGTATATATAAAACAGTTATTCGGCCTACAGTGACATACGGAAGTGAACTTTGGGTATTAAATAATAACAGTAAAAAAAGAGTTGGAATTTGGGAAAGGAAAGTATTAAGAAAAATTTACGGGGGTAAAAAAGTGAATGGCTTGATGCTACGCAGGACAAACAATGACATAATGGAACTGTACGGGGATCCGGATATCACTAGTGTAATTAGGTCTCAGAGACTCAGATGGTAAGGGCATGTAACACGATTGCCAGATCATAGAGTGACCAAAAAAGTGCTGAAGGGAGGAACGGGAGCAAGATGAAGAAGGGACCGTCTGGAAGGAAGATGGTTTGACATGGTACAACAGGATTTAAGTCAAATCAACATTAAGGACTGGGAGAAGAGAGCGAAGGATCGCTTACAATGGAGAGCGATCACACAACAAGCCATGGGCCAGCTTGGCCTGCAGTGCTGACCTATTATTATTATTATGGTCAGTTGCACCGCCGTCACTTAACTTTAAGGGAAGAATAATATCTATGGTTACCATTGTATAGACAATTGTTCCCATGGTAATTATTCTGTACTTAAAGTTAAGTTAAAGCGGTGCAACTGAGCATTAAACTAGGGTGCGAGTAGGTTTAAATATTTAAACCTGGTTTAAACCGCATCTATGAATGAGAGTTGAAGCTGATCTAAAGATAAACCACGTTTAAACCCAGTTTATTCAGCTATAAATAAGGCTGGATATGTTGATAAGTATGTTTAGAATGGCTGTTCCGACATTCGCGGCACGAGCGAAGCGAGTGCTGCTGGTCGTCGAGTATAAATACGCATGAGAAATTCTCTCCTCCCGCCGTTATAAAGGGCGAGCGAGTACTTCTCACCGGAAGTAAATGTCAAATTTTTGTCCCTCATATCAGGGACGAAAGTACGTATTTTCGACCGAGATATGAGGAAAAGATTCTTGATCAATTGTATCCTAATTGAAGGAGGTCTAAATATTGCTAAAAATCAGTAACTAAACAATCATTGATCGTAAAACATTGAGAAAAATCGTACAAAAAGTATAATCTGTCCTACGCTTGAAATCCCCTTTCAAATTATAATTACACTCAGTATTAAGATCATATCTCCAAAACATTCACTGATTATTTGTCTCAGTTTAAACTTCGTGAATAAAAGAAATCATTAGTAAGTCGATTACGTAGTTTCAGAAGATATAAAAGTTCGACAGTTTGTCGCTAATGTACAATAGGTTTGTTCCTACAGCAGTACAAAACTGTCCGAGACTGTCCGGAGTCTGCGCAGTTTGATTTTAGGTGTTCCAACAGCAGTTGTGACAAATCCGTGACTAGAAAGTTTTCTGTTCCAACAGTCCATGAACCAGTTTGCTGATAGTCAGAAAAGTTTTCTGACTATCCACAAACTCCAAATCCCCGCATGCGCATTGTGACGTTGTTGACAGTTATCAACTTAAAGTAAAGCAATGTTTTGAAATTTTCACAAACCCATTAAATATGAGTGTTAGTGAGTTTACTAGTGTTTACGAAATTACTTCGTCTTTATCAAGTGAATCTGACGATGATAATTTTGGTGGACTTTTACAAGAAAGAGTAGGACCTAAAAAGCTGAATTACTTGATCTTAATTGAAAATTATAATGATGTGGAGCTCGCTGAGCACTTTTGAATAAGTAAAAATGTGATTGGATCTCTTATGATTCTTCTGACTGATGACCATGTGTTCCAACAAACAATCACTGACTAGTTTTAAATCAGTCATAGCTCGCGCATGCGTGCAAAAATTTAGTACGGGACTGTCAGTACCCAGTCAGGGATTTTCTGTAGGAACAAACCTAATATAATGGTAATGGCTGATACAGGTCACGAAGGAAAATAATAGAGGAGCGGACACTCAGTTGGAAAACGTGAAGCCTAAAATGTAGTGCGGCAGCTGTGAGAGAGACAGCGAGAGCGAGCCCAGCTTTACGTGCATAAGGTTATATTTTAATTATTTTCAATAAAATACAATCGCCAGATAGATTTCTTATTTTCATTACGTTAAATACTACATTATTTATTGAATGAAAGGCAGAAGTAAAAGAAAATTAGCATTTCTATTTATAAAACCTACAGTTATGATTAAACATATTTCTCTGGATGCGACATTTCTGATTAAGAATTATAATAGGCACATAACTAATTTGATGAATATTTTATATTACAATGGGCGTGATAAAACTAAGAAATTACGCACAAACAATTTCATATTCACTAGAAGAAAGGTAGAAATAGAAAATGCTGCTCTACAAAATTTTTTTGTGTATTGAACATGAATAAAAAATTTGACAGAAATATAATATACATATACGATCTCCCAAAAAGTAACAGTTCTTGATATAATTTCTGGTGTAAAAAAAAAGTTATTAAATTAAATTGCGCAATAAGTGTTTTATTACTTGACTCTATTCTATCAGTAAAAACTTTGAAAACAGTTTTTATTACTCATGCAGGATAAATACTATTTTATACATATTTCTCCGGACGGTAAATGGCTCTTTGGCCTTTGCGTGCGCCAAGTATAATTTACCGCTCGGAAAAAAAAACAAGTGCAAAATAGTATTTACCCGCATTCGTAATAAAAAATAATATCTGCAACTCGTGCAGTGTTGTCAGTTGCCCACTTGAGCTCTCGTGAGCAGTCGAGAACTTATTGCATTTGTTGCACAATATACTATTGTTAATTTCAATTTTTCGAAAGTAGCACAGGAGAAATGTAAAAACCATTCTAATATGCCACAGGGCTAGCAAGAACACTTGCTTCGCTCACTTTTTACCATTACATTCTCAATAGCTTTTATATATTAATGAAAAATGAAGAAATCAATGTTGTAATTCTGTGTAAATCTATAGGTTTTATGAATTAATAAATTTATTGATAAGAAGTTTCCTTGAAGTTGAATTTTCCACTAAAAGTCTAGGTTAGATATGTTTAATAATTTAAAACATTGATATAACCTTTGAGTCTCTAACATACAATTGTCAATAGATCTGCTATTATAATTTTAAAATGATCTCTACTCACTTTAACATATCTAGACGACCATTCTTCTATAATATCCTCCTCTGAAATGTTTTCCACAAACGTAATCTGTAACTTCCAATGTTCTATTTTATCGTGTTATGTTCTTGCGCCACTTATCTAATAAAATATCATTTTTCGGTGCAGAAAAATGACAATATTCCTCTTTACAAGTTCTGTACCTACTATTACAATTTGGCACAAAACATTTTCTTCCTATTTTACAATATATTTCTACATGAAAATACTAGATAGAGCGAAACTCGCTATTTACTTCCATACAAACATGGGCCCGCCTCTACCTATCTCTCAGTTACCTTCTCTCTCTAACAATATTGCATTTCTGGCTTCACTTTTGGTAGAGAATTGCATAGGCGTGGTACAGGTAAAACGCCAAAAGTGATCTCAAAAACACGGTCATAAGTATCTCCAGTTCTACTTACCGTACAATATTCTCCTGTACCTCTATTTGGAACGCACAATCGATTGGCCCATCATTCGTTCCAGTAGTTGTACGTATAAAGAGGTACATTACATGCACCGGACCCCTTTATTTACCAGAAGCTTGTTGTATATAATCATATTTTTTATTATCATGGTTAATTGTATAATAGCTGTCAGAATTTGTCGAACACAAAAATCCAGATTATGACTCTTCAGTCCAAATAAAAGCTTTGATGTTACTTTATTTATAGCATACTCTGCTTCATTAACATGTAAGTGGCGCGAATTGATACGATCTAACCAATTTTGCTCATTCAAAAACTTTCACTCCAAAAATATTTGTCTTCAGAATATCTTCTAACTGATTAAAATGCATTACAAATCCTCTGCTCCTGAATATAATACACTAAACTAATGTTAAAATTCACCTTTATAAGACACATTTGATGAAATCAACAAGAATATCCTCGAGACTGAACTGTCAAGAGTGGCATTATACAGAAAGTACTCTCTAGAAAAAAGGAATGAAAGATACGGCCTAGCTGATCAACGTACTTGCCAGTAACGTGTCAGTGAAGCGAATTTGTAAGATTTTACCCATCCAAAAATTGTCTATAGAAGTTTTCATTTCAAAATCTTGCTGATGCTAATGTTGAAACATCATACGTAATTTCAACCGATCTAATAAATGAGTATGTTTTATGCTGGGGCCACACTTATGTAAACGTTTATGCCTGTTATTGCAATAGATATCGCGTCAAATTTAGGTTGTGCGTTAAATTGAGGGGCCATGTCATCAAAAATGTCAATAAATTGGCCATCAGAGCACTCTCCTATGAACAGTTTCCTTTTGGAATACTTCTAAAAAGTCGATGACTCTTTCATTACACCCCTTCATTGTATAACTTTGGTGATACTATTATTTCACTCAAAAACATACTGAATTTTAATTTGCGCATTCAAAATTTACAATGACAGTTGACAGAGACAAACGCTTGTGTAACCACAATAATGCGCTTGATCACTTTGATTTGTCAAATTAGACCGCCAACCGATCTATCGCTTGACGCCTCACATCATTATCAACGCTGTGAATAAATTATCGCGTTAAGACGTGGTGACATCTATGTTTAAAGTCAAATAGCACCTTAATTAATGGAATTAGACATAAGTGTGGCCCCAGCATTAGTCTAATACATCAATACTATCAAATTCATACTCATGCTGAGGCCACATTTACGTCTAACGCCATTAATTAAGGTGTTATTTGACATTGAAGGTGGGTGCAGCCACGTCTTAGCGTGATAATTTATTCACGGCGTTGCTAATAAAAACAATGTATTAATTCTTCTGGGGCCACACTTACGTCTAACGCCATTAATTGAGGTGTTATTTGACATTGAGTGTGAGCTTAGCCACGTATTCACGACGTTGATTATGACGTGAGGCGTTAAGCGATGGATCGGCTGGCGGTCCAATTCAGCACATCAAAGTGATCAAGCGCGTTATTTATTGCAATGCTGTGTTTACACTAGCGTTCATTTCTGTCAACTGTCATCGGTAATTTTAATTGTGCGAATTTAAATTCAGTAAGTTTTTATTGGAATAATGATATCATCAAAGCTATACGATGGAGTGGTGCAATGAAATAGCCATCAAATTCTTAGAAATGTTTCAAAAGAACATTGTTCATGGGACAGTGCTTTGTCGGCCAATTTAGTGACATCTATGCTGGGGCCACACTTACGTCTAACGCCATTAATTAAGGTGTTATTTGACATTGAAGGTAGGTGTAGCCGCGTCTTATGCTGGGACCACACTTACGTCTAACGCAATTAATTAAGGTGTTATTTGATATTGAAGGTAAGTGTAGCCACGTCTTAGCGTGACCATTCCATTCGTAGTATTTATAGCAAGGTTAACAATGCTAAATCGCCATAGAAACGGTGCATATCAGTGGGTATATGGACGTGAAGAAATACCATCGGGTATTACACTAGTGGTCAGAGTGAGTATTTTATTCAAAGATGTGGATACCTCCAATTTATGCTTTCTTCGTATTTAATGGAATATTATTCTGAATATCTCCATCATTTTTATCTTCTGATCTATCACCAAACCTTTCTGAACTAGATTCCATATCAAGACGCAATATATTTCTCTATTATTCGTCAAAGAAAATGCAAGAAATTCTAATTTTTCAGTTTGACAGAAGTTTGTTTACTCGTTCCTATGAAAATTACGTGAGTTGGTACTAGATTCATAGAAAACTAATTTGAAAAAATGGTTTGACTCCTGGAATAGTCCTCTATATACCATTTGAAGTTAAAGTATTATGGACTATTTTTGTGGTGCAATCACTCATGTTTATTGTGCTTGTGAATACCACTCGTGCTACACACTCGTGGTATTCAAACGCAAGCGCAATAAACATTCGTGATAGCACCACAAAAATAATCGATAATACTTCAACTACTTATGGTATAATAAATGATAATTTATTCACGGCGTTGATAATGACGTGAGATGTTATAGAGCAAGATCCCAGGCCCGCTATATATATTAAACAGCGCTCCAGGCCTATAGACCCATGGCTTCATTAACAGTCTTTCTCCACTTATTCCTGTCTTGCGTTAGAGTTCTCCAGTTTTTTATTTTAAATTCTTCAATGTCCTTCTTAACCGCATTGAACCATTTTTCTTTTGGACGACCCCTTCTTTTTTTCTTTTGAATACCTTTCTCTAGCACCACTTTTGTAATTCTTTCATCCGACATTCTCATAACATGTCCCAGCCATCTCAACCTTTGAGCTTTTATCACATTGGATATTCCTGGATGCCCATACAGTTCCATTAGCTCCGTATTAGTTCTTCTTATCCACATATCACCTTCTTTTTTCCCTCCAAATATCAATCGCAAGATCTGTCGTTCCCAAATTTCAACTTTAACTTGATCAGTTTTATTTAAAACCCATAGCTCACATCCGTATAATACACATGGTCTTATCATGGTTTTGTATATTTTCACTTTCGTTGAAATTAACACTTTTTTTGATTTTAGATTTTTTATTAGAGCTCCCGCACTTCTGCTTCCCCGTACCAATCGTCGTTTTATTTCTAGGTCTTCTCTGATATCATTAGTGATTTCTACCCCTAAATACACGAAACTCTGCACTTGTTCAAATTGGTATATCCTCCCATCGTCCTTTATTATTCTGAGACCTGTTCCTTCTGTACTTTGGAGTGTTTGTAATACCATGTATTTTGTTTTGGTTTCATTTATTTGTAGTCCTACTGAGCTTGCTATTTCTTCCAGACTTCTAAATTATATCTCGAGTTCTTTCTTTGTTCTTGTTAAAAGTGCCATGTCATCCGCAAAAGCCAGAGTTTGACATCTATGATGAAATATTGTTCCATTCGTACTTATACCACTTTTTCTAATTATCCATTCCAAGGTAAAATTGAACAACACTGGAGATAGTGGGTCGCCCTGTCTCAGTCCACGATTTACTCTGAATGTATTCGACATTTTCCCTTCTATTAGCACTCTACACACCGAATTACTGTGTGTCATGCTTGTAAGTCGTATCAGTTTTTCCGATATACCTAATTCTCTCATGATTTCATATAATTTTTTCTTCTTTATTGTATCGTATGCCTGTCGGAAATCTATGAATAGCATATACAAAGGGATATTGTGCTCATAACTATTAGCAAGAATTTGCTTTAATGTGAATATCGAATCATTTGTCGATCTGTTTGTTCTAAAACCTGCCTGGTATTGACCTAAAATCTGTTCGGCTTCATTTTGTATCCTTCTTTTAATACATCCTGCTAGTATTTTATAAACCACGTCTAGCAGCGCTATCCCTCGGTAATTTTTGCAGCATGTCTTATCTCCTCTCTTATAGATCGGGTGGATCACTGATTCCCTCCATTCATCAGGCATATTTTCCGTGGTCCATACCTCCTTTATTATTTGATACAATAGTTCGCAACATCTATCTCCACCGTTTTTGATCATTTCTATAGAAATTCCATTTATCCCTGGGCTTTTGTTATTTTTGATATTTTGTATTACTTCCATAATATCATTAAATGTTGGTATTTTTATACTTTCGTTCTCTGCTCCATCTTCTTCAATTTGTACGTTCCCAAGTGGTTGGATATTATCATTTTCTGTTCTGTCGTTTAAAATTTCTTCGAAATATTCAGCCCACCTTCTTAGTTTATCACCGCCCGTAACTAGTTGTTCTTCTTTATTTTTGCAGTATATATTTGTATGCAGGTATCCCGTTCTTTGTTTTTTAACATCTTGATAGAAATTTCGAAGTTCTTTGCTTTGGAAATTTTCTTCTAGCTTTACTAATTCATCTTCCATTTTCTCTCTTTTCTTCCTTCTACAGATTTGTTTAGCATTCTTCTTCTCTAGTTCGTATTTACGTTTTGTTTTTTCTGTTCCATTTTGGAGGAACTCTTTTCTTGAATTGTTTTTCTTTTCTATTGCTGCCTTACATTCCTTGTCGAACCATTCATTTCTTTCCCTAATTTTTATAGGTAGTATTCTCTCTGCCGTCTCCTTCATTGTTCTTTCGAAATGTTTCCATTTGTCCTCTGTATTTTTCATGTTTTCCGCCTTTGGCAGCTCTTCTTCTAATTTATTTTGGTAGGATATAAGGGTATAATCGTTTTTTAGCTCTTGTGTATTATAGTGTTGCTTTTTCCTATAGTTTTCTTTCTTTAGCTTTGGTATTTCTTGCTTCATCATTATTTTGATCATGAAATGATCCGAATTTCCATCAGCACCTCTTTGAGTTTTTACATTTTTTATCAAAGTGGCGAATTTTTTTTCAACTAGTACATGGTCTATTTGGTTGCATGTACATCTATCCGGAGATTTCCATGTATCTTTGTAAATGTCTTTCCGCTTAAAATGTGTGCTCATTATCTTCCAGTTTTTGGTCAAGGCGAAGTTTATTAGCTTCAAACCATTCTCGTTAGTTTGCTCGTGCTTGCTTTGACCGCCTGTAATTGTGTTGTATATCTCTTCCCTGCCAATTTTTGCGTTTAGGTCTCCTATTACTACTTTTACATCGTATTTAGGCGTAGTATCAATGGCTCTCTCCATTTCCTCATAAAATAAATCCTTTTCTTCATCTTCTTTCACATTCGTTGGCGCATGTACATTAATTATTGTGATTTTTCTGTACAATCCCCGAATTCTAATTTTACATAGCTTATCAGATATTGGTTCAAATGCCATCACTAAATGTTTGATTCGTTTATTTATCATAAAACCTGTTCCGAAGTATCTGTTATCACCTCCACTGTTGAAAAAGATGTATTCTCCTATTTCTATAATGTCCTTCCCTTTTTGTTTAGTTTCTTGAATCGCTGCTATATCGATGTTATATGTTTTTAGTGTTGTATCTAGAGTTTTTAACGCTCCTGTCTCATTTGTGCCTTGGAGATTCCATGTTGCTAAATTTATTGTTTTATTGCTAGAGTTTTTACATTTGTATCTCCTATTCATATTTGCATTATTTTCACTTTCCTTTAACCTGATCATGTCGATTGCCTTGTTGTGTTCCGAATTCTCCTCCTGTGTAGATCTTTTTAGTTTTATTAGTTTTTTGGAATCAGTGATTTACTCTTCTTCTCCCATCCAAATATTCTATCGTTAATAACAATCTTATTATAGCCAATTCTAGTATTGTTTCCCTTATCCTTTTCCAATTTAGCTCTTTTCCTCAGTTCCATATATATTTTTCTTTCTTCAAAGGTGTAGTCATTTTCTATGAAAATATTTTTACCTTTCAGCTTGCTCTTATTTTCCATTATCTGTTTTTTACCAGACCAATTCTTTATTTCTGCCCCCACTATATATTTTGGATGTTCATTTTTAATTACATAGGATGTTGCAATTTCTACATTTATTTTCAGTTCTTTCCTCAAGAATTCGGTTAGTTTCTCAGTACTATTTTCAGTATAGTCTATTTTTAGACCTTTGACAATAATGTTATTTTTCCTTCTTCGTTTCTCTTCCTTCTCTTCTCTTTCCTCCATATTACCAATTTTTTGTTTAAATTCCTTATTTTCCATATCCAGGTACTCAATTTTAGTTTCTAGATTATTTATTTTCCCGAGCAACTCTTCTTTCTCTTCTGTCCACTTTCTGTCCCGATCTTCCATCTCTTTCTTCATCTCTTGGATAGCTACATTTGTTTTCTGAAGCTCCTGCAATACTTCTGTTTTATTTGCCTTTATTTCTTAGGCCCGCTAGACGTTACTTATTTTCTGAGAAACAAAATGTGTGGAATAGAGTAGTGCTAGTATGCACTTTGATCATACGCATATTCGCTAGTTTGTGCCAACGGCCAATTTACAGATACGGGATGCTAGAGGTACGTTATTCATTAGTAACTTTCCTTAAATTCTGTGTGCTGATTTTCATGTATGTTCTAGAGAATATTGTTAAAAATCAATAATCAACACTGCCAGACACTTCCCATCGGCGGTAATTTTTGCTAGACCCTTTGAAGTTCGCAAAAAAATAGCTTTATCTTACTTATAGTCTGAGTCCTAATTTTTATATATGATACTCAGGGAACAATTTGAACACTTTCTGTGAAGAGCCAGACCAATTGTAGGGGCCAAACATCCTCCAGACAAAATTAAAATATGGCGGTGAGTATGAGTGTGAGTGTAATAATTTGATGGTTTTATTACGCAATTTCATTGAACTCATGCTACGACTGATTGTTTAGAATTTATGCGGAAAATCCAAAAAGTCTGTCATATAAAGTGCACTTCCGTCTCAGCCGATTGTTACAAAAATAGAAGATGACTATTGAGATGCGGGCATAGACCGTTTGAGCATGGCGGTCAAATTTTTAATCCGTATATCAAGATCTTCCGTAAATCCTATGTACCTCTTGAGCGCGGCGGAAGTTCAACAGATTATTGGATAAACCATAAACAAAGATCATATGTAGAACGTGAAATCTTTAGTGAACAATGCAGAGAGACAAAATGAGCCAATCACGTAAGAATCATGAGAAGAAACACCCAAATTGGACTATTTTTGCTAATGGATAATGCAGGGTATATAAATTGACACCAAAATATAACATTTTCATTAATATTCATTTATTATTATTGTTTACTATTATATATTTTTATGACCATCATTAAATCTCTGAAAAGGAAAGAATATAATAATAATTTAACAGAATTATACAGAAGAAGGAATATAACAAGAATTGATTTTGTAAAAGCTATTAATTATGATTTTTCGAGAAAATAATATACATATATATATACCTATGTGAATGATGACGAGTCCTTAATTCAACTCAATTTAGTAAAATGTAAATGACGAGTTTTCAAAAAAAAAATAATTTAGTTAGTTGTAAGAAAGTGTAAATATGCTCTATTTTTCTACCTATACAGTTTTTATCAGTCGTTATTTGTTGTTGATAAAATGAAATGAATAGTTACCCAAGTTCGTTTATTATATTAACTCACAATTTTTGACATTTAGAGAAGATACATTTATTTGGGATTAAAAGATTGAAGTAATAAACTCGACTCAAACGGTATTTGGGGATTAAGAGAAAAATGCTCAAATGGTCTATGGGATTAGGACAAAACTGACCGCCGCGCTCAAACGATATATCTCCTGAGATGCTACAGCAATTCAAATTCTAAATTCCAGTATCCTACGGCTGATCATTCTGAATTTATGCCGAAAATTAAAAAAAAGTCTCAAGTAAAGTGCACTTCCGGTTTAGCCGATCGCAATCATAATGCAAGATGTACAATGAGATGTTATAGAAGTTCTTTATATGAAATTTCAATATGCTATGGCAGATCATTCTATATTTTTGCAAAAAATTCAAAAAAAGTTCCAAGTAAAGTGCACTTCAAGTTCAAATACTGAATTTCAACATCCTACGGTCGATCATTCTGGATTTATTAGAGAAATTCGAAAAAAAGTCTCGAGTAAAGTGCACTTCTGGTACAGACGCTTGGAACCATAATGCGAGGTGCACAACTAGACACTATACTTGTCTTAAATACAGAATTTCAACATTATACGTTCGACCAGTTTTGAGATTTGCGAGTAACGCACGCACGAACATACGTACCGACATCAAGCCAAAAATAGTCAAATTCAGGGATGCTCAAAACGGATGTATCCATCAAAATATCGATATGTGAATTTTGTCGTTTCCACAATACTTCCTTGAACTTTCTACAAGTAAGTAAAAACACAGTTAGATAACTCCGTCATCATTTTTCTTCCCAGACACTCCAAATAGTAATTTTTTTTCACTTACACGCGTTGTGTTACAAAAATTTCGTCTGACGTCTTTTTTTGTACAATTGTTTTCCCATTGCATACCCATGTCGCCATCTATGTAGCAGATTCGCACTAATTTGTAAAATAGTACGTTCGTCCGACACTTGATTGAAGCGCTCTCTTGGGGAGTCGACGCGTCTGCTTCTTCCTCGCTCTCTTGCTTCCGAGCTGTTGTTGCAGACGTTTGTTTTTGAGTAGTCTTGTGATTTTTCTTGTTGTTCTAAATTTGGTGATTATTTTATTTAATTAAAATCAGTGTTATGATTTTGTAAGTATTTCGTTTATTATTTTTATTCACGTTATTCCAAATTTAGTATTATTTTTCTAGTGATTTCGTTTGAGGCGACCCGCGTGGTTAACCTTTTGTTTTCCAAATTTATTTCTTTCATCCTTAATTATTTGTTAGTTTTTTGTGCTCAAAACCTTTTTACTATCTTGAATTTTTTCTACAAAATTAATATTTTTGTTCTAAATTTATTTTTTTTATATACTTATACACTCGAAGTAATAAAACCTACGAGATTTGTGGCTATCTTCGTTCCTCCCTTTACCTTTCCTCACCTAAGTATGTGTGCTGTATGAATGATTAGTGAAAGTGGTTGATAATACATAATTTAACTATATTTTGGATCCAACGCGTTGCGGATTTGTCATTCAACAACTCGTAGTTTAGTTTCTTACGTTGTTTTAGTAGTTTTTTTGTTTCCAAAGCTTAAAATATTTTGTTGTGGGCTTTAGTTCCCGTTTTTAAGCTGGAAAATCCTACGAGTTTGTGAAGATTGATCCAATTTTTTTAGTAACGAACCACGTTCGTGAATTTATCGACTCGTCGCTAATAAATCCTTTTTCTTGTCCTGCTAGACTTTGTATTTTCTGTGTTTTTTCTTCTCTTTAATGCTCAGCGTAGTTTTTTTACTTTGCAAATTTTTAGTGCACTATTTCAAATCAGACAAATAAATAACTTACTGATTATTTTATTTAACTTTTACTAAATTTACAGTTTATCTGTTTTTTTTTTTATTTGAATCTAAATTTATTCATTCAAGTTTAACGCTTCACGTTTGAAGAGAGCTCTCCAATTTTTTTGTAGGAACCTCCTGTTTCAGTTGAATTGGATACTGGTTGGGTTGTTTGTTTTCAGTGTAAACTGCTAGGAATCTTAGGGACCTGTGGCCACTTGAGACTAGTTTTTGACCAACTTCAAGTTAAGAAAAACATCAACACGTCTACGAAATTAAGAAGAACATTAATATCTCCCGAAGTTGACGACCAAGCGCACGGCCAACCTTAACACCTTCAAGGACCGTTGGGTATTTATCAAAGCCCTATAAGACGCAAGATCAACTTTACTTAATTCAGGGAACGTTCTTGTCTGACGTTGTTTTTGTGGCTACCAATTCGACATCTATCTCCTCTGCCGATACTAGTCTTGAGTTCCGCCTGAAGAGGATATTTAGCTAGTTTTTGTAACGTAATTTTGAACGTCTGTGACGTGCTCTCCAGTTCCCTTTTGGCTGTTGCAGTGAGATTTTGTTTTTGTATAATAGCTTCAATCATTTTCGTAAGTTACAAATTTTTTGAATTATAATTTTTGGAATTCTTTGCTTTAATTTAATAATAATTTTATTTATAATTGATTTCGACGTCTATGCTTTATTTCTTTTTTGCTGTCGCTATTGTCTCCCAGAATAGTACCTTTTTCTCCTTTGATCATTTCCTGGGAGTGGCGCCCATTTCCTATTTTTCAGGTAAAATATTTCTGGTGCCCTTATTAATAGCTAGCCTGGGTCTTCACTTTCAAGGTAGGATATTCCATTACTCAAATTTAGTGTCAATCAGCAGTACATTAAGTTTTTGCTACCAAATAGTGAAGAAACCTTACCTTTTTTAATTTCCTACTGCCACCTTGGAAATAGGAAAAGGTACAGTTGTAACTGAAATGACAGTTGTGCTGAACAGACTTAACAAAGTACTATATGCTGAACACTCACACAAACAGTAGACTAGATTAGACCGTGAGTAAAAAGAAGAGGAATTGGATGCTCATAGATATTTCGCTTACTTTCAAGCGTACAAATATTGACCACGCGCTCATACTCAGAGCGATATTTCAATTCTGTCTGGAGGATGTTTGGCCTCTACAATTGGTCTGGCTCTTTACAAAAAGTGTTTAAATAGTTTCCTGAGTATCATATATGAAAATTAAGACTCAGACTATGAGTAAAATGAAGTTTTTTTTTGCGAACCTCAAAGGGTCTAGCAAAAATTACCGCTGATGGGTAGTATCTGGCAGTGTTGATTATTGAGTTTTATTAATATTCTCTAGAACATCCATAAAATTCAGTACTCAGAATTTAAGAAAAGTTACTAATGTTTTAACGTACCTCTAGCACCCCGTATCTGTAAATTGGCCGTTGGCATAAACTAGCGAATATGCGTATGATCAAAGTGCATACTAGCACTACTCTATTCCACACATTTTGTTTCTCAGAAAATAAGTAACGTCTGGCGGGCCTGGGATCTTGGACTATTAAGCGATAGATCGGTTGGCGGTTCAAGTCGACACATCAAAGTGATCAAGCGCGTTATTTATTGCAATATTGTGGCTACACTAGCGTTTGTCTCTGTCAACTGTCATCATAAATTTTAAATGTGCGAATTTAAATTCAGTAAGTTTTTCATTGGAATAAAGGTATCATCAAAGTTATACGATGGAGTGGTGCAATGAAATAGCCATCGCATTCTTAGAAGTGTTTTAAAAGGAACCTTGTTCATAGGATAGTGCTTTGACGGCCACTTCAGTGACATTTATGCTGGGGCCACACCTACGTCTAACGCCATGAATTAAGGTGTTATTTGACATTGAATGTAAGTGTAGCCACATCTTAGCGCGATAATTTATCCACGGCGTTAGTAACGACGTGAGGCGTTAAGCGATAGATCGGTTGGCGGTCTAATTCGACACATCAAAGTGATCAAGCGCGTTATTTATTGTAATGTTGTGGCTATACTGGCGTTTGTCTCTGTCAACTGTCATTGTAAATTTTGAATGCGCGAATTGAAATTTAAAAAGATTCTGATTGGAATAATAGTATCATCAAAGTTAAACAATGGAATGGTGTAATGAAGGAGCCAGCGAGTTCTTAGAAGTGTTTCAAGAGGAACCTTGTTCATAAGACAGTGCTTTAACGATCAATTTAGTGACATTTATGATGGAATTCATAATTGAATGCTGGTGTGGCCACTCTATTTGAGGCACAACTTGGAGCGTTATGTTTGACACGATATCTATTGCAATAATAGGCATTAAACGTTAACATAAGTGTGGCCCCAGCATTATGATAACATTTATCATTGAATGCTAATGTGGCCACTCAATTTGACGCATAACTCAGAGCGTTATATTTGACGCGATATCTATTGCGATAATAGGCATTATAGCCCAAGAGCCCACGACGGTCAGACCTTCGTTATTTTATAAAAGCTGAAATTTTACCTATGCATATTCTATTCACAGGTAAGAACGACCAGCGACTATTCGCTATGTGCAACATCAAAGTGGTGACAACTAGCGGCATTGATCGGCGAACCCACTGCCGCTTTTATATGTTCTGTCAAATGTGACAACTAGTAAAAAGTGAATTAAAATCAAAATCAATCATAAACGTAATAAGTATGGATCCTATATTAAGAACGGGTTTTAAAAAATTAGTCATACTATCAGCCTTCAACCACAAATTGTGCCAAAGGGTAAAGCTCACAAGTATTAAAACCTTTTCCAATAATGCTATTACAAAACAGTATTTTTTCAACACTATCACAATAAGTAAGAATATCAGCTTGGCATTCTACATCACTTGTGCTTTTGGTTCTCGAATCAACTATCATTAAATTGTCATGTGCTCTGTCACAGTCATTTTCATATATTGAACTTATGTTATTCATTGAACTTATATCCATTGAGACTTCTGTATTGGCAGCCCTTCTTGAATTAAAACTTCAGTTTTTAATATTTTTTGAACTTGAAGCCATTATTAAAGTATTCTGTAGCCTATGCTTAATGAAACATTGGTGTCTTGTCAAAACTGTCTCGTCATTTAATTTTGGCTTCCAATGAGGAGAAGAAAATTGGCTAGGTACGAAATTAGGATTCAGCTTCTCTTCTCCCTTTTTATTCGCAATGAAATATGCACTGCAAATTAGATATCTTGATGTAGTATTCCAACTGTATGTATATTCACTTGAAAATAAAAAAATATGTCTCATTTTATCAATTTAATAACAAAATTCGAGTTGTTATAAGTACCATAAAAATTATTGAATTTCATTATTCTCATATTTACTTTATACTAAAATTTTATTTATATATTGCGTTCGCACTAATTTTTTGAAACATCATTATTAATGTACAATTGAGGTTGTGATACTTACTTTTCCTCTCTTACGACGGAAATCCACTTTTTTCTTTGAATAAACTCATGCTTATATATATTTTGATAAACAATAAAAGCTAGCATCACTATTTTTCGATGTATTATTACGCATGATAATGTAGCATTCACAAATTGTCATTTTTGACTTTTGATTTTATATCAGTACATGTGCACTAAAAATGCCAACTTTCGCCGCTAAGCGCGCACGGTCGTTCAGTGTTTCTCTTCCAAGCAGCTGCACATAGCGAATAGAGTTTGGGTCGTGGTTACTTCGGCAGGTAACAGATAGTAAAGGTGTATAAAATCATCATCATCATCATCACTGGCGCAACAGCCCTTGTAAGGGCCTAGGCCTTTCTAATCGGTATCACCGAGCCGCAGTATAACACCGCCGTACTGCCGATCAGAATTTCGTGCCATTGCTACATATTTTAAGGTATATAAGTTGGCAACCTGTAGCACCCGAGTGTGATGATGCAAGTAGCTGCATTTTTTATTTTTACGACAAATTGTCGGTGAGTGGATTCGAACCTGCGACCTCTTGGTCGAGTGACGTCACAGCATGGTGGACAAACACGCTCGGCCATCCGCACTCACTAGGTGTATAAAATAGCACCTTGAATTCCTTAGAGTATAAAGCTCAATTTTTTTATATTTTTTTCGGGATAACTCTAGAAATCTCGTCATCCATTGCCGGACACTTATGACAGTTGCTACCCCCTGCCAGACACCCCCAAACTGTAATAAATTATAATTATACTTTCATTATACTATAAAAACTGAATTCTATATATGTTACTTAGGGAGCTATGAAAAGATGTTACCCCAATAGCCGGACAGTTTTGATGGTTTTTACATCTTGCCAGACACACTGAAAGTCCGCTGTAGGTGCCAGCGCGAATGCTTAGCCGATTGCGATTTTCAAAAATATCGAATAAAAAATAATTTTATTACGTTCACAGCCATCTTATATGAAGTGAAAAATTTTATTTCAATTTTGAAAAATACAAAAAAAAATATTATTACATGAAAAAAAAAAGTATTCAATCGTTCATATAAATTTTATCATTATCGTCGATATTTTCATTTTCTTCATCCCTACTGCTCCATTCGATGGCCTGATCGTCGTCAATATCGCCTTCTTCGTCAGTGTGAGTGGGATATGGCGCTTAGTCGACTGCGATCTTTTACTGCGCATCATCTGCCGTTTAGTCTGTTTAGTAATGTATTAAGCAGTTATATGTATTATGCGTAGGTACGATCAACGTGTTATAATTGATACTTGTGCAGTATTTTGGGACATAAAAGTGTAATTTTAGTTAAAAGTGTTATCATGGCAGATACATTAATTTTTTTCGTTTGTAATAAAAGTGGTGATAAAATAACATTGTTCTCGGAGGAGACGTTAACAAAATGATGAGTATACAGAAAATGGTTATCACCGGAAACGTTATAAAGCATTCACCGGACTTATGAAAAAATACTTAATTTCTAAATCTGAAAAAATAATAATAATAATAAAATAATAGCACCCAATTATTAACAAGCAATAGATGATACAATATTTGAAACCTCACAAACTGAAAATATGCTTTTCTCTGATTTTCAAAACAGTTTGACATTTTGTCAACGTTTCCTCCAAAAATAATGTTATTTTATCACCATTTTCATAACAAACGAAACAAATTAATGTATCTGCTATGATAACACTTTTAACTAAAATTAGTGCCAATTCACAATGTACGTAAACGTAAGGAATACGTAACCGTAAACATAAACATAAAGTTGAACTACTGTATTACAATGTCCGTGTTTACAATGCTCTTACGTATTTCTTACGTTTACGTATTGACATAAGAGCTACGTAACGAAAACGTTAAGCTGAGATAAACTCAACTTTATGTTATGTTTACATACGAAACAACTAATAACGCATGCGTCAACTTTGAACACATGTTTTCATCTGATAGTTGATAACATCTTAGATCGAAACATGCTTAAATATGATTGACGTAGAATAATTAATAAAAAAGACAACAATTTCTTCCACGTCTTAATATTTCTCTCTTTTATAACGCAGTTTCAATCTGATCTCAATAATAATGAAACAATCGCAAGATCTTTTTCAGACATCAAATAATAAAACAAAACAAACTAAACTCCAAACTAATAAAAGTGAAACCAAAGAAAAACATTAAACACGAAACAGAATCGAAATCAACAGAATATTTGGAAATGACAGCCAGAGAAACCAACATAATTCATCAATAACCCTAATTTGTACCAACATAAAATGAAAAAAACACTTTATTTTAATATTTCACGTTATGACCACTGTGAACATACATAATTTTGTACGTTCATGTTTTTACGTACTCCTTATGTTGACGCACATTGTGAATTGGTACTTACACTTTTATGTCACAAAAAACTACACAGGTATCAATTATAAAACGTTGGTTGTACCATAATACATATAACTGCTTAATACATTACTAAACTGCAGATGATGCGCAGTAAAAGATCGCAGCCGACTAAGTGCCCTATCTTACTTTATCTGATGAAGAAGGCGGTATTGCCGACGATCAGGCCATCGAATGGAGCAGTAGTGATGAAGAAAATGAAAATATCGACGATAATGATAAAATTTAAATGAACGATTAAATACATTTTCTTTCATGTAATAATATTTTTTTGCACGATTGAGCGTTTTCATGTGTTTACCGGCCCTTTATTTGAGGTGGTATGTTGATTTTACCGGTAAACTGAGGTTTCTATGGTTATGCTGACTTACCGCCCATGGGCAAAGGCGGTAAGTAAAAAATTGTGAATTTTCACAAAAAAATATTCATTCATTTATCTTCATTTGTAATTGAATATTCTGAATAAAATGTCATACTTGACAGTTGACAGCGAATAAACAATCATCAGTAGTAATTCAATTCGAAAAAGAAAATTTGGACCCATATTTTGGATCTTCCATTCGTGCAAAAAATTTTGTAAGCATCACGGTCAATAAGTACAGTATCGATTTCGTATAATATTTGGAAACCTCGCCAAGGCTAAGCCTCCAAACTATTATTCTCAATCGGTAAACTGTACTTATTGACCTTAATACTTATATAACTATTTTGTATTTTTTAATATTAAAATACAATTTTTCAATTTATATAAGATGGCTGTGAACGTAATAAAATTATTTTCTTACTCGATATTTTTAAAAATTGCAATCGACTAAGCATTCGCGCTGGCACCTACAGCGGACTTTCAGTGTGTCTGGCAAGATGTAAAAACCATCAAAACTGTCCGGCTATTGGGGTAACATCTTTTTATAGGTCTCTAAGTAACATATATAAAATTCAGCTTTTATACTATAACGAAAGTATGATTATGATCTATTACCGTTTAGGGGTGTCTAGCAGGGGGTAGCAACTGTCATAAGTGTCCGGCAATGGATGACGAAATTTCTAAAGTTATCCCGAAAAAAATATAAAAAAATTGAGCTTCATACTCTAACGAATTTGAGGTGCTATTTCATACACCTTTACTCCCTGTTACCCGCCGAAGTAACCACGATCCAAACTCTATAGTCGCTGGTCGTTCTTACCTGTGTAGGGGACATGCATAGACAAACTCTCAGCTTTTATAAAATAACGAAGGTCTGGCCATCGTGGGCTCTTGCTCTATTAACGTACTTACGTCTAACGCCATCAATAAAGGTGTTTTTTGACACTGTCGTGAGGTGTCAAGCGATAAATGGGTTAGCGGTCTAATTCGACACATCAAAGTGATCAAGTGCGTTATTCATTGCAATGTTGTGGCTACACTAGCGTTTGTATCTGTCAGCTATCATCCTAAATTTCAAATATGCGAATTGAAATTCAGTAAATCTTTGATTGGAATAATAGTATCACGAAAGTTACACAATGGAGTAGTGTAATGGAATAGCCATCAAGTTCTTAGAAGTGTTTAAAAAGAACCATGTTCATAGGACAGGGATTTGACGGCCAATTTAGTGACATTTATCATTGAATGCTAGTGTGGCCACTCAATTTAACGCACAACTTGGAGCGTTATATTTGACGCGATATCTATTGCAATAATAGGCATTAAACGTTAACGTAAATGTGGCCCCAGCATATGATAACATTTATCAATGAATGCTAGTATGGCCACTCAATTCAACGTATAACTTGGAGTGTTATATTTGACGCGATATCCTTATTGCTGGAGCCACACTTATGTTAATGAGTCATCCGCCGACTTCCAAGATAAGAACTTGGTTCGTTCTCGTAGTTTTCACATTTTGTTCAAATTGTTCATTATGTGCATTTTCAACTTCATGGATTATACCACTACTACGTAGTTAAAATTTTCAAGTAATTGAATTATTTTGTTGTACTTTTGCTGATGATGAGCACATTTGATGCTCGAAATGTTCTGAGTAATCAAAAACAATATTTTAAATTCAAATTTATTAATTTTAATAGCTGAATGCAGTATAATGAGCGAGAAAAAGTAGTTTTCATCTGTCAAATTCAAACAATCGACTACTATGGAAGAAGCTCACATGTATAAATTTGAATTCAAACTGAATAATTCCTTTTGCTTCAGAAACAGTGACTGTAGAGTTGGGAATGAAAAAAATATATATAATTGACCGAATTTCCTTATCTTCACTACTTACATGAAATCTTAGATTGATTATTGAATCTTGATATTAATGAAGGATGTGGTCCCTTTCAAATTCCACCTAGATTTCTCGAAGCTTGTGCTTTCTATCTAGCATAGCATCACCATTGTATATACCAGGGATAACCAACAAGTCGATCGCGATCGACCGGTCGATCGCTAAGTCAATTTTGGTCGATCGTCGATCGCTTGCAATGTCTGGGATGTAATTCCGTGTACCATGAGTTTTGAAGCGATTATAGAAGGCAAAACTTAAGTTATTCAAATTTAGAATTACATGGTTAAAATAAAACAGTATTTCATATGATCCCCTGGACGTGAGTTTTTTTTGTCCTTCAAATAATAATTATTATTGCTTCTTACGTGGGTAGATAAGTCGTATATCTATATTGCAGTACAAGGTGTACTCAGCGAGCTATTGATAGATTAGCAAATAGTAAGTCATATTATTCTTTCATGATAAATTTTTCTGGCCCAAAAAAACGCGAAAGTGAAATATTGAAATAGAATTATCATCCATACAGTGCATTTTGAACTTTTTCTTATAGATGGGAAGGTAAAAAGTGGTCGTGAAGTATTTGATATGTCGATGTTGACTTGTTTTTGATAATGTCATAGGGTGTGACAAATAGGAGAAACAATGAAAAAGGCACATTTATATTGATCAATTTAATATATGAATGGATGAGAAATTGTCGGGAGAGGACAGTAGATCGAAATAATCGTTTTAGGTCGCTAAAGTTTTGGTTTAATTTAAAACCATCTTTAGAGCTTTTCATTCGAGTGATTATTCATACGTCTAGTTTTTATATATTTATTTAGTTTAAACATCATGACGACCCAATTCAATTATAACATATTATGGGAAACAATGTTGTGCTATCAAGCGGCTGTGGGTGACACGTTAGTTACATTTGCTCCTAAAAAAAATAAATAATTGCTATCTCTTTAATTTTACTATTTATAGCAAATTGTGGTCCAAAAGCTACTAATTTCTCACTTTCTTCTAGAAATAAAGCTTCAGTCAAATTGATAAAACATTTTATCAACAGTAATTACACAAGAGCTTTTTATTTTGCTGGATGAATTTCTGTTTTCACGAAACCTTGTTACCTAGCAATTTGACAAGAGAACTGTTCTAATGAAATCACGACACCGTAGGTGGAGTGATTTAATTTTTTGAACAGTTTTCGAGTCAAATTGCTGTCATGTTACAAGGTTGAGTTGTCAAACTGAAATTTATCCCAAGAAAAATAAAAGAATACATATTCCACTATGTATTCTTTATAATTTTCTCCATCAATTCTTCGCATACTTTAAGTCCAATCTAGCAAAATATTTGAAATTTGACATACCGTCGTACCTCTTTCTAATACATAATCCTGGTTTTCACAAAATACGATGAATTGTCTCCAGATACATGATTTATTGTTTTTTGTATTTATAGACACACTTTACTTAATATCTTCTTCAATATTTCCTCCGAATATATATTCCAAATTCTGTTCATTTTGCAGTTTAAGCACGGACGAATAATCCTGCAAATAATGCAAGTGACATAAATATAGTGAGTGTTTTGATTTGGTAGCTAGGAGAAAGGTGAATAACGTTTTATCACTTGCAAAACGTTACCTCTCTTTTTAACCGCTGTCAAAACGATAAAATTATTCTTTATATATGGCTTACTTTATATTGGAGTGGAATTATCACTACAATTATTTGTGTCAGAATTCAACAAAGTAACTAATCTCATCTTATGTATAATTTTTTTGTCCATAAAAAATGTTGCTGTATGACTTTGACTGTCTGCAAATGAATTCTTGCGAAGCTTTTCCCGGTTACTTACCGGAAAGTGCTTGTTCTAATTTGTATAAATCTTGCTCCAAATTTCTAATATCAAAATGAACTCTATCTATTTCTATATTCCTTCTGAATTTTTGTACCTTATTCACTTTTCTCAAAAAGTTATCATTATGATCTAATATTCTTAATAGTTCAAGCTATATTTTGAATGACAGAAATAGCAAAATACTGAGCATTTCCTGAAGTTATGAAAAGTGAAAAGTTGGCACTAAAACATGTCAGTTGAATGCAGCTACAAAACAAGATGACAAAAAAACAAATATTCTTGTATGCCTGGGGAAGCAGGTTGCACTGAGTACATGGATTAAGGAGAGAAAATAATGCTCCGACTGTTACCGGGAGCACCCAAAGTACGAAAACGATGAATTTGCCACTTCATTCTGCTTGCAGTCTGCGCAGTGAGCCGATGCGATGTGACAAACGTTGCTCGAATAACTTTTGGACGATTTGTGCGTTGTCGCATTCAACTTAATCGCAAGTAAATTTCAGGTACCAGAAACGCTTCACGCTATGTCGCCCCGCTTCGTCTAAGTATGCACACATCTTGAGGCTTTGCTTCCTCCTTCTTGATGATGTGAAATTGTGCCAATATGTATTGGTGTGATGTTTATTTCTGTTAAGGCGAGCGGGATATGGTCAGACCTATTTCCGTTTCCATGTAAAGTTAAATATTATATTGCGGTTGCGGATTATGAATTATCAAAAGGCTTAAGACAGCCAATCTTCCAGATGATAGCAATCATTTGGTTGAATTTCCACCCCTCAATTTCTCTTTCTCACTGACGTAACGCTCTGAGATAGATTATATAGGTATGAGTCAATTACAGCCACAAAATATTGCAGCAGTCCCTGGCTCAGAGGTAGAGCGTTGGTCTATGGCTCAAGTTTTGTGATAAGAGACTGCGCTGACAAAATTCAATCGTACTACAGTCATAGAGTCGCGATGGATTCAATAGGATAGGCTCATGCATTTCAAATGAAATCCAAGAGTTGCTTTGTACTTGAAGTATGCACTCTTCACCTTCCTGAGTCTGTGGCATCCACTGATCTCTAATATAACACTGGGTTGGATTTAGGCCGCTGTAATGCGGCCCCAATTGAGCGTCGCCATCTTGGCAAAAACTGAGGTTCTGTGTCAATTGGTGACAGTTCAGTACGGTGTTGGGACGCAATTTTATACTGAATAAATTTTGTTTATTTATTTAAATGTAGATATATTAATACATAATATTGTTATTGTTTTATTTTATTAGAAAAACTCTACTGGAAAAGTTTGAAGATATAACTTATTCCTATTTTCAGTGAAGTATTACTTTTTACAGGTTTTATGGAGACCTAGAAGGATACATCAATTCATTATGTTGAAGTAATCAAACGATTTGATTTTCAATTTTAGAATCAATTGAAAATATCATGAATAATGAAATCATATTGTTGGGCAATGTTACAAAGTTATGATAAAAAATTGGAGTAATATATCAAATTTAATATAAAATATCTTGCTCACAAAATTAATCGCTGGACTGCAAATACTTACGCTTACTTACGAACAATAAAATCTTGATTATTGAATGTATTATTATTCTCCTATCATGTGTGGTAGATATTTAAAATTATTATTATCAGAAATGCACTTCATTCATTCGTATAGGTAAATTCATAGCTTTAAATTTTAGGTAACAGAAATTTATAAGACTATTGAACGGATTGAATAATACTCAACTACAATATTTAAAAAATAGTTAAAACACTGACACTAAGCAGGTCATGAATATTTTTAACTATTAATAAATATGTCAACTATTATAACAATTTTTAACTTTTGTTGATTATTAATGTATGTATTTTAATATATATTGAGGATAATTTCTTCATCTTACTTGCATTATACTTTGAATTTCATCGAGTGTCTTCTATAAGTGTTTTGAATTTGCCGCCGAATAGTGACACAAAACCTCAGTTTTACTGTCAAGGCCGCCGTTCAACCGTGGCCGCTTTCAGATGCCAGAATACGGTCTAAACCCAATCCAGTGTTATATTAGAGATCAGTGGTGGCATCGGATAATGGAAGCACCTTCCTTGTGCAGCGCTACGCTATCTTATTCCAATGAGACAACTGAATTTAAATGAGATTTCCAGATTAATTTCATTTGTTCTAAATGTGGACTGGTTGGTCGCATTGTTGGGTTCGAATTAGCACCTTCTCCGCGAAGTCCCTGTTCAACAATGAAATTGAGGATTTCAAGTGCAATATTATATATATATATATATATATATATATATATATATATATATATATATATATATATATATATATATATATATAAATATATATATATATATATATAATATATATATATATATATATATATATATATATATATATATATATATATATATATATATATATATATATATATATATATATATATATATATTAAATAGCGCTCCAGACCTATAGACTCATGGCTTCAAACAGTCTTTTTCCACTTATTGCTGTCTTGCGTTAGAGTTCTCTAGTTTTTTATTTTGAATTCTTCAAAGTCCTTCTTGAATGCATTGAACCATTTTTCTTTTGGTAGACCCCTTCTTTCTTTCTTTCGAGTACCTTTCTCTAGCACCACTTTTATAATTCTACCATCCGACATTCTCATAACATGCCCCAGCCATCTCAATCTTCGAGCTTTTATCACATTGAGTATTCCTGGATGTCCATACAGTTCCATTAGCTCCGTATTAGACCTTCTTATCCACATATCACCTTCTTTTTTCCCTCAAAATATCAATCGCAAGATCTGTCGTTCCCAAATTTCAACTCTAACTTGATCAGTTTGATTCAAAACCCATAGCTTACATCCGCACAATACACTTGGTCTTATCTTGGTGTTGTATATTTTCACTTTCGTTGAAATTAACACTTTTTTTGATATAAGTTTTTATTAGAACTCTCGCACTTCTGGTTCCCCGCACCAATCGTCGTTTCATTTCTAGGTCTTCCCTGATATCGTTAGTGATTTCTACCCCTAAATACATGATACTCTGCACTTGTTCGAATTGATATATCCTCTTATCGTCCTCTATTATTCTGAGATCCGTTCCTTTTGTACTTTGGAGTGTTTGTAATACCATGTATTTTGTTTTGGTCTCATTCATTTGTAGTCCTACTAAGCTTGCTATTTCTTCCAGACTTCTAAATTATATCTCAAGTTCTTTTCTTGTTCTTGTTAAAAGTGCCATGTCGTCCGCAAAAGCTAGAGTTTGACATCTATGGTGAAATATTCCATCATTCGTTCTTATACCACTTTTTCTAATTATCCACTCCAAGGTAAGATTGAACAACACTGGAGATAATGGGTCACCCTGTCTCAGTCCACGATTTACTCTGAATGTATTCGAAATTTTCCCCTCTATTAGCACTCTACACAATCATATTTTTGCCGCTTACGTAGGAGATTTGTGAGAGGAGAACTAATGGTCAAGAAATCTTTGAAGAAGCGTCGGTACCAACTAGTCATTCCTAAGAATCGTCTGACGTCAGAACTACAGGAGAGGGCTGGTATATTCAATATGGCTTGTATTTTATCTGGATCTACTTGCAATCCACTCTTGTTTACCACATAACCTAAATATTTCAATTCTGGACGACAGAATTGACACTTTTCTTTGCTAAGAGTTATCCCAGCTTTGAATAGTCTATCAAATATTTTGCCTAAAATCTCAACATGTTGTTCAAAGTCTTCCGATAGGCAAATAATATCACCAAGATATACGAAAACATGTGGCTTTAGATCTTGACCCAAAATTGTATCAATAAGAGCTTGCCACGTTGCTGGTGCATTCGTAAGCCCAAAGGGCATGCGCTTGAAATGAAAGACCCTATGTCCAGGAATGATAAACGCAGTATACCCTCGACTGTTTTCTGCCATGAGTATTTACCAGTAGGCCGATTTAATTTCAAGAGACGACAAATATTTGGCTTCTCTCAGACGATCTAGAATCATTGAAACATGATTGGATACGCATTCTTTTTCGTAGCTTTATTTAATTTGCGAAAATCCACAGAAAATCGGTATTCGCCATCTTTTTTGTTAACTAAAAGTATTGGAGAGGACCAAGGACTATTTGATGGCTCAACGACGTCATTTTTCAACATTTCATCCAACTCCGCATTAATATGTTTTTGCATATTTGGATTGACCTGATAATAACGTTGTTTTATGGGCTTGGAATCTGTTATGATCTCGTGCTCGACGTCAGGAGTACATCTAAGTGAGTTACTCATCCTTGTCCATTGAGCTTGTGTGAATGAATCGAGCACTTGCTGTTGTGTTGGGGTTAGTTCTGACTGAGATACTACTGCGGAATTGATGCTTATTGTGTTTGTTTCTGCAGTAAATTTCCATTCGTCGCTTTTTAAATCCAGCACGGTACCCATTGAACACCAAAAGTCCATTCCGAGAATAATAGGGTTCGCAACATCAGGAACGACAACAAAACGAATGAGCTGTAGTTTATTTATAAGTACGACCGGAACTGTGACTGAACCGATAGACAAACAATTTATCCCGTCTGCCACTTGACAAAAGGGAGCATCGTTAGTATCCAAATTTAAATTCAAATGTTTCAGGAATTCCCATCCTTCCCGACCGATAATGGAACACGTAGCACCAGAATCAAGTAATCCAAGGAGCTTATAATCAAAAATAGAGATTTCTAAATAAGGCCGTTGATCAGTATCTAAATGCGACAAGATATAGTTCACGATAGCAATATTGGTCTGCATTTGGTTACTGATTAATGATTTCCTGGAGAACACGACACGACCATTTAGTGCCTTGCGGGACCGTTTCCCGTACACGATGGACAAGTACGGCTCGTAACGTCAGCTTTGCCACAGCGATAACAATGAATGCGCACGGGCGCTCTACATGCGAATGAACGATGACCAATCATATTACAATTCCAGCATTTCATTCGTGATTCCGATGAAGGACCACTATTATTATTCACGGCACTTGAATTAGTACAAGTAGGCCGAGAACCGCGATGGTAAGCTATATCTGGTTCGACAGACATTTTCGGAGGTGGCGGCAGCGGTTGGCGCGAAATAGCTAAATTGAGTGCTATCGACTCCGATGCCTGTGTTAATCAAAATTCAAGATCGGTAGGCTCACAACGAGGACTAGAGGACGCACCAGGTTAAGGTTTATCAACAACCACTTCTGTCGAAGGCAATTCTTCCTCCTGCACATTGTTATCTTCGATTTATGATTCTCCATGTTCTTGTGAAAGAAGAGCTGAAGCTTTTGACGAAAATTTTAGACGTAAGGTAGTTAAGGCTTGCTCACATCGTTTTATAAGTTGATCTTTATTTTCTTGTTCGTTAGGCTCTAAGGGAGTGATACGACCAAGACGTAATTGAACATGAGTCAGCCGGGTTCCAATACGCGCATACTCATTTTGATAATTTGCAAACTCAAGAGTTCCTACTGACATTTCCAACTCAGTTAATTCACTTGCGCAAATTTTTAGTTTCGATGGCGGTAAAAATGGAGTAGTAAATGTAGAAGGGGATTCTTCAGTTCTTTCAAGCCGAAAGTACTCACGAAGTTGACTGCGTTTTTGTTGAACTGTACCGGAGGCCCCACATCCCCTCAACAACAATCCGTAGGTGAGCTCATCAGACAGAAGTCTGTTAGCATCAATTTTAATATCCATGATTAAGGAAATATGTGTAATAGAATGAACTTGTGAAAAAATATATACATTCACTATTAACGTTATTGTTATTAAGACCTTAGACTTCATCTTTATTTCACCTGAAGAAGAAACACAATAAATACACACAAATGAAATAGTTTGAGGAAAAAAAAAGATGAGAATTAACTCAAAATACGTACGGTGGGGAATTTAACTGTTAATTATACTAATTGCGTAAGAAAAAACAAAAACGGAAAGGGCCCCAAGTTGAGCGCCAAAATTTATAACGTAATTTTTGTTACGCGGTAAATTGTCCTCACTCGGATGAGGTTGCCGGCTTCTCAGGGAGAAGAGTGTGGTTCGAAGGTACTTACTAGGGCGTCACGTGATCTGCCAAGTCGCCAACATCCACTAGACCACGATAGTGTGGAAAAACTCACAGCGTCAACCAAAATTACGCAATAAAAAAAATGAATAAATTTGACACCACCTGCAGACGACTGCCTGAAAGAGGAAAAAAACAAGTGGGATAGCGAGCGCAAAAAAAAGAATTGGAATATATATTGAATGTAAAATATATTGGAAAGAAGACAATAACACAAAATTAAAAAAAAAAAACATGAGATGTCTGCAACTACATTCCACGCGAGTTCTGGAAAATAATCTCCCGAAACCATGGGTACTACAAGGGCCCTACCTATTGAAGCTGGCCAGTCGATTCACTACAAAATGGTGGGACAACTTACGCAGAACCGTTGCAAATTATAGCGCAGGCGCAACCAATATGAAATATGAAATTATATAAATTGAAGATATAATTAAGGGCGTCAACCTACAAAACATCTACGTTCACACAAAAAAAAATTAATTCAACTCAGAACAGGGCTGAAGGCCGTATCAATAAAAGAATCACCAGCGATATGGTACAGAACAAAAAAAATGAAATCAAAATCCTAACAAAGGGTGCAAGCCAAGCTGCGTAGCACACAGTTTGAAATAAACAGAAAAAAAAACAGTAACGCAACCACTGCACTTATCTGCCTCTTTCACGCGTCTCCTGCAAGTAAACAGCGATAGGAAAGCCGACAGCTGTGCCAGATGACAGGGTCTCCCCCCAGTGGTGGTGTGGTCTGCAGGGCTGGGTAGGACTCTGGAATAAAGTTATCGGAGTCTCGATTCCGGCTGAGGACTCGCAACGGTCACTACCTTAGCGCGCCAAAAAAAATCCTCTTTCGGGTGTCGGAGCGAAATATAAAACGAAAATCGAAATTTCCACTCGCGAAACTTAGCCAAAATTTCTCCTCCCGAACAAATTGGCGTCGAAGGACATATGAGGCTCACGAAATATGAGAAAAAAAATTAGCTTTTCAGTAGCAAATAGAAAAAATTACCGGTAACTTTCGCAACCGGTAAAGAATTGAATTATCTTAAACTTGAATACTTCGCGTCATCCCCTGTGGTTACGCGTTATTTTCCGCCAAAAAAAAGTGCATTGTGGAAGAAGGAGAGAAGAAAAAAAAAGGATAGAAAATAATTTAAAAAGAACTGCGCTAGAAATGCACGGACAGCTACAAAACGAGTAAAATAGAAGGAGGATAAAAGGTGCCAAAAGCATATGAGAGGAAGAGAGATAGTTGAGTAATCGTAGACTTCCCGAAGATGCGCGATGGATAGGGAACGAACAAGGATAGGATATGATAAAGATGATACGCCAGAGAGCGACAAAATTTCACAAAATAACTGAATCAAGCAGGAAGAACGGTTGGAGTTAAACAAAAGTGACTAGATTCATAGACGACAGGAGAAAATATTGAAGATAACCTAAAAATTTAAAGTAAGGAAATAATTTTCAAAAAGGACGAATTAATGAAATATGTAAGTAGAAAACAAAAACTTATGAATAGACTAACGAGTAAGACAACAAATGACTCATTATAGGTACAACTATATCTAGAGGAAGAATATCAATCAAAAAAAGGATATGAACAAATAGACACGTTACATCTGGAGGTTATTTTTTGAAGTATTTCGGAAAATTTTAAGTGCGTTGAAATACATCTTGACACAACGCTCCTAGTACCACCAAAAACAAAGCTCATGGTACCAGCCATTATATTTTGTGAAGTGATTTATTTGAACGACTGAGCGGTAGTTCAAGATGAATCTTACCCATCTTTACAAAGAATCAAAATATGGAATCATAAGACTACCATTACTAAAATGCTCGTATATATGAAATAACTGCCCTTATATAGGAATAAGAGTAGGGGAAAACGACAGCTACAGTATCTTAAATTCAAACTATGGAGAATAAAAAGAGCTCTAACACAATTGTTGATTGTTTTTCAACAACTTGCTAAGTTAGGAATGAACTAAAGCAACTAGACATAAAAATTATGGCCGTTTTAAAATAAAATAGTATTTTCATATAACCGCCACCTGTCACTTTGACAATGACAGCTGTCCCACTGAAATATGCAATTAATTGATAAGACACTCTAATGGCCAGTTGCACCATCTTTACCTAATTTCAAGGGAGAAATAATAACTATACTAACAATTGTCCATACAATAGTTGTCATAGATATGAATCTCCACTTAAAGCTAAGTGACGGGGGTGCAAGTGGCCATAAATGTATGGAATAGTAATGAAATTTAAACTAGCCACATAATACATGACCGGGGAAGTACTATGTGGTCGCAGCAGATTTTTAGCAATGTGATCCGAAGCGGTTTCAAATTGGAGAAAGCCTCTATCGCTCCTTTTAGAGTAAACAGTGCACGTATAAAAAAAAAAAATACTGAATAAATATGTTTTATTGGGATATAAGTTCTGTACATTGATTAGAAACACAACGTTTCGAAAGCAAAGAAATATAAATATAAATAAACAAAATTGTCAAGCAGTATTGTATAGCAGTTATGATTTTGTTGATTGGATAAATCAAAATTTTCGATATGGAAATAACCAGTTTCTCGAAAGCTATCATCATATCTATTTGAAATCAGGTTTTATTATTGATACAAAACATAATGAGGCAAAAACTGAGTGATAAATTTTTACCAGCGATAGCGTATTCTAAATGAATTTTGTCACAAGATAGAAATTTTAGAGATATTGCAACTTCAGAGTGAATAAAGTGAGGTCCTGCGCACGCGTAAGAAAATAGATACTGTGTAAACAAATCTGTAGATATGGTTTGACATTAATGACTCTTAGAATTTAGTAACTGCAACATCTACTATTATTTCTGAAATATCTATACTGATAATGTAGAAATGAATATTATGGCTGGTGAAGTATTATATTACTATATGATTAGTTTCATTTTGTAATTCAAGCTACTCGAATGTCGTTTACGTGGTGAAAAGAAGCCTGATATTTAAAAATGTATATATAAGTGAAATTTTCTCAGGAATCATTCAGTTGCTTGTTTTACATTTGAGTTAACTGTGTGTGTATCTATCTGTGTAATATGACAAACAAAAAAAACGTGTATAATATTTCTATCATTGGTGGAGGACTTGTAAGTAGATATTTTTTAATATTTCTCTGGAATTATTCGAACTGAAAATTCAAGAATGTTCTAAAAATTTTTGCTCAGTAATTCTATTTCTTCTGTCTGTATTCATATTGAACTGAATTCAATCGTCTTTTGAATATTCTGTTTATTTTAATCAGAACATGATTCATTATGAGATTTGCTTTATTTTAACGACTGACAGGGAGCTTGTGAGAGTAAGAAACAATGATGCTACCAATTTTTGCTATTTTGCTCCTTATTGATATCGCAAGTACGTAGGTGGATATCCAATATAGAGCTTTTGATTTTTTGTAATCCCAAGTATTTCAAGTTGCAGTTACACAGAAAGCTCCTACAATAGGATTGAAGTATTTATTTTCTGATTTTGCCATCCTTTTCTATTTCTTATTGGAGCTTTTGCTTCATTCGAAACACTCACAAACACCCAGAAATATTTTTCAAAATATGCAATGACTGGCCTGAGTGCATGAAAATATCTATCTTCCAAGGTAGATTAAAATTATTCCTGACAGATTGCAAAATTGGAATTCAGGCTAACAATTCATATTTCTTGTCGTAAAAACTATTCTAGAAATTTAATTCTCAAAAATAACTCTAGCCTCAGTCATAAATATAATATATTTCATATTTTTCTAATAACAACTATTTATAAACATTAAATTCAATGATATTTTCGAACTTTCACATTCTTGACATTTTTTTTTTCATTATATCTAACAAATGTTTTACACAATTAAAAATTGAATTGTCATTGTTAAATTACACGGTATTTCCAGCACACGGCCTTAAGATGAGCTTCTGCTCGAAATCCATCGCCACATAGTAAACAATAAAACGTATGTTTTGTCAAAAATTAAAATCATGTTTAATTGAATCTACATATCACCATGGAGAATTTTATCAACAGTAATTACACAAGAGCTTTTTATTTTGCTGGATAAATTTCTGTTTTCACTAAACCTTGTTACCTAGCAATTTGACAAGAAAACTGTTCTACTAAAATCACGACACAGTTTTCGAGTCAAATTGCTGTCAGATTACAAGGTTGAGTTGTCAAACTGAAATTTATCCCAAGAAAAACAGAATTCTAGAGTGTTATTCAGCGAGATAATTCAACATCTTATTTATGAAAAAGTTTATTCAAATGTACAATTATTGAGAGTACAATTATCATAAATCGTTCCATTTGACATATTTCACTACGTATTCTATATAATTTTCTCCATCAATTCTTCGCATACTTTAAGTTCAATCTAGCAAAATATTTGAAATTTGACATACCGTTGTACCTTTTCCTAATACATAATTTTGGTTTTCATAAAATACGATGAATTGTCTTCAGATACAGGATTTATTGTTCTTTGTATTTATAGACACACTTTACTCAATATTTTCTCCTATATTCCAAATTCTGTTTATTTTGCAGTTAAAGTAGGAACAAATTATGCAAATGACATAAATAAAGTGAGTGTTGAGATTTGGTTGCTAGGAGAAAGGTGAATAACATTTTCTGCTACTGTATAAATAAGTGATCTTTGTAGTCCTGGCAATTCGAACGATAACGAAAGCAAACCTTCGTGTTACCTCGTTGCTATGCGTTGCTAGCTACGAAAGTAATACTTTCGGGGCCTGGACAAAAAAGAAAAAGTTTTAAAAATGCAAATATATTGGAAATTTCATTATTTATTCAAATAAATAAGGAGTTTATAACAATAATATGATATAATCCAATCTATTTAATTTAATTTTATCTATTTATTGGTTTTAGGTAATTATGCAATTTGAACAATTGGAAAAAGTCATGGTAGGAATATTATTTGAATTATTAACTGCTTCATTTTGTATTGGGAGATTTTTATTATTTTGAATTACGTCAAAACTCATATTTGTCACTGTTTCTTTATTTGAGGAAATATTAATGTGAATTTCATGTAACACCTTTCTAGAAATTTCAATTTCATTATTTTACGAAGAAGACCTCCATCCGCTCTTTAAATCCAAAATATCGACACCCGAAGCATCACATTTTCGTCAATTCGAGTAACGTTTTTATCAGCAAGCCATTTAGAAAATATGCTGTATGTTTGATTGTACCTTTCTTTGGATTTATCCGCAAGAAGTGGTGCACATCCATTGTTAGCTGCCTTTTGAATACCATCTTAATTTTTTTGTCGGTCAAATGCAATGTTTCACTAAATTATTGAAACTTGAAATCTGTGACAGGCGCTGATGACAGATAACATTGTAAATAAACCGTTGCTATGGATAATTTTAGACAGGTAACGGCTGCACCTCGGTCATTCAAATACCACCTCACACAAAAAAGTATACTTTCGCATCTTGTAATGTAAACAACTATTTATCGCTTGCAAAAAGTTATCTTCCTTTTTATTCGCTGTCAAAACGATAAAATTGTTTTTTATATATGGCTTACTTTATATTGGAGTGGAATTATCAACAAAAATTTTTCTGAATCATTTATTAGTCGCTTATTTCTATGCTATTTATAATCGGAGCAAATGAGGGTTTATCATCCGAGAAGTTCATTCATAATTTCAAATAATAGTACATACGTACATATATATCACGTCTTCTCCTAAAAATGAGGTAGGCATAAGCTCATAAACCCCATTTACTATTCAACCAGTTTCCATTCTTCGCCGAATACCCCTGTTTAAACACACTTTTCTCGCTTCATCCATATTCATTTACCTATTTATACAAGGTTGTTTATTCTTCCCATTCGGAGTATTTCTCTCACGCAAAACCAACAATCATATTCATCCACATACATACAGGCCGCCCACACATTCTTGCACTCTCAATCTCACCAAAATAGATCTTTTACAAAAATATTTCATTCGATATGCGTTTCACAAGCCCAAACCAACCTAACTGATTCATGCCCACTCTCTTCACGACATTTTTTCTAATATTACATTCCTCATACACCAATTTACGCCGCATTCGATCCATTTTAGTATACCCATGTATACCATGCAAAAATCTAATTTCCGCAGCAGTTACTCTACGTTTATGCTTCAGCAACCACACCCAGCATTCACTATCATTCATCAATGCAGGTATAAGCACTCCGTTATATACATTCATGTCCAGTTGCACTATCTATCACTCAACTTTAAATACGGAATAATTACCACGGGAACAATTGTCTATACAATGGTAACCATAGATATTATTCTTCCCTTGAAGTTAAGTGACGGCGGTGCAACTGGCCATCAATCTTGCATTCTTTGAAACGATCACATTTCGTGCAAACGTTCGCAAAGTACCAAAAATCCTACAACCAGCAGATACTCTTCTTTCTATCTCCTTATCAACTCTTCTATCATTCAACATCGAATCTAGAAGAAAAAAACCTTTGGAAATAAAACCCCGGAAAGAAAGTCCTCCCTGATAAAAACCGAAAAAAGTTTATATAACGAATAATATGAATTAGGTATATAAGGGTGTTCTCATTGGCCCGTAGTCAGAACGCGGTTTTGAACTCAGGCCTGAGTCTATCTTATATATAATCATGACGACGTTTAAAAATCGATTAGGTTATAACACTGTTTTGACATGTTGTCATGGTTATGCATAAGCCAGAGCTGGAACCGGGTTTAAAACTGCGTCCTGACTACGGGCCATTATGTTTGATAATAAAACCAAGAATTATAAACAACAATTCTATATAATGTGTATAAGTTTTATTTATCTATTAGCGCCAATAATAATATAGTGGAGTAAAACATTTATATACATTTAATTTTTGAGCATGTTTAAGAGACGATCTCAAGAATATTTTTGTTTTTTAAAAAGCTTCCAGAAGTCACTAGATAATGACGAGAAACTGATTAATTGTTTATTTTGTGAGTAATTTCTGAACTGTCGCAAATGGGAGGAATTGTTTCAAGTGAAAAAGTTGAATATTATTATTATCCAGACAGTGGCATACGTGAATATTTTTATTGTAAGACATATTTTTCAAATACGACACAAAGTTATAATTTCTCAAATAGAACGGATACATAAAAATAACATCAAGAAAACCACATATTTTTATTTATTTTAATCATATGAAATTTATTATCTTTGTGTTGGTACAACATGAGAAATTTCACAATTTCTGTATTTTATGTTGGATTATATTTAATGCCTTAACTTGTGCTGATATCTAGCCTCTATATTTTTAAATAATATGAAACAATTGAAAATAATAAAAGTATGTCAATGTTTCACTCCACTATATTATTATTGACGCTTATAGATGAATAAAATAGATGACACTGTATTTATGTCTGTATTACATTATACATTACGCGTTATTTGGAATTGTTGTTTATAACTCTGGCTTTTATTATCAAAAATAATGGAAACACTTTTATTTATCTGATTTATAATATTCATTATATAGACTTTCTGCGGTTTTCAACACAGGGGACTTCTTTCGGGGATTTTTTATCCTGGGTTTTTTTTTGGGGAGGCTTTTTCCGGGGCTTTTTTTCTGGGGCTTTATTTCCTGGAGGTTTTTTCCTGTTACCTACAACTTCATACGGCTAAGATACATAAACTCATCCACTTTGATTCATATACATCCAAACGATACTCATACAAAACGTTCATCAATTCATTGTCCTTCCCATTTACACTTCTTATATTTCAAGATCCAATTTCACACTCATCAAAACGACGCCATTTAGTCATCACGAAAAGACTGGAATAAAATATAGTAGATGGGGCATACTTAGTATATAAGAGTAGAAACAAAGTAGTTTACCAGACTTATCCTCGCCAGAAAATCCGAGAATAGAATAGAATTCAGCTCATGCTCATTCAATCAGACATAAACTGTCACTGTCAATCAATTAACATTAACGTGTAACCATTATTAAAACTCTGAAAAAGAAAAAAATACAATCAGAAATAGTAGTGCAGTGAAATAATATTTATGGCAGTACAAAAATTGGAGGGTACATTCGTAATTACATATGGTTCAAACACCACAAAATCTCTAGCGCTTTTGAGTGGTATGTTATAGTCGGATAGAATTAGCGCAAATACAAGCTAAAATCAAGAAAATTGAAGACTTGATATATTTTTCTTTATTTGTTAGTTTATTATAGCTTAATTAGCATAAACCGGCTCCGCACATTTTGACTGTTGGGAACGTTGTTGAAATGGTTAATATACAATAACACAATAACGATTTATGGAGTCTTTTCCATAATTGTTGATATCTTAAAAATCGATATCGCAGAAATGCGGTTTCCTGCAATCAATTTCTTTCATACTTAAACTTGCTCAGAAGGAACACCATTTGGGTATGTTGACAAAGAGAAAGCTTCTTGTAAAATTGATTTACGTTGGCTAATAACTTTTTTAGGACCGCTTTTCGGAAGGGTAATTCATTGGTTTCTTTCAAAATTTCTCAGAAAGTTCACAGTCGATCTACTTGAAATTTGATGAGTTTATTAATATCTACCTAGTCCACATTCTGTCAAAATTTCAAGTCTCAATAGCAAATACAACACAAGCTATGAATCTTCGGAAAAATAAAAAAAAAACAGCTTCTTGCAATCAACCCAAAAGCTACTGAACTGATCAAGGTTTAAAACAGCTCATTTGATTTGTCGTTTTATTGCGCACTTTTTTTAACATAGCACTTCTTCCGTCAGATGTATAGTTTTTATGTAAGACGCAAAAAACCGTTTTTGGCAATTTTTGACGATTTTTTTGACAGCCTGCCTGACAACGTGACTGCGCACAAATGGAATATGCTATTTGTCTCGTTATGAACTAGCAAATACAAGATTAAAAAATTGAATATGAAATAAATCTACGATTCACCAAATTGTTCTATCATACCTAAAGAGCTTTATAATCTGATAAGCCTAACCTGTCGCTTGAGAATTTATCTTCTGGAGATAGAAATAGCCTGACCTGACTGTATCTATCTCTCTCTTACTAATGCTATGAAAGAAACAGTTGTTGCATGACGTTTGTCTTTCCAAGCTAAGACATACTCTATTGCTGATGTCCTCTTTAATTTCTACCTACCGCCTTGTACCAGTAAGAAACGTATGTCTGCGTGAAAATATTTTGTTCATTCGCTTCCATGAGCGCACTTAGTAATTTTGTTTGGCTAATCAATAAGGTTTGAGCCACGCGAAGATTGAATATAACTGAATTAAACGCTTCTTTCTTTTCACTTGTTGATTTAGGACATTATGTACATTTCGTATGTAAAGCAAACATTATCGGAGTACAAATTTTTTTCTTAAAAATTATTTATATTTGATATACTGTCTTATCGTGGTTATTGATTTTTGATATAATTAATTCAACCACGACAAATCATAAATCCGTTCTATAAAATGTTCTGACTTTGATGAACAATACATAGATAAACGAAAAGAAATATATAAACGCTTTCAAGAACACAACATATACCATGTTAAATGCAAAGAATCTATTCAAGTCTGCGTTACCTTAAAATTTTCAAGAAACAGGACTCAAATTTTAGATTAATAATCCTAATCTTCAACAAGTTTATAATATGTGAGGAAAATTATTTGAATGCTTTAGAGGTAATCCAAATGGAAATCGAGAAGTTGTAATAGATCAAAGCGACGTATCACCTTTAATTATAGATTTAGAGGATTTCAGTGATGATACCGATGACTCCGATAGTTTGTTGCTGATGATTGTAACGGTAATGATATGTTGTCAATAACATTATAAATTATTAATTACGATAACAAATATCTTTTATGACAATTCTTGGTTTTATCTTTTGATTATTATTCTATTTTATTATTATTTTTATTATTATTATTTTTATTATATATATGTACATATTCAATAAATGAAGTATTCTCTAATAAATTTAAAACATTTGAGAATAAAATGCGTACGCCGCTGACGACGTCAGTTTCCTATCTTAGCCGATCTTGAATCATACGATTACCGAACTTATCCGATGGGACTCATTTGACTTGTCCGAGTATATCGAGATTTTGATGGAAATATCTGTTTTGAGCATCCCTGAATCCATTTTGACTATTTTTGGCTAGATGTCGGTACGTATGTTTGTTCGTGCGTTCGTGCGTGCGTAACTCGCAAATCTTGAAACTGGTTGAACGCATATTGTTGAAATTTTGTATTTAGGACCGGTATAGGATCTGGTTATGCATCTTGCATTATGGTTCAAATCGTCTGTACCGGAAATGTACTTCACAAGAAACTTTTTTCGAATTTTTCTAATAAATCCAGAATGATCAACCTCAGGATTATTTGAACTTGATGTTGTATCAGAATGATTATCTGCTATTTTTGTATGAATTGACCAAGCCAGAAGTACACTTTACTTAAAAAAAATTTTGAATTTTTTGCATAAATCTAGAATTATTAGGCATAGCATATCGAGATTTTATATTGAGCACTTCTATAAAATCTTTGTGTACATCTTGCATTATGATTGCGATCGGCTAAACCGGAAGTGCACTTTACTCGGGACTTTTTTTTAATTTTCCGCATAAATCCAGAATGATCAGCCGTAGCATACTGGAATTCAGCATTTCGAAGTGCTGTAACATTTTAATGGTCATCTTTTATTTTTGTAACAATCGGCTGAGCCAGAAGTGCACTTCATATGACCGACTTTTTGAATTTTCCGCATAAATTCAAACAATCAGTCGTAGAATATTTGAATTTTGTATTAGACACTTTTATAATATCTAGTTGTACATTTTGCATTACAATTACTATCAACTAAGCCGTAAGAGCACTTCATTCGAAACACTTTTTGGATTTTCCGCATAAATCCAAAACGATTGAACGTAAATTGTTAGAATGCAGTATTTAGGACGATTATACCGTCTAGATGCTCAAATTCTATTTTTATTGAGATCCACCAAGCCGGAAGTGCACATTACTTGACAGACTGAACCGGAAGTGCACTTCAGTAGGAATTCATTTTTTAATTTTGCGCATAAAATCAGATCTGTTGGTAGTCGTAGAATTTTGGAAATCAGTATTCAGGAATGTTGTAATATAAGAATAATGGCCTACTGTTTCCATAGTAGCCGACTTGGCTGGAAGCGCATTTCACTTGACAGATTTCTAGAATCTCTTGAGTAAATCCAAAACGATGGAGTGTATAGAAGGAGAGCGCCCTCTAATGGGTGGCGCTTCTAAAATACGGCTCAATTTCGTGTGCAATCAGAGGTGGCGCTGATCGTGAGTTACATTTTGAAGTTAGACACTCCTAACTACCTTCAGACTAACGGAAAAAAAATGGCACAATATAGTTCTGTTGGTTAAATTGGTTTCTTACTTGAGAAAAAACTAGTTGCAGATACAAAAGATAATACAGAATGGGTAAATGTTGTAGTATAACTATAAGAGCAAATTTTCTGGTAAAAAAACTGAATAAAACAAATGAGGAAAATAAAAATAAAAGTAAAATGTATCAAAAATTATCAAAGTTTTGACGAATGCTCAATGATATATTAATTTATTATGTTGATTTCTTTCTGAATATCACAGATTATAGTTTCATGTGAAATGTTTATATATTCTCTATAAAATAAATTAATTTGTACACATAGAGTATGTATATCCCTTACAATTTTTTTTTTGTCTTTTTTCCTTTTATTGTTTCTTTGAATCTGATGGATAAATATAACTGCCTATCCCAGTTTTCTATGGTAACTTTTGAAATTGGCGCATAAAAGTCAACTTATGAACAGCGCCACCATTATTTGCATCCAAAATTAGCTCATTTCTTTCAACCCTAAGTTATCCCATCTTCTATACACTCCGTATCCAAAACGATTAACTGTGAAACGATGAGATTTTGTGTTTGATTGATTATACATACCCAATGATATATACGATCAAACACAGAATCACATATATATATATATATATATATATATATATATATATATATATATATATATATATATATATATATATATATTTATATATCCAATGATGTACTAGTAAGTCACGTGATGTTCACGTCAGATTTTTAATTGAGCATTTGCAGAAATTAGTTGATATTTTTCTAATTGAGGTGCAAATGACACTTTCTTTCTCAAGGTTATTTCCAATTCCGATTAATAACTTACTATTGGAGGATGATTTTTAGTTATCATTTTTCTGTAAAAAGTCCAACTTCAACTATTATGTTAAGGAAAAACTTTTCTTTGACTGATTTCCAGTTTAGAATAAAATTATAATATTCTAGGTACAATATCTATGTTATATGATCACTTATCAACACTATTTTTTCTACTCAATTATACATGCAAGATAGCAAGAATCAATGTAAATTTTGAATTCGCGCTTAATGCGTCACCCATAATTTAGTTGGGAAAAAACAGGTTACTCTTATTAAGAAGGTGCCTGACAGTGTACCTGCAACAAGCGAAATTCAACGATATGCATCAATTTTTTCTACATTGTAATTTAGTCATTTTGACACCTCTTTTCAACCAAAATTAATCGAGTAGAAGCCTATTCAAACATACCCATATTTCAATCTTAGAGAAAATCTATATCTAGCGGCTCTCAATCCTCCACAATCTGTTTTTCTGATAGTTTCATATGGCTAAAATTAACCAAGTTCAAAGAAAATACGCAGGAATATCCATATACATAGGAGTAATTTCGAAATGTCATTTTCTTCAAGTATAATGATAAAATGTATGTTATATTTCTGGATTTTGTACAAATATTACCGCAAAAACTAAATTTCTATCAAAAAATATATTCATCAATACTATTCCTGTATTGTCTGACAGAATAGTAGTTTCCGGTTTTGTTGTCCGTGGTCCATTGGTATTCCTATTCGATTTTTTCCTATTCCTTCAGGTTCAAAAACCAATCGACCATGGTCAACAACTCAGACGACCATATCATAAGATGATTCCGCCGGCCGAAACAGCCTATAACCTTTCAATACTTTTATGATTTGCAGCATGTGTGACAAAATTATGTCATATCTCTATTGTAGATCTTTATTTTTACAGAAAACGTTGAATCTAGACGAGTTACATCAAGTTACATATATACCAATGTACAAAAGAGCACTGGAAATGCTATGTTAGGCTGATGAAACTTCACACAAATCTAATGATTTGCCATGAAAAATTCAATGATTAATATTTTGTTGAGTTCAATATTGTACTTTTTTCTTTCAGGATGTCTTATGACGAGCTTACACTTTCTATATTTCAAATAACATTCATCATAAATTCATTGAATTTGGTATCTAGTGGTTCTCCAACATACCCGTTTGAACTAAATTCTAACCAACATATGAAAATTCAAACAAGATACAGCGTCTTGGAGGTGTGCCTGATAAGTTTTAGTTTGACAATTCAACCTTGTAATCACATAGCAATCTGCTTTGAAAACGCAAAAGATGGAATTACTGGACTTGCAGTGTCGTGACTTCAATGAAATAGTTTCTTTGGTAAATTGTTTTTCTGCAAAGCTTATTCCTAGCTACAGTTGATGAATTAAGATTTGACAATTCAATATTTGGAAAGACATCACTTTGACTTACAACTGTTTGAAAATAGAATCCTTTCACTTACAGTGCCGTGACTCCATTGAAATAGTTTCATCATCAAATTGTTGGGTCTCAAGTTCCATGAAGAACAGTTATTTATCTGACAGAATAATAGTAATTTATGCAGCAAGAGTGTTAAGTTGAGCACTATGGCATAGGGCCAAGTATTTGGTGACTGCGAATGTCATAATGTTAGCTTATCCTCGTATCGCGTACAATACTTTTTCTACGGCCTTCAACCTTCATATTCCAACAATTATTTGGCACACAACAAGGAGGTTCAGAACACAAGTTGACATTTATTTAAAAAAAAAACTAATGGATCAATGGGAGTTGAGCAAGCACTTAATTCACAGAAATTCAACTGATACGCGTTCAAATATTGATGAAACTGTCAAGATCCATTTACAACCGAATTTGAACATGACACAGTTTCATGCAAGCTTGGAATTCAGAGCTAAGCGTTTGAGGTCAGTAGTAACCATTCACAACTAAAATTTGTAGTCTGCGTACTTTACGTTCGGATTGCAATGTTTGCAAAGTGCAAACTTTCACTTCAAGTCGTTAGCGAATTGGCATGTGCATTGCATCTTCTGATGATTCAACATGTGTTTTTGACATTTAAAATCAAATAGAATAATAGAAGCCATATGCAAACAGTGAATTGACGGTGATAAAGCTTGGTTTGATATTCATTAATCTATTATTTCTCTTCTTTAATAAGAACGAGAGATCATTGAGTTTAGATTTATAAAGTTTGCTTACTTATTATATTTATTTACCTTATAACATTCTTCAATAAGAACTAAAATTTAAGTGAATAGATAATTGTAACTAACAACTATTCTTCATATCCCGCAAAGAATTTGACCACTGAATTTGAAAATATATTCTTTCAAACTAGAAGAAAAATAAAGTATTTAATATTTGCATTATTTTGTACTTGTTTTAGTAGATGGCATTACAAAATTTCAAACAATGTTGAAAGTGGTTGTAAATGCTACAAATTTTAACCCTGCGTAATTTGAACTTCAAGTGCAAATTAAGCAGAGTCTAAAGTGGTTGTGAATGCAGCTTTAGATTTACCTTACTTATCGTCTGCGAGAGCACCCACTTTACGCACTGCTGTTGAAAAATGCTTTCATGTAATAACAGTTGAGTGAAAATTCTTTGTTGGCTGTTTCTATTTGGAGCAATATCAACATGTCTCCGGAATCATGCGATCTAAGCTTCAGGCTAGCATCCTTTATTATTATTGCAATATAAAGGAAACTTCAAACTTTGACACAGTATATATCAGCTACGATTTTCAAATCATTACTTTATTATCAACGAGATTCAACAAAATATGAGAGACAGAAATAGCGGAGACCAAGAAAATATTTTCTTACGATTGTAGCCACCTGGTCACAATAGAATATTCCACTTCTTCGAATAACGCTAACTATTTGTCAGGCTTCTGTATGAGGTTATCTGTCTCTGGATTCATACTGACAATAATTTTATATTGATGTTTTATACATGTTTTCAGAATTATATTATAATAAATAGATTTTTTAGGCGATCATAACAAAAAAGTTGTTTCTATGGCTCCTTTTGCGGCCGTGAAGTTTCACTTTTTGGTACACATCTGTCAAATTTTACTTTTTGGGACTGATCTGTCAAATATTACTTTTTGGGACTGATCTGTCAAAGACTATTCCATAAACACTTCATACCTACCTATATGGGCTGCTTGATGAACTCTTTCGACGAAATACATATTATATTCTTCCGTTAACCTTCATACTTCGTGCAATTCAAGAAATTGATACGCATTTTTTACAAATGTCACTTTGTTTAGAAGACAATAAAATAAAACAATTTCAATGGTAACTAAGATTCAAAATTGCAATGTTTTAGAAATAAATAGATAAAATTTTGTAATTTTGAATTATTTCGTGATGATCGCCTAAAAAACGTTGTGTGCACCTCGGCCTACAGTTCTTTTTTGGTCTCACCTGAATTGCAGCCTCAGCTACGCTTCGGCCGCAAACAACAGATTCGACCTAAAAAGATAACCTTTACGGCCTTGATACACAAATAACTATTTTTAAGCTTTAATTCTGTATACCTTTTTTTCATTTTGACGCTCCGACATTCTATGCGATAGAAAGTCGAAACGTCAAAATAAAAATAAATATACAAAATTGAAACAAAAAAAATCTATTGATTAATTTTGTATTACTACACAGATCTATGTGAAGAACAGTAACTCACAACAAATTTTATTCAACTCAGATCTTATTGTTTTGAACTTCATCACAAAAGTGACCAGATGAAAAATCTCACTAAGAATTGAATTCTTCGAGTGAAATTCCTCAATATCACAATCCTTCTTACATTATAAGAATTTGTTGTTTTGGATATTTATTTTCCATTAAAATTCGAAATGGAAACACATTCAGTATTGACATATAATTCATCTTGAGAATTTGTAAGGTACCAGAAAACTCTCAATTAGCTATATATTACAATTTAAATTAATTGAGAATTGTGATTATCAAACAGTTCCAACTTTCATTTCGACAGATGAAGAAGCTACTTATGAACGCCAGATTGTAGTATTCCATCTCAAGTAGAGATCTGATTATTATCAATTCTAAATTGACTACGATTTAAACTCTCTTTGTACAAAAATTGCACCTATTCTGATTTTTATCCTGTAGTATATATCTTATTGTATTTTTTTGCAGGTTGGTTCCCTATCTGCATGTTTTTTGGCAAGAAGAGGACACAATGTGAATCTTTATGAGTATAGAGAAGGTACGTACTTAATATTAGATAAGGAGACTCTTCTCCAGAAGTTTCTAAGTCATTTCAATAGAAGGTCTTTGACTTTCACTGTGATTTCCTTGAATAATTTTTCTGACAGGTCTTTTTTTCTCAACAATATCAAATCTATTAGGCAAAAGAAGACAAAATACCGAGTAAAAATATTTTCATTTACCAATTGTTTGTAGATACTCATTATATCAACAATTCGATTTCCTACGGAACTTGTTAATACGGTACTTTTCGGTGGCATAGTTAGTACATGATAAAACCAAATTATCAATGTACATTGTCGATCCATTACGATATAACTTATCTACAAGTCTCTTATGTTTAAATCATATATGAGAATTATTCCTATTCAATATTTGAAAATTCTATTCTATTTGAAAAGCATGGCACACATTAGCATGGTGATTTGTAGAACAAAAAAAAAATATATACTATCTTCTACAGTAATTTTATGTCTTATCGTGCTACGCAATAGAATTTTGTCTTGTGAATTTCTAGCTGTCTCGTTGACAGGATCCTTACTTATTTTTTTGTTCTTGCTGGTATACGAGCCTCAATGGTTTCTGGTGGCAGTACAACCGAAATCTTTGCTTCATCGGAAATGCTGTTTTTGAAGCTGTCACTAGTCATTAGAAAACACATAATATGTAATACATATATAAGTACATATATGCATGCATACATAAACATAAGAAAAATATAAATCAGGCCTTGCTCTTGGAATGTTGTCAGTATGAATTCCATTTCACATTTAACCAGTATTTATTATTCGCTATACACTCCATTACAGGTACACAGTTTTGTTCTATCCACATTCATCATCCTAATCATACAAGCTCATTTATTCTCCTCTCGCGGAAATCTCCATTCACACAACAAACCAACAGACAAAAATGCACCAACACATCCACGAAATCTCTCAATTTTAATATTTCAAAAATATTTTTCACGGTATGATTGAGACTTGAGTTTCACCTTCAATCTTCAATATTCAAATATACAATAAACTGAATATCTTCCATTCAGCATTCTTTCTATACTGTATCCAAGCCAACGTGACAGATATTTTTCATTCTTGCAATCATATTCTCTTCCAATATTACATTTCTCATGAACCAATTTTTAGCGCATTTCATTTCATTTCATACACTCACAAATACTGCGAAAATCACATCTCTGAAGCAGTCACTATGTTTCTGTTGCCACACCTAGCACTACTAATTACGATACATCTTATACAGGTACATATGCTCTATTATACAGAGCTGATACAGGGTGATACGCGAGAATAAACTTGTATTGTGGAAGGGAGAATCACTTCTATTCGGATATTATAAATATGAACAATATAATAACTATTCATATTCTGCAGTATTTATCAATGAGAATTAAAAAAGGGCTGCGTAATACTAACAGTTATTGAAATTTCATCTACTGCATTCTTAACGTAAATAAGATTTCAAATTGATATTTGTTTTTAATTATTATGAATTTTCATCTTATGGTGGATTTATGCACAAGAATTTTATGTACTTTAGCCCAAAACTGAAAATCAAATTCATTTCAAAATAAAATCTGAAATACCATAACCTCAAATGTCAAAACATCACCGGTGATAAGATTCTATCAACATTTCTCTGCTTACAAAAATTTTATTAAGACATTTTTTTTGTGTGTTAGGGTGAAAATGAACAAAATAACCTCTATATAATTTTTTTGCTGACATAATTCTTGCAATAATGTTTAGTAATTACGCTGAGTAAATAGGTAACTGTGCTCTGAGCACCGAAGTGACGTCACATATACATCTATAGCACTGGATAAAGCACAGCAGACTCGTCCGCCATTTTGGAGCCCACTGTCAGTTGTTTGCTGTTTACCGATGTATGAACTTTAATATAATTACTGAAATAATTGCAAATGACGGGCTGTTCTGGGCTCAGTTGTATTATTCATTCAAGATACGGGTTCTGATTCTACAGATGAGTAATTTTTATTTCTCAATACATCATTTGAATGTGGAGAAATATATTCCGAGTAGCTTAATCTCAATTTGAATTTCGAGTTTAACTATTCGATTGTAAGAGGCTGAATGCATTAAGGCTTGTTTATAATGGATGTGAACTTAATCTGTTAACTTATGATGCAGGATGTATGATGTTATTTTCAACAGGTTGGTTCATAATCAAACGTCAAAATTTCAAGATCGTGTATCTTAACCTTGTCAGAAATGAGTCTAGAGAATGATTTTTAAATTGATTGACAGTGAAACGGTTTTGTCATGTTCTCTGTTATGTATTTAAAACTCAATGATTACACAAATAATACATTTTAATCTTGTTCAATATTTACATCGTACTTATTATCACTGAGCAAAACAAAACATATCTTTTTATTGCCTGACATCTAGTTACTATCAACATAACATATATAACATCCCTTCCTTTTTTATTTAGGAACAACATCTTTTAGATATGACGGCTGTTTAATCGTTCTTCGCGGTCTTCCTTCCACGGGTGCAGATGCCGTAGGTAGTAAATCAGGTTTTCTTGGGGTCGATAACTTCATTTGACTTTGGTCTGATCTGGTAGGTGTTCCCTTAAACTCTTCTTGTTCTGAAAACTTGGTATCAGGATTAGTTGATAACTCTACTTGCTTTTCAGAATTATGAAGTTCAGCATCTTGAATCTTCTGCTTCTCTACTATCTGCTCATCATTCGCTATAACTTTGTTTTCTTACACTTGATCCGGTTCTAGCCTTCGTCGCAGTTGATCAATATGACGCTTGACGATACTCTCATTCAACATTCGTACCCTATATGAAACTTGTCCCACACAGTCTTGAATATGACCTTCTAACCATTTAGGTCCACTGGTATTATAATTTCTAAAATATACCAAATCTTCTGGTTCAAAAGTACGAAGTTTACGATTCGTATCTTGAGGTGTTTTATTCATTTTTAATGCAAATGGATGCATCTTTTCTAACACTGTTCTCAACTTCCTTCCCATCAGCATTTCGGCAGGTGACTTTGCGGTACCTGCATGAACCGTGGTATGTTGTCTAAAAAGCATCCTTTGTACTTGTAACTCAATATCACCTTCCTTAAGTTTTGAAAGAATTTTCTTCGTAGTTTGGACCATACGTTCAGCTTGTCCGTGACTTGACGGGTGATATGGAAATGTGGTACTATAGTCAATTGAATTTTTCCTGTAAAATTCATGGATTTCTTGTGAATTAAAAGAACATCCATTGTCAGAGATACTAAGATCTGGAATTCCTAATCGACAAAATATCTTACTGAAGCTTTTAATAACTTCACTTGATGTCATTGATTTCATTATGTCAACCTCCAACCACTTTGAAAACGAATCCACAATGATGAGATAAACTTTTCCTTTGAAAGGACCCGCGAAATCAACATGTAATGTTGACCATGGGTTTGCTGGGCCTTCTACGGACTGCTGCTGACTTTTAGGTGGATAATTTGCTTGAATTTGACAGGTTCTGCATTTCATTGCACATTCTTCAATATCTTTATGTTTGGCCACCAAACGTAGCTTCTGGCACATGCTTTCATAGCTACTACTCCGGGATGATTTGCATGTAACAATTCTAAAAATCTTTTCCGAATAGCTTCAGATGCAATCAATCTGTTGCCCCAAAGAAGACAATCCTTATGTACTGAAATTTCAATTTTCCTACGATGAAAAGGTTTATATTCTTCGGAGACTTCAGTACTTGGCCACTGATGCCACGTCCAATGACGAACTCTCTTCAGAATCTCATACTTTCCTGTAAGTTCTTGTATAGTTTTTATTGGAATAGGTTCATTCTGCGATTCTAGTAGTAATATATCTCCTAACTCTATCTTCTCCTCTTTTATAGTTTGCTGAGATAATCGACGAAGACAATCAGCGTTTGCATTGTCTTTCCCTTTCCTATATTCCAACGTATAATGGTAACTACTCAGAATTACGCACAATCTTAACATCCTTGAAGATAAAATAGCAGGTATTTGCTTCTTTGGTGATAATATCCCTAGAAGAGGACGGTGGTCAGTTGTAATCGAAAATTCTCTTCCCGCAACGTATTGATGAAACTGTTTAACACCTTCGACAATAGCCAAAGCTTCTTTGTCAATTTGCGCGTAGTATCTTTCAGATTTTACTAACGTGCGAGACCAGTAAGCAATAGGTCTCTCTACAATTCCCTCTCTATGAGCTAAAACTGCACCCACTCCATACGGTGACGCATCGCAATTAATAACTACTTCTTTTGTTTCATCATAATGTGTTAAAACTAAATCTGATTTAAGCAGATTTTTTAATCCACAAAATGCTTTTTCATGTATTTCAATCCACTGCCATGGTTTGTTATTTAGTAGTCTGTATAATGGTTCAGCAATATTCGATTTGTTTTTCAAAAATCGATTGTAAAAATTCACCATGCCGAGAAAGGACTGTAGTTCTTCTGTATTCGTAGGTCTTGCAGCTTCTTTGATAGCTTTTATTCTTTCTTCAGACGGTCGGACACCATCTTCTTCAAGTACATAGCCTGAAAATTTATTCTTCTTCATTCGTAAATCACATTTATTCCTCTTCACTGTCAATCCTACTCCACGCAATTTATCTAAAACTTTAATAAGATGATCGTCATGTTCTTGCTGATCTCTTCCCAACACGATAATGTTATCTAAATATGCTTTAGCTCCTGGAATTGAAGCCATCAGAGAGTCCAAAGGTAATCTTTTTACTAGGAATAATCCTGTGTGTGTATTAATAGTAAGGATTTTAGCTGCTTCTTTATCAACTCGCAATTGTTGATATGCTTGTGACAGATCCAGTTTTGAAAAATATTTAGCAGGTTACGGTTATCATTTCAGTAATTGTAGGTAACGGATATGAATTTTTCCTCAGTGATTTATTCACTGTGCTTCGATAATCACCACATAACCTCAATATAGCATCGCTTTTCCTTGAAATTACTAGCGGTGTTGCCCACTCAGAGTAATCCGTTGGTTCTAGTACTCCTTGTAGGACCAATTAATTTAATTCAACCTCCACGGCTGATTTGAAAGCGAACGGAACCTGCCGGCTCTTCAAAAATACCGGAGTGGCATCTACTTCCAACTCCAACTTAATCGGATCACCAACGTATTTACCCAAACTCTCTTCAAGAACTGTAGGATACTGTTCCAATAATTGTTGTGAAAATTACTCAATTCTCTGTGAGCTTGTACTAATCCTATTTACTGCACTTACTGTAATACCTAGTTCTGCAAATCAATTTTCTCCCAACAGATCACTTCCTCCATCATCAGAAATAATTACTTTTAAACATTTCCTTATCCCTCCATATTGTACTGTAACCATGGTCTCTCATAAAATATTAATTTTCTGTTGAGTCCATGTTCTTAGATTCCAGGTTCTTTACTGTAGTCTTATTGGCTTTTTCCCGATTTTTTTCCAAGTCTCTTTTCTGATAATTGTACATATAGCACCCGAATCCACTTCAAATGCAACGATAATTCCATTTAACTTCACATGAGCTATTATTTTTTCATTTCCTTCGGTGGAATGAATTGAATTAAGTGTATATAAATCAAACTCATCTTCATCTTCAACCAAATTACAACTTTCGATTTTACTGTATTGTTTATTTTTTGTACTTGTTTCATCTTTTTTTCTTTTTGAAACACGCACGCTGAATGTGACCCTTTTTGTTACAATAGTGACATATTGCATCTCTAAAACTGCATTTTTCACCATCGGTGACATGGTTTTAATTTCCTTCCTTCTATTTGTTTACTCCTCTGTTTAGAAATACTTGCAATAGAACTTCCGGGCAACGTTCTAACGTCTTCTACATTTTTTCGTGCCGTTTCAGCTGCAATAACTAATTCCGACGCTCTTTCAAAATTGAGGTTAGGTTCGGAAAATAACTTTTTTTTTAGCCCTTCATCTGCAACTCCACACACAATTCGATCTCTAAGCATTTTATTCAATTCCGTGAAGTTACAAAATTTACTCAATTTACGTAGGTCTTCAACAAAATCTGCTATAGATTCGTCTTTTTTTTTGTATACGCTTATTGAAATTAAATCTTTCCACAATCTCATTGGGTGTAGGATTGAAATGTGCTTTAAATTTAGCAACTATTTGTTCGCACGTAAAATCTTTCGGTGTATTTGGTGTTACTAATGAACGTAAAATTTCATACCCTGAAGCTCCAAACTGTGCTAAAAGTATTGCTCGTTTCTTCCCATTAACTGTAATATTATTTGCTTCAACGAAAAATTTTAGTCGTTCTTGATAATTTGACCATGATGCATTTATGTCAAACGGTCCCAAATGACCAATTGTTGGCATGTAGTTCTGTATTTGTCCTGTATTTGCAGTTTCGTTCGGCATTGCTTCGTAATTTTATTTATTCACCACTTCTCATCGCCAATTATGTTATGTATTCAAAACTCAATGATTACACAAATAATACATTTTAATCTTGTTCAATATTTACATCGTACTTATTATCACTATGCAAAACAAAAAATATCTTTTTATTGCCTGACATTTAGTTACTACCAACATAACATATATAACATTCTTAATAATTCTGTTAAAATATAAGACAATTATTACAGAGGAGTTACCATGAAATGTATTATGATTTCATGTAATTTCTTACTTGGTATTTTCAATTCATGAGCTATGTATTTCCACGAATTTTCATTACACAATTTATTTTTATTATCCGCGTAACATTAGTCATATGAATGAGGAAATTTTTCTACAAGTCAAATCAACTTCATATCAAAATCACTCATTTCAAACAGCAGTACAAACTTCATGATGTGAAGACGAAATGACAAATATGTCTGCTGGAATACAAAAATAGATGCAATGCTCGCTCGCTATTGGTTGGGAATAAGCTGTATGATGGTAAACTTGAAATTTGGTGAACTTTACGGTTACAGCATAAGTTAACATCAAATTTCATGTCATTATGAACGTCAACGTGGAAATGCGTATAGTTTAATTTTGTAGACTACAGAATAAATCACCGGTTACATCCATTATAAACCAGCCTTTATTCAGAGTAAATGTCAGCATTATTGCAAAAATATCTGTCCTTAAGTAATATTCTTAATGATTTGCTACTAAATTGTCATAATTTCCCGAAGTTTTGCAATATTGCAAATTATTTGTTAGAGCACTACACTCTTGTGAGAGGTTTGAGAATTAGGAGTTTTGAAATTTCAAACAAAAATGAAACCACCAGCTGCAATTCCAAATGAGCTAACAAAAAGAATACAAGAAGCAAGTAATTGTGTTTCATTCGATTTGAACTGTTCTTTAAGTTTTTATTGTATTTTCTATGATTACCTCAAGTGATATCTTTTTTTTTTGCTTATTATTATTTATCATTCAACCTGCTTTGACCAAAGCAGATATTCAGGTACTTACCTAAGTACCTATCTATTTAAATCACTATACTACCTACTTCAACTTCATAATTTGAATACTAAACATCTACAGATTTTGTGTAGAAAATTAATGCAAGATAAATTTCTTGAAGAACAAGAAGCACAACTGGCTGCTATTATAATTTTGTTATTATTCATCTAGAAACCTACATAATTGACACAAAATCATAAAAATAAGGATATTAAACGTTTCACAGATTTGTCAGTGGGCTCCAAGATGGCGGATGAGTCAGCTATGGTTATCTAGTGCTGTATATACATCGATTGCGCTCGGGCTCTTACGGCAATTTCCGACGTATTCAAAGCTTGAGGCTTTTAATTTACTAATAAAAAATGGTGTGTTTATGAAAAATTTGTGTGAAAAATAATCACAACACAAAATTCAATAAACTTTCAAATTTTATTATTACTTTATATACTTGATAGAACCCAATTATGGTAGTAAGTGATTTTGAATGTCACATGAATAAATAAGATGTTATACAATTTGTGTATTTTAAGTATCGTTTACGTGCTTGTTTGAGAGAAAATGTCAGTCCATTCTTACATTGTATTCCTCAGTGAAAAATGGTCTGGAATTCGAAACACTCTCTTGTAGCAAAATTCCGTCAAAACCAAGGTATATATATATATATATATATATATATATATATATATATATATATATATATATATATATATATATATATATATATATATATATATATATATATATATATATATATGTATATATGTATATATATATATATATGGATATCAAAAAAATTATTGAAATTCTGAAATATGGATTTCATCCAGGAACACCAAGAGCAATGCCCGCCGCAGAACGTCTTAATTTATGAAAATTCATCAACAAAGCAGCATCTTTTTGGGGTACCAGAAAAATCCCATAAGATATAAAGTTTATGGTGGGATTCTGAACGTTTCTATAGCGTCTATATGAAAGTCTATAACAACTTACAGATTTGATAGGCAAAATGATATTCTGAAAGAATCTGCAGCTCATAAATTTCTTTCAATATGTAATAGATGTCTATAACGTTATGATTAAATGCATCCATAAGACATATGAAATGTCAAAATAAATAATGATTTAGGTGTTTTACGTTTCATGTACTTTCTGCTGGTGAAGGATCATGGAAGGTTGGCATTTATTTCCAATAAGTATTGAGAATTCATTCAAAAATTATGTGAGATTGTTAGGAAAAATCTAAGTTATGCAATAAGCCCATTCGAAGCTCCAAATAAACGTTCCAAACAATTGTTCCGTCTGGATAATACAATTGCCCATAATTTAATATGATTTTCGCATCATGCTCAAGAATATAATTTCAGGTTCTTGCCACTCAAAGTTTTCTCGCGAGTAGATTTTTATTCACCTACAACTAAATATGGATCGTCTTCAATTGAATTCAATGTATTCTTCTCATTTATTATTCAAATAATTATCATCTAATGTTGAATTTATAGTGTTACTTTTGAATACGTAATCATATTCTTCATAATCCATGTACACTTATTGCTCCCTGGCAATATTTCTGGTTCTCTTTCGAGGACACACAATGTTTATTCATTCCATCGAACACTTTTGTAATGTCAATAATCACTAGAAAACCTCCATGTTTTTAACCTTTCACAAAATTCTCAAAATCTCAATTCAAAAATGTCAAAATAATCTGACACATGACAACTCGAATGAGAACAGATATGAGTTAAAATTAGAAGGCATCGTTATATTTGATGACTTTAGTCACGTCGCTGTATGATTTATTCACTTAAGTGCATTAGAAACTCAAATAAAATATATTAATCTGTATTTTCTAACAGAAAGTCCAAAAGTAAAAACTATTTCCTAACCTATCAACAACATTGAACTGTAAGTTTCAGTGAACGGAAATATCATGACGTCATAAATTATAGAATATTGTTTAGAATATCATTTTAATAGAATCTATAAGATCTTCACTCATGGATTCCAGTAAGCTCATAGATCTGTAACGTCATAGAAATGTAAGATAATGCTCAGAATCCCATCATTAGTTCATATCTAAAGATGTGCAGAGCCCATTTCAACACAAATTTCAAACTTCCATGAGAATACACTTTTGATAATATAGGAACTTGGAAGGAAACATACCAATAATAAATGCGTATTTACTTATCAATACCATAAGAAAAACCCATAACTCAAGAATTATGGATTTTATCGAAAAATCACCTACACTACTTTGCGACGCAGAATGTCATGTTTTACAAAAATGGCATCGTAATACAATAACGCGATTTTTCATTTTCTCTTTGTATAAAACACGATTGAAAGGGAATCATCAACGGAGAGACAGACAGACAAAATTTTTGTGATTTTGGAAGATGAACTATATACAGTTTTTTGAATGATGTAATTGAATTATTTCCAGATGAGAGATCATTTGCTATTGTACATAAATGTAGGAATATGAAAATTTTATCATTACTCCAAATGCTGTTATTGTATTTGAATTATTTTCACTCTTATTTATTTAATTTGTGATTTGTCATTTTAGCTACATGATTCAATTCATATTTCTAGTATTTGAATCATGAACACTTCAATCATAAATAAAAATCTCAAAAAAATTTCTGTGTAAAACTTAAACGTACCTAGATTCATATTCGTGCACTATTAAAGTAGTTCAATGAGACCGCGAATAGATTGCGCTGACAGTAATATGCTAAGTTTGAAATGAAGTGGGCGTTTCGCTTCTTCTTTGGTGGTTTTGTTCTGTGTTCCTGTTTTTACGAAACCTTGTTACCTAGCAAACAGCAAAATAAGCAGAATTTGGAATATTTTCGAAGAAAATGGAAAAGAAAACATTGGGTAAAGTGTGTCTATGAATATAAAAAACAAGAAATCAAGTATCTGAGGACAATTCATCGTATTTTGTGAAAACCAGAATTATGTATTGGAGGTACAACGGTATGTCCAATTTCAAATATTTTGCTGGTTTGAACTTAAAGCATGCGAAAAATTCAAGGAGAAAATTATAAAGTTTACGTAATGGAATATGTCAAATGAAACGATGTTTGATAATTGTACTCTCAATAATAGCACATTTAAATGAACTTTTCCATTTTGTAAGAAATTTACGACCGTTCAAACAACGACAGCAGATATTAGAAAGACTAAGATAATACTTTACAACTATACATATTTTTTTTTTGAATTTATTATATCTGTTGTTTGTTCTAATGTAAAAATTTGAAAAAATACATTACTATCCATGCGTTCTATGAGAATTTTTATTCAAGAACATCCCCGCCCCCCACCAGTCAATTATGCCTTGCTTTGAAGTGGATTTGCTGATAGTGTGGGTTTGGGCAAAAAAAATCAGTAAAAAGGGTAAGTCAAAGATTTATTTGTGCTTAGAAAAATCAAACAGGCAGCAGACGTCAACTCAAATGACGTATTTATTGTAAACAGCGGCTTGATGAGAATAAAATCAGTAAATTTATCAAGCATTTGCTATACAACAATGCTATCCTGCGGAACACCTTGATTTATTTCTACATCAGATGAAATGATATTCATGTATTCAACAATCTGTTTTCTATTTTTCGAATGATTTGAAAACTATTCTAGTGCACTTTCATCAATATCGTATATCATCAATTTCTCCAATAACTTGTCTCTGCCTATAGCTTCAAAAGTCCGTTTTAAATCAAGAAATACCGCAAGGGTGACTAGATCACTGTCAGTAATTCTCTCTAATTGAAATGATTCAAAAGTAGATAAGGCAGAGTGCTAGGGATTATTCTACTGTGATAGTAGTTACCAGCCATGAACCCATTCTTATATATTATTTATTAAGTGTTTACCGTATATGCGGCTACCGGCCATCAATATGTTTCGTACATAGCAGCAATTTTTAATATATAAGGGAGGTTTTGAGTTTCAATTGCATATTCCAGGATGGTAAGCTACCAAACGTGAGCTCACTAATATTTTCAGATTTTAATACAGGACAAATTGCTTGCAAGAATTGAATTTCATCCACTATTTATTTTAATGAATAAAATAGATGAAGCTGACTGGATGAGTGAATTTGAGTAAGTAAAAAGTCTTGGGAATTCAGTCAATATATTTTAATTTCTTTCCTACTTTACAGTTTCGGCTGTACCTCAGCCATCTTCAGAAGCGAAAAGAACTTGAATTGTGAAAAATTAAAAATGTACATGAACTGTGATGTCGAGTTTAATAAAATAGCGGAAAAAAAAAAAATATTTTTTATTCCATTTGTCAAATGCCACAACCTGCATCTGTGGAAGACGTTGGTCAACGTCTTCCACAGATGCAGGTTGTGGCATTTGACAAATGGAATAAAAAATAATTTTTTTTTTTTTCCGCTATTTTATTAAACTCGACATCACAGTTCATGTACATTTTTAATTTTTCACAATTCAAGTTCTTTTCGCTTCTGAAGATGGCTGAGGTACAGCCGAAACTGTAAAGTAGGAAAGAAATTAAAATATATTGACTGAATTCCCAAGACTTTTTACTTACTAAAATTTATTTTAATGAACGATTTTTTATAATAATATATCAGGCAACGAGACATCAATCACATGATATTTATTGTATACAAGACACTAAATAAAATTATTTAAAAACAGATAAGACTAGAAACTATGAAGTATTCAAATACGATTCTGCTATTCGTTAGATCGTTCAACTCCGCTTCGCGTCGTACAGTGAACTTTCTTATTCACCCTAAAATCTATCATTTTTTGAACTTGTTAAAAAAATAGAAAAGGTGTTTCTATGGCTCCTTTTGTGGCCGTGAAGTCTGTCAAATTTCACTTTTTGGGACTGATCTGTTCAAAATTGCATTTTTGGGACTGTCAAAACTACTCCATGAACAATTTATATTTATCTATATGGGCAGCATCATGAGCTCTTTCAAAAACTGTTTTCGCTGAAGTACACTTTACATATTCTCTCGTCAACCTCTATTATTATTGCAATCCGAAAAATGAGTATACATTTTTCACAATTGTCAACTTGACAATCAAATAAAACAATTTCAACGGCAACCAAGACTTACAATTGCAAGGTTTTAGAAATAGATAGAATTTTGTGATTTCGAATTTTGATATAAATTACATTGGCCAGAATGTACTGAGAAACAAACAATCAAAACTCAGAATCTCTGAATAAATTTCTACATGACCCTAGAAAAGTTACATTCGGAATATTTCTAATAGCTTGCTTCTGAAGTCTCAACACAGAGATGGCCTTAGGTGAATTTTCCCAAAATTGGGTTGTGTCATGAAAATAATGTTGTGATTTGATATTATTTTTTCAATAGATAATATCAAACTATGAGTGTAAAAATTATTCTTATCATTTATAAATGAGTATATTAATTATAATTAATATTTTAAACTCAATAAATTTTGAATGAATGGAAGAAGCGTCAAAACGCTTTCTGATTGGTCCGACATTTACGTGGAGTCACTTCGGTAGTGAGCAATCCAGCAGTTATATACTCAAGGGAAGTTTCCCTGTATATCGTCAATTTTTAGGCTCACTTGTAAACCGAATTGTTAGCGTGGCGACGCTTGCCGTGGCGACGGGTCGCCACGCTATACTAAGGTATACATATATATATATATATATATATATATATATATATATATATATATATATATATATATATATATATATATATATATATATATATATATATATATATATATATATATATATATATTTTATGTGTAGTAGAGTGTACGTTTAGTGTCAGTATCAACTTCAGAAGCATCCGGAAATATAAAATTACTTACCCATAAGCATACTTTCACGTGCTACAAAAAAATAAGATCTATTCAGTGCAAAAGTGCCGATTTGAAGCACCATTCATGCCTTGTAAATCCACAATGATTTTAATACCGATGGAAAAAACTGATCCATTTTACAAAAAACATTTGATAAGATATAATGAAATAAGAATTAACTTAGAAAGTAATGATTATGACAGTATTGATGACTATTATGAAAGTAATAATATCAGATCAGACGAAGAATACACAGATATTCTAAGATCTGGTATTAGTAGGCCAAAAATATTCTTTAAACGACATCCATCCGAAAAATGGCACAATACTTTCAATCCGTTTGTTTTTAATGTATTAAAATCTAATATGGATTTCCAAATAATTACTGAAGAATATTCTTGTGCGGCATACGTGGTTGAATATGTAAATAAGACCAACAGACGTATTAGTAATTTGCAACGTAAGATAATAGAAGTCATGAATGAGAATCCCGAATTTGATATTGTTGGAATAACTCGTAAAATGAGTGTTGACCTGCTAAATACCATTGAGATGAGTAGTCAAGAAGCTGCTTGGTATCTTCTACGCCAAATTCGTAATACTTCATTTTTTCATTAGGCTATATTTAATTCCTGTAATAATATTATCTTTTATGCATATTACTTGTACACACACGATGTTTCACATCTGCCAGGCGTCCCATGACGGCTCACATTTTTTTTTTGGAAAAACTATTTTAATATAAGCAATGTGTCGCAAAGATAATTTCACAAAAGCTAATTCAAGTAATATACCAGAAGTTAATCTATTTATGATTTATGAATACATAGTGGTGTATTAAAAATTCAATACCCTAGAAGTACGAGGTATTCAGTTATCAATGTGAGCAGTTTTTTGAAATTATTTTCTTAATATGCAAATGCTGTTACATCTTTTTGTACAAATCCAGTCGAGAATCATTTTGTGATAATGCTATAGGCTATGTGTGTATTCAACGCGAAAATAAAACTTGTATTGTGAAAGGAAGGATCACTCCGTATACCTATTCTATAATCTTCATGACTTTCCATCTACTTGAGGTGATATATTGATGACGTCATATCATCTTCCACCGTTGAAGCATCTGAAAGTACTCATACTAGTCGTACATGCTCAAGATTCTGGTTGTATTAATTTATTTTGATACACCATATATCTATAGTCTGGAAATTGTCAGATAAAATAAATAGAAACAATATAATAGTCGATCATATTTTACGGTATTCATCAATGAGAATTAAAATATGGCTGTGTAATATTAACCGCTATCTGAATTTGACATTCTTAACGTAAATAAGATTTCAAATTGATATTTGTTTACAATTATTATGAATCTTCATCTTATAGTGGGTTTATACACAAGAATTTTGTGTACTTCAGCCCACAACTAAATGACAAATCCATCTCAAAATAAAATATGAAACACCATAACTTCAAACGTCAAAGCATCACTGGTGATAAGATTCCATCAATACCTCTCTGCTCACAAAAATCTCATCAGGAAATTTTTCTTGTGTGTTGGGATGAAAATGAATAAAACAACCTATATTTAATTTTTTTTCTGATTTAATTCTTGCATTAACGTTCAGTAATTATTCTGCGTGAATAGGTAATCTATGCTCTGAGCACCGAAGTGACGTCACATGTAAATCGATTGCGCTCGGGCGTTTACGGCAATTTCCGACGTATTCAAAATTTGAGGCTCTTAATTTATTAATAAAAAATGTGATGTTTATCAAAAAATTGTATGAATTATAATCACAATACAAAATTTAAAAAACTTTCATATGGTATTATTACTTTATATACGTGATAGAACCCAATTGTACACTTAAGCTCAAGACTGACAATTTTGCATGATAGATCAGAAGAGTCACAGTGTCAATAATAGTGCTTAGTCTCCCAAGCAGATATTAGACTTTGAACAATTTTTCACATTAATACTCAGTGTGTGGTCCCCAGTTACAATTTTGATCTATAAGCAAACCTAAGAATTTAGTTGGGATGCAATATGATTCCGTACCAGTTGGATTCAAGCTTGAAATGATTTTCTGTGTTCTGTCTTTATTATGATCTAGGTTGTTTGTATGGACTATGGAATCTATCTTCGAGTAGTGCATAATTATGTTTAAATTGCAATACTATTTTGGTTACATCTCGGTCCGACTGCATCACTGTTGCGTCGTCTGCATACAACAAGCATAGTAGTGGAGTTATGTAAAATGACAAATCAATGTAACTATTCATTTTTTTCCAAGTGAAATAGTGAGGGTAGCCAATAATTGAATATTTCAAAAATAGCATTGGAAATGCTATGACTTATAGGACGCATCATGGCGTTTTCAATGCTATTTTTGAAATGTTGAATTATTGGCTTCCCTAATTATTTTATATCAGAAAAGTTAATTTAGTTTATTGTAGAGAAACAATTTCTGCATTTTCTGACACTAACATTTTCAATTTTACTCTACTAGAAACCAGTAAAATTACGAAAATGCTCATTGATAATTTTTTGAACTTGATCTAATATTAGAATAGTTACCTGATATTTTTGTATGAATCGATCAAGCCGTCAGTGCACATTACCTAAGACTTTTTTCGAATTTTTTGCATAAATATAGAATGATCCGCGATAGCATATTTCGTATAAAGAACTTCTATTACATCTTATTCTACGTCTTGGAACCAGTAAAATTACGAAAATGCTGATTGATAATTTTTTTAAAATCTATCATTATCTTAAATGCAATAATAGTGGACTAAGAAAATAGTCCGTTTCGTTCAAGAAAATTTATGAGTCTTTTTTTAATAGCTGCTTCATGAATTTTTGATAAGACAGGTACTGAAGATAAAGGCCGATAATTTTTGCAAACATCATTATCTCGTTTTTTTACTTACTTGTACAATGAAACCGACAAAATTCACCTATCGAGATTTTGATGGATATATCCGTTGTGAGCATCCCCCAATCCATTTTGACTACTTTTGGCTTGATGTCGGTACGTATGATCGTACGTGCGTGCGTAACTCGCAAATCTCAAAACTGGTTGAACGTTTAATGTTGAAATCTCATATTTAAGACTGATTTGCACCTCGCATTATGGTTGCAATCGCTTGTACCAGAAGTGCACTTCACAGGAAACTTTTTTAGAATTTTTCGCGTAAATCCAGAATAATCAGCTATAAGATACTAAGATTCAGTATTTGAACTTGATCTAATATTAAAATAGTTACCTGCCGGAAGTGCACATTACCTAAGACTTCTTTCGAATTTTTTGAATAAATATAGAATGATCCGCGATAGCATATTGAAATTTCGTATAAAGGACTTCTATTACATCTTATTCTACATCTCGCATTATGATTGCGATCGGCTTAACCGAAAGTGCACTTTACTTGAAACTTTTTTTGAATTTTCCGCATAAATTTAGAATGATCATCCATAGGATACTGAAATTTGCCATTTAAAATTGCTGTAGCATCTCAATGGTCATCTTATATTTTGCTAACAATCGGCTGAGCCGGAAGTGCACTTTATATGACAGACTTTTGAATTCTTCACACAAATTCTAAACAATCAGTCGTGGAATATTCAAATTTTGTATTACGCACTTTTAAAATATCTAGTTGTATACCTTGCATCATGATTGCTATTGACTGAGCCGGAAGAGCACTTAATTCGAAACAATTTCTTGAATTTTCCGCATAAATCCAAAACGATTGAACGTGGATTGCTGGAATTCAGTATTTAGGACGATTATACTGTCTAGATGCTCAAATCCTATTTTTATTGAGATCCACCAAGCCGGTAGTGCACTTTACTTGATAGTCTTTTGGAATTTTCCGCATAAATTCGGAACGAGAAGGATATTGAAATTTGGTATTTCAGTCTGCTGTTGCATCTGAATGATTGCCTACTGTTAGATATTTAAGCCCCAAGGGGCTCACTACTATTACTCGTCATTCGAACGTTTTTAGTAACATTACTGGTTTCTTTAGCTACTTTGGCAATGCACTCGAACACTTCCAATTTATTAACGATGGATTCCTTGATGTAACTAGCTGCAGCCGTAGATCTCCAACCTACTTGATGATTGAGTTCATCAACACTCATTCCACTATTGGTCATGCTTTTAGGCAGATGTCTGCAACCATCATATGGACAATAGTGGAATGAGTGTTGATGAACTTAAGTATCAAGTAGGTGCTATACAAAAAGGAAATTTCCCAAAGCAATTGATTCCAACGCACTGCTGAATGCACTTTCCATTGACATACTTCAAAAAAACAACCATGTATTTTTCAGTCCTAATGACAGATATTTGTTGAAGAAATAAACATATTGTAATCTTTATTGCTTGACGAAGTATAGTTTGTGATTAAATAAAAGTCACTATTCAATAATCTAAATTGAAATAAAAGTTTTATTCTCCTGATGTCACTAATAACACTATATTTAAATATTTATCACCTAATTCCTACTTGAACAAGGTCACAGATATTTATATTTCACTATTTATATACATTGTTCACTTCATTGTTCGATATTTATTCCACCGGTACTACTCTTATTACTATTGTCCTGTCCACACGTCTTTTGCTTGGCCTCATATAGAGAAATATTGATTTCTCGAATGTTTCTATTTCTCGACTTTTTCCATTTCTAGAATATCACTAGAGGCTTCTATTGGGAGGAGTGATGTGCTGCGACGCGGCGCGGCGTAGGCGAGAACAAGAAGCTCCTCCCCATACTACGTCGTCTTTACGAGCTTCCTCCACTCTCGCACGTCACATTGCCCTCTTCTTAAGAGTGTTTCGTCCTGAAACATACCTTCATGTCTATGCCGAAATCGACACTCGCCGCCTTGGGTGCAACCAGTAGTTTGGTAGAAGTAGCAGTCGACAGTTTTCGGTCCGATCGGGTCTGCTGGGTGGAAACAGCAGATCAATATTTGAATTCCGCTGTTCTGGAATATTACGTCTATCATATTTCGAACGATCTTCCAATCTAATCTATCCAGACCGCAGCCCAATTTTGGTATTGCCAGTTTCAGGATGTTGTTCTGTATTAAATGGCCTAGCATGTCTTGCAGCGTTTCCCACATGGAACGGTAGGTTGGTTTGTGATGAAATTTATCTTTCGTTACCATGTGGTGAATATAGCGTTCCTTGGTTGTCGTATTGTCCCTCAGACAGATAGTCTTCCCTACTGTAGGCTACTGGTGTTCTGGCCTGCAAAACTTCTTCTTGAAAACTGCTGCTATCCCTCAGGACATCTTCAAATCTCCTGATACACAATGGGCCAAGGAGTAGTCGGCCGGGACTCTGAATAGATCCTGCTGCCCTTCGGTAGTTATTCCGAATCGAGCCCGACGTCCACTAGAAAAAGTCTTCATGAACTCCTCAAATGGATCTTCCTGCGCATGGATCTTACGAGCACGTGCGTCATTGGGATCTTCATTGTTGTCTCCTGCAAATGGTGCTAGCCGATTGAAGTGCACCACTCTTGATTTGCTCTTGGGGTTGCGTCTGATTTCATGGATTATGTCGTTAACTCTTCTGATGACTTCGTAAGGCCCTTTCCAAGATGTCTGTAATTTTGGAGACAGGCCACGTCGCCGCCCTGGGTCACACAGAGTCTTCTGGTTGAAAGCCTCCGTCTTGTGCCTTGACGTCATAGGTCTGTTTCATCCGGTCGCTGGCATTCAGGATGTTTATACGGACTCGGGAGTGGATATCGTCCATTAAACGCCTTAAATTATTGACCTACTCTTCACCAGCCAGGTCTTCTCCAGGTTTGCAGTCGAACTTTGGGTCGCATAGTAGCCGAAGTTCCCGTCCAAAAATGATTCTTGCTGAGGTCTGTCCGGTTGTTTCGTGTATGGATGAGCGGTAGGCCAAGAGGAACAGATGGAGATATTTGTCCCAGTCTCTCTGGTGACTAGGGACAACTTTGGCCAGGTGTCTGTTGATAGTCTTATTCATCCGTTTCACCATTCCATCAGACTGCGAATGTAATGCAGTAGTTCTGGTTTTACGAGTATTTAATACTTCGCATATCCCTTGGAAAAGTGTGGATTCAAAGTTTCTTCCCCTGTCAGAATGGAGTTTCAAGGGTACGCCAAAACGACAGATCCATTTCTTCACTAGAACGTCTGCAATAGTAGCGGCCTCTTGATTAGGAAGGGCATACGCTTTCACCCATTTACTAAAATAGTCCATGACCACAACAATGTATTTATTTCCGACGTCTGATTCGGGAAATGACCCTGCTACGTCGATGGCTATCCTCTCGAATGGACTACCGACATTATATTGTCCCATCGGAATTCTTGATCGTTTCTGCGGTCCGTTGCTTGAAGCGCACGTAGTGCATTTCCTGCACCATTCCCTAACATCTTCTTTGCAGTTTAGCCAATAAAACCGCTCACGGACTCTCTGCAGAGTCTTCGTTACCTCAAGGTGTCCTCCACTCACTCCATCATGGCGATGTCTCAAGACCTCCGGAACCCGACCTCTAGGAACGATCAGCTGTTCTCTTCTCTTGGTTTCATCCGGATCTTTCGGGACACGCTTCAAGATGCCTTCATCCAGGATTTTGAAATCCCAATGCGCCCAGTATGATTTAACCGTCGGGTAATATGGTGCCACCTCTTGCCATGTCGGTCTTGTTCCTTTCTTCTTTCATTCTTGAATAATTCGCAACTCTGAGTCGCCATCTATGTCCTTTTCTATCTCTTGTGGTTGCCAAGCATCGTCAATGACAGTTGGCCTGAACGCCTTCGCTTCAACCTTAGAGCAATGATGACAATCTTTTGGTCATGGTCGTCTTGATAAAACATCAGCATTCTTATGTGCTGTACCGGCTCGATGTTCTATGTTGAAGTCGTATTCTTGAAGTCTTTCGATCCATCGAGCGACCTGACCCTCAGGATTCTTGAACTGTAGTAGACATCTCAGAGCAGTGTGGTCAGTCCTTAACAGGAAATTCCTACCATAAAAATATTTGTAGAAATGCTTGATGGACTTCACTACTGCCAGCAGTTCCCATCTTGTGACACAGAAGTTCCTTTCTGGCTTTGACAAAACCTCACTGAAGTACCCGATTACTCTTTCTTGACCCTCCTGCAATTGGGACAGGACGCCTCCAATATCGACGTCGCTGGCATCTGAGTCCAGAACAAAAGGTCCTTCCGTCTTCGGGTAACTCAGGATTGGTGCTTGGAATAGGAGTAGTTTCAGTCGCTCGAAAGCGACCTGGCAGTCTTCATCCAAGCTGTATCTGCGATTATTTTCCGTCAGTCTGGTCAGTGATTTAGCGATATTGGCGAATCCATACACAAATCTTCTGTAATAGGTACAGAGTCCGAGGGAACTGCGCAGCTGATATTTATTCGCAGGTACCGGCGATTCTTGAATTGTCTTAATCTTTTCTGCATCAACTGCTACGCCTTCTTTGGAGACCGCATGTCCCAAATAGTTCACCCGTTTTTGGAATAAGTGGCTTCTCTTTGGACTGAGTTTCAAACCCTCTTTCTTAAATTGTTCAAATACCTGCTCCAGATTCTTCAAATGATCCTTAAATGATTTTCCCATCACAATTATATCGTCAAGGTATACCAAGCAAGTTTTTCCCAATAGTCCTTTGAGTACGGTCTCCATAAGTTGCTCGAAGGTAGCAGAAGCATTACACAGACCAAATGGCAAGACTGTAAATTGCCGATGGTAAATGCAGTTCTTTCTCGGTCTTTCTCATACATCGCTACTTGCCAGTATCCACTCTTGAGATCTAGGGTCGAGAAGATCTTTGATCCGGCCAGGGTATATAAGGTGTCATTAATCCTGGGCAGAGGATAACTGTCCTTCTTGGTAACGTTATTCAGCTGGCGATAGTCGACACAAAATCGTGTAGACCCGTCTTTCTTCTTCACAATTACCACCGGAGAGGCCCATGGACTGTTCGAGGGTTCAATGATGCCGTCTTGCTTCATATCTTGAATGATGACTTCAGCGTCTTCTCTTTTCGCATTCGGGAGTCGTCGTGGTGCTTATCGAATTGGTCGTGGATCGCCGGTGTTAATTTTGTGATGGACAATAAATGTTCTTCCTTTTCGCCCCTCACTGGTTTCAAACACCTCTTGGAATCGGCGTGTCAGATCTTCTGATTGTGCGCGTTGCTGATTGTTTAATTGTTGACCCTTGGAAAGTAATAGGGTCGTTAGTTCCTTCAAAAATTCATCGCAGTCAGGTTTTATTTTTGTGTCTTGTTTGGTGGTTTTTATTCTTGCAAGGCATTCTTTTTCATGTCTGGAGTTATCTTTGGATAGCATCTTCAAAGGTTTCTTGTTCTCCACAGTTCCAACACCGAAGTTGTCTGGAATTCTTTAGATCTTTCACTGCTTCCTGGACCAACAGCTGAACCTGGGCCTCCAAGCTTTCTGTGGCATCGGAGTCGCAGGTAACCTCTCGCACTCGAGCACTGCTTCTGGACGCCTGCTTTGCCGCTTCGTATTCTAGTGCATGAGCCAATGCTTCCACCAGCTTCTTCGGCCGCGCCAAACGCAGGGCTTGTTGCCTTTCATGGTCTCTGATGCCATCCACAAATATTCTCACAGCCCAGCTTTTCAAGAAATTATCCGGGCCAGTTGGATATGCAAGTCGAACTAGGCGTGCCATATCAGCTTAGAACTCCTGTAGACTCTCGCTGGGACGTTGGTATCGGCTCTTGAGCTGCGTGTGATACACTTCCTCCAAGTGTGCATGACCGTATCGCAGCTCCAGTCGCTTGACCAATTTTTCATAATTGTTGTCTTCTTCCGGTGGGATAACCTGTAAAATGTTTACCGCATCTCCTCGGAGAGCAACTGTAAGCGCTGAAACTTTCTCAGTATCATTCCAGCCATTGGCCTTAGCAGCGGCTTCAAATTATCTATGGTAATTATTCCAAGATGTTTGACCATCAAAGGTTGGAAGTTTGACACGCATTTTTGTAGTTGAATCAAGATTTTGTGCAAATAATTCAATTATCCTAGCTTTTGAAGCTTTTTCCGGAGATGAAACACCAAATTTGAATTTTTCTTCAAAAATCTTCATTTTTTTATCTAGTTTCGAATCTAATTTTGCATCCAATTCTTCTTTTAACATTTTACAATTATCTTCAAATATTTCCTCCCATACCTTTGAATTTTCTTCAAGTTTTTCCAGTTGCTATTCAACTCTCTTTGTAGTTTCCTCCATCTTCCCATGCAGTTCTTCTCACAAGTTATTTGAATTTTCTTCCAGTTTTCCTAATTTTTCATTCAATTTTGTTCTCAAATCTTCTTCCAAACTTGTAGAATTTTCTTGTAATTTTGATTTTAAATCTTCTTTTAAGCTTGTAGAGTTTTCTTTTAATTTTCATTCTAAATTTATAGAATTTTCTTTTAATTTTGATTCCAAATCTTCTTTTAAACTGGTAGAATTGTCTTTTAATTCTGATTCTAAATTTATAGATTTTTTTTTTAATTCTGATTCTAAATTTATAGAATTTTCTTTTAATTTTTATTCTAAATTTATAACCAAATCGGTTAAAGAAAGTTGAACCTCGAACAAATATGTATCAGGATCCTCACCGTCTTCAGTCGAAGCGTCTCGCAGTCGTTCTATTGAAACTTGTTTGCGGCCACTGGTCTCCAAATCCCGCTCTTCCAATTGTTATTTCAACTCTGCGACCTTCAAATCTTTCAACAACTTCGTAGACGCCATTTTCCAATTTTACAAAACAGCAATAAACAAAATACTGAATTGTTTATAACAATCCAACCTCTGACACCACTGTAATGTTTATTGCTTGACGAAGTATAGTTTGTGATTGAATAAAAGTCACTATTTAATAATCTAAATATAAATGAAAGTTTTATTCTCCTGATGTCACCAACAACACTAAATTTATATATTTATCACTTAATTCTAACCTAAACAAGGTCACAGATATTTATATTTCACTATTTATATACACTGTTTACTTTACTGTTCGATATTTATTTCACCAGTACTACTCTTATTACTATTGTCCTGTCCGCACGTCTTTTGCTTGGCCTTATATAGAGAAATATTGATTTCTCAATGTTTCTATTTCTCGACTTTTTCCATTTCTAGAATATCACTAGAGGCTTCTATTGGGAGGAGTGATGTGCTGCGACGCGGCGCGGCGTAGGCGAGGACAAGAAGCCCCTCCCCATACTACGTCGTCTTTACGAGCTTTCCCCACTCTCGCACGTCACAATATTCTGCAGTTGTTGATGACCATATATTCATTGGTAAAATGGAATCCTATCTATTTACTTGTACAAAGTAACAAGTAATGATAATAATAATAATAATAATAATACATATATTTGTTCAAGAAAATCTTATACAAAGAATTGGTGACAAGTATGTGTAAATGATGATAGTATAATATATATATTCCCAAGATTATTATAAAATTACATTAGTATATTTCCACTTATATAGTCAAAGTGAGATTTTTTGACATCAAAATATAACTTTTTTCACGAATTGGTCGCCCAGAATGTGTTACATGTTCAGAGAAAAGGCTCTTAATTTGAGTGAGGTGTTAATATAATTGTACACATCAAAAATCTTGTGGTATTTTAAGTCTGCTAAAAGATTTTTGTTGTGTTCATTTGGAGTGGCGTTGTCTAGATATTTTGCTATGAATTCCTTTCTTGGCGCATCGTAGAACGGGCAGTGGAACAACAGATGATCGAGGTCGTCATTTTCGTATCTATTACAAATTGAACATATTTCACCTAGACTGAATCTAAAAACAGTACCATCATGAAGTAGAGTAGGGATCTTGTTGCTCATCACGCGTAATTGACTAATCGATTTCAGGATTTTAAACGGGATATTAGGAAGTTTGAAAATATTGTCACAGAGATATGTGCGGAAGTGTGGGTTGAAAGAGGAGTTAATAATTCTTTGTATATCAATGTTGTATAGAAGCTGGCTGTAGGCATTGATAATATTTGGAGTTTCCGTTTTGATAACTAGGAAATTTGAATTTTCCATAATCCACAAAAAATTAATTTTTCGTAGAACTATTTGTACATTTCTAATCCAATTGTATTTTTGTTGTTTCGATTCTGGTATTGAATTGTTGTTGTTTAGACGTTGTAATTGGTCATAACATATGTATACTTAAATATCTGTTGTCTGACATTACGAGTATCTTATACCACCAGCTCAGAGTACTTTTGACGACTAATACTTCCAGTTTGTTTTGATTTGCTTCTTGTCGTACTGCGTAATTTGGTGTGGATGTTGGCCAATTTAGTATACTTCTGGAAAAATTAGCTTGCTCCTTTCCAATTTGTTCGCTCAGATTTAGGGCCCGTATCTCGGCAGCATATAATAGTGCTGGAATGACTACCGAATTGTAAAGTTTTATTATTGTGTGCCAATTTTGTATGTTTGCTTGCATAAGTATCTGTTTTATATTGCCGGTTATTTGCCTAGTTTTTCTTAAGAATATTTCTGCATTTTGGTTGAATAATCCTGAGGTTGTGAAGTTGAGTCCCAAGTATCTATATGTTCGTGTGTAATTTATCACTTTGCTTTGACATATTAGTTTCAGTTTTTGTGTTCGAGGTCGTCCTATGTGGAAATGCATAGCTTGTGTTTTTTCCGAGTTGATCGTTAATTTTAAGTTATTGCAATAATTCTCAAGTGCTCTGAGTTTTCTTTGCATATCACTAGGGGAATGTGAGAAAATCACTATATCGTCAGCATATTGAAGTGTCATTATGTCTGTCTCACAGTTTATGAATATACCCTCATGATTTTGGTTTCTGAGTGCAGTTTCCAAATCGGATATAAACAGGGCAAACAGTATTGGGCTTGTAGTTTCACCCTGCAGCACACCTGTAAAGTAACAAGTAAGTATCGTGAAACCGACAAAATTCACCTATCGAGATTTTGATGGAAATATCCGTTTCGAGCATCCCTGAATCCATTTTGACTATTTTTGGCTTGATGTCGGTACGTAAGTTCGTGCGTTCGTCCGTGCGTGCATCCGTACGTGCGTGCGTTCGTGCGTGCGTGCATAACTCGCAAATCTCAAAACTGGTTGAACGTATATTGTTGAAATTTTGTATTTAAGACTGGTATAGAGTCTAGTTGTGCACCTTGCATCAAGGTTCCAATCGTCTGAACCGGAAGTGCACTTTACTTGAAACATTTTTCTAATAAATCCAGAATGATCAACCGTAGGATGTTGGTATTTAGTATTCGAACTTAATGTTTCATCAGAATGGTTATCTGCTATTTTTGTATGAATCGGCCAAGCCAGAAGTGTACTTTACTACAACGTATGTTCGTACGTGCGTGCGTGCGTGCGTAACTCGCAAATCTCAAAACTGGTTGAACGTATAATGTTGAAATTTCATATTTAAGACTGGCATAGGGTGCTAATTTGCATCTCGCATCATGGTTGCAATCGCCTGTATCAGAAGTGCACTTTACTTGAAACTTTATTTGAATTTTTCGCATAAATCTAGAATGATCAGCCGTAAGATACTGAAATTAGGTATTTGGACTTAATCTAATATCAGAATAGTTATCTGCTATTTTTGTAAGAATCGGTCAAGCCGGGAGTGCACTTTTCTTGAATTTTTTGCATAAATATAGAATGATCCGCCAAAGCATATTGGAATTTCGTATAGAGAACTTTTATTACATCTTATTGTACATCTTGCATTAGGATTGCGATTGGCTAAGCCGGAAGTGCACTTAACGTTAAACTTTTTCTCAATTTTCTGCATAAATTCGATCAGGCATAGAATACTGGAATTCAGCATTTGAAATGACTGATGCATCTAAATAGTCATCTTCTATTTTTGTAACAATCGACTGAGTCGGAAGTGCACTTTATATGACAGACTTTCTGAGTTTCCCGCATAAATTCTAAACAATCAGTCATAGAATATTTGAATTCTTTATAAGTCACTTTTATAATATCTAGTTGTACACCTTGCATTATGATTGCTATCAACTAAACCAGAAGAGCACTTTATCTGAAGCGTTTTTTGAATTTTCCGCATAAATCCATAACGATTGAATGTAGATTGTTAGAATTCAGTATTTAGGACGATTATACTGTCAAGATGCTCATACCCTATTTTTATTGAGATCCACCTAGCCGGAAGTGCACTTTTCTTGATAATCTTTTGGAATTTTCGCATAAATTTGAAACAATCAGGTGTAGAATATTAAAATTTGGTATTTCAGTCTGCTGTAGCATCTTAATGATTGCCTACTATTCTCATAACAATAGACTGAACCGGAAGTGCACTTCAGTGGAAATTTACCCTTAAATTTTGAGCATAAATAATCGTTGATTATATATATATATATATATATATATATATATATATATATATATATATATATATATATATATATATATATATATATATATATATATATATATATATATATATATTTATATATATATATATCCAATGATATATATGATCAAACACAAAATCATATCGTATTATATATATCCAATGATGTACAAGTAAGTCACGTGATGTTCACGTCAGATTTTTTCTAATATCAGACATAAGCAAATTACACATTTCTCATATGTTTTGCATTAACCAAACACCCAACAAATAGCACAACCTAGAGTATAAATCAATTGCCATTTGTATGAGCTAAAAGTGTCATAGCATAATGTCTTATCATAACCATCAAAAATAAGAAAGTGCTATCCGGGCCCTATTGAAAAATTGAGAAGCTAAGAAATCTTCCGTTTTCATGGAAGATTTCTTAGCTTAGTATGCCTTATTAAATCCTTTCATGCGCATGCAGCTTGTGAAAGGATACTTAATCTATTCCGGTATTGATTCTTAGCATTGTTTGTAATTTGGAATGCATGCACTACAATGTTGTAGATTTGTACACAATGGACAATCATGAAACACAAAATAAGAATGCAATAAATCAATTACAATCAATATTACTATTGTCATCATGTACGCTAGCATCACCAATTCATTTCAGGTGTTGAATTTCTGCTTTCCATCCTTACTAACAATTTGTCATACTCTTTACAATAGGCATCGTTTGACGCTTTAGGATTTAAAATCAGTTTAGCTTTTTCAACCAATTCTAGATTACTTAATGGGGTTTGTAGTTATGAATTCATTTTTTCACAATAATTTGTAAAAGAACGAATATAGTTTCAATAAATAAGTAACCATTGTCAACCAGTCTCTATGTGAACAATTATATAATGTCAATAAATAAATAGCCAATCTCCACATGAACGATATGACATCATACCATTTGCAAAATATCAACTTTGGATCAAAATCAAACTGCTGCTCTACTTTCCAGATAATCATGCAGGTATAATAAAAAATTGTGTATGGTACACGTGTATAAGTGCTTTTAAAGCGCTAGCCACGTTAAAAGCACTCTGCTTCGCGTCTAGCTTTTAAACTCTTCTTACGTGCTTTGAAAGCCTACTTATACACTTGTATCATAATATACTATTCTGAAACGTGGAACAACGTGTTTTACTAAGAAATTATTAATGAAAAATAGCAACAGTAAGATTGAAATAGTCATAATTTTAGAATTCTTGCAGCGGCTAGATCACTTTTGAATAATAAGTAATTAGACAATTACGGAAACAAATAATTAATTAGGTAAGTCAAAAAGCTTCCTGTCACCAGTGTCATTTGTTTGTATTTGTAATGTTTCACAATCTTGTCCATTCATTCTTCATCTTGGTCTTATTATTGAAAGCACTGCATTGACCTTGCCTTTAGTTTGTTGCATTTTTGCCAGACCAAGACTAGGAGTTTACTAGTTGCCCTAGTCTAGTTTGTGATTCGTATAATGTTAAAATAAATTCTAATGGTGCATCATTCCGTTATTTATTCTGCCTGGAGCCATAATAAAATCCACTTATGATATCATTTCTTCCAAAATAGTCTTCAATTCTTTGTTGCATATTTTATTAGCGATCTTGTGAATCATAGGAAGAGGTGATGTGAGCTTATGATTGTCAACACTTTTACTATCTTCTTTCTTACCCTTAGCAAATAATGGAAAATTTCAGTACCAGGTTTATTATGTCACAAAGAGGCTACCAAATCATATTATCGAGTCATTCACTATATTGGCATTGAGATAGTAACTGTCTTCACAATTATTACTTTTAGATATTCAAAAAATATTTCTGTCTTGATTTCGCTAGCTCGATTCAAATAAGAGGAGCTGCAACTACTAACTCAAATTTTTCTTATAAATTCTTCGGGTGCATCTGATGAAACTAGAGTAGAGTTTGAGATTCGTTTTGCGATATCAGAAAAGTATGCTTTAGAATCACGACTTGTTAAATGTTTGTTTACATTGATAGATATTTTTGGAACCACTGAATTCATTGTTTCTCATGTCCTACACTGTTTTACCTGAATATTCTGCATTATTGATGTTCTAATTATATCTTAGCTTCATTCATTAGATTATTGCAACTTAGGATAGAATTGTAAACAATTGTACATAAGACCAAGCGTTTCCCTGATATATCTTAATTCATCAGTAGACCATCTGGTGTGATTTACTCATTGTTATAGCTTCAAATACAGAAAATAAGATATATGCCATCATTACATACATAAGTTGATTCTGTTCCAGTCATATTCTCACAATTTATCAATATATAGCTGTAAGCCATTATGCGTAATGAGCTGATGAAATTCATTGGTATTCCACTTAATTTTATTACCACACAACTAAGATATAATTTACTGCCAAAATGATTAGTATATTGTTAATACAAGTTTTAGAATAACCTGTTACTCTTATAAATTCGAAAATAGTTTGATATACTCCATATGATCGAATAGTGTTTCGTGATTTTTATCTGAAGATAGTGATTTCAAGAAAATTCATACTTATTTATTATTTGTTCTCTCATATTCATCAGTTTGGGGAAAACACCATCAAAATTACCCAGAAAGATATCAAAGTCTCCGTTCGATGATCTGTAAACATTTACGATTATAATGTTTATTCTTGAGACCTTTATAACTGAGAGTTCACAATGTAGCTCAGCACAAAAGTCTTAGACGGAGAGCTGGCTACATAAAAAAACCTTGTTATCGCTACATGGCTAATTCCTTTTGTGAAATGATCTTTTCGTGGGGCCTAGTTTGAATCGTCTTGTCTGCCAGCGCGAATCCGTGGCCTTTGGATATTTTGAACTTGATATTCTTATTCAAATGCCAAAAAAATTCTGTCAATTTTGACGAAAACAATGGCATTCACAATATCGTTTCCTCAGTTACCAACTACTACTGTCGTCAAACTGACAAAAGAAAAATTTCACATCTGTGAGGTCGCACGTCAAACTTATCAAACGTTACTTCTGTATATCATATTTATTTAGTGTACATAAAAAAAATTTAATCATTCAAAAAGAAAATGTTCTGTGTTCGGGTGCAAATGCTTTAGCACAAGCGCACTTTTCATATTTGTCAGCCGTGAATTTAGCCATTATTTGTTTGTTTGCCATTTTGCATATGACTATTCTAATATATGAATATAATATTTATTCAATCTGCATGCATTTATATGATAATTTTTCCATTTGAAATGTGATTACTCTAATTTCGCGCTGACTGCCAGCACTTTAGCCACAAGCAGACAGCCAATAATTTACCGTGCTTCTCAAGAATGAATAGAAGCTATTTTCATAATTATAATACATGTATCTTATGAAAAATTTAATATCGAAGTTTCACTAATTTCACCATCCATCCTACTATAAACCACGGAATCCCGCTAGCAGACAAGACGATTTGAACTTGCCTACACAAAAGGATCCTTTTATAATAAGAATCAGCCAAGTAGCGATGAGAAGCTTTTTTAATGTAGCCCGTTCTTAGATTAAGTGCCCATGAGTTCATCAGAGAATTTTTACAAGTGTGTCTTACAACGTCTTATTTTTGATCGTACCAATTTCAGTAAAATATAGTGAATTTTACATGAATACTTTTTCTTTTGTGAATGTCACTTTGACGGCAGTAGTAGCTGGTAACCAAAAAAACTATGTTGTGAAGGGAATTGTTTTCGTCAAAATTGACAGGAAATTTCTTGGCAATTTGAATTAGAATATCAAGTTCAAAATGTACAAAAGCCACGGACTCGGTCTGGCAGACAAGGCGATTCAAACTTGGCTTCACAAAGAGATCCTTCAACAAAAGGAATTAACCATGTAGCGATAACAAGGTTTTCTATTTAGCCAGCTCTTAGACAATCTTTCTCCTATTTAGACTTTTGGAATAATAAGTTTTCTCTGATATAAGTATTTCAACAAATAAAGGCTTACGATTTGGTATCCTGCTACACAATATGAATTTATTCCTGCTTCTCAAAGACAATGTTCAATTAGGCAGAGAATATCTCGACGTTACTGTTCAGCACTTGATTTATGGATATATCTCAATCGTTGATTTTATTTCTCAAAGATTAGATATCTACATGCAATATTTTGAAATTTTTGCTACATATTTTTTCAAATCTTACATCACTGTCGTTTGAGAAAAGACCGGCGGACTCGAATTGCAGCAGGCCAAACATAAGGACTGTAGATTTTATCTTTGATGGACATAAAAAGCGTAGTCTTTTCCAAAAATGCCCAATTTTCTTAGCTATCAGAATACCGCCAACCAGCGGACCAAATGTAACAATGGGACTTTGCAAAAATGATCTAGCATTCGAATGTCTGACAATTGAACATATTCTACATTAAATGCAAATGCTTACTTCGAACGTAACTAAGATAAATTATTGAATGAATCACAAACTCACATAAACATTAGTGTAAACTAATAACTTAAGATATTCCATATCTATCACATTCACATCATTATCTAGTTCATGCATTGAGATGGAATATATTTCTGCCATTTGCTTATAGATTAATTCATAAGTTTCACATACACCTTGAAGTAGTAAATGTGCTCTTTCTTTAAAGAAATGGGAGTTAATTTAACAACACAGCTTTTGCAGATCCATGACTCATCTTTACCAGTTTTAATAATACTTATTTTGCACTTATTATGATAACTACCTTCATTTTTTGCACTTGAAAATTGAAAATTTGTTCAATAATTTACTGAGACAACTATTGTCAACTTATATTACGTTTCGATAATAATGCACTACTGTTATTGGATATGGCTTCTATCATATTGTACCATATAAAACTATTATTCTCCTTATTATCATCATTCTTTTCTCAGACATCCAAGTTTTACAAGAATTAATACTGCCGGACTGTGATATTCATACATAAATCTAGAAATCTTGCTTTTTGCAATAAGAAATTATGCTCTGGCTCTACTAGTCTTGTCCTATTTTGCTTTCCAAGAGCTGTATTTTGATCTTGTTCTTACATCAAAAGATAAAAAAAAATAAAAAATGCGGCAGAAAAAAAAAGTTTTTGGAACACTAGGTGATTGTGGATCAATTGTTTAATCCAAGATACCCTACAGTTAAGATAAACTACATTTGTTTACTATGATTACAATTACTGAAATTATTATTATCATAATAAACTTGATTTGGCTGGACTATCGATGAATTTGTATCAAACAACCAATCGTGAGTCAAATATAATAGGCATCAAGATTTCTCATCAAGGACAGGTAATAATGAGAGAGGTTATTACTGAAATCACAAATAGAGAAAGAGCCAGTCACCAAATTTCAGTTGTCATTTCAAAAGTCATGAGAAGTTACTGGCTAAATTTTTATTACCTGCTCAACAATAAGAGTCATTTCTGGCAGCCCCCGATGGCCGGGGTGAATCATCCTCAAATTCCAAGGAAGGTAGTTACTGTATGAATCATAAAATTTCTGGAGATTATTTCTGAAAGTATTGGCAATTGAAATTACCGTTGGCGGCAGCACTGTGCTCACAAAATGGTAAATAAAAGTGGCTCACGGCAAGTTTGTAATCTGTTTATGTTGATTTTCAGCAAAGAAATATTCACATATTATTGAATCATTCAATTCGATTCTAATTGTGCAAGAAAGTATTGACTTTTTTCTTTCATAACATATAGCTTTTTCTTCCAAAATCTCATTTAAATATGATTGTTAGTTGTAATTGAAAGACTGCGTGAGGCTATGAAATTCATAGCTTTCAAGAAAATAATATTACAGGGAAGTACGAATTTTTTTAATCCACACAGATCAACTAGTCCGTAGTTCTCAAACTTATTGACTAGACTTTTTTAGTTAATTTATGGAAGCTCAAATCCACAATTCAATTAAATTTGGAATGACATCCATAAACACAATAATTTTCAACAATTCTTTGTTGGAATTCCATATTTTGGAGAATAGAGTCTTGAGAAAGACTAATTTCAGTATAGTAATGAGGTTATATGATTTACCAATAAAGTCGAAAGTCAAGTATTTTTTACTGAATTATTTGAAATAAATCCAATAAGAATTACTGTAGTTTGAAATTTCATATAAATAACCTTAAAAAGCCACTAAATATTAATAAGAATAATAAAACCAATAACATAACATATGATCATATGGAAATTGAGGTTGAATCCACATTACAATAAAGTTCCGCTTATAACCGCTTGGTGGCTACAGGTTAGTTTCAGTTATCAATATTGAATTCATAAAAAGTCTTCCATAACATTTGCATCTCATAACGCTATAAATATTCATAGAAAATAGTTTTACTTTTTTATTCTGTTACTCTTTAAATTTTCACACAATACAGAATAAATGTAAAAAACATATTATCCAATGCCAGAAATAAATTCCATCACCTACCATCAGCCAGAGCGGAAAACATTCTCATGCGAGTGCGAGCGATACAGTTAAATTGATATCTGCGAGTTGAAAAGAGAGCGCATATTGGATCTCATTGAAGATGGATTATAAATTATTTATGATGCACCAGTTCGTTATTAAAGTTAAACTCATAGAAAATTGATGTTTAGGTGAATACAACTATGAAGATGAATGAAAAATGAGAATTATTCATATTGTATGTGAATACCTTTTTCTGATGTAAAAAATAAATTATCTCCTAAATTTTTTATATGTACACTTTTACATATTTTACCCTCCATATGCGCTCTCTTTTCAACTCGCAGATATCAATTTAGCTATCTAGCTCACACTCGCATGGTAACGTTTTCCGCTCTGGCCGATGGTAAGTGATGGAATTTATTTTTGGCATTGGATTAATGTTTCCTATACATATTCTCCGTATTGTGTGAAAATTTGAAGAGGAATGAAATAACAAAAATAAAACTATTTTGAATATTTTATTTTTTATCCATATTTATAGCATTGTGCTAACAATTGGAAGGGATGCAAATGTTTTAAAAATTATTCCATGAATTCAGTATACTTTCAGACAAAATCTCTGGAAATTTTATGACTGATACCATAACTAAATTGAATCTTTTTTCGTACCCTCTTTGAAATTTTAGAGTAATTTACCCCGGCCATTGAAGGTTGCCAGAAGTGACTTTTATTGTTGAGCAGGTATTAAAGATTAAGGGTGCGTATCCAAAACCGCGACCTAAAGTGATAGTGGCTAAAGTTACAATTACTAGTGAATTTTCAAATTACTGCCAGTAGATGGCTAAATATTGATTTGTAGCTGAGATATAAAGACAAATCTATTTATAGAAACTACCTGAAAACATGTGTCCAACTAATCTTCTTAACTCATAGCAAGCTTAAGGGGGGTCTCTTACAATCATTGACCATCTAAGGTCTTGGAGGTGTGAAGGGGACGGTAACAGAAAGCAGCATTGTGAGTGGGGTTAAAAATGAGTATTGACTGATAAGGAGGGGGGATCGTCAGTACCTCATCAATCAGGGTGGACGCACGTCAGTTTATGGCACGCCGTTTTGCTATTTAATAGCAAAAATTTATTCCACTTGAATTTAAACTATACATTTTTTTTATCTTGCAAGATAATTCAATGCATTGAATTTTTATGGTTGAATTAAAATTATGTACATAAGGAAAATTCAGAATTATTATCTTCCAAGATAATTTTGATGCCTTGAATTTTTATGATTGAATTAAAATTATGTACATAATGATAATTCAGCATAGAGACTATCTAGCAAAATTATACGGAACTGTTGAATTCTTATGATTGAATTGAAATTATGTAGGTATTTAATAAAATTATATACATAATAGAAATTCAGTATTCTTATTATCTTGCAGAATAATTTCAATTCATTGAATTTTTATGATTGAATTTATTTTGTAAGGATATTCTCAAATATCAGGATAGGAAATGGAATACCAAATTGAATACAATGAGCTCCCATCCTTTGGTTGAAAGTGTATATAAATTAAAAATTAAAATTCGTATTTTTTTTCTTCTATCCATTTTCTCAGTTTTAAGCAAATATGTAATATTAATTTATTTTATAGCCAATTATGTGGTATATTCATCTATTTCAGTAAATATTCATTAAGATTTCGATTTGCTCCTATAGCTTCCATTAATGAACCTTCAGAAATTATGATTTATAAGATTTCATCATAATTTCATGAATTTTATACATAACAATATACATCCTATCTCTCCGTGCAATTATTCAAGATGAAACAATTACAATTTGTTATGAACAATCAATTGTAAATAAACCATTTATTATGAACAATAATAACATTATAAATTAACAAAAAAGGAAAACGTCAATGTTTCAAATAAAATATTCAGAATTTAAAATCAAAAGTAGTTTTCATAAAAATAAAGTGATACAAACACAAAAGATATTCAGTGAAACTGAAAAGTCTCAATCTAAATACTAAAATCTCATATCTTGATTCTTTTTCTACAAACAAAGATCTTTTCATAATATGATATGTCCTAATTATTTTCGGGTTATAATGTCCTGAGTAGAAACTCAAAATGATCTAGTCTTTATTGTTTAGTTATTGACAGACAAGAGGTCATGTGCTGTACCATAAAATAATAATTTGACCTTTATCAAAGTTATATAAGAAAATTAAATTAAATGATCAAAGCACATTTTTAGCAATTCATGAAAGCTAGTTATTTCAAAAATCTCTCAAGTTACTATCTTCTACAATCACTGAGATTGTAATCAAGCAGTTTGGGCTAACTTACGAAACAGTAATTTAAAGTATGAAAGAAGGAAAAAACTTTTCAAAACTCATTTTATTAATAAATATGTTTTATTGGGATATCAGTTCTGTAAATTAATTTGAAACAACGTTTCGACAGCAAAGTGCTGTCTTTTTCAAGTGTCAAGAAATATGAAAATAAATAAACAAAATTGTCAAGACAACAAAAATAAAAGTACAAATAGTAACTAAATTAGTTTAAAATATTGTTTCTGCTATTTGATGGATGCAGTAGGATGCTGTAGCTTTTTCTCACTTTAGTGATGAATAATAAACACTTCGAAATTTTAGGATAAAATGTTTATTTACACTAATTAATTACAGCACAAAATATTTAAGGGAAACAAAAATCTCACGTAAAATTGAATAATACACAAACATATAAAAGTAACTTGAATTTACAACTGTTATAAAACTTAACCTTTCTAGTAGGAGGCTAAAATCGAACTGCCTTTAAGTGATACCCTCAAAGTAGGGAACCAATTGAGTTCAAATTGAAAGAAGGGAAAAAACGTGCCCTTCGGAAGATATTGTCCAGATGTTAGGAAACATAAATTATTCCAAAATTATAACTTAATCCTACACATAAGTAAACATTGCCAACACAAAGAGCTGCTGACAGCCCAAAGTGATAAAGTTGAGTGCTAGAATATAAAGCCATGTGAAAGCTACCCTTGAACGTCCACATCTACGAATTTGGAAATACATGCAAAAAATATACGAATTATTAAAGTCTAAACATGCCGCCCACTTTGAAAGGATCGACTTTCGAAATCACTAACAACCACTTATGATACCATAGAGCCCATAGACACTCACTTCACTGGACACCGGACACCTATACGTCGAAAGGTAAGGGACAGAGTTTAACTGCAGCTCGTTTGAAGATGCCTTTGGCTGACCTGATTGTAGCAGCTCTGACAACTTGATCGCTTCCAGCGTGAACCTCTTCGATGCGTCCAACGGGCCATTGAAGCGATGGTATATTATCTTCTCGCACAAGGACCATTTGTCCTGGCTTAAGATTTTTAGTTGAGGTTTTCCATTTTTTTCGCTCTTGAAGTGAGCTGAGGTATTCTCTTTGCCATTGCTTCCAGAACTGTTGTTTGAGTTGCTCCATATATTGCCAACGAGAAAGGCGGTTGACTGATACTGTTAGTAGTTCCGGCTCAGATGTGGTACCTAACGAGTCTCCAATAAGAAAATGTGCGGGAGTCAGGAAAGAGAGATCATTTGGATCATTGGAAAATGGAGTCAAAGGTCTAGAATTTAAAACGGCTTCAATCTGGGTAAGAACAGTGGTCATCTCTTCGAAAGTAAGTGATGCTTGACCTACTATTCGGACAATGTGATGCTTAACCGATTTGACAGCTGCTTCCCAAATCCCACCAAAATGTGGAGATCTTGGTGGAATGAAGTGCCATGAAATACGGTTTTGTTGCATAGCGTTTATGATTGAGTTTTTACTAGTTTCGTTCTCAAACATCTCATGTAATTTGGCTAATTCGTTATTAGTGCCAACAAAGCTAGTTGCATTGTCCGAAAAAATGTTAGATGGTTTTCCGCGGCGACTAATAAAGCGTTTCAAAGCACCGATGAAAGTTTCAGTGGATAAATCTGAAACTAATTCAATATGAACTGCCTTGACTGCCATGCAAATGAATACTGCTCCATAGCATTTGATCATTTTACTGTTTCGCCGTTTTCTCTCGCGTAATTGCAGTGGGCCAAAATAGTCGACGGCACAATTAGAAAATGGTCTAGAAGGTATGACTCGATTTTTTGGTAAATCGCCCATAATGTGTTTGGCTGGTACAGGTTTCACTTTGAAGCATGTTATGCATTGTCTGATTATCTGTTTGACGGTATTTTTTCCATTTATAGGCCAATAGCGTAGTCTGATCGCGGCTAGAGTGTTTTGAACTCCTGCATGTAATTGTTTGACATGACAATTTTGTATTATTGATTTTGTTACAAAATGTCCTTTGGGTAAAAGTGCTGGATGCTTTTGTTGGTATGAGATAGTAGCATTTTTGAGTCGACCTCCAACACGAATTATGCCACAGTCATCTAAGAAGGGACTTAAAGATACAAGTTTGCTTTTTGGATGAACTGTTCCATGGTTGATAAGTTGATTAATATCTAAGCTGAAACATTCACGCTGAATTTCGCGCAAAATGCAATTGTTGGCATTCTCTAATTCTTTAGAAGAGATAGGTCCTGTTTGTAGTTGCTGTCGCTTAATTTTATTTTGCAGATTATTTTTAAATCTCAGACATAACGCAACCACGCGTACCAATTTGTCGAAATTAGAAAATTTTAAGAATAGATTATCGTCAATTGTACTTGAAACAATATTAGAAACAATGTTCCGGGTTTCAGGTAGATTTTCAATTGCTGCTGTTAATTTCTCTATGGGCCAGTTGTTAACATCTTGTTTTAGCCAGTCAGGTCCGTACCACCAAATATTGTTTTTGATTAATTCGCCGGGAGTTGTGCCGCGAGAAATCAAATCCGCAGGATTTTCTTGTGAACTGACATGGTGCCATTCTACTGATTCTGTTAAATCCTGAATCTCACTGACTCTATTAGCGACATATGTTTTCCAATTACGTGAATTGGAATCAATCCATGCTAATACAATTGTTGAATCCGTCCAGCAGTGTATTTTTGAAATAGATAGATTCACTGAATCAATAACCTTTTTTAGTAGGCGGGACAGTAATAAAGCACCGTTAAGCTCAAGCCTTGGTAAAGAAGTATTTTTTAATGGCGCAACTCTAGATTTGGAACAAATTAGCGCACTGTGTGTGAGTCCTTGATTTGTTGATGCGCGTATGTAGATACATGCACCGTAGGCTGACTCACTAGCGTCACAAAATCCGTGAATTTCAAGATTTGGATTATTTGTACAACTTATGATCCACCTTGGAACGCGCAGTGCATCTAATTCATCAAATTGTTTCTTGAAAGTACTCCATTTAGTGTGAATATCTAGTGGGACAGATTCGTCCCAATTTAAATTGAGTTGCCATATTTTTTGAATGAATAATTTACCAATAATAATAATTGGGGCAAGTAATCCAAGCGGATCGAACAATTTGGCTATGTTTGAGAGAATTGTTCTCTTCGTTACTTTTTGCGTACTTGGAAAAACAGGTATAGAAAATTGAAAAACATCAGCATTTACATTCCATTGCAAACCTAGAGTATTAATGTTTTCATTTTTATCTAAATTTATTACTGAATGAATATTGGAATCAGATTTGAAACATTCAATCAACGGAAGATGATTCGAAGTCCATTTATGAAGTGCAAACCCAGCTGTTTGAAGTAAATTGTTCACTTCATGTATAATAGTGCTAGCTTCATTGATTGTGTTAGCACCGGTCAATAAATCATCAACATAAAAATCTCGGCAAGTAATGACAGCTCCTAGCGGATATTTTTGTTCTTCGTCTTTAGCTAATTGTCTCAAAGATTTGATGGCGAGATATGAGGCTGAAGCAGTGCCGTACGTAACAGTTGTCAAATCATATGATTTTAGATTTTCAGATTCATTGTCGCGCCATAATATTCTTTGTAGTGAAGTATCCTGGTCACTAACTGTCACCTGGCGGTACATCTTCGTAATATCCGCGGTTACTGCGTAGCGATGAGTTCTGAATCTGAGAATGATTGATATTAAATCTTCTTGAAGTGTTGGACCGATCATGAGTGCATCATTCAACGAGATACCCGTAGTTGATTTCGCCGAACCATCAAAAACGACTCGTAATTTTGTTGTAGAGCTGTTTTGTTTGATGACTCCATGGTGTGGTAGATAAACAATTGGTTGATGAACATTTGATATTGAAGATGGTTTCATGTGGCCTAATTCTTGATATTCATGGATGAAATTACAATATTCCCTTTTTAATTCAGGTTGTTTGCTCATTCTACGCTCTAGTAAATAAAATATTTTCTTTGCTTGGTCGTATGTGTCACCGATTTTTTCTAGCACCTCTGATTTTAATGGAAGTTGTACTATAAATCGACCCTCGTGATTTCTCGTGTATGTTTTCGCGAAAAATTCTTCACAATTCTTTTCTTCCTTAGTTAATGGCACCGTTTGTGTGTATTCTTCTGTTTGCCAGAATTGCGTTAAATTGTCTAAGGTTTTGCTTGTTGTTAAGTTGCACACATTTTGTCTCTCAGAATTAATATTGTTTGTCAGAAGCTTTCCGGAAATAATCCAACCGAGATGAGTTTTTTGTAGAACAGGCATATTTTTACCTAAATTTATTCTTCCTATACATAATAGATCCCAGAATAATTCAGCTCCTATCAACATGTCTACCTGTGATGACATATTGAAATCTGGATCTGCGAGTTTCACGTTTGTTGGAATATTGAAGATATTTTTGTTGTAAGTTATTAAGGGTAGATTTTCAGTAATTTGATGCAGCACGATGCAATGGAGTTTACTTTTGAAATTATTGAATTTAGACCTAATTTCAACAGCTGTTTTGTAAGAAGTGCTTGAAAATGAGTTATTTATACCCGTAATTTGAATCGGATATGCTACTTTTGCAAGTCCAAGACGTTTGCACAAATTTTCCGTGATGAAATTAGATTGCGAACACGAATCTAACACGGCTTTGCATTCTTGGAACTGTCCCTTTGAATCACAAACAAGAACCTTTACAGTAGCCAGCAATATTTCATGATTTGTTTGAATCGTACCGCAGTAGCTGCTAGTAGAAGGTGTGACGGCTGGTGCTGATAACGCAGAATTTGTATCCGCTTGATTATCATCATGATGAAGAAGAGTATTGTGACGTTTGTGACATTTTTGACACGGACCCGATCTGTATTTGTTTGTAAGATGATTTGACTTTAAACAATTGATGCATCGATTTTTTTGTTTAATAAATTGAATTCTTTCACCCACTGACAGGTTTGAAAATTTGTTGCATTTATATATAGAATGCTGTGGCTCATTGCAAAATGGACAATTGTAGTTAGTTGTCGCAATATGAGCAGATGATACCTTGATAGTAGATTTGTTGTTGTTGACAGATACTTGCATTTTGTTTGTTTTAGTAATGGCATTCAAAATCTGACAACGCAAAGACAAAAACTCGATCATGTCTTTTAGAGTTGGAATATGTTTTCGCTCAAGATTAGATTCCCACGCTTTATTGGTTGCTGTGTCTAGTTTTGTTGTTATAACATAAATTAAAAGATCATCCCAGTGCTGAGTAGGACGTTTCAATGATTCTAAGGCTCTGACATGCTTTAGTATGCCATCTAAAATCAATCTTAAACTCTGGTAGCTTTCTTTGTTGCAAACTGGCAAAGTGTGGATCGAATGTACATGTTTTTGAATAATTAGCCTTTTATTGTCATACCTATCATTGAGCATGTCCCATGCAATATTGTAATTATCTTCTGTAATTTCTAATGATTGTAAAATATCAGAAGCTTCGCCTAGCAGTGATGCTTTCAAATAGGTATATTTTTCGACCGCAGAAATAGAGTCATTTGAATGAATCATTGAATTAAAAGTGTCGCAAAAGCTGTACCAATCTTCGTAATCACCGTTGAATTCAGGAAGTTCTATTTTTGGTAACCGAAACCGTGAATTATCCGAAGATGATGGCAAAGAAGCTGCGCAATGATTCGATGCTTGTTGATTAGTTTGATTGCTTTGTGATATGATTTCATTTGCTTTGTTAAGGAGTTCGAAATATGAATCTTCAAATGCGGAACGCTCGTCATTTTCTTGTTCTGATTTATCAAGTTCTTCTATCTTTGATTGGACATCTTCAAATGCATCCCAAATATTTTCAAATTTATCTTTTCTTAATTTGAGCTGACCGACGGATTCAGAATCAGGTACAAATGAATTCAAATGAGTTCGAAATCTAGTAACAGCTGACTTGATTTGTTTACGTTTGTTTTTTAAATTATCCATAATTACCGCTAAGTTTGAAGGGAAAATAAGGGAATGGATAGTTTAGAAAAATTAGATTGGAGACTCACCGTACGGATTGTTGCCTTCTGAAACGATTGTTGACAATTGTTGCCCTGTGAAGGATTGCTGATTGATTGTTGATATCCACTGCTGTGGATATCCGGCTCGAAGGACCAATAATGTTTCTGCTATTTGATGGATGCAGTAGGATGCTGTAGCTTTTTCTCACTTTAGTGATGAATAATAAACACTTCGAAATTTTAGGATAAAATGTTTATTTACACTAATTAATTACAGCACAAAATATTTAAGGGAAACAAAAATCTCACGTAAAATTGAATAATACACAAACATATAAAAGTAACTTGAATTTACAACTGTTATAAAACTTAACCTTTCTAGTAGGAGGCTAAAATCGAACTGCCTTTAAGGGGCTTCGACCCTGGTCCCAGAATAGTGCTATTTTGCATGACTTTGAGACAATTTTTCTCATTAATGAACAGTTTGTTTCTGACCAAAAAAATTATGTGTATTAATGAGTATTTTATAAACAAAATGTCAAGCTTAGAATTTTGAATAATGTAATTTTTGATTAGATATCGGCACTGTCGTGAAAAGTGTAAAGATGTTCATATTTTTTGTAATAATTTTTTAATTCAGAATTGCTCTTTGACATTTTATAGCCATGGAAATTTCATGCTCAAAAATGAAATTATAGGACAATCAAGCAAACCGTTTTTGGAAAAAATGGGAAAATGTAATGAACAAATCAGAATTTTTCAAATGAATTTCTTTCGAATTTTCGCTCTTTACGCCAGTATTTAGGCAACTTATCTTACATTTTATTTTCTACACGCACCTTCCAGATCTTCTAAGAAAGCAATAAACACAGTGGAAGGTTGGGTTGGGTTCAGGTAGAAAGAGATTTGTATGACATAGATTCACATAATCGTGTAATAACAAAAAGAAATCTAAACTTCATTAGATAAATACGTGTCATATTCAAATTGTAATAAATCCATAATCATAAAAAATTTGGAGTAATTATTCAATGAATTATTTGACTCGGTAAAATAGATATTAAATTTGCATCCATACCAATATAGCAAATAGTATAAAAAATATAGATCTATAAGTTTAATCCAACTAAATAATAAAATACATATGATTTATCATGAGTACCTACAACAAGAAAAAGTGTTGGAATTTTGTAAATGAAATGAAAATCAACACGTTATTCATCATTAATCTATATTTTTAATAATTTTAAATAATAGGAACGTAGATATAATTCGACGAAACAAGTACATAAAATGATGGACAATTTATTATATTCATTATGTTCAACCAATTAGAGTTACTAATATATTTTTATTTTATTATTTATTTCATAGGAACAATAGTATATTGTGTGGCTAGGGACGAAACAAGACGATTTCAGCTGAGGGTGAGTGTTGCTTGACAGAGCGAAGCGAAACTTTTCATATTACAAATTTGACATAACAAAGTAAATATTTTTCTTTTGATTTTGCAGGTAACAAGTCGAAAGAGCTGCTTGTGCTTTATCAATAAGATATTGTGATGTACTTAAAATTATCGTATTGATACTTTTTTCTTGAAGCTAATCCTCTTTTTAATTTTATTTACAATTATGAATACAACAACTGTCAAATTAACTGAGGTTATATGATTTTCTCTTAGAGATTGACAATGAACAAATGCGACTCTGCCAGGGATAAAACGAAGTGAGAAACAAATTCAGCGGGCAGAAACAAGATTGTTTCTCCCCTAGGGTAGAAACAGACTTATTTCTACCCGGATCCATTCGTATTTGTCTGAAACTGCCTTGTTTCGACTGACAAAACAGGTGTTGAAACGCGTTGTTTCAATGCAGGTATTATGAAAAAAAATTAATATGCTTCGCGGGGAGGTGAATCTCGTACATATCTGGAATCTATTAATTCCGGCAGCATTCCATCGTGATAGAATTTTTTCAATTGCTCCTCCATTTTTTCTTGCCAAAATAAATCATCTCGAACTCACGATATATTATTTGAACAAACATGTCGTAAGGAGACCATACAATAAAGAAGCACAATTTTCTTTTAGCTATATGAAGCTGACCCAGAACTTGGAACATATAATTGTGATTTTCCTTCAGCATTAACTCTCTGTTATATATTCTCAGAAAGTTTATTTCATTTTGCTTGACTGCACTTTTTATTGTTAGAGCTTCTATTTTTGCTGGACATTTAATTCCAATTAATTTATCAAAATCAATCAAACCATCTGGAGAAGCAGCCAAAAACGGTAATTCTACGTCTATCAATAGTCCGCTCGGTTCAACTTTCATCTGAAACTTCTTTTCAAAAGTACTTATGGCAATTTTTTCATTTTGTATGGCTTACATTGTACTTGCATCACCTCTAAAATTGCTATACAACAAACTAAATTCTTTTTTTCCCCATCGAAATCGTAGCTTTCTTCTTATAAATACTTCCAAAGTTTGAAGCAGTACATCTTTTTCTTCTTTCTTCATGCCAAATATCAGAGTGCCGTTGCTCTTTGTTTTTAGTAATTTTCATTAGAGAGTGGAGGTATGTATATTTTTCTTTTTCTAATTGTTCGTGAGTCATGTCTTCATTTGGATACTTAATCTTGAGAAAAGTTTGTTTGAAAATATTGAAAGTTTCAATTATACCTGGAGGCTGGAGGGATTAAGCTGTAAATTTTTATGATTCATGACCCTTCACAGAAAAGCATGCAGACTGTGTCTTTCTGGTTGTATGATGTACAGGCGTTTATTGAAAACCAGATGTGGAATTGTAGTTTAGTATTGAACAGCCTTAAGGCTGTTCAATACTAAACTACAATTCCACATCTGGTTTTCAATAAACGCCTGTACATCATACAACCAGAAAGACACAGTCTGCATGCTTTTCTGTGAAGGGTCATGAATCATAAAAATTTACAGCTTAATCCCTCCAGCCTCCAGGTATAATTGAAATATTCAATATTTTCAAACAAACTTTTCTCAAGATTAAGTATCCAAATGAAAACATGACTCACGAACAATTAGAAAAAGAAAAATATACATACCTCCACTCTCTGATGAAAATTAATAAAAACAAAGAGCAACGGCACTCTGATATTTGGCATGAAGAAAGGAGAAAAAGATGTACTGCTTCAAACATTGGAAGTATTTGTAAGAAGAAAGCTACGATTTCGATGGGAAAAAAAGTATTTAGTTTGTTGTATAGCAATTTTAGAGGTAATGCAAGTACAATGTATGCCATAAAAATAAAAAAATGGCCATAAGTACTTTTGAAAAGAAGTTTCAGATGAAAGTTGAATCGAGCGGACTATTGATAGACGAAGAATTACCGTTTTTGGCTGCTTCTCCAGATGGTTTGATTGATTTTGATAAATTAATTGAAATTAAATGTCCAGCAAAAATAAAAGCTCTAACAATAAAAAGTGCAGTCGAGCAAAATGAAATAAACTTTCTGAGAATATATAACAGAGAGTTAATGCTGAAGGAAAATCACAATTATATGTTCCAAGTTCTGGGTCAGCTTCATATAGCTAAAAGAAAATTGTGCTTCTTTATTGTATGGTCTCCTTACGAGATGTTTGTTCAAATAATATATCGTGAATTCGTGATGATTTATTTTGGCAAGAAAAAATGGAGGAGCAATTGAAAATTTTTTTATCACGATGGAATGCTGCCGGAATTAATAGATTCCAGATATGTACGAGATTCACCTCCCCGCGAAGCATATTAATTTTTTTTCATAATACCTGCATTGAAACAACGCGTTTCAACACCTGTTTTGTCAGTCGAAACAAGGCAGTTTCAGACAAATGCGAGTGTAGCCGGGCAGAAATAAGTCTGTTTCTACCCTAGGGGAGAAACAAGCTTGTTTCTGCCCGCTGAATTTGTTTCTCACTTCGTTTTATCCCTGGCAGAGTCGCATTTGTTCATTGTCAATCTCTAAGAGAAAATCCTGTAGCCGCAGTTAATTTGACAGTTGTTGTATTCGTAACAGTAAATTAAATTTAAAAGAGGTTTAGCTTCAAGAAAGAAGTATTAATACGATAATTTTAAGTACACCCCAATATCTTATTGATAAAGCACAAGCAGCTCTCTCGACTTGTTACCTGCAAAATCAGAAGAAAAATATTTACTTTCTTATGTCAAATTTGTAATATGAAAAGTTTCAATGCAGGTATTATGAAAAATATAGTGTGTGGCACAGGACAAAATACGATTTCAGTCGAGGATGATGCCAGCCCTCGCTTCGCTCTGTCACCCTCAGCTGAAATCGTCTTGTTTCGTCCTTAGCCACACAATATACTATTGTTCCTATGAAATAAATAATAAAATAAAAATATATTAGTAACTCTAATTGGTTGAACATAATGAATATAATATATTGTTCATCATTTTATGTACTTGTTTCGCCGAATTATATCTATGTTCCTATTATTTAAAATTATTAAAAATATAGATTAATGATGGATAACGTGTTGATTTTCATTTCATTTACAAAATTCCAACACTTTTTCTTGTTGTAGGTACTCATGATAAATCATATGTGTTTTTTAGTTATAAAAATCTCAATAGTTTTTTTTTATTATTTAGTTTGATTAAACTTATAGATCTATATTTTTTATACTATGTTTAATTTGCTATATTGGTATGGATGCAAATTTATTATCTATTTTACCGAGTCAAATAATTCATTGAATAATTACTCCAAACTTTTTATGATTATGAATTTATTACAATTTGAATATGATACGTACTTATCTAATGAAGTTTAGATTTCTTTCTGTTATTACACGATTATGTGGATCTATGTCATGCAAATCTCTTTCTACCTGAACCCAACCCAACCCTCCACTGTGTTTATTGCTTTCTTAGAAGTTCTGGAAGCTGCGTGTAGAAAATAAAATGTGAGATAAGTTGCCTAAATACTGGCGTAAAGAGCGAAAATTCGAAAGAAATTCATTTGAAAAATTCTGATTTGTTCATTACATTTTCCCATTTTTTCCAAAAATGGTTTGCTTGATTGTCCTATAATTTCATTTTTGAGCATAAAATTTCCAATGCTATAAAATGTCAAAGAGCAATTCGGAATTAAAAACTTATTACAGAAAATATGAACATCTTTACACTTTTCACGACAGTGCCGGTATCTAATCAAAAATTACATTATTCAAAATTCTAAGCTTGACATTTTGTTTATAAAATACTCATTAATACACATACTTTTTTTTGTAAGAAACAAACTGTTCATTAATGAGAAAAATTGTCTCAAAGTCATGCAAAATAGCACTATTCTGGGACCAGGGTCGAAGCCCCTTAAGTCAGTAACTTTCCATGACTTTTTAAATGATAACTGAAATTTGGTCACTGACTCTTGGTCTACAAAATGTATAGAGTTATGGTATTCAGCTAATTTAGAGAACTGCTGGGATCAATCCTGGAAGAGAAAGAAATCTGAAATGAATCAACTTTTGAAATGAGATTATATATATATTCAAATCGAGGTATGTAGTTTACTTTATCCAAAGTCTGCAGATATCTTGTTTCATTTCACTAACACATTCTAATCTCACCTATCTCAAAGATTCTATGAATATTCCACTTATGAATGGATGCAATGACTGCTCATTCAGTTATGAATTTTTATCGATGAAATAATGATTTTTAATAAGCATTTTTTGATCTCCATTTATAAAATGGAATAGATTAACTCTGGAATAGATCCATTTAATACTCACTAAAGGTTGCTATTAAATTGGATTTTGATACAGATATGTTGACAATATTCTATGTCTATGACTAGATTTGTTGAATTGAATGGTTTTTGGAAGTTCCTGACTTGATTTCATATCTCAATTCAATCTTCTCTGAAAGGTAAAGTATATTCTATTATATCTTTTTGAAATTTAAATATTCATTTAGATCTGTACTCGCTATTTATCAGGATGCTTTGATGTTCATATGATTATATTACCCACATTTAGTTATCGAGTAACACAGCATGATCTGTGTATGCCACAATTAGAAATTAGTAAAATTTGATTATTATTCACGTATTACATTTATCTATTCTTTACAGATATCAGATTGAAGGAACATGTTCGAGGACGTTCCATCAATATGGCAATGTCAGCAAGAGGACGAGCCGCCTTACGTACTCTGGGATTGGAAGATGAACTATTACGTGACCATGCTATCCCTATGCGAGGTCGTATGATACACAACTTGGATGGTTCCAAACATTCGATACCTTATGATACTAGAACTAATCAGGTAAATATGGATACCGGATAATTCCTAATATTTGGAGTCTAGTGCAGTGTTGAACATATATGCGAAGATTGTTCATAGCACATGCAATAATTGAGATGAACAATAGCTATCAATAGTCATTGTGTATAGTGACATCCAAGAGAAAACTATTTCTGCATCATGATTTGATACTCTAAGGGCCAGTTTCACCAAAGCCAGTTAAATTTATCCAGAGGTTATTTTACACGAAAACTATTGTTGATACAATTGTAACTATAGTTACTAGCTCAGAATGACCTCCAGATAAATTTGAATGACTTTGATGGAATTTGACCTAAAACTCTCAATAATCAAAGAAAAACCAAAGAAATTTTTGATTTCAAGTGATGAAAAATAACACCTAATTTTTGAAAGATCTTGTGCCCAAGCAAAATTTCATCACGTTCTAGTAGAATCATCTATTGTTGTCTTATTGAACTGAACTTGTTGGAGAAAAATTAAAAAAAAACGGAATGGATAGAAGAGTTCATATTCACATGCAGAGAGCAACAATTATTTTACAAGTAGTAGATTTTCCCTAGTCAATATTTCAGCTTCTGTTCTGATAAACATGCGAGAAAAAAGGAGAATACGATTTCAACTATGGATCATGTGATTATATATATATATCTATTCGGAAAGGTGGAAGAATAAGATCAGAGAAAATGTTCGCAGAATGATTATGTGCTCACTATGTTTCATATACATTTTCAACACATTTATCAAATCTTTCCGGTTGCATTAGTAGGTATATTTATAACTAAGCTAAGACTGGTTGATACAGTAGATGGGGATTCACAATCTAACAAAAAGCATAGCTTCTGGAATTATTAGGAAGTAATCTTTCGAAAGAGCATACTCCCAATGCTCACCCATTTGTGAATTCCAACGAAATCTGATAGTGAAAATTAAATTTCACTTGAATATAATAGGCTGAATCTAGACTACTTTTCCGCTATACTGAAAGTTATACTAATAGTACAATTTCCTATAACATATCATTCTTACAACAAAAATTTGCGAATTTTGAGTATTTAAACTCAATGGAAATAAGGTCTTCTGAAAAATCACTCCTCAACTGGCTCAGTAATAGTTGAACATTAAATATGATGAAATTGGAGAATAATACAAAACAAGATATTTTTATTGAATTTAGGAGTAAGTAAATGTTCAACGTTTAATCTAGCAAGTTATTTCTCTTGATAATATTTATTTATTCTAATTTCATAATCAGTAGAAATGAAGCAAATATTTATGGTAGAATGAGGTCAACAGGGACTGTTTGTTAAAATGAAACATCTTAGCATTTTATTATTATATTCTTCCAATTTTCAGGATAATTGCTATTTTACAAGCAATTTCCTCAAGATTTCCATGAATAATTGCTTGCGTCATTTGTCTTGCAGAATTTATCTCATCCTCTGGTTCATGTCTATTCTACATAGGACTCGATGATAACTCATGTTTCCAACACTTTTCCTCTGGAATAATATAATAAGAAACAAGGCAGCAGCTGATAATAGATTCTTAGAGTCATCAGTTTGTGTTTGGAATTGAGAACAAAAAGCTTAAATACGCTCATTGTGTGAAAATTATTTTGGAATGGAGTAAAGTATTTCTTATTATCATTCGATCATTTCCAAATAGACGTTCCTAGTCAAGAATGTGATTATTCATTCGAGTATTCAGAAATATTTTGCATATTTATATTCCTTCTTATTAAAAAATTTGTATATTCAAATGAATCATATGTGCACACCATGGCTTGATTCACAGTTATTTCGAGTCGATTTACAATCACAATACTGAAAAGAGTCCAGAATTACTGAGAAAAAATGTTCGAAAACACTCTTCTACAAACGTTCTCACCATACATCACATGACAGGCACAATTCTTCTCGCCCTAATGAGCGTCTATTAAAATAGAACTTCATTGAATAGTGATGACTCTCAAATGTAGGTCTTGGACATGTAAAACTATTACAAAATTTCATAATCTTCTTCTTCCCTAATTATGAAAAAAACAATATGTTCAAGTTTCAGTGTAAGAAATTCTACTCTGAAATCAAGGAGCAAAATTAGTTTGAGATTGAAATTTGTATTGGATTTCACTAAAAGTATAGTTCTAAAACTTCTGTTCATGTGATTTCAATAGAGAGTTTTTGCAAGCCACCGCTAATGAAACGTTAACGCTAACGTCAAAAACGATTTTCTTTGCGCATTCGTACTGAAATTGGCAAATTAATTCATTGTAACGTTATTGATGTCTGCTAGTCCTTGAAGTTTCTTGTGAGTACATTGTAATTCAGGCTTGCATTATTGAGCAAGCATTCCCTAAAAGGATAGTTTGTTACTTTAGCGTTGTCGTACCAATAGCGGGGGCTTGCAAAAACTCTCTAATAACTGTGATCAAATTCCACAAAATTGTGAATCTTTTGATTCTTCGCTCGACTTTCTGGCTTCTAGACAAATATCATCGGAATCATATTAGATCGTGATTGGTGATGAACCTTTGTAAGAATAACAAGTATCACAGGACGAATGACGATAGATAGCTATCCAACTGAATTATATATGAACAACTAGGTAGAATACAATATCCGAAGTAGTGGAATTCGCTTATTCGATTGGGTAAATTTCATTGAGCCGAATATAAAAGAGAGAATAGAAGTTTTCAAAACCTTACTTAATTTTTTGAGTATCAGGTGCGAGACTTCTCCGTGAAATGGATAACAATTTTTGATTTCTTCTTGGTAAGAGTTCAGTCATAATAGACCGTCAGATAGTCGTAGATTTGAGTGCCCCATTTTGTTTTCTCTGCCTTCAAGAGTTTTGATAAGTATGTATATTTGGAGTATAATAATGCCCACATTAAAGCTGGACCGTGTGGCCAACATAATAATAATTAATTTTAAATTTTTATAAAAAATCCTGTTTTGATCCAATTTTCTCGTTTCTGCCATGCTTACGAAATGAAATTTAAGGAAAAAAGAGTCAGCGAAAGACGATAGGCAGAAGTGATCCACTTGGCCAAGAGTTTGGAATAAGGGCTCGATTATGCAAAAAAATATATCAATTTTTCACGTTTTTCTCGTTTCTGCCGTTTGGCCATATGAAAGTTGATATCATAAGTATCTCGTAAAAACGAATGGCATAAGTTTTTCAAATGGCCAAGTCAAGATATGCACGAGAACATTCAGACTTTCGCAAGATGTTTTCGTGCATATCTTGACTTGGCCATTCGAAAAACTTATGCCATTCGTTTTTACGAGATACTTATGATATCAACTTTCATATGGCCAAACGGCAGAAACGAGAAAAACGTGAGAAATTGATATATTTTTTTGCATAATTGAGCCCTCATTCCAAACCCTTGGCCAAGTGGATCACTTCTGCCTATCGTTTTTCGCTGACTCTTTTTTCCTTAAATTTCATTTCGTAAGCATGGCAGAAACGAGAAAATTGGATCAAAACAGGATTTTTCATGAAAATTCAAAATTAATTATTATTATGTTGGCCACACGGTCCAGCTTTAATTTTGGCATTATTATACTCTAAATATACATACTTATCAAAACTCTTGAAGGCAGAGAAAACAAAATGGGGCACTCAAATCTTCTGACGGTCTATAATTTCTATACCAAAGATCCAATAAAATTTAGATAAACTCGTGGTTTAGATGGCTTATTTTCATTTTCTGTTGAGAGAAAACTTTGAAATTCTGAGACTCAGATTGTTAAAAACAGTTGCTAATGTTACGATGATTTCAAAGGCAGCATCTACATACATAAATTGATTTGACAACAATCGTCACGATTGGACCGATATTATAAGATGGTTCTTTCCAAGAATACTCACAAAAGAAAAAACCGTGAGAAATGCATACAAAAAGAAAATGGTGACCATACCAGATCATGCAGATTAATCACTTCGAAGACTTGGAAAAAGACAGAGGGACACATTTGACATTGGTTAGACGGGAGCATCAGCAGTATTATTCATAAATGTATGAAAGTATCAATTACGTCTCCAACTAGAGTTACAGGTGTCCTGATTTGCACGGGATATCACAATTTACCCTTGATCGAGACATCGAACAACCCGATTTTGAATGAATCAATAAAAATAATTATGAAGGGTTCATAGCTACAAATCTGCCCAACTTCATTTGGAATACAAACAAATATATCAAGAAGACATATTGACCTATTATTATTTCCTGATAATTTTCTAATATGTTCATGAAGTGCCGACAACTTGGATACTATCATACTTATTTCCAAGGAAGAAAAAAAGCATCTTTATAAAATAGGCCAAGAAATATCATCTATAATGAGAAGCTGAACATTGTAACCGCTAAATTAATATTCTGAGTTCATGTCTCATTTCTGCACGCCTCAAAGACTTTGTACTGTATCATCGCAAAATTTTAAGAAAAGAGATACCTTAATTATTCCACAGAAATGTTACAATGCCTTCATAGTCCAAGAGCTGGCTGCAATAATCCGGCCGATCGAATAACAGAATGAAATGAGTTTCGAACGTTAGGAAAGTCATGATATGCCTACGCATAAGTTGTGCACAAGTATAATATTTTTTTTTTTTATTTTATGGTACATTTCTCGCATAGCAACTATACCAATAGCGTAACTCTATAGAATTACTCCTAATATTCAGGTGTAATTGAGTGAAAAAAAATATATATCTGTGTGCATCATCAAATCCTGTTCTTAAGCCTTGGCATACCAATTTTTAATTTTGTTGTACTAAGTACAAGAAAATATTGTGAAACCAACAGAATTCACCTATCGAGATTCTGATGGAAATGTCCGTTTGGAGCATCCCTTAATCCATTTTGACTATTTTTGGCTTAATGTCGGTAAATATGTTCGTGTTTGCGTGCTTTCGTGACAACAATCAGTTTAATTGAAATGATTAAGTAGGCAATGATAATCTGTTGTCAATTTCTTGATTTTGTTTGACATTTCACAAGTCAAAAAAACCATCAAAATTATATTAGTTATAATCTGGAGTGACAGAAAACTTTATTGAATGAATTTGTGTATATATCAAATGAAGTACAAGTAAATCGCATGATGCTCGCATCAGTTTTTTTTACTATTATATGATCTATCGAGTAACAGCTTCAGACTATGATCAAATAAAAGTTCAATAATTTCTGTATTAAAAAGAAGAAATGTGCCACGTCTATGCCTGTTACAAATGCCTGGCAAACCACTTTCTTCTCCTTAAACTTTTTGCTACTGTCATCTGTATAGGTATTCTATGCAGGTATGCTGTGCGCAGGTAAATTTTGGAAACTACCGTTTTAGGCATATACCTATAAATATATATATACCAACGACTTGGACCTGACAGCGCACGGGGTCTTTTATCTCTTTTCTTCTGCAAGTCTAAACTGCGCATGGTCACACTTTGGAATAAGTCTTGATTTAGAAAATAAATCTGACTCCGAATCATCCCCGAACGTCCCGAACAATCTTTCAAGCATCAGCCAATGAAATTCAAGACTGTGACCATGCGCAGTTCAGACTTGCAGAAGAAAAGAGATAAAAGATACCGTACGGAGACGCTTCCTTGTTAAGATAGGAGGTCAGCAGTATAAATATTTATAGGTATATGGTTTTAGGCCTAAGCCAGAGTCCCTATGACTTATTATACTTGATTATGCTACTGAGACAGATCTTACATTAGAAAAAGATACATATGGACGCTTGAAAGAAGTGGTGTGCCACGGCATAAGAACAGGATTTGACGAGGCACACAGATATATATTTTTCCTTATTCAGTAACACCTAAATTTCAACAGTAATTTTATAGTGTTACGTCTTTAGTAAAGAGAACGTGCAGAAACTATAGATGACAGCACGAAAGCCGACAGTAACGATACAGTGCTAATAAAAAATGCACTTTCCAGACCTGAAGCATGTCTCAGGAGACATCAAATGTGATACATATTATTTTATCTGTTTGATATAATTGAAATTGTTAAACTATGAGTTTCAGTCAATAAACAATGATCGACAGCGTGGGCAAAACACATTGCAAGGCCAAGAGCTCCTCAAGTCGGAGCATATTTTCGATACTAAAGAAAAAGTTTGACAAGAAGAGACAGTGATAACCAGCAGAATTATTGCTCAAAGATTTGAAATTAATATAATGTTGAGATAGCAATGAGTAGTTTTCTAAATTAATTATTATTGAACTATTTTCAGAAATGATTTGTTCTCTACTACCTTCTCATTTCCAATAAATCCTCTTCTTCTCATCTTGATTGCAATAGAAACATCAAAAGTGCAATTTGTAAATGTAAGGCAAATTTGTCCGGAAAATGTAAGCACGTCTGTACCTTAGCTTATTACATGAATTCAGCAGAAAGTGCTGGATCGAAAACTAGAAATGCACAACAATGGAACAAGCCATCCTACTGCCTGATTTATTTCCAAAATCAGTAGAAAATTCAAGACTTACTAATTTGAAGAGACAGTTATAATTTAAGGGCCGCTTGACATACTTCATTAAATACTTTATTTTGACTCTCCATTTTGATGCAAACGAAAATGAGGTATACATATTCTTGTGCGACACACTTTGATTTCATGTATGATACGTTCCATTTTTCTTTGCTTCAAGATAGAGAATCAAAATGCAGCATTTAATTCACCGTATCAAACGGCCCTAATGTTATTGCCACTGCTACTTTAGGACAATCTTGTAAACAAATTTACCGTTGGAGTTTTTCTTGAATGTATTAGAGCAACCAGAAATACAGCAATACATTTCAATATGATTTTTCCTTCATTACAAAATTAACTTTTGTTGTAGTTTGATACTTGACAAATAAGAGTGAAAGTTTTGGATACAAGCCATTAGATGACAGAGCTGTCGCCACGCACGTTCTCTATAGTTGCTTCACGAGAAATGTATCATGAAAAAAATCATACTATACTTCTAGACTTGTGCACAACTTCTTCCTCGGCACACCATAGCTTTTTTTATTGTCTCGATGTGTACTAATGTTTGAAGAACATTTTGTCACTCAATCGGCCGGGTTTTTTGCAGTCAGCTCTCGCTCTGTCATACAGTATGAAAAAATATACTGCTATATAAAAGATATTGCACTCAACAAGCTTCATGTCACTTCAAGTCTCTTATTTTATTCGAATAATATTTTCCCAACCATGAATTATATGGTAAGTTTTTTTGCTGTCTCATAGACTTTGAGTGTCTGAGTCCCGTATCAATTATTTGCATATTTCAAAGCGACAGACAGTGGTTATATGGAGTTAGTAATCTATTTTATGAGGGCAATGAGCTTTATGTTCAGTTACTCTAGTTGAACCCAAACTTGACATAATTTGCTTAAGTTGTGAAAAACAATTACGGATCGAAACTAGTTATTTGCTCACAAAGAATACTAGACTTTGGAATGAGTAAGAGTGTTCGCTGTACGTGTCGTAGGTTGAAACATTAATTTGTAGTTACATTCCCAATTTAATATGAAGCGGTCCTTTACTGTTTTTCATATTTTTTTCTTCTGAAAGTTTGGTTCAAAATAATAACTTCAAAGTTTGTCAAACTCATTGAAACTCTATAGTTTATCAAATATAAATTGTTTTAAGTTTGTGTGCATTGTCTTTCACGTATATCTATAACCCGTCCAAGCATGAATACTACTTGCTTCTGATAGTTCTAATTCCATTTTATCACTCTGAATGAAATACTTCTTTTTTACATCCTATTTTGACTTCCAAATGTATTTTGAAATTAATTAAGGTTCCAAAACGGATGTATAACATTTATATAAGACTGTTTATTTTCGCTTAGTGTTACTATGCACAATTCTTGCAGCTGTGACGTCACTTTGGACACCGCGGATTGTCTTTATCAAAATTGTGAATGAATAGTGTCACGTATTCAAATTTTTGCCAAATGAAGATGTTCAAAATCAATCAATTTATCGTAATAACAAATGAGGAGAATATATAATTTTCCGGAGATTCTTAAAACAAGATTACTTTTATTTATTCCAGTTCATTTAGTAACTACAAAAACACTAGATAGATATTACAAAATGTCGACATATTTATCATACAATATAAATCTAGTCTGAAGTTGTGCGGCAACGCCCACAATTTTGCCAGCCTCTGATATTCCCCTTTTTCTAAACAAATAAAAATCTATTATTGATATACATATTTGTGATATTTTATAAATTCAATCTCTCAGGCTTATGAATTGCTCTTCCATGTCTTGTGCGTATTGTCATGTCTATATCAGCCTCAATTATTGATTCAGGAGTTTTTTCAAGCTGCGTTTTGATTTTGGCATTTTCTTCTTGCTTATTTTCTGTTGTAGCAGGTTTTAATTCATGTTTGGTTTCTTCGATCTTCTTCAAAAACCAGGAATTTCTTCGAAATGTTCCACCACTATCTTCAGGTTGAATAATGTACGACTATGACTGGTAGTTTTCGAATTACTTTTGCGGGTAGCCATTTATTTTCATTCTTGTATAGAATTTCTTCGTTACTCTTGAATTGTTTCTCTGCTTTTTTTCCTCTGTCGGCATGAAGCTTTTCTCTATCTCTTTTTACATCATATTCACGTTTCACATCAGGTAATATTTCAGGTACTAGTGGTTTATCATAGGTTGGAAGCAATGTTCTAGTTCTTCTACCCATTAATCTCTTGAGGTATTTCGGTGATGTAATAGCGCAAGTTGTACATCAGAGTTGTCATCTGAACATTTTTTCATTGAATTCTTTGCTTCCTGGACATAACGTTCTGCTAAACCGTTTGATCTAGGGAATTTGGGACTCGAAAATCGATTTAATTGCCATTGATTGGTGAATAATTTAAATTCTTCTGATGCATATGGTTTACCATTGTCAGTCATCAGAACATCGGGTACTCCATGTATTGCAAAACATTTTTTTAAATTGTTTATTAATTCATTACTTGTCATTGTGTTCGATTTCTCAAACTCGAAGTATCCAGAATAACTATCACTGATAACTATGTCATAATTTCCTGTTATTTCGAAAAAATCAGAACCCTCTATTGACCATGGTCGACTGGTAGTTTCTTGCTTCTATATTGGTTCCATTGGTTTCTGAAGATTGTTGCATGTTTTGCAGTTTTTCACATAATTGGTGATATCGTTGGTCATATTGGGCCAAAATATATTATATCTGGCTAGACGCAGTGATCCTTGGACGCCTTTATGACTTAGGTGGCATGCTTTCATTACTATTCCATTTATTTCAGGAGGAATCAATATTCGAATATTTTCAAATATTAAATTGTCGTGATAAGACAATTATTGTTCTTCATATGTTCAGTACTTGGGTAGATCATCAGATATCTTTGATTTATCTTTAGGCCATACCTGTAATATTTGTTTTTCAAGTGCAATTAATTCTTTGTTTGTTTCTGTATCTTCGGCTTAACTATCTGTTAGACAATCTCTACTTAGCGTGTCAGCGATATATAACTCTATACCTTTTTTGTATTCTACTATTAAATTGTACGGAAGTACTTCCAGTATCATTCGTTGCAATCTGGCTGGTGCTTCGTACAAATTTCTTTCTAATATTGTCTCTAACGGTTTATGATTCGTTTCTATTTCTACTTTCTGGTTTCCCCAAATATACACATGAAATTTTTTACATTCTGTGATAATAGCGAGCATTTATTTTTCTAACTGACTGTATTTTTGCTGAGTATCAGTTAACAATTTTGCACTATAAGCGATGAGTCGATTTTTCCGCATCATAACCGCTCAAATAACCTTGCTGCTGGCGTCCACTGAAAGAGTGACTTCTTCCATTGGATTGTAGTAAGCTAAAAGTGGAAGATTTCTTAATTTTTCTCTTAACTTATTGAATGCTGTTTCTTGCGAGCTATCCCAAACCCATTCTACTTTTTTCTTTAGTAATTCTCGCAATGGCGCTGTCAAATTAGATAAGTTTGATATGAATTTAGCGAGATGAGTAGCCATATCCAAAAATGTTTGTGTCTCTGTTTTATTAGTTGGCACTCGCATATTGGAGATTGCATTCACCTTTTCTAGGTCGGGGAGTAATCCTTTGTTAGTCAATAGATGCTCTAAGAATTTTATCTGACTTTTTCCAGAGTGACACTTGTCTGCATTTAGTTTGAGTCCTGCATTATGCATTCTTTTCAACACTAATTTAGTTGTTTCTTTCAGTTCGTCTAAATTTGTGGCATGAGTAATAGTCCGTGAGACAGCGCATACATTTTTTGTTGATTACCGCTCACTTGAAACTTTGTGAGTGGCTTCATTGTGATGAGTCCGACAACTTTTTCATTTGGCAAAATTCTAGATTTGGGGGCGTTTACCCGCGAGGGCTAATTAATTGGAAGAATATTACCGTGATACTGATCTCTACACTAATCGAAAGATTTTTTGATAATAAAATGAAGGAAAAATATTGTCCGACATGAATATTGAGGCTACCGGTGAGTCCGACTTGTCATAAGTACCAACATACTTACCATTAGTACCAACATACTTATGACAAGTGCGGCTTGTCGGACTCACCGGTAGCCTCAATATTCATGTCGGACAATATTTTTCCTTCATTTTATTATCAAAAAATCTTACGATTAGTGTAAAGATCAGTATTACGGTAATATTCTCTCAATTAATTAGCCCTCGCGAGTAAACGCCTCCAAATCTAGAATTTTGCCAAATGAAAAAGTTGTCGGATCATCACAATGAAGCCACTCACAAAGTTTCAAATGAGCGGTAATCAACAAAAAATTTAGGCGCTGTCTCACGGACTATAAGGATATCATCCAACGAACACTCTACATTTCTTATTTCTTTCAATATGCTGCACATAATTTGTTGAAATATCTCTAGTGCGGATGCCAAACCAAATGGTAATGTTTTGCATTTGTATCTGCCCCATGGTGTTGCGGTCCTTTCTGTTACTGAAATCTGCTAGAATAAGTTTTTACAGTCCAGTAGCGTGAACCATTTTGACCCATGTATTTGCGCTCCTATTTCCTTGACAGTATTCAACGGATAGTGCCTTCTTTTCAAGTTTTTGTTGATATCTGATAGATCTATGCAGAGCTCATTTTGTCGTTTTGCTTGACCACTACCAATGGCGAGGCTGCTGGTGTTGGTTCGTTTATGGGCACAATTACTCCTAACCTGGTCATTTTGTCCAACTCCCTTTTTACTTCGTCTCGGATCGCACATGGTATTCTTCTTGGTAGGTGTATTACTAACTGCGGATTTTCCACTGTTTCGATATCGTATGTAAGTCCTTCAGAACTTTCTAGCCCTTCGAACAATTCTTTTGTTAATATGTCTACTCGTTTTATTAGACCCATTTTCACGCACGTTTCTTTGTCTAAACTGCTTGCACGTCTTCTTTCACTATCAGAAATTTGATTTCTGCTTTTTACTTCTTAATTTGAATTTCTGTAGCGCATTTACCCATAATCTCAATGTGATGATTTGAAAATAGAACTAAGTTTTTTGTTTTTGACTTGTTAACTTTTGGCTCTGCTAGTTCAGCTATTATTTCAGTGATCACATTGCACTGGGCTCCCGAATCAAATTTGAACTCTACTTTGCTATTCTCGGGTAAATTCACAATTCCGTACCAGCTTTCCAACAAAGATTCTTCTGTATTTATTGTGTGTATTAGATGTACACCATCGTCTTAACTTTCTTCATCAACTACGGCTACTTCTTTTGTTTTACATTGTTTCGCAAAATGTCCATCTTCATAACATTTTTGACATTTCTTTCCGTGGGCTGAGCTGCTCTTCTTTCCATGCTTATTTCCACATCTTTTGCAATTGGGCGTGTCATCTTCATTTCGCACCTTTTTCGTTTTTATAACGCTTATTTGTTGTATCTCTTGACCTTCCTTCATATTTAGCAGTTGTTTCTTTGCTTGTTCGTTCGCACTACAAATGTTTATTACAGACTCCAACGTAAGCTTGTCTTCCGCTAAAAGTCATTCTCGTACTGTGTCACTTTTTGTTCCAACAACAATACGGTCGCAAATCAGGCTATTTTCGAACTTTTCGAATGAACAGTTCTTACACTAGCTTCTCAATCTAGTTAGAAAATCATCAAAATTTTTGTCGGTTCTTTGTTCTACTTTATTGAATACTTACATTTTGTAAGTTACGTTTATTTTGGGTACAAAGTATTTTTCAAATTTTTTGCTTATTATTTCAATTTGGTCTGGTTCCGTATCTTTCAAGTTGAAAGTGTTGTAGATAGCAACTGCTTCCTGGCCTATTATTGTCATAGAAGTTGCAACTTGAACGACTGCATCCTTCTTTTTCATGTTTGTAACCACTTCATACCACTGGTATTGTTGTAGCCAATTTTTCCAAACGTTAGACATGTCCATCTCATTATTTATTCGAAGATGTTTGGGTGGTTTTAACCCTGTAACACTGTCTTCGTTGTTTGCCATTTTGACACTGTGTTTTGCTTTTGGACGGGTTTTGGTACCATGTATTGTATTCTTGAAACTATTTACTTTCATTTATTTCAGTTTATTGAGTAACTACAAAAACACTATTTAGATATTACAAAATGTCGACATATTTATCATACAATGTAAATCCAATCCAAAGTTGTGCGGCAACGTCCACAGTTCTGCCAACTTCTGACACACTCCATTAGAGAATCAATTCATTGACAATTTCAAGACTAAAATCTTGGAACAATAATGATCGATGCATTAAATTACCATTTATTGAAATATTAATCTTTAGACCAACCAGTTGTTAGTAGATACGTACTATGTAGCATGATTCACTTTTTGTACTTGAAAACATTTATCGCCATCTAATAATAAAAATGTTAAGTATTCCAGTTTAGTTGAATTAAAGAAGCTTTATTCATAGAAGAAATATAAAACATATTGTTGCGCAATAATATTTCTGTTAGATAATAAATTAAATGATATGTTGTTCAGATAGTCCCCAAATCGAGCCGTTCGAGGTTCAGGAAGTCTGTAAAATGAAGCAGAGCTATGAGCAAATCGTACTCAGTGAGCATCCATATCTGAAATAAAGAACCCTAAAATAATCATTCTCGCATGTGACAGTGAGGAAGCAGGAGTTGGTATAACGTACAACTATAAAAGACAGGAAACATCTCACTCCACGCTGCACGCAGGCATCTACGTGAATCTATGAGTCCCGCTCCACTCTAAGCGTGAATCTGCGAGAAACCTCGCTCCACATCCAGAGGATGTAAATCTGTGATACTTGCAATCTACCGCAGATTAATCTGCGAGGCCGTTGGAGAAAGAGTTAAAACTCAGTCTCCGCCCATCCACTCGAAGATATGCAAGCGAACCGCTGTGCATCTTCTGATAGAACAACTACAGATGGCAGGAGGGCACCGCTGGCACGGCCTATTCAACCGATACTTCGCCGGGAGCTGATCCCCTCCTCACCGTAGCGAGTTCTAGGAACGCTCCATATCAAAGGATGAAAGGACCACAACAACTCAATCGCTCAACACTCAACATCATACTCAAACATTAATAGTAATACCAAACTGACATATTCAGAATAATCAATCATGGATAACTCACGGTGAAAATCACCATGATATTTGGCACGAGCACAGAAATAAAACACAACCATTCACTCTGAAAGATTAAACAACACTGGAGGAAAGACTTATTGAATAAGATCACCGATATGCATATAATGCTTACATCATTATCTGCAATTAAATTATTGTTATTCATTACCTCAAAAAATGAATCTATAACAAAAATAGAGGTCAATCAATAAAAGCTTTATATGTTTCAGTTGTTCCGATTTAACCCTTCAGCCGTGTGGTGGGGTCATACCCCATAGATCTACTCATGTTCGTCTCTTCATTATTTGATGGATTACTGTCTCAAAGAGGTCAGTAGCTGTCTTACTTGCGTTACAGAATATTTCTGTGGTAGGTTCGTCATTATATTTTCTGCTGTTATCGAGTTATAGCGTTTCAAAGTTGTTCGGGGTATCACATACCCCACCACACAGTTAGTGTAACAAATTAATGTGGTATAAGTTCAGATTATAGTTAAGCAAATATACCTCTAGGAAGACCGTCTAATCGTTAAAGTAATTCGAAGAGGTGTAACATTTGTACTAGAACGAAAGAACGTAAGACATTTTGGCCCGTAGTCAGGACGCAGTTTTAAACCCGGTTCTAGGTCTGGCTTATTCATAACCATGACAACATGTCAAAACAGTGTTACGTCGTCATGGTTATATATGAAATAGACACAGGCCTGGGTTTAATACCGCGTTCTGACTACGGACCTTTATGTGTGCAACAAATGTAATAAGGCTGTTTGTTTAGAACATGCCATTTTTTCATGCTCAAATTGATGTAGAATTGAGAGTTCATAACTTTTTTGTGTTACAATATTTTTATATCAAAATTTCTCTGTTCTTCTACCGATAGGTAAGTGTTTATTCCATAAAGAATAAGTTAGTTTCCATCTAACATTCAAGTCGTGAGATGAGGATGAATGTAATATATTTTTTAAAAACGGTCAATTATGAACATTGACAATTTTCTCTACCATTTATTGTTTCTACTCCTCAAGAAGATTATATACATTTTGTTGTGTTCAATATATACCAAGTTAAAAGAATCATCAGAAGAATCTAATATAAAACTGTAAATTTGTATATTTATCTTGTTTTTATTGCTGGGGTATGTCATACCCCACCACACAGTTCTTGCAACTTTTTTCCACCACACGGTTGAAGGGTTGAATACTCCAATGATTTTTCTATACTCTGCCTCGCTGCATTCTGGACCTGGCAATATTCTCTCTAATCTATTTCTGGATAAGGCATAAAAGGACCACGCTGAGTCATCCGATAGATTAATATATACAACTATTAATTGTTAACTACGAATGTAGTGAGCCCAGAGCTTAAAAGTCAACATTTATATCATTTTTTGGGCGATCATAGCAAAAATCTATTTCATAGGAGAATCTTTGGGAAGTAATCAAAATCTAAATATACATTACAAGAAAGATATTTCAACTATGTATGTATATGTTGAATATACATGCTATATTTAGCAATCTGTTTTTAGCAAACAATTTGAGTTTTGGAAAATGAAGACCCAAATTAAGTTCAAACAGAAGGAAGTATAAATTCATAGTCCTCATTGATAAGTACATAAAATTTACACATAGTGATAATTCTTTCTAGAAATTATACTAAAATGCAGCTCCTTTTATCAAGATAGGATTGGAACTTTTTCCACAAACATAGCCACATTCTCCTTTATTTATATTGACTAAAATAAACTACTACTATCGCAAAATAATTTATCATAAATATTCGGTAGAGATAATCCATATTTTACTGCATATTATACAGATCATGTATACAATATATATCGCCTCATGATTTTATTTTGTGCATTACTGAACAAGAAGTTTATTTTAATATTGTAATAGTATATTCTACAATAAGTATTTGAATGGCTTATATTCTGAACGAGCGAAAAGTTTGTAAACCGAGCCGAAGGCGAGGATTACGGTCCGCGAGTGTGGAATACGCCATTCCAAACATGTTGTAGACTATACTTTCTCTAACAAGATTTTGGAAACTCACCAATATTCCAGAGGAAGCTTAAAAAATTATTAAATGTCAAACGTCAAATCCAGATATGAATACTTGAATTGTTAGGAAGTAACCATGGTAGTAGCCAAACTAACAGCTTCTGATTCGTCTAAATGATTCTAAAGGCTTACAGAATCATTCTAAACGGCATACGGAATCATTCTAAACGATTTTTTGGAATGTCATTCGTTCCAACATAGTTTTTGGTTATGGAATATGCAAATTCCAAAACAGTGTTGGAGAAAGCATATTATATTTTCCAGAAGAAAAAAACTGAGAAGAAACGGAGCATTTATTTTAAATTTGTATTTGCAAATATTATATCATGAAAAGTAAGCCAGTCAATGAAGAAGATTTCTCCTATCTTGATCAGCGTAATAAGATCTATCGAATACAAGAACTAGGTTTGCTTGTCTTGGGTACTATTATCCTGCTAAGCAATTCATACACAGCTCATACAAGGCTCTTATCATTCAATATAATCAAAATAAGAAAGAACAAAATGCTGTAGAAAAAATGTACCTGAATTTACATGAAGAATTTGAATTATGAATCGGACTGCAAGCTCAAGATCAGAATATGAATGATATAAAGATGTTTCTGAGTCTATCCAAGATAAAATTCCAGATTTTCTGGAGTATATTGTTAATTTGACGAAGTGAAATGACTACCATGACATCAATTGTTGATTTTTAGACTACTCTCTAACATTAAAGAGCTACCTACCGATATATACTTTTTTATAATAAGTTGTTTGAATATTTTACGGACTCAATAATAAACAGCAATTTTTTTTTCCAGTGTATTTACTCGGTTGGACGGAAATACCTGAATGAAATGCTATTGACGGGTGAGTAAAGAAATATGATATCATGAACGTAGCATCAAGTTTCCACGAAACATTAAAAAATATATGGCTTCCAACAAAATACTAGCAATTATATCAAATTACTCCTTCGATTGCTATTTTGATTAGTACGTACATTAGTAGTGCATTAGTTAAAGATTATGCTCATGATAACGGAGTTATGATATGTATCTGGAGATGATAGCAAGGTAATATTAGGAAATAAAAACTCCAGCAGTAATCCTTTTCTTCACGTTTTATCTAGACATAAAGTTGACAGGTTTCGACTCTTTAGAGAGTCATCTTCAGGACCAGAGAAAAGCAAAATATAGACTAACTAAAACATAGTTGGTACTTTACATTGAATATAGTTAACTTAATCATAGGATCAACAGCAGCAGAGTTAAATTATCGAAGGTAACAAGTCAACTCAGATGACTGAGCGACAGTTGATCGAAGGTAACAAATCTTGATCAACGCATGCACCCCTGGAAGTTCTCACGTCTAATATTGATGATAGTTTTCTCCTTGTTACTAGCATATGGTCTATTTGTGTCTGTGTTTTATTATCCGGAGACGTCCATGTTATTTAATGTATTTTTCGATGTTTATGCTTCGTACTGCTTATTATCATATTTGTCCTTACTGCTTAATTGCATAATCTTTGCCCATTGTTATTTGTTACTTCATGTATTGTTTGTTCTCCTCCGACATGCTGTACCTGTACGTAGTCTTCTTTTCCTATCTGCGCAATAAAGTCTCCCATTGTTATTTGGAGGGAAAAAAGAAGGTGATATGTGGATAAGAAGAACTAATACGGAGCTAATGGAACTGTATGGGCATCCAGGAATATCCAATGTGATAAAAGCTCAAAGGTTGAGATGGCTGGGACATGTTATGAGAATGTCGGATGAAAGAATTACAAAAGTGGTGCTAGAGAAAGGTATTCAAAAGAAAAAAAGAAGGGGTCGTCCAAAAGAAAAATGGTTCAATGCGGTTAAGAAGGACATTGAAGAATTTAAAATAAAAAACTGGAGAACTCTAACGCAAGACAGGAATAAGTGGAGAAAGACTGTTAATGAAGCCATGGGTCTATAGGCCTGGAGCGCTGTTTAATATATATTGTTATGATTAACTACGCTTGTGGAATATCTAAAGTACATTTTGTTTCAGCAAAGTGATATTCAAATTTTCGAACTGCGAACGAAGAAAGCCGTGAATATTTTGAAAGTGTGCAATGTGATGAAATAAACCAGCTATCAATATCACAAGATTTCATATACCTACCATGTTCCCATGTTATCACATGCACGAAATAGGTGCTACTGTAGAATTATCAGTATTCCTCTAATCATGTGTTTGATTCTGAATTCCGAACTCAGGTTCTAATAAATACTATTGAACTTATAGAAAAAGTGAATATTTTCAAAACACATCAGTAACTTTTATAACTAATAATCAAAACGATATATTTTAAATTGAAATCTTCGCCATAATAAGTGCATCAGTCAAATGAATTCAAAGAGATATTTCCACATGTGTTGTATATCTTGCTATTACTTATTCCAACGGAACTAATCTATTTATTGAAAGTTTCTTTTTTACAGCTGCAGAAAAATATGAGAATGTTAAACTATCCTTCAACCACAAGCTCGTCAATGCACGCCTAGAGGAAGGGAGTATAACTTTGATTCAGTAAGTACTACAGTTCAAATTGCAAAATAGCAGTTAAGTACTGAAGATAACAGATAATGTACATTTTCGCAGCAATTAACATGCAGCTGATCGTTGCTTTTGTGTTTTTCATCATGTAAACAGTCTAGTGAAGTTTCATCAAGCGTACTATTACTCCAATTGACGTATATATATTGTTTTAAGGTTCATGGAAGCAACTGCCTTATAATCCCCCCTCCACGGTCCAGCTGACGATTTTTTTTCTCTACTCACTATGTTGTCAAATATTTATAAAAAAAAAGTTCTAGTCGGCGGCGTACCATTATTTTATTATATTTGAATACGATACAGAGTCATAATTCTTTCAATAGAACCATTGCCTGGAAATAACATAGAAGAATTACATATTTTTTGCTGATTCAAGTGATATGAAATATATTTTCTTTGTGTTGATATAGCATGATAAATTTCACAGTTTCTATATTTCTTGTTAACAATTACAAATAATGCAATATTTAATGAATGTTAACAATTTCCAATTATCTCCCATCATTTAAAAATATTTAGTTGAATAAACTATTGCTATAATTTTGATTTATCAACACAAAATACAGAAATTGTATCAACAAAATGAAATGAATCAATAAAATCAGAAAGAAATATGAAATTTGTGCTCGTAACGCTTATAATATAGGATTAAAAATTTTTTTTCCATGACCTAGTTTTTAATTAAATCTGTCAATTTACTTCCTCAAATTGAAGTTCACTTAAAAAGAAGTTTGAGATTAAAACAATGATCGCACGCTTAGAATCAAGCTTCTACGATCAATTGAAATTGTAATTTGGATTTGTATGTGATCGATTGGATCTCTCGATTCGTGAGAATTGAGGTAAATATATCACTTCATACAATTGTTGTTTCTTAAACTGTAATTAGGTGGATTATTGTCATGGTCTCTGAATTGTGAGTAGATCACAATATTATTCTTAAGCTTTTTATTTTCTTAATTTTAAGAAGTATTGGAGCTGTAATGACTTTTTTCTTTATAGAACTCAGAATGCAAAGAAGACCATCGAAATAAAATCTGACCTCATCATTGGAGCAGATGGTGCGTACTCATCCGTTCGGCGAAGTATGATGAAGCAGCCTCTGTTCGATTACAATCAAACTTACATTGAGCACGGTTATATGGAACTAAGTATATTCCCTGTTAATAATGAGGTATGTATCTTCTATAAATTTCAAAGTCAAATAGTAGTCTGGCTCCATTTTCAACCAAATCTATCAAAAAAGGTTTGGAGTGAATAGAGAAAAGAAAACATGAATCGAAACAAAGTTTCGCAATAAAATCCAGTGAATACTGAATATGATTATCTAATGTTATACGAAGTACTCATTGCAAGTAAAAATCTCTGTCATGAGTACAGACTACTTAATCATAGAGCAAGTGCGTAAAGCTGAACATTATGACATATTCTTGATGACGAAGCTTGGGGAACCTCTAAAATTGTCAAATTTAACAATTATTGAGCACACGACTGAGGAATCCAGAGCACAAGTCGACATTCAGATTAAAAAGGTATACGATCCAATTGATTAGTAAAAGTGATTACAAACATGAATTCACAGAAATATTGATAAAATTGGGAAGCGAAAAAGACTTCGTTCACATCATCGCTTACGATACATTAGGTTCTTTTCTAACGCACGGCCGTATCAAAAGAAAATAATCAGCAAGGCCATCTTTGAACGAATTTAGGAAGAAAGATTTGATATGCAGGTTCGACAGGAATATTATTACGTTCAAAAAGATGATTTGCAGACTATTTGTTCCCAAATTCTTTTGTGTCGGATGGCATTTTGCATATTCTCAAAATGAAGTTGAGCTTATGTGGAGATAACTGATAAATAAAAATGCAGGTTACCTTTTCTCCACTTATTTATTCTTAACACTGATATGTAGATTTCAACAGCAAAACTGTCATCATCAGAGTACAAATCAATACAAAAATTTAAGAGAATTTAAGTAAAAAGCTAGTACAAAGTACACCAGTCAAAACGGTGGGTGGAGCATACGACTACAGATGTTGACAGAAACAATAGTGTACACAAAAATATACAAAACAGTAATAAATAAAGGGATTAAAAGATCGGAACTGTAAAGTCTTCTAAACAATAACAGTAAAATTCAAAAAAGACCATAGCCCTACAATTTCAAACTATTAAACTAATTCTAACAGTGGATTTTCTAATGGCGAAAGATCGAAATTTAGTGATTCATTTTTATGTTCCTTCATATAAATGGCTTCAAGAGTATATAAATTTCTATAGTTGAGGCAATTCTTAACAAATTTGAAATTGGTTTCTTCAAATATATGGCCTGTGTCATGGCTGTGAGAGGCTAGGGCAGATATAAGAATGTTCTTACATTTGACATGATACATATGCTCTTTGAATCTGATTATGATATCTTTTCTAGTTTGACCTATGTATAATTTGTTGCAATTTGAGCATGATATAGAATATATGCCAGATTTCATGTTATTGTCGATTGTGTCCAAATTATTACAAATTAACCTGATATCTATAACTCTTGAAGCCATTTACATGGAGAAACATAGAAATGAATTTCTAAATTTAGATCTTTCGCCATTAGAAAATCCACTGTTAAAATTAGTTTAATAGCTTGAAATTGTAGGGCTATGGTCTTCTTTGAACTTTACTGTTATTGTTTTGAAGACTTTACAGTTCTGATCTTTTAATCCCTCTATTTATTACTGTTTTGTATATTTTTGTGTACACTATTATTTCTGTCAACATCTGTAGTCGTGAGCTCCACCCACCGTTTTGATTGGTGTACTTTGTACTAGCTTTTGACTTAAATTCTCTCAAATTTTTGTATTGATTTGTACTCTGATGATGACAGCTCTGCTGTTGAAATGTACATTAGTGTTAAGACTAAATAAGTGGAGAAAAGGTAACCTGCATTTTTATTTAACGTAATAAATGATCATAAGGAAAATTTCTCGTGGTACAAACTCTTAGTTACTCTTATTATCTTATTGATGATACTTTTCTCTGAATTATGTTTTATCAAAATTGATAGCTCGATTCTATAATGGCAGTTAGTATAATGCAAATTAAGTACGACTTGATTTGACCGTACGTGTTATATTTTCTCCAACGAGCTGCTAACGGCATGTTTTCCAATGAATAATTGCCCTCAAATATATTTTGATACGTGTATCTTATATTTTTTTCACGGCCGTGCGTAAAGTATCTGCTACGATGTGTAAATTAAGGCTTCCTCGCATCTTAGCTTTACCACTATCTAAACGCGTAGCAGTTAAATTTCTGTGGATGCTTTTTCGTAGCACCTTTCACTGATCCATTTGTTCACATATTTGTGGAATCTATAGTTTTACCACATCAAATCGACATTTACACAATCCCATCTTGTCTTAAACTTCCAATCCTTGTCATCTCGATTCAGATATTATTTTTATAAAGAAATAACCTGATTTGGTTTCTATCAACTCCCTATAATAAATCTAACCGGTAAACACGTCTAACTTCCATGCTAAAGTTGACTATAATTATCAAGTCGATGTCAATGTCAATTCGTTGTAGTTCCACCACTGAATGTCATTTTGTGCTTTTGGCTCTATTGATGTATGCTTAATAATTGTCTAAATATGGAAGTTGAGTGCCATAGTATAAATTGTATATGCGATAGGAGGGTGAACAAGTATTTAAGTATTTTTACATTCGATCAATAATTCTAGTGACTTGGTAAGCCTAGTCACCAAATATTTGAACTCATGTTATAATGCTCAATTAACACTCTTGTTGCATAAATCACTATTTCTACTGTCGTGCATGAAGTAGGTACCTGCATAACGTGATCATTGATGTTTTTTATCAAAATGGGACACCTCCTGCGGAATTGTGTGAGAGAAATTTTTTCGGTGTTCAACAAGTTTTTTATTAGAGAAATAATTATACAACTAAAACAAAATAATCAAAACATTAATAATAAGTGGGTTGGATGAGTTGACGTGATTTCTAGACAATATTTTTGTATTTTTTGGCTGAAAAAAACTGTTATAAATATTGGGTATGCGAGTATACAAAATTATTGTGAATTGAATCATCGTTTGGTCATTCTGTAGAAGCCGGACATTCATGCCCTCGCACGTATGGTCACGTTATACTTGAATCGCAAACTATGCGCAAAATGGATTTTCTTTATGTCTCAGCTCACGACTATTTAAACAGGTAGCAGTTGAATTTATGTCAATTCATGTTTGTAGCAACTCTCATTGATCCATTTGTTTAGTTATTTGTTGATAATAAATGTCAACTAGTGTTGTAAGCTTCCTTGCTGTGTGCTTAATAATTGTCAAAATATGGTAATTGAGAGCCGTAGAAAAAATCTTGTTTGACACACAAGTGTAAATAAGCATTATGACAGTCAGCCAATAATTTTAGTGATTCGACAAGTCTCATATCGACAAATAACAATAATAAAAACAAATAACAATAACAATAAAACAAAATTTAACAATTAAAAACGTGAAGACATAGCTAATACAATGTTATACTCACAAAATAAAAATATAGATTAAACACTAGAATTGATAGGCAACGTATACATAAGATCACTAGATTATCAAGTTCCCTATCAAATTCCTGTAATTTTTCATTCCTATCTCTGAAATTAAGGCTTTCAACAATATTTGTGTCATCAGCATACGAGTATGCGACACAGCTTCATGTCATAATGCATGATTTTAAACTCTTGTTGCATGAATTAGTATTTTCTGTTTTGAGTACTAACATGTCGAAATATATGGGATATTCCAGTTTATATTTCGAATACATTTATCATAAATATACTATTTTCAATGGAATTTCGGGTAACATATCATAATGCATGTCTAAGCTCGTATTGCATACAAGAGTCTTTCCACGGTCCTTTTTTAATGCAATTTCATTGTGGTCTGACAACCATAAGGTCCCAAGAATTTGGTCTGTCAATAATTTTCATGTGTATAAGATCTTTTCGAATTTATCATATTAAAAATCCAGGACTGCTGGAATATATAAACTTAAATTTTTTCCATCCCGTTTGATGCTTAGAGGTTACTATATTCCTCAGTGTCGGAGTGCAAGAACATCAATTCAAGTCTAGTATATCGATAATAATCTTCTCACTCATTCTTATGACTGTTGAAATAACCAAGATGAATATATTGCTAGCTCTCCTACCATAACTTCTGTAGTGTTGAGGATAGATAGAATAAGATTTTATGTGCACCAAAATTTGACTGAAGTACTGAGAAACAGGCAACTTCCGGTAAAATTAGCAGTCATGTGAACAAGAGAATATCAAAATTTGTGTCAGTCAACCTGGTATATTAATGAAAATATATGCTGTCAGCCCTAATCTTGACCGGAAGTGCAGCAGCAGCTGCGAAGCTTGGATTGTATTCGGAACTGCTACCGTACGCACAATCTAGGTTAGGGATAATATTTCAATTCATGTGCCCGGCAGAAATTCAATCCTTCATTGTTCATGGATTGTCAACAATACCGGAAGTTGCCTGTATTTTTAATACTTGGCTAAGAATAAATTGAATGGAAGAACTCCAATTCCAGGGATATTTTCAAAAAATTAGATTCTAGTATAAACCTTGATTATATGATTCAATGGCAAATTTGAAGAGTCCTGATCAGTTCAAATTCTGCAAATTAAAAGGGAGTCAAATTTACCAGGAACAGTTTCTCGTGAATATATTAAATTTTAACTATAAAATTTGTAGCTCAAGAAGTTTCCTGCACGAAAATATATCATGACTTTCATTTGCAAGAGTCTTGCAACACGGTGCATTAAATGCTGTATTTTGCATTAAATGCACCTCGTCATCAATTAGAGTGCACTGCTCAAATTTTATGTGACAAGGATTACTCTTCTTTGTCTCAAAATGGAGAATCTAAACGCAAAGTGAAATGCAACATTTAATACATTATATCAAACGACCCAAGAGTACAGCCTAGAGCCTAGAGCCTTTGAGGTGCGTAGTTCAGATCCATGCTTTTTCTCCTTTAAAGTATATTTCCTCCATAAACATTGATATGCACTTGTGCATGAATCAATTTTCAATTGATATCTGTCTTTGCTATTCACCAAACTCTTGATTTCATTGCTCAAATCTTCTTAACGGTAATATACGTTTAAGAATTCATAATTGAATTAATTTTTATTAGGATTGAGATTTAAGGTACTTTAACTCACGTGCTATTGAGAAGAGAAGCGTATTCGTTACAACTTCAAAACGGATACTTTGACGGATAAAAAATGTAATATATATATATATATATATATATATATATATATATATATATATATATATATATATATATATATATATATATATATATATATATATATATATATAAATTTTTTTTTTTTGATATTTCATCGTGCATATTTTTATAAGCATTGATTGCTCAATATACATAACCGATATTTTGTTGGAATCAAAATTAGAAGTATAACATCAAGAAGAACAACATATTGAAAAATAATAACAGTTTTTATCATTGAATAGTATATTATGCTACAAGGAATTTGTCATTTTTAACCAAGATGAATTTGGCTTCAATCGGTAAAGACGAAAAAAAGCCCGAGGCGAAGGCGAAGGCAAAGTACGAGGCAAAGACAAGGGCAAAGCTCAAGGCGTAGTAGCTTCGTGCAGTCAAATTCGTCCGTGACAAAAATGACAGTCGTTCAGTGTCCGTGTTGCATACGATACTTTCTGTAACAAGTGCACCAAAGTACTTCCCTTACTGAGCTTTTTAAATGAATGTAAATGGATCGAAACTATCTTATCGATATAACAAACATATTCCTGCAAATACGATTGCATTAAGTAAACTAATACAATTAAACAAAATTCACATGAGTTATTTTATTGATTGATATTTTTCATATTTTTCGCTCTATCCCGTTCACAATCAATGTACACATTATAAGGAACACATCCTATAATACAAATTTCTCTCAAATATCAATTTGACATATTATTCTCATGAAATGTACGTGATCCGCAGATTAAATGCATCATGTTTTGTTATCAGGCGACTTGAATATAATCATGTCAGTGTTGATCTGTTAAAAAAATATTACTATGCTCAAGTTTATTCATTGCTTTCATACTGCATCATCTGTTTGGGAAATTCGGTTCATTCTAATAGAATTTTTAGAACACAAAAAATGATGATCAGAGCTATTGCGGGTAATAGCGCTAGTGTGTCTTGCAGAGATCTATGCCCTGAGCTGAGGTTACTAACTCTGCCCAGTATATACATTCTATACTGTCTTGTTTTTGTTAAAAGTAATCCTCCGTTATTTATTCAAACAAGGCAAGCTACGATTCAATATTATACTAGACAATGTAACGATATTTATCTGCCATTATACAGATCTAGTAGTTTTCATCAAAATGCAACTTTCATGCCTATAAAAATTTACAATCATCTTCCTGATAGTATAAAATCAGTTTCTAGTTTGAAATCTTTCAAATCCAATGTTAAAGTCATCCTTACAAATAAGTGTTTTTATTTTGTAGATGAGTATCTAAATTGCACCAGCTTTGTTTAATCACAAACTCTTTTTATTGGTTCTATTCTTGTTCATTCCTTTTTTATATATTGTGTATTTGACAAGCCATTGTATTTTGTACATACTAATCATTGGTGAATAAGTATTATCAATTCTATTATTATAATTATAGATAAAAAAAATAAAAAAACCAATGGCATCCATGATCCACAATTTTCATTTTCACCCAGCGGACATTAACATCCATCAATTCCCTGTAAACAGAGAAATAATGAAAATTGTTACTATGATTCAGAATTGAGAACTTTCGAAGCAGAATTCAACTCAGTAATAGGGTATTTTCGGTGCACGCGTTACAAAAAAATATAGTACTACAGTATCTCTATATATAATACAATAAACCCTCATTTCTCTGAATAACAAGCTTTCCACAGAAGTCCTGGAAATCTTTAACTTCTAAATATAAAAGTTTTAGCGTAAATGGATACAAAACGCTGTGAATCTTTGGTATATATTTTTTACTTTCTACCGTTAATCACAGAATCATTTTAGCATATATTTCAATTAAATAATAGTACTGAAGGGACAACCTTAAGGATGAAGTTCAAAAGGAAACGACAGAATAAATTCACCTACTGAATAAGAAAATGAGTAGGTATTTGTTTTTCATTCTATTTTTCTCTTTTTTTATTTGGAATTTATCTTTGCCGTGGGCTTTAGTCTTCCAGTCCATGAGTTCAATATGTCTTAGTGAAATCACATCAAAAGGCTTGCCATGAATTCTAGCATCAGTAATCAGAGTGTACCATTCTAAAGGTGTCCGAACTCTTCATTTGAGAACAAATCTTTCTGTCGTTGCATGTACTGCATCCACTGGTATGTGAGAATACTCTGGTAGGAGAAATCCTATTTTTATATCGTGAGTGTTTCTTGAATATCTCAAAAATAAATATACCATAGCTAACATGGACCTGTTCTTATTTTGGCCAGAGCAACTTTCACAATAAAGTAAAACTGTTCTCACATCATTTCTTTCAATTTGCTCTGAGATATTAATATATTAAATACAAATTTCATTGCAATCAGGATAACCATAACTTTGACAATGCAAATAACAAAAAGCATTCCTAGTTCGACTTTCGTATACCATTTTATTTTACATGGAATACTTTCGTGAGTATTATAGAAGCATACTTGCTCCACATGGTGCATTCAGAGCTTTTTATAGGTCAAAGCTTACGCACAAAAAACTATAGTCTGTCGTGGAACTTTTTGATTGCGAAGGGAATTCTATATCCTCGCATCTTCATCTTTCAGATGTTTTCTTATGCTAATCTACTTCTGCTTGTATAAATTTAGTGTCTCCATCTTCTATCGTTTCACTAGCAGTACGCTTCTTTCTTAGGGAGACGAAAACTAGAGTTGGAGTCGTTATTAAAAAGATTACTGAATACTTTCAACGATACTTCACATCTAACTTGAAGAATTTCCAATTAATCTTTCAAAACTATTCTATATAAAAAAGAAACATTACAGTACTTCAATGTTGTACTGCTTCTCTACAATAGTGAAAAGTAGTGAGAAGAAGCAGCCGGTAACTTTGTCCTCAAACTTTTTTTCAGAAGGTGGATTATGTTCACCTCTCTGATCGACTTTTGCTAGTTTTTCTGCAGGCGCATCATCTTCTGTGTGTATAAAATCATTTGAGAAATAGATAGCGCTTTCAACAGAAACTGCGGACATACTTTAATTTCGTTTCCGTTTTCAATAGAAAATATTTAGAAACTCTAGTTCTATATCTGGCGTCGATGACTGCCCTATTCCCCGTGAGATTTGAAAATATCGATGCGTTCTTGTTTTCTGAAATTGATAGCACAACTATTTTGCCAAGACTTTTTTGCATGGATTTTCTCATTTCGTTTTTCAACTCCAATTGGTCTTTCAGCTCACTCCACATTTCTGCTGGTAACAATTTTTGGCTTCCTAGAGCTAGATTTTCCCACTACATTTACTCATTCGTCAGAAGAAGATTCAACTAGTATCTAACTGTCAATCTTTAGATCCTTCCGAATTTGAACTTGAAAATAAGTAAAGGAATTTTTTTTTGAAGTACTCTTTATTCATGCCATCCAAACTTTGTGGGAGAGCTTTGATATTCTCATTCTGCAGTAAAACTATAGAAATAATTTCAATATTATCAAGAGTATTTGAAATATTCTCATCTTCTTGGTTCAAGTTTCAGTTATGCTACCAGTTGTACTATCATGTGTTCTATTCTCATCATTTTTATAATATTCCATTCAGTCACAATTATCAGTCATATTGCTTTTAATATTATGAGTCATAAAATTAGTCATGTTATCAGTTGAATTATTATCAATAACGGTGACATCAGAAGTTTCCTTCGTATTCCTAATTACAAATAGAGCAATTTTATAGCCTCTCGAATTTATAGTCTACAAGTCCTAACTCAAATTATGCGATGTCAAATGTCAAACACTTTGTGCCCTATAATTGATAAAACTTACCAGAACGGAATCAATTTATTTTTGCTAAGCAAATTTTTTCTAAAATATAAGACAACTCTAGTTAAACAGAAGCCAAAGAAACCACGATCGTATAGAGAAAGTATTGAATGTATAGCATGATGTCACGGGCATGTGGAACGTCATAATACTCCAATACCAATCTTGCAAAGTTTGAATAACTATGTAATGATGCTACATATTTTTCAAACTAAAGAAATACATACTGGCATAGTAGGAATCTATTGTAGACTATGTTTAAGTAATGTCGGTTTGATAATAGACACTGTACACTTGTTATATTATTTTTTGAGATGGGCAATGCAAATTGTTCATTACAATGTGGTGCTTGTGATAAAATGGGAAACAAAATAATGAACGGAAGACATACACCGAAAAATCAATTATTATAAAAAGTAAAGTACTCAAATTCACTAATCGCATTAGCCTGAAAACATGAATTACGCTCCGATATCGCTAACGATGTAATGGCAAAAACCCATCAATATTTCAATCGTTGTACAAGACCTATAGCATATCATAAGTTGAAATAGGGGCTTTCGTACTAGGCACCTATAATAGCATGTCATTTCTTCTGGAATTCAAGTCCAGTTACAGATATAATAAAATTACACTGACACCATTCCAATGTCACACATGTCTAGGGAACTCAAATAATTCAATTTCAGTTTGCCATGGAGAAAAATTTTCTTCACATATGGCCACGAGGAGAATTCATGATGATCGCTCTACCAAATGAAGATAAATCATGGACAGTAACACTTTTTATGCCATTTTCTACTTTCAAATCTTTGGATACGTCTTCAGTGCTGATAAACTTCTTTCACGAATATTTTCCTGATTCTGTACCTTTGCTTGGAGAAAACCGCCTTGTTGAAGACTTCTTCAAATCAGCACCCGCTACACTAATTTCAATTAAGTGTAATCCGTACCATGTTGGTGACAAAACTTTAATTATTGGTGATGCCGCTCACGCCATGGTGCCATTTTATGGTCAAGGGATGAATGCAGGTTTTGAAGACTGCTCTATTTTGGATGAACTTTTGGATGAATATGACGATGATATAAAGAAAGTACTTACAGAGTTCTCTAAAAGAAGAGTTGAAGATGGTCATGCCATATGTGATTTGGCAATGTATAATTACACAGAAGTAAGTAACATCATTCATTCCTGAACATTAAGTTATGTTATGATATCTTAAATGGATTCATTTCTCCCTTATTCACTGTTGTGATGCAGTTTTTTTCTAGACTTTAAATTGTGTTTTATAACAAGTGCAGAAAGCACATTTATCTCTTATTGGCTGGAAGCAGTTCACTTTCATTATATGTAATGGTTATGTGATTGGAAACTATCGTGAATTTCGAATCCGCAAATAATAAATTGAAATTTGTTGAAGGTATGTGACATATACTTCAAGGATCATTAAAAATTGATACTATCGGAACAGAATTTACTATTCGAAAAAAGGCAAATTTTTAAAAGTCATAATGTTTTTCATCCAGGTACTATATGGAAAATAGTTATTTTCCATCTAGAAATTTTGATGAGTGATACATTATCAATTTCGCTGTTCATTGAATATTCTTTCAATATTTCCCTACCAAATCTATCATTAATTCCTAATGGCATCAAATCGTAGATGTAGACTCAATATTTATTTGCAAATTTAGTTTGACGATTAATATTTTTTTGCACTCCAATTACCCTGAGAATTAAGTGCTCACTTCAGGATCTTTGTTTCTCGACGTGATTATAAGTTGCTAGATAATCATATGCAAAAAAATCACTTCTACAACACTATGAAAGGCTAGTTTTTCCATCCGTTTGATTGATGTATTTCACTTCCACCGCCTTGTATCAGACTTAGCTCCAATATCGTGAAAATAATATGGTATGCTACAAAGGCCGGAGGACCGTTATTATTCTCCAGGATGAAGCTGGCTGCATTTGACGAAGGCGAAGACGAATCTCAAGGCGTAGCTTCGTGCAGCCAGCTTCATCTTTGATAATAATAACAATCATCAGAGTCCGTGTTGTTACTCAAATCATTTATCTAGATGATTATATCTAAACATGAACCGACAACGAAAAATCTCTACTTCCGATACGAATGTTGGTTGAGATTCACTGATCTTCAGATATCAAAACTACAAACTGATATTTAGTTGAAGGTTTTCAGAAGGACTATTGAGATATATAGGGTTTCCTTAATAAATTTTAATCAAACCCAATGGCAACCTATTTTTTTCTCTATCATATTTTCTTCAAATTGTTTTATGATTCATAACGTACCATTAATGTACAGACAGTTTTAGAAGGATAACTATGTTTGCTTGCACTTAAAAATCAGTTCAAACAGTCTTTCTAGTCATCCATTTAGTATTCTAAACTAATTTATTCAGCTTGTAGATTGTGTTTTATATCTTCGTCTCCTAAAGATCAGTCTTTTGCTGTTTTGCTCTTCGTGATTATACAACTGCAAATACTGCAATGAAAAATAGTTTCCATTTTGACATATTTAATTCAATATTGAACTTGTAAGTCAAGAATACGTGAATAACGAGAGTGGACCGTAGTAGAAGACTCTTTTCAATCAAAAAATTCATCAACTTGAAAACAACACGGTGTCCTATTTGTGTGAAGTAGAAACTGTTATTAGCTGACTATTTATCAGAGCTGGGTACGGATACTTGTAAAATGTATTTATTCGAATACCGGATACGGATACAATCAATAGCGTTCGGATACTGAATAACAAATACAGATACTCTTGTCAGAAAATGTACTCAAAATACTTGTACTCGAATACATTTTTAGAATACTGGGTACGGATACCTAAGAGGGATGAATAACTAAGTGAAAAGAACTATTATTCAAGAAAAATCTTTATTAGGCGTATTATAACCATGTATAAAAAAATATATTGAATTGTTGCAATTATTTTGATGGAATTTGTTAGTTTGCCTCAGTCAGAACAAGAACTTCAAAGTTTTCATCGATGAATGCGTTTCGTCGTACTGCATCAATCATAGTTACAAAGGAAAATATTCTTTCAATTGGTGCTAAAGATGGCAGGCATGTATAGTATTTAAGAGACAACTTTTTTAACAACGGGTATTCATCAAGTATTTGCATGTTTGTTCTTTTAGCTTCAAGATATCTCAACGAAATTTGTCTGTCCGTCATTTCTCCAGATGCTTGCACCTCACGACACGAGACAGTCAGCGCGTAGAGACACATTGAGAAAATACCTAATAAAATTGTATCCGTGGAGGAAAGAAAGTATTCGAATACAGATATTTTCACAATTATCTTGCGGATACGGATAACAAATACAATTTTTTTTAAGTATTGGGGAACAGCATCCGGATACACAAAAAGTATTAGAATACTGTATCCGAATACCAAAGTATTCGAATACTACCCAGCTCTGCTATTTATTAATGGTAGCTTGTGAATCATACTGCAAAAAATTCATTATGAATAAATCACTATACTCAGTACACTTTTTACTTTACAAATTATCACATATTGTAAAAACGCCAATTATCATTTTTTGCATTACTACTAGATTTCTCTCAGTTTCCCCACGAGGGTTAATTCCATTTCTTTGAACTAAAAGACTTCATATTTTTTCTGATAATCTTTATTTAACTAATCAAGGTTATACAACATAACATGATGCATTCGGGCGTTGATGATGTATCGGACAGAACTGTGGGTAATCCTTGGATTCGTTCAAAACATTATAAATGATCTTGAGGTGCATTCATACATAACAGTTAATATACCATCGTTTAATGTTCCCGAGCATTTCCAACCAATCAGCGTCACCAGACAGGCATATTATCCATTGTGACAACTACACTTTGCGACAATGGACTGTCGTTCAAATTTCTCAAAACTGACAGAAAAATTTGCTAGAATGCTCCCACTGCCAGCCTAGATAATAATCACAGCAAATATTAGTACAAACAAGCGGCTTAGGATATTTCATGCTCATGACAGTATCCAAATTAGAATTTTAATATCAGTATAAGCTAAATGTGCAATTCAACGTTTATGGATATACTAATTCAAAAATATCATTACAGATGCGTGACCTAGTTAATAAGAAGGTATTCTTATTACGAAAAAAAATGGACGATATACTGTTTTGGTTGATCCCTGACTTTTGGGTTCCTCTATATAATTCTGTTTCCTTTACCAGGATGGGCTACAAATCATGTGTTTCAAATCGACAGTGGCAAGATAAAGTAAGATAAAATGCAGCTGCGTATTGCTATTGTAATAATTATAAATAATTTCAGGTTATTCAGCGTGCAATGCATTTGGGATTGGTTATATGTATAACCGTATTCTTTTTCATTATTTATATGGTCAACAGCTCTTTATTCAACAATATAAATCCAGATTTATAAAAATGTTTATCTAAGAAGTTTATTGTAATAAACAAATTTCTAATATACATATGAAGAAACTTACCTTTGTGTAAAACTGTATAGTATTTTCTAAACAAATCAAACCTGAATGTTCTATGTTGATCTTGTTCTTATTCATATCATTCTCAATCAAAACCGAACACATATTTTATTCTGATTTTTGATGTAAATATTACTTTCGCGAATTCATACGCATTCAATGCAAAATGCAATTGGCCAATAAATATTGAACTATGAAGTAGGAATTGCCTACACTAAGGGTACGTTCCACTTAACGACCGCAACGATTGTGTCGCCCATTTTGCGTTCCACTTAAGGCCGCGGTTGTTGCGGTCGAGGTTTCAAACGTCACGGACACGTCACTAGTGACGTCATTCCTAAGGACTACAACGCTCGCAGTTAGAGCATGGGTCTGTGCGGTCGTTTGGGATTTTTCGCGCACTTTTAAAATCTGACAGCTTGTATACAAACAAGAAAATGGCGGAAGGACAACAAATGCAGAAATTGTCTCTCATAAATGCTGAAAATAATAATGTTGTTGAAGTTTTATTAACTCCAGAAGAAGACTAATTGTGGGGCAACCTTTTATTGCTCTAGTTAAATCTTTCCATATAATTTATTTATATATAATATAAATTATCAGCTTGAGTTAAATTTTTTGAATCTTACAAGCGCACAACATAATAGATACAATCAAGTTGTCAATTCTCACTCATCTAAAATGGCTTTTAAATTCGGCTTCATTGTAACAGCCAACAACTTCAGGATAGTTTGTGATTCGAGGACAACATTTTCGCTCTTTTCTTTCATAAAGAGCTGCTTCCCATTCTTCAACAGAGCTTGAACTTTCCGAAAACTGTCTATTTATTCGACGCCTCATATACGTACCAATGACAGCAGTAGTAGCAATCATGTTTAGCTCGGCAGATATTTGTCTATTGACATATGTTCATAAACCCGTTCCACTTAAGTTTTCGCCCGCGACGATGCCTAGCTAGTGGAACGGAGATTTGGTCGTTGTGAGCGCGGTCGTTGTAGTCGTTAAGTGGAACGTACCCTAAGCAATGGTTTGTTTGGAAGCCAAAACTTGCTCGTAAACAGAGACGCCCGGTGTCACTCATTACCATTGTTGTCTGCTCTAAGATGTTCTAATACGTTCATTGTTTGATAATAATAAATACAGTTGATATAGTTTTTACTTTGTACTGTTGTGTTTGACATTTTTCGTATCTGTTCATGTACATTTGAGCTCCTATGATATCATTCCAAACTTTATTTTGGTATTTTTCTTTGTGTTTCAAGGCATTGTTTACAATGATAAATCGGATTTAACAGAATCAAAGACCAATTTTCAAAGGTAAGTTTTTTTTTCATATGTGAGTCTATTAGAAGCTTCAAGAAGAATGAAGGATCCTAGCTGAGCCAGCCAGAAGAATTGAGTGGTTGAAGTGATAAATCTGGAAGCATCTCTTGAAAAGATACAAAAATTTGTTATCAATATTGTGAGAAATCCTCTATTGTTCTGATCGACATACGTGGAATGCTGTACGAGCTAAAATTTTTCATAATCGATTTTTGTTCTGCACTAAGTTGGATACGTGAAATGTTAGTTCAGTTCAATAGGTATTCAAAAAGTATTAGATTTTTAGAAGGGAGAAAATCAAACCAAAACGCTGGATTGGTGCAGAGTTATTTCATTTTTATAATTAGAGCAAACTCACAGTTATTGATTAGGACTTATTTGTGTGATAATAGCATTACTTGTGAAAAATAGAGTTTGCGTGTTAAATAAGTCAATTTACAGTACTAAAAATGGCTATATCTCAAAATGAACAGAATTCACTTATCTAGGATAGTTCTGCCTTAAACCAGTGGAAACTCTGTCGAATATATCATCACATTGGACTTAATAAATACACGTCATGTACAATTATACAGAGATAATAATTGATGGTATTCTATACAAATGACAAGAATTAATGGTGATACCAAAAAATTGCAGCGGCACTGGTAGTCTCATCTGCAGTGCGAAAAAAATATCTTAACGATAACTAGAAAAACTTCTATAAGTCTCTTTAATCATTTTCCTAATTTTCAAACTATCACCTCTTGCTTTGCCCTTTTCATTGCTCTTCATGTTGCTGTAACTTCGATAGTATTTATAATTGAAATGCACTGTAATTGTGATAACATATTTCTTCATTTTCTTATTTACAATTCCTTTTTTTTTCTAGACCCCGAGTAACACAAGTTGCCACTCTAAGCTTACTAAATTAACTGCCTCTTGATAAGGGCGACATCTGTTATCTAACATAATAATTAAACTATAAATTATTTATACACCGCACTTTTTCCCTCTTAAATAAAAAACAACTCTCATAAATTTGATCGATTCGGATTGTGACGAACTCGCTGAGATCTACGTGGCCCTGGACTACCCGACTCATTATCTACTATGGTTTTGGACATTATCACCTTTGATTGCCCCTGACTTTGTTCGATTGTAGTCTTTGGAGATGACTGAGACAGTATTTTCGTTGAATTACCACTTTCGTCAGCTATTAACGAGTTACTTCCCGAAAATGCTCCATCTGTATTCTGCTCACAACTAAATTCATATTTTGCATCTCTTGAATTGCCAAGATGAGTATCCGAAAGTGGTAATCCTGCCGGTGCTTCTTTTGTGTTCGCTTGTTCGGTAGTTTGATTTACTTTAATATCACTAGCATGATATAGTCTTGCCCTTTCGTTTACTCAATCTAAATACGTTGTGCAACTCTTCCGCTCTAAAATCTTCGCTGGCCACTACTTGACTACTTTGTCTCCAACCGACCTAACAAACACAGATTGATCTGTTTTAGAGGATGGCATCGGATCATCAATCCGTTTTGTCCGTGTACAATTAAATGCTGGTTTTAAAACCGATTATTTTGTTCTAGGTAAATATTTCAATACTAATTCCGCTGGCACATGGTGTGTTCCGGGAATACAATAAATACCTATCCACTTTTTTCACAAGACTCAAATTAGCTTTACATTCCAACAGACTCTGCTTTGAATTATGTTTTATTGACTGTACCGCTTTCTCTACCATACCGTTACTATGTTGATGGTATGGTGGACTATGCGTCAATCTTATAGCATTCTCTTTACAAAATTGTTTGAATTCTGCTGAAATAAATGGTGGCTCATTATCTGAAACTAGTTCCTGCGGGAAACCTAGTATGCGGAAAGTGCCAAATAACTTGTCGATCGTTTTCGAGCGGTCCGTACCCTGCATCACATGTGCATCTACCCATTTTGAAAAAGCATTTACGTATATCAAAATCTTTTGACTTTAAGAATCTAAAAAATCTAGATGGGCTCTTTGACCTACTTGTTGCGCGAACTCCCAACTCACTAGGTTTATCGCAGCCGTATCATTTTGCGTAACCTGACATACATTATAACCTCTCACTTTTTTCTGATTTCGTCATTGATTTTTGCCAAAATACATACGATCTCGCCAGAAGCTTCATTCTCACGATACCTGGATGATTTTTGTGTAACAAATCTAAAACTAGATTTCTCAACTTTGGTAGCACTACAATTCTGTTTCCCAAACATAAACAACTATTTGAAACAGATAGTCCGACCCTCATGTTAAAATATGGTTCAATATTTTTAACACTCATGTGATCTGGCCATCCCTTTTTTGTCAAGTCTACATCTTTATTTAGAACAGGATCCTTCACCGTTTCCCGAACAATATCTGAACTACGCAGTGGTTCCTCTACCTGGATCTGCAAAATCTCGTCCTCCGTACTCTGATTAATTGGCAAACGCGACAACATGTCTGCACATTTCAAGTCGCGCTTGACAAAGAGTTCGTAATCATAATTGCTCAAAATAACTGCCCATCGCTGCATCCAAAGGTGGTATTCCAGTTTTCGTCTTAAAAATTCTATTTGATGGTTGGTTAAGGGTGTCGTTTACCTAGATTTTATTTTTGTTCAGTTCGAACAAGGGTTTTGAGTGTATGCAACCCAAATATCTTACTCAATCATATGGTAGTCTATATTTGAATTTACTCAAAAGCAGATAGTTCTTCTTATAGAATAATTTATGACATAGGCTTTGGATTCATTATTTTCCGACTCGAATAGTACCTGAACTTGGGCGCATACGAATTGGGCACGGATCCAAGGTAGCTGTTATCCGTACATACGAATTGGGCACGACGACCCGCGATAATTCCCTTCAGTGCACAGGTATAAATTATAAATACTTACAACCTGCCTGAAAATGAGAAAAGCAATAATAAATGGAATATTATTTTTGTTCATTTATTAGATTTTTAATTTGATGTACTCTTACGAATAAATCAAACTCATCATCTGAGCTTCATCATTCTCAGCACTTAAACCACTTATATTTATCTGAAATTATCTTATTTGACGAATAGTACAAACATTAGTCCGCGGACTGTTTTGATTGTCCACAAATTGGTTTGCGGATGAGTCGCACATTGTTGGAACGCTTGACAATAGTCGAAATCCACGATTGAAGTTTGTTGGAACGCTTTTTTGTAAATGCGCATGCGACGGACAGTTCCGGACAGGTTTCTGTACTTGTTGGAACAAACCTTTACTGTCATGTTATGAAATATTTAGTAAATTGGGAACGAGCTCCTTTAAAGGATTAGCGCCCAATTCACATGCTGGATTAGAGTACCTGTCTCGACCGTTGGCTACTGCAGAGGATTATAAGGGACTCGTGTCCAATTGACTTGCACCGCTGAACTTAATTTCTAGTTCAGTGTACAAATGTTATCTGCAGATATTTTTAGAAAAATATTCTAGAATATCACTTTCAACTTAGGAACAAGATGTAAAATAAACAAAATATTTTGTGAATAAAATCTTCACTTGAATACCCAATCAACGCTCATATTTAATATAAATTATCAACTGAATTTTATAAGAAAGTGATAATCCTGCAAAGTGATTTTTCCCGAATTCATGGAGACATAAATAAAGTGTTTTAATGATTTCAATCAAACATGATTCTATTGGAAAGTTGAATTATTCCTATTTTATAATAATTGCCAAGTCCAGGTCGTAATGTGGGTAATAATCTAATTCAATAAGCCATTTTATAAAAAATATGCGAACAAAAATTTGGAACAATTATTTCTTATTTTTCTCGATCACCAAACTTCGATACGTTCATAGGTGTTTCAAAATTTGCTCCAGATTTTCCTGAATTGGTTGAATAAAGGCTTAGAAACTTGCTTCGTTGAATTAAAATATTTTCAAGATGATATTTCTTTAGGTTAAATTGGAAGGCGGCAATAATGTTCTTATTCTAAATAAAGAATCTTTTTTATTTTATCATTCGATTATAGAAATAATTTTGCATATGGAATATTTAAATAATAGATTGCTTAACAAGTAGAGAAAAGTGAGAGTTTACTAGCGAGTGTAAATGTTTCAGTTCACGAGCGAGAGCAACGTGTGAATAAATTAAATTTACTCGAGCAAAGTAATATCACTTTTTTTCGTGTTGAACATGCTATTTTTTTTGTATCAATCAATCAATCATCATAGCGTTATAACCCTAATAGAGTTTTAGCTTCTTCTAGCATCCGTCTCCACCTGTTTCTTTCTCGGGCAAGCGTTCTCCAGTTTCTAGCGTTGATCTTCTTCAAATCATCTGTGACATTATCTAGCCACCTTAACTTTGGCCTTTCTTTAGGTCTCGTACCACGGGGTTGTTGATTGAAAATTTTGCGAGGTATCCTGTCCTCTTCCATTCTTTGTAGGTGGCCTAGCCATCTCAGTCTGCCATTTTTTATTGATGTTACAATATCTGGCTCAGCGTATAGTTCTTGGAGTTCTATATTTGTGCGTATACGATAGATTTCTCCCTCCCTTATTGAGCCAAATATTTTCCTTAGGATTTTCCTTTCAAATACTTGCAGTTTATTTTCAGTTACTTGTGTCATAACCCAAGCCTCTGATCCGTATGTTACTACTGGTTTAATTATGGTGCGGTACAGCTTTAGTTTTGTATTGATACTTATTTTCTTACTTTTAAGTATGTTCATGTATGCATAATAGCATTTATTTCCTAAAATAAGTCTTCTCTCAATTTCAGTAAGAATATCATTGTTACTAGTTAAGACAGTTCCAAGATAGGTGAATTGTTGTGTTATTTCAAAGCTAAACTGCTCTACCGTAATTTGGTCGCGGTACTGCTCCTGTCTTGATACTACGATACCCATCGTTTTTCTTTCGTTTATCAGAACTCCTACTTTACTAGCTGCCGTGTGTAGCGTTTGGCATGTATTTTGTATTGTCTGCATATACCTGCTTGAAATTATGACATCGTCAGCGTAGGCTAAAATTTGGTACTCATGTGTGAATACATTGCTATTCAATCTGAGCTTAGACTCCCGTAGTACTTTTTCTAGAATGAGGTTAAACAAGAAGGGTGCGAGTGCATCTCCTTGCTTAAGTCCTTTGGTAGTGCGAAGTTTGGTTGAGGTTTCAGAGGATATCCGAACACTGCACTGAGTTTCTTGCATGGTGGCTTTACAGAGATTTATTAATTTAACTGGGAAGTCGAAAAAAGACATTGTTTCCCATATCTGACTTCTATTTATGGAATCATAGGCGGTCTTAAAATCTATGAATAAATGATATGTTGTTATATTGTATTCCCATCCTTTCTCAAGTATTTGTCTTACTGTGAATACATGGTCTACCGTTGATCTATCTCTTCTGAATTCCGCTTGGTACTCGCCGATTATGTTCTTAGATTCGGAAAATTCCTGGAGTCTATTATAAAGAATATGCGTGAGAACTTTGTAAGCAGTACTTTGCAGACTTATTCCTCTATAATTGTTACAGTCTGTTATGTCTCCCTTCTTATGGACTGGTATTAGAACTGCTGTATTCCATTCCTCCGGTATACTTTCCGAGTTCCAAATGCTATCAATTATGCGGTGCATTGATCCGGCTAATGCATCACCTCCGACTTTGAGAAGTTCGGCTGGAATATCGTCCACACCTGGAGATTTATTATTTTTTAGTTTTAATATGGCTTGTTTAACTTCTTCTATTTGCGGTGACTCGCTAAGAGTTGGATCGCTCTGATCTCCTGCATCATTCTGCAGGATAGTAACTTCGGGGTTGCTGATTGTTTCTACATTATCGTTGTTCAGCAACTCGCTGAAATGCTCAGCCCATCTATCCGGAATTCCTTTTCCTGTTACCAGCTCTCCAGCCATGTCTCTTATTATTGTTGACTTTTGTTTAAAGGATTGCTTCGTCGTATTAATGTTTTTGTAGAAGAGTTTGACTTTCTTCATTTCTCTTGCTTCTTCGATTTCGTCTAATTGATTAGCTATGAAGGCTCGCTTACTCCTTCTGCATACTTTGTATGCTTCCAATCTCTTTTCTTTATATATCTCCTGGTTAAGCCGTGTTCTTCTTTGGGTCATCTTCTCCCATGCTTTGTTCTTTTCGTTTACCGCAGTTCTGCACTGATCGTTGTACCACTCCTTATTGATTGATTTTGTCTTCTCACCAATAACAGTCCCTGCCGTTTTGTTTATCGTAGTTTTAAATGAATCCCAAAGCTCATTCAGGTCATCATGCATCACGCCTTCTGTTTTTTGATTATCTGTTTCTATAGCCTGATGTAGTTCTTGTTCGAAATTAGCTTTTGTTATAGGGTTTTCCAATTTTTCTAGGTTCCATCTTTTTCTTGTTTGAGATTTTAAATTTTTCGTGACGGTTATTTTCTGTATTAATGTCGCAGCTTTCAAGAGTTTTGAACGTACCCCACGATTGGTTATTTTATGATGAAAGAGGACAATTAATTTCTTCATTCCGCATTTATTAATCCTTCAATCCCCAAAAATCTATTAAAGAGCTCTTTATTTATAAAAATACTTATTTTATGTGAGGACCAAAATATAACTGTCATCTGTCACTTTAACAATGACAGCGGTCACTTTGACAATGATAGCTTTCACTTTGAAATATGCAATTAATTGATACGACACTCTGAATTTCTCAGAATGAATAGTTTCTAATTCATATCGATAATATCTGCTATGTCCATCACAGTACATTCCCGACCATGAATTTCATGTCCAGTTTCATCGCTGAAGTTTCAGAAATTTAGAGTGTCACGTCAATCAATTGAGTATTTTGAAGTGATAATGGCAGCTGCCATCGTTGTTAAAGTGACAGCTGTCGTTGTTAAGGTGACAGCTGTCGTTTTCAAAGTGATAGCAGTGACGGCGGTTATTTTTTAGTCCTCACATAAAATAAGTATTATTGTGAACAAGAATTTTTTTTGTAGATTTTTTGGGGTTTTCAATTAATTGGAATATACAGTTCCGACATTGTAAGTGTAATTTGAAGATTGAAGCAGGAAGTGTAATTTGAAGATGGTAACGTGGACTCCACTACTTGATTATTAATTTTTAATATTTACTGAGCTTATCTTCAAGAGAGCTTAAAATTGATACCAAACTAGCCATCATGTAAATAATTTGTGATAGAAACAATTGATAATCGTTCAAATATCCTTTTTGGCACTTCTGCTAGCATTATCTCCACAAGAGCTTTATTTTGATACCCAATATGATAGAGCAAAATTCCTTATTTCAAAAAACAATTGACGAACGCTTGCATGTGATGTCAAAATATGAGTGATAATAATTCTTATTGCTTCTTTGGTCCAGAATAATATAACGAATTCTATAATAATTGAAATTTTGATAATAACAAATGAATCACCGATTATTTAGAGAAATTTTGCTAATGAATATTGTGCCAAATATTCAAAAACAAGTTTCAGTTATCTCATATTCTATGATAAATACTACCGTTTATAAAATAAACGCATAAAAACTAGAAAGCTCCATCAATTAAGTTTAAGTATCACTGGTTGAGTGAAGCTCTCTATCATGAATTTCAACTTACATTTTTGATCAAAAATTGGAATTTAAAATTTCCGTCGAAAATTCGTAGGCGTTTCTAGCGTTTTCAAGTTATTGTGCTCCCACACAGACCGACAGACCGACTCCTATTAAAATTATGTTTTTCGGTTTCAGTAGGGTCTAAAACGTGAAGATTCATTAGAGTCTCTAACTGTCAAAAAATCACGATTTCAATACTTTCCCTATTAAATTATAGGTCGCGGAAGTAAAAATGCAATCAAAAGAGAAGAATTTTCCTCAATAATACAAATACCGTAAAAATCCTTAGTTTTCAAGTTATTTGCGAGAAATTGAGTTACCATATTTCAAATTTCTCCAGTACTCCACGTGACAGTATCTTTAATGCCAACCTATGTATATCCAAATTTCTATCGAGTCAGAAAAACTTTGGAGCTCAAAGTGTACATACTATATACTATTTTTGATTTTACAAATTTCATTGGCAATTGCTATAACATTTCCCGCAAACTCATACTGGGGAAAATAGCTTGCACGACTTATTTTATTGATAGATATTATATTTATATTTTCCATGCTTTCACGTTCACAACAAATGCAAACACTTTGACGAACATGTTTCATTGTACATTTTTTTTTATCCAATGTCAACTTGGCAGATAGAATTTAGAAAAATACTAATTAATGACAATTCTATGATTTAGAATTGAGAGCTTTCGAAGCTGATATCAGTTCAGTAATAGGATACTTTCGATGCACTTGTTACAAAAGAACTTCTTATTTCTAAACTTTGCTATCTACAAACCATAAAAAGGACACTATTGGCTACTGAATAATTTATTGAAGCAATGTTATACTTTCAGACATAATGACCCTGTTGACTACTGAATAATTATCATTGAATAAATGTTATACTTTCAAAGTTCTCAACATCTATAGAAACAATCTGTCTTACCTAATACCTTCAAAATGGAACTTCACCAAAATCACGATCACTTTTAGAAAATTATAAACTTTCTTCACACAGAGCATATGAAAAGAGTATAACAAATGTTCGAAATGAACTGAGTAAGGGCTCGTTTATACTTACGTCATCGCTGACTTAAAACTGTAGATTTAATCTAGTGCAACCGATTGACCAATAGAAACGCGCCTGTATCAAACCTGAGCAATGAATTTATTCCAAACGAAAAGTATGCATCATGTGTCAAATTCTAATTGCACCATTCGGAAATATAGATAACTTCAAAGTCAGAGTAGAATCAGTAATTCATGCACGAAAAGTGTGAAATTGAGCATTATGACATGAGGCCAAGTATAAAATTGTTGGCCGAATGTCATAACGCTTGTATTGTATATGAAACTTTTCCTACAATCCTCAACTGCCATATTTTGACAACTATTGAGCGCAGAGCAAAAAGGTCAAAAGCATAATTTGACATTTCGCACAACCGTAAAAAAATGCTATTTTATAATCACGCAAATAATTTGGTCAACTAGAATGGAGCGAAGATTAGTTTGTGTTGTGCTACATATTAGTGAAATGAATATTCATTTTGTCAACAACGTGGCCGATGAATGTGAAGAGGATAAAAAAAGGAGACTGTCTGGATTTGAGATTTCTTCCAACTACACACAATTATGCAATTTGATTTATTTATTATTATCTCTAATATAATAAAAATGAAACGCAGTTCGTTAGCCTTGCTAAAACTCAAAAACGGTTTGACCGATTCGAATAATTTCTTTTCCATTTTGTTCATTTTGTTACAGTGGTGGTTAATTTGAAAAATGATCAACATGCATTAAGTAGTGCACGAGCCGTATTTGTATTCGCGCACCGTTCATCCAGTTGGGTTTAAACATTCTATAGTTGTTAGTAACACTATCGTGGAAGTTTTTATTATAGTACCATCAACATACAATAAGTAGCGCACGAGTCATATATTTGTGTTCGTGCATCGCTCGTCTAATTGAGTTGAAACTTATTAGAGCTGTTGTTGGCACACTCGGAGGATTCTTATAATAGTGTCATCAACGTAGCGCACAAGCCGTATTTGTCCGTTTATACATCGTCCATCCGATTGAGTTGGAATTTTATTTAGTTGTTGACACTTGCATAAAGGTTCTGATTTATCATTACGGACGGTATCCGTCTGCTCGAGCAACGTTCAACTGATTGAATTGAAATTTTTATAGTTGCTGGCGTAAGGACCGATTCTAAGAATTCTATTACAAGTAGAATCCTATATAAATATTATCACTAAGTAACATGCGCTATAATTCAATCTCAGAAAAAGGGTTACCTACAAAAACTTCAATAATGTAATCCAAGATATATAAAAATCTGACATGAACATCACGTGACTTACTTGTACATCATTGGATATATATATATATATATATATTCATTTATATATATAATACGATGTGATTTCGTGTTTGATCATATATATCATTGGATATATATATATATATATATATATATATATATATATATATATATATATATATATATATATATATATATATATATATATATATATATATATATATATATATATATATATATATTCAAACACAAAATCTCATCGTTCTACAGTTAATCGTTTTGGATTTACCCAAAAGATTCTAAGAATCTGTCAAGTCAAATACGCTTTCAGCCAAGTCAGTTGCTATGGAAACAGTGGGCCATTATTCTTATACTACAACAATCCTAAATACTGACTACCAACAGATCTGAATTTATGCCCAAAATTAAAAAATGAATTCCTATTGAAGTGCACTTCCGGTTCAGTCTATTGTTATGAAAATAGTAGGCAATCATTCAGATGCTACAGTAGACCGAAATACCAAAATTTCAATATTCTACACAGAAATAGGATATGAGCATTTAGACGGTATAATCATCCTAAATACTGAATTCTAACAATCTACGTTCAACCGTTTTGGATTCATGCGGAAAATTCAAAAAATGTTCCGAATAAAGTGCTCTTCCGGCTTAGTCGATAGCAATCATAATACAAGTGCCTAATACAAAATTTGAATATTCTACGGCTGATTGCTTAGAATCCATGCGGCAAACTCAAAAAGTCTGGCATATAAAGTGCACTTCCGGTTCATCCGATTGTTAGAAAAATAGTAGATGACCATTTAGATGCTACAGCAATTTCAAATGCTGAATTCCAGTATCCTATGGCTAATCATTCTGAATTTATGCAGAAAATTTAAAAAAAGTTTTAAGTAAAGTGCACTTTCGGCTTAGCCGATCGCAATCATAATGCAAGATGTACAATATGATGTTATAAAAGTTCTTTATACAGAATTTCAATATGCTATGGCGAATCATTGTATATTTATGCAAAAAAAAAGCTCCAAGTAAAGTGCACTTCTGGCGTGTTCGATTCATACAGAAATAGCAGATGACCATTCTGATACAACATCAAGTTCAAATATTGAATTTTAACATCCTACGGTTGATTATTCTGAATTTATCAGAAAAATTCGAAAAAAGTCTCAAGTAAAGTGCATTTCCGGTAAAGACGATTGGAACCATAATGCAAGGTGCTCAATTAGACCCTATACCAGTCTTTAATATAAAATTTCAACATTATACGCCTATTGCGTATCCTCAGTGGTTCCGCTCTATCGGTTAGATTTTACATCTACGAGGTGTGACGTCAAAAACGTCAAACTGTCAAACGTCATTTTTGTATATCATATTATTCGATAATCATGAGTATAAATCATTCACTTAGAAGTTGTTGTGTTGTTGGATGTACTAATACTAAAGCAAACAGCCCAGAACTAATTTGTATAGGTCTCCGAGATGAGATTATGAAGCAAAATAAGGAAAAATGTGGATAATAGCAGTTAAACGAGTGTGATTTCATGCAATATTCTATAAAAATGTATCAACCATCTTTAAGAGAAGTTAAATATTATAATTGTAAAGAAACTCAATAAATACCAATTAGATGATTTTCTTAATTGACTGAACAAGTCACATGAATTCGTCTTAGAATCCTTTACTGAAAGCACCAAATTTTTGCGTAATATTTTTCCTTCTCAAAATTCAAGAATTGTTTTAAAGATAAACAAAATGAGAAAATCTCTTTCCCCTAAGAATTTCGCTCAAATTCTGTACCTATATAACACATTATAAATCTAATTGTAATTGATTACCTTTAGATTAGTCACAGAAACAATAAAAAATAATAATGACTATGGCTGATTTGCTTCTTTTAGAATATTTTTGTCTACAAATGTTGTCATAAGTTTAACACAATATTACTATGGAATACAGATGGTACGTCATGGATTTCATTTTTATTGTAAAGCAAATTGACATATTTCAAAACATTGACAGGTGCTTCACACTTCGAAGTTGTGATTTTTGAATAATATGCGGCGCTTTCGTCGAAAGTTGAAGATACGCAACAGGCCTATACGTTCAACCAGTTTTGAGATTTGCGTGTTATGCACGAACGCACGTACGAACATACGTACCGAATTCAAGCCAAAAATAGTCAAAATGGATTCAGGGATGCTCAAAACGGATATTTCCATCAGAATCTGGATGGGTGAATTTTGTCGGTTTCACAATACTTTCTTGTTACTTTGTACAAGTAAGTAAAAACGACCAATAAAATTTCTCTCACTGCCTGCGCTGCAATATGATCTTCTATTTCCCCTAATTCATCCATATAAATACTGATTGTGCTATCAATTCATAGATCTACGCACTTATCAAGAAATTTTGACAGTTCAGGTTATGTTTTAATTGTGTTACTCAAGCAAGAAATGTGGTATTATTCTTAATAATCATCTTATACTATTAAACTATTCCTCAAAGATTCGTGCAAAATGTTAAATATTATTAGATGATCTCCCGTGCGAAGCTGGCGCGGGCTGCTAGTTAGTAATAAATTGATCCCAGTGAATATAAAGAAAAGCAAAACTGCAAGCAATATAAATGTGAGATGCAGTATAACTTGTGCAATTTGTGTCTGTAATTATGTTATGTACTTATTCACTCTCACCAGCACTTATCAAAAGGGCAAACCAACCTTACAGTATGATTTATGTTAAGCACATTGATCATCTCTTCTTCTGAGAACAACAAATCTCTAATCTTCTTTTTATAACTATAATCCTATAACTATAAACTATATTACTTCTCAGAAAAACAATGCTGTATTAACAGATTTGTATAATCCCTAAGAAAACTTCCTGTAACTTCAAAAATCTCAATCTTTAATCCCTTTTGTCTTACTATAATTACTTTAACTGTAAACAAGAATAATTTTTGAAAACAATGCTGTATTAACTACATTGTATATATATATATGATGTTGCGCCGCTTCTACTGAAGCTCTCTAGATCCTTTATTTGAGGGGGAACAGTCCTCATCGCCTTGTTCTAAATATTCTGACATATTTCTCTCCATGTCTTCCTATTTTCTGTTTTCTCCTTCCATTTCTTTATTCCTGCTTTACTCAGATCTGCTTCTACTTCTTGTAGCCATTTCGACCTGGGTCTGCCTCTTCTTCTGTTTCCGCCTGGTTCCCATTGTAAAATTACCCTTACGGTGTCTTCTTCTCTTTTTCTCCATATGTGTCCTAACCATTTCGTCCTCTGTTGTTTTAATTTCCTTACTATATCTTCTCCTTGCAGCTCTTGTTCTATTTCATGGTTCATTAGTATTCTATATTCGTTTTCTGTCATTTTTACTAATCCTGTAATAGTTCTTACTATTTTTCTTTCAACTATTCGTAAATCTTCTTCATCTTTTTTGGTCATTGTCATTGTTTCTGCAGCGTACATTATTATCGATCTGATTATTGTTCTATAAACTTTTGATTTTGTTTTCTTTGTTAGGTTTTTATCCTTGAGTAAGTTTTTATTTGCGTAAAAGGCTTTGTTCGCTGTTAATATCTTCTCTTGGATTCCTGTTTTCCTGTCTCTTTTATTTGATAGCATAATGCCTAGATATTTGAATTTATTCACCTCCTTAAACTGTAGGTTACCTATTTTTATATTTCTACTTCCTGATTTTTTTCCTATCCTCATTATTTTAGTTTTGTTCTCATTGATTTTAAGGCCCATTTTGTTTCCTTCTGTTACTATTTCTTCGACCATTTCTTTGAATATTTTCCTATTTTTTGTTGCTAATACTATATCGTCTGCGTATGCTATTATTTGTCCGCCTTTAGTTCTAAGTGTTCCTTTGTTCAAATTCCTCATCACATATTCTAACACTATGTTGAACAGAATTGCCGATAGTGTATCTCCTTGTCTTACTCCTTTGTTTATTTCAAATTCCTGAGTTTCTCCTTTTTGTGTTTTAATTGTGGTTGTTGTTCCACTTAATGTCATCAAGATCAATCGTCTTAGTTTAGGTGTTATCCCAAATTCTTCTAGGGCTGTCATAAGTTTTTCTCTTTTGATCGAGTCAAACGCTTGTTTGAAATCAATGAATAATAAGTCTATGTTCATTTTATATTCGTGGGCTTTTTCTAATATCTGTTTAACTGTATGTATAGCGTCTGTTGTTGATCTGCCTTGCGTGAATCCGCACTGACGCTGTCCTATTATGTTTTCTGTTTCTTTCTGGACTCTCTTTTGTATTAATGTTGACATCATTTTATATGTCGTGTTCAGTAGCGTTATACCTCTATACTTTTCGCATGTTTGTTGGTCTCCTTTTTTGTGAATTGTGACTATTTGTCCTCTTTCCCAATCCTTTGGCATTTTTTTTGTTCTCCACACCTTCATTATAAGTTTAAATATATATATATATATATATATATATATATATATATATATATATATATATATATATATATATATATATATCCTATTTGTATTCATCCACTTCAGTCTTGCATTTTTCTTTTTTGATACTATTTCTTGGCACTCTCTGTTGAACCATGCTTTTTTATTTTGTTGTTTTTCTTCTCCTATCCATTTTTTTGCAGCTTGGTTTATGCAGTTTTGTATCTTATGCCACTTATTCTCTACATCATCTTCTTCTTCATATTTTTCTTTGATGTGCTTCTCTATTTCTTCTTCGTACTTCTTCCTTGTATCTTCATTGCTAGGTTTTTCTATATACGTTGTATAAGTCCTAACAAAACTTCAAGTTGCAAAGCTTTGTGAGATTTCAAAACGCCGAATAGTACCATAACTCCATCTCAATTCAAATATTTCTTACTTGAATAAATAAAAATTTCTGGTAGCACAATGCTATGACTGAGTTTCTTGTTTAATATTAAATCTTTAGTTTTGAAGCTAAGGATTTCGTGAATCTGAACTGCTTGCAGGCAGTGTCATAAGCCCAAAGGCGGAGTTCTATTCAACTCTTAATTCTCTCACTTAGTGTCGCCACTCGCTATGGATAAATTTTAACGAAATATTCGAATTTTCACTAAAACTATTATGCAATTTACTCAAAATCTACACTACAAATTTTTTTCAAAAAAACAGTGTTTGAAGTTCACGAAACTCCATACACGGGCTCAGAAGTAGAGATTTAAAATTGATTCTCAGTATCGCGTAAAACTGGATTTGAAATACAGCAATTTGTTGTAACTTTTACAACAATTATTAAACAAATGGATAATTGCATCAAAAAAGTAAAGTGAGATTTGTGTGTAAACACTCTATTATTTTCAAAATGTTTTTGAATTAGGTTTCTAAGTGGTATGATAGGGAAGTAAATATCATAATGAAATGAGAGTTTTTATCAAGTCATGGTACACCAAGACACTCGCCTTAATAAAAGCGTTATAAAAATTGAATATAAACAATTTGTATATATTATATACCATTATTATCATCTTGTGATTTGTTACAAAAATTTCGTCTGACGTCTTTTTTTTGTACAATTGTTTTCCCGTTGCATACCTATGTCGCCATCTATGTAACAGATTTGCACTAATTTTGTAAAATAGTACGTAATAATGACACTTGATTGGATGACACTAACTTAGGGAGCATGCGCGTCTGTTTCTTCCTCTTTCGTGTCCGAGCCGTTGTTGCAGACGGGCTGCTTTTGAGCAGTCTTGTGATTTTTCTTGTTGTCCTAAATTTTGTGATTATTTTATTTAATTGAAATCAGTGTTGTGATTTTGTAAGTATTTTTGTTCAAGTTATTCCAAATTTAGTATAATTTTTGCTAGTGATCTCGTTTGAGGCGATCCGCGTGGTAAATCTTTAATTTTCCAAATTTATCTCGCTCATCCTTAATTCTTTGTTGGTTTTTTGTGCTCAAAATCTTTTTACGACCTTCAAACTTTTGTACTAAATTCATATCTTTGTTCTAAACGTATATTTTTTTTCTAAATTCTATACATACACTCGAATTAATAAAACCTACGAGATTTGTGGCTATCTTTGTTCCTCCCTTTACCTTTCCTCACCTAAGTATGTTTGATGTATGAATGATTAGTGAAAGTGGTTGATAATTCATAATTTAATTATATTTTGGATCCAACGCGTTGCGGATTTGTCATTCAACAACTCGTAGTTTAGTTTCTTACGTTGTTTGTGTAATTTTTTGTTTCCAAAGCTTGAAATATTTTGTTGTGGGCTTTAGTTCCCGTTTTTAAGCTGGAAAATCCTACGAGTTTGTAAAGATTGATCCAATTTTTTAGTAACGAACCACGTTCGTGAATTTATCTTTTAGTCGCTGATAAATCCTTTTTCTTGTCCTGCTAGACTTTGTATTTTCTTTGTTTTTCTTTTTTTTAAGCTCAGCGTAGTTTTTTTTTACTTTGTAAATTTTTAGTGCTCTTTTTAAAATCAGACGAATAAGTAACTTACTGATTATTTTATTCAACTTCTACTAAATTTACAGTTTATCCGTTTTTCAATTAGAATCTAAATTTATTCATTCAAGTTTAACGCTTCACGTTTGAAGAGAGCTCTCTAATTTTTTCATAGGAACCTCCTGTTTCAGTTGAACTGGATACTGGTTGAGTTGTTTTTTTTCAGTGTAAACTGCTAGGAATCTAAGGGGCCAGTGGCCACTTGAGACTAGTTTTTGGCCAACTTCAAGTTAAGAAAAACATCAACACGTCTACGAAATTGAGAAGAACATTAATATCTCCCGAAGTTGACGACCAAGCGCATGGCCAACCTTAACACCTTCCATTGGGTATTTATCAAAGCCCTATAAGACGCAAGATCAACTTTACTTAATTCAGGGAACGTTCTTGTCTGACGTTGTTTTTGTGGCTACCTATTCGACATCTATCTTCTCTGCCGATACTATAGTCTTGAGTTCCGCCTGAAGAGGATATTTAGCCAGTTTTTGTAACGTGATTTTGAACGTCTGTGACGTGCTCTCCAGTTCCCTTTTGGCTGTTGCAGTGAGATTTTTTTGTATAATAGCTTTAATCATTTTCTTAAGTTACAAATTTTTTTAATTATAATTCCTGGAGAACTTTGATTTAAATTAATAATAATTTTATTTAATATTGATTTCGACGTCTATGCTTTATTCCTTTTTTCTGCTGTCGCTATTGTCTCCCAGAATAATACCTTTTTCTCCTTTGATCATTTCCTGGGGGTGGCGCCCATTTCCTATTTTTCAGGTAAAATATTTCTGGTGCCCTTACTAATAGCTAGCCTGGGTCTTCACTTTCAAGGTAGGATATTCCATCACTTGAATTTAGTGTCAATCAGCAGTACATTAAGTTTTTGCTACCAAATAGTGAAGAAACATTACCTTTTTTAATTTCCTACTGCCATCTTGGAAATAGGAAAAGGTATACTGGCGCTCAACGTGAGGCCTTGAATTTTGTTCAACCGGAAGAACATCTGTTGCAATTCAAATAAATATTTTTTTTTGCTTCTCCAATTGGTTGCACAAACTTTGACATCGAAAAGAAAATTGGAAATATTTATCCTGAAATCCTTCTACTCCTACTCTTTTCTTTCTATCATTATTATTTTTCCTCAAGCATATGCAAGATATCCCTACAACCCCTTTTTGTGCCATTACTAATCAAATAAACTTTTCTGAGGTACATACCAAGATGAAGCCCGAATGCATCGAATACCTATCAGAGGATGCATTGTTATATGAACTAGGAAACCGAGATGTTGAGATTAATCATTTTTCGGTGGATTTGGAACCTACTTTGAGAGGATTGCTGCAAGTTGAAGAAATAAATGGAAATCCATCTCCTGTACCACACAATTATATATCAGCCACTGAAAACGCGACATGTCAACAGAAGCTACTGGATTTACGCGGTAAGATAGCCCAAATCAATAATGATAGTTCTCGTGCTATTTCGTTGCGATTAGATTATCTTTACAATTGCGTTTCACGTTTAAATTCAGTTCAACCTTGTCCAAACCTATTAGCTCTAATAGCTGATTTGCGAACACAGCTCGACAACTTTTCGCGATTACAAGCTCCTTTGGCTGAAGCCGATATTATTTCCTTCATTAATCAATACGTATCCTTGCCAAATTCTACACCACTGACCCCAGTAGAACATCAAACTTTGATTGACACCCCAAATTATTCTTTTTACGGTTTTTCACAACCTTTAAATGCACCACCACAACGTCTATCTTTACGACAACCTATTTTTGATTTGACTGTTCCATCTCCAGTCGTTTCACCGTTAACAAATATTTTACAACCTACTTGTTCTTCAGTTCCTGACGTCCATAAATGGAATCTAAAATTCGATGGTACCGGCAGTGTTAACTCTTTTTCAGAACGTGTAACAGAACTAGCTACTTCTCGAGGTGTTTCTTTAGCTAATTCACCTAAACATGCTAGCGAACTATTTACTGGACCTGCTTTAATTTGGTTTCGTGCAATTCGAGATGATATTCAATCATGGGATGATTTATGTTATCGCTTAAGACAAGCTCTTCTCCCATCAGATTATGAATTCGAACTTAGGCAAGAAATATAATCTCGTACTCAGGGTATTGATGAAAGAACCGAACTTTTTGTTGCTGTTTTGAAATCGTTGTGTAGCCGCTTACAAATTAAACCAGATGCAAAATCTTTTCTAACTTTGGTTTTACGAAATTTACAGCCTCGCTTTCAGCAGGATATCGCCGTTTTACAATTTCCTACCATAGAACATCTTATAAGTGTTTGTAAACTCAAAGAAAACACAGAACATAGGGTTGAAAAGTTTGAACCTCTGCCTTCTCGTACAAATAAATTACTGAGTTAGCTTACCAACGTCCCGTTGCATCTTCTTCTCGTGTGAATACTGCGCACACGGCACCTTCTAAAAATCGAAATACTCGTAAGTGTTATAATTGTGGTGATCCAAATCATTTAGCGCCTCAATGCCCAAAGCCTCATAATAAGCATAGTTATAGTTGCGGTTATAAAAAATTCACTCGTTTTACATGCCCACATTGTTCAAAAAAAAACAAATAAAATTGCGTTGTTTCAGTCGCCGACGCACACGATCTTTTATTAAGACTGACCGTTCAGCTTGGAATGACTGACTGAAAACTGTAGCTGAATTCTGTAAAAGTCCTACCATTTCGCCTATTATTCATCATCCTAATTTAGACTTGCGATCTTTTGTTAAAATTCTTTTCGGAAAAACTTCTGTTGTCGCTCTATTAGATTCGGGTGCTAACGTTTCTGTGCTAAGAAAGGCATTTCTCTACTTTCTGCTAATAATATACCTCTTTTACCTTCTAAAGAACCTACTGTAACAACTGCAGATGGTGCTTCTCAACAAGTCAATGGAAAAGTTACTGTTCCTATCACTGCAGATTCAGTCACTCATTATATAGACTTTCTAATAGTTCCTGCCCTTGAAAAATCTATTATATTAGGCACCGATTTCTGGCAAACTTTTAATATTCATGTCAATTTCAAAGATAATTTATGGAATACTAGGCCGACTATTAACGCTTTTAGTTCACTACATGATTCTACCGAATTAACTACTTCTCAAACTGCTGCTCTACAAGTAGTCATAGATTCTTTCAAAGAACTTGGCTCAAAACCTCTTGGACGCACTCATTGTCTTATGTATTCAATTGATACTGGCGATGCCACTCCTATTAAACAACGATATCATTCTGTCTCTCCAGCTATGTTGTCCATCTTGCATCAACAATTAGATAAAATGCTTGCACTCGGTGTAGTACGTCCTTCAAAGAGGTCTTGGTCGTCATCCGTTCTAATCGTGAAAAAAAAATCCGGAGAGCCCCGTTTTTGTTTTGATGGCCGTAAACTTAATTCAGTTACCAAAAAGGATGCTTATTCTTTACTTTCAGTCAATGACATCTTGGATCGATTACGCGATGCTAACTATCTGTCTTCAATTGATTTGAAAAGCGCTTTCTGGCAAATTCTACTTGATGACGCTTCTTGTGAAAAAACCGCCTTCACCGCGCCAAATCGAGGTTTATTTGAGTTCACGCGAACCGCTTTCGGTCTTACAAATGCTCCTCAAGCCTTGCAAAGATTAATGGATGCCGTTCTTGGTCCACTTTTACGTAAGTCTGTTTTCGTTTATTTAGACGACATTATAATTTGTACTTCCACCTTCGAAGAACACTTGTCAGTGCTCTTTGACATTCTTAATCGACTTGAAAATGCAGGTCTTACTATCAACTTTGGAAAATGTAAATTTTGTAAACCCTCTTTAAATTATCTTGGCTTCGTAGTAGGCAAACAAGGATTACGCACCGACCCAGACAAGGTTGACGCCATTAATAACTACCCTTTACCACGAACAGTTACGGAAATTAAACGATTTTTAGGTTTAGCTTGCTGGTATCGGCGTTTTGTACCTCAATTTTCATGTCTTTCAGCTCCTAACACTGCTTTAACTAAAGGAAAACGCAAATCTAATACTGTTACTTGGGATCAAGAAGCTCTTCAAGCTTTTGATAAATTAAAATCTTCACTCACATCTTCAACTGTTCTGGCTAGTCCAGGTTTTACGAAACCATTTACCATTCAAACTGATGCTTCAAATCACGGCATAGCCGCTGTATTATCTCAAGATTCCTCTGGCGAAGAACATGCCATTGCTTATGCAAGTCGTACTCTTACGCGCACTGAACGTAATTACTCAGTTACTGAACGCGAATGTTTAGCCGTTCTTTCCACTATTATCAAATTCCCTCCTTATGAAGAAGGTACTTCTTTTACTGTTATCACTGACCATCATTTACTATTATGGCTTATGAGAATGCAGGATCTCACAGTTAAACTTGCTCGTTGGGCTGTTAAGCTTCAACAGTTTGATTTTCAACTTTTACATAGACCTGGAAAACTAAATACTGTGCCAGATGCTATTTCACGTGCTCCATTAACAATTTCAACTTTATTTGTACCAGTCGATAACTCAGATCCATGGTATATAAATCTTCGTACTTCAATTCTTGCTTCTCCTTCTGATTATCCAGGATGGCGTGTAGAGGACCATACAATTTATAAACTTGTTCCGCGGAACCGTGCTGTAAATTTATCTCCATGGGAAATAGTCGTTCCCTCAGATCTAAGAGATGAAATTCTTAAAGAAGCTCACTCTGCTACTACTTCTGGTCATTTTGGCGTATTTGAAACCCTTCGTCGTCTTTCAGAAACATACCATTGGCCCGGTATGAGACGTTTCGTACACCGATTTGTAATACAATGTAAAATTTGTTTAGCTCAAAAACCTTCTCAATTACCTTCTTTAGGCCATATGGGAGAACCTAAGGAAATTAACTATCCTTGGCAGGCCATCGCCATTGATTTAATGGGTCCTTCTCCTCATTCATCAAATGGGAATATGCATTTATTAGTAGTATCAGATTGGTTTTCAAAATTTTCTTCATTATTTCCACTTCGTCAAGCTACTTCTAAAAGTATTACTACTATTCTAGAACGTGATGTCTTTCTTCTCTTTGGAGTCCCTCAAATTGTAATTTGTGATAATGGTACTCAGTTCAATTGTGACGAGTTTCGTCGTTTGCTGAAAAAATATCAAGTTCCAAAACTTTGGTACAATGCTAAATACCACCCGTAAGTAAATTTTGTAGAACGCACCAATAGAATCATTAAAACTGATATTTGATCCTCTATTAAAGACAACCACCGCGCTTGGGATGTAAATTTTTCCCAAATTGGTCAAGCAATACGTACTTCTGTTCACGAAGTTACTGGTTTTACTCCAGCATATCTTAACTTTGGCCGTCACGTACCCTTATCCGGAACTTTTTACTCCACTCGACCTGATACTCCAGCTACTTATGCTAATTTATTTAAAGAATTGCATACTTATTTCCAACTAGTTCCCTGAATTAAAATAAATAACGTTACAATTGGTGATCAGGTGTGAAGTTTTAAATTCAAATGAATAAATTGGCGTCAAAGACAGTAAAATTGAGTGAATTAAAAGTGGTTGATCTCAAGAATGAGCTAGAAGAGCGAGAATTGGAGACAACAGGAACCAAGACCGTCCTCCAACAACGTCTCCGACAAGCTTTGGAAAATGCTGGTGAGAATCCTAATGAATTTATTCCGTGTGGCATATTCGATTTCAAGAAAATGAAAAAAGAGCTAATGGAAAATTCTAGAAAATTAGAAGAAAAATTTACAGAAAATTCTAGAACATTAGAAGAAAAATTTACAGAACATACCAGAACATTAGAAGACAAATTAACTGAAAATTGTAGAACACTGGAAGAAGAGTTGCTAGAAAATTCTAGAACGTTGGAACAGAGAATGGAAGAAAAATTGAAAGAAGAGTTGCTAGAAAATTCTTGAAGTTGAAACAGAGAATGGAAGAAAAATTGGAAGAGAGTTCCAGAAAAGCAGAAGAGAATTTGAAGAGCTTAAGGGATAATTATGGGAAGAAAATACAGGAATTGGAAGAAAATTTCTCAAAGATGACTTCATCACCGATACCAGAATCTGCTGCATGTGAAGCGGGCAATGTAAAGATAATAAAAGAAGAAAATAATGCAAGGATCCACATTAAGACACCGGAAGTTGATGGAAAGACGTCATGGCCGATTTACCTCAAACAATTCAAAACTGTTGCGAAGGAATATGGATGGTCATCTGCGGATAAGGCCGCAGCATTGATCGTTTCGTTGCGGGAAGGAGCCATGAATGTTCTTCAAACATTGAAAGAAGACGAACAAGGTGACTATAACCAACTGATCAAGCGGCTGGAGATGCGCTACGGCAACGCACACCTCGAACAGGTGTATCAGACGCAACTGAGAAATCGATGCCAGAAATCGCAAGAAACTCTACAAGAATTTGAAGCTGACATTGCTCGTTTAGTTCACCTCGCACACCCTATCGCCTCCGATAGCGTTTTGGAGGTCTTAGCCACTTAAGCATTCATTTTTGGGGTTCGAGATAGCGAAATACAGCAGGCATTACGAATTTATCGTCCGAAGTCTTTAGTTGATGCAATATCGTATGCGTTAGAGCATGAAGCAGTAAAACAAGCATCGCATGGACAGTCCAGAGTTAGACAAATGAGTATCGACAAACATGATGAAATTGAAGATTTGGAAACTCGTTTAGAAGAAAAGTTGCGGCGAATCGAGTCAAAAATTACTGCAGGGAGAGGACAACTTTGCTGCTGGAACTGTGGAGAACTGGGCCATCCGCAGAGGCTGTGTAAGAAACCGAAGATCAAGACGGCAATCAAAACCAAAGAAGCAGAAGAAGAAGAGTCGGAAAACTAAGTCGGGTTGATGCGAAGGGACCATCGTCGACCCGTAATTCAGTAGTCCCACAATCCATCGGTTACGTCGCTTCGCTATATCATCAAGCCAACAGCATCCTAGTGGATGGATTCATCAATGGAAGACTCTATAAAATGCTGCTGGATACGAGTGCGACGAAGACAATAATAAGATCTGATTTGGCAAAAGGAATATCTGCATCATTACATCCAACACATTGGCGACTACGTACTGCAACTGGTGAACTAGCTACTACATCTGGAGAATTAGACTTGACCATGTCTATTGGAAATACTTCCTTTAAATATCGTGTGCTAGTAGCTGAAATTGAAGATGAGCTTATACTTGGCATGGACATAATGAAAAAGCACGGTTTCAAGCTTGATCTGAAAAACGGCGTTTTGAGAGTCAACAAAGAAGAAGTAATACTAAATCCAAGAGAGGACAGCGCAGCCCGGGCACTTATAACCAAAGATGTGACATTACCAGTGCGCAGTGAGGTCATCATAGAAGCACAGCTTGAAGGAAAGTTTCGTGAAGGGACTATTGTCGTGCTGGAACCAAGAAATGATGATTTTCGAACTGGCCCTGGAGTTGTAGTGGAGAAGTCATTAATCAAGGCTAACAAAGTAATACCAGTTCGGATGATGAACATAAATTATTATCCACTCATAATTAAACGAGGCACAATAGTAGGGGAATGTTCGTCAGTGTCTTCGATTGTCCGAATCATGACCAGGAATATCAAGGATAGCACATCGTGTAAAATCCCGAACAAGTTATTGAATCAGATTTCAGCATCCTTCCAAGACTTGACAGTCGACCAGAGGATCAAGGCGATACATTTGATTGAGAGGTATCAAGATGTTTTTGAACATGACAAAGGATCCAAGGAAAGAACCAATATAGTCCGACACAGAATTGACAACGGAGAAGCAACACCTATTCGCCAAGCGGCAAGAAGACTACCACTGGCGAAGTGTGAAGAAGCTGAAAAGATAATTGAAGAAATGAAGACCGATGGGGTTATTGAGCCTTCAAGTAGCCCATGGGCTTCACCAGTGGTACTAGTGAAGAAAAAGGATGGATCTACTCGGTTCTGCGTAGATTATTGTCAACTTAATAATGTGACGAAGAAGGGTAGCTACCCGCTACCTCGCATAGATGACACGCTGGACACATTGGCAGGATCAAGAATTTTCTCGACCTTAGATCTGGAAAGCGGGTACTGGCAAGTCGATTTGGAGCCTAAAGATAAAGAAAAGACAGCCTTTACTATTGGCACAGGGCTCTGGCAGTTCACTGTTATGCCATTTGGGCTCTGCAATGCCCCTGCAACATTGTTTGGTGTACCTCGACGACATTATTGTGGTCGGTAAAACATTCGAGGACCACATGAAGAATCTAGAAGAGGTGTTTAGAAGATTGAAGATTGCCAACCTCAAGCTTAGTCCAAAGAAATGTCATCTTTTTCGGAAAAAGGTCCATTACTTGGGCCATGTAGTCTCCGGAAAGGGAATTGCAGTTGACCCAGACAAAATAAAGGCTGTAAAAGAATGGCCAGTGCCAAGGGACAAACATGAATTAGGAAGTTTTCTTGGTTTATGCACTTACTATCGACGGTTTGTCCCCGGATTCGCCAATATAGCCAAGCCATTGACACGACTTATGGAAGAAGGTAGAAGATTTACCTGGGAAATGGACTGTCAAGCAGCTTTTGAACAACTCAAACAGTTCCCAACTAGCGCACCAATCTTGAGCTATCCTTCGACTGATGGAATATTCATACTGGACACAGACGCTAGTAACGTGGGAATTGGTGGCATCCTCTCTCAAGTACAAGATGGGCAAGAGAAAGTACTAGCCTATTTCAGTAAGACATTATCAAGACCAGAAATAAATTATTGCGATACCCGAAAGGATTTTATTGGCAGTAGCAAAGTCGGTAGAACACTTCTACAAGTATTTGTATGGCCGGAAGTTCTTAATCAGAACTGATCATGCTGCTTTGAAATGGTTGCTCAAATTTAAGAATCCTGAAGGGCAAGTGGCCAGGTGGATTGAAGACTGCAGCAGTATGACTTTGTAATCGAACATCGACCAGGGATTGTCAAGAAGACCGTGCCACGAAGACTGCGAACACTGTTGTCGCTTACAAGAAAAACTTGTTGCCATCAAGAGGACAACAGTAGTCAATGAGACATGGCAACCGGAAGAGTTACGCAAAGACCAGGAGAATGATCCGGATTTGAAAATTGTACTGAAGTGGAAAAATGATAATGTTGGACCAGCTTATGAAGATGTTGCACCACAATCTCGGAATGTAGAATCGTATTGGGCGCAGTGGAATTCCATCGTGGTTGAAGAGGGCCTCCTGAAACGCGTCGTGGAGAGCACGGGCGGAAATGAGAGCAGGACGCAATTGATAATCCCTAGGAACAGAGTACCGGAAGTACTGGAAGGGATTCATGATGAAGCTGGTGACGGGCACTTTGGAATCAGTAAAACATTGGGAAAATTACGCCAGCGATTTTACTGGATAAATTGTGAGGATGATGTTAAAGAATGGTGTAGGAAATACGTCGTCTGCGCCAGTAGTAACGGGCCACAGAGAAAAAGAAGAGCTCCAATGCGTCAGTACAATGTGGGAAGTCCTTTCGAGCGCATTGCAATCGATGTGGCCGGACCGTTTCCAGAAACCAACAACGGAAATAAATACATAATCGTCGTAATGGACTACTTCAGTAAATGAGTGGAGGCCTACGCTCTACCCAACCAGGAAGCGGTCACTGCCGCCGAAGTTTTGGTGAGAGAATGTATCTGTCGATTTGGAGTACCACGAGAACTTCATTAGGATCAGAGAAGAAATTTCGAATTGGCCGTCTTTCAAAACATTTGTAAATTCTTGGGAATCCACAAAACCAGGACCACTGCATTACATCCGCAGTCCAACGGCATGGTTGAACGGATGAACAGAACAATAAATCGATATCTGGCAAAGGTTGTCTCCGACCATCAGCGAGACTGGGACCAACACCTTTATCTGTTTCTGTTAGCATATCGCTCAGCAGTACACGAAACTACTGGGCAGACATCTGCGAACATCTTATTTGGACGAGAGTTGCGCTTGTCATGCGACCTGATATTTGGTAGTACACCGGGTGAAGATCTAGCAGGAGAAGACTACGCTACTCACCTCCGAAGAAGAATGGATGACATTCATGGCCGAGTTCGTTCAACATCCAAAATGCCAGCGATCGAATGAAGGAAAACTATGACATCAAGGCCGAGAAAGGTGGTTATAGACCCGCGGATTTGGTGTGGCTTTATAACCCCCAGAAGCGCCAAGGGTTGTCACCGAAACTTCAGCGAAACTGGGAAGGTCCATATGGAGTGATGAAGAGAATGACGACATCATCTACCGGATACGGAAAACTCCAAACGAAAAGCCGAGAGTCATCCACTTTAATCGGCTAGCCTTATTTGCCGGCGATAACCATGAAGACCGACATGGAGCCACGGTTCGACGAATTGTTGAGCAAGAACCAACCTTCGAAGAATTCATGGCCAACTATTCCAACGGTCGTAAATTGCGGTACGGCGTGACGAAAGAAGAACAACAAGACCTGTGCCTTTGAACTATTCCCTGGCTCACTGCGTGGCGAATGACTTGAAGATGTCTCGAGGAAAAGCGTCCGTTTTCAAGAAGAATTATGGAAGATCAGAAGAACTGGCCAACCAAAATCCATCAGTCGGGAAAACACTACACCTAAAGGACACCCGCACGGAGCACAAACGATACCTGTACTATATGGTGACTAAGTCATGCTCCTACCAGAAACCGACATACCGCACTATGTGGAAGGCTCTGCTCGATCTCCAGAAGCATCTATTGGGCAACGACGTAATGAAGCTGGCAGTACCGAAGTTGGGTTGTGGAGTAGATAACTTGGATTGGAGGGCAGTGAGGAATATGTTGGAAATTCTCTTCCGGTCTACCGGAATAGAAATATTCGTCTGTAGCTACAACCCTAAACAGCGGACGAATAATGGACGGGCCATGGACTGCGTCTTCTACAAAACATCCCGATGTACCAAAGGTGACCAATGCAGATTCCGACATGAGTCTTCAGGAATTCGTGAAGAACCGTTTCGGGACGAAACAGTCCTAAGGAGGGGGCAGTGTAGCGAATTTACGACAATGAATTAGTCATTTCGGCTTTACTGGGCTTAGAATTATTGTAGAACTATTTTACATTAAGAAATAGAAGCGAATATATTTGTTTTCCAGAAAATTGCTGGCACCTTCTAGCAATTCTCTAGAAACGCCTAGACGTTTGCGGGGAGGACATAGTGGGGAGAGACCAACAGTATATATATTCGCTGACTGAGTGAGGAGATTATTGATTTTTTAGCCGAGTGACCTTATAGCATGGATTGCTAGTGATAGAAATAAATTGTGTTATTCAAAATAAATCAACATTGACATGAATAATTAAAGTTGAGTTATAGTGTAGTGTATGATAATCGTTCGTTTAAATTAGAATTAGTTAGTGAAAATAGTGTTAGTTATTCAATCTTTTATTTTAATAAATCATAAAAATGAATAGTAGTGCTCAAAAACTTTTGCTTCCTGAATTAAAATAAATAACGTTACAATACAAAATCCGGAAACCCAATCTCAATCCAAGATCCTAGTCCCAATCCAAAATCCACAATTTTAATCCCAATCCAAAATAGAATGATGAATTATGGATTGTTGATTGTGGATAAGCTCTAATAAAATATTTTGTTGAAGAAATTGGTCCTATTTTGAAAGAATTATGTTTGGGGCCTAACTGCCGTCTTCAAGGATAGGGCGCCAGGGTGCCGTGCACTCCTTTCACCTACGCTTAAGACGACTCTGACCTTATAGTAATAAACCAAAGATTGATAGAAAGACTATTTAAGCCTTTGATTTTTCAACCCTGATAGTACAGGGGGTAAGTTGTATAAGGGGTTAAATGGTGCCACAACTTTGAAAGCTTATATCTCCTGAAATAAAAATCGTAGAATAATGTAATAAACGTTGATTTAAATGGCATGTGTCATGCTTATATCTCAACCCCTGTCAATATAGGTGGTTGAGTTAAGTAATAACTTTGAAAGCCGATAAAACCAGTTCAACTCTTGATTTTTCAACCCTTAAAGTGCTATTCGTCTTCAAATGCGGTACAGGCACATTTTTAATTTATTTTGATAAGTTTTAATTATGGATCTTACTAATATGGGTAGTTATTCATGAATAAAACAACTACTTTATTGAGGTAGATTAAGTGTGATGATGAATTTCTTCTTTTGAAACTTTAATTTATTTGCAGTTGAAATAAAATATATTCTTGAATGTTCAAATAGTGTACAAAATGCTGTATTATTTTGAATAAATAAAAATAAAACGCTGTTCGTTAGTCTCGCTAAAACTCAAAAACGGCATTACCGATTTGGATATTTTTTTCTTTGTTCTGTTCACTCTAATACAGGGGTGATCTAGATGAGAAATGACCAACATACAGTAAGTAGTGCACGAGCCGTATTTGTTCGTCCATGCACCGTTCATCCAATTGGTTTAAAACATTCTGTTGTTACTCGTGGTACTATCGTGAAGGATTTTATTATAGTACCATCAACATACAATAAGTGACGCACGAGGCGTATTTGCTCGTTCGTGCATCGGTTATCCGATTAAACTTACTATAGTTGTTGTTGTTGGTACTTTCGTGAGGTTTTTTACTGTAGTACTTTCAACGTGGCGCACGAGTCGTATTTATTAATTCGCGCACCGTTCATCCAATTGGATTAAAACATTCTGTACTTATTTGTGTCTCTTTTGTGAAGGTTCTTATTATCGTACCATCAACATACATTAGGAGGCACACGAGCTGTATTTGTCTGCTTACGCATCGTTTACTGGAACTTCATATAGTTGTTGTTGGTACTTGCATTGAAGGTTTTTACATAGTACTACTAACGATATTTGTCCGTTCGAGCATCGTTCAACCGATTGAATTGAAACTTTTTATAGTTGTTGCTGGCACTTGCCTAAAGTTCCTGACGGAATCATACATACCAATATTATAAAGAAAGAGGATTAGTATTCTTATTCATAATGAATAACTTCAAAAACTACTGGACCGATTTTAAGAATTCTCTCACCAGTAGATTCCTATACCTATAACCATTAATAACATGGGCTACAACATATTTACAAGAAAAAGATTGGCTGCGAAAACTTATAACCCAAGATGTGGAGAAATAACCAATAATAGTTATTTGTATATCAAGACCGTTAAGGTTATCTTTTTTGGTCGAATCTGTTGTTTGCAATTCAGGTGAGATCAAACAAGAACTGTAGACCAAGGCGCCCACAACGTTTTTCGAGCGGTCATTACGGAATTATTCAAAATAACAAAATTTTATCTTTATTACTTTTAAAACATTGCAATTGTAAATCTTAGTTATCGTTGAAAGTGTTCCATCTTATTGTCTTCTATTGTTACAAAAATTTCGTCTGACGTCTTTTTTTTGTACAATTGTTTTCCCATTGCATACCCATGTCGCCATCTATGTAGCAGATTCGCACTAATTTGTAAAATAGTACGTTCGTCCGACACTTGATTGAAGCGCTCTCTTGGGGAGTCGACGCGTATGCTTCTTCCTCGCTCTCTTGCTTCCGAGCTGTTGTTGCAGACGTTTGTTTTTGAGTAGTCTTGTGATTTTTCTTGTTGTTCTAAATTTGGTGATTATTTTATTTAATTAAAATCAGTGTTATGATTTTGTAAGTATTTCGTTTATTATTTTGTTCACGTATTCCAAATTTAGTATTATTTTTCTAGTGATTTCGTTTGAGGCGACCCGCGTGGTTAACCTTTTGTTTTCCAAATTTATTTCTTTCATCCTTTATTATTTGTTAGTTTTTTGTGTTCAGCACCTTTTTACTACCTTGAAACTTTTATACCAAATTGATATTTTTGTTCTAAATTTATTTTTTTTCTAAATTTTATAATAGCGTAGGCAATAGCCGTTCCGGTCGTAGGAGCTGGTCTTTTCCTCTTTAGGAGGTTATGATTGTTTGTTGTCCTTCCTCGGGAAGATTCGTTTAACTATTTCTGATGTTTTGTATTCAGATTAGTTTTGATAATTATTACTATTGATAGTGTTCCGTACACATGTCTAGTTGCTACCTGCCCTAGTTTACCATACTTTTCCGACTACAAGAGTAGACCTTCCTTTTTTGTAATTTACCGGTTTTTTTTGTATTTCTGTTTCAAATTTTTTTTACTACCAAACGTGATCAGGCGGATATCGATTCGGTGATACGCGATTTTTTTATATAAACACTCGAAGTAATAAAACCTACGAGATTTGTGGCTATCTTCGTTCCTCCCTTTACCTTTCCTCACCTAAGTATGTGTGATGTATGAATGATTAGTGAAAGTGGTTGATAATACATAATTTAACTATATTTTGGATCCAACGCGTTGCGGATTTGTCATTCAACAACTCGTAGTTCAGTTTCTTATGTTGTTTTTGTAGTTTTTTTGTTTCCAAAGCTTAAAATATTTTGTTGTGGGCTTTAGTTCCCGTTTTTAAGCTGGAAAATCCTACGAGTTTGTGAAGATTGATCCAATTTTTTAGTAACGAACCACGTTCGTAAATTTATCGACTCGTCGCTAATAAATCCTTTTTCTTGTCCTGCTAGACTTTGTATTTTCTGTGTTTTTTCTTCTCTTTAATGCTCAGCGTAGTTTTTTTACTTTGTAAATTTTTAGTGCACTATTTCAAATCAGACAAATAAATAACTTACTGATTATTTTATTTAACTTTTACTAAATTTACAGTTTATTCGTTTTTTAATTTGAATCTAAATTTATTCATTCAAGTTTAACGCTTCACGTTTGAAGAGAGCTCTCCAATTTTTTTTATAGGAACCTCCTGTTTCAGTTGAATTGGATACTGGTTGGGTTGTTTGTTTTCAGTGTAAACTGCTAGGAATCTTAGGGACCTTGAGACTAGTTTTTGACCAACTTCAAGTTAAGAAAAACATCAACACGTCTACGAAATTAAGAAGAACATTAATATCTCCCGAAGTTGACGACCAAGCGCACGGCCAACCTTAACACCTTCAAGGACCGTTGGGTATTTATCAAAGCCCTATAAGACGCAAGATCAACTTTACTTAATTCAGGGAACGTTCTTGTCTGACGTTGTTTTTGTGGCTACCAATTCGACATCTATCTCCTCTGCCGATACTAGTCTTGAGTTCCGCCTGAAGAGGATATTTAGCTAGTTTTTGTAACGTAATTTTGAACGTCTGTGACGTGCTCTCCAGTTCCCTTTTGGCTGTTGCAGTGAGATTTTGTTTTTGTATAATAGCTTCAATCATTTTCGTAAGTTACAAATTTTTTTTGAATTATAATTTTTGGAATTCTTTGCTTTAATTTAATAATAATTTTATTTATAATTGATTTCGACGTCTATGCTTTATTTCTTTTTTGCTGTCGCTATTGTCTCCCAGAATAGTACCTTTTTCTCCTTTGATCATTTCCTGGGAGTGGCGCCCATTTCCTATTTTTCAGGTAAAATATTTCTGATGCCCTTATTAATAGCTAGTCTGGGTCTTCACTTTCAAGGTAGGATATTCCATTACTTAAATTTAGTGTCAATCAGCAGTACATTAAGTTTTTGCCACCAAATAGTGAAGAAACATTACCTTTTTTAATTTCCTACTGCCACCTTGGAAATAGGAAAAGGTACACTATCAATGTGCCAATTGTAAAAATCTCATTAAATACTGATGACACTATTTATACCTGGATCACTGATCTCTATATATATGCATAGCTGATATTTATAGCAAAAAAAAAAAAAATATGGACCAAGCATGCGCAGCGATACTGAACGAAACAAGTGATGAATCAATACACGCGTCAAGTAACACAGACATGTTAATTTAACTACGAGAGTTTGATTATTTACAACAGTATCGCTATTTTTAAAAACAAAACAATAAAAACTCATTTTATGATTGATTTCATGATAAATGATATATTTTCATATATCCGATTAGTGTGTTAGACCAAATGTTATTTTAGTTTCTCTCCCGGTATACCGTGGCGCTGGTGATTGCTCTGAAGGCGACAGTGGCGGACTACAGTACCAGCTATCCATTATAGAGATCAGTGACAATAGTGACATAAATCCATGCACTTATCAAGAAATTTTTACAGTTAAGGTTGTTTTAATTGTGTTACCCAAGCAAGAAGTGTGATATTATTTTTGATAATTATTATCTTATACCTCAAATTTAGATTATTCTTCAAAGATTCAAATAAAAATGTTAAATATCATCAAATATCCACCCGTGTGAAGCCGGAACGGGTTACTAGTTTAGAATAAATTCAATGCCAAACATAATTCTATTGGATTCTTATCAATTGATCCTTACGGTAACATGTTATTCGGATTTTTGTGAACGCTACGCAGTCTCTACTTGATGTTATGTATTCTTTCTAACGCATTGCGCACTATGGGCAAATGAACGTAGGCTGGAGATTAATTATAAAGCGTTGTGCCGGTTGGAACTCGTTTCTGCTATGACGACTAGCCCAGTCGTTGTGTTGAGTAGTCGCAAGCGCTTGCTTTTGTTTCAATTGAGGTTTGGGGTTGTAGCTGGGGTAGTAAGTGACCCATTTGTGGGTTAGAATGGTTAGCATCTTTCGTTTGTTTAGATTTTGCTTGTAGTTTGAATTTAAATTTTCGTTCGGTGATTTTTAACGGCGTTGAAAGTGCAGCTCCGCAAAGCCAAAGTATTTAATTGAATCCGTTATTGATTTTGCAATAACAATAAAATGCACTTGAGTTTGGATAGGCATTTTGTTTAATTCGCGATAGACTAAGTCGGTGCGCTCACTAGGAGTGTGGTCGAAGCTGCATGACCACTTTTCCTCGGCGGTTTTTTTGCCAGGAATCCTATAATCGATCCATAGGCCTTCATTCTAGAGGTAGAGCCCCTTGTGACTCCTGGCCGAAGGATGAAAGTGCCTGAAGCATGCGATCATGTGATAGATCTATAGCCAGGAGGAAACTGAGAAGTCACGTTTTAGGCGTTAAACACCGGGGTTCGGCAAGGACCCACGTGAACTCTGAACAAATACACAGCGGTGTTAATTCTTTTTTTTTATTAGTTCGTACATTGCGAATTAAGGGCTTGAATGGTGTGTGATGAATGTTGAATGAATGCCTAATCATAATTCCCTTTCAGATCATCATCATCATCAGCGTAAGTTGACTAGAAAAAATTGTTTGTTGCATGTTACCAATCTATATTTTTTCTATTAATTTTCAGATCAAGGGAAACTTGAGTCTACCAATAAAATATTTTTTACAAGTCTCTGATCCGTTTCTTTTTCTTTTGTTTCTCAGGTCGCTGGAAAGATAATAATTCTGTTTAATAGTATGGAATTCTGACAGTTTGATTAATTTTTGTGTGTATTTTATGATTATAGGACTTAAAGCTTCAATTAGCAGTCTTCCGTCGTTGGAAGTAGCCCAGCAGCTTGCAATAGTCCACAGAGGGAGCATCCTGCCGAACTATTCAAAGCATCCTCTTCCAGCTCAGCTTCATCATCTTCACATCAGAGCTTCAAGCTTTAAGCAACAGTCTACCGTCGCTGGAAGTGGCCCAGCAGTTTTCATCTTTGAGCCCAGCTGCTAACAATCAATCACCGTGGGAGCGCCCCGCCGAACTAATCATAATCTTCCCTTTCAGCTCAAAATCTTTGCCACTACATCAACACGTAAGATTTATTCAAAATAATGATGAAAAACTTAACTAACATAGAATTTATTGATTTATTTGTATTTTTATGTTTTTAGGCCATCTAGCAGCTGAACCAGAGCCCAGCAGCAGAATCAGACCTCAGCAGGAGAATCAAAGCCCAGCAGCCGTCCAAGAAGTCCTCCAGTGGCAGCAGAACCAGAGCCCAATAAACTTCCAAGAAGTCCTACAGCAAAAGCAGAACCAGAGCCCAGAACCGTTCAAGAAGTCCTCTAGTAGCAGCAGCACCAAAGCCCAATAACTTTCCAAGAAGACCTCCAGCAGCAGCAGAATCAGAGTCCAGTAACCGTCCAGGGAGTCCTCCAGTGATAGCAGAACCAGAGCCCAATAACTTTCCAAGAAGTCCTCCAGCAGCAGCAGAACCAGAGCCCAGCAGCCGTCCAAGATGTCCTCCAGTAACTGCAGAAGATCAACACATCAGTAGCAACTGTTCCAGGCCCCAGATTCAACTCAACTTCAAAGAGGTCAACTGATTAATTTCAGCCCGCCGCTTGCAAAGTTCAAGTAAGTTAATTTCAAACTAAATTTTCTGACTTTTAATAATTATTTTGTTGTTTCATTTGCAGCAAGCGAAGAAGCCACTTCTCTGGTCCAGGTTTCGCCGGAGTTTTCCTAGGCCCAAAGGGAGAATTCTCAGAGAAAAGCTCGTTTCTTTCCCCATAGTCATTGCTTGTGGACGAACAAGATTTACAACAACGCGCATCGCGAACAAGGCTTCCAACAACACAACAGCATCGACTAATCAACAATTAATCTTTGAACCTTTGTACCCTTTCCTAATTCCCAAAATAAAATCATTTCCACAAAATTAACTGTTGTATTCATTTCTAAAACCTATTTCTATTGTTTTCAGGAGTAGTCAATAAATGTATTGTTAAATAGTTTCTAGAATAGATTAAATTCATTAATAACTTGTATGCTTTATTTTTAACCCTTCGTCGGTCGCAAGTGTATCAGAATGATACACGTCTATTTATTTCACAATGCCACTTTTGAGCCCGAGGGCAGGAAGGGTTTACTATACAGTACCTTCCTGTTTTTTATCATCTATTTCTCAACTGCACTTGTGTTCAACTAGCATGAGGTATTTGCGGATGCTAACATTTTCTATCCATTTTTTCTCTCACCTTCACTTATTTAAAGGGAAATTTTTATTGATTTTTTGTTATATGAATTCCAAAAATAATTTGAACTTGGTAGAGATAAATTCTCTAAAAACATGTAGCATATATATAATTATATAATATGTACCAAACTGATACATTACGTCCGACCGTGATACCGTTTCCCTGATATTGTCAAGATTTTTATAAATGCTATTATTATTAATAAGAAAAACAGGGTTCGAATGAAAATCCACATTATTCAAAAATAGACTAAAGCAGTAACTTATAATGCAAAACTCATTAAAAAAATCACGATATATTCCTCGTAATCTCTTTTCAAAATCAAATGTATCAATATGATACTCTGCGACTCTTTAATATATGAAAAATGTTACGACCAACGCACAGTATAGGAAAATCAAAATCCAGCGGGATTTAATTCCCAGTAATACTAAAAGAATATTTTGCTGATGAATAGTTACAATTTGTGTTAAAATGATGAAATAAGTGGACACAGAGTGATGAAATCAGTTCTATTAAGAAAATAGCTATAAAAAATTAAATAGAAAAATACTTTCAAACTAATCACTTTCCGTTTCAACAATTTCTTACAAAATTGGTTCTTTGAAGGTAGATATGGAGAGTAGGTAATGTTAAAACTGCCATATTATTATTTTCTCTCCCTTAGCATTTGAGCTCATTTGGATAGGTACCATGGAAGTACTGAAAAGATTTTAATCGCAGCCCTATTCAATAAACAATGTAAGTTCCTTTAAACCTGTTTTTAACTCATCGAAAGAATTTGAAACCTCTGATGAAACGCCTGATACTATGATCAACTAGCGACTGTAAATAACATTCAGCAGATGACTCTGCTACAGTTATTCTCAATGGATAACATTGTTTCTTAGCATCTTTTATCTGATCATATGACGGTAATAAATTTTCAGCTAATTTATTAACCCTCTGGCGAATTATTCCATATTGGTGAGTTGATAAATTGGCATCTTCAATCATATCTAGTGCTTCATCTGAGATGAAGACATCGGATCACTGATCAACCTCTCACGAGCTCTTTTGATTGTCGTGTCCTCTATTCGGTGAACCAATTGACATTTATTTTACGATAGCAGCAGACTCTCTTTCATCCGCTTTGCTAAGATTTTTTCAGGATTAGTCGATTCCAAAAAACTTCGAATTTCTCGCTTTTTAGTCCTATCGTTTTGCGAATCTCTTTTGCGGTCTACCTGACTTAATAGAATAAGAATAAGATGAGATTTGTTGTGCAACAGTATGTGGCAAATTTATATCAATGTTCAATCAGTCAACGTTCTTGTTTTAAAAACATTCGCGATGTCGACAACTTGAAATCCATTTTTGCTCCAATTTGAAACACAAGGTTTTTCACAAAGCTTTTATTTCCTTTTTCGCAGCTTCAAAAAACTCGATAAATTGATATTTGATCTCAAAAAGAGCAAAAAATGGCTTCAAAGCGCTCATTTTTTCCGTTAGAAATCCAAATATCAGTTTTCTCGTAGTCTCGAAGATCGTTCTGATTCGATAGATGTTTTTTTCACAAACTTATCATTATCAGTTTGATTATTCTTGTATTTACTTTGGTTGAAGATACAAGATTTACAATAAAGCAATGTTGGAAGTAAAATCTCTCAGTAATCAGGTAAACAGTTTACGCGAATTCTCGCAGCGTCAAGTGTAAATTAAACGATCATATTTATGTCAAAATTTCTTAATTTTATTTCTTTTCTAAGATACCTAAACTTTTTCCTGATATGCAATTATTATGAGCAGTTGTCCAGCTACAAATAGCAATCATCGGTTCACGAATTAATAAAAATTGACATTTGGAGTTAAATCCCGTTAGATTTTGATTTTCCCACACTGTGCGACGGAGGGTCTAAGTAGATACAAAGTTCAGAAACTTATTTTCACTATTTTAATTATTCAAAGATATCAAAATAAGGTATTCAAAAATCTCTGTAATAAATAAACATGCCAAATAGTACCTATTTTTTCTATTTGAAGAATTTAATTCAAAAATCTGCTAGGTGCTGCCAACTCTGACCAACTAAATAAACTAGTGCCTATTCAAAAATGTGTTGATTGTTGACGTACGAGCTCCTATACATTATTTTTGATCATAATATATTCTTTATTGATTAAAAACAAGTATAAATATCAGTTAAAAATTATTATTTAGTGACTCAAGATTTATTCGTATATAATATCACAAGGGACTGTAATTTTATCAATAAATTTTTCTTGAAAACATTGATTACCTAGCAACATCGTGAGAGTCATCTGTCCGATTGAATCACGAGAGCGTAGCTCGAATGATTTCATCTGAGCAGATGACTCGAAGGATGTTGCTTAAAGGTAATCAATGTTTGAAAGAAAAATCTATGATAAAATTAAAGTCGCGAGTGGTATTTGTGGAGAATATTTCTCGAATGAAATCGCTACTATAAGTCTCTATTAAATAATGTCAGTTGCAACTACTAACCTTTTTTATTGGAAAATGCACTAAATTGTCTCCATATACTCTTGTATTTTTAGACTTTTTGTTTTCAATTTCATTACTTTCGGCGAAAAATGCATTTCCAAAACAATTAAATTTTGACATATCCGAAAACTGATTGTTTGTTTATATTAAAACTGTGTATTGTTTCTCCATGACAAAGGCAATTTATCGCAATAAATCGCTTGCCAACGGGAATTTACCGAGGTAACGTGAATTTTCAGCGGTAAATTTCCGTTGGCAAGGAATTTATTATTATAATTGTCATTGTGACTATGCAAAATTTGTCAGTATAATTGACATGAGTGAAATAATCAGGTAAACACAATGCCGGCAAGCGACGCGTCGATCGCAAGTTAAATCTGACAGCTCCCGGTAAAAAGGTGTAAAATAAAATACCTGTTATTGACTTGCTACTAAATATATTTTGATATGAATTCTGATCCATAAAACCAGAATATAAAGAAATTAACTCAAATTTGCTAACAGTTTTCTAAATATAAGTCCATTACTAAAAATTGATTTCTTAATTAGCGGTTATCTGTTAAGCAGATAAAAAGTATGACCCAATTCTTTGCACTATTTTTCCCTTTATTCTTTGTGGGCTTTGAGACTGGACTTGGTTCTAAATCGAATAACATAGAATTAACTTCCTATTAAAAATTGAATCAGAATCTAAAATCATTTATTTGAGAAATATAAGTGGCGTTCGTTTTACACGAAATCTCACTTAATCTCACCTCAACTCAAGTCGGTAGCGTTCGATTTGTCATAGCGCAACTGAGATGAAGTGAGAAACCCACTTTCCCCCTTGCCGATGCTACACTACCAATTTCGCTGACTTGAGTTGAGATTGAACTGAGATTAAGTAGTGGAGTTAGAGGGAGATTTGAACAGAAAAGTAATGAATGTTAAGACTTTGCTTCTGACTTCAACTTGTTATTATTGCAAAAGGGACATACTGCACTACAAAGTATTATTAAGGAAAAAATAAAGAGTATAGAAAATATTCTACTGGTGAGAGAATAATTACAATCTAGTACACATTACACTGAATTTTACTTGTATCCTCCACATTTGCAGTCTCCATTTATGATGTTTCTCTACATTTATTTTTATCAAGTATTCCTCTTAGATAATTTTTTTGTTTCAAACAGCTGATAACTTTCACGACGCTAGAAGCAGCGCAGAAAATTGTGTACCAATAGAATTCAAGCTCTGATAGATCATGTGATCAACTGAGTTAAACGAGATTTTAGTCCGTTCTTTTTACAAGAGAGCTCACTCAACTCACCTCACTTATCTCATCTCACTTTGAGATGAAAATTTTGTAAAACGAACGCTACTATAAACTCTTTAGTAGATATTGAAATTTAAAACTACGGTTACTTGTTGAGCACTGATATTGTGTGACCTGGACCCCTATTCTGTAACTTTAGAGCTATCTCTATATCATCTGTGTTTCTATATTTAATGGTGGCATCTAGCGGAGACTGTTGGAAACAAAGGTATATGACATCATGTCAGTTGCTATAGCACTAGATAAAGCACAGCAGACTCGTCCGCCATTTTGGAGCCCACTGACAGTTGTTTGCCGTTTACCGATGTGTGAACTTTAATATAATTTAATAAAATAATTTCATAAGACGGGCTGTTCTGGGCCCAGTTGTATTATTCATTCAAGATACGGGTTCTGATTCTACAGATGAGTAACTTTTATTTCTCAATACATCATTTGAATATGGAGAAATATATTCCGAGCTACTTAACCTCAATTTGAATTTCGAGTTTAACTGTTCGATTGTCAGAATCTGAGTGCATTATTCAGAGTAAATGTCAGCATTATTGCAAGAATCTTTGTCTTCCAGTATTATTCTTAATGATTTGCTACTAAATTGTCATAATTTCCCGAAGTTTTGCAGTATTGCAAATTATTTGTTAGAGCACTACACTGTTGTGAGAGGTTTGAGGATTAGGAATTTTAAAATTTCAAACAAAAATGAAACCACCAGCTACAATTCCAAATGAGCTAACAAAACAAAAATACAAGAAGCAAGTTATTGTGTTTCATTCGATTTGAACTGTTTTTTAAATTTCTATTGTATTTTCTATGATTACCTTGACTGATATATTATTAAAAAAAAACTTTTTTTTTTGCTTATTCTTATTTATTATTTGACCTGCTTTGACCAAAGCAGATATTCAAGTACTTACCTATGTACCTATTTGTTTAAATCACCATATTACTTACTTTAACTTCATAATTTGAATACTAAACATTTATAGATTTTGTGCTGAAAATTAATGCAAGCAGATAAATTTCATAAAGAACAAGATGCACAACTGCCTGCTATTTTAATCTTGTTATTATTCATCTAGAAACCTACATAATTTACACAAAATCATAAAAATAAGAATATTAAACGTTTCACAGACTTGTCAGTGGGCTCCAAGATGGCGGACGAGTCTGCTATGACTATCTAGTGCTGTATCAGTTGCTATTTCTTGGGTGTTTTAGAGCTACCACTGTAGGTGTTGCTATATCATAGAAACAGCTCTATATTTGACGTTTGAGGTTAAGATTCTGCTTATCGATATTTTGAGTTTGCATAAAGTTTTATGTATTGTTTATACGATATACATAGTTTGTTATATTTTATCAGGTTTAGTTCACGGAGTTTTGTGTATTAATATATAGAATTTCTATTTTGATTTTTCATTTTGTTCTTCAATTTTGTTTTTTAATTTGGTTATAGTTCGATGAATTATTTTAAAATCAGTCAATAGGATTTATACTTGAAGTCAAAATTATTATTGATCAAAGTTTCAAAAGCCGTGTTGCCAACTTAAATATTTTGGAAAACTTTGATACTTCAATATCACTAGAATAGAAACATGTATCTATTGTGTACATAGAAACAGTCACTGTTGCCTGACGTCATAAATATAGAGCTAGCTCTTGTCTCTATTTTACAGAATAGACATCCTGATTACTTGTCAGTTCACGAGAATCAAAGAGATAGCAGCGTGTATCTCGTTTTGATGAATTCTGAAGTAATTTTATTTTCTTGTGACTAAAGCGCGCTGCACACGAGTCAATTTTCTATGCAATTTTGTTCACTTAATTTGCAGCAAGTATTCTTACGCACTGGGCCACTTTGAGGTACACTTGGTGTGACACTTATTCTCGCATCACACGATGCAAGCTGCGCCACTCATTCTGACACTAGAACGTAGACTTTGTAGACTCATTTGTTACAAATATGGATGTTGCCAGAAATAATCGTTAGAGGACAGCAGGAGCATTTGCTGTAATTATAGCTTGCGAATTAATTCGAGTTATGAAACAAAAAAAAAAAGAAAATTTTGATCAAGAGAGTGATTTTTCAGAAGAAATCAAGGCTGCAGAGTTCTCAACATGTTGTTTGACGAGCTAGGGTACGTAAACATAACCTAATTTCCACTAACCATAATTTTTGCTTATTTGTATGTCAAAATATCACAAGACACAATGCACTAATGCGACACAGCGTGCTGATGCAATATACAAGTCACTGTTGTATTCACGTGATATCTTTGTCCGCTCTGATTGGCTATGGATAGCAGCCAGCGGCGCTACAAGTGCGAAAAATAGCACCGGATCTATCTTGTAAAACAAGTCTCGTGATAAGTCTAGTATCCCACAGCTAACCAAATTTCTAGTATTGGAGCAAGCGTGGCGGCCAGCGCGGCTCCAATTGAACAAAATTGCTTGGAAAATTGCATCGTGTGCGGCGAGCTTAACTGGCAACTCATTTTGAAGAATACTTTTTTATTATGTGTATCGATTGAGCATAAAATAATTTTCATATTGAGTATCAGTTTTGCAGAAGTAGGAAATATTGAATAATTATAAGGGCTTTAATCAGAAAATTTCACATGACGAACCTCAATTATTTTCCAAAAATATTATGACTTTTCGCTTCCTGCACATATTTTCGAGTGATTGTTCATAATCTTTGCATTGGGGCAACCGGAGAATATTTTCAAGCTAAGTCATATTATTTTTGGAAATTAGTTGGGGTACTTCATGTATCTTTTTACTTACTTGTACTAAGTAACAAGTAAATATTGTGAAAGCGACAAAATTCACCTATCGAGATTTTGATGGAAATATCCGTTTTGAGCATCCCTGGATCCATTTTGACTATTTTTGGCTTGATGTCGGTACGTATGTTCGTGCGTTCGAACGTGCCTGCGTGCGTTCGTGCCTGCGTAACTCGAAAATCTCAAAACTGGTTGAACGTATTATGTTGAAATTTTGTATTTAAGACTAGTATAGGATCTAGTTGTGCACCTTACATCATGGTTCCAATCGTCTGTACCGAAAGTGCACTTTGCTTGGAACTTTTTTCGAATTTCTCTAATAAATCCGGAATGATTAACCGTAGGATATTGAAATTCAGTATTTGAACTTGATGTTGTATCAAAATAGTTATCTGCTATTTTTGTAAGAATCGGCCAAGCCAGAAGTGAACTTTACTTGAAACTTTTCTTGAATTTTTTGCATATACCTAACGGGTGTTTCAGACCACCCGTACCACTCAAATATCTCGCGTGATGCTGAACGGTTTGAAAAAAGAAAAAATATGTGTAAAATGATCTCTAAGATTCTATTGAATAGTAGCAAATTCAAGTCCGCCCCCTGAGGGTAAAGAGGATGCAACTTCCAAATTTCAAATGGCAATCCGTACTTTTAAATGCAGATTTGGATTCCCAACTGAAAAATATGAAGTTTTTGCCTGAAAATGCTTTTCCATGTTCCTGACAAATGGCGCTGTAATCCCAAAGATTAGATATTTTTCGTAATTACTTCAACGGCTAATACTGACTAATAAATGAATATTTCAGCCGTACATTGTTTTTAAAATTGCGGCGTAGGAGACGTGTTTATAAACAAAATCCGGCAAGACTTCTTGTTTGAAATTTTTTATTGTTGTTAGAATGGTTTATAACAATAGGGAAGTTGCTGGCATGTTGCAAATTTTGGGCGAGTGGCGTGGTGTATTCAGAGCAGTCGCCATGAAATGGCAAGAACGCTTTCCCGAACGCACTCCACACTTAAAAAATCTGTTTTGAAGACTGTGCAAGCCTAGGTTACTTAGTATTAGCCGTTGAAGTAATCACGAAAAGTAACTAATCTTTGTGATTACAGCGCCATCTGTCAAAAACATGAAAAAAAGTTTAAGACAAAAACTTCATATTTTTCAGATGAGAATCCAAATCTGCATCAAAATGAAGGGGTTGCCATTCAAAATTTAAAGTTGCATCCTCCCCACTCTCAGGGGATTAGGGGGTGGACTTGAATTTGCTACTATTCAATAGAATCTTAGAAATCATTCCACACGTATTTTTTCCTTTATCAATCTGTTCAGCATTTCGCGAAATATTTGGGTGGTACGGGTGGTCTGAAACACCCAGTATATAGAATGATTCGCCATAGCATACTGAAATTTCGTATGAAGAACTTCTATAACATCTTATTGTACATCTTGCATTATGATTGCGATCGGCTGAACCGGAAGTGCACTTTACTCGAAGCTTTTTTTCAATTTCTCGCATAAATCCAGAATGATCAGCCGTAGGATACTGGAATTTAGCATTTGAAATTGCTGGAGCATCTCAATGGTCATCTTCTATTTTTATAACAATCGGTGGAGCCGGAAGTGCCCTTTATATGACAGACTTTTTGAATATTCCGCATAAATTCCAAGCCTTTTTTGAATTTCTCTAATAAATCCAGAATTATCAACCGTAGGATGTTGAAATTCAGTACTTGAACTTCATGTTGTATCAGAATGGTTATCTGCTATTTTTGTATGAATCGGCCGAGCCAGAAGGGCACTTTATATGACAGACTTTTTGAATTTTCCGCATAAATTCTAAACAATCAGCCGTAGAATATTTTATTTTGTATTAGGCACTTTTATAATATCTAGTTGTACACCCTGTATTATGATTGCTATCGACTAAACCGGAAGAGCACTTTATTCGAAACATTTTTTGAGTTCTCCGCATAAATCCAAAAAGATTGAACGTAGATTGTTAGAATTCAGTATTTAGGACGACTGTACCGTCTAGATGCTTATATCCCATTTTTATTGAGATCCACCAAGCTGGAAGTGCACTTTACTTGACAGTCTTTTGAAATTTTTCGCATAAATTCGAAACGATCAAGTGTAGAATATTGAAATTTGGTATTCCAGTCTGCTGTAGCATCTGAATGATTGCCCACTATTTTCATTACAATAGACCGAACTGGTAGTGCACTTCAGTTGAAATTTATTTTTTAATTTTGCGCATAAAATCAGATCTGTTGGTAGTCGTAGAATTTTGGAAATCAGTATTTAGGAATGTTGTAGTATAAAAATAATGGCCTATGGTTTCCATAGCAACCGACTTTGCTGAAAGCGCATTTTACTTGACAGATTCTTAGAATCTCTTGGGTAAATCTAAAACGATTAATTGTGGGACGATGAGATTTTGTGTTTGATTATATATATATCCAATGACATATATATTCAAACACAAAATCACATAGTATTGCATATATTTCCAATGATGTACAAGTGAGTCACGTGATGTTCACGTCAGACTTTTATTCTGTGGAATTGCAATTGCTGTTTTAATAGATTAACTATAAATCGTTAGGGTGATTACTTACAGTTCTCTTTTTTCTATAGATTCAGATCTATGCTCAAAAATAAAATCACAGATGGAGCGTCTTTTAAAGGAAAGTTAAGGTTAGGGATATAGGGATAAAAGAATTCTTCAGTATTTTCGGCTCCCAGGAGCTCAAAACAATTTGAATTCAAAAAATGGTATTCAATTAAGTTTCTATCACGTGAATGTGTGCACTCTAATGCTGGGGCCACACTTACGTATAATGTTATTAATTGAGGCGTTATTCAATAATGAATACATCGTCAATGACAATATGTCAATCGTCATATAACGCCTTACTTAATGGTATTAGACATTAGTGTGGCCCCTGCATAAAAAAATTCTTGTGGTCAATAAATTAATGTCTCAAACAGATTGGGCCTTTATTGAGGCAGTACGAATTGCAGTGTTTTCTTTGAAATATTCTAAGATTCCTGGCTCTTCAACTCCAGCATGCAATTTCTGGCGCGATTGACAGCTCGTCATCAATGATCATATTGTTGTATTAGGCAACGTACAACAAGCAACAATAGGCTTTGAGGCTGTTCTAATTCTAGTTTCCAAGCCATTTGAAAAACGTGGAAATCGACATTTTAGAACTCCTTTCAATTATGTTTTTGGTCGCCCTATGTGAATTGTTATATGCTTCTCCTGCTACGGTTCATGTATTTAGACAAGACGTTTAAAAAAAAAAATTAACAAATAATATATTCACCTAGTGTAGTAGTAGGAAATCTTCACTATAACGTTCAAGCACACTCTCTGGCTATATAGAAACTCTTTTCCGTATTTTTGGATCTACATCACATACATCTTGTACATTCATTAAAAAAATATTTCCGATCTCTGAAAATTTCCGCTTCAGGCATACCTGCAGATTTTATTGCTTGCTTATATCACTCCAGGTACTCTTCAAATCCTACAGAAATCTAAAATCACAGCTTAAACTTCTTCTGAAGTAGGCATTTTTATATGTTGAGGCTCTAGCTGTGCTACGATGCACTGCATGCTTTATAATATTACAAGCAGTGGTTTTATGCACTGCAAAAATGTCGTCTAATCATGGCTGAAAGTACCTATGGCTTGAAATTATATCGTAAGAAGAATTTGATAAGTTGAAATAGATTTTCTTTGTATGGTAGGTTTCATCCTAGCAACAATTGAATATCACAACCACATAATACTGCATTTACCAAAATAAAATCTGAGTCAAAATTTCTTATCTTCAAGAAGTCCTTTAGAGATCTTCACCTAGGTATTCTTCGCACTTTCTACATCACAAGATGATAATAATGATATTCAATAACATACAAATTGTTTATATCCAATTTCTACTTACTTGTAGAATACAAATAATGGATTGTGAAACCGACAAGACTCACCTATCGAGATTTTGAAGAAAATATTCGTTTTGAGCATCTCTGAATCCATTTTGACTATTTCTGGCCTGTTGTCGGTACGTATGTTTGTTCGTGCGTGCGTTCGTAACTTGCAAATCTCAAAACTGGTTGAATGTATAATGTTGAAATTCTATATTTAAGACTGGTTTAGGGTCTAGTTGTGCACCTCGCATTATGGTTTCAATCGTCTGTACCGGAAGTGCACTTTACTTGAAACTTTTTTCGAATCTTTCTAATAAATCCAGAATGATCAACTATAGGATGTTGAAATTCAATATTTGAACTTGATGTATCGGAATGGTAACCTACTATTTTTGTATAAATCGGCCAAACCAGAAGTGCACTTTACTTGAAACATTCTCTTAATTTTTTTGCATAAATCTGGAATGATCAGCAATAGCATATTGAAATTTAGTGTTTGAACTTGTTGTAGCATCAAAATAGTTATCTACTATTTTTCTATCAATCGGTTGAGCCGGAAGTTCACTTTATATACAGAGTGATCAATAATGATTGTCTGACAGGTGACAGGCAGAAGTTCGCATTATGATCAAAACTATCTTCATGGAATAAAGTTAGTATAAATTATTTATTTTGAAAACTACATTACCAACATTTCAAGAGCACAATGGCGTATATTTTGCATATTTTATGACGGATTCATCCATAATCTGATTCAATAAACAAGAAAGTAAGTAAATAGCTGTATTAGTGACTGATTATTGAGAATTTATTATTATTCTACCAAATTATTTGGTTAGAATGGTGTTTTTAGAGGAACTATCATCTGTCACTTGAATGTCACTATCTCAAGCAGGCGGCAAAGAAAAAATCAGAACAAAGCGGCACGGACAATCATTTTTGATCACTCTGTATACAACAGACATTCGGCATTTGCCATATAAAACAATAAGTTCAATTGAAATGATAAGGTAGGCAATGATAATCTGTTGTCAATTTTTTGATTTTGTTTGACATTTCACGTGTCAAAATATTATTGAGATTAAATTAATTATAATCTGAAGTGACAGAAAACATTATTGAATAAATTTGTGTATATATTTATCAAATGATGTACAAGTAAGTCACGTCAGATTTTTTATTTATATTTTATCAATGTTTGAGTACCAGGCAAATATGTCATGAAAAAAGTGACATAATTTGTCAATTTGAAAAGATAATCAGAGGAGATACTATTAGTCGGAGAGCTGATGACGAATTTGGAGAAAGTATTTTAGGCAAGTTGAAACAACAAGAAAATAGTATTTTATCAATTGGTAAATCTAGCATCTTGCGTCTGGCAGAAAGTTGGCGGTTATTTCGCTACTGTGCAACCTATGATATCTGCAAAAAAATGAGTCAAAAAATATGTTTTAGGCAATTTGAAATTTATTCAATCTTTAACTTTAGCATCTATTTAACCCAGAAATTGAGGTCCCAGACTATTTTTTGGGTTTGGAAGTACAATCTGATCCCCCCGAATATATTTAATAATCATATCTCAGAAACATATTTTAGGCATTCTGAATCTTTTTTTTTTTTGCTTTGGAAACAAAAGATTATCGTCCTTATGCTACAATATATTCAAAAACTGATTTCCAAGACTCTACGGCTCTTAGATTAGAATTTATGCGCAAAATAAGAAAAAAAATTCAGCTGAAGTGCGCTTCCGATAGCGTCGATTGTTATGAGAATAGCAGGCGATCATTCAGATGCTACAGCAGACTGAAATACTAGATCTCAGTACTCTACGGCTAATCATTTTGAATTTATGCGAGGAATTCTGAAAGGCTGTCAGGTAAAGTGCACTTATGGCTTAGTCGATCTTAATGAAAATAGAATATGAGCATTCAGATGGTAAAATCGTCTTAAATACTGAACTCCAACATTCTACGTTCTGGATTTATGCGGAAAATTCAAAAAAAAAAATCGAGCAAAGTGCTGCATTTCCGGTACAGACGATTGCAATCATAATACGAAGTGCATAACAAAATGTTATAATAGTGCCTAAAACGAAATTTCAATATTCTACGACTGATTGTTTTGAATTTATGCGGAAAATTTAAAAAGGCTGTTATATAAAGTGCATTCCCGACTTAGCCGATTGGTACAAGAATAGAAGATGACTATTGAAATGCTACAGTTATTTCGAATACTGAATTTCAGTATCCTACGACTAATCATTCTGGATTTATGCAGAAAATTCAGAAAAAGTTTCAAGTAAAGTTAATATACAAAATATTTTAATTAAAGTCTTCTTTTCCAAAAGATTCTTATGATAAATTTTCATTGGAAGAATGATTTCCAATTCATTCTATATTTGTTGATTTCTCTGAAAAATTTCACCACTCCAAAATAGGTAGAGCCCGATCTATACAGTAAACTCGAGTTACATGGTCTCTTAGCAACCAATCACAGCCCGAGGAGCCAGGCCCTTGTCAGCTTTCGGTAGCTCTTGATAAACTATATCTCTCGCACTTATGGCTACGCATGAGACTTTTTCGTCGCACTTATTTTGAATCTTTATTCGCGACAGGGAATCATTGAAAACCGTTTAATTCGTCTGGCGATTTACACATAATTTTTAATATTAGTAATAAACATGCTATAAAAATATCAGAATGCCTAAAGTATATTTTTGAGATATGATTATTGTAAATATTCGGGGGGATCAGGTTGTACTTTAAAACCCTCAAAATAGTCTGAGTTGATTAGATGCTAAAATTAAAGATGAGAAAAATTTCAACTTATGTCATAAGTTGCACAGTAGCGAAATAACCGCCAAACCTCTGCCTGACGCAAGATTCTAGATTCACCAATTAATAAAATATTATTCGCTTGTTGTTTCAACTTGCCTAAAATACGTTCCCTAAATTCGTCGTCAGCTCTTGGGCTATATAGTCGGATAGAATTAGCATATCTAAGAAAAAAATTGATAACTCGAATTTTCCATTTTTCATTTGTCAGTTCATAAAGTGACAAATAATATATTCCATTTGTCCGCGGCTACAATATCAGAAAGACTGTCAAAAAAAGGTCAAAAACTGTCAAAATGGTTTTTTGCGTTCTACAAAAAAACTATGCATCTGACGGAACAGACAAAAGTATTCTGTTAAAAATAGTGCGCAATAGAAAGACGGAAAAAATGAGTTCTGCTAAGAATGAGTCGTAACAAGCTGCCATGCGATTCAAAAAAAGTTCCAAGTGAAGTGCATTTTCGGTACAGACGATCGCAATTATAATGCGAGATGCACATCAACGGATCCAAATATTTGGGCGCAGCCTTTAGACGGCTAAGACAAGTGGGCACGAGTCCATTAGGGTGCGGGTCCATTTGGGCGCAGAGACATAAAGCGTGAGGACACTACGGTAAATATCTTCAAAAAAAATATTTTCTCTTAACAAGGGCAATTTAAAAGTGTAATCAAGTATTAGGTATATACATATATAATAAACAAGTTAATCTTTGTTTTAAGTGATGAACAGAGATCGGCTTCATTTAAAAGGATTAACAGCAAAGGTTGGGCGTTATAATTTTCATTAATATGAAGACGCAATCGGAGTACAGAACTTATTCCGAGGCATATTGATCTTATATGTAAAGTGCAGAAGTTGCAAAATTCTGAATACTTTCAACGAAGTAGATTTTTTCCAATTTTATCGATTTTCAAATTTGGAGAGAAATAAAGACGATTTATTTGTTTTTCCTCAATTCTCTTATCATGTGTAATAAAATGTTATACATTGAATTTATAAAAAGAAACTGAATCAAATAAATGATTAAAGAAGTGAGTTCTAATTTGAGATAAGAAGTTGTACCTTGTATTTTGAGAACCACGGATCCAAAAAGACTCTTCTATTGTTGAATCAACTAGTCTTATGGTAAGAAAATTATAATAATATTATATAAATAATTATATGAAAATTGTTCATCAATAATGGTAACAATAAAAAGTATGCTAATTTATTTGAGTATTATAATTCTTCTATAATATCATCATGAATAATTGGAAAATTCTGCGCCCAAGTGTCTCTACGCCCAAGTGTCTCTGCGCCCAATCGGTCGCGCCGTAACGGCTGCGCCCAAATGTTCTAGACCGTGCACATCAAGACCTTATACCAGTCTTGAATACAAGATTTCAGCATCAAACATTTGGCGGGTTTTGAAATTTGCATTTGCTACGCACATTAATACGCACATACAAACGTACGTGCATACGTACCAACATAAAGCCAGAAATAGTCAAAATAGAGTCAAAGATGCTCAAAACGGATTCTCAATTATACTAAAAACTCAGCTCTACTGCTTAAGTCAAAATAAAATCATTTTTATGCAAGCTCATGTGGTCTTGCAACCATAAGGTCCCAAGAATTTGATCTGGCAATGTTTTTTCATATGTATGAAATCCTCTCAAATTCAATATATGAAAAAGCTCAGCTCTGCTGGAATAACCAAAGTACAATTTTTGTTTCAGGCAACCTCATGATGGTCTGGCAAGCATTAGATCCCGAGAATTTGGTCTGGCAATAATTTTTATGTGTATAGAATCCTTTCGAATTTATTATATCAAAAATCCAGGACTGCTGAAATATATAAATTTCGACTCTTTTTCACCCTCTTTGATGCGTAGGGGTCACTATCTTCCCCAGCCTCGGAGTGCCAGGCCTCCAATTCCCTGTTCAGTGTGCCATAAAGAGTCTACCTACTCATATTCATAACTGCTGAAATAACCAAAGTAAATATATCTTCTTCTAAATTTTATTTCGAATCGAATGAGCTATTGCTAGCTTTTTTTGGTCTCTAAGAACTATTTTTCTCAGAAAACTCACTTCTCGACTAGACTATAGTAACATCTAATTTTTGCTCGTTTCAAGAAGGAATTTAATTCATTTAATCGAAGATATTCACACTACAAAAAATTGTTCTCAGGGGAAAAATACACTTTTCGCTCTTATCTGTTTCTCTTTCATTCAATACTATCTATCAATAATCAGAAATCATCGAGATAATTTGTATAACTAAGGATATGCAACACGCAGCACATGTGCGCCGCCTATTTCTACTTCACAACAGAAGTCACCACGCAACATCTATGTTACGTTTAGTCTGATGCTGGATCCACACTAATATCTAATGCCATTAATCAAGGCGTTGTTTTATAATAAACACATTATTAGTCGGTCATCACAATAGAGAATGAAATTAATTTAATGTAAGCGAGAGATTGTTTGTCAAAAATTTCTTGAAAATTAGGTTTTCTTCATAATTTAAGTGAGGTTTATTGATTATATGATCATGAATTAAGCCAGCAAAAATTATTCCTTAGAAACAAAATATGTATCTTATCATCTAAATCTCTTTAAGATAGAAATAGACAAGAAATTTCTAGTGGGACTATCATCACTCAGGCGTATTTATTTGAAAATATACAAAACAGGAACTATTTCATGTATAAAACGTATAAAACAATTTAACTTCTCTATTCTATTTCTAGTTCAGTCTTCTCAGCGTCCACCAAATATTTAAATTTCTCTCGATCGAAAAATTCTTTAAGATGATTTGTGAACTTCTCGTGCACACCATTAATCTCCTCCTCAGTTGGATTTACAATATGTTCAACTTCAAGTGGAGGGCCAACTATAATAACAGAAGAAAGATTGTTTATTAATACGGGGATTTTCAGCTTATATCATTAAGATTGATTTCTTCCTATCCTACACATAAAAAACATATACGGGTGGTCTGATTATACTAAAACAGGTCTTCAATATGTGAAACAATTTTCGCGTGTTACCCTACTTCTCTACTTGTTTTGCAGGAGATAGTATTCAGAAAAATGAACAAATTTGCAACATTATGTTCCAAAATAGTTTCTGCTCACAGATAGAGTTCCTACCCATGTCTTTTGTTCTCACAGTTGTTTTCCATATAATTTTTTTTTTTTTTTAATATGGCATGAATTGAATTTCGTTATTTGAAGTGAAAAATTTGAAATGCGGAAATAAATATGATTAAGAATTGATGAGGATTTGAAAAAAAAATTGGAAATTCTCAATCATTTTATTCTCAAAATTTATTTAGTAACCAGTTTTGATCACTGGGAGATCTTCTTCAAACTACCGGTGAGACTACAAAAGAAAGAGCATGAGTTCATTCCTACGTTGAAAAATAATAAAAATACCTGATAACTTTATAATTTTGTTCTACTGACCTCAAAAAATGATGACATTTGTATATTATTATTAGTATGCAAAATGTCGCATTGGATTTGTTTATCATGACAACGTGCGCGAAGTATTTCGTGCACCGATTTTATCTTGACAACGTGCACGAATTACTTCATGTACGTTTTCAAGATAAACAACGTCACTAACTTCTGTTTTCTATATGATTTGATATTTTTTCAAATAATTTTTTAACGTCTATAGAAAAAAAATTGTATGCAGCTCGTGCGCGGAATTTCTTTGGTGCTTTCGAATGATTTGTGTTACGATTACATTTTCGACAAAAAACTTTTATTCTCAAGCACCATAGTATAATTTCGCGCAGTAGATACATAAATAACTATAAATTTGTTAGATTTTTTACACTCAATTGAACGAGTTTCTATTGGTCCAAAAAAAATTTCATTTGAGACTGATGACTGTCTTGGTCAATACATTGTGAGAATAATTTTGAATGAATAGTATTGCAATTAAAATTGTCTTGACAAACTGTTATTATGACAGTTCATATTATTAGTAATTTTTTTTGTTGTGAATTCAAGAATGTGTCTGTTAAATCAATTAACGTTAGATTCAAAGCTTCAAAAGTCATATATTGAATAATTTTTTCAAAATCTGATTTTCGGACGATCCTAGATTTAGTCTTTCTTGATCAGAAATCACTTTCTCATTTAATATATATTCAACAAGTCAAGCAGGAAAGCGTACGAGCTGAACCATGTTTCGTGTTCTCGCAGCAAGGCTGTGACTTCCTCTTAATTGTGTAAATTTTTCTCCAAAAAAAAAAATGATAAACATAGTTCTGCAAATTGGTATAATGGTAGTTATTAAATTTCTCCGGAAGAGTGAGAATGCTATTTTTATGTATATCCATGATTATTTTACTCAAGTCAATTATACTGACAAATTTTACATAGTTACAGTATTATTATTATTGTTATTATTATTTGACTACGGTATTTAAACCTATCGGTCATGTCCCTAGACTGCCAGTAAATCGGTGTAGGCCCATGATACAACAATTAGCCGGTGCCAGATAGCTTCATTGAGGCCAATTTAATTTGACTCCCAACTTAAAAAGGTAACCGATCCGGAAAAGTCGTGAAAAATTTCATGACCTAACGGAGATTTGAACTCACGACCTCTACATCCACAGGTTCGCATTCTACCACTGTGCTATCTCGCCTTTCATAGTTACAGTAACAATTATTATAACGAATCGCTTGCCAACAGGAATTTACCTCCGTAAATTTCCATTATTTATTGAGATGAATTACCTTTGCCATGGAGAAAAAATAGATAATTTGAATATAAACAAGTTTTCGAAGATGTCAAAATTTAATTGAATGCACTTTTCGCAGAAATTTGTAATAGAATAGGAAACAAGAGATCTGAAAATATTAAAAAAATGTCAAAAGTTTATATGGAAACAATCTGGTGTATTTTGCAATAAAAAAAAATAGTAGTTGCAACAAACATAATTTTTTAATAGATATTTATGACAGAAATTTCATTCGAGAAATATTCTTCACGAATATCACTCGCAGCTTCAATTTTATCATTCATTTCAAACATTGCTTACCATTGAGCAATATACTTCCAATCATCTGTTCAGATTAAGTCCCTCGAGCTGCGCTCTAGTGATTTAATCGGACAGATGACTCTCTCGATGTTGCTAGGTAGACAGTATTTAAAAAAAAAATATTGATAAAATTACATTCCCTTGTGATATTATATACAATTATTTTCACTATGTCCGTGAACGTGAATAAGATAATAGCTGGAATGATTGGTTGAACGTGGATAAACTTGTAACTTATTTGGATAATTTTGACTTTTTATCAACTCTCATCCGCTAATCCGGCCCACTACTCCAGTGTCATGAGAAAAAAATTATTCCAAGTAATGTCCTATCAATTTTGGAAAATTCTTTCTATTTGTGATCAGTAAATAAAATATTTTTTATTTTCACTCGATATTTCGGAACCATTTGTATATACTCTGCGAAATATTCCAACGAAATAAGTATTATGCAATAAATCCTCGTATTGTGCATATAGAAGAAGCAGAAGAAACTAGAGTATATATATATATATATATATATATATATATATATATATATATATATATATATATATATATATATATATATATATATATATATATATATATATATATATATATATATAAAGATATCAAACAGGAAGTTAATGTAGATGTAATACGCGAATATAAGGGGACTCAAAACGATAAGAATTTCACGGATAATGGCAGCAGAAATCAGCAAAATAGATCTTATCAGAGCAAGAAGAATCAGGAAAAACTTTGTAGAAGATGTGGATACAGGCATCCTTTTAGAAAATGTTTTGCTTGTGGTAAAACGTGTGCAAAATGTCAACTCAAGAATCATTTTGCGAATATGTGCATACTAAACAAGTTATTGAAGTGAACGACCAGCCAAGAGATGGGGAAAATGTACAACAGGAGAAAGAAGGTCTATTTGTGATTGTTGAGCTGAAGAATGAAGGAAATGGAAACGATTATACAGTAAATTTGATTATAAATGGCCATAAATGTATGTTCAAAATAGATAGTGGTGCACAATGTAATATTTTAAGTTTAAAAAGTTTCAATTAATTAGGCCTGGAACATTCATGTTTGAAAAAGAGTAATGCTGTAATAACCTCATTTACAAATAATCAAATACCAATAATCGTTAGATGTTTTCTAGAATGTAAATACAAAGAAAAAAATGTAAAATTAGAATTGCTAGTTTCAAACATGAACTGCGTTAATATAATTGGACTCAACTCCTTAGAGAAATTATAATTGATCTAAAGAGTTGATTCAGTTTTATTGAACAGTAATTTTATGGAATCAGGAAAATTTTCATATTTATTTAATGGAGAAATTGGTTATATAAAGGAACCAGTTAATATTGAGCTTGATAATAATGTTATACCAGTAATATCACCTTGTCGAAAAATACCATTCAGCATAATGGATGAAGTAAAAATAGAATTAGATAAAATGACAGCAAAAGGTATAATTGAACCAGTAACAGAACCTTCTGATTGGATGAGCCAAATGATTGTAGTGAAAAAAAACGAATAATAAATTAAGAATTGTCCTTGATTCGAGACCACCCAATGTTGCAATTAGAAAAGCGCACTATCCATATCCAAGTATTGATGAAATTTGTTCACAAATTCGTGGGGCTAGTTGGTTCTGTAAATTGGATGCTTAATCAGGTTATTGGATGTTACCGTTAACTAAAGTTTAAAGTTATGTTGTTTTCAAGATATAGATATATTAGATTACCTTTTGGTTTAAAAAATTCGGACGAAATTTTTCACAGAATTATAAGACAAAGTTTTGAAAATATTGCAACTTATCAAGACGACTTGATGTGTTGGGCAAATACTAAAGCTGAATTAGAGAATATTCTTTTAAAAGTATTGGAAGCAGCTCAACAAAAAAGTATGAAATTTATTTATCTAAATGTGAATTTTTGGTCAAAAAAGTGAAAATTTTGGACATATATTTAGTAATGGGGGAGTTCATGTTGGTAATGGGGGAGTTCATGTTGGTAATGATGAAGTAAAAGCGATTCAAAACTCCAACAGATAAAAATTGTATTTGAACATGAGAATTCAATTTAAGTCTATAAATTAGTCATTTCGGCTTTACTGGTGCTTAGAATGATTGTGGAATTATCTTACAATAAGAAATAGAAGCGAATATATTTGTTTTCTGGAAAATTACTGGCACCTTCTAGCATTCTTCTAGAAACGCCTGGACGTTGATGGAGGAGCGTTGTAGGGAGAGACCCGAGGTATATATATGCGACAGACAGTCAGAAGATTATTGATTTCTTTAGCACAGTGACCTTATACTATGGATTGCTACTGATAGAAATAAATTGTGTTATTCAAAATAAATCAACATTGACATAAATAATTAAAGTTAAGTTATAGTGCGTAGTGTATGATAATCTTTAGTTTAAATTAGATTTAGTTATCAGAAAATGGTGTTAGTTATCTAATTTATTATTTTAATAAATCATAAGAATAAATAGTAGTATTTAAAAACTATTGCTCCCTAAATTGAAATAAATAACGTTACAATATCATTTCGCTATATAATCAGATAATCTCCATGCTGAATTATCATCATGTACATAATTTCAATTCAACCATGAGAATTCAATATATTATAATTATTTTGCAAGATAATAATAGTTCTATTATGTACATAATTTTAATTTAATCATAAAAATGCAATGAACTAAATGAACAAGATAATGATAAATCCAAATTCCCATTATGTACATAATTTGTTTCATTCATAAAAACTCAATGCATTGGAATTATTTTGCAAGATGATAGTAATTCTGAATTGCCATTATGTACATAATTTCAATTCAATAATAAAAATTCAATAAATTCAATTCAATAAATTAAAACTATCTTACAAGATGATGAAAATGTATAGTTCAAATTTAATCAGAATAATTGTTGTTGAATATCAAAACGGAAAGCAGAAAGCATTACCATCTCGTTTCACCTCAGGGATGCGCATACGTTGTTTTGTTACCTCAATTCGCTGAAACTGCAGCGGTGGAGATACGCTCCATGGCTGTCTGGCAATTTTATTTATTTATTGTTGGAACTTTCCAATTTTCCGGGATAAATAGTATACTGAACGATGACCTGAGAAATAAGCTGATACTATCGTTCGAAATGAATCCCTCTACCAAGAGTTCATAAAAGATAAGTCAATTTACATACATTGAAATATGCTACGCATTAATTAAAACTTACAAATATGTAATACATAATGGTAAACAAAATCTTGTAGCTCATTTGGATGCATCATGGATAATCCGTTTTTGATTCTTCAATCAAATTTTCAAATTAAAGTACAGCCCTGAATAACGAATATCATTATTTTCAATTGAAGTCTTACTAAATGGATAAAAAATGCTTGTAAACTTAGCTCGAAACGGCCGAGCGCGCGAGAGCAGCCGAATGGTGGGGAAATAAGGGTACAGTGTAGGAAAAGTGTTTAAGACTCAGCCACTAATTTTACACTTGTGTGACTCCAGAACTCGATTTCGTCTCGTGCTGAAGTTCTCACACTTCGTGTAAAATGGATGATTTTCCACACATGAACAATATATCATTATATTTGGAGATTTATTGAAATATTCATCAAATTAAATTTCGAAAGTAAAAATTTTACATACCAACTGTAGTGACAGGAGCCCTTCTCGGCACCAAACCAAAATTGTATTGGAAGAAGCCACGACCAAAGAACATAATTGGTGCGATTCCGGTAGATTTTCGCAAAAACTCTTGAACAGATCGCATGAATGATCCTTCCGGATTTTCTACTTGACTGAAAAGATCAGTTTCCCCGAAAGATATTACTGGAACTAGAGGTGCCCTGTAATTGCAAAATATTTTGATATCTAGTCTAGAGTAACTGCCAATTTGAAGACTTTCCCCAATAGAAAGGAATTTAAATCTCATTCAGAACGAAATATCATATCTCTTATAGGAGTAAATTGAGAATGACATTCAATTTTTTTTCATACAAATCTAAAATGAAATTCAAATAATAGTATACATCTTTCAACCTATTTACATTCCTATAAGAATGAGTTATATTATAAAATAATTGTTTCATTTGGGAAGAGCTGAAACATTTGATTATTAATTGAAGTATAAATTGTGTTTCAATTATAACTATCTTTAAATTTTAACGATGATCATATTAACTTTTTAATTAGTTGAAATGATCATCGTCTACAAATAAATATAATTATAATATAACATAACTTATACCTCAATCATTTGTAGAATAATATTATTCTATTCAGGATTTCCAGATCGAACTTAAAAGAAAATATTTGATATGGACACAAATGTAGATTTTCTGAATAATCAAATACATACAAAATATTATCTTCTATAAACTCTATGGATAGTACTGGAGTGAAGATATTGCTCAATGTAGGGTTCGAGACAAAGATTGATACAAAGTACAATTCAATGTAGCGAACCATACAAAACACTAACTCAATCATATTACTTGTAACAAGGTTGGTCACAGCATTGTGACGAGCATTATCTTTACTCCATTTTTATCTATAGAGTAGAGTTCATAGAAAGTAGGTAATATTTTGTATATAATTATTATTGTGACGATGAACTTCGGAAACTCTGATATATTTGATTTTAACAAATGTATGATTCATAATTTTCTTTTTTTATAAAATTTTCCTTGATTAATTTTTTTCCCTATTACTATCTTCATATAAATAGATGAGTTAACTTTATTTGGATGTACAAAAATATTCTATAGCCTTATATGTATTCAACTTTCTAAGTTGTTGCAATTATCAATTATATATATTTTTAAAACAACATCACAATTTTCACAAAGGTAAACATTCCATTTTGAGTTTTTAAATTTCTTCCACTGTAACTGGAATCCGAAGTTTTCATATTTTTAATGCTCCAGACACTCATCTTAAGAACGTTTTGAGCTTTTGAACGCACACAACAAAAGTTTTTATTTTTTGAATGATATTTATTCTTTGATGTCGGTTGATCGAGACACCAAAATGGAATATTGTACAGATTTATAAATTGAACTGTCCGATTCTACAAAAAAAAAAAAACGATATCATTGCATTAGATTTGTGCAATTAAATTGAAAATCTTGCACCATATATTACAAAAACAAAATATAGGAGTCCATCAACTGTTCTGGATTATTTATTTCCACATGACGTTCATAATCTTTGTCCAAATATTACGATAGCATCAGGAATATTTTTGAGCATGCCTGTAACTGTAGTCTCTGGAGAAAGATTATTCTCCGGATCAAAACTATTTAAAAATTAATTAAGATCAACCATGTCCCAGGTAAGACATTCTAATTTAAGCATAATAAGTATTGAAAGTAAGTGTGTTGATGAATCAAATATTTCTGATATTGCCGATTAATTTTCAGTGGAAAGATCATGATTAAAATAAATAACTAGATTTTAGTTTGTACAAATGTGCAGAATATTACAGTATTATGATTCTATCCGGCATCATAGTATGTAATCATATAATTTCATAATTATTACGTATTGGTGTTGTTGTTATTGTACATAAATGTTTTTCAAACGTCACATAAGTGACATGTTGTGTATCTCTGTTACCAAAGTAATAGTATATTATGTAACAAGGACCGAACGACTATCATTTTTGCCCAGGATAAATTTGACTGCACTCGGTGAAGACGAGGGCGAAGTACGAGGCCAAGGCGAGGGCGAAGCACGAGGCGAAGACGAGGGTGAAGCCCAAGGCATATCATCGTGCAGTCAAATTTGTCCGTGACAATAATGACAGTCGTTCAGTGTCCGTGTTGCATACGATACTTTTTGTAACAAGTGCACCGAAGTATCACCATAACTGAGCTTTTTAAATAAATTTAGATGTATTGAAACTATCTAATCAGTTTGACAAACAAATTTTTGCAATTACGATCACATTACAGTAAACTAATTCATTGAAACATAGCTTACATGAATTATATTATTGATTGATATTTTTCACATTTCCTGTGCTATCTCGTTCACATTCAATGCACACACCATAACGAACACCTCCTATAGTACAAATTTCTTTCAAATATTAATTTGACATATACCAATAGAATAAAAGAATTCCAAAGGCATCCATGACTCACAATTTATTTATTTTTACCCAGTGGAAAAAAATATTTATTAATTCCCTGTCAACTGATAATTAATGAAAATTGTAACCATGGTTTGGAATAGAGTACTTTCGGTGCACGTGTTATGAAAAAGTATTATTCTATCTGATTAGGCAGATAAAATATAAACTTTTGTTTACTTTATGTGCCTGATCACATGAAGTAAAAAAATCTTTTATTTCAGCAAAATAATTTAGTAATATTTATTGAAAATTGGGTTTTGAAATAGACCATTCGCACTCACTTCACCTGGGAGATTATTAATATCAGCTAATAGTGACACGGATGACAGTTTTAATTTTGTTTTCAATTCAATTTTATGTTTGTTTGTATCGTAACCATGACAAAATTGTATTGGGTATTATGATTTAGCTTGATCTTTGAGCTAATTGCATCGCACTAAATATCAATATATTAAATTCAAATGTTACAATTTGGGTACTTGTTTGAAAAAAAATGATATATATCATTCGGGGAGTCAAAATTCTTGCTTATTGTCACAATGCCCAGGGACGAGCCGAGTCACTGAACATCGTAGACTGCTATTACCACATCACTACGCGCTGTCGCAAAAAATTCGACTGCCGATGTAGACATAGAATAGGCAGTCTCGCGTTTCGGGACGAAATTATTGCAAAGAAGGCGAAGGCGAATATGTAACGGATTTACTCAATTAATTGATTAAATTTGAACACAGAATAGTAAATTCCAAGTATTGAATATTGGAATGGCCCTTATTCCAACGAGCGAAAAGTTTTCGTGCCCAGCCGAAGGCGGAGATTACGGTTTGCGAATGTGGAATACGCCATTTCAAACATGTTGTAGACTATACTTTTTCTAACAATATTTTGGAAACTCACCAGTATTCAGACGAAACTTAAAAAAATATGAAACGTCAAACAAGAAACCAGAAATTAATACCTGAATTGTTAGGAAGTAATCATGATAATAAAATCTATCAGCTTCTGATTCGTCAAAAATTATGATTGAATGATTCTAAACGTCATACGGAATTATTCTGAGTGATGTTTCGGAATGTTACTTGTCACAATATAATTTTCAGTTATGTAATATGCAAATTACAAAACAGTGTAAGAGACATAAATGTATAATGACATACGATATGTTCGCATAGGTTATACCGTTCCTCCATATGTGACGTCACATAATAATCCTGGAAATTGTTTTGTCCGAGATTATTGTTGAAAAGCTGAAGCTATTCACATAATTTTTTTTTCAAATATGTCTTAAAATGGAAAATTCAGTATAATTATACCTATGTAAAGAATCAACCAAGTGCGTATAGGGCCACGTACTGTGAATGGTTCCATAGTGGGAAACAACATTCATGGTTATGATTAAAAGTCGATAATAAAGTTTTTAATGATTTTTTATAGTTTTTCATATTTAGTTAAACATAATTTTCCGAATACAAGATACATACATAAGCTCGTAAAGTGGGAAAAAATATTGCGTGTAGCCGAAAATATCCCATATTCCAAAAACTACATGATATATCTTATTGAAACCAGTTTCTTTGGGGGAATTTCTTGAGATCTATAATCTCAAGTTTTTTCAGAACTTTCCACTGTATATTTGTGAAATTAGAGGAGACATACACTGACATCATTCCTCGATATTTTGTATTTCATATATGAGTCTGCTGGACAGAGTATTTGAAATAAATGAAATAGATTTGTATTGAGAAATTAATTTTAATTAGCTGATTAGGTTGATATGACAGCAGAATATTGCATGCATATATATATATATATATATATATATATATATATATATATATATATATATATATATATATATATATATATATATATATATATATATATATATATATATATATAAATATATAAACAGATATTTGTGGGTGCGGCAGTCAACATTTGGGCTTAATAAAACACTCTTTTTAATATGTCAAGCTTTTGGCTGTATATTTAGCCTTCTTCAGGGACACTATGAATACAAAGTTAAAATTTAGAAAAAACATGTTTCTCTTTAAGTTAAAGAAGTTTTTTCACTTACATTAAATGAGATTAATGATAAGAGTCGTAACATTCATAAAAAAATTTTCGAATAGACAAACATTTTGATGAGCACTAGGTGTTTACCAATAATAAATACCGGATGTTTTAGACCAAGGTTTATACTACAAAGGTTGCCTTAATACCATAAGCTCTGTGTATTCGGAGGTGGGAGAAGTAGTGGGGATAAATGACGTCAGCGCTAGACCCAGAGAGATAGGCTGCTACTGTCTAACAAGTAGAATGATATATTTATATTTTTTTCTAGCACTTTTGTTTGAATTAATAACAAGCCCATTTAATTAGAGGCAGATTTAGGTCTAGGCCTATGCGACTCAGACCTCGATTCCCACAATTTAGGGGACTTCAAAATTGGAGGAATGAATAAAAATTAAAATTTATCTTAAGGCAAAATATATACTCTACCTATTTTGATTTAACACGAATTAGAAGGAATATTTAATTATCCCTCTAGTAGACATGATTTATTTTGGCTTCAATCCAAGTTCTAAGAAGTAATATTTATCGTAGCCGATATCCTTCTCGGAATTCCATTATTACTTCCAAGAACCCAACAGTTGGTTTGACTTTCATGTTCTATGCTATGCAATTTTCATCTAAGGGAGCTCATCTAAAACAAGGAAGGCGCCTAGATCTAGCTAAATCTGCCTCTGCATTCAATCATCTAATCAAGGTAAATAAAAAATTTCTAGATTGAGAATTCATTCTAATTTCTAATAGTTATTATAATCAAAGATGCCAGAAACGCGATGTACTGTTGCAACGTGTGATAATAGTTTGACCAAGACAAAAAAGTCATCGTAGCAAATATCTTACCACAGTTTTCCGACAAACGAGTGCATCAGAAAACAATGGGTGCAACGATGTAAGAGAGATGGGAAATGGAATGCAAATGCATGTCATATTTGTTTCGAACATTTTTCGGAAGAAGATTATACCCGCGATTTAAAGGCAGAACTATCGAATGTATGTATTTTTCAAACATTTCTGCTTTTTACCTATATACAAGTAAAACAGTTTAGAATGAAATTTACTCGTATATCATTCGAATTGTTTCTGTTTTCAGTGCGTTTCGTATTATTTGTAGTGTGAAATAAATATCTATTTACAAGATATCTGCGATCTGTTTCATCGCTTCCTTATAAATTTGTCTGGCGACTGATAGCTATGATTACGAGTGCTTCAACAATTGTAGCTATAATTTTTAACTGTCAGATAAAAGTATCAGCAAACGATGAAAGAAGCCCTCAATATTTGAAATCAACACATATTTGGCCGTATTCTGTAACACAATCATTAACTTATTATTGATCGATAAGATTTTTGACAAATAGAAACAATTGTAACAAACGAATATTCAGAATTTTTGTCAGTGCTACCTATATCCATTGGCTAAAATAGATAATGATCGATAAAAATTTATCGATTGAGTTACAGATAGCCCCAATTATCTGGTTCAAGTCATAATAATATGAACAAAATGAATATCCAGATAATTTTGCGGGTATATTTCAATTTTTAATATCTCTATTGCAAACTAATATCACAAATTCTGAATTCGTAGTTATTTTTGGTGAAATATGTCAATTTCAATTATTTTTATTATATTTATTTTATTTGTATGTACATTATTATTAATGAAACAATTTATATTTCTTATGCTGAGGCCACATTTACGTCTAATGTCATTAATTGAGGCGTTATTCAATAATGAGCACATTGTCAATGACAATATGTCAATTGTCACATAACGCCTTACTTAACGGCATTAGACATAAGTGTGGCCCCAGCATTAGAATAAAACCATTCTTCATTTTGCAAAATATACTCTTCTTCCTCTACACAAGATGACAGACATAGAAATTTTGCAAAAATAAAAGATCATCAAAAAATTCAACTCAGCGGCATGTTACTGTGTTTTATCCTATCCAGATAATGCTCTTCTAATGCCTGTATTACACGATACAATTTATTGGTCAATTCTTTTCAAAAGTTGACCTTCAATTTATTGTTGTGTGTAATATGTCCAAAATTTCCACAATTTTTTCTTGACCAATAATTGACCAAGTTATTTTTGAAATAGATAATCTTAGTGTTGACAAAGTATTAATATAATTTTATATACAGTTGCCCTCAGTATATTAATTTTTTGTCATCTCTACTATCTCACTTTCTCTCTAACCACACTTTTTGAAGTTACGTCAAAAATTATAAGTTGGTAGTTCTGATTTTTCTTGACAAAAACTTGTATCGTGTAATTTTGGTACAAAATATTTTTGAGCTCGACAATAAATTGTTGAAAACTTGATAGAAAACTTGGTCAATTTATTGGTCAATAAATTGTATCGTGTAATACAGGCATAAGAGTGGAGGGTATAGCGCTTACGTCATAAAGTAGCGCATGCGCATCTTGAATTCGTTGAATGAGGCAACCTTCTATATTTATAAACCTTGGTTTCAGACCACCCGTACCACTAAAATATCTGGCGAAATGCTGAACGGATTGAAAAAAGAAAAAATACGTGTATAATGATTTCTGAGATTCTATTGAATAGTAGCAAATTCAAGTCCACCCCCTCACCCCCTGAGGGTAAAGAGGGCGCAACTTTCAAATTTTAAATGGCAACCCCTATTTTTAAATGCAGATTTGGATTCTCAACTGGAAAATATGAAGTTTTTGTCTGAGACTTTTTTTCATGTTCCTGACAAATGGCACTGTATTCACAAAGACTAGTTATTTTTCGTAATTACTTCAACGGCTTTTTTTTAGATAAGAATCCAAATCTGCATCAAAATGAAGGAGTAGCCATTCAAAATTTAAAAGTTGCACCCTCCCCACCCTCAGGAGGTGAGAAGGTGGACTTGAATTTGCTATTATTCAATAGAATCCTAGAAATTATTCCACACGTATTTTTTCTTTTATTAATCCGTTCAGCATTTCGCGAAATATTTGGGTGGTACGGGTGGTCTGAAACACCCGGTATATCACAATTGAACGTAAATTTCGATTGATAACTTGAGTGATTATCACAGTTAACTGGTTTTAAATTATAATGCACATTTGTTTTTGATTAAATATTGAAGTTTTAAAATTTTATTTGATCAAGCAAAGTTTTAGCGTGACAGGCTGTGCGACCATTTTTGGAAGACCAGATGTTGGCTGTAGCCACCGTTGCGATTGACGTTGATACAACAACCAAAAAGGAGAACCAGAAGGAGAAAAAGCAACTAGAATAGTTACTTGATTAATGCCCGGTTTTATAAAGGGCAGAGTAATTTACTTCCATCTAATATAATAAAAATGAAACGCTGTTCGTTAGTCTCGCTAAAACTCAAGAACGGCTTGACCAATTTTGACAATTTTCTTTTTAATCTGTTTGCTTTAGTACAGTGGTGGTTCAAATGAAAAATGATCAACATACATTAAGTAGTGCACGAGCTGAATTTGTTCGTTCGCGCACCGTTCATCCAATAGGGTTAAAACATTCTATGGTTGTTGGTGGTACTATCGTGAAGGTTTCTATCATGGTACCATCAACGTACAATAAGTGACGCACGAGCCGTATTTGTTCACGTGCACTGTTCGTCTGATTGAGTTGAAACTTATTATAGATGTTGTTGGCACTTTCGTGAGGGTTCTAATTGTAGTGTCATTCACGTAGCGCACGAGCCGTATTTGTTCGTTCGTGCATCGTTCATTCGATTTGATTGGAATTTCAAATAGTTGTTGTTGATACTTGCATAAGGCTCTGAAATAGTACAAAGTGATCAATAATGATTGTCTGACAGGTGACAGGCAGAAGTTCGCATTATGATCAAAACTATCTTCATGGAATACAGTTAGTATGAATTTATTTAATTTGAAAACTACGTTATCGATATTTCAAGAACACAATGGCGTATATTTTGCATATTTTATGACGGATTCATCCATAATCTGATTCAATAAACAAAAAAGTAAGTAAATAGTTGTATTATAGACTGATTATTGAGAATTTATTATTATTCCACCAAATTATTAGGTAGGAATAGTGTTTTCAGAGAAACTGTCATCTGTTACTTAAAGGTCACTATCTCAAGAAGGCGGCAAAGAAAAAATCAGAACAAAGCGGCACGGACAATCATTTTTGATCACTCTGTACTACTAACGGTATTTGTCCGTTCGAGCATCGTTTAATCGATTAAATTGAAATTTTCTATAGTCGCTGCTGGCGCTTGCGTGGAGACCAGTTTTCAAAATTATTTTACCAGTAGAATCCTATACCTATTATGACTTAGTAACATGGACTCTAATTTACTCTTGAAAAAAAGGGTTACCCACGAAAACTTCAATAATGTAACCCAAGATGTGTAAAAGTTACCAATAAAACTCCTCCATTGCCTGCGCTGCAATTTAATCTCTTATTTCCCGTAATTCATTCAATTAAATACTGATGATGCCTTCTATACATAGATCTGCGCACTAATCGACAGATTTTGACAGTTCAGAGGATGTTTTAGTTGTATTACTCAAGCAAAAAATGTGGTATTATTCTGAATAATTATTTTATACTTTGAAGATTCGTACAAAAATGTTGAATTTTATTGAATGTCCACCCGTGCGAAGCCGGCACGGGCTGCTAGTAGTGAATACAATTTATTCTATTAGATGACAGTCGATTATTTGACAGTAATGATTTTGTTGTCATAAGAAAATACAAACTGATTAGAATTTGTTCGATGAAATAAATTTACTTTAGTACTAAATTTACTTGGTCTTTTATAAAACCAGCCATTAATAAAATAAACAAACAATGAATATTCTGAGAATAAATTATACTTTTAGAATGTCAAATAAAGTGGAAAAGGTATTGACATAAGAAATGCAATTCAGTTATATCACGTATATAAAGTAATAATACCATATGAATGTTTATTCAATTCTGTATTTTGATCATTTTTTACACAATTTCTTGATAAACACTACATTTTTTTTTTTATAAATTAAAAGCCTCAAGTTTTGAATACGTCGGAAATTGCCGTAAACACCCGAGCGCTATCGATGTACATGTGACGTCACTTCGGTGCTCAGAGCACAGATTACCTATTTACTCAGAGTAATTACTGAACGTTATTGCAAGAATTAAATCAGAAAAAAAATTAGATACATGTTGTTTTGCTCATTTCTATCCCAACACACAAAATAAATGTTCTAATAAGATTTTTGTAAGCAGAAAGGTATTGATGGAATGTTATCACCGGTGATGTTTTGACGTTTGAGGTTATGATGCTTCATATGTTATTTTGAAATGGATTTGATATTTAGTTGTGGGCTAAAGTACACAAAATTCTTGTGCATAGACCCATCATAAGATGAAAATTCATAATAATTGTAAACAAATATCAATTTGAAATCTTACTTACGTTAAGAATGCAATAGGTCAAATTCAAATAACTGTAAATATAACGCAGCAATATTTCAATTCTGATTGATAAATACTGTAAAATATGAATAATTATTATATTGTTTATATTTATAATATCTGACAAATTTACAAACTATAGATATATGGTGTATCAACATAAATGAATATAGGTAACCAAAAACTCAAGCAAGTACGAGTACCTTCAAATGCTTCAAGGGTTAAAAGTGATATAACGTCATTAATATATCACCTCAAGTGGGTGGAAAGTCATGAAAAATTATAAAATAGGTATCCAGGAGAGATTTCACAATACAACTTTTATTTTCGCGTTGAATACACACATTACCTATTCTATAGCATTATCGCAAAATGATTCTCGACTGGATTTGTAAGATGTAACAGCATTTGCATATTGAGAAAATAATTTCAAAAGACTGCTCACTTTGATAACTTAATATCTCGTACTTCTAGAGTATTGAGTTTTTTATTCACCACTATGTATTCATAAATCATAAATGGATAAATTTCTGGTATACTACTTGAATTAGCTTTCGTGAAATTATCTCTGAGACACATTGCTTATATTAAAATAGTTTTTCCAATAAAAAATTCACGATACACAAGAAAACTTCACTTGAGTATATAACTGCTAGATTGTTTTCTACCGAAGTGACGTCGCGTGAATGTCGGACCAATTAGAAAGCGTTTTAACGCTTTTTTCATTTATTCAAAATTTATTGGATTTTAAATATTGATTAAATTTAATATACTCATTCATAAATTATAAAAATAGTTTTTGCGCTCATAGTTTGATATTATATACTGAAAAAATAATATAAAATTATAACTTTATTTTCATGACGAAACCCAATTGTTTAAAATAAAAATTGTTACAATTTTTTTGTTACTCAGAGATATTGAAAAATGGATGGGGTTTTTATGTTAAATTTAGATTCTGACCATTATTTGGTTCTGACTGCTGCTTTTTTTCAGATATTTGGAGCAGATAAACATAGATGTTGCTCAAGCCACAGATATCAGTTCTCTTATTCATGGACTGAGGAATATTTGCGATATGAACCATCTCTAAAAACGTGCGTTTGGACAAATTACGTTCATTGTCCAATATTTCAATCTGGTCATAAACAATTTTGTGTTTAGTGGTGTTGCAGTGATTTGATGAAGCACTCGCACCAGGTTGCAACTTAGTGTCACTTTTGTGAAATGAAATACGGCTTTTTAAGTTTCTTGAACTTTGGTCTACATATTGCAGCTCACAGTCCGCACAAGGGATACGATAAACGGTATTAGATTGATTTAAAATCAGTTCACGATCTTTTAATCTTGTAAAAATATTTTTGACGGTGAGGCAGCTTCTAAGCACAGTTTTAACTGTATCATTACTCACAATTTCTTAGATTAAAGGTGTGAAACCAGAAACATATGGGTACTGATGCATATTTCATGTAAGTGGGTGATTGTTGTTGGGTCACAACATCATTATGTACCATATATAGTATATATATGTATACATGTATATATAAAGACATAGCTTCAATATTGATAATTTAAAAACTCTTCACTTCCCTGATAAAGGTTTTAAATTGACCTTTTAAGAAGCGTTCGAAATCCAAGATCATCTCTCCAAATGTCAAAAACTTATGAAGGAATACTTAGAATTACTGGAAACTCCCATTTTCAAAATAACTTGTAAAATCATTTCTGATTTGCACACTCCCCTTCTCCCCTGAATAGTCATAGCATATAAATAGTTGTTTATTTGTGACATTTGTGTAACCTGAAGATGGCCGAAACTAGTCGTTAATAAAAAATATATTGTAGAATAATCACCGAATGTTTTATTTATAATTAGATATGAATATATTTTCTTATGCCAGATCACAGACTTTTATATAAAAGCATTATGTTTCCAGTATGAACTTTCAAAAAAAGACATTGTTCATACTATGCAACTCTGCCAGCTACACCAGATATAACTATAATAAATTTTAATAGGTATGTTCATTGAAAAATTATAATCATAATTTCGACAGAATAAATTATGATTTCTTATGAATAAAATTCAAACTGCATGATCATTAGCATATACATACCCATTTTTCAGAGCTCTCTTAACAAATCCTTTCCTACGTTTCAAGACAATCTTATATTGACCCGGATGACAATAAAAAGATTCTGCAGCACCACCTACTGCTAGAACTGCAGCTCGACCACTGCCAGGACCACCCAATAAATAATCCAAACTTTCTGCTGATGCTGATGCCGTTCCTAGAAAAGAAAAATGAATTTATTTACATGATTCTTGTATAGTCACTTGAATTTTTCAATTCCCAACAATAGGTCACATTATTCTACCTCGAATAGATTGTGCGTATCTAGCAGCATAAGGTTTAAATTCAGTTCTTCCTTTTCTTTAAATTTCTCTTTGAAAATGCATCAGAATAATTCTGTAGTCAATCAAATTACTCATTGGCAGTGACACTTCTATCCGTTGGGCGGTAAATGTTATTGCAGGTTTGCCCAGCATCAGTTATAAATGTTGAGAAAATAGATTATTTGGGAGGTTCGTCAAGATTTTTTCCGAATAGTTACATATCGAGTTTCAATGGGACATCCAAATACCAAATTGCTTTTAATTAATATTGATAATCGGTATTTCTGCCTGATATTAGAATGAAAGATTGAAAAAGTCGGTACACTTTGAGATATACTCGAAGTTTCAGCGAATTGATATGTTCCGAAGGTGGAAAAAACTTTTGTGATAGTCCTTAACGAAACAGCAACTATTTGTGTTCTACAAAAATCATGCTCGATACAGCGTAGATTGATATAGAGCTTAGTGTCACGTTGCAGTGCAGTGGTTTACATACATGCTCAGTAAGCGTGGAATAACGGATTGGATTCGTGTCGTTATATTTGACATTTTGATTTATTATTCACATTTGAAGGCCGGAAGACTGATTTTATGCATATTTTATTGAAATGGTAACCGGATCTCACAGTTTAAGGAATATCATATATCCACCAAAGTGTACTGTAAGTGTCCGCCACATCCAAATCGAATAAAAGATGAACTTAATAGAATTTTTTTCCCTTAAAATTTGTATTTCGACAGCTGTCTGCGGTGTCAGTAAGTTAATACGTTTTGGAGATTTCAGCAGCACAGATAGTATGGTGTAGCGATTTGCACAGACGTCCGCTAAGCTTGAAGTTCCGGACAAAGTACCCAGCACATTACACGAGTTTTCTTACCATTTGTTATCTAATTTTATCATGGATCAAAGAATCATTGGAGCTTAAAGAAATTACCATGAAAATACCAAAGCTACAACAATACCTTGCTTGATCAATTTTATTCTCTCTGTTGAGGCAGATATCACCAAGACTTCAGAATTTTTTTTTTGCGAATTTGGAACGAGTTATTTTCTTGCTGAAAAATTGCTTTTAATTTCTTGAAATGGTCCTCTTACAAAATCAAAGTGGAATGTATTATGAAAGAAATGAGGATGTTGGAAGGGTCCAAGATAGTCTCATGAAAAGAAATATCAAATTTAAATCTTTTCATATAAGCTCACGGTGGTAGTAGATCTATTATAGCAGACTATGTCAGCCATGTACATAGTATACATATCCTCTTGCTTAAATTCCAGGAATTGGGATTACACAAAATCAGCTTGGATTTGTTATCTTTCTAAATTTGTTCAGACTTCTGGTTACCTTTTAATATTTTCTCAATATACATTTTGTCACTAAGAAATAGGTAGATGCCAAAATGTTTTACGAAAGAGTTACTCAAGAGATATACTTTCTAAGATTTAATAATACTTTCTTCAATTACTTGAGCAGCCGCATCTTTGAGAGAACGCACCAATAATTGTCATGATAACACCCTCTGTCGACACATTCATTATATTAATTCTAAAAATTCATGTGTGTCAACTTCACAGCATTTCTGGTGATTTTATAACTTTCATTTTGTTGATGCGGAACATGTGAAAACTACTGCCTCAAAACAATCACAGTCTCTCTCCACCACAAAAGTTGACACTGAGCTATGCTTTGGCCGTGACATGCAAAGTCAGGGGTCTCTGGTTCTGGTTCGAGATCCGTTATGCTCAGTTCCCGTAAGAGACAAAGATAAGCACTCAATTCATACTCAAGCATTATGGACCTTGGTAGCATAAAAAGTCTACATGATGCTGCTCGGTTGCACAGATAATACTAATTTATGTAGCGAGAGTGTAAATTTGAGCAATATGACAATTTGATGACGAGACTTGCCGAGTCACTAAAATGGTTTGCTGAATGTCATAATGTTTGTTTACATCCGTATATATAACACGGGTGTAAACAAGCATTATTTATAGATCTTAATTGCCATATTTTACAAATTATTGAGCTCACAGCAAGAGAGCCCAAAGCGCAAATTTACATTTGAATTCAACAAATATTCGAACTGATGGATCAGTGAGAGTGGCTGAGGATATAAATTCACAAAAATTCAACTGCTACTCATATAAATGGTTATAAAACTGGGACACGAATGGTCGTAGAAAATGAATTTTAATCTACTAGGGTGATTCAGTAAATGAAATTAGCACACAGGTACTTGCGGCTCTGGTTCTCATAAGATTGTTCGTATTGAGAAAATATTTTCACAAATCCAGAAAAAAGATTCAGCAAATGGCAACGATAATTGTTATTTGATACCTATTCAATTTTGAAAGCATTCCGGAGCAAGACAATAAATAGCATTATCAAAATGAATAGATTGTCATTAGTAGCAAATTTTTTTTGTGAGTTTTATAATACACTTTCTGATACAAGAAAAAAGTATTTTGATTCAACCTGCTGCCATGTCCAAATGAAAACATGGTTTACGCATATCTAATTATTTCTCGTTACATAGATTATTTTTAATGGTCAAGTGGTGAATTGATGTATAAATCTTTTCATTACTCATGCGGGATAAGTACTAATTTGCGCATGTTTTTCCCGGCGGTAAATAACTCTTTGCTTTTGAATGCGCCAAGTATAATTTGAGTGCGTCAAGTGAACTTGTCGCACACAAAGCATTTACCGCCCGGAAAAACAAACGCAAAATAATACTCATCACAGAAGAAACAGATTATTTTTCTTAAAATATCTCGCCTATTATACTCAACCCCTGCAACCAGCTTGACACTTTCCTTGGAGCTGTCAATATTATTTGTGAGTAAAACATATATTTATAATCCCTTACTACCTGTTCTTTTGTTAAGTTATGCTGAGACACCTTTCTCAGAGCGGTCGAATATGCAAAAGACATAAATTAATTGTCATGTATTTCATCCTGTTATTTTCGTCTTACCACTTTCATATAATATCAGAATGAATTTCTATCATAATCCCGTGAATTATTTTCATCTATGATTATGATGACGCAAAGGCATTATTCACAAATAAAATATAGTGCTTAACAATAATGCAGATTTACAATAGTGTCCGCAAGCAGATTTCATTTGAAATCCTAGTATATTTTTTGACAGTATTGAGATTTCAAAGTCTGACTTGATACATTATGTTTGTCAAACTTTTCAAGAAAGGGATAAAGATATTGTTCTAAGTATTATGCCGTAGATTACCAATAAATTAAGAAAAAAATTAGTGGAATTATTGATTTCCTTCGAAAAGTGTACATGATAAAATGAAAAATCTGACGTGAACATCACGTGACTTACTTGTACATCATTGGATATATATACAATACAATGTGATTTTGTGTTTGATTATATATATCATTGGATATTTATAATCAAACACAAAATCTCATCGTTGCACATTTAATCGTTTTAGATTTACACAAGAGACTCCAGGAATCCGTCGAGTAAAATGCGCTATCAGCCAAGTCGGTTGCTATGGAAACAGTAGGCCATTATTCCTTATACCTACTACAGGGTGGGGCAGAAAAACCTATCCGATTTCAAAACGATATAAAATTAAAACCAGTCAACTTGTCAAAAAATTTTTTTTATTAACATATCGCAAATTTTATGCCATTTTTAAATTCAAGTTTTGAAAAGCACATCACTCAAATGTCGTCCTTGGGAGCGTATACACTGATTTAGGCGCTCGCGGTAGCTTTCCATGACTTTCACCGTCATTTCCACAGGAATTTCTTCAATTGCCCGAGCAATTTCCCTTCGTAAAGCAAGAAGGGTCCTTGGTCGATGCTGGTAAACCTTTGATTTGAGGTAACCCCAAAGGAAGAAGTCACATGGAGTGAGATCCGGTGAGCGCGGCGGCCAGCCAAGATCACCTCTCAGGGAAATGAGGCGACCGGGAAACAGTTCCCTGAGAATGTCCATTGATCGTCGCGATGTGTGGGCGGTTGCACCATCCTGTTGAAACCACACATTTTCCGCGCCATTTTCTTCCATTTTGGATCTAAGAAAATTTTCCAGCATGAAACAATAGCGCTCGCTGTTGACCGTTACGGTTTGCCCATTTTCTTCAAAAAAGTAAGGCCCCCAGACGCCTAGGCGGGAAAGAGCACTTCTTTTTCAATGCTGAACCCGTCTGTCTAAAATTTGACACCCACACTTTAATCGTAGCGTGATGTGGAACAGGATCATGACGCCCGAGTCCGAAATGAATTCGAAAAGCACGTTGTGTAGCAATTATCGAACCGTCGCATTCGATAAACCGCTCAATAACAAAAGCACGATGTTCACCAGACCAAGGCATGTTGACTACTGACAAATGGCATAAAACCGGCTTTCTAACGGTTTTTACCCCACTACTCTACCTGCCCCCTCTTCTGAGAAAAAGGGATTTGAAATCGGATAGGTTTTTCTGCTCCACCCGTACAACATTCCTAAACACTGATTTCAAAAATTCTACGACTACCAACAGATCTGAATGTATGCGCAAAATTAAAAAATGAACTCCTACTGAAGTGCACTTCCGGCTCAGTCTATTGTTATGAAAATAGTAGGCAATCATTCAGATGCTACAGCAGACTCAAATATCAAATTTCAATATTCTACACCTGATCGTTTCGAATTTTGCGAAAAATTTCAAAAGACTATCAAGTGAAGTGCACTTCCAAGTCGGAGGATCTCAAAAATGATAAGATATGAGCATATAGACGGTATATTCGTCCTAAGTACTGGATTCTAACAATCTACGCTCAATCGTTTTGGATTTATGCGGAAAATTCAAAAAATGTTTCGAATAAAGTGCTCTTCCGGCTTGGTCGATAGCAATCATGATGCAAGGTGTACAACTGGATATTATAAAAGTGCCGAATACAAAATTCAAATATTCTACGACTGATTATTTAGAATTTATGCGGAAAATCCAAAAAGTCTGTCATATAAAGTGCACTTCCGGCTCAGCCGATTGTTACAAGAATAGAAGTGCACTTCCAGTTTAGCCGATCGCAATTATAGTGCAAGATGTACATTAAGATGTTATAGAAGTTCTTTATACGAAATTTCAATATGCTATAGCGGATCATTCGATATTTATGCAAAAAATTCAGAAAAAGTTTGAAGTAAAGTGCACTTCTAGCCAGGCCAATTCTTACAAAAATAGCAAATATTCATTCTGATACAACATCAAGTTCAAATACTGAATTTCAACATCCTACAGTTGATAATTCTGGATTTATTAGAGAAATTCGAAAAAAGTTTCAAGTAAAGTGCACTTCCGGTACAGACGATTGGAATCATATTGCGAAGTGCACAACTAGACCCTATACCAGTCTTAAATACAAAATTTCAACAATCTACGTTCAACCAGTTTTGAGATTTGCGAGTTACGCACGAACGCACGAACGCACGCACTAACATACGTACCAACATCAAGCCAAAAATAGTCAAAATGGATTCAGGGATGCTCAAAACGGATATTGCCATCAAAATCTCGATAGGTGAATTTTGTCGGTTTCACAATACTTGTTACTTTGTACAAGTAAGTAAAAATAAAAATCTGACGTGAACATTTCGTGACTTACTTGTATATCATTTGATATCTACACAAATTTATCCAATGAAGTATTCTGTCACTCCAGATTATAACTAATATAAGTTTAATAATATTTGGACATGTACTATGTCAAACAAAATAAAAAAATTGACAACAGATTTATTATTGCCTGTCTTGTTTTTTACGGCAAATTCTGAATTTCTGTTATATTTTAAACTGTACTTTCGACTCAGCCGATTGATACAAAAATAGTAGATAACTATTTTGATACTACAACAAGTTCAAACACTAAATTTCAATAAGCTATGACTGATCATTGTAGATTTAAGCAAAAAATTAAGAAAAAGTTTCAAGTAAAGTGCCTTCTGGCTTGGGCGATTTATACAAAAATAGCAGATAACCATTCTGATACAACGTCAAGTTCAAAACTGAATTTCAACATCATACTGTTGATCAATCTGGATTTATTAGAAAAATTCGAAAAAAGTCTCAAGTGAAGTGCACCTCCGGTACAAACGATTGGAACCATAATGCGAGGTGCACAACTAGACCCTATATCAGTCCTAAATACAAAATTTCAACATTATACGTTCAACCAGTTTTGAGATATGCGAGTACGCACGAACGAACGAACGAACGCACGCACGAACATGCGTACCGACATCAAGCCGAAAATAGTCAAAATGGATTCAGAGATGCTCAAAACAGATATTTCCATCAAAATCTTGATAGGTGAGTTTTGTTGGTTTCACAATATTTCCTTGTACTTAGTACAAGTGAGTAAAAATGATAAACTCGATAGTTTTATGGAATAAACGATTATTGAATATTATTAATATTCTCAAGTTACTTATTTAGGAGAACTACCTGCTTTTGAATAAATTTAAATATAGAGCAAGATATTTGGATCGCATACACTGAAAACCCCTTGTTCAAGCTGAACAGAAATAAAATTCAGGTAAACGACACCCTTAATTACCTTGCCTTTCGAGTTCCGCCGGAGTCTACAAACGGTTAAATACTGCAAATAAGACCTTCTTGAAGATAGCTCTTAGTATTCTATACCTCCGGATGGAATAATCATGAACAGAAATTAGCTAGATCTCTCTAAAGGATCCATCGTTCGTACCAAAAATATCATTTATTTAATGTGATTGTCATTACTTTGCTGCAGCTACGAATAGTAGCCTCTTGAAACATAATGGTCGAGTAGCACGAACTCTTTACTATCATAATATATCATAATTGAAAACTGTAACTTTCACATTTTGAGCTTTCGAGCTCAGTGACCTACAACTATACACATTTATCTTTTATCATGAAAATTTTTGGAATAATATTTTCTACTAGGGGTATGCAAGACGCCTAAGGCGCTCGTTGAAAAGTAATGGGTCGTCAGTCAAATAGAAGAAATGTTTCGCACATAAAAACTAACATAAAATACCTTAAAAGTGAATGATGATGCTTGAAGTAAGAAGTATTGATGAAATAGTTATCTGTATAAAGGAAAAAAAATATAAAAATTTTGATTCCTCTCGCGATTTGAATTTACTATTATTCAAACCATAGCACCACGGTCTATCTCTGAGCCATATACTGCTACACCAGAATTTGCAGTAACTGACTTATATGTAGACATCTATCTTAGAGCGTCAGTGAATCAGTGATGAGCGTAAATATATATTAAGATTGTGTTTCACATTGTTTGTTTATTCAATTGAATGATATTATGATTTACCGTAATAAATGAAAATTATTGTTTCCTAGGAAAGTTGACTTTATTATTGCATACTTCTCGGCAAATAATTTTAAGTTTCCAACTTGTTCAATAATTCTACCTACTCAAATATTTCCCAGAACTTTGGATTAAAAAGCAATCTAATCATAAGTAAAAACAATGCACAATGATTATTGAGGTTAATCATTCAATTGCAACCACGGGCTGTTTGACACCGTGCATTAAATGCTGCATTTCACTTTACATTTTGAATCACTAATTTGATACATAGAAAAATTAACCGTGTCATATATAAAATCAAAGAGCAAAGCACAAAATTTTATGTATGACAAGGTTAATTTTTCTTTGCAATACAAGGAAGAATCAAAATATAATGCAAAATGCAGTATTTAATGCACCGTGTCAAACAGCCCTAGAAATATAAATCTATTTTGTGAGCAAACTATCATAGTCGCAAGAAGAAATAAAATGAGCGTTCACTAGAGAGTGAAATAGTGATTCCTGGGATTTTGATAACCTTGATGTTATATGATTTTAATCTTCCTTTCCCGTCCATGATGTTCTTGGGGTCACTGGCAGTAGATATTATAGAATCCCGTGAAAAAATATACTTCATCTTGATGAGAAATATATAATAATTTTGTGCTTATATTGTGTTCAGCATTACTTTGCGGCGGCTCGAAATAATATTCGGAACAATGTACTTATGGTAAATGATCGACAATAACTATTGTAGAACTGTACAGGAGCAAGATTTTATGACATATAGATTTTTCAGACCACCACAATAAAAATTATAGGCAGAAGAAGTGAAGGACTAAGAGTGACATCATTTGATTAGCAGAAACAAAAAAATCTCCAAAGCAAATATAACTAGTATTTAAAAATCACTTCCTTATGACGCTTTTGAAATTCCGCTTGAAAAAATATTTCTAGAAAATATTAGCAGTACAATATTAGCTTCATATCGTTGAGATTAGATTCGAAGTGAAGTGTTACTCGGAATAACAGATATTCTTGTTTTGTTTCAAATTGATTCCATTAACCTTTCACAACACATTGATATCACACTTACCCTGTTTATTTACTAATAGACAATAAATGTATTATATTACCTAAACCAAAAACAAACTCTCTGAAGAATGGTCGGTTGAAATGCAATCCTAGTGTGAGCATATAAGGCGTGATTCCTGGGAAAATCTTATGGAATCCAAGAGCATTTGTCGCAAAGCAAGCAAATGGTCCCGTACACAGTAATCCATGTGGAAAACAACACAGCAGATAATTCCTTGAAGGATCCAGTTCGCAATTATCGGCGCAAACCAGTTTCACAGGAAAGTAATCTCGAAAATAATGCCACCATGTCCAGTTGCGTACCCATTTACTTCTGAAAAGTTATAATATATGAAACAGACTAATGTATTGAGAAGATAATTTAGAATGATGCATATTAAATAGAATCTATTCATTTCAGATAGAAAGGTATGATCGATTGTGCTATAAGCCTTTTATTTGTTTGTCCTGTAGCATAAGCTACAATGACAAAATTTTGAGCATATGGTTTTCTTTCTTTGAAAATCATGTATGTAATTTATATATTTTGCTATTTGAACGGATCTGTTTTATATTCTGTAAGGACTTTCTGTTAAGTACTGTTTTTAATTGAGAACAAACAGTAAATTGACACAAACGGCTCATCCTGATTTGGAAACTACAACATGATTTTAAGAATTTAGGAAATGCATTATTGTGAAGCTATTCTATTCACAAGTTACTTATTCAATGGAAAACATTTTTTGAGGTATTGAGATCTAAGTTTGGCCTACAAATGACGTATTCCAGACTCACAAATCGTAGTCGTCGTCTTCGACTCGGATTGCAAACTTTCGCTCATATAGAATATATGCTATTCCAATATTGTTGCAAAATATACTACTCTATGCGCTCCTGCTTTTATAGCCTAAGATCCCACCGTTCGATTCTGCAGGTATCGGTTTTTTTAATGAAACCTAATTCAAATGAATGATCAGTTAGTAAGTAATGCATTAGTTCAGGGCTGCCTATAAGAAATTAGCAGAAAGTGTCTGTAATTAAATTTATTGTAATGAATTAATTTATGTAAATTGCAGCTACATGTTTTCAAACAAATTGTACATCAATTGGAGGAAGATGATGTGAAAAATTTCAAAAATCATGGTTGTTAGCGTCCAGTTAGCTGCAACCTTTGGGTTGCCAGGTGTAAACAGGTACATCACTATTAATTATTTACAGTCATCTGTTTTGCATAGAAATATTATTTCAAATTCATATTTAATGTTTGCTGTATAAGATAACCCATGGCTGCCAGTAAAAAAATGGCCGCAAGCAGTGGTTGCCGTGTTTTAAATTGATTATTCTCACTCCAGAGCGAAAGGGAAAGGATGCACGAACTGTTACGTGCTGTAAAGGAGGATATAATGTTGCGTAGATATAGTAATATTGTTTTTCAAATTCAAAATCTATGAAGTATGGCTTTTTTGAGCATGATGAAAATCCTCTTCAAAGTAAAGAACTGTATTTAATTGAGAAAGTCGTCTATGTTAGTTCCTTTGAATACTTCATAGACGACTTTTTCAATAAAATATAGCTCTTTACCTATACGAAAAAGATTTTCATTATGCTTAAAAAAGTCATGCTTCATAGATAAAAGTTTGAAAATAGTATATTGTACAACAAGTATAGAAAATTATCTATTTCACACGAGGTGTGTAATTTTCAGCACTCGACTCCGTCTCGTGCTGGAATCACACAAGTGTGAAATAGGTGATTCTATACGTGTTGTACACTATACTTTTTCTACGATCACAGTATTTAATGAAATATGCAGGTAAATCATTAGTATAACTTAGATTTCAGATCAATTTTCACAAATATAGAATAACTTAGGCATTTTAATTGTTTGTTCTACTTATTTATTGTGATATTTACTTTAGTTATGATTTGGAACATTATTGAGATATTTTATATCATTTGATTGACATTTCATTGTTGTGTAATCTTATTGTTGCGACCTACGGAAAGATTGTATCTGATTGGCCTACTCGTGCGAGGTGACGCTCTGATTGACTTATTAAGTAGAGTATTCTGTGATCTCGGGTAACGTGTTTTCTGAATTTTTGTCACTAACCATTTTTAAACTGCAGTAATGATGATTGTGGATATCTAATTTTGGTTATGATACAATAATTACATACATAATTCCTCGATTTGACAGTTGTGATTCGCAGTGTTGCCAACCTCCGGAATATACATTACAAGAATAAGTAAATAATTCCAAAAGAACTTAGTCCAATTTTGTTATTCAAATGTGGCTTATAAAAGAGCAAACAGAGATTTATATCAAGTCCGGGATATTTATCAATAAACTTGCTGAATATATCACCTAAAGAATATTCGAAATGGATTATTAATATTTAAGTTGGTCAAACTGGTGTGAGAAATCATTTCTCACGACTTTTCCCACAGTTGCGTGAAATTGTTATCTTTCTAGTTGTGTTTTGTATGAGAAATATGTTGTTTTCTATAGTAATCGTAGAAAAACAATATTACTATATCTACACAACATTATATCCTTCTTTACAGTACGTGACAGTCCATGCATCTTTTTCCTCTCGCTCACATTCATTTGGAGTGAAAATTATTAATTTAAATCACGGCAGCCACTGCTTGCAGCTATTTTTTACTGGCAACCATTGGTTATCATATACAGCAAAATTAAACATCAATTTGATATAATATTTCTACAAAAAACTGATAAATGTAAATAATTAACAGTAAAGTACCTGTTTACACCTGGCAGCCCAAAGGTCGCGGCTGACTGAAAGCTGGCAGTCATGGTTTTTGAAATTCTTCACATCATTTTCTTCCAAATGATGTACAATTTGTTTAAAAAAACATATATCTGCAATTTACATAAATTAGTTCATTACAATGAATTTAATTACAGGTAGTTGCGACTAATTTTTCATAGGCAACCCTGAACTACTGCATTACATACTTACCAATCATTCATTCGAATTAAGTTTCAATAAAAAAACAGATACTTTCAGAATCGAGCGGTAGAATCTCGGATTATTATGAGTTGAAGCTCTCAAACCTATCTATTGGTTGTAATTATTCCAAATTATTAGAAAAAGAATATATACAGACCTTCGACCACCAGTTTCACATGTTTTTCTATCATAGAAAATCCATGCGATATATAACAGTCCCAGCCAATAATATTTGGTGAAAATAAGAATATATGCCATCGCCAGCAGTCCCATATAGCCTCCTGCAATGAGTGTTATGATGCCAGTAGCAGCAGCGAAAGTCTGCAGGCGGCGTCGAAATGGAATGTTGATTGGTGCAAATTTCACACCAAACATAACCATTCCGGCAGATTCTGGAAGCAAAATATTTCTTTCCGTAATTCATAATTATAGTTGTAGAACTTAGAGTATATAGTGAAACGGTTCACTATTCTTCTGTGTAGCAATTTATGGATCAAAATGAACTTCATGCAAACATATTTCTTATATCTGATGCTTCATTTTTCAAGTGCCTTGTAAAGAAGATGAATTGAATATTTTACCAGAAAAGGAGTGAAACTTTGAAACATCGAATCGGTTCAACGATATAGCAAATTGAGCACTGAATTTTTTTTGTTGTTCGAAGAGCCAAGAATGTGTTGTTAATTAATGGAATAAGATATTTTTGTTATGAAGATTGGATTTTTATGATCAAATTCATTCTAGAACATTCTAAAAGATTGAGGAAATCAATTTTGTTAAAAAATATGTTCAGCTTTCAAATGCTAATCGGAAGGCATACGTTAACAGTTACTGTTGATGGTGAATTTATAGTACGAAATCCGTATGATTACTATTCGACCATCTGTTTTCTGATCAAATGATTTTTTGATTAATAATTATTGAAGTGGAAACGTGGTTTTGCCATGATGCTTATTAGAATAAGGTCACAAGTAGTTTTGGTCAAAATTTTATAATTTTTCACTTTCCCGAATATAATAATAGGGGAAGTATTGTAATCGTAATTTTTTGACAGTTCGAGATTTTGATGAATTTTTAAGTTTGGTTTGATATGATGCATTTAATCCTGCATTTTACTTCACATTTTCATTCTCAATTTTGATGCATAGTAAAATGCACCGTATCATACATCAAATCAGAGTGCAATGCACAAAATTTTTTTATGAGAATGTGAAGGCTCATTTTATTTTACGTCAAAATTAAGAATAAGATTGCAAAACAAAATGCAGCATATAATGCATATTTTAGACCCAACTAGACCCAAAAAACATAACACGATCCCACCGTGTTGTTATTGAAATATGGTCGCCAGAAATTTGCATCAAAATTTGATAATATTTGACTTTCCCGAATAAAATAATAGAGGAAGTGTTATGATCATGATTTTTCGGCCATTGGAGATTTTGATGACTTTTTACGATTTAGAATTTACTAGACCTACAAAACAATTTCTGAACAAGTCGGTAGGTCTGTCTATCGATCTGTCTGACGGCTTGACTGAAAATTTTATATTTAAGTTTAATTTAAGTGTTTTATTCAAGCTAGGTTTGAGTTCGTTGATAAGCTTTTTCCAAGCAATGGTACCAAAACTTGACAGAAGGAGCTCTTTTATTTTCTGCGTTTATTTTATAAACGGCAGTATTCATCACAAAATATAAAATGATTGATATTGATCCCTGGACATTTACCTAGAACATTTTTCGAAATTATCAGCGGCTCATTTGTTACTGGAAAAATTTGAATAATCATAAAATTCGTTCTTTTTTTTCTGAAGTAATAAAATGAGAATCAAGTCCGTCAATTGTTTTTTCAAAATGAGTAGTTTGGTTCTATCGTGTATGGTATCAAATTAAAGCTTTGTTTGGGAATAATTCTAGTCTTGTATAAAAAAGGATATTCAAACGATTGTCAACTGCTTTTACTACAATTTATTCAAATGATGTTTACTTTGGTATAAGCTTAAAGCTCTCGGGGAGATAATTTTAGTAGAAATATTAAACAGATTATCAGTTACAATCTTTAAATTACACTTCCAGCGATCAAGTATCAAAACTATATGCTCCAATGCATTATAGACCCCGAAAATCTAGAAAAGGGCTCTCTATTTTCAAAAATATTTATTTTATGTTAATGCTATAATTCAACCATCATTAGTCATTTTAACAGTGACAGCTGGAACTTTGACAATGATAGCTATCACCTTGAAATAGTGATTAATTAATGCGACATTCTAATTAAAGGAAACAGCGATGCAACTGACCATGAATTTTATGATCGGGGAAGTAATGTAGTGGTTGCAGCAGATTTTTCAACGCTTTCGATTTTTTTTTTCTGTAGAATTTATTCAAAACAGAGATATTTTCAGAACTTGAAAAGTTTGGACGCAACCTTTTGCCAACCAGGTGTGAACAGATATAACTTCGATAAATTCATATGTTATATAAACTTATCTTAGTAAGTTATTTGACAAATCAAAGCTAATTTTTATCTCAACATGATGGCATATGGTCGACTAAGGAACAGTGCTTGCGAATAGAGATTGCCAAATGTTAAAGGTACTTAAGAGCGAGAGAAAAAGATAGTAAGCGCATGCAGCCATAGGTAAGGTGCTCAACTTTTGCAAGCAGTATAATCGACTTGAAAATACTTCAAAAAAATCATGATCAATGAATTTATTCTCAGTTGTAATCGAAATAATAATAGAATAATAAAAAATTATATTTCCAAGTCACGGTTTTTGTTTTTAGATATGATCTTTGTTATCTTTATATTATTTCGAATACAACTGAAAATAGATTTGTTGCTTATGATTTTTTTTTGAGTATATTAATTCAGTCTAAAACGTGGTTGTATAGTCTTTAGTTTATTCTAACCCTAGTTCAATTCCATTGGTAACAATTGTTTCAGCAATCGTTACCCAGCTAATCGAGGCATGCGCTTCCTCTTTGACATTTCTGTAACAGTTAACAGTCTCTATTTGAAGGCATCTATATACCATCGTATAGAGGAAGAAATTGACTTCAATTTGAAATATAATCCAGCAAGATAAGCTGTGAGTGTATGAATTTATCAACGTTATATATGTTTATACCTGGTTGGCAGAGATTACAATCGAATGAAAGGCGGCAACCCAAAACTTTTGAGTTCTTTACGTATCTGTCTTGAAAATGAATCACATAATGTCTTCAAAACAATTGAACAATATTGTTAAAAAATATATATCAATTGTATTCCAATTAATTGTACTTACTTGCGGCCATCTTTTGATAAGTAATCCGACAGGGTTGTATTCCTTTGTGATTGATAATTATGAATTAAAATTGTATTTTGATTGAAAAACGGATGGACATAGTAATCACACACATTATTAGGTATTTAAAATAGTTTCATTCAGTTGCAGCTAATAACTTTTATATATTCAAAAACAGGAACAGGGAGTGTTGTTTTTACACAGAGCGGTGATATTCAGTGTGTTTCAAAATAATTTGGAATAAAACGTTAATATTTGATTGAATTGAAATTAGTGCAACCAAATGTTTGAAAACGTAAACTTTGAGTACTCAGATCGGTTTTTCACTTAATTCCAAATAATATGAAAATTTCACAATGTGAATACTTGAACATATGAAATAATATTTCAGCATGCAATATTGAAAGTGAGTTTTACCTGAGGAATAAGTAGTCATTTTTTCCAAACTATTCTGTCTCCAAAGAGTTATCTCAACAAACTGATAGTAAACCTTAGTACTGTTAGTAATGAGATAAGGAGAAATAATATTTTTATCTTCTTATGAAAACTTTGAACGGAGGTATATTCACTCCTTACGGCCAAGATAATGAAATAAGACAAAAATACTGACCAACTCATACAATTTCTTGAATGTATATTTACAAGTGTGTTCTTAAAACAGAGAATCAACATTATTTTCTATCATAATAAATTTTTTGCATATAACAGAGTTTTTTCAGATTATATTTTTTACCCAGAGAAATTGTATGCACTTAAATTTGAGGAACCTGGAGATAAATAACGAGTTATTCTGATTATTCGATAATGAAGTGCCCATATGCCCGAGGATAAAGTGAAATTTGATTGAATATAAATTATTCAATAGGGCTAGAGAATGAAAATGTTATTATCAAATTCCGATGTGATGCATTACAGGTTAGTCGAAATTATTCTGAATAAATTAATACTTGCAAGAGATTGGTATAATTCTGATTGATCACAGGAATCAATAGTTTCAACAATTTTTTTGCTTATTCAGAACTTTCAAGTCTAGCTTTCTGTAAGAATTATAAGACAATTGGAAATATGGTGTAAAATACATCAAATCAACAAGTCCAACGACTTTAAGTGACTTATTATAATATGATTCCTCAACAGAAATTATTAATAAGTGTTTTTGAAAACTTTTCCATTCTTATCAATAAAAATAGAATATTCAGTACGTGAATTAGATCATATCAAAGAAATAAACAATCTTATTCTCATGAATAGAATAGTCTTTAATTCAAGTGACATATTTCAAGCAGCCGCAAAACTTACTTTTATTTACATAAGAAATGGAATAATATTACTGATTATAATCATGTTTTATCTATGATGTTTTGCAGTTTATCTGATCGAACTTGGGGATAAAAGTGGATATTCTTACTGAATACACAATATTATGTACTCAATGATATAGTCTTATGTTATTTTCAAGCTTCGTGCCTTTTTTACATGTGTAAAAATTGATTTTGAACAACTTTTCTTCCTTGTACTTTTGCTCAATAATATACAGGAGAGCCAATATCCGCACATTTCAAAAATCCTATGTTGAACTCCTATGTTCCGCATTTCGTTGCACAGCCTATATAATATATGTGTTGTAAATATGATATTTCTATTGTTAATATGTTTACCATGGTAGTATTTACTTATTGCAAAGGAGTTCTGAAATTTCTATTCAGAGAGAATCTAGGAGAATAACAAGTTTAATTAAATATGATAGGTCTCACAGGAGAACTCTTGAGATAATGTTTTCCCTGTAGCAGGATTACAAATGAAGTAAAAAGATGTATACGGAAAGAAACTATTTGGCACAAATATTTTGTTCCCGTCTTTTGGAACAAATGAATAGATAATACGTGTATCACTTTCAACGAAATACATAGTTCAATAATTTATTCAAGGAATAGTTATTTTTGTATCAAGTGTGCGAAGTGATTATTTTTTTTGTTGCGCGTGAGAATGTCAATTTTAACTGAGACCGTAAGGTCGAGGTGACAAATTCATTCAAAAGCACAACAAAATACAATCACTTCGCACTCGAAATACAAACAATATTTTTTCGTCAAATGTCAAAAAATGATAGATCAACAATAATTATTGTTTTATTTAGTAAAATGTAGGAAAAAAGTACAAACTATAATTAATTTGCAGTCACCTGGGTATTGTAACCAGAAGTATGCGCAATTGTTGTTTGATAAATAAAGAACTGTCAACAATTAATTTTTATATTCAAAAATAAGTATTTTTGTGTACAAATTCATATTTATTTTGTTAAATACCTGTCTGTTTCTATCCTTGTAGCATTACTAAACTGATTTATATTAGATTAGGTGTTCAAAAATGGAATTAATTTTTTCACTAGGGAAAAAATATGTTCATTTTTTCACTAATAGAAAAATATGTTTCATTTTTTTACTAGTGAAAAAATCACGAACTTTTCGTATCCATAACAATACAAAAATAACATATTTTTTTGACATTTGGCGAAAAAAAATATTTCTGGATCTTGAATATGATAAATTCCTTCCCAAATTAGGTGATCATTTGAGCATCTTTTAATCTATATTATTGAAATTTGAATGATACGACAAATTTCTTATTCTGAATACGTTTCTCTCGGAATATAAATCAAATATATTCCTATCACAGTATCAGAATTGTTAATCGTCACTATTCAGTTCTTGAATACCCAAAAATATTCATAAGCTGGTGATAAAACGAACAGTAATAGATAAATCTCGAAACCATGAAGTTCTTCATTCATATATAAACAAAAAAAAATATTTCTTCTAGAACCTAAATTTTATGTACCAACTATTGTAATCCAAGAATGAGCAGGTTATTAGTTTTAATGATCAATTTTTCTCAATAGATGGAGATACTAAGATTATTCTCAGAGACCAATGGACTATATTAATATCCTCAATACCAATTTAGATGAACAACGAAAGATTGAAAAATAAACTTCAACAAAGACATGCCACAAAAATTAATCCGAACTCAGTATTTGAATGAATTCACATAAATAATTCTCACCACTATACTATTCTTATTGTATTTGAAATTAAAATGACATTATGAATGAGCTCTTCGTCACTATTTGTATACGCGCGCTATCGTTAACTTGTAAATATCAAATGCTGAACATAAATGATTCAATTTAAATATAGAATTGCATTATTGTACTCTGTACTTTTCGAACAAATAACCTTAGTGCCACTTTATTTCGTATCAGTAAAATGTAATATTGATGAAATTATGAATTTTCTACAATAAATTACCTAAAATCTTCATAGTTTTTACACTCATGTTGATTATTTTATTTTATCAGCTTAAAAACACACACGACCACTTTAATCGTTAGTAACTTCAGAACTGACTCAACAAAACACTCGAAAACAATTCATACAAATTTGATTAAGAGTAATAGGTTGGGAACTCACCTGAGAATTGCTAACAAATCTGAATAATTCAAACACGCTTCTCTCTGAGCGACATAAAATCTTCACAGTTGAATAGAAACTAAGACCGATGGCGCTGCTTGGCGCGTATTAGATTTGAAATGTGTAGATTCCTACTGAGTTTTGAGTCTAAATATAGCTCTGTATTTTAATGCATGAGAACAGTTTTGTGGTTAATGGTCTAATTTAATATCAGTTTAGATTGAATTAAGTTTCTATTAGGAAATAAATTTCATGTTCTCTTTCATTCAGACATAGAAATAATGCTAAGAAAATTTGTGTTATATTATTTACGTTTGAACTGAACAGATAAGAATTGTGAAAATAGACATCTGGTAACAAATATTGATTTGTTGTTTTCCTGTTCAAAGACCAAGGACAAGTACATACGTTCGCATACATTTCATATGCTTAAATTCATAATTAAAATACGTACTACACAAAAAATTGTTGATAATTATGATCTCTCAAAATGGCATTTAAACATGCAGGTGGAATGAAACTTGAATCTTTTTCAAGTATTCCAAGAAATTGTTTGAGAAGCACTATATTCTACATCCAAATTAATTGATGGAACGGAATTTGCACTTTTTATAGAGAATTATCTTGACATTGAACAAAATATCTTTTTTATATAAAACAACATAGAAGTATGTACTGATGTAACTGCTTGTTTCTATCCAGTGACTATTTAATTTTGTTGGGAAGTTTGTTGTTGAAAAAACTAATTCACACATTTCCGCAAGAGGTCATATCTCATTATTTATTTCACTGTTACTCACTTGTACTAAGTACAAGAAAGCATTGTGAAACCGACGAAATTTACCTATCGAGATTTTGATGGAAATATCCGTTTTGAGCATCTCTGAATCCATTTTGACTATTTTTGGCTTGATGTCGGTACGTATGTTCGTGCGTGCGTGCGTGCGTTCGTGCATGCGTGCGTGCGTCCCTCGCAAATTTCAAAACTGGTTGTACGTATAATGTTGAAATTTTGTACTTAAGACTGGGATAGGGTCTAGTTGTGCACTTCGTATTATGGTTCCAATCGTCTGAACCGAAAGTGCGCTTCACTTGAAACTTTTTTTGAATTTTTCTGGTAAATCCAGAATGATCAACCGTAAGATACTGAAATTCAGTATTTGAGATTTCTGTAGCATCAAAATGATCAGCTTCTATTTCTGGTCCAATCGGCTGAGCCGGAAGTGCACTTTATATGACAGACTTTCCGAATTTCTCGCATAAATACAAAACAGTCAGTCGTAGAATATTTGAATTTTATATGAAACACTCTTGCAACATCTAGTTGTGGGTCTTGCAATCGTCTATATCGGAAGTGCAATTTACTTGGAACATATTTTGAATTTTCCACGTAAATACAAAACAATCAAACGTAGAATGTTAGAATTCAGTATTTAAGACGATAGTGCCATCTAATTGCTCATATCCCATTTTCATTGAGATCGATTGAGCCGGAAGTTCACTCTACTTAATAGTTTCTTGAAATTTTTTGCATAAATTCGAAACAATCGACCGTAGAGTATTGAAATTTGGTATTTCACTCTGCTCTAGCATCCAAATGATTTCCTACTATTTTTATGGAAATAGACTGAATCAGAAGTGCACTGTAGTTGGAATTTATTTTTTAATTTTGCGCATAAATCCAGATCTATTAGTCGTAGAATCTTGGAAATCAGTATTTAGGAATGTTGTAGCATAAGAATGATGACCAACTGCTCTCATAGCAACCGACTTGGCTGAAAGTTCATTTCAGTTGACAGATTTTTGGAATTTTTTAGATAAATCCAAAATGATTAGCCGTGGAACGATGAGATTTTGTGTTTGATTTTATATATATATATATATATATATATATATATATATATATATATATATATATATATATATATATATATATATATATATATATATATATATATCCAATGATATATATGATCAGACACAAAATCTCATCGTTCCAGTTATTTTTGTGCGGTATAAACGAACAAATAGATACTTAAGTGGACAAGACAGTCGTCTTTATGCTGTTTTGGATCTCATATAACGACTTGCGGTTGGACGCTGCAAGAAGTCATTGAAATCGAAGTACCGCAAGTAGTTGGTTATAAGTACTGTATTTTTTGCTACCATGAGTAAATAATTGACATATTTATTTCAAGATTACTACCGCTTCACTTCCTTCGGCTTCAGCTCATGATCCTGTCATTCATTTGGAGTTCAAAAAGAGCAGAAATTATCTGGGGCACAGGATTTTCCATTCATAATTCTCATAGCTGCAAGTAATTTTTGAGATGAATAAATGATTACGATCACCTATAATTCGAGAAGTGCAAGAAATATTCAAGACGAATCACATGTCCGAATATTGTTACCTAAATTTCTCATCCCAACAATAACGCAAAATTCAAAAAGTGTAATTAATGGAAAACATAATGTATATTTTCTGTCGATCTTTAGATTAAGTAGTTTTGTTCACACAACAATGTATTTTGTGAGAATTGTGATCCCGATGATGAATTTTATACTTTTTGTGAAGTGATTGTCTGATTCTAACTATGTAATTATTTATAAATGTATCTATTCATCGTTCTCATTATTCGCAAGTACTCTCAGAATTTTGATTATTGTGTAAAGAAGGTGAATCGAAAGATTGTTATGTACCATAAATTGTAATTCATAGAGATATAGGAAATATTATTATTGTATTAATATTTAAAATAAATAATTATATTATTTTTGTATAAAATATTGTATCATTTTATCAAGAGCTCCGAAATTGATTTGAGAACTCATAGTCATAATGAGAAATCAAATTGATTTATCAAGAAATAAGACATGAAATTTCTAAGATCTTGAATTACAGGCTTCATAATTTAAATTTTAACGTGGCAATGAAACTTTAAATAATAAAGCCTAAAATTCTATGTTTTATTTAATAAATTCAAATTTAAATAAAATAAATGAAAAAACAGCCAGTGCCACCATACGGTTTTAAAGAAAACTAATAATTTTTTGTGCTAGTTATTTAACATGGCAGTGAGCACTCCCAGTACTCCCTGGATGATATATTTATAGACTGGGAGCTAGTGACAGATGGGGTTCTCCGATTTTATACCGCTTGCCTTTCTGAGGGTTGATAATTTACCTCTTAATAAGAAAGATAAAAATGTAACTGACCGATGCACGCTTTCCGGTCATAGTTTAAATTCCAATTAAAGGTCTGAAAAAAAAATATTTTTCTCCGTGATATCATATTGCATGCCTTTGTAATGTTGAATAATTGAAATTAATCTAAAGTCAAGTACTGAAAGGCAAACAATTCGCAACAGCCCAAGTGGCTAGAACAGTTGCGTGAACTTGTGAAAAAAAAAATGAAAAGTGCCTTGTTTCCAAATTGCATGCCAATGAAAAGAATTGAAGTTTTAGTCATGAAACCCTTGTGAAAAAATTGGCAAGCATTCTTCGTTGGCGCAAGGGTTTGAAATTTGGGGGTAATTTTGCATAAATTTTGCACCAATTTGCCGTGATTTAGAATTGCATGCCATTTCAACTATAGATAATTTGTTCGATGAATTGTTATTGAGGAAATTGGCATGCACCCCCGGATGTCCCAAAATGGAGGCATGCCTTGAGGAAGTAGCAAGAAAAAGAAGAAAAATTTCCGTCATTTTATTTTGCATGCCGTTGTATATTTCGTTCAAAATTATTTTTTTTAGACGACACAAAGAATGGCAAGCATGTCACTCAGGCTCATCATTGATGAATTTTGGTAGAAGGGTTGAGTAAAGGTGCTCGTAAACCAATTCAGTAAAATTAACCGGAATTATTCCGCGAATTTATTTATTTAAATACTTTAACTAATTCTAAACATGAATGGCCTAGATGAGTCTCTTCCAAAATATTGCAGTGAGCTACAATTTAAATCATTCATTATGTTTTCATAGCAATAATTCCAAAAATATTCAATTGAAATCACTAGAAACATAAAATTTTCCCATTGATATCAGTATCAGCTCTAACTGGATATAACATTAAATTGCAACCAATAAGGCACTAGAATAATACTATATCAAAAAATCCTAATAAGGGCGAAACACGAATGTACAGTTGACTTGCCAACTTCTGAATTTGTGAAACATTAAGGTTTCAAATCTTGCTATTAATAAAATAATAATCACACTTATCAACAACGAAAGAAATAATAAATATTTTCCTACTTTTCCCCCGGAATGTGAATAAGTTATGTGGATGGAATATTGCAATAAAATATATTTTTTAAAGTTAAATTACCTTCGAAGAAATGCAGGACACTATAAAGTGACCTTTAAAGTTTGACCGTGAAACAGAATTTGATAAATTTTATAAAATCAAAACCTGATAAGTTTCATAAGAATACAAATTCAGAGATCAGTTTTTACACCATCATCCTGAATAGGGCAGCAACCGTAGACACGTGTTTTGTCCTTATTAGGATCTGCGGCTTGCTATACCGTATTGAAGAGTCCTAATAAGGACGAAACACGTGTCTACGGTTGCTGCCCTATTCAGGATGATGGTGTAATAACCGTTCCTTGAATTTGTATTTTTGTGAAACTTATCAGGTTTTGATTTGATAAAATTTATTAAATTACCTTCACTGGAACTTAAGAGTAGATATATCTTCATTATCATGCAAAAATATCATTATTATTATGGAAAAATAAAAAAGCTAATTATCAGAAGAAAAAAATTTATTATCATGGAAAAATCATTGTTAAATAATGATTGTCAATTTCATTATTTCTCTTCAGTAGTTTCACCACCTATTGGAGAATAAGTGTCGCTGTCATCATCGTCTGATTCATCCTTATCGTACATATTGTCGGCCCTTCTTACAATATCATCCTCTTTAACTCTATTCATTTTCATACTATTCTTCACTTATTAATGCCAAACGAAAAACTTACTGGTATGAAAGTATTGTTCATGAACCTAATTGTATCACTTTGAATATATAATCTGCATTATTATGAAAGATTTACCTCCTGCCATGTCTATAATTACAAACTAAGTTGATTCTAGGACATATTTTCTTGATTTATTCAGAATCTGTAAATGTTTGTCTTATGTTATATGCATTCCATTCTTTATTTTAACTTGGAGCATATTTCCTCATTGAAATACAAATCAGCATGCAAAATGAAATCTCGGAAATTTTCTCACTTTTTTTACCACTTTTTCCAAAGTTTTTCAATGATCGGACAAAGTTGCATGCCATTTTCCAAATAAATTTGAAGCAGCATTTATTAATGTAACACAAAATGGCAGGCAGAATGAGGTAAGAGAAATTTTGCGAGTTTTTTCTGCAACTTTCATTATTGTTTAAAATATGAAGGGCTTGAGCAAATTGCTTGCCATTTTCCAAATGAATTTGAAACAGCATTTATTAATGTAATACAAAATGGCAGGCAAAATAAAGTCAGAGAAATTTTGCGTGCTTTTTATACAACTTCCATTATAATTTAAAATATGAAGGGCTTAAGAAACATGCTTGCCATTTTCCAAATGAATTTAAAAGAGCATTTATTGATGTGATACAAAATGGCAGGCAGAATAAAGTCAGAGAAATTTTGCATGCTTTTTATGCAACTTCCATTATAATTTAAAATATGAAGGGCTCAAGAAATATGCTTGCCATTTCCCAAATGAATTCAAAACAGCATTTATTGATGTAATACAAAATGGCAGGCATAATAATATCAGAGAAATTTTGCGAGTTTTTTATGCAACTTCCAATATTATTCAAAATATAAAGGGCTGAAGCAACATGCATGCCATTTTAAATTTATGATTATTTCACTATAAAATAAAGTTTTTGCTCCATTGCAGGTAGTTTGAAATCACGGAAAATTGGTGCAAAATTTATGCAAGATTATCCCCAAATTTCAAACCCTTGCGCCAACGAGGAATGCTTGCCAATTTTTTTACATCGGTTTTATGACTGAAACTTCAATTCTTTTCATTGGCATGCAATTTGGAAACACGGCATTTTTCATTTTTTTTTTCACAAGTTCACGCAGCCTTTTGAGCCACTTGTGCTGTTGCGAACTGCTTGCCTTTCAGTACTTGGCTTCAGTTTAATTTCAATTATTCAACATTACAAAGGCATGCAATATGATATCACAGAAAAAAACATTTTTTTTTTAGACCTTTCATTGGAATTTGAACTACGACCGGAAAGCGTGCGTCGCCTAATAACATTTTTATCTTTCTTATTAAGAGGTAAATTATTATCAACCCTCAAAAAGGCAAGCGGTATAAAATCGGAGAACCCCACCTGTCACCAGTTTTCAGTCTATTAGCAAAATTATTGATAAATATCCCGGACTTGATATAAATCTCTATTTGCTCTTTTATAAGCCACATATAAATAACAAAATTGCACTAAGTTCTTTTGGAATTATTTTCTAATAGATCTTTTCACAACTAGTTATGCGCATGCGTGTCCGCTATTCTAAAAGGCGGTAATGTGAATGTTTCGTGCACTTTCTATAAATATGGCTGGGCAAAAACGATCATTACCATTATTACCAATTCAATCAAATAAAAGATTAGTTGATGGTGCGTTATTAGTCCATTCGACAGTAGAAGCTCATAACTTCATATACAATGGTTAAAATGCAATGATCGCCCTCAAAGTGGTAATAAAGTAGAACTTGTTGATAGGCTAGGATAACAATTATATTCATATTAGGTTCAAATTATTCAATACAAATTAATTTAAAATATGAAGAATAATTGAAAAAATACAGTAATAGATCACATTTAGCACATTTTTGACTAATTTTCAGATATTTTTGTTTCGTTGATTCAGTAAGTTTTTGACGATATTTGAGACAAGGCTTTGAAAAACTATTAAAATCATATTAATTGTCCAAAAATGACTTACTACGCATATCGCTGTGACGTATCCCATAAAACAGCGCTATTTTGCTCCTTTATAAACTGATAACATTATATATTTTTATTGAAAAGCTTGTGTTAAGATTTTACTGTAGAAATAACAATCAAAACTGTACTAAGCATGATTTTTTTTTAAAATTACAGTCAAAACATAGTATTAACAGCTTATCTTGTATAAAGTGCCCAAAAAACATGGCTGATGTCGAGGTATGCGCACAAAAAAATTTCAACCATGAAAAGGGCTATTCTTCTAATATATATTCCGAAGGTTGGCAACACTTCGAATCACAACTGTCAAATTGAAGCAGACAACACACGTTCCATCACATTCTGTTGGAATCGAGGAATTATGTATGTAATTTTTGTATCATAACCAAAATTAGATATCCACAATTATCATTATTGTAGTTGGAGAATGGTAAGTGACGAAAATTTAGAAAACACGCCACCCGAGATCACAGTAAGCTCTACTATATAAGCCAATCAGAACGTCGCTTTGTGAGAGTAGGCCAATCGGATACCATCTTTCCGTAGTTCGCAACAATTAGATTATACAGCAATGAAATGTCAATCAATCGATAGAAAATATTTCAATAATGTTCCAAATCATAACTAGAATAAATATTACAATGAATGAGCAGAGCAAAAAATTGAAATTCCCAAGTTATTTTACATTTGTTATACTAAAGATTTATCTACATATTTCAATAAAAACTGTGATCGTAGAAAAAGTATAGTGTACAACACGTATAGAATCACCTATTTCATAGTTGTGTGATCCCAAATTACACACCTCGTGTGGAATTGATAATTTTCTATACTTGTTGTACAATATACTATTTGATTCTCACAAATTACTTATCTGTGTTACCAACAGTCCAATAGAACATTAAGAATTCTTTATTGATGTTTTCAAATTAGAAAATATATTATATTTTGACATAATGAACCCAATTAGAAAAAATACTATAGGATGTACGACTTATAAGACATTATAGGTCACTCGTTCATTAATAAACTCGTCGCAAGCAGTTTCTTTTCTAACAAGAACGCGTGCTCTAAAATCATATCTTATGGAACTCATATCTTAATGAATTACTATCTTCCTGAGCTCATTCATTTAAATGCCTCAATAAAGTTTGAATAAAGTTTTTGAATTTTTTCACTCTGCTTCTTGGAATTGAGCTTCTCTGAAGGAGTGGGACGAGGAACATCAAATATCTATTCAACTTGATACAGTGAGTTTATTGATGAACTGTAAAATTCATGCAGCATGAAACTCTCTCACCTCAACGCATTTCTTCTTCTTGTTGATTTTTTGTCCGAAGACCTCAGTGACAGTAACTCCTATGCAAAAGATCTCATGAGCTTTTGATTCCTAAAAAGAATTTATCATGAAAATATTATAATTTTGCAGATCTACAATCTAACTTTTAATTTTACTCATCCTGTAGAGCAAAATTGAATTTCCCCATTGTAAAACATATCTATATGACAAGAAGAGCAGAGAAGAAAGTATAACTTTTATTCGGAAAAATCTAAAATAAAATTCTTACAAACATAATCAGATTTATACGTGAGTATACGTAAGTTTATTCAACTTGAGACATGAAAGAAATGATGAACAGTGAAGTTTCATTCAATATGAAACTTTCTTACGCATTTATTTAACATTTTCAATATTTAATATCAAAGGGCTGAGTAGTTGAAGAATTAACATGAGAAAGTTTTATTTGGCTTACCGATTTCTTTTTGTTGATAGACCGTCAGATAGTCGTAGATTTGAGTGCTCCATTTTGTTTTCTCTGCCTTCATGAGTTTTGATAAGTCTGTATATTTGGAGTATAATAATGCCAAAATTAAAACTGGACTGTGTGGCCAACACAATAAAAATTAATTTCAAATTTTTAAGAAAAAACATGTTTTCATCCAATTTTCTCGCTTCTGCCATGCTTACGAAATGAAATTTAGGGAAAAAAACATTCAAACTTTCGTAAGATGTTTTCGTACATATCTTGATTTGGTCATTCGAGAAACTTAAGCCATTCGTTTCTACGAGATACTCATGATATCAACTTTCATATGGCCAAACGGCAGAAACGAGAAGAACGTGAACAATTGATATAATTTTTTTGCACAATCGAGCCCACATTCCAAACCCTCGACCAAGTGGATCACTTCTGCCTATCGTTTTCCGCTGACTCTTTTTTCCCTAAATTTCATTTCGTAAACATGGCAGAAGCGAGAAAATTGGATCAGAACATGTATTTTTATAAAAATTTAAAATTAATTTTTATTATGTTGGCCACACAGTCCAGCTTTAATTTTGGCATTGTTATACTCCAAATATACATACTTATCAAAACTCTTGTAGGCAGAGAGAACAAAATGGGGCACTCAAACCTACGACTATCTGACGGTCTATGAGCTTTCTCACCTCAATGTCTCAAAAAACATAAATTAGATGATTTTTTATTTGGCGAACATTTATTTTGATTTCCTACATTTTAATGAAGTAAAACGCATCTACACTCGGCAAAAAAATGCACGACTTGAAAATGGACCAAAAATATCGATTTTTCAAACCGCCATAACTCGGTTGATTCTTATGCTTAACTTTCAACTTAACAAAGCTAAAAAATTCCCGTGCAAGAAATTATAATAAAGAAAGCGCAATTGTATTTTTTTTAATTCATAACTTTGCGCCGAATTGTCGCAGACACTCGATTTTTTGTGCAATTTAAAGGTAAATTAATGAACTTGATTTCCTAGAACGTCAGTTTAGTCCACAATTTCTTATTCAACCAGTACAAGTTGTCAAAGTTTGACATCAAGAACATATTTTTCTTCTCAGGAGTGTGGTTAGGAGTGCAATGAACTTGACGTCGGATTAATTCACATGTTCTGGAATAGAAAACTTTGACCCAAAACTTTCAGATCCATCAGTTTTCAATCAAAATCAATCGAGCTACAGCTGATTGAAAAATCGATGTTTTTGGTACATTTTCAAGTGGTGTGTTTCTTCTTTTTGCCGAGTGTATATAACAAACAAAGGAATTATGCAGAATTGTTTCCATCCGTGAACATGTTTTATATATGTAGCTTTAAATTCATATCATAAAGTCAGAAAATAAAAAAAGATAAGATCTTCGTTTATCGCTATGTACTTGTGCTATTTTTTTTTAATAATTCAGCACAGATTCACGTAGTTTCATACGGAATAATTTCTATAAATGGATAAGTTCAGATTGATGAAGAAAAATTCCTATTTATAGATGCGCGCTTTATCTACAAAGTGTAGATAAGCTCTATTTTCTACAGCCGTACCTAAGGTGAATACTTCACGTACTGCAAACAATGCGTGAAGTGAATATTCTCAGCGTCCCACTTTACCATTTAAACTTGTAGCAGTCAAATTTTTGTGATTTCATGCTTCTTGTAACTCTCACTGATCCATTAGTTTGAATATTTGTTGGATTTAAATGTCAAATGCCTGGACCTCCTCGCTGTGTGCTCAATAATTGTTACAATATAGAAATTGCAGGTTGTAGAAAAAAATCCTATGTGCAATACGAGTGACGAGGCTTGCCGAGTCACTAGAACTGTACCGAAATGTCAACTTCGCCATCTTATTGCATTTTTTTTTGTTCAAATTTTCAATTGATTAGGTTCACTTTGATTAAGATAGAAATGCTTGGATAATTCTCTCGCAAAAATCAATTTGACTGATTGAAAACTGCGAGGTCAATGTCAATCATAGAGACCTATGTAAGACAGCAATGTGGATATGTACAGTTTTTTTTTATATCAGTAATGAGGTCACTATTCCTTCTTGAATTTTTCTCTCGAGAGCTTGATTGAAAGTAATTATTCTAGAGTTTGTTAAACTTATCAAAACTTGAAAAAATATTCAAATATATACTTTTTTTGAATCTTATAATTTCTCTTATCTATCAGCACTGATTGAAGCAAAGTAATAATTGATATATTAAAATATGAATTTTGGTCTCGGTTTCACAATAAATTAATATTGAACCTACATCAAGTATATCCATTCATCAGTTTCTATGACGGTTTCCCTGTTGTCCAGTTATCATGTATTCATCAAAATGATATTCATGATATAATTCATTGTCTTTTAACAATAGAATTCCAATGAACGTTAAATTATATTCCAAATTCTCATAATGCATTAAATGCTGAGTATTTGTTGATAAATTGTTGCCGTTATCACGACCATACTATTGCTTTTTTCGAGGTCATCGTTAATATTTTCATTTCAAAAATACTCATTCAGACTGTGACATTTCAAGTGCCTGAATTTTGATAGTGGCAGCAAGCGAATATGAATGTCCTAATTATACATTTACATGGTATCATTATTTTGGCTAGTTGTAGATGCCACAGGGCGTGAATTATGGTGGATCTAGTACCTTTCCATGTTCCTCATTTATAAATAATAATAATCCATTGTTCTAGGAAGAATGACATGGATCAGAATAAGATAAAATAGTGTTTGAGCTTATCATTATTACTTCTTAAGTCCAGTATTTCAGGTTCAGTTTTATCTATAGTCCGTGAGACAGCGCCTAAATTTTTTGTTGATTATCGCTCATTTGAAACTTTGTGAGTGGCTTCATTGTAAAGAGTCCGACAACTTTTTCATTTAGCAAAATTCTAGATTTGGGGGCGTCTTCCAGCGAGGGCCAATTAATTGAAAGAATATTGCTGTAATACTGATCTGTACACTAATCGAAAGATTTTTTGATAATAAAATGAAGGAAAAATATTGTCCGACATGAATATTGAGGCTACCGGTGAATCCGACAAGCCGCACTTGTCATAAGTATGTTAGTACTAATGGTAAGTATGTTGGTACTTATGACAAGTCGGACCCACCGGTAGCCTCAATATTCATGTCGGACAATATTTTTCCTTCATTTAATTATCAAAAAATCTTTCGATTAGTGTAAAGATCAGTATCACGGTGATATTCTTTCAATTAATTAGCCCTCGCGGGTAAACGCCCCCAAATCTAGAATTTTGCCAAATGAAAAAGTTGTCGGACTCATCACAATGAAGCCACTCACAAAGTTTCAAGTGAGCGGTAATCAACAAAAAATTTATGCGCTGTCTCACGGACTACTATAGATTACTTAAACGAAGCTTAATTACTATGGTAACAATTGTCTTTACAATCGTTGCTACGAAAATTAATCTACAGTTTTCGTAATCCGAACACTGAAATACTGGGTCTTTGACATGTTGCACAGTCTTTAGTTCATCCTGAGCGCAGCCTAATTAGCTAGGTAATGATTGTTGGAACAATTGTTACTAAGATAATTGAGCTAGGCTTATAGCCCAATCAATAAAGGCTTTGTGTCGGGAATAATTTGGAAGAAACTAATTTTTTCCTGGATTATTGGCTATGCGCACGGAGTCTACTAGCGCCACTAGCGGCTAATGGAGAACGATTGAACTCCCTTTTTATCGTTGTTTCATACCTAGAATTTTTTGGATATAATAATAATAGTAAATTCAGCTGTTTGCCTATAATATAACTTGCATAGCATGAAAAGTACGATGATATTATATATTCTGGATATTTCTCTTTTCAATTATGACGTACCTATTGATGAAATATTCTTAATTCGTTTAAATTGACTGGATAACCTCAAACTATGGCACCGATGATCTTGCGGACCGGGTTTGGATGTATCAAACACTGTACTTCTTTTACCAAGAGTGCATTGAAGAAAAGCGTGAAATTGACTTTTTGCCATTCTAAACATGTTGAAGAATATGTTGCTGACAGTATTAGCAAAAAAATTATTGTAAAGTACATCTGGCAAACTTCTATTACTGAAACACCGTACAAATAAGAGATAGTGGTGAATTCATAATTCATGTTTCCCAAATCGATGAAGAATTTTTTTTTCTTTCACAATTGAATTACAAATACCTATGTTACCTATATAGACTAATGATAAAAGACACATAATATTTTATTTACTGCCTTGATCCACTTCATTCGTTCTGCGATGTTATAATTCCGTACAGGTAATCTATAGAATCTCATTTTTCTTGAATCATCCTTAACACAACCGCCTGAAACACAGCAAGTGTTCTGCCATGTTTTGTATGCAATTTTTTCCTCTTTTAAACTACAATGCTTGATGACGTGTTCTAAAATATTAGGTTCAAAGTTTACAATGGTGGTCACGAGCACTCGCATCGATATTTGTGCAAACTACATCTCCTAGCACATAGGCTGTAGGCCATGATAAGGTGTGTAACTTCTCAAAAGTCCAAACTTCCACCTCTTATGCTCACCTTCCCATAGCTATTCAAAATACGAGATAATAAACTTTTATAAAAATGCACATTTCTCTTTTATCAGATGTTGTAGAGACCTAAAGGCTCAGGTATTTGTATTCTTTATTGAATTTTCTACAAACTTTAAGCTCACAATATTTTTCGTAAAAGTGACCATAACAATGCAAACTTAAATACTCCAATTTTCTTCCAATGTTGTGAACAGTGTTTTCAATATAACTCTGTGAAAAGAAGAAAATACTTCCGCCAAAAGTTTAAGTGGACTTTTGAAGCTTTCAAATTAAATGTATTTTAACTTGCTGAAGTGTGTGTCAAACGTCCAGAGGAGCTTGTAAGTAGATGCTTATAAAGACCAACCAAGCATGTGAAGTGCATCGCGTCGAGGCTTACAAGTGCTGTGCTAACCTGGCTTGTAATAGTAATTGCATATAAAAAGTTAAATGTTGCAGTTATCTGTTCACTTCATGATTGAATTAATAAATAAATACTTGTTTTGCTAAGAATTCAGCCCTTAACCTTAGATATAGGATCATCTCACTTTACCGACCGCCACAGTTGAAGTTTTTCGGTTTCACAATACTTTCTTGTACTTAATACAAATAAGTAAAAATTCAACGATAAACCTTCAATCAAGAGTCTGGATAAACCGTTGAACAAACTTATAGATTGTCTTATTCTTAATGAAAGTTTCGAAATAAATTCAGCCTTATTGGGATGTGATTTAAATAAACTGGAATGAAATCAAGTTATTACGTGAAATTTGCGTGCTAAGCTTAAACTGATTTTAAAAATTCTACGTAAGTCTAGCTCAGACTCAGAGGAAACAATTGGATGAAATGAGGCTAGCTTCAGCAACAGAGATACAATGAAATATATAGATAAAGAAATAAATAGTAGGGCGCCACGTAGTTGAACTTATTTTTCCCAAGGTACTCAGCCACGAAAATACCTGAAGCTAAGGTATTGAAAGGAATAGTTGGGAAACAGGAGAATAGGTGTCAATACTCTGTTCGTCAGCGTCAACCTGGTTGCTGACTCCCAAATAATTTAATATAACTCAAACAGCAACTTACCTCGAGCTTACTGAGAGAAATTACGCTCTCTTCTACACTGCTGAAAAGAAAAGTATGGGCAATTTTCATTCAATAAAAAAAATAGAATTCATCCAAAATAAATGAATTTGATTAAATAAGTATTTTTAACAACGCACCTAAGTAGTGCAAAAAAAATAATTGAATGAAAGTAATTGAGATAAATGAGCTCAAATTACGCGCCTGAATAGCGCAAACAAGAAAGATAAATAAAGCAAATAGTAGGTCTTACAATGAACTAACGCCTGAGTAGCGCAAAAATAAATGAACGTAAATAAGCTACGCTAAAATAGGTTAGAGCCCTTGATGTTGTACTCGAAGTACAAAAAAAGTAAATGAAAATGCGGAACAACTCGCGCGTACGTCTATGAGTATACTAAAAAAAAACAACAATAAATTGGCCCTTCTTCGATCGAATCAAGTTCACAGCGAAGTATACCACATAAGCGTGAAAAAATAACAACTTCGTCGACTGACCCTATACAATTCACAAAATAACAGCGTGGTCCGAATGACCACGCAAAAAAAGAACAGTAAGCAAAGCTAAATTAAATTCAGTCGTGTAGAGCGGTTTGGCCATCCAAAGTGGGTAAGTAATAATAAAGGGAAAAGAATATCGGCAGTCCGAATAAAAAAACAGAACCACGAACGTAATGCCACTTAGCTGTCACTTCCGGTTGGTTGCTGGAGTTCGTTGACCTCTATTGGTCTGTCGCACCAAGATGGACGCCTCAAACAGATATTTTCCGGTCCGGACTGGCTCAGGAAATCTGTTAACGTCACACCAGGGTCAAAGGTTGGATAAGAGGGTGCGTAGATGGTATCAGGCACTCCGTAGCCGAGATGTTGTTCCAAAGTAGCTCAACTACGCACGCAGATGGTCGGCGAAAAAAAGCGATATCGTGCACAAAATTTGATAATCCTCCAAAAATGGAGATGCTTGCGGAACAACACAAAACTGCACCAAGTGCCCAAAATGTTCCGCGAAGCGAAGAAAAGCTAGTTTTTTATCCCTCTTAGAGGATTGCGCGAGGCAATATACAGAAAAGCGATTCTTCAAAAATTTTAGTGAACAAAGGAAATGCGTTTGTTAGACCAACGGTAGCCTGACGACTTAAGTTAAGTCAATTCCGAGCGACCGGACCTAATTAAGAAAAACCCGTTTTTTTTAAATCAATTGAAAAAAAAACTGAGCAACGTCACTGGCTACAGCGCGCGCATTACAATAGCGACAAATATGAATAAAAATCAAGAACTAAAATTAATTGACAAAAGTAAACAATTAACACGATGTGAAAATAACAAAAAAACTGAACTCAAAGGAAAGAAACTAATAAATTTAAGAATGAAAATATCTTTAACCAAAAGTAGGTACATGAAGTAAACCAAATTAAACCCAAATAACCCAAATTATAACTTCAGAATTTAACCCAACAAAAAAAAAGATCAATAGCCAAATTGGCACGTAACAAAGTATCGGCAAAAATATTGAAAATAGTTGAAGATACCAATATGCAAATGAATGTGTATTCATTGCCTATGGTCAACCTATATAATAATGATAATGAATCAGTTTCGTCGAATCAAAATACCTACAATCCATTCAGATCCAGAATATTTAGTTAACGGAGTTAAATATATAGAAGATACAATTAATATAGCTTATAATTGATTGATATTCAAAATTCATGATTTTGATACTGAAATAGGAATTACAAAACTATTCGGGAATCGAAAACAGCAGATGTATTAGGCGATTTCGGGCGACATACCCGTTCACCTCCGTTCACTTGGTTGCGGTAAGCTGCGGTATGCTTTGGTCAGAGATGTCGCCAAAAATTTGAATTCCATGTCTTGAGGTAAGCAATATCCGCGTGAATCAAAATTTATGTTGAATGAATATGAGATATCTAGTAGTCTTCTTAAAATATTATAATGAAGAAGATAACTTTATTATAAATACAAGTGTAAATTTGAAAAGTTTTGTAATCCATTTGTCCCATTTGAACTGTGCTTTTTTTTTGTTAAAAATATGCATATGAGCAAGAAAATTAGATTGTGTATGTACTTGGCACTTGAGGACGAGTTTAGTACCACAGTAGTTAATGACAGTGCTTTATTTAAATTTCTTTGTGAAAAAAATATAGCTCATCTAAAGAAAAGAAAACAAAAATAACCTAATAAACTTCATACTTCTAATATTTACTACTATTGACATTTCTTAAAAGAGGAAAGAAAGAAGATTGAAAGAGATAGAGATAGTGAACGCTCATCTAACCCTTATAGTGCGTTCGTTAATGCAGCTCGAGCGCAGAGCGTACAGAGCTTGGAGCTAAGTCACGTGATGTCAAATCACTCCATTTACGCCGTGAATTAAAGAACGATTCAACTGTCAAATATATCTAAAATTTAAAAATTATTGGCGTGAGAACGGTTGGAATATACAAATATGAGCTATTTATTAGTTCATGCGATTCAAATTGGTCATGAGTTAATTTTTGACGATAATAATGATGATGAAAATGGTATATCTATTATTTATTAGGAAAAATAAAAAATTATACAGAAGAAACTGTTCCTCGAGGTTAAGATAATCAATTTAAATCGTATTTTAGAATACAGCCAACAACATTCGAAGTATTGTTGACAAAACTACATACTTTTATTCATTTTAATGCAAAAACAAGGCATGAATTACAAATAGACAAACAAATAATGATAACATCGTGGTGTTTAGCAAACAAAGAATGTTTTTAGAACTTCGTCAAAAGATGCATAAGTTTGATTACAAGCATAGCACAAATATAATAAGTTATTTTCTGTCATTTTTGTTCATAAGTTCTTGTCAGGTTCGCGTACGTTTATAATTTGGCGCGATTTGAAGTATTCACTCCGCAAGCACCACCTTTTACGCTGGTGCATTGAGAGTGAGCTCCAAACACTCCACTCTGCTATTACCGAACGTTACTATTTCCGGTCTATCTCTGTACCATTTACGCTTTTTGCAATTAAAGAACGCAAAAGAGCTGATGGAGTGAAAAGATTTGCATTACCGAACGCACTATTAGGCGATTTCTGGCGACAATCGTTCAGTTGCGGTATGTTGCGTTCACTTGCGTTCACTCATTCGGGCGGCCAAAAAGATAACCCGGTAAGCTTGGATTAGTGCTCCAAGTTGAACGGTCTTGTTATAAGAGTTAGATGAGCGTTCACTATCTCTATCTCTTTCAATCTTCTTTCTTTCTTCTTTTAAGAAATGTCAAATGTAGTAAATATTAGAAGTGTGAAGTTTATTAGGTTATTTTTGTTTTCTTTTCTAAGATGAGCTTTTTTTTTTTCACAAAGAAATTCAAATAAAGCACTATCATTAACTACTGTGGTACTAAACTCGTCCTCAAGTGCCAAGTACATACACAATTAAATTTTCTTGCTCATATGCATCTTTTGAACAGAAAAAAGGCGTGGTTCAAATAGGACAAATGGATTACAAAACTTTTCAAATTTACACTTGTATTTTTGATAAGGTTATCTTCTTCATTATAATATTTCAAGAAGACTACTAGATATCTAATATTCATTCAATATAAATTTTGAATTACGCGGGTATTGCTTACCTCAAGACATGAAATTTAAATTTTTGGCGACATCTCTGACCAAAGCATACCGCAGCTTACCGCAACCAAGCGAACGGAGGTGAACGGGTATGTCGCCCGAAATCGCCTCTTATAACAAGACCGTTCAACTTGGAGCACTAATCCAAGCTTACCGGGTTATCTTTTTGGCCGCCCGAATGAGTGAACGCAAGTGAACGCAGCATACCGCAACTAAACGATTGTCGCCATAAATCGCCTATTTGTAAGCTTAGTAAGCAAAATCTCGAAAATCAAATACTGAATTTTCTCAAAGAATATATATAGGGTCCAATTCTAAACTATCACTGAAGTGAAAAAGAATGAAAATGTTCACCAAATGTCACTTGTCTTATTCTTAACGACAAAAATGTGATACTTGGTGATAAAATAACTCACTTCTTCTCGCCTGATATTTTACTAGTGAAATCAGTGAGAAAAAAGTGAGAATAGTGTGACAGAAAACATATTTATTGAATTATTTAGATGACATCGATTTGGCTGTCAAAGTACTGTCAGCAGATGTGTTAAAGAAGTGCCAGAAATTGTTAGCTATAATTTAATGCCGGAATGAATAAAGCTTCCTACTCCTAAATAAAAGTATATACATATTTTTTCCCATCCTTTTCCGGATTTATTTGTACCTCCACATGCATTTAATGTTTTTGATACATCTTCGCATAAGATGGTTGTGGCATTCAAATTTACAACCGTGCCACTATTCAAATTTGGGTTTTCTTGAATAACTGAAATTGATTTGCATTTCTGTTCATTCGAAACGTATGCTTTTCATTGTGTTTGAGATGCCATAGTTTTTTATAATAATAGTAGAGAATGATCTGTGTTAATAACGTCAATAGCTTGACATTTCACAGTTTATTTACAAACAAATATGAAACGTCTTGGACGAGTATTTAAATAGTGTCATGCACAGCTAAGGTTGCCAACTTACAATAAACTAACTGTCATATATTCTCATACATTTAATTTCATATCACCTTGCAGTCAAGAATACCATCTACAGGGAGTAGGTGATATGATATAATTTTTCACCAATATGATATGAGATGAAACGATATATTGAGAATCGGGCCCGTAGCTCCAAAATATAATATTTAGCTATTTTCAAAGGAATAGATCTTGACCCTAAGTCTTCAAGAATAATGAAAGAAAATTTTGAATTCAATACGATCAATATTGTTGCTTGTGATAAGGTGGTTGAAAGTATAGAAAGCAAAGATGAACATTGAAAGAAAAATATTTTTGGCCCAAAATGATAAATAATATCACTGAGTATATCAATAAATGTGAACTTTGTAAATTGAATAAATATGATAGGAGACCAATTCCAGCCATAGATAATTTAACACCCACTCCTTTAAAACCGTTTGATATAATAAATATTGACGTACTTTGTTTGAATAAAAAGAGATTTTTGACCATTTCTGATCAGTTTTCAGAACATGGCCAAGTTTGTTCATTAGAATACAAAAGTTCAAATGATATATTACAGAGACTAATCCAATAGTAAAGGATCCGAATCAGGAACGACCTTCACCCATCTGTTACAGCGATGAAATTTTTCTCTATCAAATTTAGAATACTACGGTATACATCGCAAATGGGTTGGCTAAGAAATTCCTTGCAAGGCTATGAATAATTGAATATTGAAAATTGACTTTCCGTTTAACATTGCACTCATGAGCTTTACGAATAAATTTAATATCAATCAAAATTATGGAGCCTATACAATATGTAAACGTTGGGTTGTCTCTTTTTCTCCTGGCGTAACTGCTGATTTGACAGGTATGAACAGGTATATTATTATTAGCTATTTTTATTGATCTGTTTCTTACATAAATCTTATATGAAAGCACTATTCAATTGTGAACACGATGATATAAGGTAGTCCGCAAAAAATCTGGTTCAAATGACGGTTGTCGAATTTTAAAAAGTAAAATTTCAATGTGTATTGAAACTTACGACAAAGAGATCAGAGCTAAGTATATCGTGTGATAGAAGAAGACGCAGCATTGCATCTGCGCACGGTGTTCATACCAGTTGAAAAAGAGTGTGCATGTGATTTGTTTATGCAAGAGAGAAGGACAGTGATACACTGAAGTAAACCGTCTGATAGAGGAGGACGCAGCATTGTAGCTGCGCACGGCGTTCACGCCAGTTAAAAGAAAATGCGTATGCTATTTGGTCATGCTATAGAAAAGGAGAGTGATACACCAGTGAACACCGAACAATATTTTGGAGCAAGTGGTAATAGACTTGAAAAATAACAAAAAATAATTATTATTCTGCATCTGATTCATCATCAGAATGAAAATTTGGATCCTCGGATTCAATAGTTACGTCATCATTCTCCGTCATTTCGACAATATCCTGTATTTTTGAAGGTGTTTGGTCCCCAATAAATCCTGTTGGTTTCAAATATTTATCGAAATGTCAACCGCAGTTTTCAGGCTGTAGTTTAATACATTCAGAGTTTGTTGCATTAAGCCAAATAGAATTGACAAAAATTGTTTCTAAAATTTTTTGTTGAAGGGATATCCAACATGGTGGTATAGTATTCGAGTCAAAACTTTTAATTTTTCTGAAAAACTGTTCACTGTCTTCTTTCGCAGCATAGTTTTTCATGGAAATTCGATTTCTGGCATCATTAACTCTGGTGCAGTTATTCACACCCTACATTTTCGCTGTAAACTCTTGAACAGTATCCATTTTTCCGTTCATGGAAATGTCAGCTTCATCAGTTGTTGATGCAAAAATTGTTTGGTACTTTACATTCTTGGGAAATATTTTAAATGGTCTAAATTTTCCTTTATTGTAGAATTCTGCCGTGAAATCACAATCTGTGTATGCACGAAAAGCAGGAAGACTTTGACATAATTTGGGTCTCTATTTCAATAATCTATGTTCAATCGTTTTGGATTTATGCGGAAAATTCAAGAAATATTTCAAGTAAACTGCAATTCCAGTTCAGCCAGTCGCAATTATAATGCAAGATGTACAACTAGATGTTGTAGAAGTGCTCAATACAAAATTTCAATATTCTACGACCGATTGTTTTGAATTTATGGAGAAAATTCGAAGAGTCTGTCATAAAAAGTGCACCTCCGGCTGAGCCGATTGGTACTAAAATAGGAGATGACCATTTGGATGCTTCAGCAATTTCAAATGCTAAATTTCAACATCCTACGGTTGATCATTTTGGATTTATCAGAAATATTCGAAGAAAGTTTCAAGTAAAGTACACTTTCGGTATGAACGATTGGAACCATAATGCGAGGTGCATAACCAGACCCTATATCAGTCTCAAATACAAAATTCCAACATTATACGTTCAACCAGTTTTGAAATTTGCGAGTTAAGCACGAACGCACGCACGAACATACGTACCGACATCAAGCCAAAAATAGTCAAAATGGATTCAGGGATGCTCAAAACGGATATTTCCATCAAAATCTCGATAGGTGAATTTTGTTTGTTTCACTATACTTCCTTGTACTTACAAGTAAGTAACAAAAAGTCAATTTTCAATATTCAATTATTCATAGCCTTGTCTAACTAATAGAGCAAGATCCCAGGTCCGCCAGACGTTACTTATTTTCTGAGAGATAAAATGTGTAGAATAGAGTAGTGTTAGTATGTGCTTTGATCATACGTATACTTGCTAGTTTGTGCCGACGGCCAATTTACAGATACGAAGTGCTAGTGGTACGTTAAGTCATTACTCACTTTTCTCAAAGTTTTGAGTGCTGATTTCTATGTATGTTTTCAGAGAATATTGTTAAAAATTAATAATCAGCACTGCTAGACACTTTCTATCGTTGACAATTTCTACTAGACTCTTTAAGGCTCGCTCATAGCCTGGGTGCTAAATTTTATATAAGATACTCAGGGAACAATTTTAATACTTTTTGTCAACAGCCAGATCAATCGTAGGGTTAAACATCCCCCAGACACAATTAAAATATCGCTGTGAGTAAAAGTGCGAGGCCACTATTTATAGGCTTGATAGTAAGCGATATATCTATAGTCATTCAACTCTTCCTTAGTCTGGCTATTCACAAAAAGTATTCAAATTGCTCCCTGAGTATTATATGAAAATTAGGACTCAGATAATAAGTAAGATTACGTTATTTTTTTGCGAGCTTTAAAGTGTTTAGCAGGAATTACTGCCAATGGGAAGTGTCTGGCAGTGTTGATTATTAGTTTTCAACAATATTTCCTAGACATTCATAAAAATCAGCCTTCAGATTTTAAGAAAAGTAAATAATGTCTTAACGTACATATAGCACCTTTGGCCGTCGGCACAAACTAGCAAATATGCGTCTGATCAAAGTACCGACTAACACTACTCTAATCCACAAATTTTGTTTCTCAGAAAATAAGTAACGTCTGGCGGGTCTGGGATCTTGGACTATAAATTTGATAGAAAAAAATTTCACCGCTGTAACAGATGGGTGAAGGTCGTTCTTAATTCGGATCTTGGACTATAATATTTCCAGATTTATACAATTCCAAATAAGATAATTATGAACGCATCAGGTCCTGAATTCAAAGCTAGTGTTTTACAGGTCTCATTCAAACTCAGAAATATTGAGAGTCACGTAATTTGCGTAACCAATCCTGAAAGTAACGCAGTTGCTAGATTTAATTCAAACCTTATAGAACATCTCAGACTACTAGAAAATAATAATCATTTTAGGAAATTTAGCAATTTTAGCTTATAACAATACAAAACATACGGTGACAAAACTAACTCACAATGAAATATCATTCGGCAAAAATAGTAATACTTCTTTTAGAACGATTCCAGGGCCGGAACTAGGGCGTGGCGGGGGTGGCCCCTGCCACGGGCGCAAACTCCTAGGGGGCGCAAAATTTCATGAACCGCATTGAACAAATTATTTAAACTCGAATTTAAGAAATGTTTTATGATGAGATTTGCGTGAGAAAGCTTATAAGTACCGTTATACCACCTTCTACCCATCTCATCTTAAATGGTCAACTATATAATTTTATTTGGGTTTATATTGCTTATTGTAAATATACATTGCTCTATCAGCATCTGCATTTCGTGTATGGTGTTTGGAACGCCGAGCCACTCGCTATGCTTCATTTGTTTAAGAAGGATATAGTTTCAACTTTCAATTTTTCACCTATTGTTCAAAATCTATTTCATTCCGGCGTTTTCTGCGGGTAAGTAGATATATTTTTATATTGTGCCATCATTTTATTTTCAAAATAGAACATTTTTATTTAACTAGATAACAGTATGCCACCTAAAAAACCGTCAGGTGCTCAATTTCGGAGAATAAAAGAGAAAAAATTAGCTGCACTTCGAGAAAACACAGTTAGTATAGATAAATATTTCACAAATAGTGCAAGGCATGTTAATGAGATAAATGAGAATTCATTAGAATCATCTGAATCACGTGAATCAGTTTGTGATGCACAAATTCAACCAAATTTAGATTTAGACTTAGAAAATTACCTACCAGAAGAAAGTACGAATAACAATAATGAAACAATATTAGCTAGTGTTACAGTAGTGAAGGAAGAAGAATGTGAACATTCAATAACAGATTTTAATGATCCCACAACATGGTCCATTAGTCAAAAAAATATTAAATTTTTCATTGAACATGGTGCAGATCTGGGAAATGATTTAAATGTTTATCCAATTAGTGAGGAAAGACATTTTGATAAGAAGTGGTTTATCAAGATATTGTCTAATGGTGAATATGTTGAACGGACATGGTTAATATATTGTAAAAAATCAGATTCTCTTTTCTGTTTTCCATGCGTTTTATTCGCAACTAATAAAGATAATATATGGGTTACAACAGGCTTTAAAGACTGGAAACATTTGAATCCCTTATTACCTCGTCACGAAAATTCAGAAAATCATAGAAATTCGTTCATAAAGCTAAAAACTTTTGAAAGATGTTTGAAATTTGGGGGCCTAGTTGATGATAATCTGGAAAAAATTATCCGAAAAGAAAGAGAGAAATGGAGGTATATCTTAAAAATAATTTTAGATGCTATTCTACATTGTGTCAAAAATAATGATGCACTACGAGGCAGCAGCGAAATTATTGGTCATCCAAACTGCGGAAAATTTTTGAATACCATAGATCTCATAAGCCATTATGATCGTATTCTGAAAGAACACATAGAAACACACAACAAAAATCAAGTATCTTATTTTTCTCACAAAATTCAAGACGAATTAATAGCATTGGTTGCGGATAAAATCAGGAAATATATCCTTTGTGATATTAGAAAAGCAAAGTACTTTTCAATTCTTTTTGATAGCACTGTTGATACAGCACACAAAGAGCAAATGACAGAAATAATTAGATATGTACAAATAGATGCGAACAAAAAATGAAATATTGAAGAGAGTTTCATAGATTTCATTGATATTCAAGATAAAACTGGCGAAGGAATAGCTCATGTTATAGAGGAAAAGCTTGCAAGAAATGAATTGGATATAAGAAATCTAAGAGGTAAGTCACATATCTCTATTTGATTATTGATTACCGTATTTTTTCTATACTCTTCTATTTTGCAACAAAAAAATATAATTTCAAAAAAAAAAATTTCACCTGAACAAGTATATATCGACTATTTTCCATAATTTTGACTATTTTCTAGTTTATTTATGTCATCATATGCAATGTTTTATTTTTCAGGTCAGTCGTATGATAACGGGGCAAATATGGCTGGCATTTATAAGGGAGTTCAAGCTAGAATTTTGAGTACTAATGATTTGGCAAAATTTATCCCATGTACAGCTCACAGTCTGAATTTAGTTGGTGTTCACGCTGCTCAGGTTACACCAAAAATCAAAACTTTTTTTGGAACGGTTCAAAGTGTTTTTAATTTTTTTGTATCATCTTCATCTCGTTGGGGTGCACTTAAAGCTATTTTAAAAATTAATTTAAAAGGAACAAGTGATACGCGATGGAGTTCCAAGGCAAACGCTGTTCATGCATTAAAAACACAATTACATCTCGTTTTAACAGTGTTAGAGAATATGATTTTATCTGAAAGCAGTAATGCAGATACACTCACTGGGGCAAAAATTTTATCAAAACAATTAAAAAACTATGAGTTTATCATTTATCTAGTTTTCTGGGATAATGTTTTGAATAAAATTAATCGAGTTAATCTAGCAATACAACAGAAACAAAATGATATTTCAGTAGGTGTAAAAATGATTAAGGGCCTATTGAATGAAATGAATGCTTATAGATCAGATTTTTTTGATGAACTAAAAAACTCTTCTGAAAGTCTAGCAGAAAAAATTCAAATTAATGCTGTTGTTGATGAAAAACGGCGAAGAAAAGCTCCAAGACTGACAGGAGAAGAATGTAATGATGAAAGATATCATATTGATTCTCTACAACACATAAAAATTGATTTAATCCAGGCTTTAGATTCAATAATATTTCATACTGGAAATAGATTTGATGCTTTAAATAACGTTGATCAAGATTTCTGTTTTCTAAATGGTCGATTTATGAATGAAAATAACGTGGAAATTATAAGAAAACATGCTGTCGATTTAGCACTCAAGTACGAAGATGATTTGGATAGTAACGAATTTTCAACTGAAATCAGTAGTTTTAAGTACCAAGCCCAGGTACTTTTTGAGAATTTTGTTGAAATGGGACCTCTAGAAATATTACAAAATATTCACGACGTATCTTTAGATAATATTTATCCCAATATAATTATTGCACTTAGAATATATCTAACGTTACCTGTGACAACAGCTACATGTGAACGGTCATTCAGTAAATTGAAAATTGTTAAATCTTATTTAAGATCTACATTAGGCCAAGAGAAACTATCAAATATATCATTGATTGCAATAGAGAAAACAATAGCAAACAGTATAGATTATGATGATATAGTAAATACATTTGCAGCAATAAAGTCTAGGAAAGTGCATTTATAGATATTTAAATGTTAGTAATAATTATTCAATGTACCTAATTAATTATATTTTTTTTTAGTTTCTTATATATATATATATATTAAGATGTACCTGATCAATTATAATTTTGTTTTAACTATGTCACCACTTGTTTTGAAGAATATATATTTTTTTGAACTATATATCCTTTTTGCTTTATATTCATCAGAATTCTCTACACAAAAATAGGGGCGCAATTTTATAATCCGCCACGGGCGGCCAATACTCTAGTTCCGGCTCTGAACGATTCCACTCATTAATGAAGAAATAATGAAAAAATATCAAACAGAACCAGAAGAGTCATTTAAAATTATCAATGAAAAAATAAAAGTCAAGAAACAAAAGCGTGATAAAGAGAATGATAATTCTTTACAGATAAAAGATACTACTTATGTGAAAAATAATCCAAGATTCATCAAGAAATTCAAAAAACCTTTATTCAGAAAATAAAGAGTTCAAAATCACAATCCCTTACTAGGGAAAGTAAAAATCAGAGATCAGATGGCCCAGACACATGTCAGGATAAGTAAAATTAAACAGTTAATTGTTGTTTCAGATGTACGGCTCAATTTACGGATATTTCAAATGACAATGCATCTCATTTAGTTAGATTAGGTAGAACACAGATAAAAATTTCAGAACAAATAATTTATTTCGATTATAATATAACTCCGATTCATGATGAATTTTGGAAATTACGCACAATGAAAAAAACTCTCCTTTCCCAGACAGATGAGTCGAAAGAAATGTTTCATGATTATATAAATTCTCGTTCTGACTCTCGTATTGAACAGACGTGCTAACATCCGCTCCTCGTGATTACCAGACGATTATTGATTAATTATATCTGAACAAATATCTTCCTTATTAAGTTTCTAATATTGACACAATAAGGTGTCAATAGAAGTGAGTGAAACCATATAAAAGTGTCACAGTGACAAAGTGACAGTGTTAAGGTGTCAAGTGTCAATTGAATAAAGTGTTCAAGTGAAAAAGTGGAATAAAGTCCACTCATTTTTTCGGTAATTAAGAAATTCTCATGATGCAGCAAACAAGCGGTGGAACTAATACTGTGACACATACTGTCACAAATATATCTACAACAACAACTACTTCTAGCTACACACAACCAGTCATGACAACTCAAACAGCGCCTATTTCTAGCCCAAAAATCTCAAACCTAGTAACAAACGTTCAACACTATCCGTTTACACCAGTAAGTCGAATGTCTATAGACAATTATCCTTTTCTATCAATAATCCCCAACTCAAGTGAATCATCTTCCAATTCAAACAGAAGTGGAATCTTGAGCTGGCAAACAATCATTAACAGACATTCAGCTAAAATATATGGAGAGAAGGTAACAAGCTTAACACAAGAAAGAACAGAGAAAGCAACCAAGAACAATAATATAGCAAACCCAGATACTACTTGCACCTCAATCAGATTCACCGTCCTGAACAACGAAACTACAGAGCAGCAGGTCAAGGAGCCCAAGCCTCCACCAGTATATGTCCAAGACGTAACAGATTTCAGTCTAATGCACGTCTAATGTTATTAAGCCTAGAAACCGTACTAGGCCCCGCGGAGTTTAACTGCAAAACATTCCCGAATAACAATGTAAAAATCAACACATGCTCATCTGATTCCTACAGAAAATTGATACATCTATTGAATAGCAACAAAATAGCATATCAAACTTACCAACTCAAACAAGAATGAGCGTACAGGGTTGTTATTAAAAATTTACATCATTCAATACTACCAGAGGACATAAAAGAGGCTCTCAACCACAAGGGTTACATAATTAGAAATGTAACAAATATAAGAAGCTGGAAAAGCAAAGACCCACTTCCTATGTTCTTTATTGATCAAGAGCCAGGTGAAAATAACAAATCCATATACGAACTAGAATTCCTATTGGGTACAAAAATAATCGTTCCTCAATGCATGCGATGTCAGGCGTATTGACATACTAAGGCATATTGCAAAAAACCCTTCTATTGCGTCAAATGTGGGGACAGCCATCCAACAAAAGACTGCAAGAAAGACAAAAATACATCTGCATCATGTGTGCTATGTTCAGGTGCTCATCCAGCAAATTATAAGGGATGCAGTTTATATCAAAGCCTACAAAAAATCAGAAATTTGGAAGATTAGTGACGTTCTCTTTGACATGTGTATTGTTTGGGGTGGAGTACCACGATACATTCTGAATAAGTTTTGTTGAATATTCGCAATCTCTATCAATGTCGTATTCGTATTTTGGTTCAGATATACTTGGAAGCTTACCCAATTTGTATTTTTATTGCATAAGGTTAGATTTTTTTCATCATTATTATATTTGTGCTCAAGGTTGATATGACTGGTTAGTGGTCAGAAGATAGTCCATAACTAGGTTATATACTTGTATAACTTTGCGATATGCTGTTCCCGATGAAGAAATCCAACAGATCGGGAAGCCTTTTGGTGTCAGTTGGCCAGTATGTAGGTTTACCGGTACTGTAGTGCGTATACCCTTTGGCTAAAATTTCTTTTCTAAGTTCAGTACCCTTGGGATTTATTACTCTTGAACCCCAGTCTGTGTGTTTGGAATTATAGTCCCCTCCTGACAGGAATCTAGTTCCTAACGAGTGGAAGTATTCTCCAAATTTATCTTGTTCAATGGAGTGTTTAGGTGGGCAGTAGACGGCAGAAACTGTAAGTGAACCGTGTGTATCTTTTAATTTAATGTTTGTTGCCTGTAGGAACTCTTAGTCATATTCCTCCAGTAGACAATGTTTCATTCTATCACTAATTATAATTGCCGTACCTCCGTGAGCAGTACCGTCTGGATGCTTTGTGTTATATATTTTATAACGAGGGATTCGACAATAGTTTTTTTCTGTGAAGTGTGTTTCGCTAACTAGCATAACATCTACTTTTTCTTGATTAATAAATATTTCAACTTCATTTTGATGTGGCGCCAATCCATTGGCGTTCCAAAGCGCTATACGGAGAGTACTATCCATTTCTATTATTCACCAGGGCAGTAAGAAGATTTATTATCAACGTGTTTTGTTGTAATAATTGGCTGATCATTGTTTCAAATTTGTTGTTAAACATTGAGAATGACGTGCTGTTGGAATCTGCTTGGACTTCTTGTTCATTGCGTTCCTGCTGGGATGTGTGATTAGCTGCTTTTGTTGTCTTTTCTGAGTTGATAAGTCCTGAATGTTGGCTGTTGATTGTTTTTGTTTCTGATTTTTTGTAGGCTTTGATATAAACTGCATCCCTTATAATTTGCTGGATGAGCACCTGAACATAGCACACATGATGCAGATGTATTTTTGTCTTTCTTGCAGTCTTTTGTTGGATGGCTGTCCCCACATTTGACGCAATAGAAGGGTTTTTTGCAATATGCCTTAGTATGTCAATACGCCTGACATCGCATGCATTGAGGAACGATTATTTTTGTACCCAATAGGAATTCTAGTTCGTATATGGATTTGTTATTTTCACCTGGCTCTTGATCAATAAAGAACATAGGAAGTGGGTCTTTGCTTTTCCAGCTTCTTATATTTGTTACATTTCTAATTATGTAACCCTTGTGGTTGAGAGCCTCTTTTATGTCCTCTGGTAGTATTGAATGATGTAAATTTTTAATAACAACCCTGTACGCTCATTCTTGTTTGAGTTGGTAAGTTTGATATGCTATTTTGTTGCTATTCAATAGATGTATCAATTTTCTGTAGGAATCAGATGAGCATGTGTTGATTTTTACATTGTTATTCGGGAATGTTTTGCAGTTAAACTCCGCGGGGCCTAGTACGGTTTCTAGGCTTAATAACATTAGACGTGCATTAGACTGAAATCTGTTACGTCTTGGACATATACTGGTGGAGGCTTGGGCTCCTTGACCTGCTGCTCTGTAGTTTCGTTGTTCAGGACGGTGAATCTGATTGAGGTGCAAGTAGTATCTGGATTTGCTATATTATTGTTCTTGGTTGCTTTCTCTGTTCTTTCTTGTGTTAAGCTTGTTACCTTCTCTCCATATATTTTAGCTGAATGTCTGTTAATGATTGTTTGCCAGCTCAAGATTCCACTTCTGTTTGAATTGGAAGATGATTCACTTGAGTTGGGGATTATTGATAGAAAAGGATAATTGTCTATAGACATTCGACTTACTGGTGTAAACGGATAGTGTTGAACGTTTGTTACTAGGTTTGAGATTTTTGGGCTAGAAATAGGCGCTGTTTGAGTTGTCATGACTGGTTGTGTGTAGCTAGAAGTAGTTGTTGTTGTAGATATATTTGTGACAGTATGTGTCACAGTATTAGTTCCACCGCTTGTTTGCTGCATCATGAGAATTTCTTAATTACCGAAAAAATGAGTGGACTTTATTCCACTTTTTCACTTGAACACTTTATTCAATTGACACTTGACACCTTAACACTGTCACTTTGTCACTGTGACACTTTTATATGGTTTCACTCACTTCTATTGACACCTTATTGTGTCAATATTAGAAACTTAATAAGGAAGATATTTGTTCAGATATAATTAATCAATAATCGTCTGGTAATCACGAGGAGCGGATGTTAGCACGTCTGTTCAATACGAGAGTCAGAACGAGAATTTATATGATCATGAAACATTTCTTTCGACTCATCTGTCTGGGAAAGGAGAGTTTCTTTCATTGTGCGTAATTTCCAAAATTCATCATGAATCGGAGTTATATTATAATCGAAATAAATTATTTGTTCTGAAATTTTTATCTGTGTTCTACCTAATCTAACTAAATGAGATGCATTGTCATTTGAAATATCCGTAAATTGAGCCGTACATCTGAAACAACAATTAACTGTTTAATTTTACTTATCCTGACATGTGTCTGGGCCATCTGATCTCTGATTTTTACTTTCCCTAGTAAGGCTTGTGATTTTGAACTCTTTATTTTCTGAATAAAGGTTTTTTGAATTTCTTGATGAATCTTGGATTATTTTTCACATAAGTAGTATCTTTTATCTGTAAAGAATTATCATTCTCTTTATAACGCTTTTGTTTCTTGACTTTTATTTTTTCATTGATAATTTTAAATGACTCTTCTTGTTCTGTTTGATATTTTTTCATTATTTCTTCATTAATGAGTGGAATCGTTCTAAAAGAAGTATTACTATTTTTGCCGAATGATATTTCATTGTGAGTTAGTTTTGTCACCGTATGTTTTGTATTGTTATAAGCTAAAATTGCTAAATTTCCTAAAATGATTATCATTTTCTAGTAGTCTGAGATGTTCTATAAGGTTTGAATTAAATCTAGCAACTGCGTTACTTTCAGGATTGGTTACGCAAATTACGTGACTCTCAATATTTCTGAGTTTGAATAAGACCTGTAAAACACTAGCTTTGAATTCAGGACCTGATGCGTTCATAATTATCTTATTTGGAATTGTATGAATCTGGAAATATTGTAGATATATATATATATATATATATGGATATATATATATATATATATATATATATATATATATATATATATATATATATATATATACATATATATATATATATATATTACATATATATATATATGTATATATATATATTACATATATATATACATATATATATATATATATATATATATATATATATATATATATATATATATATATATATATATATATATATATATATATAATTGGATATATATAATCAAACACAAAATCTCATCGTTCCACAGTTAATTTTACCCAAGAGATTCTAAGAATCTGTCAAGTAAAATGCGCTTTCTGCCAAGTCGGTTGCTATGGAAACAGAAGGCCATTATTTTTATATCACAACATTCCTAAATACTGATTTCCAAAATTCTACGACTACCAACGGAACTGAATTTTTGCGAAAAATTAAAAAATAAATTCCTACTGAAGTGCTCTTCCGGTTCAGTCTATTGTTATGAAAATAGTAGACAATCATTTAGATGCTACAGCGGACTGAAATACCAAAATTTCAATATTCTACACTTGACCGTTTCGAATTTATGCGGAAAATTCCAAAAGACTGTAAAGTAAAGTGCACTTCCAGCGGGGTGGATCTTAATAAAAATAGGATATGAGCATCTAGACGGTATAATCGTCCTAAATACTGAATTCTAACAATCTACGTTTAAACGTTTTGGATTTATGCGGAAAATTCAAAAAATGTTTTGAATGAAGTGCTCTTCCGGCTTAGCCGATAGCAATCATAATGCAAGGTGTACAACTAGATATTATAAAAGTGCCTAATACAAAATTCAAATATTTCACGACTTCTTGCTCAGAATTTATGCAGGAAATTCGAAAAGTCTGTCATATAAAGTGCACTTCCGGCTCAGCTGATTGTTACAAGAATAAGAGATGACTATTGAGATGCTACAGCAATTTCAAATGCTGAACGTCAGTATCCTACAGCGGATCATTCTGGATTTAAGCGGAAAATTGAAAAAAATTCTGAAGTAAAGTGCACTTCCGGTTTAGCCGATTGCAATTATAATGCAAGATGTACAATAAGATGTTATAGAAATTCTTGATACGAAATTTCAATATGCTATGGCGGATTATTCTATATTTATGCAAACAATTTTAAAATAGTTTCAAGTAAAGAGCACTTCTGGCCTGGCCGATTCTTAAAAAAATAACAGAAAACCATTCTGATACAACATCAAGTTCAAATACTAAATTTCAACATTCTACGGTTGATCATTCTGGATTTATTGTAGAAATTCGAAAAAAGTTTCAAGTAAAGTGCACTTCCGGTACAGACGATTGGTGGTAAGGTGCACAACTAGACCCTATACCAGTCCTAGAAACAAAACTTCAACATTATACGTCAAACCAGTTTTGAGATCGGCGAGCTAAGCACGAACGCACGCACGTACGAACGCACGCACGCACGAACGCACGCACGCACGAACATACGTACCGACATCAAGCCAAAAATAGTCAAAATGGATTCAGGGATGCTCAAAACAGATATATCCATCAAAATCTCGATAGGTGAATTTTGTCGGTTTCACAATACTTACTTGTTACTTTGTACAAGTAAGTAAAAACTATAATACTTTTATCTCAAATATGCAATGTAGTCATAAGAACTCAACAATTTCCAATTTATTGGAAATTTGCAACCATGATTCTGGTCAACAAACCAGGAAAGCTTGCTCAGGATCCATCGTCTTATAGGCCAATATCACTCTTATCTCTTAAGTCAAAGTTATTTGAAAAGCTGCTCTTAAAAAGATTTAATGCCCGACTAGTTTATTATTGTTGTCATAATAACACTGATTTCAGGGTTATTACGTAACAAATAATACCCGAGGGCATTATGTTTCAAAATAATGCTCGAGGGCATTATTTTGAAAAATAATAAACAAGTTTCCTAGTTACAGCAAGTAACTAAAGTAATTTCTCTGACAGATGTCACAATGAAAGGACATACATTGCTAAAAGTTTTGAATGAAATACAATAAAAGTCGGACATTAAACATTGAAGGCACCACGGGAGTTGAGAAGACAATAATGCCTACGGTCAACGTACACACCTCGGGCCAGAGGCCCTCGGAAAGTACACTGTTGACTTCAGGCATTATTGTCCTTCTAACACCCTTGATACCTTAATTACTATAATGTAATAGTTGAGAAACGAAACCTGATTCTCTCATACCAATTCGAATTTCGTAAACAACATTCCACTATTCAACAAGTTCACCGAATAGTTGAAGCAATTGAAAACAATTTAGAAAATAAAAATAGTATATTCTACAATAAGTATTGGAATGGCCTTATTCTGAACGAGCGAAAAGTTTGTAAACTGAGCCGAAGGCGAGGATTACGGTTCGCGAGTGTGGAATACGCCATTCCAAACATATTGTAGACTATACTTTCTCTAACAAGGTTTAGGAAACTCACCAATATTTCAGAGGAAACTTAAAAAATTATTAAATGTCAAACGTCAAATCCAGATATGAATACTTGAATTGTTAGGAAGTAACCATGGTAGTTACTAAACTAACAGCTTCTGATTCATCGAAATGATTCTAAAGGCTTACAGAATCATTCTAAGCGATTCTTTGGAGCGTGTAGCGACCCTTGGCTAACATGAAATGTATTTTTGTTTTGAATTTAATATAAAAAGAATAGAGGTAGCATAAAAAAACAATATATAATAATTTGTTGTCAAAAACTGTGCTTAGAGAATTTTGAAAATATTGTAATAAAACATTTATTCAAATGACTGTTTTTCTGGAACAGTTTATATCTCATGTAGGGTTTAATAGACATTAGCACCTACAATTTGGTGACCCCTGACTATTAAAAATGGAAAATTCGGAAGCCGATTCACCTGGGATACAATCAGGTCAAGCCAATAAAATTAATACTAAAATTCCACCATTCTGGCCTGAGAAACCCGAAATATGGTTTTTTCAAGTAGAAGCACAATTTGCTATCAACAAGATTAGAAGCGAAGATACCAAATTTAATTACTTATTTTCACAATTGGAACCAAAATTTGTAAAAAATTTATGGGATATAATAAGAGATGCAAGTACCAACAAATATTCAAGTAGGAAACAGAGGCTGATGACAATTTTCAAAGAAAGTGAAAATAAACGAATAAAAACACTGTTAACAGGAATAGAGCTTGGTGATACTAAGCCTAGTATTTTATTACGTAAAATGCAATCGTTGGCTGGTGCTGATATATCAAACAGTGCTTTGAAAACTATATGGCTTGACAAATTACCTGATTCAATCAAGAGTGTATTAGTCGTGAGTGGCGAAGAAAGTATTGAAAAATTGGGAATTATGGCAGACAAAATAATGGATATTAATTCGCGTACAGAAATTTTCACGGCTGAATCATCAAAATTGAACGGCAGCTGCAGTGATGTTAATCAACAGTTACTGGCAAAAATAGCAGAACTAGAAAAAAAGATAGCAAGTTCATCAGAGAGGCAGGCCCCGATCCCTCAGTCGCAGTCGTGACTGTAGTCACAGTCGACACTCCAGTCAAAGCAGGAAGTTCAATCCAAAAGAAAATATTGTTTCTATCATTTCAGGTTTGGGAAAAAAGCTGAAAAATGTCAAACACCTTGTCAATGGGTGCAGGGAAACTTGAACCAGCAGCCGAATTAGCGGCGAATTCTGCTGCATTTTGCAGATGGCGTACATCTCGCCTATTTATCACAGAAAAGAAAACTGGATTACGACTACTAGTTGACAGTGGAGCTGATGTTCCAATTATTCCTGCAAGGAAGCATGAAAAACTAGACAGTACTTATGAACTTTATGCTGCTAACAACACTGAAATTCCAACATGCGGTATTAGAGTGTTGACAGTTAATATTGGTCTACGTAGACAATTTCAGTGGCCTTTTATCGTAGCCAAATTAGACAAAGGCATATTGGGTGCTGATTTTATGAAACATTACAACCTCTTAATAGATCTTCATAACAAGTGCATTATCGATAAAGTAACAAAATTAAGTGTTTAAGGTAATATTCCAGAAATTAACGAAAATGATGTAATAACAACTTTGAAAAAGTCTAATTATTTCGCAAATTTACTATATAGTTAATTATCCTGAACTTGCTAAGCCCAATTTGCTTCCTACATACCTGAAGCATGACATCAAGCATCAAATTGTTACGAATGGAGATCCAATATACTGCAGGCCGAGGCAGCTTGATTCAAGAAAGTTGAAGATTGCCAAACAAGAATTTCAATTTATGCTGGACAATGGAATCATACAACCATCGCAGTCAGAATGGGCCAGTCCTCTTCATATAGTTAACAAGAAAGATGGATCACTTAGACCATGCGGAGACTATCGAAGACTAAATGATAAAACAGTTCCTGACAAGTATCCCATTCCAAGAATAGATAACTTTTTATATATTCTACCCGGGAAAAATAAATTTTTAAAATTGATCTATTCAAAGCCTTGTACTGAGTTCCAATAGCAGAGGAAGATAAGCCTAAAACTGCTATTATTACGCCTTTTGGTCTCTTTAAGTTTAATGTAATGAGTTTTGGACTTAAAAATGCCCCAGCTTCTTTTCAAAGATTTATAAATCTTGTCTTCCCTGGTCTAGATTTCCTATTTGCTTATTTAGATGATGTGATGAAAATGAGCATGAAAAACATCTTAAATTAGTATTTGAACAATTATACTAATTCGGTTTACGAGTAAATATTTCTAAATCAATATTTGGCGTGAAAAATGTAGAATTTCTGGGATATTTTATCACATCAGAAGGTGTTAAACCTCTTCTGGAAAAAGTTAAAATTATATTAGATTACAAATTATCAGAAAATGTACACGACTTACGAGCATTTCTAGGATTAGTTAATTTTTATCGCTGTTATTTGAAGAATGCAGCTGAAATGCAAGCAGTTTTGCTTAATTATTTGAAAGGTTCAAAGAAACGTGACAAAACTAAAATTATTTGGACAGACGAAGCTACAGAAATGTTTAATAAATGTAAAAATGATTTAGCAAATGTAACTTTATTAACTTTTCCAAATCCAGTTTACCTGTTAGCTTTATTCACAGATGCATCTGATAAATCAGTTGGTTCAGTATTACAGCAGCTTCAAAAAGAAGGCTGGAAACCGATAGCATTTTTTTTCAAAAAAATTAGATGACGCCCAGAAAGCATACAGCGTTTATGATAGAGAATTACTGAGCATATATTTATCAATTAATCAATTCAGACATCATTTGAAAGGTCATGATTTCAAAATATTCACAGACCATAAACCATTAATTTATGCACTTAAATAAAAGAATGAAAAAGCTTCACCTAGACAACTCCGACATTTGCAATACATTTCTCACTTTATAACAGATATTGAATATATTAGTGGTAAAGAAAATGTAGTTGCTGATACATTATCACGAATTGAAGAAATCAATTTTATAAATTATGATGAAATTGCTTTAGCACAAAAATCTGATGTAGAATTGGAACAACTGAAAAAATCAGACCAATCTCTTCACTTCAAATCTTATTCGTTGACATCAGGTCAAGTTTTATGGTGCGATATATCAACCAATAATATCAGACCATACATATCAACAGCATTTCGAAAGAAAATATTTTTAAAAATTCATAATTTGTCACATCCAGGTATCATATCTACAACTAAGCAGATAACTTCTAAATTCATTTGGACCAATGTTAGAACAGATATTCGTAATTGGACTAAAAATTGTCAGAAGAGTAAAATTACAAGACACACAAAATCGAAAATTTCAAACTTTCTTGAACCAGATGAGAGATTTAATACTGTACATATTGACTTAATAGATCCGCTACCACCGTCTGATGGTAACACTTATTGATTAACATGTGTGGATAGATTTTCAAATTGGATGGAAGTTATTCCCATTCCAAACAGCACAGCGTTGGTTATAGCAAAAGCTTTCTATAATAATTGGGTATACAGATTTGGAGTTCCGCATACAATAATATCTGATCAAGGAAAACAGTTTCGTTCGGAATTATTTGAATCATTAGCAACAATTTGTGGCGCAAAAATTTAGCATACAACAGCATATCATTCTCAAGCTAATGGCAAAGTAGAACATATGCATCGCATTTTGAAAACAGCTATCAAAGCACATAATAATATACAATGGATAGATACCTTACCAACTGTTTTATTAGGAATGCGTATAGCTCTTAGTGAAGATACGAATCATTCAATTGCTCAAATGATTTATGGGAAAACAATTAAAGTACCAGGTGAATCTTTTGACAAATCCTAGATTCAAACGGATCCTTGTACGTTTTTGAATAATCTGCAAAGGCATATGGGAATGTTGAGACTTGTAGAGAATAGATTCAGAAATAAAGAAAAAATATTTGTACATACTGATCCAAACTCTTGTACCCATGTGTTTGCTAGAAATGATGGAGTGAAAAAATCTTGATACCTTAATTACTATAATGTAATAGTTGAGAAACGGAACCTGATTCTCTCATACCAATTCGAATTTCGTAAACAACATTCCACTATTCAACAAGTTCACCGAATAGTTGAAGCAATTGAAAACAATTTAGAAAATGAAAATAGTGTATTCTACAATAAGTATTGGAATGGCCTTATTCTGAACGAGCGAAAAGTTTGTAAACTGAGCCGAAGGCGAGGATTACGGTTCGCGAGTGTGGAATACGCCATTCCAAACATGTTGTAGACTATACTTTCTCTAACAAGGTTTTGGAAACTCACCAATATTTCAGGGGAAACTTGAAAAATTATTAAATGTCAAACGTCAAATCCAGATATGAATACTTGAATTGTTAAGAAGTAACCATGGTAGTAACCAAACTAACAGCTTCTGATTCATCGAAATGATTCTGTGACGTGCGGGAGTGAGAGGAGAGCTCGTGAATACGACGCAGTATGGGGAGGGGCTTCTTGTCGCCTCTTACGCCGCGCTACGTCGCAGCGCATCACCCCTCCCAATGGAAGCCTCCAGCGATTCCTGGAAATGGAAAGAGTCGCTAAAATCGAAAATTCGAGAAGGACGATGTTTCTCTATATAAGGCCAAGCCAACGACGTGTGGGACAGTACAGTAATAATAGTAGCAGTGCAAATAAATAATAAACAGTGACAGTGAAGTGAGAGTGTATATAAATAGTGAAATATAAATATCTGTGACTTTGATTAAATTAGAATTAAGTGATTTATATATAAATATACTGTTATTAGTGACATAAGAAAAATTAAAGATTTTATTTCATTTAGATTATTAAATAGTGACTTTTATTTATTTACAGAGTGAATCAACAAGCAATAAACATTACAGTGGTGTCAGGTGTGGGGTTGTTATAAACAATTTGGTATTTTGTTTATTGCTGCTTTGTGAAATTGGATAATGGCGTCTACGAAGCTGTTGAAAGATTTGAAGGTCGCAGAGTTGAAATATCAATTGGAAGAGCGGGATTTGGAAACCAGTGGCCGCAAACAAGTTTTAATGGAATGACTTCGAGGAGCTATGACTGAAGACGGTGAGGACCCTGATACGTATTTGTCTGAGGTTCAACTTTCTTTAACCGATTTAGCAATAAATTTAAAAGAAAATTGTACAAATTTAGAATCAAAATTAAAAGAAAATTCTGTAAATTTAGAATCAAAATTGAAAGAAAATTGTTCACTTTTAAAAGAAGATTTAGAATCAAAATTAAAAGAAAATTCTGTGAATTTAGAATCAAAATTGAAAGAAAATTGTTCACTTTTAAAAGAAGATTTACACCTGGTTGCATGAACGTACATTAACTAAAGAGTTCTTCAAAACTGAACAATATCAAATCGAATATATCCGTCAAATCAGTTGCTTAGCATTGCTGTCAAAAAATCGATTTGATATTGTTCATTTTTGAAGAACTGTTTAGCTGGTGAACGTTCATGCAACTGGGCATTAGAATCGAAATTAAAAGAAAATTCTACAAGTTTGGAAGAGAATTTAGACTTGAAATTGAAAGAAAATTCTACGAGTTAGAAAGAAGATTTATTAGGCAAGTTAGAAGAAAATTCTAGAAACTTGAGAGAAGAACTGCATGGAAAGATGGAGGAAAACTCAAAGAAAGTTGAACAGCAACTGGAAAAATTTAGAGAAAATTCAAAGGTATGGGAGGAAGTATTTGAAGATAATTGTAAAATGTTAAAAGAAGAATTGGATGCAAAATTGGATGAAAGAATGAAGATTTTTGAAGAAAAATTCAAATTTGGTGTTTCATCTCCGGAAAAAGCTTCAAAAGCTGAGATAATTGAATTATCCGCACCAAATCTTGACTCAACTACAAAAATGCGTGTCAAACCTCCAACCTTTGATGGTCAAACATCTTGGATTAATTACCATAGACAATTTGAAGCCGCTGCTAAGGCTAACGGCTGGAATGATACTGAGAAAGTTTCAGCACTTACAGTTGCTCTCCGAGGAGATGCGGTAAACATTTTACAGGCTATTCCACCGGAAGAAGACAACAATTACGAAAAATTGGTCAAGCGACTGGAGCTGCGATACGGCCATGCACACTTGGAGGAAGTGTATCACACGCAGCTCAAGAACCGATACCAACGTCCCAGCGAGAGTCTACAGGAGTTCGAAGCTGATGTGGCACGCCTGGTTCGACTGGCATATCCAACTGGCCCGGATGATTTCTTGGAAAGCTGGGCTGTGAGAATATTTGTGGACGGCATCAGAGACCATGAAACGCAGCAAGCCCTACGTTTGGCGCGGCCGAAGAAGCTGGTGGAAGCATTGGCTCATGCACTGGAATACGAAGCGGCAAAGCAGGCGTCCAGAAGCAGTGCTCGGGTGCGAGAGGTTACCTGTGACTCCGATACCACGGAAAGCTTGGAAGCCCAAGTTCAGCGGTTGGTCCAGGAAGCAGTGAAAGATCTCAAGAATTCCAGACGACTTCGGTGTTGGAACCGTGAAGAGCTAGGTCAAGCAAAAAGTCAACGCAAGAAATCTTTGAAGATGCTACCCAAAGATAACTCCAGACATGAAAAAGAACGCCTCGCAAGAAAAAAACTCACCGAAGAAGACACAAAGATAAAACCTAATTGCGATAAACTTTCGAAGGAATTGACGACCCTATTACTATCCAAGGGTCAACAATTAGACAATCAGCAACGCGCACAAGCAGAAGATCTGATACGCCGATTCCAAGAGGTGTTTGAAACCAGTGAGGGGCAAAAAGGAAGAACAAATATTGTCCATCACAAAATTAATACCGGCGATGCACGACCAATTCGACAAGCACCACGACGACTCCCGATTGCGAAGAAAGAAGACGCTGAAGCCATCATTCAAGATATGGAGCAAGACGGCATCATTGAACCCTCAAACAGTCCATGGGCCTCCCCGGTGGTACTTGTGAAGAAGAAGGACGGTTCTACCCGATTTTGTGTCGACTATCGCCAGCTGAATAACGTTACCAAGAAGGACAGTTATCCTCTGCCCAGGATTGATGACACCTTAGATACCCTGGCCGGGTCAAAGATCTTCTCGACCCTAGATCTCAAGAGTGGATACTGGCAAGTGGCGATGGATGAGAAAGACCGAGAAAAAACTGCATTTACCATCGGAAGTGGATTGTGGCAATTTACAGTCATGCCATTTGGTCTGTGTAATGCTCCTGCCACCTTCGAGCGACTTATGGAGACCGTACTGAAAGGACTATCGGGAAAAATTTGCTTGGTATACCTGGACGATATAATTGTGATGGGAAAATCATTTGAAGACCATTTGAAGAATCTGGAGCAGGTATTTGAACAATTAAAGAAAGCTGGTTTGAAACTTAGTCCAAAGAAATGCCACTTATTCCAAGAACGGGTGAACTATTTGGGACATGTGGTCTCCAAAGAAGGCGTAGCAGTTGATGCAGAAAAGATAAGGACAATTCAAGAATGGCCGGTACCTGCGGATAAACATCAGCTGCGCAGTTTCCTCGGGCTCTGTACCTATTACAGAAGATTTGTTTATGGATTCGCCAATATCGCCAAGCCACTGACCAGACTGACGGGAAATAATCGCAGATACAGCTGGGATGAAGACTGCCAAGTCGCTTTCGAGCGACTGAAACTACTTCTAGTCCAAGCACCAATCCTGAGTTACCCGAAGACGGAAGGACGTTTTGTTCTGGACACAGATGCCAGCGACGTCGGTATTGGGGGCGTCCTGTCCCAATTGCAGGAGGGTCAAGAAAGAGTAATCGGGTACTTCAGTAAGGTTTTGTCAAAGCCAGAGAGAAACTACTGTGTCACAAGACGGGAGCTGCTGGCAGTAGTGAAGTCCATCGAGCATTTTTACAAATATTTGTATGGTAGGAATTTCCTGTTAAGAACTGACCACGCTGCTCTGAGATGGCTACTACAGTTCAAGAATCCTGAGGGTCAGGTCGCTCGATGGATCGAAAGACTTCAAGAATACGACTTCAACATAGAACATCGAGTCGGTACAGCACATAAGAATGCTGATGCTTTATCAAGACGACCATGTCCAAAAGATTGTCATCATTGCTCTAAGGTTGAAGCGAAGGCGTTCCGAACAACTGTCATTGACGATGCTTGGCAACCACAAGAGATAGAAAAGGACATAAATGGCGACTCAGAGTTGCAAATTATTCAAGAATGGAAGAAGAAAGGAACAAGACCGACATGGCAAGAGGTGGCACCATACTCCCCGACGGTCAAATCATACTGGGCGCAATGGGATTCCATAATCCTGGATGAAGGCGTCTTGATCCGTGTCCTAAAAGATCCGGATGAAACCAAGAGTAGAGAACAGCTGATCGTTCCTAGAGGTCGGGTTCCGGAGGTCTTAAGACATCTCCATGATGGAGTGAGTGGAGGACACCTTGGGGTAACGAAGACTCTGCAAAGAGTTCGTGAGCGGTTTTATTGGCTAAACTGCAAAGAGGACGTCAGAGAATGGTGCAGGAAATGCACTACGTGCGCTTCAAGCAACGGACCGCAGAAACGACCAAGAGCTCCGATGCGACAGTATAATGTCGGTAGTCCATTCGAGAGGATAGCCATCGACGTAGCAGGGCCATTTCCTGAATCAGACGTCGGAAATAAATACATTGTTGTCGTCATGGACTATTTTAGTAAATGGGCGGAAGCGTATGCCCTTCCTAATCAAGAGGCCGCTACTATTGCAGACGTCCTAGTAAAGAACTGGATCTGTCGTTTTGGCGTACCCTTGGAACTTCATTCTGACCAGGGAAGAAACTTTGAATCCACACTTTTCCAAGGAATATGCGAAGTACTGAACATTCGTAAAACCAGAACTACTGCATTACATCCGCAGTCTGATGGAATGGTGGAACGGATGAATAAGACCATCAACAGACACCTGGCCAAAGTTGTCTCCAGTCACCAGAGAGACTGGGACAAATATCTCCATCTGTTCCTTTCGGCCTACCGCTCATCCGTACACGAAACAACCGGATAGACTCCAGCAAAAATTATCTTTGGACGGGAACTTCGGCTACCATGCGACCTAAAGTTCGGCTGCAAACCTGAAGAAGACCTGGCTGGTGAAGATTATGTCATTAATTTAAGGCGTCAGATGGACGATATCCACTCTCGAGTCCGTATAAACATCCAGAATGCCAGCGACCGGATGAAAGAGACCTATGACGTCAAGGCACAAGACGGGGGCTTTCAACCAGGAGACTCGGTGTGGCTTTATAACCCAGGGCGGCGACGTGGCCTGTCTCCAAAATTACAGACATCTTGGGAAGGGCCTTACGAAGTCATCAGAAGAATTAACGACATAATCTACGAAATCAGACGCAACCTCAAGAGCAAATCAAGAGTGGTGCACTTCAATCGGCTAGCACCATTTGCAGGAGACAATAATGAAGATCCCAATGACGCACGTGCTCGTAAGATCCACGCGCAGGAAGATTCATTTGAGGAGTTCATGAAGACTTTTTCAAGTGGACGTCGGGCCCGATTCGGAATAACTACCGAAGTGCAGCAGGATCTATTCAGAGTCCCGGCCGACTACTCCTTGGCCCATTGTGTATCAAGAGATTTGGAGATGTCCCGAGGAATAGCAGCAGTTTTCAAGAAGAAGTTTGGCAGACCAGAACACCAGAAGCCTACAGTAGGGAAGACCATCTGTCTGTGGGACAATACGACAACCAAGGAACGCTATATTTACCACATGGTAACGAAAGATAAATTTCATCATAAACCAACCTACCGTTCCATGTGGGAAACGCTGCAAGACATGCGAGGCCATTTAATGCAGAACAACATCCTGAAACTGGCAATACCAAAATTAGGCTGCGGTCTGGATGGATTAAATTGGAAGATCGTTCGAAATATGATAGAGGTAACATTCCAGAACAGCGGAATTCAAATATTGGTCTGCTGCTTCCACCCAGCAGGCCCGATCGAACCAAAAACTGTCGACTGCTACTTCTACCAAGCTACTGGTTGCACCAAGGGCGGCGAGTGTCGATTCCGGCATAGACATGAGGATGTGTTTCAAGACGAAACATTCTTAAGAAGAGGGCAGTGTGACGTGCGGGAGTGAGAGGAGAGCTCGTGAATACGACGCAGTATGGGGAGGGGCTTCTTGTCGCCTCTTACGCCGCGCTACGTCGCAGCGCATCACCCCTCCCAATGGAAGCCTCCAGCGATTCCTGGAAATGGAAAGAGTCGCTAAAATCGAAAATTCGAGAAGGACGATGTTTCTCTATATAAGGCCAAGCCAACGACGTGTGGGACAGTACAGTAATAATAGTAGCAGTGCAAATAAATAATAAACAGTGACAGTGAAGTGAGAGTGTATATAAATAGTGAAATATAAATATCTGTGACTTTGATTAAATTAGAATTAAGTGATTAATATATAAATATACTGTTATTAGTGACATAAGAAGAATTAAAGATTTTATTTCATTTAGATTATTGAATAGTGACTTTTATTTATTTACAGAGTGAATCAACAAGCAATAAACATTACAATTCTAAAGGCTTACAGAATCATTCTAAACGGCATACGGAATCATTCTAAACGATTTTTTAAAATGTCATTCGTTCCAATATAATTTTTGGTTATGGAATATGCAAATTCCAAAACAGTGTTGGAGAAAATATGTTCTGGGGCATTCATTAACATAAGCCAAGTTTTTGACAGGTTTGGCACGAAGAATTGCTGTATAAAATTAAAAACTCTCTGCCTCATCAATATTTTCTACTAATAAAGTCATACCTGGAAGATCGCTATTTTCAGGTAGCTCTTAACGATAGTACTCCACAGCTACATAAAATCAAAGCAGGAGTTCCGCAGGAAAGTGTACTTGGACCCATCCTTTACCAATTATATACTGCTGATATGCCCTGTTCTGACGACGTCATAACTGCAACATACGCAGATGACACAGCCATTTTAGCATTAAATGAAGAGCCCTCTGAAGTAAGTGATGCATTACAAAATCTTTAAACGAAATACAAAAATGGGCATCAATCTGGCGAATCAAAATCAATGAAAGTAAATCGACACATGTTACATTTACGAACAAAACTGCAATCTGTCCACCCATTAACATAAACAATAAACAACTAACTACAAAAGACAAAGTAACCTATTTAGGTATGCACTTTTATAAGAGTTCAAATTGATACGCCCACCTAACAATCAAAAGACAGCACTTGCAACTAAAATTCAAAATAATGTACTGGCTTCTGTGAAGAAAGTCCAAGTTATTATTAGAAATTAAATTATTACTATATAAAGCATTAATTGTGCCTATCTGGACATATAGAATTCAGCTGTGTGGTTGTGCCAAGAAATCCAATGTGAACATCATTCAAAGATTCCAAAATAAAGCTCTAATAACAATTGAAAACGCCACATGGTATGTTAGTAATCGTACGTTACATAAAGATTTAAAAATCGAATACGTGAACAAACAAGTCCGGTTCTTTGCCACCAAACATAAAAAGAGGTTAGAAAATCACATTAATGAATTAGCTATCAATTTATTGAAGAACGAGAACGACCAGAGGTGCCTGAAGAGGACGAAACCACTGGACTTGAGATTTATATAGTCATAACTTAGGATATATTAAGTAAGTCAATAAAATTGTAAATGTAAATAGAGAGAGAGCACCACTGGGTGTTCTCTGACGCATGCCATGTAATTACCATATCAAATTTGCTAGTTGGCGTAAATTTGAGCCAGTTGTAAATATATAATGTCGAACAAAATAAAAAAATTAAAAGAAATAAATTAAAAAAAAAAATAAGAAATGATTATATTAATATTCTCATATACAGCGTGTAACAGAAATAAGTACATTAATTTTAACCTGTAATAGAACTCTTCAAGCCTAACAATTTTTCTTGATAACTTTTGTCTGTTAATCTTCTGGATATCGAGTAGAAATTCATCAAAGTTTGGTCAAAAATTTCATAGTGCACCTATGGTTCGAACTGAATGCTTCTCATTTGTTGGAAGAATGACAGCTGTCGATTTTGAAGCTTTAAATCATCACAGTCTTGTCAATCATTCATTTGAAACTGAAAGAATAACAGTATTTTGGTAATACATTGATATTTGCTCACATCGATAATTCTATTTTTGCATATGTTGCAAATAAGATTAAACTTATATCTGAAACCAGCAATTTGGTCTTTTGGTCGTATTTATATGTCATTGCTGAGAAATTTCATTCCTATTTAGGAATTTCACGTATATTTTCAAATAGTTGGTACATTTCTTGAACATTAGATTGTCTGCAAAAGTTCATTGCATTTGAATCAGCTGATTTGAATAGTCTGAATACAGTCCTGATACAATCAGAATATGGGCAGATTGTGCTGCCATCTATGATCAACTTAAAAAGTAGCTGCTGCTCTCAACTTACTTCGTTATAGGCTCTTTGCGCAAACGTTGGAGAGCGACACTAGCGCTCGGAGTGTTTAATTTTGAAAGTAGCTGCAGGAAAAAATTTGAATTGTCATTACGTGGAATGAGTGAATAAAAGCTAAAAAAATTATATTGAAGCTTGAAATAAGTTTAAAAACACACAAGTGAATGATGACTAATGGAGTTATAATAGGAACAGGATTCCAATTCATATAACCTGGTTGTATCCGGAGTACAATATTAGAAAGAGGAAAATTAGTGCAAGAAGTAAGCATGTGTTTAATGTTGGAGAAAAACTGTTTTTGGATAAGAGTTTGATTTCCGCGCTTGTTGTAGAGCAAATGTCGATCAATTCTTGTCCGTTTAAAGTTTTTATCGAAGTAAGATATGTTATTTTGAAGTAATTAATTATAGGCTGCTATATGTCTGTCAAACGAATCAAAACATGTCACATGAAAGTATATTTTTTCACATTGCCTTAGGTTGATGAAACGCGAGATATTTTGCATGAATTTCCAAAAACTTATCCGATACATAAAAATAATACATACAAAATTGCTATAGCTTACAATGGTTTAACCTAACTTCTTACATAAGTTTTCTAGTTACATCAAGTAATTTCTACATTTAATACATATTCTATATTTATTATTGACTTCTTTTACTCGTTTAATAGCCTGAATCCATTTTTTCCCATTCCTATTTCATGTTCTCTGGATGGAAACTTGTAAAAATGTTTATGTTTTTTTGTATCTCCGTAACTGTTTTACAGTTTTAAACGCAACAATTTGTATAACCAACACGTAATATTTCAATTTATTGTTAAACTGGCTTATAAATTGCTCTATAATTTAAATTTGGTACATATATTCTGAAATCATGTACAATGATAACGTTTTGTTTTCCTGCTAGTACTGTCAAAATTAACCACTACTGGCGCTGCAATCTATTCGCAAAGAGCCTATTGTTAGCTCTCAAACATAAAGGGGAAATCATTCAATGATTTATTCAAAGTGAACGGTGGAATATTAAATGGAATGCTATTCTTAAATAATCAATTCAATGAATAATTCTACTGAAAATACTCCCGCAAAAATTGTAAGAGATTATTCTTGAAAAACAGAAAACATAACCTGCAAATGTATTACACTGAATTTGGTAATTGATTTCAAATATTCTCCAAAATATGAGAAACAGTATTCTATTTGTTTAGCAGATCAATTTACGACGCATACTTTATTGATACGATCTGAGTGTGAAGTTCGTAATAATATGAGAAAAACTAATTCATAAGTGCCTAATGTATAAATTAATGTATTTTATTCATTTCATCTGGTATTTCACGTTTCAGGTGAACGATAAGCTCTCAATATATCAGTATTCTCATCTTAATGTATAAGTGCACAATATTTTGACATAAAATACATGAACATTACCACAATGATTCAATTTTTAGTGAAAAATGACAACTAGAAAATCATTTCAAATAAATTCGCCGAGCTAATCCTACACTGCCTGCGAAATCGCGGACAGAAGAGCTAGACATTTTCACAGGTTTTAATTTTTGTGACAATAATAATTAGACGATTTTTTCCAGAATTTAGTTAAAAAAATTGATAGGTCACATTTGTCGAAATTAATTGTTTTGTTGTAACTGCTACTGGATCTGATAATTATGCACCTGAACGACTCGTTGAATTATAGGGAATAAAAAATGCTAAAAAAAGATGAGAATTTGAGAAAAAGCTATTAAGAAAAGTTGTTATGCTTGACGGGTTCTATCACTGATTAAAATTAATGTACTTATTTCTATTATACCCTGTATAATTAATGGGATAGGAACTTAGAGGCTCCAGATGGAGAACGGTATGATAAAATTTTCAAGCAAATAAAAAATAACGAAAAAATATTACAGGAGATCAGAATAATCAGAATTTGAAAATAAATGAAGAAATGATTGATAAATTTATTAATCAAATTGAGAATATTAGGAGTGATGAAAATTTGATGGAATCGCAAATGGCGCATATTGAACAGATGTTAAAGGGAAATTTCAATTGGCAAGGAAGAATAGATGTTGAAAATAAATTTCAAAGGTTAATACTTATAATTCAGAGTTTAAATAAGCTCATCAAGTAGATAGAAATCAGTTTAACCTTTTGTACCTTGAGTAAACTACACACAAGTATTATTGACACAAACAGTATCAGAAAAATCACACAAAATGAAGACATTTGGCAACTAAACGGAATTATAGAGACTTACTGTCAACATGATAACGAACAGATATATTCCCTTATTAATGTACCAATCTTTTCTTCCCAGATCTACGATTCATATTGATTCACTCCTTTACCTTTCATTAAACATGACCAAATCATACAATTAATTCAGCGGGAGCGTGGTGACAAAATGTTACAACGAGAATGAGACAGACATGCCCGCATACAGAATAGAAGCTAAACTCATATACTCAATAGATAGCTTTGAATCAAATGTGCTTCATTGTGATAGGCAATGTGATAGTTCAATTTAAATCCAACACTTTTGGCAGTCAACACTATTCATATTATAATTCCTGAAGAACAAAATTTCTTGACTTTTTTTAAAAAGAATATTGACACTCCCAAAAAAGCCTCAAAACAATCAAAACAAAAACATCTTCATGAAGAAGAAACTACAAAATTTTATGGAACATTAAACTTAGAACCATATAAATTGGGAAAAAATGACATAATATTTGAAAACATTTTTGAAGCTTGAAGGTGGAGGTTCATTGAGAGGATATTTTATAGTACCTCTTCCAGCATAGCCCTAAGTCACTTTTCTTTGTTCTAGGAATCTATTCTCGATCAAAATTTGAGGAATAAAGCTCAGAGCAAGCTGAAATAGCAGAAAGAGCAATATTAGATTTTGTCATGAAATATATACGCCAACTATGTGGCAGGGTATATCGCACCCGAGCGTTGCTAGCAAGCTTGTAACTGAAGCACAGGCCGTCGCGACACTGCAAACACGTCACTAACCCCCCCTGAAACTCTCAAGCTCCAGCTACTCAAAGCAACAAAGTATTTGAATTACCAAGCATAAATGTTACAGAGTGGGTATATAATACCGTGCTACACTCCCGCCGGTTTAACAGAAGAACAAACAATATATTCCATGAGAGATAGTGATGATCTTAAAATAAATAATTGCATTCTAGTTAATAAGATTTATTATTGTAAAACCGAATTTATAGCTTTAAATAAATGTATTGTTAATATTTTGAAATTTCAAACAAATGATGATTGTAAATATTGTCACAAATTTTATCGTGGATAATTTATTAACACAGGTTAAGCTCGCCGCACACGATGCAATCTTTCAAGCAATTTTGTGCACTTGGAGCCGCGCTAGCTGCCACGCTTGCTCCAATGCTAGAAATTAGTCCGCTGCGGGGCACTAGACTTTCCACGAGACTTGTTTTACGAGATAGATCTGGTGCACGCCGGTGAAACGCTATGCTATCTCCCTATCCCAGCTGTGTCTCGATATCTTATCGCGTTAGAGAGAGAGGTTAAGTGTGTGTGATGGAAGATAGTAGGCATCTTTCTCAATGCATTTAGCATTTGCCACTATTGAGTTTGCAGCTAGTTTCATGATTTGAAGCCTGGAATTCTTAATTATTTAACTTTAGAATGAGAAGAAAGTGTTTTAGTTCCAATTGCAATAGTGGGTAGCTAAGTTGTAAGGAGAAAATATCTATTTTTAGTGCTTCGAAGGACGAAAAGACATTAATGAAGTGGAGACGAGCAATACCGCGAGAATATTGGTTATTTTCATTTAATTTATCTTTTTTTTGTGATATTTTCAGTTATTATTATTGTTATCTCTAGTATTTATTTGGGAATATGTGGATGAAAAAAGTAATGTATATGATACTTTTCACTAGTTCTTTTAATAATACATCCTATGTCAATCAAATGCTTATAAATAATTATTTCTAGTAACGTGAGACACCTGGCTTATTTTGAAATTTATATCATTTATATCGAAAAAAGTCAATTATAAAAATCTAACACAATTTATTAATTTCAACTACCTATAATTTCCTTCCGAAAAAATGAAATATTCCAAAAATAGAATAAGTTAGTATTTGAAAATGATTTTCAATCATAAATAAGTCAGGTGATAGCAGGATGTATGAAAATCGTCATAATTAAAAAAATCAGGAAAGTATTTATACAGAATTTAAAATCAAAAATAAATTATTTCTCATCAAAATTCTGAAAAATGTAGATTTTTATTTATCAATTTGACATGGATGTTTTGGATGTCAATTTATTTGAGTAAATCAAGACTTTCCACAAAATGCGCATTTGTTCCTTTGCTGGAAATAGGAGGAATTTTTGTATTTATCTGATGTAGATCCATGATTTTTATTTTGAAAAATCGCAGGACAAATCATCATAAAAAATCATTTGATTTGAAACAAATATAACTTGATCAATAATAAGTAAACTAAAAATTTCAAGTGATTGTCTAGAGTTGTTCCATGTTAATACATGCCTACTATCTTCCATCTCTCTCTTCGTTCGGCGATAAGATTCTGTGTCATGTACGAGCGCTTCGTTTCAACTCCTATATATATTATACTTCGTGATCTGGTGCTATTTTTCGCACGTGCTGCGCAGCTGGCTGCTATCCATAGCCAATCAGAGCGGACAACGATATCACGTGACTACATCAGTGACTTGTATATCGCATCAGCACACTGTGTCGCATTAGTGCATTGTGTCTTGTGATATTTTGACATACAAATAAGCAAAAATTATGGCTAGTGGAAATGAGGTTATGTTTACGTACCCTAGCTTGTCAAACAACATGTTGAGAGCTCTGCAGCCTTGTTTCCTTTTAAAAAGTTGACCAAGGTTTTTTCTTCTTTTTTTTTTCTGTTTCGTAATTGGAATTATTTCGCAAGGTATAACTGCAGCAAATGCTCCTGCTCTCCTCCGACGATTATTTTCGGCAACATCCATACATTTAATGAGCAAATCTACCAAGTCTACGTTCTAGTGTCAGAATGAGGGGCGCAGCTTGCATCGTGTGATGCGAGAATAAGTGTCGCACCAAGTGTACCACAAAGTGGCCAAGTGCGTAAGAAAACTTGCTGCAAATTTAATGAATAAAATTGCTTAGAAAATTGCCCCGTGTGCGGCGGTCTTTACAATGTGAATCTTCACTTTACAAACTCGTATTTTCACAAAATCGCTCAAAGCTACTCTTATATAATCTCTGAATTCCTCTCCTAGCTTGCGCTCTTATATACCCAAGCCGACAATAGGCCAACATCCAATTGTCTAACAGTTGTTGCCTGACAACCATCGAACATCTAGTGACCATAGCCTGTCAATCATGTCCGACAATCGAACATCGACCTTGTCAATACTAACTAGGATTACAGTTACAGCGAATTCAAATAATTATGTGACTTAATTACTAAAAATATTCCATATTTGTGACAATATCATATTTTAGAGTCAGAAAACATTTGGAAAAAAATTGAAAATACGAATGAATTAGTTATAATAAATTCCTAAAGAACTACAAAATCAAATTAATTGTGAAAGTGATACACTTCATTGCAGAAGCAAAGATATATTTGAATTAAAACTCATGAATAAATGAGTAATAAATAATTTCAAGTTTCATATAATTCAAGAAACTTACAAAGAAATAATATTCGAAGCTTTCAATTCCAATGATACATTTCAACAATTGCATGTAACAAATTTTGATAAAATAGATAGAGTGAATAAAACAATAAAAGAATTATCACAGATAAATTATCAAAATTTGAATAATTCCAACGATCATCATTTTTATATTATTTATGTTAGTATAATAGAGAATCCAATAGTAATAAAAAGTCAATTATAGAATTGGGTACCAACAAATGATAATTATTGTAAAATTTTAGAGGGCAGGAATTATGTAAGTAGATAAGCAGGGGGGCTACGGGACCAATTTTAAAATGGCCGCCATCACCGCACTTTTGCTGTTCGGCTAGTCGGCAATCGCGATGGCTCTCGCGGACAACGAGACCGTCAGATCACCGGGCTTTTGCCGCCGCCGTGTGCCATAACCCCAGGGTGCATTCAACCCTGATCCAGCGATGGGGTGCATAGTTAACATGTGGTCATATGCGGGTGCGATCAATATTTTGCAGATCTTGAAGTTAAATTTTATTCTTGATCCTCTTTGCCGCTGAGCATACTATACCTGAAGCTGCGGCTGTAGGTCACACGTACCGCTGCTCGGCTAGCCCGTCACCGCAGCCACGACAAAATTTCAAGACGGTAGTGTGTGTTTGAACATACTATACCTAGCGCTAGTCTATTCACAATGGTGTTCAACTAAGGATATTTGAAATGGGATAAATAATACAAACAATATGATTCAATGCATTTATTTTCAGTATTTACAAGTTATACTTATGAACTAAAAGTGTAGCAATGGGGGTATGTCTCAGGAAAAATGTAATTTACTATTCGTTGATCGTCAAAAGAACTTAAAGCTAATTTATTCTGTTTTATGGTATATACATTATGTTTTTGGGATCTAATTAATATTTGTGGTTTGACAATTGATGCGTTATTAAATAAGCTGTTGCAATAATCGTCATATGAGATGGACCGCATGGTAGCTTTTGCAACACCTTTGGCTTTCATACATTCTTTGGTTGAAGTTTTGTATGCATACATTTTGGCTCGCAATCCGATGAAGTGCGTCATAATGATACCGTTGTTCTCATCTTTCATCAGTCCTGGAACTTTCTTGTTTGCTAAAGGTATATCAAAAATATTATTGGGTAAATAATCTGAGGTATCAAATTTGTGTATGTCCTGTTTAATAATTTTGTAGATATTAGTATTTCGGAAATAGTAAATAAGACTGTCGGTGTCAGTATAGCAGAGCTCTGCTTCTGAACCCAAATTCTGTTTAATATAATTATAATGAAAGTCGTAGATATATGTTTTTGAAATGTCCAACACACAGAATCCAACGTAAATAGGTTTAGTGAAGACAATAGCTTTTTTACTCATTTCTATCAATATAATGTCTTTGTCTAGTACTGTGCAACTGTGAAAATTTGGTTTAGCAATCAACGCTTTCGCACCGTACCGACCATGCCATTTAGTTGCCAATCTCACGTCTTTATGCTGTCTGAGGTTTTCCATTGTTTTACCAAATATTGCGTTATTCAATAATTTGAAATAATTTTTCTGAAATTCATTATTCGATTTCTTCCTCAAATCTGTATTTAAATCGATATATGACTTTAACCATGGACTCTGTTGAACTTGAGGATTCTATGAATTTGTGTTATTTGTAGACCTAACGATACGCACTGCTGTAAATTTTGATAGTGAATGACATAATTTGTTTTATCATAAAGGTTTGCAATTAATTTTGATTGCTTGGATCCGGGTGGAATGAGATTTTCTGGACAAAGAGGTAGATCTCTATGTAATTCTTGGAGGCTTTGTGGATATTTTAAATCAACTTCGAAAATATACCCCGTGTCAGCGTTTTTTGGAATATCCATCAAATTTATTTTATAGAAATCAGATTCATCAACCCACTCGAAGCTCCCGTACGGTAAAAAATGACTCATCGCTGCGCCATACAAGTTATTTACATCGAAGTACATGAGATAAGATTCGTCTTTATCCGGATCGTAAGATTCATTCATGTACTCATTATTGGCCTCAGCATAACGTTTTGAACATTGAACAAGACCACCACGAATCCCTTTCTCAATGAACAGCAATTTTTCAGCATCGGTTAATAGCTCGAGAGTAACGTTTGTGTATTTCAACATCGCATCGAAAGATAAGCCCGGAGCCGTGTAGTAGTGAAGTGCATCTAATTTATATGTTTCCAGACAATTTTTCCGGAAATTTTCGAAAATGTCAGCTAATAAATGTACATCTGTTGCAAGATACAAATCCGAGTACTCGCCAAGTGAATTTAAATTGAAAGTTTGCCACACGTTTATTGCGTGACTATAATCACTCTCGCTTATATTTTCATTTCTCAAAGAACTGTAGAACTGACTGTGATCTGGCAGACATTTATTTTCAAATTTATCCCAGCTATCAACAAATTCGTACGGGAAAATGCCCTTTGTCGTAAGTAATTTGAATTGCTCGTCATTTTTACAAAAACTTCTTGTGATAGGTTTATCATTGTCACCTAAATAGGACGCTAATTTTTCAATGCTCGAAGCCATAAACCGAAATGAATCTATGAATCTAAAGTTAATTCTTGTATCTTCGATAAATTTTGTGAATGATATGTACCGTTCTTTGTTTATAGGAAGTAATGACATTCGTCCTGGAATTTTTTTAGCTATAGTCTTTATAATCAGATGACCATCATAGTTGCTAAGATTATGAAAAACGACTGGAATAGTATGTGATCTTCTTAATTTTAAATTACAAGACTGGTGTGCTGGTCCACGGTACAAGCTAGTCCAGTGATTGTGATCTCTGACTTTAATATCATCAAGAGTAAACCTATTTCCGCATATATAACAAACTGTCGCTCGTGCAAAATTTTGCTTATCTTCCTCTGTCATATTTATGGATATTGAATTTTTGAATTTTTCATCAATGAATTGAGAGATCAAATAAAGTTCCTGTGCAAACCAATCAATGCAATTTTCACCTCTATATAATTGGAAATATGACAATGTATCATCATACGAGCATTTTAAATAAAAAGCAACACTTGAAGGAATATGTTCATTGATTTTGATAGAATCTTCAGTTTTCTTCAGAATAGACTCAATATCGCTATAAATTACAAACGGTACGATGTCCTGATGGTGAATATTTTTAAACTTTAAAAACTTGTTCTCACCGTTTGGAAACTCAATACGACACTTATTTATTAATTTACAGTCAGCTGTATGTCTGTGAAATGCATTTTCCGAAACAAAATGATTTAAACACCGATCACAAAGCAAATGTTTAACTTTTTTCTTTGAAATTTGTCTGCTCAAGAGTCTAGAAATATCCTTTATCCACATGAAATGATAATTTGTGCAGCTTTTCACAGTTTTGATATTTTCACTGTCAATTTCCATATCATCATCATCATCGACATCGTCCGTTTCATGTGTCATCAGGAGATGCACAAACCTACTACATTCAAATTTGGATAAATATAATGGTACAACTTGATTTTTCACTCCGCTTAATTTTTCTAAATTATAAACATTTATAGCCAAATTATTCATCACCTCAAATTTTGGAATATCCTTCAACTGCATTGGAAAACTAATACCATCATATTTCAGAACTTCACTAAAATGTGGGTATGACGATACACGATCAGAATGTTTGCTCACAGGATATAGAGCTGAAACTACTGCCCACAAAAAACAATATTCATCATTATTCTTCACATTGATTATAGCTTGCTTGTTTCTTATATCGAGTGGCAGACTAATGTATGATCCTCCAGAAATAGGATTGTACTCATTGATATTGAGTTTTAAATGCAAAATTTCATACAAGCTCCAGCCTGAATCACGTAGTTGGTACTCGGACAATTTAGCCATTATCTTATCGACACCATCACTGAACCACTCGCTTATATTCGTTGTTCTATCGATAATATTATTAGCAATGTTAAATGATTTTAGTTCAATTGCACCAGTGTTTGGCATTATAAAATTTGCACTTAACACAATATTCACTTTGAGGTTAGATAATTTTAGCGCTTTCCTAACTTTGTTTGAAAATATGCGATAGCATTTCTTTAAAAATAACAATGGATCTTTATAACTCAAATTTATAATAATTCCAGTACGAATGCGTGACTCAAAGCATGACTCTAGATCTTGCCAAAGTAATTTTTTAGATTGTTTAACTCCCGCACCATAAACACCACGTTTGAATTGTTCCAATTGTTCACGATAGAATTTAAATAGCGCCAAATTTGATTCTAGCTGGAATAAATTACCGTTCGTATCTTTGTCTTGTTTAATAGCTTTATTTATCAACAATATGAATTTATTGACTTGTTTCAACCAGCGAGAACATTCATCTTGCGTTTTTAAAATTTTGAAACCGGCGGCCACCGTCTTAAGAACTTTAGAACTCAATTTAGCAACAGTTACCATCGTGAATGGAGCGCGACTGACTGATTAGCAAATTACATGTTATATTTAAAATATTTAGGACTGACTTGCGCATGCGCAGAAGACACGTTTGAGTCATGCATTCTAACGGACAAGTTCATACATGCATGACAACCCTTGCGCACGTGTTCAACCCGCATTCTTCAAGCTGTCACATAATCCAAAGATGAGTCATATGATCGTGCTAATTAAATTTGCACCCTAACCCATATGACTTTGCATTGCAAAACGTTTGAGTCACGCATCTTAACAGACATGTTCACGCACGCATGAATTTTGCTATACTTAACACTTGACCATATGTCACAACTCTGAATTTTAATGTACATATTAGCATTCACATATGTTCACAAGGGCAATTATAAATTAAACTCTGAGCTTTGTAAAAATATTTATTCTCAGAAGCAAATACAATTTATTGAAATAAAGCTTACATACTAGTAGATTATAACTTACATACTACTGATAATATTTGTTAATGGATTATAACTTATTAACTTATCATGTATGATTAGGCAATAGGCAGCTGTATTATCCGGTATGTTTTCATTTGTTTCAAATTCAAGTCGAATATCAACATTTCCAGATTTTAATGTTTCACTTTGATGTGAACAATCTATTACAACCAAAGGCGCTGTTTTAAGGAACTCATGCGGCGAAAATACTGGCTCGCACGGCCGCTCATAGAAAGAGAGCTGGAATTGCGTGTACATCTCATACAACATTGCCCAATGATTATTCTTAATGTTTAAATTAAGGTTATCATACGGAAACATCTCCGAATTTAGATATAACTTGATATTCGTTAGATGACAATGATCAAATTTACTCATATCTTTATTAAATTTATTTTTTCTATCCGTCTGTAGACCAAAAATTATGAAACGCGGTGTCTCTAGTTGTGTACTAGTCTTAATAGGCCAAGAATGTCGTTGAGTCTTCTGAAGCATTTGAAATTCATGGAGTTCCCAGCTGCGGAACGCCATTTCCAAATTGACACTTTTTTCCATATACTTCATTAGCATAAGTCGCTCAGCGTCAGCCACCGAAATGTGTGGAATCTTCCAATGAACTTTGCTCAGCTCAATTTTCATATTCTCATTCTCAACACTGTTTTCAATAGCATTCAAATCGGAACTACTTCTTATCAGCACTAATTCTTGTTGTACATGCAGGATGATTTTCTTGAAGTCCTCGCAGAATCCCAAAAGCATACTTAGAGGAATACACACATTGAAATTTCCTTGATCATTGACAATTTGTTTTGTATTATCTGCTGATGGTGACCATCCAGCGTTTTGCAAACGTTTACTTTCATTTGTGTTATACGAAACGTAAGCTTTCATCGTAGAAGTTATTCCAGGATTTCGAACTCGATCTATTACTATACCTCCAATTTCATATCGAATTTCACTGAATAGGAAGGCAAATGCATTGTTAACTAATTTAGCTGTCTTTGAAACTTTGTTGTCATGTGTGAGGAGTTTACCCTCAATATATAATAAACTGTTCCAGGGCAAAGTGTACAGATCCTGTTGTTGAATAGGGATAGAGGCATAAGGCTGGTGCGTATGTTTCTCAGCATGACTGATTGAGTCGTCAAATAGAGCTTTTTCAGTTACACTCAGTATATTAACATTCATTTTGATGGACACAAAGTATGAAATTAGCAGATTTCTTGAACTGTACTCCAAACCACACGACAATAGCTTTAATTCGCTTCTTCTTCTTATCCAGTTCGAGTTTTGAATCCTAATGATTCCAGGAACTGTTTATTAATAGATGTTAACCCTTTGGCAACTGTCCTATTAATGGAACTATGAGGATTGCTCAGATTATTTATATGTTTACCAATTGAATTATTGAATTTGATCCCCATTTTGTCTCTTAAGGTGTAGTCTGACCGTTAAGACTTCTCCTCTGAAATTGATCAAGTTACCGTCCTGGTCGACTATTTTAAGAGTTAAGGAGTTTATTATACGAGTGTTGATTGGTAGATAGATTATCTGACTAGGAATTTCAATGATTTTGAAGCCTGGTGGAACTTGGGGGAAGAATTCATGTATAATATGCACATTCTTGCTATTTGAATACGAGTTTGTAGTTATGCTGCACTCAATACATATAGCATTAACCCTTATGATTGATACTGGATTGTCAGATTCATGAAGGTGATTGGCCTGAAGTTTTCGCGATTTAAAACCCAATATATCACGAGGTGAATCATCTAAGGTAAAATCTATCACATTATTACTCTCAATTTCACATTTAAGCGTGTTGTTGTTAGCTTCGATGTTTAACTTGGTACCTGCATCCAATTTTTCATTCAAATATTTGTTTATATCGGCCAGCTCATAAGAACCTTCTGGAATTGTTATGATCTTATCGCCAATACTGAACTTATTGTTTTTTTCATCGATATTTGGGATCGCATTATAAACTTCGAAGCTTATCAGGCCAAGAAGATATTCTGATTCATCATCGAGTATAATTGGTGGATAAAAAGATTGATTGATGATTGAGTTATCCCCGAAGAATGTGAATGTGTAAGACATGACGGCTAACTGAACACTGAACTATAATTGCACTTGCTCATATAGAAATGCTAAGCACAAATGCCCGCATTTTACACTATTAAAGGACTGATATCTACTATAATTATAAAGGATAGTACTACACTTTCCGAAATAATCAACAAGTTCTTTCGGTGGCACTAGGTTTCCAAAACTGTCAAAGTATTTTATTAAATTATTACGCTTTATATAGGCCACCCAGTGTGTACCTGACCTATAGCTATCATCTAAATTGACAATTGCACATTCGTTACAATTTATTTTCTTGGGTAATTTATCTCTCATAAAAACACCTCTGAAACATGGGATTTTTAGTTGTTTAGCATATTTCTCAATATCAATGTTACTCAGGGCACGCGATGGTAATTTCAATGGTAGTTTTTTGACTGATTCAGATACAGACCAAGACCTTTGCGATATGGTTTCAAGTAGAGACCCTTTCCCAACGCGATGGATTCCATGATCTTATTGTGACGTTCAGATTCTTTCAAATGCTCAGCTGCTGCTCGTGCATCATTCACAGCCTTAGCGATGCCCGCTGCTCCACCACTAAGCGCGCCTAAAGCGCTCAGACCGGCAAAAATTGGTATTAACGGTAGAAACCTCCCGATTTTGGAACGGGTATTACCCTAGGACTTTTGATTCGCCTCTTGATTCTCTTAACAGTTCGCAAAGCAATTTTAGCTGACTTGTTCAGATCAGACTTGGAGTTTTTAGATTTTATGGCTTTTCGCACGCGACTTATAGCATTACGAAATGACAGACTTGATGATTTTCTCACCATCTTTATGATTATTTGAAGCAGACACGTCTAGCTGTGACAACAGTCAACGATAGACTGTGTTAGAGTCATGTTCTATGCTTAATTTATACAATCATGCAAACGGTGAAACAAAACTGTAACATTGAAGTGAAAAATTATGATTTCAATGATATCGTTGTTGAACGGCGTCATAGCACATTGCTGCCAAATATAATTCGGTGCATTATAGCTGGTCCAAGTGGTGCTGGCAAGACAAATATAATGATTGCACTGCTAGAGGATGAGAATGGATTATGTTTCTCAAATGTCTATATCTATTCAAAATCATTGTTCCAGCCGAAATATGTGTACTTGAGGATGTTATTGGAACCGATTGAAGAAATTGGATTCAACGCATATAATGAGAACTCAGAAATTATCAGACCTGATGATGCAAAATGTGATTCTGTATTTATATTTGACGATGTTGCTTGTGATGACCAAAATGTGATCAGAGAGTTCTTCGACATAAAAAAATAGACTGCTTCTATCTCTGTCAGAGCTACACTAGGATTCCGAAACATCTTATACGTGATAACGTGAATTTTATAATATTATTCAAGCAAGATGATTTGAATCTACGACATGTATATATGGATCATGTTAATACAGATTTTACGTATGAGCAGTTCAAAAACTTGTGTTCGTTTTGCTGGCTCGATAAGTACGGTTTTCTTGTGATTGACAAGGACAGTAATATTGACAGAGGGCGCTATCGCAAAGGATTTGATCAGTTCATAATATATAGCAAAGATCTTAGCTAACATTATCATTTACGTGGTGACTATCATCAGAGCTGTTTATCAGTTCATCAGAGCTGTTCATCAGTTCATCAGAGCTGTTCAAAGCGGTTCAAAAGCTGTTTATCAGTTCATCAGACCTGTTCAAGAGCTGTTTATCAGTTCAACAGACCTGTTCAAAGCGGTTCAAAAGCTGTTTATCAGTTCATCAGACCTGTTCAAAGCGGTTCAAGAGCTGTTTATCAGTTAATCAGAGCTGTTCATCGGTTCATCAGAGCTGTTCGAAGCGGTTCAAAAGCTGTTGGAACTAGCTATGTTAAATTCTTCAGTTTTCATCGTTATTGCTGAGCTGGTTATTCTCATAATATCTATTATTCAAACACTCTTAATTTGTGTGGTTTAATCATGGATCCACGTTTGACGAGAGATATCATAAAAACTAGGAACATTGTGAGACAGAAGCTCAAAAATCTTGAACTTAATGCCTTGCAAACAGAAGCTAAATTACAAACTCAGTATAAGCCAATAATCAAATCTTTACAGAATATTGTAGATAACTTGCCAGTGATAAAACAGGAAATTAAAAGTGAGCCTAGAGTGGAGAAGGAAGAAGAAGAAGAAGTAGGTGAGACTGTGAAAGAAGACCTGACCGGCCCTAAATTCTTGGAAACAAATGTCATAGCCGAGACAGGCAATGAAGATGAAGTGTTTGAAGAACCATCCATAACTAGAGAAGATATATTAAATTTAACACAGGAACCCTCATTCCGGGAGTATTTAGATCAATATGATCCATTACCCAGGCAATATGTTGAAGAAATGTTAACTGACCAAAGTGATTCATTTGATCATAGATATGGTGTACGCCATGATGTTGAGAGCGACAAGTTTTTCATTGGTAACTCTGAGATTAAAATTGATGGTAAAGATTTAATCGTAAATAATATAAAATATACGGGAACACCGGGTCTCTACGAATTAGTATTCAAAAAACAGCCACTGGGTTATACTCAAACCGATCGCGAGAATTACGTTGATATTGTTAAAAGGACTAACGCTGCACGCCGCCATTATAGTGAATCAGAACAAGTTGCTGGCTCAAAATCATATAAATATACAAATATAATTGGACCTCTGCTGGAAACGCGTAAAAGGATTGTCTCAGCCCCCAAACGGTTTGGTCTAAAGTATGCCAAAGGCTATTTTAAAAAATTCAATGACAAACCTGTTGACTACGTATATTGGAACGATATCAATGAGTTGGTTGATAGACTACGTCTGTTAATAGCGTCACGAGATGCCGGCCATTCTGGACATGATAATGAAATTATTTCAATAATTGAAGAATTAAAAGAGGCTGACGTTATCGAATAGTGTCATTCTAACAATGTCTCTGGACAAGTTTGGTTCTCATATTGAGCATTATAAAACTAGAAAATATATTGATAGAAGAATTACTGGCTTCAGTAAGGAGTTACTTGCGAATAGAATCAGAATTGATGAGCTCAAGCCTCAGCTGGAGAAAAATATCAAAGGCCACACTCAAATTGAGATATCCAATTTCATTAAGAGTTTAAGAACCATCACCCTGATCAATTTGACGCTGGCTCTCAAGAAAGACATCTATGAGGTTCTAAATAGCCCTGATCGTTCACACTATAATTTGCCAGTTTCTGGGAGAATTCTCCAAATCAAAGTGGATAATTCAAAAGCATTTCTCAACTATCGTATTAATGATACTACTCGTGTCTCAGATCTCACTAAGCGAGATATCGTTAGTGGTGATAAATTGAAAATTTATCCTACTTCTGTAGGCACTCAGTTTCCTGAATTACATTTGGAATTGATAATAGAAACTCCGGTATATAATGTCAAAAATTAAACGACAAGTTGTGGATGAACTACACAAACCAGCTCGCATCAATTTCCCAAGACGAAGTGTAATTGTTAAAGGACTAAATGATCTATTCCAAGCAGATTTAGTTGAAATGATTCCTTATTCTAGAGTCAATAAAGGGTACCGATACATTCTAATTGTAATTGATGCGTTCTCCAAGTATCTGTGGACGAAGCCTGTAAAAAGCAAATCGGGTTTAGATGTCACAAAAGCTATGCTAAGTATATTGCAGAAACAGGCGCCAAAAAATTTACAAACAGACATGGGAGGAGAATTTTATAATAAAAGCTTCCAAAGTTTGATGGAAAGATACAAAATAAATCACTATTCAACATTTAGCACCACAAAAGCATCAATGGCTGAACGAGTAATTCGCACATTGAAATCAATGATTTGGAAGGGATTTAGTCTACAGGGAAATCATAAGTGGTTGAATCTATTACCAAAATTAACTGAGAAATACAACTCGACAAAACATCGGACTATCCAAATGCGACCGAATGATGTGAATAAAAAGAATGCAAAATCACTTCTTGATACTATTTATAACCGGATAAAAATGACAGGCACCGCAAAGTTTAATGAGGGTGATTATGTACGCATCAGTAAACATAGACAAGCTTTTGTGAAGGGTTACACACCAAACTGGTCCAATGAAATTTTTGTTATTGATAAAGTTCAATTCACGAATCCTGTAACCTACATTCTCAAAGATCACGCTGGTCAAATCATAAAAGGCGGATTTTATAGTTATGAATTACAAAGGGTTGCGTATCCAGACGTTTATCTTGTGGAGAAAGTGTTGAAACGGAGAGGGGATGAATTATATATAAAATGGTTGGGTTTTGACAATAGGCACAATAGTTGGATTCATAAGGACAATGTTGAATGAAGCTGAATCTCATTTTTCAATAGTCACTTGAATGATCAACATGTCTGCGATAATTGTAGACCTACAAGGCTTTCAAGTCTATGATGATGATAAGATTAAATTTATTTGTAAGGAAATTGCTGCCTTAGACATGCATACTGACCTCTGCAGATCGAAAATATTCCTACCCCCTTATTCATGGTCCAAATTGGATACTAAAAGCAAAAAGACAGTTTTGTGGTTGTCCAGTAAACACCACAGTCTGGACTGGCAATCCGGCAATACAGATTATTGCCTTTTGGAGAATATTGTTCAGGATATGCTGAGAAACGCTTCTAAGGTATACGTTAAAGGAAATGAAAAATTAAAGTGGTTGAAAGAGATATTGGGATCGAAGACAATAGATATTGTCAATATAGAGCAGTTAGGCTGTCCATCTCCAAAGGAGCTCTGTGAACCCTCAAAATTAAGTTCCTGTGACTCTCATAGCAAAAATTGCGCCTTAAAAAATGTTCATATATTGAAAGATTGGTATAAACAACGATTTACAGCTCTTAATTCATTCCAAAAGTTCTATGGATGTGGTATACTACACTTCATGCTAGAGGAAGAAATTGTGTGTATGCCGATGGAATTCATAATCGCATTTGCATCAGGTCAAATTGATGATCTATGGAACAAGTTTCCTCAGGAATGGCGAGCTAATAGAAAATTCCAAGAGTATCGACGCTGCACCGAACATTGTTTGACGACCTCTGAGGATCAAGTTGGCAATTCATTCCCATTGAAGAAAAATTGTTTTAAATGTAATATTGTATTGTAATATTTGATACTTGAGAATAAACTGTTTTAATAAATTTGATGTGTTTCATTCAGACCCCTGAATAAGTAAAACAGGAAGTTTGCATTAATTATTTTATTTCATTAGACCAATACAGAACCTTTAAATTCTTGACTTATAAACAGGTTTCATACAATTAATTTTATAGTTTAACATCTAACATCAACTACAGAGCATCAGAACTATTCGTATTCCAAAAGATAAATCAACCAAATGATGCAATATTTATTACTTAAAAATAAACTCCTTCAAGAATTTGATGTGTTTTATTCACACCCCTGGGGATTTTCACATAAATAAAACAGGAAGTTTGCATTAATTATTTTATTTCATTAAACCAATGGTATGACATAACATTCAAATTCTCAATTAATGTACAAGTTTCGTTCGTTTAATTCTATTTTGTAATACAGACATTAATATTGGTTCATAAAAATTCTTAATTTTAAATTGAAAGCGAACTCTGTCTATGGCTACTTGCATCCAAACATTCTTTCTTGCTGCCCTGTATGCAAATGTCCAGGTGTGCATGTGATAAATTTGAATACTGTCACTGAACCGCACTTTCATTTTTTCAAGTCTAAAACTTCGACACTTTTAATTAATCCTCGCATTACACAATAATTGTTGATATCATTTTTCAACAGCTGAAGCTTTAACAAATACTTATTGATTTCACTTCTTATATTGTTTTTGTTGACTTTTCTGCGCACTGAAGGCTTATAAATCACCATCTTCATTGTCCGTCTTTGTATTCGATCGTCATTCAGAGTGAGCTGTTAGTTGAATGTTCTAAATTGCCATCTGCACCATCTTTTTAAGCGGAAGTGAATTCGATATCGACAACTTTTCCAATTTTCCCTTTGGATGTGATGTACAGTTTTCCAGCGGTTGCTTGCTTGTTCAAATCAATTCTATCTTCATCGGTCAGTTGGTTGAATCTTGCACCAAGGAAAAGGATGTTAGTTGCCAACTCCAGAACTATCTTCTCTCCAAATGTTGTTGACACGCGCCGACAGTTATTGACTTTGTATTTTTTACCCTTCTTCAGGTTACTTAGTGAAATTGGTTCTTTCACCTGAGCGATTTGATTCATCTTTTGGAATAGAGCCATTTTGATGCTTTGTAGTTGAAGTCAGATATTAAACTAATCTGCAAAGAGCAAAGTGATCTTTTTATACTAAAATAATCTCTCCCACTCTAGAAAAACTTTGAATACGGGTTAACGGTTTTACTCTGATGAAACTGTACTTTCAACCCCAAAATTAAAATTTGCAAAGATGTTGGCACGGCTGTTTGTTTGTGTTGCTATAATAAAATTTATTCGTATCATGTGCTATGACATTGTAACTCGCGAGCTTGAACTCAATTGTACTTTCAACCGCAAGATAAAAATTTGCAAAGATGCTGGTGTTGTGCCCTTGAACTTTTGACGAAAAGGACACGAGTGTATCGGTATGAGAAAATAAGGGATTTCAGGTGTAGGTCCGTCGTGAATAATACAACTGAATGTATTTAATGGTTTATATTACGCTATATGTGTACACTTTACTACTCTTTAACAATTATTAAATAAACATGATTTTGAATTGGATCGATGACTGAATGTTGAAGTTTATTGGTTGATGGTTGAGTGAATACTGACTATTTTCATACTACAAGAAGCTTCAGGTGGACACCTGAAGCCGGAGATGACTTTGCATGAGAATCGCTGAAAGTCCAAGTCCCAGACAGTCATGCGACACTATCCATCCGTAATATTAAACGAATACTGACGAGGCTCTCAACACCTCCCCCCTTAACATAAGGGTTGATACCCTAACAAATAATTTCGGGTATCGGCACTTATCAATTAGACAGATGGATTAGTTCTCAAATTCGTAGATGTGGACGCAGCCACATTAATTAAATCTGTTTCTGATCTAGTAAGCCTAGGCAATTCAACTGCCTCATTACGAATCTGCTTATTTTTGAAATATTTGACAATAAAAACTTTAATAACATAAAAACAAATGAAGCAAATTATGACAAATAAAATACTATAATTGAATAAAATATTGTTATCAGTTTTTCCTTCATTTTCTATTCCATTCCTGACATTATTATATCTCAATTCTAAATCCGATAATTTTTCTCCAATCATATCCAATTCATGAAAATTATTTATAATCTTATCACTAGAAAACAATATAGAGGCATTATCTTTTGAAATGGAATTATATTTTCTAACAATGTCTACATTAATTAAATCGGTAACATTATATTTTGGTAAAAAGTCAACTGAAATAACAGAAGTGAATTTTCTATTACTGATTAATTCCATTTCAACAGTATAAGCAATACAATTATCTAAAAAACTAAATATTCCAGTACCAGGCAATAACTTATAACTAAACAATTCCTTATATTGACATTTAATTTGAATTTCCTCAATCTTTCGAACTACATACAGCCAACTATTACTTCTAGATAAAGAATGCCACATATTTTGATTTATATTGATTGACTTCACATTACATGAACTAGGAATAATGTTTTCTGAATTATATAATTCTATTTCACATGACTTATATAAATGTGAAAGATAAAGGGGCTGTTTGAGGAAACATATTTTGAAGTAAATTGTTTGTTTACATTTGAAATAATCAAAATCATTTAATAAAGTAAATCTTTGCTTGTTATCTTCTATCAACATATATTTATTTATTACTTGAACATAAACATAAGAATTGTTTGAAACTAATACTGGTAAAGGTATCAATTGAAATCCTTTAAATATCTTATTATCTACAATAGGAATCTCTACAATATATACTAGTTTATTGTCTTTGATATACACATTAATATTTGATATTGAATTCAGCAGATCATGCATATCGTTCAAATGTATATTGAAAGGAAATTCTGAGCCCGTTGGAAGAAAATCTTGAATTCTTTTTAATTCATTTACTATTTGTAGGGATGGTAAAACGCGAGGATGAACTATACCTACTTTGGAAAATAAAATTACATCAATCAATACTTCAATTTCCATTTCATATTCTTGGATTAAAAAATTCAAGGAAAATAAATTATTCATAATAAATAAATTCAATCTACTCTTTAAAACATCCCTATTTAAATCTTTTAATGATATTCGTAAATCTGTTATCTCATTCAACAATTTATTTTCATTTTGACGTAAATTACTGATGGAGGTATTAACTGCAGTAAGGGTTGATTCTACAATATTTATCTGTTGACGCGCTAAAGATAAAAGGTTCTCTTCATTTTTTGTAAATTTATTAATCTTGTCATTAAAATACTCTTCATCTTCACTGTCCATTGTACCAAAAAGAGTTTTTGAAAGTTTACCCACAAAATTAAATAAACCTCGTTTTCTACGCTATTGATCTTGATGGGCAACTAAACTTAACAATTCTGATCTCTTTGTTTTGATATTTGATACTACAGGTTGGATAAGCTGATAAAATTGTTTACACGGGCTTTCGGTTTCATTTTTGTATACTGTACCACAAATATCCGATACTTGATCATAAAATTTATAAATTAGGCTAATTCTATAATAAAAATATTCTAAATCTATAAAAGTTATCAGATTCCAATACTTAGAATAAACTCTAACGTTACCTAACGCTTCAAAATATATACCTGGAGCATTTTTAAATTTCGAATCGGAAAATAAAGAAAGGCTTGCTACCAGTACAGGGAGTCTGTGAACATAATTAAAGAATGAATTAATGCATTTACTCGTTAAATATAATAACTTCATTCTTATGAATTTTATATGGTTTTTTATTTCTTTCAATAATGATATTTTCTGTATCATCCAAAACTTCCAATACTACAAATGGTCCTAACCATTTTTGTTCTAATTTATTCTTGGATAAATGATTCTTTATCAATACTTTATCATTCGAGTGGATTGTTTTGGAATGAATATTTCTATCATATAATTCTTTAGATTTTTCTTTATTTTTTAATAAATTCTCTCTTGCTATCTTACTGACAAATTTCAAAGTCTCCTTTAATTGTTCATGATAATCTCCAAAATTATAATTATTAGTCGGGTTTGCATTTTTAAATGGCAAACTCATTTCTCGTCCGAACACTAATTCAAATGGAGTGAAATTTGTACTAGCATGCACAGAAGTATTATAAGCTAACATAGCTGTAGGAATTAATTTATCCCAATTAGAAAGGTCCTTATCCACGAAGTTCCGCAAATATTCTACTAAAGTTCTATGACTTCTTTCGAGAGCTCCATTACTTTGAGGATGGTAAGGGGTAGTTTTAAATTTCTTAATTTTCAAAATTTTACATGTTTCTGTAAATATTCTACTCAGAAAGTTCGTTCCTTGATCAGTTAATACTGAATCAGGGGTTCCATATTGACATACCATGAACTGAACAAAATTTTTCGCCACGGTTTCCGCTAATTGATCGGGCATCGGTACCGCAATTGAATATTTAGTTAAATCATCTTGCATCGTTAATCTATATTGATTACAACTGGAAGATATAGGAAGTGGACCCACAACGTCCAAAAATAATTTTTGGAAGGGGTAATTTGAAGTAGTGGTAATCAACATAGGATTTTTTATATTCTTATTCTTTGCTTTATTCTTTTGACATTGCTCGCAATTTTTCACATATGTCTGCACTTCATTTTTCAAATTTTTCCAATTGAACTGTCTCTTTAATTTCTTTACCATGCGTTTTACACCGCAGTGTCCACCGACCTTAGAATTATGATAGTCAGCGAATAATTTGAGCTTTTCTTCCTCTGTTACTTTATAATATTCATGTAGAATCAATTTTACATTAGAATCCCCAAAAATTACTTTTATTAAAGCTCTAATTTCATTCCAATTGTGCAAATCATTACCACAAGCGATTTTTGGGAAATGAAGCTCTACTATATTCTCTATTTCACAAAATAACTTTAATGTTTTGAGACATGAAATAATTGCTTCTTCTGTTGGCTTTTCGAAATAATTCAACTTTGTTATCAGGAAAATAAAATTAAATTCATCATTCTTAACGCAAACTATTTCATAATCAGGATTACTATCTAAAATAGTTTTAATTTTTTGTTTGATATCAGGATATAATCTAATTGTTTCAAGAGCTAAGCCAGCATTCATTTTTAAATCACGTGAAATACATTGTACTATTATTGATTCACGTGGACTATCGAAGATATTTAAATCTGTTGATTCTGCGTTTATTTTATAGATTCTACTTAAGGCGTCCGCGTTAACATTCATTTTTCCCGCTTTATGAATAATTTTATAATTGTATTCTTCTAATTTGATACGCCACCGCATGAGTCTTGACCCAGGATCTTTGACATTGAATATCCAGGTCAGGGGTTTATGGTCAGTGACAATAAGAAATTGACGGCCATATAGGTATGGACGGAAATGATTGATCGACCAGACTATCGCCAATAGCTCTTTTTCCGTAGTTGTATAGTTTTGCTCGGCTTTATTTAATGTACGGCTTGCATACGCGATCGGCCTATCTGCACCGATTTTACCTTGGGATAAAATAGCACCGATTGCTTTATTTGACGCATCTGTAGTTAAAACAAACTCTTTACTAAAATTGGGATATTGTAATAAAGGCGCAGAAGTTAATAATGTTTTAAGCTTTTCAAATGATTCCTGATGATTTGCATTCCACGACGACCAATTATTCTTTTTAAGTAAATCTGTTAATGGCTTGGCTATTTGACTGAAATTCTTAATAAATTTGCGATAATATCCGCAAAGTCCAAGAAAAGATTTTACATTCTTTGGATTTTTAGGAATAGGAAATTCAATAACGGATTGTATTTTTGACGGATCGGGTTTAATACCCTCCTCCGTAATCATATGACCTAGGTAGTTGACCTCTTTACATAGAAAGTCACATTTATCTACTTGTAACTTGAGATTATATTTACGTAATGACTTCATTACATCTTGCAGTCTATCATTGTGCTGTTTTAGGGTAGATCCATAAATGACGATATCGTCAAGATAGACAAAACATTTAGAACCCTGCAATCCGGTAAGTACCGAGTTCATCAAACTTTGAAACGTACTTGGCGCTCCTTTCAACCCAAACGGCATCCGAACGAATTCATAATGACCTGTCGAAGTTGAAAAGGCGGTTTTAGGTCTGTCTTCAGGATTCATTTTGACTTGATGGTACCCCGAGGCCAAGTCTAAGGTACTGAAATATTTGGAATTTCCCAACTGATCTAGAATCTCTGTTATATTTGGGATGGGAAATACAGTGCCCGTAGTAATTTCATTTAATTTTCTAAAATCCACGACAACACGAAATTTTTTCTGCCCGGAAGCATCTGGCTTCTTCGGAACAACAAGAAGAGGAGCATTGTAGGGAGAAATACTTTTAGTTATAACACCATCTTTTTCCATTTTATCTATTTGATTCTGTATTTCGATTTTCTGAGATTCTGGTAAACGATAAGGACGAATATTTATTGGAGGTGAATCTTCGGGAATTTTTATAGAATGTTTTATAAGATCAGTACACGTTAAAGGTTCATCCGGATGATGAAAGATATCTGAAAATTCTTTGCAGATTGTTAATAAGGATTCACGTTCCTCTTTGTTTAAATGATCAGTCCGCACTGATTTATTAATGAATGATAAACGGTCCACGTCTACCTCGGCTTGATTAACTGCATATACTTGCTTTGTATCGTTTACTTCTGGGAATAAATTCTCCTCTAATTTATAGAATTCATATTCAATTTTATTTAAATCTTCTTGAGTTAAAGTGATAGGATCCTCTGTTGGATTTAAAATAGGAAATTTTATTTCTTTATTCATATTTGAATATGTGAGACAATTGCTCACAATCACATTTTTCATTTGAATTGCACTTGTAACATAAAAACATTCAGATTGCGCTACATTCATAGAAACGACAGTTTCTGCGCGAGGTGCAAGAATAGCAGGGTCGGACTTAGAGGATTTGTGGCAATTCATATTATTATTACTTGAATATACCGAATGGGAAACAGTTTTTTCTTCAATAATTTGTTCAGCGAGATTAATAATGACCTTATTCTTAATGATATAAGGTTTACCAAGGATTCCGTCTTTCTTAAGAGGGAAATGAGAGGGAACCAAATGAAATATGGTTGGTTCATGATTATTTTCAAGAAAAATATCTACTGTCCCGAGAGTTGAGATAGGATCAGGATTTATACCTGATAAACTTATAATGTGATCTGGATTGTATATTAATTTGTCATCGATATTGGTAACCTTTAAAATATTAACGTCCGACGCGGTATCCACTAAAAAATCAAATTTATGATGCAAAGAATTGTAACTTGGAATTGTTACGGAATTATCATGCAAACTTCTAACTTTGAATATCTCGTTTCGTGAAGAAATCATTTTTATATTTTGAATAGTAGGCTTATTAGAATTATTATCATTCTGATGTTGATTTCGAGTAAATGAACTTGGATTATGGTTATTTGTACTTCGCGAATTATTGCGTTGTCTTTTATAACACTGATCAATTGAATGGCCGGGTATTTTGCAATAGCGGCAAATTAAAACATTTGATTCTCTCTTAATTTGTTGACTGTTAAAGGTATTTTGAGAAGATGATGGCTGATTGTATCTAGGAGAGGGAAAATAATTGGAATTTCTCTGTTTTGGCTGGTATTGGAACGATTTGTTCTGATTCAAAGAATGCATGGACTTATTTGACTGAAGAAGACGTTCTTCTTCCAAAGCACGAGAGCAACATTCCTCAATGGTTCTATAATCTCGCGATTTTACATATAATTTTAATGGATGTTGAAACCCTTCAATGTACTGAGTTAATGTTTGTTCTTTTAATACTTCTGTGATTGTAACACTTTGAGCTTGAGTTTTGTCTTTACATAATATTTCTAGCATAGCATGATATAAATTTTCCATACGGTTTGTATAACTTTGTACGGTTTCATTTGGTTTTTGAGAACATCTGTTAAATTCCATTTGAACATCTGAGAGAGTTCTTTGACTTTTTATTCCATCTCTAAGGATTCTCTTTAAATCATCCCATGAATTTATTGTTTTAAATTTTGTAAGATTAAATGCTTTTCCCCTTAGTTTAGTTATAATGCCTCTAACTAAAATTGGTACAATTTCCTCAGCTATATTTTCAATGACAAAATTACATGATTGTTCGAAAACTGCAAGTTCATCAAGATTGCTACCATCAAAATTTGGTATAAGTTTTAAACCGGTTTCAAGAGAAATATTGTGAGCCATATTTATACTTATATTCTCAAAATTTTCGTTATTTTCAGTATAATGATTGTTTACAAATTCGTTAAAAGAATTCAAAGAATAACTTGGTAATAAATGAAGCCTATCTAAATCGTTGAGTGAAGAAGTGAAACGAGCGTGCATTAGATTTGCTGAATTTTACAAAATGAATTTATTTAACTTACGGTTAGAGTGTATTGTGTAGCACTTTCACTAAACACTTACATAAACACACAAAACAGCTTCATTGCACTATGTAGACGACGGTGGTGATGAAATCTGGTCCTTAAAATCCTGGAACGATCGTTGAGTTTTGGGCTGGTCCGGTACTGCTTCTGGCTCGACACTCTGGAACGGCTCTATCGGCTGACTCGAACACTTTGCTCCTGCACTTAATTGATCGACACTAACAAATTTTCTCGAATTCGATCCCAATCGCTGCCACCAGTTTTATGTTGTGCCCTTGAACTTTTGACGAAAAGGACACGAGTGTATCGGTATGAGAAAATAAGGGATTTCAGGTGTAGGTCCGTCGTGAATAATACAACTGAATGTATTTAATGGTTTATATTACGCTATATGTGTACACTTTACTACTCTTTAACAATTATTAAATAAACATGATTTTGAATTGGATCGATGACTGAATGTTGAAGTTTATTGGTTGATGGTTGAGTGAATACTGACTATTTTCATACTACAAGAAGCTTCAGGTGGACACCTGAAGCCGGAGATGACTTTGCATGAGAATCGCTGAAAGTCCAAGTCCCAGACAGTCATGCGACACTATCCATCCGTAATATTAAACGAATACTGACGAGGCTCTCAACACTGGTATCACAATGGCCATATGTTTGCGTTCTGATGTTTATTAAAGTGCAAAATTTATTCATATGTTACAAACAATACAACAGAAATATGAAAAAGGGGGCTTACATATCAACCGCAAGATAGAAATTTGCAAGGATGTTTGAATAACTGCTGCTATTTAGCGTAATTATTAAAGTGCAAAATTCATTCAGAAGCTATATATGAACCATCATACTGCAATATGACATCGTTTTGAGCTTAGTATGAAAAAGGGAATTGTGCACCTAAGCTGCATCAGTCTAAAATGAATACCATTGAAGTGATGAAGAGCAGATTTAATAATTTGCGGGACCAATTTTAAAGATGGCGGCCTGGTCGGCGGTTACTAGATGACGTCATAGTTTGCACGTGTAAATGAGTCATAAGTTCAGGTGGGCAATGACATGTGTCCGCTAATAGCTCAGGAATGCACCTGATTAATTATTACACCTGAGGAGGCACGCGTCCAACACGTGTCCGAGGATGTTTAACCCGCATTAACCCCAAGTGCTCGTGTCTTAACACCTGCTAACTAGGAACGCGTCTTAAGTTCAATGCACGTGTCTCATTATCACCTGAAGATGAGTCATACCCAATATTAACCCCCAGTGACAGCAGATGTGTAATTGTAACACCAGGAATGTGTCTTAAGTTCACTGTACTTTTGTGCTAGGAGGGCAATGACTGAGGGTATGTTCAGGTGTGCAATATTGCTGTTAGAATGCAGCTGGGGATGAGTCACATTAACATTGAGCTCTATTAGGTTTTATGTATTAGTTGAATTACAATAATTTTGTTCACACTTTGTGCTAATGATAAGCGTCTGTGACCTTGCCAAGCTAGCGCTAGGTATAGTATGTTCAAACACACACTACCGTCTTGAAATTTTGTCGTGGCTGCGGTGACGGGCTAGCCGAGCAGCGGTACGTGTGACCTACAGCCGCAGCTTCAGGTATAGTATGCTCAGCGGCAAAGAGGATCAAGAATAAAATTTAACTTCAAGATCTGCAAAATATTGATCGCACCCGCATATGACCACATGTTAATTATGCACCCCATCGCTGGGTCAGGGTTGAATGCACCCTGGGGTTATGGCACACGGCGGCGGCGGCGGGGGCGGCGGCAAAAGCCCGGTGATCTGACGGTCTCGTTGTCCGCGAGAGCCATCGCGATTGCCGACTAGCCGAACAGCAAAAGTGCGGTGATGGCGGCCATTTTAAAATTGGTCCCGTAGCCCCCCTGCTTATCTACTTATGTACGGTTGTATCCTTATTCCAGAACAATTATTATTGTGTCAGCACATTTAACAGTACTTTTCCATTATGATAAGAAATTTAATAAAAATCCCTGAATCCTAGAAAAATTGTTCATTGTTCAAATATTCTTCTGTACCAACACATTGTAACCACGTGTTAAATAGAATTGATTTTCTTTGAATATTTTGAGTTAAAATATTTAATTCATATATATATACATATGTGTATCAAGAGAGTCTTGTTTACAGACGACGGGCCTTGCAACATTTGTAACACGCATTGCCTAATAATTGTGGACAAAAAGTTTTAAATAGGTATTGTAAAGCAAAAATTTTTGTATCTGAATAAATCTGAATCAATGAATAAAATTCTCACTTCAACATAATCATGCGCAAAAGAGTTCCACTTCACATACTTGAGCTTTTACTCCCATTTTCAGCTGCTTAGCCATGTATTGAGTTAAAATGTAGTCTGTAGTTCGGAAAAAATAGTTAAACAATCTATCAAAACTGGTGAGAAAGATATGAAACTCACGTTGTACAATCATGAAGTAAGTGATTTTTTCTTATATAAGTGTAAATCAGCTTAGATTACATACAGCTGTTATTTTGGGAGACTGAATGCATATATTTTCGGAATGGTATCGATCACAAGAGACTCGGAGCTGGAAAACATCCGATCTATCTAGTCCGGACCTCTCAGCCTTTTTCAATTAAATTACCTTTGTCATGCATGAGGCTCGTTTATAGAACCTTTATTTCATCCTAAAAATAGCTTATTTACGTCAGCAACAGATATCTGAGCAATCGTTACCTGGATGAATTACGCATGCTCACAAATATTTTCAGTTCTATGAAGCACCCAATCTTTGTGATATTTACAATTTTGTAGCATCATAGAAAGCTATAGAACAACTCCGTTCATTGTAGTTCAAGAGTGGAAGTTATTGCCCAAAAACCTAAACAAAGACACACTTTCCAAGTTTTGTTATTCCAGAAGGAAGTTATAAAGTTAATACGCTACCAAGTCTCAATTAGAGAATATTGATGCTCTAATCTATTGTATGGTGGGTGAAGCAGATGATGTTTGGTGGAAGATCAAAAAGAAAATTTAGTGAGCATAAAAGAAACGTTCAAAAAGCATTTCATGATAAGAAGAAATATATATGAACGAGCTATCATCGATCGTCGAATCCAAAATGAAACCGAGTCAGTTGATGAGTTAGTGACATCGTTGCATTATCTATCTGAACATTTCCAATATGGAGAGTTGAAATATAATTTAATTAGAGATCGTATGGTAGTGAGAATACAAGATCTGAAATTATCAAAACACATGCTATTACTTAATGATTTAACATTAGATGAGGTTGTTATGATAGCAAAACAAACAATGCAGGACAAGAGACATTGGTAGATAAGTTACGTGTATTTCAAAAAACACATATTCAAAATACTCTGATGATCTTAACTTGCTTCCTTCACAGAGACTTCTGTTCAATGCTGATCAGTTGCGAATGAAGACTTTAGAATATTTCTGTGGACAGATAGTATACCAAGAAAAATCAAGATTAGTGGAGATTTATGTAATAAACGATCTTAGAAGTATATTGTTAGATGGTACGACTTGTGAACATTTTGGTATTATCAAACGAATATAGCCATTAATATTATAGAAGAGGCAAATGTTGGAATGTCGTTTGATTCAAAAAGAAAGTAATTTAAAAATATCTTATAGATTAGGAAAAGTAGAGATTCCATACGGAATCAGGCTGAAAAAAAATACCTCATTCATTCCCAAATCATGAAAAATTCCTGTTAGTATGATAAAAAAAGTGAGAGAAAACTTTGATGGTAGGATCAAGCAGAAAATAATTGAGCAGGTCAAAGAATCAACAAAATGGTGTGTAGGTCTGGTTTTAGTGCCAGAAAAAAATGGCAAAATCAGAATGTGTGCTGATTATATTTATTTGAATCGAAATACCCGATGCCAATTACAGAAAATATTTTGGCACAGTTAAGTGAAACCATATATTTTTGGCAGTGTGTTCTGAATGAGGAAACACAATGATTGTTTACAACATTCATCACTCCTATTGGTAGATCTAAATATAGAGGACTATCATTCGGAATGAATACTGCTCCAGAATTCTTCCAGAAAAGAATGTCTCAAATTTTGGACGGAATAGAAAGAATTTTGATTAATGTGGATGATGTATTAGCTTATCGTAATACAATTGATGAGCATAAGCATAATGAACGACTACGTACAGTTTTTGAACGTTTTTCAAAAGCAAAAATTACGTTACACAATGGAAAATGTATGTTGGGGAGTTGGAAAAATTCAATTTCTTGGTCATATAATTGATGAAAGTGGAATTCAAATAGATGAAGATTAAATAGAAGCAATAAAAAATATGTATGTATCACAAAATATATCTGAAACAAGAAATTTGATGGGATCAATCAATTATTCATAGAAATTCATGCCAAATCCAGTTTCAGAATCTCGTCCAATCAATGATAGATTAAGCTGTATAGAAATATATTCTATTGGAGCCCTGAACAAAAGAATACTCAATAATGTAGGTACAAGTTTTTTCAGAATTTCAAATGAATAATAAACTGCTTTTGGTTATAAATTCTGTATTGTATTTCATAAGAAACTTTGACGTTTCAATCCTTTGACTAAGGATCTTCCTCGAAAAAAAACTCTTAGTCAAAAAATCGAAACGTCAAAATCTCTAATTAAATATACAGAATTCATAATCAAAAGCAATTTATTGGAAAAATACTTTTGCAAATTCAAAAAACGAGTTACACAAAGCTTCAATATTTGCATAGTTCAATCCTGAAAACGTTACTGTAGATGCTTCCTCATACGGCATTGGAGCTGAAATGAATTAGAACAAAAAGAAAGAAAATTTCGGCCAATAATATTTACTTCGAAATCATTAAAGTCGACGCAAAGGAATTGGGCGCAGATTGAGAAAGAAGACTATGCTATTCTTTGAGCGTGTGAAAAGCTTACAGAATACCTAATTGGTAGCGAATTTACTCTAGAAACGTATTATAGATCTCTGATTTCAATATTTTCTACAGAGAGTATGGATAATGTTTCTCCAAAACTTCAGCGGATGGAATAACGTTGATGCAGATACAATTACAAAATTGAACCTATTCCCAGAAAAAATCAGGTACAGCAGGTATTTTGTCAGGAAGGCCATTGGAAATTCACGAAGATAGTTAGTAGATGAAAAGGTAGTAGAATATGCAAGAGCAGTGGTGAAAAGAGTTTCCGTACTGACAAGCGACTTGAATAGATTATTTTATTGTAGAATGAAGACGAAACTTGTACAAAATCAGAGGGAGTAAGCAGAAATGGATAGCTTGAAATGCATGAGCTGGATGAAATTCTGGAAAAATTATTTGAATATGGAATAAAAATAATTGAAAAATGGAATATTGAAGAAAAGCTCGAAAATAAATTTTAGATCTGACATCCTTGATGAGGGTCATTTTGTGACTTGAAAATGTAGAATCAGAGCTTAACAATCAGTCAAGTGGCCTAGTGCATGCAAAGAAATGAAGAATATGACAGAAAAGTGTCGAAAATGTACCGAAAAGAATAAGAATGATTTCTGGGCCGGACTGGGTATGAAGTTCAACTTTACCAGAATAATTATACCGGGCATTACGTGAACTAGCTTTAATTGTAACAAGAAATTAGGGCTTCACGCAAAGAACCTGTGAAAAAAAGAGATGGTAGGATGGATAAGTAGAATATTGGACTTTAATGACAACTATATCTTTCGGCGTTGATCGGAATGCCGCAGAATATGGAATAAAACAATATCTCATACTGCAATACTTGCACACTAGCTGTAAAATAAAGCACCAAGTAGTTCTCTTCCCTAAAATTGGAGTGGTAGGTACTATTTTTTTGACAAAAAAAATCATAATCAAATCTACCAAAATGGTAGATATTCAATGAACTTCATTCAAAGCTAAAATAAAGAATATGTTTTATTGGGTAATCAGTTCTGTACAAATCAATTTGAAACACAACATTTCGACAGCAAAGTGCTGTCTTTTTCAAGTGTGAAGAAATATCAAAATAAATAAACAAAATTGTCAAGACAACAAAAATTTTTATTTTTATTTTTGTTGTCTTGACAATTTTGTTTACTTATTCTCATATTTCTTCACACTTGAAAAAGACAGCACTTTGCTATCGAAATGTTGTGTTTCAAATTGATTAATACAGAACTGATTACCCAATAAAATATATTTATTGATAAAATGAGTTCTGAGAAGTTTTTTCTCTCAATAAAATAAAGAAATTATCAGAATGATAAAAAGTAGTATAACTTATAACATGTAAAACATAGAAGCTACGATTCGCGTCCCTAACGCAAACTTTAGCAAGTCTCAACTGAATTACCTCTGAACAGATACGCTTATAAACTTACTTCATAAAAAGTACAGAAGTAATGAAAATCAGACCCAAGATCGATCGACCTGGTTAACAATCAGAGGTAGCGTAGAATAAGAGTGCAAGAAAAAGCTCAGAGAAAAAAGATAAAGGCAACCACGGATGCATACCGCAAAATTACACAGAGAAAAACTGAATACGTTGTGAAGACACGAGATGTCTACTTGAACAAATAAGCACAAAAAAAGTCTTAACTTCAAAAAAATCTAAACTGGACCACTTAGCTGGCGACGTCGCTGCAGACTCTATTTAATCCGTCTGTCTGGCATCTGGATCTTGACCATCAGGTCTGATTGGACTAGATTCCAGGTGGTCAGGAAATCCAGGGTGGAAGCTAGGTACTTCCACAGTGTTGTACCTTGGCTCGGACGTTGAATCGCAGATGGTAGCGATAAAAAATGGGACGACCACATAAAATTCAAACTAATCCCCAGCACGTAGACTGCTCCTCCGTATTAAACAAATGGTCAAACTATTCCAAGATATTCGGCCGAACCATAGCTTATTCCGGAAGGATACCTAGACTCGGGCTTGCACACGCAAAAAAAGACTTTGAAGCAAACTGCAAAATTATAGTGGTAAGAAAGGAGCAATGAATTCAACGTCAGTCCTAAACGAGGATTTAAGGCTGACTATTCACCTAAATTAAGTTGAATCCAGTCGATTTGACCTAATTGGTAATAAACCGTTTTTCACTAACTCAAAAAAAGCCCTAGCGGACGTGCAAATAGCTAACTTTCGAAAAACTCAGTAACGTCACTGACTGCAGCGCGCGCATTAAAACATCGACAAATATGGACAAAATCTCGAATTATGGATTAATCAATAAAAATAAACAATGGACACGCTTCTAGAATAATTAAAAAAAAAGCTAAGTTTAAATAAAATAAACCAAACTTGAGATTTGAAATACGAATTAAAAACTATGAAATTGAAATAAAAAAATATCTGTAACTGAAGGTGAGCAATTAGGCTGACCAAATTGAATTCAAATTAACCTGAGCTATATTTTCCATCAACTGAATCCGTGGAAAAAAATTAAAGAATGTCAGAATCTGCCAGCATATTCAAAACGAGAAATAAAAGGGTTAGTCGAACTCTCTGTAGATTGAAATATTAATGTAACTTAGGCCCAGTATTTCAGTGTATGGATTACGAAAACTGTGGATTGATTTTCGTAGCAACGATTGTAAAAATAATTGTTACCATAGTAATAAAGCTTCGTTTAAGTAATCTATAGATTAAACTGAACCTGAAATACTGGGCCTTAGGGGGAAAGATGTTTTGTGATGTTGTTTTATGAATGATGATATCAAGTACTCAATCAGGGAGTACCGGGAGAGAGCACTCAATGGTAAAAATTCTGCGCATGCAAATAGTTGCGCCCCTTGCCACATGAGGTCTCTGATAGCTATGTTACCATGGTTTCTTGTATAAATTAGTATTTTAAGGCTAGGTATATTGATAGAAAGGAATCACAAAACTTTTTCAACAAAATACATGTATTATAAATGTTTGTACATGTAAATCAATCTCACCGACAAAATATATGTACAAATATCAGGTTTTGCGATAAAATATGAAGTTACTTTATCCATGAAGTATGATCCAATTATTGTAGTCAATAAATCCAAAGATGTAAAGTATATTCAAAATTTGCTTAAAAAACGTTACGAATCAATGACTTTGAATAATCTATTTTTGTAGAAGGCCTTCTCTAACTGTGGATCATACCTTAGAATAAAATTACTTTTCACAGTATTGCAATACATTGAATAGCTTACAAACTCAAAATTTAATAAAGTCATTTCATGCATTAATTTTGATTCAACTTTGTAGTTATTGAATAAATTAGTGATCTCAGCTAAAACGTCATAATAGGTCAATTACTTTAAAGTGTCTATTCTCAAGAAATGTTTTTTCAATTGTGGGTCATACTTTCTGTTGAAATTACTTTTCACAGTATTGAAAGTTCATTGTGAACAATACTAGAGAAACATTGAATACAAACGGTCAAAACAATTCGAAATTATTCTATTAAAGTATGAAATCTCATAGCCATATTCTCAAAAGAACTCATACTAACCCACAAATCTGGATTAGTGAATTCTCTTCTAATTTAGGTCTCTCAAATACAATCTTAAATCACTTATGGTGATAAATGAGTAATAGATATGAACTAGAATGGGTTTTAATAACAAAACTGAAAAAAATAGGACACGAAAATCATTAATCCAGGACTGTAGACTATAGTTCAAATTATTTTGAGATGTATAATTAATTGAGATAATGAATAAAAGAAAATATCATTATTTCGAAGTATTTTTTTAAGATAATTACTGATTTTTTTCAATTTACTTTGAGCTTAAGTGACGTTCTGCATTGTTTTCACTTTATCTGAACATAAATGCATCTTACTGTCTAAACTGAATCAATTTTACTGAATTTAAGATTTTTTCCCACAAATATGACTTTTCTTCTTGGTTCTACTTCCTTTACATTGACTGAAGAGTCTTTTAGCACTTTCGTGAAGCATGAACTTGTTGCGAGTATAAATTTATTGAAATTTCTTCGGCTGCCTGAATTCCAAAGTAACATCAAGACTGAAGAGTATTACTTTTTCTTGGTTCTATATGATATAGATAATATATTGGAGCATCTTGCGTTACAAATAATTTTCAGTTCTAGCACCGTTCAAATATTGGAGCTGGAAAATTCTCATCCATTCCAAATGCTTCTTATTTGTTCACTGTTTGAAATTCCAGGTATTTGTGAGGTCCAAAAAATCATTTAGTTCAATATCTGTTATTTTGGTAGATTTAAATCATGTGTGTAATAATGCTTTTGCACTTATAGAAATCTGCAGGCCGCAGAATGGAATCAGTGGATGTGCGCCTAGAATAATTATGATTTATAATAAATGAACAGAAAAATACTAAGCAGACTTAAAATTTTCTTGTACTCACTTTTTAATAACTTCTTGTAGCATTTAACTATTAAAATCGGCAGAAAATCTCGACTAAAAAATAATATTTGCATTGACAAACATTTTTTTATGTAAATCAACATATGTTCAAATTTTTTCAACGGTAACTAAGATTCAAGATTCAAATAAAATTGAAAAATAGTTGCGCCCCTTCCCGCAAGATGGTAGCAGCTAAGCGCCAAATCCTTTCATTTGAGTGATCTCTCCCGGTACTCCCTGTACTCAATGGTTAATGGATAAAAGACTGTCCGTCTTGTTTATAGTACCTGATACACTAGAAAACGAATATTATAGCAGGAATTATTCCCAAAAAAACAGTGTGATGTTTACTGCTTCCTTCACAAACAATTGTAGTAGGGATAACTATATTTTCATATATAATATCATAAGTGATATAATTTTGTCGATAATTCCACTCCAATATAAAGTAAGCCATAAGAAAGAAACAATTTTATCGTTTTGACAGCGGATAAAAAGGAAGGTAACTTTTTGCAAGTGATAAATAGTATATTACATCTGAGGTGGAAAGTATTTCATTACAGCCGAGAGCTTATTATATGACCGAGAGGCGAAGCCTCGAGGATCAGATATAGCTCGAGGCTGATATGAAATTCTCACCGAAGTATGTATACTATTTTATTCACAATCATCCCTAGTTTTCCGAGAAATAATTGATCCAATTTCGTTCTTTTTTCAACAAATTAAATTGATGTAGTAGTCTATGAAAACAAGAATGTTTTGAAAAATTTAATTAATTTGACATTTGTTGGTTTTATGATTTGAACATTGAGTTATTTATACGTGTATCCATTGAAATTGTGATAAGTGCAGAAATCAATGAGTTATAAAAGTGAAATAGAGCTACACACTTACCCCGAATCGAACGAAAGTGCTACGGATATAAGTTCATAGCGATTTTGTTCATAATTTACAAATTGATGAATTTATAAAACATAGATTACTTGTTTCATTTGAATCATTGGATAATATGATCCGTATTCCTGACGGCACGGATTATTTTACTTCAACAGAGACTTATGACTGATGCTAGGCAACCCTGCATAAACATTTCCTACCCAAGAGATGGAAGTATCGCTTCCGATCCGTGAGATAGTCATTGCAGTTGAAAATTACATACTTTCCAACCTCCAAAAGGTTAGGAATTGCCGTATTACTATAATGATTGTGAATAAACGTTATTTACCTTTCTCCTAGCAACCAAATCAAAACATTCACTATATTAATGTCATTTGCATTATTTGTCAATGCTTAAACTGCAAAATAAACAGAATTTGGAATATTTTTGAAGAAAATATAAAAGAAAATATCAAGAAAAGTGTGTCTATAATATAAAAAACAATAGATCATGTATCTGTAGACAATTTATCGTATTTTGTGAAAACCAGAATTATGTATTAAGAAGAGGTACAACGGTATGTCAAATTTCAAATATTTTGATAGATTAGACGTCTTTAAGTATGCGAAGAATTGATGAAAATCTTGAAGAATACAAAGTGGAATGTGTCAAATGAAATGTGAAACGATGTATATTAATTGTACTCTCAATAATTGCACATTTAAATAAAGTTTTTCATAAATAAAATGTCGTTAAATTATCTCGCCGAATTACACTCTAGCATTTTATTTTTCTTGGGATAAATTTCAGTTTGATAACTCAACCTTGTAACCTGACAGCAATTTGACTTGAAAACTGTTCAAAAAATAAAATCACTCCACCTACGGTGTCGTGATTTTATTAGAACAGTTTTCTTGTCAAATTGCTAGGTAACAAGGTTTCGTGAAAACAGAAATTTATCCAGCAAAATAAGAAGCTCTTGTGTAATTACTGTTGATAAAATTTCGTGGTTGTTACAAGAGCTTGATGCGTAGCAATTTAGCAAGATATATTGATGTTTCACCAAAATTGTTTCAAAGTAACAAACTCTAGTTCAATAATCGACAAATTTTATCAGAAAAAATTAGATAACGAATAGTATTTGTCATGACTTTTTGACGTATAATCTGATAAAAGTGATAATTACAACAGAATAAAATATTGAACACCCAATCTTCTGAAATATTTGCGTTGCTTCTGATTCTTGGAGCAGTAAGTTCTACCGTCTGACTTCACAAGATGCCATTGATTAATGCCAAATACTTTAGTGGGCTTTTTATGTTTATAGTCACACTTTTATAAACATTCTGTCTTATTTTCTACAAAGAATGAGTATCAAATCGATATTACGCCATTATTATGCACAAATATTCTAGAAGAACTCAACGAAACATTCAACTCTGACAAATGAAGTTTCGAAATTGACATAATTTTCACATATAGTGTTAAGTAACTATAAAAATGTTCGACCAATTTTTGAATTTTGCCACATATCAAAATGATGTTGGCTGGTCACGTGGTTAGCTATTCTAGCGCCTGACTGGCTGGAGTGAATGCTCTACCCATTTGAGTTCCGACTTCACAACAAATGTCATCCACGAAACATGAACGTTATGTTTCTTCTGAGGTCAACCATAACAAATATTGTGATTGTCAAGTATTCAACTCATCTAATATTGCTACGTTTCAATTGGAAAAATGCTGTGCTTCTGCAATTGTGAGAATTATTGAGATGATGTTTCTATTGAGTATGCAAAAATGTGCAATATGATTGTGTGAACATAAGAATTATTAGTACTTATGTAGTGAATTGCAAATGAAGTACTAACTTGAACAATATCTTCTTCATAGAAATAGGAATAGTTCCAGTCAATCAATAACTCCTGTAATTGTTGCTCCTGAAAGGTTAATCAACTAGATTATCAATAGATGCGTTTTAAAAATACAGGATGTATCTTTCGAAAAGATTATTCTGCTAAGGGGTGCAAATATGAAAGACTGAATGTTGAGAAACCAGAATTCCACTCCTAAAACAGACTTCCAGTAGTCCAGATCTCTTGCCGATTGTAACCTTGTCGCATATAACTAGAAAGAGGCTCCGATCACAGCCTGCATGAGAAGTTTTAGAATTACTTGCTCGTCAGTAGGAAAAAGAAGAATTAAATGATTGCTGAACAACAGTTGATAATTATAATGAGACGTATCAAAATAATGGATCGTCGAATAGAAGTTGATGCAACGCAGGGTAGTATTTTCTCAATTTTTGTTGGTTATCTGCATTTATATAGCTCACTATGCGAACGGTGTCTGGGTGACTAGAAAAAATTTCTATTTCCAATAATTTGCCTAATGCATGAATTCCGCTGACGAACATATTTCAGTTCGATGTGCCAACTTTATTGAGACGAGTCTCATACACATGAGCCTAACGCACAGCTTGGAGTTTGATGGAATCCCAGCTACAGACTTCTTACAGACAGAATTAGTCTGCTTACAGCTTGAAATTTTTCTTTTCAAAGCCTGAAATTAGTGTACTACGAGTCTGTAATCAATATATCAGTACACTTTGTTCAAGAAGTAGCTAGACACACTATGTGGAGTTGAACCGTTTCATGAAAATTTCCAGATTAATTCAATAAGTGGAGTTCGTCATAATGTACTAAGAGATAAATATATGGTTGCACAAGAACACATCACAACTTTACACTATGATATATTCAAATTTCAGTAACTCTCTTCTGTAGTACCAAACCACCAGTAAATAGTTCAGAAGTTAGTTAGGTTTTATCCACGTAGGTTTAATTTCATTGGACTATGCTGACCTATTTCTTTATTCCTTCAGTTATGTGCCTGTTGCTATAATTGTTGGAATTTCATCATGATTATATGACTATAATGATACTAGAAATTCTTTAACTCAAAATATTTACCAATCTCTTGCATATTTCTCCAAACCTTAGTATCGTGATTAGAGCAGAGGAAAATATGATTGCAATCATAGACAATAAAGGTGATAATATATCAGCAGATAAGTAAACATAAAATAGACTTGATACGACAGCAACATATAAATATAATAATAGTAATCCACGAAAGCTGATCCATGATGTTGCTCCTCTCATCACTTCATATTTTTTGCAATGAATATTAGCTACGTATTGTAACATTGCATTTATGTCCAGACACCGCATCAATCTTGCATTAGAGCTTGAAATCTCTTTTTGTATATAACTATTCAAAACAACATAACCGTAAATACTCAGAAATTGTAGTCCTCCACAAAAGAGAAAGTCAGGTGCTACTGTTAATACAGACATGATCATGATATAAGTTTCACAAAATATTATTATAATATCGTCATAAAATACTCTGCTCAATCCATATATTAGTAGAGATACTATAGTTAGTGAAGCTGCAGAAATAAATGATATAATTATTATGATACCAAGAGAATAAACGGCTTCATCTTTTAGATCATTAAGTAGTAGTATTCTGTCGATTTCCATCTGCTTGCGTATCAATATCTCAATTTGTTCTCCAACTCGTGTTGCAGAAAACATTACAACCATGATAAGTATACCCGTGCAAATATGAACATATTTAATAATGCGCTCCTCGTTAGTTAAGTCACTCTTTTGTAAGTATCTGTTTACAGTGAATATGCTCAGAGAAATCAAGATAAAATGACCTGAAAAATCAAAAATTCTAGTCAATTTTACGGGGCTGTCAATGAAACTTTTTTTCGTTTGATGCAAATGTCATGTTTTATAAGAATTGACTCCTAGATATATGAAATGTGGGAAAAATGTCTTCAGATATTTTTGGTCAAACCGGAAGTCGCATGAAAATGCGATTTCGTGATTTATCCTATCCCTTACATAGGAAACAAGAGGTTAAAAGAGATTTATTACTGCAGCATGTATACATACCAATAGTTATGACGAACATTCTGAGATTGATTCTTTTCGCTTTGAAATTTCGTTTTGGACCATTCTTTGTTATTTCAAAAAGTGATATTCCTGTTAAATTATTGAAACGGAGCACCCAACTAGCTAATACAGAAGTCTTCTGTCCACAATTGGAAAAAACACTTCTCTTTGTTCTAGTGATTCTTTTTGATATATTATGGAATAAATCAGGCAACATATTCTACAGATTTCGCGAGGCTGGTGAAAAATATTTCTAAAATAATCTCATAGATCACAACTTCGCGCGTTGTAGGTAAGTTTTCTACCAGAACACCTTCATTGTATGAGGTGAATAAAACAACGCAGGATATAGTGATAGGTGTAGTTTCTTCGTATATATTGTTCTTGTCAAGACAGTAAATATTTTTCATCAGATATATCATATAAAGTGACCTGAAGTTTATTGACTGTTGCACTAAGAGAACTGCGGTATGATTCCCCGCAATGCAGACCAATGATATTATTGTATTAATAACTGATGACAACAAGTATCTGGATAATCCTCGTGTCTATGATCAGTTTTAATATTTAAAAGATTAATGCATTTTCTTGATAATTGGGCTGGATATCATCAAAATGGAAATAATCATGGAGAAAGAGTATTATCTCCTCTTCTTCCAAAGATCCTATACATAAATTATAATTATTTCGAATACTTAATCTCACATATATCTCAGTTCATTGAAGCCTAAAATTTTGCGTATCATTGTCTATTTTTATACGGATAGATGAAATTGAAGTGTCTGCTATTTCGCAATGGAGGCTTTTTTCATCCTCCTATGGTAATTTGCAAGATATCAAAACCCAATGAAACGTCTTAAATTTTTTGTCCATCTGTCTGTCTATTTCCTCGTCAATATAAGAAATGGTGACACAAAGATGTAATCGTAGCTCAAAAAAATGTCAAAAATATTAAAGGTATAGTTTGTGCTCAGTCTAACTTTTACGACGACATTATACTGATTGATAGTTAGTCTAAGTCACTTTCTATTAACAAAAACAAAGCGGTTGATATGAGTAATTGTTTGCAATTTTTTTCCTATAAATATGTTTCCTTCAAGGCCAATCGCCAACAGGAAGCTAGAGTATTAATCGGATATTCTAGAATTTATGCACTCAGAATTTTATTACGAGGTCTTCAAGAACCTCTAGGTACTGTGATGTGAACAAAGAATCCATCCGATTTGAATACAGCCCTAAATATGATGACAAACGATTTTCAATTAGATTCAATCACGAGACTACAAAAATATCAGAATAATATTGAACAAAATTCGAATCTCAACAATATCCTGTCTCAAACCATAATAAACCGGTACAGTATAACAATTTCCCTCAGTCAATGTATCGTCCGAACCAACAAAACCATTTTAATAATTCTAACCGAGCGTTTAAACCAAACACGCCAAATGCTTTCAAACCAGATTCAAGTAGAAGACTACCAACTCCTACACCTATGAGTGTTAGCACTAGACAATCGTCTATTCCAAAACCTGATCCTAGCAACTATTGAAGTTTCAATAATTACCGTCCTCAAATGTTCCAATCACAACCTAATAATAGATAAAATATTATTATTGAGGAATTGCATAACTCAGAGACTCACGAACTAAGCCCAGACGGACAAAACCAAGAAGACTCAGATCACAATCTTGATAACGAACAGAATTACGATAACTCATATGAATGCGAACAAGAATATGAACCTAGCTCTTTTTTAGAGTCAATTGCCTCGGAGAACCAATAGAATTATTGAACTTAACTCATAATCAGAGTGAGCTACCTTTTATAATTCTCCCGGAATATAATTTGAAAGCATTAATAGACACGGGCAGTGCTAGATCTTTTATCAAGCCTGAAATAGCAGAAAAATATTACAACAATAAAATACAATATGACCCATTCCAAATAACTACATCCCATGGCACTTCATCAGAAAATTATGGCGTAATAATACCTCCTTCAAAATTATTCAATAAACCAAATACCTTATTAAAATACCATTTGTTTAATTTTCATCAAACCTTTGACGTATTACTCGATTTGGATAATTTGAAAATTCAAGAAGCAAACATTGAACTAATTTACGATAAAATTATATCTCCCGATAGTGATATAAAAATTTGCTATCACAAAACATTGCCGAAATCAAATTATGTAAAAATTCCACCAAAATCCGAGAAATTAGTAAAAATATTTGTTAACAATATAGAAAATGGTGGAGCATTGATTTCAGAGACTGAAATAGACAGTATGACAATCCCTGAAGGTTTAGCGAGAGTTATAAATTATGGAATTGCTCATCCAGTAATTAATTCAAGTAATGAAAAACAAATCTTTGATTCTGTGAATTGTATAAACTACCAACTTCTTGAAAATTTTGAAATAAACAACATGAGCTCTCAGAAATTTTGCAATGAAAATAATTTGAAATTAGATATGAGTAAAATCAGAATGAATCACATGAATGATGAAGAGAAATTTGGAATAGTAAAATTGTTTAAACAATATTCAGAACTTTTTCATACTGATGACAAGACTTTTAACTTTTGCAAATGAAATTCACCATTCCATTCGAATGAAAGATGAAACTCCTGTCTATTCAAAAACCTATAGATATCCAGAAGTACACAGAAAAGAAGTACAAGATCAAGTACAGAAAATGTTAGAACAAAACATAATTTGTCCATCCTATTCCCCATGGTCCTCCCCAGTATAGGTTGTCCCAAAGAAACTAGACGCTTCCGGTAAACGGAAATGGAGAATCGTTATGGACTACAGACCACTTAATGAAAAAATAATTGACGATAAGTACCCGATACCGAACATAAATGCCCTACAGGACAAATTAGGAAGATACCAATATTTTTCAACTTTAGATCTTGCATCCGGCTTTTACCAGATCGAGATGAACGAATCAGATACTGCATTCAATACTGAGAATGATCATTTTCAATTCCTAAGAATGTCTTTTGGACTCAAAAATGCTCTGGCAACTTTTCAATGAATCATGAATAACGTACTTAGAAATTTAGTCAACGAAATTTGTCTTGTTTACTTAGATGACGTAATTATCCTCAGTACCAGTTTACAAGAACACATTCAAAATTTAAAATCTGTTTTCGACCGTTTAAAATATGCTAACCTGAAAATACAATTGGATAAATCCGAATTTTCAAGAAAATAAGTATCTTTCTCGGACATGTCATGATCATGACCCCTGACGATGTCAAACCCAATTCTGGCAAAATCCATGCCATCAAAAATTATCCTCATCCTAAAACGACGAAACAAATTAAGGCTTTTCTAGGCCGGTTAGGTTATTATTGGAAATTAATTAAGAACTTCGCCCGTTTAACAAAACCTTTAACAAAATGTTTGAAAAAAGATACGACAATAAATTATAACGATCAAGAATATGTTAATTGTTTCAATAATTTTAGAAACCTTTTGAGTCCAACCTACAAAATATGATAGCAATAAAAAAAATTATTTCTGTTAATTGCAAATTACCTACCGATAAAATAATTTATTTCATCAATATTCCTATAAATTATGATATTCAGTTCGAGCTTATACACCTCATTTCAATTCCTGCAAAATATAAAGCCGAATTTGTAACTGTGATTCCTAATCATGAATACCTTTCAAAATCTGACGATGGAAAGCTTAAATCTCTATATGACTTATGTACTTACAATAATGGAAAAGATTATCAGTGCCCCAATAAAATTAACGAGGCGAATGAACACTCATGTGAAGAAAATTTATCCTTCGAAATAATATCGAGAGATGTCATTTGATCGAATTGAAGATCAACAAAAATCACATTGAACTGCTTGAAGATATCAACCAATACCTGATGATATTTCCGAATGTTCAAGAAATAAAAGCAAAATATCAACACGGTGATGAAATCAAATCATTACAAGGAATATTTCTTGTCGAAGAACACGGATGTAAATTAGAGTTTCAAAACAAAAATTCAATATGTAGGCATCCGGCAAACCATTCATTATCGAAAATTTTACAATTGAACCAAATAAAACTCAAGTTCCAAAAATTTCCATCGAATTGAATAACATTATCGATTTAAAGTCAATAAATAAATACGACAGCTCTATAGATGACAACATAATTAATCAATATAATATTGACGATATTAACTACCCAACAATGCAAAGAAGAGATGCTTCACCTCTACAAGACCAAATTCGAGTTCCACAGAAGACTTCGAGCTTCAACTAAGAGCTTCAACCGCTGAACCTTCCCGGCGAAGCTCATTTTTAACGATGGAGGAGATGGAAGAACAATTCCCATGAATTATGCTAACTCCCCATGAACATTCAACCTTACTTTGTATATTTGTGGAATGATTATGAAAGATCTTCTGCGTGAGAACAACGTCAGTCAGAACATAATTTTCAACATTAAAACATTTTAAACTATTGTAATAAATTTGTATTTGTCAATCGACTTCTCGTTCCTAATAAAGATTCTTTTTGTGATATTTGTGTGAAAACGAAATAAATTGTTCATAAAAACAAAGCATCCAAACAAATATATGAAACCTACATAAAAATGTTAATGAAATTGTATACTTGAATAATATTGCAGAGTTAGACCGTCAGATAGTCGAAGATTTGAGTGCCCCATTTTGTTTTCTCTGCCTTCAAGAGTTTTGATAAGTATGTATATTCAGAGTATAATAATGCCAAAATTAAAGCTGGACCGTGTGGCCAACATAATAATAATTAATTTTAAATTTTCATGAAAAATCCTGTTTTGATCCAATTTTCTCGTTTCTGCCATGTTTACGAAGTGAAATTTAAGGAAAAAAGAGTCAGCGAAAAACGATAGGCAGAAGTGATCCACTTGGCCAAGGGTTTGGAATGAGGGCTCGATTATGCAAAAAAATATATCAATTTTTCACGTTTTTCTCGTTTCTGCCGTTTGGCCATATGAATGTTGATAACATAAGTATCTCGTAAAAACGAATGGCATAAGTTTTTCGAATGGCCAAGTCAAGATATACACGAAAACATCTTGCGAAAGTCTGAAAGCCCTCATTCCAAACCCTTGGCCAAGTGGATCACTTCTGCCTATCGTTTTTCGCTGACTCTCTTTTCCTTAAATTTCATTTCGTAAGCATGGCAGAAACGAGAAAATTGGATCAAAACAGGATTTTTCATAAAAATTTGAAATTAATTATTATTATGTTGGCCACACGGTCCAGCTTTAATTTTGGCATTATTATACTCTAAATATACATACTTATCAAAACTCTCGAAGGCAGAGAAAACAAAATGGGGCACTCAAATCTACGACTATCTGACGGTCTAAGTATTCAATAACCTGTTTTTACTGAAAAAGAAAATTGAATACATTACTCCTCAAAATTCTCTGCACCTCTTGTTCTTCTTGTTCTTCTTCATTCAGAGAATTCCAACTATAATTTGTCATTATATACTTCAGTTTTTCAATATATACTTTAATTTTATGAACAATTTTATATTTTTTCTTTTACCATAATTTCAGGAATAAATGACAGGTAAGTAAATAAGAACGAATAGTTATTATGATTTATTATTTTCCTTATTATTTATTATATAATTCTACAAAATAATATATCCACGGGACAGTATCAGTATTTGAATAAATAATAATTCTTTTGTCATCGTGAGGACTTAAAACTAGTTTTCTTTGCTTAATCGCATGAACTTCATGTTTTTTAGACTATATCATGGACTAATGTCTAATAAGATTTGTATTATCAAACAAACAATTGTGATGGCCTCCAAAATTGATAGATTTTAAGGTAGTTGAAGGGATTCCATTCGCTTTCTTACTAGTTTTTTCGTCTTCAATCTCATAAACTCTATAGCTATACATTTTAGATCGTAAGTCAATGAATTAAGTCATAATGTTGCAATTATTACCATCTTTCATAAGTGCAATCACTTTTTTTGTTAACGCGGAGTATGTTAAAAATATTATTAATAGGATAGTCTGATGTGTCAAACGTATGAATATCATTTTTAATCATTACATACGGATCCATATTGAAAAAGTATTATATTAAACGGTCTGTATCTGTGTACCATAATTTAGCTTGATTTCCAAAATTCAATTTTATATATTTATAGTGACACTCATATATATATATATATATATATATATATATATATATATATATATATATATATATATATACATATATTTTTTTTTTTCTTTGAATGGTCCAATATTGAGAATTGAGAATCCAACGTAAGCTGGTTGATCGAAACCAAACTACTTTTTATCCATTTCAATCAACAAAATTTCATCATCCAGTATAACACAGCTATAGAAATTTGGTTGTGAAATGTATGCTTTAGCACAATATCTGCCTGCCCATTGTGCTACCAGTTTCATATCCTTATATTTTCGAACATTCTTCATAGTTTTACCAAACACTGCACTATTCAACAATTTATAGAAATTTTTCCTAAATACATTACTTGATTTCTTTCGCATTTCAGTATTCAAATCTATATACTTTTTAAACCATGGGCTTTGTGTAAATTTGAGTACCCGATGAATTTCTTCTATTTTCAAGCCCAGTAAAAAGCATTGTCCTAAATTTTCTCAATGAATGATATACTTTTTTCTCTCATATAGATTCATGATCAATTAAAATGTTTTAGAGATTGAAAATGTTCTGGACATAATGGTAAGTCTTCATAAATATTATGCAAATCTACTGGGTACTTCAAATCGACTTCAAAAATGTATCCCACGTCAGATTCATCACTCACATTTATCAAATCAATATTGCTACAATCATCAACCCATTCGAAATTTGCATATGGTAGATACTCTCTCATAGCAGCTTCGTACAAGTTATTAATGTCAAAATACATCAAATATGATACAGGGTGTGTTGAATCATACGTGTTCATGTATTCATTATTAGCTATTTCATATCTATTTGAACATTATGATACGCCTTCACGTATACCTTGCTCAATAAACATGATCTTATCCACATCTGTTAGTAACTCAAGATTAACTTCTGTACATTTCAACATTGCATCAAAAGCTAGTCCAGGAGCTGTGAAATAATGTAGAGCATGTAATTCATCTTGTGATGTGCGAGAGTGAGGGGGAGCTCGTTAAGACGACGTAGTATGGGGCGGGGCTTCTTGTCGTCTTTCACGCCGCGCCACATCACCCCTCCCAATGGAAGCCTCTAGTGATTCCTAGAAATAGAAAGAGTCGCGAAAATCGAAAATTCGAGAAGGACAGTGTTTCTCTATATAAGGCCAAGCCAAAGACGTGTAGGACAGTACAGTAATAAGAGTATTAGTGTGAAATAAATAATGAAGTGACAAGTAAAGTGAACAGTGCATATAAATAGTGAAATATAAATATCTGTGACCTTGTTTAAATTAGAATTAGGTGAATAATATATAAATATAGCGTTATTAGTGACATAAGAAGAATAAAACATTTATTTCATCTAGATTATTAAATAGTGGCTTTTATTTAATTACGATCTAGATTTCGTCGAGCAATAAACATTACAATACGTACTCAAACAACGCTTTCGGAATTTTTCAAAAACATCTGCTAATAATAATACATAAGTCTTCAAGTATAGATCTGCGTATACCCCCAAAGATTTAAGCCCAAAAGTATTTCATACTTTTTGAGCAAATTTATACTCTTCCTCTGGAACGCTATCACCTCTCAGCGATCTATAGAGATCATCTCTTGCCGACAATTTCAACTCTTCTAATTTCTTCCATGAATCTATATATTCGTAGGGAAAAATTCTTTTTTTTGTTAATGAACTAAATTTCATTTCTGAATTGCTCAAAGACTTAGTTATTACTTTTTCAGAGCTATCTAAATATGATGATAATTTGTCCAATCTACTCACCATAAATCTGAATGAATCGATAAATCTGAAAGATATTTTAGTATTTTGCACATACTTAGTAAAAGATATATATCTCTCTTTATTTATTGGCAGGAGTGAAGTTGAGCCTTGAATGTCTTTTGCTATTTTTTTAATTATAACATTCTGACAAATTTTTAATCTACATGAAATGATAGTTTTCAGCAGACTTTATCTCATCTATATCACCTTTTTTCACCAAGTTAGATTCTCCAGGATCAATTTCCATTGACATGCTATTGTCATCATCATTACTATTTTCGAATATTTTATTACCAGGCTTTTCACCCGAATACGTCATTAGTAAATGAATTATTTCTTCAAACTATTCTGTTGTAAGTCTTACTGGCACAACTTCATTCTCACTTTTGCCAATTTTCTCCAAAGTATACACGTTGATATTCAAATCATTCTGATCGTCAAATTTTGGAGTATTTTCAGAATAATTCAATACTGTAGAATAATGTGGATGAGATGATGCGCTATTTGAATTTAATGATGTAACAGCCTATGGAAAACAATTATCATCATACTGCGACGTGCGAGAGTGAGGGGGGGGAGCTCGTAAAGACGACGTAGTATGGGGAGGGGCTTCTTGTCGTCTCTTACGCCGCGCCACGTCGCAGCAACATCATCTCTCCCAATGAAAGCCTCTAGTGATTCCTAGAAATGGAAAGAGTCGAGAAATGGAAAATTCGAGAGAACAATATTTCTCTATATAAGGCCAAGCCAAAGACGTGTAGAACAGTACAGTAGTAAGAATAGTAGTAGTGAAATAAATAATGAACAGTGACAAGTAAAGTGAAAAGTGCATATAAATAGTGAAATATAAATATCTGTGATCTTGTTTAAATTAGAATTAAGTAATTAATATATGAATATAGTGTTATTAGTGACATAAGAAGAATAAAGCTTTTATTTCATCTAGATTATTAAATAGTGACTTTTATTTAATTACAAACTGATTTCTTCAAGCAATAAACATTACAGTGGTGTCAGGTGTGGGGTTGTTATAAACAATTTAGTATTTTGTTTATTGCTGTCTTGTAAAATTGAAAAATAGCGTCTACAAAGTTGTTGAGAGATTTGAAGGTAGCAGAGTTGAAATATCAATTGGAAGAGCGGGATTTGGAAACCAGTGGCCGCAAACAAGTTTTAATGGAACGACTTCGAGAAGCTATGACGGAAGACGGTGAGGACCCTGATACGTATTTGTTTGAGGTTCAACTTTCTTTAACCGATTTGGCAATAAATTTGAAAGAAAACTGTACAAATTTAAAATCAAAATTAAAAGAGAATTCTATAAATTTGGAATCAAAATCAAAAGAAAATTGTACAAATTTAGAATCAAAATAAAAAGAGAACTCTACAAGTTTGGAAGAAGACTTAGAATCAAAATTAAAAGAGAGTTCTACAAGTTTGGAAGAAGACTTCGAATCAAAATTAAAAGAAAATTATACATTATTAGAAGCAAAATTAGGAGAAAATTTTCTAGAGAGCTCCAAAATTGTAAATGAAAAATTAGAGAAATTAGAAGAAAATTCTAGAAACCTGAGAGAAGAACTGCATGGGAAGATGGAGGAAAATACAAAGAAAGTTGAACAGCAACTGGAAAAATTTAGAGAAAATTCAAAGGTATGGGAGGAAGTATTTGAAGATAATTGTAAAATGTTAAAAGAAGAACTGGATGCAAAATTGGATGAAAAAATAGAGATTTTTGAAGAAAAATTCAAATTTGGTGTTTCATCTCCGGAAAAAGCTTCAAAAGCTGAGATAATTGAATTTTCCACACCAAATCTTGACTCAACTACAAAAATGCGTGTCAAACCTCCAACCTTTAATGGTCAAACATCTTGGATTAATTACCATAGGCAATTTGAAGCCGCTGCTAAGGCTAATGGCTGAAATGATACTGAGAAAGTTTCAGCACTTACAGTTGCTCTCCGAGGAGATGCGGTAAACATTTTACAGGCTATTCCATCGGAAGAAGATAACAATTATGAAAAATTGGTCAAGCGACTGGAGCTGCGATACGGCCATGCACACTTGGAGGAAGTGTATCACACGCAGCTCAAGAATCGATACCAACGTCCCAGCGAGAGTCTACAGGAGTTCGAAGCTGATGTGGCACGTCTAGTTCGACTTGCATATCCAACTGGCCCGGATGATTTCTTGGAAAGCTGGGCAGTGAGAATATTTGTGAATGGCATCAGAGACCATGAAACGCAACAAGCCCTGCGTTTGGCGCGACCGAAGAAGCTGGTGGAAGCATTGGCTCATGCACTGGAATACGAAGCGGCAAAGCAGACCTCCAGAAGCAGTGCTCGAGTGCGAGAGGTTACCTGCGACTCCGATACCACGGAAAGCTTGGAAGCCCAGGTTCAGCGATTGGTCCAGGAAGCAGTGAAAGATCTCAAGAATTCCAGACAACTTCGGTGTTGGAACTGTGGAGAACTAGGTCATCCAAAAAGTCGATGTAAGAAACCCTTGAAGACGTGGCCCAAGAATAACTCCAAGCAGGAAAACTAAATCGTTTGATAGCTTATTTGTGGATGGATACATAGACGACAAGCCATGTAGTATTTTGTTGGACACAGGCGCAACGAAGACCATAGTAAGACCCGATTTACTGCGTCCGAACAAATCGTGCATGAGGACAAAATGGCGACTTCGAACAGCGACAGGTGACTCAGCTACCACACATGGAGAAGTTGACGTCATCATCATGATTGGAGGAATAAAAATTGGACACCGTATCTTGGTAGCTGACATAGAAGAAGATTGTATCCTTGGGATGGATAAAATGAGAAGATACGGATTCGATCTCGATATGAAAAACGGCGTGATTAAAATCAATAATGAAGAGGTCGTCCTAAATTATCAAGAAGATTCTTCAGCTTGCCTGATGCTAGCAGAAGACCTTGCGATTCCTGAGCGATGCGAAGAAATTGTACCAGCTAGAGTAGGTGGTGAGATTCAGGAAGGAAGCGTCGCAATGCTGGAACCAAACGGTAATGTTCAGCAGGGGATTTTGATTGCTAAGTTTAGGAAAAATAGTACCAGTAGGAATAATAAACGTTAATTATTATGCAGTAAAACTGAAAGCCGGTACTATTTTAGGACGCCTCGCAAGAGTGTCAACCATAAAAACCACCGGACAAGACGTAGAGATAGGACCCAACTGCGACAAACTTTCGAGAGAACTATCTAGTTCAGTACTATCCAAAGGACAACAATTAAATAATCGGCAACGTGCACAAGCAGAAAATCTGATACGCCGATTCCTAGAGGTATTTGAAACCAGTGAGGGGCGAAAGGAAGAACAAATATTATCCATCATAATATTAACACCGGCGATGCACGACCAAATCGACAAGCACCACGACGACTCTTGATTGCGAAGAGAGAAGACGCTGAAGCCATCATCCGAGATATGGAGCAGGACGGTATTATTGAACCCTCGAACAGTCCATGGGCCTCTCCGGTGGTACTTGTGAAGAAGAAAGACGGGTCTACACGATTTTGTGTCGACTATCGCCAGCTGAATAATGTTACTAAGAAGGACAGTTATCCTCTACCCAGGATTGATGACACCTTGGATACTCTGGCAGGGTCAAAGATCTTCTCAACCTTAGATCTCAAGAGTGGGTATTGGCAAGTAGCGATGGACGAGAAAGACCGAGAGAAAACTGCATTTACTATCGGCAGTGGATTGTGGCAATTTATGGTCATGCCATTCGGCCTATGTAATGCTCCTGCTACTTTCGAGTGACTGATGGAGACCGTACTCAAAGAACTATCATGAAAAACTTGCTTGGTGTACTTGTACAGTTGATACAGAGAAAATTAAGACATTTCAAGAATGGCCAGTGCCTGCGGCTAAACATCAGCTACGTAGTTTCCTCGGACTTTGTACTTATTACAGAAGATTTGTTTGTGGATTCGCCAATATCACAAAACCATTAACCAGACTGACAGAAGAAAATCGTAGATATAACTGGGATGAAGACTGCCAAGTCGCCTTCGAGCAACTGGAGCAACTCCTAGTTCAAGCATCGATACTGAGTTACCCGAATACAGAAGGACGTTTTATTTTAGACACGGATGCCAGCGATGTCAGAATTGGGGGGAGTCTTGTCCCAATTGCAGGATGGTCAAGAAAGAGTCATCGGGTACTTCAGTAAGGTTTTATCGAAGCCAGAAAGAAACTACTGCGTCACAAGACGGGAATTACTAGCAGTAGTCAAGTCCATCGAGCATTTTTACAAATATCTATATGGCAGAAAGTTCCTGTTAGGAACTGACCACGCTGCTCTAAAATGGCTACTCAAGTTCAAGAATCCTGAGGGTCAGGTCGCTCGATGGATCGAGAGACTTCAAGAATACGACTTCGACATTGAACATCGAGCCGGTACAGTGCATAGGAATGCTGATGCCTTATCAAGACGACCATGTCCCAAAGATTGTCAGCATTGTTCTAAAACTGAAGAAAAAACATTCCGAACAACTGTCATTGACGATGCTTGGCAACCACAAGAGATAGAAAAGGACATAGATGGCGACTCAGAGTTGCGAATTATTCAAGAATGGAAGAAGAAAGGAACAAGACCGACATGGCAAGAGGTGGCACTATACTCCCCGACGGTCAAATCATACTGGGCGCAATGGGATTGTATAATCCTGGATGAAGGCGTCTTGAAGCGTGTCCTGAAAGATCCGGATGAAACCAAGAGTAGAGAACAGCTGATCGTTCCTAGAGGTCGGGTTCCGGAAGTCTTGAGACATCTCCATGATGGAGTGAGTGGAGGACACCTTGGGGTAACAAAGACTCTGCAGAGAGTTCGCGAGCTAAACTGCAAAGAAGACGTCAGGGAATGGTGCAGGGAATGCACTACGTGCGCTTCAAGCAACGGACCGCAGAAACGACCTAGAGCTCCGATGCAACAGTATAATGTCGGTAGTCCATTCGAGAGGATAGCCATCAACGTAGCGGGGTCATTTCCCGAATAAGACGTCGGAAATGAATACATTGTTGTCGTCATGGACTATTTCAGTAAATGGGCGGAAGCGTATGCTCTTCCTAATCAAGAGGCCGCTACTATTGCAGACGTCCTAGTGAAGAACTGGATCTGTCGTTTTGGCGTACCCTTGGAACTTCATTCTGACCAGGGAAGAAACTTTAAATCTACACTTTTCCAAGAGATATGCGAAGTACTGAATATTCGTAAAACCAGAACTACTGCATTACATCCGCAGTCGGATGGAATGGTGGAACGGATGAATAAGACCATCAACAGACACATGACCAAAGTTGTCTCTAGTCACCAGAGAGACTGGGACAAATATCTCCATCTGTTCCTTTTGGCCTACCGCTCATCCGTACACGAAACAACCGGACAGACTCCAGCCAGAATTATTTTTGGACGGGCACTTCGGCTACCATGCGACCTGAAGTTCGGCTGCAAACCTGGAGAAGACCTGGCTGGTGAAGATTATGTCATTAATTTAAGGCGTCAGATGGACGATATCCACTCCCGAGTCCGTATAAACATCCAGAATGCCAGCGACCGGATGAAAGGGACCTATGACGTCAAGGCACAAGACGGGGGTCTTCAACCAGGAGACTCTGTGTGACTTTATAACCTAGGGCGGCGACATGGCCTGTCTCCAAAATTACAGACATCTTGGGAAGGGCCTTACGAAGTCATCAGAAGAATTAACGACATAATCTACGAGATCAGATGCAACCCCAAGAGCAAATCAAGAGTGGTGCACTTCAATCGGCTAGCACCATTTGCAGGAGACAATAATGAAGATCCCAACGACGCACGTGCTCGTAAGATCCATGCGCAGGAAGATTCATTTGAGGAGTTCATGAAGACATTTTCAAGTGGACGTCGGGCTCGATTCGGAATAACTACCGAAGTGCAGCAGGATCTATTCAGAGTTCCGGCCGACTCCTTGGCCCATTGTGTATCAGGAGATTTGAAGATGTCTCGAGGGATAGCAGCAGTTTTCAAGAAGAAGTTTGACAGGCCAGAACACCAGAAGCCTACTGTAGGGAAGACCATCTGTCTGCGGGAAAATACGACAACCAAAGAACGCTATATTTATCACATGGTAACGAAAGATAAATTTCATCATAAACCAACCTACCGTTTCATGTGGGAAACGCTGCAAGACATGCGAGGCCATTCAATGCAGAACGACATCCTGAAACTGGCAATACCAAAATTGGGCTGCGGTCTGGATGGATTAGATTGGAAGATCGTTCAAAATATGATAGAGGTAACATTCCAGAACAGCGGAATTCAAATATTGGTCTGCTGTTTCCACCCAGCAGGCCCGATCGAACCAAAAACTGTCGATTGCTACTTCTACCAAACTACTGATTGCACCAAGGGCGGCGAGTGTCGATTCCGTCATAGACATGAAGGTGTGTTTCGGGACGAAACATTCTTAAGAAGAGGGCAGTGTGACGTGCGAGAGTGAGGAGGGAAGCTCGTAAAAACGACGTAGTATGGGGAGGGGCTTCTTGTCGTCTCTTACGCCGCGCCACGTCGCAGCAACATCATCCCTCCCAATGGAAGCCTCTAGTGATTCCTAGAAATGGAAAGAGTCGAGAAATGGAAAATTCGGGAAAACAATATTTCTCTATATAAGGCCAAGCCAAAGACGTGTAGAACAGTACAGTAGTAAGAATAGTAGTAGTGAAATAAATAATGAACAGTGACAAGTAAAGTGAACAGTGCATATAAATAGTGAAATATAAATATCTGATATCTTGTTTAAATTAGAATTAAGTGATTAATATATGGATATAGTGTTATTAGTGACATAAGAAGAATAAAGCTTTTATTTCATCTAGATTATTAAATAGTGACTTTTATTTAATTAGATGAATTTTCCTATATATTTGGTGGAAAAGTTTCTATGGAGAATGTCATAATAAAACATCGTGAAACATGGAGATTATTTGTTCCTTATGCTAGAAGAATCTGCAACTCATCTGTCAAGAATACTATTTATAGAGAACATTGCTACTGATAATGACAGAGCGATTTACATATATTATATAAAAGCGTTGAAATATTTATTTGTTATTACTTGCTTGTGAATATATGGAATTGGAATCATATATTCCAACATAATCTAAACCAATAATTTAAACGTTAAATAGACGTTCTCAGTTTCATAGAATGGAAAAAAACATCTAAACGCACATTTGAGAAACGTTTCCGATAATAGTGAACCCACGATCTACAAATATCGTTATAATAACGTTAGAATATTTATTGATTATTATTTGGTTGCAAAAATATGAAGGTGGGAACAATTATTTCAACATTTTTTCTGATTGATACAACGTTACATGAACGTTTTCCGTAATATGATGTTCGAAAAAGGTCATTGAATTCTACATTCAAAAAACATTTCTAATAATAGTAAGATTACAATCTGCAGATAACATTATTTCAACGTTAGAATATAATTTGGGAATTTTATGAAAAAAGCACGTATTTATAACGTTGGAATAATACCGTGTTTTTCTAACCCAATAATCAACCGTTAATTTCTCAACGTAACACGTTTAATCAACCTAATACACGTTGCTTACACGTTTACAAAACGTATGTCTGTTTACTGGGTCATATAAAAATATACTTTATGTGAGTGGAGCAAAATACACAGTACGGGATCTAAAAGCTCATGATTATATAACATCCAGTGGAATAGCATAGAGAATAGCAACTCATATTTCTAGAAGACGCTCAATTCCGTTAGGCGCTCATCAACAGGAAGAAACCACTCAAGATCATACATACGAAACAGAATTTCCAAATGTAATACTTGACGCGAATAATGCGGCAGCACCTAAGACTAGAGCTCAGCATCTACAAGCACTAACTCTCAAACAAGCGGAGATTTGAAATAACTCTGATGCAGCTATTGACAATCAACAAACTATAGGTACACCAAAAGCAAGAGACAATAAGTTGAAAAATAAATCAGCACAACCAAGACCCGGCCTAGCAAGTAAACTGATTCAAACAATACTTAATGCTAGTACCCTTTCTACTTCAAAATACCGAAAGGAGATATGTCATCCATAGATAGCGACACTTCTAATATTCTCTTCTGGAATTGCCATGATTTCTCATTCCGTAGATGTGAACTCAGCTTGCAACTTTTTTAATGATACGCTCTATTCCTTTCTGGATAAATGCGTTCCACGTATAAAAAATCTTTCAAAAGTTATTTTCCGCCTTGGTTCACTCCTATTATTTATACCAACTTAAGCCAGAAGGAACACTTGCGTAAATTGAGCTTGAAGCACAAGAATAATCAAGATTATCGTGATTCATATTTGGAAATTAAGCCAAGAGTAAAATGTGATATCAGGAAAGCATATGATGGCTACATACTGAAATGTGAATCTAATGTCAAGAATGATCCTGCCTCTCTTTGAAAGTTTAATAACTCTAAACGTACTTTATCAACACTCCCTGATATCTTCTCTTTCAACACTTCCATCTTAACAACTCCTTCTCTAATAGCCGAAGGTTTTGCGTCCAATTTTAAAACTGTTTACATCACACTTTCGGTTAATAGTGTCCCTTCCACTGTTTTTAATCGTGATCCTAATCATCAATCAAGCAGGGATGAAATAATTTCATCTAGTATAAAGTTGAGATCGGATTTTTTTTGCGGCCCTTACTTGATTCCTGATATTCTAATTGAAGATTGTTATTATCCTCTATCAACAGCTCTCTTCCATATCTTCAATCTCTACTTAAAAACGAATTATTTTCCTCATGAGTGGAAGCTGACACGTGTAACACCCATTCATTAATCTGACGATAAAGCAGATATAAAGAGTTATCGTCCTATCGCTATTCTGTCTAGCTTCAGCAAAATGTTTGAAAAACTAATTCACTCTTTAACCCACCCCAAAGTCAAAAATCTCATCTCTCCTTTCCAACATGGCTCGGTTGAAAAAAGATCAACTGCCAGTAATTTATGTTACTTCACTCACTTTGTATCATCTATTCTCAAAGTAAATGGACAGGTTGATTGTGTCTATACGGACTTCCCAAAAGCATTCGATAAAATAGACCACAACATTTTAATCAGTAAACATAACTTATTCTCACTCTCCCCATCTTCAATCAGTCTGCTCATTTCATATCTTTTTGACCGTCCCCTTTTTGTTCATCTTGTTTTATTTCCACTTCTGGTGTACCTCAAGGATCCAATTTGGATCCTCTCTAATTTTTTTCATTTATTAATGACATAACTGATATCCTCCAGTGCAATAAGCTTTTATTTGCCGATGATTTGAAAATATTTCATTCAATTTCTTCATTGAAGGATGACTTGATCAATTCACCTGAATGGTTCAACCTTCAACCTTTCCCTACAATATTCTCCAACCTCTTCAGCTCAGGTAGATTCTCCAAGCACTCAAGCACCTTACACGCCCCTAGGAAGCATGCATATTGAGAGCTACATACCCCAACCAACAACCCCGAAATCTACCGCTAGTGACCTTCCAAGCTGGTGAACAATTACATACAGACGCTCTACAAAAAAAGTCAAAAAAAAAGACTCAGGATTAATCGCTGAATCTACAAGCAAACGAAGCAATCACATAATTCAAAACAAAACAATCGACAACACAAACATATTTGCTCTTTTAGACAACGAACCTACTGAAACACAAACAAAAAAAGATTTAAAACCACTCCCAGTATTCGTCCAGGATATTGCCAACTATCCTTTAATGCTAGAAAGCGTAGAAACCATATTAGCGGACAATGAATCCATCTGCAAAACCTACGCAAATGAAAGTATAAAAATTAATACAAACTCCTCCGACGCTAACAGAAAATTAGTGCATATGCTCAACAATAACAAAATAGCGTACCACACATATCAGTCTAAAGATGAAAGAGCTTACACAGTCGTCATAAAGAATCTCCACACTGTACCAACATCAGATATGAAAGAGGCACTCGAAAAGAATGGGTTCAACATAAGGAACGTCTCTTAAATAATGAGTTGGAAAGATGAGTATCTTCTTCCCATGTACTCCGTGGATCAGAAACCGGGTGATAACAACAAGAAAATATATGATCTTCAATACCTACTAGGGACCAAAATCAGAGTGGAGCCACCAAAACAAAAAAGAGACATACCGCAGTGCATGCGGTGCCAAACATACGGGTACACTAAAGCCTACTGCAAAAAACCCTATTATTGCGTCAAATGCGCGGGAAATAATTCAACTCTGGCATGTACAAAAGACAAAAATACTCCAGCACAATGTATACTCTGCTTTGGTGCCCACCCAGCGAACTATAAAGAATGCACTATCTATCGCGAATTACAAAAATCAAGAAATAAATCCGTTCAATGAAACAACACCATAAACAATAATACTACAAACAGATATTATCCTCTGGGAGACGAGAACAAGAGCTACGCAAATACGGTAAGAAATATCATTCACCCCGAAAACGAACACTTACAGACCCAAACAGAAAACTACAATTTCATGCAACAGTTCTTGAATAAATTCGAAGCAATGGTGAGTCAAATAATGCAACAAAACAAAATTATTATCAACCTTCTCACAAAACCCGTCAGTAACAAATCTAATGGGTGATACATCAATAATGGCACTCTTGAACGTTAACGGTCTAGCAAATCACAAAAATTAAGTTGAAATATTCCTGAAGGATCGGAAAATAGATATATTACTAGTTAGAAAGACGCATTTCACAAACAAAAATCCCACAATATGAAACTTATTTAACAAATCATCCGGACAGGACAGCACATGGTGGAACTGCTATCATTATAAATAATAAAAAAAACTCTTTGAACTAGAAGACTTTAAAAGAGAACACTTACAAGCAACAAAAGTCAAAATAAAAGACACTCGCGGCTCACTCACAGTTTGCTCTGTGTACTGTCCACCTAAACATGCTATCAAAAAAGCCTCTCTCGAAGAATTCTCAATACACTGGAAAGCAGATTTATTCCGGGAGGAGACTACAACTCAAAGCATCCGCTCTCTGGGGTTGTAGAGTCACAAATCCTAAAAGAGTAGAGTTACGGGAAGCAATATTAGCAAAGAGATATTCACATTTAAGTACAGAAAGACCTACATACAGGCCGACCGACGATAAAAAATTTCCTGGCCTCCTAGATTTCTTTGTTGCAAACGACGTTTGTCAACATTACACAAGCATCGAATCAAACTACAATCTGTCGTCTGATCACACTCCAGTTATACTAACCATAAGCTCTTTAATTATAAATAAAGAGAAAAGACTAGTACTACATAATAATCATACCAACTGGGAAACTTTTCAAAACTATTTAAATAAAAACACAAATCTGCAAATCCCACTTGGAACTGCAGATGATGCAACCAAATATGTAATAAGACGTATGCAAAACGCAACATGGACATCCACTTCGTATTCTGATCATGAAAACGATAATGTACCAAATCTACCCAGAATTTTAAAAGAAAAAATCTGACGTGGACATCACTTGACTTACTTGTACATCATTGGATATATATATATATATATATATATATATATATATATATATATATATATATATATATATATATATATATATATATATATATATATATATATATATATATATATATATGAGAAAATTGTTGTCTATTTTATTTTATTTTTTATTTTATTTTATTTTATCCAAATTCAGCCATTCAACAGGACTAATGTCCCAGTGACAGAATGGCATGTATACACAAATAAAACATGTTTTATACTCAGCAGAAATTGAACATAATAAACAGATTCATTTAACAATAACTTAACTAGACATATACTTAAATGTTATGGATTAAATTTTTCCTTGATACAAAAAATTAAATTTATCATTATCATGTTATAGACTACTTGAGTATTTGGAAATATTAATGTTATTCAACCTTTTTCTATATGATGCTAAATTATTTGAAAAAATATCTGGAAAATCATCACAATTAGATAGTTTATTATATGTTAAAGGTAATCGATTTAATGAAGAATTAATGGCAGCGTTGGTTCTATTAAATCCCACAGTGAATAATTGTGCTTCTCTTGTAGTGTAATTAGGTACTCTGAATGAGAGTTCATGCAAAATAGAAGGACAATCTATAATATTATTCAATACTTTGTATAAAAATATTTGGTCCATTATTTCTCGTCTTACTATCAAAGGAACAATATTAAAAGGGTAAAGCGGAAATCTATAATTCATGAACCTTATAAATTTGTGTTGAATATTTTCCAGTCTTTTTATGTGAATCTCATATTGAGGGGACCAACAGACAGTTGCAAATTCAAGTTGACTACGTACAAGAGTGTAATACAAAACTTTCATAGTATTGGGATTTTTGAAATTTCCTGTGGAACGTATGAGAAATCCAAGCATTCTATGGCTCTTCTTTATAATATTGTCTATATGTACATCTAAGATCATTTTCCTGTCAAGTGTCATTCCCAAATCCTTGATTAGACCAACAGTTTCAACCTTAGTTTTAGTTCCCGACAATGAGTAAGAAAAGTTGATAGTGTTTCTATTTCTAGTGAAAATCATATGATAACATTTGCCTATATTCAACTCTAATTTGTTTTATTCAGTATACTGGTAGAATCGATTAAGATCCGATTGTATTGCTTTACAATCATCAATGTTTACTACTGCATGATACATTTTGAGGTCATCTGCATATAATAGAAAATTACAAAATTCAAAACATTTTATAACATCATTAATAAAAATATTGAATAATAGCGGTCCCAAATGAGAACCTTGAGGAACTCGAGACGGTACATGCATTTCACGAGACCGAAAACCATTTATAGTCACTTGTTGAGTCCTTCCTTGCAAATATGATCTAATCCAATTCAGAAAAGAACCACACACACCGATTCCTGCAAGTTTATTAATTAATAACGTATGATCAATTTTATCGAATGCTTTGCTGAAATCGGTGTATATCGAGTCAACCTGATATTGGTTGTCCATTGCTTCCAGAATGTAATTTGTATAAGTAACAAGATTTGATTCAACCGATCTACCAGAATGAAAACCATGTTGTTGTGGGATGATGTAAGTTTTAACTTTGGAAAATAGAACTTTGTAGACAAGTTTTTCAAAAACTTTCTCAAGTATTGATAGTTTTGATATTGGTCTGTAATTACTTACTAAGTTCTTTCTTCCACCTTTGAATATAGGAACGACATAAGATTTCTTCCACATTACCGGGAAATGACCATCATGTAACGATTTATTGAAAATCAGCATAAGAGGATAAGCTAATGATTCACAGCAGCTTCTTATAAATATACTTGGAATCCCATCCGGTCCAACACCTTTATTTATATCAAGCTGAGAGATAATTTCGGAGATCTCATCAGCACTAAAAACAATGTTTGATTCAATAGTATCAACAGCCTTAGAATCCTCAGTATTTTGAAAATCTATATTACCTTCAACATTAGTATTAAAAACAGATTCGAAAAATTCAGCAAAAATATCACAAATTTCCTGTGCACTATTTGCAGTAGTATTATGGTGGTATATTGGACTTGGTACACTGTGATGAATTATTATGCCAGTTTAACTGGGACGAATTATTTCGCAATTTAGATACTGAAAGCATGGTCACTGTGCTATATAATTATTTATATTCTTTGATTGAAAATCATGTGCCAGTTAAAAAAAAGTACAATCACAATTATCCTATTTGGTATACAAAAAATCTGAATAATCTAATAAAAGCAAAAAGCAAAGCTCACGGAAGATTCAAACGATTTAGAACATCTACATATTACAATGAATTCTCACTATTGAGAAAAAAAGTTAAATTATTGCAAAATTAATGTTATGATACGTATATTGAATCTGTTGAAAATTGTATTCCTCATAATAGTAAGAAGTTCTGGTCGTTTATATCATCTACTAAATCCATTCATTGAATCTTCCGTGAGCTTTGCTTTTTGCTTTTATTAGATTAATCAGATTTTTTGTATACCAAATAGGATAATTGTGATTGTACTTTTTTTTAACTGGCACATGATTTTCAATCAAAGAATATAAATAATTAAATAGCACAGTGACCATGCTTTCAGTATCTAAATTGCGAAATAATTCGTCCCAGTTTAACTGGCATAATAATTCATTGATGAGCGGATAATCAGCTAACTTATACAAATAGAAATTATGTTGTAAAGTAGGCATTTTTGATAAACTTTCATGCCTGACTAAAACTTCAAGAGGAGGGTGATGAGACTCATCTATTTTAGTAAGTGGTGAGTCATATAATGATACCACAACAGTTTTCATATTGGAAATAATTAGATCCAGAATCCTGTTATTGTTATTTTTTATATGATTGAATTGAAAAAGATTGCAATATGAAATACAATCAATAAAGCTTACAGAATCGACATTATAAGAATTTGAAGGTTTCAGACCAATTGTTACATCATCTTGTGACCATTGTAAATATGGAAGATTAAAATCACCACAAATCAAAAACTTATCATTTGGCATTGAATCCACAATTGTTGACAGTTTATTCAAGAAGCAGTCAATTGCTACATGTTCTTGTGGGGGTAAATATACGCAGCAAACATGCAAGTTTTGTTTGTTAATACAATTATTTGTTTTAACTGTTATCCACACATCCTTAGAGCTACTATTCCATTCTGATCTTTCTGAAAACTCAATATTATTTTTTATGGCTATTAAAACACCACCACCATTATCTTTATTAGAAGTTATGTTGGTTCTGTCTCGCCGAACTACATTGTATTCTGGAGAGAATAATTCTCCATCATCAAATTTGCTTCAGTAAAACAAATAATATCGAAAACACATGAAAAAGTATTCAGACGTAATGAATTTGTTTTAGTTCTCAAGCCCCTAACGTTCTGATAATATACTGATAAGTCCATTATTAACTTACTTATGGTAACAACAAATTAAGGAACAAAGAAAACAAATGAAATTAGGGCAGCTTTTCAATGTCACTCAAATTACACAAATAATGAATTCTAGTTGATTCAGATTTTCTTGCATAAATTTTGCAGTTTCTAGACCAAATAAATTTGTAGCCTTTAGATTTTAGATCATCACGCGCTTTTTTGAAAATCTCACTATTTTTGGGGGTCAAATGATCATTAAAATAGACTTTATTGGTGGAATCACCGAGTCCAATACTTGCGGCAGAAAAAGCTTTATCCTTCCTGGCAGCAGACAGGAACTCATCTTTGACTCGACGAGATACAAATGTTTCTGTCCTGGGTTTGTTGCTCCGTGATTGGGTAGATCTTAGTCTATGGGCGGCATCAATATCATTGTTGGTCATTATAACACCTAATTTGTCTCCGATTTGGCACACTAGATTATCGATATTTTCATTATTTGATTCAGGCAAATTGTTTATTATAATATTATTCAATTTCGAGTATTGTTCCAATTCATCAATTTTTATGTTCAGAGAATTAACTTTACATTTCAAGGATTCATTATCTTTGATTAAAATTTCAAATGATTTCATCTTATCATTTATAACTTTCAGATCATGTTCAAAGTCAGTAATTTTATCACTGCAGAAAGTCACCGATTTCAAAAGAGATTCGAATTTATCATCCATTTGAGCAGCTAATTCCTTTTTAAATAACTTGAACATATTTTGGAGATCACCAGTCGCAGTGACGGCGGGACTGCTAGTCTTCGTAGGTGTATTAGTAGTTTTGTTGCGGCATTTATTACAGAACCAGGACACAGCATTATTTGTGAACAATTTGAGCTGTTCTTCATTTATATCAACGCACATTGGATGAAAAACAGATTCGCAATCCGCACAAGTAAATTGACTGTTAATATTTGTTTAATTATATATACAGGGTGTAACAGAAATAAGTACATTAATTTTAACCTGCAATAGATCTCTTCAAGCCTAACAATTTTCCTTAATAACTTTTTTCTGTAAGTCTCCTGGATATCGAGTGAAAGTTCATCAAAGTTTGGTCAAAAATTTCATAGTGCGCCTATGGTTAGAACTGAATGTTCCTCATTTGTTGGAGGAATGACAGCTGTCGATTTAAGTGATTATTTTGAAACTTGAAACCATCATAGTCTCATCAATCATTCATTTGAAACTGAAAGAATAACAGTATTTCAATAATACACTGATATTCGCTCACCTCTATAAATCTATTTTTGTATATGTTGCAAGAGAAATCAAATTTATCTCTGAAACCAACAATTTGGTATATTGGTCGTATTTATATGTTATTGTCGAGGAATTTTGTTTCTATTTAGGAATTTCACGTATATTTTCGAATAGTTGGTACATTTCTTGAGCATTAGATTGTCAGCACGAGTTCATTGCACTTGGATCAGCTGATTTGAATAGTCTGAATACAGCCTGTAACACAGTTAGAATATGGGTCAGATTGTGCTGCCATCTACGATCAACTTAAAAAGTAGTCAGCTTACTTCATTACTGTTGGCTCTCAAACATAAAGAGAAAATCATTCAACGATTTATTTAAAGTGAACGGTGAAATATGAAATGGAATGCAATCCTAAAATAATTCATTTGATGAATAATTCAACTGAAAATATTCCCGTAAAAATTGTAAGAACCTATTCTTGAAAAACAGAAAACCTAACCTATAAATGTATCACACTGAGTTTGGTAATTGATTTTAAATATTTTTTAAAATATGGGATACAATATTCTATTTGTTCAACAGATCAATTTACGAGGCATACTTCATTGAAACGACCTGGACTGTGAAGTTTGTAATAATATGAGAAAAAACTAATTCACAGCTGCTTCATTTATGAATTAATGTATTTTATTCATTTCATCTGGTGCTTTACGTTCCAGGTAAACGATAAGTTCTCAATATCCCATAGTATTTTCATCATTATGTATAAGTGCACAATATTTTGACATTAAATACATGAGAATAACCACAATAATTCAATTTTTAGTGAAAAATGACATTTCTGAAATCGTTTCAAATAAATTCGCCGAACTAATCTTACACTGCCTGCGAAATCACAGATAGAAGAGCTTGACATTTTCACAGGTTTTAACTTTTGTGACAATAATAATTAGATGATTTTTTCCAAAATTTATTTGAAGGAACTGATAGCTCACATATGACGAAAGCAATTGTTTCGTTGTAATCAGGGTTGTAACTGCTACTGAATCCAATAATTAGGTACCTGAACGACTCGTTAAATTATAGGGGTTAAAAAATGCTCAAAAAAGATGAGAATTCTAGGAAAAGTTATTAAGAAAAATTGTTATGCTTGACGGGTTCTATCACTGGTTAAAAATTAATGTACTTATTTCTGTTACACCCTGTATATACATATATATATATATATATATATATATATATATATATATATATATATATATATATATATATATATATATATATATATATATATATATATATATATATATATATATATATATATATATATATATATATATATATATATATATATATATATATATATATATAAATGTATATATATAATACGATGTGATTTTGTATTTGATCGTATATATCATTCGACATGTATAATCAAACACAAAATCTCATCGTTCCACAGTTAATCGTTGTGGATTTACCCAAGAGATTCTAAGAATCTGTCGGGTGAAAGGCGCTTCCAGCCAAGTCAGTTGCTATGGAAACAGTAGGCCATTATTCTTATACTACAACATTCCTAGATACTGATTTCCAAAATTCTACGAATACCAGCAGATCTGATTTTATGCGCAAAACTGAAGGATAAATTTCTACTGAAGTGGACTTCCGGTTCAATCTATTGTTATAGAAATAGTGGGCAATAAAGACTGAAATACTGAATTTCAATATTCTACACCTGATCGTTTCGAATTTATGCGAAAAATTCCAAAAGACTGTCAAGTAAAGTGCACTGCCGGCTTGGTGGATCTCAATAAAAATAGGATATGAGCATCTAGACGGAATAATCATCCTAAATACTGAGTTCTAACAGTCTACGTACAATCGTTTTGGATTTATGCGGAAAATTCAAAAAATGTTTTGAATAAAGTGCTCTTCCGGCTTAGTCGGTAGCAATCATAATGCAAGGTGTACAACTAGATATTTTAAAAGTGCCTAATACATAATTTGAATATTCTACGACTGTTTGCTTAGAATTCATGCCAGAAATTCAAAAAGTTTGTCATATAAAGTGCACTTTTGGCTCAGCCGATTGTTACAAAAAAATAAGGTGACCATCAAGATGCTACAGCAATTCCAAATGCTAAATTTCAGTATCCTACGGCAGATCATTCTGGATTCATGCGGAAAATTTAAAAAAAGTCTTAATCAAAGTGCACTTTCAGCCTAGTCGATCGCAATCATGATGCAAGATGTACAATAATATGTTATATAAGTTCTTTATACGAAATTTCAATATGCTATGGCGAATCATTCAATATTAATGCAAAAAATTCAAAAAAAGTTTCAGGTAAAGTGCACTTCTGGCTTGACCGATTCATACAAAAATAGCAGATGACTATTCTGGTACAACATCAAGTTCAAATACTGAATTTCAACATTCTACGGTTGATCATTCTGGATTTATTAGAAAAGTTCAAAAAAGTTTCAACTAAAGTGCACTTCCGGTACAGACGATTGGAATCATAATGCGCGGTGTACAACTAGACCCTATACCAGTCTTGAATATAGAATTTCAATATTATCCATTCAACTAGTTTTAAGATTTGCTAGTTACGCACGCACGCACGAACGCACGCGCGCACGAACATACGTACCGACATCAAGCCAAAAATAATCAAAATGGATTCAGGGATGCTCAAAACGGATATTTCCATCAAAAACTCGATAGGTGAATTTTGTCCGTTTCACAATACTTGTTACTTTGTACAAGTAAGTAAAAAGCGGAAAATTTCTCTTTCCAAGATTACCTTAGCAATCTCTCGAACTGTCCAGGAAGCGGTTATTCTTTGTTGAGAGCAACAAGAAAATTTAATAGACCTACACACCATATACCACCCATTGAAAATGGAGACGGATCCTGGGCTCGAGAAGACTCAGAAAAGACAGAGATAATAATAAAGTATTTGAGCCTCATTCTTCTACAATCTCTCCCGAGGAAGAGGAACAAATCTCAGAAGTCCTAGATTCTCCACTGCAGATGTCGCCACCAATCAAGCATGTTTCACCTGTAGGAGTCGCAAATGAAATACAATACTCAAGTAATAAAAAATCCCCTGGCTATTAGTCCGTGAGACAGCGCATACATTTTTCGTTGATTACCGCTCACTTGAAACTTTGTGAGTGGCTTCATTGTGATGAGTCTGATTTGGCAAAATTCTAGATTTGGGGGCGTTCACCAACGAGGGCTAATTAAATGAAAGAATATTACCGTAATATTGATTTTCACACTAATCGAAAGATTTTCTGATTATAAAATGAAAAAAAAATATTATCCGAAATGAATATTGGGGCTAGCGGTGAATCCGACTTGTCATAAGTACCAACATACTTACCATAAGTGCCAACATACTCATGAAAAGTGCGGCTTGTCGGACTCACCTGTAGCCTCAATATTCATGTCGGACAATATTTTTTCTCTATTTTATTATCAAAAAATCTTTCGATTAGTGTAAAGAATAGTATTACGGTAATATTCTTTCAATTGATTAGCCCTCGCTGGAAAACGCCCCCAAATCTAGAATTTTGCTAAATGAAAAAGTTGTCGGACTCATTACAATGAAGCCACTCACAAAGTTTCAAATGAGCGGTAATCAACGAAAATTTCATGCGCTGTCTCACGGACTATATGACCTTATTGATGCAAAAATACTAAAACTGCTACCCAAGAAAACTACAATCCTTTCAACCCAGATCTACAATGCAATCATTAGATCACAATATTTTCAAGTTCAATGGAAGTTTTCTACCATTATCCTAATACACAAGCCTGAAAAGCCAACACACGAACCCTCGTCATATAGGCCAATATCTTTATTCCCACTCTTATCTAAATTATTTGAAAAACTTCTGTTAAAAAGAATGAAAATAACTGTAGAAGAAGATGACCCAATCCCCTCACACCCGTTCGGCTTCCGCGAGCAACATTCTACAGTACAACAGATACATCGAATCGTAAATCAGATCGAAGAGAGCCTACAAAACAAAAAAATAACAGCCTGAGTATTCATTGATATCAGCCAGAGCTTCGACCGAGTATGGCACACGGGGCTGTTATACAAATTCAAGGCAGTTTTACCCCACCAATACTATTTTCTGATTAAATGCCATTTGAATGATAGATATTTTCAAGTGCATTGCGAGGGAAGCATCTCCAAAAGTCCAAACTATATAAAGCAAATGCATGTGTACCACAAGGCAGTGTGCTAGGCCCAGTATTCTTCAAAATATTCACGGCGGATATGACTTGTCTAGAAGATGTCACAATTGCAACATACGCAGATGACACGGCAATTATGGCACCGCATGATGAACCTGCAGAACACTCTGCTTTGCTCCAGAAGACTCTGGACGACATTCAAAAATGGACTTGCAAATGGAGAATCAAGATGAATGAAAATAAGACAACGCACATAACATTCACGAATAAAGTGTCACATGTCCATCAATCAGAATGAACAAGATACAACTTGAAACAAAAAGAGAAGTAATGTACCTGGGTATGCTAATTGACAAAGGCCTAACCTGGCAAAAACATCTAAAATACAAATAGAGGCAGCTAGACACAAAAGTCAGAAAAATGTATTGGCTGATCGGACACAAATCACAGTTTTCACTACAAAACAAACTACCGCCCTACGGAGTCGCAATCGTACTAGTATGGACGTACGGCATTCAATTATGGGACTGCGCCAAGAAAAGCAACACAAATATCATACAAAGACTACAAAACAAAACACTCAGAGTGATCGCAAAAGCCCCGTGGTACGTAAATAATCACACACTCCATAAAGATGTAAAAGTGAAGTATGTCCATGAACAAATATGAAAATACGCTTTAAATCACGAAGAAAAACTAATCAACCATTTAAAGCATCTAGCACTTGACCTTCTGAACAACGCAGAGGACACGAGACGCCTGAAAAGAACTAAGCCCCTAGACCTAAAGCTCTTGTAAATACCCACTATTCAATTTATTATTTATTTACAGCATGAAATATAACATTATTTAAATAAGAACAGTACCCCGGTGGGGGAGGATATTCCTCACTCATGATACTATATAATTCATCCAATTTGCTGGTTGACCAGTTGTGAATTTATAACACAATGAAAAAAAAGCTTGGATAACAATATATGTTTGAATCTGAATGAATGTTTCGTAATGTCCTATACAATGAAATCATCAGAGTTCGTGTTCAGCTATTCACTGGACAATATAATATTAACTCGTTGTTTTTCTATAGATGATCTTGGCATAGCCTTTGAATAGGATTGAAAGTGTTTAGAAGAAATTTTTAATATTCATTTATTTCAGAATCAACAATATTTACCCAATGTTTTGATGCAGATTGAAGGACCCAAATATGGATTTAGTGAAAAATTTTTCTAAGGTAATGCAGTCCACTTAATTTTATTCATATTGACTATTAAATTTAGAACGTTTCGGATGCGCACCCATCCATCTTCAGCTTTCTTATAAAAGTATTACAATCGTGTAACATTTTTGTATGAAGTATAGTTGTGAAGATTAACTGTATACAATTTATTCACAAATTCTCTAATTAGTAAATTGTAAAAAAGAATTTTATCTAATTCCGTTATGAAAAGTCAAATTTTACATCAATTTCTGACATTATGCAACGTCCTATTTTTCATAACTGTCATGCAATATTTGCGTAAAGTAGTTAGAGTAGTTACGTAATGACTTTACATAACTGGCCATGTTTCAGAGCTAATCAAATACACTTATCTGCGTACAATTAAAACAATGATTTATTATTCACAGCATGCAGCATTGACAGAGTCTTGAATATCAAAGGGTACTATATTACTCAAGATATCACTGCTTGAGTACATTTTTAAAAATTATTTTGACGTTTTGTGAAAATTCGATATTTATTTATTTCAGTGCACTCTTGTAGTAACAATAGATGGTCATGAATCACAGTCATCTGAATTTTGTGAAGTAACGTGAGAGATGTTCTGGTTTAAAAATGTAGATAACATTATTCTGACGGAATTAGTTAAAATTTTGTACAGAATACGTTATGAAAAGCCATATTGTTTGACTCACGTAATTTGCAAAATTCGCTACGCTCGTTTTGGCAAATATTACGTCTCGTCAAACAATATGGCACTTTTCATAATTAATTATGTAAATAAGTATTGATGCTATCACAAAGCTTGCGGAGCATTTGTCTAATATCTTCCAACCAAATGTATCCCAAATTTCAAATGAGGAAGAAAACCAGATACTTTCATTCCTGAGTGAATCACTCCAGCTATCTCCGCACATTAAAAACTACAAACCAGAAGAAATTAAGAATGAGATCAAATTTCTAAATAATAAGAAGTCGCCTGGACACGATCTAATATCTCCCGTAGTATTAAAAAGTCTACTAAACGAGACGACCACTAAAATTACCCATATTTTCAACGCGGCACTCAGACTTCAATACAATCTAATGAAATGAAAGTTTTCACAAGTAATATATTGATTCTAAAGCCTGGCAAACCAAATCACGATCCTATCTCGTATAGACCAATATCACTTCTTCCCTGTCTGTCCAAACTACTCTTAAAACTACTTAGTCCAGTCAAAATAGACATTCACCCTTGCATAAATTCCCAAGAAGCTGAAAATTGACATGAATGTTAGGAATACCATTATAATGAAGTTATGAAAAGTACCCAATGATCCCATGTGTGCAAAAAAATTTATGCGAGGTCAAAGTTCGCAAAAATGGGTTTTTTAAATTTCTTAGCGGAACGATCAGTTTTATGATATAAATAGCTCAGATACAAATTGTAGACCTTTCAATTCCCTACAAAAATAGTCTCTACCTCTCTATTCCTAAGATCCACTATTTCTGAGAAAAAGCCATTCCAAAGTTATATTCTCCATTTATGCACTCGTTGCCATGCTACCTATGAGATAGTGTACTTGGCGCGTATTTTTCAATGTGGTTTGCCCGGTAAGCCTACTCTATGGTCTTTCTATTGAAGTTCAATATAGTATTAGGTCTTCTTATTCAACTTCTTCTTCATCTTCATCTTCCTGAGTTGACATAAATTGCTCAAATAGCGATACAACAGCTGTTTCATCGTTGATATAAGGATTATCTTCTGTTGAAGATTCAGTATTTGAACACGACTGACTTTGACAGCTGGTGCAGTGGTGCATACTTGTGGACAAAGTCATCTTACTTTTTTGCAGCCGCATTTCGAATTACACTCCTTTCTGTAGCTATAAAAAAAAAGTATTAAGGAGCTTTTCTAGTGCAGGTGAAAGTAGAGTGTGAATTGATTCCAATACATTATTAATTAACTTCCAACCCCATTCTTCTGGGTCCAGTTGAACCTGCTAATATACTTGATCAAAATGTTGATGAGCAGAATCCGAGGTTGAAAGAAGACAAGCTAATTGAACACGTTTTTTTTCAAGTGTATGTTTTGCAAAAGATACGAAACGTAACTTATCTATGCAAGTAATTTAAAGTAAGTGGAAGACGGACACTGCTACGTTGGCAATTAAACAGCAGACAGATTTCGCTCAAGGCCGCATGATCACATAAAATGAGGAACTGGGTTTCTTTTCGTTTCATATTCTTAGAATTATCATTCAATATTAATGTACAAGTACTAGTTACGCTGACTAATAGTTGTACCTATATTATACGTCCATAATGTACACAGGCAGCGTGATCATGCATATTATTAAGAAAATAATTCTAGAATGGCCTTTTCTCAGAAATGGTGAGTCTTAGAAAAAAATAGGTAGGAACCATTTTTGTAGAGAATTGAAGGATCTACAATTTTTGTCTGAATTATTTTTATCATTTAATCAACCATTCCGCTTAAAAATCCAAAAAACCCATTTCTGCGAACTTTGACCTCGTATAAAATTTTTTGCACATATGGGATCGATATGGACTTCAGACAACTTGATTGTAATGGTATCCCTAATGTTCATGTCAATTTTCAGCTTCTTGGGAATTTATGCAAGGGTACCCCTATTTTTAAGGCTAACTTGACTGGACTAACTTGTGAAGAAACTGAAATATGAATTAGAAGAGCACAACCTAATTCCAGAACACCAGTTTGGATTTCGAAATGAACATTCAACCATCGAGCAGATGCACAGGGTGATCAATGATATTGAAATATCACTGGAAGAACAAAAATTTTGCTCAGCAGCGTTTTTAGATATCAGTCAGGCCTTCGACAAAGTTTGGCATACTGGCCTATTATACAAAATTAAGAAAATACTACCCCATTAATACTACTCGCTAATCCAATCATTTCTGATAGATAGATATTCCCAAGTAATACATGAAAATGAGTATTCAAAATTTCATCCCATACAAGCAGGCGTACCGCAAGGAAGTGTTCTGGGACCTGTGCTGTACCTCATATATACTGCAGATCTTCCAACTAACAACAAAGTAACAATTTCCACTTACGCGGACGACACTGCAATATTAGCAAGAGATGAAGATCCTATAGAGGCCTCCAGATTATTGCAACAATCTTTAGATAAAATTCAACAATGAGCAAACACTTGGCGTATTAAAATCCATGAAGACAAATCAGCACATATTACTTCTACCACGAAAAGAGCTTCCTGTCCAGAAATAACATTCAATATTAGTGCACTTCCCGAGAAAAATAAAGTAAAATTTTTGGGAATGCACTTAGAGAGAAGAATGACTTGGTGTAAACACATTAATACTAAAAGGAAACAAATCCAAATTAGAATCAAAAAGCTATACTGGCTAATAGGATGAAAATCATCACTATCTTCACAAAATAAAATACTACTCTACAAATCAATGATAATACCCATTTGGTCCTACGGCAGTCAGCTATAGGGCTGTGCAAAAAATTCAAAAATCAACAAAATCCAACGTCTTCAGAACAAAACTTTCAGGACTGTAGCGAACGCTCCATGGTATGTGAGGAATGATACCCTACACCATGACCTAAGCATAAAAACTGTTTAAGAACAGATAAAACAATTCTCCGAAAAATACGAAAAAAGACTGAACAACCACCAGAACAACTTAGCAATTAATTTGCTTGGTAATTCCAAAGAAGTAAGAAAGCTCTCAAGAAAAAAACCCCTAGAACACGTCCTAAACTAATTATATATACGTGTATAATTACTTAAGAGGTACTATCGATGGATAGTTACCTCACACATACTATGTATTATATTCCTAACTTAACTTTGCTCATTATACTAGAGTATTTGCTGGTTAGCCTATGTGGCTAGATGTAAATTAAACAAATATTGGAAAAAAGAAACTAGAAAGCTCATATATGGAGTTAAAAAAACAAAAATATATCAATCGACATGATTTTTGATATAACTATTTTTAAATATAAAAGATTACGTTAGTGGCAGAAGTTTATTAGGTCTTTTGACTTTTTTACACATGGCAATAGCAGTTAACTATATTTGGCAACATTATAAATATTATTTTCTATGATGAAGACTCTGATCAAACTGAAACATCTGTTTGAATGAAATTTCAAACGTCCAACTGATAAATTTATATAATTATGCTCTATAAATTTTTCAGCTCAATAATTTCTATAAGTTATAATAGTTTCAAATTGAATATTAAAATATATTCAACCACTTACGTTTTGCAGCGTTACGCTTCGGAATCAAAAATCAAAATCTGTTACATTTAATTTTTGATAGTTCTTCCTTGTTCTGGAATATCTTCGGTCTTTGAACAAAGATCATAAAGGTATAAAGGGTGATGAGAATGGTTTTCTGGGATAATAAGTATGACAAAGATAGAAGTAGCAAGTGAGATAGAAGAATATCATTTCAAAGGACATATTCTTAAGGACAATAATACTTTTATTACATTGAAACAAAATGTATTTTTATATTTAAAAGCATCAAAATAAGAGTAAACTTGAGAAAATAACACACATAATATATCTCTTCAACTTCCTGTATAAAATTGTTATGTTACAAATAATTAGAATTATCATGAAGAGAAATTAGGATGTTCACATTGTTTGGCGATAGGCAATTTCTTTTAGCTAAGATCAAATTTCCTGTTGGAGAAAAAACTCTTTCGGCCGGAACTGAAGTTGGAGGTACACATAAAAGTTTCTTTGCTAATTTGCTTAGCTTCAACTTTTTTTTCTCATTATCTTTCCACCATTGGAGTAGACAACTTTGTTTGTTAATTGGATTCTCATTATAATATTTTTCTAATTCCGTTAGAGAGCAAACATCTATCTCATCAGAAAAAAAAAATCTATTGCAGATGAATTTTTAGTGGCGATGCTCAATTCCAGATTTTCGGGTATATTTTCAGATAAACTGTTTAATTCATCTTTTATGTTGTTTAACTCGTTATCGTTTAGAGTCTGTTTGTAACAAGGGTCGAAAAACGACGCAGTATCGTATGAAATATTTGCTTCATTTATTTTAAAACGATCATTTATTTCTTCATTCACTTCATTTTTCAATGAAAAAGAGTTATATATATGCAACTGACAGCGAGAAGCATTATTGATTTTTTTAAAACAGTGACCTAATACTATGGATTGAAATAAATTGTGTTATTACAAATAAATCAACATTGACATAAAGAATTAAAGTCAAGTTATAGTGTGGTGTATAATAATCTTCAGTTTAAATTAGAATTAGTTATTGAAAATAGTGTTAGTCATCTGATTTATTATTTTAATAAATCATAAAAATAAATAGTGGTGTTTAGTAACTTTTGCTCCCTAAATTCAAATAAATAACGTAACAATTGGTGATCAGGTGTGAAGTTTCAAATTCAAATAAATAAAATGGCGTCAAAGACAGTGAAATCGAGTGAATTAGAAGTGGTTGATCTCAAGAATGAGCTAGAAGAACGAGAATTGGAGACAACAGGAACCAAGACCGTCCTCCAATAACGTCTCCGACAAGTTTTGGGAAATGCTGGTGAGAATCCTAATGAATTCATTCCGTGTGGCATATTCGATTTCAGGAGAATGAAAGAAGAGCTGCTGGAAAATTCAAGAAAATCAGAAGAAAAATTAATGGAAAATTGTAGAAAACTAGAAGAAAAATTGACAGAGATTATAGAAAATTCTAGAACATTAGAAGAAAAATTGACAGAGATTACAGAAAATTCTAGAACATTAGAAGAAAAATTTACAGAACATACCAGAACTTCAGAAGACAAATAAACTGGATATTGTAGAACACTGAAAGAAGGATTGCTAGAAAATTCAAGAACCTTGGAACAGAGAATAGAAGAAAAATTGGAAGAGAGTTCTAGAGAAGCAGAAGAGGATTTGAAGAACTAGAGGGAAGATTATGAGAAGAAAATACAGGAATTGGAAAAAAAATTCTCAAAGATGACTTCATCATCGATATCAGAATCTGTTGCATGTGAAGCGGGCAATGTAAGGATGATCAAAGAAGAGAATAATGCAAAAATCCACATTAAGACACCTAAATTTGATGGGAAGACGTCGTGGCCGATTTATCTCAAGCAATTCGAAGCTGTTGCGAAGGCATATGGATGGTCATCTGCAGATAAAGCCACAGCATTGACCGTTTCGTTGAGGAGAGAAGCCATGAACGTTCTTCAAACATTAAAAGGAGACGAACAAGGTGACTATAACCTACTGATCAAGTGGCTGGAGATGCGCTACGGCAACGCGCACCTCTAACAGGTATATCAGACGCAACTGAGAAACCGATGCCAGAAATCGCAAGAAACTCTCCAAGAATTTGAAGCTGACATTGCTCGTTTAGTTCCCCTCGCACATCCTACCGCCATCGATAGCGTTTTGGAGGGCTTAGCCACTCAAACATTCATTTTTGCGAAATAAAGCAGGCACTATGGATATATCGTCCTAAGTCTTTAATTGATGCATTATCGTTTGCGTTAGAGCATGAAACAGCAAAACAAGCATCGCATGGACAGTCCAGAGCTAGACAAATGAGTGCTAACAAACATGATGAAATTGAAGATTTGGAAACCCGCCTTGAAGAAAAGTTGCGGCGTATCATCGAGTCCAAAATGACTGCAAGGAAAAGACAGCTTCGCCGCTGGAACTGTGGAGAATTGGACCATCCGCAGAGGCTGTGTGAGAAACCGAAGATTAAGACGGTAATCAAAACTAAAGAAGCAGAAGAAGAAAAACTCGTTGCCATCAAGAGAATAACAGTAGTCGATGAGAGATGGCAACCGAAGGAGTTACGCAAAGACCAGGAAAATGATCCGGATTTGAAAATTGTACTGTAGTGGAAAAATGATAATGTTAGACAAGCTTGGGAATATGTTGCACAACACTCTCGGAATGTAAAATCGTATTGGGCGCAGTGGAATTCCATCGTGGTTGAAGAGGGCCTCCTGAAAAGCATCGTAGAGAGTACGGACGGAAATGAGAGCAGGACGCAGTTGATAATCCCAAGAAACAGAATACCGGAAATACTGGGAGGGATTCATGATGAAGCTGGTGGAGGGCACTTTGGAATCAGTAAAACAATGGAAAAATTATGACAGGGATTTTACTGGATAAATTGTAAGAAGGATGTTAAAGAGTGGTGTAGGAAATGCGTGGTCTGCGCCAGTATTAACGGGCCACAGAGAAAAAGAAGAGCTCCAATGCGTCAGTACAATGTGGAAAGTCTCTTCGAGCGCATTGCAATCAATGTCGCCGGACCGTTTCCAGAAACTAACAACGATAATAAGTACATAATCGTTGTGTTGGACTACTTCAGTAAATGGGTGGAGGCGTACGCTTTACCCAACCAGGAAGCTGTCATTGTCGCCGAAGTTTTGGTGAAAGAATGTATCTGTCGATTTGGAGTACCACGAAAACTTCATTCGGATCAGGGGAGAAATTTCGAGTCAGCCATCTTCCAAAACATTTGTAAAATCTTGGGAATTCACAAAACCAGGACCACTGCATTACATCCGCAGTCCGACGGCATGGTTGAACGGATGAACAGAACAATAAATCAATATCTGGCAAAGGTTGTCTCCGACCATCAGCGAGACTGGGACCAACACCTTCATCTGTTTCTGTTAGCATACCGCTCAGCAGTACGCTGAACTACTGGGCAGACACCTGCGAACATCTTATTTGGACGAAAGTTGCGCTTGCCATGCGACCTGATATCTGGTAGTAAACCAGGTGAAGATCTAGCAGGAGAAGACTACGTTACCAACCTCCGAAGAAGAATGGACGACATTCATGGCCGCGTTCGTTCAAACATTCAAAATGCCAGCGATCGAATGAAGGAAAATTATGACATCAAGGCCGAGAAAGGTAGTTATCAACCCGGGGATTTTGTGTGGCTTTATAACCCCCAGAAGCGCCGAGGGCTGTCACCAAAACTTCAGCGGAACTGGGAAGGTCCATATGAAGTGATGAAGAGAATTAACGACGTCGTCTATCGGATACGGAAGACTCCAAACGGAAAGTCGAGAGTCGTCCACTTCAATCGGCTAGCCTTATTTGCCGGCGATAATCATGAAGACCAACATGGAGTCACGGTCCAACGAATTGTTGAGCAAGAACCTACCTTTGAAGAGTTCATGGCCAACTATTCCAACGGTCGTAAAGTGCGGTATGGCGTGACGAAAGAAGAACAACAAGACCTGTTCACAGTGCCTTTGAACCATTCCATGGCTCACTGTGTGGCGAGTGACTTGAAGATGTTCCGAGGAATAGCGTCCGTTTTCAAGAAGAATTATGGAAGATTAGAAGAACTGGCCAACCAAAATCCATCAGTCGGGAAAACACTACACCTAAAGGACACCCGCACGGAGCACAAACGATACCTGTACTATATGGTGACTAAGTCATGTTTCTACCAGAAACCGACATACCGCACTATGTGGAATACTCTGCTCGATCTCCGGGAGCATCTATTGGACAATGACGTAATGAAGCTGGCAGTACCGAAGTTGGGTTGTGGACTAGATAACTTGGATTGGAGAGTAGTAAGGAATATGTTGGAAATCCTCTTCCGGTCTACCGGAAAAGAAATCCTCGTCTGTAGCTACCACCCTAAATAGCAGACGAATAATGGACGGACCATCGACTGCTACTTCTACAAAACATCATGATGTACCAAAGGTGACCAATGCAGATTCCAACATGACTCTTCAAGGATTCGTGAAGAACCGTTACGGGACGAAACAGTCCTAAGGAAGGGGCAGTGTAGCGAATTTAAGTCTATAAAATAGTCATTTCGGCTTTACTGGTGCTTACAATTATTGAGGAATTATTTTACATCGAGAAATAGAGGCGAAAGTATTTGTTTTCTGGAAAAGTGCTGCACCTTCTAGCGTTTTTCTAGAAACGCCTGGACGTTGCGAGAAGAACGAGGTATACTCATGCAACTGACAGCGAGAAGCATTATTGATTTTTTTAGCACAGTGACCTGATACTATGGATTGAAATAAATTGTGTTATCACAAATGAATCAACATTGACATGAATAATTAAAGTTAAGTGATAGTGTAGTGTATTATAATCTTTAGTTTAAATTAGAATCAGTTTTTAAAAATAGTGTTAGTCATCTAATCTATTATTTTAATAAATCATAAGAATAAATAGTAGTGTATAGTAACTTTTGCTCCCTGAATTTAAATAAATATTGTTACAATATAAAATATTGAATTCTACCTTGTTTTTGAATGTTGTATAAGTTTGTTTGTTCTTGGACCTAGCTGATTTTGTTTGTCTTTTAAATCAGATGTAGCGATGGTTGAATGGTTGAAATGAGAAACAGTGCTACTATATTTGGAAATCAATTCTGTCAATTCATTCCTGGAAAATTAATTTAGACATAACTGTGATGTATGCGCGGAACATGGTATGCCTATACAAAAATTACTTTTGTTTTTAACTGCATTGGTTATATTTGCGGCATTGTCGTGAGCAACTGCAACAATTTTGTTTTTTATGGACCAATGCAGAATTGCTCCTGAAAGTTTTTCTTCTAAATTTACTGATGTATGCCTTCCAGACATTTCATCAGTCAAGAAGGTTAATGACAAATATTTCCAATTTGCATCTATTGTATGTGCCGTTACAGTAATATAAGACTTAGTATTTCTTGATGTCCATAAAACCGTTGTTAACGCAATAAAGCCGGTTTGAGCTAACAGATTGTTCATGTTTCCTTCAAGATGACTGAATTGAAGATGTAATTGGGATGAAATTGTTCTGCGGGAGGGCGATAAAAAATGTAATAGCTTTTTAAATCCGGAATTTTCTACAATGGAGATCCGTAACATATCTTCTCCTATCATATTGACTATCTTTAACGTAATAAGTTTCTGCTGTTTTTCGTTATATTGTCTTGTATGAAATATTGACGAAATTTTTGGTTGAACTGCTATCGTCGTACTTGAAGAACTTGAACATGCGAGCGAAGAAGTGGAAGACCCATGATTGCCTTTTTTTGTGCTACCAGGTCACTCATCAAAAAATGTTATTCTGAAAATACATTTATAATAGCAATATTAACGAGTTATATTTCATGCAATAATTATAAAGTGGAAAAATATTTCAAAATAATGGAAAAAGATCTTGGCTGTGGAGTGGATAGTATAATTTTTTTAGTATTTCTATTGACAAATGCAAAAACATCCAAAAAAGTTTTAAAAAATCTTCAAGCATTGAAATAAGTGATTCTGATGCGGAGATAATATTTAGTGAGAAAATAAATAATAACGTGAAATGGACTATAACAATAAAGGATCTAAAATGAGTAAAATGTATACTGGGAGTATATAAAAATAATTTGGAAATACATATCTTGGTTGCTTATTCACACTGGAATTATCGTCTAGTAAAGTATGCTTGGATGATGAATGTTTTTTTAAAGCACTCGATCTTCCATCCGAAGATTTTATTGTAATGTGACAATAACTCCAAACACTTATATTTTTTTCAACATTTTTAGAATGTTGCCACACATAACTATGTTTATTCATTTTTCTTTTATTTTACTGGTAAACACCGCAGTTTGAAACATGAATGAACGTGAAATTCTGAACAACAAGGAGGACTGCAGATTATCCCGAATATCAAAAGTTCCCAAATTCCAAGAACTCCTATCTTTCTATTAGTTTATTGAACAAAACAATAAAATTTAAATGAACTGAAAGAGGCTGAAAATTGTAGTACTCCATCTGCGCCAATGTAAATTATCTTGATCCGACCATAAAATTAATCCGTCTCAAAACTAGATATACTGAGCGGTATCATGGGTAGTCTTTGATACTAAACATTTTGTCAACACATTCAACTATTATTGTAATAATATCTCAGAATTTTTACTACAGTTTTAGACCGTCAGATAGTCGTAGATTTGAGTGCCCCATTTTGTTTTCTCTGCCTTCAAGAGTTTTGATAAGTATGTATATTTGGAGTATAATAATGCCAAAATTAAGGCTGGATCGTGTGGCTAACATAATAATAATTGGTTTTAAATTTTTATAAAAATACCTGTTTTGATACAATTTTCTCGTTTCTACTATGCTTACGAGATGAAATTTAAGGAAAAAAGAGTCAGTGAAAAACGATAGGCAGAAGTGATCCACTTGGCCAAGGGTTTGAGATGAGGGCTTGATTATGCAAAAAAATTATGTCAATTGTTCACGTTCTTCTCGTTTCTGTCGTTTGGCCATATGAAAGTTGATATCATAAGTATCTCGTAAAAACGAATGGCGAAAGTTGATATGCCATTCGTTTTTACGAGATACTTATGATATCAACTTTCATATGGCCAAACGACAGAAACGAGAAGAACGTGAACAATTGACATAATTTTTTTGCATAATCAAGCCCTCATCTCAAACCCTTGGCCAAGTGGATCACTTCTGCCTATCGTTTTTCACTGACTCTTTTTTCCTTAAATTTCATTTCGTAAGCATAGCAGAAACGAGAAAATTGTATCAAAACAGGTATTTTTATAAAAATTTAAAACCTATTATTATTATGTTAGCCACACGATCCAGCTTTAATTTTGGCATTATTATACTCCAAATATACATACTTATCAAAACTCTTGAAGGCAGAGAAAACAAAATGTGGCACTCAAATCTACGACTATATGATGGTCTATTTGCTATCGATTATGAACTTAGGTATTGGTAAGGGCTTTTTTAATTAAAAAAAACCATAAAACTCTTAATCACACTGTTCTCTAATTTTGATTTAGTTACCGGTTCCGATCACTGGGTGATCATCCTTAAACTACCGAAGCAACTACAATGAGAGGAAATAAAACGTAAAGCAAACAAACATACAAGCAGGTAGAAACTTTAACAAATCAAAGAATACAAAATGGTAACTTACACAATAAAATTACAGGAGCTTCACAAAAGAAAACGGCGTCAAATAGCCCGCTAGTGTCACGTTAATCAAAAAATGTAAGAAAGCGGTAATAAAGCACTAAAAAAATGTAAAATGGTATAAAAAGATATATCCAATCTGTTCAACAAAATCCAAGCTACAACTGAAAAAAACTGAAAAAACTCGAAAACTATTCAAAAAATGGAAGAATCATCTAGATGATGGAGGCGCATTTTTGACAGCTCATGAATGCTTGTTACTTCAGAGATCTCGCAAATTACCATCTCTTACAATTACTGAGCTTGAAATCAAGCAGTTTGGGCAAACTTACGAAACAGCAGCTTCCATTTAGTACTAGTTTCAAGTTGACTATTTAATAGGTACATAATTTATACATGTACAAACTCAAAAATATCTTTTAATCTTCATTCTTTAGTTATTGACTGACAGGAGGTCAAGTGCTGTAGCTTAAAATGATAATTTGATCTTTATCAAAGCTATATTTAAAAAAATACACCAAAAGTGAACAAATTTTCATCCAATAATAATAATTCATTCTAATAAGCTTCAAATTCGCGTCAAACAAGTCATTGAATGAATCCCGGACAGATTTGACAACTGTACATAATAATAGTGACACCCGCGGCGAAAGTTGTAACTAAATTTTTATCTACTTTAATAAATTTTAGTTGCCATATCCCTAATGTCATAGATATCTATGGACATTGTTTCACTTGAAACACGTAATTGAATAATTCAATTTTCCACAATCACTGAGCTTGAATTAAAGCAATTTGTGCAAGCCTACGAAACAGCAGCTTTTATTTAGTACCAGTTTCAAGTCTGTAAATAGTATAGTTGCTGAGATCTCAGCGTCACGCCAGCCAGCCAGCCAGCCAAAGTGAATATAATAGCGCTTTTTTCGGAAAAATGCGCTAAAAATCTTGTAAGAACTAGTTACGTAAGCCGCAAATTAAATTAAAAGATTTAAAAGTGAGGTGTGTCTAAGGTTCGGTTGGTCATTCAAACTAAAATCGGCATGGTTTTTCAAAGACTTTCTAATCTCTAAGTTTTCCAGGAAATCAAGAATCTTGCCATATTAGCGTATGTGTAAAATTTCAAAGTTTTTGGTGATATCAAGAGCGTGTCCGCTTTCAATTAAATGATCAGCAAAACTTGATTGGCTGTTTTGAAATTTTACTGCGCGCGCATGTTGTTTGAATCTCGTTGCAAATTTCTGACCAGTCTTGCCAATGTAAGAACATTCACACGTGTCGCATTTCAACTTATAGACGCCAGATTGCGCCACTAATTCCGGTTTGTCCACTTTTTGACAGATCTATCTTTTCAAACATGTCAAATGCTTGAAAGCAATGTCTACATTGTATCTAGCGAACAAATTCCTAACTTTGTAGCTAATATTACCAATAAAAGATAGACTGAATCTCAAATTGTTTTTTTCAATGTATAAAGTGCTGTTATAAGCTTGTTTCAGTTGAAGTTTATATTTTCTTTTTGTTATCATTCTATCGATAATATTAGGATTAAAATTATTGGATAAAGCGATCTGTTTAAGAGTCTTTGTCTCCAGATCAATGTTGACAGTGTCCAAGGCGTAAGAGAGCATTCTGTGAATGTGGGAGTTGAAGACTGCTATTTTGTGTTGCAAGCAATGGTTGGAGTTATTATGAATGGAATCAACTGTGTGAGTAGGTTTCCTGAAAATTTTATAGGTAAAATTGCTACTTCTTGTGATCTGTAGGTCAAGGAAATTTAACGAGTTGTTGGATTCAATTTCGATGCTGAACTTCATGTTACTGTGTAGCACGTTGAGTTTAGTATGGAAACTATGCAAAAGCTCCATAGAGCCTTCCCACAGGACCAAAATATTGTCAACGTATCCCTGATTATGAACTTATTTTATAAATATTAAATAACTACATTCGTATATATTTTATATTTTTGTCTAAGACGCTCAAATATTTCATACATATTGAGAATAAGTAATAGTTCAAATTATGTTAAGTGAATGATTCGAAAGGCCAAAATTATCATCTTCTTAACATAAAACCAATATACGTAGCCAAAAATGGATTACCTATATGTGAAGAAAAAACAAATTAATTCTCAACTGATATTGAGAATAACTGTGTCTAAAGTCCAAATTTCTCTTCCTGGTTTTGGAATCGAGTCGAGGTGGAATCGAAAACCGATTCTGGAATCAGAATCGAAAACCGATTCTGGTATCGGAATCGAAAACCGATTCTATAGTCGGAATCGAAAACCAATTCTGGAATCGAAATTAAAAACCGATTCCGGAATCGGAACCAGACCCGGAACCGGACTCGGAACCGATAACCGGTTAATTGCATATTCAGAAAACCGTGTACCCGGTTCTTACAAAAACCGGTATCGAATAATACCGGTACCCACCACTAATTTCAACCAAAGAACGTAGATGGCACGTGATACTGACAAAAATTCTGAATATTTACTTGTCACAATAGTTTCCATTTGTTAAAAACCTCATCGATCGATAACAAGTTGATAATTGTGCTCCAGAATACGGATGAATATCAGTTAATTCACCCCTTGAATTTACAAATGAATATTACTATTTTTTGGATGTGTTGGATGAAGCTGACGAATAAGTTGAATGATGAGAAATTTAAATACGGGAATTCAGTCAAAAAAAAAAAATAATTTCTTGTCCTCTACAGTTTCGACTCCCCCTGCATCAACTTCAGGAGTGAAAAGATTTCAGTTTCTAAATTCATGTGTTCAATTTGTTGAAAAACTAGAATATTTTTGCTCTTGGAGATGACCCAGGTAAGGTCAAAACTGTAGAGGAAAAGAGATTAATCTTTTTTGATCGAATTCCCATATTTAAATTCTTCATCATTACTATTTTTAAAGATATTTGTTGCTTTAACAACTTTTTCTTAAAAACAAATACAACATTGCCTACGTACTTTTGTTCCACTAAAAATAATGGAGTAACATTAGATATAAAAATTTTAAATCCTCGGAGCCCGGTTCCACTGAATGGATTTCCATGGAACCTTTTCGATTGCATCGCTAAAAGCTTAAATACAAAATTTTACCCTTCAAAATTTTCCGATCTTGATGCCAACAATTTATAACAGCAAATAATAAAAGAATGAGAAAAATATGAAGGAAAAAAAATTTTTCAATGAAGATTTCAATTTTATATCCAATAAATGATCTTAGCATATTTTTACGCTCATCACTGACCCATTGATTCTGTAACGCTCCATGATAGATATACACATATGAATCAGTTACAGCAACAAATTGTTAGAGAAGTCAATGGCTCAGAGGTACAGCGTTGGACTACAGCTCGGAAGGTACCAGGTTCAGATCGTAGTTGAGTGCATAGTTTTTTTGTCTTTATTTTCTTTCATACAGGTAACCATTTAATCAATATTACTTACTCAAATCATCATCGTTTCCATTTAAGGTATTTTATGTTATGTGCTAAGCAAATCTTCTATTTTCATATGAATCTGCGATATTTCATCTGATGATGGAGGTACTTGGCAACAATACTGTCACTTCAAACTATTGTTGTGATATTAAAATTTTCAGGTTGATTTTTGAATTCAAATAATTGTGAACTGTGATCTGTAACTGTTATTAGTTTGAACTTTTTTTGAATCCATACTACACCTTGAACGTTTTATTGTGGAACAAATGCGATCGGATTGACAGGGTAAGTTAATATTAAGAAATCTGACGTGGACATCACGTGACTTGCTTGTACATCAATGGATATATAATCAAACAGAACATCTCATCATTCCACGGCTAGTCGGTTGCTATGAAAACAGTATGTCATCATTCTTATGTCACAACATTTCTAAATTCTGATTTCCAGGATTCTACGGCTTACAGTTCTGAATTTATGCGCAAAATTCCAAGATCGTCAAGTATAGTGCACTTTCGACTCAGTCGATCTCGATGAAAATAGGATATGAGCATCTAGACAGTACTATCATCTTGAATACTGTATTCTTATATTCTACGTTCAATCGTTTTGGATTTATGCGGAAAATTAAAAAATGCTTCGAGTAAACTGCACTCCCTGCTTAGCCGATCACAATCATAATGCAAGATGTACAACTAGATGCTATTAAAGTGCTTAATACGAGATCTCAATTTTCTGCGATTGATTATTTTAAATTTATGAGAAAAATTCGAAAAGTCTGTAATATGAAGTGCACATCCGGCTTAGTCGATTAGGACGAAAATAGGAGATGATCATTTGGATGCTACAGCAATTTCAAATACTGAATTCCAGTATCCTACGGCCAATCATTCTAGATTTATGCGGAGGATTCAAAAAAAGTATCAGGTAAAGTGCACTTCCAGTACAGACGATTGCAACCATAATGCGAGGTGCACATCAAGATCCTAGATCCTATACCAGTATTTTATACAAAATTTCAGCATTATACGTTTGACGAATTCTAAGATATACGAGTAACGCACATACACACATACATATGTACATGCGTACCAGCATTAAGCCAAAAATAGTCAAAATGGACTCGAGGATGCTCAAAACGGATATATCCATCAAAATATCGATATGTGAATTTTGTCGGTTTCACAATATTTCCTTGTACTTTTAGACTGTCAGATAATAGTAGATTTCAGTACCTCATTTTGTTTTTCATACCTTCAAGAGATTTGATATGTATGTATATTTGAAGTTCAATAATGTTGAAATTAAAAATGGACCGTATGACCAGCATAATGAAAATTAATTTTAAATTTGTATAAAGAAGCATGTTCTAATCCAATTTTGTCGCTTTTGTCATGCTTACGAAATGAAATTTTAGGAAAAATATTTTCAAATGTAAAATATCAAACAAAATTAATAAATTGACAACAGATTATCATTGCTTACCTTATCATTTCAATTAGACTGATTTTTTTATACCGCAAATTCCGAATGACTGTTATACTCATAAACTGCACTTCCGGCTTGACCAATTAATACAAAAATAGTAGATAACTATTTTGATGCTACAACAGAACTTGTTGTAGCATCTTGAACTAAACACTAAATTTCAATATGCTATGGCTGAGAGTCCTAGATTTATGGAAAAAAATTGAAGAAAAGTTTCAAGTAAAGTGCATTTCTAGCTTAGTCGATTCATACAAAAATAGCAGATAACCATTCTGATTCAACATCAAGTTCAAATACTGAATTTCAACATCCTACGGTTGTTCATTCTGAATTTATTAGTGAAATTCAAAAAAAGTTTTAAATAAAGTGCACTTCCCGTACAGACGATTGAAACCATAATGCGAGGTGCACAACTAGACCCTATACCAGTCTTAAATACATAATTTCAACATTATACGTTCAACTAGTTTTGAGATTTGCGAGTTACGCACGCACGAACAAACACACGTACCGATATCAAGCCAAAAGTAGTCAAAATGGATTCAGGGATGCTCAAAACGGATATTCTCATTAAAATCTCGATGGGTGAACTTCATCAGTCTCACAATACTTACTTGTACTTTACAAGTAAGTATGAATTCACATTTCTTGCATTTCTGTTGATGTTTAAAATTGAATATGTACCACAGATTGGTGCTCATTTGTATCATTCTGTATATGACTTGATTTGCGCGTGAATTATTGTGTGCTTTATAATGGTCTTTCCAAATCGGTTCGTATGAATTTTTTTTAACAGTTATAATGAGTGAGGACGAAGATCCTGTTTCTAGAAAGCGTGGCTTGGCTAAAAAAAGACAGAAGAGGTGGCCGGCATATCATCCTAGCATATATTTACGCTGATCACTGATTCACTGATTCCGTTACGCCCTAAGATAGATATAGAGATATAACTCAGTTACAGCAACAAATTATTACAGCAGTTTATGGCTCAGTGATAGAGCGTTGGACTATTGTTCAACCGAAACGAAGTTCAAATAGCATTCGGAAAAAGTTAAAATTTTTATATTTTTTTCATTAAGGTGAAACATTATCCGGAAGAACTATTTTAGCGCGAAATTTGTATTGATGAATTTTGTTGCAATATGTTTGATAAATACTTTCTTATAATAAATTAACAAATTTTTTGGTGGCGTGTATATTTAAAATTAGATAATTTGTCAAAGTTTCATTAGGTCTGCAATAAATTCGTATAAAATTAGTGCTAACGTATAAAATTAGCATGCAATTCCTATATCTCAGAGACTTTGATAACTACTTATCTGGAAAAGATATATATACCAGGCACTATACTTGCAGTTATCATATAGAAATTTTCATGAAAATTGAACCGCATAATTTCGAGAAAAAAAATAATTAGTGCTAAAAATATTAATTTCTCAGAGATTATCAAGTTTTTTGGTACAAAATTTGGTAGACTTATAGATGACATTATTCTTTAGAGTGCAGTGCAAAGATTATTTTTATCAATTAATATTCCGTTTATAACCCTTTCTGTGCACTTCTAAAAGTATAATATTTATGAATAAATATGTTTTATTGGGTATAAGTTCTGTAAATTTATTAGAAACACAACGTTTCAACAGCAAAGTGCTGCCTTTTTCAAGTGGAAATAAATATAAATATAAATAAACAAAATTGTCAAGACAACAAAAATAAAAATAAAAGTACAAATAATACCTAGATTAGTTTGAAATATATTAACTCCTAGGATCGTAGAGCTCAGCCTGTGATTGATGATTCAATATCCACAGGTCTTCAGGAGATAATAATGAAGGTCTAAATAGGGAAATTGTCAGCTCCTTGTGGTTCTAGGTCAATCTGGCTCTACTCTTTTTGGTTTGGCGCATAACTTCAGGAGGTGGTGATGAAGTAACTCTTGCAAGTAGATTCGTAGATACAAATAACTTGAAATTATGAACAAATGATTGGTAGCCATGATCGATTAAGTTCATAACCAGTATTCAAATTCAAATTATTCGGTGATTTTTTAATTTCAATTGCTTCTCTTATAAGCCTCTTGAACCAATTGTTCTCTTTAGTCAGAAGCTTCGTATTCTTGAAGTCAATGCCATGTAATTCTTGTATAGCATGCTCAGCCACAGCAGATTTTTCTGGATGGTTTAATCTTATATGACGAGAATGCTCTTTCAATCTTGTTTCTACAGTCCTCTTGATTTGTCCAATATATACTTTGCCACATTGACAAGGAATCTTGTATATACCTGGATACTGTAGAGGAAATCTGTCTTTAACATTACCAATAAGATTTCGAATTTTTAAATTGGAAGTGTATGAAGTTTTAATGTCATATTTATGTAAGAGCCTTCCAATTTTATCTGTTATATTGGCTTCGTAGGGTAACGTAACAAATATTTTCTTATTACTTGGATCTTGAACAGGTGGCGTAGAATTCTTCTGTCTAAGTGCTTTCTTAATCTGTGTTCTATTATATCCATTCTTCAAGAAAACATCATCCAAAAATTTGATTTCATCAGATAGTTTACTTGGATGACATAATGAAGAGGCTCTCTGATATAAAGTTTTAATAGTACAAAATTTCTGAGCAGGATGGTGGTTTGATGACTGATGTAAATATTGATTTGTATGGGTCGGCTTCCTATATTCAGAATGGATAAGTTTGCCATTACCTTGTTTCTCCAGGTAAACGTCCAGAAAAGGAAGACAGTTATTTTTTTCAACCTCAATACTGAATTTAATGTTCCTATATTGCATGTTAAGATGATTCAAAAAAACATTCAATTCATCTCTACCATGAGGCCAAACAGCAAAGACATCATCAACGTAACGAAGCCAGACAGTAGGTTTCTTCATAGCAGTGTTTAAAGCTTTTTGTTCAAAATTCTCCATGTAAAAATTAGCGATAGAAGGAGAAATAGGGGAGCCCATGGCGACACCATCAATTTGCTTGTAGAAATTACCATTAAAGATGAAGAAACAAGAAGTCAAACAATGTTTAAAAAGCTTGACAATATCAGATGTAAAATGATCTTCTAATAATTTCAGAGTATCGATGATAGGTACTTTCGTGAATAAAGATGAAACGTCAAAACTAACAAGTAAATCATTATCTGTCAATGTCATATCACTAATCAAATCCACAAAATGTCGGGAATCCTTGACATATGATGTAGTATGACCAATCATCGGCTTCAACAAACTATCCAAATATTTGGCTAATCCATATGTTGTTGAGCCTATTGAATTGACAATAGGTTTTAGAGGAACATCCTTTTTATGAATTTTCGGAAGACCATAAAACTTGGAAATGACAGGATCTTGGGGAATAAGCTCTTTCTGAATATCTTGAGGTAAAGAAGATTCTTTCAAAAGTTTTGTTGTTTGATATTTTGAAGAGCTAAGTGGATTACTATTAACTTGAATGTAGGCAGCATCATCCAGTAATTCATTTGCTTTTTTAATGTAGTCTTCTTTATTCATGATGACCGTAGCTTTGCCCTTATCAGCTGGTAAAACAACAATATCCTTATTATTTTTTAACTCCCTTAGGCACTGAAGTTCACTTCTTGATAAGTTGGATTTGACAGCTGGAGCCTTCTTCAAAATACGCACAGTTTCATGACGAATTTCTTGAGACTTTTCTGCAGGTAGCAAATTGATAGCAGCTTCCACATTCGTTATAATTTCTTCAACAGGAATACGGCTAGGAGTGATTCCATAACCCAAACCTTTACATAAAAATCACAAGCAGTATCTGACAAAGAATGATTACTGAGATTGATCACTAATTTATTTTTAGGTAGTGAGTGGGTGTCAGTTTCAAGATTATGTTTCTCAAATAATTTATCAAATTTAGTTTTTTGTGAATTACTTAACTTTTGATGTTGATCTGTTGAACGAAGAGTAAGAATACTATCCAAAATTGTCCAATCTTCTGGTGCCAAAACTGAAGACAGGTATAAATGGAGAGAACAACATTCTTTGTCCAGGCGATCAATTTCTTTTCTAATTGCTTGTAACATTTTGCAATTCCACGATTGATTAATCAAATAAATGGAATGTATCTTGCACTTGAATTATTTCTCGTCATTTTTTATTGATAGATAAATAACAACTCTCTTCTTTTTTTTTAATAATAAAATTATCAACATTAGAAAAGAAAGTCACTGAATTTTGGGCTCAAAATTCTCGATATTTTGGGTACTTCTCTGATGTCCATTTACACTTTTTTTATTCCCTGCAAGTTAAATTTCAAAAAAAGTAATCATGTTCCGTGGCCAAATATTTCTTGGAGATAATATATCTTTTTGAGAGTCGTGAGATTCCAAGTTTCCGAGAAATTAATTTCTTCTTGCTCAAATCATGGATTTTGTTATGAAGAAACGTCAAATGAACCAGAAGAAATATATTTATCATATCTAAAGACTATGACCAATCATTTCTTTTCTACTTCTTTTAGTAGTGTGAATGTGTCTTTTTATTAGTTTATTTGTTTTGTGGCGCTATCTAGTATCCAAATTTTGTACTACGCTTGTTAACCTACCTAGTTCAATTCTATCATGTATTTATTTATCATAAAATGCACAATGTTTAGTAGGCATGATGAATCAATCTTCTAATTTATTTATTCACAGTATTTATCTATTTTGATTAGAATAAGACCTACTTTTAACATTACTGTCAATAGGCAAATCAAAACATTTGTATCTCCCCACTAGTGCTGCCTCTGGTGGATATTTTTCAAATCTTCAGAGGAAAGAGGCTAATTTGAAACTTTGACATTTCGATCCTTTGATCAAAGAATGTTGTTGTCGGGAGCATTTTCATACGTTTGTCCCCCTACAAAATGATTCATTGGGGGGCCTGTGCCCTACAACTCTACGCCTATGTCTGTTAGAAAGATTAGGTGTATAATTTTCTTGTGTTCTTGCTTTTATCGCCACGTGTTTATCAATAAATCATGGAAAAGAAAAGCAAGTGTTGTTTCCCTAATTGTGATAAATTAGAATTGAGAACTCATCGTTTTCTAATTTATTACGAAAATTCGTACAACATTTGGTTGGAACGTGTAGGTTTTAAAAAACTATATGAACTGCATCTAGTGATTGTGAATAAAAACTATGTAGTGTGTGATAAACATTTTGCTCAAGAATGCAGAATTCCCAATTCGAAAAAGTTGAAGGTTCACGCTTTGCCCACAATTGGTCTACCAGGTATGTTAAATATTCATTTTATACATGTACACATTTCTAATTTATTGTCTTTGCTAAGATTCTACAAGCCAATACACAACATTCGCAATTGATATCCCCGAACTCACAAATACTTCTGAAATGCAGGAAGAAGATACTGAAGGTAACAATTTTTCAAGTTAATTTTTTTCTTCCCGAAAATGTTGTCGGTATGAAATTAAATTAATAACAAGGGACATGCCAAAATTACTGTTCAATATGCTCTAGTACAGCAATAATTACTGGATGTGGTTAATACTAAGCCTGTTGAAAGAAAATATGTGTGTGATACATTAGCAGAACAATTTGGACATAAAGTGCTCCGTTTACAACATTGTTATTGTGTTTTTGATATTATAGAACTTATTTGGGGTCAATTAAAAACAAATATAAGATAAATACACCAGCCGAAACTGTCGAGCTAGGAAAGAAAAACAAATAAATTCTGGCTGAACTCCCATATTTTATATACTCACGTAAATATGAAACTGTCGAGCTAGGAAAGAAAAACAAATAAATTCTGGCTGAACTCCCATATTTTATATACTCACGTAAATATGAAACTATAATTTAAGTTCGTAAATTGATTCTTTATAGCTATCTAGACAATATAACAGTACACAGGATTAATGTTTTTATGAACGCACATTTCAAATTTCTAAATATTATGTTCTAGAAAAATACAGAAATATACTTAGAAGAAAGGTAAATAGACCTCATGCTGTGCCAGGGTTTACCATGCTGTTAGCAAGTCAAGTCATGCTAAAATAATTTGACCTGTAGTATACCCCGATCAAATGACCTCGAGATAACTTCTCACTTTATTAGGGGGCGACACGGTTTTTGTTTCAGCCAATCAGTGCGTCCGTCAGTTGATGGCTCTTTGAAAAGTGATATCTTTTTATTCACAATTATCATAGTATCATGGCAATTCTTATTCTTTTGGAGGCTGGGAAATATGTAATTTTCAACTGCAATGACTATCTCACGGGTCGGAAGCGACACTTCCATCTCTTGGGTGGGAAGTGTTCAAGCAGGGTTGTCTAGCATCAGTCATGAATCTTTGTTGGAGTAAAATAATCCGTGCTGTCAAAACTACCGAGCTTATTATCTAATGATTCAAATAAAACAACTATTATTGGAAAGAAGCGAATTTATTTTGCAATTCTGTGTAAATCTATATCTTATAATTTCATAAATTTGTAAATTATGAACAAAATCGCTATGAACTTATATCCGTAAGACTCTTGTTCGATTTATTGATATCTGCACTTATCACAATTTCAATGGATACACGTTTAAATAACTTGATTCATAAATCATAAACCCAACAAATATCAAATGAATTAAATTTTTCAGAACATTCTTGTTTTCACAGACTACTACATAATTTCACTTTGTTTAAAAAAGAACGAAATTGGATCAATTATTTCTCGGATAATTAGAAAGGATTGTGAATAAAATAGTATAGGCTACGTGCATGAAGTCTACTGGCGCCTCTAGCGGGCATGGAGAACGAATGAACTCTGATTTTATCATTGTTTCATACCTATAATATAACGATTCTATCTCCATGTATTCGGTTTTGTCCTTGGTCATTTTTAATTCCATTGCTTCCGACGTTTGGACTAAACGTTTGAATACCTCCTTTAGTTGAGTTTTTGTTCTTGTTTTTTAACGTTATGTCGTCTGCAAACGCAAAACATTGGTGTTTCAGTTGATAAATGGTTCCTTTTATATAGATTCAGCTTTTACTTATAACCCACGTTCACTCTAACGCCAAGTTAAATAGGACGGGTGATACTGGGTCTCCTTGCCTTAGTTCTTTGTCTACATCGAAGCTCTCTGATGTTTCTGCATCCTCCAGGATTCTGCATCTTGTCTATTTGTGGGTCATCTTAAATATTCTTATCAATTTTTTGGGTATTCCTAGTTCTGCGAGTGCTTCATACAGTTTATGTTTATTTATTGTGTCACATTTTTGTTTCATTTGCTAAGCATAATCCAAAAATTGAACCTTCAAATATTATGATATATCTCTTTATTCAATGGAAAAACCTAATAATGAAATTACAAAAAGTCGTACCATAACCAAGATAAAACTGCCTTAACCACTGTGTAAAACTATTTTAAATACATAAAATAATAGTCAGAATTACACTTTACTTCTACAATCTCCTGAGAGAGTGAAGGAACAAATGAGGTACTTCCTGGAATAAATGAATATTGGCAGTGTCTTCCTATAAGGGATATTTAGAGCAAATTTGTTTTACAATTACCTTTATCAAACTGAATCTAAAATCACACATAAGGACTCTTTTGGTATAAATGATACAATGCATATTTTTTATTTAATTCCGAGAAGTTTTTCCTCCTAAAAGTTATGCATAAACAGAGTCGTCATTCAGCTTGTCATTTGATAGTTGTAATATCAGCAGATTTGTTGGCTAACAAAGTCGTTGAAGCTTTAAGCAGTGGCCAGTGAAAATTTCTGCATTCGGTAATTTCAAGATACTTTTAATAATGTGTTGATAGTGATACCAAAAACATGTGCAGTGCATTTTTGATTAGTATATCGCTTAAAGAATCTATTCTGTGGAAACTTCTTTGGACGTAGAGAAATGTACTTTCAACATTTCATTTTCACTTTTATATCAGCTTTTAACATGGAATAACACAATTATGAAACCGCATACTTTTTCTTGATGTTCAAGGAATATGAAAGCAATGACTTCTTCATTTATTGTCCTTACTCTTCGTTATTCTTTCCAATCGTTGAATTGAGCCAATTCTCTCTTGTAAAGTGTCTTGGATTTATCTGGCAATAAACACAAAGTTGGTTCTTGAGCTTTCTCAAGACTTTCTACAGGAATAGAGTCAATTTCTTCCATTCCTCTCCAAATATACTATTTTTCATCAATTTGTTGACACAAATTAGAGTAATCAAGCTTGCCATAGTAACCAGTTATAGCTTTCTAGATTCCACGGAGTTTTGAGATGAAAGATGACATTCAGTGATTTCGGTGTAACATCGAGATGCCAGATTGGAATGATTCTTATTAATATTTGGATGAAAATAGGCTAAATTATAAAAAGATTGTGAATAAAACGTTGCATTATATTCGTGTTTCAATTGCGTTTCATCTACTTAAGAAAATTGAACGCCAGAATATAACTCGAGCGTTTAAACATTCTGGTATTGATAAAACGCCTACTGAAACACTTATTCAATCTGTTTGATACATAACTATTATTTAACAAATTCTAATCAGTTTGTAAATTGTCAGTAAATTTTATTTATTGTGGAAGTAAATTATTGTTTTTCATAAAATCAGGCATAGAACATATTTTTTTAATAATCAAGGATAAATGATGAACGTTTGTGACTTCAAGATCATTAATAGGAGTTATATATGAATCAAACTCTAATTTTTTAAAATCTGAATATTCATAACTTCAATATCATTGATGACCAATAGATTTTAAAGTAATTGATGGATTTCTTAAACTATTTCACAATCGTGTTGCTTGAATTTATTTTTTAAGAAGTATCAATCATATTCAGTTCACATGTATGCCATCCAACGCAGATTATGAGATACATTTCATTGAAAATAAAATTTTTAACTTATTTACAGTAAAATTTTATTACTGCCGCCATTTTTTGAACTCTGATATGAGGCTTATATAAGCTGTATTCTTTCGTTAACGGATTACTGATCCAACTGAATCTAAAGATCAGTTGAAAATGGCGTCGGATCATATGATCTGTTGTAATCGAAAGAATGCCAAACATTTGTTGAGTGTGCGTTTGTCAGTGATCATTGACCTAAAATTTGTCTCAATTCCATTTAATCATGAATATTCAAAATTTTTCAAAAGAAAGCATATTTTAATTATATAAAACACAGATACATGTAGTTTTTTTCATCTGTTTGAAAATTACAACTCAATTTCAGGATGAATTATCACAAAATTTTCCATTTTGCCCAACTAAAGCTACCTCAAAGCAATTTCTCTTATTTCTTATGATTCAAATGTTGCGAACTCCGCCGTTTTCCAATACATATGAACCACATGAACTCCTCTAGCTTTTCGTAAGAGTTGTTGGTGATCTGGGAGTAGTTGAAATTTGGAGTGGGAGTGACTAATCCGTAGACGAAAGAACAAGCACATAGTGATCCAGATCAGTTAGATCAGTACTCCGTGAACGAAAGAATACAGTGTTACGTCCAGTTTACAGTGGCGCCAACTTCTGGACTTGACGTGAACTCGTTTGGTCGAGGTTTTTCGGGAAAAATAATTGAATTCAAGATTAGGTAGTAGCAGAAATTGAATTGATTTCATTTCAAAAATAGTTTCATCTATATACGTGAAAATCAGAGAAGAGAGGGTATCCTCCCTTCCTTTTACAATAAAACTTATATTTTTAACTTACAAATTAGAAGAGAAGGGATGCTAGGTCAAAGTCCCTACTTCAAAATAGGCTGGTCTCAACCGAAGCTCATCCCCTATTGGTTATCTGAAGTAACAAAGACCCTTCCGTCTTACCAGAAACTAATCTACTCATTTTTTGTAGTGTGAGAAATGTTAATTATTTGTTTAGTCTCTAATTTTTGAAGTGTGGCTTTAGGGTAAACATTCAACAAGAAATATCTGGAGTATTTGATTCATATCCCAGACATAACACATTGAATATAATAGGTTACTCTATGTTTATATTCAGTTAAGGGTTATTGATTTACTTAAAACATATCTCGAAATTGAATCTAAGCTATAAATATCGAGTTTCATTCCATTTCATGAATTTCATATTCTCTATTATTTGATTGAAATTAATTGGATATCTATTTTGCATTTAAATTTTGCGCTAGTTTACTAAGGGCCTCTTTTGTTGAGCTCCAGCATATTTTCTGCTATAAAATATACCATGGGACATTACAACAGCTATATAAATCTTGACAAATTTAGCGCTGTCGCCATCTGTGAGCTAAAAACCTAACCATGACTATTAAATTTAGGCTCGAAGCTTAACTAGGACATTAAATTAGGTTTTCGCACAGGCCCCCACAACTCTCATTGCCGGTCTACTATAGATGTGTCCGCTGACTGCGTCAAGCATGTGGAAGTGAGAGGTGAGAGGAAATGTTTCAAAATGGCGGATATGTAGGGCCTAGTTGCCAATTGAAAAGCGTTTGATTTTAGTGTTTGTGTCGTTGAATACAGTCAGATTATAGTAAATAAATAATAATTTGATAAAGTGATAGCCGTGTGACAAATGAACATTCAATTAAAATGCCTGGAAAATGTTTTGTCCCGAATTGTAATTCTGGATATGAGAGTTGTAAGATAAAATATAGTGTTTTTAGAGCTCCACTTGACATGATAGAAATTTGGGACAAAGCAATTGAATAAAATTATGTATACAAACACGTGAATTAAACTTCTTTATTTGCTCAAAGAATTAAAGCACTCGTGCTGAACGCGCTCGTGATTTTGAACTTTCTTATCGCAAATAAACAGTGGTTTAATTCACTTGTATAAATAACTATTAAACTAGGTCCAGTTTCATAAATGAATTTAATTCTCATTCAAATTTACTCACAAAGTAAATTTGTATCAAGTCATTCAAATGAAATCTAAATTTTGACAATGTTAATGAATTAAGTATAAGATAATTTAAAATAACGTGTATTTGTTAAAAATAAATATAAGTGCCCTTGATACAGAAAAAACTATTACGTTGTGAAACATTATGCATAATATAGAAATATAATATTTTGAACTGAATCTAATTTTTGTTTAACTTATGTTTTCATGTTTCCTTTATTGAAAGTTCGAACAATTTTCTTGTAATTGAAAACATATCATCTATATGTATTCTTGAAGATTAAACACATTGTTAATGTATTGTTCAAATATTTCTCAATTATTGTTAATCGCATGTGATCTCGGAATTTATTCAACTGAGTTTCTTGCATAGGTAATAATTAAATATTAAATATTACTCAATGCAACACTAATTTAACAAGTATATCAATTTTTAATTAAAGTAAAATATATGCTGTAAACATTACATATACGGTTAACTTCAATATATAAATGATTTCGTAAAATTTTGTAAGTTTAGAGTAATTATACATTAAACACTGTTGTAAAACAGGCCTTACTGATGTAGGCGTCTCTAGCGGCGACAGCGCGAACTATAACCATCTCAGCGGACGCATTTTTGGGGCGAGTTAGGTTACCTACTATGTCTTGTACCGTGGTTTTCGCTAAATGTACGAGGCTGTGTTTATAATAAGTCATGCTTGTACGAAGCAGTGTTTTTAATTTAGCGTTTTGTACTGCTACCTACCTTCAACTTCACCTTTACGCCTCATTCTTAATTCTGTTAGCGAAATGACAAACGTCAAACTAAATCGGACATAACTTGAAAATCACTGAAAATATTGATGTATTGCTCTTTGCAAGAATCAAATATGGACGGACTACTCTCTTGAAATAAACTTGTTCAGCAATATCCGCAGTTATGAATCAAAAAAGATTCTGCGTTTGGAGATAAATTATCTGTAGAGAACGCATGGAAATCTATATCAGCAAACAACAAATCCAGCAACAGACGAATCAATATTACTGTTCTTCATACTAATAAATTATGAATTAATATGAATAAATAATATCAATATAACTTATTCATATGATAATGGCTTTTGAATGATTAGTAATCGGTGACGTAACGATAAGTAGTTCTGCTGAATGCACTTTCTTACAGCGAGTGTATGGCATAGAGGTTATTTTTACTTATTTGTTAGGTTAATTTTGTCTACAGATAGAAATGAAAAATTTACTGAACAAATACATTATAATATAATTTATCAATGATTAAAATATTTTTTCAAATTTCCATCGTCTTTATTAAGGTTGAAAAAATATTTTGATCAATAATCAAGCATTGTCTGCAACTTTCAAAGAAATAATTTATCAATTATTGAAAGGGGAAGAGTGTTGCTGTAGTCGACACTTGGTGGAACACATTTAAACTAATAAATTTCAGAAATAAATGATTTTTTCTACAAAGTTGTGAATAAATCAATTATAGAGCAAAAATTAGAAATTAAAACTATTTCAATCAATAGTTGATTTCTGAATTTCAAATATTACATTTTTTTGCAAAAAAAAATACTATAAACAGTGTTTTTACTATCATAAAAAAACTCGGAAGCCCCACGGTATTTGAAAATAACCGCCGATGTGACAAATCGCAATCACAAATCGCTTCCTAAATGCGATGCAAAAGATGGCGACCGATTACTAATCGATGAGTACTCATCGAACTTTTCGTAACGCATTCAGCAGATGATTAGTCATGAATTACTAATCAATGTGCTCTGCTGAATGCAGTCATTGTCAATTATAAAAGTCGCTACCAACATTAGAACAATGAATAGAACCAATTTTCATCAACCTAAAAGATCTAATTATACTATTTTTGATGCTATTTTTATTCCTTGGAACTGACAGGAACATCCTGTATTGAAAATATTCAATACTACACTAATGCCCGGTTTTATAAAGGGCAAAGTATTTTACTTCCAGAGTAAATGAAATTCACTTCGTTAGATCACAGTCGATTATTTGGCAGCAATGATTCTGTTACCATAAGGAAGCTCAAACTGATTAGGATTTGTTAAATTAAATAAATTTACTTGAGGAGTAAATTTATTTGGCCTTTTAAAAAACCGACTATAAATCTTTTTCCTTATTCTTAAATACTCGAGCATAAGCCCACTTTTAGTTGTTCAAGGTTATAGTTCAGTTGTACAGGCGGGCACAGCACGATTTGGTATTATTAAGAAATGTTATCTTAAAGTGCGAGTGAAGCGAGCCAGTCAACGAAATATCTATCGGAAGAAAAAATACTGCTTTCATGTAAACTGTTGAGGAATTTAGAGGAACAAAATAATTCTTCTTACTCCTGAAGATGGCTTTGGTGTAGTCGAAAATGTGATATTAATGAATACAGAAATTCAGAGAATCGATGTTATTCTCAATAGTACCTATTTCATGGATGAAAAATTTAAATCTGTTACCAACTACTTTCCTTAACAAATAAAAACGTCTTGCTTCCATGAAATGTCAAATCTACTATACAGAGCGAAGCGAGCTACCTCGAATAACTTCTGTTATTGAAGATACACTAAAATACTATAAGAAAATCTTATGCAGGACCAAAGGGGACACCCAATTATGGTATAAAATATTTTTTTGAACCAGTGGCTCTCAAGAAATAATACAAAAGCTAAATTTTTTTCAAATGAGATGCTATATACTTCTCGGACTCATTCGATAGAGTTTTGTTTTCCTTAATTTGATCATGTATTCGTTTTTTACCCTTCAATCATGAAAGTATTGACAAAAATCTGACGTGAAAATCACGTGACTTGCTTGTACATCATTGGATATATATATATATATATATATATATATATATATATATATATATATATATATATATATATATATATATATATATATATATATATATATATATATATATATATATATATATATATATATATATATATATATATATATATATATATATATATATATATATATATATACAGAGTGATCAATAATGATTGTCTGACAGGTGACAGGCAAAAGTTCGCATTATGATCAAAACTATCTTCATGGAATAAAGTTAGTATAAACTCATCTATTTTGAAAACTGCATTACCGATATTTCAAGAACACAGTGGCGTATATTTTGCATATTTTATGACGGATTCGTCCATAATCTGATTCAATAAACAAAAAAATAAGTAAATAGCTGTATTATTGACTGATTATTGAAAATTTATTATTATTCTACCAAATTATTAGGTTAGAATAGTGTTTTCAGAGGAACTGTCATCTGTCACTTGAACGTCACTATATCAAGCAGGCGGCAAAGAAAAAATCAGAACAAAGCGGCACGGACAATCATTTTTGATCACTCTGTATATATATATAAATATATATATATATATAAATATATATATATATATATATATATATATATATATATATATATATATATATATATATATATATATATATATAAATTATGTTATAGCACTATTCGTGTATTTTGCCATATTTTCTAAGTTGTTTCCCACAACTCAGCAGAATATTGTAATATGATAAAAGCACGTAGGCTAAGGGATATTTAGTATAAAAACGTGTAGAATCTAGTATTATGTTGTTCATTCTCTGTAGCGAGTTCGCTCGTAACCATATTAATATTTGAAGATAATAAAACTTAGTTTGTGAAAATTAACTTTGTTTTTTTTGACTACAACAAAAGTCAAAAACATAATTGGCGCAGTCGGTAGGATAACGTCGTCACAGTAAAAATCAATATCATCTGTGGTACTTCTCAAAGTTTAACGACGTTATCTCCAAAAAACATCAAACCTACAAGACTTCATCCAACGGCTACAACCTAAGCCGCACCAGGGCCTAACCACGGCCCATCTTTAAAAGCAACAATCAATTGGCAACTTGCTGTTCCATTGTCGGATCACGTCCTCATCATAGAACGAGTACTTGCTGTTCCTACAACTGGTCCACGTCGCCTGCAGTTGCTGTCTTCACAACATATATCCGAATTCCCAGAGCGCAGAGAACCCGGTGATGTCCGTAAAGCATCTAATTTGTATTGTATTATTGCAGTAAGTTATTTTTATAACATTAATATTTGTTGCTGCTTTAATTAAATAATACTTTATCACAAAAAACACGGAAGGGGTAAACCTAGTGAAAATACTAGTAATAAGTTTACCGAGAGACCGGCACAGTCTCAAACACAACATTTACACATTTTTATTTATTTGTTACAAGTTAAATAAATAATTAAATATTTTAAAATAAATTATCTCATGAATAATATTCATGAATTCTAATTCTGATACTGCTAACCCAGGAGAACAGAACCCGAATTGCACAGGCGCAATTCCTAAATCAAATAAAATTATTTTAACTCCTAGCAGATTGCCATCAGTCAATACAATGGCAACTATTACTTTGGGTGAAATTAAAAATTTCACAGAAATGATTCCTCAGTATGAAGGAAATATTAAGTTATTGAGTAACTTTATAAATTCTGTAGACGAAGTCTACATCACATTAAACACTTTAGTAATGACACCATTACAAAGAACATATTTATTTGGCTTAATTAAAGCAAAATTAATACATAAAGCCGCTGAACTTTTGTCAGAGAATAACTTTCGAACTTGGGATGATTTAAAATTATATTTAGCAACAAATTTCACTGATAAAACTTCCGCAGAAACAATATTACAAGATATTATGTACTGTAGATTTAAAAATAATGCTGAAAATACATTAAAATATATTGTAGATAAATTTTTACATTACAAATCCAAAATATTTTTAACAAATTATAGTACCGATCAGAAAAATGCAATCATTAATGAAATACAAAAATTAGTAGTGAGTCATTTCATATCTCTTTTACCAATGACAATACGAGGCTCTTTCATTGTTAAAAATCCTAGTACAATAGAACAATGTGAAATATTGCTCAAAAACGAATTTAATTTCGCGAATCAGCATCAACATCGTTCTCCTCTCTTACAAAATCCAGCACCACTACCAAAAAAATTTCCAGCAGATAATTTTCCTTCACAACCTATAGCGTTGAGACAGAACTTTAACAGAAATAATAATTCTAATTTTGCACCAAAGCAAAACAGGCAAAATGTAGTACAAACAACCCAAAGATTTAAACCACAACCAATGTCTTTACAAACAAGACAAACACAACCTATGTCATTCCAAACAATTAGACAAAACTATAATATAGAAACCGATACAGATTCACAAGAATATAATGACGAAATTCTTGAAGACGAAACGACCGAAACAAACGATGACTCTTTTTTAGAAATAGATTCGACACCTCACGAGAACATTACATAATGTCCTCCATCACTACAAATCTACCGTCGTTACAACAACAGAATTTTAATATACTTTTTGATACTGGTTCATCCATAAATTTAATACATCCAAATTTAGTAGAGCAAATGAAATTGCAAACATTTGAAACAAGATTGACCTTTAAAACCGTAAATGGAAAATCTACTTGCAAAGAATATGTAAATATTTTTATTAATAAAATTCCAATCAAATGTTATATATTTAAATTTCATAAAAATTACAATTTATTATTTGGAATAGATGCATTTCGCACACTTGACATAAAAATAGATTTCAAAACAAATAATGTTTCAATTAATAGTAAAAATTATAAATTACATGATGGTAACAATAGAGCAGAAGAAATAAATTTTACCGAAATTCGAAATTCCCATTTAAATACCATTGAAAAACAGAAATTAAATAAATTAATCAAAGAATATGGAGATTTGTTTCCTAAAGAAAATGAATATTTATCCCACACAAATGTTATTAAACATAAGATTATAATGTCAGACGAAACACCAATTTATACAAAAAATTATAGATTACCCCAAATTTATGAAAAAGATATAGAAGAGCATGTAGAAAAATTATTAAGTGAAAAAGTAATTCAAAAGTCATATTCGCCATGGGCCTCACCCATTTGGATAGTACCAAAAAAAGAAGACGCGTCTGGTAAACGAAAAACTAGAATGGTAATTGATTTCAGAAAAATTAATGCAAAAACAAAAGACGACAAATTTCCTATCCCTAACATTGATACTTTATTTGACCACATTGGAAAATCCAAATATTTCACTACGTTGGATTTACATTCAGGCTTCCACCAAATTCTAATGAATAAAGATGACAGAGAGAAAACTGCTTTTTCAACCCCATCAGGACACTATGAATTCTTACGAATGCCTTTCGGACTCAAAAATGCACCCGCCACATTTCAAAGAATGATAAATACAGTTTTGTGTGAATTAGTGAACAAAATTTGTCTAGTATATCTTGACGATATAATTATATTTGGTAAAACATTAGATGAGCATTTGAATAATATAAAATTAGTATTTGAAAAATTACGCCAAGCTAATCTAAAAATTCAAAAAGATAAATCGGAATTCTTACAATCAGAGACAAAATATTTAGGATACATTATAAATGAAAATGGATTGAGTACTGACCCAAAAAAAATTGAAACTATCAAAAACTTGAATATTCCAAAAACAAAAAAGGAGATTAAGCAATTTTTAGGAACTTTAGGATGGTATAGAAGATTCATTCCAAATTTTGCAAAATTGACTAAGCCATTCACAAAATGTTTGAAAAATGATTCTCATATAGACATTTATAACAAAGAATATCGCGAAGCTTTTGAAAATAGTAAAAAGGTAATTTCAGAATCATCTTTACTGCATATTCCAGACTTTGATAAGGAATTTATATTAACAACAGACGCATCTGATTATGCAATTGGAGCTGTTTTAACGCAAATCCATGATAATCAAGAGAAACCTATTTGTTATGCCTCAAAAACATTAAACCCAGCTGAACAAAATTATTCAACGGTCGAAAAAGAACTTAAAGCCATTGTTTGGTCTATAAAGAACTTCCGACCATATTTATATGGTAGAAAATTTAAAATCAAAACCGATCACAAACCATTAGTATGGCTGTTTAATATGAAGAATCCCAATCAGAAATTAATGCGTTGGAAAATTGAGTTGAGTGAATACAATTTTGAAATAGAATATTTGAAAGGTAAACAAAACGTGATAGCTGACTTATTATCAAGACAACGTCCGGAACTAAAAATTACTGAAGTAACTGGTGACGTATTAGAATCAGACATTTTTGCGCACTGCGTATCCCGTGACTTCGAAATGTCAGATGGTTTAGCTAAAGATGTAGTTAAATTATTCAATAGTAAAATTTACTGTAAAAATTATAATTCATTTAATAAACATATAGTTGTACAAAATTCTAACAATAAAACAATAATTCATTTGATAACAAAAGAGAAATTTTCTGATAAACCGTCTATAAAAAATTTGGATAAACCTTTAAAAGAGTTACGAGATTACCTAATATTAAATGAAAAATATGAAATTAGTATTCCTAAATTAGGCTGTGGATTAGACAGATTGCAATGGACGGAAGTAAAACAGAAATTATTCAAAGTCTTTGAGGACACTAACATTCACATCAAGGTCTTTAGCCTTCCCGTGAATTATCATCTTACTGACGCTGTCAGCAAGAATCCCAACAGCGAGCAAGACAATAACACCGTACATTCCGCTGATGAAAATAATCTCGCAGGAATCAAATATACAAGTAATCGCCTAAATATTGCCGATAACCAACTCATTTTTGATATTCACAATAAGGAGACAGAAATTCATATTAAAAGATTATTCAACCATCAAAAACAAAGATTATATGTAACAATTAATGAAAATGATTTTGAACATGAAGTATTGAAATTTTTAAAAGAATATATTATACCAAAAGTAAGATATCTAGCAATTTTTAATGAGGGCCTAGATAAAAGAATATCAAAAATTATATCAGATAATTTTATTTTAAATTCAATAAATATTATAGCGGTGGATAAGTTAGTTACAGACATCGAACACGACGTAGAACAATTAGAAATTATTCATGATTACCACCACGGAATAATGAATCATCGTGGAATAAGAGCTACAATTCAAGCCTTAAAAGAAAAATATTATTGGCCGAATATGAACAAAGACATAATCGAATACGTTAATCAATGTGAATTATGTAAATTAAATAAATACAACAGGAAACCAATACCGGCAATTGACAATTTGACACCTACACCTGAGAAACCTTTTGAGATAATTAATATAGATTTGTTGACCTTAGAAAAAAAATATTTTTTAACTATTATGGACCAATTTTCAAAACATGCACAAATATATTTTATTGCTAACAAGGAAGCAAAAACTATTAGTGAAGTATTAATTAGATATTTTCAAGCCTATACTATTCCCCATAAAATAATTACAGATAATGGGGGTGAATTCAAAAATAGTTTAGTACAAGATCTATTAAAACGATATGGAATTAATGTTCACTTCATTTGCATTCATAATCCAAAAAGTAACGCAATAGAAAGGTTTCATTCTACTATAATAGAATCACTTCGAATTATAAATCAAAGAGATAGAATAAAAAATCAAAATTTAATTAAGAAAGTAGATTTGGCATTAATTGCATATAATAACACAAAACATAACATAACAAAATTGACTCCTAATGAAATCTTATTTGGCTGTAATCAGAACAAATATTTCAAGCGTGACTTGACTATAGATGAGACCCTTAAAGAATATCAGGACAAAATAGACGTGACAAATGAATTGATAAAAAATAGAATTGCTGCTGAAAAATTAGGTAGAAACAAAGAAAATGACAATCCTTTACAATTAAAGAAAGAAGTATATGTAAAACAAAATCCCCGGCTTATTAGTAAAATCCAAAAACCTCTGTTTAAAAAAGTATTTGTAGAAAGTTATGACCCTTTGTTAGGTAAAATAAAAATAAAAGACCTACACGGTGACAAAAACGTTAGAATTGACAGAATTAAACAATAAGAAACATATTGTTACAGACTATGCCACGGACAACTGACCGACATTTCTCACAACAATGGATTTCATTTGGTTGAGTTAGGACAATGTAGATTAAAAGAAGTTGACAGTTTGATATATTATAATTATGATGTTTCACAAGTAGAATCAGAATTTGAAAAAATTACAAATGTTTTTATAAAATTTAAGTCAGAGTTAAGAAATGATACGGAATTATTCAAAAATTTACTCAATATTTTGAATTATAATTACGATGAGTTAAAAGATCAAATCACGAAATTATTTATTAAAAATAATAAACGGAGTAAGAGAGGAATAATTAATGGACTTGGAACCATATTAAAAGCTATCACTGGAAATTTAGATTCCAAAGATGAGGAAAAATATGATAAACTTTTTGAACAAATTAAGAGTAATGAGATGTCACTTCAAAAACAAAATGAACTTAATATAAAAATAGTCAATAATATTACTGAACAATTTAATAGACAATTAGAGAATATAAAATATAACGAGGAAAATTTTGAAAAGAAATTGAATTTGATAATTTATCAATTGAATAAAAATCAAGATTTGCAAGGAATAATAGGAGTTAACAATCAAATATTAGAATTAATATTGTTGATCAAAAATTTAAATGAATTTTGTAAACAGATAGAAACAAGTCTTACTTTCTGTTCACTGCATAAGTTGCACCCTAGTATAATTCCATATGAAGTTCTTATATCCCTGACATCAGATGAAAATATATGGAATTTCAATGAGTTGATAGAAACACATTGTAAATTTGTAGATAAACAAATTCATTTTATAATTAATATACCGAAGTTTTCACAACAGTCCTTTCCGTTATTCCAATTTAGTCCTATTCCAACTTACAACAATGAAAATAAATTAATGCGAATTAATGAGAATCAAAACTTATTTTTTAAAGATAAAACTGAAAATTATATAATCAATAATTGTATTTTAATTCATAAGGAATATATGTGTGTTACTCAATATTTTGAGTTGAATAATTGTATATTAAATTTAGTTTATAAACAAAAGAATGATAATTGTTCTTATCATTATTTAACTTTAGATAATGATATTGAGCAGATTCAGAATACTAATGATGTTATCGTAATCAGTCCTCATGAACAATTGATCCAAATTAATTGTTTAAATAAAAATACATTCAAAAAAATTCAAGGCATTTATAAATTCCCTACAAATGAAAATTGTCAAATAAATAAGAAAATTTTTAATATTATTACTCGAAAATATAAAGAATTACAATTTCAGAATTTAGAAGTCAATCATTTCGATAAAATCAATGGAACTTTAAATTTACAAAAAATTAAGCAAATACAGAAACCTAGCATTGAGTTTAATAGAATTGAGGAATTTGATATTAATAACAATTATCACTCCCTTATAATATATGTAATATTATTCATAATTATTGTAATTTTTATTGTTCGAATGGTGTTAAAACATAAAAATAAATTATGTAAAAGAAGCAAAAATATGGAAATAAGTCCATTGGCTTAGAAATGTAAAATATCGCAAAATCTTGCGCGGGAGGAATTATGTTATAGCACTATTCGTGTATTTTGCCATATTTTCTAAGTTGTTTCCCACAACTCAGCAGAATATTGTAATATGATAAAAGCACGTAGGCTAAGGGATATTTAGTATAAAAACGTGTAGAATCTAGTATTATGTTGTTCATTCTCTGTAGCGAGTTCGCTCGTAACCATATTAATATTTGAAGATAATAAAACTTAGTTTGTGAAAATTAACTTTGTTTTTTTTGACTACAACAAAAGTCAAAAACATAATTTATATATATATATATATATATATATATATATATATATATATATATATATATATATATATATATATATATATATATATAAAACCATGTGATTTTGTGTTTGATCGTATATATCATTGGATATGTATAATTAATCACTAAATATCATCGATCCACAGTCAATCGTTCTGGATATACCCAAGAGATTCTAAAAATCTGTCAAGTTGAATGCGCTTTCAGCCAAGTCGGTTGCTATGGAAACAGTAGGCCATTATTCTTATACTACAACATTCCTAAATACTGATTTCCAAAATTCTACGACTACCAACAGATCTGATTTTATGCGCAAAATTAGAAAATAAATTCTTACTGAAGTGCATTTCCGGTTCAGTCTATTGCTATGAAAATAGTAGGCAATCATTCAGATGCTACAGCAGACTGAAATACAAAATTTCAATATTCTACATCTGATCGTTTCGATTTTAAGCGAAAAATTCCAAAAGAATGTCAATTAAAGTGCACTTCCGGCTTGGTGGATCTTAATTAAAATAGGATATGAGCATCTTGACGGTATAATCGTCATTAATACTGAATTCTAACAATCTACGTTTAATCGTTTTAGATCTAAAAAATGTTCCGGCTTAGCCGATAGCAATCATAATGCAAGGTGAACAACAAGATATTATAAAAGTGCCTAATACAAAATTTAAAAATTCTACGACTGATAGTTTAGAATTTATGCGGAAAATTCAAAAAGTTTGTCATATAATGTGCACTTCCGGCTCAGCCGATTGTTACAAAAATAGATGACCGTTAAGATGCTACAGCAATTTTAAATGCTAAATTCCAGTATCCTAAAGTCGATCATTCTGTATTCATGCGGAAAATTGAATAAAAGTCTTAAGCTGCATTCACAACCACTTTAGACTCTGCGCAAATTGCACTTGAAGTTCATATTACGCAGGATTAAAATTTGTAGCATTCACAACCACTTCCAACATTGCTTGAAATTTTATAATGTCGTCTATGAAAAAAAGTACAAAATAATGCAAATAATAAATACTTTATTCTTCTTTTCGTTTGAAAGAATATATTTTCAAATTCAGTGATCAATTTCTTGCGGGGCATGAAGAATAGTTGTTAGTTATAGTTATCTATTCACTTGAATTTCAGTTCTTATTGAAGAATAAGCTAGCAAACCTTATAAATCTAAATCCAATAATGTCTCGTCCATATTAAAGAAAAGAAATGATGGATTAATGAGATATTAAACCAAGCTTTATCACCATCAATTAAGTGTTTGCATATGGCTTCTATTATTCAATTTGATTGTAAACGTCAAAAACACATTCTGACTCATCGGAAGATGCAATGCACATGCCAATTCGCTGGCGACTTGAAGTGAAAGTTTGCACTTTGCAAACATTGCAATCCGAACGTTTAAGTACGCAGAGTATAAATTTTAGCTGTGAATGGCTACTACTGAGCTCATACGCTTAGCTTTGAATTTTAAGTTAGCATGAAATTGTGCCATGTTCAAATTCGGTTGTGAATGGACCTTTAAGTAAAGTGCACTTCCAGCTTAGCCGATCGCAATCATAATGCAAGATGTACAATAAGATATTATAGAAGTGCTTAATACGAAATTTCAATATGCTACGTCGAATCATTCTAGATTTATGCAAAAAATTCAAAAAAAGTTTTAAGTAATGTGCACTTCTGGCTTGGCCGATTCGTACAAAAATAGCAGATGACCATTCTGATACAACATCAAGTTCAAATACTGAATGTCAACATCCTAAGGTTGATCATTCTGGATTTTTAAGGAAAATTCGAAAAAAGTTCCAAGAGAAGGGCACTTCCGGTACAGATGCTTGGAACCATAATGCGAGGTGCACAACTAGGCCCTATACCACTCTTAAATACAAAATTTTAATATTATACGTTCAACCAGTTTTGAGATTTGCGAGTTACGCACGCACGCACGCACGTACGATCATACGTACCGACATCAAGCCAAAAATAGTTAAAATGGGTTCAGGGATTCTCAAAACGGATATTTCTATCAAAATCTCGATAGATGAATTTTGTCGGTTTCACAATACTTATTTGTTACTTTGTACAAGTAAGTAAGAATATGATTGAAATTTGAATAAATTTTATTGTCATAGTTATTTTCCAGTAGGCTATCTATGAACAATTGAGCTACATGAACACATTGAACTATTTGTTGATAACTTCATAAATACGCTATGTCAGTAGCGTTGTGCGCGGCGCGAGCGCCGTCCTGGTGGCGACACTTGGCATTCATTTACTAATATATTTAAAATCATGACAATCAACAAATTTTGTCGTATTCATGTAATTTGCAAAACTGGCACTCAGAATTAGCAAAAAATTTGTTACAATGAAAGTAATACTTTGATGCGGGTCTCAAGAAGTTGATTTATCTATATTTAGATCCAAAAGCAAAGGGAAAAAATTGGTACAAAGTTTTCTTGACAGTGACGAAGAAGAAATTAAAAATAACGAAGAAGATAGTAAAATTACAAGAGTTACTTTGCGCGAAACGCCTGGCATATTTAGTGATGGAACAAATCCGAATATTCATAATGTATTGGTCGAGATATGTGTAAATGATTATAAGTGTAAACATAGTTTTCTACTTGACATGATAATACGTACGTTCGGGTGTACTTTTTGTATGTTCTGTTTAATTATTGTCTGAATATTGAATCAATAAGCAGTATTAAATTTTTCTGTGATTTTACATAAATTCATCTGATATTTGCGAGCTATTTTTATAAATTGAAAATAATCTGTGTGACTATCATAAAAACTTCTTGTGTTGGTGTGTTTTGAATTCTTCAGTAACGAATCAGCATCATCCATGCCTGATGATTTAATATTTGCTTGCCAGATACGAGTTATCCGAAAGCATCATTCATCTAAATAAGTGAAAATTTATCAATAAGGATTCATTCATATTTTGTCTTCAATTTATAATCAATGATAATATTGTTGAAATATAATTTTAATATTTAATTTAATATTGATGCTGTACAAACATTATACAATTTAATAAATACTAACTGCTCATTTCTAAAGTTTGCTAATATAATAATAGGTCTGTGTTTTTTTACATGAATACTGTAAAAATTAATTAAAACAGGTAAATTTAGGTCGAAAAGTTGTTAATATTAGTTGCAACTGCAAACATGCAGCTGCAGTTTGCATATAAATTAACACAAAAAGTATTTGTTTCAAGAATGACCAGCCAATGATTTGGAATCGTCCAGCACAATTGGATAAATATCATAAGAGTGCAAGGATTGATAGTATGTACTATTGCATAAAAGCAAACTGAGGAGATAACTTCTTCACAGTTTCTTACGCCCATTCGCGATTCGGAAATAAATAAAACTTCAGTTCACCATTGCGCAATTGTGTGTGCAAAACACTCAGAAACACAAAAATTTAAAACTTGTCCCAATGATTTCTACTTTTTCAAACGATTTTCCACATTTATTTGCCTCAAAAATTCAGTTTGGCTTTATGCTCTTTTATATGTTTTGACAGCTCCAGTCAGTATTAGTAAAGAGCTTATAACTTCTACCGCTTGGAGTCGCGTTCGTCGCAACGTCGCTACTGACATAGCGTATAGTGTTCTATTTGCATCTCTTCCTGAACATAATTCAAATCAGGCCTGTGTCACTCTTATGGAAAGAAAAATACAAAGTTTGCGTATGTGTTAGTGAGTGTTAGTTATTGCACGGCACCGCATACTTGCCATGGCGCTAGTATAGCAGCAAAATGTCCAGGATTTGAAAATTAAGAAGGCTGTTACTTCTGTCCGCTGTCTTTGCAATCGCCAGTGTATTGTGTCATGTATTGAGTATTACATTACAGGCTAGCGAAACGACAATATGATTTGAATTTATCATATTATTCTCCTGCCATCTATACGCGGACCTATGGAACTATTAGAGATTTATGATCAAGTGATTTCATTTTTGAATTTTTGAATTGTTTGGCTTGAATTTGTTTCAAAGTGAGCTGCAAAGAGTCCTAAGTGTCAATTATGGTGGTGAGTGATTTTGAATGTCACATGAATGAATAAGATGTTAATATACAATTTGTGTATTTTTAGTACCGTTGCCTTGCTTGTTTAAAAGAAGATGTCAGTTCATTCTTACATTGTATTACTCAATCAAAATTGGTCTGGAATTTGAATCACTCTTTTGCAGCAGAATACCGTCAAAATCAAGACAAACTTGAAAAACAGGAATAAAATGTCACATTGATGATCCTTCATAAGAAAAAACAGATAGATATGTATACATATATGGACATCAAAAAAATTACTCAAATTTTGAATTATGGATTTCATCGAGAAACGCCAAGAGCAATTCCCGCCGCAGAATGTCTCAATTTATGAAAATTCATAAGCGAAGCAGCATCTATTCAGGGTACCAGAAAAATCCCATAAAATATGAAACTTAATTTATATCTGAAAATGTGAAGAAGTCATTTCAAGACAAAATTCTAACTTCCATGAGAATACACTTTTGATAATGCAGGAACTTGGAGAGAAACATACGAATAATTAATCCGTATTTACCAAATGAATACCATAGGAAAACCCCATAACTCAAGAATTATGGATGTTATCGAAGAAACACCTACACTAGTTTGCAACGCAGAATGTCATGTTTTACAAGAACTGCATCGTAATACAATATCGCGATTCTATTTTCTCTATGTATAAAACACGAGATTAAAAGGGAATCCTCAACGGACAGACAGGCGGACATCATTTTTGTGATTTTGTAAGATGAACTATATCTATATATAGTTTTTTAAATAATGTAATTGAACTATTTCCAGATGCAAGACTATTTGCTATTGTATAAAAATGTTGAAATATGAAAATATTATCATAACTCCAAATTCTGTGATTGTATTTAATTTATTTTTACTCGTATTTATTCAATTTGTGATTTGTGATTCTAGTTATCATGATTCAATTCATATTTCTCATATTTGAATCATGAAAACTTGAATCATAAATAAAAATCATAAAAAAATTTTTGTGTAAAATTTAACAGTAGGTACCTGGATTCGTATTCGCGCGCTATTACAGTAGTTCAATAGGACCGCGGATAGATGGCGCTAACAGTAATATGCTAAGTTTGGAATAAAGTGGGCGTTTCGCTTCTTCTTTAGTAGTTTTGTTCTGTGTTACATTATTTAATATTATTGTGAGAGTGACACTATTGATTTTATTAGTGATGCCGAGTAGAGAAAATCTTGTAAGTATATAATTATTAATATTTGATATGATCTCGATATATTTGTCATTACTAATGTAACAAAATAATGTGTCATCATAAAAATTTTAGTATGAAATATACCTAATGTCATGATAAAAAACTATTCTATCTGTAATATTTCCAGAGGTGGGCTGGAGCCGGCTAGGTCCGGCTCGCGCGAGCCGGTTGCTAAAATTTTTGAAACTCAGCGAGCCACTTGTTGAATCACCTGTGAAACCAAAAAAATTGTCATTTTAATAGTATGTTTATGCAAAATATTCACATCGCGCCGATTTGTCACACACTCGCAATCATATCATGTGCACGAGTGCAACACACTAGACACATCATGTGCGTACGTAAAATACGAAGTGCTTGGCTCTTGCTTGTGAGTGAGCCACAAGTTGTGAAGCTATATATTTTATACTGTACAAAAATGAATGAAGACAATATACCTACTCATTCACCTTTTTTTTTCTTCGAAATAATAGCGAGCCGGTTGTTCAAATTTTGGCAGCCCACCCCTGAATATTTCTAGAAAAAAAGTTCTGCGTGCAACTGGTCAACTCCCTGCCTATGAAGGAAAGAGTGGGCCTGTTCTGTTTTCCACGTGCAGAGGCTTTAAGGAACAAATGGTTAGCGGATATGATTCGGAATGAGCTGAGAGAGTTGAGCTATCAGCAACTGCTTGATCGTGGCTATCGAGTTTGTGAGCTGCATTTTGATAATAGTCAATTCAAAAATGAATAGGAATAACGTCTCAACGTGGGTCAGATACCTCGTCTTGTACGTATTCAAGATAAGACCTCTCCTACACAGTAAAAATAACAAAAGTTCTGATAAAATGCACGTATATTATAGATGCACCCGATACTTCACGAATCGAACCAGCTCAAATCAATCCAGCTAGAATCGAACCAGCAGAAATTTAACTTACATGAATTGATATCACCGAGGAGCATGGAGACGTTGAAAATATTCCACCAAGGCCTGTGTGGAGGAAATTCCCGACCATAAACTGCACAATTCGTCGATGCATACTAGACTGCTATTTTAAATAATACTGTTAGGTGTAATATCGGTTCGAATTGTGAGGATTACCGAATTCTACTATCCTATTTATTCAAAATCAATCTGATTCAGAATATTTTCCGACATCTTCAATTTCCAATAATCCTATCCCATGTGTTCTTCCCCAGACCACTTGCATGGATGCTGTAGCATCAGAGATAGATATTCAAACAACCTCTGGATATTCCATTCAAAAATTGCTAAATTATGGATGTGATTCATGTTTTCAGTTCTTTTGTTCTGAAAACGTAACTCACATCCATGATTCAACCGTATCACGGGACTATGGGTCCAATGAGAGTTTTATCTCATATATGCAAGCGCAGAATTTTCGCAAATAGTCGATGATTGTGAAAAACAGATTTTTGCTTCGATTCCCAATTTCATTCCACCCTCTAACATTCTATCCCATATAGACATCCACTGAATACCTTCTAGTTTTTGTGAGCAGCATGGAGCAACCATGCAGAATAAAGTTATGCGATCATTACATTTAATATTATCAAGTCATTTTTCAAAATTAATTAATAAGAAAAATAGATACAGTAAGAAATAACGACGTTGTTGAGACTTTTTTTGTCAATTATTGTAGATAATTTTTTTTTAAATATTTTTTGTAATTCTTTTCTGTGTATGTTTCATATTCTTTTGTAGTATAACAATTTACTTTTCATTTACGATCCTATAAAAAGTGACAGTTGCTTGCATTTTGAACTTGATATTTTAAACTCAAATTCACAAGAACATTTATGTCAACTTCAACGAAAGCAGCTCAATTTCTAATATCTGTGACTTCTTTACGATAATTAGGACGATCGAAGATAAAACATTGTAAGACACACGTTTAAAAAAAATCTAATGTTATTTGCACATTTATTTGTTTCTATTTGTACATGTTTTTATAGTATTCTGTATTTTTGTGTATATTTTTCATATTTTTCCTAATATTTATATGTAATTTATCTATATGTAAAAATATATGTATATATTTAAAACGAAATTCTGGTTGATTTTAAATTCTACGATATTTTTGAATATTACATATATAAATTAGTAAAATTCAAATTACGCGCTTCAGAATTAGTACGTGCACGGCACCCCTTGGAGCGCTCTTGTGTTGATGTGAAACTTTGTAAATTTTGGTAACATTGTACTGTCAAGTCTTCTCTCTATTGGTAGTCTTTGATTCAAATCTTCTCAAAACTGATTCAAAAGTAGCATTATTAATGTATTTCGGTGTTAAAGTAGCCCACATATCTCTTACGCGATCCATCAAATTTTCTTTTCTTGTTACTGGTGCAGAGTACACTTTATAGCAATTTTCAATAAAAGGAATTATGCATTAGATAATTTAAAATGACAGATAGCAGATTTTGTTGTTCATAACCCCGACATAGCCTACTGAAAAATGACTATGGAATTAAAGTTTATTTGAACTTTTGTCTCATTTTCCCCAATATTTCTATCATGTTAGGTTATGAAACGAGTACATGGTAGAATACAGAAAAAAAAAAACTCTATCGAATGGATCTGAAGAATATACAGCATCTTATTTAAAAGAATGTAACTTTGTGTTGTAGCTTGTTTCACCGCCGTCTCCTCAGTTTATAAGTCTCTTCTAATATGGGATGTAAATTGTTTTAATATCGTCAAAGTCGATTTCATGCCCGAATATACCTTAACTAAGGCACTAAATACATGAGTATTATCATCCGCCATTCTGTGTCCTTAGAAAGCGCTTTAGCATATATGAACAGTGCAGGAAACGCGATGATTGAGTCGAAATAGTTTAATCTTCAGGTGAAAGATGTGATAAAATAATATCGGAATCTATCAGACTATTTATTCTTGGCATGATGTATTATTTGTAACCAAATTACATGCTTCAATTCAGAATTTTCAGTTATCGAATGTTGAATCAAATTATTCGGTTTCGAATCATATATAATTAGAGTAATATTAAATACTCAGAATATCATTATGGAATTTCAATTTATATTGTGTAATATAATTTTTGAAAACAATCTGACAAATTTATTGCACTTCGGGATCTCTAAATATGTAAAACTCTATTGTTTATCTTCAAACTTTGTAATCTTTAACTTTCCTAGAAAAAATTTTATGCATATTTATTGGAGGATTCATTATTTTACTGCTCTCACCCAAGGGATAAAAAATATGGAAGTCTATTATTTGCAATATTTTATATCGCATGTCTTCATAAAAAATTGTTAGTTCGTAATATTTTACTTATCAAAGAAATAATAATTGATTATATATCATTTATACTCATAATATATTTATATATGTAAATATATAATATATATTCTATATAATAGGTACCTATATATAATACATAAATATATTGATCAATTATTGCTTAAGGTGCGGTCTCATGCGAACGCTCGACGCTCGTTTCCAGCGACAAATTCGGTCACGTGGTACAATTTTAAATTACCCGGTCCTTCAAAATATGCAGCGACAAAGCTGAACAAGTTGAGCTTTGTCGCTATCAGGTTGCTATGGATGGAGTGTATAGAAGGAGGGTTATCTCTAATGAACAACACGTTCAAAATATCAAATTAAAAGAGTATAATAATTCACCAAATGATATAAGAAATGTGACCAATATTAAACAATTAAAAAAAAAAAGTAAATATATTCTTGAAAAGTGTTGATAATACAACGTCAATCAATTAGTTTTGTAATTTTTTTAGGTAAGGCATATTATTAGTATCATAATTTTATTTTTGTCATATGATTTTATATTATTTATATTATATTGATAGCTTCAGCTGAATAAACGACGTGGCACTGATTGGTTCAAGTAGAATGTTGCATAAATTGCTATACAATATTTTTCATTCTGTACAGTTAAAATCTATTTCTCTTTTTTCATTGATCATTTTGAATCTGATAAATTATTTTTTCAATTGGTAATTCGATCATTTAAACTGTAATTACAGGATGTTTTTCACTAAACGGGCTATTTGCGTTTAACAGAGCCATCCTTATGTTTTGCACCTAGAATCAGCTCACGTTTATAATCCTCTATCTACAACACTCCATATTTGTTGCGCTGGAATATGTTGATAATATAAATCCGCCTCGATGAATCGATTTATAGTTCTATATGTCAAATTTTGATATTAATATTTTTAATCCCTGCAAGCAAAGAAGCCATGTTGACGCTGTTGTTTGACGCAGCAACTTGTCGCTGAATATTTTGAAATGCCGGGAAATTTAAAATAGTACCACGTGACCAAATTTGTCGCTGGAAACGAGCGTCGAGCGTTCGCATGAGGCCGCACCTTTAAGTTGAGGTTAGATTCTATGATCGTATCTAAAAATTTGGATAAAAATATATATGAGTATGAACTGAGATAACTTCAATCAAAATTTTAATCTGATCATAACTTTAAATGTAAATTTTGACTGAATATACATACTTTTATATGAAATACTTATAATTCGTCTGTGAATCTCACAGCCACAATTGCCGCTAATAATGATGATAAATCATTCGACACATTAATGAGTCACTCCGATACTATTTTCTTTAGTTTTTCAAGTTATTATAACATTTTATTCTCGTCAAACAACGCATTTCCTGTAATGTTTACTTTGGTTTACATATGCTTTCTTTTATTGACAGGACACCAAATGGCGGATGATAATACCAGGGATCATTCATATACAGATTGGCCGGTTTAATGGCGCAATTGGCAGCTAAAAATTTAGTTTCAATCACGCTCAATAGATGACACTAATGCAGTGGAATAATATAAAGTATAGAGCAGGGGAATTAGGAGAGCGCAGGGCAATCTACGGAAAGCTATCTGCATCTAACTCGCTTGTTTCTTGAAAGTCATGTATCGGAAATCGTCAGAAACTGAGCGCGTCAGCTATATTGCACCCGCGCGGTTTACATTTAAAAACATAAACATTGGTAGTCATTCTGTTTTTTATGTTTCATTTCATTCATCTTTCATTATGACTAGAGAAAAAAAGTATGCATCTAGTGAAAAAGGTTACCGTCATTTTGTCAGGAGAATAAAAGGAAAATACTTAATAGACAATTCATATATAATTTTTTTTAGGCGATCATGACAAAAAAGGTGTTTTTATGGCTTCATTTGCGGCCGTGAAGTTTCACTTTTTGGGACTGATCTATCAAATTTTACTTTTTGGGATTGATTTGTCAAATATTACTTTTTAGGACTGATCTGTCAAAAAATATTTCATAAACACTTTATATTTACCTATATGGGCAGCTTGATGAACTCTTTAAGAAACAGTTTTCGCTTAAATAGTACATATATTCTTCCGTCAACCTCTGTAGTTCTTGCAATTCAAAAAATAAATACGCATTTTTTGTTAAATATCAGCTTGACAGAAGACAATAAAATAAAACAATTCCAATGGCAACTAAGATTTACAATTGCAATGTTCTAGAAATAAATAGATAAAATGATGTGATTTTGAATTATTTCGTAATGATCGCCTAAAAAACGTTGTGTGCACCTCGGCCTACAGTTCTTTTCTCACCTGAATTGCTTCAGATGTCTTGGGAATATATGTTTTCTTTGGTGCACTGAGTTTTAATGACGCAGATGGAAGTTTTATATTTTCTCTATCAGATTTTTTTGGTGATAGATTTTTTTTGTGTGAGATCGGAACAGCGAATTTATTCAACCTATGTTTTGTTTCATTGACGAAACAATCTTCAATGGAATGATTTTGACATAAATATTTATTTCTTAGTTTTTCTTTCCCAATTGTTAGTAACTTTGCATTTCCTGTAAAAGGCACAAGTAGTATATATATTTGTATTGAATAATAAATGATCTCAAAATGATAAGTTCCAAAAATTAACCAATTAAGATTGGATTTTTCTCTTCAAGCTCTCTGCTTTGTATGTTCTATAAATCTGCGTTGAATGATCTATGCGAATATATCTATTTGTGAAAAATTTGATCGACGTTATATGCAAGAAATAAGTTGAATAGCAACTTATTTTATAAATGATCTCCAAATATTTGTAGCCTGGCAACATACGATGAAAATTAACAGATTTATAAATCATATGTGGTCAATTTTTACTCGATGAAAAGTTTTTGAAAAATTATTCTGATGTAAGTACGTCGACATTACGAATCTTTCATATTTTGTAATATCCCATATTCAAAGAGAAAACTTAAAAAGAATGTAATAAATAACTTACTTCATTCTTATTGTGTGTATTATATTTATCATTATCTGAATCCATTAGTAATTGTTTAGATCGCACAACTTTTTTTCATATTCTATGATACAGTAAAGCATCTTTACGTCAACAAATCACTAAATTTATTTTTGTATATTTATTTACAAGTAACGCAACAAACGCTATAAACTACGAGCTATACGACTTCACAAGTGTCGATTGTAACAATAAACACAGTCTTGAAATGACTGTATAATAACTAATAACTTTTATACCGATCAACTAATAAACAAGATCTCTTCACCAATAAAAAATTTGAGTCCTCCTCAATATTTCATTCGCTTAATGTATACACAAATTCTCAATAATACATGATATTACAGCACAGTACATTTTGACCTGCATGAAATTTACATTATTCTATGAATATATTTTTTTCTATATTGTTATGAACAATATTTTATCATTATTCAAACAATATTGCACTGTATACATACAGCAACGAATGTTTTAATTTGGTTCAAGTATTTGAAGTATTTTGTGAGATATGGAAAGATAAGTTCAAGAAATTGCAGAAATAATAATTTCTCAAAAATAGAGGAAATTGAGTCCTGAGGGTTTTAGCAGCTCTCAAATATCATGGGTCGTATAAAAATCGATGAAGCAGGTGATTCTGAATCGTACGACATTCAAAATTTTCTTTTTTATGCTATTCTCTTAATTTTCGTTTACGGCGTATGGATTCTGTTCATATAATAAGAAGGAACAAAGTACATCGAATGAGATACATGGAATTTATTTGGCATCCCCTGATTGTGCTGCCATCTGTTGTTCGCACACCTTTCAACGACTGCCATATTATATACAGAGCTTGAGCTATCTGTATATGAATGATCCCTGATAATACCTATGTTTTTAGTGCTCTACCTTAACTGCTTCAAAGAGATATCACTAGCTGTTTGTTTTCTGTGTTATCCGTAAGATGACACTAGCAGTCATATTTCGTTAGTTTTTTGATTGCTTGTTCTTAAATACCCACCTTGAACTTGAGCGATGTTTTGTCTCGCATTGTTCTTGTTACTGTTTTAGATCCGGTTGCTAGAAAGACCATGTTATTTTAATAAAAACATTCTTTTCTTTGTTTTATACTTTACTATCACAAAACACAGAGAATATCTTGACTGGAAAAAGCACATGACTTCTTTATATCGCCATCTTCTTATCAATCTTCTTTCTTTTCAATTTATATATTATTGCGTGAATTATTATATTTCCATGTGAGAATTTATATATTTAAAGGATTATGAAAAGTCGAATTGAATTATTGAGGAATTGTTATGAAATCCCTATGATTACAAGTTTTATTCAAAACAATTACTGTTATTTTCATTGTCACCGAAATAGGTCTATATGTCTTTGATTTAATATCTTGGAAATATCATATCTTTTCTAATCAATTAATATTCAAAAAGAAAAATAGAAATACAAAACACAATGAGTGCCATCGGGCGGAGGCGACCGAAACTAATAATTCATTGTGCTAGTTATTTAACATTGAAGTGGACACTCTCCGAGTCTTGGTACTCCTAGGCTAAGAATGTTGACAAATGCATACTTGAAGACTGCAGTTTGCATTGAGTATATCTTTCAAGTTTTATGTACATATATCTTAGTTGAATAATTCAATTGATATGCTGTTCATTTAAACGTTTATTCAGTATCTCGCTTCATTAGTGAATGAATTTCAATAACTTTTAGGTTATATTTGTGTTTTGTGATGGGTGAAAATAGTGTTTTTATGGAATTCCGTGATATATAGACTACATCATATAGGTAATTATGCCACAATTGTTGATCATGAAACATATGAGTTTGAATCTTCGTGGTTTGAATTAAAGCGGTGGAGATCTTGACTAACATCCGATCATATGATGAAATTTGATATGTATGCATAATATCGCGAACTAAAGCTTGTTCCCTATGTCTTCCGATTCATAGTACATTTAAAAGTAGATTTAAGCTGCAACTCAACTGCCGAAGCATGGAAAAGGCGTTAGTAGCTTTTTTTCCATGTGTTGTTTAGGTTAGGTTAATTTCAATCTGATGTATTGATTTTTCGCTAGTGCTGTTAAGAAAATCGCTTCATTAACATGAATGATACTTCTAGTTTATTAGTGAGGTGTCGTAAAAGTAGTAATGTCAAATATTTAAAAATAAAATTTTGAAAGTAGTTCTAGCTACTTTTTTATGGAAGTGGCGTTTAAGATGATACTATTTGAAAATAGTTAAGAATGGTCCAATGGGGCTACGATTCATGCCTTCTGATTGGCTGAGGTGCAAACCAATTTTATATTGATACAAAGATCGTCAGTCAGTTGCACCAACAATCAGTCGTTTATTAATTATCATAAATAAATTTGGACGGTTGGAAAATTAAAATATTTGGATATATTTGCTGCTTTTATCTAATGGATCTTTTATCAGAAAACTTGTTCAATCCTGCATTTAATGTTAGTGGATCGTACTTATATTTAGACCTATCATAATGCTTGAATCGTTATCCTATAAAAACTCTTGTACCGTTCATGAATTTGAAATATTTTCTGGTTTCGTCCAAATAATTGAATATCTGAAAAATATATTCATACCACTGAACTCTATATATGGATAGCTGGTACTGTATTCAGCCAAGAGTAATCACCAGCTCTACGATAGGGAGTGAGCGACGAAAGAGTTGGCCTCTGGCGGCAGGAATTTGGACTAGAAAAACCGAGATAGATTTGAATTATATTGGAGATAATATGGAGTTTTGCCTTGAAAGACTGTTTGGTTTTTTCGATATTTATAGAGTTGAGAAATATTTTATAATAGAAAAACTACTATGAAGTCCAGACGATATTATTCTGTACCACAGTGCTGTAGTTATAAGAGTAAATAAATAAGTATATATCAATTTCCAACATAATCTATCTAGCTAAAACAGTGGCAAAAAATTGGAAACAGAAAATCGAATATTATATCATTTTAGTGTTTTTTACTCCCCAAAAACTAGATTCTTTGAAATCAAGAAAAAAGAATTGAAAAGGATCTAATTCATCCAATAAATTAGCAATTACAAGCATAGAAAAAAATAAGAATGATTTAACCCTAGTGTGATATCAATAATATTGAAAGACTTTATTTTTCTTCTAACTTTCAATAGAAAAAAATGGTTCAGAAAACGGCAAATCAGAAATTTTTCATTATGATAATTAGATTACATGAATATGAATTTTCATGCATTTGAACAAATTATATTCATTTTTGTTGAAGCATCTCTTAAGTCCTAAAGAAACTTCACTCCCAATAGAAATATTCCAGGATTCGGGAAACAAAATGTGCGGAACTCAGTGCAAATTTATTAAAAATTCAAATTATATTGTGCAAAATAAGATAAATTACAGAAGTATTGATGTCCAGTGTAATTTAGGCAACTATGGAAAAACGAAAAATTTATCAAATCAATACTTAAAAATTATACTAGAATGAACATCAAACTTTTTAATGTTCATTACTTGCGTCCAGAATGTATTGAATAATGAATAGCTTTTACAAATAAACGATGTGCCATGAAAGTCTTGTTGAGTTCTGTAAAATCTGTGTAAAATCTTCCATTCCAAGCTATGTGTCTGGAATGTGTTTACTACTACATCAAACTAATTCAAAAAAATATCAGATAACTTAATATAGGACATATTTTATAGAATTTTTCACACAAAAATTAAAAATTTCAAACAGATAAACACATATGATTCGAATATTTTCGCAACGCACTGTTAATCTACCATATAAAGTGAATGCATATCACGGTTCTGTCGCCATTTTACATATAACTGATGAGACCTCTGGTGGCTGCGCTCACTCTCTATTACCGAGAGAGGAACTAAAATGACATTTGTTGAAACACACTGTTCAGATATTATGAAAATATTATTTAGTATGAAATCATTCATAAAATATATTTCTCATTTATTGAAAACTAGCGGTGCTGTTGTGAATAATCAAATTATCGTAGTTAAATTATCAACATAAACATGTCTGTGTCACTTGACCGTATACGCAAGGTGCGAAGTACGTGGTGGGGGTAACTAAATCGACTGCAGCGTGAGTAGTGGACAAAATAAATATTATTATGGGCTGATATTGTGTGTACAGTATTATAAAAAAATTAGCCATCATAGTTGTTATGTCGTTAATTGAGAAATATAAGGAGAAACATCAGTGAATGTAAATTTTATCCTTTTCCAACCACAAATTGAAAGTTGAAACAGAGAAACAAATGGATTCTTTTGAAACGAAAAGCAAAAATTATGTAATACATAACCCAACTGTAAGGACTGTTTGACAAATTGCATTGAATAATATATTTTGATTTGCATTTTGACTCTTCATTTTGATGCAAAGCAAAATGAATCTTGTGATACACAAAATTTTGTGCAATGCACTCTGATTCCATGTGTGACATGACATGTTGCATTTTCTTTCGCTTCATAATAGAGTATCAAAATGCAAAGCTGATTGCAGAATTTAATGCATCGTGTCGAACGGCCCTAATACCTATTTTTCAAGGATTTATTTGCAAATAACATTTCAGTCTTCCTAAATACAGAATTTAAGAAATATCTAATGGATTTCATAAGGATCCAGAGTAATTGATGTTTGCCTTATTACCTGGCATGTTATTAAATGACCTATGCCAAAAAAAATTTATTCTCTCACATCTTTGACATGTTCTGCTGTTACCAGTAGCTTTACCTTCTGCGTTGTCTGAGGTTGAAATGAAATGCTATGAGTTATGTTATGGCCCGGAAACCAGTCTTTATAACTATTTTCATACTATAGCTGAAAATTGTCAAAACTCTTCCAATAAACTATATCATTATTCAGTATTTTATGTAACTCACTTTGATAGTTCCAGAAATTCTTAAATTAATTTTGAATATGCTTTTGGTACTCTCTCAATTTTTGACCTATACTCTAACCTTAACCTATGCAAAATAATATACATAAAATGCTTAAAAATATTTTTGATACCTACATCTTTCAAACAACAGTAGTTTTTTTTATCCGCTCTTCGATTTCGATAGATTTCAAAATTTACTGACTTCTCAAAAATGTTATAATCGTATATAATATCACAAGGGACTGTAATTTTATCAATAAATTTTTCTTGATAACATTGATTACCTAGCAACATCGTGAAAGTCATCTGTCCGATTAAATCACGAGAGCGTAGCTCGAGGGATTTCATCTGGGTACCTATTCTATAACTTTTCACGACTTATCACCCTCTTGGGGTGATATATTAATGACGTCATATCCCCTTCCACCGTTGAAGCATCTGAAGGTACTCGTCTAGTAACTTTCACTTTCTTAAGTTTCTGGTTATATTTATTTATGTTGGTACACTATAGTTGGAAATTTGTTAGATTTAATAATTATTCATATTTTACAGCATTTATCAATGAGAATTAAAATCTGACTGCATAATATTGAGTATTACAGTTATTAAAATTTAATCTACTACATTTTTAACATGAATAAGATTTCAAATTAATATTTGTTTCAAATTATTATGTATTTTCATCTTATGGTGGGTTTATGCACAAGAATTTTGTGTACTTTAGCCCACAACTAAAAATCAGATCCATTTAAAAATAAAATATGAAACATCATAACCTCAAACGTCAAAGTATCACCGGTGATAAGTTTCTACCACCACCTCTTTGCTGGGTGATACGAGGTGATACATATTTCACTAAGTATGACGTCACATAGCCATAGTTCGGCAAAAGCGCCGCAAGACGGCAGCCCAAAATATATCATCCTGTTTGCGTATCACCGGTGATAAAAGTTATAGAATAGGGGCCCTGAGCAGATGACTCGAAGGATGTTGCTTAAAGGTAATCAATGTTTGAAAGAAAAATTTATGATAAAATTAAAGTCGCGAGTGGAGAATATTTCTCGAATAAAATTGCTACTATAAGTATCTATTAAATAATGTTAGTTGCAACTACTAACCTTTTTTATTGGAAAATGCACTGAATTGCCTCCATATACTCTTGTATTTTTTAACTTTTTGTTTTCAATTTCATTATTTTCGGCGAAAAATGCATTTACAATACGATTAAATTTTGACATTTCCGAGAACTGATTGTTTGTTTATATTAGAACTGTGTATTGTTTCTCCATGACAAAGGCAATTTATCGCAATAAATCGCTTGCCAACGGGAATTTACCGAGGTAAATTCCCGTTGGCAAGGAATTTATTATTATAATTGTCATTGTAACTATGCAAAATTCGTCAGTATAATTGACATGAGTGGAATAATCATTTTTATTCACAAATATCAATGATGTTCCATACTAACAAGCCTGGAAAAATGTGCGTTATAGAGGGCATTGTCAGCACTACCCAGTCACGAAGGAAAATAATAGAGGAGCGGGCACTCAGTTGGAAAACATGAAGCCTAAAATGTAATGCGGCAGACGTGAGAGAGATAGCGAGAGCGGGCCCAGCTTTGCATGCTTCATATACAGAAATGAGATTATATCTGATTTTTTTTCAATAAAAAACAATTGCCAGATAAATTCAATATTTTCTTCACGTTAAATACTCTATTATTTATCAAATGAAAGACAAAAGAAAACTAACATTTGTATTTATTAAAATCTGTAATGAAAAAGTGTATTATTATGAAACATGTTTTATAAACGTATCTTTTGATAAGAGTTCTCTAATTATGAATAACATACATATATAATTTTATCAATATTTTATATTACAATGGGCGTAATAAAATTGAGAAAATATGCATAAACAATTTCTTATATACCAGAAGAAAATATTAACAAAAAACTTGGCAAAAATCTTCTAAATTGCGTACATCCGTGATATTTATGGGAAAATTCCGTTCAGTTTTATATTCCTTTCTGAAAACAAAGTATTTTGTCTCCAACATCTCATTGATGACAATTTGTTTTTATTTGATGGATATAATTTTCAAATCGAAAAAATTCTTACAAGTCCTCTGAATCCAAGTTTTGCTTTGGATTTAAATTTATTTCTAGCGTTTATGTGTCCTGCTAGAAATTAAAAATTATTTTAATTAATAAAAAATTAAAAATTATTTTAATCGAATAAATGGAAGATGAATTCTATCTACATCTTAATATCTTTCTCTTTTTTGAACAGCTTGGGCTTTTTCAAAGATTTATTCTATTTCATAAGAGATTTCCTTGTTTTTTTTCGAAAACGCTTAAATATTTCGGGCAATTTGAAAAAATACTCGGACATGCATCTTCTTTTGGTCGGAAATATTTGAACGGTATCTGTAATAATATATTTGTCATATAATTGAACAATTTCATAACATACTGTACGGTGAATTAAAACAATTATTACATCTCTATTAATTCCAAAACATAAATAGAAATATTTATATTCTTATTGATAAGAAGTTTCTTTGAAGTTGAATTTTTCACTAAAAGTTTAGATTAGATACGTTCAATAATTTGAAACATTGATATAATCTTTAATTTTAATATAATTTTAAAATAATTTCTGCTCACTTTTACATCTCCAGACGAGCATTCATTTATGATATCCTCGCCACTTATTTAATGAAATATCATGAAAAAAGAGAAAATTTCTCTTTACATTCTCTGTACCCAGTATCACAATTTGTCACAAAACATTTTATTCCCATTTTACTATATATTTTCAAATGAAAATACTAAATAAACCGAACTTAGCAATTTAACTCCATACAAACATGGGCCCGCCTCAACCTATCTCTCAGTTACTTTCTCTCTCTAACAATATTACATTTTTGGCTTCACTTTTGCAACACAGCTGAGATAGGGAATTGCATAGGCGTGCACCCAGCGTATAGTATATGTATAGCACTATATAAAGCACAGCTGACTCGTCCGCCATTTTGGAGCCCATTGTCAGTTGTTTGCCGTTCACCGATGTGTAAACTTTAATATAATTTAATAAAATAATTGCAAATGACGGGCTGTTCTAGGCTCAATTGTATTATTCATTCAAGATACAGGTTCTGATTCTACAAATGAGTAATTTTTATTTCTCAATACATCATTTAAATGTGGAGAAATATATTCCGAGTTACTTAACCTCAATTTAAATTTCGAATTTAACTGTTCGATTGTAAGAGGCTGAGTGCATTATTCAGAGTAAATATCAGCATTATTGCAAAAATCTTTGTCCTTCAGTAGTATTCTCAATGATTTGCTACTAAATTGTCATAATTTCCTGAAGTTTTGCAATATTGCAAATTATTTGTTAGAGCACTACACTGTTTTGAGGGGTTTGGGAATACGGAATTCTGAAATTTCAAACAAACATGAAACCACCAGCTACAATTCCAAATGAGCCAATAAAAAAAATACAAGAAGCCAGTAATTGTGTTTCAATCCATTTGAACTGTTTTAAAAATTTTTATTGTATTTTCTATGACCACCTAACGGATATCTTTTAAAAAAAATCTCTTTCTTTGCTATCATCATTTATTATTCAACCTGCTTTGACAAAAGTAAATATTTAGGTACTTACCTAGATACTTATTTGTTTAAATCACCAAACTACCTACTTTAGCTTCATAATTTGAATTCTAAACACTCACAGATTTTGTGTGGAAAATTAATGCAAGCAGATAAATTCCTTAAAGAACAAGATGCACAACTGCCTGCTATTTTAATCTTGTTATTATTCATTAAGATAGCCACATAATAAACACAAAATCATAAAAATAAGGATATAAACGTTTCACAGATTTGTCAGTGGGATCCAAGATGACGGATGAGTCAGCTATGGTTATCTAGTGCTGTAGCGTATAGTACAGCACTAGATAACCATAGCTGACTCGTCCGCCATCTTGGAGCCCACTGACAAATCTGTGAAACGTTTAATATCCTTATTTTTATGATTTTGTGTTAATTATATAGATTTCTAGATAGATAATAACAAGATTAAAATAGCAGGCAGTCGTGCATCTTTTTCTTTAAGAAATTTATCTACTTGCATTAATTTTCTACACAAAATCTGTAAAAGTTTAGTATTCAAATTATGAAGTTAAAGTAGGTAGTATGGTGATTTGAACAAATAGGTACCTAGGTAAGTACCCAAATATCTGCTTTGGTCAAAGTAGGTTGAATTAAGGTAATCATAGAAAATACAATAAAAATTTAAAAAAACAGTTCAAATCGAATGAAACACAATTATTTTCTTCTTGTATTTTTTTTTTTGTTAGCTCATTTGGAATTGTATGTGGTGGTCTCATTTTTGTTTGAAATTTCAAAATTCCTAATTCCCAAACCTCTCACAACAGTGTAGTGCTCTGACAAATAATTTGCAATATTGCAAAACTTCGGGAAATTATGACAATTTAGTAGCAAATCATTAAGAATATTACTGAAGGACAAATATTTTTGCAATAATGCTGATATTTATTCTGAATAATGCACTCAGCCTCTTACAATCGAACAGTTAAACTCGAAATTTAAATTGAATTAATAATACAACAGCCCGTCATTTGCAATTATTTTAGTAAATTATATTAAAGCTCATACATCGGTAAATGGCAAACAACTGGCAGTGGGCTCCAAAATGACGAACGAGTCTGCTGTGCTTTATCTAGTGCTATAGCGTATAGTGTTTCGTCACTTGTTACGTTCAGTATTGCTGCGCAGGCTGGGCTCATATTTTCAAATTTTTCCCGTAAGTATCAGCTATCCATTTATATAGAGATCAGTGATTCATACAGATCACACAAGGATCACGAACTCCATGTATACAAATAGCTTCCCAAAATAAGAGGGCATTAATGTTCCGTTTGTATCAAAACAGTGGGAGAGTATATTTTTGTAATGCTTTAATTGTTATTCTATCAACTAAAATCAAAACATTCTTCATCTAACCAATTTTTTTTTAGATAAATTATGCTTAGAGTCCTTGTACTTTCAACATTTTGAGCAATTGTCAACTTCACATCGATACTGATCGGACAGTAGCGACATCTAATTTGTCAGGTTTTTGGGGCATATTTTGTCAACTCGTTCATAAGAGTTCTTATTTGTTGTGTAGTCTCCATTATTACATTCTAACACTAATCAAAATAGCGTTGTTTTATGAAATTTCTGCTATTTATTATTCACTCACTGCAAATGAACTGAAATCTAACCCAATTATGCCAATATGGCTGCCTCCGTATCCGAATATGTGCTTTAAATGTGGAATATCATAGAAGGAACTTTTTAGGTACAATGGCGGATGACGAATGCCAGAAAAAGCTGGAGGATCTTCAGAGATATGTCCCGTTTCTGGAAAATACGATAAAACAACTGAATGCAGAAACTGGAAAACTGAGAGAAGCTCAGATTGCTAAATTACATTATTTGCTTGTGATTCTGACTGACACGAAGAGAAAGTAAGTAATTATTGATGGAAGTAAGTGGTTCTTGGAAGTTTCAGGGTAATTCAAACATTTTGAGTGTTAAATTTGTACTAATGAAACTTTAATTTATTTAATAGTTGAAACGGTACTAGTTGTCTTTGTCTAGTCTAACTTTGTTTTAGAGTGAGTTAGGCTTACGGAAGGTGAGTGATTATGACGGGATAGACAAGAATTTAGATTGACCATTTCAGAAGGAAAATATTAGAAATAATGCTCGCGTACAAAATAAGTTTAAAAAATATAAGTTTCAATGGAACTATTTAACAATGACAATATAAAATTATGATGTAGAAATGTTTCAAAACTCATGCAAGAAAATATTTTGATAGAAAACATGTTTCAAATTAAAAACTATAGTCCGTATTCCCACCTCTTGAAATCGCACTACTTCAGCAAAAATTTTAATAAAACGAGATAGCGCCATATGATGATGTCCCTAAAGTTGCACCAGCATTTATGGCCCACACAAAAAAAAATTATATCAATATTTCTTACACATTAATTACAATTAATTACAACCGGAAGTAAATTTTTTACAGTTGCCGTTTCCCGGAAATCGGGGTGTGGCTCAACTTTAGTCTAAAGTTACACTACACCTAATAATATCTTATCCAAATGAACTCTAAGTGGGCTAAACAATTCTTACAAATTAATTACAATTAGAATAAATTGGTAGAGATTACCGAAAATCATCCCTTAAGTAATAAATCCCTCTTTGAAAGAGTGAAACCGCACCAAAATGGGACATAGCGGATGAAAGTGAAATTTCAAGGCCAAATAGTGGCAGTATGGCTACTTGTATGTAAAAATATACATTTTTCGTAAATTATAAAATAGTAATTGGAACAATATATTAAAAGCAAGTGTACAGCATACTCTTGTCACCGAAATTTTTGAAGTGTCAAAGCTGGTACATTTGTTTTTGATCATAGGGGAATATTTTGACGGTGAATTGGAACGACTATCATAGATTTTCCAATATTTTCAATACGTTGAAAAGTAGTTCGAATAATAACAATAAATAGAATCGGTAGAAAAATTATGCTTAAAAATGGTACAATAGTTATCAAGTACAGAGAAACCGTTGGTTAATTGATTACAACAACTGACTTGAAATTTTTTGACAATTTTATCATATAATAATGTAGTTCACACAATAGTCAATAGGAAATAAGTGTGAGGGATGAATTAAAAAAAGTTTACAATGCTTTAAATTGATACAATAGGAATCAAGGAGTTGTTAATTAATTGATTACAACAGCCTACTTGACTCTTTTCACAATTTCATTACATCATCGTGTAGTTCACACAATAGTCAATAGGAAATGGGTGTGTGGGATGGTGTAAAAAATGTTTACAATACTTTAGCATGGCTCAATAGCTGTTGTCCACCAAGGAGTTGTTTAATAATTAATTACAACAGCTCACTTGACTTTTTTTACAATTTTATCACATCATAGTGTAGTTCACACAATAGTCAATAGGAAATAGGTATGTGGGATGGTGTAAAAAATGTTTATAATACTTTAGCATGGCTCAATAGTTGTTGTCCACCAAGGAGTTGTTTAATAATTAATTACAACAGCCCACTTGACTTTTTTTACAATTTTATTACATCATAGTGTAGTTCACACAATAGTCAATAGGAAATAGGTGTGTGGGATGGTGTAAAAAATGTTTACAATACTTTAGCATGGCTCGATAGTTGTTGTCCACCAAGGAGTTGTTTAATAATTAATTACAACAGCCCACTTGACTTTTTTTACAATTTTATCACATCATAGTGTAGTTCACACAATAGTCAATAGGAAATAGGTGTGTGAGATGGTGTAAAAAATTTTTACAATACTTTAGCATGGCTCAATAGTTATTGTCCACCAAGGAGTTGTTTAATAATTAATTACAACAACCCACTTGACTTTTTTTACAATTTTATTACATTATAGTGTAGTTCACACAATAATCAATAGGAAATAGGTGTGTGGGATGGTGTAAAAAATGTTTACAATACTTTAGCATGGCTCAATAGTTGTTGTCTACCAAGGAGTTGTTTAATAATTAATTACAACAGTCCACTTGACTTTTCTCACAATTTCATCACATCATAGTGTAGTTCACACAATAGTTAATAGGAAATAGGTGTGTGGGATGGTGTAAAAAATGTTTACAATACTTTAGCATGGCTCGATAGTTGTTGTCCACCAAGGAATTGTTTAATAATTAATTACAACAGCCCTCTTGACTTTTTTTACAATTTTATCACATCATAGTGTAGTTCACACAATAGTCAATAGGAAACAGGTGTGTAGGATGGTGTAAAAATTTTTTACAATACTTTAGCATGGCTCAATAGTTATTGTCCACCAAGGAGTTGTTTAATAATTAATTACAACAGCCCACTTGACTTTTTTTACAATTTTATCACATTATAGTGTAGTTCACACAATAGTCAATAGGAAATAGGTGTGTGGGATAGTGTAAAAAATGTTTACAATACTTTAGCATGGCTCAATAGTTGTTGTCCACCAAGGAGTTGTTTAATAATTAATTACAACAGCCCACTTGACTTTTTTTACAATTTTATTACATCATAGTGTAGTTCACACAATAGTCAATAGGAAATAGGTGTGTGGGATGGTGTAAAAAATGTTTACAATACTTTAGCATGGCTCGATAGTTGTTGTCCACCAAGGAATTGTTTAATAATTAATTACAACAGCCCACTTGACTTTTTTCAAAATTTTATTACATCATAGTATAGTTCACACAATAGTCGATAGAAAATGGCTGTGTGGGATGGTGTAAAAAATGTTTAAGATGCTTTAAATTGGTTCAATAGTTGTTGTCCACCAAGGAATTGTTTGTTAATTAATTACAACAGCCTACTTGACTTTTTTCTCAATTGTATTACATCATAGTGTAGTTTATAAAAATGTTCTAAATGCTTTAATCAGCATAAAATAGTTTGATACTTAACTTTTTACCTTAAAGTGAAAGTATATCCTGGAAAATTAATTACAGTTAGCTTGTGTAAGTTTTAGTGGGTTTTCCCATAAATCTCCAGATTTTATTTTATTGTAGGTTTTCGGCTTGTTCAAAGTCTTATTTCAAAAGATCACAAACAGAAATAAAAGGTCTTAAAACTACGAAAAAGTTTCTGGGATTTCTGTACGATTGTCTTTAAGCTATGTATTATAATTGGGGAAATATTTTTGAATGAAAAATAATTCTGCAATCCTATTAAACTTCAAAGATGAATGCAAACTATCCCGAATATCTCAGATAGGTAACCCAAAATCCGAGAAGACCTATTAGGTAATATATTGAACAAAACAATTATATTGAAATAAGCCGAGAGGGGTTGAAATAATATTGACCGACATAATTCTAAGAAACTATAGTTTAACCATCGAATGAAAGTTGACTCCTTAATTATTTTATAAATGTGGTTTTCATCCAAAGTATTTAGCTATGACGCGAATTGTAAAGAAAACTGACCTTTACAAATACGAAATACTCACTAAAATACTGGACTAGGAATCCCCAGAAATACATCAACATAAATGTTCTTAGTACCATTGGATTACTGGAGACATTGAATATGATATCAGTAACAAAGTTTCAGGGATGTATTACGACTCATTTGTCTTTTACCAAAATATTGTATTATTATCTTTGAATTCAATTATGCTTTCTCGTAGAGTTATTCAAATTTAGTCTCTAAATAGCTACATATGTATAATCGAGAAGCTGGCCGCATCTTATGTTCTTATAATTTTTAATCCTTGGATCAGAGTCTTCCGCAATCCCTATGTATCCAAGTTCGTTAATTATTTCAACTCACAATTTTCAGCATCTAGAGAATAAACATTTATTTGAGATAGAAAGATTAAGATAATAAATTGTGCTCAAATTGTACATAGGGATTGCTCAATTGGTTTATGAGGTTAGGACAAAACTGACCGCCGTGCTCGAACGGTATATCCTATTTCCCGAAGGTTTTTTTTCTAGATTCCTTATTAATTATTATTCAATGTTAAAAATATTGATACTTGATTATTTGATTGTTGTCACTTTTTAGAAATAAATAAATATAAAAGTAAACAGTTTGAGAATTTTCTTAAATTTTTGTACTTTCTAGTTCTACTGACAATTGTTTCCAACAAATTATTAGTTTTGATTGTGTCTTATTGGATTATTTTATATTGAGATACTAAAACAACTATTGAACCATGCTAAAGTATTGTAAACATTTTTTACATCATCCCACACACCTATTTCCTATTGACTATTGTGTGAACTACACTTTGATGTAATAAAATTGTGAAAAAAGTCAAGTGGGCTGTTGTAATTAATTATTAAACAACTCCTTGGTGGACAACAACTATTAAGCCATGCTAAGTTATTGTAAACATTTTTTACACCATCCCACACACCTATTTCCTATTGACTATTGTGTGAACTACATTATGATGTAATAAAATTGTGAAAAAAGTCAAGTGGGCTGTTGTAATTAATTATTAAACAACTCCTTGGTGGGTAACAACTATTGAGCCATGCTAAAGTATTATAAACATTTTTTACACCATCCCACATACCCATTTCCTATTGACTATTGTGTGAACTATACTATGATGTAATAAAATTGTGAAAAAAATCAAGTGGGCTGTTGTAATTAATTAATAAACAACTCCTTGGTGGACAACAACTATTGAGCCATGCTAAAGTATTGTTAACATTTTTTACACCATCCCACACATCTACTTCCTATTGACTATTGTGTGAACTACCCTATGATGTAATAAAATTGTGAAAAAAGTCAAGTGGGCTGTTGTAATTAATTGATAAACAACTCCTTGGTGGACAACAACTATTGAGCCATGCTAAAGTATTGTAAACATTTTTTACACCATCCCACATACCCATTTCCTATTGGCTATTGTGTAAAGTACACTATGATGTAATAAAATTGTGAAAAAAAATCAAGTGGGCTGTTGTAATTGATTAATAAACAACTCCTTGGTGGACAACAACTATTGAGCCATGCTAAAGTATTGTAAACATTTTTTACACCATCCCACATACCCATTTCCTATTGACTATTGTGTGAACTACACTATGATGTAATAAAATTGTGAAAAAAGTCAAGTGGATTGTTGTAATTAATTAATAAACAACTCCTTGGTGGACAACAACTATTGAGCCATGCTAAAGTATTGTAAACATTTTTAACACCATCCCACATACCCATTTCCTATTGACTATTGAGTGAACTACACTATGATGTAATAAAATTGTGAAAAAAGTCAAGTGGGCTGTTGTAATTAATGAATAAACAACTCCTTGGTGGACAACAATTATTGAACCAATTTAAAGCATCTTAAACATTTTTAACACCATCCCACATACCCATTACCCATTGACTATTGTTTGAACTACACTATGATGTAATAAAATTGTGAAAAGAGTCAAGTGGGCTGTTGTAATCAATTAATTAACAACTCCTTGATTCCTATTGTATCAAGTTAAAGCATTGTCAACGTTTTTCAATTCATCCCTCACACTTATTTCCTATTGACTATTGTGTGAACTACATTATTATATAATAAAATTGTCAAAAAGTTTCAAGTGAGTTGTTGTAATCAATTATCCAACGATTTCTCTATACTCGATAACTATTGTACTATTTTTAAGCATAATTTTTCTACCGATTCTATTTATTGTTATTATTCGAACTACTTTTCAACGTATTGAAAATATTGGAAAATCTATGATAGTCGTTCCAATTCATCGTCAAAATATTCCCCTATGATCAAAAACAAATGTACCAGCTTTGACACTTCAAAAATTTCTGTGACAAGATTATGCTGTACACTTACTTTTAATATATTGTTCTAATTACTATTTTATAATTTACGAAAAATGTATATTTTTACATACAAGTAGCCATACTGCCACTATTTGGCCTTGAAATTTCACTTTCATCCGCTATGTCCCATTTTGGTGCGGTTTCACTCTTTCAAAGAGGGATTTATTACTTAAGGGATGATTTTCGGTAATCTCTACCAATTTATTCTAATTGTAATTAATTTGTAAGAATTGTTTAGTCCACTTAGAGTTCATTTGGATAAGATATTATTAGGTGTAGTGTAACTTTAGACTAAAGTTGAGCCACACCCCGATTTCCGGGAAACGGCAACTGTAAAAAATTTACTTCCGGTTGTAATTAATTGTAATTAATGTGTAAGAAATATTGGTATAATTTTTTTTTGTGTGGGCCATAAATGCTGGTGCAACTTTAGGGACATCATATGATGCAACATGAGATGGTAAGAGAAAGTGCATCAATTTTTAGGAAGTAGCGCTATTTTAAGAGGTGAGAATATGGACCTATGAGCTTTTTATTGAATCATGAAGTTATCTACTTTGATAAAAAACTGGCTTTAAATTAATAATTATGAATTCCATATTGAATCATATAGTACTAGAGTTATGTATGGAATATTATATAGAGCAAATGGCCTTCACGGCTTTGCTGGCACATACAGACTTGTAGAAGTTTTCATTACCGTTACTAAATATGACTGAATTTCGTTGAGACAGTGCTCAATTTTCAAAACTATATGTCGCTTACAACCATACCTTACAATGTAGGCACAAAAAACTTGATTACCATGTCGCGATAGCGAGCACCATTAAATGTTTTTGCCTGATCAGCTATTTCTTCGGATTGAATGGTTCGATCATGCACAAAACAGTGACACGTTGTGGATGCATTTGTTTCTCAACAATCATTCGTAAATTTTCTGTATCCCGAATGCGACAATTCTCATGATTAACGAAGCAATCAAGATGAAAATTATTTTGATTGAAAAATCAATATCCCCTTGTTGTTCGATAATCTATTCAACGAATTATCTTCGCTGTGTGTAGTTAGGAGGCTTCAGTTCTTGAGTCAATGGAACTTTGTAATCTTTCGTGAGAATACTTTACGGAGAGCTCGAAATACTCAATTCTTGAGCACGGTGCTGAATTAATGTTCTTGGACTCTCATGAGTTGCTTCGATGATTTGTGTTGAATTTTAGAATAATTTGTCGTTACTTGCTCCGTTTCTTGTATTTATTATCATTATATTGAGAATAATGCAGATTCGAAACCAGTATTAATAAGTTCTTTCGGTTTTTGGAGAAGTGAGAATGACAGATCCCAATAATACGTGATTGAAATAAATATAGTACTTCTGTTGCTGAATTCAACTTCAAAACTATGATATTGATAACTTCAAGCTCTCAACTGTACAATTGCAGCTATAATATATACAGGATGTGAAACGAAATGCGGAGCATGGTAGTTTAACATAGAATTTTAAAAATATGTGGATATTGGCTCTCCTGTATATGTTAGAGCAAAAGTACAAGAATGAAAAGTTGTTTAAAATCAATTTTCACTAATGAAAAGTCTTGATTCAATGCAGTTGATTATCTGTAGCATAAATTATTTGTGAAATAGTAAATAATTTTTTTTTCCGTTAAAAATCAGATTACCATAGGAATAAAAAACAAATGAAACAAACTCCCCATTCCGTTTTATAACAACAATTAAAAATGATGAAATAGTATATTATGCCATAAGGACCAAACGACTATCATTTTTGTCCAGCATGAATTTGGTTGCACTCGGCGAAGACGTTGGGTTTTTTTATTTCATTGATATATGTCAAATTGATATTTGAAAGAAATTTGTATCATAGAATGTGTTCGTTATAGTATGTGCATTTATTGTGAACGGGATAGCATAGAAAATGTGAAAAATACCAATCAATAAAATAAATCATGTAAGTTATGTTTCATTGTATTAGTTTACTGTAATGTGATTGCATTTGCAAAAATCTGTTTGTCAAATCGATAAGATAGTTTTAATACATCCAAATTTATTTAAAAAGTTTAGTAATGGGAGTTACAAAAAGTATCGTATGCAACACGGACACTGAACGACTGTCATTATTGTCACGGACAAATTTGGCTGCACGGAGCTACGCCTTGGGCTTTGCCCTCGTTTTCACCGAATGCAGTCAAATTTATCCTGGACAAAAATGACAGTCGTTCGGTCCTTGTAGCATAATATACTATTAAAATCTATTTTCACTTGTGAAAAGTCTTCATTCAATGCAATAGAATATCTGTAGCATCTGAAAAAAAATAATAATAATATGGAGTTGAAGTGTTATAATGAAAGCGTGTTCCATCCGTTTTTGATTCCCATGGCTATCTGATTTTCGACACTAATTTCAAATCTTATTTTCTAAATATCCAATGTTACAGATATTCTACTTCATTAAATGAATATATTTCATAATGAATATTTATTTTATCAACTTTACATTGTTGTAGTTCTGCTCTTAAGATATACAAGAGAGCCAATATCCGCACCATTTGAAAATCCCATGCTAAACTTCTATGTTCCTAGTTTTGTTGCACAGTCTGTATATACAGGTTCTGGAAATGAGAATTTTCACTTTAGATTTAAATTTAAATTTTATTGCATTTACTCTAATAAACTTACTGTAACAGTATTATATTCAGCTTCGTTAAATTTCTCGAGATCGCAATCGTTGTTCTATATTTAATACAGTACCAAACTATAATTAACATGTATTATATCTCATAATTGAGCAAAATTTAGCTAAGTAAGATATATCATTTACGTACCATATTGCAGAAACAGATGACAGCATAGCGAGCCATACACAACACACATCGCTAAAAAAATGAAATAATATCTACCAAAAATTATTATATTATTATTATCATCTATTGCTGCTAAGATTCAAGCAAATAGTAAAAAAGTGCTCATGATTTTTGAACAACTTGAATATACCAATTTTGTTCATCAATGGCCAGTTGCACCGCTCTAGCTTAAATTTGAAGTTTCACTCAAACAAAAAATATTGAATCGGAATAATGACAGCAATATTTATGTTTCATTTAACTTTTAAGTGTTGATACGATATTGTTCGATCAAGTGACACTTGAAATTCAAGTGACTGCGGTGAAACTGGCCATTTATATTTATTTATAGCAAAAATCTATGATTTTCCAAAATCTGTCCATTTTATGTCTTTCAAAAAAATATATTACCTCCAAGAAACTTTTATTCACGAAATATATCTGGTTTTGTTAAAATTAAATGTGACAATGAGAGAAGTACCCAAAATATCGAGAATTTTGATCCTCAGAACTCAGTGATTAGTGATCAAAAAAATGAGTTATCCAAATACGCTATGTCAGTAGCGTTGTGTGCGGCGCGAGCGTTGTTCTGGAGGCGACACTTGGCATTTATTTACTAATATATTTAAAATCGTGACAATCAACAAATCAGCAGAAAATTAGTTACAATGCCAGTAATACTTTGATACGGTTCTCAAGAAATTGAAAGGAAAAAAATTGGTGCTAAGTTTTCATGTCAGCGACGAAGAAAAAATTTAAAATAATAAAGAAGATGGTAAAATAATGTGAGTTACTTTGCGCGAAACGCCTGGCACATCTAGTGATGGAACAAATCCGAATTTGTATAATGTATTGCTCAAGATATGTGTAAATTATTATAAGTGTAAATTTAGTTTTCTACTTGACATGATAATACGTACGTTCGGATGTATTTTTTGTATGTTTTGTTTAATTATTGTCTGAATATGGAATCAATAAACAATATTAATTTTGCTCGTGATATTTCATCACTGTATCTGATATTTACGAATTATTTATATAAATTGAAAATAATCTGTGTGACTATCATAAAAACTTATTGATTTGGTGTGTTTTGAATTCTTCACTTAGAAATCCGAATAATGCATGTCTGATGATTTAATTTGCTTGCCAGATACGAGTCATCCGAAAGCATCATTCATTTAAATAAGTAAAAATTAATCAATAAGGATTTATTCATGATATTTTGTCTTTAATTTATAATCAATGATAATATTATTGAAATATAATTTTAATAGTTCAATATTGATACTGTACAAACATTTAACAATTTAAAAAACACTAACTGCTTATTCCTAGAGCTCGCTAATATAATAATAAGTCTGTGATTTTTACATGATGTCTATAAAAATTTATTAATACAGGTAAATTTAGGTCTAAAAATTGTTAATATTAGTTGCAACTGCAAACATGCAGCTGCAGTTTGCATATAAATTAACACATGAAGTATCTGCTTCAAGACTGACCAGCCAATGAATTGGAATCGTCTAGCACAGTTGGATAAATATCATAAGAGTGCAAGGATTGATAGTATGTACTGCTGCATAAAAGCTAACTGAGAAGATAGCTTTTTCTCAGTTTCTTACGCCCATTCGCGATTCGGAAATGAATAAAATTTCAGTTCACCATTGCGCAATTGTATGTGCAAACACTCAGGAATACAACAAATTAAACATTATCCCGATGATTCCCACTTTTTCAAAGGATTTTCCATATTTATTTGCCTCAATAATTCAGTTTGGCTCTATGCTCTTTTATATTTGTTCTGACAGCTCCAGTCAGTATTAGTAAAGAGCTTATAACTCCTACCGCATGAAGTTTCGTTCGTCGCTACTGACAGCGTATACTCGGCGTATATAGATACTTTTTGAATATGTATCTTAAAATGAAGGAAAAAAATTTCCAGAACTCATTTTTAATATATATGTTTTATTTGGATTAAGTTTTACATATGAAAATTATCCGAAACACAACGTTTCAACAGCAATGTGCTGCCTTTTTTAAGTGTATAAATGTATAAAAACACAGTATAAAAATAAACACAAAATTGTCAAGACAACAAAAGTACAAAAGGTGACTAGATATGTATAAAATATTAACTCCTAGAATCGTAGAGCTCTGCCTGTCGTCTAGCTTGTAATGCAATCCACAGGCTTTCATTTATATACTTGAAAAAGGCAGCACATTGCTGTCGAAACGTTGTGTTTCGAATAATTTTCATTTACAAAACTCAATCCAAATAAAACATATTTATGAATCTTATACTTCAAGAAGTGCACAAAAAGTGTTATTAACGAAATCTTGATAATTAGAAATGTAAAAAATTTCCATAGCTTTTTAAAAATTAATGTCCCAAAAAAACTGGATAGTTTCGAAGAAATTGGTATTTTTAGCACATTTTATTTTTGCTCTCGAAAATGTTTTATCTAATTTTTATAAATATTCCGTTCATGTATAAATTATCAATAAATTACAGCGAAAATTTCACGTTGTCCAGACAAACGAATTTAAGTAGAACAAAAAATTAGGGCGCCATGCAATTGTTAGTCTTCCGTCCCTAGACTCATAACTGTTAAAGTACCTACCTGTAAAAAAAAGATGGTAGAATGGACGAGTAGAATATTGGAATTTGAGTACAATTAGATCTGTCGGGGTTGATCGAGATGCTGCAGAACATAAAATGAAACAATATTTCAAACAGCGATACTTACACTCAGCAAAAAGAAAACACTAGATAAAATTGGTCTCTGAAAACTAAAGTGGTAGGTACTTTTTTTACAAGATAAATGATAATCATATTTAGCAAAGTAGAAGATATTTATTGAAGTTATTTCAAAATATATATATAAAAGAAATAACGGGAAATATAACATGACTCAAATTTGCAAAATAGTATAACAAGAGCAAAATAACAAAAAAAAAAAAATGCGTCCCTAACGCTGTCTTCAACAAGTCTTAACTGTGTTAATATCTGAACAGATACGTTCACAAACCTACTCCGGCAAAAGTACAAGAAAATGAAGATCAGGCCCGAGTTCGATCGACCTGGTTCACAATGGAACGTAGCGTTTATAACGTAAGCAAAAAAGCAAAAAGTCTATTAAGTAAATTAGCACACAAAAAAAGTCTGAACTTCAAAAAAAAAACTTTGAACCACTTAGCTGGCGATCCTGATTGATGTCTGGCGTCTGGATCTCGGCCTCGGATCTAATTGGGCTGAATTCCGTATGCTCGAGAAAGCCAGGGTGGAAATGGAGTACCTCCACAGTGTTGTGCCATGGTCCGGACGACGTTAATTCGCAGATGGTAAGCGATACGAAAGGAATAGCCACTCACAATTTTAAGCTAATTCCCAACACGTGGGCTGCTCCGCCGAGTAAAACAAATGGCCAAACTGCCTCAAAATATTCGGCCGGAGCACAGGTTTTTCCCAAAAGAATCCTGAAACTTGAGTTTGCACACGCAATAAAACTTAAGAGAACCCACAAAATTGTAGTGATAGAAAAAAGTAATAGATATAACGTCTGTCCTATACGAGGACTCAAGGCTGACTTCTTAAATTAAGTCAAATTTGGTCGATTCGACTTGATTAGAAAAAAACCGTTTATAGCGGAATATTTGAAACAAACCGGGTAACAGTTAAGCTAGTAATTTTTTAGAGAAAATAACACTAGGGTCAGTCTAATTACAATAATTTTAGGTCACACGTTCTAAACTAAATAAAGAAGAAATCACATAAATAAAAACTTCACACAAAAACTGTGAAATATGTGAGGTGCTTGTGCAATGAATAATTCTACAAAAGAATAGTTTTCCATAGAAAATTCAAATTTAAGAGTCGAGGCTGAAGCCACCATCATCTTAGATCGGGGATGCAACTGTAGACATATGTTTCGTCCTTATTAGGACTCCTCAGTACAGTATAGCCAAGCCAAGATAATCAAGACTTGGATCCCAAGAGTGTATAAACTCATTACGATAAAAGGTGCGCTGCAGCAAAAACTACAAACACCATCTATCCGACTAAATAAACATTTTATGCAAAATTGACAATACTTCAAAAAAATATCAAATCTAAAAACAATAAAACATATATTCTAAGGCAGAGCCCGCTTGCATAGTCCAACCAGGCAACCATTCCTATTCTCAGGATAAAAGCGCTTGGCTACATTCTCCCTCTCTGGACTGTGAATACGTCCTTGTTCATAGGCCAGGAAAAACTAGAGCGCCTTCCTTGGTCGTCCCCGTTCTCGCTTGGGTATGATTGGCTCCACTAGCGTTCTGGAATCTCCAACAAACGGGGTTAGCTCTCTTGCATGATACTTACCAATGGTCACGTTGGGTTCTTGAACTGTTGAGATCTCATATGTCGTGGGAGAAATTTATTTCAGGATCTTGTATGGGCCATCTCCTTTTGGGATAAGTTTTGCACTTAGCCCCTTTTCTGCATTACTCAATACATGAGTTTTTCCGAGTACCAGGGCTCCAGGTTCGTAATCGGGGGCTGGACGTCGCTGGCGATCGGCATAATGTTTCCGCCTTTCTTGTTCTTTCTCGAACTTTTCTTTCGCTTGCTCCATATGATGTCTTCTTAGGAGTTCTTTCTTGTGAGCGGGTACCTTGTATGGTGGTACATAAATAGGTGCATGATCTCCGGTATCTATTACATGTTCAGCATATGTTGTCACCTCTCTCCCTAACGCAAAGGTTTCTGCATTCTCTCGAATCATTTCGTTAATTCTCCTTCGTTCTTCTTGATTTAATTTCAGGCCTTCGTCCTTTCGTAGTAGTAAGTTTGAAGGTTCTAGACTACATATATCATTGTCGGGTTTCGTTATGTTTACTTTGAGCGGATTTTTCTGTTTTAGGTCATCCCTGAAAAACCATTTTTTTTTGACCTACATCAATGATGATTCCGGCCTTCGCGATGAAATCGACGCCTAATAACGTGTGATTATCATACTGTCCTGGCAAAACAAGTAATTTGGTTGGCACTATCCTGTTAGCAATTTTGATGTCGACAGTAGTTTCTAAAGATTGCACGTTTTTCGTACTGCCATCTGCTAAAATAACTTTCTTTGGTTGACTTCTAAACAAATATTTGTCTTTGATTAATTTATACAGGGTTTGACCAGCGATACTACAAGTTGCGCCAGTGTCGGCGTAAGCTGTGCCTCTGAAGCCATTTATTTCAATTTGAAAATCTGGTCTTTTACTATTAGTATAGTCATAAGTTTCCATACCTTGAATCTCGATGCTGTGAAACTCGGACTCATTTGACTTGTAAGTCGACGATTGCGATACTGGAATCTGCCTAGGACTACATCTGGGACATCGTGCCCTTATAATTCCTGGTGCTCCACAACCATAACATTTCAGCGTTGGGCGGTCTGTTTCTTCAGAAACTCGGCTGAAATCTTTGATGCTCTCTATGGTTGAACTGGCTGTCGATTTGGATGTAGTCTTGTTGCGACAATCTTCAATCCGATGGGCGTACTTCTTGCAGTAACTACATTTTGTTCTTAGTCTAGCAGAAATGTTTTTTCTTTCTTTTTCATCGCTTCTTCCTTCTTGTTCTTTGCACGATTTAATCGCATTACTGTCTTTAAACGATTGTTCTACAACACGAGCACTTTCTATTAGATCAGCAAATATTCTCAAGTTATCCCTGTACACGCGTTTCCGAATTCTACGACTCAAAAGACCGTATACCATGTCTAACTCTACCTTCTCACCTAACTTATCCGGTATTTGGGATAGCAACGCTCGCGCACGACAAACGAATATGTCTGTTGACGTATGATCGTCTTGTTCTATCGCGAAAAGCTCTTTGTAAATCTGAAATGGAGGTTTTTTCACACTAAACGCACTTCTAAGAGCTTTAATAGCATCTTTCCACGTTTGCGTACTTGATTTAAGTCCCTGCCACTATGTAGCAGAAGTACCGGTTAACAACATTGGTAAACCACGTAACGCATTTTCGTCCGAAACATTTGCACAGTCTTTAAATATTTCTATGGCATCAATAAATGCTTCTACATCTGCTTCTGAAGAAGCATCAAATCGCGCCGAACATTTTATGAAATTTCCTTTTTTTGTTTCTTCATGCGACAGCACCGATGAAGAAGTTAACTCACGCACTTGCAAACTTGCTATCAATTGCGACAACTGTTCATTCGTCATCACGATCGGTGGTCCTGATGACATTTTTGATGCTTGTCTACGAGTAAGCGGCAGTGTGACTATTTTATTGTACCACAATTACTTTCAAAGCAAACTGCGGCACCATCAATTTATGCGATTTCTGAGTGTGGTTACGCGCACTCCGCGATTTGGGATAACCCGCACACTTCTACACAAATCGGATAATCACGATTACTTCACTTTCGCACGTTTATTTAGTTTTCAACGGCCCTATGTTGGGCGCCAAAATTTATAACAGAATATTTGAAACAAACCGGTTAACAGTTTAGCTAGTAATTTATTAGAAAAAATAACACTAGGGTCAGTCTGATTACAATACTTTCAGGTCACACGTTTCAAACTAAATAAACATTTTATGCAAAATTGACAATACTTCAAAAAAATATCAACTCTAAAAACAATAAAACATATATTCTAAGGCAGAGCCCGCTTGCATAGTCCAACCAGGCAACCGTTCCTATTCTCAGGATAAAAGCGCTTGGCTACACGTTTTTCATTAACACAAGAAAAAACTCAAAATATACGCTGTCACGTCACTGACTGCAGCGCGCGCATTGCAATAGCGACAAATTGAAGCAAAAATCTCGAACTAGGAATTAATTGATGAAAATAAACAATAAACACGCTTTTGATACAACAAAAAGAAAAACTGAGCTTGAAGAAAAGAAACGAAACTAAGGATATGAAATTTAAAGTAAGTAAATGAAGTTAACAAAAAAAAAAACAACTCAAATTAACCCGAATTATATTCTAGAATTTGACCGAAACTAAATAATGATCAAAAGCCAAATAGGCACGTAACAGTCATCCCACAACACTATTTCATAAATAAATGTATTTAAATTCTGATCTTTATTTTATCAATAACGAATTTTATACTTCAAATTAGATTAAATTAGTTCAACAAAAAATAGGGCCTCTGATGAACTTCAACCTATATAGGCTCTCAAAAACTTAGATACGTCCCTAATTTGACAACATCGGCAAATATGATATGTCGTTTGATTTTAAGTATGGCTGTCAGATATTTTCGTGCATTTTTATCATTGAGATTGTAACATCTACAAAACTGCACTTTAAAATACGTTTTCAATATTATTACATCTTCTATGAGAATTGATTTATATAAATTAGAGTTTTTTGTATTTTTATCTTTAGCTGTCAAGTTTTAATAAAATGAACATTGCCGATAAGTTTTTTGATTTAACGTGTATTAAAAACGACGTTTTCAATAATCGATTATTTGGAAACCAGATGTCCAAGATTTGAAGAAAAAGATAATGAAAAATCGATGTTCATGATACCCATAAGCAACATATTCAAATTTTCATCTTTACATAACTCTGAAAATCGATAACCTTAGAAACAGGGAAATAAACATTCCGAGCACATATTGGAACATAAAATTTTCAATACATTTTCTAAAATTAAAGCAACAATATCGTCGATATATTTCAACGTCCGAATATGGTTAAGTGTTTTATTATGTAAAATTGGTAGCACGAATGTTATCTCATTCACCTGCCTGATGATATATACTTTCAAAAAATTTAATTTATGAGTATATCGCTTTTCCACCAACGTTATAAAACACGGTTATAAAATTGTGATGATCATTGAATCGGAGTGAAAAATAGAGTTAAATGAGTTGCGAATTCCGGTAAGTATCTATTATTGAATTAATTTTTGTCTGATGTAACAGACACTGGACTCAAACATAGCAGAATTATTTACAGCTTGTTGATTATTTGTACTATTCTTAGCCAAATGAGAGTGAGTCAAGCTCATGTCATGGACAGAAATCAGAGAAATCTCTGAAAGTAATTATCGAGGACGATGTCAACAACGCTACTTGCATCTATGATTTTAAAATTGAATTATGAACCGCTCAAAGAACCATGATGTGAATTATACTGATTGCACCAAGTTGGCTGAAATATTAGGTCAGTCTGGTGGACTCTGAATCAGGTAACGATCTAAAATAATTATTCAAAAGCATAGGATTTGCTACATTGCATTCGAGCTGCTTCTCTATTACATCTCCTGCTCCTGATTCTTCTTCTCCACCATTCTTTGAGAGAAAAAAAACATGAACATTTCCTAATTATTATTATATTTAATCTTGTTTTTACTGTTGCTGTTGATTTATCATTCTTATTAAGTTGCTTGCAGAAAGCCTTTATATTATTATCATTCTCATTCTGTTGCTACAAAAATTTATTAGCACAAAAATATGTACAAATAAAAATATATAACAAAATATTTTATAAATTTTTTCACAAATTATAGACTGCAACTAAATAAATTATTTGAAAATTAAGTCTTTTTATATTTTCAATCTTATCAATACTTATATTTTTCAACCAGTACATAGTTTTAATCTCACCAATAGAAAATCTCTATTTTACCAACCAAACAATTGGAAAAAAAATAAAAATTGTCCATGTGCATGTCAGATCACGCACAGTGAAGGTTTCCGTAATAGGGTAGAACGTTCACAGTTACATAGTATTTCTAAAACACACTCTGAAAAACAAAATTATGGCTCACTTTTACATTAGGAACCTAGTGACGAGCGCATGCGCGTATCTTGCACACACGCGCGTACCTTGCACATGTGTCAAGGTTTATAAATATAGAAGGTTGCCTCATTCAACGAATTCAAGATGCGCATGCGCTACTTTATGACGTAAGCGCTAGACCCTCCACTCTTATGCCTGTATTACACGATACAATTTATTGGCCAAGTATTCTCAAAAATTGACCTTCAATTTATTGTTGTGTGTAATATGTCTAAAGTTTCCACAATTTTTTCTTGACCAATAATTGACCAAGTTATTTTTGAAATAGAACTGGCTCTATTTTTCACCAATATTCTGAGGTATTCTAGGGAGATTTTGCCGTTGCCAACGTTACTCATATTAGTTATTAAAGAAAGACAAGCATTGTAAATATGATCTTAGTATTGACAAAATATTTATATTAGTATATTACAATACAAGTGAAGAAACTACGAGTTTTGCTCACGCGGGTGGCAGTTTTGTGCACGAGGCGCTAGCCGAGTGTGCAAAGGCACATAGGTGAGCGAACTCGTTTATTCACGAGTGCTGTATAGCGTTTTGTTCAATCCTATTATTGAAACATTCATTAATAGTATATTGTGCAACAAGTGTGATAAGTTGTCGATTGCCCACGAGAGCGAAGTTGGACGCACGAACGAAGTGAGTGCGCTTATTCGCTCAATTGGCCAATTGACAACACCGCACGAGTTGCAGATCCTATTTTTTATTACGAATGCGAGATAAGTACAATTTTGCGCTTATTTCTCCAAGCGATAAATGGTTTGCGTGCGACAAGTAAACTTGTCGCACTCAAATTATACTTGGCGCACTCAAAAGCCAAAGAGCCATTTACCGCCCGGAAAAACGTGCGCAAAATAGTACTTATCCTGCATGAGTAATAAAAAACATTGAAATCTATTACACTTCTTAAACAAAGATCATGTATAAAGTATAGAGTAGCATAGGCGGCGGATGCGTTGTTATGGATCATGTAAATATAAACATCCGCAACTGTCAAAAATATTGAAATTGTTTTGTCCTGATATTTTTACAAATATAAATTGTGACACTAAAATGGAACAAGATAATAATGAAATTGTGCGAGGAAAATAATTAACAAAGAAGAGAAAACAAGTAATAGAAATAGCACTCAAGTTGATATTACAAAAGTTACTACGATAACTACAGAGTCTCATCAGTTTTCAGTTGCTGGTATATTTTGTTCAAGTAACGTAATTTTTAATAATTGTGAAGTTCATTTTCATATCAATAAATACATGTGATAAAATGTATTGTAGTTTATTCTTTATTTCGTTATGAAAGAGTGAGTGAACGAAAGTAATTACACTCACTACTTTCGCCCACCCGTTGTCATAGGAATCACTGCAGTTGACAAAACAAACAGTTTCAAGATTGGTATCCAAGTAAAAAATAACATGTTTCAATAATAGGATTGAACAATAGTATATAACAATACAAGTGAAGAAACTATGAGTTTTACTCACGCGGGTGGCAGTTTTGTGCACGAGGCGCTAGCCGAGTGTGCAAAGACACACAAGTGAGCGAATTCGTTTCTTCACGAGTGCTGTATAGCGTTTTGTTCAATCCTATTGAAACATTCATTAAAATATTAAAATCTATTACACTTCTTAAACAAAGATCATGTATAAAGTATAAGGTAGCATAGGCGGCGGATGCGTTGTTATGGATCATGTAAATATAAACATCCGCAACTGTCAAAAATATTAAAATTGTTTTGTCTTGATATTTTTACAAATATAAATTGTGACACTAAAATGGAACAAGATAATAATGAAATTGTGCGAGGAAAATAATTAACAAAGAAGAGAAAACAAGTAATAGAAATAGCACTCAAGTTGATATTACAAAAGTTACTACGATAACTACAGAGTCTCATCAGTTTTCAGTTGCTGGTATATCTTGTTTAAGTAACGCAATCTTTAATAATTATGAAGTTCATTTTCATATCAATGAATACATGTAATAACATGTATTGTAGTTTATTCTTTATTTCGTTATGAAAGAGTGAGTGGACGAAAGTAATTATACTCACTACTTTCGCCCACCCGTTGTCATAGGAATCACTGTAGTTGACAAAACAAACAGTTTCAAGATTGGTATCCAAGTAAAAATTAACTTGTTTCAATAATAGGATTGAACAAAATTATATACAGTTGCCTTCAGTATATTAATTTTTTGTCATCTCTACTATCACACTTTCTCTCTAACCACACTTTTTGAAGTTACGTCAAAAATTATAAGTTGGTAGTTCTGATTTTTCTTGACGAAAACTTGTATCGTGTAATATGGTACAAAATATTTTGAAGCTCGACAATAAATTGTTGAAAACTTGACAGAAAACTTGGTCAATTTATTGGTCAATAAATTGTATCATGTAATACAGGCATTAGAAGAACATTATCTGGATAGGATAAAACAGTTTTTTAGTCATTCATCTTTTATTTTTGCAAAATTTCTATGTCTGTCATTTTGTGTAGAGAAAGAAAAGTATATTTTGCAAAATGAAGAATGGTTTTATTCTAAGAAATATAAATTGTTCAATTAATAATAATGTACATACAAATAAAATAAATATAATAAAAATAATTGAAATTCACATATTTCACTTAAAATAACTACGAATTCAGAGTTTGTGATATTAGTTTGCAATAGAGATATTAAAAATTGAGATATGCAAGCAAAATTATCTGGTTTTTTTATATTGTTTGAATTATTATGATTTGAACCAGATAATATGTGTTGATTTCAAAGATTGAGGGCTCTTTTCATCGCTTGCTGATAATTTTATCTGACAGTTAAAAACTATGACTACGATTGTTGAAGCACTCGTAATTATAGCTATCAGTCGCCAGACAAATTTATAAGGAAGCGGGGAATTAGATCGCAGATATCTTCTTAATAGATATTTATTTTACACTACAAATAATACGAGACGCACTGAAAACAGAAACTATTCGAATGATTTACGAGTAAATTTCATTCTAAACTGTTTTACTTGTATACAGGTAAAAAGCAGAAATGTTTGAAAAATACATACATTCAATAGTTCCGCCTTTAAATCGCGGGTGTAATCTTCTTCCGAAAAATGTTCGGAACAAATATGACATGCATTTGCATTCCATTTCCTATCTCTCTTACATCGTTGCACCCATTGTTTTCTGATGCACTCGTTTGTTGGAAAACTGTGGTATGATATTTGCTGCGATGATTTTTTTGTCTTGGTCAAACTATTATCACACGTTAAAACAGTACATCGCGTCCCTGGCATCTTTGATTATAATAACTATTAGAAATTAGAATGAATTCTCAATTTAGAAAATTTTTATTTACCTTGGATTAAATATGATTAAATGCAGAGGCAGATTTAGCTAGATTGTCTTTGATGAGCTCCCTTAGATGAACATTGCATAGCATAGAACATAAAAGTCAAACCAACTGTTAGGTTCTTATTGTAATTCTGAGAAGGATATCGGTTATGATAAATATTTCTTCTTAGAACTTGGATTGAAGGCAAAATAAATCATGTCTACTAGAGGGATAATTAATTTTTTCTCCTAATTCGTTTTAAATCAAAATAGGTAGAGTATGTATTTTGTCTTTTTAATTTCAATTTTTATTCATTCTTCAAAATTTGGCGCCCCCTAAATTCTGGGAACCGAAATCCGAGTCGCGTAGGCCTAGAACTAAATCTGCCTCTAATTAAATGTGGTTATTAATTCAAACAAAAGTGCTAGAAAAAAATATAAATATATCATTCTACTTGTTAGACATTAGCAGCCTATCTCTCTGGGTCTAGCGCTGACGTCATTTATCCCCACTACTACTCCCACCACCGAATACACAGAGCTTATGGGATTGAGGCAACCTTTGTATGTATAAGCCTTGCACATGTGTTGCTATAGTCAGTGGCTTTCAAACAAGGAGCATTCCACCTAAATACGTACAAGTGTGTCTCGCTGGCAACAATGGACTTTTTTCAATACTAGTTGGCCTATAAAGCTTGGTTTAGGTTATGTTTTGGTTGTTTTTTTTGTTTAACAAGAAGAACACTAAACTCTTTTCCAATACTACTTGACCTAAAAAGTTCGGTTTAGGTTATGTTTTGGTATTTTTTTTTTTCAAACAAGAAAAATACTGATTTACTGTTTTCCAATACTAGTTGACCTAAGAAGCTTGGTTTAGGTTATGTTTTGGATGCTTTTTTTTAAAACAAGTAAAATACTAGTTCCCACCGTTCTAGTGCCACAGGGAAATTTCTTTGCATCTCTATGGCGCCATCTCCTTTTAATTTCATAACTACCACTAGGTTCCTATTAGCTCAAAAAATAGCGTGCTAACTGGAAATACCACATATTTCAAAAACCACACGACGTATCTTATTCAAACCAATTCTCATTGAAAGTGTCTTATCAATTATCTCCAGAATTTTGCACCATATAGTTGAGAAGTTAGAGGGAGACACATACCTCATCAACTATTGACTTGAAAGAAAAAGTCATCTCGAGATTTTTTTCTCATTTTTTGAGACCCTTCCAACAACACCCTATACGGTTATGCGCACCCGATATTTCTTTTCATCCCTCAGTTACTTGTATGGTGTGCTATTCCCAAATGTTTTTCTCATAATTTTACACCATTGTATTGCGATTCATAGAAAACACTTTCCTTCTAAATTTCTTCTTTATAATACCAATAATCTCAGAGTTAATGGCTGTGACATACTAAAATGACGAGGCTATAAGAGTCCCGTTTCTGCCATTTGGTCACGGAACTTTAAAAATTACACAAACTCCACCATTAAGGACGTTCACTGGATAAATCGATTTTATTTTGACCTTCCTCAAATTGGAAAATGTTGTGAATGAAAATGCCCTCTATACAATAGTATTTTTTTAGATATCGCTATCCATGCAAAATTTAGAGAAATTTGTCGTTAAACTGTCGTTGAAGTTGGCGACTTCATCATGGAAGGTGTAGGTTATACATTGTAAAAATGAACATTTTTACTAATATCAAAAAAAGTTTCCCTTACATATCTCTGAGAAAACAGTATACGTTAGAGTAGAATGTGAGGGAAATTTACCATTTAAAATATTTCACCTATCCATATTCATTATCAAGAACGAGCCATAATAAAAATGTTGTGATCTCACAGCTTGCTCTTAAAGATCTTAGATCGTTATCTGATACAGAACACACTTAATATTCCTTGTTAGGTCAAGAATATGTCTTGGGTTTTCAGCATTCTACACATACAGAATGGTAACTCGAAGGATGCACCATAGCGTTTTCAATGCTATTTTTGAAATATTCAATTATTGGCTTTCCTAATTATTTTACATCAAAAAAGTTGGACAGTTTATTGTAGAGGAAATATTTCTGCATTTATTGACATTAATATTTTCAATTTTACTTCACTAGGAACCAGTAAAATTACGGAAACGTTTATTGAAAATGAAATAACAGAATAAATGTGACATAAATTAACAGTCCGATTCTCATAAGAGTTCTAGCTAATCTTGGAATAGGTCGAGTTTTACTATGGAACCATTTCACCATATCTAATTTTTCTTCTGAATTATACATTTCAATCCAAGACACTTGATACGAAACGCTGATGACAGCAGATTTCAGGTAAAAACAGTAACTTTGTTTTCTATTTCATGGCACTGTTGATTTTTGAAAAATTATCAATAAACATTTCCGTGATTTTACTGGTTCCTATTAGAGTAAAATTGAAAAAATTATTGTCAAAAAATGCAGAAATTTTTCCTGTACAATGAACTATTCAACTTTTTTGATGTAAAATAATTAGGGAAGCCAATAATTCAACATTTCAAAAATAGCATTGAAAACGCTATAGTGCGTCTTTCGAGTCACTATACCCTGTATACTGAGTATGATAACACTGTTGCATTTTATAGAAAGGGTAAATTTTGTCTTTTTGATCTATACAGAAAAGATAAACAAATTCAAAGAATTTTCGAGAATTTAACTGATCCTAGGGTTATATTTAAAGACAACGAAATCGACATTATTCGCGCATATACTGTAAATACGTATGAAGTCCAACATTCATCGGGTACAAATGGAACAAATTAGACCCAACAGAATATAGATGGATATAAGAAAAAATGAAATTTGTATTTAATTTGTATAAAAAAGAGGCAACACCTCTTAGAATTTAGGATATACTTTAACTGATCAGATTCTCGATGCTGAATTCGAATTTACTAATGACGATCTCGATTTATCATATCTGAACTTCTTCGATTTATATATTCACACTTTGATTTGTAATAACGTACAATTAAATCTTATTTGGAATAACTATTAAGAATTCCACAACAATAATAATCATGAGCATAATAAATTGTCAATCGCAGTAATTGAAAAATCAGTCATGAATCATTATTACTGATTTACCTATAGTGGAGTTACGTTAGACAAAAATATAAGAACCTCTGAACCCGGTTCCACTGAATAGATTTTCATGAAACCTTTTCGATTGCATTGCTAAAAGTTTAAATAAGAAAGTTTACCCTTCAAAATTTTCCAATCTTGATTACAACAATTTATAACAACAAATAATTGAAAAATGAGAAAAATGTGATGGAAAAAAATTTTGCAATTGAGATTTCAATCTTATATTCAATAAATGATATTTATAGAGTAACTGTAATATTCATTAATAATTTTTAAACTAAAATGAATAAATTTACAATGAAAAAGGGGTTAATAAGGCGAGTTTCTCAACTTATTATCTATTGGCAGTTACTGATCCCATATCAATAACAAATAAAATTAGTTTGTCAGATAGATTTGATTTTACAGTCACTTCTATGCTTTCTTGATATTCCTACAAAGTTTTATTGATTTAGGATCACTTATTAAGAAAAGAACTGATTATTTGTTCCGAAGGAGGCAATTCGACTCATTAGTCTACTGATATTTCCAGATTTTGTGTCTATAATTCATTAACAAAGATTTATTGACAACTAAATACTATTACTGCTTACTGCTATTCTTTCCTAATATTTATGCTAAGTTTCATGATTATAGGATCACTGGTTATATAATAAAATTTTGTTTTGTTTCGAAGGAGGCAGTGCGACTTATATTTCGAGTTGGGATTTTCAGATTCCAAATTGATAACTCATAAACATAAATGTATTGATACTTGATTTTTATTTTGTGGTCACTCTCATTCTTCCGTAATATATATGCAGTCTCGTTTCTGTGGAGCCACTGGTTCCGTAATAAATTAATTATTTGTTTGGGGGTAACTGATGAGTTTCAATTTATTTCAGTATTTACAGATTTCAGTCAATACAATAAGAAAAAAAAGTTATTGAGGACTAGATTTTATTTTATAAGTTCTCCTATCCTTCCTTGATAATCATACAAAGTCTTATTGATTTGGGACGACTAGTCGACAAAAAAATTGATTGCGTTAAAAGTCAAACTATTTGCAGATACAAACTCCATGTCAATAAATCTTAAGGGGACATGCTTTCAATCTTTGAGTTTCTCAGAGGGGCAAGCGTGCAGGCGGCGGTATCTGGAGGGTTCGGCCGAATTTTAAAATCATTTCTTTCTATTGGCTTCATTTCCTCTTGCCCCTCGAATATAGTAAACATTTTAAGTCAATGTAGATGCACAGATTTTATATTTTTGAAGGGTACGACGGAGAATTATTGTTTCAAAAATTGTATTGTACATGAGTATCTATATGTATATAGTACGTATAATAAATTATAGCTTTGTTTTATTTGCTGCTTTCCCAAATGAAAAAATGAGTAATATTTATTACAAGAAAATTGGTAAGATATTTTGAAAATAATATAAGCAAAATAATTCTGATTGGAATAGTCAATAATAACTGAATAAAATTAAAAATGGAGGGAGAATAAATATTGAACAATAAAAATCTATCCTAGCCACTAACCTAGTCTAATATTATCATATTATTTTATATTTATTACATAGTTTATATAGGTACATTACATAAATGTATCACGCAGCTTTTGTCCTCTGGTTTGCCTTGAATCGACCATTTCCGGTAGCAAACTCTCTTCATAAAACTTTTTCAATTTAGGTAGCATCTTCTGTTCCCAAAAGTCTGTGTCTTTCAGAATCTTAAAAAAAAAAGTAAGTAGGTGGTTACTTAAAAAACAATTTTGAATTCTTAATTTTTATCACTTTTTCGACCTATGTAATGGGGGAAGTATTGTAATCATGATTTTTTGACAGTTCGAGATTTGGATGGATTCTCACGCTGTAGACCCTATTGAACCCAAAATAACATAATTTTGAAAAAATTAGGCCTGTCTGTCTGTCTATCAGACTAAAAGCACGATAACATGTGAACGCATATGAATTTTCGAGTGAAATTTTATATTCAAGTCTCGTTATTTTTGAAAATTATGCAAGGACTAAAATATGACCAACATTTATTACTTCTACAGTGACAGCTGTCACTTTGACAATGACAGCTGTTCCTCTGAAATATGCAATTAATTGATGCGACACTTTAAATTTAGAAAAAAAGAGATGAAAATGGTCATTTAATTTATGATCGGAGAAGTACTGTGTGGCCAGGGCAGATATTTCTTGTAGTTTGTAAAACATCTATTTATGATAGTTATCTTATTTTCATCTATTATATCATTTTTTTTTGCAACTACATTTTTATCTTAGGTCATATTTTTTGTTGATTTAATGTATTTTGCAATTGAAATCTATTTCTAAATTATAATTAATTCAAAGTACCTTTTCATATAATATGCCTAGCGGTGTGTATATCAGAAAATAGCAATACTCTCTTCCGGTTATATTCAATTGGCCTTGCACTTGGAAATAATATTTATGATTTATTTTCAACTCCATAATATTATTGTTCCAAGTCGCAAAACTATTTTTTTTTTATTTTATTGCCTCTGCCGGTATATAATTTCAAGCAACAGAAGGGCATTTGATTTCTAACAAACCATCATCATTAATCAATCCGTCTGGTGATGTGGCCAAGAAATTATGTACTTTGTCAATAAATAATCCACAGTCGATCACTTGTAATCCTGTGTTCTCAGTAAACATTAGTTTTGCTGGTATTTCACTATCCAATCCATATTGTGTATGCATATTCCCTTCAAATTTGCTGTACAAAATGCTATAGACTTTCTTGCAACAATTTGTAGTTGGACGCATTTTACAAATGTCTCCAAACCATGAAGAAGTCAATCTATAACATCTGGCTTCTTTCCATTCTTTTTTGTTGCATTGCCCAGTGGTTATACATTGAATTTCCAGAGCTCGTACATTGGACACAGCTATGAAATTTTTTAAGAAATTTGTCTTATTTGTTTCATATATTGCAGGAACAAGGTCAGGAATTTCTTCTGCTGGCGGTCCGTAATCAATTTCAGGCAATTGTTTTTTATTTGGTTTTGTTTTCTTTGTTATTTTTTTTTTAAGTCTATACTTTTTTGTACTTTCTTTTGCCTTTTTTCTCTTAGAAATAAATTTCTTAGTATGGTTACCAGGGCTTTGTTTTGTTATAGATTTGAATATCTTAGTATAGTAATCACTACCAGTATTGAAAGAAATAGCGGCAGCTTGGCATCTCAGCTGGTACGAGTTTTTTGTCGTATAATTAATACGTTTTCCGCCAATAAATTTCGCGACGACGCTGTTATATAATTCTGCCACATTATTGTCCATGTTTTGCAATAGGCTGTCAGCGTTGTGCACAAGTCTATTGACACAACAAAATAGCTCGTCATATAAACCACTGCTTTTTAATACTGATATAGAATTTATTTCATTGTCTTTCACGCCTTTGCAGAAATAGTTTTTACATTTTTCATGAGCCCGAATACGTGATGCACACTATTCAAAAGATCACTGCGTAGATCAAGTACCTTTTTTGAAAATTCTGCGTTCGTATCTTGTCTATAATGACTCACCGCACAAGTTACTGCATGCCTCAGCCGTTTTATACAATTTTTCAATAATTTTCTTTGTTTTACAGGAACAAATATTTTTTTAGTACTTATTTTTTTTTCAGACAATGTTCTTAGCCGATTGCAGTAGTTTCGAAGTAAGTGATTACTACACTCAATTTTATGAACAGTTATGTCTGTCCCGTATGGCTTTTTTTCATGTAATTTTTTTGTTACACTACTGTCGCCGTCACCCACCAGATATCCATATTTTAAACCATGTAATTGCATACGTCTGGCAAACCCTTCCACAATTATATCTGCCTCCATACTAGTTGTGGAATAGTCCCAATTTTTGTAGCATGGGTGGTCCTTTGCTTCTTCATTTTTGTTTTCTGCTCGAGCACAGATACAACAAAACTTATTTCGTACTCCAAGATATAATAATTTCCCTGTTCTCCTTCCAACAATACAACCAACACCTGATGACGCATTATAATTTAAATTATACGAGCGTTTAGCCCATGCCCCATCAGCAACAACTGTTATGACAGGAGTTCCATTTTTGTCAACTTCTCCGAGATCTCGAGCTATATCGGTTTCTTCTTTCGCTGCTTCCTCCATGCATTTCCATGCCAAATCGTATATGTTTTCAGACAAAAACTCTTGTTGTTTCAAATATAAACTCGATGACATACATGGGATATCACATGCGGCAGAAAATTCTTCGAGCTGATGCGAAAAACCACCTCCACTTGAAATTGTGCCCAAAACTGCTGTTTTATTGATATTCATATTTTCTGAACAAGTTTCTGTGGTAATATTTTCGGTATTTTTACAGATAGAGCATTCTATTGTGAAGGTACTTATGAAACCATGCTTTTTTTCTTTTAAAATTTTTAAACAAGTGTTTGAGCAACTAAATATTTCAAGATGTTTAAAATTAATTATTTGCTCAAAAAAATATAATATGTCGACTATTCTCCTTCCAGATATTGAAAAAGTTGAGCAAATCGATTTTTCTGGTGAATATTTCCAATTATGCGACTCGGCGTTGCTCTCAATTTCTGGTACCAAAGTTTTAGGAGACGATTCTACTTTCGAAATGCTTTCATACTCGGAAGTTACAGTTTCAGATGTAGTATCAAAATACGATAGTTCTGTAACTCCCAGACTATTATCCGAATACGACAGTTCTGTAATTCCCAGACTAGTATCCACATAAGGATTATTTTCTTCTGGTATATCTACATTAGAAAATAATCCGCGTCGACAGCTAATGTTTTTGTTTTTACTAATAATAGCTAATTTTCTAGCTGTCATTTGCGCTCTGGCCATTCTTTTTCGACTTTTTCTACTTTGAGACATTTTAAGTCGCTTATTGTTGTAATGTTTACCCATTACTTATCTGCACGTTTCTGCAATAGTGAAAAAAATTATTCAAGCAATAGGGAATGTAAGTACAGCTCAATAATAATAATCAAGGAATTATGTCAATAATAGAAATATTGTATCGGAAAAAATTTATTAAAATATGAGTCATCTGTCAAAATGTCAAACGCGAAATCAGACATGCAATAAAGAAGTTATGCAATTTTCTCCACAAAACTTATTTATTGATCAAATAAGATATATAATGTTCTTTTCCTCATGCACTCCGAATAAACAAACTTAGAGACGAATAGAGACAGCAAAATAATTATTTAAGTTTCAGTTATCATGTAATTCAAATGTACTTACCTATCTATCGCATATAATAGTAAAAGTATGTATCAAAAATACATAATCGCCACTGTTTGAATGTCTTTATAGTTGAGAAGATACCAAAATGATCAACCACACCACACACTATTCACAAACTATATTAACAAAACAAAAGAAATTCAAAAAAAACTTCTCAAGTGGCTCTTTTCGTCCAAAAGTACTCATAACAAACTCCTCCCTCTTTCGTTCTCGGAGTTGAGTTACATGCGTAGCGCCTGTAAGTAGGCTATGTGTATTTAAAAATTGCTAATTTAGATCTTTTTTCAATTAATATACTTGCTAACAGAATATGTATAACGCTCTAATTCTTTGTATACAGCTGAAATAATGTTTGTTAATATGCGCTATCTAATTGAATTAACTGGATACTTTTTAGTTTTTAAAGTATTAGGATTGTAAGATTGGCATATTTTAGCACTCTGTAAGTAAAATATGAAGAAAAAAATTACTAAAATTTGTTGATAGCGCATACTACCAATCCTTCATGTAGTATGTGAAACTTGAAAAAAAAATTCAAGTGGCTTAATTTGAATGTTATGTTTGATAGAAATAAGATCGTTTTCTCAAGTTGAGTTATGTCCCCTTAAACAAAAACAGTTTGATAGACTAATTCAATTTAACAATAACGTTAATGCTTCCTTGATATTCGTACAAAGTTTTATTGATTTCGAACCAATAATTGAGAAATAAATTGACAGATTGTTTCAAAGGCATGCAACTTACCAAACTGTTGGCAGTTACTGATTCCATGCCAATAACTTTTGAACAAAAGCTGACTGTTAAATTAATTTTATTACGCAATAACTTGTATGCTTCCTCGATATTGAATCAAATTTTCATCGATCTGGGACCACTGATTTCGTGAGGAACTGAATATTTGTTTCGAATGAGCCAATGCGACTCATAAATATATTGGTATTTTAAGATTCTATTTCTATAATTTATGAACGGAAATTTATTGACAACTGAATATTGTTTTACAGTTACACTATTCTTCCTTGATATTCACACGAAGTTTCATAATTATACTTTATTCTTATTTCGTAACCACCCTTATTCTTCCGCAATATTTGTACAAAGTTTTGTTCATATAGAGTTACTGGTTTAATATTGATTTTTTTATTTGTTTGGAAGTTACTGATGATTTCAATTTATTTAGGCATTCTCAAATTTCAGTCAATACCAAAAAAAAATGTTCTTCCTGAAGTCCCTTGAGGCCTTAAGGACAAGTTTATACCAGTTTGTTCTATGCAAAATACAAATTTAAACGCAAAAAAATTCTACTTTTTAAAAGAAATAAATGAAAACTCCGAAAAATTATTAATTACCTATTTTAATAATAAAAAAGTTGAGATCGGAAGAAATTAATGGGAAAATATTTTAGTATTTAGTGTTAAAAACACATTACAGAAGATTTTATAAAAATCTGTTCAGTGGATCCGGGCTCCCAGGTTTAAATCTTAGGACACTCCGCTACTATGAAAATCGTGGCAGCCTAGTGTCAATAATTAATTAAGAACTAGTTGTACAAAATAATAGTAGACAGACATTCATAAAATGTATTAGATAAAAATTTTGAGCTGCCTATTACTTACGTTCAAATGTAGACAGACAGCCTGAAATATTATGATTTTTTTATTAATAGCAACTAATTGAGAATAAAAAATTATGTACTGTCACAAATATGAAGTATCTTGGGATATTGATTCACATTAATATTTATTCAAGTTTTTTATGTATTCATTAGTTTATTGTCATTTTGATCCAAGTTATCATTCGTCAACAATCAAGAGAATGTTCATTTATCAGACATCTGAATAACAGCTCATTGTTGCACGATGTTCGTTGCTGGAAAAGAGTATATAAAGTTCCATGGGTTGGTGAAAAGAAGAATCATTCAATAAAAGTGACGGTCAGCGATTCTGTTATAATGCGACGAGTTTAAAAGTGAGAAATTGTACTGTAATCTGAAATATTATTTAATCACAATAAAATTTGTTACAATATTGAATCATAGTTATATTTATTCCTCTTTCCAAAAATGAAATATTGTTTGTCAATGTTATCCGCCCGGGATAGATTCAGAAAAGCCATCCCTTCGTATTACCGATTTCTAAATAAGTATTTTTCCGAGCACATCTTTCAGTTTTGTCGTATGTTATAACTTATATCTTTAACAAATTGGAAGAGGCTTTTTTTTTAAGATATCTAATAGTCCAAGATCCCAGACCCGCCAGACGTTACTTATTTTCTGAGAAACAAAGTTTGTTGATTAGGATAGTACTAGTCGGTACTTTGATCATACGCATATCTGCTAGTTTGTGCCGACGGCCAATTTATGGATACGAGGTGTTATAGGTACGTTAAGACATTTCTCACTTTTCTTAATGTCTGAGTGCTGATTTTTATGTGTGTTCTAGAGAATATTGTAGAAAATTGATAATCAACACTGCCCGACACTTTCCATCGGCAGTAATTCCTGCTAAACGCTTCAAAGCTTGCAAAAGAATTACGTAGTCCTACTTATTGTCTGAGCCCTAATATTATATATGATATTCAGAGAGCAATTTCAATATTTTTTGTAAACAGCCAGACCAAGGAAGAGTTGGATGCCCATAGATACTTCGCTTATTATCAAGCCTACAAATACTGACCTCGCGCTTTTACTCACAGCGATATTTTAATTGTCTCTGGAGGATGTTCAGCCCTACGAGTGATCTGGCTGTTACCAAACAGTATTGACATTGCTCCCTGAGTATCATATATAAAAATTAGCACTTAGACTATAAGCAAGATTACGTAATTCTTTGCCAGCTTTAAAGAGTCTAGCAGAAATTACCACCGTTGGAAAGTGTCTAGCTGTGTTGATTATCAATTTTTAACAATATTCTCTAAAACATACATAAAAATCAGTACTCAAGATTTTAAAAGAGGTGAGTAATGTCTTAACGTACCTCTAGCACCTCGTATCTGTAAATTGGTCGTCGGCACAAACTAGCAAGTATGCGTATGATCAAAGTACATACTAAGACTACTCTATTCCACACATTTTGTTTCTCAGAAAATAAGTAATGTCTGGCGGGCCTGGGATCTTGCTCTATAACTAAAAACTCTATTTTTCTAAATATACGACTTATGATCCTTTGAGGACCGACCACAGAAATATCAAATTACTTGTTGAATATTTATATGTTCTTTTGTCATAGGCACGGTTTTTTCGCTCATTCGAGCTTAAATTTCGCGTCTTGTTTGGGGGCTTGTTGCGCCGCACTGGCTCATTTCTCTTGACAATTTTTTGCTTTGTTCGATACCTACGTCATTCCTCTACATTTTCAGTTGCTTCTGTTCGGGCGATTTTGCTCGTTTTCTTCCTTTTTTCCAACATAATCCGTTTAGGTATTTCGTGATTAATAGCTTCGAAATCAAAGTTAGCATTTTAATAGTTATTTCACTCAACTAACAACACTTAGTACCCACTCGCGAGCAACTTAAAGTTGAAATCACGCAAATCGGTCTATTGCTTTCGTAGTTACAGCTCTCAATGAGAGTTTTTCGATTTCTACTAACGTTCATTATGTTATCGATGTAAATGTTGAGCGGATGAGTCATACATAACAACCACGAGCAAATTCTGCTCTATCAAAATATATTTATTTCAACTCTATATCTTCTATAGTTTACGAGTTTTAAGCGGTGTTGGATCCTCAGCCGAAGTGACATTCAACTCGAGATTGAAGACATTTATATTCCTGTCGAAAATTTATGTCAAAATCAAGCTTGTAGTTCTCTAATAAGAAGATAGGGCTTTTAATTGGTCCGACACATCAGTTACAATTCGCAACAAAATCGATCGGGTTGCTCATTTCATTTATTTTTTTGAGAAATTCAAATTAACACGTATGTTTCATACATTAAACATTGTTTCGAAGGGCCTGAATCGTCCGTAGCTAACGCTTGCGTCGATTTCACTCTACCATGACTTCACACTGAGCAAATAGGACACTTCCCAGTGACCTTATATTTTAGAAATTTGGCACATATGAAGTTTTTTCTCATTTAAGAAACTGCAATGTTTTTTGCTCTTGTAATTGTGGAAAGTTTCATCTACCGGTATTAGAATGGCTATTATTCCAAACGAGCGAAAAGTTTGCATCTCGAGTCGAGAGCAATAAATACGCCATTCCAAACATGTTCCACACTATGATTTCTATAACGAGATTCTTGAAATTCTCCAAGAATTCAAAATAAATTTAAAAAAATTGAAACTTCAAGCACAAAGCCAGAAGTGAATACCTGTTTTGCTAAGACGTAGCCATAGTTACCAAACTAACAGCTTCTGACTCTAAACGGTATGCGAACTAATTCTAAACGATGTGTTGCAATGACATTTGTTTCAACTAGGGTTTTAATTATGAAATGGGCAGATCCCATGATTCGAATTCTTAGCGATGTATCAATTTGTATTCTGAAGAATCCAGGGATCGAATGCGGTTCCAAATCGTAAATCTCACATTTAAAATTCAATCCTTGTCAACATAAGTTATAAATTCAATAATCTTTTTTTTTTAGATTAAAATATGACTCTTTAATGAAATGTGAAGAAGTCATTCTAAAACTGTATGAAAAAATGGACCAGGTGAGCAATTTTTTTTAATATAACTTGACACCAATTGATTCTCTTGTAAAATTAAACTTTTTATTTTTTCTTATTTTTAGAAGTCCCCGGCGGAGGCAATGCACAAATATATGTGCCACAATCCGCCAGAATTCATACCAAAGACTCATTCACCAATTTTTGATAGCAAGGTTGCTTTATCGGTTGCTCGCCAGAAGCTCATTAAACAAACTGAGCTTACGCTAGCAAGACAAAGTTCATCGATAGAAAATGCTACAACATCTAACACTCTGGTGCCGGTGGTTACCTCCACTGAAAAGCTACTCCCAAATCAATTTTACCCTGTTCAAAATACGTGAGTATTTGAAAATAAATTTTACCACACGACAAATTACTTTCTGCTTTTGATGGAGAAAACACTTTTCTAGTTTAACATCAAATAATTGTGACTTTTTTGTATTTTGTTTAGTGTTATTTTTTCTTTATTTCTTAATTTCTTCACAAGCTGCAAAGCGAGTCCGAATATATCAACTTAATTTGGTTGACTGGGTGCTCAAGTGATATGATTTCTCATTTCAAATAATTGTTGAAATTAATTACCTAATTTTTGTTGCTGATTATGAACTATTTTTTTAATTCTAAGATCTGTGCTTATCATTTTAGATTCAATTCGCAATTGCATCATTACGGAAATAATTTTGGCAATCCCTGGCCAGAAAACTATCCACAAACGTACTTTCCACCAAATCAAAACACTCTAAATAGGCCTTCTAACGTTTTTATGAACTATTCCCGAATGGGCAATCAAAGACCACCATATTTTCAATCTTCAAATGTCAAAAAAGATTTATCTGAGAAGCCTTTATTCACAAGGAGAAATGATTTGAATATTAGTCAGAGAACAAATAGATCTGGCCATAAATACGACGTTTGGAACACGAAAATTCTCCGATCTAATAAAAAGAAAGTTCAAGCTCGAGAGATTATTGATTATTCGGACAATATCGAAGCTGATACTTCGCTTAGCTTGGAAGATATCTCTTCGAAATCAGTGCCGCCACCTAGAGAAACTTTAGGAAAGCAAAAACAGACAAAGGATCTACCGATTACATTCGCACCAAAAACCAGCCAAAAATTAACTCCTTCTCCGTCAGCTACAAATCTAAAAAAGCTGCCATCATTCGAGTTGGGTGAGCAAAGCTTGCCAATAGATAACAACATAGATTTTGATAGATTGAAAGAACTGTGTAAAGTACTAGACGAATATAAACCTAAAGACGGATTGCCTAAATCTTCACCGAAACCTATTACAGTACAAGTTAGCCAACCGCCAAAACTGAAAAGTTTGCAAATCATTGAAAGGATGTCCAAAGAACAAGACAATATTCCCGAAAATCTACTTTGTAGTATTGATGGGCAAAAAAAAATAGTTGAAGATGGCGAAAATATGAACAAAACAATTGACTCCAAACTTGTTAGCAAAGAAGACAAAGACAAACCTCTTGAAAGTAATGAATCTTATGACAATAAAACCAAACATGATGAGAAGAGAGTTACTAGTAAAAATGAAATTCTGAAATTAAACGAAAAAGTGGAATCCAAATCAAAAGAGTGTGAGAAAGAAGACAAAAAAGAATCAGAACATGATTCAAAAAATAAAGAGATCAAAGATGACAAACAAAGCGCTGAAAAAACTGACTGTAACGACAAAATCAAAGCAAAAAAAACTGAAACACAAATATCTTCAGCAAAAGAATCTCATGAAATATTTGAAAGTGAGAAACTTGTTAATGAAAAAATAGATATGAATATTGATTCTAGTCGATTATTCGAGAAAGATCTCCTTAAACAGAAACCGAGCATTGATACTAAATCAGAAATTACTAAACCGGCACTATCCACTATCCTCAAAGCATTATGCTCCTCCAAAAAAGTAATAAATGAAGTTCATCCGATAATATCACAAGATCCCAGATTAAGAATAGGTTCTGAATCACAACCAAACCAATCTCAGTTCGAAAAAAGAAAGTTGCCCGTTAAAAAACCGTTGTTAAATGCGACTCAATCAATAGAGCCATTTTTGGGCAATACTATGAGCAATAGGATCCCAATTGTAAATAGTATACGCAATATTCCCTCTCTTCTCAGTCTCAATTTACAGCAAAACCGGGCTAATATGGATAATATGATACCATGCGATCCATTCTCAAATAATATATGTAATAAGATACCCGGCGATCCATTTTCAAATAATATGGGTGATAGAATGCCTGATGATCCATTTCTGAACAATATGGATAATAAAACTTCAAGCAATTCATTCGCAGGAAGTATGATGTACGGAAACTCTTTTCTAAATACATGGAACAATGCGCCTCAAAATATAGGTAATAGAACATCCGGGGACCCATTTCTGAATATGACTTCAAATGTAGATATGCAACAATTCAACAAAAACCTCCATCACAGAGGTTTAGACCAACAAGATCAATTTCTAAATCAATCCACTCTAGACCAACTCGGGCTTGTAAACTATCCAAACCAACCACAAAACATGAATCCCAGGTTTCCCAACTCAAATACTCAAGACCAACAAAATTTCAATGCTTATGACTTGAGCCAAATAAATCCAATTCATTCTTATGGCAGTGAAGAGAAGAATCAAAGGCAATCTTCTTTTGATTATTCAAAGTCTTTTAAAGGTCGAGGCCGAGGAAGCTCCACCAGAGGTCGTAGACAATTTAGATCTATACAATATGGCAATTCAATAGTCAGAAAAGAAATTTCTCATGAAAGTTATTCACACAAACGACAACGTAAAAAAAACACAAAAAAATCACGAAAAGGTAGATATGAACAGAGCAGAAATAAGTCCAGATTTAGATCTGAAGATAGCAGAAGTGAATTTAGATCCAGGTATAGCATTATAAGATCTTTCAATAATACTGAAGATCGAAGAAATAATTACGAGTTCAGTCAAAATGAAGAAACATCTAAATTCAATGAAGATTACAGAAAACAATCTCTAGACTCTCAAAGTATTTACAATAGTGAATCTGAAGATATATTAAAACAACCCTTGAAACAGAAAGAAGGATTTTTGTCATCCCTTGAGAAAAAGCAAATAGGGGAAGAGTACAACATACGAAAATCCAAAATTACCGGAATTCAAAAATCTGTTGAAGGAACTAAAGATAAAGCAGAAAATATCAAAAATAAAGCAGAAACAGAACTACATGATAAAATCGAAAAAAGTAAAGATGATTATGTTGAGAAAGATGAGGAACCTGAAAAGAACGAAAAAACTAAAAAAACAACTGTAAAAGAAACAAAAACTGAACCTGCAGTTAGTACTTCTGAAGAAACCAGAGAAACTGAAGAAGAATGTTGTAATCAATCAAAAAGCGGATCAGGTAGGTGGAAAACAAAGGATTATTGCATGAAATTGGAAAAAAAATACAAAAAATGCTATTTCTTTGTGTTTGTTTACTCTACAAGGTTGTTTATTTCTCTGAAAAAGATACATAGTTTTTGTTGAGATTCTATAAAAAATTATAGGACTCACCAAGCGATTTCCCAGTATGCCACAAAAAATAAGGGCAAAACAGACATGATTCCGCCGGAGAATCAGTACGTATGGATTTTCCTGTGTTCCTCCGAAAAAATAAATAGGTCACTACATATCAAAAAATACACAAAATTTGCGATTTCAAAAAAAAATTCACTATCTAAAACGGTGATAGATAGAAAAAAAGTTCCAAAAAAAACTTTGTTCATAAAGCCCTCTTAAATCAGTTGTATGACATTGTTGGATGATATACGCATGTGCATGTAATTTTGTGGTAGGCATGGTTGTAAGTCAATTGTTGTCAGGGTGGAAGATGACCAACTTTCATCTTTTTATGTTATGTCAAATTCGAGATGGGAAATTTAAATGTATATGAACTTCTAACTGTTCTATTCTATTTGTATCCATATCGATATTAAATTCGAATAATTTGGCAGAAAATCTGTGTCCATTTCAGCTTTTGACTGTTCTACAATCAGTCGTCGGCTGTCGTACGTTGACCGTCTGACTTTAATTATTTGTATCAACTTTGATATTAAATTTGAATTATTAGGTAGAAAATCGGTATCTATTTCAGCTTAATCAATGTCGGCCATTCCTCATGACATCCGACATATGACTTCGATGTAGAACGGGCTTTACACTGAATAATAAAAACTAGCAACTTTTATTTGGAACATTTTTTACCTTGTTCTCGAAATATTAACCTGATTAGATTGAATATGAACAGCCTGAACCTTTTTCTAAATTCTCATTTATTTCAAAATTTTTGGCTTCATCTAGGGAGCCATAAATAAATAAGCAAACCTATAAATCTGTAAAATTCGTAAATTTACATACTATAGACAAAATCGCATTGAATTCATCATTCTTATGAACAAATTTAAAGTATTCAATTTATCACAAAAGCAATTTCAATTCTTTATCTTCCTACTTTGTTGGTACGGGTATATAAAATGTTGATGAAAGGATTTTGAAAAATATGCAGAAAAAATTGAGAATAAAAAATGGTGGTCCGTTGTTTAATTATTGTTTATGATGGTTGATTTGTTGTTGAGAAAAAGTTTCCCATTAGGAGAAATATACAAACTTGTTGAATACTCGTAGAATTATGAGAGCAGATCTTTTAATTTGGTCAGTTCTAATTGTCAATTTTTCTATGTAGTGGATTGGATAACTGTTTGCTATTTATTGATTCAAAATCAGTGGCAATTGGTAAAAAGTATAGTCCGAAATCCCACAGCAAGATATCTACGTTCATCTGTTTTTCGATTGAAATACATTTTTTATAGATAATTATTGATAAAGAAATACGGTTTGGCAGGATTGTCTATCAAAATATGGCCGCGAGTATTTTTTATTGGATTTTATTCAGCTAATTTTTTTTTAACAATTACATTAATAATTTTTTTTTTTGGAAATTATATGATTTATTTGAAAGAGAGATACATAAAGGACCCAAATAGTTAGGGCTGCCATCTCTCACTTGGCCGCAACCTCTTGGCAGCCAGGTGTAAACAGGTACATGAACGTTGATTTTATACGTTCACAACGTATTCAAATGTATTATATGTCAAATTGTAGCCAATTTTTATCTCTATGCGAGAGTACATGGTTGCCTATGTGAAAGTGTCCGCAAATAGGGGCTGCAAACTTTCAAAGATACATAGGAGCGAAAGATATTCCTATAACAAATTGATCAATTTATATCGGATTCACGGAGTTCGACACAAGATTTCCAAGAATAGAGCTAATTAGATCTTGAAATTGATCGGTAGAATAGTTTAAAAGCTATTTTGAAGAATCAATTGTCTGAAAATTTGACCAATCCAATTGAAATTTCTAGGAAATATTAACCAAATGAAACTTCATGGAATGTCCGTATATCAGATCTCAATCGATCGGTTTGTTCAAAAGTTGTAAGACTCTTACGTACGTATACATATATAAATACGTACAGACATTCCCTTAGAAATAGTCTGAATAGCTCTTTCAGATCTCAAAACGTCGACTTCTGATGGAAACTCGATTTTCTGAGACCAGACTGAAAGCCATAACATATTGTAATGTTCATTGCTTGGAAAATTACATGTAATTAAAATAAAAGTCACTATTTAATAATTTAAAATGAAAAAAAAAAGTTTTATTCTTCTGGATATCACTAACAACACTTTATTATTTATTTATCACCTAATACTAACTTAATCAAAGCCGCAGATATTTATACTTAACTATTTATATACACTGTTGACTTCACTGTTTGATATTCACTGCTCTAGATTCACCATTACACTACTCTCAAGTCGTTTGCTTGCCTTTATATATAGAAATATCTATTTCTCGAATGTTCTATCACATTTCTGGAGTATTGCTAGAGGCTTCCATCGGTAGGGGTGATTTGATGCGATGCGGCGCGATGCAAGCAGGACAAAGTGCTCCGCCCAAACAAGGTCACTTTTACGACTTCCCACACTCTCGCACGTTACAATATTTCTAAATTCTTTTAATTTTCTCAGCGGAAAGTTGCAAAAACTTCGATTATTCATGGAAAATAAAATATAAAACTAAATTACGGAAGTAGAATTCAGACATTAGTTCAATTTTACTCATTGTTTGAGAACTTGGGCGTGAATTGGCTATTTATTATTCCAACTCGCATTGCGAGTTAGTTGATCGACAACCACCGTAGAGTGGTCATCGTCTTTTTGGGGCCTTTTGTTGTTGATATTGGTGGTAATTACATTTATTCATTTATGTGCTTATCACCATTACTAGAAAGTACTTACAACTTTTATTTTTTATTGTTAAATAATTTTTGAATAGAAAATATAATATGACATCATTTAAAATAACATTAGTCGAGAATGAGGCCAGTTGCACCCTCGAAACATCTGTAATTGTTTAAATGTGAATGTGAAAACGAAAACTTCATATTTTCTACATAATGAAGAGGTCACTTAATGCCAATAATTATTTCAACGGTAACTTTACTTGAAATTTTTTTCGAATTTTTCTAATAAATCCAGAATGATCAGCCGTAGGATGTTGAAATTCAGTATTTGAACTTGATGTTGTATCAGAATGGTTATCTACTATTTTTGTATGAATCGGCCAAGCCAAAAGTGCACTTTACTCGAAACTTTTTTAAATTTCTTGCATAAATCTAGAATGATCAGCCCTAGCATATTGAAATTTAGTGTTTGAACTTGTAGCATCAAAATAGTTATCTTCTATTTTTGTATCAATCGGCTGAGCCGGAAGTGCAGTTTATATGTATAACAGACATTCAGAATTTGCCGTATGAAACGATCAGTTTAATTGGAGTGATAAGGTAGGCAATAATAATCTGTTGTCAATCTTTTGATTTTGCTTGACATTGTGCATGTCAAAATATTATTAAAATTATATTAATTATAATCTGAAGTGACAGAAAACTTTATTGAATAAATTTGTATATCAAATGATGTACAAATAAGTCACGTGATGTTCACGTCAGATTTTTTTGAACTGAGGAACGGATTGGTCTATAGGAAGTCTAAAGAAAATTCAGTATTTTATGTACTGTTTTCAATGATTCACAATGTTATCCAAAGTTGTTATGAGGATGTTGGTCATGTGGCAATTGAAAAGGTAGTAGAACTTAAATCTCAAAACTTCAGATTTGCTATCTGATCTTCACAAATTTCAATAACCGAGTCCTCGTTTCAGGTAAACACCCGAAATCTCTTAATTTGATGCTATTTTACTAATTATTTTTTTTAGGCGATCATAACAAAAAAGGTGTTTCTATGGCTCCTTTTGCGGCCGTGAAGTTTCACTTTTTGGTACACATCTGTCAAATTTTACTTTTTGGGACTGATCTGTCAAACACTACTTTTTTGGGACTGAACTGTCAGAAACTTCTTCATAAACATTTCATACTTACCTATATGGGCTGCTTGATGAACTCTTTAAGATACAGTTTTTGCCGGAATACATTTTATATTCCTCCGTCAACCCTAATAGTTCGTGCAATTCAAGAAATTGATACGCATTTTTTACAAATGTCACTTTGATAAAAGACAATAAAATAAAACAATTTCAACGGCAACTAAGATTTACAATTGCAATTTTTTTAGAAATAAATAGATAAAACTTTGTGGTTTTGAATTATATCGTGATGATCGCCTAAAAAACGTTGTGTGCACCTCGGCCTACAGTTCTTTTTTGGTCTCACCTGAATTGCAGCCTCAGCTGCGCTTCGGCCGCAAACAACAGATTCGACCAAAAAAGATAACCTTTACGGCCTTGATACACAAATAACTATTATAGTGTTAGGTTGAATAGGGTAGCTGAAAGGTTGTCTTCTTGTTTTGCTCCTGCGTCAAGTGCGAAACTATGTGTTAGTTTAACCTAGTTTCATTTTAACTTTGGTTCCACTTAACAGCGATACGCCAGTGAGTACTAAGCTAGCGATACGTTACAGAAACGCCAGATATTGTGTTGACGAGTCGCCGACGAACGACTGAGCATACCGCTGTTGGCGTCATTTTATTAACTTTATGATTTTTTTGGAATATTTCTGGTAAAGTCATAGTTTTATATAGTTTTTTCTGATTTATGTTGTCAAATTTATTATTGAAAGTTTGGTCCGTGGTACTTCCGCCTGGGTAAAATCCATATGGATATCCTCTCAATATGTTTTCGACATGAACTTTTATTTTTCATTCATGATCGATGCTATGATTTTATATACTACACTAAGAAGTAATATTCCTCTATAGTTGTTGCAATCAAGCTTATCTCCCTTTTTAAAGATTGGACCAATCAGTCTTACTTCCAAATTTTCAGGCACCGTCTCTTAGTCTCAGAATTTCACATTTTATTTTAATTCGATTAAATATTCACAATCTGTTTAATTAAACAATGAGTGAATATTTTGATCAGTGATAAAGAGGACTGAGATTATCGCTGTGGTATCTTGGTCTATTGATATATTGACAAACTATAGAATATAAAACTATTTTGTATTATTTTTTCAGATGAAAAGCTGGATATGCTCAGTAAATTCATGGAGCAATATGCTTGTGATTCGACAGTTCTGCTGCAATATTTGGAGAAATGCGGTTTTCCTCTCCATCACCCTATTACAAAAAAAATATACCGAAGCGTTGCTTCAGATTCAGGATCAGGCGATGATAAATTAACAAAAGAAGACGAAATTGAAAAACCGAAAGAAAGTTATGAGGGAAAAACAGTTGAATCAGAAAATATTGACGTTGAAAAAGAAGAATTAATACCTGAAACAAAGGAACCCGATCTAGAGGAAGAGGAAAATGTTGTAGTTGACTCTGTTGGACAAAGGATCAAAAATCGAAGAAAGCAACTAATTCATTCTTCTGATTCGTCTGATAAACATTTATCAACTATCAAAGAACTCCCAAACAAAACTAAAAATTTAGTAACTAAAACAGTTGAAAAAACTAAACAGACTCGAAAACACCGAGGAAAACATTCTTTCGAGCTTTTAAGAAAAAATTTGAGAAACATTATTAATAATGAAAGAGTTTTAACGCCAACTAGGAAACGAATGTGTCGGATTATGAAGGAACATCAAGAAAAACTAAAAGCTTCTAGAACAAAAGAAATAAGAAAAAGTCAAATCCAAACCGCCATAACCACTAGAAAACATACAAAACGTAGACCGATAGAAAACGTTGAAGAAATGCCAAAGAAAGTAAAAAACATTCATAGAACTCGTGTATCACCCCGTTTTCTTTCTAGTAAAAAAAAAAGCGACGCGGAAGCTAATGAAAAATCTGTAGAATCGAAAATTGTACCTGCTAGACATATTACAAGATCAGTTAGCTCTGATCAAAAGGTCGCACCAGAGCAGATAACAGATGTAGAATCAAAAATTGTATCTGTTAGGCGTACCAGAAGATCATTTAGCACTGATCAAAGAGAGAATATCGCACCAAAAAAGCTTATCTCACAAAATAAAGTAGACTTGAAATCAATTTTGTCTCATTCGACTGATAAAGAATCTCTGATTGACTCCAAAGAAGACACAGAAATGCTTGATACTGGAACAAGTGATTGTGAATTGGACAAGAAAAAATGTCGTAAGAGGAAGAGGAACAATAAATGGGCTCATGGTGTAATACGAAAAAAGAAGCGTATAAAGTCTGTGAATTTGAGTGAAAATGCTGCTCCACCATCAGCTAATACAGAAATTAGCAATCAGTTTTCTGCAACAACTGAATACGTCACGGAAATCAGAACAAATGAACCTCTAACAACTGAATATGTCCCTGAAATTAAAACAAATGAACCTGCAACAACTAAATACGTTCCGGAAATCAGAACTAATGGATTTGTAACAACTGAATACGTCCCGAAAATCAAAGCAACTGAAACTGCAATAACTAAATACATCCCGGAAATCAGAACACATGAACCTACAGCAACTAAATGCGTCCCGGAAATAAAAACAAATAAACCTACAGCAATCGAATACGTACCGGAAATCAAAACAAATGAACCTACAACAACTGAATGCGTCCCGGAAATCAAAAGAAATGAACCTGCAACAACGGAATACGTCCCGGAAATCAGAACAAATGAACCTGCAACAACTGAATACGTCCCGGAAATCCGAAATGAACCTACAAACCAAAATAGCTCCGAGAACGAATTCAGTTCATTGAAAATAGATTATAAACCGGATATCAATTATTTTTTGTATAAGGCAGATAGATTTGAGTGTAAATTGTGTGATTATTCAGGAAAATTTATCGTACCGCATTATCGAAGCCAGCATCCGGAATCAGAAAACATGATTAGCCGAATCAGCCCGGAACAGGCCGAACAAGCAAAAGTTGAATCAAAACTGAATAAATTCAAAAGTATTGAGCCTCACGACGAACTAATTCGCGGAGAAAAGAGTCGAAGTACATTTGTTTGTAGATTTTGCGGGCTTAGTTTCCCAAATGAATTTGCAGAATTATTTTTTGACCATCTGGCTAGTCATACCGGCGAATATCGCTATTACTGCACTGTTTGCCCATTTCATGCCTCCAATAAAAAAATATTGAGCCATCATTGTCATACTATGCACTTGAAACTAAGCAAACCGTTACATTTGGCTCCGTCATGGCCTGGTCCGCCCAATTTTAGAATTGTTTTCGGTTATTTGTGTGACGTTTGTAATTTTACTCAATTATTAAAAGAAAATGTGCAGAAACATATTAAATTATCACATCAAGACGAAGATATAGAAATTATTAAAATTAATATGAGCAATAAACATATAAGTCTTGATGATTTAAATCTGCTTGATAAACCGGAAGAAGTAATTGAAATCAAAAAAACTCCAGAACTGGTTAAAGAACCGAATACAACATCATTTCTCAAATCTGACGATATTACATCCAGGGAACAACTGATAGAAGCCGATAGGCGCAAGAAAATCGAAATCATTTCTAATGAAGTCATTCCCAGAGACAACATCTTGAGTTTCATTGAAAAGCTTCAGAAGCAAATTCAAGTGAAAGGAAATGAAGGAATTGTTGAAAAAATTGATTCTAGAATTGAAATTGAGAACCATCCGGTTGATACATTCATCGAAAAAATAAATTTACAGATTTTACATAGTGATACCTCTGAAAATGAAACTAATTCTGAGAAACCCACCGAGAAAAAAGGATCAAAAATAATCTCTAAAAGTGAGGCTGATTCTAAAGAACTCATAGAGCAAAAAGGATCAAATAAAGACAATACTTATAGCCTCGTTGATGCAGATAATGATGAACACGAAAAAATTTGTACTAATTCAAATGATAGTCTTGATTCATCTGACTTACATCTCCACTTTTCAGATGAAGAAATTGAAGAAGACAAAAAGATTGGTATTCCGGCTGTTGAACTTGGTCTGCCGACTAGTTCAGAACAAAATGTACATGAAACCGCTGAGGTGAAATCTAAAATTATTTCAGTCATCGACGAGTCATCTAAAAGCGAAATTCCGGATATGATTGAAAAAACTGAAGATGGAAATGAAGAACTAGTAATAGATGTTGGGGCAATCGAATTACACTTGAAAAACAAAGGAACAGAGCCTTATTACTGCTGCAAAGTTCCAAATTGTTGCTTTTCTAGTTTGTGTAAAATAAGTTTCACTGAACACTGCTCGAAAAGTCACGTGAAATTAGCAGTTTATTGTAAAATATGTGAAAGTGAGGCTTTGCAAATACGATCTACACCTTTTACAATGACCTCACTGCTTGCTCATTTATTTGATAAACATAAAGAAAGCGCAAAACCTAAAAAAGATGATATACAATTACGAAGTATTCCTGGCGACGATTTATTGTCTAAACAAACTCGACAAAATTACTTAGAATCCTTACTAGAGGCGCTAAATCAACCAATAATATTCGAATCATCCACTGAACCTACAACTGAACGCCAGTCGGTTTTAAAATCTCAAGAAAAAATAGATATGTTGCAAATAGAAAACGTTCGCACTTTGACACCTGAAGAAGAAAACAATTTACGCTGTGAAAAACAATCGGCGATCAAAAAACTTACTGAGCCACAATTAAATGTAATGCCTATTCCACAATTATCTGTCAAAAATCCCCAATCATTTGTGAAAAGCGTTGCTGATTCACAATTGGCAACACATTCAACATCATCTGCCAACAATCAAATAATTGTTCAGAGCCCTCCAATAAATTCATTTCATCAATATTTGGGAATTGGGAAGAATCCTACAGACAAAAAACTATCACTCGGTGATATTATTCACAAAATTAAAACAAAAAGTGTTTTCGTCGAAATGATACAGCTTCCAAATATTTTAAATTTATATAAATGTCCATTTGAATTATGTGCCTATTCGACTAATATGATAGCTTTATTTGAAGCTCATTCCAAGAGTCATAGATGGTGCCAAATCACGTCATGTGTATACTGCGGAGAAGGAGTTTCATTCGAAAATATGATAAATCATATCGACAAAAATCACGCGCATTGCAGATTCCAATGCGCTCTATGTTTCTATAGAGCTATTTCTAAAAAGTATTTGTTTCTACATCAAAAAAACACTCACCAAGTTGTACCACAAGCTGATATATCGTATTATGAGGTGAAATCAATTGAGCCAGTGTTTCCGTTCGAAGATATTGATGTCGAACAAGTTGACAGAGGGACTTTGCTCTTGCCATACATCTGCCGACAAGGTGAGTTTATTTTATAATATAATTATTAGTCGAACTAGTTTACTTAGGCTAAATTAGTTCATTTAAAATGTTTAAGGATCAACTAATGATATCCTCATATAAGGACGAACTTTTGCATTTATTCTATGAACGGAAGTATTTATTATTAAATATAAAAGGATTGAAATTGATCCTTGAATTATCTGGAATAACATTCACATGAAACATTTTTCAAAATTAATAGCGATTAATTTGTTATTATAAAAATTTGAGTTATTATAATATTTGTTATATTCTTCTGAAACATGCGGAGAAATTCAATAATGAAAATTGCTTTTTAGAAATATTTTTTACGAATTTTACTCAATTTTCTAAAGCCCTCCATTCAACTTTGAGCACTAATTTGATCTTCATTAAAGAAATATGGTAAATATCGCATGCTGGCTAATATTTTCATGCTCAACAATTAAATATTCATATATACCTATAAATTATCTTAATTCGTTTTATTTTGAATTATTCAACTATATATTATCAGATACAAATAACATTTGGACAAATAGTTTTCTCAGAATGCAATCAAGATATTACTCTGAACGGATCAGCATATTTGAAATTGTCAAAAATATTAATTTGAATTTAAAAACAAAACAATTCAGTGCATCACAGATGTTTTGCCCGTCTACTAACCACACTGAAATATAGTTAGAATTCATGTAGGCTGAGTACATTTGATAAAATCTACAAGAATAATCTTCAGAATAAATTGTCAAAGTGACATTCTTCTCACCGAGGTGGCGGCAGAAATTCAATTAATACATTTATGGCCGATTTCAGGATCTCAAGTTAAATTAATCCGATTTGAATGGCTCATTTTCCTGGTAACAATATCAATTTCTGTCATTTTAACCCAGGTCAATTTAACTCCCGGTCATGAAATCGGGCATTATAAATGCCAAAATAGAGATTACTCAAAATCTCCATTCACAAAATAAAAAGCATTACAAGTTAATTGCTCATGGATATAATTCACTAACCTATTCTCAAAATTCACTTAGATATAGCACATGTAATACAAATAGCAAAACATTTAGGGAATTGAACTGTCAAGAGTGACAGTTACTTATACTACGATACTGGTCTTCCGACAACGAAACTTTCTCAACTTCAACTTTCAGCCCTGAGGGTATAGGATGTTAAATGATGTAACTTGCTTGATCTGAACTCGGATAGCATCTGTGAACTCCATGCTTCAATTCTTTTTATTTATTTTTTCCCTCTATTCCGACTAATTTTATTATAATTTTTACTAATTATCATTTGTTACAGATAACTGCAATTTGAATTTCTTAATGGTCGATGATTTTATGGTTCATCTTCATATTTATCATAAAACATTATTTGAATGCTGTGTATGCTCGGAAAATAACGTGAAGAACGTTTCATTTACAACAGCGCAGGCCCTGGTGAATCATTATGGTTTGCACGGTGTTGATAAATATCAATGCAATTTTTGTTTGCACGGAACACGGGTAATGAAATGTATGTTGACGCATTACTCCAAGAAACACCCGAATATGAAGCCAATTTGTTTTATTCGATTGTTCAAAAGCAGAAATGTAAGTTTTTGAATTGTTGCTAGATTCATGTTTAATAATATAATGTTTTAGAATCCAAAATATACGATTGATGACATATTAGCGATTGATATTAGCAGTACAACTGTAACTAAGAAGGTTTCAAACAAAAATATCACGGAAATACAACCAAAATGCTCATCTCTGATTATCACAACACAAACAAAAAATAATGACAGTCTGATCAGACAAGAATTACCAACAGCAGAAAAAGTAAATGATAAACAAAATTCCCAAGAAAACACAGAGTCAAACGTCTTCGTGGAGATAATTGACTTGACAAATGATAATCAATGTGGAGACAAGTTAAACAAATCTCCAGATACTTTGAAAGATGGTTCAATGGAATCTAAAGACACCATTGAAAACACGGTCAATCAAACTGTAACTAAGAAGATTTCAGGCGAAAATATCACAGAAATGCAACCAAAATGCTCGTCTCTGATTATTACTACACAAACAAAAAATAATGAGAGTTTGATTAGACAAGAATTACCAATAGCAGAAAAAGTAAACGATAAACCAAATTCCCAAGAAAAAACAGAGTCAAGTGCCGACTTGGGGATAATTGACTTGACAAATGATAATCAGTGTGGAGACAATTTAAAAAAACCTCTAGATACTTTGAAAAATCGTTCAGTGGGATCTGGAGACACCGTTGAAAACGCGGTCAATCCATTATTAGTTGATAATTTTGAAAGTGTTGAAAATACAGATTTTAGTGAGATTATTATGAACAAACAAGAAGAGCTGCCAAATATTATACCAGCCGTTGAAGCTGAAAGGCCACTAATAACAGGACTCAGTGAAATTAAACGTTTATTGTGTGAAAAACCAGAAGTACCAAAAATCGATGGTGAAAAATCAGTTACAAGACTTAGAATCATAGAAAAACTTCTCGATTTGCAAATAAAAAACACCTACGGACTCAATGATATTAAATTACTTCCAAGGACGCCTATTTTTCCAACAGAAATCAAGTGTAAACTTTGTTGTTTTTCCACTAAATGGCAGTACGATATGCAGAGACATTTACAACAACATGATGAAAAAGTCATGCCAAAAATGGCCGCCGTTAATTCATTGCCGTGTTTGAAGAAAAATGTACGCGTTGATAAAACGATAATTTCACCGGCAAGGCTGCATTCCAGGAGAATAAGTAGGCCAACTGAAGAGAAAGTTGATAAAAACAACAAAAAAGATTTAAGAAATTTTCCAGGTTTGTATATCAACTTATATATCCTAAACTAATAATCGTACAATAATTGACCAAATATCCAGTAAAAGATTAAGTAATGCCATTTATTATTATATGTATTTCAACCCTTCAACATTTATTATGTTGATGTAATACTGTAATGCAACGAAAATCTGTCAAAATTTCAAAGCTCATATTTCATTGAATAATTATTGTAGATTAATATAGTTCTATAAAAAAAAAAAACAGCTTCAAACTTTTGTCTTTCAATCCTGCCAAAATTTGGAATTAAGTGATATAACAATAATCTTATACTTTCAATGCTTATACCCAGGTAAAATAAGTGACCAAAATACAACGTTGTATCGACGTCACAGGACTGGTCGATTGATGGCCCTCAAGACGTCTCAGCTTGCTGACGTCAAATAGACCATTATGCTGACGTAGAATTAAAGTTTTCTAATGAAGTCAAAAGTGACGTTTTTAAACAATGTTATATGACGTTTGAATAATAACTGTTAATAACACACAAACGTCACTTTACTACTTAATTTTAACGTCAAAATTGAATGAAACTGGTAAATGAAAAAAAGATTGAATAAAATGTAGATTTTATTATTTATACATATAAACTTACATACAATATAGAATTCAACAAAACTAAAAATATAATTATTATTATAGTCAAAAATAAATATTTACATCAATAAAAAAAACAAAAAATGCACAAAATAAAATAAAAGAAAACACTTATAATTGTTCATTAAGAAAAAGTTTTATATATGAGAAAATATTCACCATTAAAAAAATATATAATCACCTGCAATGCAAAGGCAAGCTATTTCTTTCGATTTACTACAAACCGAATATGATTTCATAATTTCTACTTTATACACATCGAATTCATCCGTCGCTCTTTTACTATCTTTCTATGTTTTATCGAAGCATTCTTTTCATGATAGGGCCATCTTGCTAGTATTTCATTTCTGGACCGAGAGATACAAACACTGCTATCTCCGAGTTTCCATTAAATACAATCACATGGCATTCTGCAAATAAATATTGTATTACTTAGAAAAGTTGCAGAATATTTCTACATAATTAACTTACTTTGATTTGTCACAGTAGAAAAATGATACCTATGTAACTTCGTTAAACACAAAACACGAAAAATCTGAAAGTGCTTGCCTGCCTTGGCTGGAATCAGCCTACAAATGACTAATCTCGATCCCTCAAATCTTAAATATTTTGTTTGGGTTCCATTCAGTGTACTAAAATTTGTGAATGAACATAATTTCAAGAAAGTAAAATAATCAAATTTTTTTCTCTTATTACCGTATCATTCACGGTGAACAAGCAGAGCTTGTAAAAACAATTGATGGCACTTTCCATATTCGTCCATAATTCAGTGAAGAGTATAAAATTGGAAATAGTAAAATTGAAAATGAATTAACGTTTAGTGAACGCTTTCTGTTTCTTCCCACTGCTGGTGGGTTGTATGATTCTGAGCGCCATAATTTTCAAAAAAGAAAATTCTACAAAAATCATAAGCAATGCATTTGTTCATAACAATTAACAAAAAAAAATTCATTAAATTTTTTTAATTTTTCAATCATTTTTTTTTGTTAATGAAAATTTGAAGAATGAAAATCAATAATTTTGTAGACGAAAGTCTATTTCTGTAACCTCTGGAAAATTATTTATTAATCGAGAAAAATTAGAATATTTTTAACAAAGAATACGAAGGTTCTTTCGAATAAAAATTTGAAAAGAATCACTCATTTACACATTTAAATAGGTTAAAAACAGCAAGAAATTTTTTCCCATTTTTCTTTTCAATGACGTCTAGATATGACGTTCATACAACCAATAAACAACGCTGATTTCCAGTTATGGTTACTTGAGAAGTACTTACACTGACTAAGGAATCATATAGCGAATAAGTATGATTTCCTAAAACGCTGAAACATAACATCAAATTATAACGTCAGTTCAACATTATATGACGTTATTTCTTGACGTCAATTTATGACCATAATTTGACTTGACATGTGACATCAGTTCAACGTCATATGACGTCTAAATATGACGGTCACATTATGACTTCAATATGACCAAAATGCGACGTCACATTTTGGTCGACGGTCAGTCATTGTTACTTGGGTATCTTTTAAAATAATAATCATAGAATTATTAACAGAACACCTGTAGAAAACTGATGTAGTGCTATTCATCATGAAACCAATTCCAACTTTTTATCTTTCAACCATTATTATTATTATTATTATTATTATCATTTTGAATCCTTTAATATCCTTACGGGTGTCAGGATTGACTATTGATTTTAGTTCATATTATCCACGAAGTCTTTCCACTCTTTTCGATTTTTTGCCATTCTCTTTGCCTCTTGGGTGCTGATGTTGTTCCTTCTTAGTATTTCTTCCACTATATCCTGCCATGTTTTGGCTGGTCTTCCTCTTCTTTTTTCTTTCACTATTTTGGAGTTCCATACTTGCTCGGTTTGTCGAGTTTCCGGCATTCTTATTAGGTGACCGTACCATGCAGCTTGTTTTTTTTCAATGGTGGTTTGTATACTTTCAATTTCTAGACTAGCTCTTACATGTTCATTTCTGATTTTGTCCGTCCTTGTAACCCCTTCTACTCTTCTTAGGAATCTCATTTCACTCACTTGTATTTTACTCTTAAGTCTATTATTCATCTTCCATGACTCACTTCCATATATTAATGTTGGTCTATACATTGCTTTGTAAAGTGTCATCTTAGTTCCCTTAGATATCTGTTCATTGTTCAATATTGTTTTGTTCATTGAGTAATAGCTTTTATTCGCGTTGAGTATTCTTTGGTTTATTTCTTCTTCAATTCCTCCTCTGTTATGTATAACAGCTCCAAGATATGTGAAAGTTTCCACTTGTTCTATCTCTTTCCCGTTCATTGTTACGTTTGCTTCTATGTCTTCTTTTGCTATTACCATTACTTTTGTTTTTCCCATGTTCACTTTCTTGTTGTGCTTTTTGAGTTCTTCGATCCACACGTTCAGGTTGTGTTGCATGTCGTTTTCGTTTTTTGCCAGAATTGCCAGTTCATCCGCAAAAGCGCACTGTGCTATTGATATACTGGCTAGTTTATGGTAGCCGACATCTACTCTCTTTATTTTGCTCTTCATGTTCTTCATTATATTGTCCAGGAAAATTACAAATAGTATAGGGCTCAAGGCACCTCCTTGCCTAAGTCCTTGTGTTGTAATAAATTCTGATGAGATCTCATTTCCAGTTCTCATATAATTTGAGATATTACTATATATACTCTTTATCGCATTTGTAAGTTCCTCACTTATTCCTCTCTTTCTTAATATTTCCCACATTTTTTTTCTAGGAACTCTATCGAAGGTTTTTCCTAGGTCGACAAATGTTATGTGTAGCTTTTTATTTTGTTTCATTACTATTTCTGTCAATGTTCTGATAGCAAAGATATGATCTTGGGTTGAGTGTCCCTCCTGAAGCCACTTTGCGCGGGTTCGATGTTTAATTCTATTTTTCTTCTTAATTTGTTTTCTAATATGGATTCATAAATTTTAGCCGCTGGGCATAGAAGTGATATTCCTCTGTAATTGTTACATTTCTTGCTATCGCCTTTTTTATGTATCGGAAATATCACCGTCTTTTCCCAGTCTGTTGGAATTTTTCCTGTTTTCCATATTTGGTTGAGCATGATTAATAATATTTGCTCTCCATGTTGCCCTATATACTTCAGCTGTTCTGCCTTTATCATGTCGTGATCTGGAGCTTTACCGTTTCTAAGTTTCTGTAGTATTATCTTCATTTCGTCATACTTGATATTTTCTTTATTTGCGTTTTATTTGTGATAAAATAATCTATTATTGATCTCTCATTCCTACTTTTCACATCTCGGGTATATTTATGTATGTCTTTGTGCTGGAAATATGTATTTAATATTTTCAGGTCATTTATTATGTAGAAATCGATTTATCTTCTTCCGTTGTTATTTTTAGTTTTTTCACCATATCTTCCCATTATTTCTTCTATTCCTTTATTTATGTAATTCTGTTCTTCGTACTTCTGATGAAATGACATCAAATTGAGTTCTCAGCAAAACTAAAGTATTTATTAAGATTAATATACACAAATAAGTGATAAAATTACTAAATTATTACCTAAAGAATCAATTTTAAATGTCCTTAATTATCTGTCAAACCTTTTTTAAAATCAATAACAGTCACAACAAAAATAAACAGAATTCAATAGTTGCCATGCATAAAGTAGTAGGCTAGTAGGAGACAACATTAACAAATTTATATCTCCCCCACCTCAAATTTTAAAACCTGGGTTTTAAAACAAAACAAGATGCATGCTTCTGAATCATTACAAGGATAACAATATTATGAATTAACAATATCAACAGGTATTAATTTACAAGTATGAAATAAATTGGCTTCTTTACGCTTCTTTCCAGAATCAATTTTGTAAAGTACGTTCGAAATTTTCTTTATCATTCGAAAAGGTCCACTCCCAATCTCATCCAATTTATTCCTATTTAACTTGTTTCCATTCTTGACATGTACTAGATCATTCTCCTTGAATTCCCATTCTCTCCTATTCTTATCAATTCTTCCTTTATTTATCTCAAAGTTTTTCATTGAATTCAATAAAGCTTGTTCTCTATCTTTACTTAGATCACGCTTGTTAACAAACTCATTTGGTATGATCTCATCCTCCCTACCATGTAGTAAATAATTTGGAGAATATTTTGTAACACTGTGTGTAGTTTTGTTGTATTCTTCTGCACATTCGTGTGCAATACTAGACCATGCTCTTTTACTACTGCTATTAATTTTACAGCGAATTCGGTTAACTAGTGTTTGGTTTAGCCTTTCATTTAATCCATTGGATTCTGGACAATCAACTGATGTGAATACCAGTGAGATGTTCTTTTTTTTTAGATAGTCTTTTAATTCTTCAGAATTTATTCCAGTATACTGATCAGCTAATACTATCTCAATTTCATGTTTTCCAGCAATTCTATCAATTAAATTTATGAAATCCCTTGCAGTTTGCCCTTTTGTTGTTGAAATAAATGCTGCTCTTGAAAAATGTGCATGTATCTTTTTGACGATCTGTTACCCCCAAATCCACCAACTGAATCAATTGACATAATTTCATATGATTTAGTTGCTGGGCCCAGCTTAGACAAAAGTCCAATTGGTCTACTAGTTCTGGATTTATTTTTTATACAAGTTTCACATTGTTTGCAAAATTGCTGAATCATCTTATCCATGTTCTTAAAATAATAATATGGTCTCAACTTATTAATCATATGACCTACACCAATATGACCATAGAATTCATGTATCATCTTAATTAGTTTTAATCCAAAATCTTGTGATACATAGATCCTTTTTCTATCTTTTACATTTTTGAAACTAATTTCCCCTTTCTTAATTACTTTCTTTGAATTTTTGATTTCTTTCTCAATCATTTTTTGATCATCAATTATCTCTTTTAATGTGACCATGTTTACAACTTTCAGTATATCTTCATTGTTTTCAATACTTTCTAAAACCGGATTTCTAGATAAAGCATCAGCTTCTATATTGTCTTTTCCTGGTGCATAAATAATTTTGAATGAATATTGTGATAAGTAGTGCATTAAATGCCCAAGTTCTTCATCTGTTCTTGTTTTTACTCTGAGTGTTTCGAGTGGTTTATGATCAGATATTATTGTAAATTCTCTACCGATCAACCAGTATTGCCAATATACAATAGCTTCTTTTATTGCCAAAGTTTCTAAATATATTGCTTTCTTTTTATGTTGACTATTGCTCAATTTTCTTGAGAAATAAGCTACTGGATGAAGTTTACCGTCTTCTTGTGGTTGTTTAAGAATAGCTCCCAAGCCAGCACTACTTGCATCCGTATAAATAAATACATCTTTCTCCGGATTATAAATTGCCAATATAGGACTAGAATATAAATACTCTTTGATCTCACAAAATGCTTTTTCACATTCATTTGTCCATTCAAATTTCACTGTTTTCCTTAGTAAATTATGTAAAGGTTCAAGTTTCTTAGCTGCATTTTCTATGTACTTATAATAAAAATTTGTTTTACCCAAAAATTGCCTTACATTAGTTCTATTCTTTGGTCTTTGAAAATTTTTAATTGATATTAAGTTGTCTTTGTATGGTCTGATTTTATTTTTCTCAATTACATGTCCCAGATATTTCACTGAATTCTTTGCAAAATTACATTTTACCAGTTTTAATCTAAAACCTTCTTTTTTAATTGCACTCATCAATAATTCAATGTGTTTTAAATGCTCTTCAAATGTCTTTGAGAATACCAGTATATCATCAATGTAGTTGATACAAAAATTATTTAATTTATTTCTTCTTATAATATTTGCAAGAATTCTTTGAAAAATCGCTGATGATGTCTTCAGCCCAAATGGTAAGCAAATCCAATGCCAATGTCCATGCTGCGTGACAAATGCTGTTTTTTTTCTATCTTTTTCTCTTATTGGAATAGACCAAAATGCAGAGTTTATGTCAAACGCTGAAAACCAATTACAATCACCAGCTTTAACAACGATATCTTCAATTCTAGGAAAGGGTTGAGGTTCAGGTACAACTAGTTTATTTAACTCTCTGAAATCAATACATAATCGCGATCTGCAGCCATCTTCTCTTTTATAGGCTAAAGTAACTGGTGATGCAAATGGTGAACTTGTTTCTTCTATTAGACCTGCTTCTAATAATTTAGCAATTTGTGATTCAATCTCTTTCTGATCTGGTATTGAACACCTGTATGGTTTCTTAGCAATATATTTTTCTTCTGTCAATTTAATATGTGCTTCTTCATCCTTTACCATGCCAACATCAAATTTATTCTTCGCAAATATTGACTCATGTTTGTTAATTATTTCCATTATTTTATTTTTCTTATCTTCTTCTAAATGGTCTAAATTTGCTTCAAATTTACTAACATCAATGTATGCATTGAAGTTTATTGAAATATTTTTTTCTCTTTTTCTTGATTAGTAATTAATTCTTCATCAATTTTATTTATTCTTTGATAAATTCTTAAATTCTCATCTTGAATTAAATTGAATTTTTTTATTGCATCCAGACCCAATAATAAATCATATGAAAAATTATTGTTCTTTACAACATCTAAAATATCTTCAATCTTATTTATTTTTAAATGTATGCGTGCCCGGCTATTAACGAAATTCACACCACTAATTATCTTAAAAATACTTTTATTCTTCATTAATTTAGTTTTCAATTGTCTTACAATGTTATAATTGATAAATGTTACATTAGAACCACTATCGTATATACCTTTAACTATCTTCTCTTTATTAATTAATACTTTTAAAGCAATTAGTGGGGTGAAATCTACCGGGCGAGCTAGTTTTTTTTATCATCTAGCTCAATTTTCATTAGTTCATCAATCTCAGTTTCAGTTACATTTACATGTTTCATTTCCATATACTTCTTCTTGTTACGACACAAGGCAACTGGGTGAAAACGATCTTCTGCTGCTGGATACAATGTCTTACATATTGTACATGGTTTCTTCTCAAATGATGTTCTATCTGAAATATCATTTTTCTCTGTACTCTTCTTATTAACTCCAAATCCAACATTATTGAATAATCTCGGTTTTATTTCCTTCTTTGGTTCAGTGTAGTACGAATCATACTTTCTTAATTCATTCATTAATTCATCTGTTGATTTGATTGCTTCACGATCTAATTTATCTTGAATATTCAATGGTAATCCCATAACAATTTGATTTATTTTCGAAATGGTTGACATTTTATTCTCAATTTCAGATAGCAAACGTTCTTTCTTCAAAGCATAATCACTTATTGAACCATTTGAATATCTAAAACTATATGCATGCCTCACACTGGTCCAACCTTTGTCTGCAAATACCATTAAAAATGAATCACACCAAATCAACCAATTATCAATAGGAATATCTTTCTGTTTACTACTATACCATTCCTTTGCACCTCCTTCTAAAAATAATTTTAGACAGTTGATTTTTTTACTATCATCTAATATCTTGTGCCTTTCACATTCTTTTTCGAAGCTATTTGACCAATCCCTCGCATTTTTTTTACCATCAAATTTATCAATTGTAAACCTTTTCCCAACATCATATAAACTCATTTGTTTTTCAGCTAATTGTACTTTTAGTTCATTAATTACTTCTACTAATTCACTTTGATTAAGGTTCTATAAAGATATTGATGGTGTTCTTTGTTTTGTCTTTTCAATAGGTTTTTCTTCCAAATAAATATTTCTGAACACAAAATTATTATCTTCATCAACGTACAATGGTATAATAATATCCGGTAATGTTATTTGTAAATTACGAAATTGACCTGGTTTATTTAAACCAGCAACACCATTTTTAACAGTACCAATCTTGAACAAGTCAGTGTGATATAATTCATATCGAAAATTTTCAGGAAATTCAAAGCATACAGTATCATTTGGCCATCTTATTGATTTAACTGAATTTACTAATTTATCATCTGTGTCAAATATCTTTTCAAAATGAATCTTCACTTTAGTAGGCATCTTTCAGAACATAAAATTGATTTGTAATTCTGTTCTTCGTACTTCTGATGAAATGACATCAAATTGAGTTCTCAGCAAAACTAAAGTATTTATTAAGATTAATATACACAAATAAGTGATAAAATTACAAAAATATTACCTAAAGAATCAATTTTAAATGTCCTTAATTATCTGTCAAACCTTTTTTAAAATCAATAACAGTCACAACAAAAATAAACAGAATTCAATAGTTGCCATGCATAAAGTAGTAGGCTAGTAGGAGACAACATTAACAAATTTATATTTATATTACCCACTCTTGCATTAAAATCTCCCACTAAGTATATTGGTTCTTTTAGTTTTTCATATTCTGATTGTATCGTGTCCCAAAACTCATCTTTCGTTGATTTACCGTCATCATCATTTGGCCCATAGATTATCATGAAATTCATTATTGCTTTGTTAGTATCCTTAGTCTCAACAATCATTAATCTTTCATTTACACATTTCCGATTCTTTAAAGTTTGTTCTATGCTTTTGTGTAATATGCAACCTACGCCGCCTTTTGCTCTATCTTCTATTCCTACTCCACTATATATTAAGATATGTTTGTCATTTAATTTTTCTATACCCTGTCCTTTCATTTTTGTTTCCATTATAGCCAATAAGTCTAAGTTAGCTCTTTCAAACTCTTCTACTTATTCTATTTCCTTACCATTTATATTTTTAATGTTCCATATACCTATTCGTTTTAACCTTTTCGTATGCATGTTTGTTTCCACGTTGACTGATTGGGTTATGTTGTACATTAAGAGTTTTTTGGGTTTCCCTTATTTGTTACATCTTTTGGAGTCTACTTTGTTTCCAGTGGGTACTACACCATTTTCCTGTTTATCCCACTTGTATGGTATTCCACTGATTATGATTTTTTTATATCCAATTTTCGTTCTTTTTCCATTTGTCCTCGCTTGTCTTGCTATGTTCCTTATCTCTCTCTGAATTCTTCTCTCTTCCCAGGTAAGATCGTTATCGATGAATATGTTTGTATTCTCAAGTTCATTTTTGGCTTTCATAACCTTTTGCTTCTGCTCCCAATCTAGCATTTCTACTTTAATAATTTCTTTCTCTGCATTTTGATTCAGGGTTCTTAATTTATTTACGTCTGCATGTATCTTCAATTTGTTTGAAATCCATTTTTCTAATTCTTTTTCTGTAATTTGTTCCAGTCTCAATCCCTTTATCACTATATTATTCTTTCTCTTGTATATCTCCTCTTTCTCGGCTTTTGTTTCAAGGTCTTTCACTCTGCTCAGTAATATGTTCCTCTCTTTTCTCCACTCCTCTTCCTTCTTCATCATTTCTGTCTTAATATTTTTAATCTCTTGTTTTAATTCCTTTTGATTTCCTTCCATTATGTTCATAATTTTTTGTATCATTTCCTTTAATTCTTCCATCTTTCCTGTGTCTACGTCTATTTCTGCGTTTTTGTTATGTTTTTGCAGGTCTTTCTTATTTTTCTCCCGCTCTCTTTGTTCTGGTGATCTAATTACCTTTTTACTTTCTCAAAAAATATTTTCGCGTTCCTGCTCTTCTCTACTTCTCGATCTTTTACTCATTCCCAAATCACCGCTCTTTCTTTATATTTTTATTGTTTTCAAAATTATAGTCATGATGAAATTAGAAATCGTGCTCTAAATGTTCACGGTATTGAATCTCAATATAAATGCGAACTATGTCAATTCAAGTGCAGTGCTAAAAATGATTTTAGCGCACACTATAGAAAAAATCACCTCAAAGAAGATATTCGAATAGCTCCGGTGTATCATAAATATATATATATATATATATATATATATATATATATATATATATATATATATATATATATATATATATATATATATATATATATATATATGTGTGTACACGCGGCATAACTAAACCAGATATGCGTAGTTTCGCGAAACATTGAGACCCGAGTGGCACTTTGAGCCGGGCTCCAATGTGTCTGCGTTTAGAAGCAATTAGCAGCTTTGATATAATTGTGAGAACACTTTTACCGCAATAAATCGAGGTAGCTACTCATGGCAGTACCGTATATATGAAGATAAATTGTGAAGTAGTACGTAGATACTATAAAAATGTATTTAAAAAAGGGCTTCATTATTACGCCTACAAAGAACGAGAGTTTTCTGAAGCTTGTAGTTATTTGATTTGTCGCATAGATGACACTAGATTCTAATTTGAATAATTGTAGATATCCTAGAGCATACATTGTAATAGATCTGTGATAGTAATATTTCATGAAGAAAATAATGAGAAAAATAAAAGAATTATATTTGAATATTCAATTTATCCCTTTCATCGTTTTCTTTTATAACAGACGTAACAAGAATATTTGAATATAGTAATCAGTGGTTAGGCTGATACCACAAGCCTCTATCTATATTGAATAGCTGTATTTGAATATTTTAGTTGAAATTTTGTTATTAATCCTTCTAAAATATTTTGCTAAATAGTAGACTCCTATATAGCGCTCACCACAAGTTCTGTATTTTTAACATCAAATTAAAACTATAAGCAGTTGAGATAGAGTTTAGGGATGTGAAACTTTTTATTGGAAATTTTCTTCATTTTGAGGATCTCTTTTTGACTTCCAATATCGCTCTTACGGTACAATTTATTGGTCAATAATTTTCAAAAGTTGACCTTCAATTTATTGTTGTGTGTAATATGTCCAAAACTTCCACAATTTTTTCTTGACCAATAATTGACCAAGTTATTTTTGAAATAGAACTGGCTCTATTTGTCACCAATATTCTGGGCTATTCTAGGGAGATTTTGTCGTTGCCAACATAACTCATATTAGTTAATCAGTTATTTCGCGTCAAATGATAATCTTAGTGTTGACAAAGTATTGATATAATTTCATATACAGTTGTCCTCTGAATATTAATTTTTTTCATCTCTATTATCTCACTTTCTCTCTAATCACACTTTTTGAAATTACGTCAAAAATTATAAGTTGGTAGCTCTGATTTTTCTTGACGAAAACTTGTATCGTAAATAAATTGTTGAAAACTTTACAGAAAACTTGGTCAATTTATTGGTCAATAAATTGTATCGTGTAAAACAGGCATTAGTTTTCGAGTTATTGCAAAAAAACTTGACGATTTTTTTTTTGTTTTCATTTCTTGTTAACAGTTTATGTTGGCGAGAAAAATTTTGGAAGCTTCTTCTTTTGAATGTTATTTCGAATCGAATGAGCTATAACTGATATTTTTTCGACACTTAGAACTATTTTTCTCTGGAAACTCGCCTGTCGGCTAGACATAACCCACATATGTATATTATTGTTTTATTATGATTTAGAATATATATTTGACGATGGTTCCACAATTGAAGATCTGATTACAGTGATACATTACCTCCCGTAGAACAACCCTTAAATTTGACCTCAATTTCAATTCGCAGATGATACGTATCAATAGAGTGAATAATTTTCTACTCACCTGGCATTCGAATTCTTATTTATTTCTTCGTGATTTAATATTTTTTCAAGCATTACTGGAAATAATTTCATTTGTGATAATTTTCAAATGATAATATTCAAAAACTGTTTTTTCGAGAATGATAGTGCTGTTATCCGCTACAATTACCAAGAAAATATAAAGTAGTTGATGTATTCCAAAGGCAAGGATTAGGAATAGATTTTTAAAAGTGTAATCTATTAGTAGTGACATTGTTATAATAACAACAAAAACATTGATCAAGAAATAGTAACCATCAAGGTTATTCGACCTTTAGAGCAGGTTCTGTGTATCTTATACATTGAACTCAATTTTTTCTCAAATATTGGGCGTCTGGTTTTCTAGTAATCAATTATTGAAAATATAGTTTTTAATACAGAGTAAATAAGGGTATATACCGAAAATACCCATTTTTTTAGAATTTACCTACAACTATAAATACAAAAACCTAGAATTCATGTAATCCAATTATCGAGTATATAAAAACATGAAGAAAGTTTTGTAAATATTCCAACCTAAATGATCAAAAATGCACGAAAATATCTATCAGCAATATTTGAAAATGAATAACATTTTTTTTTTGGCGACGTTAGATGCACTCAAATCAGAGACGAATTCATTTTTTTTGAAGCTTTGGAATTGAAATTCAATGAAAATCATATTTTCTTGTGAAACTAAGAATCTTTAGATGGGAATTGGAAATTCATTATCAATAAAATCAAAATCAGATTTGAAATTCTTTTATTAAATGGTTTTTAATGACAACATTATATAATATATAAAAAAATGTACGGAATGAAGAGATATAACAAAAATATATGAACAAACAAAATTCTAATGAATATACTGTCACAGATTCAAGTTCGAGGATTTTTAAAACTAGAAGGTATTGTAGAGCCACTTCTGCGTCAGGTAAACACTGAATTCTAGCAGGCAGTTATTAGATGCGCTGTTGCCAAGTTTTTTGAATGATCTTCAAATATTTCTCGCTTCGCAGTTGTTTCTAGAGTCCTCCATGTACGCCGTACAATAAATCCTGGAATAGAAAATTACTTGATTTTTAAATCTGATTTACAACATAAATACGAATAGAAAAACCCGAATTCACACAACAATTCCAGAGATATTATTAATGCTGTGATCGGCATTCAGAAGGTCATCAATCGTATTTTTGGTAGAATAGAATTTTGGTTGGATACGTTCAAAAAAGAGCTTCTTTCAATCTGCTAGAACGATATAAGTTGTTACATACGACTTATGACCTTAATCGTTCTAATAAATTGAAAGAGACTCTTTTTTAAACATATCCAGTCAAAAACTCTATTTTTCAAAAAATACAACACATGACCCTTCAAGGGTGCGTTTCCAAAACAGCGACCTGAAGTGATAGTGGCTAAATTTACAACTACTAGTGAATATTCAAGTTACTGCCAGTAGATGGCTAAATATTGGTTTGTAGCTGAGATATGTAGCGCTATTTCATTTCATGGAATCGTTGTTGATTTCACTACTGTTATTTATTTTTGTCATAGAAAGAAAGGTTATAGATATAAAAATGTGGATATAAATCAAATTATCTAACACGACACCAAGCAAACAAAAACCAAGACGTCAAAATCAACATGAAGTTGATGAATTCAGTGGCCTAGAAATCACTACTTATCAAGATATCTTCTAAAATAGATTAAAATAATATTGTTTTAAATATTTCTGGAGATTTTACAGCTTTTAAAGTAATTAAATATAAAATATCATTTATTCCACAAAATCGAGATTTTGATGGAAATATCCGTTTTGAGCATCCCTGAATCCATTTTGACTATTTTTGGCTTGATGTCGGTACATATGTTCGTTCGTTCGTGCGTGCATAACTCGGAAATCTTAAAATTGGTTGAACGTATAATGTTGAAATTTTGTATTTAAGACTGATACAGGGTCTAATTGTGCACCTTGGATTATGGTTCCAATCGTCTGTACCGGAATTGCACTTTACTTCAAACTTTTTTAGAATTTTCCTAATAAATACAGAATGATCAACCGTAGGATGTTGGAGTTCAGTATTTGAGTTTGATGTTGTATCAGAATGGTTTATATATATCCAATGATGTACATGCAAGTCACGTGATGTCCACGTCAGATTTCTAGATCTAGTTGTGAACAAAATATGATTATGACAAGAGCTAGAAACGGTCGAATTTTCTCTGATTATGATTACGACTATGATCATTATGATAGAGGTGGGAATGTACCTCAAGAATTCATTTTGTCAGGGTATTATCAAGTTTCAGGATAGAAAATGGAATACCAAATTGAATACAATGAACTACCAATCCTTTGGTTGAAAGTGTATATAAATTATAGTTCGTTTTTTTTTCTATCCATTTTCTCAGTATTAAGCAAATATGCAATATTAATTGATTTTATAGCCAATTATGTAGTATATTTATCTATTTCAGTGATTATGAATAAAGATTTCGTTCTGCTCCTATAGTTTCCATCAAGAAGCCTTCACAAATTATGACTTATAACATAAGATTTCATTATATTTTCACGAATTTTATACATAACAATATATATACATATCTTGTAGCTTCCTTATATCTTCGTTCAAGTATTCTAGATGAAACAATCACAATTTCTTATGAACAATTAATTGTTAATAAGCCATTTTTTAGGAACAATGATAACATTATAGATTAACGGAAAAGAAAAACGGCAAAGTTTCAAATAAAATGAACAAAATTTAAAATCTAAACTAGTTCTCACAAAAATAGAGTGACATAAACTCAAAAGACATTCAGTGAAACTGAGAAGTCTTGATCTCAGCCAAATACTAAAATCTCATATCTTGATTATTTTTCCACAAACGAAGATCTTCTCATAATATGATATGTCCCAATTATTTTTGGATTATAATGTCCTGAGTAGTTTATACAGAGTGATCAAAAAAGATTGTCTGTCACATGACTGGCAAAAGTTCGCATTATGATCAAAACTATCTCCATGGAATAAAGTTAGTATTAATTTATTTATTCTGATAACTACGTTACCGACATTTCAAGAACACACTGGCGTATATTTTGCATATTTTATGACGGATTTATCCATAATCTGATTCAGAAAACAAGGAAGTAGGTAAATAGCTGTATTATTTGATGATTATTAAAAATTATTATTATTCTACCAAATTATCAGGTTAGAATAGTGTTTTCAGAGGAACTGTCACCTGTCACTTGAAGCTCACTATCTCAGGCAGGCGGCAAAGAAAAAATCAGAACAAGGCAGCACGGACAATCATTTTTGATCACTCTGTATATAACTTGTGCACGGAAATTCATTCAAAATGATCTTTCAGCCATTATGGTTCAGTTATTGATTGACGGGAGATCATGTTATGTACCATAAAATAATAATTTGACCTTTATCAAAGTTATATAAAAAAAATTAAAGAATCATCTTGATGATCAAAGCACATTTCTGGCAATTCATGAAAGCTTGTTATTTCAAAAATTTCTCAAGTTACTATCTTCTACAATCACTGAGTTTGAAATCATGCAGTTTGGGCAAACTAACGAAACAGAAGCTTGCATTTAGTATCAGTTTCAAGTCTGTAAGTGCTATAGTTCCTGAGAACTCAGCGTCATACCAGAGAGTCAGACAGCCAAAGTGAAAATATTTAGCGTATTATCCTCCGAAAATGCGCTGTTAGCCACAAAATAACGGATAATGATTGATGGGAAGTCATACATACGCTACCCTTATCCCACTTTCAATTAAGCTCCAGCTTCTACTAAAAGTCATTTTGAAATCAGTTTTTCAATATCAGTTATACTTCCTGATTTATTGACGATTTGGGCTACTCATTAGCGAGTTTTTGCAAGCCACCGCTAATGTAATGTCAACGCTAACGTCAAAAACGATTTTTCCAGGGTACCGTTACTGGAATTGACAAATAAACCCATTGTTATGTTATTGATGTTTCCTAACCCTTGAAGTTTCTTGTGAATACACTGTGATTCAAGCTAGCACTAATGAGCGAACATTTCCCATATAAATTGTTTTCTACGTTAGCGTTATCGTATCGATAGCGGAGGCTTGCAAAACTCCCTATTGATAAAATTACCTTTTAAATATTTATTCAATTTTTTACCCAAAAACTAGGTGTACAAATAAGCAACTTACGAAGCAGCAGCTTCCATTTGGTACCAGTTTCAAGTCTGTAAGTGCTGTAGTTGCTGAGATTTCAGCGTCACGTCAGCCAGCCAGACAGCCAAAGTTAGCATAATAGCGTATTTTTTTGCAATAATGCACTAAAGGCCGATTCCACGATCTCGAGTTAAATTAATCCGGTTTAAATGGCTCATTTCCTTGGAAACAATATCAATTTCAGCATTTTTTGTATCATCATTGGCCAATCAAATAAATTAAATTTAATTAAACCCAGTTTATTGATTAACTCTCCGTCATTTAAGCTCAGGTGAATTTAACTCTCGGTCATGAAATCGGACATACGAGTTTTACGAAATTAAAATACCAAAAATTTAAAAAGTGATTTATAGATTATTTAGCACAGCAGTAGCACAAAAGTTTCAAACAAGATTCAATTTATTATTTTCGATTTTTCTTTTGTTATTTGCATAGAGAAGATGTCTTCATATATAATTTATTAGTATTTTTTTCATGCTCATTAATTCGTATTACGATTCATAGGAAAAGTAGAATAGTCTGCAATTACACTTACACTTGTTAATTTATAATGTTATCATTTTTTCTAATAAATGGTTTATTAAAAATAGATTGCTTATAACAAATTGTTATGTTGATAATAGTGTTTCACAAGAATCAAGTAATAGTATTGATCTTGTCTTGAGATCAAGACAAGACCAAGACAAGAAGTGTTTTTTATTTTCCAAGACAAGACAAGAACGTACTATCAAGAATCAAGACTTCTTGTCAAGAAATCTTGATATCTTGACAATTAATTATTCAAATCTGCATATTTATTATTCTATTATTGAAATATTGAAATCTGCTGTGGTCATCACAGTTTTTCTTCGTCAATAAATTCCATGGCAAGTTTGATCACTGTTTCATGAATTTAGGAGTATCATACCAACTTTCAAAGTGACATTTGTGATTGTCAAACTGACAGTTCAAGGTGACAGCGTCATTGTAAAAGTGACAGCGTCATTTTCAATGTGACAGCTGTCATTGTCGAAGTGACGGCTGTCATTGTCTAAATGACAGCTGTTATTGTTATGGTGGCAGATGGCGGCCCACAATATAAGTATCTTTTTCTAGATTTTCTAGTTGAAAAAGCTCATTTGAAAATTTAAACCTATTGGGGGAAGTAAAAAGTATCGGTGACTATGATTTCCAAAACAAATATTTGATACATATCGAAAGCATAAGTCATCAGCTTCCGGTGATTAAATCGTTTATGTAGAAGAGAAATGTATTGGTAGAATCCCCAATACTCTAAGAAAATTGTTAATTCTTAGCAACATTGCTATATCATATAACAATAATAATTGCAAATACTGATTGAAACATGCAAATGACAGACTTTCAATTCATTTCTATTGATGACAATCTTGGAAAACGTTGCTAGAATCGATTCATAACATAACTGACAGGGAGGATAGAGGGTAGACACTAACGCTAAACTGAGTGTTCAGATTGGATAAAACAATGGAAAAAGAGGATTCCCCCTAAAAGTCAAGATCAAGAAATATCAAGAATTCTTGAAACAAGACAAGAAATGCGTCGTCAAGAAATGGGCAAGACAAGAAATTTTGATTTTCTTGTCTTAAAAATCAAGACAAGACAAGAAATGGTCATCAGGACAAGAAATCTTGTCTTGATGAAACACTAGTTGATAACAATAATATGTTCATGAGAAATTCGTATTTTAATAGCAATTCTTTTTACCATTATCGAAATAGATAATTTTCTTTCTATCGCTTATAAATGCTGCGCAATTCTGAAATTTTATCATAAAAATTATATGCACAAAGGAGTGAATGGTCTTTTACTCCTTCAAAATCGCTGAAGTCAATTTTCGCATTAGAATTTCTGAGAATTTTAATCCAGACCGATGGTTCAGCCACCTGTCAAAAAAAGAATGAACTATTTTGGTTCGAGTCTATGGTAAATAAAATCTTCTAAAATGACTCGCAATTCATTCCGACAATTTTGGAGAAATTATTGATAAAACTACAAATTTTCTCAATTATTTATAAATTATTCTTCATTGTGGAGGGCAATGGACCAATATCATTTAATTTTGGTATGTTCTAATAGAAGAAATGAATTATATTTCTTCAGTTCAGAATATTTAGTTAATCAAAAATAGCTATTGCCCTCGGGAGAAAAATTACTGACATATAATTTCTTTAATAATTTTATTCTCTGAAATATAGTTTCTGATACTCAATAGAGGGTGAGATGAAAAATAAAAGTGCGTTCGATAAATAAATACATAGGGAAGTTACAATTTTTATTTCTACTTGCATTAAACTAGAATTTGAGGAATACTCGTTTCCATAAATACAAAAATTACCTAGCCTGTTTTGTAATAGACTAGAAAAGGGTCGAATACGTTCAAAGTTTGTTACTTATAATATAAAAAATATACCGTCGTTTTGAAAAAAAACCAGTTGACTGGAAACGCCCCTGTGCGTTTTGAGCATCCCTGAATTCATTTTGACTATTTTTGGCTTGGAAACTGATCTAGCAGGACACCTTGCATAATGGTTGCAGTCGTCTGTACCGAAAGTGCACTTTACTCGAAACATTTTTCAAATTTTTCGCACAAATCCAGAGCGGTTGAACGTAGAATATTGGAATTCAGTATTTGAGACGATTGTACCATTTTATTGCTTATATTCTAGTTTCATTGAGATTGACTGAACGGGAAGTGTACTTTACTTGATAGTCTTTTCGTATTTTTCGCATAAAATCGAAACGATCGGCCGTAGAGTATTGAAATTTGGTATTTTAGTCTACTGCAGCATCAGAATGATTTCCTATGATTCTCATAACAATCGACTAAGCCGGAAGTGAACTTCAGTTGAACATTTTTCTCTTCAATTTTGCTCACAAATTCAGAACAGTGAGCTGTAGAATCTTGGAAATCAGTATTCAGGAATGATGCGTCATAAGTTTGATGATCTCTATTTGTATAGCAACCAACTGGGCCGGAATTTTTTGGATAAATCTAAAATGATTAGCCATAGAAAGATGAGTTTTGTGTTTGATTATCGTATTATTGTAGGCAAAAAAATATATTGGATAATGTACAAGAAAATTACGTGATGTCTACGTCAGACTCTAATTTTAGTCGAATTTTAGTGATCTTGTCGCAAAAATAATATTTTTTTTGTGTGTAATAACTTGATTGTTGAACAGAAAAAACTCCGTCAGACAAAATTTTTTTGCTTGATCTAGTACTCTGATATCAACCATGAATGAAATTTATCATTGACAGGTTGCTCCACAATCGTGATTCTGTGAATTTTCTACAAGAGTTGAATAACTCAAATGAAAAAATAGAGAAGAAAGTTACTCGGTAAATATATTCGACAATAGCTCTGACACTCAATTAAAAAAATTGAATTGATCGTTACTTGTTCATATTCACAATCTTTGAACACACTGTACGTGCTGAATGAAATTGTTTGGTTACTGACATAGTTTTAGATCAAACAGAAAATTTTATGTGAAGCAAAATATTGCCTCAAATTGATAATAATCTTTTATCTCCATTTTTTACAATCACTGTGATTATCTATGTTGACCTCATGTTTTTTTCAAGCAAATGTGATAAAAAATTATTATAATAAATTATAAAAATTTAAAATACTAGTACCTGCCAATTTCAAAGATATGTAAACATATTTACATCTGGAGTTTAGAGAGGGGTTTGTCATCTCATCACTTAAAACAACTCATTCCAAATCTGAAAAAAGAAAAATGTACGTTATCCTGATGTATTTATGGTTATTATTATTATTAAGTATTATCTGATGTCTGTTTGAATAGTGAATGTTACATCATTTGTTAATAAACATAATGGCTGGTACCACGAGCTCTGTTTTTGGCGCTACTAAGAGCGATGTGTCAAGATGTGTTTTAACGCAATTAGAATTTTCCCAAATACTTTAGAAAATAATCTTCAGATACAAATTACGGAAAACACATATGTTTACAAAATTTGTTTGAATATTCTCCTTCAAAATAGCTTGAAATATTTATATTGTCTCAAAACGCTTCTTAAAATAACACTGCTAGTATAGCCAAAAACAGAGCTTGTGGTACCAGCCAATTATACCAGTATTCATATTAACCTAACAACTGCTATTATCTATATTGTTCTAAAACAGTTAAAAAATATTTGTGTATATTTCACTCATGTATTAATTTTCCCATAAGAGAAGTGAAATTATCAGAAAATTACATCAAAAACTCCGAGTTATCTAAGCAACATAGTATTTTCACCTGCCAACCATTCCGTCAACAAAACCTGTTTTGATTATTTTGTAGATTAGAAACATCAAAGTCAGTAGCAACAAATATTGAAATTGAAATTGAACATTCAAGAAATATTTTTGCCAAATACTATTCGCGCTTAAAAATTGACCAGAATATTTAACTCATGTATAAATTTACTCACAAGGGAAATGGAATCATCAAAAATTACAGCAGAAACTCCACGTTGTCTCCACAACGTGGAGCTTCCACCTATCAACAATTTTGAGAATACAAACAAATGAAACATGTTTTATTTGTTATATAAATTAAAAATGTCGACGTCAGTAGCTACTCCAATTATTTCAAAGTGTTTGTTCAATCCTATTATTGAAACATGTTATTTTTTACTTGGATACCAATCTTGAAACTGTTTGTTTTGTCAACTACAGTGATTCCTATGACAACGGGTGGACGAAAGTAGTGAGTGTAATTACTTTCGTCCACTCACTCTTTCATAACGAAATAAAGAATAAATTAGAGTACATTTTATTACATGTATTTATTGATATGAAAATGAACTTCACAATTATTGAAAATTGCGTTACTTAAACAAGATATACCAGCAACTGAAAACTGATGAGACTCTGTAGTTATCGTAGTAACCTTGTAATATCAACTTGAGTGCTATTTCTATTACTTGCTTTCTCTTCTTTGTTAATTATTTTCCTCGCACAATTTCATTATTATCTTGTTCCATTTTAGTGTCACAATTTATATTTGTAAAAATATCAGGACAAAACAATTTTAATATTTTTGACAGTTGCGGATGTTTATATTTACATGATCCATAACAACGTATCCACCGCCTATGCTATTTTAGACTCTATACATGATCTTTGTTTAAGAAGTGTAATAGATTTTAATGTTTTAATGAATGTTTCAATAATAGGATTGAACAAAACGCTATACAGCACTCGTGAAGAAACGAATTCGCTCACTTGTGTGCCTTTGTACACTCGGCTTGCGCCTCGTGCACAAAACTGCCACCCGCGTGAGCAAAACTCATAGTTTCTTCACTTGTACTGTAATATACTATTGACTTGAAATTGAGCATTCCTAAATACCATTCGTGCTTGAAAATTGACCAGAATATTCCACTCATATATAAATTCTCCTATAAGACAAGTGAAATTATCAAGAAATTACAGTGATTATTTTTACCATCCAAATTTCGACCAATAGAATTGCACCATTCGACGTCACGTGGTACAACCAACACGGTTTTCAAGTGGAAATTTTTTGGAAATTTTGTCTGTTGGTTATATATACAAAACAAAGAATATTCAGCCGCGTTGATTCAGCATCTGTCAAACTGACAGACAGATTGAATGTGAAAATGAGCAGATTCAGAGTCGAGTCTCTGGAATATATTGATGAATTTGGATGGGAAAAATAATCTTCCGAATACCATTCGTGATTAAATTTAACCTGGCAAAATTTTTAGATTGTTACGAGAGCTTGCTACCAATTTATTTCGTGATATTGATCAAAAATCACTCGCTTGACAGCTCGTGATTTTTCTGTCAATATCACTCAATAAATTGCTAAGCAACAAGCTCTCGTGACAATCTAAAAATTTTTCCGGTAAAATTTAACCACTTATGATATTATATATGAAAATTTTACCTTGTCCAGATAACGCGAAATTTCCTATAACAAACTATTTCGACAACACAAACAAATAAAAGATGATTTGTTTGTATTAAGAATTAGAAACGTCAAAGTCAGTGGCAACTTCAATTTTTTCCAAGGATTTGTCTAGAGTCGTTAAAATGAATCGGTTTGTAACAACTGAAGAAGACGAAATCGACGAAAATATAATGAGAATTGAACTAATGAATTCAGTAAAATCCTAAAACAGTATTTAGAGGCAGTTTATGTCATTTTAATAAATTTGAATTTTATTTTAACATTCGAGAAATATTCTTCCGAAATACCATTCGTGCTTAAAAATGAATCCGATAATTTTCATTCAAGCTTGTTGTACAAATTTCACTCGTTCTTCGAACTTGTATAATAATAAACAACAAGCTTTCATGAAAATGATCGGTAATTTTTAGGCACTTGTAGTATAACCCTTGATAATTTTTTAGCACTCGTGGTAATTACCCTCGATAATTTTCATCAATGCTTGTTGTACAAATTCTCGTTCTCCCAATTTATGAAATTATGAACAACTAGCTTTCAGGATATTTATGGGAAATTTTTAAGCAATCATGGTATCACCCCCGAAAATTTGTCAGATACTTGAATATGTTAAAAATCTGAAATAAGTGAAAATCCTAATGTCATTACTATTTTACTCAGTTCAACGGCAACTCAGATAAAATTTTATAAAGATAAACATGATTTCATATCATTTATATGAATTTTTGCAAGTTTTTTGTACTATTATGAACATAAAATATGATATGTGCAATTGAAGGGTAATTGTAATTATGTACTTACTTTTAACTACAAGTTTTCTAATCATTGACATTGTCACATTTTAAAACACATTATTCAAAAGAAACTTCACTTAACACAACTCGAGTCACTTCTGGCACATCAATAAAGAATAAATGGCACTGGCACTATAAATTTCATTGCCTAAAAATTTCTAGAATCTGAAAACAAGCTTAGATTGTTCGTAGCATAAAATGAAGCTGAGTGTCCGAGCTTCTACGGAAACAACCGATCAAGTACGATCTTGAGTGTGGTAGAACCTTGAAATATTTAACTACGTACTTAATTGTTGTTGAATAGCTAAACCTAGTTTTTTATTTCATGAAACTTTAGAAAAATATAGCAGAAAATTACTGGTTAAAATCAATGTAGGTTAGCATCAATCACGTTCATTAAATAAATAAAATCAATAATCATGCGATTTTGAGTAACAACTTTGGGTCATTGAGAAACTATTTCTTGTAATTTGGGAGCCACTGGTATAATAGTAATATAAATCAATATGAGTAAAAAAAAATTGTCAGAATCTGTTAATAAAAGCCGGAGATAGGATCGATAACATCAATAATATTATGGAGTTGAGCTAGAGCAGTCATCCTTCCTGTTTTTTCTTGATTTGTCCTAGATACAGGTGTCTGGGCAACGTTCGGATAGGGTTTTGAAAATATTCATAGTTTTCAAATTTTAGGGACAAATATAATAGAATATTTGAAGCTGTTAGCCCAATTTTCAAAAGAACCTGAAGTAATCACGATCTGTATATGGATTTATAATTTCTTCTTTCATTCAGACAATTTATTCATTAGATAAATTCAACACTATTTTTTTGTCAGAAAAAACCAAATTCCAATGATTCATTTAGAACAGAAATCATTTATTATAGACGATTAGTTCAACCTTTTTTTGGATCGAAGATTTGGCTTTTAGAGTCTACCAAGAATGTTTTGCATCAGCAAGACATGAAGTTGAATATTACATGGATATTCAATATTAAAATGAGTATTAGCAACTATTTGATAAGTTCACGATCCGAGAACTTTTTTTAGAGCTTTCAGTATCACAACTGTTACTATCTTTATCCTAAAGGAAATCTCTGCCAACTATTTGAATTTCGCGGGTTAGCATCGAATGAGGTTCAATACATAAAAATGAATTGTAAGTTTTGAGGGCAAATATAGGATTTGATAATACTTAATCCGTGTACAAGATGAAGCATTTCATTCATATTGATATTAATTTTGTCCAATATCAGTTCCATTCTCTCAGCAAACAATAAAAAGTTTTGCATAGGTATAAGTTGGTAGATCTGGATTTGATCAAAAAATATTTTTCATTAAATTAATTTAATTCATCCTGTGATCAAGAAAAATTAATTAATCGTCATTCAAAATATATGGAGAATAGCAATAAATAGCATCCTGAGTTATTAAAATTTTTCCAAATATCAAATTTGGCCTTTTGAGTCTACCAAGAATGTTTTGTATCAGCAAGACACGAAGTTGAATATTTCTTGGATATCCAATATGATTCTGAGTATTAGCAGCTATTTGATAAATTTGCGATCAGAAAAATATTTTTCAGAGTTTTCAGTATCACAACAAACATTTAATACTGTTATTCTATAGAAAATCTGCGCCAGCAATCTGAATTTCGCGGGCTAGAATCGAGTGAGGTTCAATACATAAAAATCAACTTTGAGTTTTGAGGATGAATATAAAGATTCGATAATACTCAACTCTTGTACAAAATGAAGCATTTCATTCATGTTGATATTAATTATGTTCAATATCTCTTTTATTCTTTCAATAAGCAGTAAAAAGCTCTGCAAAGTTATGAGCTAGAAAATTTTAAGCTCATCAAAATATATTTATCAAAAACATTGAATCATTCTGTCAGCCATTAAAATTTATTAAACATCATTCAAAATGTACGGAGGATAATAATAGATAGTTTTTTTATTTTTTTTTGGATATCCAGAAATTATTTCTGACTCTTGTTTTATAAAATTTACAGATGACAGCCCTAATTAGTGTTTTATCAAGACAAGATTTCTTGTCTTGATGATCATCTCTTGTCTTGTCTTGATTTTCAAGGCAAGAAAATAAAAATTTCTTGTCTTGTCCATTTCTTGGTCACTCATTTCTTGTCTCGTTTCGAAAATTCTTGATATTTCTTGATTTTGACATTTTGGGGAAGTCCCCTTTTACTATCGCTTTATCCAATCCGAACGCTCAGGTTCAGCGTTAGTGTCTACCCTTTACCTCCTTCACCCACCCTGTCAGTTATATTATGAAACGATTCTAACAACGTTTTCCAAGATTGCCACCAATAAAGATAAATGCAAAGTCTGTCATTTTCATGCTTTAATCAGTATTTGCAACTATTTTTTGTTATATGATATAGCAATGTTGCTAAGAGTTATTAGCTTTCTTAGAGTATTGGGGAATCCACCTATACATTTCTACTCTATATATATATATATATATATATATATATATATATATATGAACGATTTATTCAGCGGAAAATGAAGACTTATGCTTCCAATATGTATCAAATATTAGTTTTGAAAATCATAGTTACACGTCATGCTTTTTACTTCTCCGACCTATATATTATAGTGAAATGATTGAAATCGGGATTCTTTGAGAGTTCGTGATTCCGATGAATTTTCACATTTTAGACCCTACTGAACCCAAAAAGCACAAATTCGAATGAAATCGATCAAATTTATAAATGAGCTCTCTCAACCAGAAAATCTAGAAAAATAATCTTCATTTTCAAAAATACTTATATTGTCAGGACTAAAATATAACCGCCATCTTTCACAATAACAATGATAGGATAGCTGTCATCGACAATGACAGCTGTCACTTTGAAAATGACGCTATCACTTTGACAATGACGCTGTCACTTTGATACTAACAACTGTCAGTTTGACAGTGACAAATATCACTTTGACAGCTAGTGTGACACTTTAAATTCATAAAACAGTGATGAAACTGGTCATGAAATTTATTGTTGGGAGAAACTATGATGACCACAGCGCCCACAGCAGATTTTAATATTCTATTAATAGATTCATAAATATGCAGATTTGAAAAATCAATTATCAAGGCAAGATCAATATTATTTCTAGATTCTTGTGAAACACTAGGCCTAATACCAACACAATATTCATAGCATTTATTTGAATATTTTACAATCAGCGTACCGCTTACCCAGTCAGCTAAACGACATACCCATCTGTAAAATCTGAACTCTCCTCTGTCCTCGCACCCCAGCTTTTAATGCAATGCCCGCCGGCGTGCTTTCCCTTTTCAACGTGTGTGGTCCTATGTCTCATTTATGCTCTGTATGTATCAGTTTATGACACGCCGTTTTGCTATTTAATAGCAAAAAATTATTCCACTTAAATTGAAATTAATTTTTTTTTATCCTGCAAGATAATTTAATTCATTGAATTTTTATAATTGATTTAAAATTATGTACATAATAAAAATTCAGAATTATTATTATCTTGCAAGATAATTTTAATGCGTTGAATTTTTATGATTGAATTAAAATTATGTACATAATGGAAATTAAGAATTATTATCATCTTGCACGTCTATTTTAATTCATTGAATTTTTATGATTGAATTATAATTATGTACATAATAGAAATTCAGAATTATTATTAACTTGCAAGATAATTTTAATGCATTGAATTTTCATGATTGAATTAAAATTATGTACATGATGGAAATTAGGAGTTCTTATTATCTTGCAGGATAATTTTAATTCATTGAATTTTTTTGATTGAATTAAAATTATGTACATAATGGAAATTCAGAATTATTATTATCTTGCAAGATGATTTTGATACATTGAATTTTTGTGATTGAATCAAAATTATGTACATAATGATAATTCAGCATAGAGACTATCTAGCAAGATCATACGGAACCGTTGAATTTTTATGATTGAATCAAGATTATGTACATAATGAAAATTCAAAATTATAATTATCTTGCAAGATAATTTTAATGCATTGAATTTTAAAGATTGAATCAAAATTATGTACATAATAGAAATTCAGAATTCCTATTATCTTGCAGGATAATTCCAGTTCATTGAAATTTTATGATTGAATTAAAATTATGTACATAATAAAAATTCAGAAATAATAATTCTGAATTGCCATTATGTACATAATTTTAATTCAATCATAAAAATTCTATAAATTAAAATTATCTTGCAAGATATTAAAATGTATAGTTTAAATTTAACTGGAATAAATTGTTGCTATTGAACAGTAAAACGGCGTGCCATATCAGTTTTCAGTTTTCATATTTGGCGTATAATTTCCTGCTTATTATTACTGCCTGATAATATTTTACTTTTAAATACCACGAGATACTAATAATCGTGATAAAATTTAGAAAAATTGTGGGTCATTATATACCGTTTAACATTATACTTTAAACTTGAATATTTCTTAAACGAGTCGATTATATCAGAACTTTCTTGGAGATCGTTAAATTTCAACAAGAATATTTATTGAGTTTTACAACACGCTTATCTGTTAGAACCCAATAAAATTCCAAATTGAAAAAGCTCGTTTTCTTGTTTTATTTAAATGGGAAGTCAAAAACCACGAAGAGGCGCATCTTAATATTAATATTAAGAGCTCAAACTTCACCTGATTTTTTCTTTTATCAACCAAGGGTCGCGATATCGACCCGACGAGACAAGGTTCCGACGAGACAAGGTTCCGACAAAACAAGGTTTTGATTTATTTTCTGCAATGCTGCGCGGGACTTCATTTACTCGAAAATTGACCTGTCAAAATCAATTATTACTATTTGCGGCAGATAAGGCATCTCTACTCAAAATATCCTAAACACCACGTTTTCAATTCAAACAGAATTCAATGCTTTCCTTATTTGTCATTCTTTTTTAGTATATAGCCTACGTGGTATTTCATATTCATATTCATATTTCGTTGAATGATCCAATTCAATTTCAATTGTGCGAGAAAGTATTGACTTTCTTCTTTTATAACATGAAGTTTTTGTTTTCAAAATCTTTCTATTTATATATGGATTTTAGTTGTAACTGGAAGACTGAATGAGGTTATGAAATTCATAGCTTCAAAGAAAATAATATTTCAGGGGAGTATTTATGACGTTTATGTATTGTACATTTCAGCTTTCAGCTTTCCCTGTACGAATTTTTCTAATCCGCATAGCTTGTTTATGAACTAGATCGTAGTCTCCAAATTTATTTACTACCGATACTTCCCTTTTCCTCTTTTAGGAAATTTATGGGAACTGAAATCAACAATTCAACTAGATTTGGAATGACATCTATAAACACAATAATTCCTAACAGTTCTTCGCATGGATTTCATATTTAGAAGAGTAAAATCTTGAAAAAGACTAATTTCAGTATAGCAATGAGGTTATGTAATTTAACAATTAAGTCGAAAGCTAAATATTTTTCACTGAATTAATTGCAACGAATCCAATATGAGCTATTGTAAAATAAAATTTCACATGAACAACCTCAAAAAAGCCATTGAATATTGCTAAGAAATCCTTTAACATAACATATGGTCATATGGAAATTGAGGTTGAATCCTTTCTGGTTGAATCCACTTTATAATATAGTTCCGCTTATAACCGCTAGCTGGCTACGGGTTAATGTCAGTTTACCAATTTTATACAAGAGTGAAGTTGAACTGCACTGTTGCCAACCTTAGTTTTCACGCGTTTTGGATCTGTCAATTTGACAATTGAGGTTAGAAACTTTGAAATTGCTGTTTGAGTGAGTTGTGTTTTTTAAACTTTTGATAGAACAAAGATGCAAAAGAAACGTGTTTCTAACAGATACAACAAATATATAATAATTACATAAATAAATATAAGTATTTGAAAACAGGCAAATTATCTTCGACTTTTTCAATTGATGATGCAAGTATCATATGGTGTGAGTTATCAAATGCATTAAATGCATGTGGAGATGGAGCAGTCAGAGAGATAGACGGATGGAAAAAAAGTAAGTTGTGTAAACAAATATGTATATTAATAATAATTATCATTTGACTTTTTAGACTTTCACCGAATGGAAGTTTCAAATTCGCAAAAAATTTAGAGATGGGAAGGAACTGAGCAAGATAGAAACTGAACTTTTACGTGCAACTGGCATAGTTGCAGTTCAAGGTATTTCAGGAGTAGCTGAAATAGGGGTTCCAGCTACTATTCACGAACTGCACGATATTGTATTTGAAAATATACTTGATGATGGAAGAGTTGAAACAGAAACGACATCATCAATAGATAAGGGAATAGCTGCTGCAGAAACAGAGCCTTATACAGCACACCAATTTGAAGCAGCAGGCTTCTCAAAAATACAAGATGAAGACTATTGGGAAGATGAGGAAAGAAAAAAGGTTGCTCCGAAGAAAAATAAGAAAGGTGAATAATTGTTTATGTATTTTACTAGCATTTCATAGTTTTCTCAAATATATTTTGATTTGATTTATTCCACAGCACAGTGTTCATAGAAAAAGGTCAGAAATCCTATTTTGGAATCATACGCGGATGCACAGCAGCAGCAACAACAAGGATTAATTGTAATCGCAAATTCTTTGCAAGCTATAGCTGATAGTATAAATAATTCATCAGTTATCTTGAGTAACAAAAATGTCTTGTTCATTTATATTTGACAGATACAGAATGTACCTTTTTTATATATTTAGAGAAAATTCCTTTATTTATTTATTTAAAAATGTTTGTTTTCATGTGAGGTCTATCTATTCATTAATTGAAGTGTGTGATATATCATTTGTACGAATTAATACAATTGTAATAAACTTTTCTAATTTTGATCAGAAAACAAAAATTCGATCTCCTAAAACAACAGACGAACAATATGAACTGTTTTCAAACTATAAATCACTTCAATTATTGGATGATTATGACTTATATAATTAGTTTAATAAGGTTGGAGGTCCTTCAAGAACTAAAATAGAATGGAAACAAGTATTTTAAGAGTGGACAAGTAACGTTAAAACGAAAGCAAGACAAATATATGTACACCAGATGGAAACAGGAGGTGGTCTTCCAACAGATAAACATTTAACTGAGCTAGAGGATCGGTTATTATAATTGATTGGAAAGTTGGTTGTAACTGGAATAAATGTAAGAGAGTTGGGATTGACCAAATGCGAAATCGTTGAAAAATGTACAAAAAAAAATGGCAAGGATTGCATTCAATATGGATACACGAAAAAGTAAGATAAATTCCACTTGAAAATTGAGCAACAGTTAAATTCATAGATAATTTTCAGGATCAAGGAAAATGGGAGAAAATGTATATTCTACTTCCAAAAAAATAAAAGTATCCTATTTGTTGATATTAGAGAAAGTAATAAATGCTATGTCTAATGTGTATAAAGCTCTGGAAAATTTGAATAATATTCTTGCTCATGCAAGTAAATAAATGCTAACTGTCTAAAATATTTAAAAGTAATTATTGATCAATCTATTTCTTGTATTACGCCCATCCCGAAGGTAGTTATTACAATTATTCAAATTATTATTCTGATTTCGATCATCGTAATATTCGTTGTCTTCTTCTGGAAAGTGAAATAAATTTTTAGGATTGTTCAAACATTCTACTTCTTTTTGATTACCATTATCAATTTGATCTACAACTAAATCATTCCTAGCAATGCAACAATTGTGCAATATAGCACATACATTGATAATTCGTGCTGCGTTTACTGGATTGTAATGTAATGCTCTGTGCTTTGATAAACACCTGAATCTTGTTTTCAGAACACCGTTTAATCTTTCTATTATGATACGTGTACTTCTGTGTGCAATGCTGAAACGTCTATCTTGTTCTTATACAGCTCCAAATACTGGTGTCATAAGCCAGGGTTCCAGAGGATAACCCGAATCTCCTAAATGTTATTTGTGTAAAATTAGAAAATTGTGATCAATAATGCTTTTTATAAATCGTAATATACTTGTACCTATCAGCCAGAAGTTTCGGTTTCCATTGTTGAAGTTTCTTAATAACTGCTGTTTTATTTGACTTGTTTGCCAAGTAGCAGAATAACTGATTCAGGGTATCTTGAATTCATAGCAAGAATTTTTAATCTAGCACTGCATATCTGAAAATTTAAAATTTGCGAAAAAAGAAAAATACTCCAGAAAACTACGATGACACATTTACGATTTGCACGTTTAAATTGTGGAATCCTTTTTGATTTAGGAATACAATTTCGGGAAATTCTACGTCATTGCCTGGTAGTGCAACAATAGCCACATGCAATCTATTGCGCCAATTATCCCTGGAAATCCCAGCGGCATACCCATGAAACTTTAAAAATTGATAAAATTTATTTCAATCATGTTTAATAGATGACAATTTAAAATAAATTACTCTTGTTTCACTAAATTCTGTTCCTCTTCACTTACAGGAAATTCTATTTCATAATGCATATGATTATAATTAGTCACCTCTTATCTCACAGAAGATTGACTCATAGCAATATGATAGGCATAAAAGTTAAGCGCAACAAAAATCTGTTTAAACAATTACACAAGCTATCTTAAGATTATTCTATCTGTCAATACCTTACCTTTAATTGCTTGGGTATTTATATAACTTCTCTTTCATTATCTTTCATATGAGGTGCTATTGTCAAAATTGAATTATGAGCAGTATCTTTCGACAGTCTATAAAGTCCTCGGAATACACTCTCTGGAAGTGATAATGAATCACTTGAATCTTGCAAATGTCTGCGTGAAATAGTCAAGTCTAATCCACAACTAAATACATATATAAAACTTATTTTATAATATTTAGTCTTCACCTTTCTCCGTCATCTTCAATTGCATTCATAAGCATTATAAATTCTGGACACGCCATCATTCACTTTTGAACTCAAATATACGCATATTACAAAATTATGTACGTTGCTTATGACAAGATAACCAGTCCACAGGACTACTTGTTCAGTTTATGATTTCAATACACGATAAATCGGATTAATTAGGTACAATACAATTTTGAAACCAGTATAACAAATCATAAACTAATTGTATTTTATACGATAATCGTAAGAAATAAGATAATTGTATTTAATACGTATATCCCCAGAATAAGGCTGGATATAAAAAATTGAATTGGATATGAATATACAATAATATTACCTTAGTTTTTTCTATTATTTCAATTTTATTATATTATTTTATTGTGAAGTAACATTATATGAATCATTTTTATTATACTGTTTGATTGATCTACTTTTATATATACTCGCAGATTTGTTAGCGATGCCATCTATTCGAACATACAGCAGTGAATAATACAGCGACACGAGCTTCGCTGTTCCTTCAACATGCTTTAGTTGGAATAGATTACTAATGAATAATAGTTCACGAAAATGATGTATTTTACACTCTAGGTACATAAGAAATACATCGAAATATATAAATTACTCTTTTTAAAAATAAATTATAAACCTGGGCTCTGAAATACCAGGTTTCAAGATTCCGCATAGACACGTATATATATATATATATATATATATATATATATATATATATATATATATATATATATATATATATATATATATATATATATAGAAAAAATGATACAAAAATAAACAAGGCAAGAAGGTATCTAGATAATTAGAAATTAAAAATTTTTAATTTCCAATTATCTAGATACCTTCTTGCCTTGTTTATTTTTGTATCATTTTTTCTGATGAAGACTTTCGGTTAGAGAGTCGAAACGTCAAAAATAAAATTAAATATACAGAATTAAAATCAAAAAAGTCTATTTATAAATGTTATTTGTTACAATTTCTGTGACTATAGCTAGTGCTGAACGATCATTTCCGAAACTAAAATTAATAAAAACTTATTCAAGACACTCTATGGGACAAGACAGGCTACGTTACTTGGCAATTCTGTCTATTGAAAATTTAATGGCCCGATCTTCAAACTTTGATAATGTTATAGATACTTTTACAGAACAGAAATCTCGCAAAAAAAGACTTTTATTGATAAATATCTTATTAAAATTAGATTGTTATCTCATTATGAATATGTATGAACATAATAAGATCTTGAAAATGAAATTTATTAGATATTCAACGATTTTTACTGAGAGGGCCCCATCAAAAGAATTTGCCACGGGCCTCACATGGTATAGTTACGCCACTGTATTTCCCATATCATTTTGCAAGGTTGGTTTAATAAGCACATATGGATTTAGAAGTGTATTTGAATCGGATGGCATCCTAGGCCCCTTTAAATTTAGTACTCTGCTTAAAAGTTTACAATAAACCCATTTTACATGCTCTATTGATGCCCTGGCTCCTTCAGAGCACCCTTCGCTCTGTGCGTCGGCCTTTAACCAAATTACTTGGGTTGCCAAAATACGCCCTTGAAACTCAAATTATAATATGAATAATGTTGAATAATTTGCTTATTTTTCCAGGTTTTATTCCGCCCAGCAAGCGATTCGTTTGCGGTGCAGAAAATTGCACATATTCAACACACGGAGATACAATGTTACGTCTTCATTTGACAGCTTTGCATGCAGATGAAACAATTTACAAATGTCCTCATTGTAAAATCGACATCCCTTCCAAAAATAAAGATATGGATATCGACCAAATATTATTTCATCTAAAAATGCACGATCGACATCTTTATAAATGTCAAAATTGCCAATTTTTACACTACCAAAAACACAAAATCGAAAGGCATATCAGCATTAATCACCAAGAAGAAAACATTGAAATTGATGTGATAAGAGAATTGGACAGTAGTGCCAACGTAACTAATTTTCCAGAACAAATTGATAGTCATGATGAAATTAGAAATCGTGCTCTAAATGTTCACGGTATTGAATCTCAATATAAATGCGAACTATGTCAATTCAAGTGCAGTGCTAAAAATGATTTTAGCGCACACTATAGAAAAAATCACCTCAAAGAAGATATTCGAATAGCTCCGGTGTATCATAAAACTACAGAAACGGAAGACCTCGCAACTTGCTCTCAAAATGACTCTCAAAAAAACTCAATTTTGAAAATTTTGCTGAAAAAAAATATATCACCTAGCAAACGTACTCCTGAAATAATCAACAAATTCACTGATATAAAATCGAATCTAGAAGAGGAGACCTCAAAAAATACCGTAGACTCAGCCAGAAATTTTTTCCTTTCAACACTAGCGAGAGAATCAAAGAAATTGAGCAAAAAAGACAAATCATACATCTGCACGCATTGCAACCTAATTTTTTCGCACCCAAGTCAAGTCAAAAGTCACAATGCGAAAGAGCATAACAACCTAATAATAGAAAACAAAGATGATGAGAAAACTAAAACAAAAATAATGAATCACCGCAAAACTATGTTGTATTTAAACGCAGATGGATCGTATTCCGTTGAAGCAAAACAATTGAAACGTTCTAATAACTGTACAAGCGGCCAACCTCCCAAAAAAGTCATAACAATCGATGAAACAAACAAAAAAAACTTGGCTAAAAAGTCAACCTCGTTACCAGCTATATCAAAATGCGTAACAAAGAAGAAGACTTCAAATGAGGAACAGGAAGGATACTCATTTTACGGAAGGAAACCCATTGATATTAGTGAAGACAACCACATCATGTCTGGATTAAATGTCATGGGAAAATTTGTGCCTGTTACTGTGCAAGTAATGAGTCATATTCTCAATTTAAATCCTACGCTTAGCGTAGAAGACTGCAAAACGCAAATTCTTTGACCAAATTCATCTGCTCTATGTATTTTTGCACCTTAGGCACAATTGAATTTCGCCGCCCCTGGTGCAATTTTTTTTTTGATATGTAAATAATGTAATATAATATAAGTATAAATATAATAACATAATATACACTGTAATAATTACAAAAACATTGACACCCTTATAATAAATAAAGTTATAGTAAATAAATGACATTTCAAACTATGGTTCCATTTTCCGAGCCCTAATTATAGTAAATTTTCTAATGATCCCTTATAAATTGAATTTTGTGCAAGTTTGTATTCAATGGGCAAAGTTGCTAAGTCATTCAATCTCTCTTGTGTCATTTGTAGACCGCAGATAAGTTTTTCTTGATTTTAATTTTGACAAACTCCTTTCTCCGCTTGCTAGACCTAGTAGTATTGTTAATAGAATACGTGATGCTATAAAAATATTAGGTAGGAGCGTTTCTAAATTATTTTCTCAAAAATAGTTTAATGTTTCTACAGGTGTGGAATAAATATTACTATCAATATCAATGCGCCTCGATAAATATTGTAACTCGTCAAATAGATTTAATCCAGATATATCTTTATTTACTTCATCCGTAAGTAAGAACCAACTCTAGATCCATACATTCTTCCCGTAACGAGATCGCTCGGATGTTTTTCAATTTTTATATATATTATTAAAAATCCAGAAGTATAAATACTGAAGCTTTGGAGGAAATTAATGCTATTTTTTGCATGCTATAAGAAAATTATATTTCAATTAGATTTACGATTATCTTAAATCCGAACATAATGTTAATAACGGAATTAAATTTAATAGTAAATTACTTTTGAATTTAATTCTGTATATTTTATTTGAAACTTTGATGTCTCGATTCTTTGACCAAGAATCATCTTTAGAAAACAATGATAAGAAAATAAAACGAAGCAAGTAACTAGATACTCAAAATTTACAAAATAATACTGTTTGAGGTTCTTTCCCGTGGTTTTTCCCCAAGCTTTTGGTGATAGCCAGAGGATTTTATTATTTTTGTTCAAATTTAATACCCACGTTATCACATCAATTATTCTGTTGATTTTAGTATCCAATTACTTGCCTTGTTTTATTTTTGTATCATTGTTTTCTGAAGAAGATCTTTGGTCAAAGAATCGAAGTGTCAATGTTTCAAATGAAATATACAGAGCTCAAAATCAATTAATCAATAGTTATTTAAATACTAATGTCAGTAAATACCGATTGAGAATAATAGTTTGGAGGCCGATCCTTGGCAAGGTTTCCAAATATTATCCGAAATCGGTACTATACGTATTGATCGTGATGCTCATAAAATTTTTTGCACGATTGGAAGATCTACCTGAAATATGGATCCGAATTTTCTGTTTCAAATTGAATAGACATTTCCAATATAGATTATCTCTTTCTATAAAGTGACGTCATGCGCCTGAGTATAGCACTAGATAAGGCACAGCAGACTCGTCCGCCATTTTGGAGCCCACTGTCAGTTGTTTACCGATGTATGAACTTGAATATAATTTAGTAAAATAATTGCATATGATGGGCTGCACTGGGCCCAGTTGTATTATTCATTCAAGATACGGGCTCTGATTCTACAGATGAGTAACTTTTATTTCTCAATACATCATTTGAATGTGGAGAAATATATTCTGAGTTACTTAACCTCAATTTGAATTTCGAGTTAAACTATTCGATTGTAAGAGGCTGAGTGCATTATTCAGAGTAAATGACAGCATTATTGCAAAAATATTTGTCCTTCAGTAATATTCTCAATGATTTGCTACTAAACTGTCATAATCTCCCGAAGTTTTGCAATATTGCAAATTATTTGTTAGAGCACTACACTGTTGTGAGAGGCTTGGGAATTGGGAATTTTGAAATTTCAAACCAAAATGAAATCATCAGCTACAATTCCAAATGAGCTAACAAAAAAAAATACAAGAAGCAAGTAATTGTGTTTCATTCGATTTGAACCGTTTTTTAAATTTTTATTGTATTTTCTATGATTTTCTTAAGTGATATCTTATAAGATATTTTTTTTTTGCCTATTATTATTTATTATTCAACCTGCTTTGACCAAAGCAGATATTTAGGTACTTACCTAGGTACCTATTTGTTCAAATCACCATACTACCTACTTTAACTTCATAATTTGAATACTAATCATTTACAAATTTTGTGTAGAAAATTAATGCAAGCAGATAAATTTCTTAAAGAACAAGATGCACGACTGCCTGCTATTTTATTCTTGAGTCATCTAGAAAGCTACATAATTAACACAAGATCATAAAAATAAGGATATTAAACGTTTCACAGATTTGTCAGTGGGCTCCAAGATGGTGGACGAGTCAGCTATAGTTATCTAGTGCTGTACGCCTGAGAATCTGCGCATATTAAGTTAAATGGCGACAAAGCGCGCCAAATATCAGATGCGAAGTTAGAGTATTCAATTTACTTGCATTCAATCAAAATTGTATTGGTGAATATGGCTCTAAAATGCTGTGTGCCTTTTTGTAAAAATGACACATAGACACCAAATGTGTCTTTTAATAACTTTGCAAAAGATGCCAAGTTAAGAAAGATTTGGATTCATGGAATAAGACGTGATACCGTGAAGAGTAAACGAAACCCTAGACTTTCTATAGTCAGCCAGCACACAAAAGTAAGTATAAAATAAAATAATAATTTATCAACACCACAAGACTGTAATTTGTAGCCCGGGAGAAAATTTGACTTGACTGACATTTCAGTTTTAAAGAAAACTTCAGCATTATCTACTGTAAAGTTTTTTAAACCTTTTAATTACTTTCCCCACATTGTCTATTTGAAATTTCAAAAACCAAACAATTCAGTTTAGACAAGAAATGTATTTGAACTAGACGCGCGCCATTACTATCGGCTTAATACGCGCAGACCCCATGCGCATATTTTCTATCTCCTTTAAATAAAAAGATCTATTACTACTTATGATTGTTTATTTGCTATCAGCTGTCAAGTTTGACATTTTATTGTGAATATTCAATTACAAATAAAGATAAATGAATGGATATTTTTTTGTGAAAATCCACAAATTTTTTTCTCATTGTCTTTGCCCATGGGCAGTAAGCACGGTCTTATACACAGGTCTTGACACTAGCAACCAGTACCATTGTTGCGTAGTGACTCTTATTGAAGTTAAATTTAGTTATTATTTGCTCCGAGAGAGGCTGCTACGATCGAGCAGAGTATGCGAAAAGTTGATCTAGGAAGCAGCGATAATCAGATGAAAAAATATTAAAAAATTATCTGTCACTTTTTTGAATATTGTCTGTTCTTTGGCTGCAATAAAAACAGTTTAAGATTTTGCTTGTATAATGAACTGTGAATTAGTTATATAGTTATAATTAATCGAATATGCCTAATTGTTGCATCGTACCACGATGTAAAATGGGGCGAAAACATCTTGGACTGAAACGTTCAATTTTTGAAGTCCCGAATAATCAAGAATTAATTGAAAAATGGCAAGCTGCAATCCCAGGTAATAAGAAGTTAACAAATACACCAAATATATCTGTGAGCGACATTTCAAATCGTATAGTAAATAAATCAAAAGTACACATACATACATATCGTGACTTATTTAAATGTCTAATACAATTTTTTTTTATAGATTTCTTTGAAACATTCACGACTGAAAAATGATGTTTTTCCATCGAATTTTGTTCCTAATCAATAAACGTTGGATATGTCTTATAACAAAAAACTGTATAGACTCCGAGCATAGACCCTCAGATCGTTTCTAATGATGATATTCCATACAATCCTGTAATTTGCAATGCGCGGGTCATTTCTGACAATGACATTCATAATGATGGCAGTGATTTTGTTCCGTTAGGTCCTAATAACGAAATCCAGCACATATCTGACGACAATATTACGCTATTGAATGAAAAAAATAATATATCTAGCTAGAGATCAAGGATGAGCCAATACACTTATCAAGAAAATTTAAAATCAGAGAGAATACATACCTACTGTAAAGAAAAAATTGTCAAAACTATCCAATCAATAAATGTTCACAGTTAAAACTATCTGAGAAAGTACAATGTATATTCAGTAAAATTAAGAAATTCCATCATGTCCGATTTGACGTGAAATGCTTCATATATATATATAAAATCATATTTTATTGTTAGAATAATGCCTAATATTACTGTTATTTCAATGATGAACAATGACAAATTTCTGTCTTGAGATTAATTTGTAATGAATTGTAGTTAATAATAATAAATGTACTTATAATAATAATTTAATGAAAATTTAAGAAAATATTTATTTATTACAAGTTCAAATTTCCATTTTTGTGTGATAATTCCAATACAAGGTAAGAATAAAACTTAATGATGGAATATAAGATGACCTATTGTTATTTTACTGTCAGTATTTTGAATATTGAATATTGAACGATATTTGTAAATAAATCTGGTGGTATTAAATTAAATATTCAATTATTTAATTAATTCATTGCTATGCCATTCATTGAGATGATCAGTAAATCCATTCGTTACTTGTATGTATGCTAAATTAACCTCGCCAATGCCACTACATAAATTCCTTTTTCCAAATGTAGTTAATATACATGATAACTCATGCATTTTGTATCTCCAGAAAATGTCCATACATTCCAATTCTTCGGTATAGCTTTGAAACGCTCAACTAAGGAAATATTGTTAATATCATTGATAATAGAGTGCCCTCTCGGAGATTGTTGTTTTTCAATGTTAGATATATTATTTTTTTTATTCAAAAGCGTAATATTGGCGTCAGATATGTGCTGGATTTCGTTATTAGGACCTAACAGAACAAAACCACTGCCATCATTATGAATGTCCTTGTCAGAAATGACCTGCGCATTGCAAACTACAGAATTGTATGGAATATCATTACTAGAAACGATCTGAGAGTCTATGCTCGGAATCTATACAGTTTTTTCATCAGGAATCATCGTAATATTGTCATAAGACATATCCAACGTTAATTGATCACGAACAAAATTCGATGGAAAAGCATCATTTTTCAGTCGTGAATGTTTCAAAGAAACCTATAAAAAAAAATTGTATTAGACATTTAAATAAGTCACGATATATATGTATGTGCATTTATGATTTATTTACTATACGATTTATAGCAGATATAATTAGGTAGCATTACTCACGTCAGCAATTAACTTTCCATCTTGATCAAATTGGCGATAATTTTTGATATCATCGGTTTTGAAATGTCGCTCACAGATGTATTTGGTATATTTGTTAACTTCTTATTACCTGGGATTACAGCTTGCCATTTTTCAATTAATTCTTTTATTATTCGGGACTTCAAAAATTGAACGTTTCAGTCCAAGATGTATTCGCCCCATTCTACATCGTGGTACGATGCAACAATTAGGCATATTCAATTAATTATAGCTATATAACTAATTCACAGTTAATTACAAGCAAAATCTTAAACTGTTTTTATTGCAGTCAAAGAACAGACAATTTTCAAAAAAGTGACAGATAATTTTTTAATATTTTTCCATCTGATTATCGCTGCTTCCTAGATCAACTTTTTGCATACTCTGCTCGATCGTAGCAGCCTCTCTCGGAGCGAATAATAACTAAATTTAGCTTACTATTATTATTACTTATTATTATTTAGCTTAATTGTAAGAATGCTGAAGAAATAAACTGCGCAAGCGTGACAATAATCAAATTTCGGTTTTTTAAGTCCGCAAAATGACAAGCACATAATGTAATGAGTTCTTATTTCTGTAAAAAATATTTATATCCATTCGCCGTTTTCTAGTTGCAAAGTACATCCTCTTAATATTAATTTTATAAATAGCAAATAAAATTCGATAGACATACGCAGTTCGTTTCACTTCATTATTCTTTCTTTATATTTTATTTCTTTGTCCCTCTAATGTAAACTATATTTCTCTCTCTTTCTGACATAACCGTTCGCAAAAATGTATTGTGTGATATAGGACTCCTTCCATCTAGATATTACTTATGATCTAAGATTCTTCTACATACTATAAGATTTAATAAAATGTCTTGTAATAGAAAAACACGCGATGCCCGTTGCTCTGCGGAGCAATATACTCAAATGATAAATTTCACTGAGCAAAATCGAATACTTATAGAAGGTACTCAAAAAACTCCAGAACAATAGAAAAGGGTAACAAAATTTTAAAATTTCTTAAACGGTGTTAACGCGTAAAAGTCGGGCAAACTGCACATGCTCGGCGACGGACTTTCGAAAATATTGACTGTTAGATTATTTTTTCCATATTTAGATTTTTGCGGAATATAAAAGCAAAGTATAATTTATTGTTGATAGAACCTGAATTGAAAGTATGCTTGTGGAATATATAATTTGAAATTATTCAATATCAAATCATCTAATAATTTGGAATACATATGTTGACCTTATTGGTTGTCCTAAAATGCCATCTAATCTTAAACACAAAAAATACGCTAATTCGCGATTTAATCAGAAAAATGTTTAGATTTTTTTCCGGAATTTCAGAAGGTTCACTTGCATCTCCCATTTGACGATACTCCAGTCTAATAATTCGTTTGAAGAAATTTATAAATAGATAAAAAAGTAAATAAAGTAATGAACATATGTGAAATACAATTTACCTTTTTTCATGTTCATCAATTTCATCAAATATCTGAAACCCCAGTAATACATTGTCATAACCAAGCGCCATTTCATAGAGTTTTGGCAATGCTTAAATTCTGGCTACGGTCACATAGAAGTGGTTAGCCTAACCATTAATATTAACGATTCGTCGTTAGATGAATAACAATTCTAAATGTAGTGAATACCAATTAGTAAATTAACAACCGACCTTCGAATTAGCCACTCAAAATAATGGTTAAAGGCAACAACTTTGCTTAGAGAATCAGACAGAATATCTTTCTCTTTTTTGCACAGCTTGGGCTTTTTCAAAGATTCATCCTGTTTTCTAAAAGATTTCCTTGTTTTTTTAGAGACGCTTAAATTTTTCGGGCAATTTGGAGAAATACTGGGACATGCTTTTTCTTTTAGTGGGAAATATTTGAAGATCGGTATCTGTAATAATATATTTGTCTCATAATTGAACAATTCCATAATATACTGTTAGTCCAGTCGGCATGTCGAAAAATAGGGGCAAATTAGGAAAAAATGCGAACTTGATGAAACCTTGTTATATTGGTTTTGATCACCTAGTAGTGTTATATGTATATTTTCCGACCAAAATTTCGCGAAGCAATTTCCAGAGGGAGGAAAAGAACACGAAATTTTGGCACTTTTTTCAGTTTTCGTCCTGTAACTTTTCCCCTTCATTCCTACGCCTTAACTCATTAAGCTCAATTTCGTAGAGCATTAAATTTTCGATAAGTTTGATCCCAAAAACTTGTTTGTAGACCCACTAAGTTCCAAGATACAGCACTTCAAAAAAGTGAAAAATTTCTTAAAATCTGAAAAAACATTAAAAATGGGGGTTTTCGCTGGATATCTTTTATTTTTCAAATTTTTTCATGGCACCTAGTTTCATTCTGACGCAGAAATCAATCAACAACCCACCCCTCACCCTGCCTACCTATGCCACTATATCTGGAGGCACGGTAGTGCCTCCACCAAGACCAGTCAAATGAAGCGCAAGAGCACTACATACCTTTCTCGAAGGTTTTTTTGAACCCTCATAACTTAGATTTGGATTATACCAGATAAACAAAATTCTTGGGATATGATGTCAATAGTGGACTTATTAAACACATGAAGTTTCAATTGCATAGTTCTTATACTTTAAATTTTATTGACATCTGAAAAAACCCTGATTTCGTCACTGACTCGCTCACTGATGATTATCAAAATTCTTGGGTTACTTCTTGAAGACCTAGAATGCTGAAATTTGGTATGTAAGCTAGTATTAGTACACAAGCAACAACAAAATTCTAAAACTTGAAACTTCTACTCCCAACCACTTAAACTAGGGGATGGAAATTTGTATGAGACTTCCACAAATTTTGATGCCAGAGGTTTGAATATTGTTACAGAGACTCTTTTTTATGAATCATAATAAAATAGAAGCTTACTAAAAGAAGTGGAATCCCACCAAAAACATTTTCATGTAAAATATTGCCAAGACGAAGCCATATGGCTCGCACTGTCAAAGAGTTATTAGATCCCATGTAGAGTCAATCTTCTAACTCTACACGCTCTAATTCTACAATCCATAACTTCACAATTGTACTCCTCAGTCAAAATATGCGACTTGGCCATTTCGATACATTCACATGGGCATAAAGTGAGAAATTTATTCACTATTCATCAGTTTTCTGTTATACAATAGTCCTAATAGTTCCCTTCTAAATGAGCGGTGGCTAGACAGGTAGATGGACAAGGAGGCTTGTAGAATTAGAGACTTGGCTCTCAATCTGACAATTTTTTGACAGTACGAGCCATGGGGTTTCGTCTTGGCAACATTTTACTTAAAAATATTTCTGGTGGGACTCCACTTCTTTTAGTAAGTTTTTATTCCACTATTATTTATAACAAGTAGTCCCTATATCAAATTTCAGACCTCTAGCATCAAAATTTGCGGAAGTCTCATACAAATATCCTTCCCCTTGTTTAAGGGTTTGGGTGGTGAAAGCTCCAATTTTCGGAATTTTTTGGTTGTTTGTGTACTAATACTAGCTCACATATCAAATTTCAGTATTCTGAGACTCCAGGAAGTACCCTAAGAATTCTGATGATCATCAGTGAGCGAGTCAGTGACGAAAACGGTTTTTTTTTTAGATATCAATAAAATTTAAAGTATAAGAACTATGCAATTGAAACTTTATGGCTGGTACCACGACCTCTATTTTTGGCGATACTAGGAGCATTGTGTCAAGATGTGTTTTGACGCAATTGAAATTCTTCCAAAAGTCTCGTACAAATTTCCTTCCCCTAGTTTAAGGGATTGGGGGGTAAAAGTTCCAATTTTCAGAATTTTTTTGTTGTTTGTGTGCAAATACTAGCTTATATACCAAATTCCAGCATTCTAGGACTTCAGGAAGTAACCTAAGAATTCTGATGATCATCAGTGAGCGAGTCAGTGACGAAATCAGGGTATTTTAGATATCAATAAAATTTAAAGTATAAGAACTATGCAATTGAAACTTTATGACTGGTACCACGAGCTCTATTTTTGGCGATACTAGGAGCAGTGTGTCAAGATTAAAATTAAAATTTTCCTAAATACTTTACAAAATAATCTTCAGATACAAATTACGGAAAACACATATTTCTACAAAATTTATTTGAATATACATAGCTAGTATAGCCTAAAACAGAGCTTGTGGTACCAGCCAATATGTTTAATAAGTCCACTATTGACATCATATCCCGAGAATTTTGTTTATCTGGTATAATCCAAATCCAAGTTATGAGGGTTCAAAAAAACGACGAAGCTCTTCGAGAAAGGTAGGTAGTGCTGTTGCGCTTTGCTTGGCGAGGGCACTACCGTGCCTCCAGATATGGTGGCATAGGTAGGCAGGGTAAGGAGTGGGTTGTTGACTGATTCCCACGTCAGAATAAATAATGTTGAAAACTCAAAGATATTTAGCGAAAACCGCCATTTTTCATGTTTTTTTAGATTTTCAGGAATTTTTCACTTTTTTGAAGTGCTGTATCTTGGAACTTAGTGGGTCTAAAAACAAGTTTTACGTATCATATTTATCGGAAATTTGATGTACTACAAAGTTGAACTTGATAATCTAAGGCGTAGGAATGGAGGGGAAAAAGTTACAGGGCAAGAACTGAAAAAAGTGCCAACATTTCGTGATTTTTCCCTCCCCCTGAAAATTGCTTCGCGAAATTTTGGTCGGAAAACATGGAAATAACACTATTGGGTGATCAAAAACACCAAAGTTTTATCAAGGTCGCATTTTTTCCGACCTCAAAGTACATGTCGATTGGACTATGTATGGTGAATTTGTAAACAATTATCACATCTCTATTGATTTCAAAACATAAATAAAAATTGAATAAAATAGATGAAGCTGACTGGATGAGTGAATTTGAGTAAGTAAAAAGTCTTGGGAATTCAGTCAATATATTTTAATTTCTAAAAGTAGGAAAGAAATTAAAATATATTGACTGAATTCCCAAGACTTTTTACTTACTCAAATAAATAAAAATGTTTATATTCTTCATCGATAAAAAGTTTTCTTGAATTTGAATTTTTTACTAAGAGTTTAGATAAGATACGTTCTATAATTAATTCTTCTATGATCTCCTTGCCACTTATTTAATAAAATATCATCTTTGGGTGCAGAAAAAACATTAAATTTCTCTTTACATGTTCTGTATCCAGTATCACAATTTGTCACAAAACATTTTCTTCCCATTTTACAATATATTTTTACATGAAAATACTAAATAAACCGAGCCTAACCATTTAACTCCATACAAACATGGGCCCGCCTCAACCTATCTCTCGGTTACTTTCTCTCTCTAACAATATTACATTTTTGGCTTCACTTTTGCAACACAGTTGAGGTAGGGAATTGCATAGGCGTGCACTGGACATATTATTTGACGTCATCAATAAAGCGCGTGAAAATGGCGGCGTTTAAACAGCTCAAAATTATCCTCAATTTTAAATATTTTTTCAAACTTGATTACAGCACTTTTAAACATAATTTATATTTTCCACTATGTTATAACGATGTAATCAGTGAATTAAAAATATAAAGTAAATTCATGAATGTACCCTATTATATTATTCTACTAATAATATTTACATAAATGGAATACAAAATGGAATATATCGTAGATATAATTTGGCATACTCAAATGAATTTAATATAGAGCTGAGGAAATCTATTCCGTTAGTAGAAAAGTTGGAACTATTAGCTCATTTTGGTAATACAAAAAGTACTTACGTGATAGAAGATTTTTGAACATAAAATTTAAAGAAATAAAGATATAGAAGCAGTCAGAAATAATAGAACATTTCTATAACTTGCGCTCGATAATTAATTCATATTCCAGAAATATACATAAAATAGTACTTATCTCGCATTAGTAATAAAAAATAGTATCTGCAACTCGTGCGGTGTTGTCAATTGCCCACTTGAGCGAATGAACGCACTCACTTCGTTCGTGCGTCCAACTTCGCTCTCGTGGGCAGTCGAAAACTTATCGCACTTGTTGCACAATATACTATTAAAATTTTGAACAAGACTGAAAAGGTGAGTTAGATTGGCAATATTTTTGAATACATTTTAGTGAATATGAAGTATATACAAATCAGTCATGTTAAAAATCTTGATGAATATAAACATTACTACTTTTTTAGATGAGCTTCAAGAAATCTTTTCAGTCAAAGATTGTTTGCCATACAAGAAGAAACCGATTATTCGGTATAAGTACGAAAGTGTGACAAGTGAACTTGTCGCACGCAAATTATACTTGGCGCACTCAAAAGCCAAAGAGCCATTTACCGTCCGGAAAAACGTGCGCAAAATAGTACTTATCCAGCATGAGTAATAAAAAAATATTTTTCATCAGGTTTTTCATTTTTGCACAACTAACATATTTTCACAAACAAGATAAAAAGGGAGTACCGAGAGACAGCACTCAATGTTAAAAATTCTGCGCATGAAAATAGTTGCGCCCCTTGCCACTTGAGATCTCGGATAGCTATGTTACCATGGTTTCTAGTCTAAATTAGTATTTTGAGGTTAGGTATATTGATAAAAAGGAATCACAAAACTTTTTCAACAAAAATACATGTATTATAAATGTTTGTACATGTAAATCAATCTCACCGACAAAATAAATGTACAAATATCAGGTTTTGCGATAAAATATGAAGTTACTTTATCCTTGAAATATGATCCAATTATTGTAGTCAATAAATCCGCAGATGTAAAGCCCTGTAAGTATATTCAAAACGTTATGAATCAATGACTTTGAATAATTTATTTTTGTAGAATGCCTTCTCTAACTGTGGATCATACCTTAGAATAAAATTACTTTTCACAGTATTGCAATACATTGAATAGCTTACAAACTCAAAATTTAATAAAGTCATTTCATGCATTAATTTTGATTCAACTTTGTAGTTATTGAATAAATTAGTGATTTGAGCTAGAACGTCATAATAGGTCAATTACTTTAAAGTGTCTATTCTCAGGAAATGTTTTTTCAATTGTGAGTCATACTTTCTGTTGAAATTACTTTTCACAGTATTCCAAGTTTATTGTGAACAAGACTAGAGAAACATTGAATACAAACGGTCTAAACAATTCGAAATTATTCTATTAAAGTAAGAAATTTTATAGCCATATTCTTAAAAGAACTCATACTAACCCACAATTTTGAATTAGTGAATTATCTTCTAATTTAGGTCTTTCAAATACAATCTTAAATCACTTATGGTGATGAATGAGCAATAGATATGAACTAGAATGGGTTTTAATAACAAAACTGAAAAATTAATTGAGAAAATTAATAAAAGAAAATATAATTATTTCGAAGTACTTTTTAAGATAATTACTGAATTTTTTCTATTAACATTGAGCTGAAGTGACGTTCTGCATTGTTTTCACTTTATCTGAACATAAATGCATCTTACTGTCTAAACTGAATCAATTCTACTGAATTTAAGATTTTTTTCCCACAAATATTGCTTTTCTTCTTGGTTCTACTCCCTTTACATTGACTGGAGAGTCTTTTAGCACTTTCGTGAAGCATGAACTTGTTGCGAGTATAAATTTATTGAAATTTCTTCAGCTGCCTGAATTCCAAAGTAACAGCAAGACTGAAGAGTATTACTCTTGCCTGGTTCTATATGATATAGATAATATATTGGAGCATCTTCCGTTACAAATAATTTTCAGTTCTAGCACCGTTCAAATATTGGAGCTGGAGAATTCTCATCCATTCCAAATTTGTTCACTGTTCGAAATTCCAGGTATTTTTGAGGTCCAAAAAATGATTTAGTCCAATATCTGTTATTGTGGTAGATCTAAATCATGTGTGTAATAGTGCTTTTGCACTTATAGAAAGCTGCAGGCCGCAGAATGGAACCAGTGGATGTACACCTAGAATAATCATGATTTATAATAAATGAACAGAAAAATATTAAGCACACCTAAAATTTACTTGTTGTACTCACTTTTTAATAAGTTCTTGTAGCATTTAACTATTAAAATCAGCAGAAAATCTCGACTAAAAAATTATATTTGCATTGACAAACACTTTTTTATGTAAATCAACATTTGTTCATATATTTTTCAACGGTAACTAAGATTCAAGAATCAAATGAAATTGAAAAATAGGTGCGCCCCTTCCCGCAAGATGGTAGCAGCTAAGCGCCAAATCCTTTCATTTGAGTGATCTCTCCTGGTACTCCCTGAAGATAAACCATATACTTACAAATATATATATACTGCTGACCTCCTATCTTAACAAGGAAGCGTCTCCGTACGGTATCTTCTATCTCTTTTCTTCTGCAAGTCTAAACTGCGCATGGTCACAGTCTCGAATTTCATTGGCTAATGCTTGAAAGATTGTATTCGGGATGATTCGGAGTCAAGTTTATTTTCTAAATTAAGACTTATTTCAAAGTGTGACCATGCGCAGTTAAGACTTGCAGAAGAAAAGAGATAAAAGACCCCGTACGCTGTCAGGTCCAAGTCGTTGGTATATATATTTATAGGTATATGAGATGAACAAACATAAATTGTCTGTTGTCTACCTGGTTACCAATCAGATTCCAGCAAAATATTGCGCAGAAGCTTATGAAACCTAGCACACACAGCTAAAAAATTTAACTTTCTCCAAACTCGCTAGATAGCGCGAAACTGTTCAATTTGCTTCATAAGAGTGAAAACTTCCTGCATATTATTCCCCTTATAATTCAAAAAATACGTCCGTGAAGTGTGTTTTTCTTTTGTGAAAATTGAACACTGATTATTAGTGGACAAGAAGGAAGTTGATTTTCTGCTGTATCTAATCGTCAAGTTCTATTAATATTCCAAAGAAATGATCTTGCTGCAATCTTCCATAAGACACTGTGTTATTTTTACGTTATTATAACTATTATTCTTCATTTAAATGACCCATAGGATGTTCTAAAAATTTTTTTGACTCGAAAATGTGTATCTGGTCTGTAACTTGCTATAAAATTCAAAATTTTACCTTTTACCAAGTATGTTCTAGTTACCCCATTAGGACTCAAATTCTCAAGTGGGTCTTGTGTGAGCCCATGTCTGAACAGGGCTTAAGAGTAGAATTGAATCCATTCTGAAGAAACTTACTACTATGCTTTGTTATGAATTTAATGTTGTCCATACAAATTATAATGATGTTCAACCCACTTTGAATATGTTGTCTCTCAAACAAAGAAAAATAAATGCAGATATGATTTTACTTCTCAAAATGTTAAATAATCCAATAAACATGGAATGACTCATTGAAAACTTGCACTTCTGTGTCCGAAATAATAATACAAAAAGTACTAATTTATTTTACACTTCATCCATTTCAGTTTGAACGTCATGAATAGAGAATATCTCATCAGGATAATATAGGAAATTCAGAGATAAGTCATCACCAATAATATAATGAACTCTTACAAATGTTTAGCGATAAAATCATAAAGATTAGAAACATTGGCAAATGTTGTAGGGTAAAAAAGATCACCACATGTTATTACAGATGACACTACACCAATAATTCGATCTCCAACTAGAGTGGACCGCCGGAATCTCCATAACAAACACCTTTCGAGGGAGTGAATGCACATAGCAAATCATCTGTGATCTCAAAATCAACTTCACTGTATCTTTTGTTGCAGTTTTCGTTACTAATTACTTCCATTTCAAGCTCTTGTAAAGTATTTGGAGCAGAAAATCTATTACTTTCATTCATAAGGCCCCATCCTGTAGCAATTGCAATTGTTCCTGCTGGAACGGGTAGATTCTTGGATTGGAGATTGATTGGTTCGACTCTGCGATTGAATTTCAAATCTTTAGTCAGCTTGAGAACTGCGATATCATTTCGACATCACCCACTTGGAATAATTGATAATTGTATTCCGCGCCTCCTCCTCAAGATCACCAAACCTGACTTCAGCTCAGAATGCCACAATATTTAAAGTAAGAAACTTAAAATATACAAGTTGCTTACTTAACTCTGGTTCTGCCTTCAGTTGTCCCGATGTTCATTCCTTTTCTTTGTGCTCAAAGAAAACCACATATTTCTTATATCTGCTAATTAATAACTTATATAATGAGTAATGTTATGTTGTTTGTTTAAAAATACAACATTTAAGTACAATTATTTATTGATTGTACTATTACAAACTTTTCACAAATCTCACATGTCAAAAATGTCGGCATACTCCGTCTGACCTTGTCTTATTGCCAACCTATATTTTTACATATTCCTATAACATCTATTTCGTAAAAAAATAAATATTCTGTCTTATATATATAAGTTTACAATGTAATAAATACAAAGCATTATTTATGTAAAATATAGTCTTCAAATTTCTCTGGTAATTTACGATTCCTTTGAGGGCGCTCGTGGATTTCTTTCTCTGGGATTTGTAACTGGACTTCTTGCTTTTTATTCTTAATCGGTGTAGGTGATTCAATTGGATTTTGTGTTTCCATACTTAGAGGTTGATTGTCACTTTGTTGCTCTATCTTATCTGGAATGCATTCGGTGTTCTGCTTATCTTTACTTGATGCACTTTCATTTTCTCTTGTATCATTGTAGTTTTTGTGAGGCTGATTGTGTATTCTGTTTCGACGATAACTTGAACCTTCTACGTTCACGATATATGATGTTTCATTTAATTTATTTTGTATTGTACCTTGTGACCATCTTTTATCTTGTTCTGGATGAACCTGCACTACGACTGGCTGTCCTATTTTCAACTCTGGTAGTTCTTTGGTCTTTTTATCATAGAAATATTTAGTTTTCCTTTTATTTTCTTCTATCTTCTCGCTTACGTTTGGAATGAGTTTGGGTATTAAATTTTCATCCATTGTAGGAATACTTGATCTGGTATTTCTTGAGAATAATCTTTGAACTGGACTGGAATTTAACTTATTTGGGGTGTTACGCCAATGTAGAAGTGCATCTTCTCCGCTGTCTTGAGCTTTCTTCATCATTCTTTTAGCGATTTTAACTGCTGATTCGGCTTTACCGTTTCCTCTAGGATAATGTGGAGATGAAGTTACATGTTCAAAATCCCATTTGGCTGCAAATCTCTGAAAATCTTTGCTGGCAAAGTTAGTACCGTTGTCTGTACAAACTCTTTGTGGTACTCTATGACGACTGAAGTTGTGCTTGCACGCTTGTATTAGTGAATTTGATGATAAATCTTTTGAAATATCTATCTCAAAAAAATCTGAGAAATGATCTACCGTGATTAATATTTTCTTTTTGTCTAGAAAAAATACATCCATTGAAACTATTTGAAACGGATACTGTGGTATTTCATGTGACATCATAGGTGTTAATTGTTGTGTATCGTAATATTTGGCACAAATGTTACATCCTTGCACTTGGTTTTTGATTTCTGTAGACATTCCTGGCCAGAAAACATTTGCTCTAGCTAGTTTTAAAGTAGCTTTAATTCCGTTGTGACTTACGTGTATTTTTTCAACCATTGTTTTCCTTAATTTCAATGGTATAAGAATTCTGTCATTTCTAAATATTAAACCTTCTTTTGTGCTGAGTTCATATCTGTATTTGAAATAAATTCGCATATCATCTGACATTTGATTTATATATTTCGGCCATCCTTGACGTATGTATTGTATTGAATTTTGCATTACTGGATCTTCAGCTGTGACTTTCTTAATGTTCGTTATTCTTTCTTCTGTAATATTCAAGTTTTTAATAATATCTGTGTTTTCGAATGACTTCCATATTCTTATTTCCTGTTCCTCCACTTTATAAATAAGTTTATCATTCAATTCTTGTATGGTAGGCTCATATTCTATAGGTGCTCGAGATAAAGCATCCGCTACTACGTTATCTTTTCCACTAACAAATTGAATTTCTAAACTATATCTTTGTATAGTCATTAACATCTTCTGAAGACTTTTTGGTGCTTGTAAAAGTGGTTTTTTGAAAATCTCTACCAAAGGTTTATGATCAGTTTTGATTATGGTTTTTTTATTACCTATTAATATTTGCTGAAAACGTAAACAAGCAAAAACAGTTGCTAACAGTACCTTCTCTATTTGGGCGTAATTTTTCTTTGAAGCTGTTAGTGTTCTTGACGCATAACCAATTACTTTATTCTCTTGGAATACTGCTACTCCTAAGCCGTAGTTGCTTGCATCACATTCTATAGTTGAAGATTGTTGTGGATTGAAGTATTTTAATGTTTTTATATCAGACACTATTTCTTTTATTTTATTAAATTCTTCATCTTCTGCTTCTGTCCACTTCCAATTAGTTGATTCATGTGTTAACTTTCTTAATACAGATGTCTCTGTACTTAAATTCGTAATATATCTGCTCAAGTACGTGACCATTTCTAGAAATCGTACTAATCCTTTTTTGTCTGATGGTTTCGCAAAATTCTTGATTGCTGATATCTTATTTTCACCTGATTTAAGTCCTTGATCCGTAAGTATATGACCATAAAATTTTACAGAATCCTCACATAGCTTGAGTTTTGATTGGTTCAATTTACAGTTGTTTTCTTGTAAACGCTGAAGTAGTTTCTCCAAGTTGTGATTATGATTTTGAATAGCTTCAACTTTCGTGTCACCACAGCCATAAATAATAATATCATCAGCTAAAATTTCTATTCCTGGCAAATCTTGAAGTATCTTTTGCATCTTTATTTGAAATATTTCGGGCGCTGGAGCTATTCCAAATGGTAATCGTAACCATCTGTATCGTCCGAAAGGCGTCTAAAAGATTGTTAATTTACTACTGTTTTCTGTTAGTTTGACTTGCCAACAACCTTTTTTTGTATCGACTGATGTGAATATTTTTGCTTTACCTAGCTCTGGTAGTATTTCATCTAAAGTTGTAAATTGACAATTGGGTCTCTTCAAAGCTTTATTCAATGGAATTGGATCCAAGCATATCCGCATTGAAGAATTTCTTTTTACCATTAAAATATTGCTGACCCAGTTTGTGTGTCGATCTTCTTTGCATATGATACCTTCCTTTACCATATTATCTAGCTCGGTTTTCAAATCCTTTCTCAAAGCCATTGGTATACGCCTAGCTGGTTGAATGGTAGGACTCACTTCACTGTTTACTTCTAGTTCAACTTCTCCAGGAAGCGCACCATAACCTTTAAAAATGTTCGCGTATTTGTTTATTATCTCTTTGGCTCGTCGCTTACCACTTTCTATAGCTTCTGTATCAGGGCTTCTGGAGTTATCTATTACTAAATTACAGTATTTAATAAATTTTAGTATACTGCATGCTTTTGCTGACAATAGCGCACCATGTTCTATCTCCGTTACTTGGAAAGTGATTAAATATTGTTTACCTTTATTATTTCTACAAGTTAGATCAATTTCACCTTTAATAGGAATATTAGTACCTCCGAAACTTTGTAGACGATGCTGTGATGTCTTTAGTCTTGGATTACTTTGGTTTAACATTTCACATAACTGTTTGTAACCTATTATATTCACAGTAGCGCCTGTATCAAGCTCACACATAGTTGAAATCCATTTGTGATTTATTTTTATTTCTAACTCTGCTTGTACATTACCACCTTTAAGCGAATTATCTATAATTTTTTCTATTCTTCCTATCTCTTCTTCACTTTCGTCGGTATCTTGATTTTCTTCTTTCACTGTGCTACGTTTCTTTTTACTATTGTATTCGCCTTTTTCCTTCTTTTTCTCTTCCTTTTTCTTTTTGCATACTATTGCGAAATGACTTTTGCCTCCGCAGTTGTTACATTTCTTACTGAAAGCAGTGCATCGACCTTTTTCAAAAATATGTTGTTCACCGCAAAATTTGCATTTTCTAGCTCCTGTATCTTTAAATATTTTATCAACCGCTTTGTTTTCTTCTATTTCAATTTCTTGCAGTCTTTTTGTGGTGATTTCTTCTATTTTACACATTTCGATTGCTTGCTTCAATTTTAAATCTGATTTTGACATTAACCTTTTTCGTAACTCTTTACTCTTGATTCCTAAAACAATTCGGTCTCTTAATGAATCGTCTTCAAATGTATCGAAATCGCATTTTCTAATGAGTTTTTGTAGTTTTATTAGATACTCTTCAAAAGACTCTTCTGCCTGATTACAACTGTTGAACATAGCTCTGTCGTAAATTACGTTCTTTCTTGAGGTTAACTTGTTTCTTATAATTTGGATTACTGTTTTTGTATTAGATTTCTCTTCTTCTGTTAAGTTAAATCTGTTATATTTTAATAACGCTGCATCACCAATAGCCGTTAATAATATTCTAACTTTTTTGTTTTCTTCACTTGCTGGCCACTTATCCATGCCAGTTGCAATACAATAATCTTCGAAATTTCTTATGAAGTGTTCAAAATTTTGAGCAATATCTCCTTTTTCAATCTCGAGGTTCGCTGGAAAAGGAACATTCTGAGATTTTGTTTCCAACGATCTTGGTTGTGCTAAATCTCTTATTTGTTCTCCTATTGTTCTCATAGTTTGTATTTGTTGCTGGAACAGTTCAGCTAAAATTTCATTTGAAACTGCCATCTTCTTTCTTGTTTCCTTTTTTGTTCAATATTTACGATGAACTCTTTTCAACTCTATTTATTCAATATTATGATGAATAACTTTTTAAAATATAACTGGAGAATTTTCTGACACCATGTTATGTTGTTTGTTTGAAAATACAACATTTAAGTACAATGGGGTCATTCCAAAAAAAAAAATATTTTGTTTTTTCGCTAGATTACGAAAAAATATTAAATTTCAAACATATCTGTAATTATAAGTTCCCAAAATATAAAACATTTCATTCATAATTTTGATAAAAACCTTTCGCGGGCTGAATAATGACGTCACAAGTCTCCAAATCTATAGTATGACCAAAGAAAATAGATGTAACATTTTTATTACAGAAAATTCAATATTTGTGCTCAAAATAATATCCGGCACCTATCTACATATACACCGTAATAATATATATTATGTACGAATTTTATTTCTGAAGAGAAATATATTAAATGCATTTTCATATTTTTTTGTTCGAGTCATGTTTTCCAAACGGGCTATACATTAAGGCTCAAGGTTGGATCGACGAACCAGAGCACGTGTTTTCGCTTACAGCCAATACGCACTCTCCATCTCAGCCAATAGGAACAAGAGACTTGTGACGTCATAAGATTATTTGAAAATAGATGAAAATTTAAAATAATTATATTTTTAAAACTAAACATGTTACGACAGTTTTATAAACGTGAATATCAATATTTTAGTTTATTCTTTCGAAAAAAAAATTTAAAAAAAAATGTGAAAAGACCCCATTATTTATTGATTATACTATTACAAACTTTTCACAAATCTCACATGTCAAAAATGTCGGCATACTCCGTCTGACCTTGTCTTATTGCCAACCTATATTTTTACATATTCCTATAACAATAATACGCTATGTCAGTAGCGACGGACGCGACTCCATGCGGTAGAAGTTATAAGCCCTTTACTAATACTGACTAGAGCTGTCAAAACAAATATAAAAGAACATAAAGCCAAACTGAGTTTTTGAGGCAAATAGATATGGAAAATCCTTTGAAAAAGTGGAGATCATCGGGACAAGGTTTAATTTATTGTGTATCTGAGTGTTCGCACACACAACTGCGCAATAGTGAACTGAAATTTCATTCAATTCCGAATCGCGAATGGGCGTAAGAAACTATGAAAAAGTTATCTTTTCAGTTTGCTTTTATGCAATAGTACATACTATCAATCCTTGCACTCTTATGATATTCATTCAACTGTGCTGGACGATTCCAAATCATTGACTGATCAGTCTTGAAGCAGATACCTTTTGTGTCAATTTATATGCAAATGGCAGCTGTATGTTTGCAGTTGCAACTAATATTAACAATTTTTCGACCTAAATTTATCTGTATTAATAAATTTTTACAGCAATCATGTGAAAAACACAGACTTATTATTATATTAGCGAACTTTAGAAATAAGCAGTTGGTGTTTTTTAAATTATATGATGTTTGTACAGTACCAATATAGAATTATTAAAATGATATTTCAACAATATTATCATTGATCATAGATTGAAGACAAAATATCATGGATGAATCCTTATTAATGATTTTTTACTTATTTAAATGAATGATGTTTTCGGATAACTCGTATCTGGCAAGCAAATATCAAATCATCAGGCATGAATGATGCTGATTCCCCAATGAAGAATTCAAAATACACCAAATCAAGAAGTTTTTATGATAGTCACACAGATTATTTTCAATTTATAATGCAGGGGCCACACTAATGTCTAATGCCGTTAAGTAAGGCGTTATGTGACAATTGACATATTGTTATTGACAATATGTTCATTATTGAATAACGCCTTAATTAATGACATTCGACGTAAGTGTGGCCCCAGCATAAGAATAACTCGTAAATATCAAATGAAGTTATCTAAAATCACGAAAAAAATTAATATTGTTTATCGATTCAATATTCAGACAATAATCAAACAGAACATACAAGAAGTACACCCGAACGTACGTATTATCATGTCAAGTAGAAAACTGTGCTTACACTTATAATAATTTACACATATCTCGACCAATAAATTATACAAATTCAGATTTGTTCTATCACTAAATGTGCCAGGCGTTTCGCACAAAGTAACTCTCGTAATTTCACTATATTCTTCGTTATTTTTAATTTCTTCTTCGTCGCTGACATGAAAACTTTGTACCAATTTTTTCCCTTTGCCCAAACTTTTGGATCTAAATATAGGTAAATCAACTTCTTGAGACCTGCATCAAAGTACTTCTGTCATTGTAACAAACTTTCTGCTAATTCTGAGTGCTAGTTTTGCAAATTATGTGAGTACGTCAAAATCTGTTGATTGTCACGATTTTAAATATATTAGTAAATAGATGCCAAGTGTCGCCACCAGGACGGCGCTCGCGCCGCGCACAACGCTACTGACATGGCGTATAGGCTATGTGCATGGGGGCGGAGTTTGAACAAATATCGATGCGAGCGCTCATTGTGAGCACCATTGTAACCATTGAACTCCATTTCTCAGAATACGTCAATGAGCTGTCATTGAGCATAATAGTTTAAAAGTGAAAATAATTGCATATAAAACATGGGAAAACGTTTGTTCTGTTCCAGGCTGTTGTGTTAAGAATGATTCAAGTGAAATATAGTTTCATAGATTTCAGGTACCCAGTTATAACATAAAGAAACGAATGAAGTGAATCAAAGTGGTAAATAGAGTATTGTCTGTCTTTCATTATTAATCTATATAACAAAGCTGTTCGTAATTCAATTCTGAAATTAGAAATATTCATTATCGATTTGGGATTCATGAATTTACCTCTATCTCTAATTTGTAAGATGTTTCAGCGATAGAAGTTTGTCAAATGCACTTCGCAATAATTTTGTTGTTAATATTGTCATCAACAAATTCTTCAACATGTTTAATATGGCAAAACTAATTTCACGCTTTTCTTCAATGCTTCCTCAGTAAAAGGGATACAGTGTTTGATAAATACAAACCCGATCTGCAAGATCACGGCGTCATAATTTGAGGTTATCCTGTAAATTTGGACGGATTAAGACGTTTTCTTTATAATAGGTACGTCATAATTGAAGAAAAAAATACTCAAAATAAATAATTCCAACGTACCTTTTATGCTATGCAAGTTTTATTATACGCACACAGCTGAATCAAATAATATTAGTACATTTAAAAAATTATAGGTATGAGACAATGATAAAATGGAGTTCAATCGTTCTCCATTGCCCGCTAGAGGCGCTAGTAGACTTCATGCACGTAGCCTATAGTCAAGATTTTGATTTTGCTGCTGAATTACGAATATTAAAAAGGAAATTAGATAAACAAGATGATGAAGTTGATTTTTTGCGAAGAACGCAATGTCATTGAAATTGACAGGCTGGTTATGTGTTATGTCAGTTTTAGCTTAGCAAATGAATCTTGCTTTTTTATATCCTTCAAGTAAAGTTCATACGTTCAAGTAACGCATGCATATTGATATATTTGATTATCTCCAATGAACAAGTCTTCATTAAAATATTATAATGAAATATGAAAATTGACAGGCTGGTTATATTTTATGTCATTTTGGCTTAGCAAATAAATCCTTCTAGTGAGGTTTTTCACGTTCAAGCAACGCATATTAATATATTAGATTACCTCTAATGAACGAGTCCTCATTAAAAGATTATAATGAAATATTGTGCGAGCCACTTAATATTTTCATTCATAAAAATTAATTGCTGTCAAGTACAGTTACTTGATTTGATCCAAAAAGTTTGGTTTCATTTGGAATAAGATTCCTATTGTATTTATTTGGTATTACAGATTAATCTAGAACTAGATCTCGTTCAAAATCAAGATCAAGATCTAAAAGAAACAGGTCAAACTCAACTGTCCATTCCCACCACCGCTCCCATCATCGTCCACGCCACCGTTCTCATCACCGTTCCCACCATCATTATAATCGCCATCGAGATGACTCTTCACATCGGAATCAGAGGATTCCTATTATTGATATTAATTCGACTTTGTCATCTCAAATATCAAAAAACTCCGGTTCAATTCCTTCTGTAGTCAGTCCATTAAATAACTCATCAGCTGCTCCATCGATTACTCCACAACCAACTGCTCCTCATCCATCCATTTCGCCTGTCGCTAATTCAACAACAGATAAATCTATTGTGGCTCCAGAGAAATCAACTGAGCCAGCCCTTGTTCCAGAAATTTTGGAGGCTATGAAAAAACGTCTAGATTCAGACAATCAACGTGCTCCTGCCCTTCATAATAACATTATTGTTCGTTGGGAAGATATAATCAAGAAAGGTTTACAAGAAGAAGGAAGAAAAAACCTCTTCAAAAAAGTTTCCGTCTGTTCATCCACATTGGGTTCTATGCTGTCTCATCTCCTTAAAGACCTTCTATGAGATGAAACCTTAACAAGACGTCTAATTATCTCTTCCAATCTCAATACATCTTTGGAAGAAACATTAAATGCTACTACTGCTGATGAGTGGTTATTAGAGAAAGATCTTGATGGAACTTTAAAAACTGCCAAGTATCTTGAACGTTCTTCACAAGATCTTAAACCTCAATCTAAGTCATCTTCGAGTTTTGTCTCAATAAATTCAAAAAAACTCGAGGGGTCCCCGTCGTCAACCTTACAATCGACAGTTTCTGACTTCGGGGCAACGCAAATCGTACAGCCAGCTTCCGAAAAGCTCAATTTTCCGTCAACCGATGAAAAAACAGGAGGGGGGGGATAATATCCTCCAAGAAGCGCCGTTAGCTGAACCGGTAAGTGCGGTCGCAGGAAGAGTAAAATATTTTTTGCCTGTTTGGAAAAAAATATTTCCGGACAATAGTATTCAAACCTGGATAAGTGGTTATGAGATCCCTTTTAGTAGGACACCCAAACAATCATCAATACCAAAGGAACTATGTTGGTCCAAAACAGAATTTACTCAATTTACTAATCACATTAATGAACTTTTAGAAAAAGGTGCAATTCAATGTTGTCAGGCATGTGATGGCCAATTTATATCGAGTATTTTTCTTACTCCTAAGCCAGATGGTTCTAGTCGTTTTATTTTGAATCTTAAAAAATTAAATGAATTCATAGAAATTGTACATTTTAAGTTAAAAGATATTAGAACTGCGAGGGATTTATTACGACACCTTTGTTTTATGGCTACTATAGATTTAAAAGACGCTTATTACTTAGTCTCTATAAAAAATTCTTCCAAAAAGTATTTGAGATTCATGTTTAATGGAGTTTTATATGATTTCAATTGTTTACAATTTGGTTTAAATACAGCACCATACGTCTTTACTAAGTTAATGAGACCTGTCTCTTCTCTTTTAAGAGAAAAAGGTTTCTCTTCTGTTGTTTACATTGACGATTTTTTGTTAATTGGTTATAGTTTGCAAGAATGTTTACTTAATGTTCAACAAACGATTTTATTATTAGAAAGTTTTGGATTTATTATTAATAAACAAAAAAGTAAGTTTGAACCGTTACAAAAACGAGAATTTTTGGGCCTTATTTTAAATGCCGCTGATATGAAAATTGAATTGCCAGAGTCAAAAATTATTAACACAGTTAAACTTCTCAATAAGTTTAATGTTAATTCCTGTCATAAAATCAGAGATTTTGCATCTTTTATTAGCGTTTTGGGGTCTTTATGTCCTGCGGCTAAATATGGTTGGATTCATATGAAATGCTTAGGGCGAGAAAAATTTGTTGCCTTAGAAATTACGGAGCATCAATTGTAATATCTTCTTGGATTAGTGATGATCTTGATTGGTGGAAGAAAAATATTAACAAGATATTTATGCCAATCAAAAGTCTTAATTTTGTATTAGAGATTTTTTCGGACGCATCATTGACCGGTTGGGGTGCATGCTGTGGCACTAGCAAAGCTCATGGTTTTTGGGATAAAGATGAACGTCATAATCCAAATAACCTACTGGAATTACAGGCTGCATTTTTTGGTTGGAAATGTTTTGCCAGTAATTTAAGTAATTGTGATATACTTTTGCGTATTGATAACACTACAACTATAGCTTATATCAATCGAATGGGGGAAATTCAGTTCAAAAATCTTAGTTATGTTTCAAAATGGATTTGGCAGTGGTGTGAGAAAAGAAACATTTTTATTTATGCCTCTTATATCAGTTCAGAAGAAAATGAAGTCGCTGATTATGAGTCGCGTCGATTAGAACCGGAAACCGAGTATAGTTTATCTTACTGTGCTTTTAATCGGTTATGTAATAAGGTTGGTTACCCAGAAGTTGATTTGTTTGCTAGTCGCATTAATACTAAATGTGATAATTATGTTTCGTGGAAAAAAAATCCAGGTTCTTTCACTGTCGATGCCTTAACCTTAGACTGGAATCAATTTTTCTTTTATGCATTTCCTACTTTTTCATTAATCCCAAAAGTATTAGAGAAAATAGAAAATGATAACGCTAGAGGACTATTAATAGTTCCATATTGGCCATCACAACCCTGGTTGATGTTTGAAATGTCACCGATAATATTTAAGCCAAGTTTAAATCTTCTTTCTTCTTCTGATAGGAACCCACATCCTCTTCACTCCCAACTTCCCCTAATGGCAGGGCTCTTATCAAGCAAGCATTAGCCTTAAGAGGATTTTCTTCTGATACCAGTGATATAAGTCTAGCTTCCTTATCTAACTCAAGTTTACGCCAATACGACACAGCTCTCAAGAAATGGTGGAATTTTTGTCATCTTACAGAAACACCAATTTTTACCGCCAAAATTTCAGATACTTTGAGGGTTCTGACAAGTGAAGTTGATAAGGGTGCATCTTACGGTTCTATAAATTCACTTAGATCAGCTGTTGCTTTAATTTGAGGTTCAGAGTTAGGTGGAAATTCGGATGTTAAACGGTTTTGCAGGGATGTCGCTAAAACTTGACCACCTCGTCCTAAATATGATAGTACTTGGGACCCAAAAATCGTCCTGGACTTTATTTCAAAATGGTTTTCAAATAATGAAATTTCTCTAAATTTTAACCCTCAAGATTGCAATATTGCTGGCGCTCACAACTGGTCAAAGAATGCAAACTTTGGCTGCAATTAATGTGTCTGATATTAAAAATTTGAATGATCGTATTGATATGAAAATTCCTAAAACTTTAAAAACTTCAGGGCTCAATAGGGTTCAACCCAATTTAGTCCTTCCTTCCTTCAATGAGGATGCTTTCATCTGCGTAGCTTCAGCACTCTTGGAGTATGTCGACCGCACTGAAACTATCAGAGGAAATGAAACAACATTATTTATTTCTTGGAGAAAATCTCATAAAGCAGTTTCGAAGCAAACACTGAGTAGATGGATTAAAGAAGTACTCCAATTAAGTGGTTTAGATACTTCTAAATTTTCTGCATATAGCACAAGACATTCTTCAACGTCTACTGCTAACAAGAATGGAGTTACCATTGATTTAATTCGAAAAACTGCATGTTGGACGCAATCTTCAAATGTTTTTGCAAAATTTTATAACTGCAAAATCGTTGAAGACCGTACTATTTCCGCCAAGATTATTTTAAGTGAAAAAAACAGCTTAATTGTATTATTTGTTTTCATACGTTCGTATTTCTGTTTATTTAATGGTAATGTCTTTTCGCTAAAAAGAATTTATTCTCTACTTCTCCCGATACTTGTCTCTAAACATCTACGTTTGGTGATCTTGAGGAGGAGGCGCGGAATACAATTTGACGATTAAATGAACTTACCTAAGTGAAGTTCTATCGTAATTGTATGAAGCGCCTCCTCCGAAAAGATCAGTCCCACCCTATAATAACCCTCACTAAAATATTTTTAGTCCCGTGTAGAAGTATCGGTAGATCTTCAAATAATGAACATCGGGACAACTGAAGGCAGAACCAGAGAAGCAACTTGTATATTTTAAGTTTCTTACTTTAAATATTGTGGCATTCTGAGCTGAAGTCAGGGTACTACATTTGGTGATCTTTTCGGAGGAGGCGCTTCATACAATTACGATAGAACTTCACTTAGGTTAGTTCGTTTAATCGTCAAATCAGGGTGAATAAATACTGCGGAAACTGTGTGTATTTCCCCTTCGTATAAATTCAATGAGCCGACGTTCAGTGTCACAGTATCAAGAGGTTTTCTGCAAAAAAAGTACTCTTGCAGCCCATTCCGTTGCTATGGAAACAAGAGTGGTGACCATTCTAATGCTACAACAGTCGTAAATACTGATTTTCAAGACTACGACTAACAATTCTGAAATTATGCGCAAAATTTTAAAAAATTTCAACTGAAGTGCACTTCTGCTTTAGTAGATTGTTATGAAACTAGTAGGCAATCATGCAATGCTGCAGTAGACTGGAATACTAAATTTCAATACTCTACTGCCAATCGTTTCTAATCTATGCGAAAAATACTAAATTACTGTCAAGTAAATTGCACCTTCGGTTTAGGAATGGAAATAGGATATGAACATTTGGATGGTATAGTAGTCTTAAATATTGAATTCCATCATTCTACGTTCAACCGTTTTGGATTTATGCGAAAAACTCAAAAAAAGTTTCAAGTAAAGTGTACTTCCGGTTCAGACAATCGCAATCATTCAAGGTGTACATTCACATGATACATCAATACTATTTATGAAATTTCGAAATTTTCAAAGATTTGTGGGTTACACATGGACGCACATACATATGTAACGACGCGACGTCAAGCCAAAAATAGTCAAAATGAATTTAGATATACTCAAAACAGATATTTCCAGAAAATGTGCTATCTTTCGGTGCATACAGACTTGCAGATTGTGATATCACATAAGCAGTAAAATCTTACCCGCTGACACAATGAGCCGCTGTAAGAATGGTATTTTTATTGAGTATAGAGGCACCACAATAAACTGAATTATAAATGTTTAATTGTGTCTGATAAGGACGCTCTTCGATCTGGGCATCATGTCCTCCTAGCATTCTGGAAAAGTGCTCGTTGGACTTCTCTCTCACAGCAAAGCTGGCTGAAAGAATAATTTAATTGATACATAAACTAAAACCTACTATGCTATGAGATGCCATTCAAAACAGGATTCCAAAGAAATGCATAATTTCTTACCGTGGCTCAATAGGCAAACACAAAAAATTATCAATAAACTCATAATACTTTCTTGTCTTGCAAAATATGGACAAAATATCTTTAAAGAAAAATGCAGTTGAAAATTCTTTATAAACAACTTGAAAACATGGAAATTGCTATTTTATTCTATCTTTATTTCTTATGTCAATCATCAATATTTTGTATTGTGACCATAACAAACAAATCCGTGTATCCGCATTGGTTTAGCTAAATTTGAGCTTGAAATTTAAATTACAATAAATTTCACATGATTGGTGCTGTAGAAGTGATGCAAGATTTAATCTCACAATAGAACTTATTATTCATGGAATATTTTTGTACTTGTACCCCAATTTTTCCAGGCTGCTCATGAAGAGAGCTTTAAATTGATACTTAACTGGGTATCATCTAAATAACTTGTGAAAAAACAATTGACAACAGTTGAGATATCCTTTGACAGTTAATTCATTATTTAGTGGAATATGTGTTGTATTTACAGACACATATTCCAGACAAAATAGGAAAAATAGGGCAACTTAACTCTTTATTACGTGATCAAAATATAACAGTCCGGGAGCCCGCGGTCAGAAATATGCGAAATCTGACTACTTATGAAATGTAGTGTGAGAATAGTAATTTACAAAAGTATGAAACATAGGCTTCAGCCCGGGAGTTGCGCGCAGAGACGTTTTTGCACAGTATTGTTATTAGAGCGAGAGCTGGCTGCAAAAAACCCGCCCGATCGAGTAACAGAATGAAATGTTCTTCAAACGATAGTACTCACCGAGACAATAAGAAAAGTCATGATGTGCCTAGGCAGAAATTGTGCACAAGTATATACCTAAAATATGTTTTTGTTTATGGTACATTTTTCGTACAGCAACTATATCAATGGCGTAACACTATGAAACTATTCTTAAAATTTTGGTGTTACTGAGTAAACAAAAATAATTATCTGTGTGCCTCGTCAAATCCTGTTCTTAGGCCTTGGCACATCACTTTCTTCAAACGGCCATATGTATCTTTTTCTAGTGAAAGATCTCTCTCAGTAGCATAATCAAGTATAGTGAGTTATAGGGACTCTGGTTTAGGCCAAATATGGTAGTTTTCGAAATTCACCAGCACGCTGCATATGTGCCTAGAACACCTATACAGATTACAATAGCAAAAAGTTGAAGTAAAAGAAAGTGGTGTGCCAGGTATTTGTAACAGGCAGAGACGTCTCAAGTTACATAAATGACCAGGATACAACGTTGTATCGACGTCATAGACCTGGCTGATTGACGGTCCTCAAGACGTCTCCGCGAGTAGCTTACTGACGTCTTTTTGTGACATCAAATAGACCATTATCATCAAAAGAATATTCCGATAAAACTTAGGAAGATAGTAAGGGATCTGCAAGGAGCGACGGATGATTCGATGTGTGTCAAGTAGAAATTATGAAATCATTCCTAGTGTTTTCCTTTTTTTTTTGCTTGAACAAATAACTGATAATTGTACATAAAAAAAGTTTAATATATAAGAAAATATTCACAATTAAAAAAACATATAATGAATTGCAAAAGTAAACTATTTCTTTTAATTCACTATAAACGGAATGATTACATAATTTCTATTTGACACACATCGAATTTATCCGTCGCTCTTTGCGAATCCTTTACTATCTTCCTAAGTTTTATCGGAACATTCTTTTGATGAAAGGGCCATCTTGCTAGTACTTCATTACTGGGACCGAGAGATCAACGAGAGTGAAACTGGCAGCGACTTCTGGCAGCCAGAACATTGTGACGCGCAAAACCCAATTCCATGCATAACCAGAGTCAAATGGATATGAAATCCAAGCATATTCACGTTTTATTTATTTATTAAAGTATTATATCAACTGTGTTTAGTGTTATTATGAGAAATGTGATGTGAAATATCAATACCTTCAAATATAATCGGATTTAATATTACATTATACAGTGAACCTAACCCCCAAATTGTATTCCATTTCTCAGTAAATATTACCCATAAACAGGTTTTTTATTACAGTTATATTCTTTTCAAAGTGAACTAGAAGGTTTTATTTACCAACTACATGTTATATAGCAGCGGTTTCTATGACAATAGTTAAATTAGAAATTTTTTCAACATTAAAATTACGAAAACTACCCTTAAGAATGCTGCAATCAGATTTTAGTCAACCTCTAATGAGACAGCACATTTCTTAACATTTATTGTATATATAGCAGTGGTTTGTTTATTGTATGTGTAGAAGTTAAGAGTATTTAAAAAGTAGCAGCGAGAACTTGCCAGCGGACGTACAAGTATTGAATTTAAATTAGCTGCCCTCAAACAATGTTATATTTTGAAAATTTATTATTTATAATAAAGTAGATAAGTTAAGACACCAACTATACATATAGCAGTGGTTTTTATACTCTTGGTTGAATTTATATGAATTTTTTTAGCATTAAAATTACAAAAACTACCCTTAAAAAATTTACAATCCAGTTTCAATCAACCCCAAATAGGAGAACACATTTTTCCAGATTTATTTATATGCATAACAGTTGTGTTTTTATTGTTAGTATAGGAGTTATGAGTATTCAAAAAGTAGCAGCTAGGCCTCAAAAACTAGCAGCGAGAACTTCTAGCGGGTGTACAAATATTGAATTCGAATTTACCTTGAACAATGTTATCTCTTGAAAATTCATGATTTATAATAAAGTAGATGAGTTTAGACACCAACTATATGTATAGCAGTGGTTTTTATACTCTTGGTTGAGTTTATATGAATTTTTTTAACATTAAAATTACGAAAACTACTTTTCAAAAATTTACAATCCAATTTAATTAGCTCCAAATAGGAGAACACATTCTCCCAGATTTATTTATGTGTATAATAGTTGTGCTTTTATTGTTAGTATAGGAGTTATGAGTGTTTGAAAAGCGAGAACTCAAAATCTAGCAGCGAGAACTTTCTAGCGGGTGTCGTAGTATTGAATTTAAATTTATTACCCTTAAATAATGTTATGTCTTGAAAATTTATTATTTATGATGAAGTAGATGAGTTTAGACACCAACTATACGTATAGCAGTGGTTTTTATACGCATGGTTGAATTTATATGATTTTTTTAACATTAAAATAACGAAAACTACCCTTCGAAAATTTACAATCCAATTTTAATTAAACCCATATAAGGGAATACATTCTTCCAGATTTTTTCATATGTATGAAAATTGTATTTTTATTGTTAGTATAGAAGTTATGAGTGTTTAAAAAGTAGCAGCGAGAACGCAAAAACTAGCAGCGAGAATTTACTAGCGCGCGTACAAGTATTGAATTCAAATAAACTACCCTCAAACAATGTTATATGTTGAAAATTCATTATTTATAATAAAATAGAAAAGTTTAGACACCAACTATACGTATAGCAGCGGTTTTTATAACTGGTTGAAATTATATGACTTTTTCAAGAATTAAAATTACTAAAATTACTCTTGAAAATTTTACAATCCAATTTCAGTAAACTCCTAATGAGAGAATATATTTTTCCATATTTCTTCTATGTATAGTAGTGGTTTGTTAATTGTTAGTATAGAAGTCAAAAGTGTCCAAAAACTAGCAGCGAGAACTTACTAGTGGCCGTACAAGTATTAAATTCAAATATACAACCGTTAAACAATGTTATATTCCAAAAATTTATTATTTATAATAAAGTTGATAAGTTCAGACATCAACTATATGCATAGCAGCAGTTTTTATGGTCATGGTTTAATTTATATGAGCATGGATATTTATGTTCGTTTGAATGTTTGTGTTTGTCCGATACAAAAAGTATGAATATGAAACGTAAAACGGAATGTATCGCAATTTGTATAGGTTGGTTTACCTTAGGACGAATAAAGGATTTATTATTTCTTCATTATTAATATTAAAATTCCGGGTACAGCTCCTAAAAACTGCGATCCAGTTTTCTAGTTTTCGCTGCTAGCTTTTAGATACTCAAAGCTTCTACACTAGCAATTCAACAAATGATTGCTATATAAATAATATTTTTGGAAAAATGTGCTCTTTTGTAAAAAACTGTCAAAAATTTCATTAAAGAATTTTTCAGAGTAGATTCTGCAATTTTAGTATTGAAAAATAATCATATGAATTCAATCAAGACAATAAAAACAGCTACTATACATGCAATTGATGAAAAAACTGATCTATTTTATTATAAATGATGAATTTTGAGATATAACAGTGTTTAGGAGTGGTATATTGGAATTAAATAGATGACCGAAGACTATTTAAACCTCGCTGGTAGCTTTCAAACACTTATAAGCCTTTATATTACAAACAAACCGCTGCTGTATGTATGATTCACGTGAAAGAATGCGTACTCTTATTAGAGGTTCATTAGTGTCCGGAATTTAAATGTAAATAATAAATTTTCAAAATATAACATGGTTTGAGGGCAAATTTGAATTCAATACTTGTACACCCGCTAGCAAGTTCTCGCTGCTATTTTTTAAATACTCTTAACTTCTACATTAACAATAAACAAACCACTGCTATATTTACAATAAATGTTAAAAAATGTGCTGTCTCATTAGGAGTTGACTAAAATCTGATTGCAGCATTCTTAAGGGTAGTTTTCGTAATTTTAATGTTGAAAAAATTTCTATAAATTTAACTATTGTCATAGAAACCTCTGCTATATAATATGTTGGTAAATAAAACCTTCTAGTTCACTTTAAAAACAGTATAACTGTAATAAAAAGCCTGTTTAAAGGTAATATTTACTAAGAAATGAAATAAAATTTGGGGGTAAGATTCACTGTATAATGTAATATTATATCCGATTATATCTAAAGATATAGATATTTCACATCACATTTCTCATAAATACACTAATCACAGTAGATATAATACTTTAATAAATAAATAAAACGTAAATATGCTTGGATTTCATATCCATCTGACCCTGGTTATGCATGGAATTGGGTTTTGTGCGTCAATGTTCTCGCTGCCAGAAGTCGCTGCCAGTTTCACTCTCGTAGTGATCCAACAACTAGAAACTACTGCTATCTCCGAGTTTCCAATAAATACAATCACATGGTACTCTGCAAATGAATAATGTATTATTCAAAATAATTGCAGAATATTAATACAGAATTAACTTACTTTGATTTGTCACAATAGAAAAATAATACCCATATCACTTAGTCAAACACGAAACGTCTGAAAGTGTTTACTTGGAATCAGCCTACAAAGTGACTCATCTTTTAAATCTAAAATATTCTGTTTGGGCTCCGTTGAGTGAATTAAAATTTGTAAATAAACATAATTTCAAGATAGTGAAATAATCGAAATTCTTTTTTCTTATTTTCGTGTCACTCACGGTGAACAAGTAGAGATTGAAAAAATTTAATGTCTCTCCATATTCGTCCATAATTCAGTGAAGAATATAAAATTGAAAATAGTAACATTGAAGATGAAGGGTTCCGACAGACAGTTTTCGCTTACAGGCTAGACCAAAATTTGAAGCTGTTAATCTATGTTTTCTTTCTTCCATCTATAACTGGTTTTCTGATTGACCTTCAAGTTTAAAGTTCCAGTTTTTTGCATTTGTCTGCATCCACAGACAAAGTTATCTTTAAGTCACTTATTAAAGCATGCCTGTCTTCTATACTTACATCAGGTTTCTGACACTGGATGCCATAATATACATTTATTACCTTATTAGTTGTCTGGGTTATTCTATGTCTGCATGATTTTTGCAGTATTCTCAATCTATTTTCACACATATTTGATAATCTTCCGACATATTTCCCTGAACTTCTCTGCGCCCCCGTGACATCTTTTCAAACTTTTTAACTCTATTGAGAGGCCCATATTGATACAATCATGGGTATAATAGTGCGGCTCCTGATTATATGAATTTCTTCTATCATAAAAAATTATAGTTCAAAAAAACTAAAAAACACGCTTTTATGGTAAATCAAATTAGAAAGTAAAAAATAATTTTTAAAATAAAAATCAAGTAATTGTCGAGAAAATTGATGTTATTGTGGAAAAGCGTCAGCTGCTCGATGTCAGTTGCTTTAAATATTGTATTGTTACTATCTCTGAATGAAGAGTTAGTATGAAAATATGATACAAAACACCTAACGCTTTTTTCACAATAACATAAATTTTCTCGATAATTACTTTATTTTTATATTGAAAATATTTTTTAATTTTTAGTCTGATTTTCCGTAACAGCGTGTTTTTCAAGTTTTCCAAACTATAATTAATTTTCTACTTTTCAGTTTGATCTGCTATCAAAAAAATATTTGTTATTAAAATTAACCGAACTCGCTTGGCTAGCACGGCGGATCAACGTTGACCGAGCTTGCTTCGCTCGCATAGCAGCTTACCATTAACCAAGCTCGCTTCGCTCGAACGGCGGTCTACTGTTGATCGAGCTTGTATTGCTCGCTTACAGTTAACCGAGCTGCGTTCCTTGAATGTGGTAGCCGATTCTCAGGCTTCCGCTCCGAAAGCGAGTACTTATTCTTGATGATCCTTATCAGGATAATGGAATAAACTTGATAAATTATTGTATTGTCATCAGTCCTTGAGAAGTTTGTAAAGTTTTGATTGATTCTGAGGTCTCTAAGTGGGTGAAATTCAGGTTGAAAGATTCTGTTACATAGATACAGGTGAAGCTAATAAAAGCGTTATAATAAAAACTTGTTTGCCTCCTGTAAATTTACTTACTAATTGCATAGAACTTTCTGCTCTATTCGTTGTATAATTATAAAGTAATGCCTAAATATTCCTCAACAACAAATCAATTTTAACCCTTAAATCTACTTTAACTGGGCTGGTTAACTTATCATTTATTATACCATAAGTAGTTGAAGTATTATCGATTATTTTTGTGCTGCTATCACGAATGTTTATTGTGCTTGCGTTTGAATACCACGAGTGTGCAGCACGAGTGGTATTCACAAGCACAATAAACATGAGTGATTGCACCACAAAAATAGTCTATAATACTTTAACTACAAATGGTATATGGAGGACTATTCCAGGAGTCAAACCATTTTTTCAAATTAGTTTTCTATGAATATAGTAACAACTCACGTAATTTTCATAGGAACGAGTAAACAAACTTCTGTCAAACTGAAAAATTAGAATTTCTTGCATTTTCTTTGACGAATAATAGAGAAATATATTGCGTCTTGATATAGAATCTAGTTCAGAAAGGTTTGGTGATAGATCAGAAGATGAAATTGATGAAGATATTCAGGAAAATATTCCATTAAATACGAAGAAAGCACAGATTGAATACTGTTTGGTTTGACCAACATAAACTCCATCACAATCATTACAATTAATTTTATAGATCACACTGGATGAATCACCTGAGTTCACACGATCTTTCAAACAACTAAAAAGATTACCAACCTTTTTATCATTATAAAAAACGATGTTGCATTTATCTGTAGTTAGAATAGCTGCTAAGCCGTACGACAATTTAGTTATGTAAGGTATTTTGGAATACATTTTTTGTTGGACAATGCTCTCACCCAGGCTGTCAACAGTTGCGCGTGGATGAAGAGTACTGTAAATAATTTTATTTATAAATTTAATCGGATAACCATTTTTATTGAGTATGATTTTTAAATTATGGAAATTTTTATCATGGAAGACTGAATTGCTGAGACTAACTATTTTATTAACATTATTCTTAATGATTGCTATCTTTTGATGTAGAGGGTGGTTTGAATGGTAATGTAGCATCCTATCCGAAGTAGTAGGTTTCTTGTAACAATCAGTTAACAATGAGCCGTTATGTTCTCTCACAATACGTAAATCTAAAAATGGTATACTATTATCTTTTTCTATTCGTATTAATAATCATAAAAATGATTGTAAAAAATTAGACGATCAAAAAACTGCTTTATCCAATCACAGTATCGATCTTAGCCATCGTTTCGACTTTGACAATGTCTCAATCTTAGATCATGAAAGCAATTATAGGAAAAGGAATTTCTTAGAAATGATATATATCTACTTAAATCCTAATACTATTAACCATAGGACCGATACAGAATATTTATGTAATTCTTATAAACATATATTAGATATGTGTCATTTTGTAAAAAGATAGCACTCTTTACCCCCTTTTTTATTTTTCGTATTCCCGCCAGTGTGTGGCGTTTCAATTGTGGTGATGTGAGTAACGAGTGATATCTTGACATTTCCGCTACTTTGGCAGTTGTTTCTGCACTGTGGAAGAAACATGTTGTCTTTGACAGCTTTTTTGTTTTACTTCCTATCTCTCAGGTATTTATTTATTTGATAATATTGTTATTTAATATTTGATATTAAGGGTTGTCATATCCTGTGATAATTTGAGTGTATATTTTTGTGTTTTTCTGCCCTCAGGCACTGATGAAGATATAATAAATATCGAAACGTTTGCAATAAAGGTGATGACCTAATTATTTTATCCTCTTTGTTATCCACAATCCGACGACTTTACCACTATATAACTTTTACTGGATACGATCAACTACAATTTTAATTTCACAATAGTTTTTACTAATAAATTTCAAATCAATTTTTCTTGCCAAACCTTTTGAAAATTTCAAATCTTTTGATATACAATGAGCGAAAATATCGGTATTCATTACATCTTCTGATTTTTTTATAAGTTTAAATTTATCTCTTTGTCTCGATAGAAAATCTGCTATTTTATTTGTTTTTCCTGGTATATTCAATGTCAAAATTGTATTCCTCTAATTCTATCTTCCATCGCATAAGCTTCTGGCTTGCATTTTTCATAGAAAATAGCCAAGTAAGAGGTTTGTGATCGAATTGTAAATTTTCTGCCGAATAAATAGGATTTGAAATTATTTATCGACCAAATAATAAATTCTAATTCTTTCTCAATAGTGCTGTAATTTTGCTCTGTAGAATTGAACGTTTTTGAAGCATACGCAATTGGTTTATCTTGTCCATCAATAACTTGTGGAAAAACTGATTTCATGGCATAATTTGACGCATCTGTTATCAGAATGAATTTTTCTGAAAAATCAGGGAGTTCTAAAATTGGTGGTTTACTTATCAAATTTTTGGCTGTTTTGAATGCGTCTTCATACACTTGATTAGTTATATCTATTTGCTTATTCTTTTTCAAACATTCAGTGAAAGATTTGTGAGCTTAGCGAAATTTAAAATAAAACGTCTATACCACGAAAGTTTGCCTGAGAAGGATTTTATTTCTTGGACTGTCTTAGGGATCATGATTATTTCGATTGCTTCAATTTTATTATTATTAGGTTCAAGACCTTCTTGTGATATAATAAGTCCTAAATATTCTGTTTCAGTTCTAAGGAATTCTGATTTATCGATTTGAATTTTGAGATTTGCATCTTGTAATTTGGAAATAGTATATTCTACAATAAGTATTGGAATGGCCTATATTCTGAACGAGCGAAAAGTTTGTAATCCGAGCCGGAGGCGAGGGTTACGGTTCGCGAGTGTGGAATACGCCATTCCAAACATGTTGTAGACTATACTTTCTCTAACAAGGTTTTGGAAACTCACCAATATTTCAGAGGAAACTTAAAAAATTATTAAATGTCAAACGTCAAATCCAGATATGAATACTTGAATTGTAAGGAAGTAACCATGGTAGTAGCCAAACTAACAGCTTCTGATTCGTCAAAATGATTCTAAAGGCTGGTTTATAATGGATGTAACCGGTGATTTATGCTGTAGTCTTTAAAATTAAACTATACGCATTTTCACGTTGACGTTCATAATGACATGAAATATGATGTTAACTTATGCTGTAACCGTGAAGTTCACCAACTTTCAAGTTCAACATCATACAGTTTATTCCCAACCAATAGCGAGCGAGCATTGTATCACGTGTATGCGTTGCATTTTTTTTTGTATTTCAGTAGACATATTTGATACTGACATTTCGTCTTCACGTCACGAAGTTGGTACTGCTGTTTGAAATGAGTGATTTTGATATAAAGTTAATTTGACTTGTGAAAAAATTTCCGCATTCCTATATATGACAAATGTAACGTGGACTATAAAAATAAATTATGTAATAAGAATTCATGGAAATACATAGCTCATGAATTAAAAATACCAAGTAAGAAATGACATGAAATGAAAATACATTTCATGGAAACTCCTTCTCAACAATAATTGTCTTATATTTTAACAGAATTATTAGAAACATGACCGAATTGTTTTACTGTCAATTGATTTCAAAAATCATTCTCTAGATCTATTTCTGACAATTTTGACGTTTGATTATGAACCAGGCTGTTGAAAATAACATCATACGTCCTGCATCATAAGTTAACAGATTAAGTTTACATCCATTATAAACAAGCCTTGAAGGCTTACAGAATCATTCTAAACGGCATACGGAATCATTCTAAACGGTTTTTTGAAATGTCATTCGTTCTACCATAATTTTTTGTTATGGAATATGCAAATTCCAAAACAGTGTTGGAGAAAAATATTTTCTATATTTTGTAAATGCTCTACCAATGTATTTCAAAATATTATTACATCATCCATATAGACTAAACAAAGTCTGTTAATATATTCTGGAAGGATTTCATTCATCATTCTTTGGAATGAAGCTGATGCATTCACTAAACCGAAAGGCATACGAAGGAATTCATAATGTCCTGAGGATGTAAAAAAGGCTGTTTTTTCTCTATCTTTTCCATCTATTTGTATCTGATGGCATCCAGAATGCAAATCTGATGTTGTAAAACATTTAGGTTTACCTATATGATCTAATAATGTAAAGGGAATTCATCTTCAATGGTTTACTGATTTAATTTTAGGAAATCTATCACTAATCTCGTTTTAGGTTTGCCTGACGCATCCATTTTCTTAGGCACTAACCAAATAGGCGAAATATATGGACTTTTTGACTTTTGAACTACTTTTGTATTCAGTAAATTTTGGATATGTTTCTCGATGTCATTTTCATAGATTTGTGGGAGTCTATAATTCTTTTGGAAAACGGGTATGTCGTCTGTTGTGCGAATTTCATGAGTAGTGACATTTGTCGCAGATAATTCTTCGTCTGGTCTCGGAAATGAGTATGAATATTTCTCTAATAAATTTTTGATCTTGACTCTTTGATCGTAATTCAGATGTTCGTGTCTAAATTGTATAAATGAACTATTTAATGTTTCTTAGGATAATAATTCAAATTCTTTATTTCCAAATGTTATAGTTTTATTTTTAAAATCCATTAAAGCATTGCAATGTTCTAATATCTTTACGCCGAATAACATATTACTTTCCTTGTGGAATTCATGGATGAAAAATTCGAAATTATTTTTCTGAACTTTCATTTCTACACAATTTTTGCAATGAACTTTTTCTTGAGCTGTCTTAAAAGTGACTGGTTCATTGATAATTTTTGAATTTCTTTCTTTGATTATATCACACACCTTAGCAACAACCAATGAAATTGAGGGATTTTGCATGGTAACGAGGTATATCGCGATAATATTTTCTCCTAGCTCGATATACCACAGTAGCTTTTCAATAAATAATAAAAAATATAACAATTAATAAATTTAATGGTTTGTGAAATAATCCTAACAAATACACCTCAAGATTCGGTGTATTATCGCATATACCTTGAATTTAACTTAAATACTTTTTGTCTTGGGTAGTTTTTTTACTCGGCAAATTTGGAGATTTATAATCAACGATAATATCCCTCGAGCTAAAGCTCTCGGGTATTATCAGATTATAAATCCCCAAATTTGTCTCGTAAAAAATTACCCAAAAGACAAAAAGTATATTCGTGAAATTCTTCGGTATATCGATAATACATCTCTCTATCGGTATATTACCATTGACAATATTTGGGGAAATTAAATTTATATCGGAGCCTGAATCAATCAATATAAGGTGATCATTATATTTTATCAGAAGATTTGATTCCAATTTTGAAGTCATTACGTATTTTGTTCTACTATCTCTGGATTTTCCTCTAAAAAAGCATCGCTATCATTAGCTTCTATTTCGCATTCTTTAAGATCTTGTTCTTCAACATCAGTGTTCTCATTTTGCACTATTTCATTGTTATAATTTTGCTTAATTGTTGATGTTGACATAGGTTGGGTATTACGTGTCTGTAGTGACATTGCGAACCTATTATATCCAGGAGTTGGTGGTTTGTGAGAACTGACTGATTTGGAGGGAAGGTTTTGTCCTGGAAATTGTTTAGGTGGAAGATTAAAGATGAACGTATGAATAGTCCTCTGATGGGCACTGTTTAGCTGTAAAGTAGAATAATTCTTCTTCAGATGTGTAGTTGTTGATGGATAAGAACTTATTGATATAGCCTTATATGTGTTCACTGTTACACACTTCACATTGTTGCGAATAGCCAATTTTCGTATAAAAATATAACAATTAGATGATTAACTTTTGTGTTTTTCACTGTTACAAACTTATTGTTGGCTATTCTACCGACTGCGCCAATTATGATATGAGACTTTTCGAAATAGTTTTTAAAAAGTTTTATTGTTGCTAAAAACTGTGCAATACAAGATAGAAGCTTAGCTATGATAAGAGAACTCGTCGTTCTCAGAGATTACATGTGTTTTTATAATATTCTATGTTACATGATCTTGTGGAAAGTTTATATCTCAAGCCAAAAAGTTTCAAATGGATATTGTAAAGCAAAAATTTTTGTATCTGAATCGATAAAAAAAGATATCAACTTCAACAAAATCATGCGCAAGAGAATTCCATTTCACATACTTGAGCTTTCACTTCAATTTTCAGCTCCTTAGCCATGTATTGAGTTAAAATATAGTATGTGGTTTGGAAAAAAACCATCAAAACTGGTGTGAAAGATATGGAGCTCACTTTCTAGAAACTTGAAGACAGTGGTTTTTTCTTATATAGATGTAAATCAGCTTAGATTATATAGAGCTGTTCTTTGGGGAGACTGAATGCATATATTTTTGGAATGGTATCGATCACAAGAAACTCGGAGCTGGTAAACATCCGATCTATCTAGTCCGGATCTCTAAGCCTTTCTCAATTTAATTATTTCTGTCATGAATAAAGCTTGTTTACAGAGCCCCTATTTTATCCTAGAAATAGCTTATTCACGTCAGCAACATATATCTCAGCAATCGTTACCTGGACGAATTACCTATGCTTACAAATATTTTCAGTTCTATGAAGCACTCAATCTTTGCAATATTTACAATTTTGTAGCATGATAGAAAGCCATAGAACAGCCTCGTTCATTGTAATTCAAGAGTAGGAATTATTACTCAAAAACTCAAACAAGTTTTGTTATTCCAGAAGGGAGTTATAAAGTTAATACTTATGTTTCTCAATAGAATTTTATTCAAGCTAGTAGACTATTGTGTGACAAGCTTTTAAGTTCACAAGTGGTTAGTGCTAATAGTAATGATTATTAGAAGATGCTAGGAGAGTAGAAGTCATATTATTCATGTATTCTTGTGATAATGATGCTTTGTTTCAACACGGATCAGTAACCAATATATAATTTTTTTTATTTGCAGTTCAAGCATTGGTAACATATTCTTCTGATGCTAAAACATATTTTTCAGGAACAATAAGAATGATATTATCATCTTTGCTAGCTGAAAATAGGAGAAAAATAGTTAAAATTCCCAAAAATATTGGCATATTACCGTTATAAAAGAAGTGGCATCAAGTGGAAAAACTTCAGTAAAGTTGATCTCACATTTATTTTGTATAGTTTGCAGCATTATAGCATTTCTCTGAAATTGGAAATACATGACACTGTGTGTATTGTAATAATGATATCAAGTACTCAATGTAAGACAAGTGTTAATTGATAAAATGCTGTCCGTCTTGTCAATTAGCAGTAGAAAAAAGCTCAAATATATAATAAAAATGATGACTTGGCAAATTGCGAAGCCTTCCCATTTCAGTGAGAAAGCTGAAGAATGGCCCAGGTGAATTGGAAGATTCGAAAGATATTGAATTGTTCAAGTACCAAGTCTCAATCAGAGCAGATTGATGCTCTAATCTATTGTATGATGTTTCATTTTGTCTTCATTTGAGGAAAGATCAAAAAGAAAATAATGTTAGCATAAGAGAAGCGTTCAACAAGCATTCTGTAATAAAAAGAAATATATATGAACGAGCTATAATCGAATCCGAAATGAAACAAAGTAATTGATGAGCTAGTGACAGCATTGCATTATCTAGCTGAACATTGTTAATATGGAGAGTTGGAATATGATTCAATTAGAGATTGTATTGTAGTGGGAATACAAGATCTTGGATTATCAGAACGCATGTAGTTACTCAATGATTAAACATAAGATGAAGCTGTTATGATGGCAAAACAAACAAAACAGGACAAGAGACACTGATAGATAAGTTACGTGTATTTCGAAAAACACATATTCAAAATACTTTGATGATAGTAACTTGCTCTCTTCATAGAAACTTTCATTCAATGCTGATCAGTTCCAAAAGAAAACTTACGGATATCTCTGTGAATGGATGGAATATCAAGAAAAATCAAGATTAGTGGAGATTTATGTAATAGAAGGTCTTAAAAGTACATTATTAGATGGTACGACTTTTGAACATCTTGGTGTTATTGAACGGATAGCCATAAATGTTATAAAAGTAGCAAATTTTGGAATGTCGTTTGATCAAAAAAAAAGTAATTCAAAAATATCTCATAGATTGGGAAAAGTAGAGATTCCATGCAAAATCAGGCTGAAAAAAGATGCAATACTGCATTCATTCACTACATCATAAAGAATTTCAGTTAGTATGATAAGAAAGTGGAAGAGAATTTAGATAATATGATCAAGCAAGAGATAATTGAGCAGGTCGAAGAATCAACAGAATGGTGTGCAGGTCTGGTTTTAGTGCCAGAACCAAATGGCAAAATCAGAATGTGTGTTGATTATATTCACTTGAATCGATATGTTCTTAGTGAGATATGTCCAATGCCAATTACAGGAAATATTTTGGCACAGTTAAGCCAAACCAAATATTTTTCAGAAATGGATGCAAATCACGGATTTTATCAGTGTGTTTTGAATTAAACACAATAATTTTTTACAACATTCATCACTCCTATTGGTAGATTCAAATATAAAAGACTATCATTCGAAATGAATGCTGCTCTAGAGTACTTCTAGGAAAGAATGTGTCAAATTTTGGACGGGATAGAGAGAATTTTGATTATTGTAGATGATGTATTAGCTTATCGTGATACAATTGATGAGCATAAGCATAATGAACGACTACGTACAGTTTTGGAACGTTTTTCTAAAGTAAAGTGGAAAATGTACGTTTGAAGTTGGAAAAATTCAATTCCTTGGTCATATAATTGATGAAAATGGAATTCAAATATATGAAGATGAAATAGAAGCAACAAAAAATATGGATGCATCACAAAATATATCTGAAACAAGAAATTTTATTAGATCAATCAATTATTCATAGAAACTCATGCCAAATCCAGTTTCAAAATCTCGTCCAATCAATGATTATTTGAGCTGTAGAAATATATTTTATGGGAGCCCTGAACAAAAGAATACTTAATAATGAACCAGCCTTTTTCAGAATTTTGAATGAATAATAAACTGCTTTTGGTTATAGATTCTGTATATTTTATTAGAAACTTTGACATTTCAATCCTTTGACTAAGAATCTTCCTCAGAAGAAAACTTTTGAACAAAGAATTGGAGCGTCAAAGTCGCTAATGAAATATACAGAGTTTATAACCAGAATCAATTCATTAAAAAAATACTTTTGCAAATTCAAAAAATGAGGTACAGGAAACTCCAATATTTGCATGGTTCAATCCTAAAAACGAGACTGTCGTTACGGTGAATACTTCCTCATACGGCATTGGAGCTGAAATGGATCAAAACAAAAAGATGGAAAGTTTCGGCCAATAATATTTGCTTCGAAATCATTGATAACGACACAAAGGAATTGGGCGCAGATTGAGAAAGAAGACTATATTTTTCTTTGAGCGTGTGAAAAATTCACAGAATACTCAATTGGTAGCGAATTTACTCTAGAAATGTATCATAAACCCCTGATTCCAATATTTTCTACAAATTTCTGGAAAAAGTCAGGTACAGCAGATAGTTTGTCAGAAAGAACATTGAAAACTCACTAAGATAGTTAGTTAGATGATAAGGTAATTGAATATGCAAAAGAAGTGGTAAAAGGACTTCTCTTACTGACAAGCGACTTCAATAAACAATTTTATCATAAAATTAAGACGAAACTTGTAGAAGATTAGAAGTATTCAGTAGAAATGGATAGCCTGAAATGCATGAGCTGGATGAAAATTGAGAGAATTATTGAGAGTATAGAGTAGAAATAATTGAAGAAAGGTAAATATTGAAAAAAGGCCCAAGAATGAATTTTAGATCTGAGACTCTCGGTGAACATCATAAGGGTCATTTTGGGACTTGAAAATGTAGGATCAGAGCTTAACAATTAGTTTAGTGGCCTAGTGTATGCAAAGAAATGGAGAATATGATGAAAAAGTGTAAAAAATGTAAAATGGAACATGGTAATCATCAGGAACCATTAATACTTGCGGCATTTCTCTAACAACCATGGCAAAATGTTGCAATGGGAGGAAATGGTATTCATTAGTAACAAATTTTTGTTCAAGATACCCCGAAATAACATTGTTGAATAATTTATATGAGGCAGGGAAAAAACGCACGTTTCAAGTGAATATTTGCTTCTCATGGAACGCTAAAACTAGTTTTCAGCAATAATACAACTTGTTTTGATCCTTTTCTGACTCCAAAGTTCCAAAAATTCTCGAAATATTGCAGTATCAAGCATAAAACTTTAACTTCTGAATTCAATCCAAGTGATGGATTTGCCGAGTCTGCTGTGAAAATAATAAAACGAAGTATGAAGAAAAAGTGAGGATACTTATATTGCTCTCCAAATTATAGATCAACACCATTATCGAATAGATATTCTCCTGCAGAATAGATACGCTTATAAACCTTCTCCATAAAAAGTAGAGAAGTAATGAAAATCAGGCCCGAGATCGACCGACCTGGTTCACAATGGACGTGGCGTTCACAACGAAAAAAGAAAGGCCCAGACAAATCAGATAAACGCAGCCTCGAATGCTTACCGCAAAATTTCACAGAAAAAAACTAAATACGTGGTGAAGTAACGAGGTGCTGCGCGATATTCAGTTCCAAATATCAATATTAAGTCTGGGAAAAATATCGATATTCATTCAAATATCAGGCATCGATCAATTTTTTTGTATCGATATATCGATATTTCGATGATTATCGATTAATATCAAATTTTATCGATATTAATCAATACATATCGATATTTTTCGATAATAAACAACATTAATCGATATTTATCGCTTATTATTGGCAATTATCGATAATTGACGATCAAGTACAACTTTTACATATTTATCGATATGATTTAATTTTCATTGACAATCACTGGTATTCAACAATACTTGATAAAAAAAATTTTTATCAAGTGCATAGAAAAGATTACTACTCCTTTTGTCAACACACATAAGCACACTACTGCATGAAAAATGGTGAATATTTCGCGAATAGATGATTATATTATAATCAAATAAATCAATATATAACCAAAAAAAAAGATAAGCTCAAAGAAAATAAACGGAATTAAAGATTTCAAATAAGAATTTGGAACTATGAAATCAAAATACAAAAATATCTGTTTCTAAAGATAAGCATTGAAGTTACCCAAATTAAACTCAAATTAACCTTTACTATATTTTAGAATTCAACTCGAACAAAATTGGGACGTGACAAATGTGTGGATTATAGATTCAAGAAAATTTGGAAAGATACTCAAGAAAGATTATCCACTGCGTTCTTGTATAATCAATACTACGAAAGAAAAATTTAGAAGAAATCAATAACACCTGCCAATGAATACTCCAATATAAAAGAGGAATCAATTTGGAGACCAGAAGACAAAGAAGCTGAGCAGTTGCTATCTAAAACGAATTTAATAACAACGTTTCCATCAACTGAATCCGTGACACAAATTTAGAGAATGTCAGAATCTCCCAGCATATTCAAAACAAGAGTTGAAAGAGCTAGTCGAACTCCCTGTAGATTGAAATACTATCGTAACTCAGGAAGAAAGATGTTATGTGATGTTGTTTCATAAATGATGATATCAAGTATTCAATTAGTCGCGTCAATAGATACATGAAACAGAAAATATTCATAAGTCCTCAAGAACAGCTCCGATTTTGATAATATTCTTTTTCCTTATCTTGGTATTCCATATTAATTGAAATCGAAAACCTTACAAAGCAGGGATGGAATTATTCATATTGTTTGAGCAAATATCTATGACACTTATATGAAAAATTCAGTTTGGTCTCATTTTCTTCTTAGAAAAATTTCATATTTTGATTATATCGCAATTCACTCAAGTTCTTGGCTGTTTCAGCACCATACATTTTAAGAAAACAAATAATATCATTGTTGAAAAGCACTTCTTCACTCTGCTCTTCAACCATGAAATTTTCAGTTGCTGTACGTAGCATCTGACTATCATAATAAATATTTTCACCTTTGTTATAAAAAGCGTAGTAGATGTAGTATCACATGCAATGAATTCATGAGTGAAGAACAGATGCTCTTTTCGAATATTTATATATCTTTTTATATTTTTTTCGTAGAATAAACTTGCATAGTTGCAAGGCATTATTCTTGTTTTTGAAAGAACAGTTCTCTAGTATCAGGTGCTGAAGCCATTAATGACTGAAAAAATAATGTCCTCTATCACAACAACTACATGAAGAAAGGGGCAGTCAACACCTGATTGTACAATTAAACGATCATCATCACTTTCAGTCACACTCAATAACAATTCCGGCCAGTTTTGCTTATTCTTGAAAATGTCTCTCTCATAGTATTTGAAGGCATGTCTTCTTCAGATAAATAATTGATTGAAGTATTATCAATATATCTACGATATCCTTCGAACGCCTTTAGTTTCATCAATATCATATCCATCGAATACAACTTTTGCATCAGTGCGATAGTTATTACGTAAATATCTAATGTACTATTGACAAATATCTTGGGGATATCTATTTTTTTCTCCATTTTAGTCTGTAGAAAAATGTAGTGACATCATTTACATCTGTTTCACATTGTTAGAAAACATCATATAGTGTTGATTAGGCCATTTTTCTCATTCCAGCGTTATCAAAGAGTGGAAAAGAATAGGGAGCCTGCTCGTAGTCAAAATATTGGCGAACTTCGTCAAAGTTGAAAAGTGCTTTTCAATGAAGGTATTGTATCCTCACGATGTAAAATGGTCAGAAATTTCAGTGAACTGCGATATATTTAATATATGAAGAATTTTTCTCTAGGAAAAATAGAGACCAAACTGAATTTTTTATATAAATATCATAGACTAGCAGTCCGTGCCGGCTTCGCACAGGTGGATATTCATCAATATAAATTTTGAAGTTTGATCCTATCTTTATAGCATTATTATTGGAAATTGGTTGGTTTAAAGGATCGAAATAAATCATAGTCATTGTAGACACAGTTTATTTGGACATTAGTTGTCACAGCAACCATCTTCAGCAACTAATAATTTACATGATTTTATATTATGTTATTAGGTACATTAGTAGTGGTACTTACATGGATAATATTTTTCTTCATAAATAGTTTCCTGAGGAAAACATTGATATCGTTTTCTCCCAATACATTTTAAAAATAGGGAAATGCACAGTTTTCAAACCAAATTGGTAAAACAAAAATTTGTAGTCACCTGGTCATGAATAAAGTTAAACAGTAAAACGAACTATCACCTCGGGAGACTAATCAAGAATGGCCATGAATCGCCGGAAACAGAATGAATGGGTGCTGTAGAATCAAATGAAGAAGAGATAAACTAAATTTTTGTAGGTTGTCTAGTATTGAGCGCGCATATTTTAAATTATGATTATTGTCTATGTGATTATTGATGTTATCATTTTTATTCCAATTCATGTATAATAGCTCTAAAGTTCATCTCTTGTATTTATTGTGTTCGATATGCAAGATTTTAGGGTTTTTGTAGTCAAATTTGTGTCCAACATCTACGTAATGTTTGCTTACCGCACTGTGGTTTTCGTTCATGAGTTTCGAGTGATATTCATGTTGGTGAAGTCTTTTGCTCAAATGTTGCTTAGTTTCACCTACGTATTTCTTGGTGCAAGCGCCACACTCGATTTGGTAAACGACTCCCGCGGCGTCCATGATATTTGTGGAATCTTTCAATTTCGTAAACAATGATTTTATAGTACTTATGATTGAATTTACTGGGGTGATATTCGTATTTTTGAAGATTTTTTTCAAGCCGTTGTCAATTTTATTATGATATGGTATCTTGATATATGTCCTGTTCTCCCTAGGTGCATGCTCGTCATGATTTCTTTATTATTGAGATGGTTTAAACGTTGTGAGATGACACGATTGAGGAAAATTTCGGATAGCCATTTCTCATGAGAATATGCTCCACAAACTCTAAGTTTTGGCAGTGGTTGCATTTTTCCGAAAATAATATAGCTCGATCGATTAAAGCAGTGATTACACTCTTTCCATAATTTCTGATGGTGTATGAAAAATAATTGAGGTATCTACCTGAATAAGTGTCTCTACGATACCAATTAGTATGGATGGTGGTCTCATATTTGATGAGGGTTACAACGAGAAAATTAATCTGATTGTTATTTTCCATCTCAATGGTGAATTTAAGTCTATCATGTGCATTGTTAAAAGCTTGATGGATGAGGTCAGCTTCATTTTTACTTGCAATTAATATTGAGTCGTCAACATAACGCTTGTAGAACATGATCCCATGAGGAATGTTTTTAGCGATTCTATTTTCAATTTTCTGTAAGACTAAACTCTTGCATATCGAACACAATAAATACTAGAGATTAACTTTAGAGTCATTATACATGAATTGGAATAAAAATGATACCATCAATAATCACACAGACAATAATTATAATTTAAAATATGCGTGGAATACTTGAAATTTTTCGAGAATGATACGTGTTTTTTGGTGCGTCCGATATAAAATTCGATTTCTCGGGACATATCGCTTTGCTGGAAAGCAAATTATTATTTTTGGCTGAATAAGGAACGTGCGGTGCAGTGAGAGTGAGGTAAGACCTATCCTAGTGATAATAAACATAAAAATAGATAAACAAAAGTTACGGTCATAGTAATATTTGACAGCTAGTTGAGCGACAGATCTCCAAGGTAGCAAAAATAAAATTGTCACCGGAAAAAGAAAAAGGGAAGAAGTAGAGAGAACTAAAACAGAAACTAGTGGAGAGGTGTAAGTACACAAACAAAATATGGAGGAATTGAAACAGATGATGCAAACTATAATGGAAAAAATTGAACAAAACACAAATGATTTAAAACAGGAGATAAGAGATATAAAATCAGAAATGAAGAGGAAAGAAGCTGTATGGGAAGAAGAAAAAAGAAACTTCATAGATAGAATCGAAAGTCTAGAGACCAAATGTGAATTAAAAGAAAGGCGGAAGAAGAAAAATAATCTGGTCATGAAAGGATTAAGTCCAACGCACAATCTGGAAGAGGGAGTGAAAAAACTACTCTCTGAACAGTTGCAAACTCAAGCAGAAACTAATAACGTATACATGCGGAATGAAGAAAAAAAAAATGAAATTATAATAGTAGAAATGGCAAACTGGGAGCAAATGCAAAAAATCATGGCAGTTAAAAACAAATTATAAGGAACTAAAATAGATATCGGAAACGACTTAACATGGGAAGAAAGGAAAATTCAATGGGAAATAAGAAGCATCGCCAGAGAAATGAAGGCGACGGGGAAAAAAGTCAAAATTAGAAATAAAAATTGACAAGTGGTGGAGAAGTATTTGAATGGGCAAAAAACGAGGGACGACTTGTACGAAAACAGAGAAAAATAATATCAAAAAACGGTTGAAAAATGAGAAAACAGAAAAATGCAATATGGAGACGAACAAACAAACAAAACGGACTATACAACTGGACACATGGAATATTAGAAGCATAAATGGGAAAGGAAAAGAATAAGTAGATGAATTTGGAAAAGCGGAATTGGATATTCTTGCCATCATCGAAACGAAAAAGAAAAGTAAAGGAATCACAAAATTGAAGAATAATTACTCACTAATATAGAGCGGAGTGGAAAACAGGGATAGAGCTAGAGCGGGAGTTGGATGTATAATAAATAAGAAACTGAAAAAATCATTAACAAACTGCAAAAGCGTTAACGAAGGATTACTTATAATTCAAGTTGAGGACAAAAAAAATTCAAAGGCAAATATAATAATAGTGTACGCAATGAATGAGGATGAAGATAAAGAAGAAAGAGATGAATTTAGGGACAAAACGCAAATCGAATACAAAAAACTGGGAGAACCAATATATATTATGGGACATTTTAACGCAAGAGTGGGAAATGAAAATAGGGGTGTTGAAGAAATAATGGGAAGACATGAGGAGCCGACTATAAATAACAAAGGAAAGAGGCTCATCGATTTTTGCATCATGAATGGATTAATTATATCAAGCACTTCATTTGAGTATTAAGAAATCCACAAGTATACTAGGGAAGAAAAAAGCAGAGAATAAAAGTCAATAATAGACTATTTCTTAACTAATACGCAACAAAGAAAAAAAGTGAATGATGTAAGAGTGAAACGGGGTAGCGGAATTGATAGCGATCATTACCTGTTAATAGCGGTAGTCATAGGGTTGGAAAACGAGACAAAACATGAATAAGAGATCTATTCCAACAAAAAAAAAAAACAGTAAAATTCAGGGTAAAAAAACTGGAAGATGGACAGATGAAAGCAAAATATCAAAATTGCAATAACGAATTCATGAAAGATACATTCGAACCAGATTAAGACAATATAGAAGAAATGTGGAATACATTCAGACACATACTAACAGAAGCCACAAAAAACTCATGCGGAATAGTCAAAAATTCACACAAGAGAAGACAAACACACTGGTGGAACGAAGAAATGAAAAAAGGAGCTAAGAAAAAAAAAAACAAAAATGAAAAAATATATCTATACCAAAAAAGAGGAGGATTAAGAGATTTGCAAGAGACAAAGAAAGATAACGAATACAGAGATAGGAAAATCAAAAAAGAGAATCTTGGAAGAATTTGGTAACAAAATTGAAGAAAACTTTAAGGAGAATCAAAAATTATTCTTCAGAAAAATTAGGAACTGCAAGAAAGAAAATCACATAACATTGGAACAGGTAGTAAACCAGTAAGGAGTCATAATAAAAGAAGACAAAGAAATCATGGAAAGATGGAAAGAACATTTTGAAGAATTATTGGAAGAAATACACATCAACAATGTCAGTAGAGAAGAAGAAATGTCAGAAGTGAGAAACACAGAAATAGTAAATCAAGAAAATATTACAGAGGGAGAAATGATGACAGTTATAAGGAAATTAAAAAACGGCAAAGCACTAGGTCATGACGGAATAAGAACAGAACAATTGAAATATATGGGAAAGGAAGAAGGACAAATATTATTAATAATGCTGAATAAGATATGGGAAATAGGGCAAATACCAAAAGAATGGGAAATGGCAGTGATATTCCCAATACACGAGAAAGAAGACAATAGAATATGCACTTATTATCGAGGAGTATCACTTCTATGTATAGCTGCAAAAATTTATAAGGCAATATTAGAAAATAAATTAAGAAAATTAATAGAGGCAAAGATGGAGAAGGAATAAAATGGCTTTAGAAAATGACACTTGACACAGGATCACATTATCATAATAAAAAAACTAGCAGAAAAGATCATAAGAGAAGACCGAGGGAAAAGATGTGGGGAATCTACGAATAAGACACATTGACTAACAGCTAGCGCAAGCAATAAAAAGTATTTATAACAAGACATTCAACTATGTCAGAACAGGAAACGAAATTTCAAAGGAATTCAACACAACACAAGGACTAAGGCAAGGAGGAGCATTAAGCCCACTATTATTTATTATATACCTAGATATCTTAAAAAATATAGAAGACAAAACTGAAAAAATTGAAGTAGGACACTATAACTTGGAAAGGATTATGATAGCGGAGCGCGCCTTTGCAGACGACCTTGCAATTCCTGCAAAAAGTGGAAAGGACTCACAACATAACATTAACTTGTGAAACAAGTAATCAAAAAAGCACAATATGACCATGAACATAGACAAAACAAGAATAATGGTAATAGCGGAAGAAGAAGTAGCTACGGAGGTAAGAATAAATCAAAGAAAAATCGAACATGTAGAAACATTCACATATTTAGGACACACATTGAACAACAAAGGTAACTTGGAGCAAGAAATGAACAACCTAATTTTGAGAGCGAACAAAAGTTACTACGCAATAAACAAAATAATCGTAAGCAATGAACAAGTTGAGAAAAAGACCAAAATGACACTATTCAAAGTATTATACAGACCAATACTGTTATTTGGAAGTTAAACATGGACGACGAACCCGAGAACAAAGAGTAGAATACAAGCTGCGGAAATGAGATACCTTAGAAGAGTAGAAGGGGTAACAAGACTAGATAGAACAAGGAACGAAGATATACGAAGGAGGTTACAAATAGAGAGTTTACATACTACTATGGAGAAAAAACAACTTGCTTGGTACGGCCATCTTATAAAAACGCCAAATGAAGGCCAAACAAAAATGGTATGAAAGGTGAGGACGACAAAAAAGAAGAGTAGAGGAAGACCATAGAAGACATGGTAAAATAACATACAAGAAATACTGAAAAAGAACAATATCAGCTGTCAAGAAGCAAAAAGAATAGCATCAAACAGAAAAGAATGAGAAGATTTCATAAATACTATAGAATAACAAAGGATAGGAGAACTAATCTCGATACCCGAGAGGGTAATATATATATATATATATATATATATATATATATATATATATATATATATATATATATATATATATATATATATATATATATATATATATATATATATATATATATTGTTACGTGCCAATTTGGCTTTTGGTCACTTTTTTGCTTAGTTAAATTCTGAAATATAATTTGGGTTCTTTGGGTTCAATTTCATTCACTTCATTACTTACTTGATTAAAGATATTTTCAGTTTCAAATCTGATAGTTTATTTCATATTTCAATCTATAGATCCATTTCTTTCGTTTCTTCAAGCTCAGTTTTTTTTCTTGGTTATATTAAACGCGTGTTTTTGTTTACATGTATTAATTAATTTTAGTTCAAGATTTTGTTTTAAATTGTCGCTGCTGCAATGCGCGCGCTGCAGGCAGTGACGTTACGTTTTATTTTTTTTGAATCTTAGTACTGGGGCGCCCGCAAGGTTTTTTTTTAATGAAAAACGGTTTATTTTCAATTGAGTCAAACCGACCAGATTTGACTTAATTGAAGATAGTCAGCCTTAAGTCCTGGTGTAGGACAGACGTACATTTATTTATTTTCGTTTTTACCACTACAATTTTGTGGGCTTATTCCAAAGTTTTTTTTTTGCGTGTGCAAGCCCAAGTTGGGGATTCGTTTGGGATAAGCTGTGCTCCGGCCGAATATTTGGGGCAGTTTGGCCATTTGTTTTGTTCGGCCGAGCAGCCCACGTGTTGGGGATTATTTTAAATTGTGAGTGGACGTTTTACTTAAAATCGCTCACCACCTGCGATTTGTCGTCGTCCGAAACCAAGGCACATACTGTGGGAGTACCTCACTTCCACCCTGGTTTTCCCGACTACCTGGAATCCAGCCAATTAGATCCGAGGCCGAGATCCAGACGCCAGGCAGACGAGTCAATAGGATCTCCAGCGACGTCGCCAGCTAAGTGGTTCAGTTTTTTTTGTATATTCAGACTTTTTTTTTGGGTGCTATTTGACTAAATAAGCATCCCGTGGCTTTACCACAATTTTGTTCATTTTTTGGTATTGTGTAATTTTGCGGTGGGCATTCGTTATCGCCTTTTTCTTTTTTATGCTTTTTTTTTGTGTTACGTTATAAACGCTACGTCCGATTGTGAACCAGGTTGATCAATCTCGGGCCTGCTTTTCATTATTTTGTACTTTTTCCTGGAGTAGGTTTATGACGTATTTGTTTAGTTGAGACTTGCCGAAGTCTGCGTAGGGACGCGAATCGCCGCCATTTTGTTTACACTAATTTATTTTACCTTTTTGTCATTTCAACATTTTCTTTACTTTTACCTTTTGTAATTTTTGGATACTCATTTTGAATCAACTTAAATAAGTATTCACTTCTTTGGGTAGATTTTGATTATCATTCATTTGTAAAAAGTACCTACCACTTTAGTTTTCAGAGAGTGATTTTATTTAGTGTTTTTTTTTTACAGCTGGTGTAAGTATCACTGTTTGAGATATTGTTTTATTTTATGTTCTGCGGCATCTTGATCGACGCCAAAAGATCTAATTATCCTACAACCCAATATTCTACCCGTCCATCCTACCATCTTTTCTTTTACAGGTACTTTCGCAGTTGTGTGCCTGAGGACGGAAAAATTAACAATTGCGTGACGCCCTTATTTTCTGTTTTATCTAGAGTTAGCTTACGTAGCGTCCAGTAGATTTGTTTTCAGTAAAGTTTGTATTTTTGGAAAGCTAACCTCACAACTACTCAGTCCGACCCTGGGATCATTTTGATTATTATTTTTTTTAGTACTGAGCTAGTCGGTTTTGAAGGGTAGGGTCGCTACCCTAGTTTTGAATGTTACAAATTGGCGCCCAACGTGGGGCCGATTTGTTTTTGAATTCTGCGTGTTACAAATTGGCGCCCAACGTGGGGCCGATTTGTTTTGAGTTTTGAACGTAATAAATTGGCGCCCAACGTGGGGCCGATTTGTTTTTGAATTTTGATCGTAATAAATTGGCGCCCAACGTGGGGCCGATTTGTTTTTGAATTTTGATCGTAATAAGTTGGCGCCCAACCAAGTGTGGCCTCGATTGGTTAGCTTTACTGTTTTTTTTAGATTTTATATTGGACGTTGCTAAGCTTTAGATAAAACTGATTTTTGTTTCTATTTTTCAGATACGTGAAACGTAACTTCACTTCGTTTAACGTTAGCTTACTTTTCTTTTTCTTTTGACTTTCAATTTAAATATTAGTGTATCAGTAGGTAGAGGATCGACATATTGAATTAAACTCAATTTGATTTTTATTTTACATTAGAATTTTATTTCAAGTTAAATTATTTTTTTTTACTTCCATCTTTTTCTTTTTTCTTTTCCTAATTTCGCGGCAATGGATCCAGCGTTACTGCAGTAGGATGAACTAGAGTACGAACTGAGAGTTTGAGGACTCAAAAACGCTAGGTATTTAAACGTTTTAAATATGCGTACCGAGCTGCAGAAGCGTTTGGATGAGGAGAAGTTTGGTGACCTACCAAATTTTCTCGCGGAGCCATTGGATGTTGCCAGCGAAGTTAGTATCTGCATCGAAAAGGTGATGTTGCTGCAAGAGCTGGTTGAGAGTTTTTCTTCAAAATCCAACAGCAAACCATACTTACGAATAAACACTCGGATGCAGCACATCCTTTCGAGACTGGCCAGAATTGAAAACTGCGGTATTGCAGATTCAGATTCTGCAATGAAGGAGCTCTTTAGTAGAATGGATCACTTGGAAGAGGTTTTTCTTGCTGGAGCGGAGGCAGCTGATTACGATATCCTCATGGACGTGAAGGTGGATACGTCATGGGTACCACCGATAATTTGTAGTAGGCCAACGCTGAGTGATGTTGCTGAAAATTCTTCAGCAGAAGATGATCCAAGCGTCCAAGTGATTTTGAAGCAAGAAGAGTTGCGTGACGCCAGAGTTGTGCGTGAAGCGGAACCTAACAGCTGTACCAGCGAGCCGTGGAGCTCCCTGGGTACTTGGATAGCCGAATGGGATGATTTCGCGGAGCTAGCGCGCGAGGATCATCGCCCATTCGACTATGGTTTGGCTGAGTCGTTCCGTTGTTGCGCACAAGCTGCTGACAATTTCAGGGATACGTATGCTGCGTGTAGGATCTGTCTAGATCCTTGGCATCCTATTCCAGTCTCGAAAGCACAAAAGCTTTACGATTTGCGGGAAGATATTTTTGGTTACACGACTCTAGGCATCTCCTATTTGAAAGTATTGTTTCTGGCTCCATTGCTGCGTAAATTACGTCGTCTGTTCTATTTCCTACTTCTTTACGGCCCTCAATTTTCTCCGCGAATGCGCTGATGTTTTTTTTTTGAGATAAATTTCTGGGGAAATTTCATCTCACGGGAGTAAAGGGGGGATTTGTTACGTGCCAATTTGGCTTTTGGTCTCTTTTTTGCTTAGTTAAATTCTGAAATATAATTTGGGTTATTTGGGTTCAATTTCATTCACTTCATTACTTACTTGATTAAAGATATTTTCAGTTTCAAATCTGATAGTTTATTTCATATTTCAATCTATAGATCCATTTCTTTCTTTTCTTCAAGCTCAGTTTTTTTTCTTGGTTATATTAAACGCGTGTTTTTGTTTACATGTATTAATTAATTTTAGTTCAAGATTTTGTTTTAAATTGTCGCTGCTGCAATGCGCGCGCTGCAGGCAGTGACGTTACGTTTTATTTTTTTTGAATCTTAGTACTGGGGCGCCCGCAAGGTTTTTTTTTAATGAAAAACGGTTTATTTTCAATTGAGTCAAACCGACCAGATTTGACTTAATTGAAGATAGTCAGCCTTAAGTCCTGGTGTAGGACAGACGTACATTTATTTATTTTCGTTTTTACCACTACAATTTTGTGGGCTTATTCCAAAGTTTTTTTTTTGCGTGTGCAAGCCCAAGTTGGGGATTCGTTTGAGATAAGCTGTGCTCCGGCCGAATATTTGGGGCAGTTTGGCCATTTGTTTTGTTCGGCGGAGCAGCCCACGTGTTGGGGATTATTTTAAATTGTGAGTGGACGTTTTACTTAAAATCGCTCACCACCTGCGATTTGTCGTCGTCCGAAACCAAGGCACATACTGTGGGAGAACCTCACTTCCACCCTGGTTTTCCCGACTACCTGGAATCCAGCCAATTAGATCCGAGGCCGAGATCCAGACGCCAGGCAGACGAGTCAATAGGATCTCCAGCGACGTCGCCAGCTAAGTGGTTCAGTTTTTTTTGTATATTCAGACTTTTTTTTTGGGTGCTATTTGACTAAATAAGCACCCCGTGGCTTTACCACAATTTTGTTCATTTTTTGGTATTGTGTAATTTTGCGGTGGGCATTCGTTATCGCCTTTTTCTTTTTTATGCTTTTTTTTGTGTCACGTTATAAACGCTACGTCCGATTGTGAACCAGGTTGATCAATCTCGGGCCTGCTTTTCATTATTTTGTACTTTTTCCTGGACTAGGTTTATGACGTATTTGTTCAGTTGAGACTTGCCGAAGTCTGCGTAGGGACGCGAATCGCCGCCATTTTGTTTACACTAATTTATTTTACCTTTTTGTCATTTCAACATTTTCTTTACTTTTACCTTTTGTAATTTTTGGATACTCATTTTGAATCAACTTTATTAAATATTCACTTCTTTGGGTAAATTTTGATTATCATTTATTTGTAAAAAGTACCTACCACTTTAGTTTTCAGAGAGTGATTTTATTTAGTGTTTTTTTTTACAGCTGGTGTAAGTATCACTGTTTGAGATATTGTTTTATTTTATGTTCTGCGGCATCTTGATCGACGCCAAAAGATCTAATTATCCTACAACCCAATATTCTACCCGTCCATCCTACCATCTTTTCTTTTACAGGTACTTTCGCAGTTGTGTGCCTGAGGACGGCAAAATTAACAATTGCGTGGCGCCCTTATTTTCTGTTTTATCTAGAGTTAGCTTACGTAGCGTCCAGTAGATTTGTTTTCAGTAAAGTTTGTATTTTTGGAAAGCTAACCTCACAACTACCCAGTCCGGCCCTGGGATCATTTTGATTATTATTTTTTTTAGTACTGAGCTAGTCGGTTTTGGAGGGTAGGGTCGCTACCCTAGTTTTGAATGTTACAAATTGGCGCCCAACGTGGGGCCGATTTGTTTTGAGTTTTGAACGTAATAAATTGGCGCCCAACGTGGAGCCGATTTGTTTTTGAATTTTGATCGTAATAAATAAGCGCCCAACGTGGGGCCGATTTGTTTTTGAATTTTGATCGTAATAATATATATATATATATATATATATATATATATATATATATATATATATATATATATATATATATATATATATATATATATATATATATATATATATATATATATATATATATATATAATATGCTCGCTCAATACTAGACAACCTATAATAATTTAATAATTGTAGGAAGAGTTAAGTTTCAATCTATGATTTTCTTTATTCATTTACGATGATCATTTCGACTTTTGAAGTCATCTGTTCAACATGAAGATGACTTCAAAAGTCGAAATTATCATCGTAAATCAATAAAGAGAATCATAAATTGAAATTTAACTCTTCCTACAATTACTAACTTGAACTCTTCCCCATTGAAAAAGCTATAATAATTCATTTTATCTCTTCTTTATTTAATTCTACAGCACCCACTCATTCTGTTCCCGGTGATTTATGGCCATTCTTGACCAGTCACCCGAGGTGATAGTTTGTTTTACTGTTTTGTTCCATCAATTTGGTCTGAAAACTGTGCATTTTGCTATTTTAAAATGTATTGAAAGAAAACGATATCAATGTCTTCCTTAGGAATCTATTTATCAAAAAAAATATTATCTTTGTAACTACCACTACTAATGTACCTGATAACATAATATAAAATCATGTAATTTATCAAATAGACGCTGAAGATGGTTGCTGTAACAACCAAAACGTCTAAATAAACTGTGTCTACAATGACAATGATCTATTCCGAACCTTTGAATCAACCAATTTGCAATAATAATGATATTCATTGATATTCAACATTTTTGTTCGAATCATTAGAGCATAGTTTAATAGTATAAGATAAATCATTGAAAATAATACTGTAAGGGTTTCCCACTTACAATAAATTTATATTTTGGTAGATTGGGTTCTTTGCTGAACTGTGAGGATATTATATTTGTACTTATCTACTCTTGGCATACTTTTGAAAGGGGAGAATGACTTGCACAGGAACTTGGAATAATTTGCACGTTTAACAAATAATAAAATGTATTTAAAAGGATAAAGAATATAAAGATCAAGTTACCAAACTCCGATTGCTCACCGGCTTTCAAACTACATTGATGAATATTTACAAACCTCTAACTTCTTAACACACGCACTAACTAACTTATTACTAACTACATTATCACTAACTAACTACATTCTCCTTGACTAACTCATAACTAACTATAACTTGACTATTGACTTCTATATATAAAATCCAAAATGCCAATATAACAATATTCGTTATTGACGTCAATCGTATTTACAAATAGTTCCTATACCTCTATTGTTTGCTTGCAAGAAAAGCACATTCCTCAATTTCGTCAGAGCTCAGCAAACTGTGAATTTGCTGACCCTTACAATCCTCCCCTTTTTAGAAATTTGCTTTCCCTAAAGCACAATTTAGAAAAAAATTGGAAATTACTATTGTTATATGGACATTTCTTCGACCTTGACCTTATTATTACACTTAATGTCTCTACACGGCCACTCATTTCAATGGTGATGTTTTCAGGGGGTTTGTCCAATAGTTTTGAGGGGGGAATTCACTGCACATTCACAAGTGTTCGATGTTGGGCACTGGGTTTTATGAATAATTGCTGGCTCTGCTTTCTTGAGTATCAGTTTTCATCGTGTAGTTTTTTTTTGCTGATGATTGTTGTTTCGAATGCTATGTTTTCTGTGACTCACTGCTGCTTGACGTAGACTTGGATTTTGACCCTTGTCACATGAATTTTTGTTTGTGTAAACAGCAGTTTTGTAGTCGCCATCAGATTGTCTTGATTTGACTCATTATGTTGGAATCGTCATGATTGAACCCTCAATTGCTGAACTTCTTGTAAATTGGTTCTTCCCTCCTTCATTGATCTCTTCAAATTTTCTTTCTTCTTATCCCCGTCATGCTCATTCTTACTCAACTTCTGTCTCAACAGCAGGAGAGTAGTCTTGGTACACTGAAACAAGTGGACATATTCTGCAGTACAATCTTAAAAATAATTGCTCCGAAATTCGCTACATAATACTACATAAAATAATCTTGACATCTTTTTTTTATTAAATGAGATTTTGGCCATAAATCTCATATAATTGCTATTAACGTCACTAAACCTTGATAATTTATTCAAAATTTCATTTCTTAATTACCCACCAGAGATTTAGTTCGGACTTGAACTAACATAATTTCAATTTGTTTGTATTTCCATACCCATCTTAAAGAAATTCCAGAAGCTCTTTCAACACTTCATAAATCATCTTACATAATCGGTTTTTCTAATTGAAACTCTTAGTCTCAACTCCATCAATAACTGATATAAAATTACCGACAGACAATTTATCATAAAGTCTTGGAGAAAAAAAATCTCATAAATCCCTTATTTGTCTGAAATCCTACAACTTATTGAAATTATGTTCGCTAATTACACTTTATTCTCAGATTCTTTCTAATCTTAATCCTTATGATTTACAAAATAAAATCTCCAAACTGAAGCTCTGGTTGCCTACCTCGTGGACAGGAGAAGCAACTTCCTGGGGATCATATTAATTACATATGCCCTGGCATCCGGTAAACCAAAACTATTTTAATTTAATATTTACAAAACACTTGGGATTTGGATTTGCAGTTAAAAATGACCGCAATTCTAAAGCACAAGTTGGCTACCAACGGACAGGAGAGCCAAATTCCTGAGTATGTGACAAAATTACTACCTGGCATCCGTGTAAAGAAATCTAGATCAAACTTTAATTGTATCCTTAACCATCTCATAATACCAAAAGTAGCAAAATTACTTATTTGAATCTACTATTGAAAAAATTCATATTTTTGTTCTATAGCTGTTAGTCGTGATTAAAATAATTTTAAAAACAATGAAGAATATTCTGATGACCACACACTATATCTTTTAGCTTCAAAATGATCACGTTGACATAAAAATGAATCAAATTTCATTGAAACTGCAATAAAATATAATCAAAACAAGAGTAAATAGGAAAATATATTCGAAAAGGCGAGAATAATAATTTCTAAGTTGATTCTATCCCACATCATGACGTGAATTTGAGTTATCTTCGTTTTCTGCATTTTATAAAACCATTCAAATTCAATCGAATTACAAAATTGATTTGAGGATAACAAATACTACTATTTTCAAAACCGAACAGAATAAAACCTATTACAAATCTGATCAACTTCTGTAACAATGAATTACCTCTAACTGTTATGTATAGCTTGTATCCTTGCCAATGGTCGAGTTTCCTGAAAATTTCACTGTGAAAGGTCCTCTTGTCGTAGGCTCTGTATCTGATCCTATGAGATTTCCATGTCTGACTGATCATCCTGTTTTGAACGAATCCTGTTGCGAAATACTCATCCTCCGCTATGCACTTGCTATAAAATACAATTGGGTTATGTACACTTATGCTTACCGGATCTGTTACTTCCGTCAACTGCATCGATGAAAACTCTGGAATCATTTTCTCTTGTTCTACAAAAATCAAGGAATCCCATAAGATATTCTTAAAAAATTCAGCATCCTCTTCGAGAACGTTACTTTCAGTGAAACTTGTGTCTGTGACCTTTGCTGTGTCTCTGGCATCATCCTGTGCCATCAAAATCAATTCTTCAATTTCGCCGTCTTCAAAATTCCCAAAAGTAATTGAATCTATAATCAACTTCTTCATTTCTCTCGCAGCTTCCTTTTTATTTTCTTCTTGCTCTAGACTTCTTGTTTCTGTTTCATTCACAAATATCTTTCTCTCTATATCTGCCGTAAACTGCTCTATTTTCACTTGGCCGCTCTCTTCTAATTCTGAGTCCATCATTTCTTCTCCATTTGTCTCCATCTTCAAAAATATATTTCTCTCAATATCTTCCGTAAACCGACCTATTTCCTCTTGGTCACTATCTTCTAATTCTAAATCATCCATTTTACTACCTTTTATATCCATCTTTGAAAATATCTTTTTCCAGAAATCTACCTTAAACTGACCTATTTCCTCTTGGTCACTATCTACTAATTCTGATTCTATCATTTCACTTTCTTCCATATCCATGTCTTCTTTACTCGTATCTTCTGACTTTTCTCCTACTTCTAAGTTTAACTCTAAATAATCTCCTTCATTCGTTAATACGTAATTTTCTTCGCTATATCTATCTTCATCCTCGATATTTTCATCATTATTACAACTAGTCTTATTAATTATATTTGGATCATTTCTATTTGTCTGAATCTGGTTACATTCATTACTTTCAATAAATTTAGCAAATTCACATATCTCGTACTGGTCTTCTATCAAACATAAATCTTTTATTTTTATTTCTGTCAATACTTTACTTCTTATCTGTGGTCTAAGACCTGTTACAAATTGAGTGTTCATGAGAAATTCTTTCCACTCCACGTCTTCCAAATTGTAATTGAATGGATCATTATATACTGGGTCACTCAAACAGAGTCGTGTTTTGAACTCATCAACGGTTTCATTCACATTTTGGAAATGAGTACTTAAATCAAAGAAGGCTGGATCCTCTATCACAAGATTCCTGAGAAATTCCACAGCACCACTATTATGCGGACTATTAATTAAAATATACTCGAATTCTCGCGATCGGTCTTTCATTTTGATAATTCTCGAACTGAACGTTTGATATAACAACTATGGAATATTTATTATTTTATTGTGAATGGCTCCAGAGTAATACGGCAAATATCAATTTTGAAACAATATCTTTGGAATTTCAATTCAAATAAGTATTCAAATTAACTACTTTCTTCAGCAATTCTAGGCATGTCTGATGATATGCGTAGGGACATGTACAACAAAATTAAGAAAAGAGAAAAAAAAATATATCCTCACAAGAAGATCAAAATAGTTATTTGTGTATCAAGGCCGTAAAGGTTATCTTTTTTGGTCGAATCTGTTGTTTGCGGCCGAAGCGTAGCTGAGGCTGCAATTCAGGTGAGACCAAAAAAGAACTGTAGGCCGAGGTGCACACAACGTTTTTTAGGCGATCATCACGAAATAATTCAAAAGTACAAAATTTTATTTATTTATTTCTAAAACATTGCAATTGTCAATCTTAGTTACCGTTGAAATTGTTTTATTTTATTGTCTTCTAATCAAAGTGACATTTGTACAAAATGCGTATCAATTTCTTGAATTGCACGAACTATGAAGGTTGACGGAAGAATATAATATGTATTTCGGCCAAAACTGTTTCTTAAAGAGTTCATCAAGTAGCCCATATAGGTAGGTATGAAGTGTTTATGAAGTAGTTTTTGACAGATCAGTCCCAAAAAGTAATATTTGACAGATCAGTCCCAAAAAGTAAAATTTGACAGATTTGTACCAAAAAGTGAAACTTCACGGCCGCAAAAGGAGCCATAGAAACAACTTTTTTGTTATGATCTCCTAAAAAAAAATTTTTGACTATCTGTATTCAGCAAAATACCCGCAACCGCTGCCATCAATTGTAAGGGTTTCCCACTTACAATAAATTTATATTTTGGTAGATTGGGTTCTTTGCTGAACTGTGAGGATATTATATTTGTACTTATCTACTCTTGGAATACTTCTGAAAGGGGAGAATGACTTGCACAGGAACTTGGAATAATTTGCACGTTTAACAAATAATAAAATGTATTTAAAAGGATAAAGAATATAAAGATCAAGTTACCAAACTCCGATTGCTCACCGGCTTTCAAACTACATTGATGAATATTTACAAACCTCTAACTTCTCAACACACGCACTAACTAACTTATTACTAACTACATTATCACTAACTAACTACATTCTCCTTGACTAACTCATAACTAACTATAACTTGACTATTGACTTCTATATATAAAATCCAAAATGCCAATATAACAATATTCGTTATTGACGTCAATCGTATTTACAAATAGTTCATATACCTCTATTGTTTGCTTGCAAGAAAAGCACATTCCTCAATTTCGTCAGAGTTCAGCAAACTGTGAATTTGCTGACCCTTACAATACCACATTTCTCGCTTGAGTAACACAATTAAAACATAACCTTAACTATCAAAATTTGTTGATAGATGCGTAGTTCTATGTATAGATAGCGTCATCAGTATTCAATGAAATGAATTACGGGAGATAAGAGATTATATCGCAGCGCACGCAATGTAAGGAATTTTATTGATTATTCTTTCACATCTTGGGTGATATTATTGGAGTTTTCGTAGGCAACCCTTTTATTAAGAGTGAATTGTAGTCTATGTTACAAAGTGACAATAAGTATAGAATTCTACTAGTAGAAGAATTCTCAAAATCAGTCCCATGTAAACGCCGGCAACAAATATAGTAAGTTTTAATTTAATCGATCGAACGATGCTCGAATGAACAAATATTGTTATTACAAAGCCTTCACGCAAGTGCTAATAACAACTATATAAAGTTCAAACTCAATCGGATGAACGATGCGTGATCGGACAAGTACGGCTTTTTCGACACTTGATAGTACAATAATAAGAACTTTCACGAAAGAGTCAACTACAACTGTAGTACGTTCCAACTCAATCGGGTAAGCGATGCGCGAACGAACAAATTTGGCTCGTGCACCACGTTGATAACACTACAATCGGAGCCCCCATAAAAGTACCAGCAACAACTGTAATAAGTTTAAACTCAATCAGATGAACGATGCACGGACAAACAAATACGAATCGTGCGCCACTAATCAAATGTTGATAGTACCATTATAAAAACCTTCACGATAGTGCCACCAATAACTACAAAATGTTTTAAATCAATTGGATAAACTGTACGCGAATGAACAATTACGGCTCGTGCACTACTTACTGTATGTTGACAATTTTTCATTTGGACCACCTCTGTATCAGAGCAAACAGAACAAAGAAAAAAATATTCAAGTCGGTTAAGCCGTTCTTGAGTTTTAGCGAGACTAACGAACAGCAATTGAAGATCCTGCAGCAACAAGGACGTATCTGTTTTCCCTTGACTTTCAGGAGGACTGAAGAACCGATTATTTTTTTCATAGTGGAATAAGTCTTGGTTATGTTCGTGCCATAGCATCCTTTCATTAGAAGAAATGTGTTGTGAAAACTTAATTTCAAAATATGTATTCAGATTTCGTTAAAAAAAAAATGTTCATTACGCAGATACCCCCTTTTTTCTTCCAACATTTTGAGAAATCAACACGGTAATTCTCAAGTGAACTAATTCAATAGATGAAAAACTTCAAATAAAGACAAAATACATGATTCACTTTAATAAGATTCTTCAAATATTGTTTTCTATCAGTTTTCATCGTCCTCATCTATCGTGTCGGTATCCTGGGCGTCACTCTGACAAGGATCATCAGATTTTAATTCTTCATAACAAGTCATATCTGCTCTAGGTACATACTTCTTTGCCAAAAGTAGCACGTTTTCGTATTTTTTTCTCTTTATTGCCATAGGCTCTGTATACAACTGTATTTTATTTATTTCTGGAAATTCTTAAGGAGTACTTCAAATCGTAAGTTCATAGTAAACCAAAAATTTGCTTGCTGTGTTGCAGTATATTTTATTTTCGTGTTTTTTGGAGTATTGGATTATCCTGTATCTAGATATAGTAAACTTTTCTCTATTTTCATTTTATGATGTCTTTTTTGAACTTTCCGAACTCATTTTATCCATAGATTCTTGCAGCAAAACGAGCAAAACTGAATGATAGTACAGAGTGGGATTACTTATATTTGGTGAAAGAAGCACTTATATGCTACAGATATACCAGTGTTGCACCAAACAAAATGAAGAGTATCTGTTCTCTCTGTTACCCACTCCAAACAAATTTCTACCTATATGCTTATGTTGCACCAAACAGTAAAGCGAATTTTTCTGAGCAAAACCTCGTACATACTTCATTTCCACCAAAAAGACAGATACATCCTTGTTGCTTCAAGGTCTTCAATTCATTTTTATCATATTAAGAGTATAGAATATTATTTAAACAATATGAATAACTCCATCCCCGCTCTTAAGTGTCTCTGGTTTTGAATAATATATAAAAACAGAATTGAAAGAGAAAAAATCATCAAAATCGGAGCTATTCTTGAGGACTTCTGACCAAAAGACTTCGTTGATGCGACTAAATGTGGAACAAGGGCTGATGGATAAAAGACTGCCGTCTTGTTAATAGTAGGTACCTATTACACTAGGAAACGAATATTTCAAGTGAAATAGTTTTGCCCATAAAATTCGGTGGTTGTTACAAAAGATAAAACAATAATTTAACGGAAATTACGGTGGTTGTAGGGCAGAAACACTTCAGCAGAATAGTTTCACTTAGATGTTATTTTTATTTAAAGTCCAATATTTCGTAACAATTTTGTTACTTCATCCGGGATACTGAAAACGTACATAAATTTCTTTTAATAATTATCCAAAAATAAATTTTTAAAACAACTTACAAATAGTTATAACTTGGAATAAAATTGTAAAATTTTTTGAAACAGTTGAAAATTTTATAACTATTTGTAAGTTGTTTTCAAAATTTATTTTTGGATGATTATTAAAAGAAATTTATGTACGTTTTCAGTATCGCTGATGAAGTAACAAAATTGTAACGAAATATTGGACTTTAAATAAAAATAGCATCTGAATGAAAGTATTCTGCTGAAGGGTTTCTGCCCTACAACCACCGTAATTTCCGCTAAATTATTGTTTTATCTTTCAACAAGTCGGTGTTACTTTTTTTCAACGTTGTTACAAAAGCTTGATGCTTAGAAATTTCGCGAAAGACATTGATGTTTTCACAAAATTGTACCAAAATAATAAATTTTTGTCTAATAATTGGCAAACTTTATAAGAAAAAGTTTTATTACGAATGGTATTTGTCATGACTATATCACGAATAATCTGACAATAGTGATAATTACTGCAGAATAAAATATTGAACATCCAATCTTCTAAAATACCTGCGCTTGCTTCTGATTCTTAGAGCAGCAACTTCTACCGTTTGACTTCACAAAATGCCAATCTGTCTTATTTTTCCCAAAGAATAAGCATCAAGTCAATATCACGCCATTATGATCCACAAATATTCCAGAAGAATTCAACTAAACATTCAGCTCTGCCACATTTTTCGAAACTGACATAATTTTCACGTATATTGTGAAGTAACTATGAAAATGAAAATCTTTGAATTTTGTCACTATCAAAATGATGTTGGCTGGTCACGTAGTTATCTATATCAGCGCCTTATTGGCTTAAGTGAGTGCTCTATCCAATTTGAGTTCTGACTTCACAATAAATGTCATCCACGAGCGTTATGTTTCTTCTGAGGTCAACCATAACAAAAATTGGAATTATCATGTATTCAACTCATCTAATATTGCTACATTTGAATTGGAAAAATATTGTGCTTCTGCAGTTGTGAGAATTATTGAAATGATGTTTTGATTAGGTGTGCAGAAACGTGCAATATGATTGTGTGAACATCAGAATTATTAGTACTTATGTGGTAAATTTCAAATGAAGTACTTACTTGATCAATATCTTCTTCATTGAAATAGGAATAGTTCTAGTCAATTATTAACTCTTGTAATTGTTGCTCCTACAAGGTTGAAAGTTATATGAATCTCATACCAATGATCATCAAGGCAAAACTTCTCAGGCAATGGAAAACTGAGTTGAATTTTGGAGAAATGTGATTTTATGAACAGGACATTAATGTGGGGAAAGTATCGATATTATTACTAAACAATTTTTCAAGAAGAGGAGTTAGTGAGTCTTTTTGATGCAAGAAAGTATGGTGCGGATACTACCTATTGGATCTTATTCAAATTGATTCGGTGCAGGACGTCAATTTAAAAGCATTCTGCTCAAAAACAATATGAGTGCATTCTCTTCATATTGGTTTTTGTCTTCTTTGATAATAAATATGGTACAACCAACAGAAATATGTTTTCTTTTTAAAATAATTCAGTCAGTTTGTAGAAGAATGATTAGAAATAATATATTTTTCAATCCACCTAAAGACTTCTCGTATTTGGGCTATATTCTAAGCAACAAGAAAGGGAAAATTTGATGATTTTTTATTCTTATCAAATTACATGTAACTAATGTTTAGCCATCATCTAGAGTAATTTTTCTGTAGACGAGCACGGAGCACGTAATTCTTTCACAAGGTTCCAATAGGCAAGAAATCTGGATTGATAGATATCCATTTAAAAAGTGGAATCTTGTTTTCAAACATCAAATCTTTTGTGATTTAAGCCGCATCATCTTTTCGAAAGATAAACTTTGATATTTTTCAATTACATCTATTCAATTTGTGATTTCTACTTCTCAACTTGGAAAGCGTTATTCTATCTACCAGCGTTCATGATGTAGTCTACAAAGTGTAATTGTTGTCCCTTCTTGTCGACATGAATCCTAAAATTGTCGTTAATCGAAATAACGATTCTCTGAAGGCAGAAACATATTTCTTCCCAATTCTAATACCATGGGAATTAAGATTCTGTATTCCATGCTAGATTTGAAGTTTCCGTGTGTGATAGTCAAGGTAGAGACACAAGGACTCGAACAGAAGTCCTTCATACAAACTACTACCAAAAGATGGTTGTTTCTGGCCTCCATCATAATAGGGTTTATTCATGAATTTATTTTATATCTTCAATTCACCGATTACATCGTTATAACATAGTAAAAAATATAAATTATGTTTAAAACTGCTGCAATCAAGTTTAAAAAGATATTTGAAATTGAGAATAATTTTGAGCTGTTTAAACGCCGCCATTTTCGCGCGCTTTATTGATGACGTCAAATACTATGTCCGGTGATATTACAGTCCATTGTTTACTACAGGTGTTTTCGTTCTTAGCTTATTTCAGTATAAAAAAAGCTCAAAAGTCAGTTTATAAGTATTGCAATGTGCCTGAATGCAAAATACTATCAGAAATGAACCTGGTAAAGTCTTTATTCCAATCCATACAGGTTTTAAAATACGTAAGATATGATGTAAGGTTATCAGAAGAGATGAAGTATCATAATTAATTTGACAGATTATGAATAACATTATATGCGATTAGCAATAAAATACAGTGTATGTATGCGGCTTCGTTCAACATTTGCACGTTTTAAGCTGAACAAAAATTGTAGGCCATGTTTACTGCTTATCATATTTCGGATTGTATTTATCAAAATAGCGTACATAATGTGTTATTATTGAATAATTACTTCGCAGTGTTCACTCTTTTTACTGCAGCGGACGTAAAATTTGGATTTGAAAGAAAATAAGACGACATCATGAATGGATCTATTCTTGGCAGATTATCCGATTGTGCTTTTACAAAACCACTTGGTTCTACATGTTTTCTAATCTCACTAGAATGCTAAAATTACACTTAAACAATAAATGAATTTACAACACACACGTTATTACTATGCTTTCTAATCAAAAGCCTGCAATGCCATATAAATGTAAGCAGTGCGCACCTGTTGGTATAGTATTTGACGTCACATTTCGTTATAACCAATGGTGATGCGTTTTAGAACTTTGAATTTCCCGCGCTCAATTCGTATTTTTATTCATTAATTTTAAGCAATTATAGAGATATCAAATATCAAAATGATGGGTTAGTACAAATGTCCGGCCAATTGGGGAAAAAAATATTCGAACCTAATATAAATTGCATGCATATTCCCTATTTAGCGATCCGTTCCAGTTGAAGGAAATGCGACAAAATGCACTTTGTTGACAACATCCATCACGCTGATGGATACAATCACGTCTCTCAAACGGATTGTACGCCACAAATTTCGAAAAGATGATTCTGCTATGAACTACAAATGTAGAAGACTGAATGTTGGAAAACAGGATTCCACTCTTGACTTTCAGTAGTCCAGATCTCTTTCCAATCGTAGCCTTGTGGCATATACTAAGAAAGAAGCTCCGATCACAACCTGCATGAAAAAACTGAGAATTACTTGCTTGTCTGTAAGAAAAAGGAGCATTGGATGATTGCTGAACAACAGTTGACATTTAAATGAGACGTACTGGAATAATGGATAATCGAAGAGTAATTGATGCAACGCAGGGTGATATTTCACTCAATTCCTGTTGGTTCTCTGGATTTATATACCTCACTATGTGAACGGTCTCTAGGTGAATAGAAAAACTGTTATTCCCAATATTTTGCCTGATTATTGCCTGAATTCCATTGGAAAACGAATTCTATTTGAATGTGCCAACTTTATCGGAACGAGTCTCATACACATGAGAACAGCGCATAGTTTGAAGTTTGATGAAATTCCAACTATAGACTTTTGACCGATAGGATTTGTCTGTTTTCAGCTTGAAATTTGTCTTTTCAAAACCTGAAATTAGTGTACTACGAGCCTGTGATCAATAAATCAGTACACTTTGTTTAAGAAGTAGCTAGACACGCTATATGGAGTTGAACCGTTCCATGAAAATTTCCAGATTCATTTAATAAGTTGAGTCCGTCATGATGTACCAATAGAATAGAATAGAATAGAATAGAATTATATTTTGTTTCAAAGCATTACACTTTTTACAAAAGAGGAATTGGTATAAAACAGCACATCAATATTTTCTTAGTACATTAATCTTACACTACCTATTAATTTATTTATATTCGTAAATCATATTTATTTCCCTAATTTTAGTTATCACCTTAAACCAATAAAAATTGAAAAAAGTAGAATAGAATTGCGTTATAAAGTTTACACATTTTCGTAAAGTAAAAATAAAAAATAAAAAAAATGAAAATTGGTATGCAAAGTAAAAAGTATCCTCACTATTTGCCTGATTTTATATCTATGCTTAAAAATATTAAGGTATAATTTATATTTGTCTACATGTACATAAATAGAGAGTAGAGAATTGTTGTTTAACTCACAGCAAAAATTCGTTATATCAATTTGAATTTACAATCGTCGCTATAAGGTAATTTATAATTTATTTTCTTATTATAGATTGGTTAAATGATAAACAAGCACAGCATGACTATTCATTGCGAAGAAAACTTCTAATTTTCAGAGCATTTATTGTAAAATAAAATATCGCATTTGCCTGACTTTCGTTTTCAGTTTCTAATACGGAACTCAGCATTGATTCATCATGTATATTTGAAATATATTTAGCGAGATAAGCGTTTCTAATAGCTTTGTACATAGGACACTCCATAAGAAAATGATAAAGGTTTTCAATTCTCTGTGAATTACATATTGTGCAATTCTCATTTTCTCCCTCTAGAGTATATTTAATGTTATTGTAAATTATTCTGGGGTATTTTGCATTAACCAATCTTAATTGGGAAATAATCCTTTTTTTGTTAAAAGATAAAGAAAAATTCAAATAATTAGATTCCGGATTATCAACCATGAAATTTTTGTAAAAGGGGTTAAATTTTGATCGTGCCATACTGGCCAAATCTTTTTCCCTCAAGTCTTTTTTGTATTTGTCACAAATTTCATTTATTGCTGCTTTATTAGCGTTTTGATTGACCCATATATCTTTGAAGCCCTGCCTTTCTAAGAATAATCTTATTTGTGAGCACCAATTGTGCCCTACCTTATTTATATCTGATTGGTCTAAAGCATATAATTTCAGGTAGAGCAGTTTAGGAAGACGAGTGTCTTCCATATTTAAAATTTTTACCCACCAGTTAGTGTTCTTTTCCATACTTCTACAGCTATCTGTGATGTACCCGTTTCCAGTCTAGTGGCAAAACTCGGAGTTGTTTTTGGGCATTGTAACATTATTTTAATAAAATTGGTTTGACACCTTTCGAGCGTATCGAAATGATTTGAGCCCCAAACTTCGCATGCATAGAGAGCAGATGCGTTTGTTATAGCTTTCAACAAAGTGTTCTTTTCACTCCAGCCCTCTGATTTGCCTTTTGCGAGTATTGCTTTAGTAGATTGTGAGGCCATTGAAGCTTTTTTAAGGCTCTCCGCAGCCATTTTGCCAAATTTACCGAAGGAAGAGAAAGTAGTTCCCAAATAGGTAAATTGATTAACAATTTCGAGGTCGGACTCCCTGTACTTGAAGAAAAATTTATTTCTCTGTAATCTACCCTTATGAAATATTAAAATTTTTGTTTTATCGCACTTCACTTGAAGTAGGTTTTGTTCGCAGTAGTTTTCTAGTATAGCTAGTTTCTTTTTAGCGTCGATATAAGAGTGACACAGTATGACCAGGTCATATGCATAAGCTAGCGATATTACGTCATTAATACCATCTATATTAAGACCACGGACTGCCTGTTCTTTAAAATGATCATTAATGTCATTAATAAATATAGAAAATAAAAATGGGCTCAAAATTTCGCCCTGCAAAACTCCTTGTGATATTTCAATTCCTTTTGACAGGTCATTCTCTACTTTAATTCTCATTCCCGCGTTATTATATAAGTTGCTTATGATTCTAATAAGTTTTGCAGAAACCTCATTTCGATAGAGTTTGTACCACAAAAGCTCGTGATTTACTGTATTAAATGCTGCTTTGAAGTCTACAAATATAGCAAATATCTTATTGTTTTTCAAGCGTAAATGTAAATTTATGATAGAAGATAAACAGAATATACTGTCCGTTGTGCCCCTTTCTTTGCGGAACCCCATCTGGCTCTCATTTAAAATGTTATTTTCCTCCGACCAGATTTGTAACCTTTTATTTAGAATAAAGGTCAAAATTTTGCAGATACTATTAACGAGAGAGATACCTCTATAGTTACTAGGATTCTTTGCATCTCCTTTCTCATGTAAATGGCAGTTATGTATAACCGCCCAAAATTTTGGAATATCTTTCGTTTCAAAGATTTGGTTAAACATATTTAACATGTACGCCTCCCACGCCGGTGTACTGTACTTGAAAAATTCATTGCTAATTCCGTCAGCGCCGAGAGATTTGTTTAATTCACTGTTTATTAGGCTTTGTGAGAGTTCGTCCAGGGTTAAAGATTTGTCCAGGTAAGGATGCTGGCAATCTAGATATCCCGTTTTCATCAAAGATATTTGATTATACCTTGTACTATAAAACTGTTCCCACTCCTGTATATTTATATCATTATTAAACTGTTTACGGGGTTTTAGGGACTTTACAATCTTCCAGAATTCTTGGGAAATTTTTACACTAGCGAGAGCTTCTTTGACCTCACGAGTGTGGTGTTTCTTGTAAGAGCGAATTGTTTGTAGATATGTTTTTTTGCTTTCTAAGTATGTTTAAAGATCAGAATCTGCCCAAGACTTATGGTCATTCAAATGCTTTTTAACTTTCCGTTTGAGAGTTTTACAGTGATCATTAAACCAAAGGTTAGTTTTGTGTTGTTTGAGATTAGGATTTATCTTTGTTATTTTTAATTGCCCTGTGGCACTAGCTGCGTTTTTTATAGCCGTAAGTAAATTTTGGTATAATTTTTCATTATTATCACTATTAAAATATATTTGCCCTGATTCAGCTAGCGTTTGCTGATATTTAATATTTGCATCTCTATTGAATTTAAAAGAAACTAAGTACTGGGTGTGAGTATCCTTGCATATGTTACGCTGTATATTATTGCCATTAGAATTTACATAAAATGTTAGGTCACCAATACTGTGGTCAGAAGATGCTAGAGTTGGAGTAAATTCCAGATTTATTACGCGTTCTGAAAATAGCTCATTTACCCAAACCAAATCAATTGTCGACTTACCATTAATATTAAGATAATTAAATTTTCCCGGTATGTCCCCTTCTACCCTACCGTTTAAAACAAAAAAGTCCCTGATTTTCCATGATAGAAGTTAACTTTTGCCCTCTATTATTAACTTTACAGTGAAGTGATACTCTCTCGTCAAATACTTTCGGGGAAAAGATTGTGCCCTCATCTATTTGATTCAGCTGCCCAATATGGGCATTATAATCCCCCGTTAGAACAATTCCATGGTTACTGTAACTATCTGTTATTTGATTAATCGAATCATTTGAAAGATTTATACAGTAATCATCGCTTAGTGCTGGTTTCAAGTAAATACAGCCAACAACGTAATTTTTATTATTAGTACATACCTCTACGAAAATCCATAAATTCGTAATTTCAATTATTTTACCTGGGTTAAATTGTTTTTTATCAGGATCATTATACCTCCGCTGCTGCGACCTTTATCCTTTTCTTTAGTTGCCTGGCTAATAAATTTTTTTGTATAGTTAGCTTTTAAGAATGAAGGCAAGTTTATCACTGAACCACTCAGCCAAGTTTCACATAAGCAAATGATGTCGCCACATAGGATTCTGTCTTGTGTATCTAAATCTAAATTGAAAATATTACTGAAACCGTTCATGTTCCAGAATACTATATGGCGGATACAGTTCTTTAATACATTATTATTGTGTAATTCATTACCTGCATTTTTAACATTGTTTGAGTAATTAGTATGAGTTCTATTCTCTTCATTCTTACTTTCCATTTGAACCACACTTCCAATGATAAATGTTTGAAGTTTGGGCTGCTCTCTTGAAGATGGAGCTGCTCTTAGTACTTCCGGGACTAGTCAATCTTTACCAGGGACAGAATTTTCATCGGTTTTGTTAGATTTTGTAGCCGGTTTTTCGGGTGTTTCCTCGGATGACGTACTTATTACTTCCTTCTTCCTCTTGTCTCTCGGAATAACTTTGCTTTGATTTTCAATAATTAATTTATTTTTGAACCATCCGACCTTCTTTCCATTCCTAATATATTCATTTTTAAGCTTTATCAGTTCCTTCTTCTTTTTTAATTCTTCTGCGTTCAAATCGTCATCTATGAAGATATTTGAACCTCGCAGCTCAGTCCTTTTTGACCTTATTTCATATTTAAGTTCAATTGACTGAAATGTGATCAGAACAGGCCTATTATGATTACCCTTTTTTCCAATTCTTCTTAAGTTATCGATGTCTGCTGGTTGAATTGATACTCGAAGCAAATCATTAATAATCAATAAAATCTTATTTTCCAATTCTTGCCTGCTAGTTTCATCTTCTTTAACGCCATAAAATATTAGATTTTTTCTTTTCAACTCTATTTCTAGACGATTAATCTTTTTATTTTGATCACTTATTTGATCCTCTAGAGCGCCGCACTTTTCTTGTAATGATTGAACCTGGACCCGAAAGTTGGCTATTTCACTTTTAGTTTCATCCACTTTTACCTCTATTTTGTCCAGTACTAATAGCTTTGATAGGATTTCGTTTAATTTTTCCTCCATACTTGCCATGCGGTTGTAAGAGTGAGGTTATATTCCTGCTTATTTGTATTTACTTTTGTCTTTAGGAATGTGAACTCTTTAACTTATTCAAATTGCTATATTTTCACTGAATAACACAGTTGATTGAAGCTCCTTTTCGAGAAAACTGAATAATCTACTCTACAATATATTCATACGTCTGAACTTTTCATCAGTGTTACCAACTCCATGATGTACCAATAGATAAATATATATTTGCACAAGCAACTCCACCCTATGATGTTAGCTCGGTTTTATTCACGTAGATCTAATTTCATTGGACTATGCTGACCTATTTCTTTATTTCTTCAGTCATGTGATTATTGTTGGAATTTCATCGTGATTATGTGACTATGATTATACTGCAAATTCTTTAACTTAAAATATTTACCAATCTCTTGCATATTTCTCTAAAACTTAGTACTGTAAATAGAGCTGAGGAAAATATGATTGCAATTATAACCAATAAAGGTATCAATATATTAGCAGATAAGTAAACATATACTTGACTTGATACTATAGCAACATATAAATGTAATAATAGTAATCCACGAAAGCTGATCCACGAAGTTGCTTCTCTCATCACTTCATATTTTTTGCAGTGAATATCAGCAACGTATTGTAATATTGCATTTATGTCCACATTCCGCATTGATCTTGCATCTGAGTTTGAAATCTCTTTCTGTATATAACTATTTAAAACAACATAACCGTAAATACTCAGAAATTGTAGTCCTCCACAAATGAGATAGTCTGGTGCCATTGCTATTACAGACATGATCATGATATAAGTTTCACAAACTGATATTATAATATCGTCATAAAATACTCTGCTCAATTCATATATTAGTGCCGATACTATAGTCAGTGAAGCTGCAAAAATGAATGATATAATTATTACGATACCAAGAGAATAAAGTTTTTTATTTTTTAGATCATTGAGTAGCAATATTTTGTCGATTTCCATCTGCTTGCGTATCACTATCTCAATTTGTGCTCTAGCTTGTGTGGCAGGATACATTAGAATCATGGTAAGTATACCCGTACAAATATGAACATATTTAGTGATGCGTTCCTCGCTGCTTAGGTCATTCTTCTGTAAATATTTGCTTACAGTGGATATACTCAGAGAAATCAAAATATAATGACTTATAAAAGAGAACATTTGAGAAAAACATCAAATCAGAAACTCTGATTGAGTTTAGTTGAGATCATATTACGATCCTGCTATCAAGAATCTTTTACTACATGAAATATTACAAAGGATGATACATTTCTAAATAACTATTGGTGAATTCTGTGATTCTCTTCATTTCTCTTCAAAAAAAATACAGATTTTTGGGGCACAAACGATTAAGTAAAATGCCAAATATCTTCATATGAAGTATGTGTGTAAGATGAAGTTATCGTAAACATTCCTTTTTCACATTAACAATATAGATATTGAAGCAATAATTATATTCTAACTCAATAAAAACCCTCGCTTCTATAATAATTTAATATATAAAAAGTTACATACATTTATTGGCATGCATCATAAAAATCAACAACAACTCTACTGTTTTCAATCACTATTCTGAGAACTATATAAAATTATCAAATAATAAATCAAGTCAACAGATATGTCTTAATTTTAATATCATCTTGAATTTCGCGCGTAAATGATTATTTGATTTTGATTAGTCTTCCGAATCAAATTATTGCAGGGTCCCTAGCCTTAATTTTTTCTATCATCAATACGCAAAAATTGTTATAGCAGCATTAAATCATATGTAGTGCGGTTATTTCATTCCGCAATAATTGAAATTAATCACAGGTGGAGCAACGACTTTTGAGATTGTGCCGCTATTCAGTAATGAATATATTTTCTCCAATCAGCACGACTTACTCAGTAACTTTCAACTCTTATGATCGTAACTAGCAGTATACCCTCGTTCCGTTGCGAGTTCATAGATCTAGTAATCAATCTATTGTATATGAATTTTCTAAGCCAACCGTAAATATATAGATCAAGAGGAAATATCTACAATGCTGGACTTGATTAATAATTAATTAAAAATGCAGAGCTACAGCGGCGGCCTTAGGGGGTGGCAAACAGGGCAATCGCCCGGGGCCTTGCTGTTGCAGGGGCCTCGCGCAACATCTCAAGCAAATTTGAAAAAATATAGAATTTTCAACTATATTTTTGCTATTTAAAACTTTTGATTGTGATCCTAAATTATCTAGTAAGGTGATAACATAGCGTAGATTAAAATAAAGTTAGTCAACTAATTCATTCATTCAAAACATAATTGAAGAATTTATTATGTAGTACTTGAATATCGCGCCTCGAAACACTTGAACATCGGTTTTTTAATCGCATAGCACTCGAGGCTCGAGAATCGGAACATGATGTTCTGCTCGTCTATCGCTCGGGGAGACCCCGTGTTACATTTCGTTTGTCAACTCTTGACGCCTTGGAATTATTCCGCTTGCAATATGAGTTACAAAATAGTTATTGATGGACATGAATTGTACGAAGAGCTGAATAAGTTCATCCGTGTGTATGAAGGAAACGACGACATTATCTCAGTGCTGAGATATATAATAGAAAAAAAATTTACTTAAGTTTATCCCACTATCAAAATAATCCTGAGAATTATTGACACCACACCTGTTACAGTTGCGTCTGCTGAGAGGAGTTTTTCGAGGCTTAAAGTTATTGAAATATATTCGAGAAATTTGATGACATAAGATCGGCTCTCAGCCTTTCCTACTTTTTCAATCGAAAATGACGCAGCTCATTCGTTGAATTATTGTGCTTCAATTAAAGATTTTAGTTTCATCAATTTTAAAATCTATCATCTCTGTATTTGTTAATTTTGTAAATCTTTCAATGTAAAACATTTTAAAACTCGAATTTCATTTATATGTGTAACTTTAGCATTTCTCGTCAGACATGACAAGTACCTAAGCCAAACAACCAGACCTACCATCAAAGGGCCTTGCAAAAACCTGCCGCCCAGAGCATCGCAATGGGTGAGACCGCCGCTGCAGATCTATTCCAAAACTTACATAGAGCCTTGTTTCTACGGTTTTATGAATTTTATGCAGAAGTTCTAAATATTTACAATAGAAAATAGCTAAGTTTACTTTCTCAGAAGTCCTTGATCCCCAAATGAGAGTTGTATCAAAATAGATCTAACTGTTTTGGAGACTAGCCCAAAGAAAGATTTGTAGAGCTAACAATCCGCAAAAATAGTTTTAGTGGTATAATTTCATATTTAGTGAGGTCGTTCCATCCTGCAAAGAGATGGTGATTGAGACTTATCACCAGTAAAGCTTCGACATTTCAGATTGTGTTGCAATTTTTTTGGTCACATTTATTCTTCTTACTTACTTGTACAGAGTGAAAAAAGTAAATATTATAAAACCGACAAAATCCACATTTTGAGATTGTAATGAAAATATCTGTTTCAAGTATCTGAGTCCATTTTGACTATTTTTGGCTGGATGTTTGTACGTATATATGTGCGTTCGTAACTCGCAAACTTCAAAACAAGCGTATAATATTGGAATCATGTGTTTAAGACTGGTCTAGGATCCAGTTGTGTACCTCATTTTATGGCTGCAATCATCTGTACCGGAAGTGCAATTTACTTGAGACTTTTTTTTGAATTTTTCGCATCAATTTGAAATAGTTCAACGTAGAATATTAAGATGCAGTATTTGAAATTACTGTAACATTTTAAAGATTATACTCTATTTTCGTACCAATCGCCTGAGCTGGATGTGCACTTTACATAAGTCTTATCTAATTTTTTGCATACATTCAAAACAATCAGTCATAAAATATTGAAACTTTGTATTAAACATTTCAATAACATCTGGCTGTACACCTCGCACTATGACTGCGATCGACTGAATCAAAAGTGCCGTGAATAATGTAATGAATGTAGTAAAAATAAAACAGAAATCTGCCTAGTTTAAATCTATTTTCATTCTCAACCCAGATTTATTACTGCAGCATGTATACTTACCAATAGTTATAATGATCATTCTGGGATTGATCTTATTTGCTCTAATATTTCGTTTTGAACCATTCTTTGTTATTTCAAAAAGTGAAAATCCTGCTAAATTAGAGAAATGGAGCACCCAACTTGCTAATACAGAAGTCTTCTCTCCGCAATTTGAAAAAATACTTTTCTTTGTTTCAGTGATTCTTCTTGATATATTTTGGAATAAATCACGCAACATATTCCGCAGATTTTACGATGCTGATGGAAAATATTCCAATAATAATTTTTTGTCACTTCAAAACTTTGCGCGTAAAGTAGATAAGTTCGCTACCAGAATACCTTCATTGTATGAGGTGATATATAAGAACGCAGAATATAGCGGTAAGTGTAGTTCATTCTCATATATTGTTTTTGTTAAGATAGTAAAATTTTTTTATCAGATATCTTTATATAGACTGGCCTGAAGTTTATTGACGGTTGCACAAAAATAACTGCGGCATGATTCTCCGCAATGCGGTCTAATGATATTATTGTATTAATAACTGATGACAACATATATCCGACATTAAAATCAAATCACTGTCCTTTCTTTCACCAATTCTAATAAAAACTTATGTACATTTTGATTGCAATGCAACCATCCTCGGAGTACAAGTAATTAAACTAGAAACTAAACATCAATTTATATACATGAGCTTTTAGACAGAACTCAAATTAAAAGATTGAGAACCAATCAAAAAACAGTATTTGTAGTGGGTGTGGTTGATAAGTATAGACTTACAAAACAAACAAATAATTAGATGGATATCATACACTTTGGATAATATAAGCTAGAAACCACAATTAAAATCCTTTAAGCGGTTTACAAATTTATTTCTCCTCTACAAATCCAAGGAGGCTGTTTTCTAAGGGAGACAAATTTAAATTGAACAAATTATTTCCATTTTTGTACATACCCATTACTTCTAAAGTATTCAAATCATTTTTCCTATTGCAACTCTCAAGAAGATTAAGATTGTCAGTAGTGAATTTGTGTCCCGTCTCTTGAGAATGGTTAGCTATTGCCGACTTAAATATATTTCTACTTTTCAAGTGATAAATATGTTTTTTGTATCTTTTAGAAATATTTATTTTTGTCTGTCTGACATATTGTTTTGAGTTAAATGTTTGCACACAACGCTCTACCAAAAATATTGACAAAATCAATGATTCCTCATACAATTTTAAAAAAGGAGACTACATACGCTTGTATGATCTAATTGGCAATTTTGATTGGGGAGTCCTTAATGAATTTGTCGATGTCAACTTAGCTTGCGATTTCTTCTACAATATTATGTTTTCATTCCTTGACGAATGCGTCCCTTTGAAAAAAGCCTACAAAATCAGCTACCCATCATGGTTTACACGAGCTATTAGATTTAATATTAAACGAAAGGAACGTTTTCGCAAGTTAAGTGACAGACACAAAAATAACATGTACTACGACGAAAATTACAAATACTTTCTTAGTCAGTTGAAAAAAGATATCAAAGAATCTCACACCAACTATGTGTCAGATTGTGAAAATATTATTAAAAATGATCCTAGAAAATTTTGGAATTTTGTTATTGCCAAAAGAGAAGCATCAGCATTCCTGGTAACACTCAAATATGATGATCGTGAGTTCTCGACTCCCAAAGATATTGCGAACGGTTTCGCTGCTTTTTTTAAATCTGTTTGCACGAATCCTTCCAACAATTATATCTATAATAGTTCCTCCTGCTGTGGTGACTCAATCTCCCTAAATTATATTACTAGAGATGATATAGATTCATCAATCAGTAAACTCAAATCCAGCTACTCCTGCGGTCTGGACAACATACCTAGTCTCCTGATTAAGGACTGTGCTTATCCTCTGTCGAATGCGCTTTATTATATCATAAACCTGTCAATCAGAACTAACTGTTTCCCTGATCTATGGAAAACCACCAGAATAACTCTCATTTTTAAAAGCGGTGATACTGGTTCTATTTTGAATTATCGTCCCATCGCTAACCTATCTAATTTCAGTAAAATATTTGAGAAAATACTTTCTCCAACACTGTTTTGGAATTTGCATATTCCATAACCAAAAATTAAGTTGGAACGAATGAAATTCCAAAAAACAGTTAAGAATGATTCTGTATGCTGTTCAGAATGATTCTGTGAGCCTTTTGAATCATTTCGACGAATCAGAAGCTGTTAGTTTGCTACTACCATGGTTACTTCCTAACAATTCAAGTATTTATATCTGGATTTGACGTTTGACATTTAATAATTTTTTAAGTTTCCTCTGAAATATTGGTGAGTCTCCAAAACCTTGTTAGAGAAAGTATAGTCTACAACATGTTTGGAATGACGTATTCCACACTCGCGAACCGTAATCCTCGCCTTCGGCTCGGTTTACAAACTTTTCGCTCGTTCAGAATATAGGCCATTCCAATACTTATTGTAGAATATACTATTCTCCAACACTGTTTTGGAACTTGCATATTCCATTACCAAAAATTAAGTTGGAACGAATGACATTCTAAAAAATCGTTTAGTATGATTCCGTATGCCATTTAGAATGATTCTGTAAGCCTTTAGAATCATTTCGACGAATCAGAAGCTGTTAGTTTGGCTACTTCCATGGTTACTTCCTAACAATTCAAGTTTTCATATCTGGACTAGACGTTTGACATTTAATAATTTTTTAAGTTTCCTCTGAAATATTGGTGAGTTTCCAAAACCTTGTTGGAAAAAGTATAGTCTACAACATGTTTGGAATGGTATATTCCACACTCGCGAACCGTAGCAAACTTTTCGCTCGTTCAGAAAATAGGCCATTCCAATACTTATTGTAGAATATACTATTATTCCACAATATATTCTAGAATTGAGAATAAGATTAGTTTTTCTCAGTCAGGTTTCATGGAAAAAATATCCACTACAAGTAATCTCATGCATTTTACTCACTTTGTTCCGAAAGCTCTTGATGATAAGGGACAAGTTGATTGTATGTACACTGATTTTGCGGAGGCATTCGACAGAATCGACCACAACATCCTGATCAGTAAACTCCATTCTTTTACTTTTTCATCATCTCTAATATCCTTGCTCTCCTCCTACCTTAGTAATCTTGAACTTTATAATAACTTGGTTATAAATTCGATCCATTTACCGCAACATCTGGAGTCCCGCAAGGATCAAATTTGGGCCCTCTTATTAATTTTATTCATAAATGACGTAACTGAAATCTTAAAATGTGATTATTCATTATTTGCTGATGACTTGAAAATTTTCAATACTATTTCATCTCAAAATGACTGTTTCATACTTCAAAATGATCTGATCAGCCTTTGAAATTGGTGCTCCATCAACAATTTATCCTTAAACACAAACAAATGCTATGCTATGTCTAAATTAACCTGAAAAAAATTCTCTACAAAAAACATCTCACACATTTTTTCACTAGGATCAGAACTAGAGGAGATATGGAAGGAGAAAAATGAGAAATCGTAAGAAAAATAGTTTTTATTATTAAAAATCATGTTTTGATAGTGCTCAGACCACACATTAATGACTCTATAACAGGTCAGTGTAATCATGTAATTTATAACGGAAAAAATGTGTGCTGAGAGGATCACAATAATGTGCGTCTATGGGGAATGAGGTCAGAGCTTTCTTTCTTACTCTATTCAGTATCATCTTTCTAGTGACGCTCGTCAGTGTTGTTAGTTTGAAGATTTACTTCTAGACCTAGGGTTTTTTTGCTTAGGATTCTACAAAAAAGTCCAATACACTTTTTTGTTTGGTTCAATACGCAAGGATGTATGGAGGGTAGGGAAATGAAAAATTATCAATAAACGGTTTCAATTCTTAAAAATCTGACGTGAACATCACGTGACTTACTTGCACATCATTTGATATATACACAAATTTATTGAATAAATGAATAGACTTTTTTGGTTTTAATTCTGTAACAGAATTAAAACCAAAAAAGTCTATTTATTATGATATAATTCTTAAAGAATGTATAGATCATTATTGAATAAAGTTTTCTGTCACTTCAGATTATAATTAATATAATTTTTATAATATTTTGACATGTACTTACAATATCAAACAGAATCAAAAAATTGACAACAGATTATCATTGCCTACCTTATCATTTCAATTAAACTGACTAAGCACACACTTTTATCGCGTTGTGTGACAATTAAGGACCTTATTGTCATCTTTGACTCCAAGCTAACTTTCATCCATCATATTGTCTATATATGTAATGCTGCCATGAAGATGCTTGGTTTTATCATTCGGAGTACCAGAGCCTTTCAAGATGTTGCACCTATCTTTACCCTTTACTTCTCCTTCGTCCGATCTTATCTGGATTATTGTCGTATGATTTGGAATCCTTTCTATGAAACTTATCAGGACCGTATCGACAATATACAAAAAAAGATTCTCAAATTTATTTACTTTAGAGTCAATGGCCACTATCCAGACAACTCATTGTCGTACTACCCGAGTTATTCAACTCATGGACTCTAAATGCGAGTCGAGAAATTACCTCAGTTTGCTATTTGAATAAATTAATTTACGGGGAAATTGATGATCCTCACTGTCAAATTCTAATACCTTTTCACTCCCCTCCCATCAACACTCGCAATACCCGTTCTTTCTATTCACCTATTCCACGAACAAATATTTTTTCTTTTGCTCCCATCCACCGAATGTGTAACACATTGGAAAAAAAAATTCTGATGTTGATGTTTTTCTTTTGAAACCAAAGGATTTGCCAAAAAAATTGTTTTATGTGTTCAATAACTTATTATCCATTTATTCTGTAAGTTTTTATTCTGTTCACTAATTCATTCTCTGATATATACCATTTTATAGTTATTTACATAATTAGTTATGAAAAGTGCCATATTGTTTGACGAAACGTAATATTTGCCAAAACGAGCGTGGCGAGTTTTGCAAATTACGTGAGTCAAACAATATGGCTTTTCATAACGTATTCTGTACAAAATTTTATCTAATTCCGTCAGAATAATTTTAACTATATTTTTCAATGAGAGCATCTCTCACGTCACATCACCAAATTTAGATGACTATGATTCATGACCATCTATTGTTACTACAGAAACAAGAGTGCACTGAAATAAATAAATATCGAATTTTCACAAAACGTCAAAATAATTTTCTTAAATGTGCTCAAGCATTAATATCCTGAGTGGTATAGTACCCTTTGATATTAAAGACTCTACCAATGCTGCATACTGTGAATAATAAATATTTCTTTTCATTGTACGCAGATAAGTATAATTGATTAGCTATGAAACATGGCCAGTTACGTAAAGTCATTACGTAACTACTTTATGCTACTTTACGCAACTGTTGTATTGCAGTTATGAAAAATGGGACGTTGCATAACGTCAGGAATTGATGTAAAGTTTGACTTTTCAAAACGGAATTAGATAAAAGTTTTTCATGTGTCTCTTCTGTCCATTCATTGGGTATCACCTGTAGGGCAGTGTATATATAATAATAATAATGATAATAATAATAATAATAATAATGATTAATACAAACAGCTATAAGAAGAGAATTATGAAACTACCTGTAGTGAATATCAAGTGTAGAATATGTGGTGAGAAAGAAGAGTCTATAGCTCATCTTATCTCGGGCTGCTCTGTATTGGCACACAAGCAATACCTGGACCGCCACAATAAAGTAGCCAATATAGTGCATCAAGCGCTACGCAACAAGCTATTCGAAGATCAAGAAGCAGTACCATACTATAAATATGTCCCTCCACCGGTCTGCGAGAATAACGATGTCCTCCTGTATTGGAATCGAAAAATAATAACCGACAAGACGATAACCGCTAACATCCCGGATATCGTTTTGATCTTGAAGAAAGAAAAACTCATTCACATTATGGACATTGCAGTACTATTGTCGAAAAAACATATACAGATAAAATAAACAAGTACATTCCGCTGGCTGACGAAATGAAGAAGATGTACAAAATGGAAAAGGCTCAGATAACACCTGTAATAATAGGCTGTATGGGAGGAATCCCACACAAATTACACAAGAGCTTACAGCGCTTGGACATCAACAAAAACTTATACTTACCAATGCAACGTGCAGTGATCCTGGATACCTGTAGCATCGTCCGTCGTGTCCTGGGGGGAAAGAAGTGAAAAATCAAAAAGGAGTCTTTCAAATTTTTCATTTGAGACTTACCTCCTCATTAGGTGTATGTACTTGCTTGTAAAGCCGTACATAACACATACTTACCTTTAATACTCATTGCAAAGAAATGGCAGAAAAGGAAATAATAATAATATAATTTGTCGCAATTAGAACAGTTCATAGAATAGATACCTTATTTCAATTGGTGATCAATTTTATCCAGATTGTTTGATATTATGTTCTTGAACTCATGTTTATTAGAGAAAACTATTTTTATCTAATTCCGTTTTGAAAAGTCAAATTTTACATCAATTTCTGACGTTATGCAACGTCCCATTTTTCAAAACTGTCATGCAACAGTAAAGTAGTTACGTAATGACTTTACATAACTGGCCATGTTTCAGAGCTAATCAATTATACTTATCTGCGTACAATTAAAAGAATGATTTAGTATTTACAGTATGCAGTATTGGCAGAGTCTTTAACATAAAAGGGTACTATATCACTCAGGATATCACTGCTAGAGTATATTTTGAAAAATTATTTTGACGTTTTGTGAAAATTCGATATTTGTTTATTTCAGTGCACTCTTGTTTCTGTAGTTACGATAGATGGTCATGAATCACAGTCATCTGAATTTTGAGAGATGTTCTTATTCAAAAATATAGATAGAATTATTCTGACGGAATTAGATAAAATTTTGTACAGAATACGTTATGAAAAGCCATATTGTTTGACTCACGTAATTTGCAAAACTCGCTACGCTCGTTTTGGCAAATATTACGTTTCGTCAAACAATATGGCACTTTTCATAACTAATTATGTAAAGAACTATTATGTGATGTTTTCTTGAATAAATTCTTCAACTTTCTGTGTGAGCTTTAATTATATGATATTTCAGCAAATGTAACTTTTTCTTCTCAATTTTGCAAATTTGTAGAATTCTGTCTAAGCATTTTGAATTTGTGTTTATCCAATAATTTGTGAATAATTGAAGGATCATAACCATTCAAACTGGCTGTTTTATTAATATGTTCTAGTTCTGTATCATATCTAATCTTGTTCAATGGGATTGTATTCAGTCTATGGATGAGGAAGTTAGAAGCTGCTAGTTTATTTTGTAAGGAAGTGTGTGCTGTCCTGTAAATGTAATTTTTAGTATGTGTAGGTTTTCTCTATGTATCATATTCTAATTTTGAGCCATTTTTAATTATCAACAAATCCAGGAAGGGTAGCCTATCCTCTTTCTCTAATTCATGGATGAATTTGATCGATAGAGCCTCTGAATCATTTTCATCTAGGAACTATCCTACATTGAAATCTGAATCTACAATGGCAAATATATTGTAAAGAACTTAGCCTCTAGTTATAGACATCCCACAACACTTTAGAAAGAAACGGGTTGCAGACAAACAAATTCACTGAACGAGTTTCAACTAACCACGTAGACAGAGAAAAATCAATATCTAATCACGTGCCGTAGAATGTTCCAGATACGTTCTGGATTGTTCCCGACGCTTCTAAGGAGTGAGAGGAGGAGACGCTCCGAATATAAACACGACGAGGAAAGGACTGGAGTTAATTGGAATTAGACAGAGCGTGAGTTGGATAATTGTGTAAATAAATAGTCAGTGGAATTGTGTTATACATAAATAACTGTAAATATAAATTAGTTTAGTTATTGTAAAGTGTATTGTTAGGATGAATTAGCTCAGTAATTATAAGTGTATTATAACTAAATAACTGTAGCCATGAGTGTAAATAAATTTACCAACCCACGAACAAGTAAAGTTTTGCTACAATACCATCTACAAATCTGAGCCAAAATTTCAGACAATTTGTTAATTTATTGTTCAGCTGCTTTTCTAAGTTGCACATGAATAAATTATCTAAAGAAAGAGACAGAGGGTCTCCCATTGCTGTGCCGAAAGTTTGTAAAATTTGTTGTCCAATGAAAATGTGTTCTGCTCCATGCATAATTCGGTTAAGGTGATGTATTTTTCAATTGCTGGATGAGCTGGATCTTCCAGATTTTTTGCTTCCAAAGTTTGTTTCAAGATATCTATAGTTCTTTGAATCGGTATACTAGGAAACAGTGATATGTCAAAAGGAATTAGTCTCATATTTTCTTTGAAATCAAAATTTTGATTGATTTTATCTAATAAATTAAGATAATCTTTGAATAACTGTCTCCAATTCTAGATTTAATTTAGTAAACTCTTGAACCAACCATTTATTAACTTTATATGTAGATGTGCTTATGTTGTTCACTATAGGGCAAAAATTGTTCTCTATTTTATAAACTTTTGGTAAACAATAGAGTCTGGCTAAGTTAGGATTATCAACTGTAATATAATTTTTTATGTTCTTGTCTATGAAAAATGAATTAATGAATTTAAGGGAATTTTGGGTCACTGCCTGTCTGTTTGCTTTTTTGTCAATATGAAGAATGGTGACACAAAGATTTAATCGTTGATCAAGAAAATATCAAAAATATTGAAGATATTATGTGCTTGATCTTACTCTTACGACTATGGTATACTGATTGATAGTAAGTTTAAGTCATTTTCTATTAGCAAAAACAAATGCGGCTGATATGGGTGATGTAAGATTTTACTCGAACGGTACTCTAACTGTTGGATGGAGTTTTTCTCTGGAAATATGTTTTTTTCCGGGTCGTTCGTACATCAAAATTATATGCTAGAGATATAACAAAACTTCTCTATCATCTTTCTTGATTCAAGATCGATTATCAAATATATTTTTGTGATCGATCTTTGGATGCTGTAACTTTCTGCTTTGTTATTTGTTTCTAGAGCTTATCAGTCATATTTCCCTTCCTGCATTTCTTTATTCTTCTAATAAAAGATAACCTCATATTGTAATCATTTTCGATTTTATAAGAATAAGCAAGCCTTGCTCCAATAATCTTCTGTTTTTGAGATTTGGGATAATCTTATAAGTTTTCTTAATATACTTAACAAATTCTTGCTTCTATGCCTACCTATTCCATTAGATCAAAGAAAATGTTCGTGTTAAATACTTTTGGATTATATTATATATAATAAATTATCTTTTCCATAGCTCAGTGCAAATATGCTGGCTTTAAGACCCGGAGGTCGCAGGATCGAATCTAACCGATACACAAAAGCTCAGTAGGATTCTCATTGAATTAAAATACATTGCGTACTCTCCACAAAAACTAAGAGTACCCGTAGCTTGACGACTATTTACTGAACTTTACGGCTTAGGAAGTATCAATCAATCTACTGGATGCATTATGAGTGTCTGATACACCCATAGTGGGTAAAAGGCGTGACTGATATATACTCATCTAATTTTATATTTTTGTAATTCGGCAGTTGCTGTAACATTGTAGTTTACATGAAAACTTTTACGTTTTGAATAAAATATACAGAATTTAAAATAAAGTAGTTTTTCATTCAATGAAATTCTAAAAAATGTATAGATTATTGTAGCTTATAGACGGAGAACAGGTTACGAAAAAGTGTACCGATGGAACATAGTCACAATTTTCCCTTAAGAGGTTGCGATGACATCATAGAAATAACAGTCTAATTGACAGAAGTCACATTGGTTGAAAAAAAGGTGGGTAGAGGGTTGATTGTGTGAATTTTCTTCTCGTTTTCCACCCAAAAAAAAAAATCGAACATAGTTCTGCAAATCGGTATAATAGTAATTATAAATGTACAAATTGGAAGTAAATGTTCTTAGAAGTGTAGGTAAAGGCCTTATCATTTTATGAAGCGATAATGCGGTAAACCAAAAGTAGAAATAGAATTCATAAAACATAGCTCTGCAAATTCTAGTCTTTACTTTCTATGACCAATATCGTGATCTTATTATAACTTATAAACGATCAAATATAGGTCTGCAGAAATTTTTACCATAAGTTCACGGCACAATTCAACTATTGATTAATTTGCAGAAATCATAAACAAGACTAATCAGCAAACAGGGAGCTCTTATCGCAGCACACGCGTATTCCACCTATCTTCTCTACACCCTGTATCGCTCTCTTTTTATATTATCAAAAATAGGAAGTACATATGAAAATCAACGTCAACAGCTAGAAGCTATCGATGTCAATTCAAAGTACATATATAAATTAATGATTCTCATCTGTAGTATAGTATCGGCTGCACCTCAGCCATCTTCAGAAGCGCTGTAATTCTGTTAATTTTTACACAAATATGTGTAATGTGAATGTCAAAATTACTTACAGAAGGATGATTGTTCATAGAACTGAGTTTATATATCAGTTTGAAATTATTTCAATGTAAAATAGCGGAAAAATTTTCTCTTGGCAACTGCCACAGCCGACATCTGTAGAAGACGTTAACTGAATGCGTGATAAAAATCATGCGTGCACGCATTGTCAAAAAATACAAATTGACACAGGTAGAGCTTTGTCAATATTGGTATCAATCAATTAAAAATTAAGAGGAAGGTATTCACCCATATCTTGTAACAAGGCTAACTCGTTATATCAGAGGCACATTGATTGAATGTCGAGTCGGTTTCTAAATATGATTATTGATATTTGTATCAATAATAAACATAATTGGATAAAATTGATGAAGCTGACTGGATGAGTGAACTTAAGTGGGTAAAAAGTCTTGGGAACTCAGTCAATATTCATGACTTAATTTCTCTTCTACTTAACAGTTTCGGCTGTACCTCAGCCATCTTCAGAAGTGAAAAGAATTATAGTGTGTTAAACCAAAAATGTACATTTATGTGTTATATTAAACGTAATAAAATAGCGTGGAAAATGCTTCTTTTATTTGTCAAATGCCACAACAGACATCTGTGGAAGACGTTGACTGAGTGCTTAGTGCAAATAAACATAATATTTGCAGCACCTCCAGAGGTGAGAATGATGTAACGACGAGTCAGCACTTGCTAAATATATATAGTAGTTTTAAGTGATCGAAACTGGTCAATTAGTTGAGAAAACAAATTTATAACGGGTTCAAGCAGCCTTGAATTTTGGCTAAATTGGATCAAATATCACTCATTTCAAATTTACCAGGCTTTCGATTTTAATGTTTAATTATAATGGAATTTCATCTCTAATGGATCAAGAATCTTTGAAGTTTCCATTTTGTAAAATTTTGTCACAGTTTAATACATTTTAAAAGATGAATAGAATGAAACGTTTCTTGTGCAGGTTTTTGCAGCGCACATGTGCTTTGTTTTGACAACGGCCTTCCGTTGTCAAAATGTGAATAATGAATCAATTCAATCAAATTTTCTCATCCATACCGCTTCCAGAAAGCTTTCATTTACGAAATCTTATCATGCATGTCAGCTATTATTTGAGAATTCATGTACATATATAACTGATTTCGCTTCTAAAATCCTTTCTCCTGTTTCATATGATTAAAAATTGTAACGGTTAAATTCCACTCCTTCCCTTTTTTGTATCCTGTTACCCCTTCAGGGTAGGCAACCTAGTCCGCTGGGATGTCTCTTCGATGTCATCGTGACCCTAACGGCTTGTTTTCGAAGTGCGTAGTTGTAATTATTCGGCTTTGAACTTAAATAAAGTTATCAATTAGTTTTTCTCTAACGGTATGTAATCTTTCATCATGATTTTTACACTTGGGCCCTATTGTACAGTCTTTGGTTTATCCTAAGTGTAGTTTGATAACGTGAGTAACGAATGTTGGCACAATTGTTATTCAGGTAAATATTACCCAGTCTGCATACTGCTAGGAAGTTTTGATGAGTTGAACTCTCTATTCTATCACGGAAATTTCTCTTATTACCTAGTCTTTCAACTTAGTCTTTGAAGATACGATATGGAGCCAGGTATTTGATCCGTATTCAGTTCTAAATTATCTGCAGTTCAAAACCATCTACAATTCAGTTAAACCGACTTCATTTACTTTTATCAGTCTAGCTAAAATAATTTTTACTAGTGGTCGTCTAGTGACCGAAATTCGACCGTGAATCATTATGTTGCCAAGTTGGAACGTTACTAAATTCAACAATCCATCCTCGAAGGCTCCAGGTAAAATAAACTTGGTATTCAACGCTCCAACCGAATCTAAAATTGAGAATAGTGGTTCCCACTCAAGATTTTGAAGTGACTTTCTCTCCCCAACATTCGGAAGGAGATAAAAATCATCGAATTTTTCTGCAGCCATTTTCTTATTCGGTGCATATTTCTTAATATATTCCAGCAAAAAATAATATCATTTTCAGCGTTAAATTAGAATTGATCATCCTGCATATAAGATTGACGCTTTCTGCACTCCTTCTACTCATGAACCTCAAGTATGTCAAGTCTCACATTCTTTTATGCGCACGGTATAAACTTCTGTCTCCATGTGAAATTGAAACGAGACATTCTGTATATAATTTCAGCTCCTAGCACTTCTCCTCCAAATAAACTTCAAGTATGCCAAAACTTATATTCCTCCGTACGCGTTGCAAAGTTTTTTTTTTTTCCAGATAAAATCAGAGTTTAACAGCCTGTATATAATTTAAGTATTCTGCACTCCTTCTCCAGATGTATTTCAAGTACGCCATATCTAATATTTATTCGTGCGCTGTACAAAGTTCATACGGACTTCTCAAAAGCATTCGATAAAATAGACCACGACATTTTTATCGGTAAACTTAACTTATTCTAATTAAAACGACTTTTGACTTCAGATTTTGTATATTTATTTGAAACTTTGACGCTACGATCCTTTGTCCAAGAAGATCCTCGGTCAAAAGATCGAAACGTCAAAGTCTCAAATAAATATACAGAATTTGAAGTAAAAAGTCGTTTTTATTAAATAAAATTCTGAAAAGTGTATAGATTATTAGCTCATTCTCATCCTCCCCACCTTTAATCAGTCTGCTTATGTCATATCTTTCTGACCGTTTGTTCAACATTTAGGCCATAAATCATCTTATTTTATTTCCACTTCTGGTGTACCTCATCACGGAGAAAAATAGTGTTGGTTTTCATCACAAAAACCTGATTGTTGAGAATTTTTTTTGTAAGAACAAACATTTTCTGTTCTGAAATAGAAAATTTTCCAAAAATCACTCAATAGAACAAATTGCATCCAGTTGTTATGGTAAATAGAATTTAGTAAAGACATATTTTTGAAACTGCTGCGTTTTCGGCCGAACAGCCGAAAAAGACGTCGATTCTATGATTTATTCCTGACCACCAACATCACTTTTTTCCATAGTTTGATTGTAAGATAATAAAAGGAGAAACACAAACAACATTCAGTCCGACAAGAATATTGCGGCGTTCGGCGTAACCCCCATCTTCAGCATGTCAAAATTACAAGTTTTGTTAGATGTTTAACATCCTATCGAATCTCTCAGTATTAATAATTAAACATTAGTGGAATTGGGTGGAGATATTGTCCGACAAAATTTCTACTGCATATTTTCAGTCCGACACTCTGGAAATGTCAATTCTACGAGATTGGTTTGCTGATTAACACTCATTTATTTTGAATGTTTTCCTCTTTGGAGAGATGTACAGCATACATTGATATTATTGTCCGACAAAATATCTGCTGCATATCCATGAAAAATTCAAAAAAAAATATTTCGCAAATTATCACTTATGGTATGTTGAAACTGAGATCTAAAGATGGGTATTGTAATATTGTCCAGTGTAATATCATAAATGGTAGAATAATCTTATTCTATCTGGTAATAGTCTCTATTCTCTGCTGCATGTGCAACGAAGGTTTTATTTGAATCAATATAGTACAAGCAATAGATGGATGGAGTCAAAAATTCACCCAGAACTTCAAGATATTTCTGACTTGTTGTAGCTGTTGTGGATCTGCACATTCCATCTTTTTCATATTTGAAGCATATTGGCAAGTGTCATCGGGATAGTTGATCCGGACCTCGTGTGGTCTCGTGATAAGTTTATAAATATGCTTCACTCCATTTGAGTATATTAAAAATTGTATTACAGATTCAGATAATAATGAGGACGAAGATCACAGCAGTAGTACTGATGATGAGTATGACTTTTATGCAAATAGTGAAGACTCATCAACGGATGATGATATTGAGTAATTGAATATTTGCCTTGAAATAAATGTTCCTACAAATCATGTATTCTTTTATATATGTAAATTAATAAATTTAAACTCAAATTTTCCCATTACTCTCGAAAAGAAATATCACTTCTACTATAGGTATTCTAATGTTAAAACAATTTTGCCCAAGAAATATTCTTATGTTTCTTGTTTGACATCTTTCACCAATTTTTCGGTTTCCCTTGGAAGCTTTTTCTACAATAATTATATTTTCAAATTTGTATGTTGGGTTTCACATCAAGATATTCTTTTTATTCCTATTTTCACATGTTGCACTACTGTGATGAAGATGAGAAGAAAAATTAGCGAATAAAAAATCACTGTTAACTTATTTATAGAAATGAAGACGTAGAAGTTTGAGTATTATAATTTGATCTCACAAATCGATGTACAAAATTTGGTTTGAATGTAGATTCAATATGGTGCGCATACAAACACAGAAAACACTACTTCTGATCTTTTTATTTTCGGACTGGCAGTACGGCGCACTATTTTTGTAGGACAATATATTATTTCATTGGGAAATATACTTACCTATATGTATGATTTTTGTCCGACAAGTGTTAATCAGCAGACCAATCTCGTAGAATTGACATTTCCAGAGTGTCGGACTGAAAATATGCAGCAGAAATTTTGTCGGACAATATCCCCACCCAATTCCACTAATGTTCATTTATTAATACTGAGAGATTCGATAGGATGTTAATTATCTAACAAAACTTGTAATTTTGACATGTTGAAAATGGGGGTTACGCCGAACGCCGCAATATTCCTGTCGGACTAAATGTTGTTTGTGTTTCTCCTTTTATTATCTTGCAATCAAACTATGAAAAAAGTGTTGTTGGTGGTCAGGAATAAATCATAGATTCGACGTCTTTTTCGGCTGTTCAGCCGAAAACGCAGCAGTTTCAAAAATTTCCGCAGATAAAAAAGTTGTCGGACTCATCAAAATGAAGCCACTCACAAAGCTTCAAGGGAGTGTTAATAATCTGGAGAAAGGGGTTCTGTACCGCGGTCTAATACTTTTGTTCCAATCACAGAAAATTTGATCAGCAAGTAAAATATTCCATTTGCTCCCATGACAAAATTTATTGAGCTGGCTTATATATGGCTCGTGGCACAATATATTTATGTGAGTGCAACAAATAGTTTCTGTTAATGATATTGTTGCTTAAGGCTCAACGCACACGGCGCAACTGTTTTGGAACCAAGATTGCAAATCAGTTTCATCTACAACCAGTTCGCAACTAGAACAAAACTCTCTTCGCCTACGGAAAAGACTGATTGCAGATCAATTTGTGACATTTATTCATTTGATTTTCGCTATGTTGAATCCTGATTCAGTGCTACTATTTTGTAAGGTAGAAAGCGATAGTCGAATACAATTTTTTTGGAATACGTTTTCCCTACCACTTTCTGCAACCATGATTGCTCATGCCCGATGGAATAAGACATTCGACTGCTGGCTAGTAAGCTATTAGTACACGAATTAAATATCAAGTAGATAAAGATACAATTCCGACAAAAACTTTGAAAACAAATTGAGGATGAGAAATATAAAAGAAAAGGAAAAACAAAATATTGCGAATTAGTTCTCTATTATTTATATCACGTCAGAGTTCAGTGATTTTTTTTGATGAAATACCCTTCAAAAAACAGTTCTACTATAATTAAGAGAATGAAAATGCCTCACATCATGAAAACAAATTACAGTGTACTCACTATATCTTTCATTTTAATGTAATACATTTGTCTTGACTTAATTGCTCATAAAATATGATGTCGAATATAATTCAAAATGGCTGCTATTCCATATCTAGCTTTAGTCGACTGTCACTTTCTACCTTACAAAATAGTGCCCAGATGAGGAAGACATCATTGATTATTATCAATAGGCTAGTCAGGGTACAAACAAAGCATTGGGTGAATCCGTACATGAGGCGAAATGTTCTAGGCTGTTTGTGGCAGCAAATAAACGATCTCAGGTAGATACCTGAGACATTTACTTGGTCGGTCACCCCATGCCATGCTTTCTTCGTCACTTCTTTTCTCGATTATCCAGGAAGTTTTAATTATAGAGTTCTTGATGCTTTTCCACCTTCCCAACTATTTTCAAGTTGAGTCCCTGGTCACTCATTTTGATAAAAACAATTTTAAAAATATCGTGGTCCAGTGCAACTGAATCGCAACGCAACTGTGACCGTGGAAAACGGTCGCTTACAATCGATTTCAAACTGATTGCAATCTAGTTCCATTCCACTCACCTCGTGGCGGATGCCTACAGCTTCACGCTGCCATTGTCACAAAACAGTTGCACCTTCAACTGGTTTGCAACTTTAGTCACAAAACAGTTGTTCCGTGTGCGCTGGGCCTTACATAACAAATATTTTTAGTACTGATGATAAAAATATTTGTTTAATGCCTCATTCTTTGTCTACTCATTTGAACACGCGTAGTCAGATGCATTTGCAAGTTTAGTGGACTCACATCGTGATCGTATAAGTTTATATTATGACCGTATAAGGTTATAATGGTGAAAATCTTAACACAATGGATGGATTTGTGCAAGCAATTTTGAAGTAGTGAAGCTAGGAATCACTGCAGGATAAGTCGTTTCTTATTTATTTTCTAACCTACTTAACCTCAAAATTACCACCTACTCCTACAGTTATTTAATTGAAGGTGGTAGTATTAGACCTTGATAAGAGATAATTAATACTTTGTGATTTGTTGCTTCAGAATAAGATTTGATTGTTTTTTTCTGTATTATTGTTATTATTTATTTTTATGTAATTGTATTGTTTATACAATAATAGTTTTTTAAAAAAGTAACAGTATTTTAAGTTATTGCAATATAAAACTTATATTTCCAGCAAATATTTCTTAATATGCAGTTACAGCTGTAATTTGTTCTAGATAAAATTTTTTTTTTGCTCACGGAAACTACTTGAATTTGTTATTATAACAAAAATTTCATATTCTATTCCTACATAATATTTTCAGTGAGTACAACATATGATCTGCAGCATATTTGAAATCGTTAACACAACAAAAAATTTTGCTGACCCTATATTAACACAAAAATATAGTTACAAATACTAAAATTCTAGTATTCACAGCAACTTCATTTTCACCATGACAAGGATCTAATTTGGGTCCACTTTTATTTCTTTTATTCATTAATGACCTAACTGATATTTTCCAGTGCAATAAGCTTTTATTCGCCCATGATTTGAAAATATTTTATTCAATTTCTTCATTAGAGGACTCCATACTTTTACAGAATGACTTGATCAATTCATTTAAATGGTGCTTGGATATCAATATGTGTTTAAATCTGAATAAATGTTTCATAATGTTCTATACAATAAAATCATCAGAGTTCGTGTTTAGTTATGGACTGGACAATATGATATTAACTCGCTGCTATTCTATAGATAATCTTGACATAACTTTCGACCCAAAACTTGCATTCACTGGTCATGTCAACCGTGTACACAAGTCTGCTATACGAATGCTTGGTTCTATTATACGCAATACACGTTCATTCCGAGATATTTCATCCATATTCTCATTGTATTATTGCTTTGTCCGAAATAAATAAGAGAATTGTTCCATAATTTGGAATCCTTTCTACGAGGCCCATCAGAATGGGATTGAAAGTGTTCAAAAGAAATTTTTAAGATTCATTTATTTCAGAACTAACAATATTCACCCTGATTATACAATGTCGTACACTTTATTACTAAACATGTTTGATATTTGTAGTCTGTTTGAACACCGTGAGCATAACGCTTTATTTCATTTATGCAAACTGATTCATGGTGAACTCTATGATCCTGTGTGTCTCAGTTCCCTTTCTTTTCATACTCCTCTCATAATAACTTGTAACTCCCAAACCTTCCATCTTCCTAATGCCCGCACCAATGCTTTTTATTAATCACCAATCATTCATATGTGTCATATTCAACAGAATAAACTCAGTTATGTTGATATTTTTCTTTAATTTATCAATTTGGTGAGATAAAATTAGTTAGTGATAGTTTACATCATTTGTAACTCATTCTTGTATTTATTTTATTTGTATTCACATGTACTTTTTTTCCTGTCCTGTAACTAGATCATTCTGTTGGACAGTTTATTGTAATAATAATAATTTCAATAATGTAATACAATTTTAATGAAATACACTAGAAATTAATTGTTACCATAATCATTGCGTCTGCACTAATGCCACTCTGAAGAAAACTAAATTGCGAACCAACATGAGGAGTTTAATTCACCCTTCTTAAAATGGGTTTATGCTCACTATATATATGAATAAGAATGAAGAACAAGAATAGTGTTGAAGTTGAAACAGTTATCATATATGGATCGGTTTATGTTGCAGAATTAAGAATAAGGAATAAGGTTCAAGAATCAAAAGTTGGTTAACTTTCAAGGGAACGCGTACATCACTCTAAATTACAAACACTGCTTCGTACAAATATGACTTGTAACAAACACAGTCTCGTACATTTAGCGAAAACTTAATTTAATGTCCTAGCTGAGTTTCGAACTTAAATTTAATACTTACGGTCTGGTTTTTAGCTGATAGATGGCGACAATACTGAATTTGTCCAGATTCATACATTATCTTCTATTCTATATAAATAAAAATCAATGTTTGTATGTTTGTACCTTATGCATTCCAAAACCATTGATCAGATTGTGGTCAAACTTTGAAGAGTATTCTGGGGACCTACGAGACGGTTAGTGGCACAAAAAATCTATATATAAATTAGTTTTTTTTTTTTCTAATGAGTTTTTCTGTTTTGGTGGAAAGAATGTATATTAATAATGACTCAATACACAAATAATCAACTATTGTTATTTCTTCATCAAAGTTTATATCGGAAATTTGATTGATATCAGTATTATATGAAACAAAGTCGAGTTACTTACACTATTCATAAATCAAGAACGGCTTGACTGATTTTCATCTTTGAAATTTCAGGTCCTATCGGCTGCTTTTTTCGCCATGTAAGCGGAACGAGCTTGATCAAAAATAAGTCGCCATGCAAGCGAAGCGAGCTCCGTTATCGTTAAAACGCCTTACTAGAGATGCGAACTCGGTTAACGATAAACTGCAGTGCCAGCGAAAGCAAAATGATCAACGGTAAATCACCGTACGAGCAAATCGAGCTCGATCAACAGTAGACCGCTGTGCGAGCAAAACAAGCTTGGATAATTGTAAACTGCCGTGTGAGCGAAGCGAGCTCGGTCAATGCCAAGCTGCTGTGCGAGCGAAGAGAGCTCAGCTAACGGCAAGCTGCCGTGCGAGTGAAACGAGCTCGGTTGACTATAAGCTACCGTGCGAGCGAGGAACATCGTGCGAGCGGAACGAGATTGGTCAACGGTAAGATGCCTTGCGAGCGAAGCGTGCTCGATCAACGTTAAGACCCCGTGCGAGCGTTGCAAACTCAGTTAAAGGCAAGCAGTCGCGCGAACGAAGCGACGTCGCTCAACAGTAAACCGCCATATGAACGAAGCGAGTTTGGTAACCTTGGATTATTTCCAGCACATGCTTATTCATTCCATTGTTACATTTTGGTTAGGTTCATATTCAAATAGACAAGTTATGTCCAATATAATAATCACTCCTATATAATCACTTGAATAAGCATGTCATGTGAGATTCATATACTTAATGTAGAATCTTTGATAAATTACCAACAAAAAAGTAATATAAACTCAAAAGACATTCAGTGGAAGTGCAAAGTCTCGGCCAAATACAAAAATCTCCTATTCCGATTTATTTCCTACAAAAGAAGATCTTTTCACAGTTTGACACGTCCTTATCATTTCCGGGCTATAAGGTCCTGATATAAAAGGTAGGCTCAGGTACCTTGCAATCTGAATTTGTCAATTCTGTGGCGTTACGAAGTACGCCGGGTCAGCTAGTCGAATATAAAAATATATGCTTCACATCAGAATTCAAGAAACGGCGGCAGTAACAAAATTTCAATGTAACTAAGTGTTACAATTTTTTCTTGATAAAATATATCTCATAATTTTCTCTGGATAGAGATCCATATATACTGGATATGAATGATACTTTTTTAAAGCAATTCGATTGTGAAACAGTTGATTTCAGAGTCGCAGTCGTTTATGTATCCTGTATTAATTATTCTTTGAAAATTATCATTTGAATATTTTTAGTGAAGTGCCCCAAGGTTTAAACCTTGGAGCCCAAATCCACTGAGCGGATCTTCATAAAATCTTTTGGAATGTGTTTCTCACAATAAATACTGAAATGTTTATCCTTTAATTTTTTTCGATCCCAATTTTCTAATCATAAAAAATAAAATTCGGATTATTTTCTTCAAAAAACTAGTTGCTTTTTGCGTGTCAATTTGGATTTAATGTAATACGAACTAGTATGAACTTGTGCTTGTGGTCTCAAGGGACTTCAGATAAAAACGTTGTTTTCTTGCTGTATTGACTGAAATCTGAAAATGCTGAAATAAATTTAAATCATCAGTTTCATCCAAATTATTGAACCAGCAACCCTATATGCACAAAACTCCGCACAAATATTGCGGAAGAATAGGGAGGGCCACGAAATAAAAATCAAGTATCAATATACAGGATGTAACAGAAATAAGTACATTAATTTTAACCAGTGATAGTTCTCGTCAAGCCTAACAATTTTTCTTAGTAACTTTCATCCGAATTCTCATCTATTTTTAGCATTTTTTATCCCCTATAATTCAACGAGTCGTTCAGGTGCATAGTTATCGGATCCAGTAGCAGTTGCAATAGGAAAATAATTGATTTTGACGTATGTGAGTTACCAATTCCTTCAAATAAATTCTGGAATGAAACAGATTATAAATTATCAATTCTGTGTATGATTTCATGGGTTAGTTTGGGATTGGCTTAGCAAATTTATTTGGAACGATCTCCAAATTGTAATTTTTCACTGAAAATTGAATTATTGTGGTTATGCTAATGTATTTAATTTCAAAATATTATGCACTTATACATTACGATGAGAATCCCATGGGGTATTTAGAATCTAACGTTTATCTGGAACGTAAAACAGCAGATGAGATGAATGAAATACATTAATTTATAAATGAAGCACTTGTGTATTAGTTTTTCTCATATAATCACAAACTTCACACTTTATACTCAGATCGTTTCAATAAAGTATGCCCCGTGAATTGATCTGCTGAATAAGCAGAATATTGTATAATATATTTCAGAAAATATTTAAAATCAATTACCAAATTCAGTTTGATACATTTATAGGTTATATTTTCTGTTCTTCAAGAATAGAGTCTTCAAAATTTTATGTGGCAATATTTCTTCTGAATTATTCAGTGAATTAATTGGTTTAGAATTACATTCCGTTCAATATTCTACCGTTTTCTTTAAATAAATCGTTGAATGATTTTCTCTTTATGTTTCTGATGAAGAAGGTTGGGAATAGCAACTACTTTTCAAACTGCTTGTAGATGGTAGCACAGTCTGACTCTCCTGACACAGTGATACAGTTTCAGACAATTCAAATCAGCTGATTCAAGTGCAATGAACTTGTGCAGACAATCTTATGTTTAAGAAATGTACTATCCGAAAATATACGTGAAATCTCTAAATAAAGATCAAACTTCTTAAAAATTACATATAAATACGACTAAAACACCAAATTGCTGATTACAGAGACAAATTCAGTCTTTCTTCCAACATATACAAAAATAGAATAATCGAGGTGAGCGAATATCAATGTAGTGCCAAAATACTAATATTTTTTCAGTTTCAAATGAATGATTTACAAGACTACGATGGCTCAGAGTTGCAAAATATTCCTTTCAATCGACAGCTGTCATTCTTTCAACAAATGAGCAACATTCAGTTTGAACCATAGGCGCACTATGAAATTTTTGACAAAACTTTGATGAATTCTTACTCTGTATCCAGAGGATTTACGGAAAAAAGTTATTAGGAACAATTGTTATGCTTGACAAATTGCATCACGGTTAAAATTATTGTACTTATTTCTGTTACACCCTGTATATTCAGTTGTCAATAAATTTGCGTTAATAAATTAAAAAAATAGAATATTAAGATACCAATAGTCGCATTGGCTTTTTCGAAACAAATAATCAGTTCCTTACGAAACCAGTGAGCCCAGATCGATGAAAATTTGATTTAATATTAAGGAAGCATACAAGTTGCATGGAATCAGTAACTGCCAATAGTTTGATAAGTTACATACCTTTAAAGCAGTCAATCAATTTGTTTCTCAACCATTGGTTCCAAATCAATAAAACTTTGTATAAATGTCGAAAAAGCATTGAAGTTATTGTCAAATCAAATCATTCTGACAAATTGTTCCTGTTTAAGAGTTATTGACATGAAGTCTGTATCTGCCAACAATTTGACCTTCAACGCAATCAGTCAATCTTACCTGACAAACTAATTTTGTTTGAGAGTTATTGACATGGGATCAGTAACTGCCAATAGGCTATGTGCAAGGGGGCGGAGTTTGAACAAATATCGATGCGAGCGCTCATGGTGAGCACAATTGTAAACATCGAATCCCATTTCTCAGAATACGAAATTGAGCTGTCATTGAGCATTGTAGTTTAAAAGTGAAAATAATTGCATATAAAACATGAGGAAACGTTTGTTTTGTTTCAGGCTGTTGTGTTAAGGATAATTCAAGTGAAATATAATCTCATAGATTCCATGTACCCAGTTATAACATAAAAAAACGAGTGAATTGGATCAAAACGGTAAATAGAGTTATATGTCTCACATTATTAATCTATATAACAAATATGTTTGTGATTCAATTGTGAAATTAGAAATATTCATCATCGATTTGGGATTCATGAATTTACCTCTATCTCTAATTTGTAAGATGTTTCAGTGATAGAAGCTTGTCAGATGCACTTCGCAATAATTTTGTTGCTAATATTGTCAGCAACATATTGTTCAACATGTTTAATATGGCAAAACTAATTTCACGCTTTTCTTCAATGCTTCCTCGATAAAAGGGATACAGTGTTTGATAAATACAAACCCGATCTGCAAGATCATCGGCGTCATAATTTGAGGTTACCCTGTCAATTTGGACGGATTAAGACGTTTTCTCCATAATAGGTACGTTATAAGTGAAGAAAAAAATACTCAAAATAAATAATTTCAACGTATCTTTTATGCTATGCAAGTTATATTATACGCACACAGCTGAATTAAATAATATTAGTATATTTAAAAAATTATAGGTATGAAAAAATGATAAAATGGAGTTCAATCGTTCTCCATTGCCCGCTAGAAGCGCTAGTAGACTTCATGCACATAGCCTATAGGTAATATTTTTTTTATTGTAAATCTTCTCATAAAAATTATAAATAAGTATTGAAGTTACTATATGAATATTATTTGTTGAATATAGAATTGAAATCTTTTCTCTTCATATTTTTTATTTTCACTCACTTGTACTAAGTACAAGGAAGTATTGTGAAACCGACAAAATTCACTTATCGAGATTTTGATGGGAATATCCATTTTGAGCATCCCTGAATCCATTTTGACTATTTTCGGCTTGGTATCGGTACGGATGTTCGTGCGTGCGTTCGTTCGTGCCTTCGTAACTCGCAAATCTCAAAACTGGTTGAACGAGTAATGTTGAAATTTTGTATTTGAGACTGGTATAGGGTCTGATTGTGCATCTTGCATTATGGTTCCAATCGTCTGTACCGGAAGTGCACTTTACTTGAAACTTTTTTCGAATTTTTCTGTTAAATCCAGAATGATAAACTGTAGGATGCTGAAATTCAGTATTTCAAATTGATGTTGTATCAGAATGGTTATCCACCATTTTTGTATGAATCGGCTAAGCCAGAAGTGGACTTTACTTGAAACTTTTTTTTTATATTTTCATGCATAAATTTAGAACGATCAGCCATAGCATATTGAAATTTAGTGTTTGAACTTGTTGTAGCATCAAAATCGTCATTTTCTATTATTGTATCAATCAGCTGAGCTCAAGTGCACTTTATATGTATAACAGACATTTATTTAGAATTTGCCGCATAAAACAATCAGTTTAATTAAAATGATAAGGTAGGCAATGATAATTTGTTGTCAATTTTTTGATTTTGTTTGACATAGTAAGTATAAGTCAAAATATTATAAAATTCATAATAATTATAAACTAAAGTGACAGAAAACTTCATTCAATAAATTTATGTATATATCAAATGATGTACAAGTCACGTGATGTTCACGTTAGATTTTTCTATTATTTGCTGTTACAAATTGTTGTTATCAAGATCGGAAAATTTTGAAGGGCAAAATTTTGTATCCAAGCTTTTAGTGATGCAATCGAAAAGGTTATATGAAAATCCATTCAGTGGAACCGGGCTCCGAGGATTTTAAATTTTTATATTTAACGTCACTCCACTATTTTCAGTGAAAAGTACGTGGGCAATGTTGTGATTGTTTCCAAAAGAAAGGTTGGTCAAGGAATAAATATCCTAAAAAAAATAGTGATGGTGAAGAATTGAAATATGGGAATTAAAAAAAAAAATATTTCTCTCCTTCTAAAGTTTTGACCTCACCTGGGTCATCTTCAGGAGTGAAATGATTAAGTTTTTAAACAAATTGAACACATGAATTTGAAAACTAAAATCTCTTCACTCCTGAAGATGACCCAGGTGAAATCGAAACTGTAGAGGAAAAGAAATGAATTTTTTTTTTACTGAATTCCCGTATTTAAGTTCTTCATCATTCAACTTACCCGTCAGCTTCATACAACACATCCAAAGAATAGTAATATCCATTTGTAGATTCAAGGGATGAAATAATTGGTATTCACATGTATTCTGGAGCACAATCATCAACTTGTTATCGATCGATGAGGTTTTTAACAAATGGAAACAATTGTGACAAGCAAATATTCAGAATCTTTTCCAGTACCACGTGCCACCTACGTTCTGTGGTTGGAATAGATAATGATCAATGAAAATTCCAATTGAGTTACAGAATAACCCTAATTATCGTATCACTAGTAGTATGCAAGGCGCCTTAGGCGCCCTTTGAAAGGTGATGGGTCGTCAGTCGAATGGAAAATATGTTTAGCACATAAATAAAATAAAATACCTCAAATGTGAAAGATGATGCTTTAGGTAAGTAATGTTGATGAAAAAGTTACGGAGTTAGTGAATCAGTGATGAGCGTGAATATATGTTTAGATTTCAAACATCAACAGAAATGCAAGAAATGTGAATGGAATTATCTTATCCTGTCAATTCGATCGTATTTGTTCCACAATAAAACGTTCAAGGTGTAGTATGGATTCAAAAAATTTTGAACTAATAACAGTTAAAGTTCACAATTCACAAGTATTTGAATTCAAGAATCAATTTAAAGATTGTAATCGCACAACAATTGTTTGAAGTGACAGTCAGTGTGATAGTACTGTTGCCAAGTACCTTCATCATCACACGAAATATCGCAGCATATCGCAGATTCATATGAAAATAGAAGATATGTTTAGCACATAACATGAAATACCTCAAATGTAATTGATGATGATTTAGGAAAATAATATTGATGAAATGGTTACTTGTATAAAAGAAGAAAAACTATAGAAAACTTTTGCACTCAAATGCGATTTGAACTTGGTACCTATCGAGTTGAAGTCAAACGCTCTACCTCTGAGCTATAGGCTATGTTCAAGGGGGCGGAGTTTTAACAAATATCAATGCAGGCGCTCATTCTAAGCACCATTGGCAGCATCAAACTCCATTTCTCAGAATACCTCATTAAGCATTGTAGTTTAAAAGCTAGAATAATTGCATATGAAACATGGGAAAACGCTTGTTCTGTTTCAGGCTGTTGTGTAAAGGATGATTCCAGTGAAATATAGTTTCATTGATTTCATGTAGCCCGTTATAACATAAAAAAAAAAAAACGAGTGAATTGAATCAAAGCGGTAAATAGAGTTATCTGTCTTCCATTATTGATCTATATAACAAAGATGTTTGTAATTCAATTGTGAAATTACAAAAATTCATCATCGATTTAGGATTCATGAATTTACCTCTATCTCTAATTTGTAAGATGTTTCAGTGATAGAAGTCTATCGGATGCACTTCGCAATAATTTTGTTGTTAATATTGTCAGCAACATATTCTTCAACATGTTTAATATGGCAAAACTAATTTAACGCTTCACTTTAATGCTTTCTCAGTAAAAGAGATACAGTGTTTGATACATACAAGCCTGATCCTCAAGACCATCGGTGTCATAATTTGAGGTTATCCTGTCAATTTGGAAGAATTCAGACGTTTTCTCCAATAGGTAAGCTATAATTGAAGAAAAAAATACTCAAAATAAATAATTTCAACGTTCCTTTTATGCTATGCAAGTTATTTCATACGCACACAACTGAATCAAATAATTTCAGTACATTTAAAAAAATATAGGTATGAAACAATGATAAAATGGGTGTTCAATCGTCCTCCATTGTCCGCTAGAGGCACTAGTAGACTCTATGCACGTAGTCTATTGGCAACTGAAATTACCGTTGGCGGCAGCACTGTGCTTACAAAATGGTGGATCAAAAGTGGCTCACGGCAAGTTTGTAATCTGTTTACAATGTAAGTACGTTTATATTCAGCAAAGAAATATTATTATTCCGTTGAACTATTCAATTAGATTCTAATTGTTCGAGAAAGTATTGACTTTTTTCTTTCATAACATATAGCTCTTTCTTTTAAAATATTCTCATTTACATATGATTTTTAGTTGTAATTGGAAGACTGCGTGAGGTTATAAAGCTCATGACTTTTAAGAAAATAACATCACAGGAAAGTATTTACGACATTTTTGTATTATACATCTCAGTTTTCAGCTTTCCCTGTACAAATTCTCCTAATCCACACAGATTGTTTATCAACTAGCTCGTAGTTCTCAATTTTATTTACTAGCTTCTTTCTTTTTCTCCTTTTTAGGAAATTTATGGAAACTCAAATCCTTAATTCAACTAAATTTGGAATGACATCCATAAATACAATAATTTTCAACACTTCTTCGTTTGGACTCCATATTTTAAAGAATATATCCTTGAGAAAAACTAATTTCAGTAGAGCAATGAGGTTATATAATTCAACAATAAAGTCGGAAGCCAAGTATTTTTCACGGAATTGATTGAAATAAGTCCAATAAGAACTATTGTAGTATATATTGTTAACAAAACCAGTAACATAACATATCATATGGAAATTGAGGTTGAATCCACTTTACAATATAGTTCCGCTTATAACCGCTTGATGGCTACGGGTTAATTTCAGTTACCAATAGACTGCTCTAACAATGTATTGCTATATGAGTTATATCTCTTAATCAATCTTAGAGCGTTACAGAATCAATGAATTAGTGTTGAGCGTAAATATATGTTAAGATTCTCCACCAATAATTGCAATAAAAATAGTATTGGGTGAACTCTATTCAAGTACAAGCATTGAGAAGAAAATAAACATTTTGACGAATGAATTTCTTTTCATCAGCTATAGTAATGACCAGTTGGATTCCCTGTCCCATAAATTTTAGGTTTCGCTTGACAGAACAATATCGTATCAAGACTCCAAAAGTCAAATGTGGCATGAACATTGTTGTCATCATTTCGATTCGATACTTCTTGTTTGAATAAAACTTAAAATCTTAGCTAGAGCGATTCAACTGGCTATAACTGATGTAAATTCATCTTCAAAGTTTATGTTATCAATTTCTTGGAGCTTTACAAACAAAAAGCAGCAAAGGTCTTCTATTTAAAGTGAACATAACAATAAAATCACGTACCTGCAGCAAGTACAATGCGATAACATAGAAAATGGATGATTCTATAAAAATACTTCAAGAAAGCTGGCTTAGGTGAATTCAATGATTACAAATCTTAGAGCGAAGTTGCTACATTTCGTAAAGCTAGGGAGTAAGGAATTAGAATAAGTGATATGTTTCGGAAAGAGAATCAATTAAATCAATAACATTTCATTTCCATGTCTGTATTTAAATTTGAACTTCGCGCCAATATTTTGCCTACCGGACTCCTAACTTCTGTCACCGGTGATATGCAAACAAGGTGATATATTTTGAGCTGTTGTCTTGCGGCAGTTCGGCCGAACTAAGCTATATGACGTCATACTAAGTGAAATATATATCACCCAGCAGAGAGGTGGTGATGTAAACTTATCACCGGTGATGTTTTGACGTTTGAGGTTATGGTGTGACATATTTTATTTTAAATGGATTTGATTTCCAGTTATGGGCTAGAGTACACAAAATTCTTGTGCATAAGCCCACTATAAGATAAAAATTCATAATAATCCAAAACAAATATTAATTTTAAATCTTATTCATTCTACTCGTAGCAGTGTATGTGGCTGGACGTGAATAAACTGGTCTCCAAATTACACTTCAAGTCTAGTCGTTTACAGTGACAAATTTATATTATTTTTCTCATCTAAGTATATATTCATATGGTGAAAATATAATTTACTAACTATATGGTATTTAACTAAGAAAATCAAACTGGGAAGTATTTAACTGTAAGTAGATAGAAATAAGTTTTGTGTATGAACTAATTTTAATACTAACTGGTATCATATTAATAACATATTAAGGGGTTTTACCCCATCCAGCCATGATGGCTGGGTTAAATCGTACGGGCAACATCAACAAACGGACCAGAACCGGAAGTAGTGACGATGACAGTGAAATATGTCACAAAAATAAGTTTCTTATAATAAAATGTGAATCAGGGAATTTTCAATCAACTAATTCTCTAACAATCAATTTTGAAATAAAAAATATATGTGGAAGTGTGAAAGATATTAAAAAAATAAAAGACGGTCTAATGATTGTCACAGCTAACAATAATCAAAGCAATAAACTAATGCTTGTAACGACTCTATGCCAAAAAAAAGTAATCTGTACTCCACATCCTTCATTAAATACAACACGAGGAATTATATTCTGCCCTGACTTACTGAATTGTTCAAACGAAGAACTACTCGAAGAAACAAAGGATCAAAATGTATGCCATATTCGTCCACTTTTCTCATTTAAACCAGGTGGAAAAAAAGAAAATGGAGCATTTGTAGTAACATTCGATTCACTAACTCTGCCTCCGCATTTATACATCGCAATGTATTCAATTCCAGTACGCATGTTTATTCCAAACCCGATGCGTTGCATAAATTGCCAATCATATGGGCACGTGAAAATTAATTGTAAAAAGCAGAAGATATGTATTTGTGGATCGGATCCACACCCTGGTCGTGGTTGTAACACTGAATCCCTACAGTGTCCTAACTGTAATGGAGAACATACAGCGACAGCTCGAAATTGTCCTTTCTTCAAATTCGAATTCGCTATTTCCGAATATAAAACAAAACACAAATGCAGTTACTCTGAAGCAAAAAGAAATATAGAATCCATCTCAGCTCGCCCAACAAAACAAACATATGCCAAAGCCGCCGAGAAGCAAAATAAGAAAAGTAACTTTCAAAATATCGATCTGAATAATTTATCTCAAATAATTATTCCTCTTATCAAGAACACAATAATTCAAGTGATATCAACACTATTTAACACTAATAAGAATCAATCATCGGGCGATGAAGAATCCGCAGAATCACAAATACCAGTGAAAACACAAATTCTTCTGAACCAAGAAACAACAAAAACCGATGCAAAACTACCATCACCGTTGGGAAATATGCTACTCCATAATGAAATTGAAATATTCTCCAACAGTTCAGATAAGGAGACTTAAAACTCTAATGAACCCGCAAGCCAAAACAAAATAGATATCGATCTATCATCTCCTTGTAATTCCTTCCCTAATTCTCCCCTCACACCGTCACCATTTCAGTCAGGTCCCTCAGCCCTAAACCCAGATCTTAATAACAAAAATAAAAATAAATCTAAACCTTCTTCTCTACTAAAGCCTAATATTAAAAAAAATGAAAAAAATAAGTATTGCAACAAACATTAGTAGCTAATCATCAAACAAAAGATATGAACATATCACACAACTCCCACAAATTGAATAAACACAATACCTATATAATAATAATTTAAAAAAATTAATAAATAAAAAAATTTAATGGCAATAAAGTGGAATTGCAATGGTTTAAAACATCACTTCAACGAAGTGAAACTAATAATAGCGGAGTTGGATCCATATATAGTATGTCTTCAAGAAACTCATCTTCACGCAAATGAAACTGTTTCTCTACGGGGATATAATATACATCGAAATGATGACACTACCAATGGTCGTGCTAAACGAGGCGTTGCCATTATCTTGAAGAATAACATACCATACAAAAATATAAACATAAACTCTAATGTGAATGTAGTAGCCATACAAGTACTAAAACCGTACACTATCACATATGTCTCTATTTACCTACCGCCAAATGAACCATGTTCTCTACAAGAGCTACAGATCATCGTATCCCAATTACCTAAACCTTTTATTATATGCGGCGATTTTAACGCACATAGCTTTACTTGGAACACTGATATTACAACATCTAATAACAATGGTAGAATCATTGACAATTTATTGGATAATAATACCGACGTTATCTTACTTAATACGCCTAATGAGCCAACTTATATAAATCTCAGATCAAGCAACTTTTCCGTTATCGACCTTACTTTAGGCTCAGTCAGTCTGAGTAACTTAATCACTTGGAATGTAATCCTGAAAGATTAATTTTTCAGTGACCATTTGCCTATATTAATAGATCGCTACTCACTCTCCTATAATAATAATTATCAAGTGCCTACGTGGCAATACAACAAAGCTGATTGGCCAATATTTACTCGAAATATCGAAACTCCATCGCTCGAAAACAACGAAAATTCAGATGTTGATCATATATTATCATTTATAAACAAATCAATACTATCTGCCGCTTCAAATAATATACCTAGAACAAAAAATTCAACCATCATTCAAACAAAGAATTCACTCAGCCCAGAATCATCTACATTATCGTCGCTATCATCCCTAAATAACATTACCAGGAGCACACCCAAACTCAAGAACCTTGTCCCATGGTGGAACGAATCAACCTCGGAACTAATAAAAGAAAAAAGAAAAGCGATGAAACGCTTCAGAAAACGTCCAAATGATGAAAATCTAGTTGAATTCAAAAGATTACAAGCTCAAGTACGCAGAACAATTTTGGCAGCAAAGAAATCTTCATGGCAAAAATATGTATCTGAAATAAACACCACACTTACAAGTGATCAACTCTGGAAGAAAATAAAACGGATTACAGGCACCAAGCAAAATCACGGTATACCTCTCATCACAAATAATAACATAGACTTTATACAACCTTATGAAATCGCTAACCAAGTAGCTACGGATTTCAGCTCAGTCAGCAGTGACGAAAATTACAACCTCGAATGCAGGAAAAATAAATCAAATAAAGAAAGCACACTTGATTCCACGCTCCACAGTAAAACATCCAACTCAGATCTTTACAACCGTCCGTTCTCTATACAAGAATTAACACAAGTATTAAACAAAACAGGAAAGAAATCTGCAGCTGTCGGCCCAGATAACATATCGTATAGAATGCTCAAACATCTACCATTAAAAATGATAATGTATATACGCGACTATTTCAACTTATTGTGGCTACTTGGACTTTACCCTGAAATATGGAGACATGCAATCGTTATCCCTCTTCTGAAGCCTGGAAAAGAAAAAACAAACGCATCAGCTTACAGACCAATATCACTTACCTGCCATCTCAGCAAAATATATGAGAAACTCATTAATTCGAGACTTACTTGGTATTTAGAAAAAAACAACCTTATCAAGCCATACCAATGCGGATCAAAAAGACATCATTCTACCACCGATATCCTAGTCAACTTTACAAATGCAATCCAAACATCCATGATAAACCGAAATCACCTAGTAGCCGCACAATTTGATCTCGAAAAAGCGTTTGATATGACATGGCGACATGGAATTTTGAAACAACTTCACAAATGGGGTTTGCATGGCAATCTCTTAAACTTTATAAGAAATTTCCTAACTAACAGATCCTTTCAAGTACGAGTGGGCAGCACTCTCTCCAACCGTCATACTATCCAGAATGGAATCCCTCAAGGATCGACTATTTCTGTAACACTATTTCTTATTGCGGTGAACAGCATAACAGAAGGAATACCAACTTATGTCCAACCATTACAATACATTGACCATCTAATCATCTATACCAGTTCAAAAAATATAAACACCATTCAAAGTCGCCTTCAAAAAACCATAAACATTCTAGCCCAGAATGCCACTAATATAGGGCTCAATTTCTCTCCAGAAAAAACCTGCTGCATAGATTTCTGCCGACTTCGAAAAGAGCATACATGTCCAGACCTACAAATTTACAGCAATCCAATCAAAAAAGAGGAACAAATCAAACTTCTTGGAATGACTTTCGACAAAATACTCTCCTGAAAACAACAAATAAACAATACAATATCTTCTGCTCGGTCAGCTCTGAATCCGATCAAATACTTGGCAAACACAAAATGGGGTGCCGACAGATATACTTTAGCGACACTTTACAAAGCTCTTGTACAGTCTCGAATTGATTATGGATGCATCGTTCATGGAATAGCAAAGAAAACTCATCTAAACAAACTTAATACAATCCATAATACTGGTCTCAGATGTATATCCGGTGCATTTAGAATCAGCCCAATATTGAGCATCAGTTCAGACACTAGTATACCTCCCCTATCGATCCGTAGACAGTACCTATCTTCAAAATATGTCTGTGAAATATGGAATATGAAGAATCATATCAACTACAATATCCTATTTAACAATAACCAAATGAACCGGTATTATGAGAAACATCCAACAACTAAAAATCCGTTATCCATATACTTGAAAAATCTATTCATTGAAATCAATAAAGACGTCCTGGAAATATATAATCCCTCCGACACAAAGCACGAAGTGATTATTTTACACCCACCTTTATGGACAATTCCACCATTAATCAAAATTAACATATCTTTGCAACATTTCAATAAGGATGAATTTCCAAAAATCCTAATAAAAAATGAGTTCAGAATAATGATACAGCCATTCGAAAAAGACAGAAACACCGTTATCTTATACACTGATGGATCCAAAACAGCCAATGGCCATGCAGGCTGTGCAGTATACGACACAGACAATTTTTTTACAAGAAGCATCGCGTTGCCCTTTCTTTGCAGCACATTTACGACTGAAATCATCGCAATCAGCGAAGCTCTCAATGCATGCCTATCTAAGTTGCCACAAGAAAAACCACATGTGATCAAAATTATTATATGTACCGACTCACTAAGCTCACTCACAAATATCTCTAACATATTTGAAGCAAAGGATAAAACGCTGATAACCTTATATAATATTATAATATACCCTTAAAACATTACATAACATTGCTACATACTTCATGTGGCTTCCCAGCCACGTCGGTATTGATGGCAATGAAAAGGCGGACCTACTTGCATCGGCAGCGGCGAATCACCAGAGAAATGAGAACTCCCCTGAAAACGCAATCCACTTCGTCAGATACGATGACTTATTATCAGAAACCAAAAGAAATGTTCATAAAAAATGGAAAGACATTTGGAAGAATCAAGAGACCAATTTAAAACAATACAAACCAACCAATGAACCATGGCCAAAACCTAGATTCATCAACCTAACCAGAAATGAACAAGTGGTAATATCAAGACTAGCTATCGGTCATACGAAACTTACACACAGCTATATTCTCTCAAGAAATGAACCGCCCGAATGTACTACATGTAATAAGCAAATAACCGTAAAACATATTCTGACGGAATGTAATGCAACCCGAAGGTTGCGCGAAACTCTGAAGATTAGCAGCAACAATGTAAACAACTTCTCACAAAGCCAACCTATTCTCAATTTATTGAAATATCTACGACTCACCAATCTATTCTCAAAAATTTGATTAAGTAATGCAAAATAACTTGATATGTCTTGAAATGATGTAGATCTCACGATCAGTAACACATCTATTCTCTATTTTTCATCCCTACCAGGGCTCTCCATTTGTGCGTTACAACTCTAAAGCCGTGATGAGCCTTACTGGCAAATCCCATTATCCTTTATTGTATACTTGTGTATGTGCATCTATGCATCTAATTTTTTCCTTCTCAAGTTTTGATAATTCAAGATATACAAGTTAAGCGTAATAATCAGTAAATACTAAAGCGGCATATGACCAAGCAGTCGGTACGCTCAAATTTAAAGGAAAAAAAAAAATCTTATTCACGTTAAGAATGCAGTAGCTCAAATTTTTATTGACTGTAGTATTTAATATTATGCAGTCATATTTTAATTCTCATTGATAAATGCTGTAAAATATGAAACCCCGAGCCAAACTGAAAGACTCCAAAACATAAATTTTCATAGTGCTAAATTTATAACTCCAAAACGTATACTTTAGGTTAAACCAATTAAACTAAAAGCCCAAAAACATATATTTTCTCATTTTTTAATCCATAACTCCAAACAAAATACTTAGTTCAATTTTAATTTCAAAAAATCACCTTTGAAACGTAAAAGATAACGAGCCAGAGAGTTGCCTGTCGGCAATTTTCTGGAATATAAACTCTACAAAATCTTTCTATTCAGAAATGTGTAACTTTAAAACGTATTTCACAAATGGAAGATGTGAAATCATACTTCGAGCCAAACTCGAAAACTCCAGAACATATAGCGTTTTTGATTCAGTGCTTGATACTGCACTCAGATTGCACTGCGAGCAACAATTGTGTTCGATTGGGTTTTTTACAGCAAGCGAGCAGTTCGCGTTGTTTTTGATTGGGGAGGAATAGGGCACTCTGCGTGCAAGATCACTTGCTCCGTCTCAAGAGGTCGAGCAGTTATTTGAGTGCAAGTGAAATAACGGAATTTACATGCGAAATCAAACAGGAAAAAATTATTCTACTAGAAATGTTACTAGAATCTTCGTCGTCCAGTAGTGATGAAGATTTTTTTAAAGAAATAAGAAGTCGACCAAAAGTTAAAAACTTTATTGAAGAAGTTATTTATCAATTTAATGATTAGAGTAGAATAAATGTAGGTATATGTATATATTCTTTTAGTTTACGGGTGTCCAGGGAAACATGTGAAGAACTGACAAATTTATGCGAATCTTTTTCAAAGAATCAGGCACATGGTGGAAAAAAGGTGGTTTCATTCAAAAAACAAATTCTGGCTTTTTTATGATATATAAGAATATTGAAGATGATCCATCAATTTATAATAGCTGTCAGATTCAACCGGCGATCGACGCGTCGCTTGCTGGCATTGTGTTTATCAGAATGAATCTTGAGTCACTACTTAAATAATAATTTTGAACCAATATTTATAATTGTTATAATATAATAGAGTATAAAATGATGTAAAAAAGCTCGTACGTCAACAATCAACACATTTTTGAATTGGCACTAGTTAGTTTAGTTAGTCAGTTGACAGCATTTAGCAAATAGAAAAAATAGCGACTATTTTGCATGTTTATTTATTACAGAGACTTTTGAATACCTTTCTATGATATTTCTTAATAATAAGTCTCTGAATTTTGTATTCGTTTTAAAAATAGAACATAGAAGTTATTAATAAATTTGATTTATTCTAGAAACTAATTAAAAAACCATTCACTAACTACTTCTGAAAACAATAAAAATAGGTTTTAGAAATGAGTTCAACTGCAAATTTTGTGTGGATGATTTTATTTGGGAGTAAAAAAACGGTACAATGGTTCGAAGATTAATTGTTGATTACTCGATGCTGTTGTTATGTTGAAAGTCTTGTTCGCGATGCTGTTGCGTTGTTATAAGTCTTGTTCGCCCCCAGGCAATGACTGAGGGGAAAGAAACGAACTTTTCTCCGGGAATTCTCTCTTTGGGCCTAGGAAAACTCCAGCGAAACCCAGACTAGAGAAGTGGCTTCTTCGCTCGCTGCAACTGAAACAAAATAATTATAACAAATCGGAATATTCAAAAAGAAGATAACTTACTTGAACTTTTAAAATTTTTTAAATTTAATAATAAGCAACGAAGAAATTCCAAAAGCCCTTACTGACATAAAATTAACAATGATTCACAAGAAAGGAGATCGAAACGACACAAATAACTATAGAGCAATAGCTCTGGTCAATACAATTACAAAAGTCTTGACGTCTATTCTTAACAATAGATTACAAATATGGACAGAGAGCTTTAATATACTTCCAGAAGCACAATCTGGATTTCGGAAAAATAGATCGTGCATAGACAACCTGTTTGTACTCACTTCAGTAATACAGTCTCGCCTCCTAACTACTACAGAAGGACTCTATGCCATATTTATTGATTTCTAGAAGGCATTTGATTCAGTTCCACACAACCAACTATGGAATAAAATTTTTCAACTGGGAGTAAGTGGAAAAATTATTAGAATATTTCATAATATGTATAATAAAGCAACAATTCAAGTAAAATGGAATAATAAATTGACTGATCCCATTGAGGTGACGAAAGGTGTACTCCAAGGCGAATGTTCCAGCCCGCTACTCTTCGCCTTGTACATATCCGATCTTGAAACTGAATTTAGGAATCAAAACTTAGAGGGTATCTTCATGAATCAAACAACGGATATATTAACATTACAGTACGCGGATGACATCGTCATATTGGCGCGCTCACAGATCGAAGTTCAAAACAAACTGAAAGTGCTAGAGGAATATTGCAAAACAACTAACTTGAAAATAAATCCTGAGAAAACGCAAGTAGTCCATTTCCATCTAGGACGACCAAAGACCCAAAGAACTAAATTCACTTGCCAAGGAAGTGAAATAAGACAGGCTAACTCCTATGTATATCTAGGACTAACATTCACATCTTCAGGATTGTTTCGCCAGAATGCAGAAGCTTTCCTAAAGAAATCTCGGCAAATCACTGGAAATATCAAACAAACTTTGATAAAAGCGAAGATACAAGACTGGAATACAATATCTAAGCTGTATAGCTCCGTAGTTGTTTCATCTCTACTTTATGCTTCAGAGATATGGGCCTTTAACCAGAGCGAAATGGTGGAGAAAGGGCAAACGAATTTCTTCAAAAGTATTTGCCAATTACAGAAAACAACTCCTAATTATATGGTACGGAGAGAAGTGAATGAAAATAAATTGGAGCTTCTAATCATCCGAAATATACTTAACTGGTGGTATAAAATATTGATCATGACAGATAACAGATACGTTAAAATATGCTACGAAAAACTGTGCCAGTTGAACAACAGAAAGTCGTTATCCAATGCCAAACAAATTAAATATAACTGGGTAAGGAGCATTCAAATCATATTGGAAAAAGCAAATTTCACATGGATATGGGAAAATAAAAACTTTTTAACCATAAGGGCCGAGACAAAAAATATACTGAATTCCTACAATCAGTACTTATACGATATAGATACCCAAAGAATCATTCATTCCTCATACAACCCATTCTACCAAGATTACCAATACAACAACATTTTTACTTTATCCAATATTGCACTAAAAATCCTCAGACTGATCTCCCAAATCCGCACACACAACACCCAATATCCTATCATATATAATAAAGGAACTATTTCTAGATTCACACCAGAAGAAATTTGTAAAATCTGCAACAAGTACGATCAAGATAATTTGAACCACTTTCTATTCAACTGCCCTTTCTATGACGCACCAAGAAATGCATTCATTTTGAAGTATCTCGAAAATGCTCATCCAGAAGACTTCAATAAAATCTTACTGGCCGACCTTTCAACAACAAAGATTTACGACATATTTAACTTTGTCACTACTGCACTCAAGCTCAAAGCTTTTGCAGAAAATATTTAATTTCACTTATTCACTCTCATAACATCCATATCTTTGAGTGAGAGGAAGATAAAATGTTCTTAAAATATACAATTATAATGTATTACTAACCATTTGTATAAGTTTTACTTAAACAAATAAATCATTATTATTATTATTATTATTATTATTATACTTGAACTTTGCAAGCGTCAGGCAAAATTGATCAGTTGACTTCTTTGAAGTTGAGTTGAATCTGAGGTCTGCAACAGTTGCTACTGATGTTTTGATCTTCTGCAGTTACTGGAGGACTTCTTGGACGGCTGTTGGGCTCTGGTTCTATTGCTGCCGCAGACTTCTTGGGAGGTTATTGGGCTCTGGTTTTGCTGCTACTGGAGGACGTCTTGGACGGCTGTTGGGCTTTGGTTCTGCTGCTGCTAGAAAACTTCTTGGACTGCTGCTGGGCTTTAGTTCTGCTGCTACTGGAGAACTTCTTGGACGGCTGCTGGGCTTTGGTTCTGCTGCTGGACTCTGGTTCTACTGCTGGGCTGTTTTTACTATTAGGCTCTGATTCTGCTGCTGGCTCTGGTTCTACTGCTGGGCTGTTTTTAATATTAGGCTCTGGTTCTGCTGCTGAGCTATTTCTGCTGCTGGGCTCTGATTCTGCTGCTGGGCTCTGTTCCTGATGCTGGGCTCTGGTTCTGCTGCTGTGCTCTGGTTCTGCTGCTGGGCTCTGGTCCTGCTGCAGGGCTCTGGTTCTGCTGCTGGGCTCTGATTGTGCTGCTGGGCTCTGATTCTGCTGCTGGACGGCCTAAAAACATGAAAATACAAATAAATCAATAAATTGAGGGTTAGTAAAGCTTTTCATCATCATTTTGAATAAATCCTACTGGTTGATGTAGGGGCAATGATTATGATCTGAAAGGGAATGTTGTAAATTCCTTAATTTCTTGCGTTTAAGTGAATATAAAATTATTTTTAAACATCAATCAGTTCAATCTGATTTATTTTTCAGGCATATAATTTAATTGGAGAAAAGGCTGGTGCCTATATAAAAGAATAATAATTATTGAATAATACAATAAACATATAAATGTTGTTATGAGTATTGAAATATTCAAGTTGTAAGATCTGGCTGATGATGGCAGCACCGGCCAAACATAAAATAAAAATAGTTTTTAGTAGTTAGTTGGAAACACTGACACTAGAGAAGTAAGGTTAAGTTGAAGTTGGATTTGGCGGGTAATCAGTAGAAGTTTTTGTAACGATTTTGTGGATTATTTTCATTAAACAATTAAGTGAAGTTTTTCTTGTCTCATTTATTATACGCTTAAACATTAAATTGAACAACAATGAATATTTTATTAAATTACCTACGTGCAATACAAAACTAGTCTTTCATTTAGTAAAAATACTTTACACTTTCTTGAGCATGACACTTATTTATTTTGTTTATTTTGTTTTTTTTTTTTTCAATTACAAAAACTACTCACTAGATATTATCAAATTTAAATCCAATACTCCTTCTTGAGTAGTTTTGTAGGCTCACAAATTTTCCTTTACTTAAAGGTTTTGAAAAAATATCTGCTATTTGTTTGGAAGACTTAATGTAGGTAGGTACAACGGTTTTATTTATATGACTTATAATAAATTTACATTTAATTTCAATATGCTTTTTACCCTTGGTAATATTCAATATTCCCTTCATCGGCATTTATCCACATATTTATTGAAGCTTGATTATCAATTAATAGTTCTGAAGGTTTTTTTTACGTCAGAGATTTTGAGTTCATTCATCATTCTTCGAATCTAGCAAGTTTCTTGAATTCCTGCAACAGCAGCACGGTATTCTGATTCCGCTGATGAAATTGAAGTCGCTTTTTTTTTGAGAAGCCCATACAATTGGACCTGCAAATTCCACAAGCAGACCATTCATGGAATTCATATTAGTACTATCTCCTCCATAATCTGCATCTGTGTATGTCTTCAGTGTTGAGCGCCTATCAATGAAAAATATTTCATATTGTTCAGTACCTTTCAGATATCTAAAAATACGTTCAACAGTTTTCCAATGACTCACTTTTGGTTAATTTACTTGACGACTTGAATAATTTACTGCATAACTGATATCTGGTCGAGTAATTGTTGAAAGATATAGAAGACCTCCAACTATCTCACGATAAGGTTTATCTCTTAATTCTTGATAATTTACAACCTTATTCGTTAGCATACCTGGATCCATTGGAGTGTTTGTTCCATATGCTTTACTAAAACCAAATTTATCCAAGATCCTTTCTGTATAACCTGGTTGATTTATAAAAATTCCATTATTTAAAAAATTTATGCTTATTCCCAAGTAATACAACTTTCCAGTGCTTGAACTTTCATGTGTTATCTGAAATTCTTTTGCTAATTTTCTTGATATAAGTCTTACTTCACAGATACTTTTTCCAACTATTAAGCCATCACCAACAAAAATTGTCAATATAATACTTCGATCTTTATTATAAAACACGCAAGGATCATCATCAGTGGCTTCAAGCTTCAAATTTCTTAAAAATTCAGTAATCCTTACATTCCATGCTTTAGGAGTCTGTTTTAGACCATATAAACTTTTCAAAAGTTTACATACTCTGTTTGATCCATCTTGAAATCCTTCGGGTTGAATCATGTAAATTTTTTCTGAAAGATCTCCTTTAAAAAAGCTGTTTTAATATCGAAAGTTTCAATGTAAAACTTTTCTTGAGCTGAATGACTCAAAATTAGTCATATACTTGCAAGACGAGCTACTGGTGGAAAAGTTTCAAAATAGTCTACACTATGTTGTTGATCATAGCCTCTTGCTACTAATCTGGCTTTCTTGCGGTTATCACCTTTAATACGGAATACCCATGTACTTGTAAGAGCTCGATGACCTTCTGGAAGATCAGTCAATACCCAGGTTTGCATCTTTCGTAATGAGTTCATCTCTTCTTCCATTCAAAGTCATTCAATGCAGAATTTACTGTTATATTTTCAATTCCTCCAATCAAAGCAGCTCCAAGTATATAATCATTGTACTTTGGATGAGGTTTAATATTTTCCCTATTTCTTAGAATTCTAGATGGTTGTTGTATCTCTTGAGCTTCTTCGTCGTCTTCGTTTATGAGATTATGATCCGATCTGTTTCTATCACTCTCCTCCTGTCGATCATCAGCTTTTGATTCTGAAGTAGCATCAAACAAATTTTGCTTTTCGGACAATTTTTCTGACTCTTGATTTTCACTATTCATATCGATTTCTACATAATGATTATCAAAGTTGAAATCTTCTTTGAACAGAACATGACATGAGATCTTGACTTCTTGTTTCTGTTGAATGTTTACTTGATATCGCTGTATCTCTGTATCGTATCCCACAAATATATCTTTAATACATTTCTTGTCAATTTTCTTAGTATCATTCTTGTAGATAAAGCATTCGCAGCCAAACTGTTTGAGTGTTTCAATATCTACTCTTCTACCAAACCATAAATCGGACGGACTTTTTTCTTTTACGTTATTTGTACCTGTTTGGTTTATGGTAAAAGTTGAGTAATTTAATGCCTCTGCTCATAGTTTTTGTCCTAATTCTTTTAAATAAATTCCTGCTCTGGCAGCTTCAACAATTGTCCGCATTTCTCTTTCTGCTCTTCCGTTTTGTTCCGGAGTCTTGACAACAGACTTACGATGCAATATTCCCAATTCTTCAAATATTGTTTGGCTTCTTACATTTTTAATTTCAGTGCTATTTTCAGATTTAAGAACTTTTACTTTCTTTCCAAATTGATTTTCAACTAGATTTAAAAAAATCTTCAGCTTTTCAATTGCTTCATCCTTATGTTTCAGAAAATAAACAGTTCTGAAGTGACTGTAGTCATCTTTAAACAATATTAAATATCTGTTTCCTCCCAGTGACAAACAATTCATTTCACCAAGACCTATATGAACTTTGTCTAGACATTTTTCAGCTACGTGATGATTTATTTTGAATGACTTGCGACACATCTTACCATATGCACAACCTTCGCATACATATTCATTCCAGTCATCGATATAATGAATATTGTTTTTCTTCAAAATATCTCTTATATAATTCACATTCTGGTGTGCAAGATGCTCATGCCACATTTTAATAAAAATTGCAGATAGATTGTATCCCTTATCTTCTATAAATTTCTGTCTGAATTAACCTCCAACTCTTTCAGACATTAAAATGACATTACTATTCTCCATTATTATTGACTGCGTTGCATTTGAATGCTCTTCCTATCCTTTGTCAAGTACAGTAGACAATGAAAACAAATTGAATGTTAAATCTGGCACATACAATACTTGTTTGAGGACTACAGGGTTCCAAGAACTACCATTGTATGCCAGTAAAGGAACTTCACCAATACATTTGGATTCTATTATAGAAGAATCACCTACTTTTATTTTAACAGAGGTTTCTGAAGTTTTTATATCTTTCAACCAATGTAAATTCCCAGTCATGTGATGAGTCGCACCACTGTTCTGATACCATACTGTGCTGTTATCAGAGATTTCACGCATCTCACTGGCAGATAATGATACAGAAATTAAAGCCTTTGGCTTCTTACTTTTCAAACATTCTTTTGCAAAATGTCCAATTTCATTGCAATTATTGCGAGGATATTTTTTCTTACGATAATCTAAATAAGCTTGACATGGCTTACTTTTACAGTCTGATTTTAAATGTCCAGTCTTACCACATCTGTAACAAGTTCTAGATTCATTCTGTGAATTTACTTGCTGATTTCCTTGCTTTGCAAATTTCCCATCATTTGACTTCTTTGAAAAACTCTTACTTTTCCTCGATTTAAGACTCTTTGACAACAGTGCATTCTCTACGTTATTCGATTCCTGTCTTTTATTTATTCTTTCTTCTTCCAATTTCAATCTATCCAATAAATTTCCTAATGTCTTTTCTGTTGATGCAACTGAGTCCCATGCAGAGTGGAAATGATTATATTTTTCAGGTAGGACACTTAATATTCTAGTTATTACCCATTCATCCTTTACAGATTCTCCTTCTACACGTAGTTCTTGCGCCAGCCCATCAATTCTGAGACAATTGTCTACGACAGTCTTATCTTCATCAAATCTATAGCCAAAAAATTGTGAACGAATGTTATCAAGTGAAATAGTCGGCCTTGTTGCTTATAATGCTTCTAGACGTTGAATCATTTGATAGGAGATTGTACAAGTGCTTAGCTCAAGGGCAATTTCTTCTTCAACATTTAGTCCTATAATTGTCTGCGCTTCATTGTCTTTTTCAGCCCAATCATCATAATCTGTATCAGTTTCAAATGGCTTTATCTTATTTCCATTCGCAATTTTATCTAGATCTTTATGACGAAATAATAAATTTAACTTAAATTTCCATGCTTCATAATTACTTGCACCTGTGCTTTCTAGTCTTGCTATTAATTTACAAAGGAAATATTTCGTGTCCATGTTTTTCTTTTCAATACAGTGGGTTATATTTCTATTTGCTTTTCAAAAACTTGATTAGAAGAATATTCACTCTTCTGGGCCGATAACCTGTTGTAAACTCCTTAATTTCTTGCTTTTAAGTGAAGATAAAATTATTTTCAAACATCAATCAGTTCAATCTGATTTATTTTTCAGGCATACAATCCAATTGGAGAAAAGGCTGGTGCCTATATAAAAGAATAATAATTATTGAATAATACAGTAAACATATAAATATTTTATTATATTACCTACGTGCAACACAAAACTATTCTTTTATTTAGTAAAAATACTTTACATTTTCTTGAGCATGACATTTATTTATTTTGTTTTTTTTCAATTACAAAAACTACTCACTAGACATTATCAAATTTAAATCCAACAGGGAAGATTATGATTAGTTCGGCGAGGCGCTCCCACGGTGGTTGATTGTTAGCAGCTGGGCTTAGAGATGAAAATAGCTGGGCCACTTCCAACGACGGCAGACTGTTGCTTGAAGCTTGAAGCTCTGATGTGAAGTTGAAGATGCTGAACTGAAAGGGAAGTTTTGATTAGTTCGGCAGGGTGCTCCCTCGGTGGACTATTGCAAGCTGCTGGGCTTAAAGATGATGCTGCTGGGCCACTTCCAACGCTGGAAGACTGCTACTTGAAGCTTGAAGTCCTGCAATCATAAAATACACAAAAAAATATAAAACTGCTAGAATTCCAAACTATTAAACAAAAATATTACCATTCCAGCGACCTGTAAAACAATTTAAAAAGAAATAGACCTGTAAAAAATTTTTTAGTCGATGATACCAAAATAGTTATTTTTGTATCAAGGCCGTAAAGGTTATCTTTTTTGGTCGAATCTGTTGTTTGCGGCCGAAGCGTAGCTGAGGCTGCAATTCAGATGAGACCAAAAAAGAACTGTAGGCCGAGGTGCACACAACGTTTTTTAGGCGATCATTACGAAATAATTCAGAATCACATCATTTTATCTATTTATTTCTAAAACATTGCAATTGTAAATCTTAGTTGCCGTTGAAATTGTTTTATTTTATTGTCTTCTATCAAGTTGACATTTAACAAAAAATGCGTATTTATTTTTTGAATTGGAAGAACTACAGAGGTTGACGGAAGAATATATGTACTATTTGAGCGAAAACTGTTTCTTAAAGAGTTCATCAAGCTGCCCATATAGGTAAATATAAAGTGTTTATGAAATTTTTTTTGACAGATCAGTCCCAAAAAGTAAAATTTGACAGATCAGTCCCAAAAAGTGAAACTTCACGGCTGCAAAAGAAGCCATAAAAACACCTTTTTAGTCATGATCGCCTAAAAAAGTTGTTTCTATGGCTCCTTTTGCGACCGTGAAGCTTCACTTTTTGGTACAAATCTGTCATATTTTACTTTTTGGGACTGATCTGTCAGATATTACTTTTTTGGGACTGATCTGTCAGAAACTACTTCATAAACACTTCATACCTACCTATATGAACTGCTTGATGAACTCTTCAAGAAACAGTTTTCGCCGAAATACATATTATATTCTTCCGTCAACCTTCATAGTTCGTGCAATTCAAGAAATTGATACGCATTTTTTACAAATGTCACTTTGATAGAAGACAATAAAATAAAACAATGTCAACGGCAATTAAGATTTACAATTGCAATGTTTTAGAAATAAATAGATAAAATCTTGTAATTTTGAATTTTTTTGTGATGATCGCCCCAAAAACGTTGTGTGCACCTCGGCCTACAGTTCTTTTTTGGTCTCACCTGAATTGCAGCCTCAGCTATGCTTCGGCCGCAAACAACAGATTCGACCAAAAAAGATTACCTTTACGGCCTTGATACACAAATAACTATTTTAGGCGATCATAACAAAAAAGATGTTTCTATGGCTCCTTTTGCGGCCGTGAAGTTTCACTTTTTGGTACACATCTGTCAAATTTCACTTTTTGAGACTGATCTGTCAAACACTACTTTTTTGGGACTGATCTGTCAAAAACTACTCCATTAACATTTTATACTTACCTATACGGGCTGCTTGATGAACTCTTTAGAATACAGTTTTCGCCGAAATACATATTATATTTCTCCGTCAATCTTAATAATTCGTGCAATTCAAAAAATTGATACGCATTTTTCACAAATGTCAATTTGACTGAAGACAATAAAATAAAACAATTTCAACGGCAACTAAGATTTGCAATTGCAATGTTTTAGAAATAAATAGATGATATTTTGTGGTTTTGAGTTATTTCGTGCTGATCGCCTAAAAAACGTTGTGTGCACCTCGGCCTACAGTTCTTTTCCTTCACGGCCTTGATACACAAATAACTATCATTAGTCAACTCACGTCTCCACCGATCTGAAAATTAATAGAAAGAAAAATAGACTAGAAACCTGAAATCAACTATTTTTTCTCAATTATTTTACGCCCTGTTAATGATGATGTTGATGTACTGAAAGAGAATTTTGATTAAGCATTCATTCAACATTCATCACACTTCATTCAGATCCCAATTCGCAGTTCACGTTAGTCCAGAGTTTACGTGAGTCACTGCCGAACCCTGGTGTTTATTATGAAGCGATGATAATATAACTCGATCTCGGTACACTAAATGTGGATTCATCACATTTTGATTACCAATAACTAGTGACTCTCTCGATGGTCACATTCTTGGAGTCCAAAGGTGTTTTTTATTTGTAATATATTTACGATACTGTATTAAGGTATATTCACCACAAATAGAACAAAAACTGTCTGGATCGTTCGTACAAGGTCTCCTCTCCGTAGTCATTGCAATATTCACTACTAAATTAACAGATGTGCTAGGTAAAACAGGAAAAAAAATCTACTTCCTAAATGATAATGAATGTGAAGAATTCAAATATCTCAAAAACTAGAGCTGTCAAAGAAGATTTAGTTGATATATGGAATCACCACATCAAAGTACATTGAAATTGATATCAATATTTTTGGGAGATTTTTCAAAGTCGTAAATTGTTGACCAGTGTAACTATACATTTTTCAGAATCTTTGGTAAATATTTATAAATTTTTCTAGTGATGTGTGTATGGCTTTCTATTGCTGTGGTGTGCTACCATCTGTACTTCGAATATGGCACTATGAAGGAAAATCAAAAAATGACTTAACCTAGCTCAATTTTGTTTTGGAGATATTTTTCATGTATCTTGTAGTTCGGTACTGTATAAAATATAGAAGAACGTTTTCTATTCCGAGAAATTTGAAGAAGGTATATATAATACTGTTGCAATAAGTTTATTAGACTTAATGCGTTAATGCAAGTTGCACCGCTATCACTTAACTTTAAGTACGGCAAGTACGGAATAATTACCATGGGAACAATTGTCTATACAATGGTAACCATAGATATTATTCTTGCCTTAAAGTCAAGTGACGGCGGTGCAACTGGCCATAAAATTTGAAAATGTGAAATTTCTTCCTTTCAGATCCTGAATGCTACAAATTGTACAGATGAAAATGTGAAGTTATCAATATCATAGTCTTGGAGTTGAATTTTGGAACAAAAGTACAATACTTCTCCAAAAGCAGAAAGAACAAATTAAACTTGAATCACAAAAGTCAGCTCTAGAAAATTAAAAAGCAATTAGAAGGTCAGTAATAGTTATTAAGAGACTTGAATGCTTTTTCTCCCACTCAAAGAATTGTCTATTTTGTAATTAGTTCTATAATTATAATTCATTTTAGTTGAGAACGATCGAAGCATTCTTATGGCACTACGATTTGAGTTTTCTGATTGTCTAAAATACGATCCAATTTTACAATAGCAGAAAAGTCGTATTTGACTATTTGTCATTTGCATAATTTGTCAATCGTTCATCAATTATCATAGATAGATTTGTGCAGCTCGAAGATTCAAATTAGTATTTATTCAGGTTATATGTGAATATGTATGTTGCTTTTATTTCTCTAATTCATTTCCAGACAGCTTGTTTTATATCCTGCATTTACTGTGAATTAATTGTGTTCGCATTTACGCCTTTGGGCCGTTCTTAATTGTAATGAACTGTAGTGAAAATTGTCGCATTTGGGATCCAGAAAATCCACGAGTGATTGTTGAGAAACAAATGCATCCACAACGTGTCACTGTTAGAGGCATCATCGAGTTATTCTTTTTCAAAGAAACAGCTGATCAGACAAACACATTAATGCCCAGTTGCACCGCTATCCCTTAACTTTAAGTATGGAATAATTACCATGGGAATAATTGTCTATACAATGGTAACCATCGATATTATTCTTTCCTTGAAGTTAAGTGACGGCGGTGCAACTGGCCATCAATGGTGCTCGCTATTGCGACATGATAATCAAGAGTCCGTATGTGCCAACAAAGTTGTGGGGATCATTTGCTCTATATAAGATTCCATACTTAATCCTTGTACTGTATAGGAGACGAGATGTCACGTGACATAAATCATATGGCTGGTTCCTACTAACTTCACTCGAAGCTTTGCAGCTAATATCTCTTTCAAATAGAACTGTCACTTTGAGAAGGGCGGGAATTCAAAATGTATTAAAAAAAATGTATGTTTCATAATTTGAAATATACGGTCTTTTCAGTTACATGAATTATATCTGCTATCAACCTATAAAAAATTCAGAAAATTAAAATGGAATTACAAGTAAATATGGTGGAATTATATTTTTTACATGAAATTTTTTTTTTCAAGTAATTTAAGATCGCTAAAATATTCATATTTTCTTCTACTATTAAATACCACAATGAACTGTACCTTTTGTATTTTCTGTTTTACTTATATGATTTTTTTTATTACGGTGAATATTCCTAACATGATCTCATGTATATCTGGTTTTCCAAATACATGATCTTGCACTAAAACTAAAGTACGATGCAAAAATACTTTACACAAAGACAATCTTTTCCAAAACAAATTGCATTTTTATAACAGTAAAATTTTTGTAACTGTTTACTGTTGTGTACAGATATATATATTCGCTGAAAGAAGGATTATACCTACATGAATAATACAAAATCAAGTACCTACATATTTGAGAGTTTTTTAAGCGAATTTCTGAACAGAAGTATTCATAGTCGAAATTACGATAAATTTAAAAAGTGTTTGAGCCAAAACATTCTCCCTAACTAATTTGGTTCATTAGTGATTTTTGCGAAATAAACATGTCTAAATATTTTGAATCTTCAAGGAGTGACGTGAGAGCTCGTTATTTAAATAAAATTAATCAATTTGAAGATGACGATCCTTATAATAGTGATTTATCCAGTTTTTCACGGCAACTGGAACAAATATAACACGATAAAAATTTTTAATATTTAGATCTAAGTTTCTATACACATCAAGAATTTAGAGTTTTCAAGATTTTAGAAGTCTATAAATATGTGTCATGCGTATAGGTGCGAGATTTATTGGTGAAAAAGTTTAAAGAAAATATCTTGATTTTTGGAAAGGTAAGTTGTGTGCACTGAAAATTTATTATTAATATTTATATAACAAAAAATTTTACGCATAAAATCTTGAAATATTATTTAAAAGGATATATTCTCCAATTCTTTATAGCTTCAATTAAAACGATATGCACAGCAAATAAAAATAAAGCAGTAACACACGTTATGCGACTAAAGTGGTCACTCAAATTTATTCAAATATAACTATGAATTAATACGTAGAGAATTAATATTTTTGTACATACTAATTTTTTAACAATTTGTATCTTAGGTGATGCATTCTCAACGACTCAATGAAAAACCTCTACAGCCTTGGATTATAGCTCGGCCAGAAGGAGAAATCCTTTGTAGTCATTGTAGATGCGCTGCAGGTCTTGGTGAGGCTTGTAGACATTTTGCTGCTATTTTGTTCGCTGTAGAAGATGAGAAATTACAAAAAGAAAAAGTATCCGTAACGGGAGTAAAGCCTGCGTGGAAAGTTTCCCAAGGCAAAATGGGGAGAAATTAATGGACATATGAGAATTATTAAATCTTACAAAATATCTACGCCGAACGAGAAAGACATATTTCTGCTACTATCGGCAACTGGAGATGCGGGTAGATAATTCCTTTTTGCACAGAAATAATAACTAATTTTCATAATATATTCAAAAGAATAAATATAATATATACTCACTTAAACCGTGCCAATAACTTTTCAATTGAAATAGATGCTGATTAAAACAGTTCATGGTAATAATATTATCTGAAAATTTGCCTCGCTAGAGCGCACTGTTACCTATTGATTTATATTTCATATTGCTATTTTCTGTGGCCGTATATTTCTGAACTTCCCCAGCTGAAACAAAGTAAACAGTGGTTGGCTTTGAAAAATTAATATCTAATACCTTGTAAAACAAATAATTAATAAAATTCAACTCGTATATGGAAGAATATTACAATCATTGATTGATACATCTTCAATGTTATAGTAATATGCATTTTTTTAAATGTTAATGGCAATAAATCCATATTTATACTTCTTCTCTCTCTCAATTTTTCCACATGTTGTCAAAAAGATTTTTTGATGGCACCCAGACTGGATGATCTTTATCATCAACTGCAATATCTGTTTGGCAAACAAAAAACCAAAGGCATTAACTTAGAGCTTCGTTAAATTAAATTGTTCATGTGGAATCTTCAAAAAAAGCTAGAGATGGAGATTCTTGAAGTAAGGAGGGACGTTGTGATGTACGTAAAGAAAACAAGCTGATACAAAGGAAGCCCACCAATAATAAAATGTAGCCGAACACGAGTATCATTTTCAATTGCTTCTAACCATCAGCGACGTCTCTCAACTCTCTCGTATCCAACCACCCTGCACACATATAAATAATTGTTACTTGCTTAAATATAATTTATTTACAAATATCACCTTTCCAATATGCCTCCGCAGGTATCATCTGAAAATAAAAACTCTGACAAATACCACAAAACACTTCCTGTACGACAACTCAACGATCACAAAATAATTTTTCTGCAATGAATAATTTTTCAAATTTTCCGCTCTTCTCGAAATGACAGTTCTAGTAGAAAGAGATATTAGCTGTAAAGCTTCGAGTGAAGTTAGTAGGAACCAGCCATATGATTTATGTCACGTGACATCTCGTCTCCTATACTTTACGGTTCAATAAAAAATTCATAATTTTCAATTTGAAACCAGTTTTCTATCAAAATTAGATAACCCTTCACTTTACTTTATCCTTTATGATTCAATAAAAGCTCATAATTATTTATATAAAACATGTTACTATCAATATTAGTTCTTGCGTGAATATTTTGACATTTCTATATCATAGTTTCATATTCTCATTATGAATAATTTCATTAAAACCAATGTGTTTCAAAAATTATTTTGTATGCGAGCATTAATTTCAGTAAATTTCTCTATAAAATGTTTTTCTTCTGAAATGTCAAATTTGAATTCTTGTGTATCCCGCCGTAATCACTGACCTTCCATAAGCCTCACTTATAGTATATTCCGAAATTGAACCACGGTAACCGCGGTTACTTTTTCGACAACCGGTTAGGTTTACGGAACGCGGTTGTCGAAATTCTTGATTACTTTCTGTAACCAAACTAACCGCATTAGTTTGGCGGTTACGGTTACTGATAAGGGTTTAGGGCGGTCATTTTGAAACGGTACCTGATTGTTTAGATCAAAATTTTTCTTCTTTGATGGATGTGAGGGTGTCTATTGTCTGGGATTCTTAAATTTGCGGAGACGAACTGCCAATTTGTGGGGCCCTAGACTAACACTACTTAGGAGCCTTCCTAATTAATCAAACTAATTGTTATTTTGTTAATAAACTGTCTTCTACGATCATGAATACGGTTTACAATATAGAAAACATTTTGGACAATAATAGTATATTATTATACGAGCATATAATGAAGGCTATTATTTACGAAGGTTAAGTTTATGTCACGAGCATAGCGAGTGGCATAATTAACCTGAGTGAATCATAGCTTATTATATGTGAGTAGAATACTATACTTTGTCCACGACTACTATTGACTTTAATTCCATAATTTTTTTTTCAAACAAGCTCTTAAATGTTTCTAATTTCTTATTTTCATTGCAAGATATTTTCCTTCACATGCTTGAATAAGAAATTTGTAAAATTTTCAGGAAGGGAATGTATTGGCTTTTTTCGGATGAAAGCCCTCAGATCTCTGTTTTAAAAGTGGCCGCAGTTTTGCATAGTCTTCTATATCGATTCCTCGATTTATATTAAGCGTACTCCTATGCATAGAGCAATGTGTCCACAATGTGGATGATTTATATTTTGCAGCTAATTCCGTAAATATACCAGTAAAACTGACCCTGAGAATGAATTAATTTTCTTGGTCGCCCTTCAGTCCATAAAGGTGTTGTACAGAAGAATGTAAAGATTTCGGGATTTCTCAGGCAACAAATTCGGAGAGGTGACTTTTGCACATTCCGTTATCTCCGGTGGAGTACAAGTACACAATATCTCTTTCTCACTATCAATTTTAATTTTTTACGTATTCTGGATCGAAATTATGATGTTTTTAAATTGACAACAATTATTTATGCTTCGCTTGTCATGTCATATCAATGGCTTACTTGATACAGTTTATTTAATGTCAACTATTTTCTCCAAGTGCATTAAAAAATAGATTAAAGTAATATTTTAACAAGATTTTTGTGATTTGTACAAAGTTAGCTACTCAAAGTGCCTGGTTATTGCCTAGACGTACTGATAAATGCTTGCCAGATTCATAATATATACCGCCTGCTCTAGGAAATCTACACCAGTGAATAATGATTATTCACTGCTATTATTCACTCTGTGAAAAATGACTATCGTTTTGCTTCAGAAAACTCATTTATAAAGTATGTATTATAAGGTAGTCGTGGACAAAATTAATTTATTTTATCTACGACTGTGCGCTAATACGTGATTCGCCCACTAATTTGCGTGTCATTATGAATTTCATAATGGCACTAGTGCCATTATAAAATTCATAATGACACGCATTTTTGTAAGAGAAATAAGCAAAATAGAAATTCTATCACACTTCAAGCTTCCTTTATTATGAATAACTATTAATACACACACATTAATTTATGTTTTATAAACGTTTACGACAAGATCAGGGACAAGATTTTCACAATTAGATATGTTTATTTTCTTTATAACTTTGACAGCTGTCAAACAAACAAATAGTTGCCATAACATGCTACTTGATCAAGCTATGAATTTTACACTAATGGGTCGATTCTGTTCACACTTTTACGATCTGTAACGCTAATCATAAGCCCTATAGTATGCAACGGATAAAATCGCAATTCTGATCACCTCAGTAGCTTACAGATTTTTCATAAACTCTTACGGTTCTCGTAAGTTTTTACGGTTGAATAGAAACCTGCCATAACAGCTATAGATTTTGACAGTTCAAGATGAATCAGGATGCAGTGCTTATGTTTATAGGTCTTTTATCAGAAGAAGATGATAAAAGGTGAGAGACAGAAATTGGGATGTTATTTCTTCAAATATGTACCTGATAATTATTTGACAGATTGATTTAAGGGGGGTCTCTTGCAATCATTGACCATCTAAGGTCATGCAGGTGTAAAGGGGACGGTAACAGAAAGCAGCATTGTGGGTGGGGTTAAAAATGAGTATTGACTGATGAGGAGGGAGGATCGTCAGTACCTCATCAACCAGAGTGGATGCACGTCAGTTTATGGCACGCCGTTTTGCTATTTAATAGCAAAAATTTATTCCACTTAAATTTAAATTATACATATTTTTTATCTTGCAAGATAATTTGATTCATTGGATTTTTATGATTGAATTAAAATTATGTACATAATGAAAATTCGGAATTATTATTAACTTGCAAGATAATTTTAATGCATTGAATTTTTATGATTGAATTAGAATTATGTACATAATGGTAATTCAGAATTATCATTATCTTGCAAGATAATTTCAATTGATTGAATTTTCATGATTGAATTAGAATTATGTTCATAATAAAAATTCAGAGTTATTATTACTTTGCAAGATAATTTTAATGCATTGGACTTTTATGATTGAATTAAAATTATGTACATAATGGAAATTAGGAATTCTTATTATCTTGCAGGATAATTTTAATTCATGGAATTTTTTGATTGAATTAAAATTATGTACATAATGGAAATTCAGAATTATTATTATCTTGCAAGATAATTTAAATACACTGAATTCTTATGGTTAAATTAAAATTATGAACATAATGATAATTCAGCATAGAGACTATCCAGCAAAATTATACGGAACCGTTGAATTTTTATAATTGAATTAGAATTATAAACATAATAAAAATTCAGAATTATTATCGTCTTGCAAGATCAATTTAATGCATTGAATTTTCATGATTGGATTAAAACTATGCACATAATAGAAATTCATTATTCTTATTATCTTGCAGAATAATTTTCATTCATTGAATTTTTATGATTGAACTGAAATTATGTACATGATGGAACTTTAGAATAATTATTTTCAATGAATTGAATTTTTATGATCTAATTGAAATTATGTGAATAATGGTAATTCGGAATTCCTATTATCTTGCAGGACAATTTTAATTCATTAAATTTTTTTGAATGAATTAAAATTATGTACATAATGAAAATTCAGAATCATTATTATCTTGCAAGATAATTTTAATGTGTTGAATTTTTATGATTGAATTAAAATTATGTACATAATGGTAATTCAGAATTATCATTATCTTGCAAGATAATTTCAATTCATTGAATTTCTATGATTGGATTGAAATTATGTACATAATGAGAATTCAGATCATTATTATATTGCAAGATAATTTTAATACATTGAATTTTTATGATTGAATTAAAATTATGTACATATTGATAGTTCAGCATAGAGACTATCTAGCAAAATTATACGGAACCGTTGAATTTTTATGACTGAATTGAAATTGTGAACATATAAAAATTCAGAATCATCATTATCTTGCAAGATAATCTTGATGCATTGAATTTTTATGATTGAATTAAAATTATGTACATAATAGAAATTTAGTATTCTTATTATCTTGCAGAATAATTTTAATTCACTGAATTTTTTTATTGAATTAAAATTATGTACACAATGGCAATTCAGAACTTTTTTTATCTTGCAAGATAATTTTAATACATTGAATTTTCATGGTTGAATTAAAATTATGTACATATTGATAATTCAGCATAAAGACTATCTAGCAAAATCATACAGAACCGTTGAATTTTTATGATTGAATTAAAATTATGTACATAATAGAAATTCAGAATTATTATTATCTTGCAAGATAATATTAATCCATTGAATTTTTATGATTTGCAAGAAAATAATTATTTTGAATTTCCATTATGTACATAATTTCAATTTAATTATAAAAATTCAATGAATTAAGATTATTCTGTAAGATAATAAGAATACTAAATTTCTATTATGTACATAATTTGATTTCAATCATAAAAATTCAACGGTTCCGTATAATTTTGCTAGATAGTCTCTATGCTGAATTACCATTGTGTACATAATTTTAATTCAATCATAAAAATTTAATGTATCAAAATTATCTTGCAAGATAATAATAATTACGAATTTCCATTATGTACATAATTTTAATTCAATAAAAAAATTTAATAAATTAAAATTATCCTGCAAGATAATAAGAGTTTCTGATTTCCATTATGTACATAATTTCAATTGAATCATAAAAATTCAATGCATTAAAATTATCCTGCAAGATAATAATAATTATGAATTTCCATTATGAACATAATTTTAATTCAATCAAAAAGTTCAATGAATTAAAATTATCCTGCAAGATAATAAGAATTCCTGATTTTCATTATGTACATAATTTTAATTCAATCATGAAAATTCAATGCATTAAAATTATCTTGCAAGATCATGATATTTCTAAATTTTCATTATGTACATAATTTTAATTCAATCATAAAAACTCAATGAACTAGAATTATCTAGCAAGATAATATAAATGTATAGTTTAAATTAACTCGAATAAATTCTTGCTATTAAATAGCAAAACGGCGTGCCATATCAGTTTTTGTTTGAATATTTTTGTATTTGAAATCCAGAATCATCAGAGACTGGATTTTATGCAGAATACATGTTTTTGTTTTTTGGTATTATAGTTTTTTCATACTTCGTCAGAGAATATTCATAAAGAAGATGGTTACCATCTTTTTAAAATTAATTTTCTCATTATAATTCTCGTCTTGCTTAAGCGAATCGTTGTTAATACTGTATTAAATATTTAATACTCAAAAATATCACAACACTTGGAAAAAATCAAAAACCAACAGAATCCACAAATCAACCACTTTCACTTTCAATCGGCAATCGAGTGACGAAAAGTAAAAATCCCGGTAAATCCCTCAAAAATCAACAAAATTCACATTTATACCGCTTTTACTTCCGAGTACCTAACAGTTCATTCAAAAATTCGTTGCTATGGAAACAAATTGGGAGGCGGAGTTATGCCAAAGGCTAGTCTTCCAGAAAATATATCACTTCACTAACGCCATCTATAGGCCAACAAAATAAATAATATTTACAATTTTATTTTGCTGATTACCCCGAATACATGGGTTTTTTGACAAATATATGGCTAAAAAATGAGAGATAAAGGTTGAAAGTGAATCAACATATAGGTATTTGAACTGATTATCTGATTTTCATACAAGAAAAATAGGTTTGGAAAGTACCTATTTCAGTGAATTTCACAATTTTTTTACTGAAGACTGGAATAATTTTTTTAAAATTCCATACGCTAACAGTAATATCTCTCATATAGTTAATTTTCATAAGTGTAAGTCAAATCATGTTTGAGTTAAAACGATTTGAAAAGCCTTGAAATCAATATTTGTACTATGCTTAGGGGCGTTTTACTCTGGAACTAGAAAAGATTATCAAATTTTGATACGTACAATTGTTTATAAGCCCCTAATCTTCAAAATAATATATAACATTTGCCATTCCAATGATAAATGAAAGCTGTATAACGATTTGAAAAGTGACAATTATCGCCTTTTACGCAGAGACCCGCCTTAATAATACAGTTTCTAGGAATTATACACGATTACTACAAAGAAACCTCAAGGGCACTACAAACCCGTTCGACGGACGTCCCAAGAAATACTTTCAAAAAATTGTTAGGCTGAACAAAATCACAATTTATGAATTAATTCAAACACTTGAATCATTCATACAACAATCTCAGTATATCTATAAAAGTAGGCACCTAGTTGTGGAACAATCATTTTTATTCAAATTTTCATCGATATCGAATTAATTGATTCTAAGTTCTACTTACTCTGAATTTAAAAAAATAATTTGTACCTGCATTACTTTTTTGAATCATCAATGTTTCGACACCAACTATAAGTAATGATGCTTGAAGAAAAAATTTAGTAATAATTTCTCAGGTCATAATATATATTACTGGGTATTTAACTTTCTCAATATCACACGTATTATACAAGTGAAGCAATATTTTTTTTCAATATGAGATTTGACGTTTGAATTTTGAAGTATTGAAACAATTGTTAAGTGAATAGAATGAAGTTAGCTGAAGATATTTTCACGGGATAAACTTGATATTTGGAATCTGTAACAACGTTTCTTATAGATGTAGGAACAGAATCGCCATATTTGTAAATTTGTAAATTGTTCTCCTACGAACGATCTGTAGCTTATGAATTTACAATTTTACAAATTTATAGGACAGTGAACAGAATCGATCCATAAATGTTTTTCGAATGTCAAACATCAAATAAAAAAATCTAATTCAGCAGCAATTAAGGCCGTCGTAGATAAAATATTGAATGATACACGTTTGATACAGCTAGTGTAATGAAACTTGAGTGATAAAAACACTCGGCTAATCGCCTCGTGATTTAACATCACAAACGTTTCATTACAACGGCTATATCAAACTTGTATCATTAATATCTATAATATGACTTCGGAGTTGCCAATGTAACGATTGAAATTTTTCAAGTAGATTATTTTTTTCAATTCCCAATATTGTCTAGCCCATATATAGATCTGCCGTTGTAGATTTGTATCTATTTATTTTCATCTGAACTGCTCTCAGTTAAAACAAAGTAATTAAAAAAGTGAGACCTCAATAGCTTTGCATTCTTTTGACAGATAAACGTCGCCAAATGTCACATTGGATCGTTCCGTATCTAAACCGCGACTGGTTAAACCATAACCGTGGTTGAACCGTAACCACAACCTTGGTTTGTTTTCGGAATATACTAACTTCAAAACAAGATTAGACTAGAAAGAGAAAGCTAGTATTTCCACCTTAATTTGAAACGTTGACGTTTCGATCCTTTGACCAAAGATCTTCTTCAGAAAACAATCAATACAAAAATAAAACAAGGCAAGTAACTGGATACTAGAAATATACAGAATACTAGATGTGATAACGTGAATACGTTTGCTTCAAATTGTTGCCAATAATGAACAGAATTATTTATTAATAATATATACATACCTTCAACTCGTATTTTAAAGAATTTTATTGTCGGGTGCATTTTCATACGTTTGCCCCCTACAAAATGATTCATTGGAGACCTGTGCCCTACAACTCTACGCCTATGTCTGTTAGAAAGGTTAGGTATATAATTTTGTTGTGTTCTTGCTTCTATCGCCACATGTATATTAATATATCATGGAAAAGAAAAGCAAGTGCTGTGTCCCTAATTGTGATAAATTAGAATTGAGAACTCATCGTTTTCCAATTTATTACGAAAATACGTACAACATTTGGTTGGAGCGTATAGGTATAGGTTTTAAAAGACTATATGAACTGCATCCAGTGATTGTGAATAAAAGCTATGTAGTGTGTGATAAACATTTTGCTCAAGAATGTAGAATTCCTAATTCAAGAAAGTTGAAGATTTACGCTTTGCCGACAATTGGTCTACCAGGTATGTTAAATATTTATTTTATACATGTGCACATTTCTAATTTATATGTCTTTGTTAAGATTCTACAAGCCAATACACAACATTCGCAATTGATATCCCCGAAGTCGCAAATACTCTTGAAATGCAGGAAGAAGATACTGAAGGTAACAATTTCTCAAGTTAATCTTTTTCTTCCCGAAAATGTTGTAGGTATAAAATTAAATTAATAACAAGGGACATGCCAAAATTACTGTTCAATATGCTCCAGTACAACAATTACTGAAAGCGGTTAATACTAAGCCTGTTGAAAGAAAATTTGTGTGTGATGATACATTAGCAGAACAATTTGGATATAAAGTGCTTCGTTTATCACCTTATTATTGTGTTTTTCATCCTATAGAACTTATTTGTGGTCAATTAGATACAAATATAAGAAAAAAGAATATATCAGGTATAGCCGAAACTGTCGAGCTAGGAAAAAAAAACAAATAAATTTTGACTGAACTATCATATTTTATATACTTGCGTAAATATGAAATTATAATTTAATTTCATAAATTGATTATTATATAGCTATCTTGACAATATAAAAGTACACAGGATTGATGTCATTATGAACGTACATTTCAAATTTCTGAATATTATGTTCTAGAAAAATACAGAAATATACTTGGAAGAAAGATAAATGGACCTCATGCTGTGCCGGGGTTTACCATGCTATCAGCAAGTAAAGTCATGCTAAAATAATTTGACCTGAACTATACCCCAATAAGATGACCTCGAGATAACTTCTCACTTTTTTAGGGGGCGACACAGTTTTTGTTTCAGCCAATCAGTGCGTCCGTCATTTGACGGCTCTTTGAAAAGTGATGATGTTTTTTTACTCACAATCATTATAGTATAGGTTGGGATGTATGTAATTTCCAGCTGAAATGACCGGAGTCGTATAGTTGGGCCAGCCTACCTGCTAGAAATTTTTTAATCCCAAGGGTCAACTAATCTCACAGTATAGTTGGGCCAAATGCATCAAGCATCTGATCATTAAGCAAGGTTATAAAATAAAATACTGTATGACAGAAGTATTTCATAATTGTTTTGTACATTTGGTTCATATAAATACAGTCAAACACATACATATAACATATACATTGATATATACATTTATATAGGTACAGTCATATATACTTTTATTTAGGTACAGCTACATATACATTTATATAGATATAGTCAAACACATACATATACATTTTTTTATAAATTTGGAGCATGCTTGTGTGCCAAACTTTTTATGCACTTTGAAATAGCTGGATTTACTCTGAATGTCGTGTGCAATAATTTTGCCGGTTTTTCATATAGGTTTTTCAACGCTCTCCTTTTGAAACTGTTCCTCAAGATTTGTCTGGGTAGGGATGTGTCTTCTCCGTGATTATGGTTTAACTTAAATTGTTGAAGTTCTGCAAAATTTTCAGCCGTCGTGTAAAGTTTTGCAGGACATTTCAATTTTTCATTAACACATCTCCAGTATACAGTTCCATTTTGCAAAGAATTTGCCACACAAAACTTGAAATTATTCACAATTAACAACTGATTGCCTTTTTCACTCAACATACGATATTCACACCTCCCATGTTTGAAATATGGGTAAAAACTAGATAAATTTATTCGAGATTTAAAATTTATTGAAGATATATCCTACACATCTCAATAGTACCAGCCACCACTACCGAGAATTGCCTTAATCCCTCGGTTGCATGATGTTGGCCCAACTACAAGGTAGGATTAGTACCTGAGGATTAATTTGGCCCAACTATAACGCGCCCGAAATGACTAGCTCACGGGTCGGAATCGACACTTCCATCTCTTGGGTGGGGAGTGTTTAAGCAGGTTTGCCTAGCATCAGTCATAAATCTTTGTTGGAGTAAAATAATCCGTGCTGTAAAAAATACCGAGCATATTATCTAATGATTCAAATAAAACAATTATTATTAGAAAGAAGCGAATTTATTTTGCAGTTCTGTGTAAATCTATGTATTATAATTTCAGAAATCTGTAAATTATGAACATATTCGCTATGAACTTACACCCGTAGGACTTTTGTTCGATTTAGGGCAAGTATATAGCTCCATTTCACTGTTAAAATTTATTGATATCTGCACTTATCATAATTTCAATGGATACACGTATAAATAAATTGATTCATAAATCCAACAATGTTCAAATGAATTAAATTCTTCAAAACACTCTTGTTTTCACAGACTACTACATAAATTTACTTTGTTTAAAAAAGAACGAAATTGGATCAATTATTTCTCGAAAAACTAGGGATGATAGTGAATAATAGTATATTATTATACGAGCATATAATGAAGGCTATTATTCACGAAGGTTAAGTTTATGTCACGAGCGTAGCGATAAGGCAGTCTTGGACAAAATAGTATAGGCTACATGCATGGAGTCTGCTGGCGCCTCTAGCGGGCAATGGAGAACGATTGAATTCCCATTTTATCATTGTTTTATACATGTAATATACCGACTCTATCTCCATGTATCTGGTTTTGTCGTCGTTTATTTTTAATTCCATTGCTTCCGCCGTTTGCACTAAACGTTTGAATACCTCCTTTAGTTCTGTTTTTGTTCTGGTTATTAACATTATGTCGTTTGCAAACTCTAAACATTGGTGTTTCAGTTGACAAATGGTATCTTTTGTGTAGATTCTGCTTTTCCTTATAACCCACTCTAGCGCCAAGTTGAATATTTGATACTGGGCCTCTTTGATGTTTTTCCATCCACCAGGATTCTGCATCTTGTCTCTTCGTGGGTCATCTTAATTAATCTTATCAATTTTTTGGGTATTCCTAGTTCTGCGAGTGCTTCATACAGTTTATGTTTATTTATTGTGTCATATTCTTGTTTCATTTACTGACATAATTCGAAAATTACATCTTCAAATAGTTACATAAAATAATAATCAGAATTACACCTTACTCTTACAATCTCCTGAGAGAGTACTTCCTGGAACAAATGAATATTGGCAGTGTCTTCCTATAAGGGATATTTAGAGCAAATTTGTTCTATAATTACCTTTATCAAACTGAATATGAAATCACACATAAGAACACTTTTGGCATGAACGATATAAGGCATTTTTTTAAATTTAATTCCGAGAAGTTTTTCCTTCTAAAATTGAAGCATAGACATAATCGTCATCCAGCATGTCACTTGATGGTTGTAATATCAGCAGATTTGTTGGCTAACCAAATCGTTGAAGCTTTAAACAATGGCCAGGGAAAATTCCCGCATTCGGTAAGTTTCAAGATACTTTTAATAATGTGTTGATAGTGATATCAAAAACATGTGCAGTGCATTTTTGATTAGTATATCGCTTGAAGAATCTATTTTGTGGAAACTTTTTTGGACGTAGAGAAATGTACTCTCAACATTTGCTTCTCACTTTTATATTAGTTTTTAACATGGAATACCACAATTATGAAACCGCATACTTTTTCTTGGTATTCAAGGAATATGAAAGCAATGACTTCTTCATTTATTGTCCTTACGCTCCGTTGTTTTTTCCAATCGTTGAATTGAGCCAATTCTTTTTTGTGCAATAAACACAAAGTTGGTTCTTGAGCTTTCTCAAGACTTTCTACAGGAATAGAGTCAATTTCTTCCATTCTTCTCCAAATACACTATCTACACTATTTTGAATCAATTTGTTGACACAAAATAGAGTGAACAAGCTTGCCATAGTAACTAGTTATAGCTTTCTAGATTTCACAGAGTTTTGAGATGAAAGATGACATTCAGTGATTTTGGTATAGCATCGAGATGTCAGATTGGAATGATTATTATTAATATTTGGATAAAAATGGGCTAAATTGTAAAAAGATTATAAATCAAACGTTGTATTATATTTGTGTTCACCTTGCGTTTTATCAACTCAAGAAAATTGAACGCCAGAGTATAGTTCTAGCGTTTAAACATCCTGGTATTAATAAAACGCCTACTAAAACACTTATTCAATATGTTTAATACATAACTATTATTTAAAAAATTCTAATCAATTTGAATTTCTCCATGAATTATTGCTGTCAAATAATCAATTGTCATTTGACGCAGTAAATTTAATTTATTGTAAAAGTAAATTATTGTCTTCTATAAAATCAGGCATAGAACATTTTTTTTGAATAATCAAGGATAAATGATAAACGTTTGTGACTTCAAAATCAACTATTTCACAATCGTGTTGCTTGAATTTATTTTTAAAAAAGTATCTATTATATTCATTCCACATGTATGCCATCCAACGCAGATTATTAGATATATTCCATTGAAAATAGAATTTTGAACTTATTTACAGTAAAATTTCATTACTGCCGCCATTTTTTGAACTCTGATGTGAGGCTTATATTTTCATGATTGATCTAAATCTTGACAAATTTAGTGCTGTCGCCATCTGTGAGCTAGAAACCTAACCGTGACTATTAAATTTAGGTTCGAACTAGGCTTAGATCATAAATAATATCTAGATGGAAGAAGCTGCGAACGGTTACGACAGAAAGAGCTGGAAGATATATTGTAAGAATGCTGGAGAAATAAACTGCGCAAGCGTGACAATAATCAAATTTCGGTTTTTCAAGCCCGCAAAATGACAAACACATGATGTAATGAGTTCTTATTTCTGTAAAAAATATTTATATTCATTCGCCGTTTTCTAGTTGCAAAGTACATCTTCTTAACATTAATTTTATAAATAGCAAATAAAATTCGATCGACATGCGCAGTTCGTTTCGCTTCATTATTCTTTCTTTATATTTTATTTCTTTGTCTCTCTAACGTAAACTGTATTTTCTTCTCTTTCTGGTATAACCGTTCGCAAAAATGTGTTGTGTGATATAGGACTCCTTCCATCTAGATATTATTTATGATCTAAGGAACTAGGACATTAAATTAAGTTTTCGCTGAATGTACGAGGCTGTGTTTGTAATAAGTCATGCTTGTACGAAGCAATGTTTTTAATTTAGCGTTTTGTACTGCTACCCACTTTCAACTTTACTTATTATTAATTCTGTTAGCGAGATGCGCATGTGCGATAAACGTCAAACTAAATCGGACATAACCTGAAAATATTGACGTATCGATGTTTGCAAATCAGGGAGTACCGGGAGAGATCACTCAAATGAGAGGATTTGGCGCTCAGCTACTACCACCTAGCGGGAAGGGGCGCACCTATTTTTCAATTTTATTTGAATCCTGAATCTTAGTTACCGTTGAAAAAAATTTGAACCAATGTTGATTTGGGTGAAAAAATATTTGTCAACGCAAATATTATTTTTTAGGCGGTCATGACAAAAAAGGTGTTTTTATGGCTTCTTTTGCGGCCGTGAAGTTTCACTTTTTGGGACTGATCTGTCAAATTTTACTTTTTGGGACTGATCTGTCAAATATTACTTTTTGGGACTGATCTGTCAAAAAATATTTCATAAACACTTTATATTCACCTATATGGGGAGCTTGATGAACTCTTTAAGAAACAGTTTTCGCTTAAATAGTACATATATTCTTCCGTCAACCTCTGCAGTTCTTGCAATTCAAAAAATAAATACGCATTTTTTGTCAAATGTCAACTTGATAGAAGAAAATAAAATAAAACAATTTCAACGGCAACTAAGATTTACAATTGCAATGTTTTAGAAATAAATAGATGAAATGATGTGATTTTGAATTATTTCGTAATGATCGCCTAAAAAACGTTGTGTGCACCTCGGCCTACAGTTCTTTTATGATCTCACCTGAACAACAGATTCGACCAAAAAAGAGAACCTTTACGGCCTTGATACACAAATAACTATTTTAATTGAGATTTTCTACTGATTTTAATAGTTAAGTGCTACAAGAAGTTATTAAAAAGTGAATACAACAAGTAAATTGTAAGTCTGCCTAATATTTTTTTGTTCATTTATCATAAATCATAATTATTCTAGGCGTACATCCACTAGTTCCAATCTGAGGCCTGCAGTTTTCTATAAGTGCTATAGCATTATTACACATAAGATTAAGATCTACCACAATGACAGATATTGAACTAAATCCTTTTTTGGACCTCACAAATACCTGGAATTTGGAACAGTGAACATATAAGAAGCATTTGGGATGGATGAGAATTTTCCAGCTGCAATATTTGAACGGTGCTAGAACTGAAAATTATTTGTAACGTAAGATGCTCCTATTATTATCTATATCATATGGAACCAAGAAAGAATGATATTCTTCAGTCTTGATGTTACTTTGGAATTTAGGCAGCCGAAGAAATATCAATAAATTCATACTCGCATTAAGTTCATGCTTCACGAAAATGCTAAGACTTGCCAGTCAATATAAAGGAAGTAGAATCAAGAAGAAAAGTAATATTTGTGGGAAGAAAATCTTAAATTCAGTAAAATTTACTCAGTTTAATTTATGTTCAGATAAAGTGAAAACTATGCAGAACGTCACTTTAGCTCAAAGTAAATTGAAAAAATTCAGTAATTATGTTATAAAATACTTCGAAATAATGATATTTTTCTTTTATTCATTTTCTCAATTAATTACACGTCTCAAAATAATTTGAACTAGTCTACAGTCTTGGATTAGTGATTTTCCTGTCCTATTTTTTTCAGTTTTGTTATTCTAGTTCAGATCTATAGCTCATTTATCACCGTAAGTGATTTAAGATTGTATTTGAAAAACCTAAATTAGAAAAGAATTCACTAATTGTGGATTAGTATGAGCTCTTTTGAGTATATGGCTATAAAATTTCATACTTTAATAGAATAATTTCGGATTTTTTTGACCGTTTGTATTCAATGTTTCTCTAGTCTTGTTCACAATGAACTTGGAATACTGTGAAAAGTAATTTCAACAGAAAGTATGACCCACAATTGAAAAAACACTTCTTGAGGATAGACACTTTAAAGTACTTGACCTATTATAACGTTTTTGCTCAAATCACTAATTTATTCAATAACTACAAAGTTGGATCAAAAGTAATGCATGAAATGACTTTATTAAATTTTAAGTTTGTAAGCTACTAAATGTATTGCAATACTGTGGAAAGTAATTTTATCCTAAGGTAAGATCCATAGTTAGAGAGGGCATTATACAAAAAAAGATTATTCAAAGTCATTGATTCATAACGTTTTTAATATAAATTTTATACTTTACAACTGCGGATTTATTGACTGCAATTGGATCATACTTCATGGATAAAGTAACTTCATATTTTATCTCAAAACATGATATTTGTACATATATTTTGTCGTTGAGATTGATTTACATGTACAGACATTTATAATACATGTATTTTTGTTAAAAAAGTTTTGTAATTCCTTTCTATTAATAGATCCAACCTCAAAATACTAATTACCATGGTAACATAGCTATCAGAGACCTCATGTGGCAAGGGGCGCAACTATTTTCATGCGCAAAATGTTTAACTTTGAGTGCTCTCTCCCGGTACTCCCTGTTGCAAATATTAAAGGTGGATTTATAACTGACATAAAACACAGAACATAATTTGGCACAGCTTGGTTTAGCATAGAAAACATAAAATTTCATTTAGGGGTTTCATAACATCACACAAAACATAGAAATCAACACGAAGTAAAAGAAGAAGTATCAACAAAAATTATAAGAACATGTGCATGTTTTCGGTCTTATCAAATTGAGAACGATAAACATTATATTGTTTTGACATATTTGTTCTCACGCTATAAAATTTGTCATATTGTAGATATTAGGGTAGATATTTTCCAATAGCGCTCCTGCGGCGCATGCGGCGTTTGTTGCGAAAAACATAGAAAATTAAACTTTGGTCAATTTGGTGCACTGTCTGTTATAAATGAATGCATTGATTTCCACATAAGCAAATTCTATGCTAAGCTGTGCTAAATTATTTTCTAAATCTATGTCAATTATAAATCCACCTTGATATGGACGAACTACTCTCAAAATGAACGTGTTCAGCAATATCCGCAGTAATGAAACAAAAAATATTCTGCGCTTAGAGATATATTATTTGTAGAGAACGAAAACTATATCAGCAAACAACAAATCCAGCAACAGACGAATCAATATTACTGTTCTTCATACTAATAAATTATAAATTATGAAATAACATGAATGAATAATATCAATATAACTTATTTATATGATAATGTCAATTATAAAAGTCGCTACCAACATTAGAATACTGAAAAAGAACCACTTTTCACCAACCTAAAAGATTTAATTATACTATTTTTGATCCCATTCTTATTCCTTAAAACTGGCTGGATAAACACCTGTATTAAAACTATTCTTAATACTACACTAAAGTCTTATTCCCTATTCTTGAATTTTCGAGCATAAACCCACCATTAGTTGTTTAAGGCTAAAGTTCAATTGTACAGGCGCGCACAGCACGATTTGGTACTATTAAGAAATATTTTGTAAATGTGCCAGCGAAGCGAGCCAACCCAAAAAAGATCTATTGGAAGAAAAAATACTGCTTTCATGTAAATTGTTGAGCAATTTAGAAGAACAAAATAATTCTTTTTACTCCTGAATCGATGTTATTCTCAATAGAACTTATTTCATGCATAAAAAATTTGGATCTTAGTTCTAGCGGCTTCTGTTACAAACTGCTTTCCTTTACAAATAAGAATATCTTGCTTCCATGAAATTTCAAATCTACTATACAGGGCGAAACGAGCTACCTCGAATAACTTCTATGTTACTAAAGATACAATAAAATACTATAGGATAATCTTATGCAGGACCAAAGAGGACACCCAATTATGTAATAAAATATTATTTTGAACCAGTGACTCTCAAGAGACAATACAAGAGTTACATTTTTTCAAATGAGATGCTATATACTTCTTAGATCCATTTGATAGAGTTTTTTTTCTTCAATTTAATCATGTATTCGTTTAAAACCCTTTAATCATGGAAATATTGAGAAAAATGCGATTGAAATTTGAATAAATTTTATTTTCGTACCTAGTCATTTTTCAGTAGGCTATGAACAATTGAGCTACATAAATGCATTGAATTATTTGTTGATAACTTCATAAATAGTGTTCTAGCTGATTTCCATCTCTTCCTGAACATAATTCAAATCTTTTCAAAACTGATTCAAAAATAGCATTATTAATTTATTCCGATGTTAAAGTAGCCCACACATCTCTTACGCGATCCATCAAATTTTCTTTTGTTGTTACTGGTGTAGAGTACACTTTATAGCAATTTCCAACAAAAGGAATTATGCATTAATGGCCGATTTCACGATCTCGAGTTAAATTAATCCGATTCAAATGGCTCTTTTCCTTGGTAACAATATCAATTTCAGCATTTTTTGTGTCATCATTGGCCAATCAAATAAATTATATTGAATTAAACCCAGTTTATTGGTTAACTCCCCGTCATTTAAACCCAGGTTAATTTAACTCTCGGTCATGAAATCGGGCATAAATGATTTAAATTAACAGATAGCAGATTTTGCTCTACATACCTTACTAAAAAATGACTATGGAAATGAAGTTTATTTAAACTTCAGTCGCATTTTTCCCAATATTTTTATCATGTAAAATTACAAAACGAATACATGATTGAATTCAGAGAAAAAAATTTCTGTCGAATGGATCTGAAGAATATATAGCATCTCATTTAAAAAAATGTAACTTTGTGTTGTAGCTTGTTGCACCGCCGTCCCCTTAAATTATAAGTCTCTTCTGATATAGGATGTAAATTGTTATTTGAAGTATAACATCCGAAGCTGATTAATCGTCAAAGTCGATTGCATGCCCGAATATACCTTAATTGCTTTAAATTTGAGATATCACTAGCTGTTTATTTTCGTGTTATCCGTAAGATGACACTAGCTGTCGTATTTCGTCAGTTTTTTGACTGCTTGTTTTTAAATACCCACCTTGAGCGATGTTTTGTCTCGAACTGTTCTTGTTACTGTTTTAGATCTGGTTGTTAGAAAGACCATGTTATTTCAATAAAAACACTTTTTTCTTTGTTAATACTTTACTATCACAAAAAACAGAGAATATCTTGGCTGGAAAAAGCACATAACTTTTTTATATCGCCATCTTCTTATCAATCTTCTTACTTTTCAATTTATATATTATTGCGTGAGATATTATCATTTCCATGTGAGAATTCATATATATGAATAGTCGAATCGAATTATTGAAGAATTGTTATGAAATCCCTACGATTACAAGTTTTATTCAAAACAATTATTGTAATTTTCATTGTCACCGAAATATGTCTATATGTTTTGATTCAATATCTTGGAAATATTATATTTTTTCTAATCAATTAATATTCAAAAAGAAAAATAGAAATACACATACAGTGAGCGCCATCGGGCGGAGACGATCGAAACTAATAATTTATTGTGCTAGTCATTTAACATTGGAGTGGACACTCCGAGTCTTGGTATTCCTTAGGATGTTGACAAATGCATATTTGAAGACTGCAGTTTGCATTGAGTATATCTTTCAAGTTTTATGTACATATATCAAGTTAAATAATTCAATTAATATGCTGTTCGTTCAAACGTGTTTTTAGTATCTCGCTTCGTAAGTGAATGAATTTCAATAACTTTTAGGTTATATTTGTGTTTTGTGATGGGTGAAAATAGTGTTTTTATGGAATTTTGTGATATATAGACTACTTCATATAGGTAATTATGCCACAATTGATGATCATGAAACATATGAGTTTGAATCTTCGTGGTTTAAATAAAAGCGGTGGAAAACTTGTCTAACATCCGATCATATTATGAAATTTGATATGTATGCATAATATCATAAACTGAAGCTTGTTCCATATGTCTTCCGATTTATAGTACATTTAAAAGTAGTTTTAAACTGCAACTCAATTGCTAAAGCATCGAAAAGGCGTTAGTAACTTTTTTCCATGTGTTTTTTAGGTTAGGTTAATTTCAATCTGGTGTATTAATTATTTATTTTTCGCTAGCGCTGTTAAGAAAATCGCTTCATCAACATGAATGATACTTCTGGTTTATTAGTGAGATATCGTAAGAGTAGTAATGTCAAATATTTAAAAATAAAATTTCCAAAGTACTTCTAGTTACTTTTTTGTGGAAGTGGCGTTTAAGATGGCACAATTTGAAAATAGTTAAGAATGATCCAATGGGGCTACGATTCAAGCCTTCTGATTGGCTGAGGTGCAAACTGATTTTATATTGACTCAGAGATCGTCAGTCAGTTGCACCAGCAATCAGTCGTTCATCAATTATCATAAATAAATTTGTTCATTCCTGCATTTTATGTTAGTGAATTGTATTTATATTTAGACCTATCATAATGCTTGAATCGTTACCCTATGAAAACTCTTGTACTGTTCATGACTTTGAAATATTTTCTGGTTTCGTCCAAATAACTGAATATCCGAAAAATATATTCATACCACTGATCTCTATATATGGATAGCTGATACTGTATTCAGCCAATGTCCCCTGTAGAGTAATCACCAGCTCTACGATTACCGAGAGAGGAATTAAAATGACATTTGATGAAACACAATGTTCAGATATTATGAAAATATTATTTTGGCACGATTGGGCGTTTTCATGTGTTACCGGCCCTATATAGGCTATGTGCAAAGGAGCGGAGTTTGAACAAATATCGATACGAGCGCTCATGGTGAGCATCATTGTAAGCATTGAACTCCATTTCTCAGAATACGTCATTGAGCTGTCATTGAGCATTATAGTTTAAAAGTGAAAATAATTGCATATAAAACATAGGAAACGCTTGTCCTGCTTAAGGCTGTTGTGTTAAGGATGATTCAAGTGAAATATAGTTTCATAGATTTCATGTACGCAGTTATATCATAAAAAACTAGTGAAGTGGATCAAAGCGATTAATAGAGTATTATCTGTCTTCCATTATTGATCTATATAACAAAGATGTTTGTAATTCAATTGTGAAATTAGAAAAATTCATCATCAATTTGGGATTCATGAATTTACCTCTATCTTTAATTTGTAAGGTAGAAGTTTGTCGGATGCACTTCGCAATAATTTCGTTGTTAATATTATCAGCAACACATTCTTCAACATGTTTAATATGGCGAAAATGTTATCACGCTTTTCTTTAATGCTTCCTCGGTAAAGGGGATACAGTGTTTGATACATGCATATCCGTTCCGCAAGATCATCGGCGACATAATTTGAAGTTATCCTGTCAATTTTGACGAATTGAGATGTTTTCTCTAATAGGTACGTTATAATTGAAGAAAAAATACTCAAAATAAATAATTTCAACGTACCTTTCATGCTATGCAAGTCATATTATACGCACACAGCAGAATTAAATAATATCAGTACATTTAAAAAATTACAAGTATGAAACAATGATAAAATGAGAGTTCAATTGTTCTCCATTGCCCGCTAGAGGCGCTAGTAGACTTTATGCACGTAGCCTATTTGAGGTGGTATGTTGATTTTACCGGCAAACTGTTATGCTGACTTACCACCCATGGGCAGAGGCAGTAAGTGTAAAAATTATGGATTTTCACAAAAAATATTTTTTTATTTATCGTTATCTGTAATTTATTATTCACAATAGAATGTCAAACTTAACAGCTGACACCGAATAAACAATCACCAATAGTAACTCATTTGAATAAGAAAATTAGGATCCATATTTTGGGTGGATCTTTCAATCGTGCAAAAAATTTTGTAAGCATTACTATCAATAAGTACAGTACAGATTTTGTATAATATTTGGAAACCTCGCCAAGGCTCAGCCTCCAAACTATTATTCTCAATCGGTAAACTGTACTTACTGACCTTAATACTTAAATAACTATTAGTATAAAATCACTCATAATAGTTATTTGGGTATCAAGGCCGTAAAGGTCATCTTTTTTGGTCGAATCTGTTTCAGGTAAGACCAAAGAGAACTGTAGGCCGAGGAGCACACAACGTTTTTTAGGCGATCATCAGGAAATAATTTAAATCCACAAAATTTTATCTATTTATTTCTTGAACCTTTGCAATTGTAAATCTTAGTTGCCGTTGAAATTGTTTTATTTTATTGTCTTCTATCAAAGTGACATTTGTAAGAAAAGGAGAACAAATTTCTTGAATTGCACGAACTATTAAGGTTGACGGAGGAATATAATATGTATTTCGGCGAAAACTATATCTTAAAGAGTTCATCAAGCAGCCCATATAGGCAAGTATGAAATGTTTATGAAGTAGTTTTTGACAGATCAGTCCCAAAAAAGTAGTGTTTAACAGATCAGTCCCAAAAAGTGGAATTTGACAGATGTGTACCAAAAAGTGAAACTTCACGGCCGCAAAAGCAGCCATAGAAACACCTTTTTTGTTATGATCGCCTAAAAAATATATTTTTAGGCGATCATATCAAAAAAGCTGTCTCCATGGCCCCTTTTGCTGCCGTGAAATTTTACTTTTTGGGACTGATCTGTCAAATACTACTTTTTTAGCACTGATCTGTCAAAAGCTACTTCATAAAAACTTAATACCTACCTATATGGATTGCTTGTTGAACTCTTCAAGATACAGTTTTCGTCGAAATACATATTATATTCCACCGTCAACTTTAATAGTTCGTACAATTCAAGAAATTGATACGCAATTTTTACAAATGTCAGTTTGATAAAAGATAATAAAATAAGACAATTTCAACGGCAACTAAGATTTACAATTGCAATACTTTAGAGATAAATAGATAAAATTTTGTAATTCTGAATTATTTTGTGATGGTCGCCTTAAAAACGTTGTGTGCACCTCGGTCTACAGTTCTTTTTTGGTCTCACCTGAATTGCAGCCTCAGCTGCGCTTCGGCCGCAAACAACACATTCGACCAAAAAAGATAACCTTTACGGCCTTGATACACAAATAACTATTTTCACTTTTTGTTTTGAAAAATAGTAGTGCTGTTGTGAATAATCAAATTCTCGTAGTTAAATTATCAGCAAAAACATGTCATTGTCAATTGACGCGTATACGCAGGTTGCGAAGTACGTGGTGGGGATAACTAAATCGACTGCAGCGTGAGTAGTAGTCAAAATAAGTATTATTATGGGCTGATATTGTGTGTACAGTATTATAAAAAAATCTGACGTGACTTACTTGTACATCATTGGATATATATAATACGATGTGATTTTGTGTTTGATTATATATATATAAATATATATATATATATATATATATATATATATATATATATATATATATATATATATATATATATATATATATATATATATATATATATATATATATATATATATATATATATATATATATATATATATATATATATATATATATATATATATATATATATATATATCATTGGATATATATAATCAAACACAAAATCTCATCGTTCCACAGTTAATCGTTTTGGATTTACACAAGAGATTCTAAGAATCTGTCAAGTAAAATGCGCTTTCAGCCAAGTCGGTTGCTATGGAAACAGTAGGCCTTTATTCTTATACTACAACATTTTTAAATATTGATTTCCAAAACTCTACGACTACCAATAGATCTGATTTTATGCGCAAAATTAAAAAATAAATTCCCACTGAAGTGCACTTCCGGTTCAGTCTATTGTTATGAAAATAGTAGGCAATCGTTCAGATGCTACAGTAGACTGTAATTCCAAATTTAAATATTTTACCCCTGATCGTTTCGAATTTATGTAAAAGATTCCAAAAGACTGTCAAGTAAAGTGCACTTCCGGCTCGGTGGATCTCAATAAAAATAAGATATAAGCATCTAGACGGTATAATCTTCCTAAATTCTGAATTCTAACAATCTACGTTCAATCGTTTTGGATTTATGCGAAAAATTCAAAAAATGTTTCGAATAAAGTGCTCTTCCGGCTTAGTCGATAGCAGTCATAATGCAAGATGTACAACTAGATATTATAAAAGTGCCTAATTTAAAATTTAAATATTCTACGACTGATTGCTTAGAATTTATGCGGAAAATTCAAAAAGTCTGTCATATAAAGTGCATTTCCGGCTTAGACGATTTTATAAAAATAGAAGATGACCATTGGAATGATACAGCAATTTCAAATGCTAAATTCTAGTATCCTACTGCTGATCATTCTGGATTTATGCAAAGAATTAAAAAAAAAGTCCCTAGTAAAGTGCACTTCCGGCTTAGCCGATCGCATTCATAATGTAAGATGTACAATTAGATGTAAAAGAAGTTTTTTATACGAAACTTCAATATGCTATGGCGATCATCAACCATGCAAAAAATTCAAAAAAGTTTCAAGTAAAGTGCACTTCTGACCTGGCCGATTCTTACAAAAATAGCAGATAACCATTCTGATACAACATCAAGTTCAAACTCTGAATTTCAACATTCTACGGTTGATCATTCTGGATTTATTAGAGAAATCCTAAAAAAGTTTCAAGTAAAGTGCACTTCCGGTACAGACGACTGAAACCATAATGCAAGGTGCACAACTAGACCCTATACCAGTCTTGAATACAAAATTTCAACATTATACATTCAAGCAGTTTTGAGATTTGCGAGTTACGCACGCACGAACGCACGCACGTACGAACGCACGCACGTACATACGTACCGATATCATGCCAAAAATAGTCCAAATGGATTCAGGGATACTCAAAACGGATATTTCCATCAAAATCTCGATAGGTGAATTTTGTCGGTTTCACAATACTTACTTGTTACTTCATACAAGTAAGTCAAAATGAAGCATCATAGTTGTTGTGCTGGTGATTGCAAAAATACAAGCAGAAACATCAGTGAATGTAAATTTTATCCTTTTCCAACCACAAATTGAAAGTTGAAACAAATGGATTCTTGAAACGAAAAGCAAAAATTATGTGATACATAACCCAACTTCAAGGGCTGTTTGACAAATTGCATTAAATGATATATTTTGCTTTGCATTTGGAGTCTCCATTTTGATGCAATGCAAAATGAATTTTGTGATACACAAAATTTTGTGCAGTGAGCTTTGATTTCATGTATGACATGACATGCTGCATTTTCTTTTGCTTCAAAATAGAAAATCAAAGTGCAAAGCTAAATATAGAATTTAATGCATCGTGTCAAACGGCTCTAATACCTATTTCTCAAGCATTTATCTGTAAATAAATACAAAATTTTAAAAATTCCTAATGAATTTCATAAGTCTCCAGAGTATTTGTCTCATTGCCTTGCATGTTATTAAATGACCTATGCCAAAAAAATTTCATTCTTTCACATCTTTGACATGTTCTGCTGTTACCAGTAGCTTTCCCTTCTGCATTGTCTTAGATTGAAATAAAATGCTGTGGGTTATGGCCCGGAAACCAGTCTTTATAACTATTTTCATATTAAAACTGAAAATTGTTACAATTCTTCCATTAAACTATATCATTTTTCAGTATTTCATATTACACACTTTGATAGTTCCAGAAATTTTTAGATTAATTTTGAATATGCTTTTGGTACTCTCTCAATTTTTGACGTATAACCTAACCTTAACATATGCAAAATAATATACATAACATGCTTAAAAATATTTTTGATACCTACTTATTTCAAGCAACAATAGTTTTTTTATCCGCTCTTCGATTTCGATAGCTTGCAAAACTTGTTGACTTCTCAAGAATGTTTTATTCATTTATGTTTACAAATATCAATGATGTTACATACTAACAAGCCCGGAAAAATATGTGTTATAGAGGGCATTGTCAGCACACACTCAACGTATAGTGTTTTGCCACTTGTTTCGTTCAGTATTGCTGCGCAGGCTGGGTTCATATTTTAAAATTTTTCCCATAAGTATCAGCTAACCATTTATATAGAGATCAGTGATTTATACAGATTACATAAGGATCCCGAACTCCATGTATACAAATTGCTTCCCAAAATAAGAGGGCATTAATGTTCCGTTTGTATCAAAACAGTGGGAAAGTATATTTTTGTAATGCTTTAATTGGTATTCTATCAACTAAAATCAAAACATCCTTCATTTAACCAATTTTTTTTAGATCAATTATGTTTAGAGTTCTTGTACTTTCAACATTTTGTGCAATCGTCAACTTCACATCGATATTAATCGGACAGTAGCGACATCTAATTTGTCAAGTTTTAGGGCATAAGAGTTCTAATTTGTTGTGTAGTCTCCATTATTACATTCTAACACTAATTAAAATGGCATTGTTTCATGAAATTTTTGCTATCTATTATTCACTCACTGCAAATGAACTGAAGTCTAACCCAATTATGCCAATATGGCTTCCTCCGCATCCGAATATGTGCTTTAAATGTGGTATATCATAAAGTTACTTTTTAGATACAATGGCGGATGACGAATGCCAGAAAAAGCTGGAGGATCTTCAGAGATATATCCCGTTTCTGGAAAATACGATAAAACAACTGAATGAAGAAACTGGAAAACTGAGAGAAGCTCAGATTGCTAAATTACATTATTTGCTTGTGATTTTGACTGACACGAAGAAAAAGTAAGTAATCATGGATGGAAGTAAGTGGTTCTTGGAAGTTTCAGGGTAATTCAAACATTTTGAAATTTTAATTTGTATTCATGAAACTTTAACTTTAAGTTGAAACGGTACTAGTTGTCTTTGTCTAGTCTAATTTTGTTTTAGAGTAAGACATGCTTATAAGAATTTAAATTTAACATTTCAGAAGGAAAATATTAGAAATAATGCTCGCGTACAAAATAAGTTTCAAAAATATAAGTTTCAATGGAATTATTTAATAATGATAATATAAAATTATGATGTAGAAATGTCCCAAAACTGACGCAAAAAAATATTTTGATTTAAAACATGATTCAAACTAAAAACTGAGTTTTTTATTGAATCATGAAGTTATCTACTTTGATAGAAAACTGGTTTTGAATTAATAATTATAAATTCCATATTGAATTATAAAGTATACAGTTCTAGAGTTATGTATGGAATATTATATAGAGCAAATGGCCTTCACGCTTTGCTGGCACATACAGACTCTTGTAGAAGTTTTCAAGATCGTTACTGAATATGACTGAATTTCGTTGAGACAGTGCTCAATTTCCAAAACTATATGTCGTTGACAACCATACCTTACAATGTAGGCACAAAAAACTTGAATTTGCACAAAACAGTGACACGTTGTGGATGCATTTGTTTCTCAACAATCACTCGTAAATTTTTTGTATCCCGAATGCAACAATTCTCACGATTAACGAAGCAATCAAGATGAAAATGATTTTGATTGAAAAATCAATATCCACTTGTTGTTCGATAATCTATTCAACGAATTACTTTCGCTGTGTGTAGTTAGGAAGCTTCAGTTCTTGAGTCAATGGAACTTTGTAATCTTTCGTGAGAATACTTTACGGAGAGCTCGAAATACTCAATTCTTGAGCACGGTGCTGAACTAATGTTCTTGGACTCTCATGAGTTGCTTCGATGATTTGTGTTGAATTTTTGAATAATTCGTAGTTATTTGCTCCGTTTCTTGTATTCATTATCATTATATTGAGAATAATGTAGATTCGAAGCCAGTATTAATAAGTTCTTTCTGTTTTTGGAGAAGTGAGAATGACAGATCCCTGTAATAAGTGATTGAAATAAATATAGTGCTTTTGTTGCTAAATTCAACTTCAAAACTATGATATTGATAACTTCAAGCTCTCAACTGTACAATTACAGCTATGGTATATACAGGTTGTGCAACGAAATGCGGAGCATGGGAGTTTAACATAGGATTTTAAAAATATGCGGATATTGGCTCTCCTATATATGTTAGAGCAAAAGTACAAGAATGAAAAGTTGTTTAAAATCAATTTTTACTCATGAAAAGTCTTCATTTAATGCAGTTGAATATCTGTAGCATGAATTATTAGTGGAATAATAAATAATTTTTTTTCGTTAAAAATCAGATAACCATGGGAATAAAAAACGAATGAAACAAACTCCCAATTCCGTTTTATAACAACAATTGAAAATGATTGAATAGTATATTATGCTATAGGGACCAAACGACTGTCATTTTTGTCCAGCATGAATTTGATTGCACTCGGCGAAGACGAGGGCAAAGCCCGTGGTAACGGCGAAGGCGAAGTACGAGCAAAGATGAGGGCAAGGCCCAAGGCTTAGCTTCGTGCAACCAAATTCGTCCCTGACAATAATGACAGTCGTTCAGTGTCAGTGTTGCATACGATACTTCTTGTAACAAGTGCACCGAAGTGCCCCAAAGTGCCCCCATTACTTTGCTTTCTGAATAAATTTAGATGTATTGAATCTATCTTATCGATTTGACAAAGAAATTTTTACAATTGCGATCATATTACAGTAAACTAATACAATGAAACAAAACTTACATGATTTATTTTACTGATTGATATTTTCTCATTTTCTGTGCTATCCCGTTCACAATCAATGCACACGCTATAAAAAACACATCCTATAATACAATTTTTTTTTAAATAATAATTTGACATTATCAATGAAATAAAAAAATCCAACGACATCCATGATCCACAATTTTACATTAATATCCATTAATTCCCTGTAAACAGAGAATAAATGAAATTGTTACCATGGTTTGGAATTGAGAACTTTCGAAGCAGAATCTAGCTTATTAATAGGGTACTTTCGGTGCACGTGTTACAAAAAATTGTTTAAAATCAATTTTTACTTGTGAAAAGTCTTCATTCAATGCAATAAAATATCTGAAGCATCTGAAAAAAAATAACAATAATAACACTGAATTGAACTGTCAGAATGAAAGCGTGTTCCGTTCGTTTTTGATTACCATGGCTATCTGATTTTTGACAAAAATATCATATTTTATTTTCTAAATATCCAATGTTACAAATATTCTACTGCATGAAATGAATATTTTTTATAATTGAATTTTATTTTAAATAACTTTCCATTGTATTTTTGCTCTACGATATACAGGAGAGCCAATATCCGCACAATTTGAAAATCCCATGTTAAACTTCTATCTTCCTCGTTTTTTGCACAGTCTGTATATTCAGGTTCTGGAAATGAGAATTTTCACTTTAGATTTAAATTTCAATTTCAATGTATTCACTCTAATAAACTTACTGTAACAGTATTATATTCAGCTTCGTTAAATTTCCCATTTAATACAGAACAAAATTAAGCTGAGTAAGTTGTGTCAATTACGTACCATATTGTAGATACAGATGACAGCATAGCAAGCCATAAACAACGCACATCGCTAAAAAAAATTAAATAACATCTTCCAAAAATCATTATATTATTATTATTATTTATTGTTGCTAAGATTCAGACAAATAAAGTAAAAAAATGTTCATGATTTTTGAACAACTTGAATATACTATTTTTGTTCATCAATGGCCAGTTGCACCGCTCTAGCTTGAATTCTAAGTTTCACTCAAACAAAAAATATTGAATCGAAATAATGACAGCAATATTTATGTTACATTTGATTTTTAAGCCTTGATACGATATTATTTAATCAAGTGACACTTGAAATTAAAGGGTCTGCGATGAAACTGGCCATTAATTTTTCAAATCTGTCCATTTCATGTCTTTCAAAAAAAGATATTACCTCCAAGAAACTTTTATTAATGAAATATAACTGGTTTTGTTAAAATTGAATGTGGCAATGAGAGAAGTACCCAAAATATCGAGAATTTTGAGCCCAAAATTCAGTGATTAGTGATAAAAAAAAAATTTGTTATTCAAATACGATATGTCAGTAGTCTTGGTGGCGACACTTGGCATTAGCAGAAAGTTTGTTACAATGCCGGTAGTACATTGATGCGGGTCTCAAGAAGCTGATTTATCTATATTTAGATCCAAAAAGTTTGAGCAAACGGAAAAAATTGGTACAAAGTTTTCATGGATGAGAAATTGTCGGGAGAGGACAGTAAGTCGAAATAATCTTATTAGATCGCTAACGTTTCAGCTTAATTTTAAACCATCTTCAGAGCTGCAATTCAAATTCAATTTACAACATAATGGCAGACAATAAAATAGATATTAAAAAATTTATAACAATAACATCTTACTTTTATATCTAGTGATTATTTATACAACTATTGTTGATATATTTATTAAGTTTAAACATCCTGACTTTACAATACAATTCCATTGTAACATATGGGAACGATGTTGTGCCAGCAAGCATCTGTGGGTGACTGAATGACCAGCAATAAATTGAAGTGTGAGATAGTAAATTATACATGTTTGCTAATTTATAAGGTAAGATGTTAATGTTATAAATTTGTTAATATCTATTATATTGTCTACCATTATGTTGTAAATTAAATTTAAATTGTAGCTTTGAAGATGGTTTGAAATTAAACTGTAACGTTAGCGATCTAATAAGATTATTTCGACTTACTGTCCTCTCCCGACAATTTCTCATCCATATAACTCACAGGAAACTAATAAGGATTACAAAGTTTTCATGTCAGCGACGAAGAAGAAATTAAAAATAACGAAGAAGATGGTAATATTACGGGAGTTACTTTGCGCGAAACGCCTGGCACATTTAGTGATGGGACAAATCCGAAATTGTATAATGTATTGATCGAGATATGTGTAAATTATTATAAGTGTAAACATAGTTTTCTACTTGACATGATAATACGTACGTCCGGATGTACTTTTTGTATGTTCTGTTTAATTATTGTCTGAATATTGAATCGATAAGCAATATTAATTTTTCTCGTGATTTTACTTCACTTCATCTGATATTTACGAGTTATTTCTATAAATTGATAATAATCTGTGTGACTATCATAGAAACTTCTTGATTTGGTGTGTTTTGAATTCTTCATTAAGAAATCCGCATTATTTATGCCTGATGATTTAATACTTGCTTGCCAGATACGAGTTATCCGAAAGCATAATTCATTTAAATGAGTAAAAATTCATTAATAAGGATTAATTCATGATATTTTGCCTTCAACTTATAATCAATGATAATATTGTTGGAATATAATTTCACTACTTCAATATTGATACTTTACAAACATTATACAATTTAAAAAACAATAACTGCTCATTTCTAAAGTTCGCTATTATAATAATAAGTCTGTGTTTTTTATATGATTGCTATAAAAATTTATTAATACAGGTGAATTTAGGTCTAAAAATTGTTATATTAGTTGCAATTGCAAACATGCAGCTGCAGTTTGCATATAAATTGACACATGAAGTGCCTGCTTCAAGACTGACCAGCCAACGAATTGGAATCGTCCAGCACAGTTGGATAAATATCATAAGAGTGCAAGAATTGATAGTATGTACTATTGCATAAAAGCTAACTGAGAAGATAACTTTTTCACAGTTTCTTACGCCCATTCGCGATTCGGAAATGAATAAAATTTCAGCCCACCATTGCGCCATTGTGTGTGCAAACACTCAGGAACACAACAAATTAAGCATTGTCCCGATGATTCTCACTTTTTCAAAGGATTTTCCATATTTATTTACCTCAATAATTCAGTTTGGCTTCATGCTCTTTTATATTTGTTTTGACAGCTCCAGTCAGTATTAGTAAAGAGCTCATAACTCCTACCGCATGGAGTCGCGTTCGTCGCTACTGACATAGCGTATATAGATACTTTTTGAATATGAATTTTATAATGAAGGAAAAAACTTTTCAGATCTCATTTTTAATAAATATGTTTTATTTGGATTAAGTTCTGCATATGAAAATTATTTCAAATACAACGTTTCAACAGCAATGTACAAAAGGTGACTAGATAAGTATAAAATATTAACTCCTAAGATCGTAGAGCTCTGCCTTTCCTATAGCTTATAATTCAATGACCATAGGCTTTTATTCATATACTTGAAAAAGGCAGCACATTGCTGTTGAAACGTTGTGTTTCAAATAATTATTTACAAAACTCAATCGAAATAAAACATATTTATGAATTTTATACTTCAAGAAGTGCACAAAAAGTGTTATTAACGAAATCTTGATAATTAAAAATCTAACAAATTTCCATAGCTTTCTAAAAATTTATGTCCTAAAAAAACTAAGTAGTCTCGGAGAAACTAGTATTTTTAGCACATTTTATTCTTTCTTTAGTGTTTTATTTAATTTTCATAAATATTCCATTCATGTGTAAATTCTCTGATAAGACAAGTGAAATTATCAAAAAATCACAGCAAAAATTTCACGTTGTCCAGACAAACAAATTTAAATTGCACAAGAAATTAGGGCGCAACGCAATTGTTAGTTTTCCGTCCCCAGATATATAACTGTGAAAGTACCTATCTGTAAAAAAAAAGATGGTAGGATAGAGTAGAATATTGGAATTGAAGTACAATTAGATATGTCGGTGTTGATCGAGATGCCGCAGAACATAAAATGAAACAATATTTCAAACAGCGATACTCATACTCAGCTAAAAGAAAACACTAAATAAAATCGGTCTCTGAAAACTAAAGTGCTAGGTACTTTTTTTTTACAAGATGAATGAATCAAATTTAACAAAGTGGGAGATATTTATTGAAGTTATTCCAAAATATTAAAAAAAAAATAAAAATTACAGGAAATATAAAATGACTCAAATTTGTAAAATAGTATAACAAAAGTGAAATATCAAATAAAAAGGCGACGATTTGCGTCCCTAATGCTGACTTCCAAGTCTTAATTGAGTTGATACCCGAACAGATACGTTCATAAACCTACTCCGGCAAAAGTATAAAAAAATGAAGATCAGGCCCGAGTTCGATCGATCTGGTTCACAATAGGACGTAGCGTTTATAACGTAAACAAAAAAGCAAGAAACCTATTGAACAAATTAGTACACAAAAAAAGTATGGACTTCAGAAAAAAATAATCAAATTGAACCACTCAGCTGGCGATGTCGCTGGCCGATCCTGATTGATGTCTCTGGCGTCTGGATCTCGGCCTCGGATCTAATTGGGCTGGATTCCGTATAGTCGAGAAAGCCAGGGTGGAAGTGGAGTACTTCCACAGCGTTGTGCCATAGTACGGACGACGTTAAATCGCAGATCGTAAGCGATAAGAAAGGAATAATCACTCACAATTTCAAACTAATCCCCAACATGTAGGCTGCTCCGCCGAGTAAAACAAATGGCCAAACTGCCTCAAAATATTCGGCCGGAGCACAGGTTTTCCCCAAAAGAATCCTCAAACTTGGGCTTGCACACGCAATAAAACTTGAGAAAACCCACAAAATTGTAGTAATAAAAAAAGTAATGAATATAATGTCTGTCCTATACGAGGACTTAAGGCTGACTATTTAAATTAAATCAAATTCGGTCGATTCGACTTAATTACTCAAAACCGTTTTTTATTAAAACAAGAAAAAACTCAAAATAAACTCTGTCACGTCACTGACTGCAGCGCGCATTGCAACAGCGACAAATTGAAACAAAAATCTTGAGCTAGAAATTAATTGATGAAATAAACAATAAATACGCTTTTAATATAACCAAAAGAAAAACTGATCTTGAAGGAAATAAACGAAATTAAAGATTTGGAGTATAAATGAAATGTAAAAATATCTTTCACTAAAGTAAGTAAATAAGGTTAACTAAAAAAAACTCAAATGAACCCAAATTATATTCTAAACTTTGACCCAAACAAAATAATGATCAAAAGTCAAATAGGCACGTAACAGTCATTCCACAACACTATCTCATGAATAAATCTATTCAAATTCTGATCTTTATTTTATCAGTAACGAATTTTATACCCCAATTTAGATTGAATTAGTTCAACAAAAAATAAAATCTCTGATGAACTTCAACCTATATAGGCTCTGAAAAACTTAGATACGTTCCTAATTTGACAACATCGGCAAATATGATATGTCGTTCGTTTTCAAGTATGGCTGTTAAATATTTTCGTGCATTTTTATCATTGAGATTGTAACATCTACAAAACTGCACGTTGAAATACTTTTTCTATAGTATTACATCTTCTACGAGAATTGATTTATATAATAGTTATTTACATAATTAGTTATGAAAAGTGCCAAATTGTTTGACGGAACGTAATATTTGCCAAAACGAGCGTAGCGAGTTTTGCAAATTACGTGAGTCAAACAATATGATTTTTCATAACGTATTATGTACAAAATATTTTCTAATTCCGTCAGAATAATTTTATCTATATTTTTAATAAGAACATCTCTCACGTTACATCACAAAATTCAGATGACTGTGATTCATGATCATCTATTGTTACTACAGAAACAAAAGTGCACTGAAATAAACAAATATCGAATTTTCACAATACGTTAAAATAATTTTTTAAAATGTACTCAAGCAGTGATATCCTGAGTGCTATAGTACCCTTTGATATCAAAGACTCTGCCAATGCCGCATACTGTGAATAATGAATCATTCTTTCAATTGTACGCAGATAAGTATAATTGATTAGCTCTGGAACATGGCCAGTTATGTAAAGTCATCACGTAACTACTTTACGCAACTGTTGCATGACAGTTATGAAAAATGGGACGTTGCATGTCGTCAGAAATTGATGTAAAATTTGACTTTTCAAAACGGAATTAGATAAATTATAGTTTTTTGTATTTTTATCTGTAGCAGTTGCGTTTAAGTTTTAATAAAATGAACATTGCCGATAAATTCTCTGATTCAACGTGTATTAAAAACGACATTTTCAATAATCGATTATTTGGAAACCAGATGTCCAATATTTGAAAAAAAAAATAAAAAATATCTATGTATATGATACCCATAAGCAACATATTCAGATTTTCATCTTTACATTACTCTGAAGATCGAATAATCTTAAGAATAGGGAAATATACATTCCGAGCACGTATTGGTACATAAACTTTTCAATATATTTTTTGAAATTAAAGCAACAATAACGTCGATATATTATAACGTCCCAACATAGTTGAGTGTCTTATTATGTAAAATTGATGACACGAATGCTATCTTATTCACCTGCCTAATGCGTTATACTTCCAAAAAATCAAAAATTAAAATTATGAGTGTATCGCTTTTCCACCAACATTATAAAACACTGTTATAAAATTGTGATGATTATTAAATCAGAGTGAAAAATGGAGTTAAATGAGCTGCGAATTCCGGTAAGTATCTAATGATGAATTTATTTTTGTCTGATGTAACAGACACTGGACTCAAACATAGCAGAATTATTTACAACTTGTTGATTATTTGTACTATTTTCAGTCAAATAAGAGTGAGTCAAGCTCATGTCATGGACAGAAACCAGAGGAAACTCTAAAAGCAATGAATCTATGATTTTAAAATTGAATTATGAATCGCCCAAAGAACCTTGAAGTGAGCTATACCAATTGCACCAAGTTGGCTGAAATATTTGGTCAGTCGAAATGTTTGGTGGACTCTGAATCAGGTAACGATCTTGAATCATTATTCAGAAGCATAGGATTTACAACATTGCATTCGAGCTGCTTCTCTATTACTTTTCATGCTCCTGTTTCTTCTTCTACACCATTCTTTGAAAGAAGAAAACCATTAACATTTCCTAATTTTTATTATATTTATTCTTGTTTTTGCTGTTGCTGTTGATTTATCATTTTCATTGAGTTGCTTGCAGGAAGCCTTTGTATCATTATCATTTTCATTCTGATGCTACAAAAATTTATTAGCTCAAAAATATATACAATTAAAAATATATAACAAATATTGTATCAATTTTTTCTCAAATTATAGACAGCAACTGAATGAATTATTTGAATATTAAGTCTTTCTATATTTTAAATCTTATCAATATATTTTTCAACCAGTACATAGTTTTAATCTTACCAATAGAAAGTCTCTACTTTACCAACCAAACAATTTAAAAAAAAAAATGAAAATCGTCCATGTGCATGTCAGATCATGCACAGTGAAGGTTTTCGTAATAGGGAAGAATGTTCACAGTTACATATTATTTCTAAAAAACACTCTGAAAAATGAAATTATATCTACGGACGCTCAGCTCAAAGAATAGCGTACTAACTGTAAATATTACATATTTCAAAAACTACACGACGTATCTTAGTCAAACTAATTTTCATTGAAAGTGTTTTATTAATTATTTCCAGAATTTTGCACCATATAGTTGAGAAGTTAGAGGAAGACACATACCTCATCAACTATTGATTTAAAAGAAGAAGTAATCTCGAGACTTCTTTCTCATTTTTTAAGACTCTTCCAACAACACCTTATACGGTTATGTGCACTTGATATTTCTTTTCATTCCTCAGTTACTTGCATAGTGTGCTATTCCTGAATGATTTTCTCAAAATTTTACACTATTGTATTGCGATTCATAGAAAACATTTTTCTTCTAAATCTCATCTTTATAATACCAATAATCTCAGAGTAAAATGGCTGTGACATACGAAAATGACGAGGCTATACGAGTCCCGTTTTAGTCCAGTTGTCAGAGATCTTGACCTCTCATAAAATGTGATATAGCTGAAATTTGGCTCGTTGGTAGTTTTTTGGGTGTAGAAGGAGATAGAGAAATTTTTGCAGCTCTTCAGTGTATGCTAAGTTTATAATCTCGAAAACAAAATCGAAAATTTTGCCCTATATTTCCAAAAATAAAATGGAAGAATCGAAAAACCAATAGTACCACCAGAAAGAACAGGAAATTTCACTCAAAGTTATATGAAAAAAAAAATCTGCATTAATATGAAAAATTATTAAAAGTACAAAAGCGAACTCGAAAATTCCATGCGCGCCAAGCCGCTGAATACAAATATTCAAGCGAGGCGTTCGAGGAAAAACTAAAGTTTCTCTTTCTAAAATATATGCAAAACAAAAAACCAAAAAGCATCTTAAAGTAGAGACTCTAAGCTTTCTGAGGAAGACATTAGTTTTCAATAATTTTTTTTTTCTCATAGAAAATTCGACCAGAAGTTAAAATTTCTAAAATTCTCACTGACTTTTATGAAATTGAAGATATATTTAATAGAGGCATTAAAAAATTAAACCCTTGTATATTTATCATCATTTTACTTTCACTTTTTATGTATAAATAATTGAAATGATGAACATTGTCTCTGTTTAATAAAACTCATGTTTTAAAATAATCATTTTCTTCCGTAGCATTCATTCGACAACACTTTCGTTTTCAAAATGGTTTTTATCAATTTATATGAATCAGAAATTATTACATCTGCTTTTTTAAATGAAGTTGAAAATACACTTCATAATGTGGATAATTCAGAAATCGATACAACTTGATATGTTTGAGTAATCTTCAATATAAGAAATATATAAGAAAATGCATGTTCTTTGCTTATTCTTATTCCTGCAACTTGAAGTTGAGCTTCAAAAAACTATTAAAAAAGAAAAAATTTAAGTTGAAATCCTGAGCTTCAAGAATATATTATTTATTTTTTGATTACGCATTCAGGTTGTAAGCAAACATTGATTGGAAAATGGACGATTCTAACTCAAAGATATCCAGTCCTGTCAAAATGACAACCGCCAGCTTCGAAATCTCTTTCGAATTTGATTTTTTGCAATTATTGCAAAAAAAGATGTGGAACAGCTTATAATTATAAATAAACTGAGTTCTGCAATATGTGGTTCTTGTTTAACAGGTGATGTTTGTAGAAATTCACCTAAAATTTCAGTGCTAGAGCAAGACAGCGATGTTGAAGATGTTTATAATGTCAAAGAATATGAAGACAGTAAGTACAAGTTTGAAACAGAATTTCTATCAATTTTTCAATTGTTTTTTGAAATACATCTTATTCTTTTGTTCATTTATTGACAAATTCTCACTCATTTTAAAAACCTCCATATTGAATACACCATTTTAATCTTTACTCCATTAATATATAATGATCTTAGTCAGCAGAAAAACCATGTTCATATCACCTGCTCACACTTTCAAAATATATAAATTGAATATTAAAATACAGAGATTGAAAATTTTTGGTACGTTCTAAATTGCCGACATATTGTATCCGCCATTCCCAAATTTGAAAATCTTATATCAAATTATGAATCAGCAAAAAACCCTGGGTACTCATTCATAAAGAATATTCATATTGTTTTTATCAAACTTTATTATTTTTTTCGATATAAAAATTTTCGATTTTGTTTTCGAGATTATGAACCTAGCATGCACTTTAGAGCAGCAAAGATTTTTTTATCGTTTTCTACACCCAAAAAAGTACTTAGTATTAGAGGATAAATTAAATAAAGCATAATTTCATATAACACTTGTATTAAATTCCAATTGAACATTACAATAAAACAATATTCATCTATAACTGATGTACAGTGGCCGCCGGTCTCAGAGTGTTGATCTCATGTATTCTGAAAGTAAAACATAACATAAGCAAACTACCTTGCTCAGTGAGGAATCACATCCACACACGGGGCATATACTTTACATCATCAACACACAATCACACCACTTTAAGTACAGACAGGTAGACTAGGATAATAAGGTTAAAAGATCGGACTGAGCGTCCCAGACGCTGTCGTGAATCCCAGATTCACGCGCAAACCCCAGGCTTGCAAGCGAGTCCCAGACTCGCCTCAGGTCCCAGACCTGGTAGAAAGTGACTTAGCATCTGTTAACAGTGAGTTCATCAAGGCATTTGAGGTATTCAGTGAAAGCCGAGAACAAACCGAAGCTCAACCTCCCCACTCAGATGTAAGCGAACGTTGGACAACTGTACTAAGCAGTGCACCGTTGGTACCAGGCCGGTAACTGGTACATCGTTGGGCGCCTCGGCTTCCACCATTACAGTGTTACGCGCCATTAAGATAAGGATTAGGAAATATATAAATCACACACCATAGAACCACTACAATTCACACACCTCCAATATACAAACACTCTCCAATACACACACGTGACTAACTCACCCTAAACTCTTCAAGATACACTAAGGACATTGTAACTTCACTCTCCTAAATAATAACACAAACTGAAGTAACAAATGGATGTCGGCCCGTTTAAATAACCTTCATGTTGTGTAACTTGCTGAAATTGTTAAAAATGATATGATTTTTAATCTTACATAAAACCTAGGAAAAATATCGCTAACATTAGAAACCTAGTTTCAGCGATATCACATTTTATGAGAGATTTTGGTTTGAATTTGTCTCTGACAACTGGGCTATTTCTGCTATTTGGTCACGGAACTCTAAAAATTACACACATTCCACCATTAATATCTCAATTCATCCACACAGCACAGACGACAACAATTTTCCCACCATTTAAAAATAACTCAATCATACAAAGATGACGATACTAACAAATGAGTGGGCGACACTGGTTGTGATCTCACAGCTTGCTCTTTAAGATCTTAGATCGTTATCTGGTCCAGAACCCACCTAATATTCCTTCTTAGGTCGAGAATATGTCTTGGTTTGTCAGCATTCTACACATATCAAGTCTTAAATGTGCAGTTGTACTGAGTAGACGTGTCTTGTGTGCTCCGGCAGTTGTCTCTTTTTTTACAATCGTCAATTTTCAAAAAATCTTTCGTTCAGAATGCCAATAACACGTGCGCAAGTTCCTCCGCAAGTTCAAGGGTTCATTGCCAACGACGTCCATGAAATTATCAACTCCGAAGAATTTATGCTGAAAATGGCCAAAGTACTTTCCGCAATGATGAAAACTGAATTCGAGGGCATACTCAGTAAGTTATCTGATAAAATAACTGTTTTGGAAAAAGAAAATCTCGAATTGAAACAACAGCTTCAGTTTTGCAACAATAAAACAGACGATTTAGAGCAATATACCCGACGCAACAGTATACGTGTCTATGGTATTCCTGAAAAGCGTAATGAGAACACCGATGAAATTATTTCAACTATCTGCAAAGATAAGCTAGGTATTACTTTGAATCAATATTCTATGGACCGTTCCCACCGTATTGGAAAAATAATACAGAATAAAAATCGCCCTATTATAGTTAAATTCATCTCGCACAATGATAAAGACAAAGTTTTTTATAATAAATCTAAACTCAAAGCTACGAATATTGTGATAAAAGAAGATTTAACGAAACATCGGCAACAGATCTACAAATACGTGGTGAACAAAGTGTCTCATAAAAACGCGTGGACTCGTGATGGTAAAATTTTTGCTAGGGTCAATGACCAAAATCATCTTATTCGCTGCTCAAATGACATTGACAATCTTCTTCAGCACTGAATATTCTAGCCGGTAACGCAAACATGTTCGAACATTTACAAATAAATTTGTTGTTTGGGTAAATTTACATTCGCATTTAATATTATATGTTTACATTTGGTTGTGATTACGTTTTCAAGTTGATATTTTGTTATATCGTCTTGTATTAATTTTGGTATTTTGATTTGTATATTTCTATCTATTTATAATTTTAAATTGTTACATTGAATGAATTGCTTCACCTTTGCTCATATTAACGTAAGATCTCTATTCACTGGTTTTGATCTATTGAAGCAACACATTCTCGGTCACAATTATGATATTATTGGTGTAACTGAAACGTGGCTTAACAAAAATATAGATTCTAATGTTGTTAATATTGAGGATTATACATTGATTCGTTGCGACCGAGAAACGCGAGGTGGAGGCGTGGCTATCTATATTAAATCCTCAATCAACTATTCACTTATTGACTATGATAACTCAATTAATATAGAGCAATTGTGGATTCATATCACAATTAAACATCATACATTTGCTTTTGGAGTGATATATAGGCCACCTAAAAATGACTGTAAAGTATTTCTCGATGAACTCGAAACTTTGTATTCATCCTTATCAATAGATCATAATTACATTGTAACTCTAGGTGACATGAACATTAATATGCTTAACACAAGTAATTTTGTATCTTCATTTAACAATATGTTAGATTCTTTTTCTCTAAAACAAGTTGTAAATGAACCTACAAGGATAACTAATAACAGTTCTTCGTTACTTGATGTCATAATAACACATCCAAATATAGTTCATTCTCACGGTATACTTGACTTACACATATCTGACCATAGTCTAGTCTATTTGAATATTGACATTGTTAAACCTGTCGCAAATCCTAAACTAATAACTTTCCGAGATTTCAAATCTCTCAATTACGAGTCTTTTAGTTCTGATTTAAGATTATTGAATTTACAGACAGTATATGAACTCGATTCTGCGGACGATAAAGTAGAATACCTTAGCTCCAGTCTTAAAAATCTATTTGATTATCATGCACCTTTTAAAACCATAAGAGTTAGGAAAAGGAAAACTCCTTGGATTACTGACACAATAAAAGTGATGATGAAATTACGTGATAATGCTCTAATAAGATATAAAAAAAGCAGGAACTCAGAACACTGGAATTACTATAAAGATTTACGTAACTATACAACCAGTGCTATACGCCGTGAAAAAAAAGCTTTCTTGGAGTTTACTTTAAGAAATTCTGATAAGAAAAATACATGGACTAATTTGCGCAAATATAATATCCATCAAAAATCGACTGCAAGTATTCCTCCTCAATTAGAAGATGCACAGAAAATAAATAATTACTTTTCCGAGCAATTCACTCTTGATAACGCATCTCCTGCACTATTATCGTTTTATAATAATGCAAACATCAATTCTAATTTGCCTGAACTCTCTTTCAGTCTTTGTGGCAACGAAGAAGTGAATAAAATAATAAGTTCTATCAAAAGTAAAGCCACAGGGATAGATGGAATTTCAATAACAATGATCAATTTATGTATCCCGTTCATAACTCCCTTTCTTGTCGACATATTTAATTACTGCTTTATTCACTCTATTGTACCTTTATCGTGGAAAATCTCCCTTGTTACCCCTATTGTTAAAAATAAAAACCCATCATCGCTTCAAGACCTCAGACCAATTAGTATTTTGCCAGTACTCTCTAAAATCTTTGAGAAACTCATATTTTTCCGTCTGATATCACATTGTGAACCACTTCTACCTATCAAGCAATCTGGTTTTAGGAAAGGATTTAGCACTTCGTCAGCTCTTACCGATTTAGTGAATGATATAGTCTATGCTACTGATCACAAAAAACTTACTACACTAGTTCTCCTCGACTTCAGTAAAGCTTTTGATACAATAAGTCATTCCTTGCTTATTGCCAAATTGCATTATTTCAATTTCAGTAGCACAGCAGTTAGCCTACTTCAATCATACCTGAGCGGCAGGCAGCAATCAGTTAGATTGAACTCTGAGACTTCTCCCTTAATTCCTATTACCTCTGGTGTTCCACAAGGTTCTATTTTAGGCCCACTCCTGTACTGTCTTTACACCTCCGACATCCATAAGTCCATAACTTCTTGCTCATTCCATTTTTATGCTGACGATACGCAATTATATATCAGCTGTGAACTCAGGGACATAGTTGAATCTATTCATCTCCTGAATCAAGATTTACATCAAATTATTGAATTATCTCATCAGCACTCCCTGAAAATTAATCCTTCAAAATCAACCGTTATGTTATTTGGGCCAAGAAATCATCGTCTTGCTGCTGAAAGGTATGTAAATGTTCTCATTAATGATATACCACTAGTACTTACACATTGTACTAAAAACCTCGGTTTACTGATGGATGATAACTTGCGTTTTGTGGAAAACACTACCTATCTTGTTCAAATATCCTACACTATACTTAAGTCTCTATGGCAACATAAAGATTATTTATCTGTTGATTTAAAAGCAATGCTTGTCAATTCCTTAATATTTTCCAGAATTGATTATTGTGATGTAGTTTATGGTTCTTTTTTAGACAAAAGACAAAGTCAGAGAATTCAAAAAGTGCAGAATGCTTGCGTGCGATTCGTTTTTGGTTTGCGCAAATTCGACCATGTCACCTCTAAATTGCACGAACTAAAATGGTTGAATATGTCCAACAGACGTAGACTGCATTTTCTGAGTTTTGTGCACAAAATATTAACAACTAAAATACCTCATTATCTATTTCATCGTCTCAAGCATCGAGGTTCTTTACACTCTCTTAATATTAGATTCAGATCAAGCCTACATATTCCTAAATTTTCCACTTCTCGTTTTAAATCCTGTTTTACATATTCTGCCTCTAAATTATACAACTCGGTGCCTGACGATTTGAAAATCTTAAATATATCTGCTTTCAAGCGTGCCCTGAGAAATGAATTATATGCTGAACAAAACAACTGTTCTAATTGTGCGATGTGATAATATATCAGTTTATGTTGTATGTATGTATGTATATATAAAAAATGTATGTGTAATTTAATATGAATATTCTCTCATGTGTTTGAACATTTTCAATGGTATTGATGTTATTGTCTACAAATTGTATTTCTGCAATCATGTGTATTTTTTTATTACTGTATGATGGTTAAGTGTAAGAACAGCTTATGCTGAACTTCGCCATTTGGAATAAAAGAAATTATTATTATTATTATTATATACTGAGTATGATTACACGGCTGCATTTTATAGAAAAAATGAATTTTGTCCTTTTGATCTATACAGAAAAGATTAACAAATTCAAAGAATTTTTGCGAATTCAACTGATCCTACGGTTATATTTGAAGACAACGAAATCGACATTATTCGCGCATATACTGTGAATATGTATGAAGTCCAATATATATTGGGTGTAAATGGAGCAAATTAGATCCGACAGAATATGGATGGATATTAGAAAAAGGGAAATTTGTATTTAATTAGTATGAAAATGAGACAAAACCTCTTAGAATTTAGGATATACTTTAACTGATCAGATTCTCGATGCTGACTTTATTTACTAATGACGATCTCGATATATTCACACTTTGATTTGTAATAACGTACAATTAAATCTTATTTGGAATAATAATAATCATGAGCATAATAGTTTATTAATCGGAGTAATTGAAAAATCAATCATTATTACAGGTTTACCTATAGTGGAGTAACGTTAGACATAAAAATATAAAAACCTCGGAACCCGGTTCCACTGAATGGATTTTCATGAACCTTCTCGATTACATTGCTACAAGCTTGAATAAGAAAGTTCATCCTTCGAAATTTCCCTATCTTGACTACAACAATTTATTGAAAAATGAGAAAAATATGATGGAAAAAAATTTTGCAATAAAGATTTCAATCTTATATTCAATAAATGATATTTATAGAGTAACTTTAATATTCGTTTATAATTTTTAAACTAAAATTAATAATAAAAAAAAGGGGTTAATAAGGCGAGTTGCTCAACTTATTACCTATTGGCAGTTACTGATCCCATATCAATAACTCTGGAACAAAATTAGTTTGTAAGATAAATTTGATTTTACAATAACTTCTATGCTTTCTTGATATTCCTACAAAGTTTTATTGATTTAGGACCACTGATTGAGAAATGAACTGATTATTTGTTCCGAAGGAGCCAATTCGACTCATAGTCGTTCCACAAGACGATCGCGGTCTTGGCGTTCCTGATAAATACGTCATAGATGACGTTATTGATATTGACCACTTCAAGCTCACAACGCCCGCGGTTGAAAGGTGGGTCGCAGCGGTTGTTGTGTTCATTTTTGCAGAAATCGCCAAGGAGTTAAAATTAAATGAGAAGATGCCTTTCCAATTTGTACTTCCGATTCCAAGTTATGTTAATTGATTCAAGATTTTCCATTTGTAAATATGACAGATAATATCATAGTCTCTTATTATCATTATTTTTTTTATTATTTAAGAGAGATTAATTTACACAGCTTTATTTGATTTACTCCATGCGTATATCCATTTTGCTTCAGATTAGTTTAATCCTATTAATGGCTTACTTTTCGATCCTTACCACAAATTATCAGTTTATTTGAAATTTAAGAGACAATCGCATCGTTCCACTTGAAGCACTGGTGGATTTATAACTGACATAGACTTAAAAAATAATTTAGCACAGCTTAGTATAGTATTTGGTTATGTGGAAATCAATGCATTCATTTATAACAGACATAGTGCACAGAACTTAATTTAGCACAGCATAGGAATTGATCAAAGTCTAATTTTCTATGTTTTTCGTAAATTACCGTGACATTTCGTAGCAGTTCGGTTGATTTGCAACAAACGCCGCATGCGCTGCAAGGGCGCTATTGGAAAATATCTACAATATGACAAATTTCATAGCGTTAGAACAAATACGTGAAAATATAATATAATGTTTATTGTTTTCAATTTGATAAGACCGAAAATATGCACATGTTCTTATTATTTTTGTTGATACTTCTTCTTTTACTTCGTGTTGATTTCTATGTCTTGTGTGATGTTATAAAACCCCTAAATGAAATTGTATGTTTTCTGTGCTAAACCAAGCTGTGCCAAATTATGTTCTGTTTATTATGTCAGTTATAAATCCACCTTTAGTGTAGTGTATCACTGTCCTTCTCTATTGCATAAACAAATCGCATGCGCACTCTCTTTCAACTGGTGTGAACACCGCGCGCAGCTGCAATGGTGCGTCTTCTCCTATCACACGATATACTTAGCTCTGATCTATTTGCCTAAGTTTCAATACACATTAAAATTTCACTTTTTAAAATTCGACAACCGTCATTCGAAACAGATTTTTTGCTGACTACCTTATATCATCGTGTTCACAATTAAATAGCGCTTATTTTCATATAAGATTTGTTTAACCCTCCGTTGCTCGCGCGGCGTCTGTGAGACGCCAGTGAGTGTATCAAACATCATAATTTCTACAAGCGGCCGATGAGGACGGTCAGCTCCTACGTACCTTCCTAACACTAGCTGATGTTAAATCACGCCACTCCGCTTCAGTTTATTACGTGCAGGTCTTGCGATAGGTGTTAATGGTGTCTCACAGACTTCCCGCGCGCACTTGTGTAACAATAAGACACTCAGCTATTTTGTAATATTTTTGTACTTTAGCCATCAAATTGCTCATTATACTCACAATCGATATTCAATATTAATTGACATGGTTCAAAAATCAATTTCCAATCCAGATAATGATGAAAACTCTGAAATTTCACGGAATCTAGTATTGCAGTTCGATGATGAGGAGTTCTAAGAGTCAAATGATACCAGCGTAGATGAATACGATAATATTGAGGAACAACTTGAATCAAGCGATTCAGAACATGATGTGCCAAGTGATGATGTATAAAATGGAGATGGTAATGATAAGACCAGAAATATAGTTATTGGGAAAAAAGATATTAAATGGAAAATGGAAGATCCTCTTCTCAACGTAAGGACTTTTCCACATAATATGGTTACTTATTTGCCCGGTGTGAGAAAATCGCTACAAAGGTAAAATCGGCTTTAGCTACCTGGATCATGTAAATTCCATACGTATTAACTACTGTCTTTCGATGAATGAGAAATTCAATGCATTGTATCAGTTTTCTTAGTTTTTCCATGAATATAATTTGATTTTCATATTTTTTTGATATTCAATCCGATAAACGTCTGCAGAAAGGATTAATCTTCACATATTATCTAAAATAAACATGAAAATCCAAATATAACTAACCAATCTAGCCATTTTCATTTGGTGTCTGTCAGACGCCGCGCGAGCATTGCTGTTATGATAAGTAGCGCGCGCAACGGAGGGTTAAGAAACAGATGAATGAAAATAGCTAGTATTAATATACCGGTTCATACCTGTCAAATCAGCAGTTACGCCAGGAAAAAAATTACAACCCAACGTTTACATATTCTATAGGCTCCATACTTCCGATTGGTATTGAATTCATTCGTAAAACTCATGAATGCAATGTTAAACAGAAAGTCAATTTTCAATATTTAATTAATCATAGCCTTGCCAGGAATTTCTTAGCCAACCCATTTACGATGTATTCCGTAGTATACTGAATTTGATAGGAAATAAATTCACCGCTGTAACACATGGGTGAAGGTCGTTCTTAATTCGGATCCTCTACTAACTGGTTTCATAATAAAATTTTGTTTTATTTCGAAGGATGCAGTGCGACTTATATTTTGAGTTGGGGTTTTCAGATTCGAAATTGATAATTCATAAACATAAATGTATTGATATTTAATTTTTATTTTGTGGTCACTCTCATTCTTCCGTAATGTCTTTGAAAAGTCTCGTTCCTGTGGAGCCACTTGTTCAATAATAAATGCATTATTTGTTTGGAAGTAACTGATTTATTTCAGTATTTACAGATTTCAGTCAATACAATAAAAAAAAAAAGAAGTTATTGAGGACTAGATTTTATTTTATAAGCTCTGCTATCCTTCCTTGATAATCATACAAAGTTTTATTGATTTGGGACGAATAGTCGAGAAAAAGATTGATTGCGTTAAAAGTCAAACTATTGGCAGATACAGACTCCATGTCAATAAATCTTAAACAAAAACAGTTTGATAGACTAATTCAATTTAACAATAACTTTAATGCTTCCTTGATATTCGTACAAAGTTTTATTGATTCCGAACCAATGATTGAGAAATAAATTGACAGATTGTTTCAAAGGCATGCAACTTACCAAACTGTTGGCAGTTACTGATTCCATGCCAATAACTTTTGAACAAAAGCTGACTGTTAAATTAACTTTATTACGCAATAACTTGTATGCTTCCTTGATATTGAATCAAATTTTCATGGATCTGGGACCACTGATTTCGTGAGGAACTGACCATTTGTTTCGAATGAGTCAATGCGACTAATAAATTTATTGGTATTTTAAGATTCTATTTCTATAATTTATGAACGGAAATTTATTGACAACTGAATATTATTTTACGGTTACACTATTCTTCCTTGATATTCATACGGAATTTCGTAATTATAGGACCACTAGTTTTGTGATAAAATATTTTTCTGTTTCGAAGAAGGCAGTGCGACTCATAATTCCAACTAGTATTTTCATAATTCAAATCGATAATGAACAAATATAAATTGAAATTTCATTTTTATTTCGTGACCAGCTTTATTCTTTCGCAATATTTGTACAATGTTTTGTTCATATAGGGTTACTGGTTTAATAATGAATTTTTTATTTGCTTGGAAGTAACTGATGATTTCAATTTATTTCAGCATTTTCATATTTCAGTCAATACAAAAAAAAAAAATTTACTTGAAGTCTCATGAGGCCTTAAGAACAAGTTTATATTGGTTTTTTCTATGCAAAATATAAATTTAAACGTTAAGAAACTCGAGTTTTTAAAAGAAATTATTGAAAACTCCGAGAAATTATGAATTACTTATTTTAATAATAGAAAAGTGGAGATCGGAAAAAATTAATGGGGAAACGTTTCAGTATTTAGTGTTGAAAACACATTACAGAAGGTTTTATGAAAATCCGTTTAGTATGTCCGGGTTCCCAGGTTTAAACCTTAGGACACTCCACTACTATGAATATCGTGGCAGCCTAGTGTTAATAATCAATTAAGAACAGTTGTATAAAACCATGGTACACAGACATTCATAAAATATATTAGATAAAAATTTTGAGCTGCTTATTACTTACGTTCAAATGTAAACAGACAGCCTGAAATATTATGATTTTTTTATTAATTGCAACTAATTGAGAATAAAAAAAATATATATTGTTACAAATATGAGATATCTTGGGATATTTGTTCACATTATTATTTATTTAAGTTTTTCATGTATTCATTAATTTATTATAGTTCTGATCCAAGCTATCACTCGTCAACAATCAAGAGAATGTTCATTTATCAGACATTTGAATAACAGCTCATTGTTGCACGATGTTCATTGCTGAAAAAGAGTATATAAAGCTCCATGGGCTGGTGAGAAGAAGAATCATTCAATAAAAGTGACGGTCAGCGATTTTGTTATGGTGCGACGAATTTCAAAGTGAAAAATTGTACTGTTATCTGGAATATTATTTAATCACAATAAAATCTGTTATAATATTGAATCATAGTTATATTTACATAGATTGATGAAAATCCCTCTTTCCAAAAGTGAAATATTGTTTGTCAATGTTATCCGCCCGGGATAGATTCAGGAAATCCATCCCTTCGTTCTACCGATTTCTAAATTTGTATTTTTGTGAAATATTTAGGTTTTGGATGTCCAATAATTTAATTTTAATAAATTTTGGACATTCCGAACACACACATCTTCAAATTTTGTCGTATATTATAACTTATATCGTTTTAACAAATTGAAAGAGGCCTTTTTTTGAAGATATCTAACTAAAAACTCTATTTTTCTGAAAATACGACTTATGACCCTTTGAGGGCCGACCACAGAAATGTCAAATTACTTCTTAATTAAATATATATTCTTTTGTCATAGGCACGTTTTTTCGCGAGGTAGAGTGCTGAGACTCATTCGAGCTTGAATTTCACTTCTTGCGCCGAACTAGCTCATTTCTCTTGACAATTTTTTGCTTCGTTCGATACCTACGTCATTCCTCTACATTTTCAGTTGCTTCTGTTCGGGCGATTTTGCTCGTTTTCTTCCTTGTTTCTAACACACACGTATAGGTATTTTGTGATTAATGGCTCCGAAATCAAAGTTAGCATTTTTATTGTTATTTCACTCAACTAACATCACTTAGTGCCCACTCACGAGCAACTTAAAGTTTATATCACGCAAATCGGTATATTGCTTTCGGAGTTCCAGCTCCCAATGAGAGTTTGTTGATTCCTACTAACGTTCATTGTCATCGATGTAAATGCTAAGCGGATGCGTCATGCGTAACGACTACGAGCAAAGTCTACTCTATTAAAATATATTTACTTCAACTCTAGAGCTTTTATAGTTTACGAGTTTAAAGCGGTGTCGCATCCTCAGTCGAAGTGACATTTAACTCGAGATTGAAGATTTTTATTTTCCTGTCGAAAATTTATGTCAAAATGGAGCTTGTAGTTCTCTAATAAAAAGTTATGGCTTTTAATCGGCCTGACACATCAATTACAATTCGTAACACAATCGCTCGGGCTGCTTATTTAATTAATTTTTTTGAGAAATTCAAATTAACAGGCGTGTTTCATACATTAAACATTGTCTCGAAGTGCCTGAATCGTCCATAGCTAACGTTGGCGTCAATTTACTCTATCATGACTTCACACTGAGCGAATAGGACACTTCCCGGTGACCTAATATTTTAGAAATTTGGCACATTTGAAGTTTTCTTTCATTTTAGAAACTGCAGTGTTTTTTGCTCTTGTAATTGTGAAAAGTTTCATCTACCGGTATTAGAATGGCCCTTATTGCAAACGAGCGAAAAGTTTGCATCTCGAGCCGAGGGCAATAAATACGCCATTCCAAACATGTTTCACACTATAATTTCTATAACAAAATTCTTGAAATTCACCAAGAATTCAGAAGAAATTCAAAAAAATTTGAAACGTCAAACACAAAGCCAGAAATGAATACCTGATTTGCTAAGACGTAGCCATAGTTATCAAACTAACAGCTTCTGACTCTAAACGGTATGCGAACTAATTCTGGACGATGTGTTGGAATGACATTTGTTTCAACTAAGGTTTTAATTATGAAATGAGCAGATCCTAAAATTCGAATTTTTAGCGATGTGTCAAATTGTATTCTGAAGAATCCAGGCATCGAATGCGCTTCCAAATCGTAAATCTCACATTTAAAATTCAATTCTTGTCAACATAAGTTATAAATTCAATAATATATTTTTTTCAGATTAAAATATGACTCTTTAATGAAATGTGAAGAAGTCATTCTAAAACTGTATGAAAAAATGGACAAGGTGAGCAATTTTTTTAATATAACGTTACACCAATTGATTCTCTTGTAAAATAAAACTTTTTATTTTGTCTAATTTTTAGAAGTCGCCGACGGAGGCAATGCACAAATATATGTGCCACATTCCGCCAGAAATCATGCCAAAGACTCATTCACCAATTTTTGATAACAAGGTAGCTTTATCGGCTGCTCGCCAGAAGCTCATTAAACAAACTGAGCTTACGCTAGCAAGACCCAGTTCATCGTTAGAAAATGCTACTACATCTAACCCTCTGGTGCCGGTGGTTACCTCCACTGAAAAGCTACTCCTAAATCAATTTTATCCTGTTCAAAATAAGTGAGTAATTGAGAATAAATTTTACCATACGACAAATTACTTTCTGCTTTTGATGGGGAAAACACTTTTCTGGTTTAACATCAAATAATTGTAATTTTTGCATTTTGTTTAGTGTTATTCTTTCTTTATTTCTTGTCAAGTAGCAAAGCGAGTCTGAATATATTAACTTAATTTGGTTTATAGGGTGCTCAAGTGACATAATTTTTTATTTCAAATAATTGTTGAAATTAATTACCTAATTTTTGTTGATGATTATTAACTATTTTTTTAATTCTGAGGTTTGTGCTTCTCATTTTAGATTCAATTCACAATTGCATCAATACGGAAATAATTTTGGCAATCCCTGGCCAGATAACTATCCACAAACGTACTTTCCACCAAATCAAAACATTCTAAACAGGCCTTCTAATGTATTTATGAATTATTCCCAAATGGGCAATCAAAGACCGCCATATTTTCAACCTTCAAATGTTGATAAAGATTCATCTGAGAAGCCTTTATTCACAAGAAGAAATGATTTGAACATTAGTCAGAAAACAAAAAGATCTGGTCATAAATACGACGTTTGGAACACAAAAAATATCCGATCCAGCAAAAATAAAGTACAAGCTCGGGAGATTATTGATTATTCGGATAAAATCGGAGCTGATACTTCGCTTAGTTTGGAAGATATCTCTCCGAAATCAGTGCCGCCACCTAGAGCAATTTTAGGAAAGCAAAAACAGGCAAAGGATCTACCGATTACATTCGCATCAAAGACTATCCAAAAATTAATCCCTTCTCCGTCAGCTACAAATCTAGAAAAGCTGCCTTTATTCGAGTTGGATGACCAAAGCTTGCCAATAGATAACAACATAGATTTTGATAGATTGAAAGAACGGTGTAAAATATTAGACAAATATAAACCTAAAGACGAATTGCCTAAATCTTCATCAAAACCTATTACAGTACAAGTTAGCCAACCGCCAAAACTGAAAAGTCTGCAAATCATTGAAAGGATGTTCAAAGAACAAGACAATATTCCCGAAAATCTCCTTTGTAGTATTGATGGGCAAAGAAAAATAGTTGAAGAGGGCGAAAAAATTAGCAAAACAACTGACTCCAAACTTGTTAGCAAAGAATACAAAGACAAACATCCGGAAAGTAATAAATCTTATGACAATAAAACCAAAAATGATGAGAAGAAAGTTAGTAGTAAAAATAAAATGCCGAAATTAAGTGAAAAAGTGAAGTCCCAATCAAAAGAATGTGAGAAAGGAAACAAAAAAGAATCAGAACATGACTCAAAAAATGAAGATATCAAAGATGACAAACAAAGCTCTGAAAAAACTGACTGTAAGGACAAGATCAAAGCAAAAAAAACTGAAACGCAAACATCTTCAACAGAAGAATCTCATGAAACAGTTGAAAGTGAGCAACTTGTTAATAAAGAAATAGATATAAATATTGATTCTGGTAGATTATTCGAGAAAAATCCTCTTGAACAGAAACCGAGTAATGATACTAAATCAGAAATTACTAAACCGGCACTATCCACTATCCTCAAAGAATTATGCTCCTCCAAAAAAGTAATTAATGAAGTTCATCCGATAATATCACAAGATCCCAGATTAAGAATAGGTTCTGAATCACAACCAAACCAATCTCAGTTCGAAAAAAGAAAGTTGCCCGTTAAAAAACCGTTGTTAAATGCGACTCAATCAATAGAGCCATTTTTGGGCAATACTATGAGCAATAGGATCCCAATTGTGAATAGTATACGCAATATTCCCTCTCTTCTCAGTCTCAATTTACAGCAAAACCGGGCTAATATGGATAATATGATACCATGCGATCCATTCTCAAATAATATATGTAATAAGATACCCGGCGATCCATTTTCAAATAATATGGGTGATAGAATGCCTGATGATCCATTTCTGAACAATATGGATAATAAAACTTCAAGCAATTCATTCGCAGGAAGTATGATGTATGGAAACTCTTTTCTAAATACATGGAACAATGCGCCTCAGAATATAGGTAATAGAACATCCGGGGACCCATTTCTGAATATGACTTCAAATGTAGATATGCAACAATTCAACAAAAACCTTCATCACAGAGGTTTAAACCAACAAGATCAATTTCTAAATCAATCCACTCTAGACCAATTCGGGCTTGTTAACTATCCAAACCCACCACAAAACATGAATCCCAGGTTTCCCAACTCAAATACTCAAGACCAACAAAATTTCAATGCTTATGACTTGAGCCAAATAAATCCAATTAATTCTTATGGCAGTGAAGAGAAGAATCAAAGGCAATCTTCTTCTGATTATTCAAAGTCTTTTGAAGGTCGAGGCCGAGGAAGCTCCACCAGAGATCGTAGACAATTTAGAACTATACAATATGGCAATTCAATAGTCAGAAAAGAAATTTCTCATGAAAGTTATTCACACAAACGACAACGTAAAAAAAACACAAAAAGATCACGAAAAGGTAGATATGAACAGAGTAGAAATAAGTCCAGATTTAGATCTGAAGATAGCAGAAGAGAATTTAGATCCAGGTATAGCATTATAAGATCTTTCAATAATACTGAAGATCGAAGAAATAATTACAAGTTCAGTCAAAATGAAGAAACATCTAAATTAAATGAAGATTACAGAAAACAATCTCTAGACTATCAAAGAATTTACAATAGTGAATCTGAAGATGTATTAGAACAACCCTTGAAACAGAAAGAAGAATTTTTGTCATCCCTTGAGAAAAAACAAATAGGGGAAGAATGCAACATACGAAAATCCAAGATTACCGAAATTCAAAAATCTGTTGAAGGAACTAAAGATAAAGCAGAAAGTATTAAAAATAAAGCAGAAACAGAACCACATGATAAAATCGAAAATAGTAAAGCAACTGTAAAAGAAAAGAAAACTGAACCTGCAATAAGTACTTCTAAAGAAACCAGAGAAACTGAAGAAGAAAGTTGTAATAAATCAAAAAGTGGATCAGGTAGGTGGAAAACAAAGGATTATTGCATGAAATTGGAAAAAAAAAATACAAATGCTGTTTCTTTGTGTTTGTTTACTCTACAAGGTTGTTTATTACGTCTCTTACAAATTTTATATCAAAGTCGTTCAATTTCTCTGAAAAAGATATAGTTTCTGTTGAGATTCCATAAAAAATTATAGGACCAACCAAGCGATTTCCCAGTATGCCACAAAAAATAAGGGCAAAATAGATTTGATTTCGCTGGAGAATCAGTACGTATGGATTTTCCTGTGTTCCTCCGAGAAAATAAATAGGTCACTACATATCAAAAAATATACAAAATTTGCGATCTCAAAAAAAAAATCTTTTTCTAAAACGGTGATAGATAGGAAAGCAGTTCCAAAGAAACTTTGTTCATAAAGCCATCTTTAATCAGTCGTATGACATTGTTGGATGCTATATGCATGCGCATGTAATTTTGTGGTAGGCATGGTTGTAAATCAATTGTTGTCGGGCTGGAAGATGACCAACTTTCATCTTTTTATGTTATGTCAAATTCGAGATGGGAAATTTAAGTGTATATGAACTTATAACTGTCCTATTCTGTTAGTATCCGTATCGATATTGAATTCGAATAATTTGGCAGAAAATCTGTGTCCATTTTAGATTTTGACTGGTCTACAATCAGTCGTCGGATGTCGTACGTTGACCGTCTGACTTTAAATATTTGTATCAATATTGATATTAAATTTGATTTATTTGGCAGAAAATCTGTATCCATTTTAGCTCAACCTCACTACAATGACAGATTGTTCCGACTAGTACCGACTTCATTGTAGAGATCAATGTCGGCCATTTCTCACGACATCCAACATATGACTTCGATGTAGAACGGGCTTTACACTGAATAATAAAAATTTCTATGAAACTTGGTTGAAAGATTTGTTTCAGCATTATAAATATAGCTAAAATAATATCTTTTGGCAGTCAGATTCGGTTGATTTTGAAAATTATATTTATTAATTCATATTAATATAACATGTATCCATTGTGCCTGAGTGTGTGCGCGCGATACTAGCGACTCCTTCGTGGAATGAAATTTTATCAACTAACGGGCGGGCTTCGTCCGCTCTGATCAAGCTCGATGTGGTATCTTGAATTCGAGACAATGGCGGGGAGTGCACTTAACACCCCATGTTGGGTTTGATCTGCCGTCATTGTCTCGGACTCAAGATTGTCCTTCGAGTTTGGTCGGAGCGAGCGAAGTCCGCTCGTTAGTTGCGTGCGAAATGAGTCTCTACCCACACACATCCACACACCGCTTATCAAATACATTTATGAATAAATTTGTAAATAAGGTTTTCAAGGTTCTCAAGGTAGACCGAAACTAACCGACAATAGTTATTTTCTCCATATTTGTAATGATGGAACAAATATTTTCAATGAAATCGGATGTAAAGTAGTACATCAACCGTTTGATCAAATATTTTTTGTATTTCACAGTTTTCCAGATATGTACAACATATAACTTTAATTTTTCTAATAAAAACAATAGTTGGCTATGACATGAAAAAATACACTATTCTTCCTCTATTCAATGATAAAATATTTTTTATTGCTATGTTAATCTTGAGTGATGTGGAGAATAATTTATAAATAATTATCTACTGATATTTATTTGCTGTAACGTTACAATTCAACCGAATAATTGACAAACCAAAATACTATTAACAGATCTTTGATCAAATTTAGAAGCATTGCCGTACTATTTTATTATAAGTGTTCAAACTGACGGTCATCATTTCGTGAACATATTTGTGCTCTCTCATACACACTTTTGAGGATTTTTCGGAGCATCTAAGAGGTTACTGTGTAAATAGCTTCTATGGTTGTACCTTCTAATTCCTCGATATTGTGGGATGCTAGGAAAATTTGATCGGATCCGTCGATATAAATGGTCGGAGTGAATTTACGAACGGATCGGACACATCTGACTTGATTAACGAACGCTTACGACTACACCAGACTAGTTCGATCTAATAAACGAAAACGCCTAATACAATCTGTCTAAATTTCCAATCTGTTGCTGCAAGCGTTCGACCAACAGATGACTCTTTTTTCGTAGCATGCACCGTAATAAAAAATATGTAGACCATAAAGAATCGCAGTGGTTAATTACAGAAAATATTTATAAATTTGATTAGTATTTTTGTTTGTCAATTGTTTGGTTCAATTGTTACAATACAGTACTATGAATATCAATAGATAGTTGTTTTAAATTACCATTTTTTGAATCACTTACAATTAAGGTTGTTGAGAAGGGAATCAAAATATATAAGAATTTTCTTAAATTTTTACAGTATATTATTTGTTCATTGAAGAATATTCTGGAAAAGTTTGAACTCAATCTTGTTTTTAGTTATCGAGATAAAAAATGTCAAAGTTGCTGTTCAGTGACATGTTATTACATAGCGTTAAATGCACGCGACGTGTTCCACATTGATTTATACGTCATTATCTCGACTATCTGAAATGACAGCATTATCAAAAATCGCCAAAATATCTATGAAAGTCTTATAAACATGTGTATCAAATTTCAAAAAGTCTTGTTTATAGTTTGAGAGAAAATTGAATTGTTATTGAAAAAAAATTTACAAAAGCTTCCAAAATTTAACAAATTATCATACGTTTGGTAACGTCGCCGTATGAGATGAAATGGGAAGAGTGTGTGCGACTGGAATTTTTTAATACTTTCCCAACTGGACGGTACACTGATTCAGTAACTCATTTATTCTTCCATCGATATTCATTTTTGATGTAGATTCATCATCAATAAGTTTGTTTGGTTAAGAAACGCAGGACCATTACACCATTACTAAACGTCAAATGTCAAGAATAAATCCCAGAGTCTACATCGTTGCGTACTATACACATCATATTGTATATTCATTAAAATATGAAAAAAAAATATTTCAACCGATGGAAGCTCTTTAAAAAGATAGAATAAGAAACCATATTATTCCAAATCATGTATTTTCAACCGAAAACAAACATTTCCATTAGTTTTAATCATTGAAATTTTGTTTGTTTGAAGTTGGCAATGAATGCTTCATCCTATGTATTTAGCATAGAGCCGGGTTCCTTGCTTGACCCCACTCCTCTTCTCAACAACCTTAACATAATAGAAAATACATCAATTCAAAAAAATTAGGGTATCTCTCTGATATCATAGCCAACTATGGTTTTTATTAAGAAAATTAAATACATTTTTATCAGGTATCTAGAAAGCTATGAGATGTAATCGTAGATTATATTATTATGAGCAAAAGCTAGGCTTTATGTGTTGAAGTTTGCACTGCAGTCAAAGTAACCAAAGCACATTAAGCCATTTTTACTTCGAATGATATATACTATTTTTTTTTTTCAAACGAGTACCTAAATTGTAACACATGAAGTTAATATAATGATTTTTAGTGCGATGCAATTAGCTCTAAGATCAAGCTAAATCATAATACCCAATACAATTTTGTCATGGCTACGATATAAACAAACATAAAACTAAATTCAAAAAGAAATTAAAACTGTCATCCGTGTCATCATTAGCTGATATTAATAATCTCCCACGTGAAGTGAGTGCGAATGGTTTATTTGAAAACCCAATTTTCAATAACTGCACGTACATTCAAAATAAATTTTAATAAATTATTTGGCCGAAATATTATATTTTTTACTTCATGTGATTAGGCACAAAAAGTGAACAAAAGTTAGTATTTTATCTGCCTAAACAAATAAAGTAACACTTTTACCTTGGCAACAGCGATACATAACATGTACCTTTTGTGACGTTTGAAAAAAAAAAGTTGCCGATTGACTCTAAAAGTACGACTTTATTACAGTCTGTAAAATGGCACTTTTGCTGCTTAAGCAGTAAAAGTGTCATTTCTAAAGCAACCGCTCAACATACGCATCACAACTTGGCAACCGATGACATCTGTCAAAATTTTTTAAATCTATCATGAAATTAATCAAATTTAAACATTCGGCAAAAAAATTATGTGTTCAACATGGCAAAAAAAATATCAGTCAGTAAATCTTCTATTTTTTTGCCTAGTTAAACAAGTAACTATTTATTATCCAGTGTCAGTAGGGCCTCATAAACTAGATGTTATCTTTTATATTTTCTTTCCATCTATAACAATATTTAGTGATAAAAATATTATTTCGAAATTGTATTTTATATATATTTTTTTAATATCTAGTGACCTATGCATTTCTTTGGAGAGACTAAAACATTATTGAATTGGTCTACTAATGCGGCATTTTTATCTAATTCAACCGAAGTCGTAGCTCTTACGGCTCTCGAGATCCCAATGGTGGGCCGGTTGGAAAAACATCCTGTATATACAGATGTTCATTTCAATCTAACCAAGCCAATATAAGAATGCTTCAACTGAAAGTTGCTAGATTTTGAGCAGCACAAATAATGGTGATCCTGAATTTGACTTTGAAACTATTTTTAAAGATCAAATAAAGGTCAACCTTGATTTTTTTCAATAGAATATAATATTTTTTTTATAAACTCGTATATTACAAAAAAAATGTCTAATTTTGTTGTTACTCAGTTTTGATTTGTCAGGCTGAAATCTTGAGAACTAATAAGTATTCAGAGTGAATTATTCGTAAAAATAGTATTATTGATTTATTTGAGTACATTAAACATTAGCGTCACCCAATGTGTATCACGTGGAGATTGTCGAACGAATTTTGCACATCATGTAGCCCTGAAAAATATTGTTTATTTAAAAATGAGGATTAAAATGATGCATTTTTTAGAAAAATGTTTCCTACAAAAGTTATATATTTTTTTCTATATACGAATTTAAAAAAAAATCTGGAATTTCATTTAAAAAATTATTGTTGACCTAAATTCAATCTTAGTCAAATTCAGGGTCACTAATGGTCACTGAAGGTAGTTATCCTCAAAACCAAGCAACTTTTATTTCGAATATTTTTCACCGAGTTCTCGAAATATTGACCTGGTTAGATTAAATATGAACAGCCTGAACCTTTTCCTAAATTCTCATTTATTTCAAAATTTTTGACTTCATCTAGGGAACCATAAATAAATAAGCAAACACATAAATCTGTAAGATTCGTAAATTTTTATACTATAGACAAAATCGCATTGAATCATTCTTATGAACAAATTTATAGTATTCAATTTATTATAAATCCAATTTCAATTTTTCATCTTCCTACTCTGTTGGTACGGGTATGTAAAATGTTGATAACAGGCTATTGAAAAATATGCAAAAAAAAAATTGATAACAAAAGATGGTGGTCCGGTGTATAATTGTTTATGATGGTTGATTTTTTGTTGAGAAAAAGCTTTCCAGTAAGAGAAATGAACAAATTTGTTGAATACTTGAAGAATTATGAGTGCAGATCTCTTAATTTGGTCAGTCCTAACTATCAAATTTTTTATGTAGTTGATTGAACACCTGTATGTTATTTATTGATTTAAAATCAGTGGCAATTGGTAAAAAGTCAATATGTTGACAGCCATAGAATATAAAACTATTTTGTATTATTTTTTTCAGATGAAAAGCTGGATATGCTCAATAAATTCATGAAGCAATATGCTTGCGATTCGTCAGTTCTGCTGCAATATTTAGAGAAATGCGGTTTTCCTCTCCACCAACCTTTCACAAAAAAAATACCCCAAAGCGTTGTTTCAGATTCAGGATTAGGCGATGATAAATCAACAAAGGAAGACGAAATTGGAAAACAGAAAAAAAATTATGAGGAAAAAACAGTTGAATCAGAAAATATTGACGTTGAAAAAAAAGAATTAATACCTGAGACGAAGGAACCCGATCTAGAGGAGGATGAAAAAGTTGTAGTTGACTCTGTTGGACAAAGAATCAGAAATCGAAGAAAGCAACTAATTAATTCCTCTGATTCGTCTGATGAACATTTATCAACTATCAAAGAACTCCCAAACAAAACTAAAAATGTAGTAATTAAAATAGTTGAAAAAACTGAACAGACTCGAAAACTTCGAGGAAAACATTCTTTCGAGCTTTCAAGAAAAGATTTGAGGAACAGTATTATTAATGAAAGAGTTTTTACGCCAACTAGGAAACGAATGTGCCGGATTATAAAGGAACACCAAGAAAAACTAAAAGCCCCTAGAACAAAAGAAATTAGAAAAAGTCAAATCCAAACCGCCATAACCACTAGAAAACATACAAAACGTAGACCGGTAGAAAACATTGAAGAAATGCCAAATAAAGTAAAAAATATTCGTAAAACTCGTGTGTCACCTCGTTTTCTTTCTAGTAAAAAAAAAAGCGACACAGAAGCTAATGAAAAATCTGTAGAATCGAAAATTGTACCTGCTAGACATATTACAAGATCAGTTAGCTCCGATCAAAAGGTCGCACCAGAGCAGATAACAGATGTAGAATCAAAAATTGTATCTGTTAGGCGTACCAGAAGATCATTTAGCACTGATCAAAGAGGGAATCCCGCACCAAAAAAGCTTATCTCACAAAAAAAAGTGGACTTGAAACCCATTTTGTCTCATTCGACTGATAAAGAATCTCTGATTGACTCTAAAAAAGATACAGAAATGTTTAATACTGGAACAAGTGATTGTGAATTGGACAAAAAAAAATCTCGCAAGAGGAAGAGGAACAATAAATGGGCTCGTGGTGTAATACGAAAAAAAAAGCGCAGAAAATCTGTGAATTTGGATGAAAATGTTGCTCCACCGTCAGCTAATATAGAAATTAGCGATCAGTTGTCTGCAACAACCGAATATGCCTCGGAAATCACAACAAATAAACCTCCAACAACTGAATACATCTTGGAAATCAAAACAAATGAACCAGCAATAACTAAATACGTCCCGGAAATTAGAACAAATGGACCTGCAACAACTGAATTAATCCCGGAAATCAAAACAACTGAACCTGCAACAACTAAATACGTCCCGGAAATCAGAACAAATGAACCTACAACAACTAAATGCGTCTCGCAAATAAAAACAAATGAATCTGCAGTAACTGACTACGTACCGGGAATCAGGACAAATGAACCTACAACAACTGAGTGCGTCCCAGAAATCAAAACAAATGAACCTGCAATAACCGAATACATACCGGAAATCAGAACAAATGAACCTGCAACAATTGAATACGTCCCGGAAATCAGAACAAATGAACCTACAAACCAAAATAGCTCCGAGAACGAATTAAGTTCATTGAAAATAGATTACAAACCGGATATCAATTATTTTTTGCATAAGGCGGATAGATTTAAGTGTAAATTGTGTGATTATTCAGGAAAATTTATCGTTCCGCATTATCGGAGCCAGCATCCTGAATCAGAAAACATGATTAGCCGAATTAGCCCGGAACAGGCCGAACAAGCAAAAATTGAATCAAAATTGAATCAATTTAAAAGTATTGAACCTTACGACGAAATAATTCGTGGAGAAAAGAGACGCAGTTCGTTTGTATGTAGATTTTGCGGGCTAAGTTTCCCAAATGAATATGCAGAGTTGTTTTTTGACCATCTGGCTAGTCATACCGGCGAATATCGCTATTATTGCACTATTTGCCCATTTCATGCCTCCAATAAAAAAATATTGAGCCACCATTGTCATACTATGCACTTGAAACTAAGTAAACTGTTACATTTGGCTCCGTCATGGCCAGGTCCGCCCAATTTCAGAATTGTTTTTGGTTATATGTGTAACGTTTGTAATTTTACCCAATTATTGAGAGAAAATGTCAAAAAACATATCAAATTATCACATCAAGACGAAGATATAGAAATTATTAAAATTAATATGAGCAATAAACAGATAAGGCTTGACGATTTGAATCTGCTTGATAAACCGGAAGAAGGAATTGGAATCAAAAAAAATCCAGAACTGGTTAAAGAATCAAATACAACGGCATTTCCTAAACCTGATGATATTTCATCCAGGAAACAATTGATAGAGGCCGATAGGCGCAAGAAAATTGAAATAATTTCTGATAAACTCATTCCCAGAGACAACATCTTAAGTTTTATTGAAAAACTTCAAAAGCAAATTCAAGTAAAAAGAAATGAAGGAATTATTACAAAAATTGATTCTAGAATTGAAATTGAGAACTATCCGGCTGATACACCTATCGGAAAAATGAATTCACAAATTCTACATAGTGATACCTCTAAAAGTGAGGCTAATTCTGAGAAACCCACCGAGAAAAAAGGATCAAAAATAACCTCTAAAAGTGAGGCTGATTCTAAAGAACTCATCGAGAAAAAAGGATCAAAAATAGACAATACTCATAGCCTCGTTGATGCAGATAATGATGAACACGAAAAAATTTGTACCAATTCAAATGATAGTCTTGATTCATCTGACCTACATCTCCACTTTTCAGATGAAGAAATTGAAGAAGACAAAAATATTGATATTTCGGCTGTTGAACTTGATCTGCCGACTAGTTTAAAACAAAATGTATATGAAACCACTGAGGTGAAATCTAAAAATATTTCAGTCATCGACGAGTCATCTAAAAGCGAAATTCCGGATATGATTGAAAAAACTGAAGAACTAGTAATAGATGTTGGGGCAATCGAATTACACTTGAAAAACAAGGGAACAGAGCCTTATTACTGCTGCAAAGTTCCGAATTGTTGCTTTTCTAGTTTGTGTAAAATAAGTTTCACTGAACACTGCTCGAAAAGTCACGTGAAATTAGCAGTTAATTGTAAAATATGTGAAAGTGAGGATTTGCAAAAGCGATCTAAACCTTTTACAATGACCTCACTGCTTGTTCATTTATTTGATGAACATAAAGAAAGCGCAAAACCTAAAAAAGTTGATATACAATTACAAAGTATTCCTGGCGACGATTTATTGTCAAAACCAACTCGACAAAATTACTTAGAATCCTTACTAGAGGCGTTAAATCAACCAATAATATTTGAATCATCCACCGAATCTACAACTGAACGCCAATCGGTTTTAAAATCTCAAGAAAAAATAGATATGTTGCAAATAGAAAACGTTCGCACTTTGACACCTGAAGAAGAAAACAATTTACGCGGTGAAAAACAATCGGCGATCAAAAGTCTTACTGAGCCACAATTAAATGTAATGCCTATCCCACAATTATCTGTCAAAAATCCACAATTAATCGTAAAAAGCGTTGCTGATTCACAGCTGGCAACGCCTTCAACATCATCTGCCATCAATCAAATAATTGTTCACAGCCCTCCAACAAATTCATTTCACCAATATTTGGGAATTGGGAAGAATCCTACAGACAAAAAACTATCGCTCGGTGATATTATTCACAAAATTAAAACAAAAAATGTTTTCGTCGAAATGACACAGCTTCCAAATATTTTAAATTTATATAAATGTCCATTTGAATTATGCGCCTATTCGACTAATATGGTAGCTTCATTTGAAGCTCATTCCAAGAATCATAGATGGGGCCAAATCACGTCGTGTGTGTACTGCGGAGAAGGAGTTTCATTCGAAAATATGATAAATCATATCGACAAAAATCACGCGCATTGCAGATTCCAATGCGCTCTATGTTTCTATAGAGCTATTTCTAAAAAGTATTTATTTCTACATCAGAAAAACATCCACCAAGTCGTACCGCAAGCTAATATCTCTTATTATGAGGTGAAACCAATTGAGCCAGTGTTTCCGTTCGAAGATATTGATGTCAAACAAGTTGGCAGAGAGACTTTGCTTCTGCCATACATCTGCCGACAAGGTGATTTTTCAATATAATTATTAGTCGAACTAGTTTACCTAGGCTAAATTAGTTCTTTCAAAATGGTTAAGGATCAACTAACGATATTCTCATATAAGGACGAACTTTTGCATTTATTTTATAAACGAAAGTATTTATTATGAAATATAAAAGAATTGGAATTGATCCTTGAATTATTTGGAACAACATTCACATGAAACATTTTTCAAAATTGATAGCGGTTAATTTGTTATGAATAAAATTTGAGTTATTTTAATATTTGTTATATTCTTCTGAAACGTGCGAAGAAATTTTTAATCCAGTCACCCTTGCATAAATGCCCAAGAAGCTGAAAATTGGCATGAGTGTTAGGAATACCATTATAAAGAAGTTGTGAAAAGTTCCCAACGATCCCTTGTATGCAAAAAATTTTATGCGAGGTCTAAGTTCGATGAGATGAGTTGTTTGAATTTTTCAGCGAAACGATCAGTTTTATGATAGAAATAGTTCAAACACAAATTGTAAATCTTTCAATTCCCCACAAAAATGGTCCCTTTATTTTTTTCCTAAGATCCACCATTTCTGAGAAAAAGCCATTCTGAAGTTGTATACGCACACGTTTCCACGCCACCTATGCGAGTGTGATTCTCCATCGTGATTTCCTCAGTAGACCTACTCTACGGTCTTCTTATTGAAGTTTAACATAATATTAGGTCTTCTTATTCAACTTCTTCTTCATTTTTATCTTCCTGAGTGGACGTAAATTGTTCAAATAGCTATACAACAATTGTTTCATCGTTGATGGAGGGATCATCTTGATTTAGTATTCGAACATGAGTGGCTTTGATAGTTGGTGCATGCTGGTGAACAAAGTCAGCCTACTTTTTTGCAGCCGCATTCCGAATAACACCCTTTTCTTCAGTTACAAAAAATAGTATCTAGGAGCTTTTCTGGTGCAAGTGGAAGTAGAGTGTGGATTGATTCCAATACATTGTTAATTAGCTTCCAACCGAATTCTTCTGGATCCATTTGATTACCAAGTCACACTTGAACCTGCTAATATATTCGATAAAAATGTTGATGAGCAGAAGTCGAGGTTGGAGGAAGACAAGCAAATTGGTTCCATATTACGTGTATGTTTTGCAAAAGATATGTAATGCAACTTATCTATGCAAGTAATTTGAAGTAAGTAATGGACGAACACTGCTACGTTAACAATCAGCAGACCGTTGTTGCTTAAGGCCACATGGTTGCATGAAATGAGAAACTAGGTTTCTTTCCATTTCATATTCTTACAGTTATCATTCTATATTAACGTACGAGTATCAGTTACGCATAATAGTTTTACCTATATTATACGTTCATAATGTGCATAGGCAGCGTAGTCATGCATATTATTGAGAATATTACTTTAGAATGGCTTTTTCTCAGAAATGTAAAGTCTTAGGTAAAAAGAGTAAGGGATATTCTTGTAGAGAATTAAAAGGCCTACAATTTTTGTCTGAAATATTTTCATAATAAAATTAATCATTTCGCTAAAAAACCCCGAAAAGTCATTTTTGCGAACTTTAATCTCGCATAAATTTTTTTGCATACATGGGATCGATGGGGACTTCATTATAATGGTATCCCTAACGTTCATGTCAATTTTCAGCTTTTTGGGAATTTGTGCAAGTTTACCCTTATTTTTAAGACTAACTTGACCGGACTATTAACAATGAAAATTGTTATGTGAAATCATAATTATTATCACTCATATTTGGACATCAATTGTTTCTTTGTAACAAAGTACAAGGAAGTATTGTAAAATCGACGAATTTCACATTTCGAGATTTTGATGGAAATATCCGTTATGAGCATCCCTGAATCTATTTTGATTATTTTCGTCTTGATGTTGGTACGTATGTGCGTATGTTTGTAACTCGCAAATCTCAGAACTCGTCAAACTTATAATGCTAAAATTTTGTATTCCAGACTGATACTGGATCTTGATGTACACCTCGCGTTATGGTTGCAATCGTCTATACCGAAAGTGCACTTTACTAAATTTTTTTTTCCAATTTCCTGCATGTATCCAAATCTATTGAACGTAGAATATTAGAATTCAGTATTTAAGACGATAGTACCGTCTAGAACTAGATGCTCATATCCTATTTCCATCGAGATTGACTGAGCTGGAAGTGCACTTTACTTGACAGTCTTTCGGAATTTTTTGCATAAATTCGAAACGGTTGGCTGCGAAGTATTGATATTTAGTATTTCAGTCTGCTGTAGCATTTGAATGATTGCCTTTTATTCTCATAACAATAAACTGAGCCGGAAGTGCACTTCAGCTGGAATTTTTTTTCAAATTTTGCGCAAAAATTCAAAGCAGTTAGCCGTTGAATCTTGGAAATCAGTATTTAGGAATGTTATAGCATAAGAATGATGCCTTACTGTTTCCAAAATCGAGAGCCCCAACTGTCGCCATCTCCCAGTCTATCAATAGTTTTAGCTGAAATCGGGCCCTAAAAGATACAAGATTCCGGCAAGTTAAATTTTAGATCGATTTTTTCACTTCAAACTTGTTGGACCTAAACAAAACTAGTTTTTCTTATCTTCAAGTATTTTGTGGATTATATTTTTTCTCAAGTAATTTGACCTACATCAATTTAACTTCACCAAAAATTGAGTTTAATTGGTAACAAGATCCCTGCAGTATATGTTTTTAGGTCAAACCAGTTTTTCTTAGGCTCAACTTGTTCAGAAATGATGAAGAAAAGCAAACAAAAATTGTTCGATCAGTTTATGATGTAGGCTATGTTTTCTTCTGTAAATCGCTCTGCCTTAGCTTGTGAGGGCTAGGCAAATCTAATCCAATCAAGATTCCATCATAATCTGATTTCAGACCAGATATCACGTCGCACAAATTTAATGATTTTTAGACCTCTCTCGACACCTATGACACTTTTTGAACGTTTTTTTTTTTCTAGCACAAAGTGATGTAGCAGAATTTGACTTATAGATCCATCAAGAAACAAGACAGTCCTGAGACCTGATGCTTAAATATTTCTTAGCAAACAAATGTACACCGTTTTTTGTAATTTTCTCCCAAGTTTTCAACTTTTTAAAAATATTTCTTACTAATTTCACTTAATTTTCTGAAGCCCTTTATTCAATTTTGAGCACAAATTTGATCTTTATTAAAGAAATATGATAGATGTGATATACTGGCTAATATTTTTATGTTCAACAATTGAATATACATATAATAATAATAATACTTTATTTAAGTAGCAGAGCTAGTACAAAAACAGAAAAATTTAATATAAAACAAATCTATATGAGATATATTTTGACAGGACTAACTAGAGTAGTGCTCTTAGATTAGATTTGAACTTTTTTACTGATGTGACATTAGTAACAGTAGCAGGCAAGCTATTAAATTTCAAAAAACCTCTATGGAACACTGATAAGCATGTCTTAGATTTATTATTTAATGAAACATATAATTTGTCTCATTGACGAGTATTATATTTATGTATTCCTCTAACATACTTTAATATTATCAGTCAGATATCTAGGCAATTTGTTTGTTGTCATGTATACCTAGAAATTATCTTAATTCGTTCTATTTTAAATTATTTACCATATATTATCAGATGTAAATGACATTTGGACAAATATTTGTGGCTATTCTGTAACTTGATCGATAAATTTTCATCGACCATTGTCTATTTCAACCAATGGACGTAGGTAGCACTGACAAAAATTCTGAATATTCGCTTGTTACAATTGTTTCCATTTGTTAAAAATCTTATCGATCGATAATGAATTAATGATTGTGTTACAGAATACGGCCAGTTTTCTCAGAATGCAATCAAAATATTACTCTGAACAGAGCAGCATATTTGAAAATGTCAAAAATATTAATTTGAATATTTAAAAAAAAAAAAACAATTCAATGCATCACAAATGTTTTGCCCGTCTACTAACCACACTGAAATATAGTTAGAATTGATGTAGGCTGAATACATTTGATAAAATCCACAAGGATAATCTTCAGAATAAACTGTCAAAGTGACATTCATTTCAACAAGGTGGCGGCAGAAACATCAAATAATACATTCATTGCCGATTTCAGGATCTCGAGCTGAATTAATCCGGTTTAAATGGCTCATTCCCTTGGTAACAATATAACTTTCTTTATTTTTTGTCATCACTGGCCAATCAAATGAACGGGATAAATCGAAATCAAATTTATTGGTTAGCTCCCAGTCACTTTAACTCAGGTTTATTTAGCTCCCGGTCATGAAATCGGGCATTAAAAATGCCAAAATAGAGAATACTCAAAATTTCCATTCACAAAATGAAAAGTATACAAGTTAATTGCTTATGGATATAATTCACTAGCCTATTCTCAAAATTCACTTAGATATAGCACATGTAATACAAATAGCAAACATTTTTACGTAGTTAAACTGTCAAGAGTGACAGTTACTAATACTATGATACTGGTCTTTCGACAACGAAGCTTTCTCAGCTTCAACTTTCAGCCCTGAGGGTATAGGACGTTGAATAATGTAACTTGTTTGATCTGAACTCGGATAACACCTGTGAATTTTGTGGTCCAATTCTTTTTTTTCATTTTTCGTCTATTCCGACTAATTTTATTATAAATAAATATGTTTTATCGGGATATAACTTCTGTACATTAATTAGAAACACAACGTTTCGACAGCAAAGGGCTGGCTTTTTCAAGTGAAAAGAAATATAAATATAAATAAACAAAATTGTCAAGACAACAAACATAAAAGTACAAATAGTAACTAGATTAGTTTAAAATATATTAACTCCTAGGATCGTAGAGCTCTGCCTGTGATTGAAGATGCGCCAAACCAAAAAGAGTAGAACCAGATTGACCTAGAACCACAAGGAGTTGACAATTTTCCCTATTTAGACCTTCATTATTATCTCCTGAAGACCTGTGGATATTGAATCATCAATCACAGGCAGAGCTCTACGCTCCTAGGAGTTGAAATATTTTGAACTAATCTAGTTACTATTTGTACTTTTATTTTTGTTTTCTTGACAATTTTGTTTATTTATATTTATATTTCTTTTCACTTGAAAAAGGCAGCACTTTGCTGTCGAAACGTTGTGTTTCTAATTAATGTACAGAATTTTTATCCCAATAAAACATATTTATTTATAAAATGAGTTTTGAAAAGTTTTTTCCGTAATTTGATTATAATATATACTAATAATTATTTGTTTCAGATAACTGCAATTTGAATTTCTTAATGGTCGATGATTTTATGGTTCATCTTCATATTTATCATAAAACATTATTTGAATGCTGTGTATGCTCGGAAAATAACGTGAAGAAAGTTTCATTTACAACAGCGCAGGCTCTGGTAAATCATTATGGTTTGCACGGTGTTGATAAATATCAATGCAGTTTTTGTTTGCACGGAACACGGGTAATGAAATGTATGTTGACGCATTACTCCAAGAAACACCCGAATATGAAGCCAGTATGTTTTATTCGATTGTTTCAAAGCAAAAATGTAAGTTTTTGAATTGTTGCTAGATTCATGTTCAATAATATAATGTTTTAGAATCCAAAATGTACGATTGATGACATATTAGCGATTGATATGAGCAGTACAAATGTAACTAAGCAGGTTTCAAACAAAAATATCACAGAAATACAACCAAAATGCTCGTCTCTGATTATTACTGCACAAACAAAAAATAATGACAGTCTGATTAGACAAGAATTACCAATAGCAGAAAAAGTAAACGGTAAACAAAATTCCCAAGAAAACACAGAGTCAAACGTCTTCTTGGAGATAATTGACTTGACAAATGATAATCAATGTGTAGACAAGTTGAACAAATCTGTAGATACTTTAAAAAATCGTCCAGTGGAGTCTAAAGACACCGTTGAAAACACGGTCAATCAAACTATAACTGAGAAGGTTTCAAGCGAAAATATCACAGAAGTACAACTTAAATGCTCGTCTCTGATTATTACTACACAAACAGAAAATAATGAGAGTTTCATTAGACAAGAATTACCAATAGCAGAAAATGTGAACGATAATCAAAATTCCCAAGGAAAAATAGAGTCAAATGCCTTCTTGGAGATAATTGACTTAACAAATGATAATCAGCGTGGAGACAAGTCGAACAAACCTCTAGATACTTTGAAAAATCGTTCAGTGGAATCTAAAGACAACGTTGAAAACGCCGTCAATCCATTAGTGGTTGATAATTTTAAAAGTGTTGAAAATATAAATTTCAGTGAGATTATTTTGAACACGCAAGAAGAGCCACCAAATATCATACCAGCCGTTGAAGCTAGAAGGCCACTAATAACGGGACTCAGTGAAATTAAACGTTTATTGTGTGAAAAACCAGAAGTACCAAAAATCGATGGTGAAAAATCAGTTACAAGTCTTAAAATCATCGAAAAACCTCTCGATTTGCAAATAGAAAACACCTACGGACCCAATGATGATAAATTGCTTCCAAGGGCGCCTATTTTTCCAATAGAAATCAAGTGTAAACTTTGTTGTTTTTCCACTAAAGGGCGGTACGATATGCAGAGACATTTACAACAACATAATGAAAGAGTCATGCCAAAAATGGCCCCCGTTAATTCATTGCCGTGTTTGAGGAGAAATGTACGCGTTGATAAAACGACAATTCCACCGGCAAGGCTGTATTCCAGGAGAATGAGTAGGCCAACTGAAGAGAAAATCGATAAGAACAACAGAGAAGATTTAGGAAATTTTCCAGGTTTGTATATCAATTTATATCTCCTAAACTAATAATCGTACAATAATTAACCAAATGTCCAGTAAAATATTAAGGAATGCCATTTATCATAAAATCCATTTCAACTCCTCAACATCTACTATGTTGGTGTAATGCAACGATAATCTATCAAAATTTCAAAGCTCATATTTCATTAAATAATTATTGTAGATTAATGCAATTCTATAAAAAAAAAACAGCTTCAAACTTTTCTCTTTCAATCCTACCAAAATTTGGAGTTGAGTGATACAACAATAATTTTACACTTTCAATGCTTATATCTTCTAAAATAATAATCATATAATTATCAACAGAACACCAGTGGAAAACTGATGTAGTGGCTATTCTTCATGAAACCAATTCCAACCTTCTATCTTTCAACCATTAAAATATGGTATTATAAAAACAAAAAATAGGCGACATTTCATTCTATTTGAATCACCTGAAATAATAACTGTATAATAATGAACTTCACCCTAATGAAGCTCATGCAATGCCTACGTCTTTTACTAAACAAGTCTCAACCCTTCATCTCTCAGCCTTGTAAGTATAGCGGGTTGAACGATACAATAAAAAGTGTCATCAAAACTACTTTTGATTTTAGATTCTGTATATTTTATTTGAAACTATGACGTTTCGATATTTTGTATCATTGTTTTCTGAAGAAGATCCTTGGTCAAAGAATCGAAACGTCAAAGTTTCAAATAAAATGTACAGAATTACAAATCAATAGTAGATTTTATTCAATAAAATTCTGAAAAATGTATAGATTATTGAAAACTGTCATAGTATCAGAACTAATTGCTCCTAATACAATTATTATAGATAATTAAACCAGATATTCAATTGTGAGTTGAAGGTGAAACACGTGTTTTTCGGCAGAGCCGATAAAAACCTTAATTTTAGTGGGACTTATCGCTAAACTAAAAAGTATTTAAATTTATCAGGATGGTTCAAAAAATATAAGTGCAGTGTAAGTGAAGTGAGAGGAATTCGTAGTGCTATAAGTGAAAAATAGAGTCAATTTTGTATTTAGAAACGAAAAATTTGTCAGAATAGTGTATAGTACCTCAGTAGAGCGCGCAGAGACCAGCGCAAGTGGAGTTCGCAGTGGCTTTACTCTCAAACAGGGCATAGTGAAACAGAAGTGCCGAAGTGGTCATTCAAAATAAATAAAAGTGAACCTGTGGGAATGAAACAACAACAGATAGACAAAAAACATATTATAATAGAATATTTAAGAAAAGTAAAAGAGTATTGAAATCACCAGAACAAAGGAAAAAGGAGGAGGATACAACAACTAACCAGGAAAATCAATCAGATTTGGATAAGAACTTGAACATACAAAATATGTACGAATTAAAGCATATGATACAAAAAATGATGGATAAAATGGAGAAGAAATAAAAAACTAATTAAGAGAGATGAAAATGGAAATGGGAAAAAAAGAAAAAATATGGAAAAGAAAATTCTTCCAACAAAAAAACTACAAAACTTAGAAAGAAGAAACGAAAATAATAAGAAACAAAAAAGAAGAACAACATAATTATAAAAGGAGTCAGAATAACAATGAATCCGATGGAGGAAATAGAGACATTGTTTCATGAAAGGTTACAAATGAGAGCAGAAATTCAGAATATGGTAACTATAAGAGATAGGGAAGGGAACTCTTGTGGCTCAAATGAAAAATTGTAGGGAGAAACAAAAAGTTATGAAATGAATTGAGAAATAAAGAAGCTGTTATAATACTCACATGCTTTTTGTGCCGAACTGACAAAACACTTCGCAAAATTTGTCAGACAAAATCACCAAATTTTAGACAAAAAATTATTTAACACGTCCTTCGAATCTCAAACTAGCGGTAATAAGTTTTCATACCAACGTACTTATGACAAGTGCGGCTTGTCGGAGTCACAGCTAGCCTTTATTATTAATATTTTTTTTCATTTTATATTCAGAAAATCTTTTGATTAGTGTAAATCAAGAATTTTGCCATATGTAAAAGCTGTCGGGCTCTCTTTTAATATCACATTATTTAATCATTGTCTCTGGAATAAGAATCAAAATGCTATTTCGGCTTGTCTAGAATATTCACCAGTTATCCTTACATATGTAAACAGTATAGCATATAATCTAATATCGCATTAGAACTATTATATAAACGTACTGCATGCGACGTCATCACATCATGCATGACGTCAGACTATTCATTCTAATTTTCACTATATTATATTTTTTATACACTAATTCATTTCGCATATCACTTTGCAAGGTTGATTCAATAAGCACATATGGATTTAGAAGTGTATTTAAATCGGATTGCATCCTAGGCCCCTTTAAATTCAGTACCCTGCTTAAAATAGTTATTTATACAACAAGTGAATTAAACCACTGTTTATTTGCGAGAAGAAAGTTCAAAATCACGAGCGCGTTCAGCGCGAGTGGTTTCATTCATCGAGCAAATAAAGAGGTTTAATTCACGTGTTTGTATACATAATTTTATTCAATTTTGCGTAAATTTCTGGAACATGAAACTGAGGAACAAAAAATTAAATTGCAGTTGCAACAAAGCTTCCTTGATATCGTGACGAGTGTTTGTTTTTCAAACATTCGGGAGTGTGACTGTCAGTAAACTGTCAGTTTTATGAATTTTGAATTGAAACGTTATAATTGTGAAAAATATTGTCTGAAATGGTGGAAAAAAGTAATTGAAACAATTTTCTCGTCCCCGATACCATTTCGAACGAAGCAGCAGAAGCACTTGGTAAAATTATTTCTCAGAAATCGAAATCTTTTTATGAAAAGGAATCCCAACAGTGATTTAAATTTTTTTAAATCACTCATAATTCATTTTAATTCACTAGTGAATAAAGATTTACTCAAAACTGTTGCTATGGATTTAATAATGTAGCTTTAAAACGTCAAAATTGAATAAATTATATTAAACCCATTTTACGTGCTCTATTGATGCCCTTGCTCCTTCAGAGCACTCTTCACTCTGTCCGTCGGCCTTTAACCAAATGACTTGTGTTGTCAAAATACGCCCTTGAAACTCAAATTATAATATGAATATGTTGAATAATTTGCTTATTTTTCCAGGTTTTGTTCCGGTCAGCAAGCGGTTCGTTTGCGGTGCAGAAAACTGCACATATTCAACACACGGAGATACAATGTTACGTCTTCATTTGACAGCTTTGCATGCAGACGAAACAAATTATAAATGTCCTCATTGTAAAATTGACATTTCTTCTAAAAATGAAGATATGGATATCGACCAAATATTATTTCATCTAAAAATGCACGACCGACATCTTTATAAATGTCAAAATTGCCAATTTCTACACTACCAAAAACACGAAATCGAAAGGCATATCAACATTAATCATCCAGAAGAAAACATTAAAATTGATGTGATAAGAGAATTGGACAGTAGTGCCAACGTAATTAATTTTCCAGAACAAGTTGATAGTCATGATGAAATTAGAAATCGTGCTCCAAATGTTCACGGTATTGAATCTCAATATAAATGCGAACTATGTCAATTCAAGTGCAGTGCGAAAAATGATTTTAGCGCACACTATAAAAAAAATCACTCCGAAGAAGAAATTCGAATAGTCCCGGTGTGTTATAAAACTACAGAAACGGAAGAGCTCACAACTTGCTCTCAAAATGACTCCCAACAAAACTCAATTTTGAAAATTTTGCTGAAAAAAAAAATATCACCTGGCAAACATACTCCTGAAATAATCAACAAATTCACTGATATAAAATCGAATCTAGAAGAGAAGACCTCAAAAAATACCGTAGACTCAGCCAGAAATTTTTTTCTTTCAACACTAGAGAGAGAATCAAAGAAATTGAGCAAAAAAGACAAACCATACATCTGCACGCATTGCAACCTAATTTTTTCGCACCCAAGTCAAATCAAAAGTCACAATGCGAAAGAACATAGCAACCTAATAATAGAAAACAAAGAAGATAAGAAAACTAAAACAAAAATGATCAATCACCGCAAAACTATGTTGTATTTAAACGCAGATGGATCATATTCCGTTGAAGCAAAACAATTGAAACGTTCTAATAACTGTTCAAGCGGCCAACCCCCCAAAAAAGTCATAACAAATGATGAAACAAGCAAAAAAAACTTAGCTAAGAAGTCAACTTCCTTACCAGCTATACCAAAACACGTAACAAAGAAGAAGACTTCAAATGGGGAACAGGAAGGATACTCATTTTACGGAAGGAAACCCATTGATATTAGTGAAGACAAGCACATCATGTCTGGATTAAATGTCATGGGAAAATTTATGCCTGTTACTGTGCAAGTAATGAGTCATATTCTCAATTTAAATCCTACGCTTTGCGTAGAAGATTGCAAATCGCAAATTCTGTGACCAAATTCATCTCTATGTATTTTTGCACCTTAGGCACAATTGAATTTTGCCGCCCCTGGTGCAATTTTTTTTTTTGTATGTAAATGATGTAATAACATAATATACACTCTGTAATAAATACGAAAACATTGACACCCTTATAATAAATAAAGCTATAATTAATAAATGACATTTAAAACTATGGCTCTATTTTCCGAGCCCTAATTATAGTAAATTTTCTAATGATTCCTTCTAAATTGAATTTTGTGAGAGTTTGTATTCAAAGGGCAAAGTTGCTAAGCCATCTAATCTCTCTTGTGTCATTTGTAGACCGCAGATAAGTTTTTCTTGATTTTAATTTTGAGAAACTTCTTTCTCCGCTCGCTACACCTACTAGTATTGTTAATAGAATATGTGATGCTATAAAAATATTAGGTAGAAGCGTTTCTAAATTATTTTCTCAAAAATTATTCAATGTTTCTACAGGTGTGGAATAAATATTGCTATCAATATCAATGTGCCTTGATAAATATTGAAACTCGTCAAACAAATTTAATCTGGATATATCTTTATTTACTTCATTTGTAAGTAAGAACCACCAACTCTAGATCCATACATTCTCCTCGTAACGAGATCGCTCTGATGTTTTTAAATTCTTATATATATATATATATATATATATATATATATATATATATATATATATATATATATATATATATATATATATATATATATATATATATATATATATATATATATATATATATATATATATATATATATATATATATATATATATATATATATATATATATATATATATATATATATATATATATATATATATATATATATATATATATATATATCACTGATCTCTATATAACACTGGATTGGGTTTAGGCCAAGGACGTTTAAGGGAGGGGATGTGTAAATAGTGTCGAATAAGTGAGGCCAGGGTAAGTAACAGAGACAGAAATAGATTTTCTGCACCGTATGGTAGCCACTATTGCGCATGTAAAATAATCTCAGAAATTAATTTAGATCTCATATTATGCAAGAAATTAATAACAGAAATTGGTTAGGAAATGATTTATCAATTTCAGAGATGCTAATACTTCTTTCCATCCATTTTGATTCGCTTTATCTTTTATATGCACCAGAAATTTCAAAAAGTTTTAAGGGTCGTCCAGAATATTAGAAATTGTAAAATCTATCAACAATTAACAACCTACCCCTGAAAATAAGGCAGGTAAAAAACAAAATATTCATATCTATTATTTACATTATATTTAATTCACATATACACATATTTACATTTATTTGCACTCGATCATCATGTTTGATAAATAAAATACCATCAAATCAAACAGTTAAATTTTAAATATCGCGGCCAAACGCGGTATTGATCTGTCACAAAATCTCAGTTTTTGCCAAGATGGGGACGCATCTCAGCGGCCTAAATCCAATCCAGTGATATTATAGAGAGCAGTGATATATATATATATATATATATATATATATATATATATATATATATATATATATATATATATATATATATATATATATATATATATATATATATATATATATATATATATATATATATATACATATATATATATATATATATATATATATATATCACTGATCTCTATATAACACTGGATTGGGTTTAGGCCAAGGACGTTTAAGGGAGGGGATGTGTAAATAGTGTCGAATAAGTGAGGCCAGGGTAAGTAACAGAGACAGAAATAGATTTTCTGCACCGTATGGTAGCCACTATTGCGCATGTAAAATAATCTCAGAAATTAATTTAGATCTCATATTATGCAATAAATTAATAACAGAAATTGGTTAGGAAATGATTTATCAATTTCAGAGATGCTAATACTTCTTTCCATCCATTTTGATTCGCTTTATCTTTTATATGCACCAGAAATTTCAAAAAGTTTTAAGGGTCGTCCAGAATATTAGAAATTGTAAAATCTATCAACAATTAACAACCTACCCCTGAAAATAAGGCAGGTAAAAAACAAAATATTCATATCTATTATTTACATTATATTTAATTCACATATACACATATTTACATTTATTTGCACTCGATCATCATGTTTGATAAATAAAATACCATCAAATCAAACAGTTAAATTTTAAATATCGCGGCCAAACGCGGTATTGATCTGTCACAAAATCTCAGTTTTTGCCAAGATGGGGACGCATCTCAGCGGCCTAAATCCAATCCAGTGATATTATAGAGAGCAGTGATATATATATATATATATATATATATATATATATATATATATATATATATATATATATATATATATATATATATATATATATACATATATATATATATATATATACATATATATATATATATATATATATATATATATATATATATATATATATATATATATATATATATATATATATATATATATATATATATATATATATATATATATATATATATATATATATATATATATGTATATATATATATATATATATATATATATATATATATATATATAGCTTTGAAGGAAATAAATGCTATTCTTCACATACTATAAGAAAATTATATTTCAATTAGATTTATGTTCATCTTCAAGTCGAACATGATGTTAATAACAAAATTTAATTTAATGATAAATTACTTTTGATTTTAATTCTGTATATTTTATTTGAAACTTTGACGTCTCGATTCTTTGACCAAGAATCTTCTTTAGAAAACAATTTACAGAACAATACTGTTTGGGGCTCTTTCACGTGGTTTTTTCTTAAGCCTTTGGTGATAGTCAGGGGTCTTATTTTTTTTGTTTAAATGTAATATCCACGTTATCACATCAAGTATTCAGTTGATTTTTAGTAACTTATTACTTGCCTTGTTTTATTTTTGTAACATTGTTTTCTGAAGAAGATCCTTGGTCAAAAGATCGAAGTGTCAAAGTTTCAAATAAAATATACAGAATTTAAAATCAATAATCATTTGAATACTAATGTCAGTAAATATAGTTTACCGATTGAGAATAATAGTTTGGAGGCCGATCCTTGGCGAGGTTTCCAAATATTATGCGAAATCGGTACTATACGTATTGACCGTGATGCTTACAAAATTTTCTGCACGATTGGAAGATCTACCCAAAATATGGATCCGAACAAGGATGACATATACTTTAGTTAATCATCCCATATGTTTGTACATTATTTGTTTTGAAGCCGGCAGGACAGAAAGAGAGGTACAAGGATAGAGATATGTTTAACCTACTTCAAATATTTGTCACAAGATGTCGCTATGACCATCTGTCAGTTGAAATCACTACAAACAATAAATATTGAGGTTAAAAGTATGCATCATCATTCAGTTAAGCCCGCCGCACACGAGGCAATTTTCCATGCAATTTTGTTCACTTAATTTGCAGCAAGTTTTCTTGCGCACTGGGCCACTTTGAGGTACACTTAGTGTGACACTTATTCTCGCCTCACACGATGCAAGCTGCGCCACTCATTCTAACACTAGAACGTAGACTTGGTAGATTTTCACATTACAAGTATGGATGTTGCCGAAACTAATCATCGGAGAAGAGCAGGAGCATTTGCTGCAGTTATAGCTTGCGAATTACGAGACAGAAAAAAAAAAAAAGAAAAAACTTTGGTCAAGAGAGTGACTTTTGAGAAGGAATCAAGGCCGCAGAGTTTTCAACATTTTGTTTGACGAGCTAGTAGGGTGTATACCAAACGTAAAAAACCTGGAAATGTCAGGGAATTTAGATAAACTGGAAATGTCATGGAATCATCGGGGAATTTCTGATATTTGTCTGGAAAAAATACATCATAGGATATTTATGCATTATTACTCATAAAAGTATATTTTCACTCTTTAAGATACTAGGGCCATCTGTGCAAATCTATAAGTCTTCCAGATCTATAAATTCATGAAAAAAAAATTTATCAAAGTACATTTACTTTTGTCGATTAATGTAAATTCGTTCATGATATCAAATTCGTTGCAATTTTGTTTTTAATTCACAGATTTATAGGGTTCACACAGAATTGCAACATTAATCTGTGATTATATGTAAACTTGTATAAAACTTTTGTTTTTTACTGTCTAGAATTTTATTGAAAATAACCTGGAAAACCTGGAAGTCAGGGAATTTTCATTTAATTTTTTGGTATACACCCTGAGCTAGGGTACGTAAACATTACCTAATTTCCACTAGCCATAATTTTTACTTATTTGTATCTTAAAACACCACAAAACACAATGTACTAACGAGGCACAGGATTCTGATGCGACATACAACTCAGTGATGTAATCACGTGATTTCGTCGTCTGCTTTGATTGGCTGTGGACAGCAGTCAGTGGCGCAGCAAGTGCGAAAAATAGCACCGAACCTATCTTGAAAAACAAGTCTCGTGGTAAGTCTAGTACCCCGCATCGCACCAAATTTCTTGCATCGGAGCAAGCGTGGCACCCAGTGCGGCGCCAAGTGAACAAAATTGCTTGAAAAATTGCATCGTGTGCGGCGAGCTTTAGATAGTAAGTATAATTATAACATATAATATATCAAATTATAAATTAAATGAAGTAGATTTATTAATTTCACAATTTTTACAGCATTATTTTTGTTGTAATCTATCATAATAGTCCGAAGTTGTGCAGCGTATTGCTGTAAGTGCCAATATGTGGAAGATGGATCAGTATCTTTGCACGTGTATGTATATAAATTTAAATAATTTAATAAAGAGTTATTAATTTAATGTACTCATGAAAAACGGATTTAATAAAATGTTTACGCAGCTGACATCAGGCCTGTGTCACTCTTATTGAAAGAAAAATACAAAGTTTGCGTATGTGTTAGTTATTGCACGGCACCGCACACTTGCCATGGCGCTAGTATGGCACCAAAATGTTCAGGATCTGAAAATTGAGAAGGCTGTTACTTCTGTCCGCTGTCTTTGCAATCGCGAGTGTATTGTGTCATGTATTATGTATTACAGTATTTAATATTATTGTGAGAGTGACACCATTGACTTTATCAGTGATGCCGAGTAGAGAAAATCTTGTAAGTATATAATAATTATTATTTGATATGATCTCGATATATTTGTCATTACTTATGTAACAAAATAATGTGTCATCATAAAAATTTTAGTATAAAGTATACCTAATGTCATAATAAAAAACTATTCTATCGGTAATATTTCTAGAAAAAAGTTCTGCGTGCAACTGGTCAACTCCCTGCCTATGAAGGAAAGAGTGGGCCTGTTCTGTTTTCCACGTGCAGAGGCTTCAACCCGTAACCACTGTTTACGGGTCAATTTGACCATATGCATTTTTAATATTTGAATTACTCGCGTATCTGTTGAATTAGCGCAGGCTTCGTTCAGCAGTGTGTCAAGTACTGATTGGTTAGTCGAGTGCTAAAGCAGCTGGAGTGTAGCTGTCAGTTTGACAAATTTGGAATCAATTTACTCATTTTCTAGTCAATTTGACCCACTTATAATATGTACTTGATTGGAATTTTTAGATTGTTATTATATATAAATATGATATTGTAGAAGATATTTAATTGAGAAGTCGTCCTAGATGTGCAAAAATGGTCAAATATACCAATGACAATTTGGTACAATGAGGCAGAAGATTATTGGCAATTGAAATTAACCCGTAGCCACCTAGCGGTTATAAGCCGAACTATATTGTAAAGTGGATTCAACCTTAATTTCCATATGATCATATGTTATGTTAATGGCTTTGTTAGCAATATTCAATGGCTTTTTTGAGGTTGTTTGTATGAAATTTTATACTACAATAGTTCATATTTGATTTGTTGCAATTAATTCAGTGAAAAATACCTAGCTTTCGACTTTATTGTTAAATTACATAACCTCATTGCTATACTGAAATTAGTCTTTCTCAAGATTTTACTTTTCAAAATATGGAATCTAAACGAAGAAGTGTTAAAAATTGTTGTGTTTATAGATGCCATTCCAAATTTAGTTGAATTGTTGATTTTAGTTTCCATAAATTTCCTAAAAGGGGAAAAGGAAAGTGCTGGTAGTAAATAAATTTGGAGACTACGATCCAGTTCATAAACAAGCTATGCGGATTAGAAAAATTCGTACAGGGACAGCTGAAAGCTGAAATGTACAAAACAAAAATGTCATAAATACTCCCTTGTAATATTATTTTCTTTATGCTTTAAATTTCATAACCTCATTCAGTCTTCCAGTTACAACTAAAATTCACATATAAATAAAAATATTTTAAAAGAAAAAACTATATATTATAAAAGAAGAAAGTCTATACTTCCCCGCACAATTGAAATTGAATTAAATCAACTCTTAGGTTTGAAATTTCTATGGAAATATTCTCTGTTAGAATTATTCATTTTTTGAATGTTCCATAGCACTTCACATTATTTCACAATTTTTTGTGTGAAATTATTATATATGTGATTTCTTCTTTATTTGAATTAAATCGTTTCATGAAATATGAATATTTCTTTGCTGAATATCAGTGTATTTACATTGTAAACAGATTACAAACTTGCCGTAAGCCACTTTTAAGCCACCATTTTGTAAGAACAGTGCTGTCGCCAACGGTACTTTCAGTTGCCAATAAAGAAAGTTACAACAAATTTGAAAATCTTGAAGATATGGGTAGCAATCACGATTATACCCACAAAAAATTTTAATTGTTCATTAGATAAACTCAAGTTCTTGTGATATGCGTTGTTTTGTTGCATTATACAAACAAATATTATAATTAAACAAAGATATTTAGGTATGGTCAAATTGACCCACTCACAGTAACTATGTAACTGAAATAGGATCACAGTGGTTACGGGTTAAGGAACAAATGGTTAGCGGATATGATTCGGAATGAGCTGAGAGGGTTGAGCTATTAGCAACTGCTTGATCGTGGCTATCGAGTTTGTGAGCTGCATTTTGATAATAGTCAATTCAAAAATGAATTGGAATAACGTCTCAACGTGGGTCAGATACCTCGTCTTGTACGTATTCAAGGTAAGACCTCTCCTAGCAATAACAAAAGTTTTGATAAAATACACGTATATTATAGATTCACCCGATACTTCACAAATCGGACCAGCTCAAATCAATCCAGCTAGAATCTAACCAGCTGAAATCGAACTTACTTGAATTGATATCACCGAGGAACATGCAGACGTTGAGAATATTCCACCAAGGTCTGTGTGGAGGAAGCTCCTGACCATCAACTTCACAATTCATCGATGCATACAAGACTGCTATTTTAAATAATACTGTTAGGTGTAGGATCAGTTCGAATTGTGAGGACTACCGAATTTCTACTGTCCTATGTATTCAAAATCAATCTGATTCAGAATCTTCTCCGACATCCCTAATTTCCAATAATCCTATCCCATGTGTTCTTCCACAGACCACTTGCATGGATGCTGTAGCATCAGAGATAGATATTCAAACAACCTCTGGATATTTCATTAAAAATTGCTGAATTATGAATGTGATTCATGTTTTCAGTTCTATTGTTCTGAAAACGTAGCTCACATCCATGATTTAACCGTTTTACGAGACAATGGGTCCAATAAGGAGTTTTATCTCAGATATGCAAGTGCAGAATTTTCGCAAATAGTCGTCGATGGTGAAAAACAGACTTTTGCTTCGATTCTCAATTTCATTTCATCCCCTAACATCCTATCCCATATAGACATCCACTGAATACCTTCTAATTTCAGTGAGCAGCATGGAGCAGCCATGCAGAATAAAGTTATGCGATAATTACATTTAATATTATCAAGTCATTTTTCAAAATTGATTAATAAGAAAAATAGATACAGTAAGAAATAACAACGTTGTTGAGACTTTTTTTGTCAATTATTATAGATAATTTTTTTTTTAATATTTTTTGTAATTCTTTTCTGTGCATGTTTCATATTCTTTTGTAGTATAACAATTTAGTTTTCATTCACGATCGTATAAAAAGTGACAGCAGTTTGTATTTTGAAGTTGATATTTTAAACTCAAATTCACAAGAATATTTATGTCAACTTCAACGAAAGCAGCTCAATTTCTAATATATGTGGCTTTTTTACGAAAATTAGGACGATCGAAGATAAAACATTGTAAGACACACGTTTAAAAAATATCTAATGTTATTTGCACATATATTTTGTTTCTATTTGTACATGTTTTTATAGTATTCCGTACTTTTGTATATATTTTTCATATTTTTCCTTATATTTATATGTAATTTATTTATATGTGAAAATATATGTATATATTTTGAACGAAATTCTAGTTGATTCCAAATTTTACGATATTTTTGAATATTATATAAATTAGTAAAATTCAAATTACGCGCTTCAGAATTAGTACGTGCACGGCACCGCTTGGAGCGCTCTTGTGTTGATGTGAAACCTTGTAAATTTTGGTAACATTGTACTGTCAAGTCTTCTCTCTATTGGTAGTCTTTGGCTGACATCTAGTAAGACCAGTGACCTCTAATATATAAATGGACTGGAAAGCTGTATACTTGTAACACACAAGGGGCTGGCTCCAGCGAAATGTCATTGGAGAGAGTTCATCCTTGTTCATTTTTACATGCTATCTCTATCTAACGCGAAAACTGCGCATGCTCTGTAAATCGGCTCAGCGTAACCAGAGGCGCCGAGTGGACTACTTTTCTTGGGTAGAATCATTCCTTATCTGTATCATAGGCGTGCGGGATATAATAAGTGTCTTATTGTTGTGCATTGTTTTTATCTTGTGAGTTTACGTGAACATCTAAGATGGTGACGAAGTGTATTGTATTAGGATGCAGTAATACTTATGGAATGTGCAAACGACTGAAATTTCATAGATGAGTTCTTAATTTTGGTCTGTTAATGTATTATAAAAAAGGCCAGTTTTCTAATACTTGGTACAAATGTTAATTACTAGTTATCATTACTATTCTATTGGTTGAATAATGATCGCTCTTGGTAACTTGAATCATTTTTTTTTTAAAAGACTTTCGGATAGAAATTTGAAATGCTAAAAAATAATAATAAATATACAAAATTTAATCCAAAAAATCTATTTATTATGATATAATTCTGAAAAACATGTATAGTTCATTGAATAATCGTGCTAACTTTGGTGTCCGAAAAACTGAACCAGCTCATAAAACTATAAATAATTTTTCTAATTGTAGAAAAATGTGGAAAAAATGTTTCGGCTAATGAAAACTGAATTTCAATCAAAAAATTTTAAACAAATTATAATGTTGAAATAATGATTGTAAATTTGTGAGATGAATAAAATAAATTTATTCATGACAAACCATCACCAATTATATTTAGAATTATCAATGTTTCCTCTATATTTTCTTATTCACAATATAATGTAACGTATTTTTTATTCATTATTCAATTTTTTAATGGAAAAAATACATTACTGCAGAACATAAAGAAAACATTTTGAGAACCGTATTAGAAAGAGATAGCCTCTCTCCATTTGTGCGTGGTTGCATAACTTCATTTTGGAGCCACGAATACTCGTCTACTTTCCGGTCCATATATGATTAGAGGTCACTGAGTAAGACAGTACTGAAGTAGGTCAAACATAGCTTTATCCTTGTACCTCTCTTTCTGTCCTGCCAGCTTCAAAACAAACAGCTACTTGCTTTGTCTAGAGTATATGTTGTCCTTGGATCCAAATTTTCTGTTTTAAATTGAATTACCACTGGTGATTGTTTATTTGCTGTCAGCTGTCAAGTTTGACATCGCATTGTCAATATTTAATTCAAAAGAAAGATAAATAAACAAATATTTCTTGTGAAAATCCACAATTTTTTTCCTACCGCCTTTGCCCATGGGCGGTAAGTCACTATAACTATTGGCACATGAGCATAAGCGATATTCTATCTGGTGATGTTAGGATACATTTGGCGGGCTACATATATATTATACATGAGCTTACAATCAATAAATCATATTCTATATTCGGTGATTTAATTAGTATTCATGAAAAACATGTATGAGATGATAATTCTGAATGATTTTAGCAAAAATTCATGAAAAAATATTGTGTTTATTGATTGAAATTTCAGATACAAAAATTTACCATGGAGGATTCAGTGTAGTAGTAATGACTGATAAAGCCATAACCTACGCACTCGCTGTCTGACAGTTGATAATTATGTTAAGGTTGCTATTTCTTTTTGTTATATTTTTCCTTTTAAATTGAAAAAGAAGATAGAATTCAGCTTTAGAGTTTTTAAAAATTTTTTCTTTCATGTGGGACATTTCATTTTCCATATTGCAACTGGTGAATATTTTTGTCTGGATTGTTTTCTATTTATCCAGGTATACTTTACAATTACAAATTATCTACAAATTATTGATAGATTTTCCGAAACCACAAACAGTCCAACTAATAAGTACTAATCTAATGTTTGTTTAACAAAATTAAAAGGCATTCTCGCGCCACTTCAACTTTTCAACACATGGTACACAATAAAAAAACTGCAGATCTATGCTTGCAACTGTCGCTGCTTTCTGTTTTGCAAGAACAAGTCATATTCTCAATCTTCAAGGCATCATATTCATTACAATCCAATTATTTTTTAATTCCATACGGATTCTCAAGCACTTTTGATGTTTGTATGAAAGATCATGCAAAAATACTCTCTTGTCACTATCATGATTTAATTTTCGACAGAATAAAATATGTCAAGCATTTACTAGCTCTCCGCCCTCATTTACACAGCGTGACATGACTTCATCAAAATATTCTTGAAGTTTCAATATCATTATCTGAAAATTAAAGGTTAAGTTCAATTTAAGAATATGAGTTAAATATAAATAAATAGAATAATTCACTTGCCTGGTACTTACGAACAATATACTATAATAAATACACACGTTATAACTTTGTAAACTGATAATTCTTCAATCAACTGAAAAATATACTACATTATTTATGAAAAGTAAATAACATTATTGCCAAGCCAATATGCATAGGTCAGTATGATATTTTTTGTATATATAAATATTATCACATTCACCGCCGTCTGTTTTTAGTTTCTTACGCAATCCTTCAAGTAAGGAGAAGGTCATCGGAAACGAGTCTTCTGTCGGTTCTACATCTTGTTCAGATGAAATACCTGCTTGGCCTTCTTCATTATGTACCTGAAAATTCTCTTTTGGAGCAAGATGACGCGTTGAAACAGTTGTTTCTCGTCCATCTGGAAGTCTCACGTACGCATAATTAGGATTAGCTTCAATTAGATCGACTACTTGGATTAAGGGTTCATATTTGCTGTTACGTACATGGTTCTTCATAAGTACCGGGCCAGGTTGAGCTAGCCAGGTGGGAGTAGTACAGCCATTGTATGACCAGCTAGAATGTGAGAACATTCGTTCGTGAGGAGAAGCATTTGTAGCAATGCACAGCAGGAAACGTATGGAATGTAAGGCAGGTTGCAATACTAATTCCCACTGTTCAGTCCGCATTCCATTAGACCTTAATGCAAGGAGAATGGTCTTCCAAATGATGGCGTTGTTCCACTTGTCCATTTCCTTGAGCATTATATGGAGTGGTTCGGCTAGTAGCAATTCCTTGAGAATTTGAGAAAATTTTCAGTTCTCTTGACATGAAAGCAGGCCCTCTATCAGAGTGTATATACGCGGGCATCCCAAATATAAAAAAATGTTCTTCAAGTGAATTATTACAGTAGGAGCAGATGTATCACTGCAGGATATGGCAAATGGAGATCTAGTTAACTCATCAACTATAATTAAGAGATAACAATTTCTGGAAGTAGTAGGCAAGGGATCTTTAAAATCAATATTCAGCCTTTCAAACGATGAGATTGCCTTGATCAAAACTCCCTGATTCTTTACAAATCTTGATTTCAATTCTAGACAAACTGTACAGAAGTTAGTTACTTTCTTCACGTCGCGTCGTCCAAAGAGAAACGGAGATTTTTACAACGTATCCAGTGATACATGCGGGTGATCCCTGGATGACACAGAGCACAGTGCAAATCATTGAGATCAACTAGTGAGCCAGTAGCAGCCCTTATTCTTGATAATGTGTCTGCTATTGTATTTTTATTCCCAGGACGATAAATAATGTCAAATTTTGAACAAGTTAGCTCTTATCTCCAGCGCATAATTTTTTCATTTTTAATTTTCTGTTATGATTCTGATCAAACATGAATGAGACGGACTATTGATCCGTGAAAATTTCAAAATGCCAGCCAACAAAGTAGTGTCGCCAATGACGTAAGAATTTCACAATTGCATAAGCTTCCTTTTCAATGGATGAATGCTTCTGTTCTGAGTTATTTAGTGTTCTAGAGAAAAATGCAATGGGACGTCCAGCTTGATTCAGTGTTGCACTTATAGCAAAGTCAGAGGATGGGATGGGAAATACAAAGATGGGTTAGAAAGACCAATAGCTTTCGCATCTAAAATAATTCCAGAAAAGGAACGGCATAGGGCTCCTATATACAAAGAAGCCAGCGCTATAATATTTGGGTTCAAAAAATTTTTTAATTTTGTTTATGGGCAGAACATAATTTTGAGAATCGATCACAAACCGCTTACTTTAATTTTCGGCCCTAAACAGGAAATTCCGTTGACAACCACTAGCAGACTGCAACGCTATGCATATTATTTGTCTAGATTTACTTACAGAATCGAATATATTAGATCTAGCGAAAACGGAAATTGTGACGCACTATCATGATTGCCTATTCCCGATAAAATTCCAATCTTTGACGATGCATATGGTACGATTAATTATGTTAGCGAAGCACTCGAAACCATAGACGCGGTCACAATAGCTAGAGAGACAAAAAGGATAAAGTGTTAAACAAAGTGCTATTTTATGTGCACTCTAGCTGGCCACCAGCTAACAACCTCCCGGATACCGAAAAAGCGTTTTTGACAAGAAAAGACGAGCTGATAACAGAGAAAGGATGTATCCTTTGGGGCAATCGAGTAGTGATTCCAGAATCATTGAGGGCTCAAGTCCTAAAGGAACTTCATAGCTCGCATTTTGGAGTAGTTAAAATGAAGATGATCGGGAGGTCGTACGTATGGTGGCCCGGTATAGATAGGAATATTGAGAGCATGTCAGCGTCATGCGCTATTCGAGTTAGGGAGAGAAAGAGACCAACAGCTGCCCCACTCACACCTTGGCCTTGGCCGGACAAATGCTGGATTAGGGTTCATTGCAATTTCTTAGGGCCTTTCTTCGGCCACATGTTTATGATAATTGTCGATGCGCATTCCAAATGGCCGGAGGTTATTAATATGAATCGCGTCGCGAGTAATAAACGAGCTTTGTGAAGTATTCGCGCGATTAGGATTGCCTAAACACATAGTGACGGACAATGGTAGCCAGTTCACCAGCACTGAGTTTAGAGAACTTGCTAAAAGAAACGGAATAAAGCAAAGTTTCACAGTACCCCACCACCCGGCAACAAACGGAGCTGCTGAAAATTTTGTGGAGACATTCAAAGACAAAGTAGCTAAGATTGTAAAGAGCGGTAAGACGGTAGATTATGCAGTTAATTTGTTTTTGTTTGATTATCGGGCTACTGAGCATTGTACCACGGGTCGCTCTCCGGCATGGCTGGTCATTAAGCGGGAATTGAGAACAAGGTTTGATTTGCTGAGACCACAGGCAGAGGACGCCGTTATTCAAAAGCAAACTGCACAAATCGTAGCGCGAGGAGGTTTGCGTAAGGAAAGGTTCGAAATCGGAGCTAGCGTGATGGTGGATGATTTTTCTGTACGAAGTGACAAGCGAACTGAAGGCAGAATCACAAAACAATTATCACCAGTTACTTACGAAGTAGATGTGGAGCGCGGCCGGGTGTGGAAAAGACATGTGGATCAGTTAATAAGGTTTAGGAAAGATGCGGATGTAGAATTGAGGCGTTCAAAGCGACTTCAAGTGGCGAAGAAATTATAAGGGAAAGAGTTGTATCCTCGTCGCCAATTGTTATGTATTTTACAATGATACCCAAGATATTTTATTACATTCTTCATTGAACAAGATACACAAAAAAAAGAGCATGAACTGTGACATACGAATTGACCGACAAAACACCCGAACACTCCGACCCCGTACACATTAGACACAAATACACTACAAGTTTCTACTCGGAACGGTATATTGCCTTCTATAGCTGCCAACGTCCTGCATGAAAGAAAAGATTTTGAAAAACTTCAAAACTTTTGATTCTATCTTCTTTTTCAATTTAAAAGTAAAAAAGTACAACAAAAAGGAATAGTAACCTCAACATATCAACTGTCAGACAGCGAATGCGTAGGCTATATGGCTTTATCAGTCATTACTACTACACTTAATCCTGCATGGTAAATTTTTGAATTTGAAATTTCAATTATTAAACACAATATTTTTCCATGAATTTTTGCTAAGATCATTCAGAATTATAATTCCATTCATGTTCTCCATGAATACTAATTGAATGACCGAATATAGAATATGATTTATTGATTGCAATTCCCTATCTTAACTGTGTTGTAAAAGTGAAGCTAAAAATGTAATATTGTTAGAGAGGGAAAGTAACTGAGAGATAGGTTGAGGCGGGCCCATGTTTGTATGGAGTTAAATGGCTAGGTTCGGTTTACTTAGTATTTTCATGTGAAAATATATTGTAAAATGGGAAGAAAATTCCAAGATAACTTCTTATCAATAAAGAATATAAATATTTCTATTTATGTTTTGAAATCAATAGAGATGTGATAATTGTTTACAAGTTCACCGTACAGTATAGAATGAAATTGTTCAATTATGTGACAAATATATTATTACAAATACCGTTCAAATATTTTCGACTAAAAAAAATGCATGTCCGAGTATTTTTCCAAATTACCCGAAATATTTAAGCGTCTCTAAGAAAACAAGTAAATCTCTTATAGAACAGGAGGGATCTTTGAAGAAGCCCAAGCTGTGCAAAAAAGAGAAAGATATCAAAATGTAGATAGAATTCATCTTCCATTTATTCGAATAAAATAGTTTCTAGTTTTTAGTAGAAGACACATAAACGCTAGAAATAAATTTGAATCCAAAGCAAAATTTAGACTCAGAAAATTTGTAAGAATTCTTTCGATTTGAAAATTATATCCATCGAAGAAAAACAAATTTTCATGAATGAGATATTGGAGACAAAATACTCTGTTTCCAGAAAGGAATATAAAAATGAACAAGATTTTTCCATAAATATCATGGATGCACGCAAGTTGGGAGATTTGTGCTAAGTTTTTTGTCAATATTTTCTTCTGGTATATAAGAAATTGTTTGTGTATATTTTCTCAATTTTATTACGCCCATTGTGATATGAAATATTCATAGAATTGTTTATGTATCTGTTATTCATAATTAGAAAACTCTTAGTCCTAATTCACAATGGGCGTAAGCATAAGAAGTACATAAGAAATACATAAGACATAAAGTTGAACATGTGCGATTCTTATGGCCGTGTTGACAATGCTCTTACATATTTCTTATGCTTATGTAGTGCATAACAGCTGCATAAGAAAGTTGAAATCACCTCAACTTTACGTATTTCTTACGCATATATTTTCTTAATGCGCATGTCCAATATATTTTTACAGACACAGACAGTAAATGTGTCAAATGAATGAAAATAAACTTGTTTTTGTGGTTAAGAATATTTATAGTCTTTGTTTTAATATTTATTCATTCATTTAACATTTCTTCTGCCCAACTGACAAATCCATTAATTGAACAGGAACAAAGTATTTTGTACAAAAAATATGTACTGAGATATCATAATGTATGTATAACATAAAATGTAAAATGTAACAATATTAAATCAAAATTAATGATAGGGACATCATTATTCATCAAATATATCAATAACATTTTCTGAATCATTAAGATTCAAACACATTCTGTTTATTTGAGATTCATAAAATAAATTAGAATGACCAGAATCGGGATAGAATGGAAAAGAACTTCCTGTCATATATGTAGGTGCATGAGAGTTAAGTTTGCTCAGAGTTGTCAGATCATCAATACGACCCTGCACTAATTTGTGTAGATATTCTAAAGACAGTTTTTCCTGCGGTTAGCAAGTGATTCAAATCCAAAAATGTCAATTAATATTCTATATGATATATCATTTGGAGGATAAGTACCAATAATTTTATAGTGAATATATTTTAAGAATTTTTTTTCAATTTTTTCCAACATGTCTATTTGAGTGTTATATTTTGGATTCCATATTAAAGAGCAATATTCAAGTTTAGACCTTATGTAAGGATAATATGAAGTAAAGATTGCATTTATATTTGTAAACGAGCGACAACTTCGAACAATGAAACCAACTAATTTGATACTTGAAGAGTATATTTTTTGAATATGAGCATCAAAATTAAATTTTTTATCGAAAGTTATTTTTAATATTAGCTCTTAGTTCTTTATATTGCAATAGATGATATTGGTTATTGTGCCTTCTGTATATTTTATAGTAATGAAATTTATTTCTTAATTTATTTTTGATTTGAGATGTAAACCAGGGAGGGTATGAGAACTGTCTGACAAATTTGTAAAGCACAGATTGCTCAAACATCTTGTACAGTGTTGAATAAGAAATCTTGCAAGCTGAATCAGCATCTTTGAACATCTCAAGTTGATCCCAATCAAAATTGTCAATGAAATTATAGAGCTTGATATAATTGGCTTTTTTGAAATCATACACTTTTTTGTTGTTGATTGAAAGGCTGTCGTCATCTTTGATTGTGATATTAATTGTGATGCTTAAGGACGGGTGATGTTTATATTCTCTATCCAATATTGGCAACTCATCTCTCGTAACACTACATTCTGTATTTGATATAACTAAGTCCAACGGGCGGCCATGGCAATTTGCTATGGAGTTATATTGCTTCAAATTAAAGTATGACATAGAATTGTTCAGTGACTCAACAGTTACAGAGTTACTATCAGAATTCAATTCTGGAATATTATAATCATCTAGTATGACTAAGTTACTATTATATAAGAATGGGATGCTTTCAAAAAATCATAGATTTTATCATAATTCTCTAAAGTCATAGCTGGGAGAATGTATACATTGAAAATATAAATTTAATCATTATTCAAAGAGATTTTGACACAAACGATATCCACATTAACAGGAAGTAAGTGCATGTAAAGTTCTAGTGCAACACTTGATGAAATAATTCGATTGTCAATCAACAACATAACACCTCCTCCTCGGGACATTCTGCATTCGTTGAAATTCCTGTCTTTTCCATGCACTGAATAGTTATTGTCGCACATTTCAGACTTAAACACACTATCGTTCAACCAGGTTTTAGTGACGGCTATCACATCGAATATAATATATATAATATATAATATAACTAGCTTTTTCCCGTGACTTCGTCCGCGTGGAATAGTAATTTTGGGCAGCATTTTCAATTTTTAGGATACTCATTTTGCAAATAATAAACATACACATTGTTTGCTGGGCAGGCGCTTGGATTTCAATACGAACTTTCATCTCTTATTTCATCTCCATGTAGATCGAAATAACAAAAACGCTGAAAGAAATCTTTGTTCACTTATTATGAAGTGCCTTATGCCTGAATACAAAATTTCATGGTTTTATCTTCGAAATTGACGAACTTCCATACATACTATCATCCCCCATTTTAACCATCTCGCAATAAAAGGTAGACTATGTCTTTTCTCAAGCTCTAGTTTTTGTCTGTGCAAAATTACATCAAAAACGGTTGAGTGGCTTAGGTATGAAAGCGTAACAGAGAGGCAGAGTGACTTTCGCATTTATAATATTAGTAAGGATAACAATACTAAACGAATTTCGTCTTTCAAAAAAGACATTTAATTGCAAACATGTGCAGAAACAAAAGTAATGCCCTAAAATAAGGGCTTTATTATGAAAAACAAACCCAAACGGAATGAAAAATATTTTCAAATATGAAATTTGAAAAAAAGGAGTCTTTAAAAATGCCTTTTTGATAAAATAATCGAAAGCGTTGTTCAGAACAAGTGATTTTAATTGTGACGGATACTGAAAACTAAAAGTACCTAAATTTTATAACCAACTCAGGCTGCAATATTCCTATAAAATAATTTTTATGCTTTTCTTATGCTATGCTCATTGTGAATACACATAAGATTTTCATAAGAACCATGCTATGTACTTCTTTTGCTACGCCCTTTGTGAATTATGGCTTATCCAAAGAAACGTTTGTAAAACATGTTTCATAATAAATCACTTTTTCATTGCAGATTTTAATGAATGAAAATGTTAATTCTCTCCTACTTTTGCCTCTCATCTAATAAATATTAAAGTATTTAACGTAATGAAAATATTGAATTTATCTGGCAATTGTTTTTTATTGAGAAAATTCAAATTTAATCTCATTTCTGTATATGAAGCATGCAAAGCTGGGCCCGCTCTCGCTATCTCTCGCACGTCTGCCGCATTTTATTTTAGGCTTCATGTTTTCAAACCAAGTGTCCGCTCCTCTATTATTCTGCTTCGTGATTAAGGTACTAAATACATGAGTATTGTCATCCGCCATTTTGTGGCCTTAGAAAACGCTTTAGCATATGTGAACAGTGCAGGAAACGCGATGATTGAGTCGAAATAGTTTAATCTTCAGGTGAAAAAAGTGATAAAATAATATCGGAGTCCATCAGACTATTTATTTTTGGTATGATGTATTAGTGTTATTAAATTACATGCATCAATTTAGAATTTTCAGTTCTCAAATGTTGAATCAAATTATTCGGTTTTCAGTCATATATAATTAGAGTAATATTAAATACTCATAATAACATTATGGAATTCTAGTTTATATTCTGTAATACAATTTTTGAAAACGGTATGACAAATTTATTGCATTTCGGGGATCTCTAAATATGTGAGACTTTATTGTTTATCTCCAAGCTTTGTGATTTTCAACTTTCCTAGGAAAATTTTCATGCATATTTATTGGGAGATTCACTATTTTACTGCTCTCACCTAAGGGATAAAAAACATGGAGGTCTACCATTTGCAATTTTTCATAACGGATGTCTGGATAAAAAATTGTGAGTTCGTAATATTTCACTTATCAAAGAAATAATTGATGATATAGTATTTATATTTATATATGTATATATGTGAATATATAATATATATTTTATATAATAGGTACCTATGTATAATACATCAATATATTGATCAATTATTGCTTGAAATTGAAATTAGATTCTATAATACGTCTATCTCTTCTTATCTTATCACGAACCTTGTGAGCATGCCTGAGAATTGAGCAACTTCGTGCAATTGGTGTAAGCCACGTGCAAGAGTCATCCATCTTTGGAAATAACCTTTCAAATATCGATCGAAGCCGCGACGTTTGCGCACGAGTCAAGTAAGGATTTGCTATCCCACTTTCTCCGTGATACCTCCACTTATGAGGACTAGCAATATAGGAGTATTACATATATGATAATACCTATGTTTTTAGTGCTCTAGCTTGATACACAATTAGCAGCTCCATCTGATATTTTAATCGAACTAATATGAGCTGCGCGGGAAGTTTGAATCTCTTGAATGATCGGAAATTATTACAAGCTTCTACTAAATACTAAGTACAAATGAATTTCCAACTTACTGAATATAGTTTTCAAAATCAAATTTCAAAATATATATTCAGGAAGTTGGAAATTCAGCATTACTCAGTATTTGATAGAAGTTAAAGATTTATTTAAGTAAGAAAGTAAGTGAGTGAACAATTGAGATATGGAGACAGGAAAATTTTATTGTTCAGTTCTATTCTCTACTCTTATATTGTTAGCAAAATATGCAATAATAATACCATTTATTAATTTTTTTGTAAGACTCATTTCTAGGAATATATGAACTTGATTTGGAAATGTTACCCACTTTTTCCAGTAATTGTATTATTCTGCTAACAATATTCACATGAATAGAATAATAAATGAAATATATTATAGATATAATTTAGCATCCTCAAATGAATTTGATACAGCGCTGAGGAAATCTATTCCGTTAATGGAAAAGTTAGAATTGTTTGCTCATTTTGTTAATACAAAAAGTACTTCTTTCGTAGTAGAAGATATTTGAACATAAAATTTAAAGAAATATAGATATAGAAGCAGTCACAAATGATAGAACATTTCTATAACTTGCGCTGGATAAGTCTGAATTCATATTCCAGAACCAAAGAATAATAAATTTAACCCGTAACCACTGTGATCCTATTTCAGTTACATAGTTACTGTGAGTGGGTCAATTTGACCATACCTGAATATCTTTGTTCAATTATAATATTTGTTTGTATAATGCAACAAAACAACGCATATTACAAGAACTTAAGTTTATCTAATGAACAATTGAAATTTTTGTGGGTATAATCGTGATCGCTACCCATATCTTCAAAATTTCCAAATTTGTTGTCACTCTCTTTATAATCTTCCGCCTCATTGTACCAAGTTGTCATTGGTATATTTGACCATTTTCGAACATCTAGGACGACTTCTTATTCAAATACCTTCTACAATATCATATTTATATATAATAACAATCTAAAAATTCCAATAAAGTACATACTGTATATGGGTCAAATTGACCAGAAAATGAGTAATTTGATTCCAAATTTGTCAAACTGACAGCTACACTCCAGCTGCCTCAACACTCGACTAACCAATCAGTACTTGACACACTGCTGAACGGAGCCTGCGCTAATTCAACAGATACGCAAGTAATTCAAATATTAGAAATGCATATGGTCAAATTGACCCATAAACAGTGGTTACGGGTTAATTGGTAGTAGTACTATTGGTGATGGAACAATAATTCAGAGATAAGCCCTATAGGGGCGGCTTATGAAAACTTGATGCATATGTGAAGACTTTTCGTAGAGTGAGTACCATATTTGATGTATTAGTTCTTCAAGAGCACTTGGCAAAGCTAGCTTCATATACGGAGACTTTTTCTTGACTATTCAATGATGGAGCGAAAGATGTTCGTTTTTTAAAAAAATTCGGAGCTGGGAAAGAATGAACATTTTCAGGGTTTTAGGAAGGTCTTTGATGGATTAAATTGTGTCAATAGGAGTTTTGGGTTCGGAAAAGAGTATTTTTCTTAGGATACCATGACGTCGTTCCAGAACAGCTTCTGCCCGTTCAAATTGTTTTATCTAGCTTCTTTCGCGCGTAAAAGACGACTTTTCTTGTGGTATCCAAGTCACGCAAACGAAGTAAAATAAACAACGATAAATTACTTCAATAGCACACACGACAATTCTCACTTGAAAATAGTGATTTGTGTATCAAGGCCGTAGAGATAATCTTTTTGGTTGAATCTGTTGTGAGACCAAAAATAACTTTAGGCCGAGGTGCACACAACATTTTTTAGGCGATCAGCACGAAAGAATTGTACAAAAAATTAGAACTTCACGGCCGTAAAAAGGGTCGTAGAAACACCTTTTTTGTCATGATCGCCTGAAAAATATATATTTTTCAAGTGAACTGACATATATACTGTAATGTTTATTGCTTGACGAAATCTAGTTTGTGATTAAATAAAAGTCACTATTTTATAATCTAAATGAAATAAAAGCTTTATTCTCCTTATGTCACTAATAACACTATATTTATTTATTTGTCACTTAATTCTAATTCAAATAAACTCGCAGATATTTATATTTTACTATTTATATACACTGTTCACTTTACTGTTCGATATTTATTTTATCAGTACTACTCTTACTACTATCCTCCACACGTCTTTTGCTTGGCCTTATATAGAGAAATATCGTCTTCTCGAATTTTCTATTTCTCGACTCTTTCCATTTCTAGAATATCACTATACTCCAGTCAAGTTAAGAATGCAGCACGTTCTTCGGAAAACGGTCGGTCACGCGCATGTCTCCGCCCAATTTCCTTGGTAGGAGACTCTCACTTTTCCTTCCAATCGCTTCTTATTCCAGGCCCGTGTTAATTATTATCTCGAGCTCCCCCGATTTTTTCGCGTGTAATCCAAGTTGCTTTTGAAAATTAGTGAGTTGTCAGTGAAATTTATTTCAAATATATTTTTTGTTCACATATGATAGAATACAAAGTGCATGAAACATCTATTTTTTTTAATCTCATTTTCTATTGAGTACAAGTACCTTTAAAATCAAGATAAAAAAAATTCTATCAATCAATACATAATTTGTTTCATGATCCTTCAACTAATTTTATCAGTCTCACAATTTTCCGTGTATACACTTGAAAAACGTGGGAAAATCATATTAAATAGCCTTGATCAAAAGTCATTTTCATAGAACATTGATCGATGTTGATTTCATTTGGATTTTTATGAAATTAATTTTCTCATTTTTTTGAAATATCATCAGAAAATGAAATAAAATCATTGATATTAGATCATTTATAAGTATGATGAATACATTTGAAATATGATTAGTTCCAATTTGGATTATCATGAGCATTTAAAACTATAGGACGAATATAAAATGAGTCTGTTCAAAAGTTATGAGCTCAATGTTCCACTAAAAACCATTAAAATATTGAATGATCGGTTTTTGATTTGAATTTTGTATATTTCTTCTTAAAGTTTTAACGTTTCGACCTTTTAATTTTTCAATTATCCACATAGTTGCCTTGTTTATTTTTGTATCTTTGTTTTCTGATGAAGACCCTTAGTTAAAGAGTCAAAACGTTGAAGCTTTAATGAAAAATATACAGACCCTAAACCAAAACCCAATCATTTATAATGTAATTCTGAAAAAATATGTAGATTCTTGAAAATGTTTCTTGAAGAATTCAATTTTCAATAATCATACTAAATAATAATTTGATTCGAGTGCTGATTCTGTTGTGCAATAGAAATATAACTGGAATAATCAAAAAAAAGGAGAAAATGTCCAATCGATTCAAACTGAAGCTTTTTTTTCAAAAAAATTGCACTGATTCAAATCAAGCCAACCCTGCTTGCATCTCATTCTCATAGCACAGCACTGCTGTACTTCGTCTATTCCTCTTTACGCCGCATGCCTCAGCGCAGATCTGCTGCATTCTTAACTTGACTCGAGTATAGAGGCTTCCATTGGGAGGGGTGATGTGCTGCGACGAGGCGCTCCTCCCCATACTACGTCGTCTTTATGAGCTTCCCCCACTCTCGCACGTCACACTGCCCTCTTCTTAAGAGTGTTTCGTCTTGAAACACATCTTCATGTCTAAGCTGGAATTGACACTTGCCGCTCTTGGTGCAACCAGTAGTTTGGTAGAAGTAGCAGTCGACAGTTTTTGGTCCGATCGGGCTTGCTGGGTGGAAACAGCAGACCAATATTTGAATTCCGTTACTCTGGAATATTACCTCTATCATATTTCGAACGATCTTCCAATCTAATCCATTCAGACTGCAGCCCAATTTTGGTATTGCCAGTTTCAGGATGTCGTTCTGCATTAAATGGTCTCGCATGTCTTGCAGCGTTTCCCACATGGAACGGTAGGTAGGTTTGTGATGAAATTTATCTTTCGTTACCATGTGGTAAATATAGCGTTCCTTGGTTGTCGAATTGTCCCTCAGACAGATGGTCTTCCCTACTGTAGGCTTCTGGTGTTCTGGCCTGCCAAACTTCTTCTTGAAAACTGCTGCTATCCCTCGGGACATCTTCAAATCTCCTGATACACAATGGGCCAAGGAGTAGTTGGCCGGGACTCTGAATAGATCCTGCTGCACTTCAGTAGTTATTCCGAATCGAGCCCGACGTCCACTTGAAAAAGTCTTCATGAACTCCTCAAATGAATCTTCCTGCGCATGGATTTTACGAGCACGTGCGTCGTTGCGATCTTCATTATTGTCTCCTGCAAATGGTGCTAGCCGATTGAAGTGCACCACTCTTGATTTGCTCTTGGGGTTGCGTCTGATTTCATAGATTATGTCGTTAATTCTTCTGATGACTTCGTAAGGCCCTTCCCAAGATGTCTGTAATTTTGGAGACAGGCCACGTCGCCGCCCTGGTTTATAAAGCCACACCGAGTCTCCTGGTTGAAAGTCCCCGTCTTGTGCCTTGACGTCATAGGTCTCTTTCATCCGGTCGCTGGCATTCTGGATGTTTATACGGACTCGGGAGTGGATCTCTTCTATCTGACGCCTTAAATTATTGGGATAATCTTCATCAGCCAGGTCTTCTCCAGGTTTGCAGCCGAATTTTAGGGCTTATGGTAGCCGAAGTTCCCGTCCAAAAATAATTCTTGCTGGAGTCTGTCCGGTTGTTTCGTGTACGGATGAGCGGTAGGCCAAAAGGAACAGATGGAGATATTTGCCCCAGTCTCTCTGGTGACTGGAGACAACTTTGGCCAGGTGTCTGTTGATGGTCTTATTCATCCGTTCCACCAATCCATCAGACTGCGGATGTAATGCAGTAGTTCTGGTTTCACGAATATTCAATACTTCGCATATCCCTTGGAAAAGTGTGGATTCAAAGTTTCTTCCCTGGTCAGAATGAAGTTCCAAGGGTACGCCAAAACGACAGATCCAGTTCTTTACTAGGACGTTTGCAATAGTAGCGGCCTCTTGATTAGGAAGGGCATACGCTTCCACTCACTCACTAAAATAGTCCATGACTACAACAATGTATTTATTTTCGACGTCTGATCCGGTAAATGACCCTGCTACGTCGATGGCTATCCTCTCGAATGGACTACCGACATTATACTGTCGCATCGGAGCTCTTGGTCGTTTCTGCGGTCCGTTGCTTGAAACGCACTTAGTGCATTTCCTGCACCATTCCCTAACATCTTCTTTGCAGTTTAGTCAATAAAACCGCTTATGAACTCTCTGCAGAGTCTTTGTTACCCCAAGGTGTCCTCCACTCACTCTATCATGGAGTGTCTCAAGACCTCCGGAACCCGACCTCTAGGAACGATCATCTGTTCTCTACTCTTGGTTACATCCGGATCTTTCAGGACACGTTTCAAGACGCCTTCATCCAGGATTATGGAATCCCATTGCACCCAGTATGATTTAACCGTCGGGGAGTATGGGGCCACCTCTTGCCATGTCGGTCTTGTTTCTTTCTTCTTCCATTCTTGAATAATTCGCAACTCTGAGTCGCCATCTATGTCCTTTTCTATTTCTTGTGGTTGCCAAGCATCGTCAATGACAGTTGTCCGGAATGCTTCTGCTTCAGCCTTAGAAAAATGCTGACAATCTTTGGGACAGGGTCGTCTTGATAAGGCATCAGCATTGTAATGCGCTGTACCGGCTCGATGTTCTATGTCGAAGTCGTATTCTTGAAGTCTCTTGATCCATCGAGCGACCTGACCCTCAGAATTCTTGAACTTGAGTAACCATCTTAGACCAGCGTGGTCAGTTCTTAACAGGAACTTTCTGCCATACAAATATTTGTAAAAATGCTCGATGGACTTGACTACTGCTAGTAATTCCCGTCTTGTGACGCAGTTGTTTCTTTCAGGCTTCGATAAAACCTTACTGAAGTATCCGATGACTCTTTCTGGACCGTCCTGCAATTGAGACAAGACCCTCTCGATTCCGACATCGCTGGCATCCGTATCCAAAATAAAGTTGGGTCTTATCTCTACGTCTTGTCCGGTGGTCTTTATAGTGGACACTCTTGCGAGGCGTCCTAAAATAGTACCGGCTTTCAGTTTCACTGCATAATAATTAACGTTGATTATTCTTACCGGTACTATTTTTTCTGAACTTATGAGGGCTTTAGCAACCAAAATCCCCTGCTGAACATTTTCGTTTGGTTCCAGCATTGCGACGCTCCCTTCTCGAATTTCACCACTTACTGTAGCTGGTACAATTTCTTTGCATCGCTCAGGTATCACAATGTCTTCTGCCAGCATTAAGCAAGCTGAAGAATCTTCTTGATAATGTAGGACGACCTCTTCATTATTGATTTTAATCACGCCGTTTTTCATATCGAGATCGAATCCGTATTTTCTCATTATATCCATCTCAAGGTTACAGACTTCTTCTATGTCAGCTACCAAGATACGGTGTCCAATTTCTGTTCCTCCAATCATGATGACGACGTCAACTTCTCCACGTGTGGTAGCTGAGTCACCTGTAGCTGTTCGAAGTCGCCATTTTGTCCTCATGCACGATTTGTTCGGACGCAGTAAATCGGGTCTTACTATGGTCTTCGTTGCGCCTGTGTCCAACAAAATACTACATGGCTTGTCGTCTATGTTTCCATCCACAAATAAGCTATCAAACTGATGACGTAGCGAAGCGATAATTGCAATATTTTGTGGGGCAGGTTTAGGTTGGATCGATATTTGCTTCGGCATATCGAACCGATTTGGTCCTCCTGCTAGGAGTTATTCTTGGGCCAGTTCTCCACAGTTCCAACACCGAAGTTGTCTGGGATTCTTGAGATCGTTCACTGCTTCCTGGACCAATCGCTGAACCTGGGCTTCCAAGCTTTCCGTGGTATCGGAGTCGCAGGTAACCTCTCGCACTCGAGCACTGCTTTGCCGCTTCGTATACCAGTGCATGAGCCAATGCTTCCACCAGCTCCTTCGGCCGCGCCAAACGCAGGGCTTCTTGCGTTTATTGGTCTCTGATGCCATCCACAAATATTCTCACAGCCCAGCTTTCCAGGGAATCATCCGGGCCAGTTGGATATGCAAGTTGAACTAGGTGTGCCACATCAGCTTCGAACTCCTGTAGACTCTCGCTGGGACGTTGGTATCGGTTCTTGAGCTGCGTGTGATACACTTCCTCCAAGTGTGCATGGCCGTATCGCAGCTCCAGTCGCTTGACCAATTTTTCATAATTGTTATCTTCTTCCGGTGGAATAGCCTGTAAAATGTTTACCGCATCTCCTCGGAGAGCAACTGTAAGCGCTAAAACTTCCTCAGTATCATTCCAGCCATTAGCCTTAGCAGCGGCTTCAAATTGTCTATGGTAATTAATCCAAGATGTTTGACCATCAAAGGTTGGAGGTTTGACACGCATTGTTGTAGTTGAGTCAAGATTTGGTGCGGATAATTCAATTATCTCAGTTCTTGAAGCTTTTTCCGGAGATGAAACACCAAAGAATTTTTCTTCAAGAATCTTCATTTTTTCATCCAATTTCGAATCCAATTTGGCATCCAATTCTTCTTTTAACATTTTATAATTATCTTCAAATACTTCCTCCCATACCTTTGAGTTTTCTCTCAATTTTTCCAGTTGCTGTTCAACTTTCTTTGTATTTTCCTTCATCTTTCCATGCAGTTCTTCTCTCAAGTTTCTAGAACTTCCTTCTAACTTTCCTAATAAATCTTCTTTCAAACTCGTAGAGTTTTCTTTTAATTTTGATTCCAAATTTATAGAATTTTCTTCTAATTTTGACTCTAAATTCATAGAATTTTCTCTTAATTTTGATTCTAAATCTTCTTTTGAAAGTGTACAGTTTTCTTTCAATTTTGATACTAAATTTGTACAATTTTCTTTTAATTTTGATTTCAAATTTGTACAATTTTCATTCAAATTTATTGCCAAATCGGTTGAAGAAAGTTGAACCTCAAACAAATACGTATCAGGGTCCTCACCGTCTTCAGTCATAGCTTCTCGAAGTCGCTCCATTAAAACTTGCTTGCGGCCACTGGTTTCCAAATCATGCTCTTCCAATTGATATTTGAACTCTGCGACCTTCAAATCTTTCAACAGCTTCGTAGACGCCATTTTCCAATTTTACAAAGCAGCAATAAACAAAATACTAAATTGTTCATAACAACCCCACACTCGACACCACTGTAATGTTTATTGCTTGACGAAATCTAGTTTGTGATTAAATAAAAGTCACTATTTTATAATCTTAATGAAATAAAAGCTTTATTCTCCTTATGTCACTAATAACACTATATCTATTTATTTGTCACTTAATTCTAATTAAACAAACTCGCAGATATTTATATTTCACTATTTATATACACTGTTCACTTTTACTACTGTCCTCCTCACGTCTTTTGCTTGGCCTTATATAGAGAAATATCGTTTTCTCGAATTTTCTATTTCTCGACTCTTTCCATTTATAAAATATCACCAGAGGCTTCCATTGGGAGGGGTGATGTGCTGCGACGAGGCGCGGCGTAAGCGAAAACGAAAGACTCCTCCCCATACTATGTCGTCTTTACGAGCTTCCCCCACTCTCGCACGTCACAATACCTTCCTTCGGAGTTGTAGTTACAAAGGCATCTTTCATATCTGACTTGATTGTAGTTGTAGTTGAAGTTATAGGGGTAAGTTTCATATCTGATATGAGTGTCGAAGTCGTTGCTTCAGCTGCGACGATTGGTATCGGTGGGTCCATCTTAATTATGATTTCTACTTGAGAATAATAATAATGTGAATAGCATAAGAATACAATGAATCACAGGTTTCATGCATTATTATGACAAATTTTATGTATTTAAAGCTTTGTACATTACATTGCACTCGAATATCGTTTGAAAGAGCATTCATGTCCAACTCTTTTTTCTCGGAGGTCCTGAGCTGATCATCCTAGAAATGCAATCCAAAAACTACTCAGCTCGTGAACCCTGTCAGCTGTGAAAAGCTTTTGCAAGCCAAATCTTTTCGGTCGAATCGTCGTAGCCACTAATGCCTCATGCCGTCTACCGTCATTTGATGACAGATTGAAGAGCCTCGGTTTCTCTTCCTGAGGTATAAAATTAGTGCGGCAGCTCGCTAGTATAACTTTTGACCCTATAATAATATTGGGAGAATAAAATGTACGCAATTTCAATTAAAATTAAGTTAGACTTATCTTGAAATTAGCCGCCATATTTCACACTTGAAACAATAAAAGAACAACAAAAAACTATTGGCAACTGAAATTACTGTTGGCGGCAATACTGTTTTTACAAAATGACGGATCAAAAGTGGCTTACGGCAAGTTTCTATAATCTTTTACAATGTAAATACGTTGAAATTCCCCAAAAAAATATTTATATTTCATTGAATGATTTAATTCAATTCCATTTGTGCGAGAAAGTATTAAGTCTCTTCTTTTATAATATATAGTTTTTTCTTTCAAATTCATCTGATTTATATACATATGTTTACCGTCGATGGCACAAATAAAGTTTGGAAAAAGCCACATTTTTATAAAATTATTCGGCAATATTTAACCAATTGCTTTCATTGGGAGTTATAAATACTAAATTTTTCAACGACAACCAAATCGCCTCCGTTGTTTCAATGATAATTTCCAAAACTGTAGTTTTTCCTATTCGAAAACTATAGCATAAGGTGGATATCGAATCACCTGCTGCTAAGTGTCTAGATAGAATGATTTATTGTTAAAATAGATAAATATTCAATTAAATTGAAATAGTATTACCTTATAGTCCTAGCAAGCCTCTGGCCAGGTTCAATAGGCTCTCTAAGCACTACTTCCTTCTGCAAAAATGAGCCGACAATACATAATAGCTCATCGAAACTGTCTGGAGTCATTCTCATATAGTTAAAATAAGTAACTGTATCGGTGAGCCTCATTTCTCGCAATAAATGGTAATAATCTCCTTGCAGAAGTCTGCTTTTATATATGGGACATATCTACCATCGCTTCTCTTAATATCGAAGTAAATTTAAATATTCATATAACAAAACTATACGTCTACGCCGCGTTGTAGTCGTCATATTTATGAAAAATGCTCTAGTTTAATATATTAACTTTGTTATTTGTAACTTAAAAATGCGAGCTCGCGCAAACTACAGCTTTCATACCAATACGCATTTGTCAGTTGTCACGCCTCTCACGCCACCATGAAAATAGAAAGTACAAATTTTGTACCACGCTTACCACACTTGCCGCGCCTGCGACACCACAATGAAAACGATGACTGCGTGAGGTTATGAAATCCAAAGATTCAAAGAAAATAATATAACGGGAAAGTATTTACGACATTTTTGTATTGTACATTCCAGCTTTCAGCTTTTATTGTAAGAATTTTTCCAATCCACACAGCTCGTTTATCAACCAATTCGTAGTTGCCAACTTTATTTACTACAGACACTTTCCCACTCCTAAGGAAAATTATGGAAACTCAAATCCACATTTCGATTAAATTTGGAATTACATCTATAAACACAACCATTTTTATCATCAATTCTTCGATTAATTCCATATTTTGAAGGGTATAGCCTTGAGAAAGACTAATTTTGAGGTTATATAATGTAACAATAAAGTCGAAAGCCATAGTCCGTATTCCCACCTCTTAAAATCGCACTACTTCAGCAAAAATTTCAATAAAAGGAGATAGTGCTATATGATGCAACATGAGACGGTAAGAGAAAGTGCATCAATTTTTAGGAAGTAGAGCTATTTTAAGAGGTGAGAATATGGACTCAAGTGTGTTGCACTGAATGACCTTGAACAAATCCATTACGAACTATTGTAATATAAAATTTCATATAAGCAATCTCAAAAAAGCCACTAAATATTGCTAACAAAACCAGTAACATAACATACGATTATATGGAAATTAAGGTGACACATCCCGCCGAGGAACTATTTCAGCGCGAAATTTGGATTGATGAATCTTGTAGCAATATGTGCGATAAATACTTTCTTATAATAAATTAACAAAGTTTTTAGTGGCGTGTATATTAAAAATTAGATAATTTGTCAAATTTTCATTGTCTGCAATAAATTCGTATAAAATTAGTGCTTACGTATAAAATTAGCATGCAAATCCTATATCTCCGAGACTTTGATAACTACTTATCTGGAAAAAATATATATACTAGGCGCTATACTTGCAGTTATCATATAAAAATTTTCATTTATTATACCATAAGTAGTTGAAGTATTATCGATTATTTTTGTGGTGCTATCACGAATGTTCATTGTGCTTGCGTTTGAATACCACGAGTGTGCAGCACGAGTGGTATTCACAAGCACAATAAACATTCGTGATTGCACCACAAAAATAGTCTATAATACTTTAACTACAAATGGTATATGGAGGACTATTCCAGGAGTCAAACCATTTTTCCAAATTAGTTTTCTATGAATCTAGTAACAACTCACGTAATTTTCATAGGAACGAGTTAACAAACTTCTGTCAAACTGAAAAATTAGAATTTCTTGCATTTTCTTTGACTAATAATAGAGAAATATATTGCGTCTTGATATGGAATCTAGTTCAGAAAGGTTTGGTCATAGATCAGAAGATAAAATTGATGAAGATATTCAGAAAAATTTTCCATTAAATACGAAGAAAGCACAAATTGGAGGTATCCACATCTTTGAGTAAAATACTCACTCCGGCCACTAGTGTAATATCCGATGGTATTTCTACACGTTCAAATACTCACTGATATGCACCTTTTCTATGGCGATTTAGCATTGCTAACTTTGTTATAAATACTACGAATGGAATAGTCATGAAAATTGAACTGGATAATTTCAAGAAAAAAAATAATTAGTGCTAAAATATTAATTTCCCAGAGATTATCCAGTTTTCTGGTACAAAATTTGGTAGACATATAGATCACATTATTCTTTAGAGTGCTGTGCAAAAATTATTGATTTTTATCAATAAATATTCCGTTTATAACCCTCTCTGTGCACTTCTAAAAGTATAATATTTATATTGAAAGTTGGAGGAAAATCAAAGTCTTGTATTCAAAAAGTATATTTTTATTTGTATAATTAATTTTTTTGACATCAGTCACTGAATTTTGGGCTCAAAATTCTCGATATTTTGGGTACTTCTCTGATGTCCATTTACACTTTTTTATTCCCTGAATCCCTGCAAGTTTAATTTTGACAAAATTAATTTATATCCCATGGTCAAATATTTTTTGGAGATAATATATTTTTTTGAGAGTCGTGAGATTCCAAGTTTTCGAGAAATTATTTTTTTCTTGTTCAAATCATAGATCTTGTTATGAAGAAACGTCAATTAAACAAAAAGAAATATATTTATCATATCTAGAAATTATGAGGAATATTTTACAATATTTCCCGGAGTCTCAGCTGTATATTTCAAAATGATAATTTGGGAAAACCGGATTAATTTAACTCGAGATCGTGAAACCGGCCATTAGTAGTGTGAATATGAGTTTTTACTAATTGATTTGTTCTGTGGCACTATCTGGTATCAAAGTTTTCATATTAATTACATGACAAATGTCAAAGCTATTTAACTTACCTCGATTAATCTTATCATGTATTCAATTATTAGAGGCTAAATAGTCTTATGGCTGATTTTAGTAACAAAAACCATTTTGAATATCTGTTTCTAGCTGTATTTGATAAAATTTTATCTATGTATATGATATTTTGGTACTGTATTCGGCTTCACATATTTAAATATCTATCTTTCAAGAACCGGAAAAATTGGTTTGTAATGAAGTTATACTAGAAAGAAGAATGGTTCGGATTCCAGAATATTTGACAAATCTGAATTACAATGTTACAGTAAGTTCATTGGATAAATACATTGAAAATCAATCTTCAAATCTAATTTAGTAAAACTCATCTCTTTTAGATCTCTAAATACTACTATAGCTGGAAGTGTACAAATGAGAATTTCAAGTTATCAATATCATATTTCTCAAGTTGTATAAAGCGACAAAATATTCTATTTATGTCCAGCAATTATTATTGGGATCTGTCATTCTACAAATAATAATACTTGATCCGAATCTGCATTGCTCTAAGGCCCGAGATATTCACCTCCAAATAAATTACAAGTATTAATTTCTTAGTGAATACATCAAGGGTAAATACTTTAAAGAAAACATGGACTAACAGCTCCAAATTTTGGTCTAGTCTGTAAGCGAAAACTGCCTGTTGGACCCCTAGTAGAAAACATACTATATGTTCGAAATCTATCTACTAGTGCCCTCGGAATGAGATAAGAGTCATGAACAAGTAGCAATACACAACTATGAAAATGTAATAGGTGTTACAGTTGCACATTGTGATTTGTTTGTCTGTTTGGAAGAAGATTTAGGTTTTTTGACTGCAACTCCTTACGGTTTAGTTGGAACAGAAAAGCTGATTGAAGTCAAATGTCCATTTGCAGCAAGACATTTATCATCTGAAGAGGCTAGTTTGAGAATTGAAAATTTTTGTTTAGTATTACAGGATGGTCAATTGCATCTCAAAAAAAATCACAATTACTATTATCAAATACAAGGTCAAATGTTCATAACTTAAAGAAGAGAATGTGATTTTGTTATATGGGCTACGAAAGGAATAAATGTGGAAACAATTAAATACGATGAAGATTTTGTGGAAGCAATGATTCCAAAATTAAGAAAATTCTATGATATAGAACTTGCTCCAGGAATAGTAGACTCACGAAAAGCAAGAAGTATGCCTCTTAGAAATATGCCTCTAAGCCGAGCCAAGTAAGTTGAGAATAAAAACATATGTTCAACCAAACTTCCATGATTCTACAAAGCTCACAATATATAGAATGAAAAATGTATGGATGGTAGAATCATAATATTGTTCATAATAACAATGTTTTATCATTATCTAAGATTGTTCTAAAATATCATTTGTCAGTCGTTCATCAATTATCATAGCTAGATTTGTGCAGCTCGAAGAATAAAATTTGTATTTATTCAGGTAATATGTGAATATATTTGTTGCTTCTATTTCCTAAATTCATTTCCAGACAGCTTGTTTCATATCCTGCATTTAGTGAATGAATTGTGTTCGCATTTACGCCTTTGGGCCGTTCTTAATTGAAATGAACTGTAGTGAAAATTGTCGCATCTGGGATCCAGAAAATCCACGACTGATTGTTGAAAAACAAATACATCCACAGAGTGTCACTGTTTGGTGCAAATTTTGAGTGAGAGGCTTCATCGAGCCATTCTTCTTCGAAGAAATAGCTGATCAGGCAAAAACATTGAATTGTGCTCGCTATCGCGACATGGTAATCAAGAGTCTGTGGAGATCATTTGCTCTATATAATATTCCATACATAATCTTTGTACTGTATACTTTACGGTTCGATAGAAAATTTATAATTTTCAATTTAAAAGCAGTTTACTATTGAAATTAGATAACCCTTTACTTTATTCTATCCATCAAGATTCAATGAAAAACTCATAATTTTTCATTTGAAACATATAACATACTCTCAAAATTAGTTCTTGCGTGAGTTTTGGGACATTTTTATATCACAATTCCATATTCTCATTATGAATAATTTCATTAAAACTTAAGTCTGTGAAAATTTATTTTGTACGCGAGCATTAATTTCAGTAAATTTCTCTATGATATGTTCTTCTTCTGAAATGTCAAATTTGAATTCTTGTGTATCCCGCCGTAATCACTGACCTTCCATAAGCCTCACTTACTCCAAAACAAGATTACACTAGATAGAAACAGCTAGTATTTCCGGGTGATGTTTCAGCTTAAGATTGAATTTCCTTTACAATATAGTTCCGCTTATAATCGCTTGATGGCTACGGGTTGATTTCAGTTACCAATAAATCTAGAATATGACGTGTGTAGAACTCTGTCAATGTCACTGATCTCTATAATAACACTGGATTGGATTTAGACCGCTGAGATGCGTCCCCAATTGAGCGCCGCCATCTTGGCAAAAATTGAGGCTTTGTGACAGATCAATACCGCGTTGGACCGCGATATTTGAAATTTAGCTGTTTGGTTTGACGGTATATTATTCACCAAACATGATGATCGAGTGCATGTTTTGCGGAAAGAAATCCGATTCATCGAGAAATTTGACACTGCACAAGGAAGTACAACAAAATAACTTGAAGTAATGGTTATGACTGAAATAAGTAAACATTACTTATTTTTATTGCTATGTTATGATGTGAATATTTTCAAGATTCCCATCCGATGAACAATCGTTCTAAAAATGACTCGAACAAATGGGTTTGCCAAACTTAGAAATAGCCAAAAACATGAGGTTATGTTCTCAAAATTTTGTTACGTTCGCGCTAAAACAAAATAAAAGATACACGACTCTGAAAAATGATGTTGTTCCAACTATTTTCAACGAACTATACAATAGTATATTACAATACAAGTGAAGAAACTATGAGTTTTGCTCACACGGGTGGCAGTTTTGTGCACGAGGCGCCAGCCGAGTGTGCAAAGACACACAAGTGAGCGAATTCGTTTCTTCACGAGTGCTGTATAGCGTTTTGTTCAATCCTATTATTGAAACATTCATTAAAATATTAAAATCTATTACACTTCTCAAACAAAGATCATGTATAAAGTATGAAGTAGCATAGGCGGCGGATGCGTTGTTATGGATCATGTAAATATAAACATCCGCAACTGTCAAAAATATTAAAATTGTTTTGTCTTGATATTTTTACAAATATAAATTGTGACACTAAAATGGAACAAGATAATAATGAAATTGTGCGAGGAAAATAATTAACAAAGAAGATAAAACAAGTAATAGAAATAGCACTCAAGTTGATATTACAAAAGTTACTACGATAACTACAGAGTCTCATCAGTTTTCAGTTGCTGGTATATCTTGTTTAAGTAACGCAATCTTTAATAATTATGAAGTTCATTTTCATATCAATAAATACATGTTATAAAATGTATTGTAGTTTATTCTTTATTTCGTTATGAAAGAGTGAGTGGACGAAAGTAATTACACTCACTACTTTCACCCACCCGTTGTCATAGGAATCACTGTAGTTGACAAAACAAACAGTTTTAAGATTGGTATCCAAGTAAAAATTAACATGTTTCAATAATGCAGGGGCCACACTTACGTCTAATGCCATTAATTGAGGCGTTATGTGACAATTGATATATTGTCATTGACAATGTGTTTATTGTTAAGCAACGCCTTAATTAATGGCATTAAGCGTAAGTATGGCCCCAGTATAATAGGATTGAACAAAAACTATTGCGTTAACTGCAAAACCAAAAAAAATGTTCAAATAGTCACATAATTCTGAATACGATTTATTTATTGTTTAGAATCATAACAAAATCGTAAAACTATTCAATGAATTCAATAATTCAGAGCTGAAATGCTCAAAAAATAGTTAAAATACTGATACTAAAAAGTTAACAAATATTTTGAACTATTAATGAATATTTTTGAATATTTCAACTATTATAACAATCTCTAAATACTTTAAACTATTATTGATTATTAATGTGTGCATATTGACGTATATTGAGAATAATTTCATCATCCAACTTGTATTATGCTTTGAATCTCATCGAGTATCTCCTTTGGGTATTTTGAATTTGCCGCTGAATCGTGTCACAAAACTTGAATTTCACTGTCAAGGTCGCCGTTCAACCAGGGCCACTTTCAGATGCTAGAATACGGCCAAAACCCAATCCAGTGTTATATAGAGATCAGTGGTCAATGTTGATTCGAACTTCGCACAAGTTTGCCATGCGCACAATGGAACAAAATAATTTCAATTCATAGTGCTGTCCTCTATCGCCTTTGATTGTAAGCTTGAACATTAATACAGAGCATAGGATAAGGTAATACCCGTATATCGCTAGTCCCCATAAGTGGAGGTATCACGGAGAAAGTGGGACAGCAAATCTCCACTTGACTCGTTGTGCGCAAGCGTCGCGGCTCCGATCAATATTTGAAAGGTTGTTTTCAAAGATGGATGACGCTTGCACGTGGCTCGCACCAATTGCACGAAGTTGCTCAATTCTCAAGCATGCCCACATGATTCGTGGTGAGATAAAAAGAGATAGACGTAGAATTGTCTGAACGGTTCTGCGGACCCAACTAGCAATATAGGAGTATTACATATATGATACAGAGCCTCCCATAAGAGCCTGCATAAGAGTCTCCGCCGCCTGAACCGGAGCAGCCCGCATTGTCGAAAACCCATGTTTTCGAATGTCCGCTGTGTCAAAAGTCCATAGCGTCGCATACCCACTGCGGCGAATTTACCCCCACTACCGCTTAGTGTGAGTGACCGTTGAGAAAAAGTGACTGTACTAGCGGTTTGATAAACATCAAGCCTGGCAAATCGCGTTGTAGAACGTAAGTTCGGAGAAATGAAGAACTCATGCTTGAAATGATGATTTATTCACTTTCCTAAATTATCAAATTACTAGAAAATCTTATACTTTGTATAGATAGCCAAACTATGAATTCCACATTAGGATTCACTAGATTATTTCATGCTCTAACTAAAATTTCATTCGCTTTCCATTTTAAATATTCATAAGCTGATTGATTCCGATTTGGTCATGATTATATCATCCATGTATAGTAGCCTCAATAATTTGAAGTTTCAATATCATAGAGAACGGACCACATTCATTCATTTATTCGGGTGAATGATGAATTTCTAAGAAGCAGAGGGCAAAACTCCTTTCTCATGAGTTGGTTTGAATCAATTTGTACCATATGTTTTGAGAAACGCTTTGATAAGTTCATTCATGAAATAACCATAAATAAATGCGAAATTGTTAGAGATGTCAAATACTAGAGATCTACTTTCAAATTCAATTATTATTGTTCAATACCTTTCTGTTCCCATAGTGCATATTAAAATCATTTCGCTGCTATGAACGAGAACAGAGTTGATTCCAAGTCTTTTTTTTTTTCGTTTGATTTCTAATTTTGAACATAGTTGTGATCAAACTTCTCTTTCGATATACAGGGTGTATCAGAACTAGTATAAAAAAAATAATAGCATACTCCTAACATTATTTTCAGTAAAGAATGTCATATGAACATAGGTATATCCCTTTTGGCTATCAAGATACAAGAGATCGATGTTTTATAGATAGTAGAGGATTTGAAATTAAAACAAAGAAATAAACAATGGAAACATTGGATATATTCATTTAATGTCTTATAGTAAATGTTTAAAATGTGCCCTTTGAACTTGCATGCAAGTTTGACATCGACGAATCATGGAGTTATAAGCAAAATTAATAGTGTTTTGATGGTTCCGAATGCTAGCAGAAGCATTTGTTATTCTCCCTAGTAATTGGTTCTCTGTATTTATTTGTGAATTTGAAATTAATTTTACATTGTTTTCCATTGCTTCAAAAGTATCTTTATCCTTAAATCCGCTGCTATCTATAGAATGTTGGTCTCTTGTATTCTGGTAATTAAAAGAGATAGTACATATGTTTATATGACATTTTTTACTGAAAGTGATGTTAGGAATATGCTATATTTTTTTACACTAGTCCAGGTACACTCTGTTGGTTAATGAAGAGATACGGCAACATGAAATAAATTGGAATGGACAAGAAAAGAAAATTGATAATTCTCATTTCTCCATATAATAAAAACGATTCCTGAATCATTCTCCACAATCCTAGAACTCCAATGAGTTTCCTCCGATAATGTCAAAATAATAGCTACTTGAAGTGTTCAAATTTCTCACTATATCACTTTTTAATGGTAGATTAAAGAATCAAGTGATTAATAAATTCCAAAGCCCGTTAGTAGCTCAAGGAACACATATATACATACATACATTGTGTTAAATTCTATTTGGTTGATCTGTGTTTCGGTCACATATTATCATTTTCATTGGAAAAAAAAACAAATGTATGGAACAAAAAAAGATAGAAAGAGGGTAGAAAGACTATGGAGCTAGACTTTCATTCAAATAACTTATGAGAGAACCATAATTGACAATCGTTTAAATATCCTCTTCGACACTTCTTTGATATTCCACTTCTTTATTATTTTATTATTATTTATGTTCTTAGACTTCTTTCAATATTTTCGGCTGTTCATTCAATATTGTTAAAATTAAAATTATTATGAGATTCGTTATATTTTTCAGAAAAAAGAAAATAAGGAGAATTATAATTTGGAATTAGTATAATTACTATTCATATTTGGATATCACATGCGAACGCCCGTGATTTGTTTTTTCAAAATGAGCCATTTGGTTCTATCGAGTTTGGTATGAAATTAAAGCTCCTGCGTGAATAATTCTAAAGGGAGTGTCGAAGAGGATATTTGAACGATTGTCAATTATGGTTCTCTCATAAGTTATTTGAATGATGTCTAATTGAGTGTAAGAGTCAGCAAATTCACAGTTTGCTGAACTCTGACGAAATTGAGGAATGTGCTTTCTTGCAAGCAATAGAGGTATATGAACTATTTGTGAATACGATTGACGTCAATAACGAATATTGTTATATTGGCATTTTGGATTTTATATTATATTATGAGTTAGTTAGTCAAGTTATGGGTTAGTCAGTCAGGTTAGTTAGGAGTTAGTCAAGGAAGATGTAGATAGTTAGTGATAATGTAGTTAGTGATAAGTTAGTTAGTGCTTGTGTTGAGAAGTTAGAAGTTTGTAAGATATTCATCAATGTAGTTTGAGAGCCGGTGATCAATCGGAGTTTTGTAACTTAATCTTCATATTCTTTAATATACTTTATTATTTGTTAAACGTACAAATTATTCCAAGTTCCTGTGCAAGTCATTCCCCCCTTTCAGAAGTATTCCATCAGAGCAGATAAGTACAAAATATAATATCCTCACAGTTCAGCAAAGAACCCAATCTACCAAAATATAAATTTAGACCCTTACAGTGGGTGGCAGCGGTTACAGGTATTTTGCTGAATATAGATAGTAAAAATTTTTTTTGATTTTCTTGCGGGGATATATTTTTTTTCTTTTCTTAAATTTTCTTGTACATGCCTCTTCGCATATTACCAGACATGCCTAGAATTGCTAATGAAAGTAGTCAATTTGAATACTTATATGAATTAAAATTTCAAAGATAATTTTTTTCAAATTGTAAATTACCGTATTACTCTGAAGCCATTCACAATAAGATAATAAATAATTCATAGTTGTTATATCAAACCTTTAGTTCGAGAATTATCAAAATAAGAGACCGATCGCAAGAATTCGAATATATTTTAATTAATAATCCGCATAATAGTGGTGCTGTGGAATTTCTCAAGAGTCTTGTGATAGAGGATCCAGCCTTCTTTGAATTAAGTACTCATTTTCAAAATGTGAATGAAACCGTTGATGAGTTCAAAATACGACTCTGGTTGAGTGACCCAGTATATAATGATCCATTCAATTACAATTTGGAAGACTTGGAGTGGAAAGAATTTCTCATGAACACTCAATTTGTAACAGGCCTTAGACCACAGATAAGAAGTAAAGTATTGACAGAAATAAAAATAAAAGATTTATGTTTGATAGAAGACCAGTACGAGATATGTGAATTTGCTAAATTAATTGAAAGTAATGAATGCAAACAGATTCAGACAAATAGAAATAATCCAAATATAATTGATAAGACTAGTTGTAATATTGCTGAAAATGTCGATGATGAAGATAGATATAGCGGAGAAAATTACGTATCAACGAATGGAGGACATTATTTAGATTTAAACTTAGGGATAGGAGAAAAGTCAGAAGATACGAGTAAAGAAGACATAGAGATGAAAACAAGTGATATGATAGACTCAGAATTATTAGTAGATAGTGACCAAGAGGAAATAGGTCAGTTTAAGGTAGATTTTTGGAAAAAGATATTTTCAAAGATGGCTATAAAAGGTAGTAAAACGGATGATTTAGAATTAGGAGATAGTGACCAAGAGGAAATAGGTCAGTCTACGGAAGATATTGAGAGAAATATATTTTTAAAGATGGAGAATAAAGAAGAAGAAATGATTGATTCAGAGTTAGAAGAGAGCGACCAAGTGAAAATAAAGCAGTTTACGGCAGATATAGAGAGAAAGATATTTGTGAATGAAACAGAAACAAGAAGTTTAGAGCAGAAAGAAAACGAAAATGAAGCTGCGACAGAAATGAAGAAGTTGATGATGGATTCAATTACTTTTGGAAATTTTGAAGACGGGGAAATTGAAGAATTGATTTTTAAGGCACAGGATGATGCCAGAGACACAGCAAAGGTCACAGACACAAGTTTCACTGAAAGGAACGTTCTCGAAGAGGATGCTGAAATTTCTGAGAATATCTTATGGGATTCCTTGATTTTTGTAGAACAAGAGAAAATGATTCCAGAGTTTTCATCGATGCAGTTGATGGAAGCATCAGATCCGGTAAGCATAAGTGTACATAACTCAATTGTATTTTATAGCAAGTGCATAGCGGAGGATGAATGTTTTGCAACAGGATTCGTTCAAAACGAGGTGATCAGTCAGACATGGAAATCTCATAGGATCAGATACAGAGCCTAGGACAAGAAGACCTTACACAGTGAAATATTCAGGAAACTAGACCATTGGCAAGGATACAAGCTGTACATAACAGTTAGAGGTAATTCATTGTTACAAAAGTAGATCAGATTTGTAATAGGTTTTATTTCATTCGGTTTTGGAAATATTGATATTTGTTATCCTCTAATCAATTTTGTCATCCGATTAAATTTAAATGGTCTCATAAAATGCAGAAAACGAAGATAACTCAAATTCACGTCATGATGTCGGATAGAATGAACTTAGAAATTATTATTCTCGCCTTTTCGAATATATTTTCCTATTTACTCTTGTTTTGATTATATTTTATCGCAATTTCAATGAAATTTGATTCATTTTTATGTCAATGTAATCATTTTGAAGCTAAAAGATATAGTGTGTGGTCATCAGAATTTTCTTCATTGTTTTTAAAATTATTTTATTCACGACTAACAACTATAGAACAAAAATATGAATTTTTTCAACAGTAGATTCAAATAAGTAATTTTGCTATGTTTGGTATTGTAAGATGGTTAAGGATACAAGTAAAGCTTAATCTAGATTTGTTAACACGGATGCCAGGTAGTAATTTTATCACATACTCAGGAATTTGGCTCTCCTGTCCGTTGGTAGCCAACTTGTGCTTTAGAATTGCGGTCATTTTCAGCTGCAAATCCAAATCTCAAGTGTTTTGTAAAAAATAATTTAAAATAGTTTTGGTTCACCGGATGCCAGGGCTTATGTGATTGATATGGTCACCAGGAAGTTGCTTCTCCTGTCCGCGAGGTAGGCAACCAGAGCTTTAGTTTGAAGATTTTATTTTGTAAATCATAAGGATTAAGATTAGAAAGAATCTGAGAATAAAGTATATTTAGCGAACATAATTTCAATAAGTTGTAGGATTTCAGGCAAATAAGAAATTTTAGAGTTTTTTTTTTCCAAGACTTTATGATAAATTGTCTGTCGGTAATTTTATATCAGTTATTGATGGAGTTGAGACTAAGACTTTCAATTAGAAAAACCGATTATGTTAGATGATTTGTGAAGTGTTGAAAGAGCTTCTGGAATTTTTTTAAGAAGGGTATGAAAATACAAACAAATTGAAATTATGGTAGTTTAAGTCTGAACTAAATCTCTGGTGGATAATTAAGAAATGAAAATTTGAATGAATGACTGAGGTTTAGTGACATTAATAGCAATTATATGAGATTTATGGCCCAAATCTCATTTAATAAAAAAAGATGTCAAGATTATTTTATGTAGTATTATGTAGCAAATTTCTAAGCAATTATTTTTAAGATTGTACTGCAGAATATGTCCACTTGTTTTAGTGTACCAAGACTACTCTCTTGCTGTTGAGACAAAAGTTGAGCAAGAATGACCATGACGGGGGTAAGAAGAAAGGAAAATTGAAGAGATCAATGGAGGAGGGAAGAGCAAATTTACAAGAAGTTCGGCAACTGAAGGTTCAATCACGACGATTCCAACAAAATGGGTTAAATCAAAACAATCTGATGGTGACTACAAAACTGCTATTTACACGAACAAAAATTCATGTGACAAAAGGTCAAAGTCCAATTCTACGTCAAGCAGCAGTGGGTCACCGAAAACATCGCATTCAGAACAACAATCATCAGCAAAAAAATCACACGAAGAAAACTGATACACGAGAAAGCAGTGCCAGCAATTATACATGGAACCCAGTGCCCAACATAGAACACTTGTGAATGTGCAGTGAATTTCCCCCACAAAACTATTACACAAATCCCCCGAAAACATCACCATTGAAATGAGTCGCCGTGTAGAGACATTAAGTGTAATAATTAGGTCAAGGTTGAAGAAATGTCCATATAACAATAGTAATTTCCAAATTTTTTCTAAATTGTGCTTTAGAGAAAGCAAATTTCTAAGAACGGGAGGATTGTAAGAGTCAGCAAATTCACAGTTTGCTGAACTCTGACGAAATTGAGGAATGTGCTTTCTTGCAAGCAATAGAGGTATATGAACTATTTGTGAATACGATTGACGTCAATAACGAATATTGTTATATTGGCATTTTGGATTTTATATATGGAAGTCAATAGTCGAAGTTACAATAGTTAGTCAAGTTATGAGTTAGTCATGTCATAGTTAGTCAAGTTATGAGTTAGTTAGTCAAGTTATGGGTTAGTCAGTCAGGTTAGTTAGGAGTTAGTCAAGGAAGATGTAGATAGTTAGTGATAATGTAGTTAGTGATAAGTTAGTTAGTGCTTGTGTTGAGAAGTTAGAAGTTTGTAAGATATTCATCAATGTAGTTTGAGAGCCGGTGATCAATCGGAGTTTTGTAACTTAATCTTCATATTCTTTAATATACTTTATTATTTGTTAAACGTACAAATTATTCCAAGTTCCTGTGCAAGTCATTCCCCCCTTTCAGAAGTATTCCATCAGAGCAGATAAGTACAAAATATAATATCCTCACAGTTCAGCAAAGAACCCAATCTAACAAAATATAAATTTATTGTAAGTGGGAAACCCTTACATGAGTATCACTTCTCAGCTTTCGGGGAGATGACCTTGATAGGTACAAATATAAAATGAATAATCACTGATCTCCACGTTCTCATTTTCAAATCACGCTTCCGGTGATCAATTGTCAAAACTGTCTGTTTTAATGAATTAAAGACCCCAAAAATCTAGAAAAAACCCTCCATTTTCAAAAATACTTCTTTTATGTGAGGACTGAGATATAACCATCACCTGTCACTTTGAAAATGACAGCTATCACACTGACAATGACATATGACAGTTTGAAATTTACAATTCATTGATGCGACGCCTTAAATTAATGAAACAGCGATGAAAGTGCTGCAAAATTCGTGGTTCATTTGTGACAATTCTATTTTTTCTCCAATCTACATAAATAAAAATCAATGTTCGTATGTTTGTACCTTATGCGTTCCAAAGCCATTTATAAGATTGTGGTGAAACTTTGATAGAGTGTTCAAGGTACCTACGAGAAGGTTCGTGGCACAAAGAACCTATATATGAATGAGTCTTTTTTTTAAATGAATTTTTCTGCTCTGGTCGAAAGAATGTTCATTAATAATGACTTAATACACAAATAATTAACTATCATTATTACTTCACCAAAGTTTATATCGGAAATTAGATTGATATCAGTATTATAGAAAACAAAGTCGAGTAACTTACACCATTCATAAATCAAAAACGGTTTGACCGATTTCCATGATCTTTGATATTCTGGATTTGTCTGAGACAAATTGTCTCCGTCCATAAGAGCTGAATAAGTATTAGAAAATCGGAAGGAGGAATATCATTCTCTCATATATTTTGTATAAAACATTATTTGATGATATCATGAGAGCTTTTTATCGTATTCAGCTTATGAGATCTGCCCCAGGATGGAACAAACAAAAGTAGCCGATAGGGCCTAAAAATGAATTTTGAAATTTCAGGTTCTATCGGCTGCATTTTTCGCCATGCGAGCGAAACGAGCTTGATCAAAAATAAGTCGTCATGCGAGCGAAACGAGCTTGATCAGAAATAAGTCGTCATGCAAGCGAAGCGAGCACCGTCAACGTTAAAATGCCTTACTGGAGATGCGAACTCGGTTAACAATAAACTGCGGTGCTAGCGAAGCAAGCTTGATCAACGGTAAATCACCGTACGAGCAAATCGAGCTGGATCAACAGTAGACCGCTGCGCTGTGCGAGCAAAACGAGCAAAACGAGCTCGGATAACTGCAAGCTGCCGTGTGAGCGTAGCGAGCTCGGTCAATGCCAAGATGCTGTGCGAACGAAAAAAGCTCAGTAAACGACAAGCTGCCGTGCGAGTGAAACGAGCTCGGTTGACTATAAGCTACCGTGCGAGCGAAGAACGTCGTGCGAGCGGAACGAGATTGGTCAACGGTAAGATGCCGTGCGAGCGTAGCGTGCTCGATCAACCTTAAGACACCGTGCGAGCGTTGCAAACTCAGTTAAACGGAGCGACATCGCTCAACAGTAAACCGCCATATGAACGAAACGAGTTTGGTAACCTTGGATTATTCCCAGCACATGCATATTCATGTCATTGTTACATTTTGGTTGGGTTCATATTCAAATAGACAAGCTATGTCCAATATAATAAGTCTCGACCAAATACAAAAATCTCCTATTTTGATTGATTTCCTACAAAAGAATATCTTTTAACAGTTTGACATGTCCTTATCATTTCCAGGCTATAAGGTCCTGATATAAAAGGTAGGCTCATGTACCTTGCAATCTGAATTTATCAATTCTGTGGCGTTATGAAGTACGCCGGGTCATCTAGTAATTTATGAATGTGTGGACTCATTTACACTTCAATATTGATAATTTCGAAATGGAATAATAGCAATCAAGAGAATGATAACAATAATTGGGAACAATAATGAGTCTTCACTCCATATTTATATTATAAAGTTATAATTATTGACTTATCGAAGGACTTCCGGTTAGCGAATCTTTTTGAAACACCTACTGTAACGATACCCTTGGCTGATAGCGTGGTTGTTACTTTTGGCGTCGCTGTTGAAAACTGCTAACGGTGTGCTCGGGCGCCAATACGGTCGGTGACGCAGTTTCTAAGTGCAGACGGCTGAATAGCTCAGAAGGAAAGGGTTAGGACTGTCAAAAATAATCATCAGGAGGTAAGTGTCACAATGAGATTTATTACACACAAAAAACGGTGACGGTGAACATAGAACATATATGTTACAGGACACATGCACGGAGATACTTCGGCTGACGGTGACGGAACGGTTGAACATGACACTCGACACCAGCGGTCGCAGTACGGACCCAGGCGGTCGCAGATGACGAGAAATCATTCTATGCGGATGAAACCAAACTTGCTCCCTCGCAGTGATTCTACGTTAAGTCGGTCCGATACTGTGAAGTCACCAGGTGACCCCTCCAGCAGTGGTGTTACGTAAAGTATCTCAAACGCTGTGAAGTCATCAATGACCTCGCCAGCGGTGCTCCTACGTTAAAATAATAAAACGCTGTGAAATCACGTAGACTTCTTATGCGGCGCTTTTACCTTAAATCAATCCATCGCTTCGAAATCACGAAGACTTCATCAGTGGTGCTTCTACGATAATTTATTCAGAAAATATTCATATATTATACCATAAGTAGTTCAAGTATTATCGATTATTTTTGTGGTGCTATCACGAATGTTTATTGTGCTTGCGTTTGAATACCACGAGTGTGCAGCACGAGTGGTATTCACAAGCACAATAAACATGAGTGATTGCACCACAAAAATAGTCTATAATACTTTAACTACAAATGGTATATGGAGGACTATTCCAGGAGACAAGCCATTTTTTCAAATTAGTTTTCCATGAATCTAGTAACAACTCACGTAATTTTCATAGGAACGAGTAAAAAAATTTCTGTCAAACTGAAAAATTTGAATTTCTTGCACTTTCTTTGACGAATAATAAAGAAATAAATCGCGTTTTGATATGAAAACTAATTCAAAAAGGTTTGGTGATAGATCAGTAGATGAAATTGATGAAGACATTCAGAAAAATATTCCATTAAATACGAAGAAAGCACAAATTGGAGGTATCCACATCTTTGAGTGAAATACTCACTTTGACCACTAGTGTAATACTCGATGGTATTCCTACACGTCCAAATACCCACTGATATGCACCGTTTCTATGGCGATTTAGCATTGTTAACCTTGTTATAAATATTACCAATGGAATAGTCAAAAAAAATAAATTTTCCAACATTCTGGAAGTAATTATAGAAACTTGTAACTATCAAAGAACATTATATTTTTCATGTCACTATAAATATTCGCTTCATAGAAATAGGTTATCAATCTGTCAAACTATATTTCTTTGCGTTCTGATTGGTGCAATCAACGACAGCCGCTCTTAATAAGATTGAAAAGTTTGGTGTATGCATACTTTTCGTTTGAAACAGATTCGTTGTACGCGTGTTTCTATTAGTCAATCACTTGAACAAAATTGAAATGGTTGTTTCAAGTCGAAGATTTCGTGACTGTGAATGAGCCTTAATGTTACAACAGTCGAAAACTGATTTCCAAGAATACGACTAACAATTCTGATATTATGCGCAAAATTTAAAATAAAATCAACTGAAGTGCACTTCTGCTTCAGTAGATTGTTATGAAAATAGTAGGCAATCATGCAATGCTGCAGTAGACTGGAATACTAAATTTCAATACTCTATTGCCAAACGTTTTTAATCTATGCAAAAAATTCTAAATTACTGTCAAATAGACTGCACCTTTGGTTTACTTGATTTCAATGAAAATAGGATATGAACATCTGAATGGTACAGTAGTCTCAAATATTGAATTTTATCCTTCTACGTTCAACCGTTTTGGATTTATTTGCGAAAAACTCAAAAAATGTTTCAAGTAAAGTGTACTTCCGGTTCAGCCAATCGCAATCATTCAACGTGCACATTCACATGGTACATTAATACTATTTATGAAATCTCAACATTTTTTTAAGATTTGTGAGCTACACACGGACGAACATACATATGTAACGACGTCAAGCCAAAAATAGTCAAAATGAGCTCAGATATACTCAAAACAGATACTTCCAGAAAATGTGTTATCTTTCGGTGCATACAGACTAGCAGATTGTGATATCACATGAACAGTAAAATCTCACCCGTTGACACAATGAGCCGCTGTAAGAATGGTATTCTTATCGAGAATAGAAGCACCACAATAAACTGAATTATCAATGTTTAATTGTGCCTGATAAGGACGCTCTTCGATCTTGGCATTATGTCCTCCTAGCATTCTGGCGAAGTGTCCGTTGGACTTTCCACTCACAGCGAAGCTGGCTGGAAGAATAATCTAATTGATACATAAACTGAAACCTATCATGCTATGGGGCTCCATTTAAAACAGAACTCCGAAGAAATGCATAATTTCTTACCGTAGGTCAATAGGCAAACACAAAAAATTATCAATAAACTCATAATACTTTTTTGTTCAGCAAACTATGAACAGAATATTTTCAAAGAAAATTCAATTGAGACTTCTTTATAAACAATTTGAAAACATGAAAATTGCTATTTTATTCCATTCTTATTTCTTATGTTAATCATCAATATTTTGTATTGTGACCACAACAAATGAATCCGTGTATCCGCATTGGTTTAGCTAAATTTGAACTTGAAATTTGAATTACAACAAATTTTACATGATTGGTGCTATAAAAGTGATGCAAGATTCAATCTTACAATAGAACTTATTATTCATGGAATATATTTGTACTCGTACCCTAATTTTCTCAGGCTGCTCACGAAGAGAGCTATAACTTGATACTTAACTAGCTATCGTTCGAATAACTTGTGAAATAACAATTGATAACAGTTAAGATATCCTTTGACAGTTAATTCATTATTTAGTGGAATATGTGTTGTATTTACCAAAAGATCTAAGAATATTCAACTCCACATAGTCCAGATAAAATAGGGAAAATAGGACAACTGACCTGTTTATTACGTGATCGAAAAATAATAGTCCGGGAGCCCGCGGTCAGAGATCTGCGAAATCTGACCACTTATGAAATGTAGTGTGAGAATAGTAATTCACAAAAAGTATGAAACATTGGCTTCCGCCCGGTAGTTGCACGCAGGGGCGTTTTTGCACAATACTGTTATCAGAGAAATGTTTTTCAAACGTTAGTACTCACCGAGACAATGAGAAAAGTCATGATGTGCCTAGGCAGAAATTGTGTACAAGTACCTATAGTATGTTTTTGTTTATGGTACATTTTTCGTACAGCAACTATATCAATGGCGTGACACTATGAAATTACTCTTAAAATTTAGGTGTTACTGAGTGAAGAAAAAAAATATCTATGTGTCTCGTCCAATCCTGTTCTTGTGCCTTGGCACACCACTTTCTTCAAACGGCCATATGTATCTTTTTCTAATGAAAGAGCTCTCCCAGTAGCATAATCAAGTTTAGTGAGTAGGGACTCTGGTTTAGGCCAAATACAGTAGTTTTCAAAATTCATCAGCATAGAACACCTATACAGACGACAATAGCAAAAAACTTAAGTATAAGAAAGTGGTGTGCCAGGTATTTGTAACAGGCAAAGACGTCCCAAGTAACATAAATGACCAGGATACGACGTTGTATCGACATCATAGACCTGGCCGATTGACGGTCCTCAAGACGTCTCAGCGAATAGCTTACTGACGTCTTTTTGTTACGTCAAATAGACCATTATGCTGGCGTAGAATTAAAATTCTCTTATGACGTCAAACGTGGCGTTTTTAAACAATGTTGTATGACGCTAATTTATGACGTTTATAATGATAATTGTTACTAACATATCACAACGTCACTTTATTACATCATTCTAACGTCAAAAATGAATATAACTGGTAAATGAAAATGGTCATTTACATTACAAGATGCGAAAATATACTTTTTTGTGTGAGATGGTATTTGAATGGCCGAGGTGAAGCCGAGGCCGTTCAAAACCTTCGAACACCTGAAAGGGCTTTCACATCGTGAGATGTATTACATTTTTTCTGCTACTGTTCTATAGGGTGTATTCTATAAAAAATATGGTAATTTTAACATACCGTTAAAAGTTCTCATTTCAACACGCCTGTTGAAGTTAAAATATTTTTGGAATATTTTGAAAGCTAATATTTGGCACATCTGTTGGAATTTTGAAAATTAACAATCCTGTTAAATGGCAGTATGAAGTGAGCAGTTAACGTAAAAAAGTGTACGTCTTTACTAATTTTTCATGCGCGTAACCATTGTCATTTTGAATTCACAATTGCTGTTAGAATTGTATAATTAGAGAACAGTAAATTGAAACAAAGAACGACAAGAAAGCAATTGAGCGCAATAGTAGATTTCATTGGAAATAATTAAAATTTAACTTACTGTATCGAGAATAAGGCACAATTTAAAGAAAATTGAAAAAGATGGGGGAAATTGAGAGATATGCTCAATAATATGGATGGGCCAAAAATAACAATGAAAGAATGGAAATCTGTGAGTAAATGAATTCTGCTGGCTTCATCAAAAACTCAATCGCTTCAGATATATTAAAGATATATGATAAGTGTTATAATTGATACTTTAGAGAGAAAAAGCTGTACTTTAATAACTTATCAACATCTTTGATTTATTTAAATTTGCGAAATTATCATTACATAGTTTAGACATTTTATTCTCAGAGCATACAGCGCCAGGACCTCATAATCCGATCGTTGTTATATACTGCGTTATTTCATATGACAGCGGTTAAAAGGACCTGATATCCTGTTAAATCGCAGTATGAAATAACGCAATATACTACAGCAACCGCATTTATAGGTATCCGATCCGAATTTAAAATATTCTAATAATAAATAAAATGGAACAGATATGAATGAAATGGAAATAATTATACTTATTGAGCCTACAATATTCCAGAATGTCAAAGAAAGGACTCCGAATGAGAATGCAAATGAAGATCAAATTGCCGAAGATAATCTCTTGAAAACTTCAAAAAAAAAGCAAGATATGAAAAATGGAAATGAGTTCTACGAGACCAATATTGGGCCACAGTACTGATTTGAAGGGTTTAATAGAAAGTAATAATAATATAGTGAGAGTTCTAAGTAGGCTAGCTTTGGCAATCATGGATTCTCCAAGAAAATTACATACTTTACAATATGAATAATCTTTTTAACACTACATACAAACATAGAAGTTCTGTGACCTGATTATTTTCTGTTACCGCACTAAGAAATTATTGTTTGACACGGTGCATTAGATGATGCATTTTGCTCTGCATTTTTACCCTTTATTCCGATGCAAAAAAATACATTAAGTCATACACAAAATTAGAATGCAATGCACAAAATTTTGTGTATGAAAAGTTTTATTTTTATTTGTGTCAGAATGGAAAATCAAAATGCGAAGTAAAATGTAGCGTTTAATGCAGCATGTTAAATGGTCCTCAAGAACTAAAAATATGCACACTTATTGATTGAAAAGATGCTGTGCATTGTCTTGTTTCCTTGTTCCTTGAATCAAAAATGAATTATTTTGAATTTGAAGAATATTGTTGTTAGAATATTCTTCCTCATTTTCATAATTAGCTGGAACTGGTACTTTAAAATATTGTGCAATATCATTAACAACACCGCATGAGTAGATGATCTGTGCTGCTTTCCAAGGGTTATAGTTTGAGCTCTTTGTTTCAGTAAGCATCTGAATCGTTCTTTCAAAAAACCATTCAAACGTTCAGTTGCGAATCTGGCTCGAGTCAAAAGTTCATTGAAATGATCTTCTGGGATGTCAGGATTCAAATCACCTGAGTATTTGATCAAAAGCCAAGGTAGTAATGGGTAACCTTCATCTCCTATCAAATGATATTCAATATGATTGTGTAAATATTCATTCTGTAAGTGTCTGTTCATATTTGACACGATTCAAACTGCAGCATTGTGCACGATTCAAACTGCAGTATTGTGCACATTTCCAGGAAATTTTCCATTAATATTCAATATATTTAACTCTAAATCAGTAATTATTTGTAGATTGATACTATAGTAACACTTTCTGTTCAAATATGGTCCTGCAGGGTAGATAGGATGGTCTGCAGAAGGTGCAATTAAAGTAATATGAGTGCCATCTGTAGCTCCCACTATATTTGAAAAGTGATATTTGTTTAAAAATTTATTCTGAATTCTTGCAATATGTTCTTGTCCTGTTGGAAATTTTATCCATTTTTGCAATAAATGTTTGTATACATATTATTCGTGTGATAGGACTAATGATTCTGCTTACAGCAAACTGATTTATTGCAAAATTAGAGCTGACACCAATGCTCACCTGATAGCTTTCGTGTCCAAAAAAATGTATGGCACAAAGTATCTTCAGGTGAGTTGATATGGCTGTAGATCTTTTTAAAACATACAAATATGGATCTGTTGAGTGACTTGCAGCTTCTTTATTCAGCCGAAATAATTGGAAAAACATAACACACTACCATATTTGATAACATCTCTATGAATTACTTACTTTCTCGAACTTCTTTAGTCAACAAAATTACAATAAAGGCCGCTGGTGCCATTTCATCAATTTAACAACTTGTTCAATTTTTAAAGGCTACATTTTCAATAACGTTGAGATATCAACTTTCAACGGACAATTTCAACATATTTGTTTGAATTTAAACATGAATGGAAGTTGCTGAATAAGAAATATATTTTAACATGAAGTTTAATTTTTACATACTGTTTAAAATTAACATTTTTAATACAGAATACACCTCAATATATCATTATTTATTGATGATTGTAATATTTTTCCCAAATAATGTCATGGAGATTGTTTTACCTGTCTAAATGAATTATTTACAATGCTATCTGTCATCAGCACCATTTTGAATTTCAATAATTTAGTGAAACATTGCATTTAACCGTTTTAGAAAGTTAACAGAAGATGAAAATGGTACTCAAAAGGCAACTGACACTGCATGTGCCTCACTTCTGCCGAATAAATCCAAAGGAAGGTACAATTGAACATACAGCATGTTCTTTAAATGGCTTGCTGATTAAAATGTCTCTCAAATTGACTAAAATGTAATGTTTGCATATTTTCAAGAAAACTTTGAGTCTTTATCACCGCCAATCCTGTGGTCGGTATATTCTATGCTAAAACTGACAATTTCCGTGAACAAAGATCGAGATATATCAGAGTTCAAAAAACTTATTGCATTTACAAAAGGAAGAACGATGGTTATGAAGCTAAAAAATCTAAAATTTTCCAAAAACAAGAAATTACAAAGTTTTTACTTGATGCTCCTGATCAAAGTTACTTAGCAATGGTAGTAATAACAATTATGGGAGCAGCGGGGGCAAGCCGGACAGACGAGATATATAAAATGGAGTTGAAAGATGAATGCTTTCAAAAAAAATTTATTGATAAAATTACAGTCTCTTGTGATATTATATACACTAATTCATTCACAGGTTCACCCTTATTCTAAATCTAAGTAAAGAAAAACAAATTCTTGACAGTTACAAATAAGTCAAAATTTAAAATTGGAGATGGAAAAAACTTTTCAGAACTCATTTTATAAATTACCGCGCATGACCAAGAGAAGTGAACACAAAACGAACCGGTCATATTGAACAGTGCATTCAGCAGAAAACAGCTGACCATGTTCAGTGACCAGAAGTCGGCTGAATGCGCTTATTACTGGGATCGAGAGATCCAACAACCAGAAACTACTGCTATCTCCGAGTTTCCAATAAATACAATCACATGGCATTCTACGAATAAATAATGTATTATTTAAAATAGTTACAGAATATTACTACAGAATCGACTTACTTTGATTTGTCACAATAGAAAAATAATACCTATATCAGCGACGTCTCTCAACTCTCTCGGATCCATCCACCCTGCACACATACAAATAATTGTTACTTGCTTAAACATAATTTATTTCCAAATATCACCTTTCCAATATGCCTCCGCAGGTATCGTCTGAAAATGAAAACACTGACAAATACCAAAAAACACTTTCTGTACGTAAACTCAACGATCACAAAATGATCTTCCTACAATGAATAATTTTTCAAATTTTCCGCTATTCTCGAAATGACCGTTCTAATAGAAAGAGATATTAGCTGCAAGGCTTCGAGTGAAGTTGTAGGAGCCAGCCATATGATTTGGGTTACGTGACATCTCGTCTCCAATAGATGGATTTAGGTTTGTTCCATCTTGTTCTATTTGTTCTTTTTTGTTTATTTAATCTGTGTCGCAACTCTTAATAAACCATGAGTTTCTTCGGTATTTTGTTGCATCTGGAGTTTTAATCCTAGAAGATCTTTCTTTAAAATGGTTGCTGGTTGCCATTCTTGTTTTTGATTTTTGTAAAGTATTTCTCTCAATTCTTTATGATCTTCAATAGTCTTTATATTTTTGTCAGTGTATTTCCTCTCAATCTTCTTTATTTGTTCCAATCTTGATTGTACTCCTCCTATTACTTGTGGTAATAACAGTTTTTCATAAGTTGGAGTCAAAGTTTTCGTCCGTCGGCTCATTAATCTTTGGACAGGTGAACCGACTTGATCCCTTAGAGTATTTTTATGATGCAGCAGTGCTAGAGATATGTCCGTTCTCTCTTCTATACTCTTCTTCAATAAATTTTTGGCTTCTAATACATACCTCTCTGCTAGGTCATTGGATCTTGGAAACATTGGGCTTGAAGAACGGTGCTTGAAACTCCATTCACTTTGGAGTTTCTTTAATTATACTGATGTATATTGCCTACCGTTGTCTGTCAATAAATTGATCTGGTATTCCGTGTTATGGAAACCAGTTTTTTAATGTTTTTGTCACTGAACTGCTTTGTATGTTAGGTTGTTAGACAAAATCAAAGAAACCAGAATAAGCATATGCGATTATCAAGTAATAATCACCATTAAGCTGATTAATATCTGAGCCTACTGTTGCCCAGGTCGGTTTAATACTTCTTGTATAATCATTGGCTCTTGTTGATTGTCTTCTTGATATTGTTGACACATTTGACAACTTTTCGCGTATTTCTCTGTCATTTATCATGTAGGACTGGAATATGTTATCTCTTGCAAGTTGAGGAGTTCCTTGAATGCCCTTGTGTGAACGATGACAGTTTTTCATTACTGTTTCTGTCATTCCTCTAGGTATTATCAGTCGATCATTTTCAAATAATAAATTGTCATAACAAGATAGTTGCTCTTTATAAGTCCAATATTTATGAAGATTGGTCGGTAGCTCTGATTGTTTCTTTGGCCATCCTTCCATTATGATTTTCTTCAGCGTCATTAATTCTTCATCTTCTTTTAGCAACTTTTCGAGTCCCGTTCTTTTTTTCATTATAAGAGCGATTGCTATACATATTTGCAGTTCATTTGTACTTTCAGATGTACCTAATGTATCGGCTATATATAATTCTGATCCCTTTGTATATTTTAGTTGTAGGTCATACTATATAATTTCGAGGTACATTTTAGGGAGCCTTGGCGGTCCTTCATGCAAGGTTTTTTTGAAGATGGTCTCCATGTCAAATTCTGATTTCCCCAAATATACTCTCTGAATTTCTTGCACGCTGCTAAAATTGCGTATGCCTCTTTTTTGAGCTGACTATAGTTTAATTGTGCCTTGGTTAACGATTTAGCACTATATGCTATGGGTTTTTTCTCTTGCATGAATACAGCTCCTACTGCCTCACTGCTTGCATCTACTGATAGTGTCACTTCTTTCGTGGGATCATAATATCCTGACAGAAGTAGATTTTTTAGAAGTTATTTTAGCTTGTCAAAAGCTTCTTGTTGTGGTTTTTTCTAGCTCCATTCGTTCTTTTTCTCAATTAGTTATCTGAGTAGAGCGGTTGCTTCTGACAAATTTTGGGTGAATCTGCTCAAATAGGTTACCATTCCAAGAAACCTCTGCAATTCTTTTATCCTGTTTGGTACTTTTATTGATGTTATTGTCTTAACTTTATCAATATCGGGCAATAAACCTTCACCCGTAAGCCTGTGTCCTAGAAATTTGACTTATCTTTGTTTAAACTTACATTTTTCTTTGTTTAATTTCAATCCTGCTTCATGTATTCTTCTTAGGACTTTATCTGTTGTTTCCTGTAGTTCATTTCCGTCTTGGGCATTGATTCATATGTCATCCATACTAAATTTCACTCCGCTTAACCCTTTCAGTAAATCGCTCCTGATTTGCTGAAAAACTTCGGGTGCTGAAGCTAAACCGAACGGAAGCCTGTTACACATGTATCGACCATAGGGTATAGCGGATGTTAGATATTTGGCTATTCTTCTAGTAACATTAAATTACCAGAATCCTTTTTTACAGTCAAGTAATGTAAAAATTTCTCATTTTGACGAACTACTACCATAGGTGATATGGCTGTTGTTGGCTCCGTTATAGGTTCTATTATGCCTAATCTGGTCAGCTATCTAGTTCTTTCCTAACTTCGTTTCTAATTGAGTATGGTATTTTTCTAGGAGGGCAGATATGTAAATTTGGTTCATCTTTCAAATCTATCTCATATTCATATCCTTTTAAACAGCCTATTGCATCAAATATTTTATTTATTGCTGTTTCAACGCTTTCAACTAATTCTAATTTTACACAAGTATCTATGATTTTGTTTTGAGCTTATTATCAATGTTTGAAAATCATCGTCATTTTCCTCTATTACTTCGTTGACCAGTTTAGTTTTGCCCATTTTTGCATAATGTCTCTTTTTCTGACATTTAATGCATGCTTTTCCAAACGCTGGTCACTCTTTTCTTCCATGGGTGGTTCTACAACGACCACATTTAAAGGTGTTGCTGTTTTTTCGGTCATTTTAATCTGCAACTCTCATATTAGTCTTATGATTGGTATATATTGCATTTACCAGTGCTTCATCTTTGCTTTTTATGGCATTTAATTGTCTCTTAGTCTGCTCGCTCGCTTCACAGATGTTTATTGCTGATGATAATGTTAAGTTGACTTCTGCTAAAAGTCGTCTCTGACTTGATCACTTTCTATTCCGACTACGATTCTGTCACATATAGAACTGTCTCCTAACTTCTCAAAAGAACATTCTTTTGCTCTGATCCTCAGCTCGGTCACAAATTCATCGAATGTTTTACCAGGGTTTTGCTCGATTTTGGTAAATATAATATAATAATATAATAATAATATATAATATAATAAATGTTTATTTGTTACGAGCATATAAGCTTATACAAATGGAGCTACGCCTGATATTAAATATATTCATTTTATATTATTACATTATCTACTGTCCAATTTGATAGTTTCAATAATATTTCTAATATGAAAGATTTTAGTTTTATAGCGCTTAATGTATAATAATATATCTTTTTCATTAAAATTTGGTCTTCTCCTGAAAACATGGCTTTAAAGAAATTATCTCTATCTATATTCATGCTTGTTATGATGTCCAGGTAATGTAGTCGGATCGGCAGGAATATCGGGCAGGAGATGTAGAAGTGATATAGATCGTCTTCCTCAAATGTGTTACATATCGTGCATATATTTCATGCGTTAAATTTAATTTCACTTCCTTTTAAGTATAATGTTATTTCACTCGTGTTTGAAACACGTATTTGCGTATACAGCTTTGAGATTTGAAAGTTATTGTTATATATTAAATTTCTGTTTTTTGAGCTCACTTGAATATTGTTATACACGTTAGAGTAACTAGAGCTTTTAATTCTGTTGGAGTCCAAATTATATACGTGGCATCTGTAAGACCATATGATACAGTCCATATTCCTTTCTAAATTTTCTGCACTTTGTCTATTCCGAATGTTTTGGAAACCTAGGTTATTAAGCACTGTTTTTAATGTATTACACCAATTATATTTGTTTACATTTTCGTGTGTTTCTGTATATCTGATTTTGTTGTAGCACATCTTCGAATATCTATCGTCTCTCATTCTCAAAATTTTCATCCACCACTTGAGTGTTAATTCAAATACTTGTACCGATAGGTTACATTCTCCCGTTTCTCTTCGTACAATGTAATTGGGTGTTGTTTTTCGCCATTTGAACATTTTTTTGAAAAAGTTTGTTTGCGCCTTTTCTATTTCTTCGGTATGCTGTAGGCCCCAAATTTCGCTTGCATATAATGCTGTGGGTATTGTCGTTGTGTGATATAATTTCAATCTTGCTTCCCAGTTTTCCATTTGTGCGATTCTCATTATTCTTCTATTGTTAGCTGATGTTATACTAGCTTTACTTACTCTCTCTTTGCACGTTTTGTTGTGAAGTCCTGACGTAACAAAATTTATCCCAAGGTAGGTATATTCCTGTACTACTTCTATATTTTCTCCTTGGCAGCGAAAATTTCTTGATATCCTTGGAGTTCTTCCTCTGTGGAAAAGTAATATTTTTGTCTTGTCTGTGTTAATTCTTAGGTCGTTGTCTTGTGTATAGTGTTCTAACGCGTATAGTTTATTTTGTACGTCTACTTGGGAATTCGCTAGGATGACTATGTCATCTGCATATAGTAATGTCAGTATGTCGGTAGTATGGTTCAAGGGTATTCCAAATTGTCCCTTCTCTCTCAAGCAGTATTCGAAGTCGTTCATGAACAGTATAAATAGTATAGGACTAAGAGAGTCTCCTTGTGATAATCCTTTATTTATTTTGATTTTTTTCGATGTCTCCTTTTCGGTTGTGATCTGTATGGTAGCGTTTGAGTAGATATTTTGAATTATTCTTATGAGTTTTGTACTGATGTCGGAGCGGTATAACTTTTCCCATAGCTTATTTTGATTCACGGAGTCAAATGCTTTTGACAGGTCTACAAATATGGCAAACAATTCTCTCTTGGTATAGATGCTGTGCTGTGCGAGGGTATTCAGCGTGAATATGTGATCCAATACTTTATTCAGAATGTAAACGTTTATATGTAATGTTAACTCTTGGTATGAAATGCTCTTCAAACTTTTTGATGATCTTATCAATGCTTCTCTCATCTGCTTCTGATAATTTGAAAGTGTTGTATATTTTAGCGGCGTTTGCTCCTATGCTTGACATTAAGATGGCTACTTGGACCTGAGGATCTTTACTTTTTAGATTTGTCACTGTTTTGTACCACGAATATTGTTGGAGTCATGTTTACCATGCTTTCGACATATCCTGCTTACTTGCAATTCTCTTGGTGGCTTTGAACCTGCTACGCTTTCCATCATTTTTCTCTTTTTCCTGTTTGGCTTCGGCACCGTATAATGTTTGTACTTGACAATAAACACAATTGTTATTTATATACTGTTCATTTTAAATTACTATCACATTTTTAAATATGATGATGTATCTCTATTTATGGCTTTACCATGAAATTGTCTATATATTGTATTTAGTAGCTAACTTAGTGACGTTAAGAGTTATTAACTCATGACAATTGCGAATTTTGCCTCAACTCTATACAGTATACACGATGCAGCATGGGGCGTTGAGTCTCCTGTATTCTAGACTTCTTGGTTCAAACTTCCTATGTCCCATCACATTTCTTGCACTCGGTACGAAGAACTTAGTCCCGCTTTGCCAGATTTAAGAAACGTGTTGCCATAATTTATTTATTGAAAACTAAGCACCAAATGAGATTAACGATGAATAAGATTTGACATATCCCCTGTCTATTTGTCTGCTTTCCCGCAGAAGTAAGAAATCACTTTTAAATATCAGAATGATGTACTCTATCGAATGTATAAGATTTTCTGGTGAATACGATTCGACAAATATTTTGGTCGCGGACTCCCGGTCTATGAAGAAGATCCTTGGTCAAAGAATCGGAACGTCAAAGTTTGAAATTAAATATACAGAATTTGAAATCAATAGTTATTTGAGTATTGAGGTCAGTAAGTATAGGTTACTGATTGAGAATAAAAGTTTGGAGGCTGAGCCTTGGCGAAGTTTCCAGATATTATGCGAAATCGGTACTGTACGTATTGACCGTGATGCTTACAAATTTTTTGCATGATTGGAAGATGTACCCAAAATATGAACCCGAATTTTTTTTTTTCAAATTGAATAACTACTGGTGATAGTTTATTTGCTGTCAGCTGTCAAGCTTTACATTTGATTGTGGATATTCAATTACAAATAAAGATAAATGAATAAATATTTTTTGTGAAAATCCACAATTGTTCACTTACCGCCTTTGCCCATGGGCGGAAAGTTACCATAAACATAGTTACTACAGCTTGCATGATAAAATCAATATACCACTTCGAGTAGGGATTTGGTAGACATATGAAAACGCCCAATCGTTCAAAAAAGTAATTTATAAATCATAAAAATTGTGAGAAATGTATATATGATTAAAATTCTACTTGCAATAATAGAGTCTAATAGGCTGGCACTGGTGGTTTAGTGTGTTTAGGCAGCGCTCAAGTTACCTACTCCGCTGTGCACTAGTGCCGTGGGTTCGAATCTCGCCAGGGGCATGGTTGTTCGTGTGTGTCATTGGAATACTTTAACATATAATTATGTATATGTAATATTATAGTTAAAAGTAGAAAAATAAATTATTCCAAGGGGCTATAAGCTAAAAAGCATGAGAGGCCGACAAAATATTATAATCATTATTATTATAATAGAGTCTTCCACAAAAAAATTGATATAGCCTTTTCATGTCTCAACGTAAGGTTTATAATAATTCACTATAGAATGATACCCATTCCGCATGCTTAGAGGTTCCTAAGGCAGTCGCATGGCGTTGCAAAAAAACTGTTTCAATACTGTCATGATTTTAGTTCTCTTTGATTTTCTTATCATCCCTCTTCGAAATGAAGTCAATATGAATAATCTCATTAATGTTTGATTAATTAGAAAAAGATCAATGAAGCAAGTTCCTCCTCAGAAAACGGTATATTTTGGTTATAGACACGATACAAGACATGGTAGGTAATCTGACTCACCGCGACAATGCGTCTGCTGAGATGGTTATAGTTCGCACTGTCGCTGCTAGAGACGCATACATCAGTAGGTCCTGTCTTACAACGGTGTTTGATGGAGAACTATACTAAACTTACAAAATTTCACGAAATCATGTATATATTGAAGTTAACCGTATATGTAATGTTTACAACATATATTCCACGTTAATTAAAAATTGATATATTTGTTAAATTAGTATTGCATTAAGTGATATTTAATATTTAATTATTACCTATACAAGAAACTGATTTGGATAAATTCAGAGATCACATGCAATTAACAATGATTGGGAAATATTTTAACAATACATTAACAATGTATTAAATTTTCAAGTATACATATAGATATCTTTTCAATTACAAGAGAATTGTTCAAACTTTCAATAAAGAAAACAGAAAAACAAATTGAATAAAAATTAGATTCAGTTTGAAATATTATATTTCTATATTATGCATGGTGTTACACAACATATGCATCAATCGTAATATTTTTTCATGTATTTAAGGGCACTTTTATTTATTTTCAACAGAAGCATGTTATTTTGAGTTATCTTATACTTAATTCATTAACATTGTCAAAATTTAGATTTTATTTGAACGACCTGATATAAATCTACTTTGTGAGTAAATTTGAATGAGAAATGAATTTATTCAAAAAACTGGACCTGATTTAAACTATTTTATCGTCAATTGGCACTTAAGTGTTTTTACTGCCTTGGCTGATTTCACATCCTCGGCTGAACAAAGAACTATTCAATTTACCCACTAAGTTTTTTGCAACCGTGATAATTTTCGTTTTTGTGCTGTTGCTGATTCTAATTTCAAGCGTTATTTTCGCACATGATGGTTCATTCGTCTTAAAATATAATAATATATAACATAGCAAATAATATCCAATTTATTATGGGTATCGCAAGAAGAGATGAATTTTTAATGATTTGTGATGTGCTCAATAGCTTCTTCGTAGACATTGATTTTAGAAGCATTCTCAGCAAAGAAGACTTCAATACATTTCATCGATCTGAACATTGATAAATTGGGATGCGTTAGAGAACAAAATGATTTCAAATTAGTCAATGCTGCTGCGGGATGAGCACTATATTTCTTCTTACAATAACTGTCATGACCAGACTTTCAATTCGGGACAAAACATCTTCCAACCATTTTAGATGAATATTCATTAGTCACGTAGCAATCACTTTATGCAATTATTATCTATATACTGTATTCAACGACACAAACACTAAAATACATACGCTTTTCAATTGACAACTAGGCCCTACATGTCCTCTATCTTGAAACATTCCCTCTCACATCTCACGTCCACATGCTTAACGCAGTCAGCAGACACATTAATAGTAGATCGGCAATGAGAGCTCTTGTATCGGAATATACTGTTTTATACTGCGTTATTATATCAATAAACACATGAAAAATAGTGGAACTTCCAAATTTTGTCACGTGACTGATGAATTGCTATATAGGCCAAGTGCCGCTGTGACATCATCACGCATGTTGGTGATCAGAAATTAGTGCTTAAGAGATAGGAATCGTGGATTAATTTGATTGATCAAATAGTTACAAAATGAACTCTGATGGGTTCGTAAAAGAACAGCTTGATAATTTGCCAGAGGTTCATGGGTCAATGGTTGCATACTCCAAAGTGACATTAAACTTGCAGCAAGGTAAAAGGGTTTTAAATACGTATGAGTGCGTAATTGGAGGACCTTCGGTAAGAAAACTAACACATCCCCAGTTATTTTAATTGATGGTTCAAACGACATCTGGAAGATCATATAAAGTCCCATACGGAAATAATTTAAGTTATAGAATATACTGTTTGATAGAACTAAGAGTTTATCACCAGGATGTCCGTGGCACTGGAACAAAATTTATCTATAACTACAATCAAATATCATCCTTGGATTCGATATAATATTTTTCACAAAAACATGGTTGGATAACTCGGTTTATGAGTCTTAAATCTGTGATCTGAATGAATTTTGTGTTTACAGGTGTGATCGTGGCGACAATAATAAATCTCAAGATGAAGGTGAGCTAATTTCAGTGTCTACAAAACCTGATTCTACGTTACAAACAAATTGATGGTTCTCATCAACTGAAGATATCTGAATAGGTGTTACTAAAAAAAATAAAATTCATTTGTGTTGTATCTAATTCTAACCTCCTAGTGACTTACATACTTATGAGAATCTTCGCTATAAACTTATCAATCAAGTTCGCAAATGTCGATAAAAATATTGATTGCTTTTACAACATATTGTACAGTCTGATTGATAAATAGGTTACTACACGTTTACGGAATAAATACCCTCGCTGGTCTTCTAAACCATTAATTAAAGCTTCCCGGGAAAAACTCAAATATCACAAAAAATAGAAATCAGACTATCATACATTCTCGTGTCTGCGACAAAGAGTTGAGGCAAAAGTGTATATGGACTACAAAAATTATATTAAAACTATTGAGAACAAAATAATAACTAATTTGAAACATTTTTGGAGTCATATTATTTCAACCTACAACAACACTGAACCTGAAAATTTCAGTAAAGCGTTCGACAGAGTTCATTTTAATTTATTATTGCCTGATCTTTCTCAAAGTGGCACAGATCTCAGTGCGATAAATTCAAATCAAAGTATCTCAAGGATCACATTCAGGCCCTATACTTGCCAATTTACACATTAATACAATTTCAAGTGTTTTTCCTGATAGTTATTCATTTTTTTTTCTATTAAATTTTATTTAATGGTCGCTTTTTGACAACTAGGCCTTTAGCGACCTCGAAGTTTACATTTTAGTCTTAAAGATTAAGTATAATACATTATTTACATTCACAGAAGTCAAAAATAGGGTCACACGGAGTGAGACTAAAAGAAATTATAAACGAAGATTATATCAGTTTGAAAATTGAAATATTTTTAAGGAAATCTAATACTTTTCTATACACACTATAGTCCATAATTTCTTAATATTTAATGTTGTCTTTACAAATTATAATGATGTTCTACCCACTTTGAATCTGTTGACTCTCGAATAAAGGAAAATAGATGTAGATATGATTTTACTTTCCAAAATGTAGAATAATCTAATAAACATGGAATGACTCATTGGAAACTTGAATTTATGTGTCCGACATTAGAATACAAAAAGTTCTAATCTATTTTACTCATCATCTATTTCATCCATTTCAGTTTGAACGCCATGAATAGGGAATATCTTATCAGGATAATGTAGAAAATCCGTAGGTGAGCCATCACCAAATATATTAATATAATGAACTCTTACAAATGTTTGACGATAAAATCATGAAGCTTAGAAACATTGGCAAATGTTGTGGGGTAAAAAAGATCAACACATGTTATTACAGATGACACGACACCAATAATTCGATCTCCAACTACGAGTGGACCTCCGGAATCTCCATAACAAACACCTTTCGAGGGAGTGAATGCACATAGCAAATCATCTGTGATTCCAAAATCAACTTTACAGTATCTCTCGTTGCAGTTTTCGTTACTAATTACTTCCATTTCAAGCTCTTGTATTTGAAACAGAGAATGTATTATTTTTATTCATAAGGCCTCATCCTGTAGCAATTGCAATTGTTCCTGCTGGAACGGGCAGATTCTTGGATTGGAGATTAATTGGTTCGACTCTGCGATTGAATTTTAAATTTTTTGTCAGCTTGAGAACTGCGATATCATTGCGCGCCATTTCGACATCACCCACTTGGAATAATTGATAATCAGGGTGAATAAATGCTGCGGAAACTGTGTGCATTTCCCTTCCGTATAAATCCGATGAGCCGACGTTCAGTGTTAGAATATCAAGAGGCTTTCTGCAAAAAAAGTGCACTTTCGGTTTCGGCCCATTTCGTTGCTATGGAAACAAGAGGTGACCACTCCAATGCTACATCAGTCGCAAATACTGATTTCTAAGACTACGACTAACAATTCTGAAATCATGCGCAAAATTTCAAAAAAATATCAACTGAAGTGCACTTTTGCTTTAGTAGATTGTTATGAAAATAGTAAGCAATCATGCAATGCTGCAGAAGACTGAAATACTTAATTTTCATACTCCACTGCCAATCGTTTTCAATCTTTGCGAAAACTATTGAATTACTGTCAAGTAAATTGCACATTCGGTTTAGTCGATTTCAATGAAAATAGGATATGAACATCTGGATGGTACAGTAGTCTCAAATATTGGATTCCATCATTCTACTTTTAACCGTTTTGAATTTATGCGAAAAACTCAAAAAACATTTCAAGTAAAGTGTACTTCCGGTTCAGCCAATCGCAATCGTTCAAAGTACACATTCCATGGTACATCAATACTATTTATGAAATTTCAAAATTTTTAAAGATTGATGAGCTACACTCGGTCGCACATACATATGTGACGACGTCAAGCCAAAAATAGTCAAAATAAATGCAGATATATGTATTATCTCTCGGTGCATAACGACTTGCAGATTATGATATCACATAAGCAGTAAAATCTCACCCGTTGACACAATGAGCCCCTGTAAGAATGGTATTTTCATTGAGAATAGAGGCACCACTATAAATTGAGTTATGAACGTTTAATTGTGCCTGATAAGGACACTCTTCGATCTGGGCATCATGTCCTCCTAGCATTCTGGCGAAGTGTCCGTTAAATTTCCCTCTCACAGCGAAGCTGGCTGGAGGAATAATCTAATCCATACATAAACTAAAACCTACCATGCTATGGCCTCAATTCAAAATCGAATTCCGAAGAAATGCATAATTTCTTATTGTGGGCCAGTAGGCAAACACAAGAAATTAACAATACACTCATAATACTCTCTTGTTCAGCAAAATATGGACAGAATATCTTCAAAGAAAAATACAGTTGAGAATTCTTTATAAACAATTTGAAAACATGGAAATTGCTACTTTATTCCATTCTTATTTCTTATGTTTATCATCAATATTTTGTATTATGACCACAACAAATAAATTCGTGTATCCGCAATAGTTCAGCTGAATTCGAACTTGAAATTTAAATTAGAATAAATCTTACACGATTGGTGTTGTAAAAGTGATGCAAGATCTGATCTCACAGTAGAACCTATTATTCATGAAATATTTTTGTACTTGTACCCTGATTTTTTCAGGCTGCTCACGAAGAGAGCTTCAAATTGATACTTGAGTAGCTATCATTCAAATAACTCGTGAAAGAACAATTTACAACAATTGATATATCCTTTGACAGTTGATTCATTATTTAGTGGAATATGTGTTGTATTTACCAAAAAATCTGACGTGAACATCACGTGACTTACTTGTACATCATTGGATATATATATATATATATATATATATATATATATATATATATATATATATATATATATATATATATAATACGATGTGATTTTGTGTTTGATTATATATATCATTGGGTATATATAATCAAACACAAAATCTCATCGTTCCACAGTTGATCGTTTTCGATTAACCCAAGAGATTCTAAGAATCTGTCAAGTAAAATGCACTTTCAGCCAAGTTGGTTGCTATAGAAACAGTGAGCTATTATTCTTCTACCACAACACTCCTAAATACTGATTTCCAAAACTCTACGACTACCAACAGATCTGATTTCATGCGCAAAATTAAAAAATAAATTCCTACTGAGGTGCACTTCTGGTTCAGTCTATTGTTTTGGGAATAGAAGGCAATCATTCAGATGCTCCAGCAGACTGAAATACCAAAATTTCAATATTCTACACCTGAACGTTTCGAATTTATGCGAAAAATTCCAAAAGACTGTCAAGTAAAGTGCACTTCCAGCTCGTTGGATCTCAATAATAATAGAGTACGAGCATCTAGACGGTATAATCGTCCTAAATATCAAATTCTAACAATCTTCGTTCAATCGCTTTGGATTGATGCGGAAAATTAAAGAAATGTTTCGAAAAAAGTGCTCTTCCGGCTTAGTCAATAGCAATCATAATGCAAGGTGTACAACAAGATATTATAAAAGTGCCTAATACAAAATTCGAATATTCTGATTGTTTAGGATTCATGCGGAAAATTCAATAAGTCTGTCATATAAAGTGCACTTCCAGCTCAAAAATAGAAGATGACCATTGAGATGCTACAGCAATTTCAAATGCTGAGTTCCAGTATCCTACGGCTGATCATTCTGGATTTATGCGAAAATAAAAAAAAAGTCTTAAGTAAAGTGCAATTCCGGTCCAGCCGATCGCAATCATAATGCAAGATGTACAATAAGATGTTATAGAAGTTTTTCATACGAGATGATTGATAAGAATGTAGTAGGTCAAATTCAAATAACTGTTAATATTACGCAGCCATATTTTAATTTTCATTGATGAATACTGTAAACTATGAATAATTAATATATTGTTTATATTTATTTTATTTGACAAATTTCCAAACTATAGGTATATGGTGTATCAACATAAATGAATATAACCAGAAACTTAAGCAAGTACGACTAGTACGAGTACCTTCAGATGCTTCAACGGTGGAAAGTGATATGACGTCATTAATAAATCACCTCAAGTAGGTGAAAAGTCATGAAAATTATAGAATACATAGGTATCCTGCAGTGATTATTCCTTTCACAATATAAGTTTTATTTTCGCGTTTAATACATACATAACCTAAAGCATTATCACGAAATGATTCTTGACTGGATTTGTGCAAAAAGATGTAACAGCATTTGCATATTGAAAAAATAATTTCAAAAAACTGCTCACATTGATAACTTAATAGAGTATTGAATTTCATACACCACTATGCATCATGAAATGATTTTTTTCTGGTATATTACTTGACGTCGGATCAATTAGAAAGCGTTTTGAAGGTTCTTTCATTCATTCAAAATTCATTGAATTTTCAATATTGATTTTAATTAATATACTCATTTATGAATCATGAGAATAATTTTTACACTTATAGTTTGATATGAACTATTGAAAAAATAATATAAAATTATAACTTTATTTTCATGACACAGCCCAATTGGGGGTATTTATTTTAAAATGAAGAAAGTTACTTAGAAATCAATTTTATCGGGTTTTTATTAGTTTCACACCGAAGAGTCAATTTCTACATTTATTTTTTTGGAATTATTCCTTTAGAATCTTGGCCTCCACCACTACGAACATGGTCTATTTCGGAGCTCCAATTTTCGATGACGTGTCCGGGTACTTCGAGCGGAATAACGCGAGTGATGCTGACTTCCATTTCCTCAATTGTAGCCGGCATATCAATGTACAGTTTGGACTTTGAATAGTCTCAAAGGAGAAGTATGAAGATGTGATATTACACGATCTGGGTGGCCAATCTACCAGCCCGAATTAAGCCATGGTTTCATAGGCTGTACAGTAAGTCGTGCCGTCTTGTTATAATCTAATGTCCTCGAGATCACAGACTTCAATTTCAGGTAGCAAACAGTCCGTTACCATAGCGCGATACGGACGTCATCAACAGGTACGTTCTGGCCGGCTATTCTTAGTTACCGCCGCTTTATTTTGGTCACCACGTGCTGGATGTGGTCTATTGGCTTGCGTACTATCCAATAATGAAAATTGGGCTTTAGACTTTCCGATGTTATAGCAATTAGGCTTTCGGTGGGACGAGTCTGTGGACCATAAATAGCTCTGACTACACGAAACATATTTTTCGTTGAGCACTGATTTTCGTGATATAGCTGAATAATTTGTAGGAATTGTGTAAGGCTGAGTCTTTCCACGATGAAATTTCAAACAATACTCAACAAAAGTACAAGAACAAGTCATTATGATCCACGCGTCATCGATCGAAGAATCTTTTAAGAAAAAGTACCTTTGAATGAATCACCTAACGACAACGTCTCATTGTACGTACTGCACTCTGTACATAATAAAACTAGCTTGACGACTGGTAACAATACCCTACGGCTTAGGAAATATCAATCAATGATAATCAAGTGCACACACCTACATCAAGTATAAAAGGCGTGATTGGTATATTTTTTTTCGTGAAATGGTTATTATTATGAACGATTGTTAGAGGGGGTATGCTCATTATTTTTAATGCTACAGCACAGCTATTTTCCCTTTCCTCTAGAATGAGATACCACCTTTTCTTCTCATCCTATATACAAACATTCTGTTTTATTTTCTTTTGGAACTATAATCATGTTTTGTAGGCCCAAAATGCGGGCTTAATAGGGCTTTTATAGCTCTAGAGCGTACAAAGTTGCCAAGCAACAGCTATTCAAACAATTTAAAATTGTGGACAATGTCAATGTCAAACAACTCTACTGCACAACACAAGAAATTCAATAAAGTCGATGAATCACAATTTATTAATTGAAAAACAGTATTACAAACATTCATCCAAACAATATTACATTTTGTGGAAATTTGATGTGCAGTTAGTTAAATTAGATATCGTTATTCCACTGCCATTTGTATTAGCTCCAAAACAAACAGAAGACGTGGATGTATTCAATGTCGAACTAGAAATAGACACTTCCCCAGAGATGCTTTGAGCGATCTTCATTTTATTTTGGAGGGAATTCTCTACATAGGACTCCGCTATCTTTTCGGAGCGCCACCCACCCAGTTGCTTCAGAGCCCTTGTACCTCCGCCGCTTTCAGCTAAAATAGTTACAGCACTTCGGCGAAAACAATGCCCGATATACTTATCTGCATTCGGTAGTTTTAAAAACTCAGCAATAATCCGTGGCATTTTTCCCATAGTGTTCTTTTCCACTCTCTGAGAGCTGCATTTATCACCATGATAGCACAAAAACAAACTATCATAGACTACTTAAGGACGTAAATCAACATATTTGTTATATAAAGCAATGTAATCAACGAACCTCCATTCGGAACAAATGTAAATTGCCTCGACGTGTGAGTTTTAGTCTTGCGGATCTTTACTAACAGGATCAATCCTTCAATTGTCACATCCTGAACACATAAATCATGCAATTCCTCTCGCCGGCTCGCTCCAAACATTCCAAAAATTGTGACAACCTGCAAACAACTATGTATAATACAAAAATTAGACAATTGATTAGTTAGTTAGTTTATACCTCAGTTAGCAAATACATAATATCGGGTGCCTTTAGCATGAATTCCTGAATGTGTTCTCGTTGCAGTATCAGTGATTTCTTAGATACATCACCCACAGAGTTATTCTTCATGAACTCAGTTACTAACATAAACCTTGATACATCAATATAGTTCAACCATCGAATGAAAGTTGACTTCTAAATAATTTTATAGATGTGGTTTTCTTTCAAAAAATTTAGTTATTACTCGGATTGTAAATAAAACTGACTTTTACAGGTATCCACTGAGATACTGGACTAGGAATCCCCAGAAATATAACAACATGACTGTTCTTAATACCACTGGATTACTGGAGACATTGAAAATAATCTTAGCAACAGGATTTCAGGGATGTATTACGACTCATTTGTCTTATTACCAAAGTATCAGACAGATAGATAACTTAGATGAAAATTTTTAAAATATGGCAACCGTGGGTCTCTGGTTATTCCAATATAGGAGTGAATCTTCTTTTGAACCATTTCTACAAGATATATACAACATATTTTGTTAGAATCAAAATAAATTATAAAAAATACGTTCAATGCACCCCTGTATTGTTCTCCACTAGGATAGTGTAAATATCAGTCATCCATCTATTTCAAGCAAGCTATACTAATTTATTTATGGGAATTCCTAATCCAGTATTTGAATGGGTGCTTGCAAAAATTCTTGGAGCCTGAGTCCTAATCTTTGCTACCCATTCCGTCATAAAGTTTAGTTTACTTTGAGATTCGAATAATTGCTAAGGGCGAGTTTCACCAAAGCCAGTTAAATTTATCCAGAGGTTATTTTATACGAAAACTATTGTTAATGCAATTGTAACTATAGTTACTAACTCAAAATAACCTCTGGATAAATTTAACGGACTTTGGTGAAACCGGGCCTTAATGTTCTAAAAGAAAACCACATCTATAAAATAATTTGAGAGTCAAATTTCATTCGATGGTTAAACTATACCTTCTTTCACTTTAGTCATTTTCTTCAGCTTTGAATAGATACACCACAGAGATGACGGCTTATAAACAGAAAAAAACATTATTAGTATCAAAAATAGGTACAAGCAATTGTACATCCTTACCATTTGAGATAAGTATACCATAAGTAGTTTTTCATCGCAACTGCTGACATTTTTTGAATGCCGTCCCTCGCAAAACTTGTTGTATTCTCTGTTATATAAGTCCTTGGATTTCTGAGGGACTAACTTTACCTGTGAGGCCTCAAATTTTTCTTGAATTTCTTGAGAATAATTGGGAAAATCCTCAATTTTTATTTGACATTAAATCAAATAATTTATTTGTGAACAAACAATATAGCAACAACAACAATAATCTTCGAAGCTTCGCGTCGAGCTTCAAACATTCCCTTGTGCTATAATCTTCTGATTATGCCCTCAATACATAAATAATTATTAAGTCGCCCGTCCCAAATGTTTGTACACAGAATTACTGAAAGACTCATCCACGTATCATTTATATCACAAACGACCATAGGGCTCAAAGGGTGAGTGTTGTTTGGGTAATGGTTCGAAGGTAGAATGGCCGTACGTATATTTAAAAGCGAAATTAATTCGAAAGCTGATATATTATAGGATCTTACAGAGGAAAAAAAATGTGCTGAGTCTACTCAATAGGCTCGTTCGATTTGGAAACTCTCGAAAATTACATATTGCACATGGAAGTTAGTTGCTATTTGTTGATATAAATATGAAAATTATAATGTTTTGTTCAGTATTTAACCCGAATTATCAAAATTAGAATGCTTATTTGAACATGCGCCATTCATGACGTGGCAGCTACTATATTTGTCTAGTTATACGACACAGTTGTACAGTAGACCACATATTTTTTGATAGTAATAGTAATCAGTTGGGATGTTGAGTTGGGTAGCGCCACTGCAATTGACTTGACATACGTTTACATTTTTCATCTCAGCGTACACGTATTTCCAACAACATTCTTACGATCTAGTAGCTTTCAAGTCATCAGAACTTCATATATTAATCTCGGCTTTATTCAATATTTTTTGGAAAAAATAAAAGTGACGGTATTTATATTTCATGATTCTGAATAACAATATGTAAAAATTGAAGAACACCCGAACGAGCCCATTGTATGCTAAAAGCAAAAAGTTTGACGTCTTTCAATAAAGTGATTGTTGATTTGTACTGGAAATAATTGAGATTTCCTATAAAACGATTCACAATTGAAATTAGACAATGTGGTATCCGCCTGTCTTCCAGTTTCTAGTTCTCCAAAGTTATCTGCGTTTGGATATTGCCGCAGGGTGAGCGTTTCTGTTATACACGTCCTATCATTCTGTCTATCCACAGAGTTGTTGAGCAGCCAATGAGATGAAATTGATAAAACGGAAATAAATTTTCGATGACTATATGGAATATTGCATAAATGTTCAGCACTCCAAGAGAATTGTCTAGAGATTGAAACAAGAAATATTGTTTGAACTGCACCTTTTTCGAATTGAAACGTTGGTGTTGTGGAATAAAAAACATATATAAATATAACAATACATCAAAAATGGAACAGCCACTTTCCGTGGTATGATAAAACAGCGCTAACAATAGTAGCATTTAGTGATAATCGTACAACGTATTCCCCTTAATGATGTAATCCTCTGAATTGACTTTGTGAAGGTGAGCAAAATTAATTAAAGATCATGGCAAAATAAGAAAAGAGCTGACAAGACGTCGATCTTTAAATGAACTGGCCCAGATCCAACTAGCAAGGAAATTGGAAGCATACAGCAAGACGTTAACGTGATGCTAGACTAGATGTTCTTTGCGATCCTTCCAGCACGTTTGCGATGGAATAAGTAAGAAGTATCGATACACTGGTGCGAATAACGGCCATGTACCTTAATGAAATTTTCACTAGAGAAGTCGATGATACAAACAGGTGCTCGTCAAAAGGATGTAATAGCTTTTACTCTTTAAATTTTTCTAATGGAAAATTAGCTTGAGGCTAGTTAATTCCTTTGAACTATCATTTCTCTTGGGATGATGTTCTACACAAACGGGAGCCTCAGGTACGACCCAGTAGGTTGTATTACAGACTGTAACTCAAGTAAAGCAATAATGGTAAATTAGTCTGATTCGAACATTTTCTAGTTGCAGGAGAGATTTTATTGAGCATTTGAGTCCAAGATTCACACTTATTCTTTGTACCTAGCCAATCCATTCCAAATGAGAAACTACTGATTATTACACCTTCGTTGCAGCAAAAGCATGGTTTTGTGATTATCTGTATTCCAAGCAATGCCATTAGAGTTGACATCTAAGTTTTACGATTTTCATTCTGGTAACAAATACCTAATATACCAGATTAAAGCGATAAATTCAAGAGCTAGGCAATTAGAGTAAGTAGGCATGATTTCCACTCTCCCAAACAGGCAACAAGAGAATTAATTTCGAGAGGATTTCAAATTGTCCAGAAATAGAATAAAGACCAAAGTTGTTGTCAGAAAAAAGCCTAGCTGCGGCATTGAGAATTTATCGCTTTGAATTAGAGATAGAGTCTTGAGTTTGCTTTTCCCAAAACTTTTCGCAATAGTAGTAAGATACTTGTGCATATTATTTTGATTTGTAAGCATGATAGGAGTGGAGACAAAAGCTGGCCACTTTATATTCAATATGTACAAGCGACTATAGTTCGATAGAGATGAGAAATCATTTCCTAATCCCGATACTTCCACGTTTGACACTCTGTTTTACAATTGCAAGTAGTACTGATTACGACTTGAGTGGTAGGATTTGACCATTCTAGTTGCGAAACTTCAACATTCACCATCACATCAACCTCACAACTTTGAGGGCGGCTGCACAATAGCCCTAGAACTAGAGCTAGAACGGTAACGGAAAGCTATCGAGAGCGACAACGGAAACATAAACGTCGACCAGATGCACAACTGCAGCACGCGAAAGACCGAGAACAACGTTTTGACAGATAACCGCACTTCTTATATAGTTAAATCGGTATTCTTAAACATGGATGACAAAAAATTACAGGTTTTCATGGCATTTTTGATACTTTTTTATGATTATATACAATTAGAAAATCAAAACAGGACGTACGATGATGCACATTCCATAAAACTCTTTATAGAATCAAAATTTGCTCTGTAGGTGTTGGATTAGACCAATTAATCTTGAAAGAAATATAAGAGGAGCATCCGTAAACATATTTGGGCATATGAAGGAAGCTGACCATGAAATGTTCTTTAAATATACCAGAATGAACGTGCGATGTTTTAATAAACTTCTCAGCTTATTAAGGCCAAAATTATCGAAGAGAGGTAAAAGAGAATATCTATCTTGGCTATGACTTTGAAATATCTGGCACACGGTAGTTCTTTTCAAAATTTAAGTTGGTTGTTTAGAGTTGGAAATCCAACAGTTTCCAAAGTAATATATGAGACTTGCGAAGTTATTTGGGAACTAATTCAGCCCATTCACATGAAATTACCTAGTGGAACAAGAAAAATCAGTGCAGTCAGAGCACAAGAACAAGAGCCAATAAACCAAACTCTCAACAATCATATTTTTAAGAATAATGGACAGTGACGTCACGCTTGTTTCTCATTGGTTGTTCAATACCCCGAGAACGGGAAACTTAAATCTTGACTATCTTTACCGTTTTCATTCCTGGCCGACCTTGGTCTTTCCGTTCCAGGAATCTTATTGTGCATGTGTACATACAAAATAACACTGTTCAAGCTAATTCCCGTTCTGGTTCCCGTTGCCGTTTCCGTTCTCGGGCTATTGTGCAGCCGCCCTATCTTTACCGTTTTCATTCCCGGCCGACCTTGGTCTTTTCGTTCCAGGAATCTTATTGTGCATGTGTACATACAAAATAACACTGTTCAAGTTTATTCCCGTTCTGGTTCCCGTTGCCGTTTTCTTTCTCGGGCTATTGTGCAGCCGCCCTGAGTTGTTAGAGAAATTATTGGAATTTTTACTGTACCACTTGAATTGCATTTCTTACTACTCAGCTCTTGCAGATTTGGAACAGATATTGCAGCATCTACTGCACGCCACTAATTTTAGCGAGCTGATTTCATGAAAATAATACTGCAGGTAAGACCAGTATAAGGTATATATGATTAGTATTTCAGACAGCCAGTCACAGAAGAATATGACAGCGCTAGTGGATAGGAAGTACTTCTAAGATGACCTGTGAGATGCGCCGGTCTGAGACATAACAACTGCAAGAAACAGATCTCCGAATGACGGAGATAATATATACCAAGCTTTGAAGCTGGTCATATAGCAGCTGTAAAAAATAGGATATTGCATACTGAGCTTTTAAGGCCTTTGCTCATTAGAATTGTCACTGTTCGTCTATAATGTTAACCTACTTTAAAAACCACACAACAACTGCGGAATCTGAAACGATCAGCCAAAGATCCCTTTTCTTGTGTCTACATAAGTATGTAGTGACTAGCTACCGCTCGTCACTCATAGTCCACGAGTAAGTCATCCGCTTACGCCACCATTGCTGACTGCATACCCCCACACACGACCAGTTACGTCTCCACCAATGGGAGCGCACCGGTCACAGTCAAACATTCCACATTGTTTTGCGAAATCGAGACAGTCGAGAGTCCGACTTGAGCTGAGAATCTAAGACACTTGTGTTGTGAAACCAGGACTTTTTCCATACAGTCACTCACCATCAGGGAATGTCCACGAGGCAACGCATTCGTGCCACCTCTCGGGACGTTTAGAGGACGGTACGGAAGACAAATGAACCACCGCCGCTGCTCAAGACGTCTCCACAGAAGACATCGACTTCTACTGACCTTGTCTACGTCAAGACGCCGGCGGGCCCAGCAAGTCCATCATCAATTAGCCACTATCCGGGGACGTCCATCATCACTGCTGCCGTTTCCAGCGACCGCCATCTTACCGACGAGTCCAAAGAAGGTTGTTCAACAGCCCGCCTACCGGCTGATACTCATCATGTCAACAACCACCGCGTATCTATACTCGTATCTGTCACGCCTCACTCGACGAGACCCTCGAAGAGCCAGGTATCTTAACACAGATCCTCAATGAATTAAGCGCGTGCTTAACCCGTAACTGATATGGCGTTACTATTTTTATTGATAGTTCAAATAGTTTTTGATCGATAGTGCTGTCCGTCCATGTCAATGCGTCGTGAATTGTAGAGTGTAATGTTTTGGCTCATTTTTATCAGTTATCATTGGTCTATTGACCGTTTTTGTTAGCTTAGGGTCTGTGTGATCCCACTATACCAATAGAGTGATTTTTTTGTACTCAAAGCTATCTCATTCTGGACGTTGTAATGGCGAGTTTATCATGGAAAGGAATGCGAATGAATGATTTGTCATTTTAAGAATGATTATAAAGGCACTAGCAAGGCAACTTGTTGTTTCCCATATGGAAATAAGAATTGGGAATAAATATCTTTCTAGGATTCTTTCTCTAAGCAGAACATTGTTTCCAATCTGAAAAAATGTTTCTGGAGCACAAGAAAGTAATGTAAACTGACATTAGAGGAACGAGCCAGGTGTGCTGAGTGTACACATAAGTAAGACCAGGAAATGAAGGTAGAATTTGTGCTGTTTACCATCTTCCAGTATATTGCAGTTGCGAAGATTGCCCAGAAGAACTCTTGTAGTTTCTCACGTTCGATCACAGAAATGTCGCTGTACTCGTTTTCTTGTCCGAATTTGAGTGTATATTTCATGTTGAGAATGTTTAAAAACTTATCACGTTTCGTTTGTGAAAATTATCTGAACTCAGAAAATGTTCGACTTTTCAGATATTTGTGTTTCCAGTAAAATTATTTTTTATGTGAGGATATGCTCCATTCGAATACATCATTCGTTCAACCATACCAGAATATTGATATAATACCTATAAGAAATCTATGAGTTATCATTACGTCATATATTTTGAGGCCTTAAGCCTGGGATCTGACTTATCCCACCTTACCAACGACGTTACAGTTATTGTACTATACCAGTTACGGATTAATCAAATATGACTATTCACGGCAATGTATATGTAACTGTTTGACTATGTTCTTAACGTTGTGAGTGTGTTGTGAATAAAAACTATAAAACCACACTCTCAGTGCCCTTGATCACGAATAATAAAATGTGGGAACCGAACTCACACCTCAACCACACTAATCCACATACACAACTAAGTGCAGTATCAAGAAAAGAATAATAGAATATGAAAGAAGCTGTCGACCACTAAAACCCAAAAAATCAGCAGAGTTGGTCATCAATAATGACGAAACAGCAATACTGTCGACCATCTCGCAGTATTTCTTATTCCTACACAGTGAAATCCTAGAAATATACAAGCATCCAAGAAAAAACAAGGACTCGGTGCACAGTACTCGTCAAAGACGCCTAGTAAGTCAATCATAAGCAAGTGGAGCCATTTAGGAGTTTATTTCAACAGTGTACTAATCAGAAGCAAGATGATCTGTCAGCTCCGCTCCCTCTAGTATGAATGTCAGTACACAGCTTAGCCTCATCTCACTTGCTGTCCTCCGACCACCACTGAAGATGTTGACCGCAGAAGTCGACGAAACATCTGGTTCTGTTTCAAGATCCTATCGACCATGGTCCATCAGCCCGGATTCTTCTATCAATTTTATCCTCCCAGAATTAGTGACATACATCAGATCATTCCGTACAATCAAATTTTTCATCCCTTTAATTTCAAATTGAAGAACTCACAAACTCGTGCCTCCTTATGCCATTAGCTAAAAATGTGGTTAACTTACTTTTTGATAGACATCAATGTCTTATTGATGAAATAACACAACTGATTCAGTGTTTCAACGATAAATCAAAACTACTCCAAATCAAGGACGTGACAACGAAAGGCACTACGAGTGTAATCTTCAATTTGAGATTTCGGAGACAATGAGGGTTGTTCATTCAAAAAAGTCTCTTAGTATGCTTTTTGAGTTATATAAGCATAGCAGACTCGTAGCCAACTAACACCTATGAATATCGAAGCTTATATTTAGTACGTTTGAGTTTCCATAAAGCGTAAACTTTGGTTGAGTTCAGTCATCGCTGCCTACAAACAAGAAAACGATGCGGCTCATTGGTTATCTTATTCAAAATTGTTTGAACAAATAACTGCGGCGAATACAAATCGTGGACGATAGCCGTGAGTGAGCGCAGAATGGAATTTTGCTCTTCACCGGATAAACAATGTGTTGACACTGCGATGCCGAGATACTCAGAAAAGAGGGATGGAGCCAATTTTACAGCAATTAAATCATAAGAGACGTGATAGCCACGTCATTTCAAGAATTGAATTATATTTCAAGCTACGATTTCAGACTAGGGGCTATTTCCTTGGTGATGAGAACTAGCCAGTCAATTGCGAGTCGTACAATTGTGATCTATATGTTCTGAAAACTGTAATCACGGCTTAAATCACAAACTTTTAGTGCATTCAAAATGAAGGCCTTCTCAATACTTGTAGAATATTCTATTCTAGAAACGATTTTTCTCACATTTATTCTGAATTATGAAAGCAGATCATGTCATGTTATAACTTTCCTTCAACTACTGTCCGGGTTTGAACTTAGCTAGCTCGTAAGAGATGGCGTGCGGTCTACGAACAATTTGAAGGATTTTGTTTGTTTATGTTAGGCGTCAGGCGACCTCGTAGCTTCCTTAATGTAACTAGCATATGATCGGCGAACCTAAACGAGAAGGGACGTGCGAAAAAAAACTAGTTTGGGTGACAATTCAACTTTATTAGCAAGCTGGTAAGTATGAACAAGAATAAAAGTACATAATTTGCTTCGTAATGTTGCCAATCAAACAATGTAAGTATAAGAGAATGAATATCGTCAAATCCAACCACGGCGTACTAAATAATAATACTGCTCATCACACTTTACGGGACATTTGGGAATCAATCTGTTGCAACACAAATCAAATTTAATTAATTGTTGTTTTCCTATAACTGTGAGAAGAAGGTGATTGCACTCAAAGCCATCTCGAACGACTGAAAAAAAAACAGCATTTTAATAATGAGGATGGATATGCAAACACCTTTGGGCTCCACAATAAACTCGTTTATAGATTCATAACAGCTAGTACTGACCAGTATAATTGTGGAGCTGCTCAGAGGAATCACACCTCCAAGACTCAAATTGAGAGTCTGGTCTACTGATTGAATCAATAACGAATTCATCTGAAATAATAACAAATAGAAAGTGAAGTTATTCATACATCTAAGCAAACTCTTCAGTAGAATCCGCAGCTCGTGCGAAGGTGAAGTCGCAAATACGCACCACTCAAAGATGTACCAAAAATACTGATTTTTCAAACCGCCATAACTTGTTTGATTTCAATCGGAAATAGAACAATTTTAGAGTTTTTGGAAGTTTGAAAATTTTTCTTTCAGAACATGTGAGTTGATTTGAAGCCAAGCTCATCACACATCTTATCACACTCTGAGAAAAATTGTTCTTGATGTCAAAATATGTCAAACTTCAACAACTTGTACCGGATGCAAGAAGAAATTATAGACTCAACTCATGACCTGGAAATTCAAGTATATTCATTTCTCTTAAGACTGAGCAAGAAATCAAGTCTCTGCGACGAATAACTTACATGCCCTAAAAAATAGGGCTTCAAACTTTCTGAAACTCAAAGACTCATCCATTTTTGATCAAAATCAACCGAGTTATGGCGGTTTGAAAGTATTTTTGTTCCATTTTTGAGTGATGTGTTATTTTTTGTAGTATATGAGCTACGGAGCTCTTAGGCACATACTACTTCAGTGATACTGTCAAATACGTGATTTCATGTGTCTAGCCTTCCTCTATGGAATTCCAATGCAAATAGTCATACTTTTATGTATGACTTTACATCAAATACAACTTCATTTCCAAATTCAAGTTCCTCATCAAAAAATTGAGAGTACAATATGTAAGCTAGCAAAGGTTCATATTCTCCTCTCTCAAAATATCATTACACTGGTAGCGCTAACCTCAGAAATGAATTATGAATTATATGTTCATGAGATACCTGAAATATAGAATTGGGCTCCAAAAAATTAACACTAAGATCACATAGCAGTAATAATGTTGTATTGAGCTAGAAAAAAATTACTTGAATCAACCTACATCAAAAATCCATAGCTTCTATTAATCGGAGAGCTGATGACGAATCTAGGGAACGTATTTAAGGCAAGTAGAAACAACAAGAAAATTATATTTTATTAATTGGTGAATCTAGAATCTTGCGTCGGGCAGATGTTTGGCGATTATTTCGCTACTGTGGGATGTTAGTCTAGATTTTAGGTTTCGTGACGTCTGACCTATATAATCATATATTACATTTGATTGATATAAAATGGATTTGGATCTTTTATATTGGTGAATATATTTTTGACAGTTACGCAGCTTCTTGATGCAATTTTAAGGTTATCATCTTTTACAATTTTCAGTATTCTGGGAGTTAATGTTTCAATGAATGATGACGATGCATATTTTATTTTTGGAGCTGTGACTGTTCCAGTTGTACTGGTGGATTTTCTGTGCCTGGTGTATCATTTTGAATGTTGAATAACAAGCTGTTCACCAATTTGGCTGGGTAACTATTCTTAAGTAAAATAGTTTTCAGCTTCAGTAAGTTCTTCTGGTGATACTGAGGGTGCGATATCCGTAGTATTCTGTTTTTTAGGCCCAGAACTACATCTATTTTTAGCTGCTTTGGCTGTTGTGACAAATAATGCATGTATCTTTGCGATGCTATCGGTTTTTGGTACCAATCCAATGTAATGATACCTGATGCATCTTTGACTGATAAAGTGTCAAGGAACGGCAGGCAGTTGTTGGTCTCCAGCTCCATTGTAAATTGAAAGTAAGTGTTTAAATTTTTAAAAATTGGGAATATATTGTTCTGTTCTTCTGTAGGGATAGCTGTTACAATATCGTTCCCGAATTTCTTCAGGAACGGTAGTTGGAACTTTAATTATGGAATGCACTCTTCGAGTAGTGAGTCCATGACGTATTGGACTATTATCGGACTGATAACTGCCCCCATTGGGCTTCCAATTAGCTGTTTATGAAATTGACTGTTATAGATGCACAAACTAGTGTCAAAAACAAACCTCAATAAGTCAAGAAATTCATTCAGAGTTAATGGAGTGAAGTCTTGAATATTATTCCATTCTTTTCTTATGCTCTCGACCGTTGTTTGTAAAGTGATATTGCTAAACAGTGATACAACATCAAGGCTTATCAGTATGTATCCGTGTAGTATTTGAAAATTGCTTATAGAGTTGGCAAATATATATACATAAATCTACTGTCTCCTTAACTCATATATATATATATATATATATATATATATATATATATATATATATATATATATATATATATATATATATATATATATATATATATATATATATATATATATATATAGATATATATATATATATATGAGTGCATTGAAGCCATTCCTAATATTTCATATGGCAACTTTATTATTTTAGGCGACATGAATATTTCTAAATTGTCTAATTTTTATTCGCATTCATATACCAACGTTATTATCAATTCATCTGTAAATTTCTATAATTATTTGAACGCTTTGCAACACAATTTTATTCACAACATCAACAGCAGGCTTTTGGACATTGTTTTATCAAATATATATTGTGTTCAGTCGCCCGGGACTCGTGTCCTTTATTAAACGAGGATACTCATCATTCTGCACTTGATATTACTGTTCATCTTTCATCTTCCTCTCCTAATTCTTCTTTCAATATTTCACTACCTGTTTAAAATTTCCAACTAGCCAACTATACAATTCTTTACAACCTCCTGAATGCTACCGACTGGAGTGTATTATATGACTGTGTTCATGTTGGCGATGCTTATTCGCAATTTTATGGAATATTGTACAATATCTTTGACCAATGCGTCCATAAAATGATTCGTGAAACGTCCAACTACCCTTCTTGGTTCAATAAGCTTATTATCTCGGACATTAAATTAAAACATAAATACCATAAATTGTATAAAAAAAATAATAATTTAGTTTATTATAATCTATTCAAAGATATTTGTTCTAAAATAAAATATGATATCAAATCGACTCATGAACTATATTTGAACTTAATTGAAACTAATATCTCAAATGAACCAACTAAATTCTGGTCTTATATAAATAGTAAAAAGAATGTTTCACGCATACCAGGTGAATTGTATTTTGATGGTCAAGTTTTTTAATCTACTCCTTCTGTTGTTCAAGCATTTGCGGATTATTTTTCTTGTGTATATGAGCCTAGTAATTCTTTACTTCCTTCAACTCTATCCCATACTAATATCAGCTCTTCAGATCTACTCTCTATGAATTTCATCTTAGAATCTGATATTTACATGTCCATCAAAGAATTAAAACCTCCTCTTAATCCCGGTCCTGATAATCTTCCTTCTCATATTTTAAAAGGCTGTTGTGATATATTTGTGAGATCTTTGCATGTATAGAATGAATATGATTTATTGAGATATAAGATTTGTACATTAATTAGAAACACAACGTTTCGACAGCAAAGTGCTGCCTTTTTCAAGTGAAAAAGGCAGCACTTTGCTGTCGAAACGTTGTATTTCTAATCAATGTATAGAACTTATATTCCAATAAAACATATTCACGTATAAAATAAGTTCAGAAAAGTTTTTTCCCTTTGCATATATTATTTAACCTTTCTCTGTCAACTAATACTTTCCCATCAACATTAAAAACTACTTTTATTACCCCAGTCTTTAAATCTGGTGATAGATCATACATTTGTAACTACCGCCCTATAACTATTCTTGCAAATATATCCAAGGTGTTTGAAAAGATTCTATTCAATTATATATACCATGACGAACACCAGAAAATCTCTGAACACCAGCACGGCTTCATGACAGGAAGATCAACGGCAACCAACTTAGTTAATTTTACGGATTTCTCAATAAACTCTTCACGTACTAATTCTCAAATTGATGTTGTTCACACAGATTTTGCGAAGGAATTTGATAAAGTTGACCATCAAATTCTAGTTAACTAACTTGTCTCCAACTTCCACTTTTCTCATAACCTAGCTCCACTTTTTTGCTCCTACAAATCGTAATTTACTTGTGCATTACAACAATCATTCTTCGCTTCCTTTCGTTGCCACCTCTGGTATTCCGCAAGGATCTAATATCGGCCCACTTCTGTTCAATCTATTTATAAACGACATCACAAATGTTATTATAAATTCTAAATATCTGCTATATGCTGATGACGTCAAAATTTTTGGAATCATAAACTCAATAAGTGATTGCCTTCTACTGCAGCAAGATATTAATGCTATTCTGGCTTAGTCTTCTACTTCGAAATTGTATTTCAACACTAGCTGATCCGGCGTACTTCGTAACGCCATAGAATTGATAAATCCAGATCGCAAGGTACTTGAGCCTACCTTTTATATAAGGACCTTATAACCCGGAAATGATAAGGACATGTCAAACTGTGGAAAGATCTTCTTTTGTAGGAAATCAATCAAAATAGGAGATTTTTTTACTTGGTCGAGACTTTGCAGTTCCATTAAATGTCTTCTGGGTTTAAATTCTTTCCTTTTTGTTAATTTATCAAAGATTGAATATTAAATATATGAATCTCACATGACATATAAATTCAAGTGATTAAATAGGAGTAATTATTATATTGGACATAACTTGCCTATTTGTATATGAACCTAACCAAAATGTAACAATGAAATTAATATGCATGTGCTGGGAATGATCCAAGTCAACCAAACTCGCTTCGTTTATATAGCGGTTTACTGTTGGACGACGTCGCTTCATTCCCAAGGCTGCTTGCCTTTAACTGAGTTTGCAACGTTCGCACTGCCTCTTGACCGAGCACGCTTCGCGCGCACGGCATCTTACCGTTGACAATCTCGTTCCGCTCGCACGACGTTCTACAGGTGACCGAGCTCACTTCGCTCGCACGATAGCTTAAAGTCAACCGAGCTTGTTTCATTCGCACGGCAGCTTGCCGTTACCTGAGCTCTTTTCGCTCGCATAGCAGCTTGGAATTGACTAATCTCGCTTCACTCACACGGCAGTTTACAGTTATCTAAGCTCGTTTTGCTCGCACAGCGGTCTACTGTCGATCCGAGCTTGATTTGCTCGTACGGTGGTTAACCGTTGATCAAGCTTGCTTCGCTGGCACCGCAGCTCACCGTTAACCGAGCTCGCATCTCTAATAAGGCGTTTTATCGTTGACGGAGCTCGCTTCACGTGCATCGCGACTTATTTTTGACCAAGGTCGTTTCGCTAGCATGGCGAAAAGAAGCAGCCGATAGAACCTGAAATTTCAAGTCCTATCGGCTACTTTTGTTTGTTCCATCCTCGAGCAAATCTTATAAGCTGAATACGATAAATAAGTTCTAATGATATCATCATAGAATCTGTTTTATACAAAATGTATGAGACAAAGACATTTCTCCTTCCGATTTTTCAATACTTATTCTGCTATTCTGAATGGAGACAAATCCAAAAAATCAAAGATAATGGAGGGAAAAACTTTCCAGAGCTTATTTTCTAATGAATATGTTTTATCTGGAAAAGTTCTGTATATAATAATGATTAGAAACACAACGTTTCAACAACAAAGTGCTGCCTGTTTCAAGTGTAAAAGTATAATTAATATATATTTATTATACTTTTACACTTAAAAAAGGCAGCACTCTGCTATTGAAACGTTGTGTTTCAATCATTTTTATGAGTAAAACATATTTATTAAAGATTATGAAATTCGGTCAAGCCGTTCTTGATATATGAATGGTGTAAGTAAACAGACATTGTTTCATATAATACTGATATTAATCTAAATTTCGATATGAACTTTGATGAAGTAATAATGATAGTTAATTATTTGTGTATTGAGTCATTAATAATGTACATTCTTTCCACCAAAGCAGAAAAATTCATTGAAAAAAAGTCATTTATATATGGATTTTTTGTGCCACGAACCGTCTCGTACGTCCCCAAAACACTCTATCAAAGTTTTGCCACAATCTGATCGATGGTTTCGGAACGCATAAGACACAAACATACAAACATTGATTTTCATTAGAAAAGAAGATGAATAAATGCAAAATTATGTCATACTCTATGAGACGCTCACCTGTTATATTTGATTATCAAATGCAGGACATAACACTGTCTCGAGTCTCTCAAAATAGGGATTTGGAGGTATTATTCGATCCCAAATTCCATTTTATATATCATGTGGCTGAAATCGTAAAACTATCTTATAGAAATTTGGGTTTTATCATTCGTAACTCACATAATTTCAACAATCTTAGTACCCTCAAATCTCTATATAACTGTTTTGTACGTGCTAAGCTTGAGTATTGTTTTCTAGTGTGGAATTTCCTATATAAGAACTCGATCAGAGCAATTGAATCTATTCAAAAAAAATCTGCAAGATATTGTTGGTTCAAATTCACTAATTCATTGTCACATAATTATCACTACAATGCTGCTCCAACTGAATTCCATATAAACTCTATTGAAGACCGCCGTACAATACAGTCCTGTATGTTTTTATACAAATTGCTACATAATGTGATTGACGACTCTAACTTACTAGCAAAGATATGTGTCAATGTGCCCCGCAGTATTAACTCGAGACAGAAATCCACTTTCTCGGTTAAAACAGTTAGGACTAACTATGAGTAAAGGAGTCCGTTGAGAAATTTGTGTACTATTAGCAATAATCTTATTTGACATTGATATTTTCGCTGATAATCTGATTCAATTTTGAGATAAGTTATTGAGGTTTAATATTAATGTCTAATATATCTAAATAAGTCTATTCTTCAGCTAGCTTTCAAACAATTTGATTTGCTCTAATGTTTAACTCTAAGTCTACAATTTTTGTGATTTTTCTCTGTATATTTTTTTACTCTACCAGCCCTCTTTAATTGAGACATTGTCCCGTCGAGTGTGCTCTTCAATAAATGAATATCAACTCTCAATTGCTTTGAAGCAGAATCAATTGCACATTGATCTTGGAGCATTTTATCAGATAAAAGAATTTTTGAAGTATAGCTCCATACTCCAAATGCACCAAGAAGATCAAATAGAGTGTACATAGCATCCATGTCAACCAACATCCTTGCCAAACCCTTATTGGAAAAAAGTTGGACGGAAATTTATGTAGAGCACATCAATATCAGAATTGTTAACACTAAAACATTCATTGATCAATAATCTGCCTGCATCTTCAGCCAATATGATTCAAGCTTTTTGAATAGATGATCAACCAAAATAATTATCTCCTTAGTAAAAGTACAAAAAGCGCACTTTCGAAGAATGACTCCAAAACTTGTAGACACTTATCATACATAGCAACATAACTATTGATTTGAGATACAAGGTCAGTTTATTATATTCCAATACCATCTCCATTCGTCCATCAATAATTTTTGTCTTGTATGCATCAATACCCATCAACTTTAAAATAACCATATGCTATTCAGCTATACCAAACATCGAATTTACGTCCCCTGAGAACTTGGAAGTAGTTGAAAGTATGGACAAAGCTGCTTTTGCAGCTCTCTCCATCTTGAAACAGTACTGATAAATATATGATTCAATATACTCCTGCTAATAATGATAGAAATACTATGAAATTTTGATTGCATGGGCTCATAATTCATACATTGAGTGATTGGTCACCCTTACATCAGTGGCATGCAGTCCAGATGTGCAGGGTGTACACCTATGAAAATATTAAAAATCATGCAAATAAAATTAATACAATGATTTAGTGAGTACTTCATTCTGTCTCACAAATTTTCGATTCAAAATTAGAGAAGAAGCATATTCGATTCATTCAGGCAACCAGAAATAGAGTCGCGCTCACCCTACTATAAGATCGAAACGAATGCTGACGCCAACGTGCAGATTTCTCGTTTCACGGCGAGTGAGGTCTGTTCAGCATAGCCAGCATTGGGAAAGTGAAGAAATAGAGTCTGACAGAGAAAGAGCATATCGAATATTGGTAGATTCCCTATCGCTCGCTCTCTCTCGCTCGCGTGCAGGCATATTTCTGCACGAGGGCTAAACATTCAACGTTTGGCCGTGTTCTTCTTTCAAACGCCTTTTATAAATGCGTTGAAATAGTTGGAATATTGTTATTCAAGACACCAATATTATATAAATATTCATATTCTACGTTTCTTGAATTATCTAAACTATACTAAAAGGCCAAGTGTAAGGATTACTAATTCGACTTTGCCCGAGGCTACAGCCCAAACGGTTCAGTCGATTTTTGAATTTTTTTTTTTATAAATTGCGTATTCACGAGGACGAGTGCCTTTTATATGTTAGAAAGTTATTACATGTATAGTATTTACAGGAAAAATCAAAAACCATCAGTGAGAATTGTCAAAAGTGACAGTTCGAAATAATATCAAGCTATCAATGCTAGAAAATTGATGAACATCGGGTCCCTTCTGTCAAGTTTGACATACATGTATTGAAATAATATTCAAAACATTACAAAATTCACTATTGAATCAAGATTTTAAGTATTGTTATATGGATAAAACATTTAAATGAATAATTTGTGATGTATTCAAAGATTTCATTAAGCTTATTTCAATCAAAATAAATTTTTTGACATTCAATAGAATGTCAGTGTTGCCAACTTATTTCCCAAACAGAAACTGCACCTGCGTACTCGCTTTGACGCAAAATGACAATCTAAACTATACTAAAAGGCCAAGTGTAAGGATTACTAATTCGACTTTGCCCGAGGCTACAGCCCAAACGGTTCAGTCGATTTTTGAAATTTTTTTTTTATAAATTGCGTATTCACGAGGAGGAGTGCCTTTTATATGTTAGAAAATTATTACATGTATAGTATTTACAGGAAAAATCGGAAACCATCAGTGAGAATTGTCAAAAGTGACAGTTCGAAATAATATCAAGCTATCAATGCTAGAAAATTGATGAACATCGGGTCCCTTCTGTCAAGTTTGACATACAGGTATTGAAATAATATTCAAAATATTACAAAATTCACTATTGAATCAAGATTTTAAGTATTGTTATATGGATGAAACATTTAAATGAATAATTTGTGATGTATTCAAAGCTTCCATCAAGCTTATTTCAATTAAAATAAATTTTTTGGCATTCAATAGAATGTCAGTGTTGCCAACTTATTTCCCAAACAGAAACTGCACATGCGTACTCGCTTTGACGCAAAATGTCAATGCCAGTTCACAACAATGTACACATCTTATAAATAATAAGTAAGTAGTTCAATTGAATAATATTAACAAAATGACGATTCTATGTTATATTTTTCAGGCTATGCTCAAACATTTTCTGAAATAAAGTATAATGTCACAATGCCCATGCATTTTCAGCACAAAATAGAAAACAGGCATATTTTGTACAACATAAATCCTCTCAAACAAGCGATCGCATAAGTTTCAAGATGATTTCAACATGTAATTGTTATAAGGAGAGCGATTATTATAATCAAGAAATTCTTGAAGTGTAACTCCATGTAATATTTTTAAGGTTATGCTCAAGGATTCATTGGAAGCTGCTATAGCAGAATGCTTGATGAATACGATTCCAAAGTGATATTGCTGAAGAAAATTCAATTATTTGTAGGCACTGAAGAAGAATGAATAAGATGTCAAATTTTTGTTCAAGTGATATGAATTTGATTCACTTATACTGATTCATCCATCTCCCGACGATTCATCATTTGATTATACTATTTTCAAGATACGATTTATACTCTAATTTACAATATAGTTTCCCTATAAAATAAGTACTGAAGATTAAATGCCACTTGGAATATGTCAAGGACTTGCAGTTTGGTACATGTGGTAAATATTCTGCAATGAAAAAATAAATATTCCGATTAACTTTGTATTTGAGGTTATGTAGAAGATAATCCTCCTGAAGCCTGCATTGCGCTGATGAAACACAATAAGTTTGGGTGTGAACGATTTAAATAATAAAATAATACTTTGATAAACTGTACGTATATACCTATTCTGTATATTCACTACAATCATTTAACAATATTGAAAATTTCTCAAAAAGTGTAGGAGACACATGGTATAAAAAGATTGAAAGTAATTATTCTGAGAAGAGTTTACGCGGAAAATGTTGGTAGATTATACGGGTTACTGTAAGTAAGAATTTACTGTTGTAATCAGCTGATTCCAAACAATCAACACAGACATCTGTTCCAACAGTTGGTAACATTGTTAGGTGTGACGTAGACGCTTGGGTGCGGATGCGTAATATAGAGTGGTTAGAGATGTTTTGCAAGAGTCAGATATTATTGTTCTTCTATTGTTTGTTTATAATATCTGTTATTGAAATACAGAGTGATCAAAAATGATTGTCCGTGCCGCTTTGTTCTGATTTTTTCTTTGCCGCCTGCTTGAGATAGTGACATTCAAGTGACAGATGACAGTTCCTCTGAAAACACTATTCTAACCTAATAATTTAGTAGAATAATAATAAATTCTCAATAATCAGTCAATAATACAGATATTTAATTATTTTTTTTTAATTGAATCAGATTATGGATGAATCCGTCATAAAATATGCAAAATATACGCCATTGTGTTCTTGAAATGTCGGTAACGTAGTTTTCAAGATAAATAAATTTATACTAACTTTATTCCATGAAGATAGTTTTGATCATAATGCGAACTTTTGCCTGTCACTTGTCAGACAATCATTATTGATCACTCTGTATATTGTGATTGTGAAGAACAAGATTTGTTGAATATAAAGGAATCGGATGACGATTAGTCAGATGATAGAACAGCTGTCAGCATTTTCATTGCTTCAGTCATCAATTTCATTATTTTAATCAATCCCTAAATATTGTATTCGATTAAATAGGCACTTCGAACAACTAATATTGATTTGATTGAGTAATTTTGCTGTTCTCATCAAAAAGACTGCAACAGCAATTTCTTTCAAACTAGTTTTGTTATTGTAGTGAGTATTATGATTATATTATCAACAATAACTCCTGAGTAGAAATCATCGATTGTAGATTGTCACGAGCAACAATCATTTGTTGTGATCAACTCAATTTTAATTTTAATTGTGAATTTATTGCTGATTCATTAGATAAACGATAAAAACTTGGTGAAAATTATTGTTGTCATTTACTCAGTTCCAATTGTGATCAATGGTTGATTGTTGCAATCGGTAGAATGACTATTCAATGGATATTGTATTATCAACCACATACTATGTAGGAAAATTTATTAGTATAATCAACAAAAAATGCTACCTACTAGCCACTATCAACAATTGATAATTAGGATTACCTTCTCTATCATTGCTATCAACAAAATATTGTTTCAATCAGCCCATCTATTGTTGTGATCAACCAATAATAAATTTATCGCTAGCAGCGAACAACGATAATCCCTAAATCTTATTCTCATCCACTCAGTCATTATAGGGATGAACAAAATATTGTTGCAATCGATTGCAAACTGATAGCTGTGATCGTTCAATGGTCACTGAAGTGGAAAAACTCCAAAATACAGAGCGTAGATGATTTTATTCAACAATTCAGGGTTTTTTTCTGATTTATTTTTATTGTATTCAAAAAACAACCGATTGATTCTCTATTCAAGCAATTTATTCTTTATCTTTTAATGCTGTTTCAGATGTGAAATATGAGTCAGCATAACAACTGAGACGTTAATTATATTTACCAGTTTTTCTGAATAAACACATTCAGGCTACTATGTTGAGTCTTAACTTTCAATTGATTTGGACAAATTCGCTTCGGATTTAAAATATCCTTGGAGATGTATTTAGAGCCAATTTGCTTTTTGTAATAAAATTTCGCACAAATATATGGAAGTGAGGTTCATAGCGTTTCTGCTTGTGTGGACATAAGCATCCCAAAAAAAGCTTGAATTCTCAAAATTACATTGAAGATAAAAAACGCTCTTATTCTTTGTTCAGACCTGGAAGAAAAGTTTCTTATTGAACTCGATCATTGTGTCACATCGTATATCCTGATTTTGTTACAAGGGTCGAAATTGATAGGAAAATGAACTTATTGAATGGCTTATAAATCAGGTGTAGAAGACGATGGAGAAGAAATGTGTATTATTTAATAACTCTCAATTACTTTTTCGCTATTGGTATGCAGCTTCATCCAAAATTGAGATCAAAATCAACCACTGAGACGCATTCACAAAAAAGTATGAGGACAGTTAACGCTTTCAATGAATCTCTACGTTTTAGACCCAATCGGACTCAAAAAAACATAATTTAAAAGAAAGTCAGTCGTTGTGTTTGTTTATTTCTAAAAGCACGATAACTTGAGAACGGCTAGAAATTCTCGACCAAAATTTCACATTCAAATTTTTATCAAAAAAATAGGTTCATATTCATGAATAAGATATGTTCAATCGGTGGTACCAAAACTTCTTTGATGGAACTTCAGAGTTCTTTGCGTTTACTTCATAAACGGTAGTACTTATCCAAGAATATAATAGTATATTGTGCAACAAGTGCGATAAGTTTTTGATTTCCCACGAGAGCGAAGTGGGCAATTGACAGTACTGCACAAGTTGGGGATACTATTTTTCATTACAAATGCAGGATTGGTACTATTTTGCACTTATTTTTTTCGAGCGATAAATGGTTTGCGTGCGACAAGTTTACTTGTCGCACATAAATTATACCTGGCGCACTCAAAAGCCAAAGAGCCATTTACGTGCGCAAAATAGTACGCATCCTGCATGAGTAATAGAAAATAACTTAGATTGATCCCTGAATGAATTGGCACAACATTCACCTGGCAGATTTCCCAAAATTATTAGCGGTTTTATTTTATTTATTATAAAATTCGATAAATTCATTTAAAGTAGGGAAATATATATTATCAATGAGATATAAGAATTATTTATACTCATATTTAAACGCCCCATGCCAAGGTTTGACGATGGTAGCGTTGATGATGCGTTCGATAAAACATGTTGCAAATTAGAAGGAATAACATGAATGTATAAGAAATTAATGATGTTCGCTAACTCTTACATTGTGTTGCCAATTTGATACAGGAAGTAAAGTATTTTTACAGGGGTATTAACAATTCGCAATTCCGATGCAGAAATAGTGCATGTTAATTCACGCACCACGGTCTTATATATAGGTCTTGACACTAGCATCTCACTACCATTGGCAAAGGATTGACTCTTATTGAAGTATTTAGTTATTATTAGTTCCTCAAGATGTGAGAAGCTGTAATATATTGTAGTTGATGATTATAAATCTACTTATGATAATAGTTCAAGGGAGATTGAGAGAAACATTCACTTGTCGCAAGGTGAAATATCAATTTTTGTGAATACAAAAGAATTAAATGTAATTATTATGAAATATTGGATATTCTATAGCTACTTGATTTCAATATCTTGAATATTATTGATATTGAGTGCTATATATCAATAAATTTTAGGATGTGAAATTAAATATTCAATCCAGACTTGAATGATTCGAATCGCTGTTTCTTGTCATTCTGATGCACATTTATTTTGTCGATCGTAACGCCGTCTTTAGTAGTTTGAATAACTACCCAAGTAACAATGACCAGAATGTGACGTCAGATTTTGGTCATAATGAAGTCATAATCTGACGGTCACATTTCGACGTCATAAGATGTCGAATCGACGTCACATTTCAAGTCAAATTGAGGTCATAAATTGACGTCATTGTTTGACGTCATGAAACGTTGAACTGACGTCATAACTTGACGTTTTGTTTCAGCGTTTTGAGAAATCATACTTATGCTTTATATGATGATTCTTTAGATATATTTTTTTAGTCAGTGTACTTTGCGCTTACGTTTTCAACTGATTGAGTTTTATTTTTTAGCTTAACGTCACTTTATGACCTGAGTTCAACGTCATTTTGTGACGTATGTAACATTTGTATCCCAGCATCCATTTTATAACTTAAATTCGACATTATGAGTATCAGTTATCTGGATATGAAGTTATAAATTATCATATAGAGATCAGTGTTCAATTATGAGAATTATGGACGAGTTAAGTTATAATATATAAATAAGATGCCTTTGGCTTTTATATTCCAGTGTAGATAAAATCTCATTTATTCCTATAAATTTATCTAAACAGTCTATCAATAAGAGTGGAGAGCCTGATCCTCTATTTATTTGGGTTACAAGCATTCAAAGGGTAACATATTTGATTTCGGAAGCCCCCTGGTACCCAACGTATCTTTAACAACAGTTCGGAAATCTTCGATAAGATTCGGACTATTGAAATATCAAGCTACCATCAACGGTTTTCCTTTTGTAGTTCAGTTCAGGGAGGTTCATTTGTTTGTTTGCATGATATTGCTCCACTCAAGAATTTTGTTGAGTTTTTGGAAGGTAGGTATCTATATTAAAATTGGAAATAGGTGACTCATCGCATATCCAACATATTGATTAATTTGCTATCGATTCAGAAGAATTTTAAAATCTAGAAACAAATGTATCATAAAAGATATTTCCGAATTTCATATCAATTATTGGAAATTTTTCTAGCTACAAAGCTGATGATCGATAGGATCTGAATAATAGTGTTGAATCTTGAATTACTGAAAATCATATGAATTTGTTTCCCAGGATGATTATATGTAATGGTGCATTTTACAAATTTCAACTCAATTGCTGCAGTGCCGGCTGTTGACACTATCGTCATGGTCACAACATTTGAATGAATAACCCAAAGGTATACGAAAATTGGTCCAGAATTCACAGATGCTTGAAGATCAGTTTTTTTCTTGTCATGGTGATTGATTTCTTTTAAGGTTTTGATACATATATATTTTTTTACTTGATAGTTTTTCATTACCTGTAATATATTTGTATTTTAAATAAGTCAATTGAAAATACAATGATGTTTTATTATTCACTAATTATCTAGAAGTTCCTTGAATAAATAGTACTCAAATAGGTGATATGCAACGTTATAATGTTACCCTATAACATTATGATGTTCTATACTAATTATTTCATTATTATTTACTTCTTGGGGAATTTTCAGGTGATGACTAAGATCATAAAGTGATGTTGAATTCAAGTCATAATATGACGTCAAAATTAGGTCATAATGTGACGTCAAACTAAGGTCATAATTTGACGTCAAACTTAGGTCATAATATGACGTCAAACTCAGGTCATAATATGACGTCAAACTTACGTCATAATATGACGTCAAACTTACGTCATAATATGACGTCAAACTTACGTCATAATATGACGTCACATACATCTTGCTGACGCATTGACATCTTGCTGACGCGATTATGACCAAAAATGTGACGTCATATCGTCGTCATATTTGGTCATAATTGTTACTTGGGTAATGAGCTGCTTTGATAATGAATACCCTTACCGGTGAGAATCAAGACCTATGCATAATATTGGAAATTGTGCGGCAAGAGTGGTTCTTTTGAAAAGATAGTTCTACTAGAGAAACAATTTCGCCATCTCGTCGCTAATCCTTAAAGGGAATGAAATCGATGATTTTCTTAAGGATTTATACCTAAATATGATTTGAAACTGTCAATCAATGTAATCACGGGCAGAGAAAAGTGTAGTAATATAATATGAATCAGGGGAATTACGTGAGCTCAATTCACATCCGAGATTGATCTTGTCAAGGAAGAACTCTTGTCAGAGAGGCGGTACATATTTAAAGCTGCGACGCCTAGAGTCTCTGTAATTCGTGAAGAAGTTGAAATCAATAATTTTTCTCTAGATAAATACATGAAATAACATTGGGAATTGTCTATAAAAAATAGTGAAATCACGATTAGGGAAAAATGCAGAAATTTAATATGGAGCAGGAGAATTCTGTATGCTTTAATTATGAATGGGACTAATCTTATTGAGAAATAATTTTTGCCGGAGGCGGTTCACATATGGAGCTGCGAAGCCTAGCGCTTAGACCTGCGAAGCAGGTCGAAACGCTAGTCTTATATACTAATTTGCTTAAATTTTTTGAATTAGAACTGTCAGTTGGATGTTACCAAAAAAATTTTTATCCATCGCTGCAGCTTGAACGGTATATTTAATTTTGTTCATTTCTTCTCTATTCAATACATCTTAATGAGGACTAGTGCCTTTTATATATTTGAAAACTGTCACATGTATAGTAATCACAGGAGAAGGCCAAAACCATCGATTACAATTGTCAAAAATGACAGTTCACCGGCCGTCGAAATATTCTCAAGTTATCTCTGACAAAAAATTAATTAACATCAGGTCGCTTCTGTCAAGTTTGACATACAGGTATTTTAAATATTTCTCAAAATATTACAACATCACTATTTAATATAGATATTATGTATTGTTATATAAATAAAATATTCAAATGGATAATTTGTGATGTATTTGAAGCTTCCATCAAGCTTATTCTAATAGAAATAAATCTTTTGACATTCAATAAAACGTCAGTATTGCCAACTTATTTCATGAGCAGAAACTGCACATGCGGACTCGCATTTGCAGTCAATGACAGTTCACATCAATGTACACATCTCATAAATAGAAAGTGAGTAGTTTAATTGAATAATATTAATAAAATGACAATCTTATGTAATATTTTTTAGGCTATACTCAAACTTCTTTTGGAATAAAGTATAATGTCACAATACTATGCATTTTCAACACAAAATAGAAAACAGGCATATCTCGTACAATATAAATCCTTCCAAACAAGCGATCGCATTAGTTCCAAGATGATTTCAACATGTAATTGTTATAAGATAATCGATTCTAGTAATCAAGAAACTCATTTTTGTAACTCAAGTGTAACTTTATGTACTATTTTCTAGGTTATGCTCAAGGATTTATTGGAAGCTGCTATAGCAGAATGCTCGTGATTATGATTCCAATTGTTATCAGGAAATCAATTCTTTCAATCAAGAAACTTACTTTTATATAAGATGCCAACAATAGCTCTTTTCATAATTGGAATTTTTTGTGCGCATGCCTGGACATCCGCCATGTTTCTTGGGCACTTAATACTTAGATAAGCCGTTGATACTATGTTTTCAAAGTGAGATTTTGGGAAATTCATATTTATTACAATTTTGATATATATTTACAGTAAAATCATGATACAAGCTTTTTAATGAAAATATATATTGTTATCAGTTCACAAAAGGGCAGAATAGCGCTGTTGTTATGTAATATGTCACAGCGATATGCGTAGTAAGTGATTCTTGGACAATTAATATTATTTAATTAGCTTCCCAAAGCCTTGTCTTGAATTTCGTCGAAAACTTATCAAATCAACGAAGCAAAAGTATCTGAAATTATGTCCAGAATGTGTAAAATGTGATCTATTACTGAATTCTTTAAATTATTACCCTCTGTATTCAGAATTAATATTGTATTGAATAATTTGAACCTAATATGAAAATAATTGTCATCCTAGCGTATCAAAAAGTTCTGCTTTATTACCACTATGAGGAAGAGCATAACATTTCAATCATCGTCGTTATTGTATGAACACACCATCAATTACTCTTTCATTTTATTGAACTGATAATAGTGGTAATGATCGTTGTTGCCCAGCCTTATTTATAAAAAGTATCCTGGCTTTTGCGATAAAATTTTTTAGATATTTCTCAAATCGAATATATCCATTTAGGATCATCAACGGAATAAGGTTATTCATTGGTATGTATTCATAATCATCCAACTAACTTTGTATTTTATATCGTAGAGTCGAATAAATCATCAAGAAAAGTATTTGAGATGAATGGACCATAAGCATGTATTTATTAATACACTAGACAATTTATCTCATATTTGAGAATATTTCAGAAACATGCATACAATAAATTCATAACTAGCGCTGCAGATTAAACAGAAGTTCAGTCAGTCTACTTGGCACCTATCTAATCAGAAAATAATAGTTTTGTGGTGATATTATTGAAGAAAATTTAATTATTTGTAGGTACTGGAGAAGAGTTAATAAGATTTGAAACGTCTGCTTGAGTGATATGAATTTAATACACTGATACTGATTCATCCATTTTCCGACGATCCATCATTTGAATATACTATTTTCTAGATACGATCTAGATATTGATTTCCTGTAAAATAAGTACTGAAGAATAAATGCCACTTGGAATATCTCAAGTGACTATAGTTTGGTACATGTGATAAATATTCTGCAATAAAAAAATAAATATTCTCATCAACTTTTTATTTGAGGTTATGTGGAAAATAATTCCCCTGAAAACTGCATTGAGCTAATGAAACTCGATGAGCTTGGGTATGGACGATTCAAATAATAAAATAATACTCGAATAGATTAAACGTATATATTCTTTATACTATAAAAAAGTGACCAATTTAATATTTATTATGGATGTTCCTATCCACTGGACAAATGAAATGGAAAATGATAAGAGATAATTACATGATGATTCTGCTTTCGATCCCAAAAATTCGATCGATGTACATACAACATTCTTTACAACCTTTTGGACACCTATTGTCCTGTGTTATATAAAAAGAAAAACAACTATCCGATATGGTTTTCTAGATCTGTGATAAAATTGATTAAAGAAAAAAACAAATTTCATAAAAAATGGAAAACATACCATGATAAAAATGCCTATATCTTATTTTCGTCTCTTCGTAAGAAAATAAAATCAAAAATAAGTGATGATTTCAAATATTATACAGACCGCATTCAAAATGATCTCAACAATAACGTGAAAAGCTTTTGGAGTCATATTAAAAAATTAGGTAAAAATAATAATGTACCCAATTCTATGTTCTATGGCAATAATACTGCTAATAACGGTCATGATATAAGTAACCTCTTTGCTGAATTTTTTAAATCTGTGTACACTGCCAGCAACACTCAAACAAACCCAATAAGCGCTGATTCTGATTCCGCTGTGAATTACAGCTTAAATTTAAGTCATATTAGTCTACAATTCAGCGATGTTCTCGATTGTTTAACTAATCTGGATATTAACAAGGGCTGCGGTCCTGATAGAATCCACCCTTCATTCATTAAAACATGCTCTCACTACCTAGTTTATCCTCTTCTGCTCATTTTCAATAAATCCTTGCAGACAAGTATTTTTCCCGAAATTTGGAAATTATCATATATAGTTCCAATTTATAAATCAGGAGATAGAAGCAATGTTACAAACTATCGACCAATTTCTATACTACCTATCTTCGGAAAACTTTTTGAATGTATCATTACTAAAAAAATTAGCTTCAATCTACATAATTTGATTATCCCTCAACAAACTGGATTTTGTCCAAAGAAATCTGTGCTAAATAATCTGGTTCCATTTACGGAATTTATAAGTCGTCACATGGATGAGAGAATACAGGTCGACACAATATATACCGACTTTAGTAAAGCATTCGATCGAGTGAATATCCATAGACTATTACAGAAATTATTGTCATATGGCATTCACGGTTCCCTATTAAGATGGATTGAATCCTACATCACCAATCGGTCTCAGCTAGTTAACTGCAATGGTTTCAAATCTAGAATAATAAATGTAACATCGGGGGTTCCCCAAGGTTCTCACTTGGGACCAATATTTTTCCTCCTCTACATTAATTCTATTTCTAATTGTTTCAAATATTCGAATTTTTTACTATTCGCGGATGATTTGAAATTTTATAGACCTATCGAATCATTGGATGATTGCTATTATTTTCAAGAAGATTTAGAACGACTTCATAACTATTGTATTGATAACGATTTGGTTTTAAATTTGGATAAATGTCATATTCTCAGCTTTACCAGGAATAAAAATATAATAATTTATTCTTATAACTTACAAGGAGCTGTTTTAACACGGAAAACATCTACTCGGGACTTAGGCCTAATTTTGGACTCTAAATTATTACTTAATGAACAATATGACTCCATGGTGAAAAAATCTTACAAAACTCTAGGATTTGTCTTTCGAATGTCTCAATGTTATGATAGAAAAGAGTCTCTTTTGTTACTATATAATGCATACGTTCGCCCTATTGTTGAGTATTCGTCGCAAATTTGGAATCCAATGTACAACAAAAATATCTCACTTATTGAATCAATTCAAAAAAAATTTTTTTCCTTATTAAAGTATAAATTTAAATTGGGAGATTCATCTTACTTTGACTTACTCGAAGATTTCAACATGTTGACTCTAGAACGAAGAAGAACTAATGCTGACATGATATTTTTATTCAAACTATTCAATAATATGATTGATAATTATGATATTATAGATAAATTCGAATTTCACGTTCCATGTGTTAATACTCGAAATAATACTTTGTTTTATCTGAATAAAACTAATTCCAATAATTTCAAGAATTCTGTAGTGAATAGATTGATGTCTACTTACAATAATAACTTTCAGCACTTGGATCTTTTTAGTCTGAGCTACAATCAACTTAAAACGGCTTTAATTAAGAATTGATTATGTTACTTTATTTTAAAACGGCTTTAATTAAGAATTAATTATATATAAGTTGTTGCATCTGACACTGCACTTATCATTTTATGTATTAATTTTATTGTTAAATTGTGGAAGCCTATTATCGGGAAACTGTTGGCTCCCCGAATGTATAAATAAATAAAATAAATAAATAAATAAATAAATAAATACTGCAAATATTCATTCAAAGTTTGATATGAAGACAATTATATCATACTGCTATATACCGTTGGAAGATCCTTGGCTATCTCAAGTTCATTGAAAAGAGTAGCAAATCCTAGTAGTTCTAAGATTTCGATCTGCAGTTTCTGACATCTAATAGCCTAGGCTCTGATGTTTATTCATGAGCTAATGATTCAATGCGTAGTAGATAAATCTGATGTATGCACTAGAGACTTGAATGGCATTGTTGAATTCAAGAGTTCATTGTTATACATAGGTTATACACAACGAACGTAGCCTATACGGATTACGGAAGATATGTATCCAGAAGATTTTCAACTTGGAGGAGTTCTTAATGATAATTTTTTACATAATATTCCATTAAAATATTAGTGAGGTGCCCTTTCTACGTTTTAAATGTATGAATCAGACATTAACACATATATTGCAAGGACCAACCAATCCAATCGTACATTTTGTTGAGGTACAACAATGAAACATGCAATCATCAGCAGATTATAGAATCCCTTTCAATCAATGAAGCCAATACATTGAAAATTCAATTGAATCAACGAATAGGAGTTTACACTGATCAAAATTGGTGACAACCATCAGTCCATAACCTAACAATGGATCAAATAGAGTAATGACATTAGATTACGACAATGGGACCATCAATCTGAATTTTTTATTTGTTTAAGAATAAAAATCAAATATTTCTTAAGGAACTAACTGTATCTAAATATTTTGTGCAATAATCTATGAATCATCAAATGGATCATGTTACAATATGATGACACAAATTCATATTATAGTATACATAGTTCTATCAATTTCGTGTTTGTAGTATTTCTATATTTCTCCTAAAAGCTGCATTGAGCTGATAAAACACGATAAGCTTGGGTGAAAACGATGATGAAAGTATCATTTGTCATTATTCATTCTTTCTCAAATTTTGAGATACAAACGGAACGTACGCATACACTTCTAAACCGTTTGTGCGCATGCGTCAGTTGTCAATTATTAATCTGTTGCTGCAAACTAATTTGAAATCTAGAAGTGATGTTATTCTATTAAACTTTCGTATGCGAATAGTCTTCCATTAGACCATAAGTAATTTGGGTAGATTTTAACAATAGGAACCCAGTGGTAGTCATAAAAGTAAAAAGAGATGGCGACACAGAGATTCAAAGAAATTTTCCAGTGGCACTAGAACGGTGGGGACTAGTATTTTACATTCAAGAAAAAGCAACTTTAACATAACCTAAAACGAGTTTTCCAGGCCAATCAGTATTGGAAAACAGTAAATCAGTGTTTTTTAGATCAAAAAATACAAAACTCAACCTAAACCGAGCTTTTTAAGGTCAAGTAGTATTGGAAAACAGTATATTAGTGTTTTTTCAGTTAAAAAAAAACAGCCAGAATAAAACCTAAACCAAGCTTTATAAGCCAACTAGTATTGAAAAAAATTCATTATTGTCAGCGAGCCACACACTTGTACGTATTTAGGTGGAATGCTCTTTGTTTGAAAGCCACTGACTATAGCAATACATGTACAAGGTACGCGCATGCGCACATCACTAGCTTCCTAGCACAAAAGTGAGCCGTAATTTGTATTCGTATTTTTCTCTATCAAATATTCTATAGCTTCTACAATACTTATTGTTTTAGCAATGTGAGAAAATGAAATTTTATATGTTCACGAAAAATTAGAATGTCGTGACATAAAAATATTTTAAATTTATAATGAGACAGCAGATTCTGAAATATTGTATCAATCTGTATAATAGATAAGATTGTATGAAATAGTATATTGCAGGGAAAGTATCAAGTTCAATGAATAATTGTTAGAAGTGATCCAAAGTATTTTTTTCTATGGTTCATTTATGTCATGAATGGTCCAAGGGCTCTTACGGCATTACGATTTAAGTCTTCCAATAGACTGAAATGCGAATATGATCCACTTACAATGAATATAGGTTTCACAACAAGTTTGCTAGAAATAAAGTCAAGAAATAAGAGCAACAAATATAGTCACATATTAACCGAATGGAAGCAAATTTGAATCTTCAAAATAATCTGTTTATGATAATTGATGAGCAACTGATAAATGATGCAACTGACACATAGCCAAGTGTTATTGTGCTTATGTGAAACTGGTTCGCATCATGGTCAATCGGAAGGCCAGAATCATAGTCCCATAAGAATCTTTGGACCGTTCTCAACCGAAATGTATTATAGAATTATTGTTTTTCTATTAAAATTATGATCTATTTCAGTTAAAAATGTGCCACTTCGATTTAAGTCTTCTGAACCAGTTTTACAATAGCACAAAATTGTACTTTGCTATCAGACAGTTCCATCTACTGTTAGTCGTGCATCAGACATCAATAACATCATAACTGAATTCATGCAGTCAGAAGATTCAAATTAGATCTGTTCAGGTAGTTGATGCATATATTTGTTGCTCTTATAACTTGATATAATTTTTAGAAACAGTGTTTCAGATCATGTTTATTCATTGAGAGTAAATCGACTCGGTATCCCGGTCAACACGGAGGCTAAGATATTGGTCCCATAAAAGCTTTTGGACCGTTTTTAACTGGCATGTCGAATAAAAAGTGTATTATTCAAAGTAATTAGGAGAGAATATATGCTATTTCTAATTTGTGAAAATTCTCAGTTTGAATCAAGAAAAGATTGGTCAAAAACAACAATGGAGATATCAAATAACATCAATCATGCGTTGAGAAATGTAAGTTATGGAACTTCACTCAAATAAACTGTAAGCATATGATGAATTCTGTTTAATTACTCAACTAAATTTGTATTTTGTACCGTAGAATTGAATAAATCCTCAAGAACAATTTTAAAGGAAAATTGAACATGATTTATGAATGCACTAGACAATTTATACCACATTTACAAATATTGTAGAAAACATGCTCATAATAAATTCATTATCAGCGCTGAAAGTTGTGAAGAGGTTCAGTCAGTCTACTTGGTATCTAGTTACTGCGTATGTCAGTGAAATTATGGTTCTGTAATGATATTGTTGCAAAAAATTTGATTGTTTGTAGACAATGAAGAAGAATTGATAAGATTCGAAACGTTGGCTCAAGAGATATGAATTTAATATACTAATCCTGCTGATTCGTCCATCATCCGACGATCCATCATCCGACGATCTATCATTTGATTATACTATTTATGGGTACGCTTTTGCGCACATTTCCAATATCAATTCACAACAATGTACACATCTCATAGAAGAGAATGTAGGTAGTTTGGTCGAATATTAATAAAATGACAGATTTCTGTGATCTTCTTCAAGTTATGCTCAGAAATTTCCAGGATTAGAGTAATATGCGACAATATCATTACATTTTGAATACAAAATAGTAAACATGCATATTTCACACTATAAAGCTCTTATCAAACAAGAGATCGTAGAATCATGTAGTTATTGAATGAACTTCAAGATGAAATTACCATATAATTGTTATGAGAGAATCCATTCATGTAATTAAGAAATTTATTGTTGTTATCAAGAGATATAATATTATTGCTATCAAGATGAAGTAACCAATTGTTAGAAACATAGTATATCATGAAATTTGAGTACATCATTGTCAATTTACAATAACTTCAATCTCTTATTTCTAGCAACTTGAAGTGGAAGATGTCAGCAATCACATTAAATTTTTAGAACGCAATTAGGTACTCTTCAACTGAATTCTGCCAAAGATGTGCCTGATTGATCTTCATTAAATTTATTTTGTTCTCAAAAATTCATTTGGCTACTCAATCATTTGTAATCATCTAGGAAGATAGATCTGTTGCAGAAATGTCTTTTTTTAAGGGGCTCTGGAAGAGTGGAGCTTGTGTTCTTCGGTTTATGTCTATCATCTTGCAAATTTTCAGTGATTGGAGCAAACGTATATTTTAAATTTGATTATGAATACAATAGGTAACATACTCGAATATTATCGAATGTAACATATTTAATACTTGCTCTGCATAGCTTTCCTGGATATTTGGAACTTGAAGTTACAGATCTAAGTTTTCTATCATCAATTTTTCCGCTATTGGTATGCAACTCCATTCAAAATTAAAATTGAAATCAACCACTGAGACGCATTTACAAGAAAGTATAAGGACAGTGGTCGCTTCCAATGAATCTTCACTTTTTAGACCCTACTGAGCCCAAAAGCATAATTCAAAAGAAAGTCAGTCGTTGTTTGTCTATGTCTCAAAACACGAGTACTTAGCCTAGAAATCTTTGACTGAAATTTCATATTCAAGTTTTTCATCCGAAAAATAAGTTCATATTTATAAATAAGGTACTTTCAATCTGTAATACCAAAACTTCATTGATGGAATGTTTGAGTTTTTTGCCTTTATTTTATCAACGGTGGTATTTATCAGAAGATATAAAGTAACTTAGATTGATCCTCAAATGAATTGGCACAACATTCATCTGGAACATTTCCCGGAATTATCAGCGGTTTAATTTTATTTATCATAAAGTTCGATGAATTTTTTTAAAGTGGGGAAATAATTATTATCAATGCAAAATTAGAACTTTTCATACTTATATTTGGACGTGGCATGCCAAGGTTTGTCGATGATAGCGTTGACGATGCGTTAGACGAAAAATGTTGCAAATAAGAAAGAACAACATGAATATATAAGTCAAAAATTATGTCCGCTAACTCTTAAATTGTTGCAAACTTAACACATGGAGTAAAGTATTTTCACAGTGGTATTGGCAATTTGTAAAACTTTTGCAGTTTTCCATGAAGAAATAGAGCATGTAAATTCACGCATCACGGTCTTATATACAGGTCTTGGCACTAGCATTTTACTACCATTTGTGAGAGGTTGACTCTTATTGGAGTATTTAGCTATTATTAGTTCCTCAGGATGTAATATATTGTATTTGATGATTATATATCTACTTATAATAATAGTCTTAGGCCCGGTTGAAAAGATGGTTCTACTAGAGGAACAATTTCGCCATCTCGTCGCTAATCCTTAAAGGGAATGAAGTCAATGATTTTATCAAGGAGTTTCATCTAGATATCATTGGAAACTGTCAATCAATTCAATCACGGGCAGAGAAAAGTGTAGAAATATAATATGAATCAGAGGAATTATGTGAGCTCAATTCACATTCGAGATTGATTTTGTAAAAGAACAATTTTTGTCAGAGAGGTGGTACATATATGGAGCTGCGACGCCTAGTGTTTCTGTAGTTTGTGAAGGAGTTGAAATCAATAACTTCTCTCCAGATAAATACATAAAAAAAACATTGAGATTTGTCTATAAAAAACAGTGAAATCACGAATAAGAGAGAATGCAGAAATATAATATGGGGCAGAAGGATTCTGTAGGCTAAAATTATAGTCGGAACTTATCTTATCAAGAAATTATTTTTGCCGGAAGCGGTTCACATATGGAGCTGCGAAGCCTAGCGCTTAGACCTGCGAAGCAGGTCGAAACGCTATCTAAACTATACTAAAAGGCCAAGTGTAAGGATTACTAATTCGACTTTGCCCGAGGCTACAGCCCAAACGGTTCAGTCGATTTTTGAAATTTTTTTTTTATAAATTGCGTATTCACGAGGAGGAGTGCCTTTTATATGTTAGAAAGTTATTACATGTATAGTATTTACAGGAAAAATCTAAAACCATCAGTGAGAATTGTCAAAAGTGACAGTTCGAAATAATATCAAGCTATCAATGCTAGAAAATTGATGAACATCGGATCCCTTCTGTCAAGTTTGACATACATGTATTGAAATAATATTCAAAACATTACAAAATTCACTATTGAATCAAGATTTTAAGTATTGTTATATGGATAAAACATTTTAATGAATAATTTGTGATGTATTCAAAGATTTCATTAAGCTTATTTCAATCAAAATAAATTTTTTGACATTCAATAGAATGTCAGTGTTGCCAACTTATTTCCCAAACAGAAACTGCACCTGCGTACTCGCTTTGACGCAAAATGACAATGCCAGCTTACAACAATGTACACATCTTATAAATAATAAGTAAGTAGTTCAATTGAATAATATTAACAAAATGACGATTTTATGTTATATTTTTCAGGCTATGCTCAAACATTTTCTGAAATAAAGTATTATGTCACAATGCCCATGCATTTTCAGCACAAAATAGGAAACAGGTATATTTTGTACAACATAAATCCTCTCAAACAAGCGATCGCATAAGTTTCAAGATGATTTCAACATGTAATTGTTATAAGGAGAGCGATTATTATAATCAAGGAATTCTTGAAGTGTAACTCCATGTAATATTTTTAAGGTTATGCTCAAGGATTTATGGGAAGCTGCTATAGCAGAATGCTTGATGAATACGATTCCAAAGTGATATTGTTAAAGAAAATTCAATTATTTGTAGGCACTTAAGAAGAATTAATAAGATGTCAAATTTTTCTTCAAGTGATATGAATTTAATTCACTAATATTGATTCATCCATCTCCCGATGATCCATCATTTGATTATACTATTTTCAAGATACGATTTATACTCTAATTTACAATATAGTTTCCCTATAAAATAAGTACTGAAGATTAAATGCCACTTGGAATATGTCAAGGACCTATAGTTTGGTACATGTAGTAAATATTTTGCAATGAAAAAATAAATATTCCGATTAACTTTGTATTTGAGGCTTTGTGGAAGATAATCCTCCTGAAACCTGCATTGCGCTGATGGAACACGATAAGTTTGGGTGTAAACGATCTAAATAATTAAATAATACTTAGATAAACTGTACGTATATACTTATTCTGTATATCTACTACAATCATTTAACAATATTGAAAATATCTCAAAAAGTATAGGAGACACATGATATAAAAATATTGAAAGTAGTTATTCTGAAAAGAGTTTTCGCGGAAAATGTTGGTAGATTATACGGGTTACTGTAAGTAAGAATTTACTGTTGTAATCAGCTGATTCCAAACAATCAACACAGACATCTGTTCCAACAGTTGGTAACATTGTTAGGTGTGACGTAGACGCTTGGGTGCGCATGCGTAATATAAAGTGGTTAGAGATATTTTGCAAGAGTCAGATATTATTGTTCTTCTATTGTTTGTTTATTGGATACTAAAATTAACCCGTAGCCACCAAGCGGTTATAAGCGGAACTATATTGTAAAATGGATTCAATCTTAATTTCCATATAATCGTATGTTATGTTACTGGTTTTGTTAGCAATATTTAGTGACTTTTTTGAGATTGTTTGTATGGAATTTTATACTTCAATAGTTCTTAATGGATTTGTTCTTGTTAATTCAGTGAAAAATACTTGGCTTTCGACTTTATTGTTAAATTATATAACCTCAAAATTAGTCTTTCTCAAGACAATACTCTTCAAAATATTGAATTCAATCGAAGAATTGGTGATATAAATTGTTGTGTTTATGGATGTCATTCCAAATTTAATCGAATAATGGATTTGAGTCTCTATAATTTCCCTAAAAAGGGGGAAAGTGTCTGTAGTAAATAAAGTTGACAACTACGAATTAGTTGATAAACGAGCTGTGTCTGTGTGGATTAGAAAAATTCGTACAAGAAAAGCTGAAAGCTGGAATGTACAATACAAAAATGTCGTACATACTTCCCCGTAATATTATTTTCTTTGAAGCCATGAATTTTATAATCTCACGCAGTTTTCCACTTACAACTAAAAACCGTATATAAATAAAATGATTTTGAGAGAAGAAACTATATATTATAAAAGAAGAAAGTCAATACTTTCCCGCACAATTTGAATTGAATTAAATCATTGAATGAAATACGAATATTTATTTGGTGAATATCAACGTATTTACATTGTAAACAGACTACAAACTTGCCGTGAGCTACTTTTGATCCGCCATTTTGAAAATACAGTGCTGCCACTAACGGTAATTTCAGTTGCCAATAATATCTGTTATTGAAATATATTGTAATTGGGAAGAACAAGAATGTTTTGTTGAATATAAAGGAATCGGATGACGAGTAGTCAGATGATAGGACAGCTGTCCGCATTTTCATTGCTTCAGTCATCGATTTCATTATTTTGATCAATCCCTAAATATTGTATTCGATTAAATAGGCACTTCGAACAACTAATATTGATTTAATGAGTAATTTTGCTGCTCTCATCAAAAAGACTGCAACAGCAATTTCTTTCAAACTAGTACTGTTATTGTAGTGAGTATTATGATCATATTATCAACAATAACTCCTGAGTAGAAATCATCGATTGTAGATTGTCACGAGCAACAATCATTTGTTGTGAGCAACTTAATTTTAATTTTAATTGTGAAGTTATTGCTAATTCATTGGATAAACGATAAAAACTTGGTGAAAATTATTGTTGTCATTTACTAAATTCCAATTGCGATCAATGGTTGATTGTTGCAATCGGTAGAATGATTATTCAATGGATATTGTATTATCAACCACATACTATGATGGAAAAGTTATTAGTATAATCAACAAAAAATGCTACCTACTAGCCACTATCAACAATTTATAATTAGGATTACCTTCTCTATCATTGCTATCAACAAAATATTGTTCCAATCAGTCCATCTATTGTTGTGATCAACCAATAATAAATTTATTGCTACAAGCGAACAACGATAATCCCTAAATCTTATTCTCATCCACTCAATCATTATAGGGATGAACAAAATATTGTTGCAATCGATTACAAACTGATAGCTCTGATCATTCAATGATCACTGAAGTGAAAAAATTCCAAAATACAAAGCGTAGATGATTTTATTCAACAATTCAGGGTTGTTTTCTGATTTATTTCCATTGTAGTCAAAACACAACCGATTGGTTCTCTATTCAAGCAATTTATTCTTTATCTTTTAATGCTGTTTCAGATGTGAAATATGAGTCAGCATAACAACTGAGACGTTAATTATATCTACAAGTTTTTCTGAATAAATACATTCAGGCTACCAAGTTGAGTCTTAGCTTTCAATTGATCTGGACAAATTCACTTCGGGTTCAAAATATCCTTGGAGATGTATTTGGAGCCAATTTGCTTTTTGTAATAAAACTTTGCACAAATATATGAAAGTGAGGTTCATAGCGTTTTGGCTTGTGTGAAAATAAGCATCCCAAAAATGGTTTGAATTCTCAAAATTACATTGAGAATAAAAACGCCCTTATTCTTTGTTCAGACCTGGAAGAAAAGTTTCTTATTGAACTCGATCATTGTGTCACATCGTATATCCTGATTTTGTTACAAGGGTCGAAATTGATAGAAAAATGAACTCATTGAATGGCTTATAAATCAGGTGTAGAAGACAATGGGGAAGAAATGTGTATTATTGTGATTACTCTCAATTTTTTTTCCGCTATTGGTATGCAACTTCATTTAAAATTGAAATCAAAATCAACAACTGAGATTCATTCACAAAAAAGTATGAGGACAGCTAACGCTTTCAATGAATCTCTACGTTTTAGACCCTACTGAACCCAAAAAAACATAATTTAAAAGAAAGTCAGTCGTTGTGTTTGTCTATTTCTAAAAGCACGATAACCTGAGATCGGCTAGAAATTTTCGACTAAAATTTCACATTCAAACTCTTTATCAAAAAAATAGGTTCATATTCATAAATAAGATATATTTAATTGGTGGTACCAAAACTTCTTTGATGGAACTTTAGAGTTCTCTGCGTTTATTTCATAAACGGTAGTACTTATCCAAGAATATAATAGTATATTTTGCAACAAGTGCGATAAATTTTTGACTGCCCACGGGAGCGAAGTGGGCCATTGACAACACCGCACGAGTTGGAGATACTATTCTCTATTACGAATGCGAGATAAGTACTATTTTGCACTTATTTTTTTCGTGCGATAAATGGTTTGCGTGCGACAAGTTTACTTGTCGCACATAAATTATACCTGGCGCACTCAAAAGCCAAAGAGCCATTTACGTGCGCAAAATAGTACGCATCCTGCATGAGTAATAAAAAATAACTCAGATTGATCCCTGAATGAATTGGCACAACATTCACCTGGAAGATTTCCCGAAATTATTAGCGGTTTTATTTTATTTATTATAAGATTCGATAAATTCTTTTAAAGTAGGGAAATATGTATTATCAATGAGAAATACGGATTATTTATACTCATATTCAAACGCCCCATGCCAAGGTTTGACGATGGTAGCGTTGATGATGCGTTCGACAAAACATGTTGCAAATTAGAAGGAATAACATGAATGTATAAGAAATTAATGATGTTCGCTAACTCTTACATTGTGTGGCCAATTTAATACAGGAAGTGAAGTATTTTTACAGGAGTATTAACAATTTGCAATTTCGATGCAAAAATAGAGCATGTTAATTCACGCACCACGGTCTTATATATAGGTCTTGACACTAGCATCTCACTACCATTGGCAAGGGATTGACTCTTATTGAAGTATTAAGTTATTATTAGTTCCTTAAGATGTGAGAAGCTGTAATATATTGTAGTTGATGATTATAAATCTACTTATGACAATAGTTCAAGGGAGATTGAGAGGAACATTCACTTGTCACAAGTTCAAATAACAATTTTTGTGAATACAAAAGAATTAAATGTAATTATTATGAAATATTGGATATTCTATTGCTACTTGATAGCAATATCTTGGATATTATTGATATTGAGTGCTATATATCAATAAATCTTAGGATGTGAAATTAAATATTCAATCCAGACTTGAATGATTCGAATCGCTGTTTCTTGTCTTTCTGATGCACATTTTCTGTTTTCCTCGCACACTTATTTTGTCGATCGTAATGCCGTCTTTAGTAGTTTGAATAACTAATAAGCTGCTTTGATGATAAATACTCTTACCGATGAGTATCAAGACCTATGTATAATATTGGAAATTGTGCGACAAGAGTGGTTCTTTTGAATAGATATTTCTACTAGAGGAACAATCTCGCCATCTCGTCGCTAATTCTTAAAGGGAATGAAATCGATGATTTTCTTAAGGATTTATACCTAAATATGATTTGAAACTGTCAATCAATGTAATCACGGGCAGAGAAAAGTGTAGTAATATAATATGAATCAGGGGAATTACGTGAGCTCAATTCACATCCGAGATTGATCTTGTGAAGGAAGAATTCTTGTCAGAGAGGCGGTACATATTTGAAGCTGCGACGCCTAGAGTCTCTTTAATTCGTGAAGAAGTTGAAATCAATAATTTTTCTCTAGATTATTACATGAAATAACATTGGGAATTGTCTATAAAAAAGAGTGAAATCACGAATAGGGAAGAATGCAGAAATTTAATATGGAGCAGGAGAATTCGGTATGCTTAAATTATGATTGGGACTGATCTTATTAGGAAATTATTTTCGCCGGAGGCGGTTCACATATGGAGCTGCGAAGCCTAGCGCTTAGACCTGCGAAGCAGGTCGAAACGCTATCCTATATACTAATTTGCTCAAATTTTTTGAATTAGAACTGTCAGTTGTATGTTCCCAAAAAAATTTTCATCCATCGCTACAGCTTAAACGGTATATTTAATTTTGTTCATTTCTTCTCTATCCAATACATCTTAATGGTGACTAGTGCCTTTTATATATTTGAATACCATCACATATATAGTAATCACAGGAGAAGTCCAAAACCATTGATTACAATTGTCAAAAATGACAGTTCACCGGCCGTCAGAATATTCTCAAGTTATCCCTGACAAAAAATTAATGAACATCGGGTCGCTTCTGTCAAGTTTGACATACAGGTATTTGAAATATTTCTCAAAATATCACAAAATTCACTATTTAATATACATATTATGTATTGTAATATAAATAAAATATTCAAATGGATAATTTGTAATGTATTTGAAGCTTCCATCAAGCTTATTTTAATAGAAATAAATTTTTTGACATTCAATAGGACGTCAGTATTGCCAACTTATTTCATGAGCAGAAACTGCACATGCGTACTCGCTTTCACGCAAAATGTCAATGCCAGTTCACAACAATGTACACATCTGATAAATAGAAAGTAAGTAGTTTAATTGTATATTATTAACAAAATGACAATCTTATGTAATATTTTTCAGGCTATACTCAAACATTTCTTGGAATAAAGTATAATGTCACAATACTAATGCATTTTCAACACAAAATAGAAAACAGGCATATTTTGTACAATACAAATTCTTTCAAACAAGTGATCGCATAGGTTCCAAGATGATTTCAACATGTAATTGTTATGAGAAAATCGATTCTAGTAATCAAGAAACTTATTTTTGTAATTAGGGTGTAATTTATGTAATATTTTTTAGGTTATGCTTGAGGATTTACTAGAAGTTGTTATAGTTGAATGCTCGATGATTACGATTCCATTTGTTATCAGGAAATCTATTCTTTCAATCAAAAACTTACTTCTATATGAGATGCCTACAATAGCTCTTTTCATAATTGGAATTTTTTGTGCGCATGCCTGGACATCCGCCATGTTTCTTGGGCATTTAATACTTAGATAAGCCGTTGATACTATGTTTTCAATGTGAGATTTTAGGAAATTCATATTTATTACAATTTTGATATATATTTACAGTAAAATCATGATACAAGCTTTTTAATGAAAATATATATTGTTATCAGTTCACAAAGGGGCAGAATAGCGCTGTTGTTATGGAATATGTCACAGCGATATACGTAGTAAGTGATTCTTGGACAATTAATATTATTTAATTAGCTTCCCAAAGCCTTGTCTTGAATTTCGTCGAAAACTTATCAAATCAACGAAGCAAAAGTATCTGAAATTATGTCCAGAATGTATTAAATGTGATCTATCACTGAATTTTTCTATTATTACCCTCTGTATTCAGAATTAATATTATATTGAATAATTTGAGCCTAATATGAAAATAATTGTCATCCTAGCGTATCAATAAGTTCTGCTCTATTACCACCATGAGGACAAGCATAACATTTCAATCATCGTCGTTATTGTATTAACACACCATCAATTACTCTTTCATATTATTGAACTGGTAATAGTGGTAATGATCGTTGTTGCCCAGCCTTATTTATAAAAAGTATTCTGGCTTTTGCGACAAATTTTCTTAGATATTTCTCAAATCGAATATATCCATCCAGGATCATCAACGGAATAATGTTATTCATTGGTATGTATTCATAATTATCCAACTAACTCCGTATTTTATATCGTAGAGTCGAATAAATCATCAAGAAAAGTATTTGAGATGAATGGACCATAAGCATGTATTCATGAATACACTAGACAATTTATCTTATATTTAAGAATATTTCAGAAACATGCATACAATAAATTCATGATTAGCGCTGCAAGTTGAAGAGAAGTTCAGTCAGTCTACTTGGTACCTACATATCTAATCACATAATTATAGTTTTGTGGTGATATTATTGAAGAAAATTTAATTATTTGTAGGTACTGGAGAAGAATTAATAAGATTTGAAACGTCTGCTTGAGTGATATGAATTTAATTCACTGATACTGATTCATCCATTTTCTGACGATCCATCATTTGAATATACTATTTTCTAGATACGATTTATATCCTGATATACAGTATTGATTTCCTGTCAAACAAGTACTGAAGAATAAATGCCACTTGAAATATCTCAAGTGACTATAGTTTGGTACATGTGATAAATATTCTGCAATAAAAAAATAAATATTCTCATCAACTTTTTATTTGAGGTTATGTGGAAATTTAATTCTCCTGAAAACTGCATTGAGCTGATGAAACACGATAAGCTTGGGTGTGGACGATTCAAATAATAAAATAATACTCGAATAGATTAAACGTATATATTCTGTATAGTATAAAAAAGTGACCAATTTGATATTCATTATGGATGTTCCTATCCACTGGGTAAATGAAATGGAAAATGATAAGAGATAATCACTTAATGATTCTGCTTTCGATCCCAAAAATTCGATCGATGTACATACACTGCAAATATTCATTCAAAGTTTGATATAAAGACAATTATATCATACTGCTATATACCGTTGGAAGATCCTTGGCTATATCAAGTTCATTGAAAAGAGTAGCAAATCCCAGTAGTTCTAAAATTTCGATCTGAAGTTTCTGACATCTAATAGCCTAGGCTCTAATGTTTATTCATGAGCTAATGATTCAATGCGTAGTAGATAAATCTGATGTATGCACTAGAGACTTGAATGGCATTGTTGAATTCAAGAGTTCATTGTTGTACACAGGTTATACACAACAAATGTAGCCTATATGGATCACAGAAGATATGTACCAAAAGATACTCAACTTGGAGGAGTTCTCAATGATAATTTTGTACATAATATTCCATTAAAATATTAGTGAGGTGCTCTTTCTACGTTTTAAATGTATAAATCAGACATTAACACATATATTGCAAGGACCAACCAATCCAATCGTACATTTTGTTGAGGTACAACAATGAAACATGCAATCATCAGCAGATTATAAAATCCCTTTCAATCAATGAAGCCAATACATTGAAAATTCAATTGAATCAACGAATAGGAGTTTACAAAGATCAGAATTGGTGAGAACCATCAGTCCGTCACCTAACAATGGATCAAATAGAGTAATGACATCAGATTACGACAATGGGGCCATCAAACTGAATTTTTTATTTGTTTAAGAATATAAATCCAATATTTCTTGAGGAACTAACTGTACCTAAATATTTTGTGCAATAATCTATGAATCATCAAATGGATCATGTTACAATATGATGACACAAATTCATATTATAGTATACATAGTTCTATCAATTTCGTGTTTGTAGTATTTCTATATTTCTCCTTAAAGCTGCATTTAGCTGATAAAACACCATAAGCTTGGGTGAAAACGATGATGAAAGTATCATTTGTCATAATTCATTCTTTCTCAAATTTTGAGATACAAACGGAACATACGCATACACTTCTAAACCGTTTGTGCGCATGCGTCAATTGTCAATTATTAATCTGTTGCTGCAAACTAATTTGAAATCTAGAAGTGATGTTATTCTATTAAACTTTCGTATGCGAATAGAGTCTTCCATTAGACCATAAGTAATTTGGGTAGATTTTTACAATAGGAACCTAGTGGCAGTTATAAAAGTAAAAAGAGATGGCGCCACAGATATTCAAATAAATTTTCCAGTGGCACTAGAACGGTGGGGACTAGAATTTTACATTCAGGAAAAAGCAACTTTAACATAACCTAAAACGAGCTTTCCAGGTCAATTAGTATTGGAAAACAGTAAATCAGTGTTTTTTAGTTCAAAAAATACAAAACTTAACCTAAACCAAGCTTTTTAAGGTCAAGTAGTATTGGAAAACAGTAAATTAGTGTTTTTTCAGATCAAAAAAAAAAACAGCCAGAATAAAACCCAAACCAAGCTTTATAAGCCAACTAGTATTGAAAAAGATTCATTATTGTCAGCGAGCCACACACTTGAACGTATTTGGGTGAAATGCTCTTTGTTTGAAAGCCACTGACTATAGCAATACATGTACAAGGTACGCGCATGCGCACGTCACTAGGTTCCTAGCATAAAAGTGAGCCGTAATTTGTATTCGTATTTTTTTCTATCAAATATTCTACAGCTTTTACAATACTTATTGTTTTAGCGATGTGAGAAAATGGAATTTTATATGTTCACGAAAAATCAGAATGTCGTGACATGAAAATATTTCAAATTTATAATGAGACAGCAGATTCTAAAATATTGTAGCAATCTATATAATGGATAACAATGTATGAAATAGTATATTGCAGGGAAAGTATCAAGTTCAATGAATAATTGTTAGAAGTGATCAAAAGTATTTTTTTCTATGGTTCATTTATGTCATGAATGGTCCAAGGGCTCTTACGGCATTACGATTTAAGTCTTTCAATAGACTGAAATGCGAATATGATACATTCACAATGAATATAGGTTTCACAACAAGCTTGCTAAAAATAAAGTCAAGAAATAGGAGCAACAAATATAGTCACATATTAACCGAATGGAAGCAAATTTGAATCTTCAAAATAATCTGTTTATGATGATCGATAAGCAACTGATAAATGATGCAACTGACACATAGCCAAGTGTTATTGTGCTTCTGTGAAACTGGTTCGCATCATGGTCAATCGGAAGGCTAGGATCATAGTCCCATAAGAATCTTTGGACCGTTCTTAACCAAAATGTATTATAGAATTATTGTTGTTTTATTAAAATTATAATCTATTTCAGTTAGAAATGTGCTACTTCGATTTGAGTCTTCTGAACCAGTTTTACAATAGCACAAAATTGTACTTTACTATCAGACAGTTCCATCTACTGTTAGTCGTGCATCAGACATCAATAACATCATAACTGAATTCATGCAGTCAGAAGATTCAAATTAGATCTGTTTAGGTAGTTGATGTATATATTGGTATGCAACTCCATTCAAAATTAAAATTAAAATCAAACACTGAGACGCATTTACAAGAAAGTATAAGGACAGTTGTCGCTTTCAATGAATCTTCACTTTTTAGACCCTACTGAGCCCAAAAACATGAATCAAAAGGGAGTCAGTCGTTGTTTGTCTATGTCTCAAAACACGAGTACTTGAGAACGCCTAGAAATCTTTGACTGAAATTTCATATTCAAGTTTTTTATCCGAAAAATTAGTTCATATTTATAATTAAGGTACTTTCAATCTGTAATACCAAAACCTCATTGATGGAATGTTTGAGTTTTTTGCCTTTATTTTATCAACGGTGGTATTTATCAAAAGAAATAAAATAACTTAGATTGATCCCCAAATGAATTGGCACAACATTCACCTGGAACATTTCCCTAAATTATTAGCGGTTTAATTTCATTTATCATGAAGTTCGATGAATTTTTTTAAAGTAGGGAAATAATTATTATCAATGCAAGATGGAATTTTTTATACTTATATTTGGACGTGGCATACCAAGGTTTGTCGATGGTAGCGTTGACGATGCGTTAGACGGAAAACGTTGCAAATAAGAAAGAACAACATGAATATATAAGTAAAAAATTATGTCCGCTAACTCTTAAATTATTGCAAACTTAATACATGGAGTAAATTATTTTCACAGTGGTATTGGCAATTTGTGAAACTTTTGCAGTTTTCCATGCAGAAATAGAGCATGTAAATTCACGCATCACGGTCTTATATACAGGTCTTGGCACTAGCATCTTACTACCATTGATAAGAGATTGACTCTTATTGGAGGATTTAGCTATTATTAGTTCCTCAAGATGTGATATATTGTATTTGATGATTATATATCTACTCATAATAATTGTCTCAGGCCCGGTTGAAAAGATGGTTCTACTAGAGGAACAATTTCGCCATCTCGTCGCTAATCCTTAAAGGGAATGAAATCAATGATTTTCTCAAGGAATTTTATGTAGATATCATTGGAAACTGTCAATCAATTCAATCACGGGCAGAGAAAAGTGTAGAAATATTATATGAATCAGAGAAATTATGTGAGCTCAATTCACATTCGAGATTGATTTTGTAAAAGAAGAATTCTTGTCAGAGAGGCGGTACATATATGGAGCTGCGACGACTAGTGTTTCTGTAGTTTGTAAAGGAGTTGATATCAATGATATCTCTCCAGATAAATACATAGAAAAAAAATTGGGATTTGTCTATAAAAAACAGTGAAATCACGAATGAGAGAGGATGCAGAAATATGATATGGAGCAGAAGGATTCTGTACGCTAAAATTCTAATCGGAACTAATCTTATCAAGAAATTATTTTTGCCGGAGGCGGTTCACATATGGAGCTGCGAAGCCTAGCGCTTAGACCTGCGAAGCAGGTCGAAACGCTATCTAAACTATACTAGAAGGCCAAGTGTTTGGATTACAGAAAAACTTTGCCCTAAACCACAGCTTAAACCAAAATTCGGATTAATATGATTTTTTTTTACAAATTTGGTATTCTTGAGGAGGAGTGCCTTTTGAGGGGCTATATTTCTTCCGTCCCATAGATTTTGTGCAAAAAATCAAAAACCGACGAAAATTGGACAAAAAAAATCAGATCCAGTTGCCAGGAATTTTTAATTGTTGAACATCAATGTCATCTGACAGTTTTGACGTTTGAATCTCAATACTATCACATTAAATATTGTAGAATTCCTATATTATTCACGAATATTATGTATTATCATATTAGTTACCAACATGAGCGAATAATTCTTGATACATTTTATGCTTCTATTATGTTTAAATAATGAGATTATTAATTTTATGACGTTTAGATAAATTCAGTATTGCCAACTTATTTCCTAAGGAGAGAATGTACATGCGTACTCGCTTTTACGCAAAATTCCATTTCCAGTTTACAACAATGTACACATCTCACAAATAAAAGGTAAGTAGTTTAAATGAATAATATTAACAAAATGGCAATCTTATGTGATAGTTTTTAGGCAATGCTCAAAAATTTCTTAAAATTAAGTAATGTGTCACAATATTTATGCATTTTCAACACAAAACAGAGAACAGGCATTATTAGAAGTGAACTATTTCTTATCCAGTTTGGATGTTCCTATTCACATGGTATATAAATTTATACATAAAATATTTTCTTGATGATTCTGCTTTCAATTCTTACATATTAAAGCTGTATTCTTTCGTTCACGGAGTACTGATCTAACTGATCTGGTTCACTTTGTTCTTGTTCATTCGTTTACGGATCAGTTATCCCCACTCCAAATTTTAACTACTGCAGATAATATGGAAATTATTTGAATGTTGTATGTTTATCCATAGTGATCATATTGAGTACTTGATGGAATTATGTACGCATAACATCAATTTATTCAACTAGATCTTATTATAAATTTTTTATACAGAATAATCTGGAGCTTGTTCAGTGCTCGCGCTGATGAAGCGAGTAGGTGAAATTGTTCCAACAGAGTCAGATATTATTCTCCTTTTAGTGTTTGTTTATAATATCTGTTATTGAAATATATTGTAATTGTGAAGAACATTAGTGTTTTGTTGAATATAGAGAAATCGAATAAAGAGTAGTCGGATGATACAACAGCTGTCAACATTTTCATTACTACATTCATCAATTTCACTATTTTGATCAATTCCTAAATATTGTATGTGATCAAATAGGCACTTTGAACAACAAATATTGATTTCATGAATAATTTTGCTGTTCTCATCAACCAGACTGCAACAGCAATTTCACTCAATTCCAATTGTGATCAATGATTGATTGTTGCAATCGATAGAATGAGTATTTGATGGACATTGTATTATTTACTACATAATATGATGAAAAACTTATTAGTATAATCAACAAAAAATGCAAACGGTTCACTCAATTTTCGATTTTTTTTTTATAAATTGCGTATTCACGAGAAGTGCCTATTATATGTTTAAAAATTATAACGTGTATAGTATTTTTACAGGAAAAATAAAAAACCATCGGTGAGAACTGTCAAAAGTGACAGCTCGAGATAATATCAAGCTATTAATACTATAAAATTGATAAACATCGGGTCGCTTCTGTCAAGTTTGATATACAGGTATTTGAAATAATATTCAAAATATTACAAAATTCACTATTGATTGAAGATATTATGTATGGTTATATGAATAAAACATTAAATTGGATAATTTGTAATGTAATTTAAGCTTTCATAAAGCTTATCTTAATCATTTCTTTGACATTTACAATGAAATGTCAGTATTGCCAACTTATTTGCCACACAGAGAATGTACATGCGTACTCGCTTTCACGCAAAGTTTCAATTCCAGTTTACAACAATGTACACATCTTATAAATATGAAGTGAGTAGCTTAATTGAATAATATCAACAAAATGATAATTTTATGTTATATTTTTTAGGCTATGCTCAAACATTTTCTGGAATAAAGTATAATGTCACAATGCCCATGCATTTTCAGCACAAAATAGAAAACAGGCATATTTTGTACAATATAAATCCTTTCAAACAAGCGATCGCATAAGTTTCAAGATGATTTCAACATGTAATTGTTATAAGGAAATCGATTCTTATAATCAAGAGATTTATTTCTGTAATTTAAGTGTAACTTCATGTAATATTTTCGGGGTTATGCTCAAGGACTTATTGAAAGCTGGTATAGCAGAATGCTTGATAAATACGATTCCAAAGTGATATTGTTGAAGAAAATCCAATTATTTGTAGGCACTGAAGAAGAATTGATGAAATTTGAAATAATTGCTCAAGTGATATGAATTCAATTCACTGATACTAATTCATCTATCCTCCGACGATCCATCATTTGATTATACTATTTTCAAGATACGATTTATACTCCGATTTATAATATTGTTCCCCTGTAAAATAAGTACTGAAGAATAAATGCCACTTGGAATATGTCAAGTAACTATAGTTTGGTACATGTGGTAAATATTCTGCAATGAAAAAATAAATATTTCGAATAACTTTGTATTTGAGATTATGCAGAAGATAATCCTCCTAAAACCCGAATTGCGCTGATGAAATACGAGAAGTTTGGGTGTAAACGATTTAAATAATAAAATAATACTCAGATAAACTGTACGTATATACCTATTCTGTATATCCACTACAATCATATAACAATATTGAAAATTTCTCAGAAAGTGTAGGAGAAACATGATATAAATAGATTAAAAGTAGTTATTCTAGAAAGAGTTTTCGCGGAAAATGTTGGTAGATTATACGGGTTACTGTGAGTAAGAATTCACTGTTGTAATCAGCTGATTCCAAACAATCAACACAGACATCTGTTCCAACAGTTGGTAACATTGTTAGGTGTGACGTAGACGCTTGGGTGCGCATGTGTAATATAGAGTGGATAGAGATGTTTTGCAAGAGTCAGATATTATTGTTCTTTTATTGTTTGTTTATGATATCTGTTATTGAAATATATTGTAATTGTGAAGAACAAGAATGTTTTGTTGAATATAAAGGAATCGGATGACGAGTAGTCAGATGATAGAACAGCTGTCAGCATTTTCATTGCTTCATTCATCGATTTCAGTATTTTGATCAATCCCTAAATATTGTATCCGATTGAATAGGCATTTCGAACAACTAATATTGATTTAATGAATAATTTTGCTGTTCTCATCAACAAGACTGCAACAGCAACTTCTTTTAAACTAGTACTGTTATTGTAGTGAGTATTATGATCATATTGTCAACAATAATTCCTGAGTAGAAGTCATCGATTGTAGATTATTATGGGCAACAATCATTTGTTGTGATCAATTCAATTTTGATTTTAATTGTAAAGTTATTGCTGATTCATTAGATAAACGATGAAAACTTGGTAAAAATTATTGTTGTCATTTACTCAATTCCAATTGTGATCAATGGTTGATTTGTTGCAATCGGTAGAATGACTATTCAATGGATATTGTATTATCAACCACATACTATGATGGAAAAGTTATTAGTATAATCAACAAAAAATGCTACCTACTAGCCACTATCAACAATTGATAATAAGGATTACCTTCTAAATCTTATTCTCATCCACTCAATCATTATAGGGATGAACAAAATATTGTTGCAATCGATTGCAAACTGATAGCTGTGGTCATTCAATGATCACTGAAGTGAAAAAATTCCAAAATACAAAGCGTAGATGATTTTATTCAACAATTCAGCGTTGTTTCCTGATTTATTTCTATTGTAGTCAAAAAACAACCGATTGATTCTCTATTCAAGCAATTTATTCTTCATCTTTTAATGCTGTTCCAGATGTGAAATATGAGTCAGCATAACAACTGAGACGTTAATTATATTTACTAGTTTTGAATTCTCAAAATTACATTGAAGATAAAAAACGCCCTTATTCTTTGTTCAGACCTGGAAGAAAAGTTTATTATTGAACTCGATCATTGTGTCACATCGTATATCCTGATTTTGTTACAAGGGTCTAAGTTGATAGGAAAATGAACTTATTGAATGGCTTATAAATCAGGTGTAGAAGACAATGGAGAAGAAATGTGTATTATTGTAATAACTTTCAATTTTTTTTCCGCTATTGGTATGCAACTTCATTCAAAACTGAGATCAAAATCAACCACTAAGATGCATTCACAAAAAAGTATGAGGACAGTTAACGTTTTCAATGAATCTCTACGTTTCAGACCCTACTGAACTCAAAAAAAACATAATTTAAAAAAAAGTCAGTCGTTGTGTTTGTTTATTTCTGAAAGCACGATAACTTCGGCTAGAAATTTTCGACTAAAATTTCATATTCAAATTTTTTATCAAAAAAATAGGTTCATATTCACGAATAAGATATATTCAATCGGTGGAACCAAAACTGCTTTGATGGAACTTTAGAGTTCTTTGCGTTTATTTCATGAACGGTAGTACTTATCCAAGAATATAATAGTATATTGTGCAACAAGTGCGATAAGTTTTTGACTATACTAAACATGTGTCACAATATTTATGCATTTTCAACACAAAACAGAGAACAGGCATTATTAGAAGTGAACTATTTCTTATCCAGTTTGGATGTTCCTATTCACATGGTATATAAATTTGGACATAAAATATTTTCTTGATGATTCTGCTTTCAATTCTTACATATTAAAGCTGTATTCTTTCGTTCACGGAGTACTGATCTAACTGATCTGGTTCACTTTGTTCTTGTTCATTCGTTTACGGATCAGTTATCCCCACTCCAAATTTTAACTACTGCAGATAATATGGAGATTATTTGAATGTTGTATGTTTATCCATAGTGATCATATTGAGTACTTGATGGAATTATGTACGCATAACATCAATTTATTCAACTAGATCTTATCATTAATTTTTTATACAGAATAATCTGGAGCTTGTTCAATGCTCGCGCTGATGAAGCGAGTAGGTGAAATTGTTTCAACAGAGTCTGATATTATTCTCCTTTTAGTGTTTGTTTATAATATCTGTTATTGAAATATATTGTAATTGTGAAGAACATTAGTGTTTTGTTGAATATAGAGAAATCGAATAACGAGTAGTCGGATGATACAACAGCTGTCAACATTTTCATTACTACATTCATCAATTTCACTATTTTGATCAATTCCTAAATATTGTATGCGATCAAATAGGCACTTTGAACAACAAATATTGATTTCATGAATAATTTTGCTGTTCTCATCAACCAGACTGCAACAGCAATTTCACTCAATTCCAATTGTGATCAATGATTGATTGTTGCAATCGATAGAATGAGTATTTGATGGACATTGTATTATTTACTACATACTATGATGAAAAAGTTATTAGTATAATCAACAAAAAATGCTACATACCAGTCACATCCACTATACTAAAAGGCCAAGTGTAAGGATTACTAATTTGATTTTGCCCGAGGCTACAGCCCAAACGGTTCACTCAATTTTCGATTTTTTTTTTATAAATTGCGTATTCACGAGAAGTGCCTATTATATGTTTAAAAATTATAACGTGTATAGTATTTTTGCAGGAAAAATGAAAAACCATCAGTGAGAACTGTCAAAAGTGACAGCTCGAGATAATATCAAGCTATTAATACTATAGGCTCTTTGCGCAAACGTTGGGGAGCGACACTAGCGCTCGGGGTGTTTAATTTTGAAAGTAGCTGCAGGAAAAAATTCAAATTGTCATTAGGTGGAATAAGTAAATAAAAGCTAAAAAGTTTGTATTGAAGCTTGAAATAAGTTTAAGAACACAAATGCATGATGGCTAATGGAGTTATGATAGGAACAGGATTTTAGTTTATATAACCTGGTTGTATCCGGAGTACAATATTAGAAAAAGGAAAATTAGTCCAAGAGAGTAAGCTTGTGTTTAATGTTGAAGAAATACTGTTTTTGGATAAGAATTTGATTTCCGCGCATGTTGTGGAGCAAAAGTCAAATAATTCTGGTTCGTATAAAGTTTTTATCGAAGTAAGATATGTTATATTTAAGTAATTAATAATAGGCTGCTAAACGTCTGTCAAACGAATCAAAAAATGTCATATGAAAGTATATTTTTTCACATTGCCTTTGGTTGATGAAACACGAGATATTTTGCATACATTTTAACTTATCCTATACATAAAAATAGTATCTACAAAATTGCTATGGCTTACAATGGTTTAACCTAACTTTTTACAAAAATTTTCTAGTTTCATCAAGTAATTCCTACATTTAATACATATTCTATGATTATTATTGACTACTTTTCACTTTCTTCACTCGTTTAATAGCCTAAATCCATTTTTTTCCCATTCCTATTTCATGTTCTCTGGATGAAAACTTGTAGAAATGTTTATGGTTTTTTTGTGTTTCCGTAACTGTTGTATAGTTTGGAATGCAACAATTTGTATAAGCAACATGTGGTATTTCAATTTCCATGTTAAATTTACTTATAAATTGCTTTATAATTTAAATTTTGTACATATATTCTAAAATCATGTGCGATGATAACATTTTGTTTACCTGCTAGTACTGTCAAATTTAACCACTACTGGCGCTGCAGTCTATTCGCAAAGAGCCTATAAAATTGATGAACATCGGGTCGCTTCTGTCAAGTTTGATATAAAGGTATTTGAAATAATATTCAAAATATTACAGAATTCACTATTGATTGAAGATATTATGTATGGTTATATGAATAAAACATTAAATTGGATAATTTGTAATGTAATTTAAGCTTTCATAAAGCTTATCTTAATGAAAATCATTTCTTTGACATTTACAATGAAATGTCAGTATTGCCAACTTATTTGCCACACAGAGACTGTACATGCATACTCGCTTTCACGCAAAGTTTCAATTCTAGTTTACAACAATGTTCACATCTTATAAATATGAAGTGAGTAGCTTAATTGAATAATATCAACAAAATGATAATTTTATGTTATATTTTTTAGGCTATGCTCAAACATTTTCTGGAATAAAGTATAATGTCACAATGCCCATGCATTTTCAGCACAAAATAGAAAACAGGCATATTTTGTACAATATAAATCCTTTCAAACAAGCGATCGCATAAGTTTCAAGATGATTTCAACATGTAATTGTTATAAGGAAATCGATTCTTATAATCAAGAGATTTATTTCTGTAATTTAAGTGTAACTTCATGTAATATTTTCGGGGTTATGCTCAAGGACTTATTGAAAGCTGGTATAGCAGAATGCTTGATAAATACGATTCCAAAGTGATATTGTTGAAGAAAATCCAATTATTTGTAGGCACTGAAGAAGAATTGATGAAATTTGAAATAATTGCTCAAGTGATATGAATTCAATTCACTGATACTAATTCATCTATCCTCCGACGATCCATCATTTGATTATACTATTTTCAAGATACGATTCATACTCTAATCTATAATATTGCTCCCCTGTAAAATAAGTACTGAAGTATAAATGCAACTTGGAATATGTCAAGTAACTATAGTTTGGTACATGTGGTGAATATTCTGCAGTGAAAAAATAAATATTTCGATTAACTTTGTATTTGAGATTATGCAGAAGATAATCCTCCTAAAACCTGAATTGCGCTGATAAAACACGATAAGTTTGGGTGTAAACGATTTAAATAATAAAATAATACTCAGATAAACTGTACCTATATACCTATTCTGTATATCCACTACAATCATTCAACAATATTGAAAATTTCTCAAAAAGTGTAGGAGACACATGATATAAATAGATTAAAAGTAGTTATTCTAGAAAGAGTTTTCGCGGAAAATGTTGGTAGATTACACGGGTTACTGTAAGTAAGAATTTACTGTTGTAATCAGCTGATTTCAAACAATCAACACAGACATCTGTTCCAACAGTTGGTAACATTGATAGGTGTGACGTAGACGCTTGGGTGCGCATGCGTAATTTAGAGTGGATAGAGATGTTTTGCAAGAGTCAGATATTATTGTTCTTTTATTGTTTGTTTATAATATCTGTTATTGAAATATATTGTAATTGTGAAGAACAAGAATGTTTTGTTGAATATAAAGGAATCGGATGACGAGTAGTCAGATGATAGAACAGCTGTCAGCATTTTCATTGCTTCATTCATCGATTTCATTATTTTGATCAATCCCTAAATATTGTATCCGATTGAATAGGCACTTCGAACAACTAATATTGATTTAATGAATAATTTTGCTGTTCTCATCAACAAGACTGCAACAGCAATTTCTTTCAAACTAGTACTGTTATTGTAGTGAGTATTATGATCATATTATCAACAATAATTCCTGAGTAGAAATCATCGATTGTAGATTATTACGGGCAACAATCATTTGTTGTAATCAATTCAATTTTGATTTCAATTGTAAAGTTATTGCTGATTCATTAGATAAACGATGAAAACTTGGTAAAAATTATTGTTGTCATTTACACGCCCTTATTCTTTGTTCAGACCTGGAAGAAAAGTTTCTTATTGAACTCGATCATTGTGTCACATCGTATATCCTGATTTTGTTACAAGGGTCGAAATTGATAGGAAAATGAACTTATTGAATGGCTTATGAGTCAGGTGTAGAAGACAATCGAGAAGAAATGTGTATTATTGTAATAACTCTCAATTTTTTTTTCCGTTATTGGTATGCAACTTCATTCAAAATTGAGATCAAAATCAACCACTGAGATGCATTCACAAAAAAGTATGAGGACAGTTACGCTTTCAATGAATCTTTACGTTTTAGACCCTACTGAATACAAAAAAACATAATTCCAAAGAAAGTCAGTCGTTGTGTTTGTTTATTTCTAAAAGCACGATAACTTGAGAACGGCTGGAAATTTTCGACTAAAATTTCACATTCAAATTTTTTATCAAAAAAGTAGGTTCATATTCATGAATAAGATATATTCAATCGGTGGTACCAAAACTTCTTTGATGGAACTTTAGAGTTCTTTGCGTTCATTTCATAAACGGTAGTACTTATCCAAGAATATAATAGTATATTGTGCAACAAGTGCGATAAGTTTTTGATTGCCCACGAGAGCGAAGTGGGCAATTAACAATACTGCACAAGTTGGGGATACTATTTTTTATTACGAATGCAGGATTGGTACTATTTTGCACTTATTTTTCCGAGCGATAAATGGTTTGCGTGCGACAAGTTTACTTGTCGCACATAAATTATACCTGGCGCACTCAAAAGCCAAAGGGCTATTTACGTGCGCAAAGTAGTACGCATTCTGCATGAGTGATAGAAAATAACTTAGATTGATTCCTTCATGAATTGGCACAACATTCACCTGGAACATTTCCCCAAATAATTTGCGTTTTTATTTCATTTATCATAAAATTCGATAAATTCTTTTAAAATAGGGAGATAATTATTATCAATGTGAAATAAAAGTTATTTATACTCTTATTTGACGTCGCAAGCCAAGGTTTGACGATGGTAGCGTTGACGATGAGTTCGACAGAACATGTTGCAAATTAGAAGGAACAACATGAATGTACAAGAAATAAATGATGTTCGCCAATTCTTACATTGTTGCAAATTTAATACATGAAGTAAAGTATTTTCACAGGGGTATTAGCAATTTGAAAAACTTTTGCAGTTCTCGATGCAAGAATAGAGCATGTTAATTCACGCACCATGGTCTTATATATAGGACTTGACACTAGCATCTCACTACCATTGGCAAGGGATTGACTCTTATTGGAGTATTTAGTTCTTATTAGTTCCTCAAGATGTGAGAAGCTGTGATATATTGTAGTTAATGATTATAAATCTACTTATGATAATAGTTTAAGGGAGATTGAGGGAAACATTCATTTGTCATAAGTTCAAATATCGATTTTTGTGAATACAAAGGAATTAAATGTAATTATTATGAAATATTAGGAGTTCTATTGATATTTGATGGCAATATTTTGAATATTATTTTTATTGAGTGCTATATATCGATAAATTTTAGGATGTAAAATTAAATATTCAATCCAGACTTGAATTATTCGAATCGCTGTTTTTTGTCTTTCTGATGCACACTTTCTGTTTTCCTCGCACACTTATTTTGTAGATCGTAACGCCGTCTGTAGTAGTTTGAATAACTGATAAGCTGCTTTAATAATGGATACCCTTACTGGTGAGTATCAAGACCCATGTATAATATTGGAAATTATGCGGCAAGAGTGGTTCTTTTGAAAAGATAGTTCTACTAGAGAAACAATCTCGCCATCTCGTCGCTAATCCTTAAAGGGAGGCGGTACATATTTGGAGCTGCGACCCTTAGAGTCCCTGTAATTCGTGAAGAAGTTGAAATCAATAATTTTTCTCTAGATAAATACATGAAATAACATTGGGAATTGTCTATAAAAAAGAGTGAAATCACGAATAGAAAAAAATGCAGAAATATAATATGGAGCAGGAGAATTCTGTACGCTGAAATTATGATTGGGACTAATCTTATTAAGAAATTATTTTTGCCGGAGGCGGTTCACATATGGAACTGCGAAGCCTAACGCTTAGACCTGCGAAGCAGGTCTAAACGCTATCTTCTTATATACTAAAACGCAAAATGTTTGGATTACAGAAAAACTTTGCCCTAAGCCACAGCCTAAACCAAAATTTGGATTATTATGATTTTTTTTTTACAAATTTGGTATTTCCGAGGAGGAGTGCCTTTTGAGGGTCTAAATTTTTTCCGTCTCATAGATTTTGTGCAAAAAATCAAAAACCGACGAAAATTGGACAAAATCAGATCCAGTTGCCAGGAATTTTTAATTGTTGAACATCAATGTCATCTGACAGTTTTGACGTTTGAATCTCAATATTATCACATTGAATATTGTAGAATTTCTATATTATTTACGGATATTATGTATTATCATATTAATAGTAGTAAAAAGTATTCTTATTTTAAGATATGATCCACAGTTGGAGAAGGCATTTTACAAAAATAGATTATTCGAAAATATTGACTAATAGCGTTTTCACCACAAGTTTTGGTAGACTTTTACAATTGGCAAATAAACATAAGCGATACTCTATCTCGTGGCAGAATTTCAAACTAGTAACATTAGGATAGATTTGGCGGGCTACATATACATGAGCTTATAATCAAATCAATAAATTATATTCGGTTATTTAATTAGTATTCATAAAAAACATATATGAGGTAATAATTTCAAATGATTTTAGCAAAAATTCATTGAAAAAATATTGTGTTTATTGATTGAAATTTCAAATACAAAAATTTACCATGGAGGATTAAGTGTAGTAGTAATGACTGATAAAGCCATAGCCTACGCATTCGCTGTCTGACTTATGAATTGAAAAAGAAGATAGAATCAAAAGTTTTAGAATTTTTCAAAATCTTTTCTTACATGCAGGACATTTCAGATATTGCAACTGATAAATAATTCTTTTTGTTTGGATTGTGTCTATTCATCTAGGTATACTTTACAAATACAAGTTATCTTCAAATCATTGAAAGATTTTTTGGAACAACAAAGAGTCCAACTAATAAGTACTAATCTAATGTTTATTTAACAAAATTAAAAGGCATTCTCGCACTACTTCAACTTTTCAACAAATGGTACACAATAAAAAAACTGCAGATCTATGCTTGCAACTATTGCTGTTTTTTGCTTCTGCAAAAACAAGTCATATTCTCAATCTTCAAGGCATCATATTCATTACAATCAAATTCTTCTTTAATTTCATACGGATTCCCAAGCACTTTTGATGTTTGTATGCAAAAATACTCTCTTGTCACTATCATCATATAATTTCCGACAGAGTAAAATATGTGAAGCATTTACTAGCTCTTTACCACCATTTACACAGCGTGACATGACATTTGCATCAAAATATTCCTGAAGTTTCAATATCATTATCTAGAAATTAAAGGTTAAGTTCAATTTAAAAATATGAATTAAATATAAATAAACAGATGGAATAATGGCTTATAAATCGGGTGTAGAAGACAATGGAGAAGAAATGAGTATTATTGTGATGACTACTCAATATTTTTTTCCGCTATTGGTATGCAACTCCATTTAAAATTAAAATTAAAATCAACCACTGAGATGCATCTACAAAAAAGTATGGGGACAGTTGCCGCTTCCAATGAATCTCTACGTTTTAGACCCTACTGAACTCAAGAAAACATAATTTAAAATAAAGTCAGTCGTTGTGTTTGTCTATTTCTAAAAGCATAATGACTTGAGAAAGCCTAGAAATCTTTGACTGAAATTTCATATTCAAGTTTTTTATCAAAAAAATAAGTTCATATTCATAAATAAGGTATTTTTAATCTGTGGTACCAAAACTTATTCGATGGAACTTTTGAGTTCTTTGCGTTTATCTTATGAACGGTAGTACTTATCCCACAATATGATAGTATATTGTGCAACAAGTGCGATAAGTTGTCGATTGCCCACGAGAGCGAAGTGGGCAATCGACAACACCGCACGAGTTGCAAATACTATTTTTCATTACGAATGCGGGATAAGTACTATTTTGCGCTTATTCTTCCGAGCGATAAACACTTTTTGTGCGTCAAGTAAACTTGTCGCACTCAAATTATACTTGACACACTCAAAAGTCAAAGAGCCATTTACCGTCCAGAAAAACGTGCGCAAAATAATACTTATCCTGCATGAGTAATAAAGAATAACTTAGATTGATCCCTGAATGAATTGGCACAACATTTACCTGGAACATTTCCCAAAATTATTAGCAGTTTCATGAAAAACATGCTAAAAATTAGAAGGAATAACATGAATATGTAAGAAAAAAATTATGTTCGGTAACTCTTTCATTGTTGCAATCTTAATACGTAAAATAAAGTATTTTTACAGCGGTATTAGCAATTTGTAAAGCTTTTGCAGTTTTCGATGCAAAAATAGAGCATGTTAATCCACGCATCACGGTCTTATATACAGGTTTTAACACAAGCATCCCACTACCGTTGGTAAGGGGTTGACTCTTATTTAACTATTTAGTTATTATCAGTTCCTCAAGATGTAAGAAGATGTAAGAAGCTGTAATATATTGTAGTTGATGATTATAAATCTACTTATGATAATAGTTTAAGGGAGATTATTATTATGAAATATTAGATATTCTATTGCTATTTGATGGCAATATCTTAAATATTATTGATATTGAGTGCTATATATCAATGAATTTTGTGATATAAGAGCAAACATTTAATCCAGACTTGAATGATTCGAGTCGCTGTTTCTTGTCTTTCTGATGCACACTTTCTTTTTCTCGCGCACACCTATTCTGTCGATCGTAAGGCCGTCTGTAGTACTTCAAATAACTAATAAGCTGCTTTAATAATGAATACCCTCACTGGTAAATATCAAGACCTGTGTATAATATTGGAAAGAGTGGTTCTTTTGAAAAGATAGTTCTACTAGAGAAACAATTCCGCCATCTCGTCGCTAATCCTGAAAGGGAATGAAATCGATGATTTTCTTGAGGATTTATACCTAAATATGATTGGAAACTGTCAATCAATATAATCACGGGCAGAGAAAGGCGTAGTGATATGATATGAAGCAGGGAAATTACGTGAGCTCAATTCACATCCGAGATTGATCTTGTCAAAAAAGAATTTTGGAGAGGCGGTACATATTTGGAGCTGCGACGCCTAGAGTCTCTGTAATTCGTGAAGAAGTTGAAATCAATAATTTTTCTCCAGATAAATACATAAAATAACATTGAGAATTGTCTATAAAAAAGAGTGTAATCACGAATAGGGAAAAATGCAGAAATATAATATGGAGCAGGAGAATTCTGTACGCTGAAATTATGATTGGGACTAATCTCATTAAGAAATTATTTTTGCCGGAGGCGGTTCACATATGGAGCTGCGAAGCCTAGCGCTTAGACCTGCGAAGCAGGTCGAAACGCTATCTAAACTATACTAAAAGGCCAAGTGTAAGGATTACTAATTCGACTTTGCCCGAGGCTACAGCTTGAATGGTTCAGTCGATTTTTGTAATTTTTTTTTTATAAATTGCGTATTCACGAGGAGGAGTGCCTTTTATATGTTAGAAAATTATTACATGTATAGTATTTACAGGAAAAATCCAAAACCAACAGTGAGAACTGTCAAAAGTGACAGTTCGAGAAAATATCAAGCTATCAATGCTAGAAAATTGATGAACATCGGATCGCTTCTGTCAAGTTTGACATACAGGTATTTGAAATAATATTCAAAATATCACAAAATTTACTATTGAATCAAGTTATTAAGTATTGTTATATGGATAAAACATTTAAATGAATAATTTGTGATGTATTTAAAGCTTTCATAAAGCTTATTTCAATTAAAATGAATTTTTTGACATTCAATAGAATGTCAGTGTTGCCAACTTAATTCCCAAACAGAAACTGCACATGCGTACTCGCTTTGACGCAAAATGTCAATGCCAGTTCACAACAATGTACACTTCTTATAAATAATAAGTAAGTAGTTCAATTGAATAATATTAGCAAAATGACGATTTTATGTTATATTTTTTAGGCTATGCTCAAACATTTTTTGGAATAAAGTATAATGTAACAATGCCCATGCATTTTCAGCACAAAATAGAAAACAGGCATATTTTGTACAACATAAATCCTCTCAAACAAGCGATCGCATAAGTTTCAAGATGATTTCAACATGTAATTGTAAAAAACAAGGAAATCGATTCTTATAATCAAGAAATTCTTAAAGTGTAACTCCATGTAATATTTTTAAGGTTATGCTCAAGGATTTATTGGAAGCTGCCATAGCAGAATGCTTGATGAATACGATTCCAAAGTGATATTGTTGAAGAAAATTCAATTATTTGTAGGCACTGAAGAAGAATTAATAAGATTTCAAATTTTTGCTCAAGTGATATGAATTTAATTCACTAATACTGATTCATCCATATTCCGACGATCCATCATTTGATTATACTATTTTCAAGATACGATTTATACTCTAATTTACAATATTGTTTCCCTATAAAATAAGTATTGAAGATTAAATGCCACTTGGAATATGTCGAGTAACTATAGTTTGGTACATGTGGTAAATATTCTGCGATGAAAAAATAAATATTCTGATCAACTTTGTATTTGAGGTTATGTAAAGATAATCCTCCTAAAACCTGCATTGCGCTGATGAAACACGATAAGTTTGGGTGTAAACGATTTAAATAATAAAATAATACTCAGATAAACTGTACGTATATACCTATTCTGTATATCCACTGCAATCATTTAACAATATTGAAAATTTCTCATAAAGTGTAGGAGACACATGATATAAATATATTAAAAGTAGTTATTCTAGAAAGAGTTTTCGCGGAAAATGTTGGTAGATTATACCGGTTACTGTAAGTTAGAATTTACTGTTGTAATCAGCTGATTTCAAACAATCAACACAGACATCTGTTCCAACAGTTGGTAACATTGTAAGGTGTGACGTAGACGCTTGGGTGCGCATGCGTAATATAGAGTGGATAGAGATGTTTTGCAAGAGTCAGATATTATTGTTCTTTTATTGTTTGTTTATAATATCTGTTATTGAAATATATTGTAATTGTGAAGAACAAGAATGTTTTGTTGAATATAAAAGAATCGGATGACGAGTAGTCAGATGATAGAACAGCTGTCAGCATATTCATTGCTATATTCATCGATTTCATTATTTTGATCAATCCCTAAATATTGTATCCGATAGGCACTTCAAACAACTAATATTGATTTAATGAATAATTTTGCTGTTCTCATCAACAAGACTGCAACAGCAATTTCTTTCAAACTAGTACTGTTATTGTAGTGAGTATTATGATCATATTATCAACAATAATTCCTGAGTAGAAATCATCGATTGTAGATTATTACGGGCAACAATCATTTGTTGTGATCAACTCAATTTTGATTTTAATTGTAAAGTTATTGCTGATTCATTAGATAAACGATGAAAACTTGATAAAAATTATTGTTGTTATTTACTCAATTCCAATTGCGATCAATGGTTGATTGTTGCAATCGGTAGAATGACTATTCAATGGATATTGTATTATCAACCACATACTATGATGGAAAAGTTATTAGTATAATCTACAAAAAATGCTACCTACTAGTCACTATCAACAATTGATAATTAGGATTACCTTCTCTATCATTGCTATCAACAAAATATTGTTTCAATCAACCCATCTATTGTTGTGATCAACCAATAATAATTTATTGTTAGCAGCGAACAACAATAATCCCTAAATCTTATTCTCATCCACTCAATCATTATAGGGATGAACAAAATATTGTTGCAATCGATTGCAAACTGATAGCTTTGATCATTCAATGATCACTGAAGAGAAAAAATTCTAAAATACAAAGCGTAGATGATTTTATTCAACAATTCAGGGTTGTTTTCTGATTTATTTCTATTGTAGTCAAAAAACAACCGATTGGTTCTCTATTCAAGCAATTTATTCTTTATCTTTTAATGTTGTTTCAGATGTGAAATATGAGTCAGCATAATAACTGAGACGTTGATTATATTTACCAGTTTAGCTGAATGAATACATTCAGGCTACTGAGTTAAGTCTCAACTTTCAATTGATTTGGACAAATTCGCTTCGGATTTAAAATATCCTTGGAGATATATTTGGAGCCAATTTGCTTTTTGTAATAAAATTTCGCACAAATATTTGAAAGTGTGGTTCATAGCGTTTTAGCTTGTGTGGAAATAAGCATCCTGAGAAAGGTTTGAACTCTCAAAATTACATTGAAAATAAAAACGCCCTTATTCTTTGTTCAGACCTGGAAGAAAAGTTTCTCATTGAACTCGATCATTGTGTCACATCGTATATCCTGATTTTGTTACAAGGGTCGAAATTGATAGGAAAATATACTTATTGAATGGCTTATAAATCAGGTGTAGAAGACAATGGAGAAGAAATGTGTATTATTGTAATTACTCTCAATTTTTTTCCGCTATTGGTATGCAACTTCATTCAAAATTGAAATCAAAATCAACCACTGAGATGCATTAACAAAAAAGTATGAGGACAGTTAACGCTTTCAATAAATCTCTACGTTTTAGACCCTACTGAACCCAAAAAAAACATAATTCAAGAGAAAGTCAGTCGTTGTGTTTGTTTATTCATAAAAGCACTATAACTTGAGAACGGCTAGAAATTTTCGACTACCACGAGAGCAAAGTGGGCTATTGACAACACTGCACGAGTTGAAGATACTATTTTTTTCTACGAATGCAGGATTGGTACTATTTTGCACTTATTTTTCCGAGCGATAAATGGTTTGCATGCGACAAGTTTACTTGTCGCACATAAATTATACCTGGCGCACTCAAAAGCCAAAGAGCTATTTACGTGCGCAAAGTAGTACGCATTCTGCATGGGTGATGAAAAATAACTCAAATTGATTCCTTCATGAATTGGCACAACATTCACCTGGAACATTTCCCAAAATAATTTGCGGTTTTATTTCATTCATTTTGAAATTCGATAAATTCTTTTAAAGTAGGGAAATAATTATTATCAATGTGAAATAAGAGTTATTTATACTCATATTTGGACGTCGCAAGCCAAGGTTTGACGATGGTAGCGTTGACGATGAGTTCGACAGAACATGTTGCAAATTAGAAGGAACAACATGAATGTACAAGAAATAAATGATGTTCGCCAACTCTTACATTGTTGCAAATTTGATACATCAATGGCCGGTTTTATAAAAGACTCACGTAAATTTACTCCTGTAGTAAATTTATTTTATTTAACAGATTCTAATCAGTTTGAGCTTCTTTATGACAACAAAATCATTGCTGTCAAATAATCGACTGTCATCTAACAGAGTAAATTTTATTTACTCTGGAAGTAAAATACTCTGCCCTATATAAAACCGGGCATTAGTAAAGTATTTTTACAGGGGTATTACCAATTTGAGAAACTTTTGCAGTTTTCGATGCAAGAATAGAGCATGTTAATTCACGCATCATAGTCTTATATATAGGACTTGACACTAGCATCTCACTACCATTGGCAAGGGATTGACTCTTATTGAGGTATTTAGTTATTATTAGTTCCTCAAGATGTGAGAAGCTGTGATATATTGTAGTTGATGATTATAAATCTACTTATAATAATAGTTTAAGGGAGATTGAGGGAAACATTCATTTGTCACAAGTTCAAATATCCATTTTTGTGAATACAAAGGAATTAAATGTAATTATTATGAAATATTAGGAATTCTATTGCTATTTGATGGCGATATTTTGAATATTATTGATATTGAGTGCTATATATCAATAAATTTTAGGATGTAAAATTAAATATTCAATCCAGACTTGAATTATTCGAATCGCTGTTTCTTGTCTTTCTGATGCACACTTTCTGTTTTCCTCGCACACTTATTTTGTCGATCGTAAGACCGTCTGTAGTAGTTTGAATAACTATTAGGCTGTTTTGATAATGAATATCCCAACTGGTGAGTATCAAGACCTATGTTTAATATTGGAAATTGTGCGGCAAGAGTGGTTCTTCTGAAAAGATAGTTCTACTAGAGAAACAATCTCGCCATCTCGTCGCTAATCCTAAAAGGGAATATAATCGATGATTTTCTTAAGGATTCATTTCTAAATATGATTGGAAACTGTCAATCAATGTCATCACGGGCAGAGAGAAGTGTAGTAATATAATATGAATCAGGGGAATTACGTGAGCTCAATTAACATCCGAGATTGATCTTGTCAAGGAAGAATTCTTGTCAGAGTGGCGGTACATATTTGGAGCTGCGACGCCTAGAGTCTCTGTAATTCGTGAAGAAGTTGAAATCAATGATTTTTCTCCAGATAAATACATGAAATAACATGGAGTATTGTCTAAAAAAAGAGTGAAATCACGAATAGGGAAAAATGCAGAAATATAATATGGAGCAGGAGAATTCTGTACGCTGAAATTATGATTGGGACTAATCTTATTAAGAAATTATTTTTGCCGGAGGCGGTTCACATATGGAGCTGCGAAGCCTAGCGCTTAGACCTGCGAAGCAGGTCAAAACGCTAATCTTATATACTAAAAGGCATAAGATACACTTTCAGTTAGCCACGGCTACAGCCTAAACGAGAACTCTGATTAACATGATTTTTTTTTTATAAATTTGATATTCTTGACGAGCAGTGCCTTTTGGGGGTCTCAATTTTTTCAGTCTTATATGTTTCGTGTAAAAAATCAAAAATCGTCAAAAATTCATCCTGAACATAGTAGGCATGTACAAATAATTGTTGAACATCGATGACATCTGTCAGCTTTGACGTTTAGGTTTCAATATTATTTCATTGAATATTGCAAAATGAGAAAGATTTCCACAAATTTATGTATTAATACATCTATAACAAACATGAGCGAATCACTTGTGATACATTTTGAGCTAATATTATGCTTAAATATTAAAATTGTTATTTTTTTGACATTTTGATAACTTCAGTATTGCCAACTTATTTCCCAAACAAAGAATGTACATGCGCACTCGCTTCCACGTAAAAATAGTAGCCATGTACAAATAATTGTTGAACATCGATGATATCTGTCAGCTTTGACGTTTAGGTTTCAATATTATTTCATTGAATATTGCAGGATGAGTAAAATTTTCACAAATTTATGTATTAATACATTTATAACAAACATGAGCAAATCACTTGTGATACATTTTAAGCTAATTTTATGCTTAAATATTAAAATTACTATTTTTTTGACATTTCAATAAATCCAGTATTGCCAACTTATTTCCCAGAATGTACATGCGTACTCGCTTTTACGCTAAATTCCAATTCAAGTTTCAACAATGTACACATCTAATGAATAGAAAGTAAGTAGTTTAATTGAATAATATTAACAAAATGACAATTTAATGTAATATTTTTTAGGCTATGCTCAAACATTTTTTGAAATGAAGTTATATGTCACGATATTCATGCATTTTTAACGCAGAATATGCCTGATGGCAAAATGGATTAGTTGTTGGCTAAGTTATAGAATGATTTCAACATATAATTGTTATGAAGAAATCGATTCTTATAATCAAGGGATATTTTGATTCATGATGTTTCTCTGTTGTGGATGAAATAAGTACTGAAGATTGAATGAAGTTTGAAACATGTCAAGTATAGTTTAGCTGGTACATATGGTAAATATTCAACAATGCTCGAGTATTTATTTAGATATTCAATATTGTTTAGTAATAGTTTAGTTCATGCTATTCTCACATCTCTTTCAGTTGTATAAATTTGAGTTGAAGACTTGATAAACCCAGCCAATCGAACATTTCGCTTGAGTCAACAATGAAACAAGCAATAATCAACTGATTATAATATTACGATAATGGAGCCATCAATCAATATTTTGTACTTGTTGAAAGATATAAATCATACATCACTCAATGAACTTAAATAACTTCGTATTTGAGGTTATGTAGAGAGTAATTCTACTGGAAGCGGCATTGAGCTGATGAAACACACTAAGCTTGGGTGAGAACGATGATGAAAATATCGATTGTCATCATTTATTCTGAAAAATGTAAATTATACATATTACTGAAATAAACTGTACGTAAATATTCTGTATAATACATATCATTTTATTACAATATCAAAAGTCACTAATTTCTTATTTAGTGTGGATGTTCCTATTCAATTGGTATACAAAATTGGATATGAAATATTTTCTTGATGACAAGTGCATTGGGAAGAGTAACAAATCTCAGTGGTTCTAAAACTTTGGTCTGTAGTTTTTGACATCTAATAGTCTAGGCTCTAATGTTGATTCATCTCATGAGTTAATGTCTTAATACGTAGTATAGGCAATTCTGATGTATGCACTAGAGACTAGAGTGTGATTACCTACATACAGGCCTGTCAAATTGTTAAATATTAACGAGATTCATGGCTTTTTGGATATTCTTTGCCTCAAATTGTACAGTTTGATTAAACGTCAACAAAATATATCTTTGTATTTAAAAACTACAAATACGATAAAATGGTAGATGACGTGAACGAAGATTAAACGAAATGAGAATTATTGGTTAGAACTTCCAATTTAATAATAATCGGTAATATCGATGAGAAAAATCATATATGGGATTGGAAAAAATTAATTTCTCAAGAAATGTAGGAGACACATGATATGGATAGATTCAGTGCTTTTTTCTCAGATTATACGTATTCAAGAAAGGGTTTTCGCGGAAAATGTTGATAGATGATACGGGTTGCTGCAAGTGAAATTTTACTGTTGTAATCAGCTGATTTTAATAAATGTCATTGAAACAATCAACACAGACATCTATTCCAACAGTTGGTAACATTGTTAGGTGTGACGTAGACTCTCGGGTGCGCGTGCGTAGGCGCGTGCGTAAGAAAGAGTGGATAGAGATATTTTGTGAGAATCAGATATTATTTTTCTTTTAGTGTTTGTTCATAATATCAGTTATTGAAATATATTGTAATAGAGAGAGAGAAATCATATATGGGATTGAAAAAAATTAATTTCTCAAGAAGTGTAGGAGACACATGATATGGATAGATTCAATACTTTATTCTCAGATTAAACGTAGTTATTCAAGAAACGGTCTTCGCGGAAAATGTTGATAGATGATACGGGTTGCTGCAAGTAAAAATTTACTGTTGTAATCAGCTAATTTTAATGAATGTCATTGGAACAATCAACACAGATATCTATTCCAACAGTTGGTAACATTGTTAGAAGTGACGTTGACGCTCGCGTGCGCGTGCGCAAGAGATATTTTGTAAGAGTCAGATATTATTTTTCTTTTAGTGTTTTTCATAATATCTGTTATTGAAATATATTGTAATTGTGAAGAACATGAGTTTTTTGTTGGATATTAAGGAATCGGATGACGAGTAGTCAGATGATACAACAGCTGTCAACATTTTCATTGCTACATTCATCAATTTCATTATTTTGATCAATTCCTTGATATTGTATTCTATTGAATAGGCACTTTGAACAACTAATATTGATTTAATGAATAATGTTGAGTTGATTTCAATACAAGTTAAATCACAATTCCAGAGAAAATTGAATATTGTAGCTCTATACAAGGAGTCAGAACATGTAGCGTGGGCTTGTGAGTAGTGCCTGAATGAATAAGAAACATGTTTTTGGAAAGCAAAAGTATAGTAGAGTGCATGAGCTCCAAAGTTATTACTATAGGAACGTGGAACATGCATGTTTCTCCGAATGTACCATTGGAGCTAAGTGATCAAGACTCAAAGCAGTGATTTAGAAGGAAATCTATGAGGATCAATGAGAAAATAGTCGGTCTTTCAATCTCGCAATTGAGCTCAGAAATCAGATACGCTAATTCATGGAAGGAATCTACTGAATGATTCTCCTGAAAGAAATATTTAGGATGATGGGTGTAAGTGATGAAAACACAAAATTTCAACTGAAATTCTATTTCACTTTTTCACTCGATATTCTCGGTTCCACCTGGAGTAACCATCTTTTTGTATATTCGATGTACATGCATCATTTCAGTCAGCATTATCAACCATATCTATTCAAAATAATAGTGAAAGTTGTAAAGGAGACAGAAAGATTGTGATTACATACAAATTGACGAGCGAAGCAAATTGTAAGGATGTAAGTATGTCGTCAAAATAAAACAGAAGGATCACATGAGTTGTAATAACTAATACTCTAATTTGTATTCGAAAACAGTAAAGCAATGACTAAGAGTATGCGAAACATGGCACAGACATGTTATCTCGCTGTGAAGTTTTGAATTTAGACTTTGTAATTCGTGGAAGAGTTGGAATCAATTTATCCGATTGATGAATACATAGAATAATATTGAGAATTGTCAATAAAAAACAGTGAAATCACGAGTAGGGAAAAATGCACAAATATAATACGGAGCACGAAGGTTTTGTGGGCTAAAAATGTACTTGGAATTTATCTTATAGAGACAGAATATTTGCCGGAGGCGGTTCACATATCGAGCTGCGAAGCCTAGGGCTTAGGCCTGCGTAGCAGGCCAAGCGCTAGTCTTATATACTAAAAGGCATAAGATACACTTTCAGTTAGCCACGGCTACAGCCTAAACGAAAACACTGATTTACATGATTTTTTTTTTATAAATTTGATATTCTTGACGAGCAGTGCCTTTTGGGGGTCTCAATTTTTTCAGTCTTATAGGTTTCGTGTAAAAAATCAAAAACCGTCAAAAATTCATCCTGGACATAGTAGGCATGTACAAATAATTGTTGAACATCGATGACATCTGTCAGCTTTGACGTTTAGGTTCCAATATTATTTCATTGAATATTGCAGAATGAGAAAGATTTCCACAAATTTATGTATTAATACATCTATTACAATCATGAGCAAGTCACTTGTGATACATTTTGAGCTTATATTATGCTTAAATATTAAAATTACAATTTTTTTGACATTTCAATAAATTCAGTAGTGCCAACTTATTGCCCAAGCGAAGAATGTACATGCGTTCTCGCTTTCATGTAAAACTAGTAGCCATGTACAAATAATTGTTGAACATCGATGATATCTGTCAGCTTTGACGTTTAGGTTTCAATATTATTTCATTGAATATTGCAAAATGAGAAAGATTTCCACAAATTTATGTATTAATACATTTATAACAAACATGAGCAAATCACTTGTGATACATTTTGAGCTAATATTATGCTTAAATATTAAAATTACTATTTTTTTGACATTTCAATAAATTCAGTATTGCCAACTTATTTTCCAAGCGAAGAATGTACATGCGTACTCGCTTTCACGCAAAATTCCAATTCCAGTTTTCAACAATGTACACATCTAATAAATAGAAAGTAAGTAGTTTAATTGAATAATATCAACATAATGACAATTTTATGTAATATTTTTTAGGCTATGCTCGAATATTTTTTGAAATAAAGTAATATGTCACGATATGCATGCATTTTAACGCAGAATATGCCTGATCGCAAAATTAATTAGTTGTTGGCTAAGTTATAGAATGATTTCAACATATGATTGTTATGAAGAAATCGATTCTTATAATCAAGGGATATTTTGATTCATGATGTTTCTCTGTTGTGAATGGAATAAGTACTGAAGATTGAATGAAGTTTGAAACATGTCAAGTATAGTTTAGCTGGTACATGTGGTAAATATTCAACAATACACGAGTATTTATTTAGATTTTCAATATTATTTAGTAATAGTTCAGTTTATGCTATTCTCACATCTCTTTCAGTTGAATAAATTTGCGTTGAAGACTTGATAAACCCAGCCAATCGAACATTTTGCTTGAGTCAACAATGAAACAAGCAATAAGCAACTGATTATAATATTACGATAATGGAGCCATCAATCAATATTTTGTACTTGTTGAAAGATATAAATCATACATCACTCAATGAACATCTATTGGAGTATGAATATTTCCGATAACCTCGTATTTGAGGTTATGTAAAGAGTAATTTTACTAGAAGCGGCATTGAGCTGATGAAACACACTAAGCTTGGGTGAGAACGATGATGAAAATATCGATTGTCATCATTTATTTTTTGAAAAATGTAAATTATAACATATAACTGGAATAAACTGTACGTAAATGTTCTGTATAATACATATCATTTTAGTACAATATCAAAAGTCACTAATTTCTTATTTAGTGTGGATGTTCCTATTCATTTGGTACACAAAATTGGATATAAAATATTTTCTTGATGATTCTGACATATTAAGTGCATTGGGGAGAGTAGCAAATCTCAGTGGCTCTAAAACTTTGATCTGTAGTTTTTGACATCTGATAGTCTAAGCTCTAATGTTGATTCATTCCATGAGCTGATGTTTTAAAACGTAGTATAGGCAATTCTGATGTATGCACTGGAGACTAGAGTGTGATTGTTGGAATCATGAGTTCATTATTGTACACAGGTTGTACACAACAAACATAGCCTATATGGACTACAGAAGATAAGTACCTGAATAATGCTTTTTACAAATGATACTCTTCTTGAAGAAGTCTTCAATAATAGCGTTGTACGAATTATTCAATTTAAACATTTTTGCTTTCTTTACGTTTCAAATGAGTAAATCAGACATATAGACTGGGAGCTAGTGACAGGTGGGGTTCTCCGATTTTATACCGCTTGCCTTTTTGAGGGTTGATAATTTACCTCTAAATAAGAAAGATAAAAATGTTATTAAGCGATGCACGCTTTCCGGTCATAGTTCAAATTCCAATTAAAGGTCTGAAAAAAAAGTGGTTTTTTCCGTGATATCATATTGCATGCCTTTGTTATGTAGAATAATTGAAATCAATCTGAAGCCAAATACTGAAAGGCAAGCGATTCGCAACAGCCCAAGTGGCTCAAAGGGTTGCATGAACTTGTGAAAAAAAATATGAAAAATGCCGTGTTCCCAAATTGCATGCCAATGAAAAGAATTGAAGTTTTGGTCATAAAACTCTTGTAAAAAAATTGGCAAGCATTCCTCGTTGGCGCAAGGGTTTGAAATTTGGGGGTAATCTTGCATAAATTTTGCATCAATTTGCCGTGATTTCAAACTACCTCAAATGGAGCAAAATCTTTATTTTGAAGTGAAATAATTATAAATTTAGAATGGCATGCATGTTGCTTAAGCCCTTCATATTTTAAATAATAATGAAAGTTGCATAAAAAACATGCAAAATTTCTCCGACTTTATTCTGCCTGCCATTCTATATAACATCAATAAATGCTGTTTTAAATACATATGGGCAATGGCAAGCATGTTGCTTAAGCCCTTCATATTTTAAATAATAATAAAAGTTGCATAAAAAATTGGCAAAATTTCTCTGACTTTATTCTGCCTGCCATTTTGTATTACATCAATAAATGCTGTTTCAAATTCATTTGGGAAATGGCAAGCATGTTTCTCAAGCCCTTCATATTTCAAATAATAATGGAAGTTGCATAAAAAACACGCAAAATTTCTCCGATTTCATTCTGCCTGCCATTCTATATTACAATAATAAATGCTGTTTTGAATTCATTCGGAAAATGGCATGCATGTAACTCTGTCCGATCATTGAAAAACTTTGGAAAAAGTGGCGAAACAAAGTAAAAATATTTCCGTGATTTTATTTTGTATTTCAATAAACAAATACTTATGCTTCAAGTTGAAATAAAAAAATTCAATGCATATGACATAGGACAAATATTTACAAATAAAAATAAATCAAGAAAATATGTCTTAGAATCAACTGAGTTTGTAATTATAGACATGGCAGGTAAGTGTTTCATAATAATGCAGATTGTTGGAAGTAATACAATTAGGCTTAAAAACAATACTCTAATACCATTAGGGCTTATGTTTGACATGAATAAGTGAAGAATAATATGAAAATACCATGCACTGTTAGATTTTAATATGGTTTATTCTCACTTTGAATTATACATAACAAGAAATGTTTTTCTGTTACATCTAACTGATTAGGTAGTTGATCTGATTGTGTTAGCTATTTATCATGCAATAATTTTATTATTGCTGATTCAATATGTTTTTTTTTTGTGTTTACATCATGCGCAAGCACTTTGATTTGTTGCAGATTGGATATGCTTTGCCTGTATATTGTGATAAATAGATTAATAAATAGATAAAATCGTAGATAGTTTCTGATATTCATAGTAATTAAATAACAAATTAGTAAGTCGCTACAATAATTCCATTCTAGACTTGTCAGTGCTTTATGAGCATTGTCGGATACATACGAGCGAAATTGGACTGGATTGAAATAGAATGAAATAGAATAGAATACGTAATAAAGTCTGGTCAATTCCTTTTCCATTTCATTTCATGGTGTGAACTCTTAATCACTACATGTGTATTTCATGTCATTTATGAATCAGGCTTATTTTTCAATCTTTCCAGTTTTCTATTGTGTAGTCATTTCGTGTAATAGGTACGCTTTATGTATCATGGAAATATTCCTGTGAATTAGATTGAAAGTGATGATAATAGTGATGTTCGCGCATTTTTTGTTCAAATATTTATTGGTAAGTACAAAAAAAATATATAAAATTGATTTATTCTATTCACCCTTCATCGACGTCACGTGTCGTGGCTCTGGTATTATTTTTTAAGCATATTTTTTGTCTTACTATCAGCTATCGCCTAGTGTGTGTTTCATTTAGTAATTTTTGTTATTTAAATTGAATCATTCTGAACTTATTTACTCTACTTATTGATATAAAACTTCTTCCAAATTTACGGTGGTTTTTTATGAGAAATGTTAAGGTACACTGTAAAAATATCTTCATTGGACATTTTATGCATAGTTATATGAAGTTAATTGAATACATTCGTTTAAAAAGCATACAAATTCTAATAAAATTTATAAATAAGTAATATTGGGTGGCATTCAATTGTATCCAATAATAGGGTATGATTGAAATTTCTTGAATCACCGTCTCAAACATGCTTCATGTAAAATTATTTAATTCTATTATGGTGATTTTCAAAATTTACATCCATGTTATGAGTCTGATTTTTCTCGGTTTCATGTTTTATTTGAAAGTTGTAGATGTTGTTTGAAACAATAATCGATATGTCTGGTGATGACAATGCTCTTGAGCGAATCGAACAAGAAAAAAAAAAGTGCTTTTTGAACTGTCAACGGACAGCTCCTATACATTTATTCACACCGGAGACGCTAAAAACTTGCGCAGACTCTTTAGAGCGAAGAAAAGTTCATCAATTGAAGTACAGCGACGTCGAACTTCCTCAAGAAGTCAATGATACTATTGGGTATCATTCGAAATGCAGGAACAATTTCAACGCTCTCAAAGCGCAATTCAAATCAGATAATCTGAATGAATCTGCGATAAGTATCAAGTGAGTACTTTGTTTTTTAATGGAAACAGGTTACCAGTATCAATTTCTTTCATAATATATTACTTATTCGATCATATATATTTGAATTCAATTATCAATTTGTTCCGTACATCTATTTATTCATTTTCAGTCCATCACCGATTCTAGATAATATCTTTACTGAAAAAAATGTGCCTGGAGCCAATAATAGTATAGATAGCTTTTTAAATATTGATGAATCCCAAGAATTTCAATATAAGGACCCGTCGGAAAAACTTACATGCGTCGAAGTGAAGCAATCTCGGAAAGTAAACAGTTCCGGAAGTGGGAAGATTTTATGTATCAAGCCATACTATGGAAGGATTTCGAATTAGTAGCCGAAATAAAAACATATGTAGATGTAGAACGCAAGGTCCCATATCATAAAACTTGTCGATTAAACTACAATAATTTGATTGCAAAGAGAGAACGTAGGTCTGAAGGCGTATGGCACAGAACGAGAGAGTGTTATAAAGTCGCGTTCGCAACAATTTTTAATTTTGTTAGAAAATTTGTAATTGATAAAAAAAATGCTTGTACTCTCGATTTGATTTATCGGCTATTCAAAGAAGTTCTTTTGGAACAATATAATAAATTTAGTGGAGATGAGCAGCCAACGTTAGTGTATACAAAGCACGTATCTGAAAAATTACTAAAAAAATTTCGCAGGAAGATCAAAATGGAATATTATAAAAGAACTAGGGTAATACTGCCTTATGGTGGAGTCACATTCAATATAGATACGTTGCAGGATGATGATATATTACAGGAGGCGGCATTACTTTTAAGACGTGTTATTCTTGATAACGCAAGTAATAAATTTGGCCCCGATATCATAATTCAAAATTTAATTGCTGGTGAATGTGAAATTCCAAAAGAGCTCACACATTTTTTGAATACACTACTTGCAGGTTTTAACTTTCGACGACGTAAAAGTCCCAGAACTGCGAGATTGGTGAAGTCTTTTTCGAGCGATATTATTCAAGCTGTATCTAATGGTAAAACTATACCTTCAAAGCACATAGTTCTTGGAAGCACGATTAAGAGTTTCACAAATAGTAAAAAAATTGTGCGAATTCTGCAAAGATATGGGCACATATGTAGTTATAACGTGCTTGAAGAGTTGGAGACGGAAGCAACTTTTTCGTGTGTGGACTCTTCACGAATCTGTTCTTCTGATGTTGTCTCTGAACCAGGTTTGCTTACCGTATGTGCCTTCGATAATTTTGATAGATTTATCGATAGCGTTACAGTACAAAATACGACTCTCAACGACACTGTTGGGATTGTTGTTCAAAATATTATTGATAGAGAGGAGAGCGGGATCAACAATAAAGATGACGAAATCACTGGGCATTTCTCTAGCCAAAGAAAAAGAAGGCGAACTTTTGAAGCCTACCTTCCGGAACTGCAGCCATATCTAAAAAAACCGAAAATACAAGCTACTGTGTTACCGTACGATTCTCCTGAAAGAAACGTTATTCCGGAGAGCCTGGATCACGGTAGGAAGGTGGATTTGGCGTGGATGATGTCACATGCTTTCGGTATAACAACTCCAATGTGGGTTGGATTCAATGCGAAAATTGATCCTAATGATGACCAAGTGATACAGAAAGTTTTCTATTTGACACCAATTAATGAACCTCTCACAGATCATGCTGTCGTATTAGAAACAATGCGCAGAGCCATTCAAATTGCAGATGAGTGTGGCGAGCAGTATGCACAGGTGACATATGATCTAGGAATAGCAAGAATAGCTTTGCCATTACAAAATACAGAGCGAAATGAATTCAGAAGATTATTCATACACATTGGCGGTTTTCATATACAAATGTCGTTTTTCAAAGCAATAGGTAATTTCTTCAGTATTAGAAAATATTTATCTTTTGTTTGAGCTCATTTATACCCGCAGAAAAAATATTTCCGTAGGTTACTTTCTATAAGAAGTAAAATATCCTATGATATTTGTAAGGAAATTTTTGGAGTACATCATTGGCTCAAATAAACGAGAACAAAAGTTTTTTTTCACATATATTTATATAATTGATATTATTTCAATAGGTACTTTCATCACTTCATGCGGATTGGAGACCGTATTGGTGGAGAGCGATTTGCTTGGAAGTGGCTCGATTTCAGGATTTTTATCTGGGAAACATTTTAACCGATGTAAACGATTACACGTTCTTGTTTATTTATGTCTTCAGAAGCTACAATTTCAAAACTTTTTGGACTCAAAGGAAATAGTGAATGCACTATAGAAGACGTCGTTAATGATTCTAGTACGCAAGATATTTTAAATGAATTTGTAGGGTTCCAGCAAGAGACTCTCAACGAAAAATATGGCAAAACCCAAAAATTTTATGCAATATATCTGCAACTGATAGGTTACTATTCATTTTATATATATATATATATATATATATATATATATATATATATATATATATATATATATATATAATTTATTCATGTATACAGTGTGTAGCCATGGACATTTAACATGAAAAATCAGTTTTTCAGTTCGCATTGCTTCCCAAATTATATTGTTTTCAGTCCTGTGTAATTTGGAACCTGTAAAATAGAATGTAATTACTGATTTGGACAAATAATTTGATCCTCTGAATGTTATATTTGCAGTATTTTCATCTAACATGAATTAAAACTTATTCCTCATGTTGAATGTCTATGGCTTGCTTTCTGGTTCACATACTGTATATATATATATATATATATATATATATATATATATATATATATATATATATATATATATATATATATATATATATATATATATATATATATATATTTATATATATATATATATATATAATTAATTAATATTCAAAACACATAGGTTATTACTTATTATTTGAGAGAAGCATAAGAACAGCTGAATTTGAGCTATATTGCTACGCCATAGACAAAATGACCAATTTATTTTTCACTTTGAATCATCAAAACTATGCTCGTTGGTTGGTATGGTACTTGAATACTCTTTTGAATGTCGATAATACACACCCTGGATTAAAAGAACAATTCAGAAAAGGAAGTTTTGGATGCAAAAGAACATGTAAACCATTTTCTCGTATGCCGATAGATCTGACTTTGGAACAGACCATCAATGCTGATGCAGGCAGAAGACTTACTGGTATTAGGCACATCACGAACTCAATAGCCGCTCGGCAAAGATGGGCTATAAATCACGGCTTGAGGTGTGCACTTATATCAAAAGTCATGGAAGAGTGCGGTCTTGATGTCGTCCAAGACATCACCAATGACTTGCTGCATCATAGGATAGTAAGAAGTGAAAAACATATGCACAGTTTTACTTCCACCTTGACTGAGAGAATGAATCCATTCTCTTCAGATGTAAGAAAGGATGTACTTTTAAATGTTTCAACAGGGAAAGCAGCACCTGATGAAGTATCAGAATTCTTATTGAATATTGAAATAATTGGGGAAAATATGAAAAAATGTATGATTGAAGAATGCAAAGAAAACGAGAAGAACTTTGGCAAATATGTAATCAAAAGAAATAAAATTCTAAACTTTGCAAGCTGCATAAAAAAGATGAAACTCAGAGTCAATGGGAAAATCCAGGAAGTGAAATTACAAAAAAATTTATTTGGCAGACTACTGGGGATAGCATGGGGCTCAAAAGAAAACATCAATATGGAAAAGGTAACATCGTTTTTAATTCATATACTCCTAGTATAGATATATTCATGATTTTATTTGAACTGATTGAACCATTGGTCATTCAAACCAGATTTTGAATGAACTGAGTGATGAAAATGTTTCATATATAGAATATTGAAATTCTGTATGTTTTCTCTTTTAGGTTTTATCTTACCCTCTAACACCGGTGCCTCTTTCGCTCTGTCATATGGATGGCACCATTAACAAAACTGACAAATCAGTTATAACTAAAATATTAGAAACTTACATCCAAAAAAGTGATTTTCCAGAAGAACATTGTCAACCAAATAATGTAAAAGTAGTCATAATCGATGGCATGTTTCTATTACATCAATTAACACAAGTGCCATCGACACTAGGAGCCGTAGCAATAAAAATTCTAGAAAGTATAACGACGATAAATCCTAATGCAAAAGAAATATATATACTTTTCGATGAATACAAGAGTCCATCTATAAAGGATAATGAACATATCTTGAGAGATAATTTCAATGTACAATATGAGTTCAAAGGTAAAAATATATTATCAACTAGTTATACTATTTTGATATGACTATGAATAAGCAGATCAAGCTCTTTATATGCACGCTCGAATAAGTCAATTGAAAATGTTTCACGTCTTTTTCCGTCATAAGACAGAAAGCTTTCGATAACTCTTTTTACAGCCTAAGCAATTTCTTTTTTTGAACAGAACTTCAATGATCTATACATGCTTTTAGAATTGAAACATAATGATTAGGTTTTTCTAGTTTAAATTCTGTATATCTGTTTATATTCGACGTATTGACTCTCTCTATATGAAAGTCTCCATCAGAAACAATGATACAAAAATAAACAAGGCAAGTATCTACATAATTAAAATATACTGAATACTAGCTGTGAGAACTTGGGTTCCACATTTAGTGGAGAAAGGATAAAATTTCTCTGGCATTCACCCAAGGTCTGATCACGTGAAACAACCTCAAACAGAGGAATCAATAATTTGAGTCTTGACAATTATCATAGTGAAAAAAGATTTGATCAATATAACACACAAGGACGATGTCCCATTTTTGTAAATGCACACAGTTTCAAGGTCCAAACATATCATATTTTTACTTATTTTTTCAAGTTCATTTTTATAATTCATCTGAAATTTGGTTTCCATTTTGATTAGGTCCAGATCAAAAGCGACCATCGGATTTTGGAGCTGAATTAAAGAATATTAACTTCAAGAAATCGTTCATTACTTTTATTATGGACTACTGGGCATCTGAATCAAAAGTGAAACATTATATTAAAGATAAACAAATTTTTGTCTCCTTTGAGCGATGCCAAAAATACAAAGTAGCTGAAGATGGATCAGTAGTTTGTGAGATAATTCCCCATTTGAAATGCGAAGGTCACGAGGAGGCTGATACGAAAATTGTATTTTTCTTGTGCCAAATGGAAGACAAAGAGGTTGTCATCAAATGTTGTGACTCCGACATCTTTGTTATCATCCTGGGTAATATGATGCATATACCACAGTCATTGAAGGTCTGGCTTCTTTACAGCACCGGCAATAATCGTCGGTATATAAATATTAATGAAATATATAAAGCGTTGGGAACCTTGAAATGCTCCGGCTTACCTGCGTTCCACGCATTCACCGGATGCGACTACAACCCAGCATTTTTCCGCAAGGGAAAAAAAAACCATGGGAGTTATACAAAAAAAGTGAAAAAATTCAACAAGCTTTCGCTGTATTGCAAGACCCTTCAAATCAAAATTATGAAGCAGCATTTTCCATCATAGAGGAATTCGTATGCAAAATGTATGCAACAACAAAAAATTGCTTGGGAAGGTGCTCTAATGTAGATGAGGCTCGTTTACTCATGTTTTCATACAGCTATGGCCATAACATTGAGCCCACAGATAAATTCAAGCAAAAGTTGCTGGAATTTGATCCTTGCATATTACCACCTTGCAAGCGTGAACTTCATCAACAAATTCTTCGAACTGCTTACATCGGGCATTTGTGGAAAAATGCTTTTTCTGCAGTACCTAACACCAGCCTGAATGTGCAAGAATTTGGATGGCTATTGGAGAATGATGCTTACACCTTCAAGTGGTTTGAAGGTGATGATGTTCCACAAAATATTCAGGAAATTATTGATGGTACTTATATTTTTGATACATATTTCAATTTACAAGCGTTTGAGGGAATAATTTCTCTAGCTGTTCCAGTATTGTATTGGAAATTTTTCTGTAATTATACTTCAATAGTAGATACTAATAATAATAATTCATGAAACAAAATTTTTGCAATAATTTTCACAGATCCACAAGAGAATAGAGTTGAAGAGGATGATATTGTGAGAAGTGCCGACAACGAGGACGATAAGGATGAATCGGACGATGATGACAGCGACACTTATTCTCAAATAGATGGTGAAACTACTGAAGAAGAACCTGAAATTGACAATAATTATGATGAGGAAATGGAAATTTGAGCAATTATTGCCAATTTCAGATTCCTTTCCATTCCTATTTATTTATATTATGGAACATCCTATTAGCTATTTAAGTATGATTATTCTATGATAATAAATTATTTTTTTCTGATAATTAGATTCTTTATTTTTTCATAATGATAATAATATGTTCGCATAATGATGAAGATATACCTACTATTAAGTTCCAGATGAAGGCAATTGACCTTTCGAAAATACATTTTGCTACAATATTTCATCCACATAACTTATTCACATTCCGGGCGAAAAGTAAGAGCATAATTATTATGTTTTTCGTTGTTAATATGTGTGATTATTATTTTATTAATAGCAAGATTGAAAACTTTAATGTTTCAAAAAATTCAGAAGTTGGGATGTCAACTGTACATACGTGTTTCTTTCTTATCAGGACTCTTTGATATAGTATTATTCTAGTGCCTCATTGGTTGCAATTTAATGTTATACCCAGTTAGAGCTAATACCGATATTAATAGGGAAATTTGAGCTTTCCAGTGATTTCAATTGAATATTTTTGGAATTGTTGCTATGAAAATATTATGGATAAATTAAATTGTAGCTCTCTGCAGTATTTTGGAAGAGACTCACCTAGGCCATTATTGTTTAAAATAAGTCAAAAAATTTGAATAAATAAATTCGCCGAATAATCCCTGTTAATTTTACTGAATTAATTTACGAGCACTTTTTCCCAATCCTTTTTCCAAAATTTATCAATGATGAGCCTGAGCAACATGCTTGCCATTCTTTGTGTCGTCTAAAAAAAATAATTTTGAACGAAATACACAATGGCATGCAGAATAAAATGACGGAAATTTTACCTCTTTTTTTTGCAACTTCCTCAATGCATGCCTCCATTTTGAGACATCCTGGGGTGCATGCCAATTTTCTCAATAACAATTCATCGAGCAAATTACCTATAGTTGAAATGGCATGCAATTTGAAATCACGGCAAATTGGTGCAAAATTTATGCAAGATTACCCCCAAATTTCAAACCCTTGCGCCAACGAGAAATGCTTGCCAATTTTTTTACAAGGGTTTTATGACTGAAACTTCAATTTTTCTCATTGGCATGCAATTTGGAAACACGGCATTTCTCATATTTTTCTCACAAGTTCACGCAACCCTTTGAGCCACTTGGGCTGTTGCGAATCGCTTGCCTTTCAATACTTGACTTTAGATTAATTCCAATTATTCAACATTACAAAGGCATGCAATTTGATATCACGGAAAAAACCACTTTTTTTTCAGACCTTAAATTGGAATTTGAACTATGACCGGAAAGCGTGCATCGCTTAGTAACATTTTTATCTTTCTTATTTAGAGGTAAATTATCAACCCTCAAAAAGGCAAGCGGTATAAAATCGGAGAACCCCACCTGTCACCAGCTCCCAGTCTAATAGACATATATATTGCAAGGACCATGAGATCTTGAACTGAAAGTTGAAACGTGCATCACTGCTATCTACTTACATACAGGCCTGTCAAATTGTTAAATATTAACGAGATTCATGGCTTTTTGGATATTCTTTGCCTCAAATTGTACAATTTTATTGAACGTTAACAAAATATATCTTTGTATTTAAAAACTACAAATACGATAAAATGGTAGATGACGTGAACGAAGATAAAACGAAATAAGAATTATTGGTTTAAACTTCCAATTTGATAATAATCGGTATTACCGATAAGAAAAATCATATATGAGATTGGAAAAAATTAATTTCTCAAGAAATGTAGGAGACACATGATATGGATAGGTTTAGTGCTTTATTCTCAGATTATACGTATTCAAGGAAGGGTTTCCGCGGAAAATGTTGATAGATGATACGGGTTGCTGCAAGTGAAATTTTACTGTTGTAATCAGCTGATTTTGATGAATGTCATTGAAACAATCAACACAGACATCTATTCCAACAGTTGGTAACATTGTTAGGTATGACGTAGACTCTCGGGTGCGCGTGCGCAGGCGCGTGCGTAAGAAAGAGTAGATAGAGATATTGTGTGAGAATCAGATATTATTTTTCTTTTAGTGTTTGTTCATAATATCAGTTATTGAAATATATTGTAATAGTTGAGAGAAATCATATATGGGATTGAAAAAAATTAATTTCTCAAGAAGTGTAGGAGACACATGATACGGATAGATTCAATATTTTATTCTCAGATTGAACGTAGTCATTCAAGAAAGGGTCTTCGCGGAAAATGTTGATAGATGATACGGGTTGCTGCAAGTAAAAATTTACTGTTGTAATCAGCTGATTTTAATGAACGTCATTGGAACAATCAACACAGACATCTATTCCAACAGTTGGCAACATTGTTAGGTGTGACGTTGACGCTCGGGTGCGCGTGCGCATGCGCGTGCGCGAGAAAGAGTGAATAGAGATATTTTGTAAAAGTCAGATATTATTTTTCTTTCAGTGTTTGTTAATAATATCTGATATTGAAATATATTGTAATTGTAAAGAACAAGAGTATTTTGTTGGATACGAAGAAATCGGATGACAAGTAGTCAGATCATACAACAGCTGTCAACATTTTCATTGCTATATTCATCAATTTCATTATTTTGATCAATCCCTTAATATTGTATTCGATTAAATAGGCACTTTGAACAACTAATATTGATTTAATGAATAATTTTAGTGTTCTCATCAACAAGACTGCAACAGCAACTTCTTTGTTATAATCAACAAGCCATTATTTTTACCATTATTTCTATCAACATTGGTATTGTTATAATTGGTAGTTTGGACATTTTAGTTACTTTATACTGTTGTTTTAAGGCTACGACTAAATTGTATACTCAAATCCACAATTTTATTGTTGGAATAAATGATTTGATTGTTGTATTCAATAATATTCTTATTAAAATCACATGACTCTTCCAAACTTGTACTGTTATTGTAGTGGTTATCATGATCTTATAATCAACAATAATTCCTGAGTAGAAATCATCGATTGTAGATTATCACGGGCAACAATCATTTATTGTGATCAACTCAATTTTGATTTTAATCGTAAAGTTATTGCTTATTCATGAGATAAACGATAAAAACTTGCTGAAAATTATTGTTGTCATTTACTCAATTCCAATTGTGATCAATGGTTGATTGTTGCAATCGATGGACTGACTATTCAATGGATATTGTACTATTGGTATAATCAACAAAAAATGCTACGTACTGGTCATTATCAACAATCTATAATTAGGGTCACCTTTTCTTGCATTGCTATCAACAAAATATTGTTTTAATCAGCCCATCCATTGTTGTGATCAACCAGCAAACATGCTGCAAATTAGAAGGAATAACATGAATATATAAGGAAAAATTATGTCTGCTAACTCTTTCATTGTTGCAATCTTAATACATAAAGTGAAGTATTTTTACAGCGGTATTAGCAATTTGTAAAACTTTTGCAGTTTTCGATGCAAAAATAGAGCGTGTAAATTCACGCATCACGGTCTTGTATACAGGTCTTAACACTAGCATCTTACTACCATTGGTAAGGGATTGACTCTTATTCAAGTATTTAGTTATTATCAGTTCCTCAAAATGTATGAAGCTGTAATATATTGTAGTTGATGATTATAAATCTACTTATGATAATAGTTTAAGAGAGATTATTACTATGAAATATTAGATATTCTATTGCTATTTGATGGCAATATTTTGAATATTATTGATATTGAGTGCTATATATCAATAAATTTTGGGATGTAGAATTAAATACTTAATCCAGACTTGAATGATTCAAATCGCTGTTTCTTGTCTTTCTGATGCACATTTTCTTTTTCTCTCGCACACTTATTCTGTCGATCGTAACGCTGACTGTAGTAGTTCAAATAACTAATAAGCTGCTTTAATAATGAATACTCTCACTGGTGAGTATCAAGACCTGTAATAATATTGAAAATTGTGCGGCAAGAGTAGTTCTTCTGAAAAGATAGTTCTTCTAGAGAAACAATCTCGCCATCTCGTTGCTAATCCTTAAAGGGAATGAAATCGATGATTTTCTTAAGGATTTATAGCTAAATATGATTCGAAATTGTCAATCAATGTAATCACGGGCAGAGAAAAGTGTAGTAATATAATATGAAGCAGGGGAACTACGTGAGCTCAATTCACATCCAAGATTGATCCTGTCAAAGAAGAATTCTTGTCAGAGAGGCGGTACATATTTGGAGCTGCGACGCCTAGAGTCTCTGTAATTCATGATGCAGTTGGAATCAATAATTCTTCTCCAGATAAATACATGGAATAACATTGGGAATTGTCTATAAAAAAGAATGAAATCACGAATAGGGAAAAATGCGGAAATATAATATGGAGCAGGAGAATTCTGTAGGCTGAAATTATAATTGGAAATAATATTATCTAAAAATTATCTTTGCCGGAGGCGGTTCACATATGGAGCTGCGAAGCCTAGCGCTTAGACCTGCGAAGCAAGTCGAAACGCTAGTATATTTTCCTAAATACGAACTGTCAACTGTGAAGATCGTGTTATTGTGCTCTATATCACCAACAAATTTTCTCATATACTGGAGCATTGATCCGCAAACAGAGTACGTACGTAGTGGAATTATAGGGTGTAGTTATATCTACATAATAAACTGAAAGCTAGTGAGTGCCTTAAAAGCAAAAAAAAAACTGTATTCAATAATATCAAGATTGCGAAAAAACAATTACTGAAACTGTGAATCGAGTACAAGCGCGCATGTCTACGTGCGCAAAGTCACAAACGAATCCACGTATCATCCAGTGGCGTACCAAATATATTCGAGAGGAAGATTTATGAAATATAAACGCGAAGGTTAGGAAGTTAGCCACCGAGAAGTAGATTCGGACGAAAACCGTTCTGCCAACGCATAACATATCATGCAACAGGCAAGCGAAGAATATTCAACAGACGGAGGTTGAAGGAAAAGAGACGACGGCGAACAAGAATCAGGATTAAGAGAAGTAGGAAGATAAATAGAACTCCAGTCAAAGCAGGAATAAAACAGAAAATAAAGCATCATCAGACGACATGGATGACATCAGAAATATGATGAGGTCAAGGAAATCAGGAACAAAAATAAGGAATAAAGAGGAGGAGTAATTGAATTGAGACAAGAAAATGAATCTTCAGAAGAAGAATTGAACAAATTTACAGATAGAGTCGAGAAATTGGAAGTATCTGGACGCTTGATTGGGAAAATGGGAATAGCAAATAAGAAAAACATCATCGTTATAAGTGGACTACATATCGAAACAAACCAGGATAAGGATATGGTAACTAAGATTGAAGATTTCATAGGAACCGATTCACAAGTTAGAGCAAAAATTATTAAAGTACAAAAAATCAAAAGCAACATACACGTGGCAGAGATGGGTACCTTTGAGAATAAAATGGAAATATTACGGAATGAATCGAAACTAAGAATCAGTCAGAACAGTAAAATATGCATATATACTGATTTAACAGTGCAGGAAAGAGAAATCCAGGCCAATATTAAAGAAAGAGCAGACATAGAAAAAAAAGCTAATAAAAAAGTGAGAGTCAGATACCAAAAATTACCGATATATAACACGGAGCTCAAATGGAGTAATTTAAAGTTCGGCGGAGCCCCAGGATACGACAATATATTCATGAAATATGGACAGCTGGAAGCATACCTAGAGACTGGGAAGTTACAATAATATTACCATTATATAGAAAGGGAGACCATAGAGAGTGCGGTAACTATCGTGGAATATCACTCCTCTGTACGACGGAGAAGCTCTACGAGAATATACTAGAGATAAAATTACGACCATTGGTAAAAAAAAAACTTGGAAGGACACAAAGTGGGTGCAGGAAAGACAAGGAACTCAAGATCACATATTCACTATATATATATATATATATATATAACTTAGATTTCTTGATTGATCGATCGCGTTTTTGAAAACTTTATTTCTTGCAAGTACAAGTACAATATGGTTGCTATGTGTATAATATAAAGCTTTGTTACTAATTCTAACAAATGTGAATACAGAATGTCTCATTCTCCAGTGCAATGTCTTATATAAACTATGAAGGGGGAAATGTAAATGTCACGTTCTGTGGTATCATCAAAATAGTTACTGAATCACTAAGGCCCGGTATTTCAGTCCTCGGTTTATCTTAAGCGAAGCTTAATTACCTTGGTAGCATTTGTTCTAACAATCATTACTATGGAAATTGAGCTACGTTTAATATAAACCATGGACTGAAATACTGGGCCTAAGAATCAACACTATAACTCCTCCCTCCTTGAATTCGAACTTCACGGGGTAGTTGTAGCTCGATGTCTTCAGGGTTGTTGGATGTCTTCTCAGAGGTGAATTTTCTTGTCTTTTTCTTCTTTATATGCTTGTACGTTACGTACCCACCGATGATGGCGATGATAACATATAAAATAATAGACCACATACTTGGGATATGCATATTGGCTGGTTCTTGAAATACAGGTACAATTGGATTAAATGATATATCATTCAATTTCAATGGGTTCAGATTGATGGAAAAATTAGTTACTTTCTGTGGTAAAATCTTGGTATTTGATTTAGGTAATAATAATGGTTGACCATATGTTTTACTTTGGAATACCAATTTTTGTTGTCGAAAATAGATTTTTTATTACTCATGCAAGATAAGCACTAATTTGCGCACGTTTTTCCGGGCGGTAAATGGCTCTTTGGCTTTTGAGTGCGCCAAGTATAATTTGCGTGCGACAAGTTCACTTGTCGCACGCAAATCATTTGCCGCCCGAAAAAATAAGCGCAAAATAGTACTTATCCCGCATTCGTAATAAAAAATAGTATCTGCAACTCGTGCGGTGTTGTCAATTGCCCACTTGAGCGAATGAACGCACTCACTTCGTTCGTGCGCCCAACTTCGCTCTCGTGGGCAATCGACAACTTATCGCACTTGTTGCACAATATACTATTACAATTGTCTTCATTATTTATTAAATATATCCCTCCTAAGGTTGAATGGTTGTTTCTGATTGACATCGAATGGTAATTTTTTCCTCTTTTGGAAAAACGGCCAAATATTTACTAATTTCTGGAATAACCTCCACGTGATTCTCTAATAAATTGATCTTTGTATAATGGCAATGATTTGAAGTTTGATTTTGGAATAATTCTTGTTCGCACATCGTAGGGAAGTGGGCGTGATACTTGTTAGGGCACTGAAATATTCTTGCGCGATCACACATATCATTCAGAGGTATAATTTCTTTATCAGATTTCAAAAGGAATCTACTATTCGGAATTATTGTTATAAATCCAAAATCATGTTTAGTTGGAATCGGGTACATGTAATAAAGTTCAAAATTCTTCTCAAAATTGATAGGGGTGGAAATAAAATAAATTATCTGAGTCATTTCAATTTTACAATTTATTTTCAATAAAGACTCTATGTTCAATAAATTTTTTTGTCGAGGCTCGATTGGTAATTGTAAATGGTAGAATTTAGAGATTGTTTTCAATTCTGCGAGTAATTCCATGGGATGAATTATACTGGGATGTAAAGTTCTTAACTTGCAAAAAGTAATCGGATTTTCTGCATCTTGTAAGACATTTAAAATTGAACTATACAATATTATAAACTGATCATGAATATTTTTCGCAAAAAGAATATCTTGAAAATGCATATTATTTATAATTTCAAAAAGTTGTAAAATTTTTGATTTCAATATTTCCTCATTATGCTGTATATCTAAAATTGTGTTATTAAAATTTTTTATTATTTGATGATTTACTGAATAGGATAATTTAATTTGATTTTCCAAATTATGTTCATTTTCTTGCATATGTGCTAACATTTCGTTATACTTCTTCCCGTCTTCAGCGTCTAAATTTCCGGTTATCGCTTTAAATATAGTCCCTAATCCATCCACTAATCCTCGTTTAATTCTATAATGATCAACATGAAATCCTATATTATTAATTTTTGTCTCTATATTTGTCCTGATAAATTCTAATATTTTATCAAAATTTCTAAGTTCGTTAAAATACTGAGAATTATTTGAAATAGTTGTTTTCAATATAGAATATTGCATATTTAAGCCGTTGTATTGGTTCAATAGTGGTTCAAGATTATAATAGTGTATGAATGTGTGAGTAGTCTTTTCGAGCTTGGCAGGACCGAGGTTGATGGGAAGAACTCCAAGATTTTCTGTTATGTTCCTAATGATTGTTCCTTGTCCGAATGCGAACAACCTGGAACCGGTTGAGAAGGATGAGTATTTTGTTTAGGACGTTTTATATTAGAAAAATGAATTTTTTCTGTTGTGTTGCCATGACTTGTTTTAATTTTCCCAATTTTAAGTTTCTTATTAACTTCTACGATATTATATTTATTTTTGTTTTTTGTTGCTTTTGTTTATTTTTTACGTAAACCTTTTCAGGTACATTTGGTAATTCTTCTCTATTCTCATTATATTTACTTATTACCTTTTCTTTGTTCTGTTGAATTTTGTCTTTGATTGTTTCATATAATAATTTTGTTTTATTCTTATGATTTTCTATATAATTATTCAAAAGCTGTTCTTCTAGGTCAATATTTAGTAGAGAATTCGTATCTAAATGTCCTGTTACAATTTCACATGGTTTCAATTTGGTGACTGAGTGGATCGTATTATTATAAGCTAATAAGGCGTAGTTAACTTTTGATTCTATGGGTTCTGTTTTATATTCTTTCTGATTGTTGAATAATCTTAGGTGTTCTATTAGTGTTGAATGGAATCGTTCTATTATACCATTAGACTCTGGATGTTGAGAGCTAATGAAATGTATATCGATTTTATGTAATGCCAATAATTATTTGACCACTGAATTTTTGAACTCTAATCCATTGTCCAAAATTATTTGTTCAATTCCATGATGTGTGAAAAATTTTATTAAATTATTAACTACTTCTAATCCTTGTTTCGAATTTAACATGTATGCTTGTGCATATTTTGAAAATGAATCTACAATGGTCAAAAATTTTGCTTGCTCTAATGTAATACTATCTACATGTAAAATTTGGAATGGTCTTATGGCTGTAGGTGTCACGTTTAATTTTATTTTGAGGGGTTTTTTGTCGTATTTTGTAATTTGACAAATTTCACAACTATTTATAAATGACTGGATAGAATTTCTTAATTTAGGCCAATAATATTGTCGTTTTATTCGCGTTTCTGTTTCATCAATTCCTCTATGGTTAGTTTTGCCACAATGGTAATTAGAAATAATTTGCATGATCTCTTCATCATCAATGACGTCAATTAAATACGTGGTACATTTTACTAATTTAATTTGACAATTTTTAAAATAAGTTTGTAATATTCTACTAAAATTTTCATACAAATCATTTTGAAAATAAATGTGATATTTGACTCGCGGAACAATATATTCTTTAATAAAATTTATCATTTCGTTTTTATAATTATTTTTGGAAAACTCTACTGAAAATCGCATTTTTTTATTATCATACAATTTTTTATTAATTACTGGCTTTGGGTTATGATCGGTTTCGGCAATAATAATTTGGTTCTTACCGTAATTCACAGGACATTCCACTATCGGTATTCCGATGATAGGATGCTCGTTACTTGAATGTATCGTCATGTCATTATCACTTGGCGTGTCGTCATCGTTCATCTCGACTTGCTGTTGTGCGTCGCCTACCTCAACAACTAAGGACTGAGTGTCATCGTCCTTCTTATCTTGATTATTCAATTCATCATAAAACTTTTCCATAAATTCATTAAAATGTTATGTATTTTCTGATTCATTAATATTAAGTTCAATTTGATTAATTTCATTCTCGGGTAATTTGTACACGGTTATCAATAAATCGGTATTATTGAAAATATATTTTAACATCAAATTGATTTCGTTTCAATTTTGATTATCCAAACCACACCCTAATTTTGGTATACTTAAATTTTTAATATCATTAGATAGACAAAATTTCTTTGAATTCAATAACGTGTAAAAAATATCTTGCTTAGAAGGATTATTAAAATATCTTTCTTTTGTTATTAAATAAAGTAGATATCTTTTTGGAGTTCTCAAATAAACTAAATTATGAATTTTTGGATTTTGATTTTTCAATTTATCTATATTGTTAAATTTAATTTTGAATTGTTTAGCTATACCTGCTGACATCTCTAAGTCTTTACTCACGCAATGAGCTATACTAGAAGTGGAGGGTGCGTCAAATATATTACCAGATACCTCGAAAATATTATTACTATTAGAATTTAAACATTGTTTCTGATTTAAATAATCTTGATAAATAATAAGGGGTGAATCGTTTTCTAAAGGTGATGAAGAAATGTTTTGAATTTTATTGTTGCACTCAGGCGGGATACGACTTAGGGCGTCGACATTAGTGTTAAGTTTGCCTTTTTTATAAATGATCTCGTAATCAAATTCCTCTAACTTGAGGCGCCAACGTATTAGCTTCTGACTACATTGTTTCAACGAGAATAGCCACTGTAAAGGTCTATGGTCTGTGTAAATTTTGAATTTGCGTCCAAATAAGTACGGTCTAAAGTACTGAGTCGCCCAAACAATAGCCAAGAGTTCTTTTTCTATGGTAGAATAGTTTGTTTCTGTCTCGTTCAGTGTCCTGCTAGCGTAAGCTATTGCTAGGTCGTTGCCTAGGCTACCTTGAGATAGCACGGCACCTATTGCTACGTGACTTGCGTCGCATGTTAAACTGAATTCTTTGTTAAAGTCAGGATACTGGAGAAGTGGTTCATTAGTCAACAAATTTTTGCATGTTTCAAAACATTGTCTGTAGTGAGGGTCATTGATGTCAATAACTACATCTTTTTTCAATAATTTTGTCATTGGTTTGGTTATCTTGGCAAAATCTTTAATAAATTTACGATAATAGCCCAAAAGTCCAAGAAAACCTTTAATTTGTTCGGTTGTTTTCGATAAAGGGTAATTTAAAATAGCTGAAATCTTGTCAGGATTTGGCTTCACGCCGTTGGGTGTTACAATGTGCCCAAGATATGCTACTTCTTTCCTGAGAAATTCACTTTTATCTAATTGCACTTTAAAATTTGAAATTTTCAAACGATCAAATACTAACTTTAAATTTTGAATATGTTGTTGCCAACTTGTGCTGAAAATAATGATGTCGTCTAGGTATACAAGACATTTATCATTTACTAGTCCTCTCAAAACATTATCCATAACACGCTGGAAAGTTGCAGGCGCGTTTTTCAATCCAAAGGGCATACGAGTGAACTCGTAATGTCCGTCTTCCGTATTGAATGCAGTTTTTTGTATGTCTTGCGTGTCCATTTCAATCTGATGAAAACCAGAAGCTAAGTCTAATGTAGTAAAATAGTGGCAACGTCCAAGTTTGTCCAATAAGTCTGTAATGTTGGTAATGGGTATTTGTCGTCGATCGTTTTTTCATTTAATTTTCTATAGTCAACAACTATACGCCATTTGCGTTTGCCGGACGCATCAAGTTTTTTGGGGACAACCCAAATAGGTGATGACCATGGTGAATGGGATGGTCGTATGATATTTTGATCAAGCATTTTTTGTATCTGAGTGCGCACTTCCTGTCGATGGATTTTAGGGTACCTATAGGATTTTGTATAGATAGGAATCTCATCTTTCGTTCGTATAGAATGTTTAATTTGATTTGTAAAACTTAATTTTGTATCGTCTATATGAAAAATATCAGAATATTCGCGGATCAATTTGAAGATTGCAATTTTCTCTTCGTCATTCATATGGTCGGCCCGAATTTTTGTTATATCAAATTTAATTTTGTCTGACTGAATAAAATTGAAATTTGGGGAACTGTACATCTCGTAATTATTAATATTTTCGACGGATATTGGGTTTATCTGCTTGAATTTAGCATTTGTTTCAGAATTATTGATGGCGGTGCAGAATGCATGATAATCTTTCACTACAGTAACGCATTCAGGAATAATTACATTATTAATTTTTTGTGATGGTATTAAAATTGTCCCATTCTGTTGGTTAACTCGGATTTTCATAACTTGTTCCGTTTTTGGATCCAATGTTATAATATTATCTGCATGGCCTATATTATTTATATTAATTTCAGAATTCTTATGAAAAATTTGTATCTGACAAGTAGGTGTTATTACTAAGTTTTCGCTCAAATCTATAGTTACTTTCAATATTCTCAAATTATCCAAACCTAATAGTAAATCGAACTCGTCATGAAAGTCAAAAATATGATATTTCAAATTTTCTTTTTTTTTTCAAATTAAATAATTTTGAAACGGGTAGCAATGTGCTACAATTTTCTACCGAAGTACCATGCGCGGTTGAAATTTGGAAAGGATCTTCAATAATGGCATGATTATAATATTTATGAGCAATTGCAGGTCTAATAAAGGATCTTGTGCTTCCTGTATCTATTAAAACTTTTAAATGGTTTTCAGGAAATACAATATATGGTAATTTACTTTTATTCGTCAAGTTCATCAATTCGATTCGGGGTAAGTATTTTGCATTGTCTCCGAGGCTATCATGTCTAAAAAATTAATATCGTCTGCATTGTGAATGTTTTCTGGAATATTTGATGCAGATGTCTCATCTGAAACTTGATCTGTCTGTTCTGCAATGTCATAGAACTCATAATTGTGTGATTCATCTACAGGTGCATCAGTTTCATTTATGTTCAACAATTCTTCGCGGTTTTGTCCGTATAGGTTTTGTACCGGTCTGTATGGGCCTGCTCTAGGGCGATATTGTGCCGTAGAATTTCTTGTTGAGATACTCATAGGAGTAGGTTTGGGTTGATTTTGACTAGTAGAAGGATTTGGTCGTATTTGTTGGGATGTACTAGGTTTTGAGTAATATTGTGGTGTAAATTGTCTTTGAGGAAATTGTTGAGGTGTGAACTGTCTTTGGGGTAATTGTTGTTGATTTATATTTGGCAAGGAGTTACCAAAATGCATGTAACCCATTGGTCTTGGAATATTGTATCTAGGCTGTTGTATTTGTGGTTTTGCATTTACTTTGTGATTTTGATTAACGGGTTTAGATCTTGAATGATATTCGGATTGAAAATCGTTAGCTAACATGCTTAACGCTGAATTTAGATCGGTAGGGTTTTAACCCTCATTAATTGACCTATCGGCTCTTTTAGTCCTTTCAATAATACGCGAAGAGCATAACTCTAGAAATAATCAATCATGATTTTTGCTACAATTTCTGTAGCATTAGTAGAAATATATGCTATTTACAAATTGAGTAAATGTTGCAAACGACTATAAAAATCGAATACATTTTCATTAAAATTTTGTTTTAGTTCTGTAATTTCCATATTCAATGTGAACCAATCACGTTTATCGCTGTAGGCATTTTTTAATGCCTCTTTCAAGTCTTCCCATTTTGTGATGGTGCAGCTTGCTATATTAATGGCTGCTTCGCCTTTAATCTCACTAACTATGCTATTCATTAGATATTCATTTTGGAAATCATTTGAATTTACTGTATTATAAAAAGATTTCACTAATTTTTCGCTAACGCTAATAAATCGGGGGAGTAATTCACGTTCCCCATGGAACTCTGGCAACATGTCCAGATATTCTTTCTTTAAAACAGGAACTGGGGGAGTAGCCATGTTTAATTTAGGTCTACTTAATTGTATTTTAGTTATGGAATTTTGGATTATTGTAAGATCTTCTAGATCGGATTCTGATTCTGATTCTGATGTATTATCTGATTCTCTGAATGACATATGTGTACTCACAAAAATAGTAGTGCCGGCTTTATGTGCCCTGAAGTCGATCTACGGTCTTCTCGAAGTCGCTGGAGTTCTGCTGATGTTCGCTCAGCGGGGCTCTACGTTGTCGAGTGTTTTATCTTGCCTCTAATGTCCTCTCAGGTGCAGGATACGGGATGCGATGATCGATGCAAGATGTTCGAATAGCCAAATTAATCACGAAGTGAAACAACTTATATTCGTTAAATTGTTTCGGCTACCCTACCGACTGCGCCACTTAGATTTCTTGATTGATCGATCGCGTTTTTAAAAACTTTATTTCTTGCAAGTACAAGTACAATATGGTTGCTATGTGTATAATATGAAGCTTTGTTACTAATTCTAACAAATGTAAATACAGAATCTCTTATTCTCTAGTGCAATGGTCTTATATAAACTATGAAGGGGGAAATGTCACGTTCTGTGGTATCATCAAAATAGTAACTGAATCACTAAGAATCAACACTATAACTTATATATATATGTATAGATATATATATATATTTATATATATATACACATATATATATATATATATATATATATATATATATATATATATATATATATATATATATATATATATATATATATATATATATATATATATATATATATATATATATATATGTATAGATATATATATATATATATTTATATATATATATACATATATATATATATATATATATATAAGTTATAGTGTTGATTCTTAGTGATTCAGTAACTATTTTGATGATACCACAGAGCGTGACATTTCCCCCTTCATAGTTTATATAAGACCATTGCACTAGAGAATAAGACATTCTGTATTTACATTTGTTAGAATTAGTAACAAAGCTTCATATTATACACTGTGGTATCATCAAAATAGTTACTGAATCACTAAGAATCAACACTATAACTTATATATATATATATATATATATATATATATATATATATATATATATATATATGTTAGAATCACATACCGATTTCGGCCGGTGGCCGAAGAAAACGGCCAAAACGCGTTCTGGCCACCAGCAAATTGCCAATGTCCGAGATTTCGCTTTCTGGCCGTTGATATAGACCAGGACGCGTTCTGGATCTCTCACGACTGCGAGAAAGCGATGCTGTAGAATAATTCGCGTACTGGCTTTCTGAAAATAGCCATAACGCGTTCTGGCATTTGCAGCAATACCAGAACGCGTCGAGCACATAAACGAAACGTACGAAAGCCGATTTCGTGCTTGTCTCAACATGTACACTGGCTGAATCTATCTTCATTAGAATAGGTAGTGGGTAGTAAGCGGATTGGTGCCAAGGTTTATACATACAAAGGTTGCCTCAATCCCATAAGCTCTGTGTATTCGGTGGTGGGAGTAGTAGTGGGGATAAATGACGTCAGCGCTAGACTCAGAAAGATAGGCTGCTACTGTCTAACAAGTAGAATGATATATTTATATTTTTTTCTAGCACTTTTGTTTGGGTTAATGACCACATTCAATTAGAGGCAGATTCAGGTCCAGACCTATGCGACTCAGACTTCGGTTCCCAGAATTCAGGGGACGCCAAATTTTGAAATATGAATCGAAAGTAAAATCAAAAAGAGAAAATATATACTCTACCTATTTTGATTCAACACGAATTAGGAAAAATATTTAATTATCCCTCTAGTAGGCATGATTTATTTTGGCTTCAATCCAAGTTCTAAGAAGGTATATTCATCGTAACTGACATCCTTCTCAGAATTTCATTGTTACTTCCAAGAACCTAACAGTTGGTTTGACTTCTATGTTCTATGCTTTGCAATGTTCATCTAAGGGAGCTCATCAAAAACAAGAGGGGCGCCTAAATCTAGCTTAATCTGCCTCTGCATTTAATCATATTTAATCCAAGGTGAATAAAACTTTTCTAGATTGAGAATTCATTCTAATTTCTAATAGTTATTATAATTAAAGATGCCAGGAACGCGATGCACTGTTGCAACGTGTGATAATAGTTTGACCAAGACAAAAAATCATCGCAGCAAATATTATACCACAGTTTTCCGACAAACGAGTGCATCAGAAAACAATGGGTGCAACGATGTAAGAGAGATAGGAAATGGAATGCAAATGCATGTTATATTTGTTCCGAGCATTTTTCGGAAGAAGATTACGCCCGCGATTTTAAGGCGGAACTATTGAATGTATTTTCTCAAACATTTCTGATTTCTACCTGTATACAAGTAAAACAGTTTAGAATGAGATTTACTTGTATATCATTCGAATAGTTTCTGTTTTCAGTGCGTTTCGTATTATTTGTAGTGTAAAGTGAATATCTATTAACAAGATATCTGCGACCTGTTTCACCGCTTCCTTATAAATTTGTCTGGCGACTGATAGCTATGATTACGAGTGCTTCAACAATCGTAGCCATAGTCATTAACTGTCAGATAAAATTATCAGCAAGCGATGAAAAAAGTCCTCAAACTTTGAAATCAACACATATTATCTACCTGGTTCAAGTTATAATAATTCAAACAATATAAATAATCAACATAATTTTGCGTGCATATATCATTTTTCAATATCTCTATTGCAAATTGATATCGCAAACTCTGAATTCGTAGTTATTTTCAGTGAAATATGTGAATTTCAATTATTTTTATTATATTTATTTTATTTGTATGTACATTATTAATAATAGAACAATTTATATTTCTCAGAATAGAACCATTCTTAATTCTGCAAAATATACTCTTCTTTCTCTACGCAAGATGACAGACATAAAAATTCTGCAAAAATAAAAGATTATCCAAAAATTCAATTCAGCGGCATGTTACTGTGTCTTATCCTATCCAGATAATGTTCTAAGAGTGGAGAGTCTAGCGGTTATGTCATAAAGTAGCGCATGCGCATCTTAAATTCGTTGAATGAGGCAGGCTTCTATATTTATAAACCTTGGGTTGGTGCAGCTGTGATAGGTGATGGATCAAAAATGTGTGCTAGTGCAATGGAAGATTTCAAGTTGCGTTTCAATAATGAGTGATAGCAATGATCGTAGCAACATTTTTGCAAGAGAAAGATACGATCAAATACTTGCAGATGTGGAATAAGCATAAGCGTGTAGAAGTAACGGTGAAACAATTACTTCAAAACAACGTCGACGACGATTGAAAAGGTACGGTATTTTGAAAATTGGTGAAACCGAAAAGCTAATAGAGAGCAGGACGGAGGGAACAGCTGAGTTGCGTTACTTTTGCACGACCGATGAATTATTTAACATCATTCATTTGGCGCATATAGGGACAGGACACAAGAGATTACGAAATTTGTTATTTTTTCCCACGGTTTTTCACTGAGATATAAATCTATATATTTCTTTACTTTTAGTTATGGATTGTGAATTGGAAAAAAATATTGTATCATAACGCGGCAAATAATTGAGGTTTATTTATCACTTTGCGAACAATGCAAATTGAAGAAGAAAGTGAAAAGAAAAGGTTTAGTTGTAAAGCCAATTGTAACAGATAAAATGAACTCTCGCTGTCAAATAGATTTAATTGACATGCAAAGTGAACCAGATGGTGATTTTCGTTTTATCCTCAATTACCAGGACCACTCAACAAAATTCACTGTGCTAAGACCCTTAAAAACAAAAACAGCTGAAGAAGTAGCTTATCATTTAGTAGACATTTTCTGTTTGTTTGGGGCACCCATGATTCTACGAAGTGACAATGGCAGAGAATCTGCAAACCGCATAGTACAAAATCTTTCCGAAATGTGACCCGGTTTGAAGCTGGTCCATGGAATCGAATCAGGATGTAAGAGATATGCTTGTTACATGGATGGCAGATGAAAACACAAACAAATGGTCTGAAGGGCTGCGATTTGTGCAAAGTAATAAAAATCGTTCCCTGCATACAGGAATAACTAAAAGTCCTTATGAAGCTAGGTTTGGCACGCCTCAGAGGGTTGGGCTGAAAGATTCATCACTTCCAAAAGAACTCTTGGCGAACATTGAAACAGAAGAAGAGCTGCAAAAGTTGTTTGACCAAACAAATCCACGCATGTTTGAGGACGCACATCTGCGCTTAGATGAGGAAGATGATTTGGCAAACAGAAGAAACATTGAAAATAAAGAACAAGAAAAAGATGTGTGTACAATTTGCACAAATGAAGTTTTAGACAGTCATAAATGTTCAGTGTGCTTCTTACCCGTTCATAATATTTGTGGGACAACTAACGAAGGCAATGGAGAAGATGAACAGAACATTAAATGTAACCGATGTTTGAGAAGTGAAAAAATAAATGATGTACGGGAGCAGGCCAAAAGTGGACTTGAAAAGCAAGCTGAGAAAATGATTTCTTCTTCCAACTCGCACTTGCCACCCATTGATGTAGGAAGAACTGTTATTGTTCGCGTACCTGATGTTGACAGAGGTAGACTTACCCCAAGAAATGTACTAGCTGCTGTACTTGGTGTTAACGACAGTGGACTTTATCAGCTTGGTAGGTAAATGAAATCGGATTGAATGTTGAACCCAATTTTATATCAATTTTCATGTACGAAAGATGGAACTTTGCAGTCGCTGTATGGTCGTAATGAGTTCACCTTAGCCGACTCCGACTTCATTGATATTTCATCAGTTCCGTCAAAGTCTGTATTTCTCTGTACTGTTTCAGGCCTAGCATCCGGATCGACACAGGACTTTATACAGTGTAACTGCAAACGTTATTGCATCAACAGAAAATGTGCGTGTAGGGCAAAGAAAGTAATTTGTAACAGCAAATGTCATAACAACAGTTCGTGCAAAAATAAGTAAATTGTATAGATGCTGGTATATTTAGAATGTACTTATATGCGGAAGATGCATTTCATGTTGAAATCGTTCCTCTATTATGTTATTCATAAAGAATAAAAATATTTTGGTTTTTGAGCTTCTTGTTCTTTGTGCTCGACGCGTTCTGTTATTGCTGCGAATGCCAGAACGCGTTGTGGCTATTTCCAGAAAGCCAGTACGCGAATTATTCTACAGCATCGCTTTCTGGCAGTCGTGAGAGATTCAGAACGCGTCCTGATCTATATCAAACAGCCAGAAAGCGAAATTTCGGACATTGGCAATTTGCTGGTGGCCAGAACGCGTTTTGGCCGTTTTTTTGGCCATTGGCCGGAATCGGTGTTTGATCCTAACATATATTTCCCTAAAACTCTATCATTTGTAGAATGGCAACTGATAATAAATCTATTATCTGTGATTTACTGAAAAATCCTTTTTGTGGAAGCAAGACGAACGCCAGAAATCGGACTGACTCAAATTATTGAAATTCAAAAACAATTACTGAAACTGTGAGTCGAGTACAAGCGCGCACGTCTGCGTGCGCAAAGTCACAAACGAATTCACGTATCATTCAGTGGCGTACCAAATATGTTTGAGAGGATGACTTATGAAATATAAACGCGAAAGTTAGGAAGCTAGCCACCGAGAAGTAGATTCGGACGAAAACCGTTCTGCCAACGCATAACATATTTTGCAACAGGAAAGCGAAGAGTACTCGACAGGCGAAGGTAAAAGGAAGAGGAACGACGGCAAACAAGGATCAGGATTTAAGAGAAATAGGAAGATAAATAGAACTCCAGTCAAAAGCAGGAATAAAACAGAAAATAAAGCATCATCAGACGACATGGATGACATCAGAAGTATGATGAGGTCAAGGAAATCAGGAACAAAAATAGGGAATAAAGAGAAGGAGTACTTGGATTTAGACAAGAAAATAAATCTTTAAAGGAAAAAGTGGACAAACTAACAGATAGAGTCGAGAAATTGGAAGTATCTGGTCGCTTGATTAGAAAAATGAAAATAGCAAATAGGAAAAACGACATCGTTATAAGTGGACTACGTATCAAAACAAACCAGGATAAGGATATGGTAACTAAGATTGAAGATTTTATAGGAACTGATATGTTCCGAAGGTGTCCCACTGTTGGTCACTCTCCTCTATATGTTTTGGAGTTATAAATTACAAGATGGAAGAAAATATGTTTTGAGATAATAAATATACGTTTTGGAGTTATAGACTGAATAATTTAAAATTTTATGTTCTAGAGTCTTCGAGCTTGGCTCGAAGTATGATTTCACATCTTTCATTTGTGAAATACGTTTTGAAGTTACTCATTCCAAAATGGAAAGATTTTGTTGAGTTTATATTCAAGAAGATTGCCGACGGGCAACTTTCTGGCTCGTTATCTTTTACCTTTTTGAGGTGATCTTTTTCAATTCAAATTGATAACAGCTACACTAGAAATAGAGAGTAATAGAACAACAATAATTAATGATTTATACATACTTTCTGAATTATATCATAATAAACAAACTTTTTTGGTCTTAATTCTGTATATTCGATTTTATTTTTGATTGAAATAATTAAAGATCCGAATAATTTCAACCATACTGATGGTTTTGAGTTGGCAAATGTTTGGCTTCCAATAATCAATTATAGACATACATAATTTGTGAAATATTTGTCTTCATTTTTATTTTTATTACGTTCATATACATAATTGAAACTCAGTTTTGTAAAAAAATTTTATGACATGTTTGGACTTTGGAACTGTGTGCGTCCGCAAGAACGTCGTTGCATGTCATATTAATTTTTTCATTTTTGACTATAATTATTGCCAAGACTCATATTATTTTATCCATTAGCAATAGTTATACCTGATTTGTGAAATATTTGTCTTGACACTTGTTTTTGTTATATTCATGTAGATGTAGTTTATTGAAATTCGGTTTTAATGTTAAAAAATTGTTATGACATGTTTGGACCTTGGAACTGTGTGCGTTGCAGGAACGGGACATCGTCCTCACGTGTTATATTATTTAAATCTCTTTCTCTATGATGATTGTCAAGACTCATATCGTTGATTCCTCTGTTGAGGTTTTCACGTGGTTTTTCCTCAGACTTTGAGTAAATGCCAGAGGAGCTTTGTTCTTTTTGCACCAAATGTGGAATCCACGTTTCCACATCTAGTTATCTGTATATTTTCAATTCCTAATTCTCAATTATCTAGTTACCTTCTTGCCTTGTTTTTTTCTGAGAAAAACTCTCGGTTAGAGAGTCGAAACGTCAAAAATAAAATCAAATATACAGAATTAAAACCAAAAACGTCTATTTATCAACAATAGTTAATATATATGGACCCAATGAAGACGACAGTGCAAAAAATAAAGATGATTTTTGGGAGGAATCACAAACTGTAACAGATATGCATGATGAAATGATCTATATTATGGGAGTCTTCGATGCCAGAGTCGGAAAGCACAATAGAGGAATCGAGAATGTGTTGGACAAATACTGTGAAAAAACTAAAAATAAGGGGAATAGAATGATCGACTACTGTATAGTCAACGGATTAGCCATACTTAACACGCAATAGAAACATAAAGATATTCACAAGATCACAAGAGAAGTCAGAAGAAGAAACAAAAAATCAATCATAGATTACATACTCACTAGACAACATGAAAGGAAAAAAGTCAAGGATGTACGGGTGAAAAGAGGTCATGAAATTGGCAGTGATCATTTCTTTTTGGAGTTGAAATTGAGAAAGAGAATGTAAAAAGAAAACGAAACACATAACCCAACGCAAAAACATGGAGGATCTATAAGAAGAGAAGACGATATGAAACAGGCATACCAGGAGAAGCTAAAGGAAATTGGTAGTTCCAATAGAAATATAGGACAGGATGATATAGAGACATTGTGGAAAACATTCAAGGAATTATTAAGTGAAGCTGCTGGAGAAGCTTGTGGTATGATATATACATCAAAAGCCAAGAAACAAACCCACTGGTGGAATGAGGATATGAGAAAGGAAATAAAGATTGGGAAACAGTTATGGAAAAACTACTCAATGAAAAAATCTAACGATGAGTACATTAAATATAATGCACAAAGAAAGCGAGTGAAAAAAATAGTACAAGAAGCTAAACAAGAAGATCGGAACCAATTTGGAATACAAATGCGGAAAAACTATGAAGAGAACAAAAAATCATTCTACAAGGTTACTAAGAAACACAGAAAACAGAAACTACCAAATATGAAACAAGTGAAGGATAAAAACGGAAAGATACTCACAAATGATAATGATATTATAAACCGATGAAAGGAACACTTCAAGTTACCACTTGAAGCAGAAGAAAGCACAAACAGAAGTTCTAGTCCCCCAGAAGACACAGAAACAGTAAAAACAACTGAAGGAATTACAATAAAAGAAAAAGCAGTAGCACTCAAAAGAATAAAGTTTGGCAAAGCGCCAGGATACGACAATATATTTATGAAATATGGACAACTCGAAGCATACCTAGAGACTGGGAAATTACAATAATACTACCATTATATAAAAAGGGATATCACTCCTCTGTACGACGGAAAAGCTCTACGAGAATATACTAGAGAAAAATTACGCCCATTGGTAGAAAAAAACTTGAAAACACAAAGTGGGTTCAGGAAAGGACAAGGTACTCAAGATCACATATTCACTATACGACAAATAATAGAAAAATTTACCAAAAGGAACAAACAAATATATATATATATATATATATATATATATATATATATATATATATATATATATATATATATATATATATATATATATATATATATAAAATATATATATATATATATATATATATATATATATATATATATATATATATATATATATATATATATATATATATATATATATATATATATATATATATATATATATATATATATATATATATATATATATATATGATTGGGTATGAGCTGTCAGCGAAGCTAGGCGTACTGTTGTGTTCTGGCGAAATTTATAGCAGAAGATTTGAATTTTCATAAAATCTGAAATAACCGGTTAATAAGGGTTATTGTGAAAGAAATAATAATCATGCTCTCCCGTGAAGATAAAAATACAATTACTGATATGATCACTGAATCACTTGTGCGTCTCTCGGAAAACATAAGTTTTACGGAATTAAACACATCGATAGTGGAGATTGCGGTGGAAAAAGTATATACCGAAAAGATAAAATCATTAGAAGAAAAAATTGGGAAACTCAAAGAAGAAAATATTGATTTAATCAATGCATGCTCTACTACTAATAAAAATAAGCTTGAACAATATACTCGTAGAAATAATTTACGTATATTTGATCCGGAAAGTTCTGGAGAAATTGTAGATGAGAAAATAATAAAAATCTGCAGTGATAAATTGGGTGTAAGCATAAAATTAAATGATATAGATAGGTGCCACAGAATCGGTAATCCAGTGTAAGGTATGAAACGACCAGTTATCATTGAGTTTATCAGTTACCGTATTCGTCACAAAATTTTCATGGAGAAGAAGGAACTCAAAAACTCTGGAATTACCATCCGAGAGGACCTCACCAAGTCACGAGTCGCACTGTTGAAGACGACATCAGATAAGTATGGCTTTAAAAATGTTTGGACTTCTGATGGACAAATTATTGTAAATGAGAAGAAGAATGGTAAAAATATGAAAATTGTAATTAATAGTCAAACCGATCTGGATAATTGGGGTATGTAAGAAATGTAAAATTTGTTAAACCGTTTCAGCTTTCATACACTTCTATAAAAAGTCATTGAACTTAGTGATTTACAGCCAGAACATGCTTAAGTCAGATTACTTGTTAAGAACTGATTAATAATTTCTTGCTTAGTTTGTTGCACTTTTGTGTTTTTTTTTTCAATGTCAAAATTTATAATTATCTAGAAATCTCTGTACTAAGATATACTATGTTCACTTTTAGTCACATAAATGTCAGTATTCAAGTGAATTAATAACTGAAAACAACTTTGATTTTGTTGCTATAACGGAAACTTGGATCAGTGAATCATCTCCGCCGCAATTATTTAATATTGATGGATATAATTTGATAAGTAAGGAAAGAATAGACAAAAAAGGCGGCGGGGAAGCATTTTTTATTCGTAAAAATATTTCGACCAAAATATTGGATACTAGTTTCGTTATAGCAAATGACATTAAGCATTTATGGATCTCTTTTATTGTAAATAAACATAAAATATGTTTGGGAGTAGTATATAATCCCCACTCAGATAATTATAAACAGCTCGAATTTCTTGATTCAATAGTGGCTGAATTTAATCCACAATTTGATTATTTTCTCTGCACTGGTGATATCAATGTTAATTTATTATCAAATGATCTTAAGTCAAAATTTGTGTCTAATATATCTAAAACAAATGGAATGTATCAATTAATAACTGAGCCAACTAGACGGGCATCTAAAACTCCCTTAGATATTATTTTTACTTCTGATTTAAATATTTGCAAGAACTCCGGAGTGTTAGATTCGAGCTTAATTGCAGACCATGACTGTGTTTTCTGTGTATTGAATCTACCAAAAACTATTATTCCGCCTAAAATTATTAGTTTTAGAGATTTTAAAGACTTTAATTTTCAAAGCTTCTATGCAGATTGCGACCTAGTCGATTGGAATTATGTCATCAATCTTTCCAATATAAATGACAAGATATTTTCTCTCAATGAAAATATAACTGCTTCATTTAACAAACATGCTCCGAATAAAAAAATTCAAATAACTAAGAAATATTGTCCTTGATAACACCGGTTATCAAATTAATGCAGAATAAAAGAAATAAAGCATTAATGGATTATGAAAAACTTAAATCTCCAGCAAAATTTGAGTTCTACAAACAGTTGAGAAATTTAACAACCGCAGCTATTCGCCGAGAAAAGCAGGCTCATTTTGGATACAATATTAACAATAATGTAAATAATTCCACTCAACTCTGGAGCAACTTGAAACCTCTAGGAATCAAGGAAAATAACGTTTCTGGGATTTCTGAATCTTTATTACAAGCGGATGATTATGGAAAATTTTTGCTTGATAAAGTTGGTACAAAATGCATTAATAAGGACACATTCAATTATTTCAACAACAATGTTTTCAACAATGGTGCATCTGAAAAGTTTAATTTTAAGTGTGAAGATAGTAAAAATATTGAAAAAATCGTAAAATCTATAAAGTCTTATGCAGTTGGAGTGGATGGAATATCACTAAAAATTATTCGTATGATATTACCTATAATAATAGATCATGTTACGCATATTATAAATACGAGTATTTTGGTAAACGTAGTACCGAACATCTGGAAAGCATCAATAAGCCTATACCTAAGCACAATAATGTGTCGTCTTTTGACGATCTGCAACCAATTAGTATCTTACCTACCCTATCTAAAGTGCTTGAAAAAGTGTGCTATGGACAAATGATATCTTTTATTGATAAAAACAATATTTTACCATCAACACAATCTGGATTCAGACGTGGTTATAGCACAAATACTTGTCTTTTGAATTTAACTGATGAAATCACTAGAAACTTTGATAACTCGAAGGCAACTTTTTTAATTCAACTTGATTTTTCCAAAGCATTTGATATGGTGGATCATTCTTTACTACTGACTAAACTTCGTTATTATAACTTTAGTGAAAATGCAATTCAATGGTGTGATAACTACTTCTGTAACAGATATTTTAATATGATAATGTCATCTGAATCTAGCGTTTCTCAGTCTCAGCCATTTTTGTTGAAACGAGGAGTTCCTCAGGGTTCTATTTTATGTCCACTATTTTTTTTATTGTATGTGGCAGACATGTCATCCAACTTTGATTTTTGCAGTCCTCATTCGTATGCTGATGATATACAGCTATTAGCTACAGTGGATAAAAATGAAATTGTAGAATCTGCAAATGTAATAAATGAAGAGCTTGCTAATTCAGCATCATGGGTTCTTAATAATGGGCTCAAAATAAATCCAGATAAATCTTCACTTATGGTGTTCGGAAGTGGTGAGACTCCAAATATAAATATAGAAAATAAAAAGCTAGATCGCAGTCCAACAATCAGAACTTTGAGTGTAGTAATTGGTGAAGATTTTAAGTTTCGCGAACATTTAGCTGAAAAACTAGAAGCTGCAAGATTGAGGCTAAGGCATTCATATCAGTATCGGGACGTTCTGTCTACAAATGTTAAACTAAGGCTGGTAGACTCTCTCATATTTCCAATATTAGAAAACTGTGCGTGTGTATATGTTCCACACTTGACCCAAGATGATAAGCACAAAATTACTCTTCTGCAAAATAGTTTCCTAAGATTTGCTTGTGGTATCCATAAATATGATCATATTTCTGAATTTAGAACTCTTTCTAATTCATATTTTATAGAAGAACGAGTGAACTACTTGTATCTTTGTCTTACGCACAAAATAAAATTAACTAGTTGTCCTTCATATTTAAATGATAAACTCATTTTGAAAAAACAATGTTACAATTTGCGCGATAAAAATATGTATGTTGTACCATCATTCAAAAAGGTGAAATTCAAAAATACTTTTTCATATTTGGCACCCAAACTGTACAACGGTATCCCAGAAGAGTTAAAATCTTTATCCTTGACTTCTTTCAAAACTCAAATAAGAAAATTTGTATTAGAAAGTAGCTGCGATTAAGCAGTTCTTTAAATATACTTTTGTTTTTGTTCTATTATTTTTGTAATGTATACATGTTATCTTTGATGCTGACAACATTTTGTATATGCTAATTTGGAATTATTTGTAACGGTAAGGTGGAAGAACAGCCTAGGCTGAGCCTCGCTATTGACTCAGTCAATAAAGTTTATTATTATTATTATTATTATCATATATATATATATATATATATATATATATATATATATATATATATATATATATATATATATATATATATATATATAAATCACCCTATCAATTTGTATAAAACCCAAAGATGTTCATTTTGGCGCCCGATAAAAAATGATTGGTTATAATCGTATACGATCATATACAGTTCTTTGGATACAATTTCATCCAAAAAATGAGACGATAGAATCGTTTAAAACTGTATAAAACTCTATCGAATTATATACATATACATACATTTGGATATAACGATATATGATTGTATATGAATATGCTGTCCTATACGTTTATATAGAATTTTATACAATTCTATAAGACTCTATACAATTATATCAGTTCCAGTTGGACGGTAAAATTGGATAGGGTTGTATATAGTTTGACTGCAATATTTACATTTGGATATGAATGAGAATATTTTTCATTTTATTGAAATTTAAGAAAAAATACATTTTTCTCAGTATTTTCGTGGTAAAACAGACTAATCACTAGACTTATTGTTATAACTATTGAATTAAACATTCAATTCCCTACTATCTAACGTTTTCTTTTATAACAGATTGAAATTATAATCCGTACTTGAGTAGCGTTCAATACTCTTAGAATTAATAGTGAGGATTATACGAAATTCGATGTAGAATTCATTAGTTCTGAAGTCCAACAAATTCATTACTCTACTTATTCCAACAACTATTGAATTATGCCTTGAATTTCGAACAATCTCACTTTCAATAAAAATAATGATAAACTCATATTCTATATTTCTAGTTGATCACCGTTTAAATTAGATTAAATTGAATAAAGAACTGGAAATTGTACAAAAATAAATGCATAGTTTATTGGTTATAGAATTTTTTTTCTCACTGGTTGCCTTTTCCTCAAAAGCGATTCACTATTTGAGGATGTCAGTTGCTTTGATTCTTCTTTTTTGAAATGAACTACCTCACTTCGAAGGTAATCTCGATCATCTGTGATTAAATAGGATTGGTTATTACTCTCAAAGAGGCTATTTTAGCATTGTTGGTCCGGTTAATATCTTTAAAATCATGAAAAATGCTGATAATGCGAGTAAATGCATGGTTGAGAGCTAATTTGATTCAGAATGTTGTCTAGAAAAATATGCACAGAAATCTTACTCGCACATCAACAATTGCAAAAGTTATAGGCAAATAAAGATATGAAGAAAATTTTAGTTTTTCTTGCGATAGCGTAAATTAGAAAAAAGAACTCAAGAGGAGAGGAAATTTACTATGAAAAAGCTGATTCATGAAACTTATGTCGTTATTATTAATGATTTCAATTGATTCTATGTTATAGATTCGGGAGTGAAGCACATTTTCGTGGAAAATCTCCTTTTCTTCAAGGATTCTTGTGCTAACTCATCCTGAATCTTTATTTTCTTTAGACTTCTACAGTTTTTAAAGTTCGAGTTAGATTTCTACGCCCATTTTTGTCGGTGCCATTTCAAATTGAATAAGTCCTCAACCATTCGTTTATTTGAATAATATGTATTTTCCAGGAATTCAAAGATATTAGCTAGACTATAAAAAAAATTAATGGAGAATTCATCTGAAATCAGTTTCATTTCACCGTCCACAAACTAACCTTTTTTCCGAAAAACAAACGAGTTTTTATCCTTTTTTCAATTTGTAATGATCCCAAAAATCAAAGGTAAATTATGTCTGCATACAAATAAAATCATAAAAAACGTGATGAACTCAGCAAAGAAAAATTTAAATTAAATGAAATCAAATAATTAGAACTAGAACTAAAACCAAAACACTTATCTGTTCTCATGCGCGTGCGCATATAGGAGACCGAGCAATCACAATCTGTCTTCTTTTTCTCGTCGCTAGCGCTTCCCTTTCCACTCCGCTCCTCCACCGCTTTAATTCTCTCTCGCCGCAGCAACAGCTTACTTTCTTTGCCATAGCTTTTTATTTCTACTTCTTTCTTCCTCATTTCTTCATCTTCACCTTATCTTCTGACTCGGCTATCTTCTTATCTGCCTTTACTACCTTTCTTCCAGTTATTTTTCGTTATTTCAACTCCACCGCATCAAATTCAACTGTATTCAATCAACTCCCGTGCTCAACTGCTACTCGCTTGTCTTTCGTAGATCGCTTGCACTCATCTTCCCCCTTTCAGCACTTTACCCCTTCACATGTCACATCACAGGTCACAACTTGAAACTAATATAAATTAACTATCCTAAATAATTTGGACTATTGAAAATTGTTGGGTTGCATCGTGAACTGAATATGTTTCATTATTGATTATATAATATCTTTCATTTTCATGTAAATTTAAAAATAATACCTAACAAACAAATACCCAGTGGAATAGTCAGAGGTATCCACTTTTGTATTATTTAATATACTATGTATATATACCTTATGTATCATATATGAAACAATATCAAACTATTGCTTTTTCATTTAATTTAAGCTTCAACATGTCTTCCAAGAGAGTAACAATCACCCATCATTGACAAAAAAGTACAAAACTTACACGGGCGACTTTACTATTCTGGTAAAATTTGTTATTCCAGTGGATTCCATAAATTTATTTGTCGAACATCAGCTGTACTGATTGTTATTGACAATTTTCATTTCAGACTTCTAAGTATGTTATACCGATAGCAAGGAAAGAAGATGATATATGAGTATAGACACGTATATAACTTCATCCTATGGTACATGGATATATGTATATGGTTGTTTATAACGATATATAACCTCACAAAACAGTTAAAATGAGAATAATGTGTTGTATACAACTTTATATAGTATCATATAACTGTGTATAATGAAAAAAAAATGTGTAGAATCAAATATAGCTTCTCGAACAAATAGGAATATAATTTTATAAACTTGTATGCAATAATATACAAATATATCTGATTGTATATAACTGTATAAAATCTTGAATAGCAAAGTTAAAACTCAAAAAAACATTTTATACAACTCTATATAGTTATATATGATTGTATAGAGCAATATAGGGTCTTATGTAGTAGTTGAAATGAAAGAACTGTACTGTATGAGACTTTATACAGTACTATATAATTGTATATAATGTGGTAGAATTGGATAAAGCTTCCTGAATTAATGTAAATATAACTATATGACTATATACAGTAATTTACGAATATATATGATTGTATAGAGTTCGATAAGACATATTATATATTTTTATATATCATAGTATAAAACTGTATACAATTGTATACAGCCGTATATGATCGTATATAATTGTATGCAGAGTTTGAAAAAATTGTACAGTACTCTGGTCTAATTGTATATAGTCATATACAGGTGTATGTTATCGTATGATGTTCTATACAATGTGCTATATCTGTTTGGATACAATTCTATATAATTATATCAAATTGTATAGCAGTATATAAGAATTCCATATATAATTGTATATAACCATATCTAATTGTATATAATCCGATACAATTCTATCCAATCATTTTTTATCGGGCGTCTACTGAAAGGAACGCGTATGGTGAGATCTGATCGAAGTATATTACATAATTTCTCATGTGCTCTTAAGATTCCGCACAGACATTCCATTTCACGCAATATTCACAGAGTTCCCATTTCCTATACAATATGACCTCCTTTTATCATAACATCAATGTGGCGTCAATAATATACATTACATATTGCGTTTATAGTGGCGTCCTATCCATATATATGCTTTTATTTCATGTTTGAGCTGGCGTCCCCCTTGTTGCCAGATTTAGTTTTTAAAGTTTGATGAGCACCTCTCACGTTCTATCGATGACTCATGTGAAGCGATATATTCAAAGGTTTGCGTAGAGTTACATTATTCAAGTTTTGAAATGGGTTGATACTCAAGACATCTTCATAGAATAGTAATATGTCATTGATTGATAGAGAACTCATAGTAAATTGGAAGATTTTGCGAAAAACTATGGATTCGAGAATAATTGATTTCCGGCAAAAATAATTAGCTCATAACAAAATCTTTGTGGGTACAAATTAGTCCTTAATTTGAATTTGAGTTTTCTCAAGTCATCTTCGCTCTCAAATAGATGGCGTTAAATTGCTTTCAACTTTGCGCAGCGTAATTCGAAAATAATTGATTTCCAGCAAAAATAATCAGCTTATAACAAAATCTTTGTGTGTACAAATTAGTCCTTAATTCAAATTTGAGTTTTCTCGAGTCACCTTTGCTCTCAAATAGTTTGCCTTAAATTGCTTTCAACTTTGCGCAGCGTAATTCGGAAATAATTGATTTCCAGTAAATATAATTAGCTTATAACAAAATCTTTCTAGATACAAATCAGTCCTTAATTCAAATTTTAGTTTTCTCAAGTCACCTTTGCTCTCAAATAGTTTGCCTTAAATTTCTTTTGACTTTGTGCAGCACAATTCGAGAATAATTAATTTCCAGCAGAAATAATTAGTTTCTAAAAAAAATCTTTGTGGGTAAAAATTAGTCCTAAATTCAAATTTGAGCTTTCTCAAGTCACCTTTGCTCTCAAATAGTTTGCCTCAAATTGCTTTCAACTTTGCGCAGCGTAATTCGAAAATAATTGATTTCCAGCAAAAATAATCAGCTTATAACCAAATCTTTGTGGGTACAAATTAGTCCTTAACCCTTCAGCCGTGTGGTAGGATATGTCATATCCCATAGATGCTACTTATGTTCGTTTCTTCATTATTTAGTGGATTACTGTCTCAAAGAGGTCAGTAGCTGTCTTACTTGCGTCACAGAATATTCTAGTGGTAGGTTCATCATTATATTTTCTGCTGTTATCAAATTATAGCGTTTCAAAGTTGTTCAGGGTATCACATACCCCACCATACAGTTAGTGTAAAAAATTAATGTGGTATAAGTTCAGATTATGGTTAAGCAAATATACCCCTAGGATGACCGTCTAATCGTTTGAGTACTCCGAAAAGGTGTAACATTTGTACTAGTACGAAAGATCGTAAGACATTTTGGCCCGAAGTCAGGAAGCAGTTCTAAGCCCGGCTCTAGGTCTAGCTTATGCATAACCATGACATCATGTCAAAACAGTGTTACGTCGTCATGGTTATATATAAGATAGACTCAGGCCTGGGTTCAAAATCGCGTTCTGACCACGGGCCTTCATGTTTGCAACAAATGTAATAAGGCTGTTTGTTTAGAACATGCCATTTTTTCATGCTCAAATTGATGTAGAATTGAGAGTCCATAACTTTTTGTGTTACAATATTTTTGTATCAAAATTTCTCTGTTCCTCTACCGATAGTTGAGTGTTAATTTCATGGAGAATAAGTTAGTTTCCATTGTACATTCAAGTTGTAAGATGAGGATGAATAAAACATATTTTTTAAAAACGGTCAATTATAGACATTGACAATTTTCTCTGCCATTTATTGTTTCTACTCCTCCAGGAGATTAAATATGTTTTGTTGTGTTAAATATATACCAAGTTGAAAGGATCATCGGAAGAATCTAATATAAAACTGTAAATTTGTGTATTTATGTTTTTATTGCTGGGGTATGTCATACCCCACCACACAGATCTTGCAACTTTTTTCCACCACACGGTTGAAGAGTTGATTCAAATTTGAGTTTTCTCAAGTCATCTTTGCTCTCGAATAGTTTGCCTCAAATTGCTTTCAACTTTGCGTAGCACAATTCGAAAATAATTGATTTCCAGCAAAAATAATTAGCTTATAAACAAATCTTTGTGAGTATAAATTAGTCCTAAATTTGAATTTAAGTTTTCTCAAGTCACCCTTGCTCTCAAATAGTTTGCCTTAAATTGCTTCCAACTTTGCGGAGCACAATTCGAAAATAATTGATTTCCAGCAAAAATAATCAGTTTATAAAAAAATCTTTGTGGGCACAAATCAGTCCTGAATTCAAATTTGAGTTTTCTCAAGTCACCTTTACTCTCAAATAGTTTGCCTTAAATTGCTTTCAACTTTGCGCAGCACAATTCGAAAATAATTGATTTCCAGCAAAAATAATTTGTGTATAACAAAATCTACGTGGGTACCAATTAATCCTCAATTCCAAATCAAGTTTCTCGAGTTTCCCCTACTCTCAAATTATTTGGTTATAAAGACATGAATCCTGGGCATCGCAATTCCAAAATAATTGATTTTCAACATAAATATTTTTTTTACAGCAAAAATTTTGTAATCACTAATTAATCTTGACTTTGAGATTTAGATTTTCAAACTTTTCTTGTCTTGAAAATATTTCTTAAATCTTGTTCCGAATTCACGTAGCGATATTGCAAAAGAATCAATTTGTTATCAAAATATTTTTTTTCAAAAAATCCTGTTGGGTACAAATTAGTCCTGAATTAGTTCTTTCTAGTGAGCTGACTTTTTTTTGCTCAAGTTGGCACCTCCACTTTTCAAATTGATTTCATGGCCAAAGTGAGTGGGTACAAATTAGTCCTAAATTATAGGCTACTTTTTTTTTTATTTTGCGCAGTGGGGGTGCTAACTTTTTTGACGTCTATATTACTTGGTACATGTCTTAGAGTTTTTCCCTTGGATTCAGCTCTAGCGGATAAAATATTTGTTTACAATTATTATCATATTACCGACTTTCTTATCAACAATCAAAATATTTAAACTAGTGTTGCTACCCTAATTCAAGTATGTGTTATCAGTTCAATCAATAATCGTCAATTCAAATTATTGAAATGCTGAGGAATCTTCCCTACAGAAACATTTGGTTTGGAATGAAATTCGGATAGCACCAGTAATGGAGTTTCAGGCAACTAAATGAAACTTTATCTGTGTACTGAGTTATTATTTGTTGCTGTTACAAGATGCCTCAGCTTAGCACTTCAATAATAAATACCAGTCTATCGAGTAGTCTTCATACATATCCTCATGAATACCTGAGAGAAAACTTACTTCACCATTATGAATCAGTCTTGTTCGATGGAAGATACAAAATAGGAATTATATGGAAGATACAAAATAGGAATTAGTGTATCAAGACCGTGGAGGTAATCTTTTTTGATCGAATTTGTGGTTCACGGTCGAAGCGCCAGCTGAGATTAGAAGAGAATATCGGAATATTCCGTTTTTTCAGGCGATCATCACGAAAGAATTTAAAATCACTAAGTTTTATTCATTCGTTTCTGAAACATCGCAAATATTAGTCTTAGTTGCCATTGAAATTGTTCTATTTTATTGTCTAAAAATGCGTATCTATCTCTCCAATTGCAAGATCTATAGAGATTGACAGAAGGATATGATATATATTTCGGCGAAAATTGTTTCTTAAGACTTTATCAAGCTGCCTATAGAAGTGTTAATCAAGTAGTTTTCATAGATCAGTCCCAGAAAAGTGATATTGGACAGATCAGTCCCAAAATAGTTATTCAAGTATTAAGATAAGTGAGTACGGTTTACCGATTTAAAATAATTGTTTGGAGGCCGAGCCTTGGCGAGGTTTGCAAATATTAAGTGAAATCGCTACTGTAATTATTGACCGTGATGCTTACAAAATTTTCTGCACGATTGGCAGACCTACCCGAAATATGAATCCTAATATTCTCTTCCAAATTGAGTTACCACTTATCGCTTACTCGCTGTCAGCTGTCAAGTTTGACATTTTATTGTGAATATTCAACCATAAATAAATAAATTAATATTTTTTGTGGAAGTCCACAATTTTTCACTTACCGCTTTTGTCCATGGGCGGTAAGTCAGCATAACCATAGAAACCACAGTTTGCCGGTAAAATCAACATAGCATATTAAATAGAGAGCCGGTAAACATATGAAAACGCCCAATCGTGCAAAAAGTTAGTTTAGATAGTTGTGTACAAGTAAAACTCCATGGTTATTTGTATTAATTCAAAACAATCAGCCGTGGAGTATTGAAATTTCGTATCAAACACTTCTATAGAACCTAATTGTACACCTTGCATTATGACTGCAGTCGGATCAACCAGGAGTGCAGTTTACTAAGCACGTTTTCGAATTTTTCATATAAATCCAGAACAATCAGTCGTAGAATCTTGAAATTTTGTATTTGAAGAAATTGTAGCATTCGAATGATCGGACAATCTTTCTCAATTTTTCGCATAAATTCAAGACTTCGGCCGTAGAATGATAAAATTTGGTATTTGAGACTGCTAAGAGCGTTTTAAGGCCAGTTGCACCGCTGTCACTTGAATTTTAGGTGCCACCTAACTCAACAATATCGTATCAAAATATGAAAATTGAATGTGACATGAACATTGCTGTCCTTATTTCGATTCGACATTTTTTGTATAAGTGAAGCCTCAAATTTGAGTTAGAGCGGTACAACTGACCATTAATGAATTGTAGCATCTAAATGATCAAATTATCATCTCAAATTTTGGTTGGAGTCGATTTTGCCTAGAGACAATATCAGTGTCAACAGTTAATTATTGAGTCAAAAGATGTACAAGTAAGACATGTGGTATTCACATCAGATTTTTTCATATTTTCGAGCAAAACGATGTTTGATTTTTTATCAAAGATTGAATATAGAATGCAAAATTGTTCAAAATGCTACCAGCCTAATGTTGCCACCACATAATATTATCCTTGTCTATTCTTCTCCTTGCCCTTCCGAACGGAGCAGGGGGTAGCACCTTGGTTTTTTCCTAAGGTATTTGACCTTCACTATCGATTGGTACTAGTTTTAATCATAAGATCTATCAGGGAAGTTGGTCCTAACAAAAATGAACAATAGTAGCCTTTTTTCGAGGAGGATTCTAGATTTATAAAGTCTGTCACCTCATTGACCACAATATTCTCTATTGATTCATATTATACAATTTGACCATAAGTTCGATCAGGGAACATGAGGTGCGGCCGGCTCCCCGACTTCAAGAAATGTTCTCACACAGCTGCGAAAGCAGAGTTCATCTATCCAGAAACTAAATAAGAGAAGCGATGATATGATAACTCGCACAAATTGAAATATGAGATAGAAGGTATGTATGTTATATAGAATCAGTTTGAGCATATCATTTCCAAGATACAGTTATTGTTGAGTGCATTCAATATATAGCCTTTTGCATAAACCGGGCACTCAAATAGTTAGAGTTCTCATTTGAAAAAAAAAATTCAACTTGTACCTTGAACCAAATTATGGCTCTTCACAGCAACTCAAATTATCTTCTGGTGAACTCTGTTACCGGCAGATTCAAGAAAAATAAAGCAACATTTTCGTTTCTTACACAAAATTGTTCCGGTTTTATGTTGCCAGTGAATTCTAAATTGAACAAAAACCAAAACTCCAATCATGTTTTCTCCAAGTATCAACTTATATGTATGTTGTTTACCTACTCTTTAAATTTTTCAGCCATGATGGATGTGATATCCTGTAATAGATTATATTAATAGGAATGAAAATTTGTTTCCGTTCCCTTGTATATTACAAGCTCATATCACTCTTATAATGTATTACAGGAGATATGTAATAATGATAATTCATCCATCCATTTCAACTTTTCTCCGATCACACTGAGAGTGTAACTTTGTGACCATCAGGGACTTCAAAAACATGAATAATTGGAGATTCATCATTTTAGTCCTAGTAAAAGCAATGATGAACTTGCAACAAATATGTTCCACTTGCTCTGTACAAACGATATAATTTGTTTTCCTACAATAATTATAAGACCACATCACGGATGGAATAGCGAGTTCTCACATCCTATAGTGATCCTATAGTTGGGGAGCCGACCGCACCTCATATTCCCTGATCGAACTTACGGTCAAATTTTATATGAATCAATCAAAACTATAGTGGTCAATTGGGTGACAAACTTTTTAAATCTGGAATCTTTTCCTAGGCGTCAAAAAAAAGGCTAGTTCCGGTCAATTTTCGTCAGAGTCAACTCCTCTGATAGAACTTATTATTAAAACTGGTACTTATTAGTAGCGAAGGTCGGATACTCCGAGAAAAAATCAAAATACCACCCTCTGCCCTGTCGTTTTGAACTTCCCTTATGATTATTGTGTTTTTTTCTCTGTTTTGGATAGAACGGAGGTAGTATCCTGGTTTTGTTCTGAAGTACTTGACCTCTGCAATCGATTGATACTAGTTTGAAATTAACCAATAACTTATTGACCGAATATAGCCTTTATTCGATCCTTAGGACTGCATCCAGGATTTATAAAGGTGGCATCCTAATGACTACCATATCTTTGATCAATTCATATACAATTCGGCCCTGAATATGTCCACTTATTCCTCATACTTGAGTCAATACTCTACTGTTTTCTCCTATTATTTAAAATTGACTGCTTAAATTTTAAGTTGATGAAGAATTACTTCCAAGCAAAAATAATTCCTGACTTCAAGTAACTGTACTATAATACTTCAGTCTGCAATAAAATATTGGTAGAAATATTATGTTATGACATGCATAAGAAATGCAATTCCAAATTTAAGCCATATTCCTATCAAATTCCATGTCAAAAGCGCAAGCATCTGTTCCATTATCAATCGATGTTCTGCGACAGTGTTGTCAAGTTTCTGGACGCCAGTATGATACCGAAATTTATGAAGTGGGAATATACACGTATATCTTTGACGCCACTAAAAATTAGAGCGGAGTTTTTCGGAACTAAAAATATACGAAAATTTTCATTTCCCTATCATTTTGGTGTCAAAATGAAATTTTGAATTTAGCCTCAAGAGGTCGGGAGCAAGCCAGGAAAAAATTTTGATGCAATTCTAAAGTGAGGTCCGATATACGGACTCCAATTTACAATGGACGCCAGATTAAATGCAAACGCGCAATATTAGGACGCCAAAATGATATGAGGATTTATATATACATATATATTATATATACATATATATATATATATATATATATATATATATATATATATATATATATATATATATATATATATATATATATATATATATATATATATATATATATATATATATATATATATATATATATATATGAGCTTCATAGACCTTGTAAAAGCATCTGACAGAATGGAAAGAAGACAAATATGGGAAATACTACCGGAAAGAGGGGTCGAAGAAAAATAAGTTCGAGCAATTGAAATATTTAATTATACATTGACAAGAAGCATAGTACGAACAGGAAATAAAATATCAAGCGGATTTACTACAACAAAACGTTCAAGGAGGAAATCTAAGTACATTGCTTTTTATAAATGTATTGGACAAAGTGATGAAGAATGTTAAAACAAAAGTTAAAACGACAAGCATAGGGGATTGGAACCTGACAATAACAACAATATTTGAATGTGTATTTGCGGACGACATGGCAATATTTGCAAAAAATGAACCAGACTTACAGGAAAACCTCATTGTATGGGCAGAAGAGCTTATAAAATATGATATGGAAATAAATAGTGACAAAACCAAGGTTATGGTTGCAGGAAAGAATAATATGGATAAACATGTAACAATTTAAGGTAATAGATTAGAGCAGGTGGATAATTTCAAATATCTTGAAAGCATTGTACAAAATAAAAACAATATAGATGAAGAAGTGAATAGCCGCATACAAGCAGCAATCAAAACATACTACGCGCCGAATAATATAATAATAAATGATAAAAACATTGTAAGGCACACTGAAATGACAATATACAAGACTATCTCTCAACCTATACTATTATACGGTTGCGAGATGTGGGTGCTAAGCAAGAGGCAAATTAGTAGAATACAGGCCACAAAATTAAAATATCTTAGAAAAGTCAAGGGAATAACAAAAGAGGATAAAATACTAAGCAATCGAATAAGGCAAGACCAGGGGCCTGTTGCATAATAAAATACAAGTTGATATTATCAGCATTTTTTCGTGTATATTTACTGATAATAATAACTTGTGATTCATGATGCAACCGATTTCAGCTAAAATAGAAGAAAAACCATAACAATGGTATGGACACCTCATCAGAATGGGAAAACAAGTACCCTGTAAGAAAATTTGGGAAACAAGAGTGATCGAGAGGAGGAGTAGAGGGAGACCACAAAAAACATGGAGCAAATGCATAGATGAGATATTGAGAAAGAAGCACATTACCCAAAGCGAAGCAAAGAAAATGGCAATAGATAGGCAGAAATGGAGAAAATTCATAAGAAAATAGAATATGGGGCGAAACCTCGACACCCAATTGGATAAAAGAGGATACAGATTATATATATATATATATATATATATATATATATATATATATATATATATATATATATATATATATATATATATATATAAATCCTCATATCATTTTGGCGTCCTAATATTGCGCGTTTGCATTTAATCTGGCGTCCATTGTAAATTGGAGTCCGTATATCGGACGCCACTTTAGAATTGCTTCAAAATTTTTTCCTGGCTTGCTCCCGACCTCTAGAGGCTAAATTCAAAATTTTATTTTGACGCCAAAATGATAGGGAAATGTAAATTTCCGTATATTTTTAGATCTAAAAAATTCCGCTCCAATTTTTAGTGGCGTCAAAAATATACGTGTATATTCCCACTTCATATATTTCGCTATCATACTGGCGTCCAGAAACTTGACAACACTGTCGCAGAACATCGATCGATAATGAAACAGATGCTTGTGCTTCTGACATGGAATTTGTTGGGAGTATGGCTTGAATTTGGAATTGCATTTTTTATGTATGTCATAACATAATATTTCTACCAATATTTTATTGCAGACTGAAGTATTATAGTACAGTTACTTGATGTCAGAAATTATTCTTGCTCAGAAATGATTCTTTATCAACTTAAAATTTGAGCAGTCAATTTTAAATATTAGGAAAAAACAGTTGAGTACTGACTCAAGTATGAGGAGTAAGTGAGCAAATTCATGTACCTCTTTCTAATAGTTCAAAAGCCGACCGCACCTTAACGTTCCTAGTCAGATTTAGGGCCGAATTGTATATGAATTGATCAAAGATATAGTAGTCATTAGGATGTCACCTTTATAAATCCAGGATCTAGTCCTAAGGATCAAATAAAGGCCATATCCGGTCAATAAGTTCGTGGTTAATCTGAAACTTGTATCAATCGATTGCAGAGGTCAAGTACTTTAGGACAAAATCAGGATACTACCTCTGTTCTATTCAAAACAGAGGAAAAAGCACAACAATCATAAGGGAAGTTCTAAACGACAGGGCAGAGGGTGATATCTTGGTTTTTTTTTGGAGTATCCGACCTTTGCTACTAACAAGTACCAGTTTTAATTATAAGTTCTATCAGAGAAGTTGACTCTGACGACAATTGACCGTAAGTAGCCTTTTTCTGACGCTTAGGACAAGATTCCAGATTTAAAAAGTCTGTCACCCAATTGACCACTAAATTTTTGATTGATTTATGTAAAATTTGACCGTAAGTTCCATTAGGGAACATAAGGTGCAGTCGGCTCCCCAACTATAGGTTCACTATAGAATGTGAGAGCTCGCTATTTCATCAGTGATGTGGTCTTATAATTGTTGTAGAAAAACAAATCATATCGTTTGTACAAAGCAAGTGGAACATTTTTGTTGCAAGTTCATCATTGCTTTCACTAGGACCAAATTGATGAATCTCAAATTATTCATGTTTTTGAAGTCCCTGATGGTCACAAAGTTGCACTCTTAGTGTGATCGAAAGAAAGTTAGAATGGATGGATGAATTATCATCATTACATATCTCCTGTGATACATTATAAGATTAATATAAGTTTGTGATATACAAGGGAATGGAAACTAATTTTTGCTCCTAATAATATAATCTATTACAGGATATCACATTCATCATGGCTGAAAAATGTAAAGAGTTGGTATACAACATACATATAAGTTGGGACTTGGCGGAAACATTATTCGAGTTTTTATTTTTGTTCAATTTAGAATTCACTGGCAACATAAGACTAGGAAAATTTTGTGTAAGAAACAAAAATGTTGCTTTATTTTTCTTGAATCTGTCGGTAACAGAGTACACCAGAAGATAATTTGGGTTACTGTGAAAAGCCACAATTTGGTTCAAGGTACAAGTTGAATTTTTCTCAAATGAGAGCTTTAACTATTCAAGTGCCCGGTTTTTGCAAAGGGCTATATATCGAATGTATTCAACAATAACTGTAGTTTGGAAATGATATGCTCAAACTGATTCCATATAACAGACATAGATACTATCTTATATTCCAATTTGTGCGAGTTATCATATCATCGCTTCTCTCATTCAGTTTGTGGATAGATGAACATTGACTCTGTTGTCGCAACTGTGTGAAAACATTTCTTGAAGTCGGGGAGCCGGCCGCAACTCAAGCTCCCTGATCGAACTTATGGTCAAATTGTATGATATGAATCAATCGAGAATATTGTGGTCAATGAGGTGACAGACTTTATAAATCTAGAATCCTACTTCAAGTGTCGGAAAAAGATTACTATTTTTCATTTTTGTTAGGATCAACTTCTCTGTAAGATCTTATGATTGAAACTAGTACCAATCGATAGTGAAGGTCAAATGCCTTGGGAAAAAACCAAGGTGCTACCCCCTGCTCCGTTCGGAAGGGAAAGGAGAAGAATAGACAAGGATAATATTATGTGGTGGCAAAATTATGCTGGTAGCATTTTGAACAATTTTGCATCCCATATTTAATCTTTGATGAAAGATATATCACCGTTTTGCTCGAAAACATGAAAAAAATCTAATGTGAACACCACATGTCTTACTTGTACATCTTTTGACTCAATAATTAACAGTTGATACTAATATTGACTCTAGGCAAGATCGACTCCAACCAAAATTTGAGATGATAATTCAATCATTCAGATGCTACAGTTCATTAATGGTCAGTTGTACCGCTCTAACTCAAATTTCAAACTTCACTTATACAAAAAATGTCGAATCGAAATAAGGACAGCAATGTTCATGCCACATCCAATTTTCAAATTTTGATACGATATTGTTGAGTTAGGTGGCACCTAAAATTTAAGTGACAGCGGTGCAACTGGCCATGGAACGCTTAAGCAGTCTCAAATACCAAATTTCATCATTCCACGGCCTAAGTCTCGAATTTATGCGAAAACTTGAGAAAGATTGTCAGACAAAGCTTACTTCCAGCTAATAGATTGTTTTGAAAATATTAAGTTATTATTCGAATGCTACAATTTCTCTAGATACAAAATTTCAAGATTCTACGGTTGATTGTTCTGGATTCATATGAAAATTCGAAAACGTGCTTAGTAAACTGCACTCCTGTTTAATCCGACTGCAGTCATAATGCAAGGTGTACTATTAGGTTTTATAGAAGTGTTTGATACGAAATTTCAATACTCCACACCTGATTGTTTTGAATTAATACAAGAAACTCGAATAGACTGTGCAATCTCAGCACAGCCAATTAGTATTAAAATAGAAAATAACCATTAAGATGCCTCAGGGAAATTCAAAAAAAGTGCATTCGCGGTACAGACGATTGCAATCATAATAGGGGCTGCAAAACTAGACTTTGGACCAGTCTCAAATACAAAATTCAACTATATATATACTTATACATTCATACGTACGTACCGAAGTCAAGCCGAAAATATTCAAAATGCATTTAGGGGTGCTCAAAACGAGAATTTCTATCAAAATCTCGAAATATGATTCTGGCGGTTCAACAATACTTCTTATTTATACTTTGTACAAGTGAGTTAAAAGAAATTCACTTGGATTACTTCGATACTTATTGCATGTTCATTATTTCATATTATAAGTAGTATCTGACTTTGTGCATCATATTGCAACACGAACAGCGAAGGAAATTCTTAGGGATATACGATATGGAAGACTCCCGACTTTCAAAATTATACGTTTACCACTTTGCATTGTGGAAAAACTAATCAGAGAATGTAGTTGTACATAGTTCAACAAAATTCATTCTCAACGCTTGAACTTTTTGCCTTAAGATTGATATATAAGATAAGAAGAATGAATACTGATAAACGATATGCTCCGAGCAACTTTGAAGGATTTCATTCACTATTTGCACGGCTGGGCGTATTCATATGTTTACCGGCTCTCCTTTCAAGGTGGTATGTTGATTTTACCGGCAAACTGTGATTACTATGGTTATGCTGACTTACCGCCTATGAGCAAAAGCGGTAAGTTGAAAATTGTGGACTTCCACAGAAAGTATTAATTTATTTATCGTTATTTATGATTGAATATTCACAATAAAATGTCAAACTTGACAGCTGACAGCGAGTGAGCTATGAGTGGTAACTCAATTTGAAAGAGAATATTAGGACTCATATTTGGGGTAGGTCTTCCAATCGTGCAAAAAATTTTTTAAGCATCACTGTCAATAATTCCAGGACCGATTTCGCTCAGTATTTGCAAACCTTGCCAAGGCTCGGCCTCCAAACAATTATTCTCAATCGGAAAACCGTACTTACTAACCTTAATAATTGAATAACTATTTTGGGACTGATCTGTCCAATATTACTTCTTTGGGACTGATCTATGAAAACTACTTGATTAACACTCCACACTCACCTCTATGGGCAGTTTGATGAAGTCTTAGAAACAATTTCTGCCGAAATATTTATCATATCCTTCCGTCAATCTCTATAGATCTTGCAATTAGAGAAGTAGATACGCATTTTCAGACAATAAAATAAGACAATTTCAATGGAAACTAAGATAAACATTAGCAATGTTTCAGAAACGAATGAATAAAATTTAGTGATTTTAAATTCTTTCGTGATGATCGCCTAAAAAAACGAAATATTCTGATACTCTCTTCTGGTCTCAGCTGGCGTTCCGGCCGTGAACCACAAATTCGACCAAAAAAGATCACCTCCATGGTCTTAATACACTAATTCCTTTTTTGTATCTTCCACGTAACAGGATCGATTCATAATGGTGAAGTGAGTTTTCTCTTAGGTATTCATAGGGATATGTATGAAGACTACTCGAAAGACTGGTATTTATCATAAGAGTACCAAGATGAGGCATCTTATGAAAGCAACAAATAATAACTCAGTGCACAGATAAAGTTTAATTTAGTTGCCTGAAACTCCATTACTGTTACTATCCAAATTTCATTCCTAACCAAAAGTTTATGTAGGGAAGATTTCCCAGCATTTCAATAATTCAAATTGACGATTATTGATTGAACTGATAACGCATACTTGAATTAGGGTAGCAACACTAGTTTAAATATTTTGAATGTTGAGAGGAAAGTCGGTAATATGATAATAATTGTAGACAAATATTTCATCCGCTAGAGCTGAATCCAAGGGAAGAACTCTAAGACATGTGCCAAGTAGTATAGGGAATTTGATAAGGTGAGTAGGAAGTATTCCTTACCAGAGCCAGATTATGCATAAAGCCCGATAGGCACGAGTTCACGGAACTTGGCTTAAGGAGGCCTTAACTTTGGGGATTTCACAAGCATTCGAGTCACCAGCTCATGGATCTCATTGAATTACGACCAATGAGCTTCAATGAGTCTAGATCCGGCATTTGTGTTGATTAAGAGAGGATGTAGACATGATAGTTTCTCAGTGAAAAGTATCTGAACTAAGATTGTGTAGAATTCAATACTCTTCCAAGAAGTTATGAGATTTTTTTGTGTGCCTTACGGCTCTTAGGATATTGCAAAAATACTCTGTACTTTTTTTACAATATGATAACCTAATGAGGGGAGGTTTCCAGCTCCCAGAATTAAGATTTATATTCACACTGACCCTCATCACACATTTATAAAAAAATCTTGAGCAAAATGCAAGTTTAGTCCAAAATTTTGTCACATTTCCATAGAGCAATTATTATCACAATTTATATGACATTTGTAAGTCCTTCCTTATAAATTTTCCTTCACATACTTCCATTTATGGAGTCTACCAACAGTTCACGGACATGGCAAATACATTTTACTTCAGAACTCTAAAATAGCAATTATCGATCAAAAATCCATATTTTTTTCGCAAAATCTTCCAATTAACTATGAGTTCTCTATCAATCAATGACATATACCTACTCTATGAAGATGTCTTGAGTATCAACCCATTTCAAAACTTGAATAATGTAATTCTACGCAAACCTTTGAATATATCGCTTCACATGTGTCATCGATAGAACATTTTACGCAAGAGACGTGCTTATCGGACTTTAAAAACTAAATCTGGCAACAAGGGGGACGCCACTTCAAACATGAAGTGAAAGCATATATATAGATAGGACGCCACTATAAACGCAATATGTAACGTATATTATTGACGCCACATTGATGTTATGATGAAAGGAAGTCATATTGTATAGGAAATGGGAACTCTGTGAATATTGCGTGAAATGGAATTTCTGTGTGAAATCTGAAGAGCCCATGAGAAATTATGTAATATACTTCGATCAGATCTCAAGTATACGCGTTCCTTTCAGTAGACGCCAAAATGAACATCTTTGTAAGGACGTCAAATTGATAGGAGGATTTATATATATATATAAATATATATATATATATATATATATATATATATATATATATATATATATATATATATATATATATATATATATATATATATATATATGTATATATATATATATATATATATATATATATATATATATATATATATATATAAGTTACATCGCAGTCTCCACCATAATTCTGATGACAAGGCGCTTCCCACAGCGCCATCCGACACCCTTAGTTTAGTTTAGCTTTTAGTTGCTTTTGTGTAAAACAGTTAGTTAGAATCTTGCTCTTGACTTGTAACAACAATAAATTGTCAAATAAAACATTCTTAAAAACACATCGACTCAAAACAAAAAGTTAATTGGCGCAGTCGTGATAGGATTTCAAGACAGAATTAACGAATATAATTCTGGTTCGTTCTAACGATTCATTTGAAAAATCGAACAAGTCGCGTGAAAGAAGAAATTGGTGCCCTCATCTGCAGCTGAACGAATATCAGCAAGTTCGAGAGAATATCGAAACCAGCAGCCGAGAATCCACCAGTGAGCCCTCCTGTCTGCAACTGAAAGAAAATCAGCAAGTTCGAGCGCATATCGAGCGAGCAGCCCCAGGAAACGACGGACAAAACTACGGAGACGCTGACCAATGTACTGGATCATATTTCTGTAAGTCCATGTCGATTAGAGGCTCTAAATCAATAAGTTCTACTAGTTCAAGTGCAGATTCTGATTCAGAAACAGAAAATTTCCAAAATCTCATCCAAAAAATACAAATTGAAAATTATCTTAGAAAACCAATAATAAATTTAAACTCAAATACAATGGCTTTACCAGTTCTTAAGAAGGAGTACCTTGATATGGTCCCTGAGTTTAATGGCGAAAGAGGATTGCTTCCCAGATTTTTAGAAATAACCGAAAAATTGGTTAGTAAATCTTATAATAGTATAGATACTTCGGATTTTCAAAACGAATATTTGATGTCGAGTATTTTAGCAAAAGTTAAAGGCGAAGCTGCTCTTAATATCGCATCTTGCAATGTAAAAACTTTTAATGATTTAAAAATTGCATTATTACACACGTATGCAGATAAGCGTGATATGTATACATTATGCATAGAATTAACAGAATTAAAACAATCTCATAATGAGTCAGTATTCGATTTTTATAACAGAATACAACATATTCTGAATTTACAAATTTCTTATATAATGACAAACACTGAAGATGCTCACGAAAAACACACCCTAACTTTATTTTTTAGAAATTATGCTTTGAGAATTTTGTTACGCGGTCTAAAAGAACCGATAGGCCAGCTTATGCGTGCCAAAAATCCAACCTCTTTGAACACTGCTTTAAATATGTTAGCAAACGACTTTCAGTTTGAAAACTATAAAAATCCGAAGCCTATTCAGAATATTCAAAGTAGGAATTTCCCAAAGCCTAATATGTATAGTAATAATAATCACAAACAATTACAAGTTTATAACCCTGTTCCAAGCCCTCGTTTCCAATCTTCTATATTCAAAAATAATCCACAATCATTCTTCAAAAATAATAATCAGCAACCATTCTTCAAAAATAATCAACAATTTCCCAATAGGTATCCTCAAAATTTCCAAAATAATAAACAAGCCCAACCCTCACAGAAAACCAAAGTGACAACAAATCAAAATTATTATAAACCAACGCCCATGAGCATATCGACACGGAATACAGCTCAATCCAGACCAGGGCCGTCTCATAATTATTTTTCTAGTCAGTCACGTCCAACATTTATCGCCGAAGAATTATTTAATATAGAAGATGATTCACAAAATGAAATGAACCCTAATGCTGAAGATAATTTCAATGAAATTTTGGCGAACCAATTGTAGAATATCCTGAAGAAAATTCAAATTTTGAAAATTTTGATCAAGATAATTTTTTAGACGAAACAGCCTCGGAAGAAAATCAGTACCATCAATCCATTTAATGAATATCACAAATACAAAAAGCGATTTACCATTCATAATTTTCCCAGAACACAATTTGAAAGTCTTTATAGACACTGGAAGTACCAAATCATTTGTTAAACCAAAAATAGCTGAAAATTTATTTGAAGAATTTATTTTTGAAAACCCTTTCCAAATAACTACTGCACACGGCAGTTCATTACAACAGTTCAGTACTTTCATTCCAATATCATCAATTTTTGATAGTAATAACAAACAGAATAAATTAAAATATCATATTTTTGATTTCCACCCTAATTTTGATATATTGCTTGGTATGGATAATTCAAAGAATTTAGGTGCTGTAATATATTTGACTAAAGATATCATTGTAACTTCCAATTGTAAAATTCCTATAAAATATTATTCAGTAAATAAGACAGAACAAGTCAATAATATTTCACTTGCTAAAAGAGTTCTGATCGAACCTAATTCAGAAAAGATTATTAAATTTGAAGTAAATGTTGAATCCGGACCTGTAATCATTCCAGAAATTCGCACACAACATCTTATCATATTAGAATGTTTAGCGTCAGCAAGAAATCACTGTGTACTTTGTCCAGTAGTAAATACCAGTGAACACAAAATGTTTTTAAATGTTTGCCAGCCACTACAAGTAGAAAGTTTGAATAATTATGATGTTTATGATAGTCCAAATTTAAATTTTATTAATACACAAAAATTTAAAATAGACTTTTCCAAATTTAGAACAGATCATATGAATAATGAAGAGAAAGATTCTATAATTGAGTTAATAAAACATTATGCAGACATTTTCCATTTTGACAATAATAACTTAACATTCACCAACCAGATTAAACATCATATTAGAACAAAAGACGAACTTCCAGTCTATACAAAATCGTATAGATACCCCGAAGTTCACAGGCAAGAAGTACGCACACAAATTAACAAAATGCTCGATCAAAATATTATCCGATCGTCATGTTCTCCATGGTCTTCTCCTATTTGGGTTGTACCCAAGAAAATGGATGCATCAGGAAAAAAGAAATGGCGTATTGTTTTAGACTACCGTAAACTGAACGAAAAAACTATTGACGATAAATATCCTTTGCCTAACATAACAGACTTACTCGATAAACTCGGACGTTGTCAATATTTTACGACTTTGGACCTAGCTTCTGGTTTCCACCAGATAGAAATGAACGAAGACGATATACCTAAAACAGCTTTTAATACTGAAGACGGACATTACGAATACTTACGAATGCCATTTGGATTGAAAAATGCTCCAGCGACTTTCCAAAGAGTCATGGACAATATTTTGAGAGGTTTGACTAATGACAAATGCCTTGTATATTTAGATGATATAATCATATTTAGTACCAGCTTACAAGAACATATTAATAATTTGAAACTTGTTTTTGACCGATTGAGAAAATCTAATTTTAAAATACAGCTCGATAAATCAGAGTTCCTGAAAAAAGAAGTAGCATATTTGGGCCACATCGTCACCCCAGACGGCGTTAAACCAAACCCAGATAAAATAGCTGCAATTCAAAATTTTGCAATTCCAAAAAATACCAAACAGATAAAAGGCTTTCTTGGACTTTTAGGCTACTACCGGAAATTTATAAAAGATTTTGCTGAATTAACAAAACCCTTGACCAAATGTTTAAGCAAAGACGCAACCATTGACATTACTAATCCAGAATACGTAAATTGTTTCGAAATTTGTAAAAATTTACTGACGAATGAACCTTTACTACAATACCCCGACTTCACAAAAGAATTCAACCTGACATGTGACGCAAGTAATGTTGCGGTAGGCGCGGTATTATCGCAAGGCAGCTTGGGTAACGACCTCCCAGTTGCTTACGCCAGTCGAACATTGAATACAAGCGAATCTAATTATTCAACGATCGAAAAAGAACTACTTGCGATCGTTTGGGCTACCCAGTATTTCCGTCCCTATTTGTACGGACGAAAATTTGTTATATATACTGACCACAAACCATTACAGTGGTTATTTTCCTTAAAACACTGTAGCCAAAAATTAATTAGATGGCGTTTAAAATTGGAGGAATTTGATTACAGAATAATTTATAAAAAAGGCAAATTGAATTCTAACGCCGATGCATTAAGTCGCATCCCACCCAATAATCAAAACTTTGTACAAAATTCATTAGAATCATTGGAGAATCCGTCACCATTAGTTCAATATCAGAATTATTTGAATCATAAACAAATTAACGCAAGTAGCGATTATAAAATTTTTGAAATAGAAGGAGATCTTTCTATGTCCCATGTTGTAAAAGTCTTGCACATTGTGTGAGTAAAGATTTGAGAATGTCACTGGGTATTGCAAAACAATTTAAACAAAAATTTCAAAACTTAGAAAAATTGGAGAAACAGAGTCCAAAATTATATAATTTAGTATATCTAAAAAGCAGTCAACGATTTATCATTTACTTGATAACGAAAAACTTTATTACGAACAACCATCAAACCAAGACATGTTCTATACATTATTAAATTTGAAAATATTTTGTTTAAAAAATAAAATAAAAAATTCAAGTATCCCAAAATTGGGATGTGGACATGATAAACTATCGTGGTCAAACGTAAAATCTATGATAGAATTTATTTTCAGAGACACAGAAATTATGATAACTGTTTATAAGAACCCAAATAATGATTTACCAAATTTAGAATTGAATGTAAACGAAACTGACAGCAATTTCGACGAATTTTCCAAGTATATGGACGATTTTATTAAAGAATTTGGATCTAATAATATTGATCAGAATGATAATTCATCCCTTATAGTTGAAGTAGGTAATAAAATACAGAACCCAGACGAAATTGACGATAATAGTAACGCAACAGTTCATTCAAACATAGAGAACCCAGTTATAGGTATACCAATTGTCGAATGTCCGGTAAATTTCGGCAAAAATCAGATAATAATATCAGAAGTAGAACACAGTCCATGTGATCCAATCATCTTGAAACTATTCGAAAATAAACAAAGAATTTTCGTACAATTAACTAAATTGAATTTTGAGAGTGAAATTATTAAATTCATTAAGGAATATATAGTTCCAAATGTAAAATATCATTTATATTTTGAAAATGATTTCTATGAAAAATTCAGTGTAACACTTCAAACTTATTTTAAAAATTCTTTAATTAAAATGGTTAGATGTACACAGAAATTGATAGACGTAACTGAAGACAATGAAATTATTGAAACCATTCGGAACTATCATGAAAGTAAGACGAATCATCGTGGAATCGATGAAACATTAGCTCGAATTAAACAAAATTATTATTGGCCAAAACAACGGAAATCCATAGAGACCTATATTAATAGTTGTGAAATATGTCAGCTAACAAAGTATGACAGAAAACCTTTAAACTTGAAATTTAACATAACTCTCACTGCTACAAAACCATTTGAAATTATACACATAGACAGTATCACTTTAGAAAATGCAAAGTTTTTCACTATAGTTGATTCTTTTTCAAAGTATGCTCAAGCATACAGATTAAATTCTGCACAAGGTATAGAAATTGTTAATAACATGATAAAGTTTTTCACCCATCACGGAATTCCCGAAACAGTAATATCAGACAACGGCCTCGAATTTAAAATTTCACTTGTAAAAGAATTGTTAGAGTTACATAAAATCAAAATTCACTTCATCAGTTCACAACACCCTGAGTCGAATGGAATCATTGAAAGATTTCATTCTACCCTAATTGAGCATATTAGATTGTTTAATAATCAAAAAGAATATTGTAATGAGGCAATAGAAACTAAAGTAAATTATGCTTTATTAGCTTATAATAATAGCATCCATTCGGTGACAAAATTAAAACCTTTCGAAGTTATATCTGGACATTTAGAAACAGATTCCCCATTTAATATAGAAATAGAAAAACAACTTATTAACAATTATATTTCACAACATAAAAATAAAATGAAATTATTATATCAGAAAGTGAATGAAAAATTACAGCAAAGTAAAGAAAAAGTAATTAATAAACGTAATGAGAAACGAGAAGAGTTGCCTGATATCCCAGAAACTGTTTTTGTCAAAAACCGCCAAAAACAACAGAAAACTAAAAATAAATATAAGCCCGAAAAAATTAAGAAACTAAATCCCAAATTGCAAACAGCCAAAATTAAAATTAGACATGGTAATACTTCTGAAAATATACATCTTTCTAACGTAAAACGTCCAAAAATTAGAGCTTACGATTTTAAAAATCTTCCAGGCTCATCTGGACCTGTCATGAATCCGAAATAGAGAATATTACGGAGAACCAGGGAATTTTAGCAATAAACATGGGACCAGCTAGATTTGAAAAGACTAGACATACATTCGTCCATTTTTATGATTTAAATTTACTTTTAGACGAATTCGATATATTAAATATACAATATGGCAGACTCAAGAATAAGTTATCCAACCAAACATATATTCAGAAGGAGCTTGAAAATAATGATAGAATTTTGAATTTTGTCCGTGAAAACATTATTGAAAAATTAAATCGAATGATATTATATTCTAGAAGGAGAAATAGAAGAGGTTTGATTGACGGATTAGGCACTATTTTCAAACAAATTACCGGAAATCTAGATGCTGAAGACGGAAGAAGATATAATGAAATTTCAAAGCATTTAGAAGAAAATCAAAGTAATTTAGAAAATCAATTGAAATATTTTTATTCGGTTAGTCATCAAATGATTAGAGATTTCAATAGTACAATTGAAAATATCAAACATAATGAGATAGTTTCAAAATCTAAAATTGAACAGCTTTATAATTTATTTAATGAAGAATCCGGCGCAATTGAAGTTTTATATGTGAAAGATTTGTATACACAATTAATAATGCTTTTTAGTACAGTTTTAAGTATCATTCAAGATGTTGAAAACTCAATAACGTTTTGTAAAATGAGAATTTTACACCCATCAATCATAAAACCAGAGCAAATATTATTGGAACTATACAAAATATCAGATTATTATCAAGGACAGTTACCTTTTGAATTGAAATTAAAAAATATTTTGGATTATGAATCCGTTATGACAGTGAATTGTAAAATTGAAAGAAATCAAATTAATTATTCCATATCAGTACCAATTAATTTTGAAAAGAAATATGAACTTTTCCATCTTCAATCACTGCCCACAAAATTTGGATCAGAATATGCAACAATAATACCTGATACTCAATTTTTCTTAAAATCAGAAGATAATGAAATTAGGCCTCTAATTGGCATGTGCATTCAGAATAAAATTTATCAATGTCCGAACAAATATCACCATCATACCAGTCCATCCTGTGAAGAAGATGTTCTTCTCGAACGAAATTCTAGTCGTTGCCATTTTACAAAATTACATGTACAGAAAGGACATATAGAAATCATCCCTGAAATAAATCAGTATTTGGCAATATTTCCTATGGAAGAGAAAATAAGTGTAAAGTGTATAGACAGTACAAACATCAAATCTTTATTGGGTGTATATTTGATAAAGAAGAAAGATTGCGAAATAATATTCAACGGAAAGACTTCAACTTATTTGGATAAAACTTTAGGAAAACCATTAATTTTACCAAAATTGAGTTTCGAATCACGTGAAGATAAATTCACAAATATAACAATAAAATTGAAATCACTCCAGTTTAAAGAGATTCCGTTCAACCCTCCAAGAAAATTTGTGAAACTTCAAAAGTATATTATGTGCCTAGTATCTGGACAATAATATTATATTTTTTGTTAATGATTGCTTTCATTTACATATTATGGAACTGGATCAAAGTAAAATATGTAGATCAAAAAGGAAGAAGACCGGTCATCCAGCCACAGGACGTAAATCTTCCAGGGGGTGCTTCTTTCTAAGAAGGGAGGAGTTACATCGCAGTCTCCACCATAATTCTGATGACAAGGCGCTTCCCACAGCGCCATCCGACACCCTTAGTTTAGTTTAGCTTTTAGTTGCTTTTGTGTAAAACAGTTAGTTAGAATCTTGCTCTTGACTTGTAACAACAATAAATTGTCAAATAAAACATTTTTAAAAACTCGTCGACTCAAAACAAAAAGTTAATTTATATATATATATATATATATATATATATATATATATATATATATATATATATATATATATATATATATATATATATATATATATATATTTTCCTAAAACTCTATCATTTGTAGAATGGCTACTGATGATAAATCTATTATCTGTGATTTACTGAAAAATCCTTTTTGTGAAAGCAAGACGAACGCCAGAAATTGGACTGACTGAAAATACTAAAATTAAAGGCCAGCAGTCAGTCTGTGCGACATTTTTAAATCAAAATGTGTAAAAAAATTTGATGGACTTCTGGTTGTTACCAGAAAAATAAACTATATTGGTAATCATGCTTACTCTTTGTTGTGAATGAAATATATAAGAATATTAAGGGAGTTTAAGGGTTCAAGTGAATATAATTCTTATATATAATATATATCTATCTCCTTTGCCACCACTGACTGTGCACACCTATTACAGAAAATCACCGCACGCCACTGCCCTACATAGATTTATTGGTTGAATATTGTGTATAGCTATTATGAGCATCTGATGTTATCGAATTATGACAATTTTAAGTCAGATCTCTTTCTTTCTTTGGCGAGTACAAGAAAAGAATTTGTTTTGACAAGATATTAACATCGAACTTTTCAAAACTCGAAAGCTTATTAATTTCTGTGAAAAATTAGCTGAGCTATGACCAACAAGACACAAAATGTATTTTTTAATTTGTTTCATTCATATTTTTGTGCCAAATAAAAGCAGACACCCGACTCTTTGAGCAATCTGAAGGGAAATTATTGGACTTCATCCCCTGATTTGTGAGCTGAGTCCACAATTGTACAAATTTCCAAAGTTTGACATTTTTTGACACCAGGAGTTTATTTTTCCAGAGGTGTGGTAGGGAGTGCGATGAACTTGGCGTCGGGTGACTCCTGGAAAAAAATCTGACGTGAACATCACGTGCCACACTAATACATCATTTGATATATATGTAGCGTTGGAAGTCTGTCCAGTTTAAATAATTTACTTCTATACACACGGTACTTATTTAATTTTAAGTCTTGATTATTTCCACATTTATTATAGCGCGACCTTAAGGATGGGTCTGACGCTATAACTGGTGACCCCGACGTGATATGAACACGCAACCTTCTGAAATACATTCAACCCTGCACTTGGTAAAATTGTCTAAAACAAAGTAATGTAATTAATGATTCAAGTCCATTTTCGAACACTTGTATTTCTTACATTTCTAGTCATTCTGGCTCTCATACTCCTGATCCTGAACCAGAGTCGAAACTTTTGTTCCTGACAGATAAAAATTCCAAAAGAAAATTTTTAGTTGACAGCGGTGCCCAAGTAGGTATCATTGCTCAAACGACAGTTTCCAATCAAAAATCAACACAAATTATCCTACGTGCAGCTAATAATTCGAGCATCTATACATATGGTTTCACGAATATTACATTGAACTTTGGCTTATCCAGATCTTTCACTTGGAAATTTATTATTGCAAATGTAAAACATTCGATATCAGGAGCAGATTTTTTATCTCATTTTAAGTTATTATTGATCTAAACTCTAAACGTGTTACAGAGTAGTATCACATACACCAAACTAATTATGAAATATATTCTAATACAGCTTTACAATCTATCACTCCATTCACTAATATACTTTCTCAATCATTAGCTGATAACCAAAACTTCAAACGTCAAATCAAACATGATATTACACACAAAATATTCACAACAGAATTACCCACATATGCTAAGCCCCGACGATTAGCGCCTGAAGAATCAATAATAGCAAAACAAGAATCCCTCAAAATGTTAGAAATGGGAATGATTCGACCTTCCCTGTAGAAGAATACGGTGTTTTGGTGAATAAAGATAAATGTCAATTCGGTTTAAGTGAAATAGAATTTCTCAGACATTCAATATCGGCTTCAGAAATAAGACCCCTAGAACCACAAATTAATCTCATTGAATAATTTCCAGAACCACAAACACAAAATAAACTTTTTTTTTTTATTTATTTATTTATCTATTCATACATTCGGGGAGCCAACAGTTTCCCGATAATAGGCTTCCACAATTTAACAATAAAGTTAATACATAAAATGATAAGTGCAGTGTCAGATGCAACAACTTACATATAATTAATTCTTAATTAAAGCCATTTTAAAATAAAGTAACATATTCAATTCCTAATTAAAGCCGTTTTAAGTTGACTGTAGCTCAGACTAAAAAGATCCAAGTGCTGAAAGTTATTATTGTAAGTAGACATCAATCTATTCACTACAGAATTCTTGAAATTATTGGAATTAGTTTTATTCAGATGAAACAAAGTATTATTTCGAGTATTAACACATGGTACGTGAAATTCGAATTTATCTATAATATCATAATTATCAATCATATTATTGAATAGTTTGAATAAAAATATCAAGTCAGCATTAGTTCTTCTTCGTTCTAGAGTCAACATGTTGAAATCTTCGAGTAAGTCAAAGTAAGATGAATCTCTCAATTGAAATTGATACTTTAATGAGGAAAAAATTTTTTTTTGGATTGATTCAATAAGTGAGATATTTTTGTTGTACATTGGATTCCAAATTTGCGATGAATAGTCAACAATAGGGCGAACGTACACATTATATAGTAACAAAAGGGACTCTTTTTCATCATAACATTGAGACATTCGAAAGACAAACTTCGTGAATTTCTAGGTATGGTGAATTTTTATCATCGTTTTATGAAGAATTGTGCTACAATTTTGCACCCACTTAACAAACAATTTAATAATTTTTCAAATAGTGACAAAGATGTCAACTAGACAGTGGAGGCAAACAACGCTTTCTACTTGATCAAAAATAGCCTGTCACAAACTTTATCTTTCCCAAAACATGACTGTGAAGTCAACATTATGGTTGATGCTTTAAACATAGATGTTGGGGCTGTCCTTCAATAAAAGTTGAAGACCATTAGTAACCAATTTCTTTCTTTTCCACTACTTTAACAGACACACAAAAAAACTACAGCACTTCTGGTAGAGAGTTACTTGCAATATTTTTGGCAGTCAAAAAGTTCAGATACTACCTGGAAGGAAGAAAATTTTTCATTCTCACTGATCACAAACCCCTTACATACATTCCAAAATTTATTACCAACGGTTATCACTCGCAACGCGAGATACGTCATTCAGATTTCATACTTCAATACACCAATGACATACGTCACATATCAGGTAAACAAAATTCGGTAGCCGATGCACTTTCTCGAATTTCAGTCAACGCACTCTTTTACAATCTAAACATAGATTACAACAAAATAGCTCAAGCTCAATCAAATGACAAAGACTTACAAGAACTTTTACAATCCAAAAATACAAATTTACCGTGTGTCAAATGTAAATTACCTAATTCACCCTTGGAGTTATATTGTGACATATCAACGAGCGTTTATAGGCCATATATCCCAATGCAATTTCAATAACACATATTTCAACATTATCTTCTATTACACACCCAAGCATAAGAGCTTCAATCAAATTGATAACCTCAAAATTTGTCTGGAAGGACATAAGCAAAGACATATCAATCAAAGAAATGATGTCAACGCGCTAAGATAACAAAACATACAAAATCACCCATCTTACAAATCAACTCGCCAAATATACGTTTTCATTCAATTCACATTGATCCAATCAAGTTACCGGTTTCCGAAGGATATAATTATGTTCCAACTTGCATTGACAGGTTCACTAGATGGCCTAAAGCTATTCCACTAAAAGATCGTTCCGCACAATCGGTTGCTATAGCATTAGTCGATAATTGGATAGCAGGGTTCGGTGTTCCAGCCAACATAACAACAGATAGAGGACAACAATTCAATTCATCATTATTTCAAAATCTCGTTGAACTACTTGGAAAAAATCACATTCAAACGACAGCTTATCACCCCAATCAAACGGCATGGTAGAGAGATTTCACAGACAATTAAAAACGGCTCTTAAAACGTACCAGAACCAAAAAGAGTGATTAAATTTTCTTCTAATTGTTTTATTAGGAATTCGAACCACTGCTAAAAAAAGCATTGAATGTAGTCTGCAGAGCTTGTATATGGTACTAATCCAACTTTACCAGGTGAATTTAGTCCTAGCCTCAGTACTCATCTACGACGAACTATTGACTTGCAACAATATCTTTGAAACCTGCAATCAATCATTCAAAGGCTCAAACCTGCAACTATTCCTTCAACAAAAACAGCTAATCACACGTACATTCCACCTAACCTATACAAAGCATCACACGTCTTCATTAGAAACGACAAAATTGGCCCTATCCTGAAACAAGCTTTCAACGGTCCTTACAAAGTCATGGAACGCTATGACAAATACTTTAAAATTTCGGTAAACAATAAAATTGAAACCATATCTATGGATCGTTTAAAACCTGCTTTTATATGAGATAATATAATATATTATCGGAAATAGTCATCCTGTTTGATCACACTTATCAACCGCCATTATTATTATAATTTTTTTTTTTAAATCTGTTTTTAAAAGAGGGGAGTATGTAGCGGCCCTACCACGATATGATGTTTTATATTGTTGTTGTGGTTGTTATGATTGATTCAACTTTTCTATTGAATGAGAATTAACATGTTGAAAGTCTGTCTATCATTTATCTTCATACACACGGTGCTTATTGAATTTTTAGTTTTGATTATTTTCACATTTATTATAGCACGACCTGAGAAATTGGTCTTACGCTATATATACACAAATTTATTCAATAGAGTTTTCTGTTAATTCAGATTATAATTGATATAATTTTAATAATATTTTGACATGTACAATGTCAAACAGAATTAGAACAAGTTCAAACACTAAATTTCAATATGCAATGGCTGATGATTCTAGATTTATGCAAAAATTCAGAAAAAAGTCTATTGTAAAGTGCACTTCTGTCCTGGCCGATTCATACAAAAATGGCAGGTAACCATTCTGATACAACATTAAGTTCAAATACTGAATTTCAACATCCTACGGTTGATCATTCTGGATTTATTAGAAAAATCCGAAAAAAGTTTGAAGCAAAGAGCACTTCCGGTACAGACGATCAGAACCATAATGCGAGTTGCAAAACTAGACCCTATACTAGTCTTGAATACATAATTTAAACATTATACGTTCAACTAGTTTTGAGACGAACAAACATACGTACCGACACCAAGCCGAAAATAGTCAAAATGGACTCAGGGATGCTCAAAACGAGTATTTTCTCCAAAACTTGATAGGTGAGTTTTTTCGGTTCTACAATACTTTCTGTACTTAGAACAAGTAAGTAAAAAGCTTCAGACTTTCCAAAACTCAAAGACTCATATATTTTCGATCAAGATCAATCGAATTACTATACTATAGTAAACAAATAAGTCATGAGCTCAGTTTCAACCAAACTTTAGATGAGCGAAGATTACACAACCGGGCCTTAAAGTCAAAGCTGTGGTGATCTTATGAAAGTTGCAAGGTAACCCAAGGTTTATTTGGTCTATAATAATTGGGATACAATCTCCATTAACAATCAATTACTGCTATTAGGATGACATCATGAACGAACATTACAGGTTTCTACAAAATTTGCTCCTTGAAAAACCAAATTCAATAACAAAAAGACCTTCCTTGCCAACTAAAGGTGGAACGATACCTCGCTGCTGGCGAGGTTATCAACTTTGGCGTCGCGGTCAAAACTAGAGTACAGAGTTGTATTCCATATTCTCCAAAACATAACCTCACTCAACCACATGTTATAAAGTATTAAATAGTAGATTGTTTGACAAATAGAGAGAAGTGAGAGTTTACTAGCTTGTGTAAATGTTTTAATACACTAGCGAGAGCAACGAGCGAGACAATTGAATTAGCACGAGCAACAAATTATCGCTTCTCCTACGTGTTAAACATGCCAATTTTTTTGTACACTTGATGAAAAAATTCAGGTGGAAGACGCCAAAAATAGAAATAATTTTCTCCAACAATGTCTGTGGCTGAATTATTCACATTCGCATGGAATGATCTCCATTCCGCACTTGTATCGGAATATACTAATTCTACAGAAATACTAATCAAGATTGTGTTCTTGCAAAAACGTAGTATCGGTTTTGACAACTGCCAAGCAGAAGCCTAGTAACAAATAAACAATATTAAAAATTAATCTGTCAGAAACGCCGGCATTAGTGGTTTAGCCTGTTTAGGCAGCGCTCAAGTGACCTGCTCCGCTGTCCGCTAGTGTCGTGGGTTCGAGTCCCATTCAGGGCATGGCTGTTTGTATGCATCGTTGGATACTTTGTGAAAAATGTATGTAAAGAGCCGTCAAAATATTATTATTAATTTTTTAGAGACGTCAGAAGCTAAAGATTCTCGCAAAATTCTGGATGCAGCTAAAGAAGCGACTTCATATTTGTTGTCGGCGAGATCCAGAAAATTTTTGTTTTCTTAACCTGTAATTTTTTCTCAATTTGATTGAAGCTGTCATTTGGGCGCTTGTCATAATGCGTTTTTTGTTTGTTATCTTTTGTTGCTAATTAGTAGAGTGCAGCTAACTGGTAAACTGGCACTTTTCTTTACTGATTCCTACATAATAAACTCAATGTTTCTCATCAAGTATACAAGAAACATATTTATTCCAGCTGGTGGCTGGTGAAGTTAGGGTAAGTGGTGGTGTAGTGTTTGAATAGAATTACAGTTCTTCGAAACTTATAGGGCAAGCAAGATGTAGATACTAGATGTGATGGACTTCAAAATATTAGACGGTAGCGGAAGGCTTTAGGATGTGCAATTGTTACGGAGCTTTGAGAGAAGAATTCGTCACAAGGGATAACAGGTCATTGAGTTGAAGAGTTCCACGTTCTATGCAACACAAAAATATTTTTGATCCAGGAAATACATCACACATAGCTGAATACTACATACATGATAAAATTTTTCATTTCCATCAATTATCCTCCCGCTCAATCTGCAGAAAGAATGGAATCGCACCAATAATCATTTCGAAGAACTGAAAAAGAGGAATTGCAAAATTACAGTTTGTTTTTCTACATATTCAGAGTGAGTACAATATATCATATCGACGAATCAAACCCAAGAACCCAAATATGTTAGTCAATACAGCACAAAACCCGAGGAGTAATAAATATCAAAAATAGTCCGGACAGAGGTTGTCAGTTCCTTTGAACATGAACATTGTAATTAGCAATTTTGAGTCGTTTCTCGCATTTATCTCGAAAACTATCAAAGTAACAGAAATGCCATTCATCGACTTTCCTTGTGAGAAATTGGTCCTGTTTCAGTGGGTCTTGCTCTTTTTATTTTTTGAATGTGTGCTTTCTGCATAGTGTCTTCATCATTTAGTCTATGATTCACGTTAAAATATAAAGTACTTGGAACAAGTAATTAAATAATTGAATCTTCCACAATCACTGAGCTTGAATTGAAGCAATTTGTGCAAACCTACGAAGCAGCAGCTTTTATTCAGTACCAGTTTCAAGTTTGTAAATAGTATAGTTGCTGCTCAGCGTTACTCCAGCCAGCCAGCCAGCCAGCCAGCCAGCCAGACAGCCATCCAGCCCTCCAGCCATCCAGACAGCCAAAGTGAATATAATAGCGCTTTTTTACAAGAAATGCGCTAAAAATATCAAGTATCTAGCCACTGTAAAATACAAGGATTATCATTCTTATTTGCATATTGGCCCACAAATGGTTGCACCAATCATATGCCAAACAAGAAATTAACCTTCATATTTAGTCGAGTCAAGTCACAAGTTCTTATGCATAACAATAGTGTTATATATTTGTTTTTTGTTCGTTTCGGATATACTTTGATCCCATAATATGCTAATAATTATTATCGCGATCGCTCTTCCTACCTGGATGTCATTAGCATTCAAAGTGCTTGTTAGAAAATATTGATAATAAGCTTCCGCAATGAAATATCACTAACATGTTTTCGAAAAAGAGACTTTATTGTTTAGTACGTCTCAAGTACAAAAAGATGAAAGAACTACGAAACTCTGTAAATAACTTTCTTGTATTACCTCCAATAAAAAATCAGAATCAAAGTTGCAAGTACTGCAATCGCACAACAATGATATTGTTTCGTTGAGCTGAAACACAAATGTATTATGGAAAGAAAGTATTCTCCAGCCATTTTCACTACGACTTTTGAGGCAGTGCCGAGTTTCTCCAGTTCTACCTGTTTCAATCCTCGACCGTAAGGTTGGAGCGATAATGCCATGGTCGAGTTCCTCTATCTTCACGTTGAATCATTGAGGATTCTTCTCATTACACCGTGCCGGGATCGGGCCAGGATCGGGCCGTGACCAAGCCAGGACTGGGCCATGATCGGGCCAGGACTGAACCGGACCGTGTCATGTCGTTTTTATAGTGCCCCGGCCGAGCCACTCATTCATGCTGTACCAGGCAGTATTGGTCATTGCATCGTGCCCGGGTATTGTATTTTGTGTTATCAACAGTGTACTCATTTTGAGTGTATTAATAATGGAGTTTTCACAGCTTGAGTTGTTGGCTATTGCAATTGCTATTGATGATGAAGTATTGAAAACACGAATTGAAACCAAGTGAAGAAGATGAGATGTACATCCAACCTGAAGAAATCAGGGTACAGGGTACTGTGCACTACTCAAAAATTTGTCGTCAACTAGACTTTGGTCGCCCGGCGAGCACATTCATGCTACGACGTGTCATGGCCGAGTCGGGCCGGACCCGGCAAGCAATACCCATCGACATTTTAACGCCGTCCCCCGACCGTACCTCGGCTGTTTGACTTCTTGTTTCTTCATCCTCAATGGCAATTTTCACAAGCAAATCGACGGTGTCGCCATAGGTTCTATTTTATTTCCATCTATTGCTAATTTTTACACAAAGAATTTTAAACAAAAAGCTTTAAGCACAGCTATGAAGAACCCACTGTTTGACTACGTTATGTTGATGATGTTTTTGCTGTTTGGCCTCATGGTAGAGATGAATTAAATGTATTCTTGAATCTGAACATGCGAAATAGGAACAATAAATTCAGTATTTAAGTTGAATGAAATAACTCTCTTGCTTTTCTGGACGTTCACTTGGAGAAACAATATAATGGTAAACTCATCCATTCAGTATATAGGGAGCCTACTCATACATTGCGTCAAATCATCATCTCGCTCAAAAATCTTGCACTATTAAAACTATATATCAGAGAGCCTCTTCTTTATGTCATCCAAGTAAACTGTCTGATGAAATCAAATTTCTAGATGGTGTTTTCTTGAAGAACGGTTATAATAAAACACAGATCAAGAGAGCACTTGGACAGAAGAGTTCTATTCCTCCTGTTCAAGATCCAAAAAGTAAGAAAATATTTGTAACGTTGCCTTACGTAGCTTATATAACTGATAAAATTGGAAGACTCTTACATAAATATGAGATAAAAACATTTTACACTTCCAATTTGAGAATTCGGAATCTTTTTGGTAATGTTGAAGACAGATTTCCTCTACAGTATCCAGAAATATACAATGTGGCAAAGTATATATTAGACAAACCAAGAGGATTGTGAAAACAAGATTGAAAGAGCATTCTCGTCGTATAAGATTGAACCACCCAGAAAAGTCTACGGTTGCTGAACATGCCATTCAAGAATTACATGGCATTGACTTTAAGAATATAAAGCTTCTGGCTAAGAAGAACAATTGGATCAAGAGGCTAGTAAGAGAAGCAATAGAAATAAAAAAATCACCCAATAATTTAAATTTGAATACTGGTTATGAGCTCAATCGATCGTGGCTACTGGTCATTTGTTCATAATTTCAAGTTATTTCCATCTATGAATCTACCCGCAAGAGTTATCTCAACATCACCTCCTGAAGATCTGTACATGGTTCAGTTATGTGCCAAACCAAAAAGAGTAGATCCAGATTGACCTAGAACTACAAGGTGTTGACAATTTTGCTATTCAGACATTCATTTTTATCTCCTGAAGACCTGTGGACATTGAATTACAAGCTAAACCACAGGCAGAGCTCTACGATCCTAGGAGTTAATATTTGATAATAGGGAATATGCATGAAGTCTAAATTAGGTTGAAATATTTTTTTTCCGGATTCATATTGACCGTACTTTTGTACTTAACCATCATTTTAGTATTGATTATCTTCTTAATTACTCAAAACTAATGATTAAAAATGCAAATTGAGCGCGGGAAACTCAAAGTTCCGAAACGCAACACCATTGGTTAAAACGAAATGTGACGTAAGATACTACTAATACTGCTTACATTAGGCGTGTTTCTTTGGGCAATCTAAATGATCTAAGTTTACATAATTCAGTTAATCATGTTTCTTTGGTCGTTATTCGTTATCCCCACTTCTTCACTTTGTGATCACAAAGTGACAATCCCCTTACCCTTCTGAATCGGACTTTTTGCATGTTCACGATGATTGCAATAACAGAATCTGTGTAAATTTGAGATATGGCGGATAGAACACAACAAAAAAATCGTTGGTGAAACAATAAATGCATATTCTGCATCTAATATGAAGGAATGAATATACGAATAGGCTCTTTGCGCAAACGTTGGAGAGCGACACTAGCGCTCGGAGTGTTTAATTTTGAAAGTAGCAGCAGGAGAAAATTTGAATTGTCATTACGTGGAATAAGTGAATAAAAGCTATAAGATTTATATTAAAGCTTGAAATAAGTTTAAAAACACACAAGTGAATGATGACTAATGGAGTTATAATAGGAACAAGATTCCAATTCATTTAACCTGGTTATATCCGGAGTACAATATTATAAAGAGGAAAATTAGTGCAAGATGTAAGCATGTATTTATTGTTGAAGAAAAACTGTTTTTGGATAAGAGTTTGATTTCCGCGCTTGTTGTAGAACAAATGTCGATTAATTTTTGTCCGTTTAAAGTTTTTATTGAAGTAAGATATGTTATTTTGAAGTGATTAATTATAGGCTGCTATATGTCTGTCAAACGAATCAAAATATGTCACATGAAAGTATATTTTTTCACATTGCCTTAGGTTGATGAAACGCGAGATATTTTGCATGAATTTACAAAAACTTATCCGATACATAGAAATAATACGTACAAAATTGCTATAGCTTACAATGGTTTAACCTAACTTCTTACATAAATTTTCTAGTTTCCTCAAGTAATTTCTACATTTAATACATATTCTATGATTATTATTGACTTCTTTTCACTTTTTTCACTCGTTTAATTGCCTGAATCCACTTTTTCCCATTCCTATTTCCATGTTCTCTGGAGGGAAACTTGTAGAAATGTTCATGTTGTTTTGTATATCTGTAACTGTTTCACAGTTTGAAACGCAACAATTTGTATAACCAACAAATAATATTTCAATTTATTGTTAAACTGGCTTATGAATTGCTTTATAATTTAAATTTGGTACATATATTCTGAAATCATGTACAATGATAACGTTTTGTTTTCCTGCTAGTACTGTCAAAATTAAACACTACTGGCGCTGCAATCTATTCGCAAAGAGCCTATGATCATGCAATAATAAATAGTTCTTGAAAAACAAACTATTTAATGGATTAAAATAAAAATCAATACTGAAAAATTCTGATATCTCATCCAATTACAAAAGAAAAAATCGCCAAAAATCATAATTATAAAATATATTTTTGAAAACGAATATATAAATATTCTCAAATCAAAATATGACCCATGATTCGTAGTTGGTTGTTTTCTTATTTCAAAAAATAATCATGATTCATATACAGCGAATATGATCCTGAGATTCACAGTATGTCGAAGAAACACGCCTTTTGTATGGCTTTGCAAGCTTTTGATTAGAAAACATAGTAATAACGTGTGTGTTGTAAATTTATTTATTGTTTAAGTGTAATTTTAGCATCCTAGTAAGATTATAGATCATTTAAGACAGTGGTTTTGTTAAAGCACAATCGGATAATCTGTCAAGAATAGATCTATTCATGATGTCTTATTTTCTTTCAAATCCTAATTTTACGTCCGCTGAAATAAAATGAGTGAAAACTGCAAAGTGATTATTCAATAATAACACATTATGTACGCTATTTTAATAAATACAATCCGAAATATGATAAGCAGTGAATGAAGCCGCATACATACACTGAATTTTATTGCAAAAACGAATCAAATTTAGAGTACGTTCCACTTAATGACCGCAATGCACACGCTTACGACCGCGGTTTTTGCTGTTCCACTAACTCATAGTCGATGTGGCTGGTGCTTCAAGTGGAAAGATGCGAGTGTCTGTCAAATGTCAAATGAACTGACAATTTTTGGTTAGAATCGAAAAGTGAGTCATGAATAAAATTAAACTAGCCTGTAGGAAAAAGGATATACTAATGAAATGAATCCAATATGCTTGTGTTAATTATTCGCTCTTGAATAATAAATTTGAGATTTATAGTGAAAATTGGATTAACTCTTATGTCACACACAAAAACTAATAGATGATAGAAATTATTGGCGATACTGAAACTGTGGTCGATAAATTTTCCACGAATTTAGAATTTCTTTGTGAAATTCCTAAATTAAAGATAGTAGAAATAAGTTATTTTCTTATTTGACGCTTTAAACGATCGAACCCGACTCCTAAGACAATAAATGTGATTGTGGCATAAGTACAATAGCAAATTCCATCGACTTGAATATATCCGTATTTGATAGCATTATTCCTGAACACAGCGTTAGCGTATAAAATAATATGAAACAGGATGAAAATTGGGGTTGACATAATATTGAAAGTGTCATTCGTGGCTTCAAATATCTTCAAATGGAGATCTGTGATGATTCCAATACTCATTTTCAGCTGGCGCTTGAGATATAATTCGATTAGTTCATTGAAGTCAAAATCAATTTCATCATTGATGAACACTCCCTCGAGTCCTTGTTCAAGAGTTTCATTGATTTCATGCATTTTGCAGATACTCAGCAAATTGATGCCCATAGCGTCAAAAGCTATAATATGAACTACCACTAATCCAATATTATAGCATGAGCATTTGCTAAATATTAGGAATAAATCTTCATTTGTGAATATGACGTAGCAATCAGCAACAAAACAAGATAATAATATAATAGTCTCAGTTGCTATTGTCCCGAGAGTGAAATATAAATGAGTAATATCAACTCTCAATTGATTCAAAGCAGAATCGATTGCAGATTGATCATGGAGCGGTTTATTTACTAAAAGAATTTTCGAAGAATAGTTCCATACTCCAAATGCACCAAAAAGACCAAATAAGCTGTATATAGCATCCACGTCAACCAACATCCTTGCCAGGCCTTTATTGAAGAAAAGTCGGACGGAAATATGAGTATTGCAAATCAATATCAGAATTGTTAGCACTGGAACATTCAATTAAAAATTATGAATCAAGTGAGAAAGATGGGACTGCATATCCAGTCAATTAATGATTCTAACTCTTTGGAAGAATGCTCAACAAATATGATAATCACTTCAATGAATGATAGAGGAATTTTTGCAATGTGAGTGTACAAAATTTGTCAGTATTTGAGATACATGGTCAGTTTATCATATTCCAATACCGATTCAATGCGTCCATCCATTATTTTTTTCTTCAATACATTGATACCTCTCAACTTAAGAACAACTATATGCCAATCAGTTGTATCAAAAATAATATCAGTCTCCCCTGAAAGCTTAAAAGTAGTCAAAAATATGGACAGAACTGCTCTTGCACCTTTTCCATTTTGAAACAATACTGTTACATGATTAAATATGCACATGCCGATATTGATGCTGATACTATGAAATTTTGATTGCATGGTTCATAATTCATTAAATGATTCATGATTTATTTGTTGCATATTGTGAAAGATCATTACTATATGAATATATTTTTTGGTCATCAATATTCATATACCTAGTACAAAATAATGAATAAAGGGTTAGAGCCAATCCTTCTACCCGCAATTAACCACAGTACATTTGCGATGATTTCTTCGAAAAACGAGCTGCTTTTATCGGTCAAAATATCCTAAATTAGTGCTCAATTGAGAAATGCATGAAAAAACTGTGTATCACAGATTTTCTCGAAAGAAAATATTATGAACCCTTCTTCAGTCTTATACTATATCCTGCTACCACTAGTATTGCCACGAGACGAGACTTCAGTGAGTCTCGTCTCGATCTCGTGGTGGTCTCGCCTAGCTTAGTCTCGTCTCGGTCCCGAGTCTCGTCATGATTCTTCAAAGTTATATATTCTTATATGCGAGAATCAAATCGTTCTACCTGATTATTATTTGCTATGAATTCTACCAAAAATATGTATTTATGTGTTTGGTGCGCAAAGTTATGTTTCATAGCTTGGCGATGAAACCCGGGACGTGAACTTCTGACTCACTTCACAATCGTTAAGAACACAAAAACACTACGCTACAAAGACTGTCATTTGACGTCATTTTATAGATTATCGGCACATGTATCACCTATAGTTAGGGAGCTGATGAATTTGTATATGATTTTATTGTGCGAAAGAAGTCGATAATTGTAGAGACGTCATTATTAAGAGCAAGAAAAACCATTTTAGTCATTCAGGCACTGCTGAGTTTTTGAATGAGAGTCAATTGAAAATGCTGGAAAAAACCTGCTTTTATATAATCTTATTGTGTCAGCCACTTATTTAAGATGTAGGTCCGTGAAGTTGGCGTACCCATAGTGAAGTATCATAATTTCTTCTATACTATAATTTCTTGCTTATTTTTTGCTAATTTTTGCTATATGAATAGAATTTTTTGCCGCTCTCATTCGAAAGTTAATAACATTATAAAAAAGGCACGCTAACTTCACGTTTGCGTACCCTTAACAACATTTCACTTTTTTTATGGTTTCATAATTTTTTGCTCATTTTTTGCTAATTTTTGCTGTATGACTCAATTTTTTTGCTAGCTGCATATATTAGTTATAAACAATATAAAAAGGGCATGCTAACTTCACGTTTGCGTACCCTTAGCTGAATTTCACTTTTCTTGTTGTACTTTAATTTTTTGCTAATGTTTTGCTAATTATTGCTGGGTGTCTCGAATTTTTTGCCATCTTCATATATTACATATAAACAATACAAAAAGTGTACGCTAACTTCACGTTTGCGTATCCATAACTAAATTTCACTTTTCTTGTTGTACTATAATATTTTGCTCATTTTTTGCTGATTATTGCTGTATGTTTAGAATTTCTTGCTATCTGTATATAAAATTTATAGACAATATGAAATAGGAACGCCAACTCCACGTTTGCGTACACATAACCAAATTAATGAAGGTTGAGCAAAAGAAAAATTACAATTCCCAACATTTTTTGGATTTCAGACTTTATTTTAAATTCAAACTTGCGACTGTTAGAATCGTCCCTTCAGCCAAAAACAAATAGTTGCATAATTTGTCAATAAGTCACATAACTTGTCAATAAGTCACAAATGACTTGTGAATCAATTGAATGTGGATGAACATTGTTAATAAAATTGTGTACGTATGATGATATTTCACATTTTTTATTGCAGCCACAAATTTTCGTTCATTGTTTGCTGATCTTTCATACGGTTTAGAGTAAATGCATCAATAAAATGATTCAATTTGTGCAATGTGACAGTACGTAAATATCGAAGCTACTCTAGTGTTTTACAATTTGTATCTATACGATTTCTTCGACAATGATAATAATAAAAAATACGAGAAAATAAGTCTATAGATGTGTAGAATCCCATCATCAACATCAAAATTTGAACGATCAGTAAGAGAAAATACGTTATTTACCATCCTAGAACGGTAAAAGTTTTAATTCCCGTCTTTTACCTAAGCAAAATACTCATCTTCCGTTAACTAGGAAAAAATTGAAAGACGAATGTAAAAGGTAATTTACTTGTCATCTAGCAAGGACAGAAAGATATGTTCACAGTACTTAAACAGTACATTTCAATTTGTTCATTGATATCGCATACAAATAGTTAATCTACTTCGGTATTTATTAACTTCCACTATTAAAATTATATTTTTTGAAGAAAGAGTGCTGTAAAATATTTGTCGCTCAAACATAAACTACAGTAGTGGATATATCTAACTCACTCACCATGTAGATAATAGAACAAAAAGACAAATTCATCGTTTTTAATTTATTCATAAACAAAAATATAATTTGATACATAAAATTAGCCATAATAATTGTAACAAAGAGAAAATAAGATAATGAATTTTTCATGTAGCTTGATAATCATGTAATCTAATTTATATACTATAAACTAACAAACATGCGTTGATAATAGTATCCGAAGATGCTAAAATAACTTTATCTGACAAATCATTATATATTTCCCATGTCCAGTTATTTCTCTTACAATAACAAATAAAATGACCTAAAGTTCCAGTAACAGATGGTTCCTGGAATTCGATCGCTGCTCCTAGAAAATAAGAATGTTTTCCCATATTTAATATATTTCGTATTTTTTTCAACACAACGAAGTTATTATGTTCAGCGAAATAATCGATGAAAATTAAATATGCTGTGTTAATTTCAATAGAAATAATACCATCACACTGTTCTTTTGAACATCTCTTATTTTTATAAATAAGTCTATTATTTGTGATTGCAGACTCCAAATTTTTAATTCCAGTTCTTAAGATATTTGAGTTTGTAGGAATGAGGTTAAAATCTCAGTAAATTTTTGTGTGACATCGAATACATAATTTCGATCTCACAGCAAAGCCATTTAGACAAAAATGTTTGTAGAGCAAGAGTCACCAAAATTATGACTAATTTTATGTATTCCCAATCAGGTGAAAATGAAATCACCACGAGATTATTCCAGCAGACAAAATATTTCTTAAAATCGAACACAGATTTGATTGTAGTCCAATCAGACAAAGGTAATGTCACTTGTGTTTTACAAAAAGAGTCGTATCACCAGTTGGCACTTAATATTTTACAAGATACGAGCTCGTATGTGGTGCTGGACAGGGATCCAACGCAAACTATTCAAACCAAAGCTAATAAAATAATTAGCGGACTTAAAACTAACAAAAAAATTTCTCCTGAGTTAGCCAAATCTTTGATGATTTATAATGCCGTGGCTCCGAAATTTTATGGCCTTCCGAAGATTCACAAGGAAACACTAAGTTTAAGACCCATCGTAGCTTCTATCGATTCTCCGAATAGTAGAATCGCTAAATTTCTTACTGACATTTTGTCAACAGCCTATGATAAGAATAATCCTTACTTTATCAAGGATTCTTTTGAGTTTTCGGAATTCATGAATGATTATAAGATCCCTCACAATTACGTATTGATTAGTTTAGACGTTGTATCGTTGTTCAGTAACATTAGTTACGAAACGGCTCTGAAGAGTATTGAAGAGAAATGGGAAATTGTTTCGGAACACACTTCTCTTTCTTTGCGTGAATTTTCTGACTTATTAAGGTTTGTTTTTGTCAGCTGTTATTGCGCATATGACAGTGTTTTTTATAAACAGCTCCTGGGCAGTCCAATGGGCGCAGTAATCAGTCCGATTATTGCTCAATACACAATGGACTACCTGTTGGACCATTGTATCAGCCAACTTGATTTTCAAGTAAATTTTATAAAGAAATACGTGGATGATGTCATATGTGCAATTCCATTTGACAAACATGAATCGATCCTGGAGACGTTTAACAATTTCAATGAACAATTACAATTCACGATTGAAAAAGAGAACAACAAGAGTATCCCATTCCTAGACACACTGGTCATAAGAAGTGATGATGGTACTACGAAAACGGATTGGTACAGAAAACCAATGGCGTCAGGAAGATATTTTCATTTCAAATCTGACCAACCAAAGTCGATGAAAATCAACGTAATTTTAGCGTTAAAAAATCGAATAATTAAAATATCACATCCTTCTTTCCACCAAGTAAATCTTATTAAACTTCGTGACATATTACTAGAGAATGGGTACCCGATAAAATTGTTGAATAGTCTGTTATTCAATATCGCACAGAGACAAGAGGTGGTCCAACAGGAGGTGATCGCAAATGCCGAAGACACTGTTCCGAACAAAAAATACGTTTCACTTCCATACATTTCAGAACTTACGCCAAAAATAAAAAATGTACTTGCCAATGATTCTATCATAATTTGCCAAAAAAGTTGCACTACGATCAAATCTTTGTTCACCAAATTAAAGGACCCAGTTCCTATTCTAAAACAATCTAATGTGATTTACAGCATTCCGTGTAAAGATTGTGAACTAAAATACGTGGGTCAGACCTCGCGACCGTTAAAAGACAGAATTATAGCACATAAAAGTGATGCTAAGCATAAACCGAATTCTACAGCTTTAGCAGAACACCTTACAAAAAGCAAACACAATGCATCTTATGACGAGGCTGTAATTTTAGACAAAGAAGTGAATTGGGTCAAAAGGAATGTCTTAGAAATGATTCATATTTTCAATACTGATAACACTATGAATAAACGGACTGATGTTGATGGCTTGAGCAATATTTACATTTTTCTACTACATTTAATTAAAAACAAGCATATAAAAATTAACACTTCTCAAGTAACATAACATTGTTGTACAGTTTACTAAATTTAAATATCAGGGTTGTGTTAGATTATCTTAAAATAATTTTTTAATTTTTTCTTTTTGAATAATTTGTTCTTTCTACTTTAATTAATTTTTTAATTAACTTGGTTTTTTGAAACTTGTTCAAATTCTGCCGCCACTTGACTAGTAACTTTTCTAGGGACTATTTTTATCTAATTTAGTTTTAAATTTATTTTTTCGGATCTAACTTCGTTGGTTGACTTTGTTGAATCTTGTTAGTTGCAAAATGGCTGGCTGTCATGGTTCCGTTTGGTGGTCCAACATGTGACTAAATTTTACTTTTTGAAAAACAATTGTTGTTCAAATTTTTAACATGTATTTCCAATTCTTGCACAAATATGTTGATCTGTGATGAAAATTTATTTATTTTTGGAATCTCACTGGATGTAAGTAAAAAATGTTTTTTAAAATTGTTATCAAAAAATTTGTGATTGATAACAACTGTTTTATTATGAATTCTAGAGTCCTGAGGATGGTTTTAATTAAAGACCGAAAGCTTGACTAATCTAAAAGAGCGTTTTTAACTTGAGCCCACTCACAAAAAAAAATTTTTGACTGTTTAACCTGCGTTATTTTTGTTTCCTTAACTATTCGCAACAGTCGCGAGTACTCTTCAACTATATATATATATATATATATATATATATATATATATATATATATATATATATATATATATATATATATATATATATATATATATATATATATATATATATGACATTTTATCAATAAAATATGTTGAGTGATAAAATTTCCCACCAGAATTTTCTGTAAGCAATTCAATTTGCTGAAACACGCAATAATTCGTATGAAAACGCAAATATTACCATGGTGTACCCCTCAAATTTTGGTTGGAACATTGTTACCTCAATTAATATTCCAAAAACTATTTGTCTGCAGAAAATCTTGCTGACTTTTGGAAAAAACTCATTTTTGCTGCTAATTCCTCAGTATGTGAATGAGCTGCGAAACTTCAAGGTATCACCTAAATATTTCTGATGAAACTGCGCTGTTATTTCCAAAATTTGTCGATTCTACAGAAAAGTTGAATGGAATTACCGAAACTAAGACCTTGCATTGGCTAATCAGCTGGCCAACTGCCCTCCCCTTCCTAGTAAAATTTCCTAGCTATGCCAATGTTTCTAAATACTTGAATAATATAAAGCAATAATGAGATTTTGATCGATAGAACGGCAGTGCTACATTCACTATGGCTCGTTGATACCGATTAGAAAGACCTAGGTCCAACAGAGCAGTGTGCCACTGTAAGAAATGTTGAACTTGATGTTGCAAAATGATATTTTATTCAATGATCACATGATTCTCAGCTAAAAAAAGCTCTCACTACGAAATTATGAGGAATGAAATCAATTTGATGATTCCGTTTATTTATTTATCATTGGTATTACATTTCAAACAAAAATTATGTCTACACTCTCATGTAGGTATTCAACAATGCTCTTGCTTTGCAGAATGTTGTGCCGATTCACCTTCAATACTTTATAACGGAATTGCTCGGAGTGCTATAAGAAAAAAATATTTAATTGCAGAATGTGCCTATACTCTGAAAAACTGTAAATTGTGAAAAGAGATGAATTCAGCTCATTATTGTTTCCGCAATTTCAAAGTGTGAGCTTTTGGTGTTAAATGATGGAGTGGACTATTGAGTTGCAAACAATATCAGCATATAGTGTTTCTGATTTTACCAAACATAGTACAGTAGTCAGATAAAAGTATAAAGTTTTTGAATACTTGTTCTCAGCTATCAATTACAAATTCAATAGAATGTATGTGAAATAAGACATCAATTATTGCCAGTTTTATGTTTGTGCATGATCTTACTGCAATTTCATGTGCTAAGCGATTTCTGATGAATGAAACGGGAACTTTCATGCATTCAAAATAGGGAAATATGCACATAATATGATATTGAATTCAAAAAAAATATGAATTGGAAATGTCATTTAATGCACTAAAGTAGTTAAATGCAAGATACCTTCGTGAAGAAGGCAGATTTTTTAGCACAAATCTAAAATACTATTCAGATTTCTATGTTCTGCATTTCTGTAAGCAACTAGTAAACCAAAATATTATCAAAATTCAATTACCTCTGATAAGCTGATATTTTCTTGGTTACTAGAATCAGGGAGAATCACTGTAACAAGACCACGTATTTTATTATTCAATGGTTTGTAGAAGTTGGAATATTGAATGTGGTTCTTCAGAATTGTTAGTGATCTGATAATATCTTTGTAGTCAACCTTGTATAAGTCAGAAAATGGAAGAATATCCTTCAAACTCTATAACATGGAATGAGAATACATCACATCAGAAATTTTATCTTCAAGCATATAACGTTATAAACATCAAATTTTTAATTACCTCTCCATCTATTTTTATGAGTTCTTCCAGTAAAGTAGAGTTGAATTCTCCATTCATGTAGAAATGGTGAGTGAAGTTTTTGATAATCTGTGGAACTCCATCGATCAAGTACACTTCTACTCTCTTACGTGAACTTTCCAATTTTTTTGCTATTTCTAATGTTAAAATTGCACCCCAGGTTATTCCAAGCAGCCTATATACTTTAGGAGAGTCAGTGCTTATAATTTGCTGGAATGAAAAGACATAATCTCATTATTAATCGGATATACTTGAGAAGTATCACAGTGGATTCTAGACCAGTTCTTGTCAAAGTTCGAACTATCACAGTGAAGGAGGTCGCGAAGTCTGATAATCCGTGATCTTGTATTTTGAATATAATATACATTTTTACAAGAGAATCAATATTAGCTGATAGACACTAAAAAGAGATGTCAAAAATACATGTAATCGATTGTGAGCTTAGGTTGAAGGGAATTATCGAAAAAAAATAACAATTGCTGAATTCACTCACTTGAGATTGATTTATTTATCAATATTATAATAATAATACTAATAACTCTTTATTTGTTCTGAAGAGATTATCGTTCACAAATTCTTGATATATTTTGATAACTCATATATTTCAAATTGGAGTTTATGTACAGTAAATATATCAAGGAAGACATACAAAAACATCCAAGCTCCGGATGGGCTTCGAGCCCACGACCCCAGTAATCAAATAGTGGAGATTTTTTGAGCGCTGCCTAAATATGCTTGACCACCGAGACGACTTATTAGATTTATTTATCGTCATCATTTCTTATTCATTTCTTATTCAAAATCATCTAGTTGCTATTGTTTGATAATTTCTGGAAAGTATTTATGTATAATTTTCAATAGAAAGTCATCATTATATCAGTATAAATGTCTAACTTCCCATCTATTTGAACATATTTCTTGATAGCATTTATCTAGTTCCGATAAATATTTTGTACGTGATTCACAGCTTGGCTCTCCTTAGTCAAATTTGAGAAACCCCTGTTTCGAATAATTTGAACCTCTATCTCAATCGATTCGTGATGAAAGACTTGTTATATGTGCTATATCATAATTCTTTGGATTACGCGAGTACGCACAAATTTCAACGGGTAGTTAGCCAGCAACTTTCATAGAAGGCGGTTGTGGCAGAAGACATGAGGCAAAACTTATTTCTTCTCATTTAATATGTTATGTTTCAAATTAATTTTCGATTTAGGAAAGAGCATTAATTTTTTTTTGTAAGTTCATCATTTCAAAATCATTATAGCTATACTGTATTTGAGACTTGTAACTCTCTTGAAGATGGCTTAGGAGTAGTAGAAACTGATGGGCTTAAAAGAGAAGATGAAAGTTTTTGACTAAATCCCTGATCTCACTACGGGAAAAAACTCACATCTCCCATTCCAGTCAATGAAAGCAACATCATTCGATTCATGATAAATGAATGAGAAAATTATAAGTTATATGTCTAAATGTGGCCATTGACAACTTAAGTTGAAGAGAATGTGAATTTACGCAAGAGTCATTGAAAATTAAGATTCACGTTGTATCACGGGTATTCAAATTCAATTATGACGTCGTCAATCATCACCACTAAAGATGGCACCTATCAACTCTTCGCAATTCTCACTATGGAATGTCATAGCAAAAATCACTGCCCTCGAGCAGAGAACCATTTAGACGGAAAAGACCAGAACGACTTTGGAAGAGCTGCATTCCAAGAAAATAGAAATTCTCAAATCTGAGATTATGCTCATCGAAAATGTCTCACGTCAGATCAAGAAATCACCCACTGACTCGGGAGCTGCATCATTCCCGGCTAACACAAAACACAGCATAGAGTAATCGTCTACAGACTCGAATGAACTTGAACTCGCTTCAAGAACAGAAAGGAGCAAAATTGACACTAACATTATGACCTTCTCAAGAGTCATTTGCAACTCAATATCGATAAATGCAATATCATGACTTCTACCGGAAAAACTGAATCTATTCTTTTTCAATACACTATGAATGATATGGTGGTTAGTCGTGTATTTTTAGTTGAAGATTTAGATATTTTGATGGATCCTAAATTAAATTTGCTCCAGCATATTGACTATATAATCCGTTCGAGTTATAGAACTGTGGGCTTCATTCTGCGTTCAACTGTTGGTTTCAAACATATATCTAGGTACAAAGCTCTATTCTTTTCTTTTATCTTGAGTAAAATAGATTATGGTTCAACTCTATGGAATCCTTCACAGCAGTATTTGATTATTTCCATTGAAAATATTCAGAAAAAGTTCTTCAAATCAATCTACTTTAGATTATTTAATGTTTGGCCAAAATTTGGTTATGAGTCTTTAATGTTAAATTTTGATCTTGAGCCTTTGGAAAATAGGCGTACAAAACAAAGAATCTTATTTCTCTACAAAATTATCAACAATTTTATCGATGACATTGATTTACTGAGCAGATTGAATTTTTATGTAAATTCTTGCAATACTAGATGTAGCAATACCTTTCTTTGTGATTTTTCACGAACTAATAACCATTATAATTCACCAGTGATATCTATGTGCCGAAGATAGAATAATTTTAGTGCTACTCTGGATTTTGCACTACTATTCAATAAATTCAAAACCTGTTTGAATAATTCATTATAAAGAAGAAATCACATAAATGAAAATTTCACACTAAAACTGTGAAATATGTGAGGTGCTTGTGCTATGGAACATTCAAGAAATGAATAATTCTAAAAAGAATTGTTTTCCATAGAAAATTCAAATCTAAGAGTCGGGGCTGAAGCCACCATCATCTTAGATCAGGGATGCAACTGTAGACATAAGTTTCGTCTTTATTAGGACTCCTCAGTACAGTATAGCCAATCCCAAGTTGTTCAAGACTTGGATCCCAAGAGTATATAAACTCATTACGATAAAAGGTGCGCTGCAGCAAAAACTACAAATAGCACCATATATCGGGCACAAATGCCGATTGCACGGCTGACAAGATGAACAAGAAATCACATAAATACAAATTTCACACAAAAACGGTGGAATATGTGAGGTGCTTGTGCTATGGAACATTCAAAGAATGAATAATTCTAAAAAAGAATTGTTTCCCATAGAAAATTCAAATCTAAGAGTCGAGGATGAAGCCACCATCATCTTAGATCGGGGATGCAACTGTAGACATACTCATACATATTCATTATAATATACGTATATGTATGTACTTTCTTTTTTATACTATACTTGTACTTGTTTCCGTTAACTTGATGTTATTCTATTATTGAGCTTTGTCTGTTGAATAATAAAGACATATTATTATATTATCTAATAAGTTCACTATAATCAATCAAGAAACTGGACTCATAGACGATTCATCTGCTTTGGAATCCTTTCAACCACCGAAGAACGGTGGAAAACGTTTTCCACCAATTCTGCACTCCAAAGAACAATATTCAAAAATCAATAAAGCTCTGTCTGAAACTGATGTTTCAATCAAGAAAGCCATCAACATTAGAGATGGCATCCGTCTCCATTTGAGCAGTGTAGTTGACTACTGTAAAGCACAGTTGAAAGCAGGTGAAATTGCTTTTTACATTTACCAGCTACAGGAAAACAAAGTGCTTCAAATTATCTAAGGAATATCTCAGAAACAATCACCGACTATGAAAATGAAGAAGGACTGGGAAAAATCAATTTCTCACCTGAGTCACTTCGACGAATGACTTCAGCTTGAACCAAGAAACCAGTATCACTGATTCACGTGAAGTAAGTGAAGAATGTAGCTAACAAAAAAATATTCAACCTTGAATATTCCATGTTTCTAAAATTCTCTGTAGAGTTCAAACGCCCTCAGATCGGCGTCAGTTAATGCTACAATGTCAACATTCAAGCAGTGGACAAACTAGACTGAGACCACAGTCAAGTAATTTTGGATGAGGGTGAACCTAGTTACAAAAAAAAAGGAAGAAGAACTACCAAAGTTCGCTGGGCTCAACTCGGAGAATAACTCGAAAGAATAATTGGTCCACTCCCAGTTAAAAATTCAGCTGAAGATATACATGGACTCAGCTGTAGAAAGCCTGATAAGTGCAATAACAACTGCCACAAACAATGTAACCACTACTAGAAATCAACAGGCTATGAGACAAGTTGCTGACCTACCTGATAATATCAGGCAACTTAGCGGAGAAAAAAATAGGACAGATGCCGCTGGCAACGTCTCAAGATTTGGAAACATACTGTAATGAAATAAACATTTTTGGTAGAGTTGGCATCACTGGGGAGTTTTGTGGAGGAAATAATGTTCTTTTTCAATAGACTTTTTTTTAAGTATGTATAATTTTGTCAGTCTCGTTTCATCTAAAAGTCGACCTCAAACACGTTTCTACAATATTTCAGTCTATTATTCATGTATTTATCATGTGAGAGGACAGGTACCTCGACAGAACAGCCCCACCAAAATAGCCCCGTCAAAATAATGCAAACAAAATAGCCTCACACAGAATATCCTTTGTCAAATGAGCCCCGCCAAAGTAGCCTTGCAACAAAAAACCTACAACTATTGTTATATTGAAAAATAATTAAGCTATTAGATAATCTTGAAGTCAATATTTTTGTTCTTGAATCTATTCATGAAATATATGGCAGCTTGTGTGTTTTTTTCTTTCTAGTATATGTATAACCATTGTTGTACGCCAGCTTGCTACACTCGCAACTTTGAATAACATCTTTGAATATTACAGCGATCGCGCTGCGTACGCCTGAGAGGAAACCACCTCGAAGGGTGAACTAAACTAAAATGTTGGGCTGAAATCCATTGTATTGAATGAATAACTTTTAACATGTTCATGAACTTCTATAATAATAATTCATTGGCGATAATAATATCAATATTCATACAGTAAAAGTAAAATATATGTCTATAATTGGAATAATAATGGACTATTTTGCTGGTACTATTTTGTTCGGAGCTATTTTGCTTCGAGCTATTCTGTCGGAGTTATTTTGACGGATAACGGGGAGGACAAGTTGGACGTGTCAATTCAAATAGTTGATAGTGAGTTCATTTCACAAGAAGAGAATAAAAGTTCATAGATTTCTAGGGAGGATGATTTACCAACAGCAGCAAATCTTGTTAGTGTAACGAAAAACGAGGTCAGTAAAGTTAATTCTTGTATAAGTATTCTGTGATAAGAAACACAATAGCGTAGACTACAAAGCAACAAAAATGTCTCTGAAAGAAGAAAAAAGAGTAATACACGACTAATTACTTCTACTGCCTGAAGTCTGATCATCTCGTTGGAAAATGTGGAGCTTATATAAAATGCACTTGATGCGATGAAATACATTTGATTTCAATGTGTCTGGCATCAAACAAATGTCTGAGAGAAGCAGTAGCAGATGGAGAAAAAAGTGGCAAGGTTCTTGCTGATTCACTTATAAACCCCAGCATATTTTTGCAGACTCTTGTTGAAATTAAAAAACAAAGGAGAAACTGTTCCATTGAGAATAATTATTGATATTGGTTCTTGAAAGTATCACATAGGAGATTGACTTGAATTTGTGAGAGGGTCATATGCCTTGGTTGGCTGTGTAAAACAGAGCAACAAGAACATGAGAAGTATAAGATTACAATCAGTTCTACAAATAAAAATTATACATGAAGTAATGAAGTACTAATTCAAACTACCATTGCAAGTGAAGTTTCGTGCATAGAGAATGGGATTTGGATGCAAGAAGTGAAAAGTTGGGGCATTTGACAAGGTCTGGCACCAAAGGCTTCTGCACAATCATTCATTGGTGCAACTGACACACTCCTTGCTCATTAAAGGGACATTTGTAATCAAATTGAATGATACAAAATCAACAGAACGATCCATAACAACTCTGGAACAACACTTGTACAGTACGGGGACGACACAACTGTACTTTACCACTCACAGAGCACAGCCGTTATAACACCTCGACTAATTGGCCGATAACCTGAAAACTGGTTCGCAAAATGGCGAATTGATGTGAACGCTGAAAAGAGAAAAATGTTTAACGACGTCATTTCATGGCGTCCAAAACATAAGTAACTCGGCCTGCTCTTCGACATCGGTCTAACTTGGAGATCGCATGTCGAAAGTAATTCTCTCCAGCTGGATCTAAAGATCCAAGATATAAAAAGTCATGCACTAAAGCTAGCGAACAAATTTTATGTTAGCGTAGAAAATCACCTCAACTTCAGCATCAAAAGACTGACCGAATACATAGAGGATGAGAATCTGCGTTACAAAAGACCGCGACAAACTCTGAAGCGGACTGTTGCAATATCGCTAAGAAGGCGGCACAATAGTGCAAACTCAAAATTCAGAGACAGTCCGTTAGTTACACAGCAAACTGATAAGAAAAGTGTGAGCCCCTGGCTCGGTACTTCAAAGAATCTTTCATGTTCATCGTTCATCAAGAGACCAGTTGTCTATACTTTGAAAATTACTCTGAAGTTCATTACAATTGTTGATGTCTGAATTCACACGCGTAAATTGAACACTTTGATGGCCAGTTTCATAAAAGACCAAGTAAATTTACTCCTAAAATAAATTTATTCGATTTAGCAAGTTCTAATCGGTTTGAGCTTCCTTATGAGGACAAAATCATTGCTGTCAAATAATCGACTGTCGTCTAACAGAGTAAATTTTATTTACTCTGGGAGTGAAATACTCTGCGGTACACCTGAAAAAACTTCATAGTGGTCAGAGACGAAATTTTCAATGAAGACATCTCTTGTGTAAATACAAAGCTAATAAATTATGAGCACCATCTAAAACTCCCACAATTCACATAACAAGGCACTTTGTAACCAGTTCATGATATTAGATTCCTAGACCCTACTAGAGCATGGAAATTCATAAGAATAAGTCATCATGCATAGCCCCTGATGGAGAACATAACTCCAGTGAAACTCTTCAGGCTACGTAATGCAGAACATATTTATAAAAGAAAACTGCAGTTTGCGGTTTATGAATCCGCCAAATAGCTAATGATGAATTCAGTTATTCAAGATTAAGGATACTTAAGAATTATGTGTGCTGAATAATCTCAAATAAATCAGAATTCTTTGAAACAAGTTTGCTCTAATATTACATTTAAATAATATTAATTATATTTTACCTCGGCTATCATCTCCACCATATCACCTTCAATTTCTGATGTTGGTAGTGATACACAAAAGACAGGATACAATAATTGATCCACGAATCTCCGTAAAATCGGGTTATGCGGACCTGATAAATCAGGCACAATAAATAATGGTGAACTGTCATCCTGAGTTCTACAAGTGAAGGATAATTTCAGCAATTCAGGTGACTTCAAGTTGGAATGTCCTATCTGTTTCAAAACTCTCATAGAGGATGGTAAAAATGATGAATAATCTGAAAACATTAGAAAGGAAATTGGCGTCATGAAATAGAGTGAAATGATGAGATATGATGCTCATAAAATTTTCGATGCATTTTAGACGTATCCACGAAATATGTGCATTATAAAGAATACCTGCATTGATATATGGATAAAGAATACATAGACAGTCACTTATAACTACAGAGAGTTGATATTATGAAAAGAATTATACAATAGAGTCGCAATATGAGACAAATATCATTATTTTGAGATAAAGAACTTGAAATTCTCGCAAATTAAAGTCCGAGAATAGATCAAGCTCAGCTTTTGGTGATTATCGTCTTCCTATGTTGGATATAATAGCTGATTGGTCATCTTGACAGAAATAAATCGATTATCATACTGCTTTTCTCTTTACTTTTCACCGAGGAGTTTCCACGTATCTCTAGACTCTTAACAACCTATTAGTCCAAGATCCCAGGCCCGCCAGACGTTACTTATTTTCTAAGAAACAAAATGTGTGGAATAGAGTAGTGCTAGTATGTACTTGGATCATACGCATATTCTCTAGCTTGTGCCGACGGCCAATTTATAGATACGAGGTGCTAGAGGTACGTCAAAACATTAGTAACTTTTCTTAAATTCTGAGTACTGATTTTTATGCATGTTCAAGAGAATATTGTTAAAAATCAATAATCAACACTGCCAGACACTTCCCATCGGCGGTTATTTTTTAAAGCTCGCAAAAAATAACTTTATCTTATTTATTGTGTGAGTCCTAATTTTTATATATGATACTCAGGAAACAATTTGAATACTTTTTGTAAAGAGCTAGACCAATCGCAGGGGCCAAACATCCTCCAGACAAAATTGAAATATTGCTGTGAGTATAAGCGCGAGGTCATTATTTGTACGCTTTCTAGTAAGCGAAATATCTATGAGCATCCAATTCCTTTTTTTTTTTTCACTCGCAGTCTAATCTAGTCTACTGTATGTGTGCGTTCACCATATAGCAGCGTGGTCAGTTCTCAACAGCAGCTTCCTGTCATACAAATATTTGTAGAAATGCTCGATGGACTTAACTACTGCTAGCAATTTCCGTCTTGTGACACAGTAGTTTCTTTCTGGCTTCGACAGAGCCCAACTGTAATATCAGATGACTCTCTTTTGATCCCTCTGCAATTGAGGCAGGACTCGCTCAATACCGACGTCACTGGCATCTGTGTCCAAAATAAAACGTCCGTCCGTCTTCGGGTAACTCAGGATCGGTATTTGGACTAGTAGTTTCAGTCGCTTGAAGGCGACTTGGCAGTCTTCATGCCAACTGTATCTGCGATTATTTTCCGTCAGTCTGGTCAGTGGTTTGGCAATATTGGCGAATCCATAGACAAATCTTCTGTAATAGGTACAGAATCCGAGAAAACTACAAGGCTGATGTTTATCCGCTGGTACCGGCCATTCTTGAATTGTCTTAATCCTCTTTACATCAACTGCTACGCCTTCTTCGGAGACCGCATATCCCAAATAGTTCACCCGTTTTTTGAATAAGTGGCATTTCTTTGGACTGAGCTTTAAACCAGCTTTCTTTAAATGTTCAAATATCTGCTCCAGATTCCTCAAATAGCCTTCAAATGATTTTTCCATCACAATTATATCGTCCAGATATACCAAGCTATTTTTCCGCAATAGTCCTTTGAGAACGGTCTCCTTAAGTCGCTCGGAGGTAGCAAGAGCATTACATAGGCCAAATGGCATGACTGTGAATTGCCACAATCCACAGCCGATGGTAAATGCAGTTTTTTCTCGGTCGTTCTCGTTCATCGCTACTTGCCAATATCCACTCTTGAAATCTAGGGTCGAGAAGATCTTTGACCCTGCCAGGGTATCCAAGGTGTCATCAATCCTGGGTAGAGGATAACTCCTTCTTGATAACGTTATTCAGCTGGCGATAGTCGACACAAAATCGTGTAGAATCATCTTTCTTCTATATAAGTACTACCGGAGAGACCTATGGACTGTTTGAGGGTTCAATGATGCCGTCTTGCTTCATGTCTTGAATGATAGATTCGGCGTCCTCTTTCTTCGCAATCGGAAGTCGTCGAGGTACTTGTCGAATTGGTCGTGTGTCGCCGGTATGAACTTTGTGATGAACAATATTCGTTCTTCCTTTTCGCTCCTCACTGTTTTCAAACACCTCTTGGAATCGGTGTATCCGATCTTTAGCTTCTGCGTGTTGCTGATCATTTAATTGTTGGCCCTTGGATAGTTATAAGGTCGTTAATTTTATTGAAAGTTTGTCACAGTTAGGTTCTATCTTTGTGTTTAGGCGTGCCACATCAGCTTCGTCTCTCGCTGGGACGTTGGTATCGGTTCTTGAGTTGTGTGTGATATACTTCCTCCAAGTGTGCATGGCCGTATCGCAGCTCCAGTCGCTTGACAAATTTCTCATAAATATTGTCTTTCTCCGGTGGAATAGCCTGTAAAATATTTACTGCATATCCTCGGAGAGCAACCATTAGCGCTGAAACTTCTTCAGTATCATTCCAGCTATTAGCCTTAGCAGCGGCTTCAAATTGTCTATGGTAATTAATCCAAGATGTTTGACCATCAAAGGTTCGAAATTTGACACATATTTTTGTAGTGGAGTCAGAATTTGGTGTAGATTGAATTATCTCAGCTTTTGAAGCTTCCTCTGGAAATAGAACACTAAATTTATATTTTTCTTTAGAAATCCTAATTTTTTCATCCATTTCTTCTTTTAACATTCTATGATTATTTTCAAATACTTTCTCCCACACCTTTGAATTTTCTCTGAATCCTTTCAGTTGCTGTTCAGGTTTCCTTGTATTTTCCTCCATTTTTCCATGCAGTTCTTCTCTCAGGTTTCTAGAATTTTCTCCCAACTTTCCTAATTTTTCATTTAATTTTGCTTCTGAATCTTCTTTCAAACTTATAGAATCTTCTTGTAATACTGTTTCTAAATCTCCTTTTGAACTTGTACAATTTTCTTTTAATTTTGATTCTAAATCTTCTTTTAAACTTATAGAATTTTCTATTAATTTTGATTCTAAGTTTAAAGAATTTTCTTTCAATTTTGATTCTGAATTTATAGAATTTTCTTTTAATTCTGATTCTAAATCTTCTTTTGAACTTGTAGAATCGCCTTCTAATTTTGATTCTAAATTTATTGCCAAATCGGTTAAAGAAAGTTGAACCTCAAACAAATATGTATCAGGATCCTCACCGTCTTTAGTCATAGCGTCTCGCAGTCTTTCTATTAAAACTAGTTTGCGGCCACTGGTTCCCAAATTCAGCTCTTCCCATTGATATTTCAACTCTGCGACCTTCAAATATTTCAACAACTTCTTAGACGCCATTTTCCAATTTTACAAAGCAGAAATAAACAAAATACTAAATTGTTTATAACAACCACACACTCGACACCACTGTAATGTTTATTGCTTGAAGAAATACTTTATAATCAAATAAAAGTCTACTATTTGATAATTTATAATGAAATAAAAGTTTTTTTCTTCTGGATATCACTAAACAACACTATATTATTTATTTATCACTCAATACTCAAACAAAGTCACAGATATTTATATTTAACTATTTATATACACTGTTCATTTCACTGTTTGATATTCACTGTTCTAGATTCACCATTACACTACTTTCGTCCTTGAGTCAACAACCGAATGTCAAAAACTTTCATTAGAAGTTTTATTATACTTGTATTTCATCGTATTGGAATTATCTCTATAATAAAGCATTGACATATTACTCAATTATTATTGACAACTTCCATTACACCATTAGCAACATAAGTCAAATGAAATTGCGTTATAAAATCATCTGATTATCACGCTCTCACTTATACTCGCAGCGATATTTTGATTTTGTCTGGAGGATGTTTGGCCCCTACGATTAGTCTGGCTCTCAACAAAAAGTACTCAAATTGTTCCCTGAGTATCATATGTGAAAATTAGGACTCAGACTATAAGTAAGATGAAGTTTTTTTTTTGCGAGCTTCAAAGGGTCTAGCAGAAATTACCGCCGATGGGAGGTGTCTGGCAGTGTTGATTTTTGATTTTTTACAATATTCTCTAGAACATATATAAAAATCAGTTCTCAGAATTTGAGGAAAGTTACTAATGTTTTAACGTACCTCTAGCACCTCGTATCTATAAATTGGCCGTCGGCACAAACTAGCGAATATGCGTATGATCAAAGTACATACTAGCACTACTCTTTTCCACACATTTTGTTTCTCAGGAAATAAGTAGCGTCTGGCGGGCCTGGGATCTTGCTCTATATATAGTGAATACGATCCCGTTCTTGCCTAAAAGTTGCAGGATCCGCCGTTGAGACCAGTCAATAATTTTTTTTTCTTTTCTCACAACCATTATAAAATACCTTAATTAGTTAAAATTTGGATTAAGGCTCACAAAAAAATTTGAAGTAATCTGATTTTCTTTTATTTTCATCGAAAATTTTTCTCTGAGAGAGATAGATGAAAACACTCATAATAATTTCTGTAACTCGTACTTTTCCTCGCAAAAAAATTTGTCACTTTTCTGATATAATGAACCATTGAGGCGATTTACTCCAAAATATATTTATATGATTTGTTGAAAGCCTCTAAACACACGATTCTGGACCAAATTCAACAATCGTAGCTGCTCAAATGCTTATTTCCTATTAATTTGGATGGTTACGATTCATTCATCATATTTCTAGATAGACTAAGGAGCGTGGTGCGTTTGACGGGCAGTTCAAAGGGCACACACAAAAGAGCTATAGCAGATTCGAATAGAGAATACTCAATAGTCCCAATAACACTCGAATTACTCGGTTTTTAATGAGATAATGATCATTTTCACTGACATAAATAGTTGTTTCAGATTTTTTAAATGTTGAAAAGGATCCAAAATAATGTAATGTTAGAAATAGTAGGCCTTTAGGAATCCATTGTGATGTTGATAATGCTTATTTCATATTTTAAATAGTGATTTTTATATTCAGGGAGTAAACCCAAGGATCCGGCAAAGCATGGCCTGAAAGATGCGAAATCACGTGAGAGTCTAGAGCAGGGGTGGGCAAATATTCTTAAGCACGGGCCGAACTTCTTATTTCAGAAAATCCTTCGGGCCGGGGAAGACACTGCGTACATTTACTATTATTATAATAAGGTGTAGCATAATTATTTCAATGATTTCATGTTCATTGTGTACTTGAATTCTTGTGTGACTCTTCCAAAAGAAAATTTTGTGTATGTACGCTACGCACACTATTGATACGGGCTGGATTGAACAATCAAAAGGGACTACACTTACCTCAGTGATTCTATGTTTGTATATATTATAAGGTAGACTCAATTTATCTCAGAGTTCAATAATTTGGTCTCTTAGTCATATTTATATCTCATTGTCAAGTAAATTGATTGCTATTTTAGAATTTGACGTATTTTTTTCAGATAGTACATTTCTTGAAAAATAGATTGTCTGCACAAGCTCATTGCCCCTTCTCTGCCTCTTTCAAGAGGATTAGCTGATTTTATGGTATATTTCATATACCATGGCTGATTTAAATCTTCAACATTCTGAATACTGACAAAGCCTGTTCTGCCATCCCTGCTGCTATCTATGAGCGGCTCAAAAATTAGTTGATGTGGTAGTTGTTATTCTCTAGCATTCAGAGAATAGTGAATCCTAATAAATAAGTATTGGAATGGCCTATATTCTAAACAAGCGAAAAGTTTGTAAACCGAGCCGAAGGCGGGGATTACGGTTCGCGAGTGGGGAATACGCAATTCCAAATATCTTGTAGACTATACTTTCTTTAACAAAGTTTTGGAAACTCATCAATGTTTCAAAACAATTTAGAAAAATAATTAAATGTCAAACGTAAAACCAGATATGAATATTTGAATTGTTAGGAAGTAACCATGGTAGTAACCAAACTAACAGCTTCTGATTCGTCGAAACTATTCTAAACGGCAAACGGAATCATTCTAAACAATTTAAGGTCTTTACCCACTACACCATACCATACCATGACCTTGCCATGACTGTATCAAGCACGAAAAAAATGCTCCGGTCACTACTATGTCCACTGCAACAGATTAGCACCGTTCTATAGCCGTATACTTCGCGTATGATAAGCGTTGTATGCAGTGCAGTGCCTGTTCCATTCGTTATTCCATCACCATTATTTTGGACAAAGAGGAAGAGAAGGAAGAAAGAAAGACAAAAAGCGCTACTGAATTCTCAAATTTCTGAGAAAACTGAATATCGTAGAAGAACACTGGACATCATATTGGATGATAGATATGAAAATACGCGGTTGTAACCCATAGCATACGCGGTTCAAACGCTGGTAGGCATCGTGGCGTGCCATGCGCGGCACATGCAAAATATTCTGGACGGAGACGGTCATGACACGGTACGGTGTTGGCCGGTGACGGTACGGTGTAGTGAGCATTGTCTCATAGCAATCCATACGAATAATATTTTTTTGCATCTATTGGTACGGGCACGGTCATGATATGGTACGGTGTAGTGAGCACAGACCTTTATTGGAATTCAATTCGTTCCAACATAATTTTCGGTTATAGAATATGCAAACTCCAAAACAGTGTTGGAGAAAAATCATTCCAGGATTAATTGGAAGAAAAACGGTGGAATAACAAATGAAACTAAATTCTAGAATAAATAATATATTACCACAATTCTAGAAGTTTCTATTCTGGAGGAAGAGAAAAATGCCAATGTTGCAATGAATGATCTGTTGCCCACAAGATCAAGAAAAGTGCTATTTCCAATTTTGCGAATGGTGCTGGTGCAAAAGTCAATGATGATAAAGGCATTAACATTATGATCAACTTTTTCGATGTTGAAGGCTACACATACCATTAGAAGAAAATTTCGAAATTGGTGCTATATTTGAAAAATAAAACTGTTGGGTATCGAATTAGGATATCAAAAATTCCAACTGGAGAGAATATATGAATATTCATGGAAGAAGCTGATGAAATGATATTTATCAATGAAAGTATAATTATTTGGTGGGATAAAATAAATGTATATTACACATATTGGCTTGTTTTAGGTTGCTTTGATTATGGGAGTTTCAGGTGAATGCCGGCGCGGCGCTAAGAAATCGTCAAAATGTTGACCGTCCATATGTGTTGAAAATACAGGCACTGTTTTATTTGTGGAAATGCCTGATACTAAAACTAATTCAGAACGAAGTTTTGTAGTACAAATGTAAAGAATATTGAAATATATAAAAAATGAGTGGCTTTGAGGCTGAAACAGGATTTTACCGACCATTGCTTCAGGAGAACTTCTGCTACTCTTTTAGCAAATGCTGGTGATGGTACAACTTCCCTTAAACACCACGAAGGGTGAAAATTGGCTCCAGTGGTTGTAGATAATGAAAAATGAAAAAAGAAAATTTTGACATTTCGAATCAATGTCATTCTTAATGTTACTTTGATGCCAGTACAGTTCATCTAACTATTTCGTATCCTGGCTGCGATGTACTTTGGATACTGGCTGCGAAGTAATTCGCGTCCTGTGAACAAAACAATCATTTCGCATGTTTTAAGTTGCCGTGTAAATGTTCACTTTTAATGGCAGTTTCCGAAAAAATATTTTTTGATTCAGTTTGCGCAGAGTTCAATCTTGAATTCTTGATTGTGGACGTAAAACTCGATCTGAAGTACACTGAATTAAGAAAACTACTTTTATGTACGTACACCGCTCAAATATTTTCTATAAAGTATGTACCACCGCTCGTCGCATGCTTCTGGATTCATACCTAAATACGCAGACCCTTATACCTTTAAAATAGACTGTAACAAACAGATATCTTTCATCTAAATGGATTTTTATCTTCTTGCCCTGAAAATTCCATGAGGTTTTATTGATTTATAGAGTAGTTATGTCAATTTAACTGGAATGAGACTACTTTTTCACTCAGATCGGGTAAATATTTTTGTAACAAGAAACTACTCGATACAATTGGATAAGCCAGGCGGCATTTTTCTTAACTAATGACCTAACTTTCTCTTCTCTAGAACCCTTATTGCTTTTGATAATATTAAATGAATGCAAAAAATTTTCGTTGACTTAGAACATAAGTAAAAACTAGATTACTCTAAGAAGCGCATTTTTTTTCAATGGGATGTAGCGAGTTTGAAACGAAACAGTTGTAATATACTATCTTTGAGAAATATGAAATGAATCGGACCAAAAGTTCCATTCAATTCTGAAAGAATTACGACGAACAATATGAAATTAAAGCAAATAATTCAGCTGTTCAAATTTGACCATTGCTTTCTGTATGAAATCCCTTGATAATCTATATGAAAATACATAAACGTTAAAACTTGTACTTTTCTGATGATCCTATGCTTTTTCCAGGTATCTACACGTTGTATAGCTCCCATAATTTGAGAATTCATTAGCTCGCCCATGGAAAAATTATCGAATTATGACTGCGTGCGCATTTCGGAGCAGGGAAGATTTGTCCATCGGAAAATGGTGTGTTTCACAGCAACGATATGAGATATCGAAGAACTCGTAGGGACGCTCCCTACAGGAGAGGATTTTTGTCAATCTTTTTCAAATAAAAGTAGTAATGAAAATAGAGAAAGCTGACGTGGATTACACGTGACTTCTTGTACATCATTGGATATATTAGTATGAAAAACTTCATTCAAATGGTGGAGAGATGTACCTCCTCGTTATGAATGATGAGCTTCATGTTAATTAATTAGCATCCAATTTGTATTTTCAAACTGATTTATGTGATACTCACACAAAATACAAAATCAAGATTTCCAGAAGACGGAATAATTTGCTGTCAATTAAAAAATATTTGCAATTATAAAAATATGTACTCTATGTGAGATCTAATTTCAATAGATTCCGTTTCATACGAAAATTTAAGAAAAAACTGTACAGTAAACTGCACTTTCAGTTCAGCCGATCGCGATCATAATAAGAGGTGTAAAACTAAATGTTATAGAAGTGTTTCATCCGAAGTTTCAATATTCTACGACTGATTGTTTTGAATTCATGCACAGAATTCGAAGAGTTTCTTATAAAAAGTACACTTTCGGTTTTGCTGATTCGATCTAAAAATAAAAGATAGGCATCACGGTGCTACAGCAATCCACGGCTAATCATTCTTAATTTATACATAAAACTCAGTAGAAGATCCAAGTAAAGTACCCTTCCGATAAAGACGTTTCTATAATCATAATACAAAGTGAACAGCGAGACTCTAGACCAATCTTAAATACGAAATTTGAACATTATATGTTCGAAGAGCTTAGAACTAACGCATATACATACATATGTTAGCGCCATATTTGAACTATATAATAAATATTCTATTTATTGCAGCTATAATGACAATCACGTAACTGTTCCTTATTTAAAATGATAGTTAACTATTAATCACTCTAGTTTTGTTAAGTGTTCAGCAGTGGCAGCATCACCTTGTGCGAGCTAGTGATGAAGTGATTATAGAGTTGACGTAATTGGTGAGTGACTTTGTACTGTTAGGTGTGATGTTGTTCAGTTGTGTATACTCTTACGCTGTGGTATCGAGGAAGAGCTATTCTGCGGTTAAGCTATAGAGTTCCACTTTGTGAGCTCGAGTGTAGAGTTCCGCTTGCGGACTCGAGTGTAGAGTTCCGCTTTGCGGGCTTGAGTGTGGAGCTCCCCTTTGCGGGCTTGAGTGTAGAGTACTGCTTGCGGGTCTAACAAGTTTGAATCATTCTTGTTCGGGATGATGGTATAGGATTTTGAAAGCTCTTTCATATCAAGAGAATCACTTCCAGTTATCGCAAGGAATCATAACAACAACAAAAAGAATTGATAAACTGATTATGCAATATTGCTATGAGAAATAAACACGTCAAAATAGTTAGGACATCATTAATGAGAAATCGATATCTTGCATAATCGAAGGAATCCTGAACATAGGAAGGGCTACTTACATTTTCAAGAACCATTGAGGGCAATAGACAACAACACAAAAAAATATACAATTTCAGTAGACGAGAAACATATCAGCAGCCTTCGCGCAACAAGCGATCCTATCCGTCTGGAACAATAAGTCTATACAAACCTACGCTGCTTCAATTGTGGTGAAGGAGGCCCTAAACTGGTGAATTGCTGTGAACAGAAGCGTATATTGACGCAGGATCCAACATGTATTACAATAAAAATAAACGCCGAATTCTACAAAAATTCAGAAATTCAACTGTTAAAACTGTGGGTAAAATGAAGTATATTGGAGTGAACTTGTAGTTTCTAGTTGCATCGTTTTCAAGAACACTAAAACCATTCCAAGCATAATTGAAAAGTCCTACATGGAACATGAAAGAATTATGACTCATAAAGAGGAGACTCGAACGAGAATTGTACGGGAACAAAGTTGGTTGACTGGAATAGATTTGCCAGAATCTACCAAAAAGTGAATGTGGGAAACAATAGGATCTACAATCATTCCTTGGCAATATGTTGGGCACATAACTTGCTATCTGGATACAGAAGGAAATTTATTCACAGACCTGAGTATGAGATTGACGGAAAATAAGACCAATGCGTTCTATCAGTGGTGGATTTTGAGGATACTAATTTGGTGATTGAGCGTGACAGAGCTCTAACTAGAGGCTACCGATAATATTAAAATAATTCTCAAGGATATCAGTATTTAAGTGAGAATCAAAAACGACAAGTGATAAATCTGCTACAAAGATATCAGGACTATTTTGTAAACTCCAAGAAAAAAATGAAATGTGTCTAACTACCAGAGATTGATATAGTTTTGAGTGACGATAAACCTCTCACCTACAGGCCATACCAACTTTTACATGAAGAAGAATCAAAAGTACGCTAAATTATGACAAAACTTTCGAATGAAAGAATAATTCTAGAATCTTGCATAATTGATTTTGTTTGTTAAAAAAAAATTGGCGACTATGGAATGAGCATCGATTATTATGAGTTTATTATGATCATTGTTATCCTCCATCTAGATTGACGATCAGTTTGACAGTTTACAAGGAACGCAATATTTCATACCACTTGACGTGACTTCTGCATATTACCAAATATCTCTTGCAGTATAGAATAAAAGACACTATTCGGAATACCAGATGAGCAATACGAGTTACCTTTCGGATTAACTAGAGCACCGGCGATTTCTCCAAAATGTGAACAAAATATTGGGAGGTACCCGAAGCACCATTATAACGACTTATCTGGATTATTTATAATGCCCTGTAAGCAGTTTTGCGAAGAAAAAGCAAAATTTGGAAACGTTATCAAATTTTATAGCTATAGGAGAATATTGACTCCGGAGCGAGGTGTCTTCTTGAAAATAGAATTGATCATCTATAATTTGAAATACATAGTAAAGGAGTAAGACCAGGTCAAGAGAAAGCTTTAGCTGTAAGATTATCCCAAACACTCATCAATTCTAATGAAGTACAGCAATTTCTAAAACTTGCAAGTTATACTCGACAATTCGTGAAGGATCACGCCAAAATTGCACAAGCTTCAACACAGCTGACCAACCATGATCAAAAATGAGTAGGATCAAGAGCAAGACAATGCTCAACAAGAGTTGGGAAGAAAAATGATCTAGAGACCTGTTTTTGCCCTGTATGATTACCAACGGAGGCAGAGCTGCGTAATGATGCTAGCAAAATTGGAATAGGAGTAATGTTGAGTTGAAGACGACCCAATGGTAATTTGAATCCTGTTGCCCATCAAAACCGTCAAATAAGAGACGCAGAAAAAGAAGTATCATTCTTAAGAATAAAAGACATGAAAAGTGATGCAAACCCAAAAGAAAGAAATAAGGAATCGTGTATCTTCTGGAAGTATAGTTTCAAGTGATCACCGACTATGATGCTCTCCGCACAACTAGCACTTAGAGAGATCTCACGTCGCGGATAGGCGGATGGTGATTGCAAACTTAGAAATATACATTGACAGTAGAACACAGATCGGGTGCTAGAATGAACCTTGTAGATGCAACCAGCAGAATTCCTGCATCGAGAAAAAAAAATTGATTTAATTGGACGTACTACAAATGGGAACAAGTGATTGGATTCAAGCAGTCAGATGATGATACACTTGGCGTGACAGATTGATTCGCGAGGATGCTCAAGAGGTCAGGATAGCCGAACTGTTAGCGCCATTTTTCAATTATGTGATAAATATTCTATTTATTGCAGCTATAATCACAATCACGTGATTGTTTCTTATTCATTTGATAAAGTGATTGGAGAGTTAGGACTATTGGTGAGTGGGTCTGTACTGTTTGGTGTGATGTTGTTCAATTGTGTTTACTCTCACGCTGTGGTTTTGAGGAAGAGCTATTTTGCGGTTTAGCTGTAGAGTTTCACTTTGTGAACTCGAATGTACAGTTCCACTCTGAGGGCTCGAGTGTAGAGTTCCGCTTGCGGGCTCGAGTGTGAAGTTCCGGTTTGCGGGCTTGAGTGCGAAGCTCTGCTTTGCGGACTTGAGTGTGGAGTACCGCTTGCGGGCTCAAGTGTAGAGTTCCGCTTACGGGATCGAGATGAGCCCCGTGATTCACTCATTGACAGTGTAACTCATACTATTGTTATCTGTTACAGAAAGCTGGTACAGTAGGACAGTGGATCTGACGTGCGTGAAACTAACATCTTGCTGTATTTGTGTTATATGGAATAAGGTAATAGTTATATTTTAAAACGCTTAGCATATGAGGATATCCGAACATCTTAATACATACGTACCGACATCAAGCCGAGAATAGTCAAAATGGATTCAGAGATGCTTAAAACGGATATTTTTATAAAAATCTTGAAATGTGAGCTCTGTCGGTTCTACAATACTTCTATTGTCTACAAGTAAGTGAAAATGGGAATATTTTCATCATTGTTTTGTTTTATTGTGTCGGGTTCTGGCTTGCAAAACTTTCGCTGATTGGGAAGAAGAGAATTTCAACTACCTAAATCCAATCCATCCAATGCCATCCCTGCTGCTATCTATGAGCGGCTCAAAAATTAGTTGATGTGGTAGTTGTTATTCTCTGGCATTCAGAGAATAGTGAATTCTAATAAATAAGTATTGGAATGGCCTATATTCTAAACAAGCGAAAAGTTTGTAAACCGAGCCGAAGGCGGGGATTACGGTTCGCGAGTGGGGAATACGCAATTCCAAATATCTTGTAGACTATACTTTCTTTAACAAAGTTTTGGAAACTCATCAATGTTTCAAAACAATTTAGAAAAATAATTAAATGTCAAACGTAAAACCAGATATGAATATTTGAATTGTTAGGAAGTAACCATGGTAGTAACCAAACTAACAGCTTCTGATTCGTCGAAACTATTCTAAACGGCAAACGGAATCATTCTAAACAATTTAAGGTCTTTACCCACTACACCATACCATACCATGACCTTGCCATGACTGTATCAAGCACGAAAAAAATGCTCCGGTCACTACTATGTCCACTGCAACAGATTAGCACCGTTCTATAGCCGTATACTTCGCGTATGATAAGCGTTGTATGCAGTGCAGTGCCTGTTCCATTCGTTATTCCATCACCATTATTTTGGACAAAGAGGAAGAGAAGGAAGAAAGAAAGACAAAAAGCGCTACTGAATTCTCAAATTTCTGAGAAAACTGAATATCGTAGAAGAACACTGGACATCATATTGGATGATAGATATGAAAATACGCGGTTGTAACCCATAGCATACGCGGTTCAAACGCTGGTAGGCATCGTGGCGTGCCATGCGCGGCACATGCAAAATATTCTGGACGGAGACGGTCATGACACGGTACGGTGTTGGCCGGTGACGGTACGGTGTAGTGAGCATTGTCTCATAGCAATCCATACGAATAATATTTTTTTGCATCTATTGGTACGGGCACGGTCATGATATGGTACGGTGTAGTGAGCACAGACCTTTATTGGAATTCAATTCGTTCCAACATAATTTTCGGTTATAGAATATGCAAACTCCAAAACAGTGTTGGAGAAAAATCATTCCAGGATTAATTGGAAGAAAAACGGTGGAATAACAAATGAAACTAAATTCTAGAATAAATAATATATTACCACAATTCTAGAAGTTTCTATTCTGGAGGAAGAGAAAAATGCCAATGTTGCAATGAATGATCTGTTGCCCACAAGATCAAGAAAAGTGCTATTTCCAATTTTGCGAATGGTGCTGGTGCAAAAGTCAATGATGATAAAGGCATTAACATTATGATCAACTTTTTCGATGTTGAAGGCTACACATACCATTAGAAGAAAATTTCGAAATTGGTGCTATATTTGAAAAATAAAACTGTTGGGTATCGAATTAGGATATCAAAAATTCCAACTGGAGAGAATATATGAATATTCATGGAAGAAGCTGATGAAATGATATTTATCAATGAAAGTATAATTATTTGGTGGGATAAAATAAATGTATATTACACATATTGGCTTGTTTTAGGTTGCTTTGATTATGGGAGTTTCAGGTGAATGCCGGCGCGGCGCTAAGAAATCGTCAAAATGTTGACCGTCCATATGTGTTGAAAATACAGGCACTGTTTTATTTGTGGAAATGCCTGATACTAAAACTAATTCAGAACGAAGTTTTGTAGTACAAATGTAAAGAATATTGAAATATATAAAAAATGAGTGGCTTTGAGGCTGAAACAGGATTTTACCGACCATTGCTTCAGGAGAACTTCTGCTACTCTTTTAGCAAATGCTGGTGATGGTACAACTTCCCTTAAACACCACGAAGGGTGAAAATTGGCTCCAGTGGTTGTAGATAATGAAAAATGAAAAAAGAAAATTTTGACATTTCGAATCAATGTCATTCTTAATGTTACTTTGATGCCAGTACAGTTCATCTAACTATTTCGTATCCTGGCTGCGATGTACTTTGGATACTGGCTGCGAAGTAATTCGCGTCCTGTGAACAAAACAATCATTTCGCATGTTTTAAGTTGCCGTGTAAATGTTCACTTTTAATGGCAGTTTCCGAAAAAATATTTTTTGATTCAGTTTGCGCAGAGTTCAATCTTGAATTCTTGATTGTGGACGTAAAACTCGATCTGAAGTACACTGAATTAAGAAAACTACTTTTATGTACGTACACCGCTCAAATATTTTCTATAAAGTATGTACCACCGCTCGTCGCATGCTTCTGGATTCATACCTAAATACGCAGACCCTTATACCTTTAAAATAGACTGTAACAAACAGATATCTTTCATCTAAATGGATTTTTATCTTCTTGCCCTGAAAATTCCATGAGGTTTTATTGATTTATAGAGTAGTTATGTCAATTTAACTGGAATGAGACTACTTTTTCACTCAGATCGGGTAAATATTTTTGTAACAAGAAACTACTCGATACAATTGGATAAGCCAGGCGGCATTTTTCTTAACTAATGACCTAACTTTCTCTTCTCTAGAACCCTTATTGCTTTTGATAATATTAAATGAATGCAAAAAATTTTCGTTGACTTAGAACATAAGTAAAAACTAGATTACTCTAAGAAGCGCATTTTTTTTCAATGGGATGTAGCGAGTTTGAAACGAAACAGTTGTAATATACTATCTTTGAGAAATATGAAATGAATCGGACCAAAAGTTCCATTCAATTCTGAAAGAATTACGACGAACAATATGAAATTAAAGCAAATAATTCAGCTGTTCAAATTTGACCATTGCTTTCTGTATGAAATCCCTTGATAATCTATATGAAAATACATAAACGTTAAAACTTGTACTTTTCTGATGATCCTATGCTTTTTCCAGGTATCTACACGTTGTATAGCTCCCATAATTTGAGAATTCATTAGCTCGCCCATGGAAAAATTATCGAATTATGACTGCGTGCGCATTTCGGAGCAGGGAAGATTTGTCCATCGGAAAATGGTGTGTTTCACAGCAACGATATGAGATATCGAAGAACTCGTAGGGACGCTCCCTACAGGAGAGGATTTTTGTCAATCTTTTTCAAATAAAAGTAGTAATGAAAATAGAGAAAGCTGACGTGGATTACACGTGACTTCTTGTACATCATTGGATATATTAGTATGAAAAACTTCATTCAAATGGTGGAGAGATGTACCTCCTCGTTATGAATGATGAGCTTCATGTTAATTAATTAGCATCCAATTTGTATTTTCAAACTGATTTATGTGATACTCACACAAAATACAAAATCAAGATTTCCAGAAGACGGAATAATTTGCTGTCAATTAAAAAATATTTGCAATTATAAAAATATGTACTCTATGTGAGATCTAATTTCAATAGATTCCGTTTCATACGAAAATTTAAGAAAAAACTGTACAGTAAACTGCACTTTCAGTTCAGCCGATCGCGATCATAATAAGAGGTGTAAAACTAAATGTTATAGAAGTGTTTCATCCGAAGTTTCAATATTCTACGACTGATTGTTTTGAATTCATGCACAGAATTCGAAGAGTTTCTTATAAAAAGTACACTTTCGGTTTTGCTGATTCGATCTAAAAATAAAAGATAGGCATCACGGTGCTACAGCAATCCACGGCTAATCATTCTTAATTTATACATAAAACTCAGTAGAAGATCCAAGTAAAGTACCCTTCCGATAAAGACGTTTCTATAATCATAATACAAAGTGAACAGCGAGACTCTAGACCAATCTTAAATACGAAATTTGAACATTATATGTTCGAAGAGCTTAGAACTAACGCATATACATACATATGTTAGCGCCATATTTGAACTATATAATAAATATTCTATTTATTGCAGCTATAATGACAATCACGTAACTGTTCCTTATTTAAAATGATAGTTAACTATTAATCACTCTAGTTTTGTTAAGTGTTCAGCAGTGGCAGCATCACCTTGTGCGAGCTAGTGATGAAGTGATTATAGAGTTGACGTAATTGGTGAGTGACTTTGTACTGTTAGGTGTGATGTTGTTCAGTTGTGTATACTCTTACGCTGTGGTATCGAGGAAGAGCTATTCTGCGGTTAAGCTATAGAGTTCCACTTTGTGAGCTCGAGTGTAGAGTTCCGCTTGCGGACTCGAGTGTAGAGTTCCGCTTTGCGGGCTTGAGTGTGGAGCTCCCCTTTGCGGGCTTGAGTGTAGAGTACTGCTTGCGGGTCTAACAAGTTTGAATCATTCTTGTTCGGGATGATGGTATAGGATTTTGAAAGCTCTTTCATATCAAGAGAATCACTTCCAGTTATCGCAAGGAATCATAACAACAACAAAAAGAATTGATAAACTGATTATGCAATATTGCTATGAGAAATAAACACGTCAAAATAGTTAGGACATCATTAATGAGAAATCGATATCTTGCATAATCGAAGGAATCCTGAACATAGGAAGGGCTACTTACATTTTCAAGAACCATTGAGGGCAATAGACAACAACACAAAAAAATATACAATTTCAGTAGACGAGAAACATATCAGCAGCCTTCGCGCAACAAGCGATCCTATCCGTCTGGAACAATAAGTCTATACAAACCTACGCTGCTTCAATTGTGGTGAAGGAGGCCCTAAACTGGTGAATTGCTGTGAACAGAAGCGTATATTGACGCAGGATCCAACATGTATTACAATAAAAATAAACGCCGAATTCTACAAAAATTCAGAAATTCAACTGTTAAAACTGTGGGTAAAATGAAGTATATTGGAGTGAACTTGTAGTTTCTAGTTGCATCGTTTTCAAGAACACTAAAACCATTCCAAGCATAATTGAAAAGTCCTACATGGAACATGAAAGAATTATGACTCATAAAGAGGAGACTCGAACGAGAATTGTACGGGAACAAAGTTGGTTGACTGGAATAGATTTGCCAGAATCTACCAAAAAGTGAATGTGGGAAACAATAGGATCTACAATCATTCCTTGGCAATATGTTGGGCACATAACTTGCTATCTGGATACAGAAGGAAATTTATTCACAGACCTGAGTATGAGATTGACGGAAAATAAGACCAATGCGTTCTATCAGTGGTGGATTTTGAGGATACTAATTTGGTGATTGAGCGTGACAGAGCTCTAACTAGAGGCTACCGATAATATTAAAATAATTCTCAAGGATATCAGTATTTAAGTGAGAATCAGAAACGACAAGTGATAAATCTGCTACAAAGATATCAGGACTATTTTGTAAACTCCAAGAAAAAAATGAAATGTGTCTAACTACCAGAGATTGATATAGTTTTGAGTGACGATAAACCTCTCACCTACAGGCCATACCAACTTTTACATGAAGAAGAATCAAAAGTACGCTAAATTATGACAAAACTTTCGAATGAAAGAATAATTCTAGAATCTTGCATAATTGATTTTGTTTGTTAAAAAAAAATTGGCGACTATGGAATGAGCATCGATTATTATGAGTTTATTATGATCATTGTTATCCTCCATCTAGATTGACGATCAGTTTGACAGTTTACAAGGAACGCAATATTTCATACCACTTGACGTGACTTCTGCATATTACCAAATATCTCTTGCAGTATAGAATAAAAGACACTATTCGGAATACCAGATGAGCAATACGAGTTACCTTTCGGATTAACTAGAGCACCGGCGATTTCTCCAAAATGTGAACAAAATATTGGGAGGTACCCGAAGCACCATTATAACGGCTTATCTGGATTATTTATAATGCCCTGTAAGCAGTTTTGCGAAGAAAAAGCAAAATTTGGAAACGTTATCAAATTTTATAGCTATAGGAGAATATTGACTCCGGAGCGAGGTGTCTTCTTGAAAATAGAATTGATCATCTATAATTTGAAATACATAGTAAAGGAGTAAGACCAGGTCAAGAGAAAGCTTTAGCTGTAAGATTATCCCAAACACTCATCAATTCTAATGAAGTACAGCAATTTCTAAAACTTGCAAGTTATACTCGACAATTCGTGAAGGATCACGCCAAAATTGCACAAGCTTCAACACAGCTGACCAACCATGATCAAAAATGAGTAGGATCAAGAGCAAGACAATGCTCAACAAGAGTTGGGAAGAAAAATGATCTAGAGACCTGTTTTTGCCCTGTATGATTACCAACGGAGGCAGAGCTGCGTAATGATGCTAGCAAAATTGGAATAGGAGTAATGTTGAGTTGAAGACGACCCAATGGTAATTTGAATCCTGTTGCCCATCAAAACCGTCAAATAAGAGACGCAGAAAAAGAAGTATCATTCTTAAGAATAAAAGACATGAAAAGTGATGCAAACCCAAAAGAAAGAAATAAGGAATCGTGTATCTTCTGGAAGTATAGTTTCAAGTGATCACCGACTATGATGCTCTCCGCACAACTAGCACTTAGAGAGATCTCACGTCGCGGATAGGCGGATGGTGATTGCAAACTTAGAAATATACATTGACAGTAGAACACAGATCGGGTGCTAGAATGAACCTTGTAGATGCAACCAGCAGAATTCCTGCATCGAGAAAAAAAAATTGATTTAATTGGACGTACTACAAATGGGAACAAGTGATTGGATTCAAGCAGTCAGATGATGATACACTTGGCGTGACAGATTGATTCGCGAGGATGCTCAAGAGGTCAGGATAGCCGAACTGTTAGCGCCATTTTTCAATTATGTGATAAATATTCTATTTATTGCAGCTATAATCACAATCACGTGATTGTTTCTTATTCATTTGATAAAGTGATTGGAGAGTTAGGACTATTGGTGAGTGGGTCTGTACTGTTTGGTGTGATGTTGTTCAATTGTGTTTACTCTCACGCTGTGGTTTTGAGGAAGAGCTATTTTGCGGTTTAGCTGTAGAGTTTCACTTTGTGAACTCGAATGTACAGTTCCACTCTGAGGGCTCGAGTGTAGAGTTCCGCTTGCGGGCTCGAGTGTGAAGTTCCGGTTTGCGGGCTTGAGTGCGAAGCTCTGCTTTGCGGACTTGAGTGTGGAGTACCGCTTGCGGGCTCAAGTGTAGAGTTCCGCTTACGGGATCGAGATGAGCCCCGTGATTCACTCATTGACAGTGTAACTCATACTATTGTTATCTGTTACAGAAAGCTGGTACAGTAGGACAGTGGATCTGACGTGCGTGAAACTAACATCTTGCTGTATTTGTGTTATATGGAATAAGGTAATAGTTATATTTTAAAACGCTTAGCATATGAGGATATCCGAACATCTTAATACATACGTACCGACATCAAGCCGAGAATAGTCAAAATGGATTCAGAGATGCTTAAAACGGATATTTTTATAAAAATCTTGAAATGTGAGCTCTGTCGGTTCTACAATACTTCTATTGTCTACAAGTAAGTGAAAATGGGAATATTTTCATCATTGTTTTGTTTTATTGTGTCGGGTTCTGGCTTGCAAAACTTTCGCTGATTGGGAAGAAGAGAATTTCAACTACCTAAATCCAAATTTCCATAAAGTCCTTATTGACAGAACCAATTCCTCCTCCAAATTTGTTGGAATAACGCAGAGAATGTATTTAATTCAAGAAAATACAATCCTTTCTGATAGTTTCTAGTTCAATTAAACTTACAAGGGATCACATCAAATTATATATATTTTCCACCATCTTTTTTACTCCTAGTTTTATATCTGAATGAAAAACATTATTTCAAGTCCAATTTTCAAGATAGAAATATTTTCTAATCACAAGGATCTAGAGAAATGCAGGACACTGTAAAGTGACCTCTAAAGGTTGACCGTGAAACAGAATTTGAACAATATTTAAAAAATCAAAACCTGATAAGTTTCACAAAAAATACTAATTCAGGAGTCAGTTTTCACACCACCATGCTGGATACGGCAGCAACCGTAGACACGTTTTCCGTTCTTAATAGGACTCTTCAATACGGTATAGCAAGCCGCAGATAGTCGGACTTGTAGCCGCGAGACTATTAAAAAGTAAGTTGGTACATGGCATCCAGAGAAATGAATCTGCAGCAGTGCCACCTACCATAATACAGTCGAAGTGGCAGGTTTCAAGAAATTCAGGACACTGTCAAGTGACCTTTGAAGTTTAGTTTGACCGTGAAACAGAGTTTGATAAATATTCAATAAATCAAAAGCTGATAAGTTTCACAAAAAATACAATTTCAGGAGTCGGTTTTCACACCATCATCCTGGATAGGGCAGCAACCGTAGAAACTTGCTTCGTCCTTAATAATCTTGAATTTGTATTTTTTGTGAAACTTATCAGGTTTTGATTTTTTAAATATTTACAACATAAATTTAGATACCCTGCGTCAAACTCTTCGTAACAGAGCATACGGATAGATCTTTCTTCTATCGATATCTTTTTTGCGCTTACAATAATACAAGTTTTGTATCTGGCAAAACTTGTCCTAAATATTGAGGAATAGATCCTATGCATGTTGACAGTTCCTCGAATATTAGAAAGTTTAAATTTGTGCTAATAGGTAAGGGGTGACATGTACATGGATAGAAGAATTTGCTGTTTTCTTATTTGGGCCGAAAATGCAGCAGCGACTATAAAATGCGAATTTTTCTAGAGGCTGCTGTCGAGCCTTTGGTCAAGATGAAGAGTGCTAAAATATGTTTTTAGAAATGTACCTGACACCTTTTATTCAGGCTAATAAAAAGTGACTCATTTTTCCTAATGCATTTTTCAACCGATGACACGTAAATCATGATAATGTGTTTTTTGTATTTGGAGCTGCTTATGGTCCACATAATCGGCCTACCGAATGCTCAATTTGCTGTATCATCGAGAAGTCTTAAGCTCAATTCTCATTATTAGATAATACGCGAGCGGCGGTAGCTGAGGATAGCCGGCCAGAACGTAACTGTCGATGACGCCCGTATCGCGCCATGATAATAAACTATTTGCTGCCTGAAATTGAAGCCCGTGATTTTGAGTACAATTGGTACTAACAAAACGGCGCTACTTGCCACACGGCCTGTGAAACTATGGCTTTATTGCGAGAATAATTCGATTAACAGTTAACTTCACTCTTCGGACTGATGGATTGGCTGACTAGTTCTAGTTCTCCGATGAGACTATTCAAAGTCTAAAGTGTACATGGATAAGCCTGCTACGATTGAGGAACTAGAAGCCAGCATCAATTGCGTTATTCGCCAGATACCACTCAAAATACTCGAGCACATCACCGAAAATTATAGCTTCAGAATGGACCATGCTAGACGTAGTTAAGGCTAGATTCAAAAGAAATAATCTCAATGGAATAGATGTAGGGATTGACTCCTTAGTATGATGATGGAAAAAAAACCGATAAAATTGATTTTTCGATATGTTTTTTCATTTTGAAGAAAGTGCCTCCAAATGAATTACTCATCACAAATAATATCGAAAGTGATCTGTTTCTCAATACTTTGGTCCACATATGATTTCTTGTGCTATCTCAAGCTTCATTGGAGCTACTATACACGCTATGTTAAATATGTGAAAACTGGTACAATCCCTTCGATTCCAACAAATTTTGTGAAATAATATACGTTTATAATTTGAGTTCTTAATTCGGGATTATGGAGATCGGAAATCAATCTGAATCTTCGAGTTGTATTCCTTGCACCTATATTTGATAATTCGTTGGGACGCATTGTATTTTTTTTGTATGATATATGTATACCGTACGCAATTTTTACCTTTCGCAAATGAGTGGTCAGATTCATTTAGTTGTTGCGCAGAATCATTTTTCAGATATACATTTGTTGTGTTTTTGTTCAGAATTATTTCAAGATTTTCAATAACATTCTGTATAGTATATGCACTGTTCCACGCAATATTGCAAATGTTCAGTCTATTTGCTCTTTTGTATGACCTTTCTCTGCTTCTTCCAATGAAAATTACGATTCTTCCTTGGTTTTCATTTTGGTATAAAGAGTCATGAATGTTCCCAACTATCCTCTTATAGTAATCATTATCATCAGACATTGCAAATATAAATGCGTCATTGAGTCGGCCTAATTGGCCAACATCACTTAACAATTTATCAGTGCTCTCTAAAGTGGTAGCATCATATCTAGATACAATAAGCTCAGCATTGTGAGTCCTCTGAATTAGTTGCATATATCGTTCCACGAAACCAGGGCTTTGATCTAGTAAATTTGCAATTACGATTCGTTTTGCTCCATTGTTAGCTAACCAGTTAGCTAAGAATAACCAAGCCTCGGATGAGTCCGCTGAAATTTAAAATAAAATATAAATTCATTAAAATTAGTAATTGATTGATGTTGCTTGTGCTAACTGGATGTAGTTATTTTTTCCGTAGTAAAAGCAAGGATTCAATCAACAATTTTCTTCTCCAGCTCGACAGTTTCAACTTCTCCTGTCATCACCAAGAGCGCTACAAATTCCAAATATAGTATTGCTATTGTGATTTTTTGAAATGATAAAGTTTCAAAGATAGTTAATATCCTTCCTTAATTGGAACATAATATGTAAAATGAAAGGTAATAAGTTTTTACCTCAAATCTTTTGCCACAACAGACTTCTATGGTAGTTACTGGCTAGCTACTCGGTGAAATTAGTGCGTACATGCGTAATCCAAAAATTTCGATTAAACACACGCAAAAAAAAGTCTGTTGTGGGGTCAACTACTAAAATGAACTTAAGTATCACGCAAGTTGTCAAAAACGTAAACAACAACCAATTAAAAAATATTGTTGTGAATTGTGCTAAGCGCTACAGTGTCAGTCTTCTCGTTCATATTATGTGCATCTTGTTTTATGTACAACATTTATCTTCCATTCAGAATAGAAATTTATTCTTTGATCGATAGTATCTTTAACTAGCGCTTGGCCTGCTACGCAGGCCTAAGCCCTAGGCTTCGCAGCTCGATATGTGAACCGCCTCCGGCAAATATTCTGTCTCTATAAGATAAATTCTCAGTACATTTTTAGCCCACAAAAACCTTCGTGCTCCGTATTATATTTGTGCATTTTTCCCTACTCGTGATTTCACTGTTTTTTATTGACAATTCTCAATATTATTCCATGTATTCATCAATCGGATAAATTGATTCCAACTCTTCCACGAATTACAAAGTCTAAATTCAAAACTTCACAGCGAGATAACATGTCTGTGCCATGTTTCGCATATTCTCAGTCATTGCTTTACTGTTTCCGAATACAAATTAGAGTATTAGTTATTACAACTCATGTGATCCTTCTGTTTCATTTTGACGACATACTTACATCCTTACAATTTGCTTCGCTAGTGAATTTGTATGTAATCACAATCTTTCTGTCTCCTTCACAACTCTCACTATTATTTTGAATAGATATGGTTGATAATGCTGACTGAAATGATGCATGTACATCGAATATACAAAAAGATGGTTACTCCAGGTGGAACCGAGAATATCGAGTGAAAAAGTGAAATAGAATTTCAGTTGAAATTTTGTGTCTTCATCACTTACACCCATCATCCTAAATATTTCTCTCAGGAGAATCATTCAGTAGATTCTTTCCATGAATTAGCGTATCTGATTTCTGAGCTCAATTGCGAGATTGAAAGACCGACTATTTTCTCCGTAGTAACATTGATCCTCATAGATTTCCTTCTAAATCACTGCTTTGAGTCTTAATCACTTAGCTCCAATGGTACATTCGGAGAAACATGCATGTTCCACGTTCCTATAGTAATAATTTTGGAGCTCATGCACTCTGCTATACTTTTGCTTTCCAAAAACATGTTTCTTATTCATTCAGGCACTACTCACAAGCCCACGCTACATGTTCTGACTCCTTGTATAAAGCTACAATATTCAATTTTCTCTGGAATTGTGATTTAACTTGTATTGAAATCAATTCAACATTATTCATTAAATCAATATTAGTTGTTCAAAGTGCCTATTCAATAGAATACAATTTCAAGGAATTGATCAAAATAATGAAATTGATGAATGTAGCAATGAAAATATTGACAGCTGTTGTATCATCTGACTACTCGTCATCCGATTCCTTAATATCCAACAAAAAACTCATGTTCTTCACAATTACAATATATTTCAATAACAGATATTATGAAAAACACTAAAAGAAAAATAATATCTGACTCTTACAAAATATCTCTTACGCACGCGCCTGCGCACGCGCACGCGAGCGTCAACGTCACACCTAACAATGTTACCAACTGTTGGAATAGATGTCTGTGTTGATTGTTCCAATGACATTCATTAAAATCAGCTGATTACAACAGTAAATTTTTACTTGCAGCAACCCGTATCATCTATCAACATTTTCCGCGAAGACCGTTTCTTGAATAACTACGTTTAATCTGAGAATAAAGTATTGAATCTATCCATATCATGTGTCTCCTACACTTCTTGAGAAATTAATTTTTTTCAATCCTATATATGATTTCTCTCTCTCTATTACAATATATTTCAATAACTGATATCATGAACAAACACTAAAAGAAAAATAATATTTGATTCTCACAAAATATCTCTATCCACTCTTTCTTACGCACGCGCACCCGAGAGTCTACGTCACACCTAACAATGTTACCAACTGTTGGAATAGATGTCTGTGTTGATTGTTTCAATGACATTCATTAAAATCAGCTGATTAGAACAGTAAAATTTCACTTGCAGCAACCCGTATCATCTATCAACATTTTCCGCGAAAACCCTTTCTTGAATACGTATAATCTGAGAATAAAGCACTGAATCTATCCATATCATGTGTCTCCTACATTTCTTGAGAAATTATTTTTTTCCAATCCCATATATGATTTTTCTCATCGATATTACCGATTATTATTAAATTGGAAGTTCTAACCAATAATTCTCATTCCGTTTTATCTTCGTTCACGTCATCTACCATTTTATCGTATTTGTAGTTTTTAAATACAAAGATATATTTTGTTGACGTTTAATAAAATTGTTCAATTTGAGGCAAAGAATATCCAAAAAGCCATGAATCTCGTTAATATTTAACAATTTGACAGGCCTGTATGTAAGTAGATGAATTAATTTGGTTCTAAAATCTTGTTCGCATATGTCTATTCTTACATGGGTCTTATCTATGGGTTATTGAAATTTAGTCCTAAAATGTACCACTAATAGCAGTGATGCACGTTTCAACTTTCAGTTTAAGATCTCATGGTACTTGCAATATATATATGTCTATGTCTGATTTACTCATTTGAAACGTAAAGAGAGCAAAAATGTTTGAATTGAATAATTCGTACAACGCTATTATTGAAGACTTCTTCAAGAAGAGAATCATTTGAAAAAAGCATTATTCAGGTACTTATCTTCTGTAGTCCATATAGGCTATGTTTGTTGTGTACAACCTGTGTACAATAATGAACTAATGAGTCCAACAATCACACTCTAGTCTCTAGTGCATACATCAGAATTGCCTATACTACGTATTAAAACATTAACTCATGAAATGAATCAACATTAGAGCCTAGACTATTAGATGTCAAAAACTACAGACCAAAGTTTTAGAACCACTGAGATTTGTTATTCTCCCCAATGCACTTGTCATCAAGAAAATATTTCATATCCAATTTTGTATACCAATTGAATAGGAACATCCACACTAAATAAGAAATTAGTGACTTTTGATATTGTAATAAAATGATATGTATTATACAGAATATTTACGTACAGTTTATTTCAGTAATATGTTATAATTTACATTTTTCAAAATAAATGATGACAATCGATATTTTCATCATCGTTCTCATCCAAGCTTAGTGTGTTTCATCAGCTCAATGCCGCTTCCAGTAGAATTACTCTCTACATAACCTCAAATACGAAGTTATTCAAGTTCATTGAGTGATGTATGATTTATATCTTTCAACAAGTACAAAATATTGATTGATGGCTCCATTATCGTAATATTATAATCAGTTGATTATTGCTTGTTTCATTGTTGACTCAAGCAAAATGTTCGATTGGCTGGGTTTATCAAGTCTTCAACTCAAATTTATTCAACTGAAAGAGATGTGAGAATAGCATGAACTAAACTATTACTAAACAATATTGAATATCTAAATAAATACTCGTGTATTGTTGAATATTTACCACATGTACCAGCTAAACTATACTTGACATGTTTCAAACTTCATTCAATCTTCAGTACTTATTTCATCCACAACAGAGAAACATCATGAATCAAAATATCCCTTGATTATAAGAATCGATTTCTTCATAACAATTATATGTTGAAATCATTCTATAACTTAGCCAACAACTAATCCATTTTGCGATCAGGCATATTCTGCGTTAAAAATGCATGAATATCGTGACATTTAACTTCATTTCAAAAAATGTTTGAGCATAGCCTAAAAAATATTACATGAAATTGTCATTTTGTTAATATTATTCAATTAAACTACTTACTTTCTATTCATTAGATGTGTACATTGATGAAACTTGAATTGGAATTTTGCGTAAAAGCGAGTACGCATGTACATTCTGGGAAATAAGTTGGCAATACCGAATTTATTGAAATGTCAAAAAAATAGTAATTTTAATATTTAAGCATAATATTAGCTTAAAATGTATCACAAGTGATTTGCTCATGTTTGTTATAAATGTATTAATACATAAATTTGTGAAAATTTTTCTCATCCTGCAATATTCAATGAAATAATATTGAAAACTAAACGTCAAAGCTGACAGATATCATCGATGTTCAACAATTATTTGTACATGGCTACTATTTTTACGTGGAAGCGAGTGCGCATGTACATTCTTCGTTTGGAAAATAAGTTGGCAATACTGAATTTATTGAAATGTCAAAAAAATTGTAATTTTAATATTTAAGCATAATATTAGCTCAAAATGTATCACAAGTGATTTGCTCATGTTTGTTATAGATGTATTAATACATAAATTTGTGAAAATCTTTCTCATTCTGCAATATTCAATAAAATAATATTGAAACCTAAACGTCAAAGCTGACAGATGTCGTCGATGTTCAACAATTATTTGTACATGCCTACTATGTTCAGGAGGAATTTTTGACGGTTTTTGATTTTTTACACGAAACCTATAAGACTGAAAAAATTGAGACCCCCAAAAGGCACTGCTCGTCAAAAATATCAAATTTATAAAAAAAAAATCATGTTAATCAGAGTTCTCGTTTAGGCTGTAGCCGTGGCTAACTGAAAGTGTATCTTATGCCTTTTAGTATATAAGACTAGCGTTTCGACCTGCTTCGCAGGTCTAAGCGCTAGGCTTCGCAGCTCCATATGTGAACCGCCTCCGGCAAAAATAATTTCTTGATAAGATAAGTTCCGATTATAATTTTAGCCTATAGAATCCTTCTGCTCCATATTATATTTCTGCATTTTTCCCTATTCGTGATTTCACTCTTTTTTATAGACAATTCTCAATGTTATTTCTTGTATTTATCTGGAGAAAAATTATTGATTCCAACTTCTTCACGAATTACAGAGACTCCAGGCGTCGCAGCTCCAAATATGTACCGCCTCTCTGACAAGAATTCTTCCTTGACAAGATCAATCTCGGATGTGAATTGAGCTCACGTAATTCTCCTGATTCATATTATATTACTACACTTTTCTCTGCCCGTGATTACATTGATTGACAGTTCCCAATCATATTTAGGTATAAATCCTTGAGAAAATCATCGATTTCATTCCCTTTGAGGGTTAGCGACGAGATGGCAAGGTTGTTTCTTTAGTAGAACAATCTTTTCAAAAGAACCACTCTTGCCGCACAATTTCCAATATTATACATAGGTCTTGATACTCACCAGTAAGGGTATTAATTATTGAAGCAGCTTATTAGTTATTCAAACTACTTCAGACGGCGTTACGATCGACAAAATAAGTGTGCGAGGAAAACAAAAAATGTGCATCAGAAAGACAAGAAACAGCGATTCGAATAATTCAGTCTGGATTGAATATTAAATTTTACATCCTGAAATTCATTGATATATAGTACTCAGTATCAATAATATTCAAAATATTGCCATCAAATAGCAATAGAATTCCTAATATTTCATAATAATCACATTTAATTCCTCTGTATTCACAAAAATTGATATTTGAACTTGTGACAAATGGATGTTTCCCTCAATCTCCCTTCAACAATTATCATAAGTAGATTTATAATCATTTACTACAATATATTACAGCTTCTCACATCTTGAGGAACTGATAATAACTAAATATCTCAATAAGAGTCAATCCCTTGCCAATGGTAGTGAGATGCTAGTGTCAAGTCCTATATATAAGACCGTGGTGCGTGAATTAACATGCTCTATTCTTGCATCGAAAACTGCAAAAGTTTTTCAAATTGCTGATACCCCTTTAAAAATACTTTACTTCATGTATTAAATTTGCAGCAATGTAAGAGTTGGTGAACATCATTCATTTCTTGTACATTCATGTTGTTCCTTCTAATTTGCAACATGTTCTGTCGAACTCATCGTCAACGCTACCATCGTCAAACCTTGGTTTGCGACGTCCAAATATGAGTATAAATAACTCTTATTTCACACGGATAATAATTATTTCCCTACTTTAAAAGAATTTATCGAATTTTATAATGAATAAAATAAAACCGCAAATTATTTTGGGAAATGTTCCAGGTGAATGCTGTGCCAATTCATGAAGAAATCAATCTGAGTTATTTTTTATCACTCATGCAGAATGCGTACTACTTTGCGCACGTAAATAGCTCTTTGGCTTTTGAGTGCGCCAGGTATAATTTATGTGCGACAAGTAAACTTGTCGCACGCAAACCATTTATCGCTCGGAAAAATAAGTGCAATATAGTACTAATCCTGCATTCGTAATAAGAAATAGTATTATCAACTTGTGCAGTATTGTCAATTGCCAACTTCGCTCTCGTGGGCAATCAAAAACTTATCGCACTTGTTGCACAATATACTATTATATTCTTGGATAAGTACTACCGTTTATGAAATACACGCAAAGAACTCTAAAGTTCCATCAAAGAGGTTTTGGTACCACCGATTGAATATATCTTATTCATGAATATGAACCTATTGTTTTGATAAAAAACTTGAATGTGAAATTTTAGTCGAAAATTTCTAGCCGTTCTCAAGTTATCGTGCTTTCAGAAATAAACAAACACAACGACTGACTTTCTTTTAAATTATGTTTTTTTGAGTTCAGTAGGGTCTGAAACGTAGAGATTCATTGAAAGCGTTAACTGTCCTCATACTTTTTTGTGAATGCATCTCAGTGGTTGATTTTGATCTTAATTTTAAATGAAGTTCCATACCAATAGCGGAAAAAAAATTGAGAGTAATTACAATAATACACATTTCTTCCCCATTGTCTTCTACACCTGATTTATAAGCCATTCAATAAGTTCATTTTCCTATCAATTTCGACCCTTGTAACAAAATCAGGATATACGATGTGACACAATGATCGAGTTCAATAAGAAACTTTTCTTCCAGGTCTGAACAAAGAATAAGGGCATTTTTATTCTCAATGTAATTTTGAGAATTCAAACCTTTTTTGGGATGCTTATTTTCACACAAGCCAAAACGCTATGAACCTCACTTTCATATATTTGTGCAAAGTTTTATTACAAAAAGCAAATTGGCTCCAAATACATCTCCAAGGATATTTTGAACCCGAAGCGAATTTGTCCAGATCAATTGAAAGCTAAGACTCAACTTGATAGCCTGAATGTATTTATTCAGAAAAACTGGTAGATATAATTAACGTCTCAGTTGTTATGCTGACTCATATTTCACATCTGAAACAGCATTAAAAGATAAAGAATAAATTGCTTGAATAGAGAACCAATCGGTTGTTTTTTGACTACAATGAAAATAAATCAGAAAACAACCCTGAATTGTTGAATAAAATCATCTACGCTTTGTATTTTGAAATTTTTTCACTTCAGTGATCATTGAATGATCAGAGCTATCAGTTTGCAATCGATTGCAACAATATTTTGTTCATCCCTATAATGATTGAGTGGATGAGAATAAGATTTGGGGATTATCGTTGTTCGCTTGTAGCAATAAATTTATTATTGGTTGATCACAACAATAGATGGACTGATTGAAACAATATTTTGTTGATAGCAATGATAGAGAAGGTAATCCTAATTATCAATTGTTGATAGTGGCTAGTAGGTAGCATTTTTTGTTGATTATACTAATAACTTTTCCATCATAGTATGTGGTTGATAATACAATATCCATTGAATAATCATTCTACCGATTGCAACAATCAACCATCGATCGCAATTGGAATTTAGTAAATGATAACAATAATTTTCACCAAGTTTTTATCGTTTATCTAATGAATCAGCAATAACTTCACAATTAAAATTAAAATTAAGTTGCTCACAACAAATGACTGTTGCTCGTGACAATCTACAATCGATGATTTCTACTCAGGAGTTATTGTTGATAATATGATCATAATACTCACTACAATAACAGTACTAGTTTGGAAGAAATTGCTGTTGCAGTCTTTTTGATGAGAGCAGCAAAATTACACATTAAATCAATATTAGTTGTTCGAAGTGCCTATTTAATCAAATACAATATTTAGGGATTGATCAAAATAATGAAATCGATGACTGAAGCAATGAAAATGCGGACAGCTGTTCTATCATCTGACTACTCGTCATCCGATTCCTTTATATTCAACAAAACATTCTTGTTCTTCCCAATTACAATATATTTCAATAACAGATATTATTGGCAACTGAAATTACCGTTAGTGGCAGCACTGTATTTTCAAAATGGCGGATCAAAAGTAGCTCACGGCCAGTTTGTAGTCTGTTTACAATGTAAATACGTTGATATTCACCAAATAAATATTCGTATTTCATTAAATGATTTAATTCAATTCCAATTGTGCGGGGAAGTATTGACTTTCTTCTTTTATAATATATAGTTTTTTCTCTCAAAATCATTTTATTTATATACGGTTTTTAGTTGTAAGTGGAAAACTGCGTGAGATTATACAATTCATAGCTTCAAAGGAAATAATATTACGGGGAAGTATGTACGACATTTTTGTATTGTACATTCCAGCTTTCAGCTTTTCTTGTACGAATTTTTCTAATCCACACAGACACAGCACGTTTATCAACTAATTCGTAGTTGTCAACTTTATTTACTACAGACACTTTCCCCCTTTTTAGGGAAATTATAGAGACTCAAATCCATTATTCGATTAAATTTGGAATGACATCCATAAACACAACAATTTATATCACCAACTCTTCGATTAAATTCCATATTTTGAAGAGTATTGTCCTGAGAAAGACTAATTTTGAGGCTATATAATTTAACAATAAAGTCGAAAGCCAAGTATTTTTCACTGAATTAACAAGAACAAATCCATTAAGAACTATTGAAGTATAAAATTCCATATAAACAATCTCAAAAAAGTCACTAAATATTGCTAACAAAACCAGTAACATAACATACGATTATATGGAAATTAAGATTGAATCCATTTTACAATATAGTTCCGCTTATAACCGCTTGGTGGCTACGGGTTAATTTTAGTAACCAATAAACAAACAATAGAAGAACAATAATATCTGACTCTTGCAAAATATCTCTAACCACTTTATATTACACATGCGCACCCAAGCGTCTACGTCACACCTTACAATGTTACCAACTGTTGGAACAGATGTCTGTGTTGATTGTTTGGAATCAGCTGATTACAACAGTAAATTCTTACTTACAGTAACCCGTATAATCTACCAACATTTTCCGCGAAGACTCTTTTCAGAATAACTACTTTCAATCTTTTTATATCATGTGTCTCCTATACTTTTTGAAATATTTTCAATATTGTTAAATGATTGTAGTAGATATACAGAATAGGTATATACGTACAGTTTATCTAAGTATTATTTAATTATTTAAATCGTTTACACCCAAACTTATCGTGTTCCATCAGCGCAATGCGGGTTTCAGGAGGATTATCTTCCACAAAGCCTCAAATACAAAGTTAATCGGAATATTTATTTTTTCATTGCAGAATATTTACCACATTTACCAAACTATAGGTCCTTGACATATTCCAAGTGGCATTTAACCTTCAGTACTTATTTTATAGGGAAACTATATTGTGAATTAGAGTATAAATCGTATCTTGAAAATAGTATAATCAAATGATGGATCATCGGGAGATGGATGAATCAATATTAGTGAATTTAATTCATATCACTTGAACAAAAATTTGACATCTTATTAATTCTTCTTAAGTGCCTACAAATAATTGAGTTTTCTTTAACAATATCACTTTGGAATCGTATTCATCAAGCATTCTGCTATAGCAGCTTCCAATAAATCCTTTAGCATAACCTTAAAAATATTACATGGAGTTACACTTTAAGAATTTCTTGATTATAATAATCGCTCTCCTTATAACAATTACATGTTGAAATCATCTTGAAACTTATGCGATCGCTTATTTGAGAGGATTTATGTTGTACAAAATATGCCTGTTCCCTATTTTGTGCTGAAAATGCATGGGCATTGTGACATTATACTTTATTTCAAAAAATGTTTGAGCATAGCCTGAAAAATATAACATAAAATCGTCATTTTGTTAATATTATTCAATTGAACTACTTACTTATTATTTATAAGATGTGTACATTGTTGTGAACTGGCATTGTCATTTTGCGTCAAAGCGAGTACGCAGGTGCAGTTTCTGTTTGGGAAATAAGTTGGCAACACTGACATTCTATTGAATGTCAAAAAATTTATTTTGATTGAAATAAGCTTAATGAAAGCTTTGAATACATCACAAATTATTCATTTAAATGTTTTATCCATATAACAATACTTAAAATCTTGATTCAATAGTGAATTTTGTAATGTTTTGAATATTATTTCAATACATGTATGTCAAACTTGACAGAAGGGACCCGATGTTCATCAATTTTCTAGCATTGATAGCTTGATATTATTTCGAACTGTCACTTTTGACAATTCTCACTGATGGTTTTTGATTTTTCCTGTAAATACTATACATGTAATAATTTTCTAACATATAAAAGGCACTCCTCCTCGTGAATACGCAATTTATAAAAAAAAAAATTCAAAAATCGACTGAACCGTTTGGGCTGTAGCCTCGGGCAAAGTCGAATTAGTAATCCTTACACTTGGCCTTTTAGTATAGTTTAGATTGTGAGCTATTACAGACTGCATCAAGTGATATATAGCAATGATGTGATTCAAATAATCTTCAACTTAATATTAAAAAATGTAAAGTGGTATTTTATTACAGAAATGGATCCCAAGTACTACATGTATACCAAATGAACTCTCAAAATTCAGAAAGATTGAATATTATCAGGGATCATGGGATTTATTTTGATTTCATGTCAACTTCCAACCATCTAGAACAGTAAAATCAGCTTTCAGAATTCTTGGCTTCATTTTTCGAAGCTCTGAAAGATTTTGTGAACAATCAACAATCAATCAATCAATCAATATATTATTTTTTCCTTTTGTGAGTTCTAAATTAGAATACGGTTCATCGATATGGTATCTACTTTATAAACACACTATAAATGAAATTGTGAATGTACAAAGAAGTTTTTTGAAATATCCCACGTTTAAAAACAATGCAACCTATCCAATGAGAGGAATAATAGTCCGTGAGACAGGGCCAAAATTTTTCGCTCATTACCGCTCAATTGAAACTTTGTGAGTGGCTTCATTGAGAATGAAGTCCGACAACTTTTACATCTGGCAAAACTCTAAATTTGGGGGCGTTTTCCAGCGTGGGCTAATTAAACACGTTAATTTCAAAAAGTCTTTGAAAAATATTACCGTCATATTGATCTTCACACTAATCGGAAAATTTTGATAATAAAATGGAAACAAATATTGTCTGACATGAATATTGGGGCTAACGGTGAGTCCGACAAGCCGCACTTGTCATAAGTATGTTGATACTCATGACATGTGCAGCTTGCCGGACTCACCGCTAGCCTCAATATTTATGTCGCACAATTTTTTTCTTCATTTTATTATTATCAAAATATGTTTCGATTAGTGTGAAGATCAATATTTTCTCCCTCACAAAGTTTCAAGTGAGCGGTTATCAACAAAAAATTTATGCCCTGTCTCACGAACTACAAGTCATGATTATTTGTTGGACCGATTTGATATCCAACTTCTAGCTGATAGCAGAATATGTCAGTACCTAATATTTTTGTCCAAATTGTTGCAATATATGATAGACTGTCTCCAGTTATTGCAATATATCAACATATATGTACCACGTCATTCAGCTAGAAACTCTTGTACTTTTTATTGTGATTTTAGTAGAACAAACTTACAAAAGGAATCTCCCGTTTATATTATGTGCAACAATTGCAATATATATAGAAAACATTCAGACATATTCATTATATCATAGAAAAAAAAAATTAATCATTTAAAAATCAATTAGTTGTATTCTTGTACACAATTATTTTGAAATAAAGATTAACTCTGATTTTATATGAAAATGTATGTATTTTTGTGAATTATGCTTGTTTCGACTATTTCACGTCTAGACACATTTCATCTCATATATATATATATATATATATATATCTATATATATATATATATATATATATATATATATATATATATATATGTATATATATATATGTATATATATATATATATATATATATATATATGTATATATATATATATATATATATATATATATATATATATATATGTATATATATATTTATATATATATATCCTATTATTGGTTATTTACTGTGAGGCAAATAAATGGTATTATTATTATTACTATTGATAGTTTCATTGTTAAGCATTTTGGTTTCATGGAAGAATATCCAGGCCCATACAATCGAATTCAGTTCTAACTTGTTTTTTCTGCTATAGTATTCCTAGGATCATTTGTTGTAAAAAGTTACAGAGAGCAACTTGAGTAGAACATATGAAAAAATACAGAAAACAGTACTTTTTGACACTGCAAATTTTAGCTCACAATACCTCAGCCAATAACGAGTATGCTTGCATAAGAAGGGACAACGATATTTTTCAATATATATCTAAAGATGCAAGATATATTTGGGAGCTCCTCTGCTTCTTGAAAGTAGTATTGTTCCATTTGTTCAGATTCTTGAGACTAAGGCTCTCTTTGTCCGCCATTCTGCTTTCAATTTTTTGTTTCACATGTTTTGTTGCTGCGCTGGAACTGGTGCTGATCTTTTTATTGACCTGTATCATTTGTTAAATGGCTCAAAACTCGCGTAGAGCATGTTTAGGGTGCCTGCATTTATATTGCACCTGTTTAATGTAATCGATGGTTTGTCTTATCAATTTGTTCTTGTGTTGCTAGCATTGAGCAAGAGTTTTTGTTGCTTTTTCCAGCATTTAATCTTTTATTGTCTATATCTTCAAGTCCTTGTGGATTCTTGAGTTCCGTACGTATCAGAGGGCGCCTGTTATGCAGTTTCTGTAATTATTGCTGTTGGATGTTTGAAGCATGTCTGAATACATCTGATGCATATGTCATCTGAGGTCGGATAATTGTGAGGTACAATCTTCGCTTATTGTTCAAGTTGAGTGTACTCCTTCTATCCATCAGTGGTATTAGTCAAGCAAATTTAGTTTTTGCTTTTGTCACTGCTTCTTTAATATGTTCCTTCGTGCGCAGACCAGTGACGATTGGAGAGGTGAAATTTTCCCATTGGTTTCAGCGTTCTCCGTCTTGTGAATAGGATGGCAGACCATTTGTGATGAGCTGCAGGTAATTATATTGAAACATGACGGAGATATCATCGGCATATTACGCCGTTTGAACACAGTTTTTGTCCCGAGGAATATGAGAAACGTATATATTGAAGAGCAATGGGGATAACACTGATCCTTTTGTGCCACTCCTAGTAGTTCAAGAGCTGGCTACATGAAAAACATTATTGCTATCGCTACATGGATAATTCCTTTTGTGAAAGGTTCTTCTTGTGAAGCCAAGTTCGAATCGTCTTGTTGGCCAGCGCAATTCTGTGGCTTTTGGACATTCTGAACTGAATATTTCAATTCAATTCTCCAAGTAATTCTCTGTCAATTGTGACGAAAACAATTCCATTCACAATATCATTTCCTTAGTTACCAATTACTTCTGCCGTCAAACTGAAATTTATAGAAGAAAACGTATCTGTGGAAAATTCACTACATTTTACGAAAATTGGGACGATCGGAAATAAAGCATTGTAAGACACACGTGTAAAAATCTTCTAATGCATTCACATGCACTCAATCTGAGACCTGACTATGAAAAAGCTTGTCGTCGCTACATGGCTGATTCCTTATATGAAAGGATGCTTCTGTGAAGGCAAGTTCAAATCGTTTTGCCTGTCAGCGAGGCAATGAAGGTGGCTCGTCAAATAAATGGAATATCGATATAAATATATATGTATTATGATTATGAGAATAGCTTCTATTTATAATCAAGAAACACGAAGAATTGTTGGCTGTTTGCTTGCGGCTAAAGTGAAGTAAAATTTCGAATGAAAAATTTATCACATACATGCATGCCGACTTATTAAATGTTATATTTTATTAGAATAGACGTATGCAAAATGATGAACAAAAAAAATCATGTCTGAAACCACGTCCCAATGCTCTTGAAATAAAGTGAATTTTTCATGAATATTGTCACAAATGTGGAATATTTCGAATTATTAGTTCACATTATTATCCATTTGAATTCGCTATTCGTTCAAATATTTATTGTAATGGGAATACTAGTTAGCATTGATCAACAATCTAGTCGGTACTCAATTGTCGGACGTGATTGATAGCCTATGGTTATTAGATGTTTGGTGTTTGTCAGACATTTGAATGCTGGTTCAGAGTTGTTCAACTGTCAGACATTCAAATGTTGACCCATTGTTCGAGTAGGGTATATAAGGCACGTCAGCTAACGAGGAGGGAGTCATTCAATAAGAGTATCTGTGAGCGGTTTCGTCATTGTGAGCGTCTGTAAAGTAAATATTCGCACTGTTACCTGTTAAAATGAATCATTCACAATAGAATTTGTGACAATTTTTTGAATTCTGTAAACTAAGGAAATTATATTGTGCATGGCATTGTTTTCGTTAAAATTGACAGAAAATTTGGATTCAAATATCGAGTCCAAAATGTACAAAAGCCACGGAAACGCGCTGACAGACGAAACGATTTGAACTTGTTCACACAAAAATATTCTTTTACAAAAGGAACTAGCCATGTAGCAATAACAAGGTTCTTTATGTAGTCAGCTTTCCATCTATAAGTCTCTTCTTCTCTGGTTGGAGATTACTCCGTCGTGCCTCACTTGAAACTTGCGCTCTCTCAAATATGATACTATTGTTTTGACAAGGCTGGCTGAAAAACCGTGTAAGAAACGCTTCTGATTTTCATGAACAAGAGGACGAAATCTCGTTGCTACGATATAAAAAATATATATAGTTTGTTTTCTTGAGTTTTTTGATTGATATATTGATGAAATGTCATAAATAATGTATGATACGTTCTTGGCAATAAATAGATGTTCAGATTCGATGCATGTACTCATTTTGAATTTATTACATTTGCCGACCGTGACAGGACAGTGAGTTACATTGTGTGAGTTGTGAACATGGAGCAGGAAAAATTAGTTAAACGACGATCAGTGATACGAGGCAGCTTCACGAAATTGCACAAGAATATAGAAAAATGCTTGACTGAAGAAAATCCAGATGAAACAATCGTCAGAGCATCATTTGAACTACTCAGAGAGAAGTATGAGGAACTAAGTGGCTTAGATGATATAATAGTAAATAGTCTGCTTGAGAAGGATGTTTCCGAAGAGGAGATTATAGCAGAATATGATGCTAAAGATAAGTATAGCATGTGTTTAAGAACAGTAGAGCTAATTATCAATAAAAAGTTCGAAAAAATTGACAATGAGAGTGTGGCGATAAATTCAACAAACAGTCAATGTTTAGAAGGTTTTAAACGTAGATTTAAACTACCCCAACTGGAATTGACAAAATTTAACGGAGAATTGAAAGATTGGCTACCGTTTTGGAATCAGTACAAACAAATTCATGAAGATGAATCAATTCCAGCAGTGGAAAAGTTCCAATACTTAAAACAATGTACTGTTGTAGGTTCACGAGCACGAGCAGTCGTAGAAAGCTTCCCTGCTACTGAAGAAAATTATGCGAAAACGGTAGAAAGCCTTATAGCTAGGTTTGGCAGGGAAGATTTGCTCGTGGAGGTTTATGTTAGAGAACTACTGAAGCTGGTACTGAAAAATGTCTGCCGCAGTACTGGAAAAGTAGCCATTGCGCCATTGTACGATCAACTTGAATCGCACCTGAGATCTCTAGAGTCATTGGGTATAACAGATGACAAATTTGATGCTATGCTGTTTCCTTTAGTCGAGTCTTCTCTTCCCGAAGAAGTTTTACGGATTTGGCAAAGAAGTACAGGTATTGATGGTATTGTAAGTAAACAGGGAGTTGACGAAGCTCAAGTAAGTGCTGTAGAAATTTACAACACGAATACAAGGTTGAACAGGCTGATGCATTTCCTGAAGAAAGAGATAGAGAATGAAGAACGAGTTAACTTGGCTAAAACTGGATTTGGTGTGGAACAAGTGAAACGAAGATCATTCGTCAAGGAAGAAGTTCCAACTGCAGCGGGGCTACTCAATATGAAAGAAAGGAAGTGTGTATTTTGCGATAAGAATCATGTCAGTGAAGATTGCACTGATGCAGAAAAATTGTCGCTTGAAGAAAAGAAGAAAATATTGATTACGAAAAGATGTTGTTATATTTGTTTGAAAATTGGACACATTAGTAAGAAATGTAGAGGTAGGGTAGAGTGCAAAAATTGTTCAAAAAGGCACCATACGATAATGTGTCCGAAACAAAACAAGCACGAAGAAAAATCTTCAAGTGAAGATCGCATCAAGACATCGACCAATATGGCATTATCAAATTTCAGCGGTACACCCGAGGTGTTCTTGCAAACCTTAAGAGTGGTAGTAAGAAACGAAAATTCATCGAAAACAGTTCGAGCTATTATCGACATGGGTTCACAGAGATCATACCTTTTAGAAACAACTGCATCCGAGCTGAAATACTCCAAAATTGGTGAAGAAAAAATAAGACATGCATTGTTTGGAGGCACGAAGAGTAATGTACAAACACATAATTGCTTTATGTTACGTTTGAGCAGTCTGGACGGAAGCTATAGATGTCATTTTAAAGTTTTAGATCAACCAGTAATTTGTGCTGTAGTAAATCCAATTAGGAACGGGCCTTGGATTAAAGAACTAAGACAGCGCAATATAAATTTAACAGATGTTGGAGATACCAGTGATGACATTGAAATACTGATTGGGGCCGATGTTGCTGGGCGATTATTAACAGGAAGACCGCATATTTTAGCAAGTGGCATGGTAGCAATCGAAACTTATTTAGGTTGGACAATAGTTGGAAAGGTTCCGTCTGAACCGACAGATTCTAGTTTATCCCTGCTAACATCTTTGTTGACAGTAAATGAAAATGATATATCCAACATGTGGAGATTAGATATTCTTGGCATTGAAGACCCAGTAGAAAGAAAATCGAGAGAAGAGCTTGACTTTCTCACTAAGCAACATTTCTTGGATACTGTGCGTATCACTGAAGAAGGCCGATATGAAGTTCATATGCCGTGGTTGGAAGGGCATCCACCACTACCAACGAATTATAAAATTGCTCGCAATAGATTACATGAATTGTTACTAAAATTGAAAAATGATGGTCATTGTGATGAATATACAAACGTGCTACGTGAATGGTTGGAGGAAGGAATAATTGAAGAAGTTCCACAGGAAGAGATGATAGAAACTGGTCATTACTTACCTCATCGTCATGTGGTGAGGAATGATAGTAAAACGACGAAGGTTAGGCCAGTATTTGATGCTAGTGCCAGGGAAATTAGATCGCCAGCATCAAATCAATGTCTTGAAAAGGGTGGTAATTTGATTATGCGAATACCAAACCTATTAACGAATTTTCGACTCAATAAGATCGGTGTGATAGCTGATATACGGAAAGCCTTTTTACAAATAAGTTTGTGTGAGAGCGATCTTAATTATTTGCGTTTTTTATGGAGTGAAGATTCAGGTAAAACTATAAAAACCTACAGGCACACTAGAGTTGTTTTTGGTATATCATGTAGTCCATTCCTTTTGGGAGCTGTCATAGAACATCATCTGAAGAGCTGCCTTGAGAAATGTAAAATTGGAGAAATTATTCAGAAAAATCAGTTAGAAAATTGATGTCGGCCATGTACGTAGATAACACAGTCACGAGTGTAAACGATGTAGAAGAACTTAACATTTTTATAAAAGAAGCTCGTGAGATAATGTGGGAAGGTTAATTCGATTTAAGAGGTTGGGAATTCAATTCCACTATCGACACATTTCCTAATCAGATTTCGGCGGTATTGGGACTACATTGGGATAGAAGCACAGATGAACTATTTATCAATTCAAAATGTTTGGAATTCGTAAATATCGAGCAAGTAACTAGAAGAATAATATTATCAGCAGCTCACAAGATATTCGACCCTATTGGATTTTCTTGTCCGGTAACTTTACTTCCTAGACTATTATTGAGAGCTATTTGGGAAGAAAAACTGAGATGGGATGAAGAAGTAAATAAAGAAATAAGAAAAGAGTTCTTGAAATGGATAGAAAATTTAAAATATCTTCAAGCGTTGAAAATTCCACGCTGGTTTGGTAGCGAAATGTACGAAGACATTTCGTCGATACATGTATTTACAGATGCAAGTCAACTTGCGTATGCTGTCGCAATATTTTTAAGGATGGAGACCATTGAGGGTGTGAAAGTTCAACTTTTACAAGCACGAACAAGGATTGCTCCAATGAAAAAGATGACAATCCCGCGTCTAGAGTTACTGGCTGCGACAATAGGTAGTAGATTGTATGAAGAAGTAACTACAAATTCAGTCATGTCTGGGTTATCTGCTTATTTTTGGAGTGACTCATCGACAGTAATAGCTTGGATTCAACGCGAAACGAATTGGGGGATATTCGTCAGAAACAGAGTTGAAGAAATCAGAAAATTGACTCAAAAGGAGCGCTGGAAACACATACCAGACGTGTTGAATCCTGCTGATGTGCCCTCGAGGGGTTGTACGGCCAAGCAACTGCTTGAAACTGAATGGTGGACAGGTCCATCCTGGCTTTATCATTTTTAAATCCCATTTTATTACCTGGAAAGCATCCTGTTGTTGACATGTTGATCCGAAGAGAACATGAAAATTTCTGTCATGCTGGAGGACAAATATTGCTCAATAAAATCAGAGAGAAATACTGGATAATCGGAGGACGAAGAACGATACGACTAGTAGTATCAAAATGTGTTGTATGTAGAAGATATGAAAGCAAACCGTTGTATACTTATCCACCGTCATTGCTACAAGACCGAGTAAGAGATGCGCATGCATTCGAAGTAACCGGAGTAGATCTAGCTGGTCCATTGTTCGTCCGAGGGAATCAAAAGGTATGGATTTGCTTGTATACTTGTGCTGTTTATAGGGCGATCCATCTGGAATTGGTATCGTCGTTGAGTACAGATATTTTTTCACAATCCTCACGGAGATTTATTGCTAGAAGAGGCAGACCACAAAAAATTTATAGCGATAATGTAACGAATTTCCATGGTGCAAACAATCTTTTCAAATCGTTAGATTGGGATAAAATAATGAATTATAGCTCTGCTCGACAGATAAAATGGAAATTCAACCCTCCAACTGCTTCATGGTGGGGCGGCTGGTGGGAAAGGATAATTAAAATAGTAAAACAGTTGCTAAAGAAAGTATTAGGAAGAGCTGCTCTTACTTATGAAGAATTATATACAGTAATCTGCGACTGCGAAGCTATTATAAATAGCAGACCGTTGACATATTTGTCCGAGAGTCCACAAGAATGTTTACCATTAACACCGGCAATGTTCATTCAAGATATTCAAGAAATAGGAGTACCAGATTGTGATGAGATAGATCATGAAAGTTTAAATCGAAGAATGAAATACAGACAAAGGTTAAATGAATGTTTAAGACAACGGTTTAGGAATGATTATCTGGGTCAACTGATTCAAAATTCGAAAATGAAAAGGGCTAGTCCCATAAGACTTGGTGAGATAGTATTAGTAGGTAATGACACCTCCAGAAAAATGAATTGGCCTCTAGCCAAAGTAATAGAGTTATTTCCTGGGGCTGATGGGGAAGTTAGACTAGTAAAAGTCAGAAGTTCAACAGGTGAATTTCTGCGGCCGATTCAAAGATTGTATCCGTTGGAAGTTATAGACGAAAAGCAAGCAATTGAAGATACCGAACATATCCAGAATTTTGAACGAGACAAAAATGATGAGAAGATTGAGAATCCTAAGAAAACGGAAACAAAAATAACTCGGGTCGGTCGTCGTGTTGAAGCGCCACGAAGACTCGATCTATTCTCTTCCATCAATACGAGCGAAGAATCAAGAGTTTCTTGCCGTGAAGAAACTCGGGTGGGAGAAATGTAAGAAACGCTTCTGATTTTCATGAACAAGAGGACGAAATCTCGTTGCTACGATATAAAAAATATATATAGTTTGTTTTTTTTTTGAGTTTTTTGATTGATATATTGATGAAATGTCATAAATAATGTATGATACGTTCTTGGCAATAAATAGATGTTCAGATTCGATGCATGTACTCATTTTGAATTTATTACAAACCGATATCGAAGAATTCAAATATCATTCTTCATGCCACACCTGTCAAATAGTCTCTATGTCGAGAAGAACAGCTTTAGTCGCCATTTTGATATCCATGCCGCTAAAAGTGCTTTCCACAACTCGTATTACCTTGTGAGTTGTGGAGTGTCCGTGTCTGAAGTCGACCTGTTCCTCCGAAAGAATTTCCAGTTCAGATGTGAATTTATTGAGCTGCTCTAGTAAAACTATTTTGCAGACTCCAGTCAGGTGATTCAACATATTGAATGGTCGGTGGCTTTGCGGAATGAGCTGGCTTTCTCCTGGTTTTGGTATAGTGACAACCACAGTTTCCTTCCAAGCAATGGAAAAGTGGAAAATCCTTTGAATAGCGTCAAGAACGTTGGTTAATGCAGTGACTACTTTCGGCAGGAGCCATCGTAGTGCTAAAGCTGGAATTCCGTTGGGAGCAGGAAATTTCTTAACATTTACTCAATTCAAAATTTTCTTTATCTCTATTTGTTTTACAAATTGAGTTGTTTCGTTGAATTCAGCTTGGAGTTTTGTGCATATTACGTATGAACGTCATGCCTGCGTTATTGTAGTTCTGCGAACATTGGAGCTCTAGAGTGACGACTATGGCTTCAGCTTATTCTCCAGCTGTGTATACCAGATATAAATTTTTGAGAAAAATATAGTCGCAACAGCCGGCTCAACGATCAATGCCGCTCGAGAGCAAATATCGATGCGTGCAAAGTCATTACATCTCTTGGAAACTATCTCAAGCATCATTCTACAATGAAATATTACTAATTTTTTTCTCGAAACTTCGTTGCACAGTTTTTTTGTTGAAAAAGAAAATTATGCTTTGCTGAAAAAGAATTGCAGAAACAGTTATTTCATTTTGAAGAGCAGGATAGTTCTTGTTTGTATTGCAAATCTTGAAGAAAGGATTGAAAAGTTTTGTATTCAATTTCCATGCAGAAATACTAGTACTTGGCCAAGATATTGCGATTTGGAGACAAAATCAGGATAAATTTGCATTGTAAGGAAGTTTCGTTGTCTGCATTCTTGTATATAAGCCGCCTAAATTACTTTCACCCACATTTTATTATGAATGCTTCTAAGCATATCCTTTTTCTATAAAATTTTCGAAGTACTAACTGAAGATCTTGCTCTATTTAATGGTTATGTTTTTGCGATTGATAATATTCGATAGAAAAAAAAATTGATTTAGGAGCTCTGTACATTCCCACATTTCCCTGCTTATGATTATATAAATTGTAGATTATGTTCTTTGATACTTACTGTATGTTTTCTCAATAATTACCTAGGCTCTATAGACTCAAATAAGGATGAATACTCACCATAAATTAAATATATTCCTGAAGAACTCTTGATTCCGTCAAATTTCATAGAGTTTACATCGAGTCTTATCAGCACTGCTCCGATAGAAGTACAATCTCTCAAAATTCTGGAACAGAAAAGAATTCAAGAACCTTTGTACCTGATATAATTGACATTATTGGTATCTGATAGTGAGGAATGTGATATATCAGTCATGAAAAAAAATATTCAGCTACGATGATTGAGGTGAGAATGGCACTTCTCTTGAGAAATTGATCCCATAATTCAATTTAACTTACTATCTGGTATCTCTTTCAAGACGTCTCAAATAGTTTTTATATGTATAACTGGAGAAACGTCGATTTCATTACTTATTCATGACTATCCGGTTCACAGAAAAGGAAAATAGCAGTAATAAAACTTTATTATTAGTGGGTGACTTCAACATTGATTGGCAGGATAAAAATGATTTCTACACCAAAAAGATTAAAAGTGTTATTGAAGCCCATGGCTACAATCAATTAATAGATAAACCAACGCGCATTACAAATAACTCTGAAACTTTAATAGACTACATCGTTTTCAAATAATACAGTACTAATTATGTTATTAAAGAAACTCCAAAAACTACAGATCATAGTTTGATTCATATTGAACTTAGTGACAATGAACTATCAAATAACTGTATTTTAAAATCTTTCAAAAGGATAGATGAAGATTTGTTAAACAAGAATCTCATTAAATGTAATTGGAAATATAATTTAGTAAATATTGATTAATATTTTATCAATATGTACAACAATATCAGAACTTGTAGCAAGCATAGTGCACAAACTCTGACAAAAGTTCATTAAAATAATAGTAAAAATGGTTATAATAGTAAGGTCAAAAAATCCATGATTGAAAGAGATTTAGCATATAAGCGTTTCATATTTACAAATGACAATGAAGATTGGAAGATATTTGAAATTAAGAGAAATCTTGTAAATAGTGTTATCAAGAGGGAAAAAGAGATGTACTACAATAATAGAATTGATGCTTGTAAAAATAACTCTCGAGTAATGTGGAGAAGATTGAAAGAATTTATTTGTGTGAATAACAAAGTAAATAATATAAAATCAATCACTTACAATAATAAAGACTCTGATAAAATAGATGAGATTGCAACAATTTTCAACGAATATTTTGTTAATAGCATTAAGGACATTGTTGACTTAGTTCCCACTACTTATAGCTATGCTCATTTAAGGAAGGTATCAATGTTTGATCACATAAGCTTTAAGAATTTCTTAGCTATTGACATCAATGGATTGAAAAACATCATCTTCTCTTTAGAGAATAAAGGCAGTAGTGATGGAATAAACTTTGAATTTTTAGAAGAAAATTTTTGTACGATCGGATATCCTATCTTGCAATATATTAATATGTCTCCTATTACAGGTGTTGTTCCAGAATAAATGGGAAACTCTGTTATAATTCCAATACAGAAAGTAAAAGGCACTGCGGACATAGGAAAATAGAGACCGGTAAATATGCTGCCTGCAATAGAAAAAAATATCGAGATCACAGTAAGAAAACAATTGATGAAATACATTGAAGAGAATAGTATTATTGCTCGTGAACAATCAGGCTCTCGTGCAAATCATTCTTGCGAAACTGCACTAAATTATTTGTTGAATGAGTGGAAGCTATCAACAGATAATGGAAATGTGATAGGAGCTGTTTTTCTGGACTTGAAAAGAGCTTTCGAAACTATAGACCGCAATATTTTACTTAAAATATTGAACAATTGTGGTATAGAAGGTACTGTACTTGATTGGTTTACAAATTATTAGTCGGGAAGAACACAATGTGTCAAAATTGATAAAATTTATTCAGATAGAATAAGTGTTGAAATTGGAGTTTCCCAAGGGAGTGTTTTGGGACCAATCCTGTTTTCGTTATACATAAATGACTTACCTAAAATTTTAAAAGCTTGTAGCATACAGTTATTCGCGGATGATACGCTTATCTATGAGGAAGGTACAGATATTGATTGTATTATTGATTCTATTAACAAAGATCTTGATGAGGTAGCACAATGACTAGATAGTAATAAGCTCAAACTAAATATAGAGAAAACTAAAGTAATGTTCATACATCCAACTCAAAGAGTTGATAATATTGATCACTCAATTGAAATGAGAGCAAATGTATTAGAAATAGTTAACGAGATCAAATACTTAAGAGTAATTATAGACAATGAGCTGAAATTCGACAAACATGTTTAATATTTGTGTAAAAAGATTTCAAAAAAAAATAATTACATGTCAAGAATCTGTGATGAATTAACAATCTGGAGCAGAAAAATGATCTATAATACTATTATTTTGCCGCATTTTATATATTGTTCAACAATTTCATACATGTGCAGTCAAACAGATCAAGAAAGATTACAAAAGCTTAAAATGCAGCAAATATACAGGCAAAGCGGTTATGTTTGATACATTTGGATGGTTGTGTGTTAGGGATTTTGTAAAATTTAGGCCCAAGATATCCACCTCCTAATAAATTTATTTGATGAATAATAACTATGGTAACAATTGTGCTGACAATTGCTGTCATAGTTATTATTCATCAAATAAATTTATTAGGAGGTGGATATCCCGGGCCTTAATGTATTAATATTTATTCATCTAATTCCGTTTTGAAAAGTCAAACTCTACATCAATTTCTGACGTTATGAAACGTTCCATTTTTCATAACTGTCCTGCAACAGTTGCGTAAAGTAGTTACGTAATGACTTTACATAACTGGCCATGTTTCAGAGCTAATCAATTTTACTTATCTGCGTACAATTGAAAGAATGATTCATTATTTACAATATGCAGCATTGGCAGAGTCTTTAATATCAAAGGGTACTATAGCACTCAGGATATCACTGCTTGAGTACATTTTTAAAAATAATTTTGATGTTTTGTGAAATTTCGATATTTGTTTATTTCAGTGCACTTTTGTTTCTGTAGTAAAAATAGATGGTCATGAATCACAGTCATCTGAATTTTGTGATGTAACGTGAAAGATGTTCTCATTCAAAAATATAGATGAAATTATTCTGACGGAATTAGATAAAATTTTGTACAGAATACGTTATAAAAAGCCATATTGTTTGACGAAACGTAATATTTGCCAAAACGAGCGTCTCTTTGGATGTATGCGCAGAAGACATTGGTATGATTGTCCAACAAAATATCTGCGGTATATCCAATGAAAATTTGAAAACATATTTCTCCTTCTTCATATTCGTTACAAATAGTCCAGAGGGATTGGCAGGAAGTATTTTTCCTACAGAAGTTAGTGAGATTTTTTGCGAAGAATCTTGGGGTATTTATTGAAATATTAATGTCTCACCCATGAAGGGTGCATCATAGTACGTTTGTGTTTCTATGCGATTTTTTGTGTTTTTTGAAGCAAAAATCCGGAATATCTTGAAGCCATTGATGTTATCTGAAATTTCACATCAAAATAAAGCTTCGTAATTGAATCTTCTACCTTATTATCTATTTTGTACGATATTGATTCTCGCTGTAATCAATGAAGATCCATTTCACCCAAATATCAAGATCCTTCAATCACATCTTTGAAACATTAACAAAAATTGATCACAAACATGTTTAGAGAGGACAATTCCTCGGAGAGCCTTTTCAAAATTTTCATTTCCTGCACTGCTTTTGTCCATCGACAAAAAACATGAATACTCATAAATATATCGAAAAATCATATAGTATAATACATAAAACCTGATCGCGTCACTATTTTTAATACCAAATTCCCACATTAAATCAAGATTTCATGGGTTATTCAGGTTTTTCTGCTAAAGAATCCAAAAAATCGATAAAAAATGCGAAAGCACCGCTCAAATTTCAGGTAAGACACTGGTACTTTGAAAGCTAACTCTCATTGTGGTTGATGATCCAGATATCATTCTTTCTCCTTGTTAACTTGAATATATGAATATTTCTGTTTGAAATAGTTCTGATTTGTTATAGTCTTGAAATGATTAGTACAAGAATTATTCGTGTGAAATGAATATAAAATTGCATATAATTGCGCGAAAATTGAGCAATTTTATATTTAATCTACATGAATAATTAATGTACTTATCATTTTAAAACGATACTAAATCAAAACTTTTTGGAAGGGAAATGGAATATGAAAACTACTTTTGATTTTTATTTTGCATATTTATTTGAAACTTTAATGTTTCGATCCTTTGACCAAGGATCTTCTTCAGAAAACAATGATACAGAATAAAACTAGGCAAGTAACTAGATACTAAAAATATACAGAATACTATGTGAAAAATGTATAGATCATTTGAAATTCAAAAATTGCATGTCATTGCGCAAAAATGGAGCACTCGGTAAAAAATCTTATACGGCAAAAACGTGGGTAATTCAACGGTTAATAAATTCTATTTGAAAGATATTCTGGAATATCTCAGTAATTTTTGGAATAGTCGAGTAAGAAAAAATACAAACCGATGGACCATTCTGTATATATCAGTAAATTTGATATTTGGATGGTGCTCTGCCCTCTAAAGACGCTGAGCGAAGCTTTTATAAGGATGTTTCAAGACTAGTGTGAAAAAAAATTCCTAGCATATTCTTGACATCAGTTGTAGTAAAAACTGTCATATGAACATGGATCCTATTTCCTTCTGTTACCAAGATACAAGAGATCCAAGTTTCATAACTTTCAGCAAATATAAAATTAAAGCAGAGTGAAAAACACTGGAAACATTAATAATAGATTATTTGACAAGTAGAGAAAAGTGAGAGTTTACTAGCGAGTGTGAATGTTTTAATTCACGAGCGAGAGCAACGAGCGCGTGAAATAAATTCACACAAGCAATGTAATAAACTTGAGTGGGAGACGCCAAGAATAGAAATAATTTCCTACAGAAATATTAATCGAAATTGTGTTCTTGCAAAAACGTAGTAACAATTTTGACAACTGCCAAGAAAAGCATTGTAACCAATTGAAAATTTGAGGAATTGATTTGTCAGGAACGTCAGAAGCTCAAGACTCTCGCAAAATTCTTGATGCAGCTAAAGAAGCGACTTCACATTTGCTTCCGGCGAGATCGAGAGAATTTTTGTTTTCTTATATATTTGATCTATGATCTTTTCTTGATTAGGACAAAGCTGTCATTTGTGCGTGTGTCATAGTGCGTTTCTTGTTTGTTATTTTCTTTTGCTAATTAGTAAAGTGTTACTAATTGGAAAACTGGCACCTCTCTTTACTGATTTATACATATTGAAGTTGATGTTTTTTTTCTCTTGTATGCGAAAATAGTATATTTTACAATAAGTATTGGAATGGCCTATATTCTGAACGAGCGAAAAGTTTGTAAACCGAGCCGAAGGCGAGGATTACGGTTCGCGAGTGTGGAATACGCCATTCCAAACATAAAGTAGACTACACTTTCCCTAACAAAGTTTTGGAAACTCACCAATATCCCAGAGTAAACTCAAAAAATTATCAAATTTCAAACGTCAAATCCAGATATGAATACTTGAATTGTTAGGAAGTAACCATGGTAGTAGCCAAATTAACAGCTTCTGGTTCGTCGAAATGATTCTAAAGGCTTACAAAATCATTCTAAACGGCATACGGAATCATTTTAAACAATTTTTTGGAATGTGATTCGTTCCAACATAATTTTTGGTTATGGAATATGCCAATTCCAAAACAGTGTTGGAGAAATATATTTATAATAAATAGACTTTTTTGGTTTTAATTCTGTATATTTAATTTTATTTTTGACGTTTCGACTTTCTAACCGATAGTCTTCATCATCTTTCGGTTAGAAAGTCGAAACGTCAAAAATAAAATTAAATATACAGAATTAAAACCAAAAAAGTCTATTTATTATGATGTAATTCTGAAAGTATGTATAGATCATTAAATATATTTATTTTAGGTCTCACAATAAATGTTCAAATTGTGGCTCTTGAACTCGAATGCAATTTTGACATCGATGAATCAGGGAATTATAAACTAAATTAATTATTGTGACGTTCTTCTTGCGCGCAGTACAATCACTCCATCGGGACAAATCGCTCCAAAAAAAAAAATAATAATAAGGCTCAGCGCTACCGGAGCGCGATTGTGATTGCCTAAAGGGCCCGGTCGGGCTGTAGTCAGCACAGTGAAGTTAATTGACGGGTCAAGGAACAAGGGAGGGGAAGGGGTATGTTGAGCGCCAATGGGCTAAGTCTGACGTAGTTTGACTAGATGAGTCAATATACCTAATTTCCGCCGAAAACAGCTGTAAACAAAACAATGATGTTGGTGTCACTAGCAATATTCATTATTTCTGAGTAATGATATTCAGACAGTGTAGTTTGGGTAGTTACAACTTGAGAGTTCAAGCAAAAAACAGGGTGTCCTCCCAAAGGGGACAAGTTTGACGTTAAAACAAAGCTCAAACACAAACAGCGCGACCTAACCCCCAAAATATTCAGAGCTACGCTCGAGTCGTACAAAACAATTAGCAGTGATTTACTGCTACGAAGGTGATGGTACCAACACAAACACAAAAGTGAACCAAATAATTTGAGATAGCTCCGGCGACTTTGTGTGCGTGATGCCTATAAACGGCGACCTTGAGCAGCACTCCAGATATTTTACTAAGACTAGTGGCGTGCACATTACAGTGGTTCGTTTTTAATTGCAACTCGTTCCTACTCAAAATACGTAAGTGAGTAGATAGAGAAAATTCCAGTGCACCCAAAACATATAATAATAATAAACTTATTCAAGGAAGACCAAATACTGTGTTGTAATTGAAATATTTGAGGACAACTACCAGCCCACTTGATTTTAGGACCGACTGGCGGAAACTCTAAATGGCGGCCTTGGATGACGTCCTCCGGACTCTAGGACTCGCGAATCACTCCAGGAGCTCCAGTTCGAGCCAATCACACGTAGCTTCCGTCCACCGCAATATTTGAAAATACTCTGCCTCCCAAAATAAGTATACAAACTGTCACAGATTTTATTCAGAATAATTTATTAAAACAGGTTACAGTGCAAGTATTTATTTTATATACTTGTATGTTCACAATATCACTTACTGTTACTCGTACTGAAATCACTGAATCACTGACTGCCTTACTCTCCTGGCTCACGCTCTTATACCTAAGCCAAAAATGGGCCAACATGCAATTGTCTAACAGCAGATGCCTGGTAACCACCGAACATCTAGTAATCGTAGGCTGCCAATCACATCTGACAATTGAACATCGACTTGGTCAATACTTATACTAACTAGGATTACAGTTACAGCCAAGTCAAATAAATATTTATATTAACCAATTATACAAAATATTCCACATTTGTGACAATACGATTCAATAAATTGGAAAATTGTGTGTTTTAAACGAAAATTGAAAATAGGAAATCTAAAAATTGGAAAAAAACGGTAAAAAACGTGATAAGCCTGGAAAGAAAAGTCATCGTCAGGCCTTGACGCCTGATTCAGTTACAGTAAAGTAGAAGAAGAGTTGAATCTGGTGAGTATGCATTACATTTACTAATTAATTGATTACTATTTTCCTCCTACTTTAGATGTTGAGCGGCTTAGAATGGTAGAAGACAAATTATTTCAGCATGGCTTTAGGAAATTTTTACAATAAGGGGGCTATAAGCAGCTAATAGATTTTCTTTTTTCTGGGCTGTACCAAAATTATTTTGATATCAAATTCAATATTAGCTTGAATTTAAAATTAAGTTGCAGTTTAAGCATTAGTTCAAATTTCAAAATTGAAATAAATATGAAATAATCACCAAATACTTCTTTCTTACTTCTAAATATTATGTTCAAGGAAAAATACAGAAATTTACGTGGAACAAAAATATTCTTATTACCACCTTTTTACACAGGTAAACAGACCTTATGCTGTGTCGGGATTTACCATGTTATCAGCAAGTAAAGTCATGCTAAAATAATTTGACTTGTACCCTGTACTATAATATAAAAAAATCTGAGCTTACTCAATATAATTATAGAACTACACTAAGAGAGTGTAGCGTCTTATCCACCGGAGTGATTGAGATTAGCAACAAACAAAAATATAAGCACTAGGGCTCCACAAAATCTGAAGAACAAAATCATGCTGTATTCAAAGACAATTTTCCACAGAGTAAAAAGTGATCGTTAGAGAATTAATAAAAAAAACTAATTGATAACTTCACTTATGTTCAGATCCGAATTATTATGTACCAATTGCGCGCATCGTAATCAAGCCGTCAGGGTCACGATGACATCGGAGAGACATCTCAGCGTACTGGGTTGCCTACCCTAAAAGGGCAACAGGATACAAGAAAGTGAAAGGATGGAATTCAACCGTTACATTGTATTTTACGTGAGTCAACTGAGGCGTTTCTCATCCCTTCTAGTAATTGGTTGTATGCAATTATTTGTGGATTCGGAATTATTCTGCATTTCATCCTATTGTTTTCTATTGTTTCTTATATTATTTCAAAAATATTCTGATCCAAAAATTCTTGATATCTGCTGCTATTTATAGAATTTTGATCTCTTGTATTCTAGTCATTATGGGAAAGAGGACGTATGTTTATATAAATTTTTTTACTCAAAATGGTGTCAGGAGTATGCTATTATGTTTTCTTCACACTTATCCTGATACACCCAGATAAATATGTTGTTCATTCTCACTACGAGTATGTTCCATACAAAAGTAGTTCAACAATTATCTCTCAATAATTGAATAATCAGATCTATCATGCTGATAACTCTTTCCAGAATGTCTTGTAGGTATCCAATATTTTTTATGACAGTATTTCTAGTTATTAGCACGATAATTGCATTGTTGATGTTGCCGGTTAGATAATGCACGGCGGACTCTATAAGGTTTGTGCAGCTTACGTCACAACATGGCGTTGAACAGCTGATTGTGTGGCACACAGCATATTGAGTACCAAAACAAAACAACTCAAAAAGTAGTCGTTTGTATTTCTTTCTGTAGATTTATATCTAATTTTATCTAATGAATGTAATTACATTTTCTTGTAACCAGGATAAATTATATTTTCAAAACATTTATTAATTATTAATATGCCCGTCACTTGTCCTGTTGCTGGATGAGGACTTAAAGACATTTCTATAATTTTTTATCGGGTACCAGCTATAAGTGACAGACGAAGAAGAGAGGACAAACAAAAAAAATCTGGGCAACAGACTTGGTTAAAGTTAGAAGTCATTGGACGAGAAGATCATAGAGTATCACATTGTTCAAGGCATAATGTATGCATTAAACATAATATGTACTATCGTCACATTTTATTAATAGACAAATCATTTTCTGAAGATTGCAAAACGCATTCAGATTGGATTCCTAGTAAGTTTTTAAAACCGAAAAGTACAAAAAAATTTCTAATAAAACAATCGCCAAGTACCGTCAAAAATAATCGATTTAGGCAATCAAGACGACGTGGTCTTAGGGTAAGAAAGAGTCATAATGTATATGCACAATGATGTTTATGTAATAAACAGAAAGAGGTCAGAATAACACACACTTATATGTAGAGTAAAACAATTTTTGCCCTACAATCAGCTGATGTGCGCCATGTTTGTGACGTAGGTGCACGAACCTTATACCAGGCGGAAGTGTGACCCCCACTACCACAGCATTCGGATGACGTCAGTAGGCTGGTTTTTACACAGTTTCGTGCGATGTAATAGTGTTAAATTTGTATTTTAGAACTATAATGTTTATGCAGAATGATTATTGACTTACTAACAACAATAATAACGGTAATTCTCTTGTCTCTGAATACAGTTTTAGAGTAAAACGCTGTAATGCGATAAATGTAACTCAAAATAACAGTTCGCTATCAATGCTTTCATTAACATATATTTTATCAAGTTGCAAAATCATCCACTTGTTCTCTTCTTTTGTAAGTCTATTTGCAATTACTCTTAAGAAATGATCATTTCCTGCTTAAGAACTTGAAGATATATGAAAAGAGGCTGTAAGCTGTTGCAAATATTTAGGATGTGATTGCATATTAATCATATAAGACCAAATAATAATTTTTGAAGTGTAGCGCTTTTGATTTATGAAAAGGAGACTTATTTGTTCACTTAAGTACAATAATTGCCCAATTCCCTCTTCATCGCCTTCGTTCTCAGACATCATCATTTAAATTCCAAATAATAGAATAAGTATTGACAAAATCAATTCCATTTAACATACATTCTGAAATATCTCTCAATTGGATGATGTATCAAGTTCATTTGTAGATAATGGAGTGTTATTATGCTGTAATTCACTCAAACTTACCAGTTTATCTTCAAAGAAATACTTTGGGTTCAGATTTCTATCTATTCCAATATAAAAGGAACGACTTACTGCTTTGGGATCCATTTTGTAAATAATAATACCGTCATCATTTACTTTTACAAAAATATCGCCATTTATAGTTTTGACAAATTCAGGTGCTTCTTCAAGCAGTTAGTCAAAATTTTGAACTCTTTTTTCCATTAGTTGTATTTCTAATATCTTATTAGTTTTTCCTTGTTCTTTTTTTCTGATTTCAAAATTTCGTTCGTCTAAGATTTTTTTTTAGTATTTGATCTCATATTTAAATAATGAGGAAGTCCAGGAAAGATAGTTTGAAACGGATTAGGTTTCAAATGCGGTTTATCGTAATAAAAAGTCCTAATTTCTCCTGGATAATTGTATGTATTTGTATAGCTAGTTGCAATGCAATCTTCAGAAATTCAAATGTAGTTACATTTTCTTCTGTACTATCCTAATTGCTTTTACAAGCTGAGACACAACATTTGCGAGGTATGTTTAAATTGAATAATATGTATATATTAAGGTAGGTATTCGAAATATTAGAAAAAAATCTACTTAGTATCACGAAGTCATCAAGTCGACTACTGTCGCTGGCTCGCTCACAAAGCCTACTGACGTCACGCTCCCCTCCATCACACTCCCGCCTGGTAAATAGAGTTCGCCGTGGTCAATGAGAAAAATTTAAATCTGAACGTCAAAGCAAACAGATGTCATCGATATGAGATTCCAAGGTCAAAGCTGACAGATATGATCGATGTTCAACAATTATTTGTACATGGCTACTGAATACAATTCTAATTCCTCCTATTTTTGACGCTTCTCAATTTTTTGCACGGTACCTTTACTACCGGAAGAAATGACGTTGATAAGTTTGTAGATGAATTTGGAAAATAATACTCTATTCAAATTCTATATTTCTATCAAATCGTTCGGGTCAACTTGAAATATATGAGTTATAATATCTCGTTATCTCCTTACACAAATATTGTTTGCCAGTTGCACCGCTTTAGCTTAAATTCCAAGTTTTTTTTAACCCGTAATTGCTAGAACGTCGTTGGTATGGTGGGGTCAGTCAGACCCCAGGCCTTATTTCTAAAAATGTATGACGTCACAATAATCCATAGATTTCCCATTGGTACTATAATAATATTCTGGTATAGTTGAACGTATAGCGTATTTGGATTAGAACATATTTCCACATAGAGAAGAATTTTATTAGGAACATACAAATACTGATAGAAAAAGAGCTGAGAGGCTGAACACACTTAGCTGATAATTGTTACAATCCAAACATTGCACGTTTCTGAATATTCTCAACATGAAATATATATTCAAATTTAGACAGAAAATCGAATACAGTGACATTCTTGTTATCTGAAACGAAGAATTACGAGAATTCTTCTAAGCAATCTTCGCAGACATTTCGCGTAGAACTTCTACATACTGGAAGATGGCAAACAGCATAAATAATATCTTGATTTTCTGGTATTACTCAAGTGAACACTTAGCACACCTCGCTCGTTTCTCTGATTAATTTGCTTCTATTTCTTGTGCTTCAGAAACATATTTCTTCAAAATGGAAACAATGTTTATGTTTATACAGAATCCTAGGAGGATATTCATTTTCAATTCTTATTTTTGTATATATATATATATATATTTTTGTATATATATATATATATATATATAAACAGTCAAAAATTTTTTGTAAGTGGACTCAAGTAGAAAACGCTCTTTTAAATTGGTCAAGCTTTCGGTCTCTAATTAAAACCATCCTCAAGACTCTAGAATTTCATAAAAACAGTTGTTATCAATAACAACTGTTTTTATGAAATTCTAGAGTCCCGAAGATGGTTTTAATTAAAGACCGAAAACTTGACTAATCTAAAAGAGCGTTTTTTACTTGAGCCCACTCACAAAAAATTTTTGACTGTTTAACCTGCGTTATTTAGTTTCCTTGACTATTCGCAACAGTCGCGAGTACTCTTTAACTATATATATATATATATATATATATATATATATATATATATATATATAAACCATGAATTATAGTTTACTCAAATATTAACTCTTAATTCTAACGGTGTACGTTCCCTCACAATACAGAACCGTTCACTGTGTGGCTCTACTTGAATTTGTTAGATTTTCCAATATTTCTTGATCTACATTATTTTCTAAAATTCTCTGGTTTCCTTTGTCAAATTTCCAATACAATAATGTTATTTTCAGATTGTACGAGTAGTCTCACATAATGATGCTTCTATTGTTGCTTTTTCTGATGTTCCACTACTGTGAAGGAAATATGAATAGGTAAGCGATTGGAAAATAGCCATCAATGCAGTTGTAGATTTGAGTAGATAAAAATTCAGAGAATATAATTTTCTCATTCTATGAATAAGTGCACTCATATAAATTGGTTAAAATGCAAATATCAGCTCACAGAATAATCCTTGATCAATGTTAGTACGCATGCAAACACAGAAAACGCCAATTTTCATTTTCAATTTTTGAACTAGCATCACGACGCACTTTGTCTGTAATCAATAGACATTCTTATCTATATTTGTGTTTTTTGTCCGATAAGTGTGGATGAGCGAAACAAACTCCTGAAATTATTCCTTTAAGGGCATCGGACTAAGATTATGCGACATGAATATAGTCGGACAACATCAACACTCAATTTCACTAATGTTCAGCTAACAATGCCCAAAAGTTGAACCAAGTGTTAATCATCTAACAAAACTTGTAGTTTTGTCACATTGAGGCTGAATGTTGCAACTTTTTCGTCGGAAAAAATTTAATATGTATCTTCATCTCCATCATATTTTTCAATTAAACTAGGAAAGTGAACCAAGTTGATAATTTGGAATAAGTTATAAAAAAGTTTGTCAATGTTTCAGAGTTGATTACAGCAGTTGTAAATTGAAGTCACACACAAAATTTCAGCAGAGAATAATGATTCGAATGGAGAGATTCTGTACCGGCGACTAGGAAGAATGGCACATGTTGTGTCCAATACAATAAAGGGTCATTCTTTGGTTGAGTTGATGCTCTATTACTGAAAAATTCACTTTATTGTCTTATTCAATCAACTCTCCAACATCTAAATTATTTCTCTATTAGCAGTCATAGAAAGTTGCCCTGCTCTTTATTGGTACTTGAAAGATTTTTTTTTTCATGTAACGTCTTTATACCACTATAAATACGGACAAAGAGGGATAAAAACTAATTTACAGTCATGCGCAATTGGAACTTTTTTGAAATCGTTGAAGATTATAGGTCGAAAATGCTTTTCGCTTAATTCCATAATTTGATTAAAACCGATATGTCAAAAATATCATTTGGACTGAATTCAACCAGCCTAACAACTGAAACTTCACTTCATATGGCAGATAAGAAATGGATGAAATTATTTTTACCTTTGATTTCTTTTCTTAAAAGTTATAGCAATAGGATATTGAGTCAAGTATTCCGAGACAACGCTCCCCATATCACTAAAATTCCGCAAATGTCATGGTACTTTTCCACAGACGTGTTCAATGCAACATTTTTTTAACGGCCCTTAACTTCTATATTATGATAATAACTAAACACTTATAGAAGGAGCACAAGTTGACATCTGGACATAAGCCCAACATACGGTTTGGTAATAAGTGATATGCACATTGCTGCCAGCACGAGCTCACAGGAAAAATATTGCCCACAAAACTCAGCTACCATGTGTAGAGCTAGAGTGCGTGGCACTCAGTTCAAGCAAAGTTTGCTACGTATGAACCATCAAACTCAAAAATGATCGTAAAAGAGCTATATTCCAAGTTTTTTGTAGGTATAAAAATGTTTTCCAGCTTCAAATATCAACTTTAAAACGGCAAAACTGTTCCACATTAGACAGGCTTCCACTTTTGATTCATGGATTTTATGGAATTGAAAGAAAATTACCTTAGTCCATCGTGAAGTTCATTTTCCTCCAACATATTCCTTGGAAGTGGTTGTACATGCTTGGTTTTAATTCCATCATTCACCATCTCTCGAAGTTTATGCTTCATATCTTGGGGCAGCCGTAAGAGACTTTGTCCACTGAGACCGAAGAAACTGGAACCTCGATTGAAGTAAAACATGCCCGAAGTATTGTACTGTTCCAAAGCAGAAGTGGCGAGTTGAACCATTCTTCCGTTGGGTGAAATTAGACTTTTACATGCTTCAATATTGTATTTTCCAGGTAAACAGTTCAAGATAACTTGCACGCCGTTGCCATTAGTTAGCAATGATATTTTTCTCACGTACTTGATAGTAGATGAGTCCAAGATATTTTTGTCGGAAATCTGAAATTAAATCAATTCTCAGGTTTCATTGTTATTTGACTTCTTCCTTCAGATTTTGTGGATAAATTCTTACAACCAATTACCAGCGAAAGTAATAAACGCCCTAGATTACATTCAAAATAACCCGAACACAATTAATTTAATCTATAAGTTCATGGTTCGTCGATGTCAAACTTGCATTCAAGTTCAAGGGACCCATGTTGAGCATACACAATAAGACATAAAATAGATATATTCAAAGTTTCCGTTGTTCATTACCCTATTTAAAATGCAAATTTGCTGTTATACATAATACCCTGATCTTCTGTATCTTGGTGACCATAAGAGATGGGACCTCTATTCATATGGAATTTTTAACTCTAAATGATGTTAGGAGTACGCTATAGTTTTTTTAGTCCTGATATGCCCTGTTTAGTCGGGTGACGAGGTATTTTCCTTTTTATGTTTCTTGGACAAATTTCTCCCACTCTTTTCTAACTCTTGCTATTTCAATCGCTGTCTGTTCATCAACATTTCTCCTTTTTAGTATTTCTTCTATTGTATTGTCACATTGTTTGGGTCTTCCTCTACTTCTTTTGCCTGTTGTTCGTGATTTCCATAATATCTTGATTGGTACGTTTTCTTTTAGTGTAATCAAGTGTCTGAACCGTTGAAGTTATTTTTCTTCTATTATTTTTGATAAAGTCTTGACTTCTAGTGATTTCCCAATAGTTTCATTTTTTATTCGGTCTAACTTTGTCACTCCTCAAATTTTTCTCAAACATCTCATTTCGAGGACTTGTATCTTGCTTTTTTGTCTCTGGTTTAGTATCCAGGATTTGCTTTCGTATAGTAAGATAGGTATTACTATGGATTTGTATATCGTCAGCTTAGTTCTTCTGGATGTGCTGTGGTTGTTGAAAAATGCTACTCTCAGTGCATGATATGCTCTAGAGGGTCCTTGCACTCTGTGATTCATTTCATCTTCATTTCCTCCTTGTCTCTCAAATATACTTCCGAGAAATTAAGATTTGTCTACCTGTTTTATTGTATGAATGTTTATTTTGATATTCAAAGCTTCATTATCTTTGATATTGACATTATTTTTGTTTTACTTGGATTGATTTTCATCGCTTCGAATAGTTCTCTGCTCAAAAATTCCATATTTGCTTGTAGACTCTCTTCCGTGTTTCCGATTACTGCCATATCAACTACGAAAGGAAATTATGTAATTTTGACCTCATTTACATTTGAATATCCTACTTGTTTTCATCAAATTTCATGCATGTCTACAACAAATAAGAATTGACTCTAGTTGCTTTATTGCCTCAGACCCTGAGTGGTTAAAGGTCCTGTGGATATTCAATTACCAGTACGTACATAATTTTCATTGCTTTCGTAGATATTCTGTATTGCCTTTAATAGCCGGTTTCCTTTATGTCGTTTTTCTAGTGTACACCACACACAGTAGAGGCCTATTGACTTTATCAAATGCTTCCTCCAGGTCAATATAACAAATAAATATTTCTTTTTATAATACCTGCATTGGAACAACGCGTTTCAACGCCAGTTTTGTCGGTCGAAACAAGACAATTTCAGAAAATACGAGTGTAGCCGATCAGAAACAAACCTGCTCCTGCCCTAGGAAAGAAACAAACCTATTTCTGCCTGCTGAATTTGTTTTTTACATCGTTTTATCGCTGGCAGAGTCGCATTTGTTAATTGTCAATCTCTGAATGAAAATCATATAACCTCAGCTAATTTGACAGTTGTTGTATTCGTAACTATAAATTAAATTAGAAAGACATCTTATTGATAAAGCACAAGCAGCTACTCTCGACTTGTTACAAGCAAAATCAAAAGAAAAATATCCACTTTGTTATGACAAATTGGTAATATGGAAAGTTTCAATGCAGATATTATGAAAAATACAGTGTGCGGCACGGGACAAAACACGATTTTAGCCGAAGGTGATGCCAGCCCTCGCTTCGTTCAGGCAAGCAACATTCGCCCCTCAGCTGAAATCGTCTTGTTTCGTCCCTAGTCACACAAAATACGATCGTTGAATTCCAATGTTTCATGTTTTAACTGTCTTGAACTGAATATTTTATCCTGCGTACTGTATCCTTGCCTGAAACTACTTCAAGCCTCGTCTATAGTCTTCTCTTTTCTCTTCCGTAGTTTATTTTTCAGAGCTATCTCGTAGGGTTTGTTTGTTGTGCATAGCAAAGATATTCCTCTGTAGCTTCAACAGTCTTTGTTGTCCCTTTTTTGTAGATAGGCATCATAATTGACTTTTGCCAGTCGCTTGGGACAATTTCTCCTTTCCATATTCCATTAAATAGTGTATGTACCAGCTCCACACTGGTATCAGGTGAATATTTGATTTGTTTAGGTTTGATCTCGTCGTATTCTGCGGCTTTTCCAAGTTTTACTTACCTCAAAGCCGCTGTTATTTCTTCAGATGTCAACTGTTCATCTTTGAGAGTTGCAGTACCTTGTGTTTCTGTGTTTACTGTACAACTAGTGTCTATTTCTAGCTGTTTCCTAAAGTGTTTCTCTCATCTTCTCACTATAACTACTTCGTTTGTGATAATTTCTCTATTCTCATTGATTATCTGTTTCAAGGAAGGCTCTTATACCTTCCTCAAATTCTTTGTAACTTTGTACAGCAATTTTTTGTTGCTTTCATAATCTGTTTCAACTTGCTCTCCGAATTCTCCCCATTCTGTCCTTTTTTCTTCATGAACAAGCTTCTTCACTTTCAATATGATGATGAATATTTGAGAATACATACATAGGAAGAATTAACAGTAAGTAAACTTTAAAGAATTCAGATACTTCAAATGGAGAGCGGTATGACAATTTTCTTAAAGAAATTTCAAATAACGAAAGAATATTACCGGATTGAACAATCAAAGATTTGGGAATAAGTAAGAAAATTTTTGACAAATACAGTAATCAACTTGGAATAGTCAAGACTAATGTAAATTTGTTGTAATTGCAAATGGCGGGTATCCAACCGATATTAATTGGTAGAGTAATGTAGATGTTTAAAATAGATTACAAATTCAGTAGGTATGTGGTTATAATTCGGAAATTGAATAATCTTATCTACACATAGAGATTGGTTTTATTTCTTGTGATTCAGAAGAATCAGACTCAAATAATTTTGACACAGACAATATCAGAAGAATCACATGAAACAAAAACTTTTGGCTACTAAACGAAATTATCGAGACTTACTGTCAACACAATACAGACATAAACATTATCTCATTATGGTACTAATCTTCTTCTCCCGATCTATATATCTACTTACTATTTTCCATCAAACATGACCAAATTATACAATCAACAAGAAACCAACCAATTCACTTCATGGAGAATTATAGTAATTTGAGGATCATCATCTGCATTCAAGTTGATGTGATTTATTATTAAGTAACTGGGTTTCTAGGGTTAAATAAATATATTGTTGATATTTCGGAAGCTTGAGCTCCAACAGATAATGGATGTAAGTACAATATTCTAGAATCAGAAAATACCACAAAATAAGAATTGATCAGTCAAGTCCTATAGAACAGCAAATTGAATTGATTATGAAAGTAATACACTTAGCTCTTCCAGGTACGGCAAATTTTAGAAATGTATATATCGTGGTGTACGGTATTTTTTGTAATAATCCATACATTTTTCAGAATCTTATTCAATAAAAAACTAGTTTTGATCTCAAATTCTGTATATTCTATTCGAAACGTCAAAGTAAGAATATGGAAAATTAAAAATCGAAAGTAGTTTTTATCAGTATTTCTTCCATTTCACAATAGAAAAATGGAATATTTCACATGGTTGAAGTAATATAAGGAGCATGAGCTGAACAAAAATAGTTTTTATTCTATAATACCTGCATTGAAACAGCAAGTTTCAATGCCCGTTCTGTTAGTCAATGAACAAATGCGAGTGTTGCCGGGCAGGAACAAGCTTGTTTCCACTCTAGGGAAGAAATAAGCTTGTTTCTGCCTGCTGAATCTGTTTTTTACATCGTTTCATCCCTAGCAGAGTCGCATTTGATTATTCAAACCCCTAGATGATTATCATCATAGCCTCAGTTTATTTGACAGTTGTATTCGTAACATTGAATAAGAATGAAGAAACGATGAGTTTCAAGAAGAAAAGTATCGATACAACAATTTGAAGTACATCATAACATCTTGTTGAGAAAGCACAAGAAGCTTCTCTTGACTTGTGGCCCGTAAAATCAAAAGAATAGTATATTGTGTGGCTAGGGACGAAACAAGACAATTACAGCTGAGAGCGCGTGCTGCTTGCCCGAGCGAAGCAAGGGCTGGCATCATCTTCGGTTGAAATCGTGTTTTGTCTCGTGCCACACACTGTATTTTCCATATTACCTGCATTGAAACTTCTCATATAACCAATTTGTAAGTAGATATTCTTTTTTTGAAGATCTATACATTCTTTCAGAATTATATCATAATAAATAGACTTTTTTGATTTTAATTCTGTATATTTTATTTTATTTTTGACGTTTCGACTTTCTAACCGAGCGTCTTCATCAGAAAAAATGATACAAAAATAAACAAGGCAAGAAGGTATCTAGATAATTAGATATTAAAAATTGAAAATATACAGATAACTAGATGTGAATACGTGGATTCCACATTTAGTGCAAAAAGAACAAAATTCCTCCGGCATTTACCCAAAGTCTGAGGAAAAACCACGTAAAAACCTCAACAGAGGAATCAACGATATGAGTCTTGACAATTATTAAAGAGAAAGATTTAATTGATATAACACATTAGGACGATGTCCCGTTTCTGCAACGCACACAGTTCCAAGGTCCAAACATGTCATAAAAATTTTTTCAACAGAAAAACTGAATTTCAGTAATCTACATCTACATGAATATAACAAAACAAGTGTCAAGACAAATATTTCACAAATCAGGAATAACTATTACAAATGAATAAAATAATATGAGTCTTGACAATTATTATAGTCAAAAATGAATGAATTAATATAACATACAAGGACGATGTCCCGTTCTTGCGGACGCACACAGTTCCAAAGTCCAAACATGTCATAAAAATTTTTTTATACAAAAATTGAGTTACAATTACGTACATGAACGTGATAAAAATAATAATCAAGACAAATATTTTACAAATTATGTATGTCTATTATTGATTATTGGAAGCCAAACATTTGCCAATTCAAAACCATCAGTATGGTTGAAATTATTTGGATCTTTAATTATTTCAATCGCTTCCCTGACCAATCTACCATGAATGGATGAGCATCTTGCAATTATTCTTGTTTTTTCGAACTTGATGTCGTGCAAAAACTCAATGGCATGATCAGCAACCGAAGACTTATCTGGGTGATTGAGTCTTATGCATCTTCTATGCTCAGCAATGCGAGTATTCAAGTTCGGCCCGTCTGTCCAACGTAGACTTTCCCACAGGTACAGGGGATCTTATAAATACCCGAAGATTGTAAAGGGATCATGTCCTTGACAGGTCTCAAAAACTGATGGATTTTCGTGACAGGAGCGAAGGAAACTTTGAAATTATATCGAGACAAGATCCTTCCGATCTTCTCTGAAACATTACTGGCATAGGGTAAAGAAACATAATTTTTACTCACGCCATTATCCGCCACGGTAGCATTGCTAACAATGTTTTGCTAATTGTCTCGATATAATTTCAAAGTTTCCTTCGCTCCTGTCACGAAAATCCAGCAGTTTTTGAGACCTGTCAAGGACATGATCCCTTTACAATCTTCGGGTATTTATAAGATCCCCTGTACCTGTGGGAAAGTCTACGTTGGACAGACGGGCCGAACTGTGAATACTCGCATTGCTGAGCATAGAAGATGCATAAGACTCAATCACCCAGATAAGTCTTCGGTTGCTGATCATGCCATTGAGTTTTTGCACGACATCAAGTTCGAAGAAACAAGAATAATTGAAAGATGCTCATCCATTCATGGTAGATTGGTCAGGGAAGCGATTGAAATAATTAAAGATCCAAATAATTTCAACCATACTGATGGTTTTGAATTGGCAAATGTTTGGCTTCCAATAATCAATAATAGACATACATAATTTGTAAAATATTTGTCTTGATTATTATTTTTATCACGTTCATGTACGTAATTGTAACTCAATTTTTGTATAAAAAAATTTTTATGACATGTTTGGACTTTGGAACTGTGTGCGTCCGCAAGAACGGGACATCGTCCTTGTATGTTATATTAATTCATTCATTTTTGACTATAATAATTGTCAAGACTCATATTATTTTATTCATTTGTAATAGTTATTCCTGATTTGTGAAATATTTGTCTTGACACTTGTTTTGTTATATTCATGTAGATGTAGATTACTGAAATTCAGTTTTTCTGTTGAAAAAATTTTTATGACATGTTTGGACCTTGGAACTGTGTGCGTTGCAGAAACGGGACATCGTCCTAATGTGTTATATCAATTAAATCTTTCTCTTTAATAATTGTCAAGACTCATATCGTTGATTCCTCTGTTGAGGTTTTAACGTGGTTTTTCCTCAGACTTTGGGTAAATGCCGGAGGAATTTTGTTCTTTTTGCACTAAATGTGGAATCCACGTATTCACATCTAGTTATCTGTATATTTTCAATTTTTAATATCTAATTATCTAGATACCTTCTTGCCTTGTTTATTTTTGAATCATTTTTTCTGATGAAGACGCTCGGTTAGAGAGTCGAAACGTCAAAAATAAAATAAAATATACAGAATTGAAATTGAAAAAAGTCTATTTATTCTTTTTTTGATTTTGCAGGTAGCAAGTCGAGAATAGCTGCTTGTGCTTTATCAATAAGATATTGTGGTGTACTTGAAATTATCGTATTATTATTCTTTTTCTTGAAACTATCGTTTCTTCAATTCAATTTACAGTTACAAATACAACAACTGTCAAATTAACTGAGGTCATTTAGAGATTGACAATGGAAAGATGCAACTTTCCCAGGGATGAAACGATGTGAGAAACAAATTCAGCGAGCATAAACAAGCTTGTTTCTCCCCTAGGGCAGAAACATGCTTGTCTCTACCCGGCTACACTTGCATTTGTCTGAAATTGTCTTTTTTTGACTGACAAAACAGGCGTTGAAACGCGTTGTTTCAATGCAGGTATTATGAGAAGATATTTTCTTTGTTATGACAAATTAATGAAATCGAAAGTTTTAATGCAGATAATATGGAAAATATAGTGTGTGACACGGCAAAAAACACGATTTCAGCCTTAGATTGATACCAGCCATTGCTTCGTTCGGACAAGCAACACCCACCCTCAGCTGGAATCGTCTTATTTGGTTCCTAGCTACACAATATACTATTCTTACGTTTAAGCAAAAATGGGTGGTTCAAACTAGGAACCATTGTACACATCATACCAAATTTTTATGAGTTATAGATAATTCAATTTTTGATATTTTTTTTAATGGTAGACATAGTAGCACGTTGCAGACACCACACTCCCAGTTTGTTCTTCTATCCTTCTATTTCGTGCTACAATATGAATATCTTTGGCGTGTTGCTCTATGTGGTTGAGATGCACTCTCTGTTTGGCATACAGTTCCAAACACACTTTTCTTCTTTGCTATTCATTCTAAAAACTTTTATTTCCGGAACTAACGAGCTTGCAATTATTCCATCAACTATTTGTCAACGTCAAATACATGAATATCGTCAAGATTTTCATAAACCTCGACTTTGTCAGATCCGAGATTCTCATCTGGATCATTATTTGAACATTCGTCGAAAGAAAATTCATCTCATTCTTCATAAAGTTAATCTCCCGTAATTCCTATTGATCTGAAGGGTAATGGTTCTCTTTGTGATTCTCGTTCATGATTCATCATATACAGATACTGTGGTGCAAATGATATACTGTAAGCTATAATGTGCAATAGTGAGCTCCTAGTAGCAATAATCATAGATATGTAATACGTTACCTGAATGATTAAACACTATAGTATATATTTATTCATATTTAATGTTTTTAAATCTTCGAATAATAACAATCTGAGAACACACATAGATTGCACACTACGTCCAACGACAAAAAGTTACTTTTAAACCAGTTGAAACACGTCAAAATGATGGAAACTACAGTAGTTTCCCAAGAATTTACCTCAAATTTATGCGTACGCTGGTGGTTTGAGATCCAAATTCACAAACTTATATTTGAAAAATTCTAAAATATGGAGATACATTTCACACTATAATTTCGTAAGTCGAAAAATTTGTAGTTCAAAATTTGCACTCATGACCCATGGACCCCAAACAATTGAACGAGGAAGCGAAGTCATATATACATCGGTTCTTCAACCAATTACTTGAATAATCCCTTGAGTTTCAATGAGAGTGGGAAAGTAGGATGACAATAACATTTTGTAGAAGACATTACGAACACCGATAAATACTTTAAGGAAGATTAAGCCACAAATTCTTACATTAGTGTCAAATAAGTTCGTATTTCAGTCTGTTTTCATAGCGTATAAATGAGAACTTCATCACAGAAAACTTTCTTTCTTGAAAATTCAAAAGCTAAATAATTGCGAAAAGTGTGTTGTTTTCAACATGATACTTACTCTCAATATATTCTTCAAGTATGTCCTTTGGCAATCTGTTTCAATGGTTGTATATACACGATATCCTGACATTGTAGCTAAATACAAAGCCGCCAAGCCTATTTCGGAAGCACCTCCATGTATTAGAACAATATCGTTTGAATGTAGATCCGCAACAATAAAGAGACTGTAATAGGCCTGAAAGAAAAAAATCTCTCTGAATGCATTTCTACCCTATTTATTAAAATTATAAGATCTATCTCATATAGAAATGAGAATATACGTTACGATCTTTGAGGTATTTCCTAGAACATATGACAAAAATTTCTTGAAAGTTGGAAGTCAAAGTAATAGAAGATAGAAGTAGGGCAGTCTCAATCCCACTATCAAATCTTGTCTCAAAAAACTTGAATTTATGTATTATACTGAGAAAACCAAGTGGTTAGGTTAGCAATCAAAGTTGTATGTATAGCAATTCTAGTGGTATCCCTGATCACTTGCAGTGTTAAGATTGATGGTTGGTGAGGTCTTGCAACTTAGATGATGAAATCTTACTAGCTAAGGGGTACCTGACACCTCTTGCAGTTGGGAGACAAAAAGGATGGTCAACGTCAAACTTATGAGGTTGGATGAAAAATTTTCATTTTCATCGAACTATATTCTTTTGCACAAAGTCTCAATAAAAGAAATAGTTCTTTTCGAAAACTGTCATTTGAAGTTAGCATTTATTAGGAAACTAGAAATATACAAAATTAATGTTTTGTTTACAGTGCGCGAAATACTTCGCAGTCAGGATGCGAAGTACCTACTTCGCTGCCAGGATGGGAAATAGTTATATCAACTGTATCGGTATCATAGCAACAATAAAAGTGACATTGATTGATTCCAAATGTCAAAATTCTCTTTTTACATTTCTATCAATTTTAAGACGTGGTTTTCGATGAAACCTTGCTTGATACATAATTGCGAAATTATTTTGCACCCTCGAATAATTTTTTATTTTTCGAATGCTGAAGTGACATTTCGGAGTCCAGAATCAAAAATAACTATGGCAATCATAATTGAATCCTTAAACAATGTTTACTACTAGTTTCAACCCGATAGTTGTACCTCTTGAATTTGCGGCTCAATTTCCACCATTTATACTTCTTACCATATCAGTGGTACAATTTAGTTCTCTCAGTGTTCATAACAGATTTTTTCACATACTTTGGAGAGAAAAAACTCCTACTTTCATCTGAAACACTAAAATAGTATTTTACTATAGACATAAGTGAAGTTGGTACTCAACTATGCGTGAAGTTAACGTTTCTTGTCTCTTAATTCCACCATTATTTGAGCAGATAGCGCCAAAACTTCATAATCCGAATAAAGTTTCTCTGTGAATCCATGTTCGTAGTATTATCTCTTACTAACCCATTTGTATTAGCATTTATTTAGTTTGTATGATCCAGAAAAAATGGTCCAAAAATGGGCGAATAAGGCAACTAACCTCTGTATTACCAATTGTTTCAGAAATATCATTGGGGAGGTCCTCTGATTGAAATATAATAGCCAAAAGTCATAGCTCAAAAACAATGCATTCTATCGCAAAATTTCTAAGATAAAAATTGAAGCTTGATAGATCTCTATAACTCTGCTCTCACACGTTTTTCCTAAAAAACGGATAGTCTTTGAGATATCTGCTCTTGAATGTAAACCATTCAAGAAAAAACGCAATTCACCTCAAATTTGCTGTCCATCTTTTTCATCTAGCTCCACCGCCGTTGGTTTCATAGAAAAACCATCAAAAAAAAGTTGCAGAGGCATTAATTTTCCTTCACAAATATATATATATATATATATATATATATATATATATATATATATATATATATATATATATATATATATATATATATATATATATATATATATATATATATATATATATACAGGGTGGTATTGAGGTTCGTAGAGAATTTGATGCACCCACCTCTGGTGAACGACAATTATCGCTTCAAATGTTCAACACTCCTACTTAAATTTATGTGACTGTTTTTTGTAGTTCATATAAAATGATGCGAACGTTGTGAACTGAAGTTTACATTTATTTACACTATTTTACATGTAGTCAGTATAAAAACTGAATTGATGTTTTCGGTATAACATATTCAAAATTGTTCCAACATGGAAGTCGGAGACATAAAAATAGACTCAATTTCAACATGAAAGTTGGACTTAGAATCACTTCCAAAGAAAATGAAAATCTTGTGAAAGTGGTTGTTACCACCCTCCAGAAGAGAGGGGGACCAATTGTAAATCAAAACCCTCCAGTTAGGGAAAGTGGCATTTGGACTTAGTTTAAAGGTTATAAACAAATTTCGGCGAATGGTCAAGTGAAAAATAAAGTGCACATAGCACTGAATGCAACTTTAAATTCTACTCCAATAAAACAATTTGTAACTCGTGGGAAAAATACTCCAGAGAACCTCTCAACATTTTATTTACTGTCCCCTTCCTTTGAGGATTCGAGAAGCACCGAATTATAATTTTACGGAACGTACAAGGTCAAAGTTATAATTTTGAAAATAAATATTATGACATGTGCAAATTACGAATAAGAAAGAGTTTCCTAAGAAATCGTATAGTCAAGGATTGTTTCCATGAAACGAATATTTTTGGTACCATTGAACCACTGACAACGCATTTGCAAAAAATCTGAGTGAGTTGACCAGCATATTATTTCCTCGTACGCCTACAAAACTGTTCATACTTCTCGTAACGAAAATGCAGAATAATCGTTTCAAACTTATGTTTGTGAGCCGTACAAGAAAGTTTAAGGAAACGAAACAACAATGATTGAATTTATAAATTTCAACAATACTAGGGACTTTGAATTTTTATGTGACAATATTATCATGAGAAAAACACTTTCTTCAAAAATCAATTCAGGAATAAATACAAAACTCATGAATATTGCTTAAAATTATTATCTTTCACAGCTACACACAATGCACTACGTTGAATTAGTGAGACACTACATGCCAGGAGCATATGATGTTTCTGTTGAATAATTTCTATACTATTCTGAATGCGCGTCCTCAATTCTTCAATAGTCTCGGAGAAAGTGACCCCACAGATAAAAATCTAAGGGATTGAGCTCAGGTGATCTTGGTGGTCATAGTACAGGATCTCCACGGTCAATCTATCAATATGCCGCACATTTTTGAAGAATGAGGGGAGACAGCATCTTGCTGAAACCATATATGTTGACGAACATGTAAGCAGAATCGGATTGAATGTCAATAGCGCCCTACGCTATCATATCATTGACTCCCCTCCATATATTATAGTCCAAGTGAATTGTCATGTAAGATATAGGTCGAGGAGGTGAAAAATTCAAAATGTTGTACTATGAGTGCTGTGAGTTAGCTGATTGTTGTCAAAGCTCACAGCATGTGTCTGTAGAAAATTGTCCGAATTACTATGAGACGCCTATCGCAAATGTGTACCAAAAATTTAATTTACCCTCATAATAGTCGCTCAGAATGATACATAAAGCGAACGCAGTTTTTTATCTGTCTTGAAAAATATATTTTTCTGGGTATGATCTTTTTAGTGTATTTTTCGCATCTAGCCAATTTCAGTTGTTGGAAGTCTTCAATAAAATATAAGATTGTAGGAAGCTGAAAGTCCTACAGCTTTTGTTGCAGATAATTCTTGATATGAGATTCTATTCAAAAGTTATTGGCAAGAATTCGAAGGCTTAAGAATGGTAATGCTTGAAATGGTTGAAACTTCGGTAATTCTGGTCGAAAAGCGGTGACTATATGGCCGAACAATGAAATGCTGAAGATGAAAAATTCAAGAAATTTGATTCCTTGCAGAACTGCCGGAATATATTTCCAACGCAGGATCAATGAAAGGTGAAAAAAATCGGAAAAGTTTGGTGTGATCTTATTTCAAGATGACGAGATACGTACACATTCTTATCTTCCTTCAAGTAGATGGAAAAATATGTTCAAGAGTCAGGGCTGGCTTTCCTTGAGTTGCTTGATGAAGTTGAATTTCGGGCTATTTTTTGGCAGGAAGACTTTCTATTAACTGAGCTATTATAGACGGCAGCGAAGCGTCAAAAAGTCTGTCAAGTCCAGCGGTGAGCTAACATAATCTATGAAGGATGATTATTTTTCTCAGTTCAAGGATAAATGAGAGTCGCAGTGCCCTTTACGGCGAGACATAAACAACAAAAATGCATATAATGTGATTTACCTCTCAGTATTAGATTGAAAAATAGGAATATGCTATCTGCACATTTATTGAGTAATTATTTGATAAGCTAAATGTGTGAATTGGTGGATAGATGAGAAAATAAATGCGTCATCTGTCATCTTGAATCTGCGGCTATTTTGATCAAATTCCAATATTGAGTATACTTGATCACATTGGGCACATTCAGCCGACTTCTGGTCAGTGAACATGGTCAGCTATTTTCTGCTGAATGCTCTGTATGATGTGATCGGTTCGTTTTATGTTCACTGACCCACCGACCACAAAATTTACGTGGTCGACGAGGTCACTTCTCTTGGTCATGCGCGGTAATTTTCTATTTCAAATTTTGACTTATTTGTAACTGTAGAGATTTTGTTCTTCTTCAGTTTGATTTCAAATAGGGTGAATCTGTGAATGAATTAAAGTGATTAAATGTGTAGATTTGTTGAATTCGTTCGCTGCAATATGTAATATTGTACTTGTTTATTTTGCTCAGTGAAAATACTCAACGGTAATATACCGATAGAGAGGTGTATTATCGATATACCGAAGAGTTTCACGAATATACTTTTTGTCTTTTGGGTAAGTTTTTACGAGACAAATTTGGGGATTCATAATCTGATAATACCCTAGAGCTTTAGCTCGAGGGATTTTATCGTTGATTATAAATCTCCAAATTTGCCGAGTAAAAAATTACCCAAGACAAAAAGTATTTGAGTTAAATTCAAGGTATATGCGATAATATACCGAATCTTGAGGTGTATTTGCAAGGATTATTTCACAAACCATAAAATTTATTAATTGTTATATTTTTTATTATTTTTCAAAAAGCTGCTGTGGTATATCGAGTTAGGAGAAAATATTATCGGGATATACCTCGTTACTATGGAAAATCCCTCAATTTCATTGGTTGTTGCTAAAGTGTGTGATATAATCCAATGAAATATCTCATGGTCCCTACAAATAACGATTGACTAATGTTATATTGAAAATGTTCCATAGTTTTCTAATCACAGAAAAAAGACAATTTCAAAATGAACCAAAATACACAAAATGCATTTAGCCTGAACGTGAACTGTTCACTGACCATTCGGTCATTGGTTCAGTGACCATAGGTGTACGCTGAATGCACCCATTGTAACAAGAACCGAAAGTGCATACAAAATCTCAGTAGTACTATAGGATTATGAAAAATGGTTAAAAATTCGGTTATAAAATTTGACGTCCACAACTAGAACTACACGACAAGCTAATATGAGCAGCATGGTGAAAAAGCGCCTAATTAGATCAGATAATTCATTCCGTAACAAGTTTTGAAATGGTTTATATGCGAATTCCATTTCAAAAATGTTGAAGACTATACTTACTTCAACAAGATCTCAGAGAAGACTGTTAACTTCAAAACTTCAAACGCAGACCAGAAATAAATACCTGAACTGCTAAGATATAACCATAGTAGTCAAACAAGAATACTGAATAATATTGCACGCTAATGGCTAAACAGCTCTAAACTAATCAAAAACGGCATACGAAATCATTATGTATGGCCTACATATGCAGATTCCAATATATTTACAAAATAACGATTTTTGTGACCTTTGACCTTGAATAACCTGAAACGCAGACATGAATTTTTTTAGACTACCGAGACAACTCTTAGGCCTGGTTGCATGAACGTGCATTAACTAAAGAGTGCTTTTTAAAAATGAACAATATCAAATCGAATATATCCGTCAAATCAGTCGCTTAGCATTGCTGTCAAAAATTCGATTTGATATTGTTCATTTTTAAAGAACTGTTTAGCTAATGAACGTTCATGCAACTGGGCATTAGAATATAAAAATAAAGGTTCATACAAGTTTTCAGCTTATTATCTATCGTTTCGAGGCGAAACCCTAATATGACTGGACTAAAAGAGCAACCTTCTACATTCGAACGGAATAAGTGAGTAGTATCAGTATAATCAACGTTAATATACTGATAGAGAGGTGTATTATCGATATACCGAAGAATTTCACGAAGATACTTTTTGTCTTTTGGGTAATTTTTCACGAGACAAATTTGGGGATTCATTATCTGATAATACCCGAGAGCTATAGCTCGAGGGATATTATCGTTGATTATAAACATCCAAATTTGTCGAGTGAAAAATTACCCAAGACAAAAAGTATTTCATTTAAATTCAAGGTATATGCGATAATACACCGAATCTTGAGGTGTATTTGCAAGGATTAGTTCACAAACCATAAAATTTATAATTTGTTATATTTTTCATATTTTTTTAAAAAGCTACTATGGTTTATCGAGCTAGGAGAAGATATAATCGCGATATACCGTGTTACCATGCAAAAACCACTCAATTTCATTGGTTGTTACTAAGGTGTGTGATATAATCATAGTAAGTACATACCAATGTGAATGCATAAGGAACTGTAGCAGCATCGCTCAATGTCCAACCCGTAGGCACATGCCATAAAAACTCTGGATCAGTTGCCAGTGAATGTTGTTTCATGTTAAATTGACCAAAGCCCATAACTGGTTGTCCGTTCTCATCCATACCAGAGAAATCTAGTGCTCCTATTTCATTAGGTATGCTGCTAGAATTTGAACGAGTGAGATCGTTTAAATGTAGGCCCAAATAGATCGGTTTGCAGATCAACAACAAATCACTGAAAAATAATTAATTATCAAATTTTTCAGACGAATTACAGTGTATTCGTAGTTTTTTGAGGATCATATTACTCAAATTTCTCAAGTGATCGATCGCGTCTCCAAAGTGACTTTATTTTTGCGATTGCAATTATAATATAATCACTACATATTGTATGATTCTTTGTTGCTCATATGAACAATTATGTACAGACTAACTCATTCCCCAGTGAAATAGTTCCATGAAGATTTTTGGAGAAAAAATGTCATGTCCTGCAATATTATCTCAATAGTTATGAATCACTAAAAATGACCACTATAATTTTCCCCTTCTCAGATTAGAGCCTCGCGGGGCATCTTTAGCTTAAGGTTTGTTGAATATCTTCTCCGTAGTAGATTTACCTGCTTGCCTCTTGTGATCATACCTCACGGAAGCTCTGATGATATCGATTGTGAAATATATAATAATGGACCACATAATTGGGATAGGAGGGTGTGTCGACAAATCGAAATGTTTGTTGACGATTTATAATAAAACGCAAAATGTGACCTGGCTATGGACCATTAAGGTATAATTTCAGCTTTTCTTCCCAATTATGCTTTTACCCGTGCATTGATTTTCAAATTTGGAAATTCTACCTGATTCACAGATCTGGATTCATGTGTAAAAATTCACTGTAATTTGAATTTGAGACATTTTAAACTCTTGAAGCAATGGAGTATATCGATAACCAGTATTTCAAGTGCATTGGTATCAGTCAGCTTCTTAACGAGGAGTACGAGAGAGGGTTACATGTTCGTAAGAAGCATCATGATGTTGCAGTCTAGAATTCAAGACGGTAAACATTGTCGAGAAATACTGGTTGGCAGTATAAGCAACAAAAATTAAAACTTCAAGAGTGATAGTTACTAAAACTCTGATACTGGTTTTCCTGATAGAATTGGGGAGAATTGTCAGATATCTCTCTTTCTCTCTCTCTTGCACCAATATGAAAAAAAAGACAAAATCAATGTGTATCTGATTCATACAGATTTCACGTTATACTTATGACGGCAGACAGTCATTTGTCCAGAACAAGGATCTCTGCCTAGATCCTTGAATGATAGTTATTCAAGTATTAAGGTCAGTGAGTACAGTTTACCGATTGAGAATAATAGTTTGGAGGCCGAGCCTTAGCGAGGTTTTCAAATATTATACAAAATCGGGACTTTACTTATTACCGTGATGCTTACAAAATTTTTGCATGATTGAACGATTTACCCAAAATATGGATCCTAATTGTCTTTTTCAAATCGAGTTGCTACTGATGATTTCTTATTTGTTGTCAGCTGTCTAGTTTGACGGTTCGTGAATATTCAATTACAAATAACGACAAATAAATAAATATATCTTGTGAGAATTCACAGTTTTTAACTAACCGCCTTCTGCCCATGGACGGTAAGTCAGCATAACCATAGTAACCACAGTTTGAAGGTAAAATCAACAAACCTCCTCAAATAGAGAGCCGGTAAACATATGAAACCGCTCAATCGTGCAAAAAAAAATATTTTGATCAGTCTGACATAGCAATTTATTCACAAATATGTATTGCTGCACAGAATATTCTACCAGAAGCGACAGTCAGACAAAGAAACGCAGTTGAAGAGAGAGATGGATAGGTGAAGCCAATTTGAATACCCTATCGGCTATGGGCTACTGTCGGAAGATTCCGTGAATGTCCGCCGAAGACATGTGCTAGATGCCTGCCTGGACGCAAGCGCATGTTATTTACGTTAATTCTGTACTAGATGACTCGAATATTTTCATCCACTTTAAATCGTATAATTTGGAAAAATCCATATTTGGCAAGCTGAAAACAAGTCATGAAAATATTTATAACTATGTCTATTATTCAGAAAATATTTTTTATCAAAATATCGAGAATTTAATTACTGAGAACGGTGCTGGAAACAATAATATAATAATAACATAACATATGTCATGTACACATTCAACAAAATTGATCACACAAGAATGTAAATTTCATCTTTAGTTGTTTGTCAAAAAATCAAGTAATTATATCCATGGATACCTTTTTTATTTCTCAGAACTTCAAAAAATTTAGATTTTTATCTTTTACATGAATAATTATGAGATAAAATACATCGCACTTCTTCCAAATAATGATAAGCGAAATTGAAATTCTTCATTTTGACATATTTAAATTACGAAAGTGTCAAAAAAAATATATTTTTTGTATATATTTTGCTATTCATCAATTTTTGTTCATTTATATCCTTATCACTCAAAATTTACACAATTTTTTACTAAAAATATGTTTAAAAAAAACTAATTTTTATATTAAAATAACATTTGAACGTTACATATGCGAAATTTCACTTGAGTATTATTTCAAATTTCCCTCGCAAGCCGGTAGCCAATTTGAAGGTCCATGACGTCCAAGGTCACCAGGCCTGAAACCAGAACTTCAAAGATGCCGCGCCTTAGTGACGCTTCTGGTAGGATATTCTGTGATTGCTGTGTAATTATTGACTATGATGTTCAAATTGGACAAACATAATCTTTTATATTTTGCTTACCAAGCGAAAATCCCAAGATTTCTCTCAGTATAGTGTGATAGTATATTCTACAATAGGTATTAGAATGGCCCCTATTCCAAACGAGCGAACAGTTTGTAATCTCAGCCAAACGCGAGGATTGTGGTTCGCGAGTGTGGAATACGCCATTCCAAACATGTTGTAAACTATACTTTCTCTAACAAGATTCTAAAAACTTATCAATATTTCAGAAGAAATGTGTATAAATATAGAACCTCAAACGCGAATCTAGAAATTAATACCTGAATAGTTAGGAAGTGACCATGGTAACCAAACTAACAGCTTCCGATTCGTCGAAAATTATGATTGAATGATTCTAAACTTCATACGGAATTATTTCGAACGATGTGTTGGAATGTTACTCATTCCAACATGATTATTGGTTATAGATTATGCAAATTTCCGAACAGTGTTAGAGAAAATTTGTTCTATAATATCGCTCACTTTATTTATTTGACACGCTCTACAGGACAAAAATCGCAGTTACAAGTGAGAAAAAGTTAACTGCAAGTAACAAAATATTGACACAAAGAGGAAAATTATATTACAAATACGTTAAATCACCAAAATTGCCTGAAAAATATTAGAAATACTGATATATTCACCTAATTGAAATAACTAATCTATTTTTGATAATAAAGGAAATGAAGCCATTGCATTGTGGGGAAACTAGGAAAAAGCTGAATTTTTGCATGAAGCTTCCTTTTGTGGTTCTAAGCAACATACCAGAAGTCCCCGCCGATACATGCGCCGCTAAGAATGTTATGAGGGGTCAACAGTCAAGATAAACGGTCTTTCGCAAAAATCTCACCAATGGTAACTTTGATCGAAAGAATAATAATCATTAAAGTATTTTAGAAAATCGTCTTCAAAAAACATACCAACATTTATTTTCATATGACTAACGGTTTTAAGTTGTACGTACAGTATGCACTCCTCAATAGTATCTGTGTGTTGAATATTTGTATTAAAACATTTTATGTGACCTGGAATATTGGAAACCAGAGTATTTATTTTATATTACACAATAGTGTCGACTTCAATCTGTGATAGGCTAGACTAAAAAGGAGGTACTCCGAAACGTTCTTTTTTGCTTTACAATCTTAAGAGTCATCTGCTTCTCTTTTGTCAGAGTACAAACTTATTTATACTCTGTTTATAAAGTGAACAAATAACTGTCACTCTGACGTTTGCTATCCAGAGAAGTATTGGTTGAGAAAAAAGTCTCTTGCTGGTCTCGTGTATTAAGCGATATTTACTTGTGAACGGACGTGCTCATTTACTATTTTTATTCAATTATCATTTTATAAATTAAATAAATTATCAGAAAAATGGCACGAACCTGTTTTATTTGTGAAAGGTGGTGTGCAAAAAAAAAAGAACGTTAGAAATATTTCAATCAGATTTTCTCAAAAACAGCTAGTCTCACGAAAAAAAGTTATTGGCTGTTTTTTGTAGGCCATTCTCTAAGCTACAAATTTGATTATCAATATTTGTTTTAGATTTGAGTTACCGATGGCAAGATTTTTGCGAAAGATCATTTATTTGGACCTTTGACTCCTTGTAAAATTTTAAGCGACACATGTATCGGCTGGGACTTTTGGTATGATGTTTAGAACCACAAAGAGAAGCTTCATGCAAAAGTTCAGCCCTCCCCTAATTTTTTCGAAGTTTAATCTTTTTTTCGTCTTTAGTCCCTGAATTATAAATACTTGCAATGAATCATTGAATAAGTCAATATCACTGGAAGATGGAGCAATAGTAATGAAAACTCAATGAACTCGCCTGAATGGGCTTTGTAATTCGTAATTTGATTTTGCAATTGATAGATTGAAAATTAATTTTTGACTTGATTTAGGCTTTCTGGGAATATTCATATTCATCTGCGCTATTGGGCTCATGTCATTGATTACATCATAAAGTATCCTTAGAAAATATTCTTTAATGATTGAAAAAGTCACACTAAACTCTGACATAATAAAAAAACAAAAAATTCATTTCCATTTCTCTTAGAGCTCCTGATGCAGGGATATCAATTGAATAAATGTCTCTTTCATGTAAATAATCGGTTAATTTGAGAAAAGTAGAGCCAATCTGTTGAATATGTATATGCAGTATTCTGTATAACCGTCAAAATAAAGATATACTTCAACTTATATTAGAAATATTTGATGTATGTATTTGTTATCAATTTGATTATGAATAAATTTATTAGCAGTGAGCCTGTGGAATATTTGGTCACCATGAAAATAAAATAGAATGTTTAGGTCTCTAGTACAGAACCACTTTTCAAAAATTATAACCACATACATAGAACTTTGTATATGGCTTCCTTTTTGCGAGTTCACCAAATATTTCCTCTACGAAAATTGTCGCAAGCGCTGATTTTTCAAGCAAATGATCATTGTACCTGTCGATCTAACGATGTTTTACTATGCAATGATCACATACTTCTTTTACACGCAACTGTAAAATATTTTTTGGGCGTTTCCATGTGTTTACCGGCCCTCTATTCGAAGTGGTATGTTGATTCAACCAGCAAACTGTGATAACTATGGTTATGCTGAATTACCGCCCATGGGCAAAGGCGGTAAGTAAAAAATTGTGGATTTTCACAAAAAAAATTCATTTATTCATATTTATTTGTAATTGAAAATTCACAAGAAGATGTCAAACTTGACAGCTGACATGCAAATGAACAATCATCAGCAGTAATTTAATTTGAAAAAGAAGATTGGGATCCCTATTCTGGATATTTTAAATCGTGCAAAAAATTTTGTAAGCATTACGGTCAGTTGGTACCGTATCGATTTTGTATAATATTTGGACGCCTCATCAAGGCTTGGCCTCCAAACTATTATTCTTAATCGGTAAACTGTACTTACTGACCTCAATACTTAAATAACTATTATAACAAAAACGGAACACGTCATGGCGGACAAAAATAATTCTGCGTTAGACGAGCCTATCGTTCAAAACATTTCGAGAGGCCGTGGTCATATTATGCGGTAAACACGTAACCAATTTTTGCAGGATTGCTTGATGATAATGAAACAAACTGGTTTTGATGGCTGACAAATTTTCTACAGATTTTTCCCAACCGACATTTTCACATGGTAAAGTTTTGGATTACCACATATCCACTCTTAGATTTTTTTCTCTTTGAGATGAAGTATAGTGTTGTGGCAATATGCGATGAATGAAAATGAAACGAGTTAAGAGTGGAGTAGGCAGGTGGTTTTGAAAACAAAAATAAAAAAGAAATGGCGTATAAATAATAATTTGAAATGTCAAGAAATTTGTTGAATTTTTAATTGAATCTAAAGGACTAGAAATGTAAGTTAGTTGAAAAAAATATGTTTGTTATTATATAAAATTATATATATATATATATATATATATATATATATATATATATATATATATTTATATATATACATATATATATATATATATATATATATATATATATATATATATATATATATATATATATATATATATATATATATATATATATATATATATATATATATACAGGATGTAACAGAAATAAGTACATTAATTTTAACCAGTTATAGTTCTCGTCAAGCCTAACAATTTTTCTTAGTAACTTTTTCCCGGATTCTCATCTTTTTTTTAGCATTTCTTATCCCCTATAATTTAACGAGTCGTTCAGTTGAATAGTTATCGGATCCAGTAGCAGCTGCAGTAGAACAATAATTGAGTTTGACATATGTGCGTTATCAATTCCTTCAAATAAATTATAAAATAAAACAGACTATAATTTATCAATTCTGTGTACGATTTCATGGGCAGTTTAGGATAAGCTTAGCAAATTTATTTGAAACGATCTCCGAATTGTCATTTTTCACTAAAAATTGAACTATTGTGGTTATGGTAATGTATTTAATGTCAAAATATTATGCACTTATACATTACGATGAGAATACCATGGGATATTTGGAACCTAACGTTTATCTGGAACGTAAAACAGCAGATGAGATGAATGAAATACATCAATTTATAAATGAAGCATCTGCGTATTAGTTTTTCTCATATTATTATAAACTTCACACTTCACACTCTGGTCGTTTCAATAAAATATGCCTTGTGAATTGATCTGCTAAATAATCAAAATATTGTATCATATATTCCAGAAAATATTTAAAATCAATTACCAAATTCAGTATGACACATTTATAGGTTATATTTTCTGTTCTTCAAGAATAGAATCTTCAAAATTTCATGTAGCAATATCTCTATCAAATGTTTCAATGAATTTATTGATTTGGAATTACATTCCATTCAATATTCTACCGTTTTCTTTAAATAAATCGTTGAATGATTTTCTCTTTATGTTTCTGATGAAGTAGGTTAGGAACAGCAACTACTTTTCGAACTGCTTGTAGATGGCAGCACAGTCTGACTCTCCTGACACAGTGACACAGTTTCAGACAATTAAAATCAGCTGATCCACGTGCAATGAACTTGGGTAGACAATCTTATGTTTAAGAAATGTACTATCCGAAAATATACGTGGAATTCCTATTTCAAAATTAAACTTCTTAAAAATGACATATAAATACGACTGAAAGACCGAATTGTTGATTACAGAGACAAATTTTGTCTTTCTCCCAACATATGCAGAAATAGAATCATCGAGGTGAGCGAATATCAATGTATGGCCAAAATACTAATATTTTTTCAGTTTCAAATGAATGATTGACAAGACTACGATGGCTCAAAGTTGCAAAATACTCCTTCAAATCGACAGCTGTCATTCTTCCAACAAGTGAGAAGCATTAAGTTTGAACCATAGGCGCACTATGAAATTTTTGACAAGACTTTGATGAATTTTTGCTCTATATCCAGAGGACTCACGTAAAAAAGTTATCAAGAAAAATTGTTATGCTTGGCAAACTGCATTACAGGGTAAAATTAATGTACTTATTTCTGTTACACCCTATATATGTGAATATTTCACAATCAATATTCAATGATTCATGGATCAAAAATTGTTTTATTATAAAAATCTACGCGAATAGTACTAGACTATTCATTACGTTCGTATGTCTATTAGGAAAGTCATTATTGAGAAGTACAGCTCGAAATTTTTCATCACTACTCATAAATTTTGGATGAATAAGTTCTGCTAATTTGATATATTTTTACATTCATCAGAATTTCAAAATAAATAGATTTTTTCCAAAACAACCGAACTCTAATCGGAATCTCTGCAGGTGTCATGTAGAAATCTCTATGAAGGTCCCGCTATTTTTCATTGAGGTGAAAGGTACTACTAATCAGCTTCAACTAATGTTCTCTCCATCAAATTCCAGCAGCAGATTTGTTGGTCAGGTGTTTCAGTGTACACTATATGTTGAATTCTGATCTATTTGACGATATTTGAACAGAGTTTGCTCCAATTTTTATATTTTCGTCTTTCAGTACATATCTATCGAGACCATACGAAATGATACAATAGTTACGATACTATACGTTACGATTCGATACGTTACGCTTTCAAGCTAAGAACAATAAATATATATATATATATATATATATATATATATATATATATATATATATATATATATATATATATATATATATATATATATATATATATATATATATATATATATATATATATATATATATATATATATAACCATTTTTCTTGATAACTTTTTTCTGTAAGTCTCCTGGATATCGAGTGAAAATTCATCAAAGTTTGGTCAAAAATTCCATAGTGCGCCTATGGTCAGAATTGAATGTTTCTCATTTGTTGAAAGAATGACAGTTGTCAATTCAAATGATTATTTTGAAACTTTAAACCATCATAGTATTATCAATCATTCATTTGAAACTGAAAGAATAACAGTATTTCAATAATACACTAATATTCGCTCACCTCGATAATTCTATTTTTGTATATGTTGCCAGAAAAATCAAATTTATCTCTGAAACCAACAATTTGGTATATGAGTCGTATTTATATGTTATTGTTGAGAAATTTTATTTTTATTTAGGAATTTCACGTATATTTTCAAATAGTTGGTACATTCCTTGAACATCAGATTGTCAGCACGAGTTCATTGCTCTTGGATCAGCTGATTCGAATAGTCTGAATACAGCCTGTAACACAGTTAGAATATGGGTCAGATTGTGCTGCCATCTACGATCAACTGAAAAAGTAGCTGCTGCTCTGAGCTTACTTCATTACTGTTGGCTCTCAAACATAAAGAGAGAATCATTCAACGATTTATTTAAAGTGAACGGTGAAATATGAAATGGAATGCAATTCTAAAATAATTAATTTAATGAATAATTCAACTGAAAATTTTCCCGCAAAAATTGTAAGAGCTTATCCTTGAAACACAGAAAACCTAGCCTACAAATGTATCACACTGAGTTTGGTAATTGATTTTAAATATTTTTTAAAATATGAGATACAATATTCTATTTGTTCAACAGATCAATTCACGAGGCATACTTCATTGAAACGACTTGACTGTGAAGTTTGTAATAATATGAGAAAAAACTAATTCACAGCTGCTTCATTTATAAATTAATGTATTTTATGTTCGACTGCATCATAATCATGTAATTTATGGTTGCATTTAGTGCTCATAATATGCCACTTAATTGGACTAGGACTTTTACTTTATATAATTGGACGGAACTGTCATTATCAAAAGAAAATTATTCTGTTCTATCGTATTTATTCTTCTCTACACTTTCTGAAGTATCCATTTATTCTTTTCTATTATATTCATTCTCTTCTACACTTTCTGAAGTATCTATTTCTCCTTTTGAATTGTAATTAATATTTTTGACATCTGCAAACAAACAGTAAAAAACAATTGTAACAACAGCAACACTAGCAAAGCACACCAAGTTATACTTAGCGAATTTTTGTGTAGGGGAATCAAGAAATATTTTTAGGAGATATCCTGCGTCTTTAGACCAGTCGAACATAAAGCATTGTATGTAATTCGTACATAAACAAACTTCATAAACTCGCCTTCCTTATTAGACTCGCTCGCGCTGCTCGCTCGTCCATAACCAGCGGCTCGTCCAATAAAGTTCTATATTATATACTAATTACATAAATAGCTATTATTCGTTTCATCTGGTGTTTTACGTTCCAGGTAAACGATGAGTTCTCAATATCTCATAGTACTCTTATCATTATGTATAAGTGTACAATATTTTGATATTAAATACATGAGCATAACCACAATAATTCAATTTTTAGTGAAAAATGACATTTCTGAAATCGTTCCAAGTAAATTCGCCGAACAAATCCTACACTGCCTGCGAAATCGCAGATAGAAGAGCTTGACATTTTCACAGGTTTTTACTTTTGTGACAATAATAATTACACGATTTTTTCCAAAATTTGTTTGAAGGAATTGATAGCTCACCTATGTCGAAATCAATTGTTTTGTTGTTACCAGGGTTGTAACTGCTACTGGATCCTGTAATAATGCACCTGAACGACTCGTTAAGTTATAGGGGTTGAAAAATGCTAAAAAAAGAAGAGAATTCGAGAAAAAGTTATAAAGAAAAATTGTTATGCTTGACGGATTCTATCACTGGTTAAAATTAATGTACTTATTTCTGTTACACCCTGTATAATGGGTCCAATTCTAAACTATCACTGAAGTGAAAAATGTGATGAAATAACTCACTTTTTCATTCATTTCATTGATTTTTTTTATAGCAGAATCAGAGATTATTGTTGTTGGAAATTATGATAGTGAAGATGGAGATGCTGAATTTGAAGTAATGGATGAAGATGACTGGAATGAGTTTGATTAATATGATTTCAAATATAAATGAATTTTCTTGAAGTCAGAAGATCCTCATTTTACAAGAAAAATTGAGGTTTTTGATACTGCATTTTTAACCTTTTTCATTGGTCTGACAAAACAATTCAATATTTCTGTCGGTCATTGCTAAATTTAGTCATCGGTTAATTTTATCTATCACCTCATATCATTGTCCGACATATGGTAAACACAAAACCGTACTACTTGAAATCGATATATTCAGGTTGTCGGTCAGATATAAGTCAGTCAAAGATTTGTCCGTCATTATAACCAGTTGATTTTTTGATCAATTATCAAGCAATCCTACAAGAATTAGCTATGTAGTCAACGCAGAATATAACCATGGCATATCGACAATTTTTGAATGGTAGACTCGTCTAACGCAGAACTATTTTTATCCGTCATGTATTGTTCCATTTTTGTTATAAAAATATCTTTTAGTTCCGTGTGAAACAAGTACATTGCATATTGAAACATCGTCAAATCGACATGTTTAATAATTATTTGCTTTAAAGGCAGCTGCTTTGACAATTTTCGTGAAGGAAAAATTAGGTAGATTCACCAAAATAGAGCCATATGCCATCCTGTGAAAGGATTCTGTACTCGGGACTGATTATTCCAATGATTTTCTGTGAACTTTATGTTAAGCTGTCAGAAAAGTATAATATTATTACCTAGAATTGATGGAAGAGCTGAGTAAATTACTGCATAATGTCTCTTCAGAAGTTTCAGTAATATCTATAAAATTCCCCCACGATCCATTCTTCAGCACTTGAATGATCAAATCCTGCTCAAATATGCGTGCGTAGAATTTACTTTCCGGTTCACATTTCGGCGCCCCAGTGTCAAGAAGGAACAAATATCTGGAAGAAATATATTAGCAAATAATAATCTCAATATGCAATCAATATTCACATCAAATTATGTCCTGACTAATGAAGCTCATATGGTATGATCCGTAGACTCAATAAGGACTAATTACAATATAGCAATGAAGCTATATAATTTCACAATTAAATCGGCAGTCAATAATTTTTCACTGAATTGATTAGAACAAATCTAATAAGAATTATTGTAGTATAGAATTTATTGGGACCACCTCAAAAAATCCACTAAATATTGCAAACAAAACTAGTAACATAACATATAATTATATGGAAATTAAGGTTGAATCGATTTCACAAATATAATATACATAGTACCGTTTATGACCGCTTGGTGGCTACGAACTAATTTAAGTTACCAATAATAAATTGTATAATGTATTCTTGTCTCTTTCCCACCCATCTACTTTACAGCTTTTTCTTTCTCACAGCCGGCATAATACCACAATATTCTACAATATTTGATCGGTCTGGTTCTCGTTTAACAATCAAATTAGTGTCTGGCGAGTTTATTTCATACTCTTCTATATTCAAATGAAATGGTACTAAAATTTTAACTGTCAACACATTGGCTGCGGCAACGAAAAGTGACTTTTACATTTCAGTGCGTTATCGGTCCCCGGAGACCGATCAGTAACTTTCACTCTGTGCGGTATCGGTCTCCGGGAACCGTTATACTCTAGTTTATTTAACTCTATCCATTTGTCGAAAGTGAAGCTGATTTTTGAATGTTCCTGTAAAATTCTGCTACTTAGTTGCATACACAAGTACCACATATGTCGTATCGGTCTCCAGTGACCGTCATCTTGCACTGGATTTAATAACATGATTTTTTTGGAATTTCAGATAATTATTATCAAGAATATGTATACAAAACTCGTTTAGTCTTACAGATTTTGATTTTATTTGAATTTATTAGACATTTGAGAATAATTGATGATCAAAAAATTAGACGGAAAAGTCTGATTGGTACACTAGTGGAATAGGAACCCAAAAAAATTCCAAAAGTCACAAAGAGATGGCGGTATCAGCATGCACAGAAATTTTCTAGTGGCACTAAAACGCTGTAAACTTGTATTGGAAGAAAGAAAATGTATGTTTTCTTTTCTTGTTTAAAATAAAAACAACCGAAACCTAACCTAAACCGAGCTTTTTAAGCCAACTAGGATTGGAAGGCAGTAAAGTGGTGATTGCTGTCCGCGAGGCACACACTTGTACGTATTTAGATGGAATGCACTCTGTTTGAATGCCACTGATTAAAGCAACACGTGTGCAAAGTACGCACGTCTTTGGGTTCCTATTCCCTTAGTGAGCCGTCTGATTTTGATTCTTATATTTTTTATTAACATAAATATTACAAAATTTACTCATGGAGATCGAACTTAAGTTAAATTATAAAAACGTATAAAAATTGTGCAGATAAAAATATATTAGCTTCTGGAAATTGGAATGATAACGCAAACAGAAATATACAGGCTTCGAATAGATTTGTATAAGTCGCCGAAGACCGTTGCCGCATTCAGCTCATACATTTCATGCTTCAGTGCAGTATAAATCGCTGGAGTCCTATATATTGATAATGTTTCATTTGAATAAGCAACTATCAAGGAACAAATACAAATATGTGAAATGATTTTTTCCGTCTTATTACCGGAGATACAGCTTCCGCAAGACAGTGAATATTCCAAAAGACTCCGCCGCACAGTATTAAGTAACAGAATCGGTCTCCGGGGACTTATACCGCAGCTAATGAGATCATTATTTTTCCTTAATGAAAAAAATAGCATCAGGCATATTCCTACTAACAACTAAAATGTCTAGCAATAATGAATTCATGTTTTTGATAGTTTCTCAAAGTTATTGTCGAACAAGAATCTTCTTTCTGAAAATTTCAAATTTATTATTTTCATCTGTACATGTGTTATGCGTAATAGTGGACGCAGGTCTATCGGCAACCAGGTGACTCGCATGTTGTTCGAGAGAGCATAAGAAAATATATATATATATATATATATATATATATATATATATATATATATATATATATATATATATATATATATATATATATATATATGTATATATATATATATATATATATATATATGATATGAAGTTTATCGGGTAGTCACTCTTTAATTATTCAAAAATTCTCATTTATTTCAATGACCCAAGCTTTCACCAATAATTTTTGGCTTCTTCAGGGGACTTAAGTGATGTAAACAATAAGACAGTTAAATCTAATGAACATGTAAAAACGGATAAACTTCAACTTACAGAAAAATAGAGAATTAATTATCACAAACATTCAAAAAACTAACAACAACTAGACAAGAGCGAGAACAACCATAAAAAACCATCAAAAACTCTTGAAAAACAATAATGACATAATTTTTACTCAATCTGACAAGGGTGGAGTAACAGTTATCATGGACAGATGTGAATATGAAGCAAAGTCTGAAGAAATTCTAAATGATACTTCCTCCTACACTTTACTACCACGTGATCCGACATTTTCTTTACAACATAAATCTAATAAATAAGTTACAAATCTGAAAGCAAAAAAACTTGTTACTGATAAAGAAGCTGAAGAATTATTTTTTTATAATGCAGTGTCCCCAAAATTTTATGGTGCTCCCAAAATTCATAAGCCTTCTTTATCTTTACGTCCAGTCATATCTTCTATTGATTCTCCTAATACAAAACTATGTTATTTTTTAACTAATACACTTTCTAAATCTTATAATGCTGATAATCCTTATTATGTTAAAGATTCATTCCATTTTTCCGAATTTATTAGAGATTTTGAACTCCCTGATGACCATATTTTGATTAACTTGGATGTGGTCTCTTTATTTAGTAACATTTCTGAAGATTTAGCTTCTTCTGTCATCTTTAAGAATTGGAATATCATTTCATTACATTGTAGACTGACTTTGGATCAATTCTCTGAAATACTGTCCTTTATTTTTGGTTCAAATTATTGTCAATTTAGAAATAAATTCTATAAGCAAACTAATGGCTGTCCTATGGGTAGTATTATAAGTCCTATCCTGTCACAGTTTGTTATGGATGATCTTCTTGATTCTTGTATCCCTAAACTCTCTTTTAATATTCCATTCATCAAAAAGTTCGTAGATGACATTATTCTATCTGTGAAAGAAGATAATATTCCTGAATTACTTTCGACATTTAACTCCTACAATTCTTCTATAAAATTCACTATTGAAAAAGAATCTGAGAAAAAAATTGCTTTTCTGGACGTACTTTTAATCAGGAATATTCATAACAAAATAGAATTAAGTTGGTATCAGAAACCTATATCTTCTGAGAGATACATACATTTTTTGTCTCAACGTAATTTAAAACAGAAAATTAATACTTAGTTAATATGAAAAACAGAGTTTCATATATTTCTGATGATAAGTATCTCCATGAAAATCTGCAAAAATTGAAATATATTTTCTTAGATAATGATTATCCCTTACATTTTATCAATAAATACATTTTTAGAAATAATAATAATGATTTTTTTGAACAATATCAATTCTAATGTTAATGATTGCAATTTATCAATTCCTCTTCCTTCTAATTTGAGCAACCGATCTTCCTCTGATGCTGTCATTTATAAATCTTTACTATATATCCCTTTTTTATCTGACAAAATCAGGAAAATTCTAAAGAATGATTATTCCATTATAACATTCGAAGTGACTAATGATCCGGCTACCGGAGGGATAAGATATTTTTATTTGTCCGGTTATTTTTTTTGCGTGCAAAACAATAGCCTATATTTTATCCGTCATTCGATTAAATGTTATTGGGGATAGTTAATCGTGATAAATTTAATTCTCTAAAGTCATTTCTAGTATATTTGATAGAATTTAATTTATCTTTTTAGAATTTATTTGAATAAATGCAAAGGTAAATTGATGGAATCAACTTATTTACTTGATTTTCAATTTTTCAAAAAATGTCGATCCGTCATATTCCTGTTCATATTTAATCAATCATGTAACTCATTAATTCAGTCCAATAAAAACTTCAATTTATGTGAACATTTATATTTTACTACGAAAGCGAGAAAAACTGTTGTAAAAGAGTACTCTCAAAAAAAAACTTCCAAAAATTAATTGATAAATACTCAAAATTGAAATAAAGGATAAGTTGTGATAATTGTTATGTATGGTATCATGCTGAATGTTCGGGACCCAAGAGATTGATAAAAGAATTATGGATGTGTGATAAATGTGAGTTTTAATATATAACGTAATTGAAGCAAATATAATTTTGAGACATTTGACATTGTTTTCATGAATTCTGACTTGGAGGTGATTTTGAATTTCTATAATAAATCAATCACTCTTAGAACTACTTTTTATTTTATTATGTTCAAATACTTTCAAATTATATCTATTTTATTCACTTTGGATACTTCAACGTGTATATAGCTTGTATAATAGTATCAAAGCATGGTTTAAAAGAATTTTGGAAAGGTATAATGCAACCTTCGAGGGTATACTGTATTTATTAATGCAACATTGGACAGTTGATAATACATTCTTCTAGCCGGATGAATAAAAATATATTATTCATCCGGTTACCGGAAAAATTTTAATATTTTTGCCCGGTCGCCGGACGAATAGATTCAGCCTATAACATTTAAGAATCACCTCACTATCAGAAGTCTTTACACTAAACTTAAAGATTCCGCATCTATTGATAATCAAAGTAATATCATTTATAAAATCAGTTGTAAGGACTGCACTTCAATTTATATTGGACAGACATGTAGGCTTTTGAAGTCAAGAATTATAGCCCATAGGAGTGATTGTAGTAATCCTAGAAAAGTCAACTGTTGTGCGTTATCAATTCATACTAGCAAATCGAAGCATCATCCAGATTTTGATAATGTTGAAATTCTTGACAGGAGCGATAATTATGTCAAACGTCTGTTTCTTGAAATGTATCATGTAAATTTCCATAGCAACACTCTTAATAAAAAAACAGATTACCAAAATTTGAGTTCATATTTTTCGAATATAATCAAGTGTTCATATTCATGACACTCCATGTTTATTTATTTTCTCAATTTCAAAGAATTTATTCATTTGTTGATTATTCATTTATTTATCTATCAAATTCTACACATGTTTTGCGAAGAATATATTTTCATATTTTTATCATCGTCAGTTATTTTATCCCTTCCTCCTTTTTTATTTATTGATTTTTCAAGAGTTTTTGATGTTTCTTCATGGTTTTTCATGGTTGTTTTCACTCTTGTCCAGTTGTTGTTAGTTTTTTGAATGTTTGTGATAATTAATTCTCTATTTTTCTGTAAGTTGAAGCTTATCCGTTTTTACATGTTCATTAGATTTAACTGTCTTATTGTTTACATCACTTTAGTCCCCTGAAGAAGCCAAAAATTATTGGTGAAAGCTTGGGTCATTGAAATAAATGAGAATCTTTGAATAATTAAAGACTGACTACCCAATAAACTTCATATCATATAATATTTACAGTCGATATATATATATATATATATATATATATATATATATATATATATATATATATATATATATATATATATATATATATATATATATATATATATATATATATATATATATATATATACAGGGTGTAACAGAAATAAGTACATTAATTTTAACCTGTGACGCAGTTTGTCAAGCATAACAATTTTTCCTTATAACTTTTTTCCGTAAATCCTCTGATAACAGAGTAAAAATTCATCAAAGTTTTGTCAAAAATTTCATAGTGCGCCTATGGTTCAAAATGAATGGTTTTCATTTGTTGGAAGAATGACAGCTGTCGATTGAAAGGAGTATTTTGCAACTTTGAGCCATCGTAGTCTTGTCAATCATTCATTTGAAACTGAAAAATTATTAGTATTTTGGCAATACATTGATATTCGCTCACCTTGATTATTCTATTTTTGTATATGTTGGAAGAAAGACTGAATTTGTGTCTGTAATCAACAATTTGGTCTTTTAGTCGTATTTATATGTCATTTTTAAGAAGTTTGATTTTTATTTAGGGATTTCATGTATATTTTTGGATAGTGCGCTTCTTAAACATAAGATTGTCTGCACAAATTCATTGCACTTGAATCAGCTGATTTGAATTGTCTGAAACTGTGTCACTGTGTCAGGAGAGTCAGGCTGTGCTGCCATCTACCAGCAGTTCGAAAAGTAGTACTGTTCCCAACCTACTTCATCAGAAACATAAAGAGAAAATCATTCAACGATTTATTTAAGAAAAACGGTAGAATATTGAATAGAATGTAATTCTAAATTAATTAATCCACTGAATAATTCAATAGAAATATTGCTGCATGAAATTTTGAAGATTCTATTGAAGAACAGAAAATATAACCTATAAATGTATCAAACTGAATTTGGTAATTGATTTTAAATATCTTCTGAAATATATGATACAATATTTTGCTTATTCAGCAGATCAATTGACGGGGCATACTTTATTGAAACGACCTGAGTGTGAAGTGTGGAGTTTGTAATAATATGAGAAAAACTAATACACAGGTGCTTCATTTATAAATTAATGTATTTCATTCATCTCATCTGCTGTTTAATCTTCCAGATAAACGTTAGGTTCTAAATATCTCATGGTATTTTCATCGTAATGTATAAGTGCATAATATTTTGACATTAAATACATTAGCATAACCACAATAATTCAATTTTTAGTGAAAAATGACAATTCGGAGATCGTTCCGAATAAATTTGCTGAGCTAATCCTAAACTGACCATGAAATCGTACACAGAATTAATAATTCATAATTCCAGAATTTATTAGAAGGAATTGATAGCTCACATATGTCAAAATCAATTATTGTTCTATTGCAACTGCTACTGGATCCGATAACTATGCACCTGAACGACTCGTTAAATTATAGGGGATAAAAAATGCTAAAAAAAGATAAGAATTCGGGAAAAAGTTACTAAGAAAAATTGTTAGGCTTGACGAGAACTATCACTGGTTAAAATTAATGTACTTATTTCTGTTACACCCTGTATATATATATATATATATATATATATATATATATATATATATATATATATATATATATATATATATATATATATATATATATATATATATATATATATATATATATATATATATATATATATATATATATATATATATATATATATATATATATATATATATATATATATATATATATATATATATATATATATATATATATATAGAAAGAAGACAGGTTTATACAAATTCTCGTTTTTCCGATGCTGCTAGCTCCCGTATTATATTGTATTCAAAAAAAAAATTGTTAACATTTTAGTGTACTCTCCATCGGTTCTGAAGATGATTATGTGAATAATCGAAACCAGTCAGCGTTTTTTTCACACAGAAAATATGGAACAGTGTGGACAAGATTTTTTTAAGTTTTTCAAAAACATCCTTTGGACTTTTTCTATACTTGAGCGTTGAAGTCCAGGGAAAGTAGTGAGCTGTGCTATTTGATGTTCCAATTCCATTTGCATCTCCACCAGTTAGGTTGTCTCAGGATGTCACTAACTGACGAGGTATCCCAGTACTTCCTTGAAACTTCCAAGTTAACCTCCAGGTCCTCGTCGTGGACCCTGGACACCTTTTGTGTGGCTAGCGGAGGTAACGAAAGGCTGTGTGTTGCGCTAATAAACACACCCTAAGCCAAGGTGGGACAACTGCGCCGAGGGCTGCATGGCTAGGAGGGAGCTTAGTCGCTAGCAGTGGACTCTGGGGACCTTCAGTTTTAACAAGAATCTCCTTGCCGTGCCATGCGGGGCTCTGCCGCGGTAGACTTCTTTTCCCTAACTTCTGGTGGGATCAAAATGAACCAAGAAAAAGAAAAACTACGAGAGGCAGATGCACCTCCAACAACATCAGGAGATTCCAGTCCCCAGTTTGTGGACGCAGAAATGATGGAAGAGGAGCAGCTTAAGAGCCCAAAACCAACAAATTCTGCAAGAGAGCTTGAGGAGTCGATAGAAAAACTTCAGCTCGAAGAAGACAAAGCCAAAACGTTTTAAATGGCTGATAAAAAGTGGTCTTAATCCTGAGGAGGCTAGAGAGAAAACCTTAGAATCCAACCAAGGTTTAGAGCAACAATGAGAACAGAACTAAGCGTGCTCGTTTAGATGGCTCTACACCCGAAACTGCTACTAAGAAGCATAAACTAGTTGAGTCAGGTAAAACCAACAGTGGTGAGCCAGCTCCATTTGGTGGAGCCTCCTCTTCCGTTAGCTTCAAGCAAGCAGTTACCGAGATCAAAATCGGCGTCTCAAATTAAGGATATCCAATTCAGAACAGCTGGAACAAACTCAGGAATCCATTCTGAATGAAATTCTTGAGGAAATTGAGGACCCAACAAAGCCCAAATACCTATAAACCACCTTCAAGGCTGGATGACTGGCAGTTCACTATGCTGATAAAGCCACCGCGGAGTGGCTAAAGAACAGTGTGCCACAACTGGAGCCATGGCCTGAGGCAAACCTGATTGCTGCTGAGGAGAAAGACTAGCATCATAAATGCGTACTACCATAACAGCAAGGATGACAAGAACGACTACATTCTGAAGCTTGTGAAAGAACAGAACGAAGGACTTAACAATTCAGAATGGAGAGTTCTTCATCGAAAAGAGGAGGATGCAGCTGCACATCTCACGATATCAGTCAACCCATCGTCGTGGGACAGATTCAAGAAAGCTGACTTTAGAATCAGCTACAAATTTGGGCAGATCACTGTTAGATAAGCCTCATCCCAAATCTAGCTCGAAGAAAAAAGAAATGGCTAAGGACAAGAAGCCAGCATCGAGCATCAGAGCCAAAGAGAAGGTCCAAAAGCCAGTAGCAGGTGCTGCAAAGACTGAGAACAAAAAGCCTTCTATAGTTACCTCAGAGGCTAAAGACCAAAGTCTTAACACTTTCACCGGTGGGAAAGGAAGGAAGAGTCTTGACCCCGGCCCAGGAAAATCTAGCAGCAATGGCTTATATAAGCCTACTGCAGGTGAGCGTTCAGCATGAGAAAGTGGCCTCAGATATGCTGAACCAGTTGTTCACCACCACCAACATACATATTGTGCTGCTACAAGAGCCTTATGTCCACAGAGGCATTATTAGAAGACTAACTACTCAGGTAGGTGAACTCTTATGTGAAAAACATGAGGACAGCAGCAATGTTCCTAAAGTCCTCAATTAGTTATATCTCTTTAACACAGTTTCTATACAGAGATCTTGTCGCAGTAGAAGTACAGCTTCTGAATAATAGAACTATGCAAGAGGTAATTATTGCCTCGGCATATTTTCCTGGTGATGAAGAAGATGCTCCGCCACCAGAGGTCAGAAGCCTCATCTCCTACTGTCAGAGCAAGAACAAATACTTTATCATTGGGTGCGATGCAAACGCCCACCATGAAGTTTGGGGTAGTACTGTTATTAACACCAGAGGTGAGTATCTTTTAGAGTTTATATCTGGTACTAACATAGATATATTAAATAGGAGTAAAGAACCCACTCTTGCTACTAGAAATAGACGAGAAGTAATGAACATTACACTAGCTAGCCCCCTGATTAGTTCCAAAATAAAAACTGGCATGTCTCGAATGAATCCTCACTCTCTGATCATAGATATCTAAGAATTGAAGTGGAGGCTAACCGAGTCAACAGACTGGACCCTGTATGAGGGACTTAATAAGTCTGAAATAAAGGAAATTAACTATAACATAGATTCAGTAGAGGAATCAGATATAACCTCAATTGAACTACAGAAACTCTTGCACTCAGCATACAAGAGTAGCTGCCCTTTAAAGCCTAAAACTGGTACAAGAGACGTCCTATGGTGGAATGATGAACTGGAGTTGCAGAAAAAAAAAACGTCCGAAGGCTATTTAATAAAGCCAAAAATTCTAGAACCAGCGAAACATGAGATGAGTACAGATGTGCTTCAATACAAGCATTCAGGAGTCCAGAAGAAGAACCTAGCGTAACTTCTGTGATGGATTGACGGATATGCCGGCTAAAGCTCGACTACAGAAAGTTCTTGCAAAATAACATACGAACGAGATAGGCTCTCTCATAAAGCCAGACGGACAGTATACAGAAGGCCCAAAGGAAACATTAGAGCTACTTCTTAGTACTAGCTTTCCAGAGTCTGAACAAATTGATAGAGATAACTCTTCTACAGTAGCGGTGGAGAAGACAAACAGTAAAACACCTAAGAGTCTTGCTGGGAAAATCTTCACATCAAACCAAGAAGAATGAGGATTGAACTCTTTCAAACCCTATAAGTCACCAGGAGGAGATGGAATTTTCCCAGCCCTGTTACAAAAGGATCTACAGGAAATTTGGCCATGCCTCTGTGCACTGTACAAAATCAGTTTCACCTATGGACATATTCCTGAGCCCGGGAGAGATATTATTGTCGTTTTTATACCTTAAATGTGGAAGGCGACCGAGCGTCCAGCCTGAGTCGTATAGATCTATTAGTCTAACTTCTTTCATCCTAAAGGGTATGGAAGAAGTCCTTGACCAATATTAAAGAAATGAGGTGCTTACGAGAACGCCTCTTCATGTAAGCCAATTTGCATATCAAAACTTAGTCGCAAAAATTGAAAAGTCCATCGCAGCCAAAAGTTTGGCGGTTAGCATTTCCATTGATATAGGGGTGCCTTTGACAACACCTCTTACGAATCTATACAAACAGCAGCCACCCAGAAAGGCATCGACAGATCGATTGTGAGATGGATAAGTGCGATGCTAAATAGCCGTACAGTAAGAGCTCAATTGGGTTGGGAAACATCAGTGGTACAAACTAGTAGAAACTGTCCACAAAGTGGGGTTCTATCACCTCTTCTCGCATCCATTGTCATTGATAGCCTACTAGTTGAGCTTACAGAAGAAGGCTACATCATTCAAAGTTACGCAGATGACCTAGCGATAGTAGTCAGAGGAGAATGCAACTTAACTGTATATCCCACACAAAGGATATTAAACCTTGTTTCTCTATGGACACAAAAACATGGCCTCAGTGTGAATCCCAATGAAACGGTAATTGTCTCATTCAAACGAAGGAGGAACCTAAAACCAACAGCTCCACGTTGAATGGAACGATAATAGAGTTCTCAAGAGAAGTTGAAAATCTGGGTGTTATACTAGATCAAAAGCTTACTTGAGACTCACATCCGAATGAAATATATATATATATATATATATATATATATATATATATATATATATATATATATATATATATATATATATATATATATATATATATATATATATATATATATATATATATATATATATATATATATATATATATATATATATATATATATATATATATATATATATATATATATATATATATATATATATATATATATATAGTCGGTTCCTCTTCTACCTTCCTGAGGTGTCGAGGTTAAATTCCTTTCAAATTTCTTCAGTGAATTTTTTCCATCTCTTCCTGTCTCTTGCTGTTTCATGTGCTATTCTTGTCGTCGTATTCTTTCCTTTCAATATCTTGTGTATTGCATCGTCCCATTTCTTTTGTGGCCTTCCTCTGCTCCTTTTTCCTATTGTGTTTGATTTCCATATTTTTTTGGCCTGTCTGTTCTCTGGTAGTCTTATTAGATGTCCCAACCACTGAAGTTGCTTACTCTTTACATATTGTTGTGCTGATCTTATATCAAGATTTCTTCTTATATCTTCATTTCTCTTCCTATCCAGTCTTGTTACACCTTCTATACTTCTCAAACATTTCATTTCCATCATTTGTATCTTGCTGTTTTGGCTTTGATTCAGGACCCATGATTCGCTTCCATAAATTAAAATTGGCAGGAGTATTGTCTTATAAGTCGTTAGTTTTGTTCTTTTGCTTATATTTTTATGTTCAAACACTGCTACTCTAAGCATATGATAGACTTTCGATGTTGCTAGTACTCTGCTGTTAATTTCTTCTGTATACCTTCCATTGCTTTCTATTATGCTACCTAGATATTTGTATCTTTTAACTTGTTCTATTTTTGTGTCACCCAAATTAATTTCCAATTCTTTTTCTTCCTCCGATATTGTCATTACTTTCGTCTTGCTGATATTTATTTTCATATTTGCTTTAGATAATTCTTCATTCCAGATGTTCAAGTTTTCTTGGAGTTGTCCTTCTTTGCTGCCAAAAATTGCCATGTCATCTGCAAACAAACATTCTGTCACGGTAACATTCTTGAGATTCAGGTATCCCACACTAATCTTTTTCGTTCTTAAGTTTGCTTGCTTAGTAATTTCGTCCATATATATTATGAATAGAAGAGGACTTAGGTTACCTCCTTGTTTCACACCTTGCGTTGCTATAAATTCCTTTGATATGCAGTTTCCCGTTCTTATATAATTTCTGCTTATCGTATAAATACTTTTGATAGCTTGTAATAACTTATTTCCTGCATTTCTACTTTTCAATATGTCCCAAAGCAATTCTCTGTTCACTTTGTCGAACGCTTTCTCCAAGTCAATAAAGCATATATCAAGTTCTTTATTGAATTCAAGAGTTCTCTCAATTAACTGTCTAATGCTAAAAATGTGATCTTGTGTGCAGTAGCCCTTTCGGAATCTACTTTGCGATCCAGTAATATTTTTTTCTAGTTTGGTTCGTAGTTTGTTTTCCAATATAGCCTCGTATACTTTGGCCGTTGTACAGAGCAAGGAAATTCCTCGATAATTTTCACATGTTCTATTATCGCCTTTTTTATAGACCGAATGAAATATACAAAAATAATTTAGTGGCACTTAACACATATCAACGACTCCTAGGCAAAAAAATTTGGTCTCAGTCTCAATTTAACACAATGAGCATATGCAACAATTGGCCGACCAATGATCACCTACGCTCCGCTAGTATGGTAGTCAAAAACTAAACAAAGTACTTCACAGGCTCTGCCGCAGAAAGTGCAACGTATGGCCTGCATCTACATAACAGGGACAATGAGAACATGCCCCACTGCTACCATGAAGACACTATTGGAGATAACACCTCTACATCTTCACGTGAAGAGAGAGGTGCTTAGTAGTGCCTTAATGCTCAGCAGAATCAAATCATTCAAGCCCAAAGATTTTCTTGGACATCTGGAGATCTTAAAGGAGATACTAACTAATAAATTAGCCATGCCTACATGTGATCTCATGTTGACAAAGTATAGTTTTGAACACACGTACAGGGTCATTATAACAGACCGCAAGATATGGGCGATGAGAGGACCTAACTTCAAAAGAGGCTTTTTGTCCTGGTTCACGGATGGTTCAAAACTAGAAAGTGGTGAAACTGGAGTAGGAATATCCGGACCATGAACTCAAATTTCTGAGTCCTTAGGTAATAGCGCCACAATATTCCAAGCAGAAGTATATGCTATAAATCCTTGCGCCAGAATGAACCCAGAGAAAGGTTCTAAGGGAGCCACAATTAGTACATTATCAGACAGCCAGGCCACTCTGAAAGCTATAGGTGCCCACACCTGTCAACCAAAGCTGGTCTGGAATTGCAAAAACACCCTGCAGCAACTGGCAGTAAGAAACTATGTAATTCTTTGGTGGGTGCCAGGGCATGAAGGGGTACAAGGCAATGAAGACGCGGATGAGTTTGCTGAGAAGGGAGCTGGTTTACCATTTTGCGGACCTGAACCTTTTTGTGATCTTCTAAAGAGCTGCATTAAAAAAGAATAGAGAGTATGGGAGAATATTGCAGAAGCCTTATACTGGGACAACAACAAAGGCAATAAGCTGGTAAAACGCTTTCTGCCGCCTTTATCAACAAACCTGGAGGAGATACTTTCTCTCAGTAAAGGGGACCTAAGAGCCTTGACAGGTTTTCTAACTGGTCATTGCCCTCTTAATTACCATCTACACAGAATTGGTAAAGCCGAGAATAATATATGTCGTCTATGTCTAGAAGACAAAGAAACTTCAGAGCACGTGCTGTGTGAATGCGCAGCTGTAGTCTCTCATGGAATGGCATTCGTGTCGACCAACATTGTGGAACATTTTAGTCCTGGAAGGATACTAAGGTTCTTCAAAAGCCTCAATATCACACAGGATCAAATAACTAGGGCTACATTACAGAAGATCTTTGGGTCACAGTGATTCAGGCGGTTGGACGCACAGGCCCTTCACTAATAATAATAATAAATATTACTTGAGCGTTTCCTCTCTCCTCCCAATATTCAATTCAACACAAAAAAAGATCAGAACCATGATTCTGGCGATTAATTTACTACGATATTTCCGGTATCTGTTCGTATCTACCATTATATTCTTACGATTTGATTTTCGTGACAAATTTTTTTTGTATATTTTTTTTTTGTTCTGTAGTTGGTGATTGACTTTGGGCAATGAATATTATTATAATCTATCATCTTGATAAGATTCCTGAGAGTAGGTATCACATTATAGTGATTCCTGAAATATCAATGAAGACAAGTGTAATTGGATCACAGTGCGTACCTGAACATCTTCGTTTCGTGTGATATACTTCTCATTTTTCTAACAAATTCAACAATTCCTTCCGCGGGTAGGGATCTGCAAGCAATATATATCCTTTTTTCATGACTTCCTGCGGTTTTAATTTCTGTTGTCCATGGATAAATCCGAATTCTCTCAAAAGATAATTTTTCATCTTCAATATTTATCACTGCTACAGGAGTTATTATCGCCTAGTGGAAACATACCTATACATAAACTGAATGCGTACAAAAGTAGATTCTTGGAGTTTACCTGTTTGACCAAATAAAATTTACCAATTTTAGTATAGAAATGTGCTACTATGATGTATTTTGTTGATATACTAATAGACTGATCGTTTCGAAAACATAATAAAATGAAGCCGTTCACTTTTGGTAGTATTTGTGGAATAATATCAAGGAATTGTCCACTTATGATTGTCAATAAGGACTTTTCAATTTTTTCGGAAGTAATGTCATAGATTTCACTGATGTCTACTGTATTATTTTTCTCTCGAAGATACATTTCAATGTAGGATAGATATTTCCGGCAATGCTTTTCTTCCAATCCAACTATCACCAAATTTTCTTCATACGAATTTTCAATTAAAATTTCCAGTACCATATTAAGACCAAATTTGATATCCTGTAAATTTTTTAACTTGATAAGAGCTGCTTCATCTAATATCTTCATTTTTAGTTTCATACTTGTACATGTTCTCCTGAATGTGCGAGAAATTCCAGATTCTCTATCTTTACATCTATATTATTTGATTTGATTTCTTCGTATTCAATGCCACTAATATGTATCCCACAATCTGATTGCATAACTCCTGTTACATCATTGTAATACAGAGAATAGTCTAGAATAAAAGAATATTATTAATATGAATGACTCTTGTACAAATATTTTGTAATAAATAGTTTACCTCGTACAGTATCCTTGAAATTCTCAAATTTCACGTGAATTTGACGGATATATTTTAGAAACAATATCTGCTGACTTATGTGATTTCTATTTGTATTAAAAAGATGAATTTGCAGCGCTGAACTTAATAAAGCACTCAAATCTTTAGTATAGTCCATTGAAGCTTTGAGTCCTGGGCATAAAACATGAAAAAATATGAGGTGAAAAGTGTCAAATCATATTATTAGGGCTATGCTTGTGTTTTTCCACTCTCCATAATGTATGTAGAATAGAATTTATCTGCCTAATACTTGTGATAAGAAGATTATTATGAACGTATCTAAAATCATGGGCGATGAAGCAAAATGTGGAATTTGAAAGACTATAATACGAGGAACGTTCAATTCTAATTGGAAATTGTGATTATAAACCAAGTAGTGACTAAAATTTTGTTTTCTTTATAGACTACAAGAAATGTAGATATTACTTATACATATGTGAAAAATCCCAGTTTAATCACTTTATCGTATGAACGCGTTATCAATGAATCTCAGCTTGTTTTCAATTTCAAACTTGAAAAAGTCGTTTCGCTCGTTGAGTGCACTGAGGGCCAATCAAGCTTTCTTGTGTTACACACAATTAAATTTCAGTCGCACATAATCACGAGACTTATGATGCGATAGCGACTATTGAGGTCACAATAGAAAGAACATGTCTGTGTACGTGTTTATGGTGCAGCATTCATTCTGCTCGTAACAACATCACCGGAATAAATGTAAGAATTAGTAAGAAATTGCGATTCGCAACAAGGTTGAAGATGTCGTCTCATATAAGTCATAAATATGCGCGTAATTATAGGAATCGCAAATCAGAGACAAGCTCGCATCAAGAATTTGGAAAATCTGAAACATCTTATTCATACGGAGCACTTATAACTTTATCCCAATGTTTTTACAAAAACCTACAGCCCAAACTTTGCGTTTACTGTTGGCTGCAGATTATTGCAATTTTTCGTTTTGCCAACTGGTCTCGGTAATGTACCAGCTACATTTGAACGGTTGATGGAGACGGTACTTCGTGAAATCTCTTGATAGGCCTTCATGACATTTTTATGGCTGGTAAGAGCTTCGAAGATCACATGAATAATTTTAAAGAAGTGTTCCAGCTGCTGCGCATCGTTAATTCAAAATCAATATCAGCTTTTCAAGCAAGAAGCTTAGTATCTGAGATATTCAGTCTCCCGTGAAGGAGTAGCTATTGGCCACGAGAAAGTAGAAGCAGTGAAAGAATGACCAGTATCTACAAGTTACCAGAAGTTCCGAGGCTTTCTTGGTCTCTGTACGTGTTATCAGCAATAAGTACTTGGATTTTTTAGCATGGCTGAGCTGATAACACAAAGGACGATTATTCTTCTGGGAAAATGAGTGTGAAGATACTTTCAACAACTTGAAGCATGCCTTGACATTATCACTAGTACTTAGTTATTCACTGCCGGGAGAAAAATTTACTCTGGATATAGATGCTCATAATGTAGGGATAGGCGCCGTTTCATTACGGATCTAAGACGACCATGAAAGAGTTATTTGATATTTAGACAGAACTCTATCAAAACCAGGGAAGAACTATCAGAAGAGAGCCATCGTGAAGTCCGCAGAACATTCCTACACATATATCTACGACAGAAAATCACTTTTTAAAACGAGCTATGCTGCTCTGTAACGGCCCTTGCGGTTTGAGAATTTGGAAAGAGGAATAGCCAGATGGATTGGACTGCTTTAAGATTATGACTTTGATATAGAGCAGGGCTGTCCCTCTCAAAGCCAGGTACGAACTTGAGTCAATACAAATCACTAAATAAATTGAAGGGCGGCAGGTAACAAATACGCACACAAACACACAGTTCGGGAACTCTTCTAATGCGAGTGGTAGGAAACTTGTTGTTATACAAATGAATATCCCATTCATTTACATACACACTAGTCAAAAAAATTGAAGGATACTAGAAAAGTCCCTTCTAGATGATTTTCGAAAGGCTGTAACTTGAAGAAAACTGGTCGAGAAGAGAATATAGAACATCGCGGGTCGTTCAAATATGAGTCGCAGGCCACATGCAGTCCGCGGCCCGTGCTTTGGACATCATCGTGCTGCACTAAAATATCAGAATACTGAGGCCTTATCGAAACGACTATGCCCAAAAATTTGTTTTGAAGCAGATGGGAGGATCAACTCTCCTAGGCAAATTTCACAATTGTAATCGATAACTTTTGCACAGGAGTCGTAAAATGTGAAATCGAACTGGACTCGGAGGGACTTTATTGCTTTGGAGAATGATCTGAAGCATGTAAAGGAGAGCTCCAGAGAATACTGGAAGAGCTGAAGAAAACTCATGATGGAACTGCTGGAAAACATTTGGGAGGAGCGAATATGCTGCAGAGGTTGTGTGCGTGATATAGGCAAGAAGATGTGAAAAATTGTTGCAAGAAATGTAAAGTCGACATACCCAGTGAAGAACGATACAAATGTCAACGAACCTTGATGTTTTAATAAAACGTGAAGAGTTCGTCTATAAGAATGGTAATTTATGTGATTGGATCATTTCCGAAAACCGATGCTGTGAAAAATTTCATTTCGATCATAATGGATTACTTCAGCAAGTGGGTGTGAGCCCATACCGGGTCATATCAAGAAGTTGTCACAAGCTAAAGACTCTTCTTGAAGAATGGGTCTGCCGGTTTGGAATATCTATGAAGTTGGACTTTGACCAAAAACGAAACCTCGAGTCAACATTGTTACCGAACATATGTGACGTCTTTAAAATCCGCAAGACAAGAACGACTGCACTTCATTTGCAGTCAGATCACATGATTGAACGAATTATTCTAATTATCAAGCAACATCTCCTGAATTTTGTATCAAGCCATCAGAAAGACTGAAATCGCTGTCATCTTTTGTTCCTGTTGGCCTTTCGCTTATCCATTACTGGACTTAGCTCAGGAAGACTAGATCTGAGAAACAAGATAGATATTATTCAAGACCAAGTGCGCTCCAACATCCAAAGTGTCAGCGATAGGATGAAAGACATCCATAATGTTTGCACGAAAAAATTCGGATACAATTTTGAGAGCCTTGATAGAGTTCTCAATCAGCAAATACGAAAATAGTCTGTGGATTGAATGGGTTCGACTGGAGAATACTTCGGAATATGCTGAAAGTTATCTTCAGGAATACCGGAGAGAAGATCATTGTCTGTCATCACAATCTCAAGGGACGAATTGAGTCATTAAAAATGGTAGACTACCGCTATGTCAAAATATCCAAATGCCAATACCGACATAGAATTGATAGCTTTCCGTTTTGAAACAAGACAATTTTCAAAGAAGGGGCAGTCTCTCGAGCTGCAGTAGAACATTTCCAGACCATCGCAGGTATTAAACAAAGAAGATCTTTATTCCATATCAAGAACCGCATTGCTCAAACAGAGGATCGAAGTCAATCGAACGGTATGGTAATAGAGCAAGAGCCCACGACGGCCAGACCTTCGTTATTTTATAAAAGCTCAAAGTTTGCCCATGCATATCCCCTACATAGGTAAGAACAACCAGCGACTATAGAGTTTGGGTCGTGGTTACTTCGGCAGGTAACAGGTAGTAAAGGTGTATGAAATAGCACCTTGAATTCGTTAGAGTATGAAGCTCAATTTTTTCATATTTTCTTCGGGATAACTTTAGAAATATCGTCATCCATTGCCGGACACTTATGACAGTTGCTACCCCCAGCCAGACACCCCTAAACTGTAATAAATTATAATTATACTTTCGTTATAGTATAAAAGCTGAATTTTATATATGTTACTTGGGGACCTATAAAAAGATGTTACCCCAATAGCCGGACAGTTTTAATGGCTTTTACATCTTGCCAGACACACATTGAAAGTCCCCTGTAGGTGCGAGCGCGAGTGCTTAGTCGATTGCGATTCTTGAAAATATCCAATGAAAAAGTGATTTCATTACGTTCACAGCCATATTATATGAAGTAAATTTTTTTATTTGAATGTTAGAGACTACAAAAAAATATTATTACATAAGAAAAAAAGTATTTGATCGTTCATATAAATTTCATCATTATCGTCGATATTTTCATTTTCTTCATCATCACTGCTCCAATCGATGGCCTAATCGTTGTCAATATCGCCTTCTTCGTCAGTTTCTGAAAAAAAATTAGCAAGTTTATACAATTATGAATAATTAAAAAATTATTTACAATAATTTGTCATAGTAATTACATACCTGATTGAGTCTTGAGCAAGTCACTAACATAACTTGGTAGTTGATCTCCTTCAAACCATTTGAACTGGTATTTGTCATTAAAAATTTAAAAAAATAATCTAAAACTTGGAAAATTCCAATCATAACGTTGGCAACTCTGAAGTCATATTATAGTAATTAAGGTATCAAGGGTGTTAAAAGGACAATAATGTCTGAGATCAACAGTGTACTTTCCGAGGGCCTCCGGCCCGAGGTATGTACGTTGACCGTAGGCATTATTGTCTGTTCAACACCCGTGTTGTCTTCAATGTTTAATGTCCGATTTTTGTTGTATTTCAATCAAAATTTTCAGTAATGTATGTCCTGTCATTGTGATTTCTGTCAGAGAAATTACTCCAGTTACTTGCTGTAACTAGGCAACTTGTTTGTTATTTTTCAAAATAATGCCCTCGGGCATTATTTTGAAACATAATGCCCTCGGGTATTATTTGTTACCTAACTACCCTAAAAATAATGTTATTATGACAGCAATAATAAACTAGTCGGACATTAAATAATTTAATTTTACTGTCCTAAATTTTTCCTACATTATAAACCATATTCATAATCATGGGAGACAGTTTATTGACAGAATGACAATTAGTTTGATTAATTAGATAGGCTCCCAAGTAGTGTTAGTCTAGGGCCCCACAAATTGGCAGTTCGGCTCTGCAAATTTAAAAATCCTAGACAATAGACATTCTCACATCCGTCAAAAAAGAAAAATTTCAATCTAAACAAACTATCAGGTACCGTAGAATATTTCAAAATGATCGCCCTAAACCCTCAACAGTAACCATAACCGCCAAACTAATGCGGTTAGTTTGGTTACAGAAAGTAACCAAGAATTTTGACAACTGCGTTCCGTAAACCTAACCGGTTGTCGAAAAAGTAACCGCGATTACCGTGGTTCAATTTCGGAATATATTATAAATGGCAGATGATGCGCAGTAAAAGATCGCAGTCGACTAAGCGCCCTATCTCACTCACACTCGCTTAAACAATTATTACCTCGCGCTCGCACCTACAGGGGACTTTCAATGTGTCTGGCAAGATGTAAAAACCATTAAAACTGTCCGGCTATTGGGGTAACATCTTTTTATAGGTCCCCAAGTAACATATATAAAACTCAGCTTTTATACTATAACGAAAGTATAATTATAATTTATTACAGTTTAGGGGTGTCTGGCTGGGGGTAGCAACTGTCATAAGTGTCCGGCAATGGATGACGATAGTTCTAAAGTTATCCCGAAGAAAATATAAAAAAATTGAGCTTTATACTCTAACGAATTTAAGGTGCTACTTTATACACCTTTACTACCTGTTACCTGCCGAAGAAACCACGACCCAAACTCTATAGTCGCTGGTCGTTCTTATCTATGTAGGGGAGATGCATGGACAAACTTTGAGCTTTTATAAAATAACGAAGGTCTGGCCGTCGTGGGCTCTTGGGCTATAATAAAAAGCTTGAACATAACTGTATTCAATTTAATCGATAAAGTCAAATTACTAGTGATTATTGGATAATGGTGCTTATTATCTATTGCAAATCCTGAGAGCATTACAATATGTTTCAATAGTACAACTTCTCTTGATTCTTTAAGAGTATACCTAATATTTTGATATTCTACTATCTATCACTAGTATTTTTCATAAAAAAAAGTAGTAGAGCTGGCAACGTATTTACATTGGTTATTTCAGTACCCATGGAAATAAGTAGGCAGATCCTTTATGGCACACTGAACAGGGAGTTGAAGGTTCGGCCCTCCGACGCTGGGGGATATAATGATCCTCACGCATCAAAGGGGGTGAAAAAAAAGTTGAAGCTCATATATTTCAGTAGTTCTGGATATTTGAAATATCAAATTCGAAAGGATTCTATACACATGAAAATTATTGCAAGACAAAATTCTTGGGACCTTACGGTTGCCAGACCATCATGAAGTTGCGTGAAAAGAAGTTGTACTTTGGTTATTCCAGCAAAGCTGAGCTTTTTCATATATTGAATGTAAGAGGATTCCTCACATAAAAAAATATTGCCTGACCAAATTCTCGGGACCTAATGGTTACAAGATCACCATGAACTTGCATAATATAGTTTCATTTTGACTTACGCAGTAGAGCTGAGTTTTTAGTATAATTGAGAATACATCTGAGGTATGAAGCTAGACGCAAGTTGAAAGCCAAAGACCTTGCCAGATCACAATTAGGTTTTTCAGTGATTGCGAGCAGGATAATCTAATGTAGACGCGCTAGTGCGATAGAGTACCTATACTGTAAGTGATTTGTCATGAAATAGCTTCCACTATTTTCATCAATGTTTAACACAAAATCTCATCATTCCTCGGCTTATTGTTTTGGATTTATCCAAGAGATTCTAAAAATCTGTTACGTGACTTGCGCTTTTGAGCCCGTATGACACGCTCAATTTTCTCGTACATTTTTCAGTTCAATGTTTTGTTTGTGAAAAAATTGACAGTTGGCAAACAGATTGTAATTTCCAATGACTTACTAAATTTTTCGTTCAATGAAATAATAGAACTCGCCCTATTTTGTTCGATGTTTTCGTCGATTAATTGCGCAGATATAATGCGCACTATATTGCAATGCGCTGTCAATGGTAGCCAGAGATAGAAAATACATTCGTATCATTTAAAACAAAATGAAAGAAAATCCGCACGAAAAAAAAAAGAAATGAATGGAGCAGAAGCCGGCCACGACATAGAGGAGCGAATGATGGTATTTTTACAATGTTGAATGAAGAATTGTTAATATAACTTTGTTCAGAAATTATCTAAGATTGCTGAATGAATGTCTCTAGAATGATAGAACAATGATTTGACGAAAATTACGGTGGTTGTAGGGCAGAAACACTTCAGCAGAAAAGTTTCATTTAGATGTTATTTTTATTTAAAGTCCAATATTCCGTAACAATTTTGTTACTTCATCAGGGATACTGGAAACGTACATAAATTTCTTAAATACTTATCCAGAGATAAATTTTGAAAACAACTAGCAAATAGTTATCACTTGGTTTAAAATTGTAAGATTTTTTGAAACAGTTGAAAATTTTTCATTCTTAATAGTCTTCGTAACACACATTTATTACGTGACCAACTATGGTCACACAAACTCAATTTTTTGTCAAACAATACAGCCATATTCATGATAAAAATTATTGAAAAATTCACAGCCAACGTGGTGACACCATTTTTTTTTGACTGCCGGCTACACGTAAACGACGGAAACGAACTCAACAAGAAGAGGGAACGAAAATCCTGTCATCAGAAATAAGCGCGCAAAAATTAAAATTATTAATACTTTTGAAAAGACCCCAGAAGATGAGCGTAAATTACACTTAGGTTCTGAGTGTCAGTTTTATAGTTAACTGTTATATTTTTATTCAATTTGATATGATACATTTCAAGAAACAATCTTTTTCTATAGTTAGTTTCAAATTCTAAAATGACTGTTTGGTCATAGTCCACAAAATGCTGCGTTTCTTGAACATGTATAGCCATAGCACATTTATTACTGATGTCAAGCTTTCCCTCACCTCGTCTATGTTGAGACATTCTAGCACTTAATTTCTGAGAAGTTAGGCCGATGTAACAACCACCGCATGGAATTTTGTAAATTAAGTTGGATTGGTTAAAATCAGATGTTTTATCTTTTAGTTTTGAATACAGTTGATTGACGGTTTTCAAATTTTTCTTGGCGAAAATAATATATTTTTCGTCTTTAAATAAACCAATAAGATCAGATGTGAGGCCCGGAACATTGGGAAAAAAAATATAACTTTTTTTTGTTTCGCTGTCAGTGACACTTTCTCGTACAGCAACAGCTGAGCTGGTGTTAAAGAATAGACGTTCAATGAGACGCCTTGGATAGGAGTTCTCGATCAATATATTCTCCAACCGTTGCAAAGATGGTATTTTTAAAGTGGGATGACAAATTTTTTCTATCCTATTTTTTAAACCTAGTATTAGGTTAATTTTTGATGTTGGTTTCTGATACTTTAAAAATACCATCTTTGCAACGGTTGGAGAATATATTGATCGAGAATTCCTATCCAAGGCGTCTCATTAAACGTCTATTGTTTAACACCAGCTCAGCTGTTGCTGTACGAGAAAGTGTCACTGACAGCGAAACAAAAAAAAGTTATATCTCTTTTCCCAATGTTCGGGGCCTCACATCTGATCTTATTGGTTTATTTAAAGATGAAAAATACATATATTATTTTTGCCAAGAAGAATTTGAAAACCGTAAATCAACTGTATTCAAAACTAAAAGATAAAACATCTGATTTTAACCAATCCAACTTAATTTACAAAATTCCATGCGGTGGTTGCAGCAAGAGTTACATCGGCCAAACTTCTCAGAAATTAAGTGCTAGAATGTCTCAACATGGACGAGGTGAGAGAAAACTTGACATCAGTAATAAATGTGCTATGGCTATACATGTTCAAGAAACGCAGCATTTTGTGGACTATGACCAAATAGTCATTTTAGAATTTGAAAATAACTATAGAAGAATATTGTTTCTTGAAATGTATCATATTAAATTAGATAAAAATATCACAGTTAACTATGAAACTGACACTCAGAACCTGAGGGTAATGTACGCTCATCTTCTGGGGTCTTTTTAAAAGTATTAATAATTTTAATTTTTGCGCGCTTATTTCTGATGACAGGATTTTCGTTCCCTCTTCTTGTTGAGTTCGTTTTCGTCGTTTACGTGTAGCCAGTAGTCAAAAAAATGGCGTCACCATGTTGGCTGTGAGTTTTTCAATAATTTTCATCATAAATATGGCTGTATTGCTTGACAATAATTGAGTTTGTGTTAACATAGTTAGTCACGTAATAAATGTGTGTTCCGAAGACTATTAACAATGAAAAAATTTTAACTGTTTCAAAAAATTTTACAATTTTATCCCAAGTTATAACTATTTGTAAGTTGTTTTCAGAATTTATTTTTGGATAAGTATTGAAAGAAATTTATGTACGTTTCCAGTATCCCTGATGAAGTAACAAAATTGTTACAAAATACTGAACTTTAAACAAAAATAGCATCTAAATGAAACTTTTCTGCTGAAGTGTTTCTGCCCTACAACCACCGTAATTTCCGTTAAATTATTGTTTCATCTTTCAACAAGTCGGTGTTACTTCTTTTCAATGTTTCTAGAATGTTTCATGTTTTTCATAATTAAATTGGTAGCTGCGTCTGCAAGAACTAGAGCCAGGATATCAATTTCCTCCTCATTACCCATTTTTGACATTAAATGTTTGACAGCTACAGCTTGTCGGTATGATTCTCAGAAAATGAAAATAAAGTACGCATGCGCATGCAACAAAAACTTGGGATACGTTGCATACAGGATTTTCTGCTTTCGATTATTTAGTTTATAAAAGAGTACAGAAAAATTGATCACAAAACATTGACATAAAAATTGAACGAAACAATTGAGCGTGTCATACGGGCTTTAGCCTGGTCGGTTGCTATAGTAACAGCAGGTCAGCATTCTCATGCTACAACATTCTTGAATACTAATTACCAAGATTCTATGGCTAAAAGTTCTGAATTTATGCGCAGAATTAGAAAATAAATTTCAACTGGAGTGCACTCCCGGTTCAGTCTATTGTCATGAAGATAGTAGGCAATGATTTCGATGCCACAGCAGACTAAAATACTCAATTCCAATACTCTACAGCCGATTGTTTCAAATTTATGCGAGAAATTTCAAAAGACTGTCAAGTATAGTGCCAGTGGCGTAACTAGGATTTGGTCCCCCCCCCCCCCCCCCCCGCAAAACAAAATGTAGGCCCCAATAAACTTTTGAAAATTTAGCGATTAGGTGCAAGTAAACAGTCATAAATGCAATATTTTTTAAATTCCTGAAGGTAAAAAAATGATTACAAAAAAAATGATAATTCACATATTTTATATAAAATTGAATCGAATATCAGTTCCTCGGGCTTTTTTATTTGCAAAATCTGTTATAACAATTTTTAAATTCCAATTTTCGGTTGCATGATGTTCTTTTACCAAAAGAACGAGATTAATTAATCTATCTTGATTTATGCTGTTTCTAAGATAGGATTTAATTATTTTTAATTTGCTGAAGGATCTCTTCCTACAGTCACTAAAGAATGATACCTATTCCATACGCTGTAGCGTGCGGAATAGGGGTCATTCCGCACGATCAGAGGTTCCTAAGAAAGCCGCGTGGCGTCGCAAAAAACTATTTCATTACCATCATAATTTTAATTCTTTTTGATTTTCTTATCATTCCTCTTAAAAATGGAGTCAATATAAGTGATTTTAACAACATCTGATGAATTGGGATAAGATCAATGAAGCAAATTCTTTTTCAGAAAACGGTATATTTTGGTTATAGAAATTCACGCGGACACTTTTGACTGTGAAAAAATAACATCCGTCACTCGTGCGAATCGATCATACCATGCTCATGTGAATTCTGCCACTCGACTTAGTCTCGTGGCTGAACTATTCTCATTCGCATGGAATGATCCCCATTTCGCACTTGCATCGGAATAAACTATTCTGCTGCAGTCACAGGGACAGGAACTCTTAAAAATAGTAATAAAGCAGTGCAAATCTTACATAAATCATTTTCGATAAATAAATATTTGATTAAAATAATATCTGTCATTTCCTGAATAGTTGTATTGGCATTTATGTCATTTTTAAGAAAATATACCGCATTAATTAATTGCATCGGAAAATTTTCTGATAAATCATCGCTATAATGTTTTTATAATTCTATTGCCGACATTTGAAGTTCTTTTTCTGATAATGTTAGAAATGTTTTTGGTCTTAAAAATTCAAAAAAATTTGCAATTTCTAACATTCCTTTGAATCTATTTTTGATTTGTTTTATAAAACTATTGAACTGTTCTATAAAAAAACATCAACTTTTAATTTATGTCCGGCATTAACAAAATCGTAGTCACATTACTCATCAAATTGACGTTTTCTTTTTGATTTTCTTGTTCCTTTAAACACGGGTATTATTTCCCATTTTTTGCAGATACTTTCAGATTCGGATTTTATTTCACTATATTTTGACCTAAAATCATTCAAATTAGTTTTTACTGTCTCTAACACAGTTACTGCTTCATCTTATGCTATATTCTTTTTTTGTAATATTATTGACGCATAATTGATTTCGGATAATAAATTATGTGATAAGGTACATACAAATACCCAAGAAATTAGAGTTAGCATATATGAAGCATCGGCAACGACAATTGGCAATTGATAGTCGAGTATTTTTTTAAATCAGGTATAATTGGCAGCAGTAATAAACTAAATATATTATTATTTGGGTACAACAATCGCAATAATTATGACTCAAATGTAGCTTGGTTGGAAGATATTTAATTCATATCCAAATGGTATATTATAGTTCCGTGGCAAAGTGTGTTGTGCCCCCTTAGTTGCGCGGCCCCCCCGCATTGCGGGGTTTTGCGGACCCTATTTACGCCACTGTATAGTGCACTTCCGGCTGAGTTGATCTCAATAAAATTAGGATATGAGTATCAAGACGGTACTATCGTCTTGAATACTGCATACTGATATGCCACGTTCAATCGTTTTGGATTTATGAGAAAAATTCAAAAAAATTTTCGGGTAAACTGCTCTTTCGGTTTAGCTGATCGCAGTCATAATGCAAGGTATACAACAAGATGCTGTAGAAGTGCTTGATACGACTGATTGCTTTGAATTTATGAGGAGAATTCCAAAAGTCCGTGATATAAGTTACACTTTCGGCTTAGCCGATCTATATGATAATAGAAAATGGCCATTTGATGCTACAGCAATTCCAAATACTGAATTTCAGTATCCTATGGCTAATCATTATGGATTTATGCGAAGAATTCAAAATATGTTCCAAGTAAAGTGCACTTCTGGTACAGACGATCACAACAATAATGCAAGGTGCACACCAAGACCTTATACCAGTCTTGGAAACAAGATTTCAGCATTATACGTTCAATGGATTCTGAGATTTGCTAGTTACGCACATACGAACGCACATACAGACGTATATACATACATACTGACATAAAGCCAAAAATAGTCAAAATAGACGCAGGGATGCCTAAAACGGATTATCAATTATAAAAAAACTCAGCTTTACTGCATAAGCTAAAATGAAGCTTTTTATGCAAGTTCATGGTGGTCTTGTAATCATTAGGTTCCAAGGATTTATTCTAGCAATATTTGTTATATGTATGGAGTCCTCTCAAATGCAATAAATGAAAAACTCAGCTCTGCTGAAATAACCAAAGTACAACTTTTTTTTACGCAGCTTGATGGTGGTCTGGCAACCATCAGGACCCGAGAATTTGCAATTATTTTCATGTGTATAGAATCCTTCAGAATTCAATATATCGAAAATCCAGAACTACTGAAATGTACTTCAACTTTTCTTTCACTCTTTTTGATGCGTGAGGATCACTGTCTCCCCCAGCGTCGGAGTGCCAGACCTTCAATTCCCTGTTCAGTGTGCCATAAAGGATCTGCCTACTCATTTTCATGACTACTGAAATAACCAAAGTAGATACGTTGCCAGCTCGTAGTCTAAAATGAGCTCAGTCCAAACAAAATAAAAACTATTCTCTCGAGAGGTTTTCATATGGCGACTTTCGTTCAGTATAGGCTAAAAACAGGTATTTTGGTGCCTTAATGGATAATTCAGATAAATTTCGATGCAATCGATAAAATAGACAATGTACAGAAGAAACACTGGAGGGAACCCAAAGCGCATACAGGAAAGGACACTCCGCACAAGATCATATATTCTCAATAAGTAAGCTCACGGAAAAACCCCAAGACAAGATAAAAAAATTTATATTGCATTTATTGACTTAGAAAAGGCGTTCGACAAAGTGCCAAGAAGAATAATATGGAAGATACTGAGAGAAACACAGGTGGATAAAGAATTGATACGAGCAATAAAAAGTGTTTATAATACAACATACTAGATTATATAGAACACTAGCTGACCCGGCGTACTTAGTACCGCCTTAGAATTAATAAATGTTGCGTTGACTGATTAGCTGAATTAAATTGAGCTTTCTATGAGGAATACTCAAAATGAATTTGATTAAATAAATGTATTGAAATAAGGGTTGAATTCATTCTAATGACATTGAAATGGATGTAATTCAAGACATTTGCTTCATTGAAGCGAATCAAAATGATTGACTCTCAAGGATTGGCCTCGTGATTTGTTGATCGTCATAGCGAATGCAGGACGAATCGGGAATTGAATTTGTTCAAACTCGATTGGCATATCGGTTAGGATCATTGGAATTCGCGAAATGAGAACTTCATCACCTTCAAACTTCCCTTTGAGTATCGTTGCATGAATTACATTGCCCATGAGTTTCTTCACCACCAAACGCGCTCCGTTACAGAGTTCAGCTTGGTTCAAATTTCTAAGCATGATGACTACTGAGCCAACTTTCAGCTGTAAATTGTGCGGTGGCAAGCCAAGCAGATCCAATGATACAGTCGATAGATTTGAAAGAATGCAGTGGACCGACGATTTGAATTTGAATTGTAGAGTCTAAGTGATCTACATCTTTGTTTTTTGCCGCAAGAATTGCTCGTTCATTCAACCAATTGTGATTCTTGTGGCTAGCAATGATGTTCGGGAACACTTTGTTGATAGGCTAATTCTTTGTTGAGACGAAAGTGCAAAAATTCGGAGAAAACGAAATCAATCTGTTCGATTTGTCGACAGGAACACGGTCATTACCGATAGTAAGATAGTGAGCAATTGCTTTAATAAATCTTCGGCAGATGGATCACTTAGCAATGCAACTCGCATGTTTGTCGTCAAATGAAGTTTCTTCATATGGCGCCACAGAGATGATGATTTGGGGCAAGCGTTTATTTCATCGGGAGCGGTTGATCTTGGTATTACTGGTAGTAGACAGTATAATCAATGCACCTCCAAAAGACTTTGAATCATTGCGCAGATCTTCCATAGTTCGATCTAGTGCTTTCAATGCACGTTTGTGTGCCATTATGCATTCATTCTAGATGATGATTTTACTTGCTACCAAAACTTTGGCCATCGCTGAGTGTTTTGCAATGTTGCATGTCGGTTTTTCAGTTATTTGAAGGTTCAGCGGAAATTTTAACGCTAAATGAGCCGTTCGGCATTCTTCCAGCAATATGGCTGCTATTCCAGAAGAAGCAACTGCTACAGCAATTTGGGATTTCGCAGGAACAGTGGCCAAAATCAATGATATGAGGAATGTTTTGCCAGTTCCACCAGGGGCATCGAGGAAAAATAAACCACTGTTCCCATCATCAATTGCATTCATTAATGTATCGTACACTTCTTTCTGTTGAGCCGTAATCTCATTGCATCACAGCTTCTCTGTGAAAGATTAGATCTTCTTGCTCGTGAAATTGTCAATAACACTGTTAAATGAATCACACAATACAATAAAGCAATTATGTAGGCGCGCACAATCACAAATGTAATAAACTCATGAAGCAAACATCTTCAAAGGTGACTTATAGTTTGAAAATAGAATTTGATAGAATCACAAATAAATTCGCCTGGAAAATCAAATACAGTCCAAAATTTTGGCTTGATTGCCGATGCGCGCACGATGACAAACAACATTAGTTCTAACAATATGCACTTGATCAAACTGAGTTAACCCCATGTGTCAGAAATGACGTTTTCTGGATTGAGACTGACATTTCTTTATAAATTATTCCTCGTGAATTTTCCTAATGGTTCATGTCTTGAGCTGCTATTCTCGGCGGAGACAAATCCAAGAAATCAAAGATCATGAAAATCGCTTCAGCCGTTCTTGAGTTATAAATGGTGTAACTAACACGACTTTGTTTTATATATACAAAATATAGAAATACATAGGAACAAACAGTGGAGTATTGGATGAATTTGCAACATCACAAGGACTGAGACAAGGAGGGGCTTTGAGTCCCTCACTATTTATCCTGTTCTTAGATAAAATAATGGCAAACATAAAGAACAAAACAAAGAAGGTGAAAGTTGGATATTATAAATTGGTGCAAATGAAAATAGCAGAATGTGCATTTGCAAATTACTTGGCAATTCTAGCAAAAAACGAAGAAGAGAAGCAGAACAACTTGAATGACTGGGATACAAAACTAAGGAAACATAATATGACAATAAATACAGATGAAGGCAAAGTCATGGTCTTAGCAAAAAAAGAAGTGAGAACAAACAAGGGAAACTTGGAGTATGAAATGAACAAAAGAATCCAAGAAAATATCAGAAGTTACTTCGCTTTGAATAAAATTATAAACAATAAACAAGTAACAAGGAGGACTAAAACAACCTCATACAAAACAATCTATTGGCCAACATTGATATACGGCAGCAAAACGTGGGTAATGAACCAAAAACTTAAAAGCAAAATAAAAGCGGCCCAGGGTGGGTTCTTGAGAAGAACAGAGGGAGTAAAAAGGATAGATAAGATAAGGAACGACTATATGAGAAATAATATACAAAACGAGAGTATACAGATGACAATAGAGAAAAATAGTTATTATGGTATGGGCACCTGAAAAGAATGTTCAACAATAGACAAACAAAAATAATATAGAATGTCAGAATAGTAGAAGGAAGAAGGAGGGCAGACCAGCAAAAACGTGGGGAAGCAAAATAGAAGAAATATAACACAGAAACAACATTTTCCCACAAGAAGCAGAAAATGAAGCGTTGAATAGAAAATAATGAAACAACATAGTGAACGCAATTAACTAACTCAAAGTCTAATCTCGACGTCCAAAAAGGTATTAAGAGATTCAAATAAATAAGAAATAATATTGCCCAAATGAATAAACGAAGAGAAATAGTGCATGATGCAGTCATTCAGGAATCGATTCCAGATTATCATCAGTTTCCTTTTGTCTAGACTCACATTTAAAAGCACTTATCTTATACCTTTGAGTGCAGTGGGAAAGAATTAAAAGCAATTTTTCCGTCGATAACCATGTTATATCATTCTGCACACTTCTAACTAATGCCCGTACTTATAGTCGGAACTCAATCTCGTTCTTGAGTATTACTTGGCCAAGTCGAGGTGAAGTCACCATAGATACTTACTTGAAAATCTATCCTATAATCGATACTCTGTGAATTCGTGGCAAAGCTTGAGATTTCTGGTTTTTGACATATATTTGATTGATATGTTCGACGTTTATGACAGTATCTGCGAAATATTCCTTGTTTGTCTACTGAATTTGATCTATTCTTGAACAATTTGATTGGGAAGATAAGTTTCAGTAAGTATGTATACCTCTATGGCGTATATTCATGTTGGAAATACAAATGTAAAAAATAACTGACACGAACACTTGAGCACGACTCAAGGTAGCCTTGTAGTAGACTCAAGTGAAGCCGGAGTCAAGCAAACGCGGAGTATCTCTCCGTAGCCAAGTAACGACTATTGGTAATACTCGCATACTTGAGCAATTCTCAAGTCTGAGATCGAGCGAAGAATCGACTATAAGTACGGGCATTAGAGTTGGCTTGAGTCTACGTTCCTTGTACTTCCCTACTGGTTTTGAAGTATGATACTAGAAAGAATCATAGAAAAATTACCATATTCGTGTAGCGTAACTTTGGAAACCAGTTTATTCACTTTTGGATAGTCGTATCCCTTCATATTCAAGTCTCTGTAAAATTCAGGTGCTGCGATGACAGAGATCTTTTCATTATTTCCAACATTCAATGGCATTACTTCCATATTATCATTTATTATAGCTGTTCCTGACAAAATAGATATTCTATTTGCTGACAGTTCAATATGTCCACTACCAGGCTGGTACATAATAGATACTCTAGTTGAATCTATATTGAATTCAACATAAACAACGGAAATTAGTATTTCATTGTATTGAAACTCATAAAACCTACCGCCTGGAGCTATTTCAAGTTGATTCTGGAAAATAATATCTTCTATGGTAATCATCTTGACATCACTGTGTCTTTCAATTAAATCGATTATGAATTCCTGGAAAAGCAATGATTCATAATCAATTCCAATGATTTATCACAAATATTGTGATATTGCCTTAATATCTAGTAGCACCATTAGCTAAAATAGCTGCTAGAGTGTAAATTGGTCTGATCACCTCCAGTTAATAGCGATGTCAAACATCTGGTAACACGCTGCTATCTATGATGGTAGTAGTGAGCTTAGAAATTGATCAAAACCTATGATACATTTGAACAACAATAGTGGATAGAATTACTTTCAGCACATCATTAATAGATCAAAAACACAATGCCAAGTGACTCCAAACATTCGCGACCATATGAACGACATAATCTATCATGAGTCTCATTGAGCATAGATAACATAAGTAGGAGAGCTGGCCAGGTATTTACTCTGGTTATTTCAGCAGTAATTAGAATAAGTGAGCAGAAACCTAATTTCGACATTTTAAAATTCTTAGGACGAAGTTGGGAATCCTGAAAAATAACACAATAATAGGAAGTCTCAGAACAAATGTTTTTGGTGGAAGAATAATTTTTTCATGATACCTGCATTGAAACAACACGTTTCAAAGCCTATTTTGTCAGTCGAAACAAGACAATTTCAGACAAATGCAAGTGTAGCGGAGCAGAAATAAGTCTGTTTCTGCCCTAGGGGAGAAACAAGCTTGTTTCTGCCCTAGGGGAGAAACAAGCTTGTTTCTGCCCGCTGAAATAGTTTTTTGGATTGTATTATCCCTGGCAGAGTCGCATTTGTTCATTGTCAATCTCGAAATGAGAATCATATAACCTCAGTTAATTTGACAGTTGTTGTATTCGTGATTGTAGATTAGATTAAAAATACGATTAGTTTCAAGAAAAAGAGTATTAATACGACAGTTTCAAGTACACCACAACATCTAATTGATAAAGTACAATCAGCTACTCTCGACTTGTTACCTGTAAAATCAAAAGAAAAAATATTCACTTCGTTATGATAAATTCGTAATATGGAAAGTTTCAATGCAGGTATTATGGAAAATACAGTGTGTGGCACGGGATAAAACACGATTTCAGCCGAGGGTGATGCCGGCCCTCGCTTCCCTCGGGCAAGCAACACTCATCCTCAGCTGAAATCCACACAATATACTATTTAATCCAATTATTCGATATTTCAAATAAATTGGCATACATTGACCTTAGGCCATAAATGTCAATTTTTTATTTATCGTATCATCTATTGTTTTTATGTATAGTATTTCTAGAAGAAATCGTTTTTATCCTCTCCGAAATCTAAAACTGTCGCATTACTATAATCTAAATATGTTTTATTGGGATATAAGCTCTGTACATTAATTAGAAACACAACGTTTCGACAGCAAAGTGCTGCTTATTTCTTCACACTTACAAAAGGCAGCACTTTGCTGTCGAAACATAGTGTTCCTAATTAATGTACAGAACTTATATCCCAATACAACATATTTATTCAGAATGAGTTCTGAGAATTTTTTCCTCCATTACTATAATCTGTTTCATGTTTTTCAGAATTCTGATGTATCGCCAGTGCAGTAGCATTCAGCCCAAAGCGCGTGTCACTTTTATGTGATGTCATTCTACTATTTAAGTTTGCACATTATATATTTAATTTGACATGCGGTATGTGGGTACTTCATCTTTTGATTTTGTTGAAATTGACTTGATAGTTTCAAAATTTCTTGTGATTATTTTAGTTCTATCATTTCTCAAAATTTTCATAAACTTAGGTGTAAGACCAGATATATAAGGAATTGTAGCAAACAAAACTCCCTGACGAGTCTCATCAACCTGAACAACTTGACGCTGGGGCAGATCCTTTGATCTGATCTTTAAACATTAAAAAGTAGAATATTAACAAGTTTATTTTGATGAGAATTTTGGATAAGTACCTCTATTAACTTGATGAGATTCGTTTAGTGGAAATCCGGATGCGATATTCTTAAAACTCTCATTTTTCATCTCAACATAACATTAACTTTCAGACATCCATACCAATCAAATTTATATATTTATAAGGGTGTCCCAAAATTAACGCAAGATTTGAATCAAATAGAAAAACCCAGTTTTTAGTCTTAGGATTGTAATTTTTTCATTGAATCATAAAATACATATGATAGGGTTATTTATGAAATAACATATCAGGCAAATGGCCTCCACGGCTTTGCTGGCACGTACGCACTCTTTTATCATAATTGTCCATGACCCTTTTGCATAAATGTGGATGAATTTCGTTGATGCAGCATTTAATTTCCTCCTGTAATGCACGGGTAGTTATGGGCTTGTTGACATAGACCTTTGACTTCAAATAACCCCATAAAAAGAAATCTAATGGTGTTAAATCACAAGATCTAGGGGGCCAATTATGATCACCGAAACGAGAGAGTACACGACCAGGAAATGTCTCATGCAATAATTGAATTGTTTCACGAGCTGTATGGCATGTGGCACCATCTTGTTGAAACCACATGTTGTCTACATCAATATCATCCAACTGAGGCAGAAAGAAGTGTGTTATCATATTACACCAGTAACAGTCACTGCTTGACCAGCTTCATTTTCAAAAAAGTATGGTCCAATGATGCCTCAAGCCCAAAATCCGCACCAAACAGTGACACGCTGTGGATGCATTTGTTTTTCGACAATCACATTTGGGTTCTCCGGACCCCAAATGCGGCAATTTTGGCGATTAACAAAGCCATCAAGGTGAAAATGTGCTTCATCGCTTAGGATGATTCTGCTCGAAAAATCAGCATCCACTTGTTGATGCTCAATAATCCATTCAACGAACTCTCTCCGCTGTGCATGATCATCAGGCTTCAGTTGTTGTGTTAATTGAATTTTGTAAGCATGAAGACACAGATCTTTAGTGAGTATACGCTGTAGAGAGCTTCTTGAAATTTGTAACTCTTGTCCACGACGCCAAATTGATGTTCCTGGATTTTCACCAACACTTTCACGCACTGCTTCGATATTAACATTTGAACGGCTTGTTTTTGAACGACCAGTGTGTTTAGCGTCTCCAACTGATCCAGTCTCTCTGAATTTTTCAATTAATCTCTCAACAGTTGACGATGTTAAAATACTATTCCGACCATAAATTCAAATCTTGCGTTAATTTTGGGACACCCTCATATATATATATATATATATATATATATATATATATATATATATATATATATATATATATATATATATATATATATATATATATATATATATATATATATATATATATATATATATATATATATATATATATATATGTATATATATACATCTGAATGTGAATTTAGTCGGCAAATCCGTAATAAGTCAGACGGTTGAAATGAAAGTGAATTAATTTTTGAAAAAGTCTTGTACAGTGCCGGGATTCGAACACAAGATCTCATGCTTTCATGGTGTAGCGGTTATCACGCATGTCCGGAAAGCATGAGATCTTGGGTTCGAATCCCGGCGCTGTACAAGACTTTTTCAAGAATTAATTTGCTTTTATATATAGAAAAAATTTATTAGGTATTTTCGGTTTAGTACTTGAAGTTTGATTGTAATGGATGTCTGAAAGTATATGTTATTGAATTTCAAGAATATCGCATCCTGATTTCCACTAAACAAATCTCATAAAGTTCAGAGAGGTATATATATATATATATATATATTGAAAAGAATTCAAAAAAACGATCCTTTTTGGAAATGCTTTACATTAAAACGACAGATAATACAATGAATAAGAAAAGTGACATAGATAGCTCAAGTTCAATATATGCCAATTTATTTGAAATATCTAAGAAGTTGAAATGATTAAGTAATAATTTTTCATTAACATTCATTTTTTCTGTCTTTCTTGAGATTTTCAATTTGTTCGTGAGATTTTTTCAGAATTTTTCATCATAAAATTTTGGAAATCAAGTTTTATGTGTGAAATTTCCTTTCAAAAAATTGTTTTATTTTTATTCATATCATATTTTGACTAATTATATATACAACTTTTTCACAGTTTTTACTATAATTTTTGATTTTTAATCTGATTCTTCTTCTGTTGAAATATTCTTGTATTAATTGTATTCATGTTGTTGATAGAAGTTATAATTATTATTATTAATTTGGCTGATTTTTGAAGCCTCACGAAATGTAAGTGAATAATGTTTATTCCTTTTGTATCTTACATTATCATCAATATTGTAGTGTCCTGAAGAAGCTATAAGAATATACCGAAAGCTAGACAACTTCAAAGAGTCTACTTCTCACATTGCTTGAAAAAACTGAACCGGAAATACCCAATACATTTTCAAATTATATATATATATATATATATATATATATATATATATATATATATATATATATATATATATATATATATATATATATATCTATATGATCGGATAGTGCCACGGTTAGGGTGTACATAAGGATTTTACCCAGGATACTAGTTTTCTGCAATTTCCTGCTCTCCCACCCATTTTACAGCAAAAATGATGGACTTTAAAGTTGTGTGGAATTGATCCAAAACCAATTGAGTTTGTGAAATGAATCATGAATATTCATTCGAATGGAGAACGTGTCTGCATTATAAAAAATGGTTATGAAGGGAATAGTTATAGAAGGATAAGAGATTTGTAAATATGAAGACAGATCAATTCTAAATTTGACCTCAATTTCCAAGCTGGTTGAAAAATTTGAACTACGGCTAGTGTGGCTGTGAATGAACGTAATGGAGGCAATATTAATAACAGTACATCATAACAAATCCGATGAAGAAATGGTGTTGGCTTTGATACATCAAAATCTCAAATTGTGTATAATTCAAATTCCGAAACTTATTTAGAACTGCTGCAAAATCATGTTGGTCTCGCACTAGAAGATGCATGTGTGGTTTCAGCACGATGGATGTCCGGCTCATTTTTGATTAAATTGGCCATAGCATACAGACAATGAGCTTATGTTAGAGCCTGATCTTACAACGGACTGTACTAGTTGCAATTTCCATTATTTTATTCATTTTTGACATTGTTGTTACACTTATAATTGACTTACCATGAAAGAAGGAAAATAAATTCCATTTGAATAATGAAGGTTCAGTTTTCTTTTATATTATTTGATTATAAGACAAATTGTTGTCTGTAAACTTCGGATATTGACGTCTAGAAATAATTCTTGGAAAACTAAAGACACGGCTACTGCTATGATTGAATTCACATTTTGAAATTACTTTTTAAAATTATGAGAGAACCATACACATAACCAGATCTGTGGAAACAGTTTTGGGTGCACGTTTCAATTCTCAATAAATCTGTACTCAATTATTCTTGCTGTATAATGAATAGGAGAGCAGGAAATTGTACAAAGCAATTATCCTGGGTTAAATCCCTATATACACCCTAACCGCGCACCATCCGGTATATATATTTTCTCCAAGAAAACAGCGCACTGCTTGACAATGCTGTTACTGTAATCAATCAGACACTTCCACATTTTAGCAGTGGTTTCCATATCAGGAATATTAATAAATCTCCAAACTACAATCTCCTATTGAGATAAGTATTTCCCACTGTATACCAAGAAAACAATACCTGAATGTTAGGTCTCATAATTTAAAAAAATCTTAGAAAATCTCATGAAAAATAAAAGAGAGTAGCCTCCCTTATTCTCATCCTGTCATTTAGCTTCAATATTTGTGAAAATTTGGCGTATCACTTACAAAAAGCACTGAGAATGGTATAATAATTTTATTGTCGACAATATCACTGTTGAAATTTAAAATCTCATCAGAATTGATGCGGATCGATTTTTCCCAGGCTCCGCATCTGTGAGTATATATTAGGGTTGGCCACTCAAAGCCATGTGCCCATTGGACCAAACTGCATAAGCTTCTGGTACCCCTAGGAACTGGTACTGGGATGTCTGGGTAAAGATGACTTGCATTGAAATCAATTCCACTGATGTATAACCTTGGAAAATATACAAAGAGTATGAGTTATTTAAGATGTTCATAAATGATTTATCGCAATATATTCATATCAAATTTGCCTAAGATGCAGTTTATATGCGAGAAAATTCAGCAAACTGATGTTAGTCCAGTTGTCAGAGATTTTGACCTCTCATTAAATATGATATAGCTGAAACTGGGCTCGTTGGTAGTTTTTTAAATGTAGAAGAAAATAAGAAGATAGAGTAATTTCCGCAGCTCTGAAGTGTATTCTAAGTTCATAATCTCGAAGATAATATATAAATAATGTAAGAGATATATTCTTGGGATTTCAGTCAATTCAATTTAATCTCTTTTCTGCTTTACAGTTTCGGCTGCACCTCAGCCATCCTCAAAAGCAAAATGAATTATTGTTTAAAAAATTGAATAAATTTAAGCAAATGTATAACTTCAATTTTTCCCTAGTTTCAGCGATATCACATTTTTGTATCTTGTGCACCGAGAGTATCCCATTTCTCAACTGTTTTCACATTCGAAATCTCCAAATATTAGGCTAGGAAAATTATTATATTCATTTTCCTGCTGACTGGAAGATTACGATCATTTTTCCGCTAAGAGAAGGCGCGACGGTAGGGTAGAGTGAATTGAGAATATATATAATTTGCTCTGCTCATCTACGACAAGAGTAGTTGGGATCGAACTTCAAGGAAAGAGAATCGCTACGCTTCGATGGCAACAGCTTACAGTATTAGTTGTGTTTGCGGTTCAATAACTTATAACAATCACTCACTGACGTTGATGCTTACACGAATGTATATGTATATACACTCACTAGGATTTCACTTATACTTTTTCCGTCTGTCAAATTAACATTTGGGAGAAATACATTCTATATAACGAGAGCCCAACTGAGTGATTACTACGTCCATTTGCTTTTTCACCGTAATACAGTTTTTAGAGATAATTATCAACGGAAAAATGCGATTTTGACAGATTGCCTCTCAAAATATTCAAGATCGCAAACACTTCTGATTAGAATTTAATAAACTCTCTTTTGAAAACAATTTTGTTCTATTGTTCTAAAGATATTATATGATACATTTTCAATAGAGGTACGTGAAGAACTTAAAGAGTTTAGGTTGTCGTTTTTTACTTGGCCGCATCCTCTTGCCAACCAGGTATCAACAGGTATAATTTCGGCAAACTCATACGTTCATAACGTATCTCAATAAATTATAGATCTAATCTGAGCTAATTTTCATTTCTGTGCGATGGTATATAGCTGCTTATGTGAAAGTGTGGAATATATATATATATATATATATATATATATATATATATATATATATATATATATATATATATATATATATATATATATATATATATATATATATATATATATATACATACATATAAGAGTGAGAGACAAAAGAATCGTACCGCCAATTATTAGTTGTTCTAAAACTATTGAGCATGCGTCGATATGTGGTCTGCTCAACTCAGGGCGCGAATAGTTAGATCGATTTGAAAATTTCCAAGAAAAAGGTCTCAATTTCTTCACATAGTTCTATTTGGAATTAATTATAGAATATCTTGAAGAAATGTTTAATATTTCTGAAAATCAAATCCCAATTGGAAGTACGTGCCTCCATATTCTAAAAGACAGCTTGGCAAAACCGTATTTATCCATAAATAATCATATGAACAGTTATATTCTGACTGAAAAACAAATTGGCATAGAGATCACGAGATCCAATCTTCGACTATTATAGGATGCGGTCGTTGAAGTGTTTGTATTATTTGTTAACCGTGATATCAACCAATAAAAAGTCATGTAATTATTTTTGTAGAATAAGTTAGCTGAGAATGTGATCGCAATTGCAATAATTTGCTCATATAATCAATAGATTAGTTTTAATAACTCCTTCCTACTTCAAAGATACTAATAACTTCACATTGGACAATGATGACAGTCTCTCGGTCCTTGTAGCCATATAATATTTGTTGAATATTATAGATCCGACTTTTGCATAAAACGAAGGACTATGAATTATAATAACATTTAATTTTTTTAGTTCGATATATTTTTTATTGACAATTTATTCATTAACATCAATCTCAAATTTCTCCATAGATAACTACTATTTTACAAACATGTCATGGATTAATTTATTCAAGCTATTCTTAACATCATCCTACCTTGAAATTTCATTTTCCAACAATTACAAAATTAGAATTGCAATCCTTAATTATTATCAGCCGTTCTGGAGGCTTTATTGTCCGGCCAAATCTGGTAGTGTATCCAGGACCAATATTGAAATTTTCATTTTCGGACTGAATTACATTCCTAGATGTATCATTCACATCGGTTCTTTTATTTTTGCTCTCTTGCCGAATAATTTCTTGGTCGGCTAAACCGATTTCTAGAGAATATGATCGCTTCAACGGTCGTATTTTCATCCCATTTGATGTCCTCACCTTCGCCACCCTAGCTTGTCCGTCCTTGCCCGGATATATCTCTTCAATAATACCCAATGGTTTAGTATCACATCCAACTGAAACAATATCTCCTATAGCTAATACATTGTTTCCATCTTGACCTATTTGTATTAAAAATTTGTATTTTTTGTATATATTTCAATCTCTTGTTTAGACTGTTTGCATCAATAATATCTAAATCGGATGCTTCAGAACTGACTATAGGCTGGATGAAATGCACTGGGGTCAATGGTTCCAATTTCTTAATATCATCTGAAATATAGGTCAACGGTCGTGAGTTGATAACTGCTAAAATTGTTATCAATTCTTCATAATTTACTGAAGATTTGACTAGAGTTATCTTCAATAGACTTTGATGATACAAATTAACCTCTCCCATTATCCGCCCCACCATGGTGCAGCAGGAAGATTAAATTTTCAATTCTCTCCCCTAATATTGGAATATGAAATAATTTCATTCCAATCCAAATTCTTCATTAGGTTAGAGGCACGATGAAAATTTGTGCCGTTATCTGAGTGAATAATATCTATTCTACTACGCCTAGCAACAAATCTTCGGAGGGACATGATAGACGCTTCAGTGGATAAGGATTTTGTCAATTTTAAATGGACTGCACGGTAAATTGCACATGTGAATAAAATAATCCAAACCTTTTGTCCAGATTTTAGAAATAAAAGTTCAATCAAATCGACACCTGCAATTTCAAAGATGGATGCCACTTTGATTCTATATTTAGGCAACGGTGCTGAAGGAGTTTTAATAGGCTCAACAGATTGTCTTTCGCAAATAACACATTCTGATATCACAGTCTTCACCAGTTTTTCCATGCCTGTAATCCAATAAAACTCTCCAAGATGCGCAATCAATGTGCCGCTTCCTGCATGTTGCAATAATATATGCCTTTGAAATATTAGACGCTGAACTATTACGTGTCGGCCTGAGAGTAAAAGAGGGCATTTAAAATCTTCTGGTTCATCTCCAAGTACTAATCTTGTACGTAGTCTTAGTATACCCTCTGTATCGTCAAATATGTGAAGGTCTCTAAATTCCATCTCTCTTTCTTTAATATTTTCTTGTTGAATCATTTTGAAAAAGTTTCTTTCTGCTACTGAAAATTCTTCACATGTTGAAATACCAACTCTTCGATCAGTTTTTAATTCACAATTCTGAATGAATCTTATTATCCAAGTCAATTATCTATTAATCATGGTATACTTTGAGAGATAAGATTATTTTCTTCTTTGTTTCTTGATTAACTTCTTTGTAATCTATGTATCCTTCAGAAACTGGCCAATTTGTTTACTTCTCTTCCAATCAACTAGGTCCTTCCCACCACCTACTTTCTGACAATATTCTAGCGTTACAACCACGAGAAGGTGAATCTGCTGGATTAGAAGGTCCATTATGTGACGCCAATCATTAGGATAACTGTTGCGACGTATTTCTGCAATTCTATTTTTCACGAAGACATTCCAGTCAGTCGCCAGTAATTCAAACAGGAACAACGTTCGAATCTGTCCAATAATAGGTCTTGCAGTCGGATAATTGTAAAGCTCCTCTCACTTTTATGCATAACCGAGATCCAATTAATGCCCCTAGTAACTCCAATCGGGGAATTGTTATCTTACGTATGGGAGCAACCCTTGATTTTGCTTGTACAAGTTGTACCGACACTTCATTCTCATTCACTTTGGTTCGTAGAAATATAGCATGTAGCAAAAGATAACTTACTTGCATCACTGAATACATGCAAACTCTTCAGACAGTTATTGAATGGATGCTTGCTCATTTTCCTCAAGATACGACATTCGTTTATCAAATGGATGTCTTTATACCATCTCCTGGTAACGGATCGTCCCATTTGTATTGCAAGCTCCAAGATTTTTGTATTAACAACTTTGGTATCAACGTTATTGGATAAATAACGCCAACAGGGTCGAAAATCTTTTATGCTATTGACAAAAGCTGTCTCTTCGTGACCTTTTTCAATATACTGTTCAGACTACTAATACCACAATACAATTCGTCACTTCAAGTATTCCATGCTACTCCTAACACAGAAACTCTTTCTTCTTTTTCAGTCATTTCTTTATTAATCATTGGCGCTGTAACCCATCCTCTCAAATCAAATTTTACTCTAGACATTATTTCTTTCATATAAATATGTTTTTTTGAAAAAAAAAAAAAAAAAAAAAAAGAAAAAAAAAAAAAAAAAGGCAGCACTTTGCTGTTGAAACATTGTGTTTCTAATAAATTACAGAACTTATACCCAATAAAACATATTTATTTAAAAATGAGTTCTGAAAAGTTTTTTCCTTCATTATTTCTTTTGATTCTTCTATGAATTGATTCACTTCTTGATCTGTGTCCAAACTTGTCACACAACTATATACATAAAAAGAACCTTTCAATATTTTACTTGTGTTATCATATTCTTCCAGAGAATTTTTTGAATGGTGCAAAATACAAGCAGACAGCAGAAATGGACATAAAGTCAAATCGTGAAGAACTCGACAATGTCTGAGAGTTATTATTCCATTTCTTTCTTCATTTTTCCACTGTAAAAATCTCAAGTAATCTCTATCTTTTTCTATTAGCGAAATTTTAAGAAAAGTCTTTGTTATATCAGACGTCCCTCCAATTGAATGCTTTCGAAATTTCATCAATAACTATGGAATCAATTCTAGAGAATTGATACCTTTCTACAAACAGCAATTCAAAGATTTTAGATTTTCCGTTCACATCTCGCGCCGAAGCATCGAACACCGGTCTTATTCTTGTAGTTCTGTTTGAATTTCTGATATCCGCATGATGCGGTAAATAATAACCAGTGATTTGATCTTCTGCAATTCCAATTATGTTCATAGCCAACCATTTTTGAAATACTCGATGATAGTTTTCATATTCTTTCAGTCAAATATATCAGCCTTTGGGTCGTTCCTGCAAGACGTTTTTCTGCTAATTCAAAATTGGTTTTTAAGTCAGCGTGTTCTTTCCACGGTAAACAGACTTCGTATCTTCCATCTTGTTATATTCTTACAGTATTCTGAAACAGATTGATTACGTCAATTTCCATGGTTTCTTTATTTTTCTTCTCAGCTGGATCTTGGATTCCAATAACGTCCAGGCTCCCACAATTGGGATAAATTTATATTTCAATAACAGGCTAATGCTGTTACAGAGCAATGCAAATTTTATATTTTTGGGCCCTGAATCGTCCATCCTGATTTAAGTTTCAGTGCGACTAAATTGTCGTCCACTTGAATTATGTCTCTTGTTAATAGAAAACCAGGGTAATCTGCTCCTATCAAAAGTCCAATTTCAGGTGCTGTATCACCAATATCACTCAAAGTAACATTATGCTACTTCAAAATCTTTGCTATACTATCTTTAGAATTAATTCGAGGAATATAACTGCAAATCATCTCTTCATTCAGAGCACACATTTCAAATTTGAATTTATTATCCAGACTTTTAATTTTCAGATCATAGGTTTTGTATTCTTCTTTACTTGTTTCTATACCACGAAAAAGACTGCAATCCATCGTTTCAATGTAGCACGGTTTTATATTCAAATATTGTATAATACCATGTTGAATGAATGATTTCTGTGCTCCATTGTCTATAAAAGCTTGAACAATATTGGATTCACCTCCATACTCTATCTTAACCATAATTGTTTGAATCAGAGTAGTACCACTCATATTTTGTGACAACAGTATTTGTGAATTCTAAGCTTCGTTATTTGTCTTTTGTAGATTATCTTTTCCATCTGGACACATTAGCACTGTATGTCTTCTAGCACAAAGCAAACATTTTATGTAAGCTTTATATTTTTTGGTGATATATCCAGTTTTCAAACAAATAAAGTAGCTTCCTTTCTTTATTAAAATACTCTTTCGCTCAGTATAAGACACCATGGTTGCATTGTAGCATTTCTGACTGGAATGTTAGTTTTTCTCACACCAAATGCAATAAAAATTAGGTTTGTCTTTCTTCGTCAAATCTACTAGATAAGTTACCGTTGGTACCTTTTGGCTCTCGTTATAGACATCTTGTGTAAGTTCTTCTTTATTCAAACCTACTCGAGCCATTTGGATGCGTTCTTCATTTCCTACTTCTTTTTTTAAAAAGTCCAATAAATTATTGAGACAATCTCCTGTTGTTCTGTGAAGTCTCTCTTAAGTCCGGAACACATCTTCCAGCAAAGCCGATTCTACCAATGGATAAAGCATAGCACCATACTTTTCACTAGTGAAGCCTAAACTCTCCAAAGCTCTCAACTGGGTTCTTAGTTTAACGTACAATTGATCTAAAGATATAGGTCCGCATCCTCACCTCTTGAAAAAGCGCTACTTCAGCAAAAATTTTAATGAAAAGAGATAGCGCTATATGATAAAACATGAGATAGTAAGAAAAAGTGCGTAGTTTTTAAGGAAGTAGTGCGATTTCAAGAGGTGAGAATATGGACCATAGTCTTCTCTTTTTTCGACTGCATTAAAACTAGTTGAAGTAACTCTCTTACGCAAATAACAATCAAAAATTTGTCACGAGCACAACGAGCCTTCAATTGATTTATAGCTTCTAAATAATTCGTTCCCGCAGGTGGAAAACCTCCAATAAGTTCTTGTGCAGGTAAACCTGGGACCATAGCTTGCAACTGTTGAGGATCAGATCTGCAGTGATATACGTATGAACTCCTGAATAATACTTTCAGTCAGAATGAACTCAAATCATGTTTAGCAAATTATTTTATCAGACAAAAATCGTATTATATGTCATTCATCAAAAATATGTCCAAATAATTTTTTTACATACATAATAACTATAGCAATCGAATTTGTAATTGATATAATTATCATATATAATATCATAAGTGGTTTCTTTTATATTTTCTTTGAAAATATTCCAAATTCTGTTTATTTTGCAGTTTAAGCATAGACAAATACGCCATGTCAGTAGCGTTGTACGCGGCGCAAGCGCCGTCCTGGTGGCGACACTTGGCATCTATCTACTAATATATTTAAAATCGTGACAATCAACAGATTTTGAAGTACTCACGTAATTTGCAAAACTGGCACTCAGAATTAGCAGAAAGTTTGTCACAATGACAGTAGTACTTTGATGCAGGTCTCAAGAAGTTGATTTACCTATATTTAGATCCAAAAGTTTGAGCAAAGAGAAAAAATTGGTACAAAGTTTTCATGTCAGCGACGAAGAAGAAATTAAAAATAACTAAGAAGATAGTGAAATTACGGGAGTTACTTTGTGCGAAACGCCTGGCACATTTAGTGATAGAACAAATCTGAATTTGTATAATTTATTGGTCGAGATATGTGTAAATTATTATAAGTATAAACATAGTTTTCTACTTGACATGATAATACGTACGTTCAGGTGTACTTCTTGTATGTTCTGTTCGATTATTATCTGAATATTGAATTGATAAACAATATTAATGTTTTTCGTGATTTTAGATAACTTCATCTGACATTTACGAGTTATTCTTATGAATTGAAAATATTCTGTGTGACTATCATAAAAACTTCTTGATTTGGTGTATTTTGAATTCTTCATTAGGGAATCAGCATCATTTATGCCTGTTGATTTGATATTTGCTTGCCAGATACGAGTTATCCGAAAACATTATTCACTTAAATAAGTAAAAATTCAATAATAAGGATTCATTCATGATATTTTGTCTTCAATCTATGATCGAGGATAATATTGTTGAAATATTATTTTAATAATTCAATATTGATACTGTGCAAATATTATACAATTTAAAAAACACCAACTGCTTATTTCTAAAGTTCGCTAATATAATAATAAGTCTGTGTTTTTCACATGATTGCTGTAAAAATTTATTAATACAGGTAAATTTAGGTCGAAAAATTGTTAATATTAGTTGCAGCTGCAAACATGCAGCTGCAATTTGCATATAAATTAACACAGAAGGTATCTGCTTCAAGACTGACCAGTCAATGATTTGGAATCGTCCAGCACAGTTGAATGAATATCATAAGAGTGCAAGGATTGATAGTATGTACTATTGCATAAAAGCAAACTAAGAAGATAACTTTTTCATAGTTTCTTACGCCCATTCGCGATTCAGAAATGAATGAAATTTCATTTCACCATTGCGCAGTTGTGTGTGCGAACACTCAAATACACAATAAATTAGACCTTGTCCCGATGATCTCCACTTTTTCAAAGGATTTTCCATATTTAGTTGCCTCAAAAACTCAGTTTGACTTTATGCTCTTTTATATTTGTTTTGACAGCTCTAGTCAGTATTAGTAAAGAGCTTATAACTTCTACCGCATGGAGTCGCGTCCGTCGCTACTGACATAGCGTATAATGCAAATGACATAATTATAGTGAATGTTTTGATTTGGTTGCTAGGAGAAAGGTAAATAACGTTTTATCACTTGCAAAAAGTTACTTTCCTTTTTATCCGCTGTCAAAATGATAAAATTGTTTTTTTCTTATGGCTTACTTTATATTGGAGTAGAATTATCAAGATGGAATTGGTTTAATGTTTTCCATTCATAACTTCAACACCTTCCCTCATTAAACAAAGTCTCTAAGTTATACATATTTCATTATGATTCAATTATGTTGTAACTTGACAAACCCATCATTGAACATAATTTTTGATGTCTTACTCATGCAGCGGTTTCGTCATTATATCCGCTATTCAATATTCTGTAGTCATTTTCTGGAAAACCATTTTACCACTTGTAACCAATTCTCTCACAAAGAAATGTCTTGTATTAATATGTTTGGTTCGTCTATGCAGTTCTGAGTTTTGTGACAGTTTAATGGCAGCCTCGTTGTCCACATGTATGACTGGTTGTTCTGTAAGATAAGTTAAATCTTTCATCAATCTTTTCATCCAAACCATGTCTCTGGCAGTCTCGCTAGCAGCTACTATTTCTGATTCTATAGTTGATATTGCCACTGATTGTTGCAAATTGCTGATCCAGGAAATAGCTCCTCCAGAATACATACATACAACTCCTGTATCCTTCCAATATTCCTTTTTTCAAAACTTATTAATAAATCAAGCCGTTATCTATCGAACCTTTTGAATATCGAAATATTTTTTTGACTTGAATCTGTTTCATTGTCATCTTTAATGATCGGTGTGCTTACTGGTCGACATTCGGTCATACCAAATTTTTCTAGTAGTTTCTTTGTGTAAGATTTTTGACTTATCTTTAGAGATATGTCCTCTAGATGCTCTATTTTTAAGCCTAAAAAATAAGTAGCTGACTTTGCTACAATTTTTAATTCATTCTTCAAATTTTGAATCAAAACTTCTAGTAGATTTTTGGTGGTTGCAGCTACCAATCCATCATCTACATATAATGCAAGTAATATCTTCTCATTGTTTTTCTCCACAACATACAAACAAGGATCTGCATCACTTTTTTTGAAGCCTAAATTCGTGAGAAACTCACTGAAACACTTATTCCAGCATCGAGGTGCTTGCTTCAAGCCATACATACTTCTCCTAAATTATCTTTGAATCCTTCCGGTTGTTTCATGTATATCTTTCCTCCTAAATTTACATACAAAAAGCTGTGGAGACATCAAATTGCATCAGAAGCAGATCTTCACTTGCAGCAGCACTGAGCAATCCTCTTATTGTAGAAGATTTCACAACAGGACTGAATGTTTGATGATAATCTACTCCTTTTCGTTGCAAAAAACCTTTGATTACTAGTCTTGCTTTATACCTTTCAACTGTACCATCTAGGTTATACTTCATTCTATATACCCACTTGCATGGTATAGCTTTCTTATCCTTTGGCAAAGACTCTAATGTCCAAGTTCTATTGTCTTGTAGGGAATTCATTTCTTTATTTATGGCTTCTTTCCATTCATTTTTTTCTTTGCTTTCAATAGCTTCAGTGTATGATGAGAACTCATGACCTTCAATAATATTCATACAAGCAACGAACATACAGTCTTCATATTTCTCTGGTGCATGAAGCTTTGTACGATCTCTTAAAGTCATACCTTCATTTTCTTCTTCTTTTTTATCTTCTTCATCGTTATTCTGTCCACAAGTAACATTTTTCTCTGCATCCTGTGGTACATCTGTTAAAATTGTCTGAAATTTCTCTTCACTATCTGAAGGAACATTAATAATTGCACTTTGCTGTAGCGGTTCTTCTTTGGAAATAACGTCTCTGGATCTAATAAGTTTATTCTCTTCAGTCCACACTCTATATACATCTTCTTCATCATATCCATTCAATAAGCCTTTAATTGTCTTCTCTTCTAATTTCTTCTTTTTTTGGCTAGGTACTACCTGTTATACGAAGATGTTGAATCTTTGATCTTCTCCCGTACCAAAGCTCTTATGGAGCATAATCTTTTACACTTGATACTCCTGTCCTATTCAGAATATAAGCTGCATCATTATCATTTCTGTCCATAATCCCTGAGGAACTTGACCATGAGCATGCATCATAGTTCGAGCCATCTCTACAACAGTTTTGTTGTCACGTTCACAACAACCATTCTGTTGTGGAGTGTAAGGCATTGGTCAACGATGCCTAATACCATAATGATTAAGAATTTCCCGTACATTGTTGTTTTCAAACTCTCCACCATTATCACTTAATATTTCTTTTACTGAATAACCCGACGATTCAGCCCAACTAGCATTTGTTTCAATTTATTTACTTCATCTGATTTTTCCTTCGATAAATATATGGAACGTTATCTTGTAAAATTGTCTTTGAATAAAACGGAATATCTGAAACCTGACATTGAGTTCTGAAGAGGTCTACATACGTCAGCATGTATTAATTCTCCTGGTGTTGTTGCTCTTTGTCGTTCACCAAACTTTAATCTATGTGCCTTATCAAAAATGCAGCCTTCACATAGTTCACTATCTAACTCTAGTTTGACCCCAAGTTCTATTCAAATAATGTCTCTTACATGTCTTTTATTTTGGTGTCCTAATCTTTCATGATAAATTTGTAAACTATCAACTTTAGATGATGAAGTACTCACCTCATTACATGACTTTGACGGTTGAATCAGATCTAATTCATGAAGTCTATCTTATCTTGTTCTTCTACCGACAAGTACTATTTTGTCATCAATTTCCAAGCAGCATTTTTCAACTGTTGATACAAATTTACTGTCAGTCTGTTTGTCTTGAGCAGCCAAAATAGAAAATTAGTTCTTCTTTATTTTCGGAACATACCATACATTTTCTGATGAAATAGATATCTTCTTTCCATTAACATTGGTTGATAGATTAACTGTGCCTTCACCAATTGCATTTATTGATTCACCATTTGCTGTGATAACAGTATGATCACTGTCAAATTTTTCAAATTTTTTGAATAAATATTTTCTATAAGTAATATGATTATCAATTAACCAGTAATCTTCATTAGTTTGAAAGTAAATACTGTAATATTCACTACTTTTAGAACAATATTTGCTTTTGTACTTTCTTCTAATTTGGCTGGTTTCCTCGATCCACCATCAGATTTCCATTTCTCACAATATCTTACTATATGTCCGATTTTCCTACACGAATGACACACAATGTTTGACTTCTTATCCATGTTAATTTGTGCCTTCAGTCTGCTCGTTGACATTAGAATTTCCTTGTTATTGTCTGAATCTTTACTTTTCGAGCTGAGGGCTCTTTCAAAAGCACATAAATGATTTGTGAGATTTTTTATAGTTCTCTCCGATTTTGACATGAGCAACCAATTAGATTTGAAAGAGAAATAATCACCAGGAAGTGTATCTAAAATTTTGCAGATAAGGAAAAGACCAAGGTAGTTTGCTTTATTATCATCCTTGTCCACTTCTTCTTCTAGCTGACTCCAAATATTCTTCAATCTGGACATATGACTAGCTAGATCATCACTTTCAACCTTTTTGGAAGTAAAAAATTGAAAACATAGTTCCTAAGCTTTATCTTCTGTCGTGCCATCAAAAAGTCTGTGCAGCTCCAACCAGATATCTCTAGCTTTATAAAATATCATAATTTTCTTCAATATCTCTTCAGTCATATTTGTCGTTAATATAATTAACGTGGTACTCTCTGTTTTGATGGATTCTTTCAATTCATTTGCTGTAATGTCTCCTGAGTTTCCAACGCCACTACCTGTATCTTGTTGTAAGGAATCTGGTCTTTCCCATTTTACTTCAAGGATATCCATTGCACGAGGAATACTTCCAAGAACAATACAGATCTTATATTTCCACGTTGTCCAATCTAATTTGCTTTCCAATAATCCAATTCGAATCTTGGAAATATCCATGTTATCTGTTGAGATTCTGCTGAATATATTTTTATTATTCAATTTCTATCTGGGCCCATAACCTGTTAAGGATCACATCTGCAGTGACACACGTATATGAACTCCTGGATAATACTTTTAATCAGAATGAAGTCAAATAACGTTAAGCAAATTATTCTATTGGATAAAAATTATATGACATGTCATTCATTAAAAATCTGTCAAAATCATTTTTTCACATATATAATAACTGTAGCAACCGAATTTCTAATTGGTATAATTATCAAGATAGAATTGGTTCAATGTTTTCCATTTATAACTTCAATAGTAACAAGTACTGAAATTTATCATCATTATCAATAGCTTCATCTTGATCAATTTTTTTGAACTGACCCTAAAATCCTATCCAATTATTAACTTTACCATCAAATTTTTGGAGCTCTATTTTGGGTAATCTAAAACACCTTTTAACTGATCTCTCCGCTATGGAGTTTGCCTCTGACTAATTTCTATATTCTGATTTCACAGTATCATCTTCATTATCTGATTCATCGCTGTCAACTGTCAACTTAGTATTTTTCTTTGGACGATATAATTCATGAAATGTATCTTTGTACATAACTTTTAAGCGTTTCCACTCAAACTTATATGTTTCTGATGTTATACAATCTGCCTCAAATTCCGTCTCATCCATATTCTCAGTATCGAGCCACATTTCTTTGACACATTCGTCAATCTCAAATAATTTCATAGCCTTATTCGAGAAATGATTAAAAGCCGTTTTGAGTTGTACAAGATCAACTACCTGCAATGTTTCTTCTAATACATTCTCCGCCCTTGTATATAAAATGCGAGCCGTAGCTCTTTCTTTTCTCTACTTATCTATTTTTCACGGTCGCCAAAAATGTTGAATACAATAAAACCGAGTTTTAAATGAAACGGAGGACTGTGAATCATAATAACATTTCATTTCTTCAATTTGATCTATTTTTTATTGATATTTCGTTCTTTAACATCAATCTCAAATTTTTCCATAGATAATTGCTTTCTCACAAACATGTCATGGATTAATTCATTCAAGCTATTCTCAACAATATTATAGAATAACCAGAGCACAAGTATTTTCAGCAGAGAATCTAATGCAAGAATCAGTTCTCACACTTTTATTATTGAAAAAGTACTACAACGAAGCAACGGATAATTAAACTTCTGCGGCAGAAAAAATCATTCATAAGCTGGAAGGTGGTATGCAAAGAAAAAAATCAATATATATGCAGTAGCATCTGTCGAAATGAAACTAGTATAGCAAGCTAAATGAGGCTATTCCAAGCTATATGATTAATCCATTAATTTTTTCCTACAATTGCTATGGAAAGTCGATCTCTACACTTTTATTTAGAAACACAAATTTGACGATTTTCAAGGAGCAAATTTGGCTGTCCTTTACTTTTTATAGCAACGCACAACAATTGTGTATCTAGTAGCAAAATTAGACTTACAGCGGTTATTGATCAGCAATCAGAGGTGTCTTGGAATGTACTTTTCCTACAAATCACATTATACCTGAAGCCTCATATGATTGGTATCCATTATTTTGGAAGATTTCACTGTTTGCACTTGATGGAACACAAAATAATCATGAAGAACACTTGATGCAGAAGAATGTCAATCACGCCTTCTACCCGGTACGGGTGTGACAGACAATAAAGTGCATCTGGTAGATTGATTGATATCTCTTCGGCCGTGGGGTGCGGTTGTCAGTAGTTAAGACGTGGGTACTTTTGGTTTTTGTGAAGAATACCCACAGAGTATGATTCCTTGAAAATGTTACTGACTTTTTGTTCGTCGCGGGCTTTGACTTTGCTACTTTCGGGTAACAAAACAAGAATATTTGTACGGAGCTGATGAAACATAGGATGTATTTTATACATGACTACAAATTCAACAGCAATGTATTGGAGCTTCCAAATCGAAATGAAATAGGATAGGTATGAGTGAAACAAAGTAGTTATTGAATTTACTCGCGAATAAAATGATCAGCCACAGTTGCAGAGAGGTACATCGACGATTATTTAGAAAACTAAATTGAAGCAATGAGAAGATTCACAATGATGCTGATCTTAGTTTGCTCAAATTTTACTCTGATAATAAATAGATAAATATTCAACAATAGTACTCATTGTATTCTGCACTATTGATACAACAAATAATTTGAATACAGGACCTATGAATTAAGGCTGTGCAATTCTGGAAGCAGAAAATCTGGGTAATATTTTTCTGACTTTTGTTAGAAAGAGTCGCAATTGCCTAGTAACAACCTTGATCCTGGAATTTCGTACTTATTGGTCAGGAAACACGTTGCTCAATATAGTATTATCATTGAGAAAAATGAAATAGATAATTGTCTGACTTGAATCATTTCGACGTCTGATCGGGTAAATTATTCGTCATGAATCAATTCTCCAATTTTTTGTTCCGAGTGGAATGAATGTATGATGAGAAAATGTTATAATGAAATTCAAGCTAGTGATTCTAATGTTGTCATTCACCATGCTATTTGAACGAAAACAAAATATGCGTACTGGTAAATTAATTATCAATTATTTCAGTAACACTTACTCTCCAAGTGAATTGAAGAGAAACTCCAAGCTATTAGTCTCCCTTCTTGTTAAGGAAATGTTAGTAACTCTTCCTGATAGAGCTCGTTTAAGAATAGCTTGCAGAAGTCCATGAGGTGCTATTTCTATAACAACAGCATTGTCAGGAATGAACGAGAGGCCTTCTTCGAAGAATACAGAGCTCAATAAATTATTTGTTAAATATTCGGGAGAAACTTTTTTGGCCAGATCGGTATCCCATAAGTCTTTAGGCACAGATGTGCAAATCCATTTTTCAGAACGCTCCACTGGATGAGGTATAACCTACAAATTTACAGTATTAGGGCTGCTTGATTGCATTGGATGTTGCATATTATCCAATAATTTAATGCGAAGAAAAATTTGCTGGTAAAAATTCAAGTGCACAATAAATGATATATTGACAAACATACATAAATTTCTGGTTTGCTTGCATGCTAATAAATCATGGAATCTCAAATCTAAATACTCAATATCTGTAAATTTTGACATATGGAGAATTAAAATTGATTTCCAGCAGTGACGCGTTCATTTAACAGAAATAGTCTTCAAGCCACTTACGGCATGATAATTATCTGTATCGATAAATAATTCTTTGCTCTGCTTAAAAACATTTTCGATTGAAATTTTTTTGCTGAAACCATTGCTGGAATGAGCGCACCAAAGCCAGAGCGGTACGACGAACGCACTCCTCTTCCCAATGCCAAGCAAAGCAATGTCACATCTAGTTGCCATACAGTAGTCGTTTGTAGAATAATGAGTTTGATATAATGTTGTAATTTTGACATGTTGTGTGTAATGTTCATTATCTTGTTTCTGATAAAATATTTGTGTAATTGAAATCTACATCGGAATACGATTATTTTCATTCCCATAGCCGTTCAGGTTATGAACCCAGCGTACATACTGCGGAAGCAATATTAGTACTTGTGCACTGAATTGTGAATTTTCAAGCAGTAAAGTAAAGAATACTTTGACTAGCTACTGTGTGTAGTATTGTTTCAAAAGGAACTAAATTTTGAACTGTATTACGTGTACACAAGCTAAAACAAAATGAGTTCCAAGATATTACTAATCGAACTGTTAAGTAACTCTAATTATGATAGTGGAAGCTGCAAATGCACGCGATTCCAATAAAAAATGACAAATATGGTTATGTACATGGTGAAACAACAAAACCAGAAGCAACCGCAAATAACCAATCAGTTATAGATGCATGGGCGACAGTCGATAGAAAGGCGAAATCAGACATTATACTGTCCATATCTCCTTCAGAGCTGAAACAAATTATGAACTGTGATACTGCAAGAGAATAAGAATTAGAGAATGTATATCAATCCCAGGGGCCTGCTCGTAAAGTAACATTGCTGAAAACATTCATTCTTCAACATAGAATAAAATAAAAGAATAACTTCTTTGACGTAGTAGATGAGCTCGAAGAAATGAGAGTGAAAATTGACAACAATAGAGTCACGTGACACACTACCTGCACCAAATGTCCTGCGTATCAAAATGAAGAATATGAAGCTCGACTGAATGAAACAAAGAGAACAGGTCAGAATGCGCTGTATTCAATTAATAATTACAAAAAACAATTCCAGTTCAAAAAGCCGAATCGAGTAGACAGGAAATCGAAGAACGAATAGTCCACCAATGAGCAGTTAGAACTCCGATGTCACAAATGTTAAAATACGATACAAGTCAGCCGATTGTTTACCAAAAAAGAAAGATTCAGCGAAAAATGCGGAAAATCTTACATTCAATGCGAATAAAGCATTGCATGCTCAAAATAAAAAGAATTTAAGGTGATGTCTCGACAGTGGGGCCACATCCCATCTTTATGAAGACAGTAGTGAACTCATCGATGTAAGCACAGAGAGAACAGGTACCGTGAGCATGGCCAACGAGACTACAACGGAAATTTTTGCCAGAGGAACAGCTCAAATATACTGCGAGAATTCCAAAAATCCAAAGAAAATTTTATTGGAAGACACATTGTTCGTACCTGAACTTCGAAAAAACTCAATGCCAGTATCAGAAATAACTGATGAAGGATTTGATGTACTGTTCAATCAGCAGGAAGCAGAAATTCTAGACGGTGAAGAAATAGTCAGAATAAGCGCTGAAAGTATTGGAAATTTATATTTCATGCGTGGAGAACATGAATCCAAAACAGTCTCATCAATCAATAACGCAAAGTCATCTATTGAGGTATGGCATAAAAATGTGAGTCATCTGAACATCAAAGATCTCAAAGCAACATACTTATTCGAACAAGTGACGTTGTGGTTTAAAATTGAATGAAAACAATCCAATAATTCAGTGCGAAACATGTTTGAAAGAAAAACTGACAAGAGCATCATTTTCCAGGAGTGATCCCGAAGACTTGAAACCACTCGAGATTGTTCACACAGAATTTTGCGGTCCGATACGAACTGAATCACACGAAAAATTAAGATACCTTGTCACTTTCATTGATGAAGCAACCAGATGGTGCGTAGTGCGGTTTATAAAATCCAAAAGCGAAGTGCAAGACACATTTTGGGAAGTAAAGTTGAAACTTGAAAATATCAAGAGCACCAGAATCAAGTATCTGCAAAGCGGCAATAAAACAGAATATTTAAACACAGAATTTGATAATTTTTCAAAAAAATCAGGAATCACACGAAGACTTTCCATTCCTTATCACTCGGAACACAATGGTCTTCCTTAAAAGAAGAATAGAAAAGAATGGAGCTATAATAGAAATGGCCGGATGTCTCTGAAAGTTTCTAGGCAAAATCGATTATTACGGCAAATCATCTGAGAAATAGATGCCCGATCGTGAGCTTGAATGGAAAAATACCATACGAGCCGTGGCACGGAAAGATACCTGATATTAATTACCTTGGAGAATTTGGATGCAAACTGAGTCTTCTTGATCTGAGAATAAACAAAGGAAAATTCGAGTCTCGATCGAAAGAAAGACTACTTATGGGATATTCTGATAATTTGAAGGACTACCGAGTTTGGATTTCTCAGGAAAAAAAATAGAAATTAGTTAGAGACGTGAAATGCTTAGAGGATAAAAAATCAGAACCAAGTAGCTATGGGAAATTCATGCCTGAAAAATTAATTTACGAAAACGAGCCTGAGCAGAAATATATTGATATCGAAGTACGTAGCGATACGATCTTGGAAGATAACGACACTGGGGGTCGATTCTGTAACTTGCGTTAGTACTTGCGTGAGACAATTTGCGTGACAACAAAATATGACGTCACCAGCAATATCTAGTTACTTTGCTAGGGAGTTTTGTGCGTCAAGAGTTCCTCGGCTAGATTAGTGTTGGTAATAACTTTAAAATAATTCTGTAGGGTGAGTGGATAACAGTTAGAACAATAAACAGTGAGTGCAATGAAAATCGTTCCATGTTGAATAGATGATTAATATTTTATAAGTAATTATTCGCAACTTCACGCTGATAACTACCCGTAGCAAAAAAATTGAGAACGGAAAGAAACTGAAAGATGAACACAAACTTTACAATAAACTTTTTAATATACGTGTGTATATTTACTCTTATATGATTAGGAATTTTTGTCCGATGAAAACCGGCACGCAAATGTGGTCTTATTTCATTTAATAGATGCATACAGGCATTTTTGCTCTTTGCTCAATCTAAAATTTTCCACAAACTCCAAATTTCTTATTTCAAATGGATTTTGAGCATCCCTTAATTGTCTGCGCTTGATACGAGTTTCATTTTCCCTCTCTTCTAATATACCATTTTCTTTTAAAGCCATAAGAATCCCCAGTAATGTCCCATTCACAACCCGAAATTCGGCGAAATTCGTCGAAATTCGTAAAGCTTGGTATATGGGAAAGCCATAGTAGCGTTCACAGCTCTGAAATTTGGTGCATACAAATTTCACTTTGACCAAACCTTGCAAGCTCCAAACTTTTCTTGTAATTTAGGTTGCGTTCTACAAAAATAATGAAGAAGAATATGTGTTTTGAATGAACTCTTATTCTATTTGACGTTTGATTATTTGTGTACGATTTTTGTTTGTGGTTAATTTTTATCTTTTTGAAATAAGTTATCTTGATTGGAGGCAGTACTTGAAGATTTCTAATTTTTAGTGGTTTCCACACGATAATTCTTAAAATTTATATTTCTTCTATCATAAAGAAGGATAACAAGAAATTAAATGTAATAATTCTTCCTCAGTTATCATATTTATAATATTGATTTGAATATAAACAAAATACACAAACAATATAATGGCTGATTCAAGCTTCAAAACTATTTCGAAATTAAGCCTATAGCTGTCGCTAGTCACTAATTTCGGTGTCTTAAATTTCAGGCTGTGAACGGACAAATTTCAACAGTTAAAATTTCATATTTGGAATTTCGCGCTGTGAATGGGGCATAAAGCCATTTCACAGTACTAATGTTAATTTACTTTGAAATCATCATATTCAAATTACCGGAATTGAGTTAATAAATATTTTAGTATAATACACTCACTAATAACCAAAACCTATAATTGCTAACTTTACAAATTATCAGAATAAAAACATTCCAAACAGCCTAAACACACAAAACAAAACGATTAGAATGACACAGATAGTGTCGTAAGAAAATACAGTACCTCAACAGCTCACGCAAGTTATTTGCGTGTCTCGCAACTAATGACGTCAATAAGTAAGTAATTTCTCAAATATTCGACAGAGGGCTTACTGTATATATGTGACAAAACTGTGTTAGTGTTAGTGTCGTAAGTAGTCACGCAAGTTACAGAATCGACCCCCAGAAGACATTTCAGAAGTCATCGAAGAAAACGTAGAGTTAGAGATGGTGAGAGCTAGGGAAAGACTCAGAATTATTCGAGCTGTCCAAAGAGGTAGACCAAGAAAAGAATACATAGTCCGTCAAGAACCAGCTGAAGAAAATGCACAAGATGTCATTTAAGATTATGAAATTCATTTTAGTTTCTTCTCGGAGGTCTCGATAAACAAAGCTATGTCAAGCGACGATGCCGAAGAATAGCTAGATACTATAGCAGAAGAAGTGGCTTCATTTCTCAAGAAAGATACTTGACAAATCGTGAAGCGTTCAAAGAACGAAACAATCATGGGCAGTCGTTACGTACTACGTAATAAATTGAATCCAGGCGGATCAATTCAACGAAGCAAAGCTTGACTTGTAGCTCAAGGTTTATTATTGCAAAGGCTCAGCGTGCATTTTGAAGACACTTTCTTACCTGTTGTAAGACTCGGTTCCATACAAATAATTACAGTCAATGCAATTAAGATGGGTATGAAGATTAGACAGTTTGACGTTTCTACAGCGTACCTCAATGGCGATTTGGGAGAAAGAATATTCATGGAGCCTCCGAAATTCATTAAAAAAGCTGTAAGACGAATAATCCAGATTAAAAAAGGCGATAAAAAGATCGTAGAGAAGGCAAACGAATTTTTGAAGGAATTGGATTTAAACACTGAGTTTAATTCCTCAAGAAAGCTTTATTCGGACTAGAACAAGTAGGAAGAAGTTGGCATAAGAAATTTGATAATTCAATAAAAAAAATCAGCACACATCCATTGAATGCTGATCCTGGTATGTACAAGTTCAAGCGAGGGAAAGCACAAGCATTTATAGTCACTTACATTGATGATATTTTAGTAATCTCAGATAGGGATGAATAAATTATCAGAGTCGGAAAGCAATTATCAAGTAATTTTGAATTCCGAGATTTGGGTGAAATAAAATATTTCTTTAGAATCGAATTTCACAGAGAAGGCAACGAAATAAGTTTGAGTCAAAAGGGCTTCATCAAAGAATTGATAAAAAATATTAACATGACTGATTGTGATTCCGTTGCAGCCCCACTTGCTCCAAGCATTAAATTAACAAAATCTGAAGAAGATATCTCCGAAGAAGCCAGAGAATAATCATACCGAGAATTACTCGGTGCTTTGAATTATCTGGCCACTGCCAGCCGACCAGATTCAAGTTACGTATGCAGTTCCTTGCGAGAATTCAACAATTGGTATGACAAATCTTGTTGGATTGTTGCAAAACGTGTACTACGATATTTCAAAGGTACATCCAAAGTGAGACTAACATACAGCTCTTAAGAGAGTGATTTAACTGGATATGTGGACGCTGATTGAGGCGGAAATATCTCAGATCTCAAATCTAACACTGATACGTGTTTCTTATGGGGCGGAGGTACAATCACATGGGATTCAAGAAAAAAAAAATCAGTGACTCTCTCGTCTAATGAGACCTAATACATGGACCTCTTCGATGCATTCAAATAAGCTATCTATCTGCGCAGATTGCTTAAAGAATTAGGAATGAATATCAGAGAAAGTATTTCCATATACAACGACAATCAAGGAGCATTGAAGCTTGCTATGAACCCAACTTATCACGCTCGTAGCAGGCACCTCGAAATACGATTTCATTTCATTTATGCAATTCTACGTGAAGGTGTCATTACTCTTCACCACGTTTCTACCAAGGCCATGGTGGCGGACATCTTAACTAAGGGTTTTTATGGACCTGAACATAAGCTTTTCATGTACAGATTAGGACTGCTCGTCCGTTATCCCGAAAGAGAGTGCGGGAATGAGCGCACCAAAGCCAGAGCGGTACAACGAACGCAACCCTCTTCCCAGTGCCAAGAAAAGTGATGAAACATCTAATCGCCATATAGCAGTCTTTTTTGAAATAATGAATCTGATATATCTAGACATGTTGTGTGTAATGTTTATCATCTTGTTTCAAAAATGATATTTGTGTAATTGAAACTCTACACAGGAATATGGTTATTTTAATCCTCAGAGCCGTTTAACCATCAGCTGCATAGTAGTTCAGGAAGAGTGATTGAACAAAGTGCAGGTAGAGTCTCTTGAAGGAAAACTTCGCCCCAATAAATATTTGATTAAGTGGATATCATGCTGGTCTTACCTCTTCAAGATATGATAGAAGCAAAGGAGCAGCAGGTTTTACGTATTTACTGTGATATGCAATATTAGAAACATTTACTAATCTGGTGAATACTCCAGTAGACTTCAATACTTCTACAAATTCTCTCACATCTTCCGCTGGTCCACTTATAGTACAATTATCAACAGAGTTATGACAGGCTACTTCTATAGAATCTGGACATAGTTTTTTAATTGCAGAATAGCCGATTCCTGAAACAAATATTATGCTAGTACGATGATATTTGATCTATAGATAAGATTTTCACCGCGGAAATTGGGTTCATGAGGCCTTATCTAGGCAATAAGGGACAATCATGAAATTTGTACTGAAGAATATACTTGTCTCTACGATCTGAAGAGAATGGGAAATAACCCTGAAGACTAGATATTAAGAGTTACTTCTAAAAACTGAAAAGCTGTAGAAAACTTAATTTACTTAGTTCCCTTCTAGCCAAATGGTTTTCTCAAAATTCCATACATTACGTCGGAGATCTCTGATTTAAGAACAGCATTCTAGAGAATTGAGCTGTGATTATTATTCGTTGAGCTTTGAACTTGACGAGCTCAAGAAAGTACTGGGCCAAGGATCTACATCTTTCCTATTGGACAATTAGTGGATTGGAGAGGTTGAAATTTCGCACTTATCGTGCCGCCTTCTTCACGAATTTATGTGACTAAGATTGTGTTAGCCATTTATGCCAAAGACCTTGATCCTCGTTTTAATCTGCTAGCTCTTTGGCACCGGAAATGGTCAGGAAATTGAGCAAAAAATTTGCTCACTCGCTCAACCGCAAACTCAGTAATCGTCTCGATGTTCAGATCGTTTTTGAGCTGTTCGTTTCGAATGAAACATGGAGCATCGACAGTCATTTGTAGGAATCATAGGGCTCTGTTTTGAGACGTCTGAAGTTAACGGAAATGCGAACTTGCTGCATGTCCTCATATTGATAAGCCGTATAAGTTATAGCCGGCCGGACTATTATTTTAAATATTATCACTTTATTAGTAAGTGTCAATGAGCTTTGCTCATCGAACAATGAGTAGAGTGCCCCAATAAGTGCACTCTTATTCTGACAGTTGCTCCTAACATGAAGATCCATGTTATTCCATTATCTAATTGTAGACCAAGGTATTTGTTCCTTGGGCGCCATAGAATATCATCTCCGAACATAGAATTGTTTCCGACAGGCTCCATTCTATGTTGAGTGAAGTGTATGGCTATGCTCTTCTGGGCATTTATGTGAATTCTCCATTTGGAGAACCACTGCTCCAGGACTTTGACAGCGACATGCGGTGAATATAGTCGCATTGCGTGATTTGTACAATATCGCTGTATTATCGCGTATTGCACAATTGGTTAGCGATGGAAAGACGCTGCAGTAGATGTTAAATGGGATCGGTGATAGTAGTGGTCCTTATGGCAAATCGGCTGTGATTTAGCGCTCGATTGACCTGATGTTATTCATTTTGATACAGAAGTTTTGGTTGTGTAAAAATGAATCAATGAGCTCTACCAATGCCTGGTCCACACAGGCTTGCAGGATTTAATGTAGCAATCCTTGATGCCATACCTTATCAGAGGCTTTTCAAACATCAAGGGGAATTTCTCCTGTAGCTTGACGGTTTACAAACTCAATAACACTTAGCAGTCGATGCTCCATAGAATGTTTCTCTCTTACATCGTGTTGGTGCTCAGGGATAATATCTAGAGCTTCGTCTCCTCCTGCAAGCGGGTGAGTATTACTCACTCTAGCACTTATTCAATTGTACATAGCAGGCTGATTGGACATTTGTGGATGCAAAATCATAAGAGCGCAGTGAGAGAAGAAAGAGCTGCTCTATATGAATGCGGATTTGTACAACTCGATATGATGTTTGATCGACCTGGACAAAAATGTCCACATATGAATCAACAGTATAAGTGAGAGAGTAGAGAAGAGTGTAAATGTGAAAGTGTTTGCCCAAGGGTGAGAAAACTGGTCAATTTTTAATAAGTAGGAGCGGTCAGTTATTCAGGACCCGTGAGCCAGCGGAGGCTTTCTGACAAAAAACGATCGGTGTTGGTGCCACGATGGTGTGGAATCGCATGATTCTAAATGATCCTCTACGAAAAGCGTATGATATAGACTACTCAACCAGGTGAGACCCTGGGTTATGTTGTGCTACGTTCCCTCAAGATCAAAGGCTTCAGGGTTGTTAGTACTCCTATGAGATAGCTCTCGTAGACTTTATCGAGCACCTTAAACTGTCTTCTTAGAGGCTTGAACTTGCAAATTATTATGCTGATGTGATGTTTTCACGAAGTGCATCGTGATGAATAGCCAGAATGTCAATTCGTGAGCAAGTTTCAAGAGAAGCTATCAGGATGACTCAGTCAGAGCAATCGCTGTCAGCTCAAAAAGAGACCTTATTGTTATCATCTTGACTAGAAGTACAATAACTTGGCACCACTTGTTCAAAGGTATGAATTTCACAGTATCTGAGAGAGCTTCAACTACGTGTGACTACGGATGGGGCTGATCAGCAGCATACAACGAAGCATTATGTAAATTTGAGGTCTGCCCTTCCCTCCAGTTGGATATGGCTACTTCTTATTAAAAAAAGTTGCAAGCAAGGCAGTGGGCGAAAAGAGGAGGGATGAAAGAAAAGAACAGTACAAAGATGGCGATAAAAGATGAGGAGATACTCTTATCGTGAAAGATATTAATGGAGAAGAAAAGCTTTTAGTACAATGGATTCACTACTTGTATATCTTGCGGGTAGCTCTCATACAATAATGCCGCTTGTTCGTACGAAATATGATAAAGCCGCATATATGTGATTTTGACTCTACTACGAGGACGTGGTAATGGATTAAGTAAGTACGTACTTGGAGCCTGGGCTCTATTATGGGCTGTCGTGCTGCAAAATGAAATCTAGTTAATATTAGAGAGCTTGATGCGTTTTCTCTTACGGTGAGCTTGCTTGATCGTTGACTTCTTCTGTTAAGTGTCCATTTTTTAATTCAGTACTTTTGATTCAGTGATTATCTGAATTATGATCAATTTTGTTTATCCAAATGTATTTATACTCACCGATAGAAGCCATCATTCCAGTGATGAGTTTAGCCTCAAGTGATGCTTTTCCACGGTAGTAAGCGCATAGAATCATTTGCTCTGCAGTCAAACATTTGTCTGCATAAGCGCAGCCTAGTTCACCTACAGAATGTCCAATCAATCCATCAGGAACAACACCAATTTTTTCCAAAAGATCTGTCAAACCTATCTATAAATGAAATAGAGAAAATATGAGTTATTTCAAGCAGCAAACAGGAATCAAATGATCGTATACCACATATACATATAACCAACTTAAGTGTTCGATGATGACTGAGTGATCGCATAAGCTTGATGGAATAATTTCAATTGTGGCTAGCAATCCAAGCATTTGCTAAGTCAGCAAATATAATTGTTTCAAAGAAGTCAATTATCAGAATCTTCTCCATGCTTCGTAATATTAATGTTTTGCAGAAGATTGTCACATATGTGTCACCTAATATTAAAATTAGTGTAGGAATCGTTGTACATTATATATATATATAGCTGAGCGTACAATTTACATGTGCAGTTTGTCTCATCTGTTCAAACATGATTCGTTTGTGTTTGAGCAAACCCATCATCAGGTCTTATGGAAGCTTATCTCTGTTAAGCATATCCACAGTTTTAAATGGATGATTCGTTATGTTTGAGTGATTCGCTAATATCACTGCCTACTGCTTCCATTTTTTTTATTCAGACTAAAAACGCATCCTGATCAAAATTCTGATTGTCATTCCATTTTCCACAAATAGGTGTACTAATGTCACAGGCCTCTTATCGTATATGAGTAATTCACCCATTTCAGTTAGATAAAAACTGTGTTTTAATGTTTCATTGTGATTTTTAAAACAGATTTGTCAGACTGATAGTACAGTTACTTGTTGTCAAGAAGTACATCATATCCAAATTATTATATAGCTGTTTAATGTTCCTCCGCGGGTTTTTGAAATATAGGGTCTTAACTTCAAATATTGAAAAGGAAAAGTTATGCTTCTACCTCTAAGACGGTAGAAACAACCCCTGAATTTAAAAATTTCATACTGACCAAGAGTGGGGTACATGTTTTTAAGATCGACAATAACGAATCTGAAGTCTGAATTCTAGAATTCGCGATTGCACCACTAATATGTTCGATATAAAACAAATACAATGGACAGCAACATTTCGTCTGTTTTGAGCAGGTAGAATATTTTCTTGAAATTCTTTCATTTCAGAGCATGAAACTTCACGTCTACAGGGAGAGACGAATGCAGTGCAAGGCTTGAGTTTTCTCAGTTCTATGTCTTGAGACATATTGACTCCACGTAGATTACTTATAAGATCTTTTCATGCAGATTTATCCCAATAAAATTTTATGATCACCAAAATTAACACGAAACCAATATTCAAGAGATATTTCGATTAAACTGATTTTCGTGGCATCCGACTTTTTGTGATTTCTGTAGCCGCTAATGAATCTTTAGTTGTATTTTTCTAAAAGTTCACGTATAAGATGATTAGGCTATGTTCATTCATGTTGAGAATTCTAATCTTGATCATGATGTTCTCAAGTGTTCGTAACTAACTGTTATTCTACTGTACATGTTGTGTTCTAAGATATAATGTATTAGACATCATTGTAACATTTTTATCATCCTTCAGAGTACTTTGTTATCAACCCGAAGCGTCAGTTGGCAGTCGAATGGGTATTGTTTGATTCGTTATTATGATTTTGATGAATCTAATTAAATGCTCATTTTGTTGTAAGTATATGTACCTATTGTGTACTAGAATGCACGTATTGGGACAGATACTGATCTCTGAGCTGAATAAATATCGTATTTTGGATGAATGAAATATTCTATAATTATAAGTGAAGAACTTACTTGAATAGCAGCAATACCAACAAAGGAATTTAAAATAGTATCAAAAATTTGAGGATCATCGAATGTTATTATTCTTAATAAGTCAATTCCCTTGGATTGCAGGATATTGTGACATTTGTGAATAGATTTGGCAAAAACTGGTATCTTCATCAAATCTCGTCCCATTGTTCTCCATTGACTACCCATTCCAGAATATACGAACCAAACGGGTGGTTTCATACCAGAGAAATGCTGAAAATCAAAACCAAAACTATAATCAGTTCCTAGGCTAGCCAAGTTACTAGAATTTTCCACTAGATATAATAATGCTCATACGGTCGTTAAGCCATAGGAGTTTTTTTTTTTCTATGGCCCTCATCTCTCATTTTGAGAATTATCTAATGCAAAACAAAATCCAATTAGTATTTTCAGGAAATATGAAAAGCGTCTCATATTTCTTGAAAACATTTTGGGAAATGTTGAGCATACAACAAGATAGTTCAGAGTAAAAATTGATAGTTGAATTCAACAAATAGCTGAACATACAGTGAGGGCTGCCATAAATATGAAATCACAGTAGAACTGAATTTAAGTTATGAAACTGAAATGATGGTGAAACTGGGACACACAAAACGTTCACTGCACGGCCATGGTAAAATTATTATTATGTGTCACCTACCCGAAATCCCTGTGTGTTGACTGATGTTTTTACAGTATAACCTCGATATAAATGTTCAGAGATTGTTTTTGAGAATACATCTTGAACAAGTTTCATATAACTGAAATCAGGCGTTCGTTCCGAAACCTACAAAAAATATCTCATGAGTAGTTTCCCGATATACAAAATGATCTATATGGATAAATTCAATGTTTGTATGTATGTTCTCTTTGTGTCCTCAGACAATCGATCAGATTGTGATGAATCTTTGATAGAGTGTTTCGGGGACGACCGCGACGGTTTCTGACCCAAAAAATCTATATATTGTAACGTTATTCATTTCAATTTGGTAAGCGAAAGTTACTGAACACTACTATCTATTTTTATGATATATTAAAATAATAAATTGGATGAGTAACACTATTTCCAATGAATAATTCTAATTTGAACCAAAGACTATTATACTACACTATAACTCAACTTCAATTATCCAGATGAAATAGAGATCAACAATAAATTGTGAAATTTTTGAGAATGCTGTGGACCATTTCAATTAAAAATTAAAATTGAAGAGACCTGTATCCCATAAGAATTCATATCTAAGAATCGGTTTTTAAAACTATCATCTTAGACAGGGAAGCAACTGTATACACGTGTTTCGTCCTTATTAGAACTCGTCAGTACAGTATAGCCAAACCCAGATAGTCAGAATTTGGATCCCAAGACCACTATTGTCTTATAATAATATATGATGAGCAGAGGTGAAATTCACATGCAGCACCATCTATCGAGACTTGAAACATTCATGGTATGTAGATAAAATAGAAATCAACAATAAATTGTGAAATTTTTGAGAATGCTGTGAAACATTTTGATTAAAAATTGAAATTGAAGAGACCTGTGTCCCCCAAGAATTCATATCTAAGAATCGGTTTTTAAAACTATCATCTTAGACAGGGGAGCAACTGTATACACGTGTTTCGTCCTTATTAGGACTCCTCAGTACAGTAAAGCCAAACCCAGATAGTCAGAATTTGGATCCCAAGACCACTATGATTATAATAATATATGATGAGCAGAGGTGAAATTCACATGCAGCACCATCTATCGAGACTTGAGCCATTTACGGTATGTAGATAAAATAGAAATCAACAATAAATTGTGAGATTTTTGAGAATGCTGTGAAACATTTTAATTAAAAATTGAAATTGAAGAGACCTGTGTCCCACAAGAATTCATATCTAACAATCGGTTCCTAAAACTATCATCTTAGACAGGGGAGCAACTGTATACACGTGTTTTGTCCTTATTAGGACTCGTCAGTACAGTATAGCCAAACCCAGATAGTCAGAATTTGGATCTCAAGACCACTATGATTATAATGATATATGATGAGCAGAGGTGAAATTCACATGCAGCACCATCTATCCTTATTGGGACACAGGTCTCCTCAATTTCAATTTTTAATTAAAATGTTCCACAGCATTCTCAATAATTTCACAATTTATTGTTGATTTCTATTTTATCTACATACCGTGAATGATTCAAGTCTCGATAAATGGTGCTGCATGTGAGTTTCACCTCTGCTCATCATATATCATTTTAGGACAATAGTGGTCTTGGGATCCTAATTCTGACGATCTGGGTTTGGCTATACTGTACTGACGAGTCCTAATAAGGACGAAACACGTGTATACAGTTGCTCTCCTGTCTGAGATGATAGTTTTGAAAACCGATTTTCAGATATGAATTCTTGTGGGACACAGGTCTCTTCAATTTTAATTTTCAATTAGAATGTTCCACAGCATTCTCAAGAATTTCACAATTTATTGTTGATTTCTATTTTATCTACATACCGTAAATGGTTCAAGTCTCGATAAATGGTGCTGCATGTGAATTCCACCTCTGCTCATCATCATATATCATTATGAGACAATAGTGGTCTTGGGATCCAAATTCTGACTATCTGGGTTTGGCTATATTGTACTGACGAGTCCTAGTAAGGACGAAACACGTGAATATAGTTGATCCCCTGTCTAAGATGATAGTTTTAAAAACCGATTCTTAGATATGAATTTTTGTGGGACACAGGTCTCTTCAATTTTAATTTCCAATTATCTATGTCAATATTGATTTATTTTATATAACACAACTCATTTCAACCACTAGCAGTCCATATTATAAGGTTTCTGAGCCAAAATCAATAATACTCCTCGTTGAGTCAGCCACTGATATATACCGTGCGTCTTTCCCCACTACGTTTCTCCCCAAAACGTCCAGGCTTTTTTAGAAAGCGCTAGAACGTATCAGCAATTTTCTAGAGAACAAATATATTCGCTCCTGTTCCTTGATGTAAAATATTTGCACGATAATACTAAGCACCATTAAAGCCAGAATGACTAATTTATAGACTTAAATTCGTTTTAATATTACAAAACTTTTTTTTGAATTTCTTGCTCCAGTGATAAAATAGTTTTCTGTTTTCAATTAATCTTCTCGCACTATGCTTTGATATCATTTGAAGATACGTCAATACAATAAAACTAGCTCTATAGATAAAAAGAAATGATTATGGATAAAAAGGAGTATTTTGGAGCTGTGGGAGAGTAATATATCCGTAAAGTACTAGTAGATTATATTATTAGGAGCAAAAGTTGAGGTTTGCAGTTCCTAACTTAAGCACATGAAGCCATTCTTGCTCCAAATGATATATACTATTTTTCTTTCCAAACGAATACCTAAAGTGTAACACATCAAATAAATAATATTGATTTTTAGACCAATGCAATAACCCAATACAATTTCGTCATGGTTAGGATATAAACAAGCATCAAATTGAAAAAAGAATTGAATCTGTCATTCGTGCCATCATTAGCTGATATTAATAATCTCCTAGGTGGAGTGAGTGCGAATAGTTCATTTCAAAACTCAATTTCCAATAACTGTACATTCACAATAAATATTACTGAATTATTTTATTGATTAGATATTCTCACTCTCTGTGATTAGGCACATAAAGTAAAAAAAAGTTGGTATATTATCTGCCTAATCAGATAAAGTATCACTTTTACTTTGGCAATAGAGATAGGTACATAGCATGTCACTTTTGTGACGTCTGAAAAACATAATTTGTAATTTTCATTTATTTTAAGTTGATATTGAAGAAACAAAATACATTTTATGAATCTTTTATCAAGAATCCTCATCAATCTTTTTCAGCTAAATTTATCAAAAATGTTTTGTACGTCGTCTTCACACTCGAAATCTGTATTATTTGCTGTCAAATGTGTAACTTTACTATGAATTTCTCTTCATTTCTTCACAATTAACGTGGCATTGCAACGCATGCTGGGTACATAGTCCAGTTGACATGTACTTTGGGGTCGGAAAAAATACGATCTTGATGAAATTTTAATATGCTGATTTTGATCACTAAATAGTGTCGTTACCATGTTTTTCGACCAAAATTTCGCAAAGCAATTCTCAGAGGGAGGAAACAACCACGAAATTTTGGCATTTTTTTCAGTGTTTGCCCTGTAACTTTTCTTTCTTTACTCCTACGACTTAGATTGTCACGTTCAATTTTGTAGAAAACTGAAGTTCCAATAAATTTGACTCGTAAAACTTGTTTGTAGATCCACTAAGTTCCAAGATACAGCACTTCATAAAGATGATAAATTTCTCAAAATCAAAAAGAACGTCATAACATGGTGATTTTTGCTATATATATATACCTTCATTTTCTGATATTTTTATAGTATTATAGTACCTAGCTCCAGTCTGACGCAGCAATTAATCAATTATTTGATCGATTGAACCCCCTTCCCTCCCTACCTGTCTATCCATCACTTGCTTCAAGGTACTAATTCAGTATGAAACCACGTAAAAAAATTCAAAAATAATTTTTACAATCATGTGTATAATTTTATTAATCATTGAATACCAATAATAATAGTGATAATGGAAGATATTTACGATAATGATTAGAAACGTTCTGGTTGATCTTCCTCTTCAAATTTTGGAGCAACTTGAATATTCAAGGGGTGGAACGCTACTAAATAATGTCAGTTCTAGTAGAAGGGATTGTCTCTCCCTCCAATTCTTATCAATGAATAAAATTCTTGTAGATGGATAAGAGACTCGAATGTAAAAAATCAAAAAAAAAATCAATTACTTATGTAGAATATCTGGACATCTCTCTATATGGACAATTTCAACTATTTACAATTTGATTATCTTGCCTCATCTCAATTATTGCACCTCAATATTATTTATGTGTAATAAAAGTGATAGAGAAAAGTTACAGAAGTTGCAAAACCGTGGTATGCGAATAATTTTGAAATGTAATCGTTCTACTAGGATTACCAATATGTTAAAATCCCTGCATTGGCTAGACATAACAAATTCACTTAAATATCAAACTTTAGTTTTTATTCATAAAATCTTGGATAAAGAAGCTCCGCCCTACATAGCTCATAAAATTGAATTTGTTAAGCAAAAACATAATCACAGTACACGACAAATTCAGAATTCACATATTGATAGAACTAAAAAGAATGCAACGGATATATCTGTATATAGAAAAGGACTTGTTATTTATAAGAATCTACCTGCTAATTTGAAAAACGCTTCGACTAAGGTGTTCAGAAGAAAGCTCAAAAATCATTATTTTAAAAATGTTTGCAACAATTTGTATGATTATTATTTGATCTGTTCTATTATACATCTTTATTCTTGTATTATATTTGCTCTAGCTGAATAAACAATATTATTACCGGTGAGTTTTTGAATTTATTTAGAATTGCTCTTAGTGATTTTATCAAACAAAAAGCCATACCGGTTGTAAATAATGTCAAATGGAATCATCCGAATTTAAATAATTTGAAACAAGAGAAGATTAGATTATACAAGAAATCAAAATTTACAGAGCTAGAGGAAGACTGGAATAGTTATAAACTGTGTAGAAATAAATATGTACAGCTATTAAGAAAAGAAAAGAATTTATGGTTTCAAAATAAATTGGATCAAGCAGAATCAAACCCTAGAGAAACTTGGAAAGTATTAAAGAGCTTAGTAGGTAATAACAAACAAAATATAATTAGCTGCATAGAAACAAATACTCATACGGTCATCAATAATAAGGAAATGGCAAAAAGTCTCAACACTTATTTTGTTGAAAGTATTCAGCAGTTGAATGAAAGTATAAAACCAAATAGAAATGACATGCAATCATACTATCATGAATTCACAAATAAGTGCGTTAATAGCTCCTTCAAACTAAAAGATACCAACTTGAGTGAATTAGAAACAATACTAAAATCTATGAATAATAAAAAAGATATCGATCTGATAAACCGCGAAATGCTCGCAGATACGTGGACAGTAACAGGAAGTATTTTGCTGCATATTGTAAACATATCAATGAAAAAAGGCAATGTGCCGGATGAGCTGAAATGTGCTACGGTCGTACCAGTTCCTAAAATCTCAGGATCAATAAAATGTGAAGAATTCAGACCTATAAATAATGTGAGTGTTGTAGAAAAAGTTTTAGAATTGTGCGTTAAGAAGCAGTTGATGGAGTTTATTAACAGCAACAACATTCTTGCTGAAGAACAATCTGGCTACAGAGAAAAACATTCTTGTGAGACAGCTTTGAATTTTGTTTTAAATGATTGGAAAACTGAGTTAAATAAGAATAAAAAGATAATTGCCGTGTTTTTAGATTCCAAGAGAGCGTTCGAGACTGTAGACAGAGAATTATTAGTTAAAAAATTAGGGTATTATGGTATTGAAGGCAATGCGCTTGATTGGTTTGAAAGCTATCTACATAATAGGAAACAGAAAACAAGGGTAAATGGAGAAGAATCTGATGTTGTTAACATTGATATTGGGGTACCACAAGGAACCGTATTGGGAGCACTATTATTTTTATTATATATAAATGATATAATTCATGCAGTCAAATTTTGTAAAATAAAATTGTTTGCGGATGATACGCTACTATATATAGCTACAGATTCAATTGACGAGGGAATGGACAAAATAAAATCTGATGTCAATAGCTTATTAGACTGGTTAAGTTACAATAAGTTGAAAATTAATATTAAGAAAACAAAGTATATGATCATTAGTACAAAAAATGAAGACATTCAAAAATTAGTGACAAAAGAAGGTGAAATTGAACAGGTGTCAATGATAAAATATTTAGGAGTTTTTATTGATTATAGATTAAGCTTTAATGAGCACATAGACTATATATGCAAAAAAATGGCTAAAAAAATATATTTCCTACAAAGAATTAGAAACAAAATGAACTACATTCAAGCGATAAGGATTTATAAATCAGTAATAGCACCACATATAGATTTTTGCGCTACAATACTTTTTCTTTGTAATAACTCTCAATTACACAGAATGCAGAAGCTCCAAAACCGGGCAATGAGGTGCATATTGAAAGTCAATAAATTAACTAGCACAAAACTTATGTTAACCACTCTTCAATGGTTGAGTATAAAACAGAGAATATATTTTTCAAGTCTCATTTTTATATTTAAAATTAAAAATAGAATACTCCCAAGTTATTTGAGCAAAGATATCGTTTTTGTAGGAGATTGCCATAATTACGACTTACGTAATAAAGGTGATATTAAATTACCTAAAATGTTGAAAGCTTGTACTCAGAATTGTTTAGTATATAATGGTTTTCAGATATTCAATAACTTAAGTGATGAAATTAAGAATCTGAGCAATGTAAAAACTTTTAAAAGAGAATGTAGCAAATATGTAAGGAATAATGTGAATTAACTTTATATTTGGTACAAAACTATCGCTTATATTCCATTGTAAAATGATTATTATATTCAAATATTTATTGTTCAATGTAATAGCATTTCAGCTAAATAAATACTATTATTATTATTATTATTATTATTATTATTATTCCACTAGAAATATTTTCACGTGAAATGTTGCCAAGACAAGACCGTATGGCTCGCACTGTCAAAAAGTTATCAGATAGAGCCACGCTTTTCACTCTAATCGCCCTAACTCTACATACCCTTGATTTTCAAACTCTATACCTTACTACAAAATATGTGGCTTGGCCGTTTCGTTACTATAAGTGCTATTGTATAACAGAAAAGTAGTGAACAGTAGATAAATTTTTCACCATATGCCCATGTGAATGTAACGAATTGGCCAAGCCACATATTTTGACTAAGGTGTAGAGTTTGTGAAGTTGGGGCTTATAGAAATAGGGCGTGTAAAATTATAAACTTGGCTATACATGAGATCTGATAACTTTTTGAGAGTGCGAGCCATATGGTCTCGTCTTGGCAACATTTTACATGAGAACATTTTTGGTGAGATTGCACTTCTTCTCGTGAGTTTTTATATCACTATTATTTTTAACAAAGAGTGTCTATATCAATTTTCAGACCGTCAGCATCAAAATTTGCGAAAGTCTCATACAAACTTCCATTCTGTAGTTTAAGGGGTTGGGGAGTAGAAGTTCCAGTTCTTGAAACTTGGTGGGTTTACGAACAAGTTTTACGAGTCAAACTTATCGAAAATTTAATGCTTTACGAAATTTAACTTGATGATCTGAGGCGTAGAAATTAAGGGAGAAAAGTTACAGGGTGAAAACTGAAAAAAATGCCAAAATCTCGTGGTTTTTGTCTCTCCCTGAAAATTTTTTCGCAAAATTTAGGTCGGAAAACATGGAAATAACATCATTTGGTGATCAAAAAACAACATACTGAAATTTCATCAAGTTCGCATTTTTTCCTAATTCGCCCTAATTTTTCAACATGCCGACTAGACTTACAGCTAGTATTCAATAAAGATGAGAAATTGCCAGGTAATGATATTATTCTTGCACTGCATTTTGTGCGTATGATATTTCTGTGCTAAAAATAAGATTTATGATAATTCAAAATTGAGCCCAATTTCTCCCAATTCATAAGACACATTCGGTATTATTCTGGTGACCATAGTTCTTAATGCGATATTATATTGAATTTGATTATCGTTTTATATATACAATATTCCAGAGGGATAAGACTATTATTTCACAAAATAAATTAACATTTGAAGAAAAGTTTGAGTACATTAATCGTAGAATCACGGAAGCTGTCCGAAAACTATAATTTTGGCCACTCTCTAGATGTCATGGTTCGTGACAGATTGGTATGTGGTCTGATTGTTGAAGCTTCTCCACGTCGATCAATTGCCAAATGCTAGTTTTTATGTGGAAGAGATCAGAGTTTCAGGAACTCTGTCAATTATGCCTCTATATGAGAAACAAAATAGAAATCAAAATATTTCTCCCAAAGGGCAATCTTAGAGACAATCGAAATGTTCTAGCTGTAGGGGCAACATTTAATAATCTGCCGGAACAAACCTATTCTCAATAGAAAAGTACACGAGCAAAAATTAGAGAATAATGACACTCATACTATGGTTTTGTGTCTTGATAACGAGAAGACACAAAATTTAGAAACAAGTGTCATGATTGATAGCATGCCATTTATAATAAAAATTGACAATCATCGTCAAGGATACGTTCAAGCAGCTACATCCTCATGAAATTCCACATTAAGGAAGGTATCCTTTTGTCGTCAAGGACTATAATAAATGAGTACAAGGCTAAAGTCGTATAGGTCTAGTCTGATAGACAACTCTCATTCCTAGTTGTTGAGAAGCAGCGTCCGGGGCTATAAGGACCGAATAAAATTATTGGAAGTACAAGTAACAGGCGTCCATAGTATTTAATATTCGATCTTAGATGATGTCCTCAGCGAATTTTCTGCTTTATTTAAGGAAGAATTGGGAGGTTTCAAACGTACGACTATCAAGCTGCAGTTGGATTCTGCAGTTCACCCAATTCAGTTAGAGGCCGGAAATGTACCATTAACATTCAGACCTAAAATTGAAAAGAAACTACAAAGATTACAAGATTAGGGAGTCCTTGAAGCAGTCAAATTGGACTCCAGTAGTTTCCTGAAATTGAATTGTGAAATGGGACTATGCAGTGACCACAAATGTTCAGTCAATAAAGCATCGGATACTCATCAATATCCAGTATCTGCAGTAAGTCAAATACTTGAAGATTCAACAGGAACTCGATATTTCTTTAACCGTGATTTGTCTCGGGCTAACCTACAATTAGTAGTACCTAGATGAACCTTCTGCTATGACTTAAACCATCGTGACATATTATGGAGCATTTTAATGCAACCGCCTATTTTGACGATGTACTGTTCAAGGACGTAGCACTTAAAGCATTGGCCTAGCAATCTTGAGAAGTTCTTAGTTGGTTCTCTAAGGCTGAAATATGCCTAAACTGTGGCAAATGTATCATTGGAGCACTTGAGGTCTTGGATCATGAGGTTACGAGAAGGGCACTAAACCCACAAAATATAAAGTAATAGCTGCCCGAGAAACCCCTTCTCCGACTAAAAAGGAGGAATTTCAAGTATATTTGGGCCTCTTGAACTTCTATCATGTGTTCTTACAAGATCAAGCGACAGTGTCAGTCTTTCTCCATCATTTTGATGAAAATAAAGCCATCATTCTGACATGTGATACTTCTCAGTATTGCATTGTTGCTGTCTTATGTCATGAGATATCGGAGGGGGTAGAAGCAGCAGTGGCCTATTATTCAAGAACAATGGATCCAATTGAACGCCGATACGCTCAGATAGACGAAAAAGCCTTACCAATTATACAGGAGCTCAGAATGATCCACAGCTACCTGTTTGAGCAGAGATTCAAATTGGGAACTGTCAACAAGCTTCTACTAGGAATGCTAGTCAGTAACAAACCCACATCAATCATGCTGTCTCCAAGAATGCAGCTGCCCAGATAGCAATAACGTCCTGAGAATATTCTCTAGTTGTCCTGTGAATGCCCTGGATATTCGAAATATACATGGTATATTCCAACAGCCTATAAATCTTCTGGAAATATCCTATTTTGCTTATTCTTGGAATATTCATAATTAATATACATAGCATATTCCTATATACTATGGATCATCTGAGAATAGTCTATCTAAATTATTCCTAGAATATTTGATACAAATATTCAAAGATTATCACATTTTGTATATTCTTAGTAGAATATATGATAGATATTCATATTATATTCAATTTTGCTTAGCCTTATAAACTTTATTCATAACTGAAAACGATTGTTGGTGGTGAGGCCAATGGAGACATTTATGATTATGTTATAACAGGTTAGGATGAAAGAGATGAACGACTTCAATTTTAACCAAAACAAGAATTTAGATTTCGACAAACCCAATATGTATAAAAACAGATCTCAATTATCGTAAAATTTCATAAGAAAAATTATATCTAACTTTTATTTTCGTACTTTATGTACATTTCTCGTCGGAGAAAAAGAAAAGTAAATGAAATGAATTTAACATTTTTGTTGTCTAGCGAATTATTGGGAGCTATAAAAATACTAAAAATTTGTATTTATGCTCCCAAAGTCTTTTGTCTAGACTTTAATTCTTTCATTTCTGCTAAAACTTAATTTCTTTATTCAAAATAATTTAAGACAGGAAAATTTCACATCTATCTAATTTAAATATACATGTATTTTATTACTTGATTACTGGAATATGGCTTAAATAATTAATTGAATATTAGCCTAAGTCCGACCTAAATCATTGACACATAAAATTTTCAAATGGATCAGAGTAGTTTGAGACATGACTTAATAGAAGTATTTTGAAAATGCGAATCAAAAGAGCCTCGTAGCAGTTTAGAAATATTTTTTTTTAGGTTTGGAAATTTTCCGTGAGTCTTATTCATCATCAAACATTTTGAGAATATTGACGTAAAGTGAAATAGGTGGCGTAATTATTTTTAATATTTTTAGTTAGATCGCGAGCTAGATAAACTATTAATTTAACAAATTTACTTGTCAAAATCACTCTTCTTTCGACCAAACAATACTCAGTAGTTTGAAACTAGTTTCCTTTCTTTGCGCATGCCTGTGAAATTTGGAGGTTTGTCAAAATGTTTCTAAATAGCATTCGATAAATAGAAATGATATATATGTCAACTTTTCCCATACATTCCCATTGATTTATAGGTACATCAAATTATAACGCAACATATTTTTCCTATGAATAAGATAAAATATTTTATGAATTTGTACAGCTATGGAGCTCACTGTTTGAGAAAAATGATAGACTTTTGAACGTCATCATGACGTCATATAAGTATTAAATCGACCTTTCATTAGAATAAAGCAATATTTAATATATTTTTGTTACTTATATCTATTATTTATCCAATATTTTCATATTTTCATGGAAGTTTATCAAATTTTGATAGTAGTGGAGTATCTCATTTACGCAGTAGAAGAAAATAAATGAATAATGATAAATGAATGCATAAAATTTTCATACACTACATTCATGACGTGATATTATAAAACGTTTTGGTATGTATGGAATATTTTTGTTAAATCTTGACCTGTAGAAAATGCACAAAGTTATTACAATGCTCTGCCGATTTTGGTGAAAGTTTTACAGTTGAGCTTAAGTTATAAAGATGTGAGTCACCGTGTGGTATTTATCGCAGCCACATGGTATCGGATATTTCTTTGTTTGTTTGAGGATTGGTTCTGAAAAATGTAAGTGTTCTATTTTATTTTCATTTTGGCTGTTGATTGAACCAACAAATAAAGATTTCTTAAATGAACATTAATATTATTATCCGTTTCTCTTGAATGAATATTCATTTATTTCACTTGGTGTTTGTATAAAACCCTTTAAATATGCAGAATGAATGTGTTTCCAGGTATCCGATGGCTCAAATTAAAGAGGAAAATGTGGGCAAATTGATAAGAAGAATGATGACAAGAATTCTTGCGAATGAATTAGCTACTGGATATAGTTGACAGGACTATAAAGAGAACAAAAAATTCAAATTGACTACTGCAATTATTGGTAAAGCATTGTTTTATCATAATTAATATTATCTGTTTCAAATGATTTCTCATTTAGGAATCTGCCAAGAAGAACCATACCGCCAGAGATGTCACAGGGAAACAAATTGAATTTAAAATTGTCAAACGGCTAGCAAGGCTCCTGAACATATGAAAATTAGAAATCAATAGATTATATAATGTATATCTACATTTGTATCTTGTTGTTATCGCAAATATGGTTTTATTTTTCTCATATCGTACATATTTCTTCAACTCTGGAAGTTAAGTGCAATATGCAATGTATTTTTACATTTTTGTGAGTTTTATGAGTGTGATTTTTTTTTCTCAATTGTACTTATATAAGAATAAATATTTCCTATTAATTGAATTTCTTGTCACAGATATGATTTTATTTCCCAAAAAAATATAGCTTCAATATGGTCATAAACCAGCCCAGAATATTCCAAGAATATGATTTCAATTATCCCTATAATATTCTTAGCATATATTGAACATTTACTTTATAGAGATTCATAGATTATTCCAGGAATATAACATCATATATTCATAGCATATTTCAGGATGATTCCTGGGATATTTATAGGATATGCAATATCGGGACATGGGAATATTCTACCAATATCCCACAAATATATACCGATAAACATAGGATATTCCAACAATAGCTGAATATTCGGCAAAAATATTCTCTGCTTATTCTTGGAATAATTCTTTGCTATCTGGGTGTGGTCGCTAGCACCTAGCTCATATGATTATTATCATCATTTGGTATACTATCCAGGTGAGTGAGTATCTTATGCAGATGGACTCATTAGTCTGCCTCACTGCAGATGATAAATCACGATACTTTTCCCAATAAAGTATTACTTCTTGAGAATTTAGACAAGCATCCCCTCTTAGCAAGAGAGAATCCTCGTATGATCGGTTTGAAGGGGTAGCCAACAGAAAAGTCTGACGAGAACATCACGTGATTTACTTGTACATCATTTGACATATACACGGATTCATTCAATGAAGCTATCTGTCACTCCAGATTATGACTATTATAATTTTAATAATATTTTGACATGTAAAATATCAAACAAAATCAAGAAATTAACAACAGCTCATCATTGCCTACCTTATCATTTCAATTGAACTTATTGTTTTATACGGCAAATTCTGAATGTCAGTTATACATATAAACTGTACTTCCAGCTGAGCCGAATGATACAAAAATAGTAGATAACTATTTCAAGGCTACAACAATTTCAAACACTGGATTCCAATATGCTACGGCTGATCATTCTAGATTTGTGGAAAAAAATATAAAAAAGTTTCAAGTAAAGTGCACTTTCGGTACAGACGATTGAAATCATAATGCAAGATGCATAACTAGACCCTTCACCAGTCTTGAATATACAATTTCAACATTATGCGTTCAACCAGTTCTGAGATTTGCGGACTACGAACGGACGCACGCATATACATACAGACATCAAGCCAAAAATAGTCCAAATGGATTCAGGGATGCTCAAAGCAGATATTTTCATCAAAATCTCGATAGGTGAATTTGTTGGTTTCACAATACTTGTGCTTTACAAGTATGGGTAAAAATCCAAGCTCAGATTTCGCATCTTAATTCCAACGACAGCTGATGATACCAGCACATAAAGAGTGCCTCCTGTGGGAATGCAGAGTCATAATAACTAAGAAGGCTCAAGAACAGATATAAGCCACTCAACATGATTCAAATCAATGCATCATTCAAACAAAAGACCCTGCCATGAATTACATGTGGTGGCCAAGCATTGATGAACGGATTTGAGAGGCAGGATATGGGTGCAAAATCTGCCAGCAGATCAGGCATGCTTCTCTGAAGACACTTGGAGCATGGAAGTGCACAAGAAAATCATGGTCAAGACTCCACATCGACCATGCAAAACCATTCAAATGATCCTTGTTCCTGATTGATGTAGATTTTCATTCTAAATGGCTAGAGATTGTTGTAGTGCTATCAATATACTCGGCATGTGCTATTAAAACATTGAAGCAGAGGGTCGGATAAATCTAGTTCAAATAAATATCCTTCAAGCTCCCAATGCTTCCTTTCCTAGATTCTGAATATGCCCAAGAACTTCATCCTCATGATAAATGGGTACAAGCAGCTGTAACAGGAACTTCAGGAACTATTGGCCCCACTATGTGCATTCAAGATGGCGGCAAATCGTTCCTCAGCATATGAGAGATCCTAGGATTGGTGATTCCTTATCATATCTATCCAATGGATAAACACCTTCATCGCTAATGTCAGAACCAGCAGAATTCTAAGAAGATTTAGGTGGTGAAATAGAACCAGGTTCAACAGGGAGGGACATTAATTCATAACCTGCAGAAACAGATAGCTAATTCAGAGCTGCGCCTGCAGAAAATGCCTCAGTCCTTGATGTTGCAAGTATCGTGGTTCCTCCAGCTAGGTTATTAATTATTATTGTATTTCTCTGTTGAGCATCAATTGTGGAAATCGCGGCAAGAAAATTCCGTGATTTTGTGGTCAAAATTATGCTATCTTGTGCTTTCCATAATCGCGGTTAATCTTAAACGAAGCTTAATTACCTCAGTAACCATTGTTCTAACAATCATTACTATGAAAATGGAGCAAAGTTCAAGGTAAACAAAGATCTGAAATACTGTACCTTAGAGGCAAGGACAAATACCGTTCTTGTCTCCATCTCTTCTATATTCCAAAGCTTAGTTCAACTCACATAAAGGAAGTTAATCCAATAACGGTCCTCATTTTTGGAACTCGCGCAAGTGGGGGAAATAATACTCAAGAGCATTGTTCTTTATCTCTGTTGCATTTGAAATTATAATGTGAACTCATTACACATGTTTTTTTTTTCTTTATTACAACAATTTATAGAAATCGGAAAAATGGGAACATATTATTCCTCCGAATAATTGAGCTCAATTAATTGCAGTAATGAGTAGTTAAATTTTGGAAGTTTTGTTCTAAGCTGCCAAATACACATTCAGCATCGTATCTGCTTCACTTCCAGTAATATTATTACTGTATTGGAGCACCTACGTGATCATGCAGAATGTATTAATAGTTATTCATGTACTAAGGGCATAATCAGAAGACTATGGCACGAGGGAATGTTTAAAGCTCGACGCGAAGCGGAGGGCTTTAAATTTCTCGTGTGCTATCATCTTGATTATGCCCGTGGTACATACAACGTTTTATTTTATTTTGGCCCTTGAAATTCAAGGATTTAGTAGGGATCGATTCATTATCATTTTGCTGCGTTGTGAAATTTAGGTATGTTGTGGTTTCTATGTATGCATGATTATTGTTGTTGTTGCTATATTGTTTGTTTATGTTAAAAATAGTGTTTCCTTTAGTAAATTGTTATTAGACATTTAAATGTAAAACAATGATTATTTATTTGTATTTAGATATTCACATTTATTAAGTTTAAAAAGTATCGCAGTAGTTCAGCTCATCTTATGTTTTTGAATGATAATTGAATATGGTGATCTGTCAGAAAATATTTTTGCTCTGTAAGCATTGCATATTATTTACGAAATAAATAAATCAATTGTACAGCCTAAATCAAGCGTAATTTATTCCAAAAGAAGCTAAAACTTAACAGGTTATGGGCTCAGATATGTGTCCTGTACGATATTTTATGGAATAAAAGAAATTGCAAGTTTAAAATCGTAAAAAGTGCAAATGAGATCTTTCCGCCAAGTGCAATAGTGAAAATTGAAATCTTACAGTCAATACGATGGAAAACGAGCTGACGCGAGTTAGTCGTCTACAAGGCGCGAGCAATTGGAGTTCATGGAAATTTCAAGTACGGGTAATTATGAATTCTCATAATGCGTGGCATGTGATGCAGCCGACAAGCTTTCCGCCTGAAGCTCCAGCAAAGGATGCTAATGCTGAGATTAGGTCAGCATATGAGAAAGAAGAAAAAGCATGGCAGGAAGCTGATGGTATTGCCCAAAAGGTGATTGTTACTACGATGACAGAGCAATGCATGATTCATATACTCAACTGCGAGACAGCTGAAGAAATGTGGTTGAAACTGATAGGAATATATGAACAAAAATCAGAAGCAAATATACATGTTTTGCAGCAGCAGTGGTTTACCATTTCAAAGAGTCCTGCAGATGATTTAGCAACTCATATAGCTAAATTGTAGGATCTGGCTCATCGTTTGAAGATGCTTGGAGAAAGCATAACCGAAAAAATGCTGATGACAAAAATTTTGCTAACTTTACCTGCTAGCTACGATCATTTTGTCAGTGCGTGGGAGTCAACAACTGATGCTGATCGTACCTTAACAAATTTGATCGTAAGGCTTAATTTAGAGGAGATGCGAATAAATAGAAGATACGAGGCCACAGAAAGTGCCTTAGCATCTAGAAGCAGTGAGCAGCAGAGTAAGAACAAGTCTAAGAATAAAAAAACTAGGAAGAATAGTAAATGTTTCAATTGCAATATTAGTCATTGGGCAAGAGAGTGCAGAAGTAAAGGGAGCATGCAGACTGATAACAAATCAAAAGGAGAAGCTCTCATCAGTGAAGCTCTAGCAACTATTCAAAAGAGTAGTACGAAGCGTATTGATACATGGTATCTTGATTCGGGAGCCACTGACCATATGACTCACCGAAAGGACTGGTTCGTAACTTATATATCATTAACTGAAGGAAAGTTTATACGCATTGGAGATGGTTCATACTTGGAGAGAATAGGTATCGGAAACATCAATGTTAAAACCTTTAATGGTGAACGATGGATAGAAAACAATTTGTCAGCAGTACTGTTTGTGCCAGAACTCAAATACAATCTTTATTCTTTTGGAGTAGCTCAAGATAAAGGATTGACTGCTGTATTCAACAGTAAAGAATGTAAGTTTTTGAAAATTAATAGAATTATTGCTATAGGTGTACGCACAAATAAACTGTATGAAATGCAGTTTGAAGCAATTCCTCCAAGTGGAGTAAATGTCAATTCATCAAGTTATGGTAGCACACATCCAAGCTGTAAAGTAGATAGTATGGCTATGGCAACAGAATCACTGGAGATATGGCATCGTAAATTAGTACACCAAAACTTCAATCATGTCAAACAAGTGCTTAAGAACTTTAACATTTATGTGAAGCAACAGGAAAATCCCTTTTGTGATGCCTGTGCTGTAGGTGAGATTCATCGTCTGCCATTTTCCAGAAGCGAGCATTTTACTGAAAGAATTGGTGAACTGGTACATGTGGATCTATGTGGACTAATTCAACAAAAATCAATGGGTGGCGCAAGATATTTCTTATTATTTGAAGATGATTTTTTGCATTATCGGCACGTATATTTTCTAGCAAACAAGACTGATGTATGTCGCTGTATGGAAAACTATGTAAAGAAAATAGAAAAACACTGTCTGAAGGAAATGAAGATTCTCAGATCTGACAATGGTCTCGAATTTGTCAATCAAGAAGTTACCAAAATATTGAATAATTTTGGAGTTCAGCATCAATGGTGCTGCTGAGAGAGAGAATAGAACTGTCGTTGAAGCAGCAAGAACAATAATTCTTCTCTCTCAAGGATTTGAACTCAAATTCTGGGCTGAAGCCATAAGTACAGTAGCTTATGTATTAAATTACACAGGATCAAGCTCTCAAAAAGGTATGACGCCCTACGAAATATGGTTTTAAACGGAACCTGAAATTAAAAATCTTCATGTTTTTGGAGACGAGGTTTACGTTCACAAACCTAAAATTCTCAGAAAGAAACTGGATCCTAAAAGTGAACATGGCTATTTCTTGGGTTATGATGAGAATGTCAAAGGATATAGAATCTGGCTTTCTCAAGAAAATAAAGTCAAAGTTTACAGGGATGTAATCTTTACTGGAAGAATAGGACCTGTAAACAAGTTTGAAAATAGAGATGATTCCATTTTATACTTACCAAAGGAGTTCGAATTTATAGATGAAGTAGGTGAACTGGAAGAAGAACAAAATTTACCTTTCAATGATAGAATTGAAAACGCAGCACACGAGGATCCTGATAAAGAAGAGCTGCAAGAAGTAGCTGATGTTGAAGAACAAAACTTTCCAGGAAACCTGGATATTCCACCTGTAGATGAAGAAGGCAGGGTGTTGAGAAATAGAAATCAGCTGAGAAGACCAAGCAGGTATGACGAGTTTCTTGATATAGACTCAATTCTCTTGACAGATGATCGGGAACCTTTATCCTATGAAGAAGCAGCAAATGGGGAAGATGCTGTTGAATGGAAAAAGGCGATGCAAGATGAAATGAAATCTTTGCAGCAAAATAAAGTTTGGAAATTGATAAATCCACCATCAAGCCAGAAAGTCATTGGAAATAAAAGAGTATTTAAGAAAAAGACTGATGCCAATGGAAATACAGTCAGATATAAGGTTCGATTGGTAGCAAAAGGCTATAACCAAAAAGAAGGCATCGACTATCAAGAGACATTTAGTCCTGTTGTCAGGTTTGATTCTATTAGAATTCTACTTACTTTGGCTGCGAAAGAAAACTTACACCTACGACAGTTTGATGAAAAAACTGCTTTTTTTAATGGAGACATTAAGGAAACAATTTATATGAAACAACCAGATGGTTTTTCAGACGGCAGCAATAAAGTGTGTAAAATCATGAAAAGTCTATATGGACTTAAGCAGTCATCAAGATCACGGAATCAAAAATTTACAAGTTTTCTGACACGATATGGGTTGAAAGCTACCAGTGGTGACCCATGCTTGTTTTTTGGTGACAAGTTCATGAAAAAGCTGATCTTAGCTATTTATATTGATGACGGGATGGTTGCAGCAGGAGACGAAGAGACAATTAATGATCTACTTGAAGGTTTGGAGAAAGAGTTCCAAATAACAAGCAGCAATCTAGGAATGTTTCTTGGACTTTGGATTGAGCGACTTGAGAATGGATCTTACTACTTGCATCAAAAACTATATGCAACTTAATTGATGGAAAGATTCAACTTAAATGATGCAAATTCAGTACTGGTTCCGGCAGATTCACACTAAGAGACGAACATTGAATTGCATACTAAAGATGCAGAAAAGAAAATAAATGCACGGTATAGAGAGGCAGTGGGCAGTCTCATGTATCTGTCAATAGGAACAAGACCTGATATATCTTTTGCAGGTAATCGTGCTGGAAGATATTTGGAGAATCCACACAAAATTCACTGGAATGCAGTGAAGAGAATTTTGAAGTACATCAAAGGTACACTTGGTTATGGATTATTGTTTTCAAGTGAAAAAGACTTTCATTTGAGAGTCTACAGTGATGCCGACTACGCTGGTGATACAACTACAAGAAAATCAACGACTGGATACGTATTACAATGGGGTAAAAGTATTATTGCTTGGCGTTCACAATTGCAATCAGCTGTGGCACTGGCAACGAAGAAATCAATGTAACTCTATATATTGATGATCAGAGTGCAATTAAACTCATACGTAATCCAGTTTATCACAAAAGATCCAAGCACATAAAGGTGCGATATCATTATATTAGAGAGGAGTTTGAAGAAAATGTTTTCAAATTGGAGTATGTACATACCAGCGATCAACTAGCAGACATTCTCACAAAGCCGCTTCCATGGTGTACATTTCAAAAGCATAAAAATATATTATGCTATAGTAAAGTGTGAAAAAGATGAAATGAACTATAAAAAAAAAAAAACAATTACATTAGAGTAAACAGAGGGAGTGTTAAAAATAGTGTTTCCTCTGGTAAATTGTTATTAGAAAGTTAAATGTAAAACAATGATTATTTATTTGTATTTAGTAATTAACATTTATCAAGTTTAAAAAGTATCGCAGTAGTTCAGTTCATCTCATGTTTTTGAATAATAATTGAATACGGTGATCTGTCAAAAAGTATTTTTGCCCTGTAAGCATTGCATATTATTAACGAAATGAACGAATCAATTATACAGCCTTGATCAAGCGTAATTAATTCCAAAAGAAGCTAAAACTTAACAGTTTACAAACAAATTATTTGATTCAATGTAAAATAAAAATGTAGGATTTCTTCAATTATACTTAAAATATTTTGAAAGGATTTGAGGCCTTACAGGCAAAGTTATTCCCTCAGAAATGCAAGGACTTATATAACAAAAAATGGGAGAATCATCTAGATGATAAAAGCGCATTTCTGACAGCTCATGAATGGTTATTACTTCAGAGATTTCGCAAATTACCAAATCAAGCAGTTTGGGCAAACTTACGGAACAGCAGCTTCCACTTGGTATTAGTTTCAAGTTGAATTTTTGATAGGTACATAATTTATGCATGTACAAACTCAAAATACCTTTTAATCTTCATTGTTTAGTTATTGACTGACGGGAGGTCAAGTGCTGTATCTTAATATGATAATTTGATCTTTATCAAAGCTTTATAAAAAAAATACACCAAAAGTAAACAAATTTTCATCCAATATTAATAATTCATTCTAATAAGCTTCAAATTCGCGTCAAACAAGTCATTGAATGAGTCCCGGACAGATTTGACAACTGTACATAATAATAGTGACACCCACGGCTAAAGGTGTAAGTAAATTTTTATCTACTTCAATAAATACTAGTTGCCATATCTCTAATGTCATATATACCTATGGGCATTGTTCCACTTGAAACAAGTAATTAAATAATTTAATCTTCCACAATCACTGAGCTTGAATTGAAGCAATTTGTGCAAACTAACGAAACAGCAGCTTTCATTTAGTACCAATTTCAAGTCTGTAAATAGTCTAGTTGCTGAGAACTCAGCGTCATGCCAGCCAGCCAGCCAGCCAGACAGCCAAAGTCAATATAATAGCGCTTTTTTCCAAAAAATGCGCTAAAAATGCAACAAGTTTTGCGAGTGGCGGCATTCAAAAAATGTCAGCAGTTGCGATGAAGAAATACTTATGGTATATTTATCTCAAATGGTAAGGATGTACAATTGCTTGTATCTATTTTTGACACTAATAATTTTCTTTTTGTTTAGTCAGAGATCTATAAGCCGTCATCTCTGTGGTGTATCTATTCAAAGCCGAAGAAAATTATTAAAGTAAAAGAAGGTATTGATGTATGAAGGTTTATGTTAATAACTAAGTTCATGAAGAATAACTCTGTGAGTAATGTATCTGAGAAATCACTGATACTGCAACGAGAATACATTCAGGAATTCATGCTAAAGGCACCCGATATTACGTATTTGCTAACTAAGGTATGTACTAACTAACTAATTAATTGTCTAATTTTTGTATTATACATAGTTGTTTGCAGGTTTCCACAATTTTTGGAATGTTTGGAGCGTGCCGGCGAGAGGAATTACATGATTTATGTGTTCAGGATGTGACGATTGAAGGATTGATCCTGTTAGTAAAGATCCGCAAGACTAAATCTTACACGCCGAGGCAATTTAGAATTGCTCCGAATGGAAGTCTTGTTGATTACATTGCTTTATATAACAAATATGTTGATTTACGTTCTAAAAATACCAAACTTGATAGTCTGTTTTTGTCCTACCATGGTGGTAAATGCAGTTCTCAGAGAGTGGGCAAGAACACTATAGGAAAAATGCCACGGATTATTATTGAATACATCCACGTCTTCTGTTTCTTTCGGAGCTAATACAAATGGCAGTGGAATAACGATATCTTATTCAACTTACTGCACATTAAATTTTCACAAAATGTAATATTGTTCAGATGAATGTTTGTAATATTGTTTTTTAATGAATAAATTGTGATTCATCGATTTTATTTAATTTCTTGTGTTGTGCAGTAGAGTTGTTTGACATTGACATTGTCCACAATTTCAAATTGTTTGAATAGCTGTTGCTTGGCAACTTCATACGCCCTAATTACGCCCGCATTTTGGGCCTACAAAACATGATTATAGCTCCAAAATGAAATAAAACAATTTAGAGAAAAAAAATTAAATTATGATGCTTAGAATCTCTCATAAAAAAAAATGAACAGGGTATTACAGATAATCGATATGATCTTCTTCGCGTAAATCGCTGTTAAGCTCATTAAACTTACGTTTTCGTTTATTTTTATAGCTCCTTCTTCCGTTCTTGTTGAATAATATAGGAAGAATGGTAGATCAGTTCTGGGATTTGGTTTGTTCTGATTATTGCGGCGAACAATCATATGTCCATAAGTAGATGATAATCCTAAATTATTTATTGCAGCTATCTCCCCAGTCCATTCCTTATTTCTGGTTACCACCTGAACATTATTTCATAAAAATATCTAGATGTCCCCTTAGGTATTCTATGAATGCAAGTAAAATGATAATTATCTATCTTACCTCAAGTCTTTTGTTAATAAGAGCAGGTATTTTCGTGTTCTTTAGGTCAAAATTCAAATGTGCCGGCAGAATGCCAGTTTCCATTGCGATAATAATCTTAACCAAGCAACTAAGACCAGATACTGCTTCTGTATGTCCAATATTGGATTTTACTGAGCCAATTTGCAGTGGAGTTGAGCGATTGTTACAAAATATTCTCTCCACAGCTGCTATCTCCAGTTCATCTAGATGCTGTTTCAAAAATCAATAAATCAGAATGAAGAAAAATAAAATAGAATTTATAGCAATAACGTATGTTCGACCGGTGAAATTCAGTGCGTCATTTATTTTTGGATCTAAAATTCTATTCAAATATCTTACAAATTGCTCCAGAATTACTAATAGACCGTCAGATAGTCGTAGATTTAAGTGCCCCATTTTGTTTTCTCTGCCTTCAAGAGTTTTGATAAGTATGTATATTTAGAGTATAATAATGCCAAAATTAAAGCTGGACCGTGTGGCCAACATAATAATAATTAATTTCAAATTTTTATAAAAAATCCTGTTTTGATCCAATTTTGTCGTTTCTGCCATGCTTACGAAATGAAATTCAGGGAAAAAAGAGTCAGCGAAAAACGATAGGCAGAAGTGATCCACTTGGCCAAGGGTTTGAAATGAGGGCTCGATTATGCAAAAAAATATATAAATTTTTCACGTTTTTCTCGTTTCTGCCGTTTGGCCATATGAAAGTTGATATCATAAGTATCTCGTAAAAACGAATGGCATAAGTTTTTCGAATGGCCAAGTCAAGATATGCACGAAAACATTCAGACTTTCGCAAGATGTTTTTGTACAAATCTTGACTTGGCCATTCGAAAAACTTATGCCATTCGTTTTTACGAGATACTTATGATATCAACTTTCATATGGCCAAATGGCAGAAACGAGAAAAACGTGAAAAATTTATATATTTTTTTGCATAATCGAGCCCTCATTCCAAACCCTTGGCCAAGTGGATCACTTCTGCCTATCGTTTTTCGCTGACTCTTTTTTCCCTTAATTTCATTTCGTAAGCATGGCAGAAACGACAAAATTGGATCAAAACAGGATTTTTCATGAAAATTTAAAATTAATTATTATTATGTTGGCCACACGGTCCAGCTTTAATTTTGGCATTATTGTACTCTAAATATACGTACTTATCAAAACTCTTGAAGGCAGAGAAAACAAAATGGGGCACTCAAATCTTCGACTATCTGACGGTCTATTAGTAGACCACAGCAATATAATACATACTATATAGTATATTTATTCCTCATAATCTAGAAAAAGTACCATATATAAGTATTGCTGTTGAGTATTTATCGTTCTTTAGATCTTGTTCATCCCTCACGTTGTCTTCCAAGTTCCCCACTTTCTACGTGCATGGTGATCTCACATTTATCACTAGTTCAAATGATGGAATACCGTAAGACATAAAAATGTGAAAACCTAGAGGCCCGGTTTCACTGAATGGATTCTAATGGAACCTCTCAGATTGCATAGCTAAAAGCTTAAATAAATAGCTATTTCATCAGAATTTTCCGATCCTGATTACAACAATTGATCAAAAATGAATAAAATATGAAGAAAAGAAAATTTGCAATGAAGATTTCAATTTTATTTCCAATAAATGATATTTATATAGTAACTTTAATATACATTCATAATTTTTAGAACAGAATTGACAAAACAGTAAACAAAATGGTAAATAAGGTCAACTTATTAAATACCTATTGGCAGTTACTGATTTAATGTCAATAACTCTTGAATAAAATTAGTTTGTGAGATAAATTCAATTTCACAATAACTTCTATGCTTTCTTGATATTCCTAAAAAGTTTTATTGATTCGGGACCAATGATTGAGAAAAGAGCTGATTATTTGTTTCGATGAAGCCAATGTGACTCATAAGTATACTGATATTTCCAAACTCTGTGTCTATAATTCATCAACAAAGAATTTATTGACAATTGAATATTATTTTGCACCTACTTCTATTCTCTCTTCATATTTATAGAAAGTTTCATAATTATCATAGGACCACTGGTTTTGTAATAAAATTTTGTTTTGTTTCGAAGGAGGCATGCGACTTATATTTCCAATTGGAGTTTTCAGATTCCAAATTGATAACTGATGAACATAAATGTATTGATACTTCATTTTTATTCTATGGTCACTATAAAGCGCCGTTCGTGTGAAAATTATGTTCCAAATATTACAATATAAAAACAAGATTCACAATATGAAGGGTGAAAAATTATATGGAAATTACTACCTTTCATATGTTTTTATGCTATTCTATCCATTTTAATTCTAGAGAATTTGAAATTTAGAAAAATCTATAGATGATCCAACAATTTTCAATGTCAGTGGTTCACTAGAAAGAGGTAGCAATATATCTCTCTTCCTGTATTAAAAATACAGAACTTATATAATAAAAATATAAGATCCGTTCAGCAAATACAATAAAAATAAAAATACTATGATATGATATCCATTCTACAAATATGAGATAAAAAAATGAGATCATATAAGAGAAATAAATAGAATAACATAAAACATATTGTAAATAGTGATTTTCATATAATTTTTTACTTTTTATATTGTAAATCTTGTTTTCATATTGTAATATTCGGGACATAATTTTGACACAAATGGCGCCTCATAGGTCATCCTCATTTTAAGATTCTATTTCTATGATTCGTGAACGAAAATTTATTGACGACTGAATATTGACTTACAGGTACTAGTACTATTCCTTCATAATTATAGAACCACTGATTTTGTGATAGAATATTTTTTTTTGTTCCAAAGAATGCAGTACGACTCATGATTTTAATTAATATTTTCAGATTCCATATCGATACCTTATGAACAAATTTGATACTTGATTTTCATTCCGCGACCATCTTTATTCTTCCGCGATATTTGTGTGAGGTTTTGTTCATGTAGGGTTACTGGTTAATGTAGCGATTCTGGAATTTTCTATAATGCTACAGAACTGTAAATCTGAACAAAATCGCAGCAATTTTTGTTGACAAATACATTTATCGTAGTTTGATATCAAGAAATGATGTGATTTTGCTCCAATTTACAGCTCTATAGTGTTATAGAAAATTCCAGAATCGCACCAATAATTTATTATTTGTTTGGAAGTAGCTAGTGATTTCAATTTATCTCAACATTTCCAGATATTAGTCTATACAACAACTTCTTCATCATTATATATATATGTATATATATATATATATATATATATATATATATATATATATATATATATATATATATATATATATATATATATATATATATATATATATATATATATATATATATATTGACAGAGTTTATAGTGGGTAAGGCAGTCAATAATTGGGCCAAGAAATTAACACTCTTGTTAATTTGTCAAGATTTCGATTTTTCATTTGAAATCATCTTCAGGACAATTATTCTAATCTCAACTAATTGTCCTGAAGATGATTTTGAATAAAAAATCGGAAGCTTGACAAATTAACATGAGTGTTAATTTCTTGGCCCAATTATTGACTGCCTTACCCACTATAAACTTTGTCAACGTAACCAATTGCAGTCGCGATTACCTTTTATTATATATATATCTCATCGTTTCACGGCTAATCGTTTTGGATTTATCTCTGTCAAGTAAAATGCGCTTTTAGCTAAGTCGGTTGCTATGAAAACAGTAAGTCGTCAGTCTTATGCTGAAACATTCCTAAATACTGATTTCTCAGATTCTACGGCTAACAGTTTTGAATTCATGTGCAAAATTCAAAAATAAATTCGGACTGAAGTGTTCTACCGCTTGAGTCTATCGTTATGAAAATTTTAGGGAATCATTAAAATGCTACAGGAGACTAAAATACTCAATTTCAATTCGATTGTCTCGAATTCAAGCGGAAAATTCCAAAAGACTGTTATATAAAGTGCACGATCTCAATATAAATAGGATATGAGCATCTATATCTAGATAGTATTTATTGTCTTGACTACTGAATTCTAATATTCTACGTTCAATCGTTCTGGATTCACGCGGAAAATTCAAAAAATGATTCGAGTCAACTGCACTTCTGGTTAAGCCAAGCGCAATCATAATGCATCGATTACAATAAGATGTCATAGAAGTGCTTGATACGAAATTCCAATATTCTACGACTGATTGTTTTGAATTTATGAGGGAAATTTAAAAAGTCTGTCATATAAAGCGCGTAGTTGATTGGTACGAAAATAAAAGATGACCATTTGAATGCTACAGCAATTTCAAATACTGAATTTTGGTCTAAGGCTGATCATTCTGGATTTATGCGGAAATTTCAAAGAAAGTTTCAAGTAAAGTGCACTTCCGTTGTAGACGATTGCAACCATGATGTGAGGTGAGTTGTATATTCAATAGTTTGAGTGAGCTTTCATCCAATAATCAAATAAATACGCAAAAAACTTATTCAATCACACACAAGAGAAAACATATACTACCATTGACAGTTATTTTTTTAACCAAGCTTTCAAAACTAAACATACAACTTATCGACACAAAAATATCTATTATCAACTCCTACCAACACTCCCGCTGAATTATAAATTTTTGTATAAACAGGATAAGATAAATAAATACCATTTCACAAATCAGGCTTATCTTTAGATTTCTACAAATTTTGAAATATGATGATGAAATTTTATATTGGCATGTGGTTTGGTGAATACATCAGCTATTTGATCCGAACTAGGACAATATCATATTTCTATTAAACCTTTATTCTCTTTTTCATGTATAAAGTGAAATCGCACATCTATATGCTTTGATGTTCTATTCAGAGCACCATTTTTAATTGAACTAATTGCACTTTGGTTGTCCACATGCAATTCTGCTTTCACCGTTTCACTTGTTAATTCTTCACACACTGTTTTGAGAAATAGAAGATCTTTCATGCACTTGGCTGCCGAAATAAATTCAGCCTTAGCTGTGGAGAGGGCTACTACTGGTTGTTTCCGGGTACTCCAACTAACTGGACCGCCACAATAAAAAATAATATATCCAGTTGTACTTATTCTTGTTTCTTTGTCCCCCGCGAAGTTGGAATCACAGTAGGCAATCAATTTGTTCGCTGTTTTATCTTTTTTATATGCAATACTTTTGTTCAAACTTCCTTCAAGATAATTTAATTTTTTTGTTCAAATTTTTGAACATCATTATCGGTAGGGTTTTCCTCATTTCTACTGCAAAAATTCACTACAAACGATATATCTGGACGTGTTCTATTAGAAATATAGAGCAGGCTTCCAAGCAACTCCCGATACGGAAAACAACTATTTATTTCACTGTCTTCGATACCGTTTATTATTTCAGTTGGAGTTTAGGCTGATTTCGCTTCAGCTAGCTCATAATCAAGCAATAAATTTCCAATAATATGTCGCTGATTTAGGGTTAACCTTTTATCTATTCTTTATATATTTAGTCCAAGAAATTTCTTGGGGTTTCCGGTAACTTTTATTCTAAATTCTGTTTTTAAATCCTGCAGTAATGTGTTCATTACTTCATTTTTTCCAAGTAAGATTCCGTCATCTACATATAAACCTAAAATCAGTGATATGTCATGAGATTTGAATATACATGGTTCTGATTTCATCTGGGTTGATCGTTTAGATTCAAAAAGATCATTTATACGAATATTCCATCCGAGCGGTGCCTATTTCGTTCCGTACAGAGCCTTTTGTGATTTACAAATATCTTTGACATCTACTCCTTCTAGTGGATACATAGAAGTTTCTTCTATCAGGTTGCCGTACAAAAAAGCTGTTTTAATATCGAAAGCTAATAGGTTGTAGTCGTTATTCTGTGTCAAAGCGAATAAACATCTCAATGGACTACTGTTAATTACTGGACTAATGTTTCTGAGTGATCTATATCTTTTTCTTGTTGGCATTCTCGAGCCACTAGTCGTGCTTTATATGTTATACTTCATTTCTTGGAACAGCATTCCAGGTTTTATTTTCGATGGTTTATTGCTTTCCTTCTTCAATTGCCTGTGTCCACTTTGATTTGTCAAATCCTGTCACTGCCTCCTCGTATGTTAACAGGACATAGTCATCATACCGTTGAGGTGGTTTTCCTTTTCATTTAGACCTTTCTGCTGAAGTTTTCTGTTTATTCATAGTATCTTCATCCTTCTCGAGTTCGTTTTCTTCAATTCTATCTTGTTCAGTATCAGTTCCACCTTTCTTATTATTTTCGTTACCTTGCTGCGATTCTACATCATCATCAGCGGTGTAGTTCATAATATTTATATATTTCTCATTATTGTCTTGAGTTTTTATAAATATTTTGAAAATATCACATCCCTCCGTATGATAAATTTTCTTCTTCTTTTATCCCATAGACGATATCCGCTGCTTGTATATCCAACGGAAGCTAGTTCTTCACTACGTTCGTCTAATTTTTTTGATGGTGTATTCATTTTTGAATACGCAGTACACTCAAATATATCCAAATTTTTTAGATTAGGTGTTTTTTTGTACCATAGTTCAGCTGGGGTTTGAGATTGATCTTTTGCTGGGCTTCTGTTGATTAAGTATGTTGCAGTCATTGCTGCTTCCCTCCAAAGTTCTTGAACAACCTCAGAGTTGAAAATCATAGCTCGTATTTTAATCAATAACGTTTTATTGAGCCGTTCTGATTCACCAGAATGCTTTGTTGTGAATGGGGAAGATTTATCCATCACAATTCCTCTTTCTTTACACCAGTTTTGGAGTTTTAAATTCATATATTTTCTGCCACAGTCTGTTCTTATTTTATGAGCCTTCAGGTTCCATTCTCTCCCTGCCTCTTAAATATATTTTGTAACTTTTTCTGTAGCCTGTTATTTTGTTTCCAATAAATAAATCATGGCGAAGTGTGTTTAGTCATCTAGTAGGGTAAGAATATATTTCTTATCATCCCATAGATCATAGATAATCATTATTGATGTGGCCAAGTCTTGTGTGCCATATTATAACTTCATTTTTGCAATTAGTAACTGAAGCATCTTTTCTGGAATCAAATTCAAGATGAACAGTATACGAACCATTCGAATTTCTACTTTCTTATAGTATTATCTCATTTTTTTTTACTAATTTTAACTGAATCTTTGTCGAATAGAACAATAACTACATTCTTTGTGACTGCGTCCACAAATATTGGATTTTTTGTTAGTTCTGGTGCATACAAAACTTCTCCAAGTACACAGTCTTGTGTTTAAACTATTCCGATCTTCTCTGCTGACATAGCACATGATTTTCTTGTAATTCCTATTTGTGTTGTTACATGCTGTGCATTTATCAGTATATTATCATCATTTGTCATATGACTGGTGGAGTCATGATCCACAATCCATTCTTTTGTTGAGTTTACTGGTGATGTGGTCAAAAACGATACTTGACTTTGATATTTATTTTTTTGTGTTCTTATTTTTACGAAAAAAGCAATTTTCTTCTTTGTGATTGGTTTTCTTATAGATTCCACACGGCTTGGGATCATTGTTATAGTTTCTAAGGTTTCCTTGGTTTCTATAATCTATTGTCGTGCTAGTTTTATCTGACGGCTTCCATAAACCTTTTTTGTCACGATATCTAGCAATATATTTGGGGGAGTTACATCTGAAACAGAGTTTTGAACCAGCAGTAGAAAATATTTGCTTATTTTTGTCTGCTGTATGAAGTCTTTTCTCTTCTTTAACAGAGCGAGCAGTTGAATTTGTTAGATTCCTCTCAGCATGTGACGTGGATTCCCATAAAGTCGGAAAATGAGAATATTTGCTTGATAATCATTATTGATGTGGCCAAGTCTTGTGTGCCATATTATAACTTCATTCTTGCAATTAGTAACTGAAGCATCTTTTCTGGCATCAAATTCAAGATGAACAGTATACGAACCATTCGAATTTCTACTTTCTTATAGTATTATCTCATTTTTTTTTTACTAATTTTAACTGAATCTTTGTCGAATAGAACAATAACTACATTTTTTGTGACTGCGTTCGCAAATATTAGATTTTTTGTTAGTTCTGGTGCATACAAAACTTCTCCAAGTACACAGTCTTGTGTTTGAACTATTCCGATCTTCTCTGCTGACATAGCACATGATTTTCTTGCAATTCCTATTTGTGTTGTTACATGCTGTGCATTTGTCAGTATATTATCATCATTTGTCATATGACTGGTGGAGCCATGATCCACAATCCATTCTTTTGTTGAGTTTACTGGTGATGTGGTCAAAAACGATACTTGATTTTGATATTTATTTTTTTGTGTTCTTATTTTTACGAAAGAAGCAATTTTCTTCTTTGCGATTGGTTTTCTTATAGATTCCACACGGCTTGGGATCATTGTTATAGTTTCTAAGGTTTCCTTGGTTTCTATGATCTATTGTCGTGCTACTTTTATCTGACGGCTTCCATAAACCTTTTTTGTCACGATATCTAGCAATATATTTGGGGGAGTTACATCTGAAACAGAGTTTTGAACCAGCAGTAGAAAATATCTGCTCATTTTTGTCTGCTGTATGAAGTCTTTTCTCTTCTTTAACAGAGCGAGCAGTTGAATTTGTTAGATTCCTCTCAGCATGTGACGTGGATTCGCATGAAGTCGGAAAATGAGAATATTTGCTTGATAAGGAACTGAAGAATTTACCTATCATCATTTCATCTGTAATATTTTCACCTAATGCTTTGAGTTTGTATGTAATATTTTCTAGACAACAAAATGAGGACATGTCTTCGCCTATTTCAAATTTGAAGCTAAAAAAATCTTGCATTGGTGTGAATTTATGTTGATCATCGTTGCGTTGAAAGGGTTCACATAACTTTTTATATATCTCACTTGATGTCTTGCAATTCAGTATTATCTATGGTGGATATTATTATTCCCTTGGCCTTGGCATCTTCAAGGTGGTAAAGATCAAGTTATTTGCCTGGTTCTTCTGGTTTTACATCGGATCTATCAGTAATTTTTTTGAGGCCTTGAGATTCAAAATAATGTCTCTTAACAAGGGCGAGTTCATTTGCATCGCTTGCTGACGTCATTTTGACCACGTCTCTTTCTCAAGTTTATATTTATTTCACTCGGACTCAAACTGCTTTATTTTCAATGTTTTTATGCGGAAACGCATCTGGGCCAATAACCTGTTGTATTTTCAATAGTTTGAGTGAGCTTTTATTCAATAATCAAATAATCTAATACGCAAAACACTTATTTAATCACGCACGAAAGAAAACATACACTACCATTGGCAGCTACTTTTTTAACCAACCTTTTAAAACTAAACATCCAACTTATCGACACTTACCAAAAGGCACAGCTTTCAAATACAAAAATAATAATTATCAATTCCTACCAACAAGATGCACATCAAGACCCTATATTAGACTTAAATACAGAATTTCTTTATTAAACGCACATATATACGTACATACGTACCGAAATTAAGACAAAAATAGTCGACATGGATTCAGGGATGCTCAAAACGGGTATATCAATTAAAATCTCGATAAGTGAATTTTGTCGGTTACACAATACTTCCTCGTACTCTGTACAAGTGAGTAACAACTTTTTTTTTTCTTATTTGCAGTCCATTGAGGCCCCAAGGACAAGTTCATACTAGTTTGTACTATGTAAAATCTAAAAAGCGCAAAAAAGTCCAGTTTTCTACAGAAAATGGAAGAAAACTTCAAAAAATTAATAACCATTCATTTTGAAATTGAGATCGGAAAAAATTTATGAGTGAACAATTCAGTATTTGGTGTTGAAATTCTAGAAAATATCATAGAAATCCGTTCAGTAGATCCAGGTCCCGGGACTCAATCCTTAGGGCACTCCACTAAAAGTAAAAGTGAATATTGTGGAACCGATAGAGTTCACATATCAAGATTCTAATGGAAATATCCGTTTTCAGCATCCCTGAGTCAATTTTGATCATTCTCAGCTTGATGTCAGTAACGTATGTGCGTATGTGCAAACGCATCAAAAGTATTATGCTGAAATTTTGTATTTAAGACAGAATTTTGCTGAAATCCAGAATGATTAGCTAAAGGATACTGAAATTCAGTATTTGAGATTGCTGTAGCATGAATCCAAAACGATAGAACTAAAAATGTTAGAGTCTAGTATTTGAGACGATAGTATCGTCTAGATGCTTATATCCTATTCTCAATGAGATCGACTGAGCCGGAGGTGTACTTTACTTGACAGTCTTTTGGAATTTTTCGCATAAATTTGAAACAATCGGCCGTGAAATATTGAAATTTAGTATTTTAGTCTGCTGTAGCATCTGAATGATTGCCTTCTATTCTTATAACAATCAATTGAATCGAAAGTGCACTTCAGTTGAAAGTTTTTCCTAATTTTGCGCATAAATTCAGAACTGTTAGCCGTAGAATCCTGGAAATCAGTATTTAGGAATATTGTAGCATGAGAATGATGATGTACTGTTTCCATAGCAACCGACTGAGCCGAGAGCGCACCTTTCTTGACAGAGAGTTAGAATTTCTTGGATAAATCCAAAACGAATTAGCCGTGGAGCGATGAGAATTTGTGCTTGATCATTGTATAATTATATGCAGAAAAATATGCCCAATTATGTACAAGTGAGTCACGGGATTATTCCAATATTCATCTATTTACTTTATTTATCAAATGATATCAAATTTTATCTTTTGTAATCCATAATATAGCTAACAAGTCACTTTTTGCGAGTAGTGAGAAAAAATACAACAATAATTTATTGATAAAGCATTTCGCAAGACAATAATAGAGGCCTAAGAACAGGACGAATCTATTCATGATTCTGATTACATGAACATCATCAAGAAATAACTCTTCCGGTGAGAGAGAACCGACTTCAATAGAATGAGTGTAGACGGGACGTTTATTAATGATATATTATGTCCTTAAACTTTTGTGTAGTAAGATAGCACTCACGGGAGATGCTTGGTACCTAAGCGTTACATGAAAAATTCTGAAGCACAGTTTTGGATTCAACCAGCATTCACATGGAAGCAATGTATTCAACCCAATTCTGTTATGATTCACAGACAAATATATAATCGTTCAAACGTAATTTTTTTATCTAATGTATTTTCTTGTTATAGCTTTCTTGTCATAGTTACATGAATTCAAACTACAGCTTTCATTTCATATTTCATCTTATCTCAATTCTCACAAAACTGTAGCTTGTTTTTACATTCACACGAGCATGTACACATATTTTACATTGATTATTTTTACCATCCAAATTTCGACCAATAGAATTGCACCATTCGACGTCACGTGGTACAACCCACAGGGTTTTCAAGTGGAAATTTTCTGAAAATTTTGTCTGTTGGTTATATATACAAAACAAAAAACATTCAGCCGCGTTGATTCAGCATCTGTTAAACTGACAGACAGATTGAATGTAAAAATGAGCAGATTCGGAGTCGAGTCTCTGGAATGTATTGATGAATTTGGATGGGAGAAATAATCTCCCGAATATCACTCGAACTCCAAAATTAATCTGATATTTCTCTCAAGGTTCCCTGCAAACAAATCAACTTGTCAAGTTTTCCAGAAAAATCACTCGCGCTAGGCGCTCGTGATTTTTTAACCTGGAAAACTTGACACGTTCATTTGTTCGCAACGAACCTATCGAGAAATATCCGATAATTTCGAAGCTCTTGTGGTATTAAATATGATAGTCTGACATGAAGATTTGAAGAATTGATTTCTGGCGCGTACATTGAAATTATTACAATACTATTCTATATTTCTTCTAGATCATGAGAGATAAGATCTCTATTGCTGTATTGAATAATCTCACCGAATAATTCTAGAACAATAGATACCTACGTTATTTCCAAAGTGTATAATAGTAACTTAGGCAACAAGAGTGTTAAGTTTAACATGATGATCTGAGGCCAAGTATCTGGTGACAAGCTCTATCCACACGTGCGTCGCATACAAGATTTTAGTACGGTCCTCAATTTACATATTTTGACAATTATTAAGCACACGGCAAGGAAGTTTGAAGCACAAGTTGACATTTATATTCAAGAAATAACTGAGCAAATAAATGTGCAATAAACAGGTACCTATAGAATGAGCTTAACTAGGTCATGAAACTCAACCGCTACACTTTTAAATAATGGTGAAGCTGGAGCACGAAAAACCTTCACGTTACTTACTGTAAACAATACGTGCATCACCAGCTTCATGCACGGCCGTGGAAAAAAGATATTCTAGACTTTTGAGTTCTTTTCTGAAATTGGCTCTGTTGTTTCCAGTGAAATATCTAATTATTCGTTCTGCAGTTTTTTTTTTCAAGAGTATTCCTGATTTACATCTGAATAAGATAATGAAGATTCCAGAAAACAGCTGTTGTAAGTCAATTAGAATGGATTTGGAAGTGTATAAATGATTGAATAGACCACACAAGGGCTGTAGTTTCTATAAGCGCAAACAGACCATCACCAGCAATTCTATTAACTAGCTTTGGAACAACTTCTCATATTTGAATGGAATTTATCTCACGGCCATAAACATTTGAAACTCTTGTACTAATTTATTTCAAGCAATCCAGAACTACGAGCATCAATACATAGTTTAAGAGCTGGCTACATAAAAAACCTTGCTATCGCTACATGGCTAATTCCTTTTGTAAATGAATCTTTTCAAGTTCGAATCGTCTTGTCTGTCAGAGCGAATCAGTGGCTTTTGGACATTTTGAACTTGATATTCTAATTCAAATTGCCAAGAAATTTTCTGTCAATGAGCCTTTTTCCTCAAATATGAAAAATCTCTCACAAGCAGCGCTAGTAGTTCGGTAGGGACAAACATTACCCAATTCTCATTTACATATATGTAAATATAGCTATCAAAATAATGTTTTTAGAAGCAGACGACATTCCAGGAGCAAAATTGAAATCCACAAATATCAAAGATGATAATGTAGCAATATTAACACGTTGGCTCGCTTTCCGTAGCTTAAAATATGCAGGAAAAAAAAATCAAATAATTGACAGGTTAGCAATCAGAGTTTAGTGATGATGTTCAGGGAAATCATAATCTTAAAGTCTATGTCAGAGTGATATATGAGTCAAATATACTTGGTGAATAAGAAATGAATAGGAAAAACTTCTGGAATGCTGTCAATGGAATTTATTTTTATTTTTCTATTTCTACTTGTTTCGACACCACTTGTGTCATCCTCAGGAACGAATAAGAAATGTTCAATTTATTGTGATAATTGAATATATTCTAACAAAAAATAGAAGTGATATGTTTTTTTCATCAACGTCGATTAATTATGAGAAGAATTGACCCTTAATTTTTCATTAATTCAGTGAATTATTGTAATAATTGTAACGGCCTGTATGAAATACAATGTTTAGAACACACATATGTACATTAATTAATTTTTTCTCCCGTCAAATTCACTCTCCTTGTAGCATGTGTCCATTTAATACACCTAACCTCATCAATGTGAGGTGTCATAAATGGTATAAAAAACCCGTTTAATTCTGGGTATCGATTGTCGGAGATACAATTTGCGAAATCACAATGTTCTGTCGGTGTTATAATCATCTAAAATTTTTTTTTTCAAATATTCAATAATTTTGAATAATTCAGTTATATGACTTGAATAACACTGCCATGAAATAAGAAGGTTTAGTATTTGTCCCTATCACATGTGCTGCCTCTCATGACAAATTAGCTACACTATTCTCAGAAAAAACGCTCATTTTGACGAGAACAATGCCATTCACAATATCGTTTCCTTAGTTACCAATTACTAATGCCGCCAAATTGACAGTCTCAAAAGAAAAAGTATTCATGAAAAATTCACTATATTTTTATATATATCTTAAGGAAATTGGGACGATCGAAAATAAAAATTGTAAGACACACGTGTAAAAATTCTCTACTGCACTCATATACACTTAATCTAAGAGCTGGCTACATAAAAAGTTTGTCGTCGCTACGTGGCTGATTCCTATTATGAAAGAATTTTTTTGTGTGAGCAAGCTCAAATCGTCTCGTCAGCTAGCGAGACTCCGTGGATTATAGTGTGGGTGGCCAGTGAAATTACGATAGGTATTAAATTTTTTAGAAGGTACTTGTATGTATTTCAATTATCAGAATAACTTCTGTTTATCTTTGAGAAACAAGGTGAATTGCTGGCTGTCTGCTTGTGGCTAAAGTGTTGGCAGTCAGCGCAAAATTGGAGTGAAATCTTGAATGAAAAAATTATCACATACATGCATGCCGATTGATCAAATATTATATTTATATATAAGAATAGCCATATACAAAATGACAAACAAAGAATCATTGCTAAATCAACAACAGACAGATATTGAAAATAATTTTAGTAAGTAAAAAAGTTTTGAGAATTCAGTCAATTTTTATGATTTTATTTCTTCGCTAAAGTAGGAAGGAAATCAAATCATAAATATTGACTGAATCCCCAAGACTCTTCCACTCACCAAGTCAGTTTCATCAATTTTATCCAATTAAAAATAATGTAAAGCTTGTGGTAGAGTGTTTGTACCCAAACACAGAATACTATCTTTTTGAATGACTTCATTTGTCTTATGTTCGCCAAATAAATATGATGTACAGAAGTGACGTTTGGTAAGTTTGACGTGCTATCTCATATGCAGGGGCCACACTAATGTTTAATGCCGTTAAGTAAGGCGTTATGTAACAATTGACAATGTGTTCATTATTGAATAACGCCTTAATTAATGACATTATACGTAAGTGTGGCCCCAGCATTAGACGTGAAATTTTTCTTTTGTAAATGTCAGTTTGACGGCAGTGGTAGTTGGTAACTAAGGGAACAATATTTTGAATGGGAATAGAATTGTTTCCGTCAAATTTGACAGAAAGTTTTTTGGCAATTTGAATTAAAATACAAAGTTCAAAATGACCAAAAGCCACGGATTCGCGCTCGCAGACAAGACGATTCGAACTTGGCTACACAAAAAGATCCTTCTACAGAGGAAATTAGCCATGTAGCGATAACAAAGTTTCTTATGTAGCTAGCTCTCCGTCTAACATGCGCATTTAATAAATTACTCAGCTCAAACTATATTTTGTGCCATTTCATTTTTATAGAATTGCTAGAGCTGTCATCGATTCATATGCTTTAAAGAGCCAAAATCTCCACGTATGTTCTGTGCTTTGTTAGTTCTTCATGATGTTAATATATAGAAGACGATTATACTGATGTACAAAATAACGAAGAAATTGGGAGCTCACTGGCCTATGTAGGTACAATATCTGTTACCAACATCTTTTTTAGATTATTTTTTGAGTCTAAATTCGAACGATGCTGTTGCGTATGTCCAATTTGTCTCGAAAGTTAGTATTCAGGCTCATAGAAGAAATCTTGTAATATAAGTGTAAACAAGCATTAAGACATTCGGTGAACAATTTTAGTGACTTGGCAGGCCTAGTTATGATGCGGAATACACTTGTTGGATAAATTACTATCCCAGATCTATCTCGTACAGATATCTATTCCCCCATATGGAAAAATGGAAATCTCAAATCAGAGCAAGACGATCTCTGGATCACACAAGAAACGAACAATTGAGTTGAGAATTCTGTCATCTTTTGGTTAAATTAAATGTACCAGGGCCTATAGATTATATGCAAATGTTCACCTTTATACCGCAGCCATCCGTTTCTAAATATGACACATCTCTGGGATCTATTCCACTTCTATTGTAACAATCTCGTAGGAACTCTTCAAAAAAGTCTAAGTCGAACCCTGTGAGACCAATGTCATTTTGACCATTGAAACGTGTGTGTGCATATAATATCGATGCATAATTTCGCTTGGCAACATCTGCTCGTTGTAGAAAAAGCACTACTAAAGCATCACCGCGACTGTAGCCATCAGCTGGAAAGTAATGGAACACATGAACATATGATTGTTTTGATTTCATTAGCATTGCAAGCTTTGATGCGACTGATTGGAAAATCCAAGTAGTCTTTCAGCTAAAGCCCAAAGTGAGTGAACTAACAAAGATGTCATCATGATTCACTATAGAAAATATTTGTAATCGGAATGAATATCATATTTTCACAAATTTTACTGTGAATAATTTACTAACACAGGTTACAGTTCCAGTATTTATTTTATATACTTGTATGTTCACAATCTCACTTACTGTTACTCTTCTGAATCACTGAATCACTGACTGAATTACTCTACTAGTTCACGCTCTTATATACCTAATAGACTGGGAGCTAGTGACAGGTGGGGCTCTCCGATTTTATACCGCTTGCCATTTTGAGGGTTGATAATTTACCTCTTGATAAGAAAGATAAAAATGTTATTGAGCGATGCACGCTTTCCGGTCATAGTTCAAATTTCAATTTCAGGTCTGAAAAAAAGTAGTTTTTTCTGTGATATCATATTGCATGCCTTTGTAATGTTGAATAAATGAAATTAATCTAAAGCCAAGTACTGAAAGGCAAGCGATTCGCAACAGCCCAAGCGGCACAAAGGGTTGCGTGAACTTGTGAGAAAAAAATATGAAAAATGCGGTGTTTCCAAATTGCATGCTAATGGAAAGAATTAAAGTTTTAGTCATAAAACCCTTATAATAAAATTGGCAAGCATTCCTCGTTGGCGCAAGGGTTTGAAATTTGGGGGTAATCTTGCATAAATTTTGCACCAATTAGCCGTGATTTCAAATTGCATGCCATTTCAATTATAGGTAATTTGTTCGATGAATTGTTATTGAGGAAATTGGCATGCACCCCAGGATGTCCCAAAATAGAGGCATGCATTGAGGAAGTTGCAAGAAAAAAGAAGTAAAATTTCCGTCATTTTGTGTTGCATGCCATTGTGTATTTCGTTCAAAATTATTTTTTTTAGACAACATAAAGAATGGCAAGCATGTTGCTCAGGCTCATCATTGATAGATTTTGGAAATGAATTGAGAAGAAGTGCCTGTAAATTAATTCAGTAAAATTAACAGGAATTATTCTGCGAATTTATTCATTCAAATTTCTTGACTCATTTCAAACAATAATGGCCTTAACGGTCGGTTTGCTCGGGCGCCAATTACGGAGCAACTCTATGGCGATGGTGCCGGATAGCTAGTGGGAAGGGTAAGAGTTTTTTGCTGCGAATAAAGAGAAACGTATATGGGAAACGAACAGTTTTATTGACACACAAATATATAGGGAAAAGGTACATAAAATGGCGGAAACAAATTGAAACGATTGAACTTGCACAATACGACGGACACGGCTTCGAACTAACACACGAAGTCGCAAGTATGATGCGTCGGATGTTGGTCGTCGTCGTCAGCAGTTGTCGTAGCCCTTCGCGGCAGCGGCTACGACGTGGTGAACGGACTGTAGCCCTACGGCAGAGACTACAGTTGCAGAAGGTGGATGCCGTAACCCTGTGGCAGAGACTACGGCTAGGTGCAGGAGGCTGTAATCCTACGGCAGAGACTACAGTCGTGGTGGATGGTGACTCTGACGCAGGAGCCACGACGGACGTCGTCTCGATGGTTCTGAAACAGGAACCACTCGACAGCGGGGGTTAAGTAACCCTGTCGACAGGACGTTACTTACGGTAAATATCGATGACTCTGTAGCAGGAGTCACGACGGATGCGGAACGGTTTAGTTGGCCTGTTTGCAGAAGCACTACTAAATAACTGGACTCAAGTCTCTCGGAAGAGTGTTTTGCTGATCGATTTCAGCCTGTATTTATACCCAGATTTTGAGTAAACGATACTGAGCCGGTTTAATTATGAAAAACGGATGTTACTTAGATTTTAGTAACATCCAAAAAATATGAATAAATAAAATAATGACTCTCCGTGTGTTACTTCTTTGCCAAATACATATTACAACATTTTTTAATCCTTATTTTATTTAAACTTAAAATAAAACTTCATTGCTAGTTCCCTATCTGACCGCCAGATGGCTCTGGGGGTCGTACAATCAGAATTAATTGTTAATTAGTAATCAGTCAAACAAAAGTAAACAAAAGCACATGTATACAATTTAGAATTTATCATCTAACTATGAATTATTCTTAAATAGAAGGTAAGTTTTATTAACTGCTTACTGTGCACTACAACTTAGATCTAATGTATTTATTTCAGACAGTGATGTACAAATATTCAATTGGACAGTTCGAAACGGTTTCGGTGAATCGGAGTTAATATAGCTGAAGGCTATCAACTGGAATAGTAAAATTGTGACTAAGTTGAGTTATTTCAAATCATTTTATCAGATGGTTACTAACGGCGGTTTTTCAGAATCAAAAATGGGAGCACTTCGTCACAGTATATCTTCATTATCATGCAAAAATATTATTATCATTATGAAATAATAAAAAAGCTAATTATCAGCTCTAGTTTTTGAGTTTCAGCTATGTACATTTAAAACTGGAGAAATCATGTATTTACATGGAAGAAATTCATTAAAAATTGAGTTAATCATTGAGTTCTGAGAAACTTTGCTTAAGAGCTCTTTTCTTATGTGTACACTTAGGTAAATAGCGTATCAGAGACCAGCAATAGTCAGACATTATCCCAGAAACCTTGATAACGTTCTTCCATCACGTGTAAATCCTGATGCTTACGCTTTCCTTGCTCCTCGCTCATATCTCTTGAATCTTTTGGAGACCTGTCCAGGGCACTATAGAGAAAGTGGAGTTCTATGCTCATTTTGCACTTCATATTTTCTAATTGTAAAAATAGATCTTCAACAAGTTCAATATAATTTTCTGATTTCGTATTTCCGAAAAAGTTCTGCATCACAGGGACAAAAGCTGTCAACGCCCTTAATTCAAGCTCAGTCAAAGAACTTCTGAGTTAAGTATCTTTCGTAAGTTGTCTCATTTGAGGGCCATCAAAAATATCTGCTCTAATCTTTTCAATAGTGGGCTGAGGAAATTTTTTTGCAAACGTAAGAAAAGCAGTCTCCATCTCTATCTAGTGATTTAATAAACTGATTCATGATGCGCAATTTTATATGCAATGATGGTAGGATTATTTTCTTACTTGGATACTGCCATTTAGCTTGATTTTTAGCGTTTATGCCGTTTATGTTCACACTACAATATAACAATCATCGAGATGATTTCGGGGCTCCCGCCAAATGGTTGGTGTTCCAAATTTGAAAGCACTTCTTTTACCACTTTTCCATAATCTTGGATATTCAACACACGATTTACAAACTCAATCAGGAGCCCAGGATTTGTCATTTTTATCCAAGAGCATCCCAAAATACAGAAAAAAGGTGTTTCCAACCAACTCTGATGAACTTTTCTACAATCCTTGAACACATATTCTCCGCATATGTAGCAAAAATGATTTGGATTATTTGAATAACGCCTCCTTGAACCACTCATGTCACAAAAACTCCAGATATCAATCTTAACACAGTGAAATAAGCCTGTAATCGACGAATAAATACCCAAGAATAATAAAAATCAAAAACAAAGGAACTAGAGCTGCACAAAAAATTTTAAAGTCATCTTTGACAAAACCAAGTCATAATTGATCATTATCAACCATAATATTCACAGCAACAGACAAATAGTTGAATTTTGTAAACTAGTATAATTGTAGGAAGAGTTAAGTTTCAATTTATGATTTTCTTCATTAATCTACGGTGATCATTTCGATTTTTGAAGTCATCTTCAGGTATCTGTTTCATAAGAAATATATAAATCATAAATTGAAACTTAACTCTTCCTACAATTATCAACTTAAAATGTTTCAACTTTTCCCCAATGAACAAAAATCATGCTCTTTAACTCTATTCATTTTCATACTATTCTTCACTTATTTATACCAAACGGAAAACTTACTGGTATAAAAGAATTGTTTATGAACCTAATTGTATTACTTTGAATATATAATCTGCACTATTATGAAAGATTTACCTCCTGCCATGTCTATAATTACAAACTTGATTCTAGGACATATTTTCTTGATTTTTTTGTTATTTGTAAATGTTTGTCTTATGTCATATGCATTAAATTTTTTCATTTTGACTTGAAGCATAAGTATTTCTTTATTGGAATACAAAATGAAATCACGGAAATATTCTTACTTTTTATTGCCACTTTCTTCAAAGTTTTTCAATGATCGGACAGATTTACATGCATATAATTTTCCAAATAAATTTGAAACAGCATTTGTTAATGTAATATAAAATAGCAGGCAGAATGAAGTCGGAAAATTTTTGGGTGTTTTTTATGCAACTTCCATTATCATTTAAAATATGAAGGGCTTGAGAAACATGCTTGCCATTTCCCAAATTAATTCAAAACAGCATTTATTGATGACTCTTAGATTTGAATTTTCTATGGAAAACAATTATTTTTTAGAATTATCCATTTTTGAATGTTCCATAGCACAAGCACCTCACATATTTCACAGTTTTTGTGTGGAATTTTTATTTATGTGATTTCTTCTTTATTTATTGATGTAATACAAAATGGCAGGCAGAATAAAGTCAGAGAAATTTTGCGAGTTATTTATGCAACTTTCACTATCATTTAAAATATAAAGGGCTCAAGCAACATGCATGCCAGTCTTAATTAATGATTATTTCACTTCAAAATATAGTTTTTGCTCCATTCAAGGTAATTCGAAATCACGGCTAATTGGTGCAAAATTTATGCAAGATTACCCCCAAATTTTAAACCCTTGCGCCAACGAGGAATGCTTGCCAATCTTTTTACAAGGGTTTCATGACTAAAACTTCAATTCTTCCCATTGACATGCAATTTGGAAACACGGAATTTTTTCATATTTTTTCTCATAAGTTCACGCAACCCTTTGAGCCACTTGGGCTGTTGCGAATCGCTTGCCTTTCAGAACTTGGCTTCAGATTAATTTCAATTATTCAACATTACAAAGGCATGCAATATGATATCACGGAAAAAAACACTTTTTTTTCAGACCTTAGATTGAAATTTGTATAATGACCGGAAAGCGTGCATCGCTCAATAACATTTTTATCTTTTCTATCAAGAGGTAAATTATCAACCCTCAAAAAGGCATGCGCTATAAAATCGGAGAACCCCACCTATCACTAGCTCCCAGTCTATAAGCCGACAATGGGTCAACATTTAATTGTCCAACAGTTGTTGCCTGGCAACCACCGAGCATCCAGTGACCATGGCCTGTCAATCATATCCGACAATTGAACATCGACCTTGTCAATACTTACTGGAATTACAGTTACAATGAATTCAAATAAATAATCATGTGAACTAAGCACTACAAATATTTCATATTTGTGACAATATATTCACTTCTCTCACATTGCAGGATGAAATACTATAAATCAAAAAATAATCAAAATAGAATATAGCGTACGAATTCTTCCAACCATCTATTTTCAAACCAATTCCCAAAATATTATGCCTAAATAGATCCTGTGGAGCTCTATTTTGTGCATTTTTAATGAAAGATGAATTATCCTATGATTTCAACTCTAATGAAACATATGTATACCTTCTTATTGATTAAGATCAACATACCTTGTTCAGTGAAAGATTTAGTTCTACCATCCTTACATATGATTCCTCTTGCTTCCATCGAATCTTGTATAGAGAATCCTTCCGATAGTACTGCACCCCCTACAATTGCTGCTTCACAAAATCCGTTCTGTATCATATCAACTGCTTTTTCAACTATTTGAATCGAGCTTGTCCAGTTCTGGTCCAGACTAAAACTTGGGCCTGCGGAATTCGACATAAGATTGAAATAGTAAGAAAAAACCATAATATAAGGATATTTGGAGTAGCGTTGGCCAGGGATGTATCATTTTCAAGATCATTGATCTAAGTTATCTGATCAAGATCAATATCAAGATCTGAGAATAATAAAATTATGTCTTATGAATCATATAATCTTGATAGGGTATATTTGTAGCAGGTACGTAGTTGGGATCTAGAATATTGCTACATGGCTCCTCGACCAAGAAATATTTTTTATATGGCTATAGTGTTTTTTTGACTTGTTTATTATTTATTTATGATAGTTTTTGTCATTTTCCTACGTTTCAACAAGACAATTATCTTAACTCCAAATAGTTTTTATCAATAAAAGAAGTGTTCAAATTCCTTATATAATTTATTATTTATTCCACGATTTTACTGATCTCAATTGTATTTCAAGTTTGTAAAACAGATAATATCTGTTATAAATTAGTTGACCTCGACGTGATGGCACTGCAGGAGGTTGATTTTGGAGCAACCAGCGGTTTGAAGAATCCTATAGTGGCTTCTGCTACATTGCGATACAAGCTTCCAGAGTTCTGGCCAGATAATCCGGAATTGTGGTTTGCCCAAGTAGAAGCAGCATTTGATAGCCAACGGATAACTTCTGAATTCAGTAAATACAACAAAGTCATTACCTCATTACGTTCAGATCAAGCATTTATCATAGGAGACTTGTTACTAAATCGTCCTCTCACAAACCCTTACTCCACTTTAAAATCTGAATTGATAAAGCGTAGTACTTTGACTGATACGGAAAAATTCCAAAAGTTATTATTAATTCATGAACTTGGTGACAAGAAACCAAGCCAGTTGCTTCGAGAAATGAAACAGCTTTTGGGAAATCGAGTTTTGGATCCTCAAATATTGGAAGAGCTCTTTTTACAAAAACTACTCTGTAATGTGCAGATTGCCTTGATTTTCTCTCACATCAACAGTCTTGAGAATAAAGCAGTCCTAGCAGACAAAATGATGGATGTTTCAAGCTCATCGCTACAAACAAGTTTGAGCAGCCGGTTTTCTGTCAACACAGAATTGGATGAGTTTCGTACCGAGGTTCGGAAACTGCATGAGAAACTGTTGCAGCACGGATCAATTTTGCGACAAAATAGAAGTCCTACGACGGATTACACCTACTGTTGGTATCATGACAATTTCGGCCCTCGAGCAAAGAAATGTGTAGCTCCTTGTTCGTGGAGTTCCTCTCCAAGAAATCTATCAGAAGCCTCAAATAGAAATGTCAGTCACAATACTATATCAGATGTGTCGAAAATTTATACCCCTTTATTAATTTCTAGTAATAAGCTTGTCTCCCCTAGTCAATTGTTCTTCATTACTGACAGAGCTTCTGGTCATCGTTTCTTGGTGGATTCAGGTGCGGAGTTGAGTGTTATTGTTCCACACATATTGCAAAGGCAAAATAGACAAAAACTCAAATTACAAGCTGTTAACAACACTACTATTGCTGCTTACGGAAAAATTGAATTGCACCCAGATTTTGCACTAGAAATTTCATTTACCTGGACATTTTTCATTGCTGATGTAGAGCATTCAATTTTAGGGGCAGATTTTCTCCGTTATCATGGTTTGCTGGTAGATGTCAGAAATTAACAACTTTTGACATATAATTGCCAACAATTTTCTACTGTTATAGGCTACGTGCATGAAGTCTACTAGCGCCTCTAGCGGGCAATGAGAACGATTGAACTTCCATTCTATCATTATTTCATACCTTTAATTCTCTAAATGTACTAATACTATTTAAATCAGCTGTGTGCGTATGATATAACTTGCATAGCATGAAAGGTTCGTTGAAATTATTCATGTTGAGTATTTTTTTCTTCAATTATAACGTACCTATTAGAGAAAACATCTTAATTCATCCAAATTGACAAGATAACCTGAAATTATGACGCCGATGATCTTGCGGATTGGGTTTGTATGTATCAAATACTGTATCCCTTCTATCAAAGAAGCATTGAAGAGAAGCGTGAAATTAGTTTTGCCATATTAAACATGTTGAAAAATATGTTGCTGACAATATCAACAACAAAATTATTGCGAAGTGCATCCGGTAAACTTCTATCACTAAAACACCTTACAAATTAGAATAGAGATAAATTCGTGAATCCAAAATAGATGACGAATTTTTCTAATTTCACAATTGAATTACAAACATCTTTGTTATAAAGATTAATAATGAAAGACAGATAGTACTCTATTTACCGCTTTGATCCACTTCACTCGTTTTTTTATGTTATAACTGCGTACATGAAATCTATGAAGCTATATTCCACTTGAATCATCCTCAACAAGAAACAGAACAAGCGTTTTCCTAAGTTTTATATGCAATTATTTTCACTTTTAAACTACAATGCTCGATGACGTATTCTGAAAAATGGAGTTCAATGGTTACAATGGTGCTCACCATGAGCGCTCACATCAATATTTGTTCAAACTCCGCCCCCTTGCACATAGCCTATGAGTTCAAAAAAATTGCCAATTGTCAAAAATGACATCTGTCGAAACTGTTTTTTCAAATTTATTGTCAGACCTTCCAGCTTTAACTAGTCCTTCTAATGCCAGACGTCAAATCGAACATAATGTTGAACATTGCATTATTACAACTGACTTGGCTGTTTCCGCTAGACCACGCAGATTTCCACCAGATTGCCTGGCTTTAGCAAAAAAAGAATATGATGATCTTTTACAGTTGGGTGTGATAAGACCTTCGAGAAGCATGTGGTCTTTTCCTTTACACATGGTACAGAAAAAAGAACCTGGTGATTGGCGTCCTTGTGACGATTACCGGGCTTTAAATTTTAGTACAATACCAGATCGTTATCCTCTACCTCATTTGCAAGACTTTGCATCGATTCTTGAAGGTGCAACTATATTTTCTAAAATTGATTTACTCAAAGCTTACCATCAAATTTAAATGGAAGAATCTTCTATTGAAAAAACAGCAATTACAACTCCTTTTGGTTTATATGAATATGTTGTTATGCCGTTTGGATTGAAAAACAGTGCACAAACCTTCCAGCGTTTCATTAACGAGGTTATTAGGGATTTAGATTTCTGTTTTGCTCATTTAGATGACTTGTTAATTGCTAGCAACACACCTGAAGAACATTCGATACATTTAAAACAAATTTTTACACGCTTAGAAGAATTTGGTATTCTCATTAACCCAGATAAATGTTTATTTAGACAAACAGAGTTGCAATTTTTTAGACATCATATTAGCAAACTCGATTTTACACCTTTGACGAATAAGGTTAGAGTTATTCAAAATTTTCCATCACCAAAAACTCAAAAACAGTCACAAGAATCTCTAGGCCTCATCAATTTTTATCACAGATTAATTTCTCATTGTGCAATCATATCTTAGCCTTTAAATGATTTAATCGACAAGAAAAATTATAAGATTTACCAGATTTAGGTATGGGAGCTGTCCTGCAACAATTTTATAATAACTCTTGGCATCCTTCAGCTTATTTCTTCAGAAGTTTCTCTAATACTGGTAAAAAATACAGTAATTTTGGCAGGGACCTATTAGCAATTTATTCAGCAATTAAAAAATTTCAGTATTTCTTAGATGAACGCGGATTTCATGTTTTAACTGATCATAAAGCATCATCATTTTCAGTTCAGAAAATAATGATACTTATTCTCCTATTCAGAAATTAGGCATTTGGATATGAGGAACAGATAATCCTGTAGCTGATGTATTATCCAGAATTTGTGATAATTCTTTATCAGAATTATCACACATTGATTTTAAGCAAATTTCTCAAGCTCAAAGGAATGATAGAGAATTAAAATTATTGAAAGAATCTAATTCTCATTCATTTTTATCTAGAGAAGTAAGTATTCCCAATACTAATCACAGAATCACTTATGATATTTCCACTGGTACCGCCTAGACCCTACATATCTCTTGCATTCAGATCACAAATTTTTAATCATTCTCATATAATATCTCATCCAGGTGTATTGGCTACCAGAAAATTGATTTCTTCAAAATTTATTTGGGAGCATTTGAAAACAGATATAAAAAGTTGGACGAAAGCATGTAGCAAAGTATATGAACATAATCATCTACCTACTGGAAAATTTCCATTACCTTTCAAACGTTTTGAGATGGTACATCTTGATATAGTAGGCCCCTACCAGTATCAAATTGTCATTCATATTTACCAACAATTATTGATTGTTTTACGGGGTGCGGAGGTTATTCCTCTTAAAGATACTGAAGTAGTGACAATCATACACTCTTTTTTAAGTGGCTGGGTTCCTAAATTTGGAGTACTAATCCAAGTTACAACTGATAGAGGCGCCCAGTTTGAGTCACATCAATTTAGCAATTTCTTATAACAACTTGACGCTAAAATAATCAGAACTACCTCATACCATCCAGAAGCAAACGGGTGGGTTGAAAGATTTCACAGACAACTAAAATCAGCGATAAAAACGTGTAGCAAATCAGATAACTGGTATGAAAATTTGCCTCTAGTGCTCCTTGGTATCCGCACTTCCTTCTAAGAATCTCTTGGATGTAGTTCGGCCGAACTAGTCTATGGTACAAATTCAAGATTGCCAGGTGAACTCTTATTTCATTTAAATAACTATAGTTCTGAATACTCTGACCCAACACATGTTTTCCAAGACCTCGAAAGTAAAATGGAAATCTTAAAACCAGTTCGTTCTAAGACATCTGATATAAAATGCTACTTACATCCGGATCTATTCGAGACTTCTTACGTTTACATTTGTTTCGACGAAATTAAAAAACCTTTACAGCCCTCTTACAATGGTCCTTATCAAGTTATCAATAAAAATCAGAAATTTTTCACCTTAAATATAAACGATAACATTGACACTGTTGCCATCGACAGGTTGAAACTAGTTCACTTGTAATTTCAGTTTTGTCTGAACAATAACGCTAGCTCCTTTAACCTGTACTTTTGGGGGAGAAAAACTTATTGTTTTTTTCTGGGGAATGGGTAATGTAGCAGGTACGTAGTTAGGATCTAGAATACTGCTAAATGACTCCTCGATCAGGAATTATTTTTTATATCACTATGGCCCGGTTTCACCAAAGTCAGTTAAATTTATCTAGAGGTTATTTTGAGTTAGTAACGATAGTTACAATTGTATCAACAATAGTTTCCGTATAAAATAACCACTGGATAAATTTAACTGGCTAAGATGAAACCGGCCCTATATTGTTTTTTTGACTTGTTTGAAATTCATTTATGATAATTTTTGTTATTTTTCTACGTTTCAACAAGATAATTATTTTTACTCCAAATAGTTTTTATCAACTGACAATAATCGCATCTCGGTAAACCCTCATTGATTACGATAATGCCGCTGCGCAAAGGGTAAACTTTGTACATCGTAGCTGAATGACGTGTTTTAGTGCGGCCGATAAAAAACTCGATTTATAACGGGACTTATCGCTTAACTGAAAGTAAACTATTAGAAGTGCAAAGTGTAAGAGTTGTTACAGATGTGTAAACAAAGGTGAAGTGAGACGAAGGCAGACTAGTGCAATAAATCAAAGTTATTTTTGTGAAAATATCGAAGACTCTTGACCTCAGACAACAAGTGAAGGTGACAAGACAAGTGACAGGCCGTGCGGGGCGTGGTAAGCGGCTAGCCGGCTAGAGAAGCGATAGATAATACAGGGGTGCATTCAGTTGGAAAGTGAATTTAAATTTTTCTTTTTCAAATAAAACACCAAATTTAAGTGAACCTAGGTAACTGTGGTATGAATAAAAGAACAAGAGGAACAGAAGAACAAGACTGTGACAAAATTTTCAGGAAAAGCAAAAAAGTGCTCCGACCACCAGAACAAAGAAATAGAGAAGAATCAAGTAAGGAACAAAGTATTATTAATAAAGAATTAATAGAAGATAGTACTGAAATAAAAAAGATGGAAGACCTAAAGCAAATGATGCAATCGATTATGGATAAAATGGATACAAACATGGAAGAAATTAAACAAGAGATAAGAGACTTGAAAGCCGAAATGGAGAAGAAAGAAGAATAATGGAAAAGAGAAAAGAAATCTCTAATAGACAAAATAGGAAATCTAGAAAGAAAAACAGAGAGAGATGAAAGAAAGAAGAAAAAGAGCAACATAATAACAAAAGGCTTGGGGAACACTCATAATACAGAAGGAATTAAAAAATGGCTTGTAGAGAAATTGAAAGTTGCAGCAGAGGTCAATTACATGGTAATAATGAACAAAGGCAAAAATAATGAGTTCATAAGAGCAGGATTGCCAAGCTGGGAGGAGAAACAAAAAATAATGGAAGCCAAAGGTAAATTAAAAGGTACAAAAATATATATTGACAATGATCTAACCTGGGAAGAGAGGAAAATCCAGAGAGAAATCAGGAGCATTGCAAAAGAAGAAATAGCTAAGGGGAGAACTGTTAAAATTGGTTACCAAAAAATTAAAATTGGCGAAGCAGTCTATGTTTGGGATGACCAGGAGAATGGAGTCACATTACAAGAAAATAAGGAAAACCAAAAGGCTTCAAAAAACTATTAACAGACAATATAACCGGGACTAAGGTAACTAAAACGAACAGGCAAAAGAAAAGGATTACGCATATAGGAACATGGAATACGCAAAGTATGAAGTATAAAGAAAGTGAACTCATAGAAGAATTTGAAAAAGCAAAATTGGATGTACTAGCCATAACTGAAACAAAAAAGAAAGGACAAGGAGTGGTAAAACTAGACAATAGCCACATATTTATATACAGCGGGGTTGAAAATAATGAGAGAGCTGGAGCAGGTGTGGGATGCATAATAAGTAATAAAATAGAGCAGTCATTAAAAGAATGGAAATGTATCAATGCTCATAATTGAACTAGAAGATAATACAAGACTGACAGCGAACATAATGATAATATATGGACCAAGTGAAGACGAAAATAAAGAAACGAAAGACGAGTTCTGGGAAACAATACAAATAGAGTACGAGAAACTGGAAGAGCCTATATATATATTGGGGGATTTTAATGCAAGAGTAGGTAATAAAAATAAAGGACTAGAAGAAGTCATGGGGGTGCATGGAGAACCAATCAAGAACAACAATGGAAACAGACTCATAGACTTTTGTATTATAAACGAACTAAAAATATTAAACACGTTCTTTGCACATAAAGATATTCACAAATACACCCGCGAAGTGAAAAGTAGAAACGAAAAATCCTTGATTGATTATGTTCTAACTAGCAGAAGGCAGAGTAACAATGTAAACGACGTACGAGTAAAAAGAGGTAGCGAAATTGGAAGTGATCATTTCCTAACAGTTGCAAAAATAAAGATAAAAGAAGAAGCAAAACACAAGGAAAATATAACCAAAAATAGACGAGAAGTGGTGAAATTCAGGATTGATAAGCTAAATGATACTAAAACAAGAGAAGTATATCAAGATACTATAAGAGAATTAATACATAACACGACAAAACCAAACATGAATAACGTAGAAGAAATGTGGAATCCGTTCAAATACATAATAACAGAGGCAACAAAACGTACATGTGGAACAACAAGGTTCTCACGAAACAGCAAGCAAACCCACTGGTGGAATGACGAAGTAAAAGAAGAAGTAAAAAAGAAAAAACAGAAATGGAAGAAATATTTAAATACGAAAAATTTACAAGACCATGGAGACTATGGAATCCAAAGGAAAAAAGCGAAAGAAACTATAAGAAGATCGAAGTCTAAAACATGGGAAGAATTCGGGAATAAGCTAGAGGAAAACTTCAGGGAAAACCAAAAACTGTTCTACAGAACACTCCAAAATTGTGGAAAGAAAAAGCAAGTGCTCTTAAAACAATTATACGATGGCCAAGGAAAAACAATAGAAGATGATAATGAGATAATGAGAAGATGGAAAGAACATTTCGAAAAATTATTAGAAGGAAACCAGAATACAGACAAAAACAAGGAAGAAGAGAACCAACAATCAAAGAATAATAAAGTCATTGAAGAATCGGAGGATATAACAGAGGAAGAAATAAAAATAGCACTTAGAAAACTTAAAAATGGAAAAGCTCCAGGGCACGACATGATGAAACCGGAACAACTGAAGTATATGGGTGAGGCTGGAGAACAAATATTACATGAAATGCTGAACAGTATATGGAAAATGAGAAAAATACCTCGAGATTGGGAAAGGGCAGTGATATTCCCCGTACACAAAAAAGGTGATGATAGAAACTGTAACAACTACAGAGGAATATCACTTTTATGCACAGGGGCCAAAATTTACGAGATGATATTGGAAAGCAGACTTAGAAAGGAAGTGGAAAGAACAATGGAGAATGCTCAAAGCGGCTTTCGAAGAGGACACTCAACTCAGGATCATATATTCACCATTAGAAAACTAATTGAGAAAACGAAAAGGCAAGACAGCAAACTTTTCATCACGTTTGTGGATTTGGAAAAGGCATTCGATAGGGTAACAAGAAATCAGTTGTGGAATATACTGCAGAGAAATAAAATCAGCGAACAACTTGTAGAAGGAATTAAAAGTATTTACAGATATACATCAAATTATATAAGAACTGGAGATCACATTTCAGAAGAATTCACCACCACACAAGGCTTAAGACATGGAGGAGCCCTTAGCCCATTGCTATTCATAATATTTTTGGATGATATATTGAAAAATATCAAAAATAAAACTAAAAAACTAGAAATAGGATACTATAACTTAAGGAGAACAACGATATCAGAGTGCGCATTTGCTGATGATTTAGCAATAATAGCGAAAAGCGAAGAAGATATGCAAAACAACCTAAACGTATGGGATGATGAATTAAAGAAACATAAGATGACAATAAACGTAGAAAAAACAAAAACAATGGTCATATCTAAGGAAGACATAGCTACTAACATTGTAATAAACGGAAAAACAATAGAACAAGTGGAAACGTACTCGTACCTCGGAGCAACCCTAAATAATAAAGGAAGCATGGAACATGAAATAAACAAGAGAATACAAGCCACGAATAGAAGTTATCATGCAATAAACAAAGTAATACCCAACAACAAACAAATTTCGAAGAATACAAAAATGACTTTATACAAAACAATCTACAGATCTACATTAATATACGGTAGTGAATCATGGGTAATGAATAAGAGAAATAAAAGCAAAATACAGGCAACAGAAATGAGATTTCTTAGAAGAGTGGAAGGGGTTACAAGAAGAGATAGGATAAGAAACGAAACAATAAGAAACAGTCTACAAATTGAAAGTATCCCGACAACTATAGAAAAAAAGCAGCTTGCATGGTACGGACACTTAGTAAGAATGCCTGAAGAAAGACAGACTAAACAAGTATGAAACGCAAGAATAATTAAGAAGAAAAAAAGTGGCAGACCAATGAAAACATGGGAGGACAGCATAGAAGAGATATTAAACAAAAATAGCATCAGTACGCAAGAAGCAAGAACAAAAGCAAGGAACAGAAAAGACTGGAAAGAACTGATCAACAATATTAAATAAAGTTATGAACTAATCGCGACACCCGAAAGGGTACTAACCGATTTGAAATGATAATAATAATAATAATAGTTTTTATCAATGAAAGAAGTGTTTAAATTCCTCATATATTTTATCATTTATTTTACGATTTTACTACTCTAATGGCCGCTTTTATAAAAGACCAAGTAAATTTACTCTCAAAATAGATTTATTCTACTTAACAAATTCTAATCGTTTCGAGTTTCCTTATTACAACAGAATCATTGCTGTCAAAAAATCGATTTAACAGAATAAATTTTATTTACTCTGGAAGTAAATTACTCTGCCCTTTATAAAACCGGGCATTAGTTATATTTCAAGTTTGTATAACAGATAATATCGGTTATTTATTCATGGATCGATTTTATATTTTTAATCCACTGTTTACATCGTTATAACATAGTAAAAAATATAAAATATGTTTAGAAGTGCTGTAATCAAATTTAAAAAAAAAAATAAGATTGAGAATAATTTTGAGCTGTTTAAACTCCGCCATTTTCACGCGCCCTATTGATGACGTCAAATACTATGTCCAGTGACATTACAGTCTATTGTTTACTACAAGTGTTTTCGTTCTCAACTCATTTCAGTATTAAAAAAGCTCAAAAGTCAGTTTATAACTATTGCATTGTGCCTAAATACAAAATACTATCAGAAATGTACCTGATAAAGTATTTTTCCAATCCAGACAGGTAATAAAATACGTAAGAAATAATGTAAGTTCATCAGAAGAGATAAAGTTCTATAATAAAATTGACAGATCATGAATAATATTATATGTGATTAGTTTTAGCAATAAAATACAGTGTATGTATGCAGCTTCGTTCAACATTTTGGAATAGACCAAAATTATAGGTTATGTTCACCGCTCATCGTATTGCGGATTGTATTTATTAAAATAGCGTACATGATGTGTTATTATTGAATAATTACATTGTAATGTTCACTCTTTTTACTTCAGCGTACGTTAAATTTGGATTTCAAAGAAAATAAGACGACATCATGAATGGATCTATTCTTGGCAGAGTATCCGATTGTGTTTTTACAAAACAACTCTGTCTTGAATGATTAATAATCTCACTAGGATGCAAAAGTTACATTCAAACAATAAATGGATTTACAATACACACGTTATTATTATGTTTTCTAATCAAAAGCCTAAAATGCCATATAAATGTAAGCGGTGGGCACTTGTTGCCATAGTATTTGACATCATGTTTCGTTTAAACCAATGGTGTTGCGTTTTGGAGCTTTGAATTGCCCTCGCTTGGTTTGCACTTTCATTTATTAATTTCAAGCAATTGAAAAGATGTTAATTATCAAAATGATGGTTTAGTACAAATGTTCGGTCAATAAAAATTCGGAATAAAAATATTATAACTAAACTTTAATCTTATCTGAATATACTGATTTGATAAATAGACTTTTTTGGTTTAATTCTGTATATTTATTTTTATTTTTGACGCTTCGACTATCTAACCGAAAGTCTTCATCAGAAAAAACTATACAAAAATAAACAAGGCAAGAAGGTATCTAGATACCTTCTTGCCTTGTTCATTTTTGTATCATTTGGAGCTGTTTAAACTCCGCCATTTTCACGCGCCCTATTGATGACGTCAAATACTATGTCCAGTGACATTACAGTCTATTGTTTACTACAAGTGTTTTCGTTCTCAACTCATTTCAGTATTGAAAAAGCTCAAAAGTCAGTTTATAACTATTGCATTGTGCCTAAATACAAAATACTATCAGAAATGTACCTGATAAAGTATTTTTCCAATCCAGACAGGTAATGAAATACGTAAGAAATAATGTAAGTTCATCAGAAGAGATAAAGTTCCATAATAAAATCTAGATACCTTCTTGCCTTGTTTATTTTTGTATCATTTTTTCTGATAAGACTTTCGGTTAGAGAGTCGAAACGTCAAAAATAAAAATGAATATACAGAATTGAACCAAAAAAGTCTATTTATTAAGATATAATTCTGAAAGTATGTATAGATCATTATACTAATTTGTTGGAAAGCTTCCATTGTGGAAAATATTTTGTATGCAATTTCCTTAGGTACCTATATTAACAGCTGTAAAGAAGAGATAGATGTCGTATTATCCGTTCCAAAGCGTAGAAAAAAGATAATCAAAAAGTGGCAGAAGGAGAATGAATTGTAATAAAAAAGTCGTGTTAGATTTAGAATTCAGAATGAAAATTTTTTGTGTCCTTTACAAGTTTGTTTTCAATTCAAACGGACTGATTATTTGTTACCAACAACAACAAACAGTTCTGGACACTTGTTGCTTTGTACATCAATATCTTCATTTGAATAGTCTTACGTTTTTAACGAGCAACTATGCCATCAACCGCGCGTTTGTCTCATTGATGAACATACTATTTTCTTCAACATTTGATACTTTTTGAGTGCATTCCACTCTTCTAACAAACAACCATAATTTTTTTTCATGCATTGTTCATTTTTATGGAACTCATGTTTTCTTCAATAGCCATTAATTTCATTAATTGTGAGATAAGAATATTTTATCCGGGATTCTCAAATTTTGCCGAGCTATCAATATTTTTACCAAACAATTGATATTTTATCGTAAATTCAATAAAATATCCTGCAACTGCGTTTTTAATCAGAAAAAGGTATTGAATCCAGGAATTAATTGGTGAAACTATAATTTGTATCCGTTCTATAAAATCTAGCCGTATTCAAATCTTGATTAAGATTTTCATCTAATACATCTCAATTACAATCATTGAAATGTACCAAAAACAAAAGCAAGCAAGGCGTCGGATCAGAATGTGCTCAGGGTCTAATCCGATTTGAAACCATCCCTAAATATAATATTGTGGGATAATTCCTTACCACTGAGATTGAAAAAGTATGATACACGATTTGCTGTCATACAACGTGCTTGACCAGTTAATGCAAATCCAGGAGCCTTGTCGTCGGAAGAAATATATGCAAAAGATTCACTCATTGTAGATGCAAACAGTACTGGAATCGATCGTCCGCTGATATCTTCTGGATTTAGTCCTAAAAGAATAAATGGCACTGAATAGAATTTATTGGAGTGAAATTCCACTTAAACATTAAATCTCAAATCAAAATATAAATACTACATTTGAACTGTTAAAACATGTATTCAAAAGGAGAGCTTATTTTTTCCTTATTGATTCGATACGAAAACTCTCGAAAATTACATATTTCACATAAAAGTTAATTGTTAATATTGTTGATATGAATATAAAAGTTATAATGTTTTCTTCAGTATTTAACTCGAATTATTGAAATAAAAATGTTCATTTGAACATGTGCCATTCATGACCTAACAGCTACTATATTTGTCCAGTTGTTGTACAGTAGACCACACATTTTCTGCTAGTAATCAATTGGGATGTTTAGTTGGGTAGCGCCACTGGCCGCCACTGCAAATGACTCGACATGAGTGTACATTTTATTCCAGCATACACGTATGTCCAACAACATTCTTACGATCTAGTAGCTATGACGTCATCAGGACTTCATATATTATTCTCGGCTTAATTAAAAAATTTTTAGAAAAAATATAAGTAATGGTATTTATATTTCAAGATTCTGAATAACATTATGTAAGAATTGAGAAACACCCGAACGAGCCTATTGCTGCTTTTTTCTATTTATACTTTGTGCTCTACACTCATTCAAAATTCAGCCAAAATAAATGTTGAAAATTCACCAACTTACTGAAACGCTGAGAAATTTGCAATATAAGATGATAGAGTTTTTATTTCAGAATTAATGTGAACTATATAATAAAATAAATTTTGATCAATAAGTTTGAAAAATTTGTTCTTGGGACCGACCTCTGGAGGATATAATTTCTGCAGGAAAAGATCCATTAGGTGCTTATAAATAAGTAGGCTTGATTTGAAGTTCCGAATCTTGCCGGAAGTTAGCCAAAATCATAATTGCTCATAACTCATTATCGTTTTTTGTAATTAACTTTTTCGATCAAATAGATTCTACCATTGGAAGAATATCAATCGTTTTGCTACGAGAATTAGAAAATAATAATGTAGAGTGATTCAAGGGAAAAAAGTTTAGTTCGAGGAAGCGCGACAATTCAATAAAGAATTTACATTATTATAATACCTAGTGGAAGAGGCCTAATCACTTATCGACTTTTATCATTGTGGCAAGCGGCATCTTATCATTCTTGTTGTAGCAGCCAAAATCGATAGAGTTCTATGGAAAATAAATGACTCAACTAGATCTAATGCTGAAAGAATTGTTCTCTAATCGATTGATCCTCTTAAGACCTGTGGTTCGAGAAGAGATTATGATGTTTTAGTCCACTTCTTCACTTTTTTTTGCTATTCGTTTGAAAATTAATATAGACAAATTGAAATACACTTACTGATACATAAAGCTCAGCAAAACGATATAGCAATAGTCAAAATATCTGACGTGGACGTGAACATCACGTGACTCATTTGTACATCATTGGATATATATATATATATATATATATATATATATATATATATATATATATATATATATATATATATATATATATATATATATATATATATATATATATATATATATATATATATATATATATATATATATATATATAGAAGAAGTAATCGTAACCGCAATTGAGTAGAATTTGGAAATTTATTGGGTATTTCCCGGTGCAGTTTTTTCGGGCAATGTAATAAGTAGACTCTTTGAAGTTGTCTTTCGGTATATTTTTATAACTTTTTCAGGACACTACAATATTGATGATAATGTAAGGTACAAAAGAAATGACTATTATTTACTTACATCGTGTTTCCTAATAACGCTTGGTTTGACCCGTGTAATGTGAAGTGCAATCATTACATGGAATCTTGTGAATCAGGTTAGATCTCATATTTATATCCGTTTTGTCTTTAATTTTGGAAAATAAAAATAAAACTCTTGACTGATTTCCCACATTTCGTTTTCTTCGTACAATAAGATGTTATAAAAGTTTTTTATACGAAATATTAATATGCTATGGCTGATTATTCTAGAATTATGCAAAAAAAAATCAAAAAAAGTTTCAAGTAAAGTGCACTTCTGGCCTGGCTGATTCTTACAAAAATAGCAGTTAACCATTCTGATACGTCAAGTTCAGATACTGAATTTCAACATCCTACGGTTGATCATTCTGGATTTATTAGAGAGATTCGAAAAAAATTCCACGTAAAATGCACTTCCGGTACAGACGATTGAAGCCATAATGCGAGGTACACAACTGGACCCTATACTAGTCCTAAATACAAAATTTCAATATTATACGGTCAACTAGTTTTGAGATTCGCGAGTTACTTTGTACAAGTAAGTGAAAAAGATCTTTTATCCACTACTACGAATGTTTTATAAGTCCCCAATTTCAATTTTGTCTCATTGGTTCCAGCTATTCAAACAACTATTACAAGATTCTGTTTAAACGGTGTGTAAGATCCTGTTTCACAAATTATTTGGGATCTTCTAGCATTTTCAAAGAGACATTTGAACTTCGCACTTTACGAACCTCAATTTTTTTTTTCTTGAGAATCATCCATTCTTGAAACTTTATTCATAGAAAAAAAATCGATTGATATCTTTCCAATAGCATAGTATTTTCAGAAAAGAACAAAAGATAACTTGCTATGAAATTGCCATTTTCGCCTTTTTTCCGCCGTACACCAGGCAATTTTTCCTGCAATTTTGTTCGCTCAGAGCCGCGCTGGCTGCCACGCTGGCTCCGACGCTGGAAGCTTGGTCCGTTGCTTGGTGCTGCACTTGCCACGCGACTTGTTTTACAAGATAGATTCGATGCTATTCTTCGCATTTGCCTCGCCAATGGCTGCTATCTATAGCCAATTAGAACAGGTATCGATGTAACGTGACTACATCAGCATATAAAAAACACTTATCACGCCACACTGACTTGATTTTCGTTAGATTTTGAGATATAGTTACTATGAAGGTTTGCATATTTGATTATCCATAATTAATCATTTGATCTTGACGATTTCCTACAATTGGCTATTCCACTGTTTTTCCTCTTTTCTTTTTTTCTGATAGGACATAATTTAGTAGAAGTATTGGTGGAATGTAAATCAAAGAAACCTTGTTGTATTTGAGAAATACAATCACAGTGAGATGAAAAGGTAAAAATGACAAAAAGTTTTCCTACATTCTATGTAGAAAATCAAGTGATAAGGATGATAGTTCAAGTTGTACGTGAGCAATTTAAATTTCATCCTCAACAACTCAAAGTGGTGAGATCAATGTGATGGTAACAGGTAATGTGTTGCAACTTCAAATTGTAAAATCTGATCACTGGGTTGATAACCAATACTACTTGCAATTCTAGAACGGAAAGATGTCCAACATCATAATTTTGAGGTTGGGATATGTATATCTAGTTTTGAACTATTTTTGTTCGTAAAAAATAGTCTATATCAGGAGTAATCATATTTTGTGTACATAAGATCTACTTTCCATCCCAAAAATATGTCGCAATCGGCTTAAAACTCCGGTTTCCATCACTTGAATCTCACCACTCATACTTCTAACCACTTGAATGGCACAATTTAGTTATCTCAGTGTAGTTTGATGAGCATGTTAGAAGCCCCGCGAACTTAAAACCCTTCCAGCAGCCACTCTCTTGAACATAGTTTTCTCTATTTTGTTTTCTGTTAACATTCTAATTGATTCGCAAGCGGACAATGATTATTCTTGGCAGAATCATCCATATTTGCAATAAGCAAATTCACGTTTCAGAATCTAGAGTCACTATAAGTGGCGCAGCTTATTTCGTGTGCTTTGAAAACTAGTGTCGCATGTTACGTGCCAATTTGGCTTTTGGTCACTTTTTTTGCTGGATTAAATCCAAAAATATAGTTTGGATTAATTCGGGTTTTTTTGGGCAACTTTATGTTCTCAATAAATAGACTTTTTTGATTTAAATTCTGTATATTTAATTTTATTTTTTGACGTTTCGACTCTCTAACCGAAAGTCTTCATCAGAAAAAATTATACAAAAATAAACAAGGCAAGAAGGTATCTAGATAATTAGAAATCAAAAATTGAAAATATACAGATAACTAGATGTGAATACGTGGATTCCACATTTAGTGCAAAAAGAACAAAATTCCTCTGGCATTTATCCAGAGTTTGAGGAAAAACCACGTAAAAACCTCAACACAGGAATCAACGATATGAGTCTTGACAATTATTAAAGAGAAAAAGATTTAATTGATATAACACATTAGGACGATGTCCCGTTTCTGCAACGCACACAGTTCCAAGGTCCAAACATGTCATAAAAATTTTTTCAACAGAAAAACTGAATTTTAATAATCTACATCTACATGGAATATATATGGTGAGCAAATAATGAGAAAGATCAAGATTTTTGAAAAAACATCAATAAAAAAGGCAAGTAGATTATGTGATTTAGCATTTCTAAAACGTTGTAGAGACTCTGATGTTTTACCAAATTGCACCAAACTCGTTTCTCATATTAAAACATCACGTGCAAAACATATTTTACGTAAATCTGGTTTTTTGTTACTACGTGAACGTATTGGTGACATTCGTAAAACTTTTAGTCAACTAGATAGTTTTCTACTAGATCTAAATCTATTTTTGAGCAATACATTAGAAAATGAGCACTGGCTTGAATTACAGAACAATATTATTTATAAAATTGAGAAACATACGGCTTTGTTGACTAATTCCCAGAAAGATAAATTTTCAAAACTAAATAATGAACAACATCCTATTCAGGATACTTTTGTACATGATGCTAATAAACTAGTAGTCAATTTAAGCTCTTCCCAGCTTTCGGATTCTGCGGTTTCTGTTTTGTCCAAAGGTCTTAACTTTGCTGCTGCTCCTCGTCGTGTCCCGATTGGAGAGATTATAACGGTGATTGAAACAGCTGTCAAAAAACTACCAGAAAATGAAGCTTCAGATGTCAGACTTGAAACAGCCAAAATATTGAAAAATGCAAAGCCTCCTAAACCGAATTTGACTAAAAATGAATTTAAAGCATTGCAAGATTTACGTCGTAATGAAGATCTTGTTATCTTACCAGCCGATAAAGGAAAAGCTACTGTCATTCTTAATAAAGACGACTATATTAGCAATGCTGAATACTTGCTTCATGATGCAGCTTATGAAAAAGTCAGCAGGAATCCTTTAAGTTTGGTCAAGTATCAAACAACTAAACTTCTTAAAGAATCTTCTTTAGAAAAGGATGTTATTAAATATTTGACTCCTAGCGATCCATATGTACCTAGATTTTATGGTTTACCTAAAATCCATAAGTGAGGGGTTCCTCTTAGACCAATAGTTAATTGCATCAATTCATCAACTTATTTATTATCCAGATATCTTGACAGTTCATTGAGACCATTAATCAATAATTCTTCTTCGTACGTTGAAAACTCGAAACATTTTATTGAAATAATTAGTAACGTACGGCTAAATAATAATGACATCCTTGTTAGTTTCGATGTTTCTTCTTTATTCACAAAAGTTCCAATTGAAGACACCCTAAGGCTTTTGGAAAGGAATTTCTCTCCAGATATTATTAAATTATTCCACCATTGTTTGACTTCTAGTTTCTTCATTTTCAATAATGATTATCACAAACAAATTGATGGTGTAGCAATGGGTAATCCAATTTCTCCATCAATTGCAAATTACTATATGGAATTTTTTAAGAAAAGGCATTAGAAACTAGTACCTACAAACCATCCTTATGGTTACGTTACGTGGATGATGTTTTTGCAATCTGGCCTCATGGTCATGACAATTTGAACACTTTTTTGAATCATTTAAATAATGTTCACGAAAACATCAAATTCACATCGGAGCTAGAACGTAATGGCTCATCGCCTTTTCTTGATGTGAATCTAGAGCGAACCAATGATGGTAGACTACTACACACTGTTTATAGGAAGCCAACACACACAAACCAATATATTCATGCAGAATCACATCACCATCCTTCACAGAAGTATGGAACAATTAAATGTCTTTTTCAAAGGGCCAATGATATCTGTCACTCTTATAAACTTGATGAAGAGATTAATAATCTAGAAGCAATTTTCCAGAAAAATGGTTTTTCTCATCATTCCATTAGGAAAGCACTTCGACCAAAATCTAACAATGCTACCGTTGCGGATAATGGCGTGAGTAAAAATTATGTTTTTTTACCCTATGTCAGTAATGTTTCAGAGAAGATCGAAAGGACCTTGTCTCGATATAATTTCAAAGTTAAGAACGGGACATCGTCCTTGTATGTTATATTAATTCATTCATTTTTGACTATAATAATTGTCAAGACTCATATTATTTCATTCATTTGTAATAGTTATTCCTGATTTGTGAAATATTTGTCTAGACACTTGTTTATCTTATATTCCATATAGATGTAGATTATTGAAATTCAATTTTTCTGTTAAAAAATTTTTTATGACATGTTTGGACCTTGGCACTCTGTGCGTTGCAGAAACGGGACATCGTCCTAATGTGTTATATCAATTAAATCTTTTTATCTTCAATAATTGTCAAGACTCATACCGTTGATTCCTCTGTTGAGGTTTTTACGTGGTTTTTCCTCAAACTTTGGGTAAATGCCAGAGGAATTTTGTTCTTTTTGCACTAAATGTGGAATCCACGTATTCACATCTAGTTATCTGTATATTTTCAATTTTTAATTCCTAATTATCTAGATACCTTCTGTGACGATGTTGCTGAGTCACCCCGTAATTTACAACAATTTCTGTACATGTACTGTTGGTTTAGCGGTTAGCGTGCTCGCTTGGTGCGCCAGCGTTCAGGGTTCGAGACCGCATCAAGTAAACTTCTATATTTTTATTTTTTATTTAAAATCGGTATGCTGCAAGTTGAGACTGAAAAATTAAATAATTTATGGATCGGCAGTATATAAAGCCTCCGATTTCGAAGAGAAGCGAGTTGAACTGTAGCGCCTTCCTACAGTTGAGCTCCCCAGAGCTGGGCTGTAGCGACTTCCTACAGCCCACCAGCTCTCTAGGCTGGTGGACAGCCTCCGAGCTAGCAGCCAGTGGCGTTCGTCAGACTCAGGGTAAGCAAACCGATACCTAGTGCCCGACTTGCGTCTTCCAAGTCTCCGTCCTAGTATCCAGCTCGCGTCTTCCGAGCTACACCCTAGTTCCGACTCGCGTCTTCCGAGTTAACGTCCTGTTATCCAGCTCGCGTCTTCCGAGCTATTTCCTAGTAATCCGACTCGCGTCTTCCGAGTTAACGTCCTGTTATCCAGCTCGCGTCTTCCGAGCTACATCCTAGTGTTCCGACTCGCGTGTTCCGAGTCATCGTCCTTCACTCCTGTTTCAGTGGATCTGCGTTGTGAAGTACGTAAAAGTATCCGTCAGTCTGTATACTTCGTCAGTAAGTATACTCAGTCAGTTAGTATACTCAGTCAGTTGGTATACTCAGTCAGTTAGTATACTCCGTCAGTCAGTACAGTCAGTACAGTCAGTAGTCAGTCAGTGTACTCAGTCAGTCAGTACACTCCGTCAGTCAGTATACCCCGTCAGTCAGTACAGTCAGTAGTCAGTCGGTATACTGAATCAGTCAGTACAGTCAGCAGTCAGTCGGTGTACTGAATCAGTCAGTACAGTCAGTAATCAGTCGGTAAACTGAATCAGTCAGTACAGTCAGTAGTCAGTCAGTACATTCAGTAGTCAGTCAGTATCAGTTAGTAGATTCAGTCAAGTAGTCGATTATTTAGACAAGCGGTCAATCACTTGATTGTTACAATAGTTTTGTTGACACTATTTGACATTGTTGAGATGGTCTAGGAATAGAAGATATTATTGCTGTTATTTGTGTATTCATCCTTATTATCTTTAATGTTTATTTTCAACTATATTTAATAGAAATATTTTATTTTGGTAAAAACTGTTACTCTTTTGTTGCGTGTACCCCGTTCTCCTTTTTCAGCAAGATTTCAGAAACCTGGACATCATACCTCCACAGAGCTATCTCGGCACGTACAACAGGCTGTCGCTCCGTTAAGTAAATGGCGCCCGAGCATTGAGTAAAAGTTAGCGACAGGCCCAAAAGTACGTTACATATTTCTGACGTTCCAAGCGGGGACGTCACACTTCTTGCCTTGTTTATTTTTGTATCATTTTTTCTGATGAAGACTTTCAGTTAGAGAGTCGAAACGTCAAAAATAAAATTAAATATACTGAATTTAAATCAAAAAAGTCTATTTATTATGATATAATTCTGAAAGTATGTATAGATCATTTTTATGTACTTACTTTTGATTGAGAATATTTCAGTCTTCAATTCTATAGTCTCATTCATATTTGAAATCTCTCCTTCAAGCTCTATTTTTTGGTTATATCAAAAGCGTGCTTTTTGCTCACTTTTATTGATTATTTCCAGTTCGAGATTTTGTCTTAAATTGTCGCTGTTGCAATGCGCGCGCTGCAGTCAATGACGTTGCAGTTTTTTTTTAAATCCTAGTCCGTGGGCTTGCGGTGCGGTTTTTTTTTGTAATGAAATACGTTTTATTTCCAATTAAGTCAAACAGACTGGATTTGACTCAATTTGAGACAGTAAGTCTTAAGACCTCGTAGAGGACGGACGTTGAATTTATTGCTTTTTTTGTTCTACCATCACAATTTTGGGATTTATTCCAAAGTCTTTTTGCGTGTGCAAGCCCAAGTTGGGGATTCGTTTGGAATAAGCTGTGCTTCGACCGAATATTTGGAGCAGTTTGGTCATTCGTTTTGTTCGGCGGAGAAGCCCATGTGTTGGAGACTAATTCGAATTGTTATTGGCCGTTCTATTTTTCTATCGCTACCACCTGCGATCTAACGTTGACCGGACCAAGGCACAACGCTGTGGAAGTACCTGACTCCCACCCTGGATTTCCTGGTGCTATTTGCTAATTTATTTAGTGTTTTCTTTCAGCTAGTGAGTGAGTATTTCTGTTTGATATATTGTTTTATTCTATGTTCTGCGGCATCTCGATCGACGCCGACAGATCTAATTATCCTAAATTTCATTATTCTACCCATCCATCCTGTCATTTGTTTTCACAGGTACTTTCGCAGTTGTGTGCCTGAAGACGGAAAAATTAACAATTGCGTGGTGCCCTAATTTTTTGTTTGATTCAAATTTAACGTCCGGTATTTCTGTTTTGATCAAGTTTGTATTTTTCTCTTGAAGCTAATCTCACAACTACCCAGTCTGGCCCTGGGATTATTTTCATTATGCTTAATATACTGAGCTAGGCCGTTTTCAAAGCAAGAGTTTGCAGGAGATTTTGAAATTAGTTTATTTAGTTCCGCAACCCAGTTTCAATTGTTACACGCACAAACCGCTGCTCAAAGTGGCACAAGATCACTTGCTGCAAAATAAGTGAACAAAATTGCTAAGAAAATTGCCTTGTGTGCGGCAGGCTTTACTCATTAGCATCCAACGGAACTTTTTCTTCAGAAGAAATTGGATTCTCAGGTATCAACTTTGAAAATGCTGATACGTCTCTTCTATCTACTATCAATGAAATTAGCAATAAATTTAAATCTCCAAATAAGCGTCATATCTAATCAAATCCTGTAAATATTTGTTATATTTCCATTTTTTCGTCAGTGTGAATCCTAATCAATTTTCTATTGCTCCACCACCATATTTAGTAACTGTCTTTTTATATTAGATAAGTACGAGCTACTTTGCAGCTTATTTTACATTTTCACTTGTAGTATATATTATGGAATGTATTGAGTTCCAAAAAGTTCAAAAAACTCAAAACTCTAAACCCTGGTGTTTCACAAAGAATTGAGCTCCAGGATTCGGTTTTCTCACCATCATCCTAAATCGGACGACAATTGTAGACATATGTTTAGTTTACAGTTCTCGACTGGCTCAGGATTATGGTGTTAAGACCGATTCCTGGATTAGAACTTGTAACGTTCAAAAACCATATCGCTGCTCATGGCTTACGTAATTATTACTCTTATCTCAGAGAGATCGTTGATCGATCAAGGCGTCGTGAAATTGAGCTCTGAGCATACCCGCAGGCGCCACGATAGTTGTACTTTCGTCCGCGAGGCACACAAGAACGAAAGTACCGCCAATAAAGGATATTGGGTCCGACAGGAGGTAACGGGACGCGATGGCCTTCAGCATTAACCAAGTGGTTGAGCTGCAGTGACACACTTACCAAATATTGCGCCAGTAATAACTGAATGTCCTAAATTGGGCTGCTCGACCGCGGACTCAGTTCCACAACACTTCACACGACCGAAGCAAACGCTTATTCGATTTTTAATTTCACAGAGCGGCTTTGAACATTCAAAGTATCGAATAAAATTGGCGCAACAAAACTTTTTGGCGCGACCTTTTATCCTATTGTACTTTTCGGACTTGACTTTACTTGAATAAACTTTTTTGGATGATTGTTTGGAATGAAAAACGTTTTTACTCAACTTTTAACTCATTCCATCGGTTTCAATTAATTACAAGACAGGAATGGCAGGAAAACTATAAGGGTTAAAGACTTTCCAATAAAAATTTTTTTATTCTAAATTAGCGCCCTGTTCGCTCCTACGGCAAATATTTCAACCAAAACTCAAAAACTCTTGATCTTGTTCAAAGGACAACTCAATTGCAAATTATTTATCAATAAATCAAACGACAATTACAAACACTATGTGGGTGAAATTCTTAATTCATTCGAAATAACAATAATTATTGATGCATTCAAATTGTTGCAAAACATACGGATAAAGGCTAGGATGTGGAAAATGGATGATTCGGAACAAGATGCAAAAATGGAATATAACAAATAATTTAATCAATAAAGACTCAGTGGTTCAGTTTCAGATCTTCAAATTATTGAGTAGTTCGGTGGATCAGAAAAATCATCAAATGACTATGCAACGCACAATCATGAATAAGTTTATCAATAGATGCTAGTGAACCAATGAACACTTCCATGCAACCCAGCATAGCCTATTTTCGATAGAAAAAATACTCAACGCTATGAATACTTACTCACATTAAAATCAACTTACCTGCATCAATGATAGCTTCAAAAGTCGTTTCCATGAAAAGACGTGTTGTAGGATCAAGATAAGTACCTTGGGATGAATGAACTCCAAAGAAAGATGCATCGAAATGCTCATGTCTTTTATCAGGAAAATTATTGTGGAGTGTATCTTCCTGTCCATCTACGCAGAATAATCAAGTAATATAGTATTTCCAGAGTGAGAATAGTTTCTGTTACTGAATGTCTAAGTATTCTTAAATCTCTAAATAATTCAATTTGTCATTTACAATTGTATTTTTATGAAGAATCGATTGTTATGATCAAAAGTGTCTTAGATCAAATAAATTTCAGTGATTTGCCATTGATTAACATCTGGAGGTATCACTGATCTGACGTTTGGTAACTTATCATCCTAAAAAATGCAATCAAAATCAATAAACTCCCTTGAATATTAGGAAGAGTTAGACTCTACTGAAAATATTGATGATTCGTAATAGTACACACGCGGAAATCAATTAAATAATATATGAGAGTGGGTTGATAACTGGCAACTACTATCACAATATAATACTTTATGCTTCACTGCCTCATCTGCTTTTCAATAATTTCAATAAGTGTATCCACTAAATCAATGTTTACAATAAATATACTTGGAATATAGACGCAACGAGCTCACGCTTGAGCATTAACGCGCTTTTAATAGTCGTCTGTCCCGGTTCTAGCCATGGTTTTCTTGTCTGATATTCTAAGTAATAATGAATGAATATTTATTTAGCTTCAGCTATTCAATACAAAACAAAATATCATAAAAGAGCTTAAACAATGTATTAACAACAAAAATTTTTTAAAATATCTCTAATTACTAACAAATAGTATCATTACATCTGCTTAGCAAGAATATTTTAACTCCATTTTTGAATCCTTTTGGGGAAATAATTTTCTCAAACTCGTCACTTATGTTATTATGAGTTTGCACATTTGAAAAAAATTCAATTGGGTTCTATGTTTTCAATATACAAATTGAATGTATTTCTTGTATTATAGTTATGTAGATCTCTATTATATTCAATACACTTTCTTCCAAATAATCAGAGACTAAGTTGTTCACAATTTTGTATACAAAAATCAAACTATTGAAGTTTAATAACTCAGATACATTCAGCCATTGTGAAGAATTTAACATATCCTGCATTCTAATGTACCTATTTAAATGTAGAAACTATATAGATTCAGCAGTAGAATGCAGGAAACGTTACTTTTTGGAGATGATTCATATATTTATTATTGAAAATAGCATCAATTATAGACCAGACAGTGAATATCCAGATAAATGTTGAAATATAGCATACAAGAAAAATTCTGAGCTCCTAGTATGATTTAATAACATTGAAAGAAGTGGAATCTTATTTGAGAGACAAGTGGAAAGAGGAAAACTCTCCTAGGATCAAATCAAAATCTAGTACCTTTTTTATACATTTTTTTGTTACTTCATATTGCCATTAAACATGACTGTTAATTTTCAAATTTTCAATATGGTCAAATATTAGCTTACTAATACTACAAAAATATTCTAATTTTGATAGGCGTGCTCAAATATGAACTTTTGAAGGAATGCTGAAATCAGCATATTTTTCATTGAATACACCTAAAGAAAAACCTCAAAAAGATAGAAAAACAACGAGTTAAGGCTTTTCTTCTATATATCTTTAAACTCTAAACTGATCAAGAGATGATAGAATATAGAACAGACTACCACAAAATAAAAATATGAGATCAGTGTTGAGGAGACAAGTAGAACAAGAAATAAGAAAACAAAAAATAATAAAAGATAATAGAGAATAATAATTGACCATTTTGAACACTAGAACCAGAGAACGAAGTACAGACAAGAATATAAACTCTATCAAAGATAAAAAATTAGGTTCAAAACTTATCTGAAATCAAAATCTATTGGAAATAAAGAAAGATAGGAATCAAAATATAGATGTCATATGAAAAAATGGATCGATAAGGATTTCGAATATCATTTAACCCGAATGAACCTCATCGACCTATTTTTTTTTTAATTTCATGAAGATATGAGAACTTGAATTCTTCAATGATATTTGCGTCCTTGGAGGAAAAAAAAACAGGTCAAAAAAGTATTCGAATATCGTTCGGGTTGTTCATATTTTGATTCCTATCTGTCTTCATCTCCAATAGATTTTAATTCCAGCTCAGTTGATCTCTTGATCAGTTAAGAGTTTGAAGATATACAGGAGAAAAATCTTGGCTCTTTGTTTTTTCATCTTTCTAAGATTTTTACTTACTTTTAAGGTACAAGAAAGTATTGTGAAACCGACAAAATTCAGCTATCGAGATTCTGATGGAAATATCCGTTTTGAGCATCCCTGAATCCCTTTTGACTATTTCCAGCTTGATGTCGGTACGTATGTGCATTCGTGCGTGCGTTCGTGCGTAGCTCGCAAAACTCAAAACTGGTTTTTTCCTAATAAATACGGAATGATCAACCGTAGGATGTTCAAATTCAGTATTTGAACTTGATTTTATAACAGAATGGTTATTTGCTATATTTGTATGAATCGGACAAGCAAGAAGTGCACTTTACTTGAAACTTTTTCTAAATTTTTCGCATAAATCTAGAATGATCAGACATACCATATTGAAATTTAGTGTTTTAACTTTTTGTAGCATCAAAATGGTTATCTACTATTTTTGTATCAATCGGTCAAGCCGGAAGTGCAGTTTGTGAGTATAATAGACATTCAGAATTTACCTTATAAAACAGTCAGTTTAATTGAGATGATAAAGTAGGCAATGATAATCTGTTGTCTATAATTGATTTCGCTTGACATTCTACATGACAAAATATTTTTTCCTGAATTTCATTCCGTAAGCATGACAAAAGCGACAAAATTGAAACAGAACATGGTTTTTCATACAAATTTCAAATTGATTTCCATTATGTTAGTCACACGGTTCTTTCAGCATTATTGAACTCCAAATATACATACTTATCGAACCTCTAGAAGGCATGAAAAACAAAATGAGGCACTGAAATCCACGACTATCTGACGGTCTAAAAGTACAAGGAAATATTGTGAAACCAACAAAATTCAAATATCGAAATTTTGATGGATCTATCCGTTTTGAGCATTCCTGAATCCATTTTGACTATTTTTGGCTTCATGTCGATACGTATGTACGTATGTATGTGAGTATGTGCGTAACTCGCAAATCTCAGAATTCGTCAAACGAATAATGCTGAAATTTTGTATAAATGACTGGTATAGGATCTGAGATCTTGATGTTCACCTAGCATAATGGTTGCAATCGTCTGTACTGCAAGTACACTTTATATGATACTTTTTTCGAATTTTCCGCATAAATCTTCAATGATAAGTCGTAGGATACCAGAATTCAGTATTTGAAATTGGTGTAGCAATCGACTAAGCCGGAAGTGCACTTCATACTTCAGACTTTCCGAATTTTTCTCATAAATTTAAAATAATCAGTCGCAGAATATTAAGATTACGTGATTAACACTTTTATAGCATCTAGTTGTACTCCTATAATAATTTAGAACTGTTAGCCATAAAATCCTGGAAATCAGTATTTAGGAATGTTGTGGCATAATAATGATGACCACGGTCTTAGGCTGCATCCGTATATACGTATACGTATTCATGTGTAACCAATGAGAATAAAGTATTCACGATACGGAGAGTTTCAAGGACACTACGTACGAAAGTTGGTTTAGTTTAACTTTTCACGGATACGGACGAATTGACGCATGCGTATTCAATACTTTTATCGTTGTTTGAATTTTATGCCAAGTTGATTTTGTGCATACAGTGTACAAAATAATAACAAAAACATTTTTTAGAATGCGGTTGTTGTGGGTGCTGCCTGAAATCAGGATCTACAGATTTCGCAGCATATGAATGCTCTGTAAAAAGAATCGACGGTGCTAGCGCAACAACTGCATTAGAATTATGCGTTTATCTGGATCATTTTCTTTCATTTCCTTCATCAAATTATCATTTGCACCTTGAGATATACGTTTCTGTTCGGTAAATATTGGGCGAACCCAACAAGAACGTGTTTTTGTAATATTTTCCATAAGCTCTGACTGCTCCAATAATGGTACAACTTTCTTATCTTTTCTACCAAGCCTTGTCATCGATATAATACCGTGGAATTTAGCTAACGAGATGTACTAATAAAAATTGACAATCAAGTTTCTGAATTCATTATAAAAAGCTAGGTTAGATTTAAACGTCAGATAAATGTCAAATTCAATACGGACACGGATAACACGCATGCTTCATGGGGACAGGCTTGTATTTTTGGTACGTAAATACGTATACGTATGTACGTATATACGGACCCATGGGGATGCAGCCTTATACACAGGTCTTGACACTAGCATCCATTACCATTGTTGCGGGTTGACTCTTATTGAAGCTGTATTTAGTTATTATTTGCTCCAAAAGAGATGCTGCGATTGAGAAGAGTATGCGAAAGATAAAGATGGATAGTGTGTATTAAACAGAGTATTAAAGAAATACAGAAACTACACGATTGACAATACTATTAGATCTAACTTAACTAACCTTATCGTGCTTCATATTGAGTAATCAACTGTGAATCAATAAAAAAAATGAGAGTACAACTCATTAAATATGCTTGATTGTTGCCTTATACCACTATGTAAAACAGGGCGAAGTAATTCTGACTGTAGCGTTCAGTTTTTGAAGTCTCCAATAATAAAGAATCACTGAAAAGGTTAAAAAATGTTATATTTGTAGTTAATAACTATAAATTCACTCACAATAATGATTGAATGAAAATTTAGGAGAACATTTATGTATTCCAAGTTGAAATTTCCTATCAAAATGCTTTTTTTGGTTTAAATTCTGTATACTCATTTATATTTTTTGATTTTTGACGTTTAAACTCGCTGTTTCTTCTCTTTTCAATGCACATTCTCTGTTTCTCACGCACAATTATCTTCTCGATCGTTACGCCGTATGTGTTAGTTTAAAGAACTAGAAACTGCTTAAATAAGGTGTACCATCACTACTGACGAGTGTTAAGACCTGTTTATAAGACCGTGATGATGACCGACTGTTTCCATAGCAATCGACTAGCCGTGGAATGAGGTGATGTTGTGTTTGATTATATATATCCAATGATGTACAAGTTCCACGGGTGATTGTTCTGGATTTATCCAAAAGATTCTAAAAATCTGTCAAGTAAATACGCTTTGAGCCTAGTCGGTTGCTATGGAAAGAGTAAGTCTTATGCTACAACATTACTAACTCTTGATTTCTAAAATTCTTTGGCTAGCAGTTCCGAATTTATGCGCAAAATTTGAAGAAAATCCAACTGAAGTGCACTTTCAGTTCAGTCGATTGTTATGAGAATTAGTAGCAATTATTCAGATGCTGCAGCAGACTGAAATACCAAATTTCAATACCCTACAGCCAATCTTGTCGAATTTATGCGAGAAATTCCAAAAAACTGTCAAGTATAGTGCACTCCTGGCTCAGTTGATCTCAATAAAAATAGGATATAAGCATCTAGACGGTACAGTCTTCTTGGATACCGAATTCTAATATTTGGCGTCAAATCGTTTTGGATTTCGGAAAATTCAAGAAATGTCTAGAGTAAACTGCACTTCCGATTTAGCCGATCGCAATCATAATGCAAGGTGTACAATTAGATGTTAAGTGCCTAATACGAAATTTCAATATTCTACGAATAATTGTTCTGAATTTATGAGAAAAATTCGAGAAGTCTGTTATATAAAGTGCATTTCCGGCTAAGCCGAATGGTACGAAAATAAAAGATGACCATTTGGATGCCACAGCAATCTTAAATACTGAATTTGAGTATCGTACGACTGATCATTCTGAATTCATGCAGAAAATTTAAAAAGTCTGTTATATAAAATGCACTTCCGGCTCAACCGAATAGTACGAAAATAAAGGAGACAAACTTATTATATGTAACAAACATATACCTCTTTCTTTGTGTAAACGATAGCTTCTCAACAAATACATTATTACTATATGTACACTGCTATGCTTGTAATAAAGCTTCGAGCCTGAAGTAGAGCTTTATTGTTTAATCCTGTTTGTAACTGGAGCTGTGTTTCTCTTGTGAAGATTATTCCATCAACTTTTAATTACGTCACAATTACAGTGACAATGAGTTATTATTGTGACACATTCAGTTAATGAGCAACCTATTTTTGAATATTGATGACCTATTGTAGTCTAATTATAGCTGCGGAATTATTACACATCTCTAATTTGATTTGGTAGATATAATGAATTTGACGAAATGTGTCTTCATGAGAGCTCAAAATAAACCTGACACTTTTCAGTGGCCAACAGTGGATATCATATATTCTGACCTAGATTGCTGATATAAATTTGATAGCACAAATCACATGTTCCACCAAGGGCACTATGGTTTTGCCAGAAAAGGCCGCTTTTAACTTCCCCGAACTAATAAGGGAAGTATTGTAATAGTGATTTTCTGATAGTTTGAGATTTTTATGGATTTTCACGTTTCAGACCCTACTGAACTCTAGAAAACATAATTTTGAAAGAAGTCGGTCTGTCTGTCGGTCAGTCGGTCTGTCAATCTTTCGGTCTGTCAGTCTGTCGGTCTGTCGGTCTGTCGGTCTGCCTGTCTGTCGGTCTGTCGGTCTGTCTGGATGGAAGCACGATAACTTGCGAACGCGTACGAATTTTTTAATGAAATTAAAATTCAAGTTTCTCAACAAAAAACTAGGTTCAAGTTTGTAGATGAGCTTTTTTCAACCAGTGGTACCAAAACTTGATTGATGAGGCTCATTAGTTTTTTGCGTCTATTTCATAAACGGTAGTTTTTTTCATGAAAATGAAAAAACTGGAAATGATTCTTGAATAATTCGGCACAGCATTGACCTGAACATTTTTCAAAATCATCAGAGGTCCATTTGTTGTTATCAGTATCTGAATTATCATAAAACTCGTTTTATTTGTCTGAGGCAGAGAAATAATAAGAATCATAAGGTGAAATCAGAAAAATTATAACTAATTTTTGGACAACACATGCTGATTGCGAATATTGTATAGATCCACCATGATTTCATTACTTTGCCCCCTCTAGCTCCTATTTGTCTACTTATTTTAATCCTATTCAAACTCCATATTCCTGTTTTTCAGATGAGTTCACTTCGCGATCAATAAAACTCACTTCAATGAATAACAGTTAATCATTTGATAGCAATGATTATATTATCTTGAAGCAACCAAGGGTGCTATTCTTTGACTGATTTAAATGATATAGAACAATGAGTACCAACAATATCGAATCAATTTTTGTTGACAAATACTTTTATTCCTATAAACTGATGCCGATTGTCGTCACTATATAGCGTTATGAAAATTTTGAATAGCCTAAGAAAAATGTATCGAATTGAATACCCCTACAAGTGATTTTACTTTGTCTTCTAAAAGACCAATGATATGATTTTTTATTTAAATTAAATAAAAACTTACTTTCAATCCATTTAGCCTGTTCTGCAGTATTTTTATTATGTATAAGAAGATCCGTGAAATCGTCTAAATTCACACATTTTGGGAATATTCCTCCTATTCCAGAAATAACTACTTCAGGCTTTGAACCCATTCTTCTCGATAAACAATATGAATGTGTACTTCAAAGTGAATCTTGACACTAGTTGAGCAAATATCAAATCATTTTTATTCATGATCGCAACTTTATAATTTATCACGAACTCTCACCTTTATTAAAATGCATTCTTATTGTAATTTCTAATATTTCGGTGTCAATCAATACTGTCCTCGATTTTGTTACCATGCTCTATTTCATATATGACTAGGACTCTGGCACACGATCTATAGATCTATTCATACTGATACCACCTTGTCGCTAGAACGTATCGTACCAGTTTATTTTGTACATATGATAAGATAGACAAGTCCTCATGATCTCATCAAAAAATCTGTTCAATACAAATTGTATGAGATAATAATATTTCTTCTTCCGGTTTTTAGATACTCATTCTGCTATTCTGGACGGAGACAAACCCAAGAAATCAAAGATCATGAAAATTGGTTAAGCAGTTCTTGATTTATGAATGGTGTGAGTAACCCGACTTTGTTTCACATAATACTGATATCAATCTAATTTTCGACATGAACTTTGATGAAGTGTTATTAATAGTTATTCATTTGCGTATTGAGTCATTAATAATATATATTCTTTCCACTAAAGCAGAAAAATTCATTTAAAGAAAAAACTCATTACTATATAGATTTTCTGTGCCACGAACCGTCTCACTCTATCAAAGTTTCACCACAATCTGATCAATGGTTTCAGAACGCTGTAACGATAACCTCGCTGATGGCGGGGTGGTTAATTCTGGCGTCGCTGTTACGTTAATCCAACGTTCGTGGAGCGGACGGCGGAAGTTAAACAAAATGACTCTAAGTTGTACTTCGCAAAGATATCCTAGATTAAAAAATAGCAAAAATTTTCCAAGTGCAAAAACAATTAAAAAAAATGAGCTAAGTTTCTTCTACGGACTTGGAAAAAAACAAAAGAGAACAATCAAACTTACAATTTTGCCTTGACAAACGCACTAACGGACTTAGCACAACAATTTTGAATGGACGTCGAACGGTAAGCACTAGAGCTGTCGATGAAATCCGGATATCCGAATATCCGGATTTTCATTTTTAAAATATCCGTTTTTTTCCTATCCGGATAAACCGAATATCCGAATATCCGGATATTTTCCATGCGGATAGGCCGGATATCTACATATCCGGATTTTTATCTGAATATCTGGATGAAGTAGACATTCGAATATACTGATATAATTATTTGGATATTTCCTTTTTCCAGCATACGCCGCAATGTCTTTGTGGCTCCCTTCTTGTTCTCCGTCGTATGCATCTACGCAACTAGATATTCTCGGACATCTACACCATCTGAACGATTACTTTCGTCAGCTGGTAAAATAGTTTCCGCAAAGAGAAGTTGTCTATTCACCGAAAACGTTAATAAATTAGTAATTTTATACCAAAATTTGAAATAATAACATGAAGGTACTGTTCTGCTTGAGTACCTACATATTTCAAAATTATTTGGGTCTTCTGATTTTGTGGTATAACGTGAGAAATATTCTCATTCAAAAATATAGATGAAATTATTCTGGCAAAATTAGATAAAATTTTGTACAGAATACGTTATGAGAAGCCATATTGTTTGACAATCGTAATTTGCAGAACATACTGGTTTATCCGGATTTTTGTCTTATCCGGTTATCCGGATGCACGGTCTTCCGGATTTATCCGGATATCCGATTATCCGTTGTTCTAAGCCGGATACCGGTTTTTCCGGATATCGGATATACGCTTGCACGGATATCCGGATTGTAATTTCCACGGATATTGACAGCCCTAGTAAGCACAGTATAATTTTTGGAAGATGGCTCAGAGAATTAACTTGCAGAATAAATGACTTAAGTCGGCCAGATGGCCTCATTAATACTTAAATTTTAATTAATCCCTACTTAACATGTTTTCCAACTGAATTCATATAAGCGCTTTCAGTAATTTGAGTAAGACATACAGATGAAAAAAAAGTAATAATTGTACAAATACAAATCTCATTACAATAACAAATTGCCTATTACTTACATCCTTTCTTGATTATATTTCCTTGAAATCAGAATTGTCCTAAATATCCTTCTATCGGTAGATTGCTGCGTCGGTAAGTTGAAACTGTCAAGTGTCGGATCTATTTATTGTGTCAAAGGTCACTAAGAACTTCAAATAAAATACAATATACAACATATTTACAGGACAACGGTTGATTACATTCTGAGTTCATAACCGGTAAGGCCCAAGACATAAATATAGATCATACCATATCGGTTGCTTTCAATTTCTGAAGTTTTCAAAAACCCTAACCTCATTCCACCACATGGGGAATATTAGAACGGATTTATTCCAGTTGATGACTGGTAAAATGAAGGTAAACGGTATTGTATGTTTAAGCAGAATTACAGAATTCAAAATTTACAGGGTGTGCAAAATCTAAACTAACTTTGATGGACTTTAAAATGTTTGACGGTAGCAGAAGGCTCTGGGATGTGCAACTGTGACGGAGTTTTGGGGCATAATTCGTCACAACGCATAAGGTACAAACATACAAACATTGATTTTTATTTATATAGATAGATATATGAGATAATGACATTTCTTCTTCCAATTTTTTAAAACTTACTCTGCTATTTTGGATGGAGACAAATTCAACAAATCAAAGATCATGAAAATCGGTTGAGCAGTTCTTAATTTATGAATGGTGTAAGTAATTCGACTTTGTTTCATGTAATACTGATACTGATATCAATCTAATTTTCGACATAAACTTAGATGAAGTAATAATAATAGTTAATTATTTGTGTATTGAGTCATGATTAATATACATTCTTCCCACCAAAGCAGAAAAATTCATTAAAAAAAAAAAAAACTTATTCATATATAGATTTTCTGTGCCACAAACCGTCTCGTACGTCCCCGGAACACTCTATCTAAGTTTCACCACAATCTGATCAATGGTTTCGGAACGCATAAGGTACAGACATACAAACATCATCTTTCATTTATAGAGATAGAAGAATAGATAATGTTGTTCTGTAATCCAAGCCAGTGCGCATAATTTAACGTATTACTCAAAAATAAATTGAGATCATGTAAAACTCCATCAATTTGATCTATAGCTCTACGAATGTCACCTATAAGTTCATGTAACAATAAAAAATCAGACTCACGCTAAATATGCATGATAAGGTTTGATCTGGAAAACAAATTTATTGCAATTAGGTAAAACATCAAAGTCTCAACAACGCAGTGGCGGCACTAGGCTCTGAAATCTAGGGGGGCCAGTAGGGACCAGAAAGAAAACTAGGGGAGCATATATTTATTATCATTCAAATAATTAATAACAATGTTGTCAATATAAAATTCATTTGATACCAAACAAACATAAATATAATATAGAGTAGAATCTCTTATAACATGCTCTCCTACAATACCCCAACTAAATTAACGACTTACATCAATCTATTACAACACGTGAAAAATCTCACATATAACACGTGAAATAACACAAAATCGGCGCTTCTTACTGTAACGTGCTTACAGTGGAGCGTCTCCTACCGTATGAATCTTTTACAACACCGATGCCCGATTTCATGATCTTGAGTTAAATTAACCTGGGTTAAAGTGACGGGGAGTTAACCAATAAGCAGGCTTCCAATTCATTTGATTGACTTGATTGGGCAGTGATGACACAAAAAAATACAGAAATTAATATTGTTACCAAGGAAATGAGCTCTTTAAACCGGATTAATTTTACTCAAAATCGTGAAACCGGCCACGAATGGGTTAACGCGTGCTGTAGGAGATTCTATGGTATAAGTAATAAACAATAACAAGCACATTCTTCCAAAATAAAACATAAAATCTTCTCTAATATAATTAAAAGAAAATATGATGAATACAAAACACAGCAGTGATTTAGCTATACTAATTTGATCCTTCGGTTTCTATTTAAACTTGCAAACTTGTCCACAACTTCATTAAGGTCTATTAATTTTGATATGTCCTTTTCTGCACTTAATATACTAATGTTGTTTAATTTTCATTTGTCATTCTTGATCTTAAATAATAGACAGAGAACCGGTGATACTGTCGAGAATGTGATCGCTGCTATGGAACGTACCCGCACAAAACAAAAGTTTATAATTGCCTGTGAACCAAATGGATAGGTTGCCTCGATCTCTATTGCCGGAAGGGTGTTTAATAAGTTAATCTTCTTTTGAATTTTTGACAAATCATCAATGAATGAGCGCTACAAAAAAAAAGCATTGTTGTGTAGAGGGTAACCATCATATGCAAATGGCATAAGGTTACCACCCCGCATGTTGCCGGAATTCTTTGGTAGCCGGGCATATGAGTATCCCCTATTTTTACTTACTTGTACTAAGTACAAGAAAGTATTGTGAAACCGACAAAATTCACCCATCGAGATTTCGATGAAAATAACCGTTTTGAGCATCCCTGAATCCATTTTGACTATTTTTGGCTTGATGTCGGTACGTTCGTACGTGCGTGCGTAGCTTGCAAATCTCAAAACTGGTTGAACGTATAATGTTGAAATTGTGTATTTGAGACTGGTATAGGGTCTAGTTGTGTACCTCGCATTATGGTTTCAATCGTCTGTTCCGGAAATGCACTTTACTTGGAACATTTTTCGAATTTTTCTGATCAATTCAGAATGATCTACCGTAGGATGTTGAAATTCAGCATTTGAAATTGCTGTAGCATCTAAATGGTCATCTATTATTTTTGTACCCATCGGCTCAGCCGGAAGTGCACTTTATATGACAGACTTCTGGAATTTTCTTTATAAATTCAAAACAATCGGTCGTAGAATGATGAAATTTTGTATTGAGTACTTCTATAACATCTAGTTGTACATCTTGCATTATGATTGCGATCGGCTGAACCAAAAGTGCAGTTTAATCGAAAATTTTTTCGAATTTTCCGCATAAATCCAAAACGATTGAACGTAGAATACTACAATTCAGTATTCAAGACGATAGTTCCGTCTTCTAGATGCTCATATCCTATTTTTATTGAGATCGACTGAGCCGGCAGTGCACTATACTTGATAATCTTCTGGAATTCTTCGCATAAATTCAGAACGATCATTTGTGGAATATTGAAATTTGGTATTTTAGTCTGCTGTATGCTGTAGCATCTGAATGATTGCCCACTCTTTCCATACCAATAATAATTACCGGAAGTGCACTTCAGCTGGAATTTATTCTTCAATTTTGCGTATAAATTCAGTACTGTGAGCCGTAGAATCTTGGAAATCATTATTTAGGAATGTTGTAGCATGAGAATAATAACCTACTGTCTCCATAGCAATCGACTAGGCTAAAAGCGCATTCTACTTCACAGATTTTTAGAGTTTCTTGGATAAATCAATAACAATTAGCAATTTTTTGTTTGATTATATATATCCAATGAAGTACAAGTAAGTCACGTGATGTCCACGTCAAATTATTTCGTTATCAGCATGTTATCGTTCCTAAAGGTGAATATATGAAGATATCTTCTTAAATACCTTACTTGACAGGATACATACGGTTGCCTCAATTTTGATTGCCGGAATTGGTGGCAACCATCGTCTAAAGATGAGCGTGCGCGACACCTTTTATAATCCGCACGCGAGTCATTTTCAGCACGATTCGAACTATTTATGACACTTCTTCCGCAAATATTATGTTACCATTAGCAACAAGTCATTGACTTGAAGTCAATGAATTACATCATTCTGAATGAATGAAATTTGGAAGGGTAATTCAATTAAAATAAAATTTTTGTCTAGTTCTGTAACAAGTTGATACTACCAAAGTTTATTAAAAACCTACCACATTTACGACAATTTTCAAGATGGATTCACTATGATGCACGAGGAGGTGAATGCAACTTTTTTAGCCGCGTATAAAAATATCAATACAAGTCAAACGCCGAGTTTGACTATTGATATTTTTTTATTCTATTGGGCAAAAGGTGAAATAATAGTATATCAGAAAAAATAGTTTTCCAGAAAATAAAATCATAATGAATTCACAGTAATAGGTTACATTTATACTACTACTGCTACTATTACTAGTAACTACTGTTACTTCTGATTTTTTTCCGGATCACGTCAAAAGTCCTGAAAAGTGGAGTAATAGTATACTTCAGTACCATCTGAGTAATAATTGTTCTAAGAATCAAAAAGTTACAGGACTAGACAGAAATTTCATTTGAATTTGAGTTCACCTACCGAAATTCATTAATTTGGGATGCTGTAACTCATTGACTTGTTGCTACTGGTAACCACATTTACATTTGATATTTCCGGATGAAAATAATTGTCGTAAATAGCTCAAATCGTACTGGAAATGACTCGCGTGCGGATTATGAAAAGAATCGTGCGCGCTCGTCTTTTGACGACGATTGCCACAATCTCGGGCAAGCAGAATTTAGGAAATCGTATATATCTTGTCAAGTTACGTATTCAAGAAGATATCTTTAAATTCTCACCTTTAGGAACGATAAGATGCTGATAACGAAAAAATAGGGGCTACTCATGCCCAGCTATCAAGTGGCTCCAGCAATTTGTACGGTGGCAGCCCTATGCCAATAGCATATGATGGTTTCCCTTTACACGAAAATGTGATTTTTTTTTTGTAGCGCATATTCATTGATGATGTGTCAAAAATTTAAAAGAACATTAACTTATTAAACACACTTCCGGCCAAAGAAATGGAGACAACCTATCCATTTGGTTTACAGGCAATTATAAACTTTTGTTTCATGTAGGTATGGTCCATAGCAACGATCACATACTCGACAGTATTACTGGCTCTTGGACTATAACTTTCAATTCTTTGCAAAGAGGAAAATGATCTTTTACAAGAAGCTGTTGATACAGGCATTGAAATACAAATTTGTACCAAATTATGAAAGCAGTTTGGCAGCGCATTTATCATAACACTATTAATAATCATGGTTGAATACAGATAGAGAATTTGAGATGCATGTGCATTGATGCAAAAAAAATTATACTGTATAACAACTGTTTCTTGTGTTTTTTTTTCTTTCAGTGTTTTTCTGTCTTTGTTAAATGTTTAAAGCAATATTGCTAACAGAAATAGCCGAGGAAGCAATAACCAGGGGAATACTGAAAATTTTAGGGAACAAGTGCCTCCTGGCCCCCCTCTAGCTTTGCCACTGCAACAACGTTTAAGAAAAGTCAGAGCACTCAATCTACTTGCCTTTCTCATTGATTCTTCCCCAAAAATCTTGACCTTTTATATTATTTGCTCACCATAAAGTATTTTCAATAATTCATGAATTTTTTCAGAATTTGAATGGAAAATTAATTGCTTCTGGTCTAAATTCTGTATGTTTGATTGGGAACTTTGACGTTTTGATGCTTTGACCAAGAGTCCTCTTCAGGAAACAATACAAAGTGAACAATTTAAGCAACCAGATACTGAAAATATACAGAATACAGGATGTAACAACGTGTATATCACATTCAAAACAAAAATAATCAAAATTCCTTGATATTCACTCGAAGTTTGGGGAAAACCCACTTGAAAGGGTCTCAAACACAAAAATATATCTCATTCGGAACAGCTCCGCACACATCCCAAATCACAAAATACACGACATTTCAACAAGGCAGTGAAGCGCTACTTTTTGCTATTGGTTTGGCTCACAACTGCAGTGTCAACAAGTCTTCAGTGTAGGTACTTTATTATCCAAAATATACACAGAACTACACCAAATAAGACAGAATCATCATGTGTGTATATTATTGATGATAAAAAGCAAAACATTTACCAATTCAAAACCATCAGAGGATTTTCACTCTTTTTGTTCTGAATGTGATATCCACGAAATTACATCTAGTATTCTGTACATTTTCAGTATCTAGTAACTTGCCTTGTTTATTTTTGTATCATTGTTTTACGCAGAAGATTCTTGGTCAAAGGATCAAAACTTCAAAGTTTTCAATTAAATGTACAGAATTGAAAATCAAAAGCAATTTATCATTCATCCAAATTATGTAAAGATGTATAGATTATCAAGAATAGATATATTTAGTGCCGATTACCAACAGCAGAGGTCATGTGCAAGAGGCTGACAGTGTGATAAATTTTTTGCACTCCCGGAAGTAAAAGATGCATTTAATCCCTCTTTTCAGGGACTTGAGTATGAGTTTAATCCCCGAGGATCTAGAATGATCAAAAATTCCAAGGGACTAGAGTAAAATGAACAAATTTTTCTATGACAACTGTATAATCAAAGTACCTACCTAAATGTGAAATTGATTTTTTTTTATTAGAATTAAAACCTTCTTTTATATCAACATTATCGCAATTGACACAAATTTACTTATGCATCGTATTGTTGTTGATGAGTTTTCTAGATTTTTGGGAAAATAATTTTACAGTTACCATACTTTCGCAGCCTCATCAAATTTTCAAACCATATTCTAGGCAGCAAGCTTATATAAAGTTGAACTATAATGAATTCACTCGATATTTTTGTATCAAGTTCGTTATCAGAATTGTAACATTAAATAATCTAATAAATATGTTTTATTTGGAAAAGTTCTGTATATAAAATAATTAGAAACACAACGTTTCAACAGCAAAGTGCTACCTTTTTCAAGTGTAAAAGTATAATAAATGAATAAACAAATATTGTAAAGACAACAAAAATACAAAAGATGACTAGATAAAATATCAACTCCTAGGATCGTAGAGCTCTGCCTGTGGTTTAGCAAATAATTGAGTGAAGGTCTAAATAGGGAAAAAATCTACTCTTTGTGGTTCTAGGTCAATTTGGCTCTACTCTTTTTAGTTGGGCACATAACTGAACCATCCACAGATCTTCAGAAGGTGGTGTTGAAGTAACTCTTGCAAGTAGATTCATAGATAAAAATAACTCAAATTTATGAACAAATGACTGGTAACCATGATCGATTGAGTTCATAACCAGTATTCAAATTCAAATTATTAGGTGATTTTTTCATTCCTATTGCTTCTCTTGTAAGCCTCTTGAACCAATTGTTCTCTTTAGCCATAAGCTTTCTATTCTTGAAGTCAATGCCATGTAATTCTTGAATGGCATGCTCAGCCACCGTAGACTTTTCTGGGTGGTTCAATCTTATATGAGAATGCTCTTTCAGTCTTGTTGCCACAGTCCTCTTGGTTTGTCCAATATATACTCTGCCACACTGGCAGGGAATCTTGTATATTCCTGGATAATGTAGAAGAAATCTGTCTTCAACATTACCAATAAGATTTCGAATCTTCAAATTGGAAGTGTAAGATCTTTTTATGTCATATTCATGTAAAAGTCTTCCAATTCTATCAGTTATATCAGCTATATTTGGATCTTGAACAGAAGGAATAGAATTTTTCTGTCTAAGTGCTCTCTTGATGTATGTTTTTTTATAACCGTTCTTCAAGAAAACATCATCTAAAAATATTATTTTATCAGACAGTTCACTTGGATGACATGAAGTAGAGGCTCTCTGATATAAATTTTGAATGGTGCAAATTTTTTGAGCTGGATTGTGATTGGAGGACTCATGCTAATATTGATTCGTATGAGTCAGCTTCCTATATACCAAATGGATAAGTTAACCATTATCTTGTTTCTCCAGGTGAATGTCCAGAAAAGAAAGACAGTTATTTTCTTCTACCTCAATACTAAATTCAATGTTTCGATGTTGCATGTTCAGATGATTCAAAAATACATGCATTATATTCATCTCTCATCCTTATGGTAGAGATGGATTGAACGTATTTGAATATTTATCAAACCATTCTATTTGATATGGTGATAGACCGCCGACTGAAAGTAATTATATTCAGAATACAATAATTTGATAAAAATAAACTCTCATCAACCTACTTGATGTATATTAATATGTAAATCAGGAATCTTAATGATGAAAGAGTTGTAATGATGTTGTAATGTTGTATATCAATTTGAAGTTTTAGGGGTGATCAGCTTAGCATAAATCCAACATACATAATGCTTTCAGTTATAATTGTCTTTTTACAAATTGACCAGATCATGCCAAGTTTAGAATAAACTAGAGCAACTAGACATAAAACGTATGGCCATTGTATAATAAGATAGTAATCTTATATATCCATCATCTGTTACTTTCACAATAACAGCTGTGACTTTAACACTCTAAATTCACGAAACAGCAATAAAACTGGCCATATATCATGATCAGGGAAGTACTTTGATGACTCCATCAGAGTTTTCAAATATAGGATGCAATATCACTTTTATTACTCATGCAGGATAAATACTATTTTGCGCACGTTTTTTCGAGCGGTAAATGACTCTTTGGCTTTTGAGTGCGTCAAATACAAGTTGCGTGCGACAAGTTTACTTGTCGCACGCAAATCATTTACCGCCCAGAAAAATAGCACAAAATAGTATTTATCCCGCATTCGTAGTGAAAAATAGTATCTGCAATTCGTGCGGTATTTTCAATTGCCCAACTTCGCTCTCGTGGGCAATCGACAACTTATCGCACTTGTTGCACAATATACTATTGATAGATCAATTTACGAGGCACACCTTATCAGAACGACATGAATGTGAAGCTTGTGATAATATAAGAGAAAATTTGACGAGGACATTACGTGACTTACTTGTACATCATTGGATATTATATTTTTTGCATACGACAATCAAACACAGAATCTCAACATACCACGTCTAATCATATCGAACTGTCAAAAAATTCTAAGAATCTGCCCAGTCGGTTGCTATAAAAACAGTAGCTCATCATTCTTATGCTACAACATTCCTAAATACTGATTTCCAAGATTCTGCGGCTGATAGCTCTAAGTTTATGCGCAAAACTAGAAAACAATTTCAACTCAAGTGCACTTTCGGTTCAGTCGATTGTTATGAGAGTTATAGGCAATCATTCAGATGCTGCAGCAGACTGGAATACCAAATTTCGATACTCTACGGCCGATCGTTACGAGTTTTTGCGAAAAATTCGAAAAGACTGTCAAGCAAAGTGCACTTCCGGTCCAGTCGATCTCGTTGAGAATTAAATACAAGCATTCAGATGGTACAGTCGTCTTGAATACTAAATTCCAACTTTCTACATTCAGATGTTCAGATGTTTTGGATTTATGCAAAAAACTCTAAAAATGTTTCTGGTAAAGTGCACTTCCGGTACAAAAGATTGCAATAATTGTAATGTGAGGTGTATAACAAGACGTTACAGAATTTAAGCATTCTACAACTGATTACAAGTCTGTTATATGAAGTGCACTGACTTCATAATCTAATCCAAGAATCCACAACCTTTTCAAATAATTTTTTTTCAATCATATAAATAGTTCTCTATCTCAGTCTCAGTCCGTCACCGATCTACGGAATATTTGTTCCATAATTTGATTGATTTTCTCTCTGTGAATTACTGAAGGCAAAATAGCTCTGGGCCTCAATTCTAAAAACCTTGCGAAAGTTTTCGTGTACGCAAATATTCGAGCGGTGACTTCCGTATACGCATGAGTGGTATTCTTGACTAGTGATGGAAACTTTGCTTCGGAGTACCGTATGCGAATTACAAGAATAATAGAGGCAAGCTTACACCCCTGCTTCCAACCAATGAAATCGTGTTATTAATATGGATTCTGTTTTGATTTTGAACATCTATTTTTGTTGGTTAATTTAACTGACACTTTTGATTAATTTTATGACTAATTCCAATATTTTCGGAAAATGTCATTGTCATCAAATTATGTTTCTATGCATTTATTGATCGGTTGCCAAGTTGCAATGCGTATATTTTGCGGTTGCTGTGGAAAAGACACTTTACAGATTGTAAATTGTCAATAAAATCGTACTTTAAAGTCAATCGGCAGAAAAATATATTATTTGAATTTGTGGAAAAGAATCCACAAATTTGACTGCCTTACTACGATCGGCAGTCAAACTGCACACTTCAGCACATAAAGCCTAAGTTTTGCTCCCAATAATATAATCTACTATAATATTTCAAATAATGATACTGAAGTTTGCAATATTCAAACAAACAATTTACTTTAGATCTAACAACTACAGCCGGAGTTCTACTTGACGGAGTAAATGTAGAATAAAATTTTTTGGAAGTCCAAATAACTTCAAAAACTAATTTTCATTCGCGGAAAATGCATCTAGTTGTTCAAAAACTCTTCTTTTCACACAGTCATAATTTTCAACTTTGTCTTACCTATATGTTAATTAGGTCTAACTGTCCAAATTTGCTTTATTTTGAAACTAGCCTTCTCCAATCTGTTACAAGTTTCACATACGAATGTCAACTTCCAAAGGGTGTTTACCCTGATTCAACTTTATTCAACGGGTAGAGAGTGTAGCATGACCAAAGACGATTTCGGGCGATTTCGGCCGTTCACTAGTTTGCGGTAATCTGCGGATAGGTGCGACCTCATGCGAACGCTTGACGCTCATTTCCAGCGACAAATTTGGTAACGTGGTACTATTTCAAATTTTCCGCCGCTTCAAAATATTTAGCGACAAAGCTGAACAAGTTGAGCTTTGTTGATATGGATCGAGTGTATAGAAGAAGGGTTATCTCTAATGAACAACACTCTCAAAATGTCAAATTAAAAGAGTATAATAATCTACCAAATGATATAAGGAATGTGATCAATAATACACATTTAAAAAACAAAGTGAATATATTCTTGAAAAGTATTGATAATACTACGTCAATCAGTTAGTTTTGTAATTTTATTCAGGCTAGGCATATTATTAGTATCGTTATAATCATATTATTGTCATATGATCTTATATTTTCAATATTATGTTGATAGCTTCAGCTAAATAAACGAATTATTCATTATTATATGACGTGGCGCTGATTGGTCCAAGTAGAATGTTGCATAAATTGCTATTCAATATTTTTCATTCTGTACAGTTAAAATCTATTTCTCTTTCTTTCATTGATTATTTTGAATCTAATAAATTATTTTTTCAATTGGTAATTCGATCATTTGAACAGTAATTACAGGATGTTTTTCACTAAACAGGCTATTTGCGTTTAACAGAGCCACCCTATTTTTTGAACCTAAAATCAGCTCACGTTTTTATTCCTCCATCTACACACCCCATATTTGTTGCACTGGAATACGTTGATTCAATAAATCTGCGTCGATGAATCGATTTATAGTTCTATATGTCAAATTTCGATATTAATATTTTCAGTCCCTGCAAGCAAAGAAGCCATGTTGACGCTGCTGTTTGACGCAGCAACTTGTCGCTGAATATTTTGAAATGCCGGGAAATTTAAAATGGTACTACGTGACCAAATTTGTCGCTGGAAACGAGCGCCGAGGGTTTGCATGAGGTCGCACCTGTATGGTTCGGTCAGGGATGTCGCCAAAAATTTAAACTTCATGTCTTGAAGTAAGCTATACCCGCGTGATTCAAAATTGATATTGAATGAATATGAGATATCTAGTAGTCTTCTTGAAATATTATAATGAAGAAGATAACCTTATTATAAATACAAGTGTAAGCTTGGAAAGTTTTGTAATCCATTTGTCCTATTTGAACTATGCTTTTTTCTATGAAAAAGATGCATGTAAGCAAGAAAATTTAATTGTGTATGTACTTGGCACTTGAGGACGAGTTGATTACCACAGTAGTTGATAACAGTGCTTCAATTGCATTTCTTTGTAAAAAAAAAAAAGCTCATTCTAGAAAAGAGAACAGAAATAACCTATAGTTCACACTTTTAATATCTACTATATTTGACATTCCTTAAAAGAGGATAGAAAGAAGATTGGAAGAGATAGAGATAGTGAACGCTCATCTAACCCTTATAACAACGCTGCAGTCTAGTTGGGCATTCGGTAAAGGGTACCTCAATCTGAGTATTCTAGTTGGGCATTTTAATCCCTTACAATGCAGATATCGGATTTACCTGTGTCAAATACCTATCCGTCTCCATGACTATGATTATAATGTTAGCAAAATATTTATACATTCTACATTTTCCATAACATTTAGTTTTAAACTTCGCATACTCTTAATACTATGTACTGATTGGTCATTTTCCTAATTGTATGTATAGCTTCAAGAGTTGAAAAGTTCTAGGAAAAATTGGATTCAAATTGATAGCTTTGCTTTCATCAACAAATGAAAGAAAATATAATATTTGCGTTTCATCAGTTATTTAATATTCAGTGATCATGAAAATGACTTGCATAATTAGTGAAAAGGGAAAGGAATTGCTAATTATTGACAATTTTAAATTTTGCGTATCTTCGACAACAAACGACAAAATGGAATGGTGTAGTACAAATAAAAATTATCGATGTACCGCTAAGGTATATACAAATCGCGAGTTCAAAATAATAATCAGTGACTTGGTTCATAATCACGAAGAAGAATTAAACACTGAACGGCAGGCGCTAAGTAATAATGTTGAAAGAAAAACAGTCTTCGACCTTACCGAAAAACCATCCAAGCTGATTCGTTTGGTGTTTTAAAGAAATTAATAGTATCATAACTTTAGAGTCTCGTATGATAATTGAAATTTGATGGAATACAAATAAAAGCAGTTCGAACTCACTATCTTACATACAGAAAAATACAGGTAGAGAAATGCCCAACTGGAAGAGCTTATTACGCCTACCCTTTCGGTTGCAAGGGATTATCTCAGGTACAATGCCCAACTCGGATAGAGCCTATAACAAAACCGTTCAACTTGGAGCACTAATCCAAGCTTACCGGGTTATCTCCTTGGCCGCCCGAATAGGTGAACGCAACATACCGTAACTGAACGATTGTCGCCAGAAATCGCCTCAAGACTTACAGAGAAATGCCTTTTATGGCTGTATAATAGATTGTAGTCTAATGATGATCGATATTTAGGATCCATTTTATGATATTGGGTTTCATATAATCATAAATCAGATTGTAGTCGTAGTCAACGTAGTGTACCTACATAACTCAAATTCATATTATGATATAATTTGAGGAATCCAAGCTCCTCTATTCCACTTTTTTCAGTTGTATGGAATATAAACTTGCAAATTTTGCAATGATTCATAGGTACGGTCGCAGAATTCTCTGAAATTATCAAATTTAATCTAGAATAACTAAATTTATGCGGACATTTAAGTTTCAGTCATTGAAAAATTGTACCTTCGTCCATCTATAACATAACTGAACTTTAGAGATCATTGATTTATCTAATATGAGAAATTGCTCACATTTTTGAATCGATATTGATCCGATCTTGAGCAAATACTTAAAAAGTAGCAACATAAATAAATTCAAAAATAGTTCATTACCTTATGATATGAGAAACAAGTATACATTATTTGAATTCAAATTGATCAATGAATCCAAATTATTCCATTGTTTCTCGTAGCTTCTGACCTGCAATTTGAATTTGATGAGAATTTTCCACATGCATGATAAAGACCGCTTGTTCCGTTTGGTATATTGGTGTGAACTTAATTTGACATTCAACCATTCATTACTCACCAGACACTCCTTTCCCAACATATCTCTTCTGCATCATCTCCATTTATAATTTCATTGCTACAGGCTCGTCTATTCTTCCTATATGGAAACTTCCTAGCGCGCAACAAATCATCAATCATATTCTTTCACCTACACTCAGGACTTCCACGCAAACTTTTACCTCCAGTTTCAACTACATATATTTTTTTCAAAGAATTTTGATTTGACATCCGTTTCATATGCTACTACGTGCCAATTTGGCTTTAGATAATTTCTTTTTGTTCAGTTATAAATAAATTATAATAATAACAATTTGAAACCTAGATTGGAATAAACGCATGAATATTCGCATAAATATTTGTTGCTGAGTTTCTAATTGGATTACAAACATCACAAAAAAATATTCTCATTAGCTGAACTACTGGTTCTCCAGAATAGTGGGGTTGACGTTGGCTGACCTGGTGAAAGCATCCAGTCAAGAGTTCGTTGTGGAAAGCTGTAAGGATTGCAGATTTTGGAGATGGTTGTCAGGACTTGAACTATCGGCAGTCGTGTCGCTGTGTGCACTGCACAAGAACCACCGATGATGTTAGGAGACGATTTTAAAAATACGAGGTGAGCAGAAATCATTCTCGATAACTCCAAATTTTCAGCTGCTTCACAATAGTACACTTCCAGAATTACTTTAATCGATCGGAGCATACGCAAAGTTTGATAAATCTTATTCTCATCTTTCTCACTGAATGACTTTTGTCTCCCTGTCCAACTTCTTCCAATCTTATTTACGTTTTCGATTGATCAATAGAATAAAAAAGTTTCCAATGATAAAAAAGAAATAGCAGTACTCAGACAACTACAAAAAAATATCGCGCGACCCTACGTTCAGCTCATGCAATAGCAACAGCTGTATACAAATATCTTGTAATAATTTTATGGAAGTGAACAGGTCACGCGTCTATTCGACTTCATGGTGAAATGATACTAGTTGTCATTGTCTAGTCTAATAGGCGAATTCTGGCGATGGATGCAAATCCATGAATCCGTAATTTTTTTTTCCAACTGTTGACGTCATGTTCACAGACATACGTCACAGCTACAACTACAGCACTAGATAAGCATAGCTGACTCGTCCGCCATCTTGGAGCCCACTGACAAGTCTGTGAAACGTTTGATATTTCAATTTTTATGATTTTGTGTACATTATGTAGGTTTCTAGATGAATGATAACAAGATTAAAAAAGCAGGCAGTTGTGCATCTTGTTCTTTAAGAAATTTATCTGCTTGCATTAGTTTTCTACACAAAATATATAAATGTTTAGTATACAAATAATGAAGTTAAAGTAGGTAGTATGGTGATTCAAACAAATAGTTACTCAAGTAAGTACCTAAATATTTGCTTTGATCAAAGCAGGTTGAATAATAAATAATAATAGGCAAAAAAAAAAATTACGGTAATCATAAAATATACAATGAAAATTTTGAACACAGTTCAAATCGAATGGAGCACAATTACTTGCTTATTATATTTTTTTTGTTAGCCCATTTGGAATTGTCGCTGGTGGTTTCATTTTCATCTGAATTTCCAAAATTCCTAATCCCATAATCCTGACGTGTCTCACTTGTATCTTTTTCAAATGATCCTTGTTCTTCTTGAGATACATCAGGATACATCACTGAAGGATTTGGTCTCTTAGTTTTATCAAATTTAACTGAACGTGATGTTGTTATTTGTCTTTTTCTTGGATTGCATAATCTGTACCCATTTGATGCATTACGAATCAAGATAAATGGTAAACATCTTTTAGCAAGTTTTCCAGTTCGATCTTCTTTTGGGATATGTGCATAAGCAATACTTCCAAATACTTGTGTATTCTGTAAGTTTATGTTCCTACCGTACCACAATTCTGCAGGCATCTTATTTCTATTTGTCCTAGTGGGAAGTCTATTTTTAATGTGAGTTCTTGTAAGCACTGCTTCTCCCCACAGAGACTTTTCCAAGCCTAAATCGAGAATTAAACATCGCGCCATATTCATGATAGTTCGATTTGAACGTTCACTTACTTCATTTTGTTCAGGATTTCTCGGTGCATTATATTTCATAAGAATTCCATGAGGTTTGCAAAAATCTTTGAATTGAGATGACGTATATTCACCTCCTCTATCGCAACGAAAACGTGTCAAAGACGATTTGAATTTATTTGTGACATACATGTAAAGTGTGAGAAATGATCTGTGAATGTAACATAATACCTGTAACCATCAAATGTAGTAGGAGCTATTGGACCTGCGACATCCGAGCTCACAACTTCAAGTAAATGTTTCGGTTTCTTCTCTTCTTCAATAGACTTGAACGGTGATCTTGTCATATTTCCTTTCAGACAAACTTCACATAAATTTCTTGTAGGAAATCCAGAAGAGTGACCCATTCTTCGATGCACTAAATCATTAAGAATACCAAATACATGTTGTTGATCTTGTGCTATCTTCAATTCTGTCATGAAAAGATTTCCTACTCGATGACCATGAAGAAAAACTTCATCATTTTTTATAAAATCAACTCGCCCATTTTGAAAACTCATACTGATTCCTTTACTTTCAGCTCTGGAGATCGATAGCAAATTGTAAGTCAAATCTGGACACATTAAAACATTTTTCATCATGAGAATCTGATCCTGAAATTTTACTCGTAGTATTCCGCATCTTGTCGCCGTGATTTTATAATTTTTCTTTGCTACAGTCAGCTGAACATTCACCTCTCAAACATCATCAAGAAAAGTTTCATACTCTGATCCTACCAAATGTTGTGTGCATCAAGAATCTATAATGAAAACAATCCTACCAGATTAATACATAGAGGCTTCATTGTAATTGCGGTCATTGTTGTCAATTCCAAATGCAATATCTTTTTTTGGATCAGATTTATCTTCCTTGTGTCCTTGACAGTTACATTCTCTGCAAAAATTCTTTGCTCTCGGTGTTAATTTTTCTTTATTCTGGAAGTAGTTCTTATATTTCATGCAATCAACTTTCTTATGGCCTCTTCTGTTGCAAAAATTACATTTAAACCTAAAATATCCATGTTGTGACACATCTTTTCGTGTATCTCTAGCTTTAGATGAATAAAAAGGAACTTCTGAGTTCATTTTTATTTCTTTACTAGTTCTTTTTTCTCGAGTTTGTCGAGATTCTTCTTGTAAAAGCTTATTCTTCACAAATTCCACAGTTATCTTCTCAGAATCTTGAGAAAAGAAAATATCTTTAGATGTAGCTACATTTTGGAAAGATTTTGGCATTACGATCAAAGGAATTGAAATAATTTCATCATCACTCAGAATACACCCTGTCGATTTTAATTCCTGTACTTTTGTAAAGAAGACATCGAAACATTCGGATAACTTGCTTTTAACTAATTTCATGCTATTCATTTCTCTTTTGAGGTCGATTTTTGCCAAAAGACCGGTCCTGGTGTGGGTAATTTTTAGAGAATCATACATTACTTTTGCCGTCTCTTTATCCTTGACAGTACCTATTATAGAGTCAGAAATCCACTGCACCATAATATCTCTGGCCTTAATCTCAACAACATTTTTCTTTTTATACTCGTCCTCAGACATTGTGTTTGGTTTGATTTGTAAAGCTTCTAAACAATTCTCTCGTTCCATCCTAGTCTTTATTCAAAATTCCCAGTCCAAAAGGCCTCGTCCATCAAACGGTTCCAAATTCGCGATTCCTGGTGTACTCGTCGACATTCTTTTTTGTGACAGTAAACTTTTCTAAACGAATTTCAACCATACCGATTTACTAATGGGTTTCTGGGCTCATAACCTATAACAATAAAATGAATAAGTCCAAAAATACGAAGAGAATGTTTTTATTTTCTTTAAACAAAATACTCAATTTATAAACAAAATATTCGACATTTTTCACAATTATTTTATAACAACAACCTATGATCATAGAAATTTATTTGGAGTAAATGAATATAAACATATATTTCAACACTGTATATTTCAAAATAATAATTTAGAATTTAGGAACATATTTTCTAATTTCTTACTAATAGATTTGTACTATGGCGCTATCTAGGATCGGCATGTTGTATTACATGACAACTGTCGATGTTTGTTCACTCAACTGAATCTATTTCATCATGTATTTATCTATTAGATGACAAATAGTTTATGGCTGATTTCAGTAACAAGAACCATTTTGAATATCTGCTTCTGGTTGTATTTGATTAAATGTTATCTTTGTTTATGATATTTTGGTACTTTATTTGGCTTCACATATTTAAATATCAATCTTTCAAGAACCAAAAAAAATTGTTTGAATTCTAGATTCACCGATCTTGTTATACTGGTAAGTGAAATGATTTGGATCCCAGGAAATTTGACAAATCTGACTCACAATGTTACAGAAAATTCATTGGATAAATGAATTTAAAATCTAATTTTGGTCAACTTATCTCTTTCAGATTCCTGAATTACAATATTTTTAGATATAAAAATATGCTGTGGCCACACAGTACTTCCCCAACCATGGATTATATACACTTAGATAACTTTGAGGAAACTAAAAACCTTATTCAGACAAATTGATATATATGATTGACATGCTTTTATTTAAATATAAATTATAGAACGACAGGAAATCTGCTCCAATGATTGGACGAGAGACATCAGCGATGACGAAATGCCATTGAAAAGAGCGTCGGCGTCGGAGTCTCAAGTTCAATTGGAGATCAAGGAAGCCGTAAGTTTTTATAGGCGTTCCATTTGCAGCATAAAGCTGATAATCTTTTGCTTTTAGACGGCCTTTGATACGAGATGCAGGAAACACGCAAATATCTGAACTAGTGCCTACCAGAAATGATAATTTTTTGATGAAAAGGCGGACAGGTTCGCTAAATATGTGTACAAAATTTCAAGATGTTCGGTTGAGTAGCTTACGCGTGAAAGCGTAAGAAACAACCAAACGAACTCATATTCGCATTTATAATATTGATAAGAATTATTTTGGCCCAATAATTGATACCACTACATATTATTATTGTTATTATATTATAATGGGTGTTACGTTACCATTTTGTTTGTATGGATGTTAAATCCGGGAACAAATTATTCAAACGAATGAATAAAATGAATCAGACTTTCCCTTAATAATATGATAATTGAATGCAGCACCTGGGAAAATTGTGGTTACCGTTTTTGTCCTGTCAATATGTTTTCCTTCAATTTTTTAAATATGTAAGCCTCCTTTTCATATTATCATAAATATTCATAATTGACGAAATTTTGTTATTTGATTCCCACTGGATATAAGTAGAGGATTTTATATATTATTCTGAATTATTTAGCATTAAAACATCTCACTACGATGTTTGGAGCCCCAAAAAGATTTAAAATTAGGTCTAAAAGCTTCATTAATTCAAAAGAGTATATTCTTTATGAGTTCGCTGTCAATTTTACAGTTCATCTCATGTTAAAAATTGTTTTCTTAACTATCCGCAATAGTATGGCGAGTACTTCTTGAGAGTGATTGGCAGTGCGACCACAGTGAAATAAACTTTATTCAGGATAAAATGTGTATAATTATCATAAACTTGAAATATATATTGTCTCTTTTCAAACAAGAACCCATTGAATGAAGCATTGTTTATTAAGTCCGCTGTCACAACGAGAACCAGGGTTGCAAGGGATAAAGCACTGAAACTCATAAATGTACCGTGAAAACTCAGTATGTTCCCTAATTTATTTGATTTAATAGAATTTCGGACGCTGAGAGTGTATTTACTTGCATACAAACTGCAATTCTGGTTTTTTTTTGTTTTTGTGCAAATATCATGATGCAGCAATCTGCATATAGGAATTTCACGTAATACTTGTACGGAAGATGTTTCTGCGACCATGAACATATTCATCATACAAATCATATCACAGAAAATGATATATTTTCTGACATCAAGAAATTGAAATCAAATGGAACTTTAGGACCAGATTTGATCCCCAATTATATTATCAAAGACTGCGCTGTTCCATTCTTCTCCGCTTTACTTCCTATTCTCAATTTTTCATTGAAAACGTCATCATTTCCAAGAGTTTGGAAGTTGGCTCGCATAATTCCAGTTCAGAAATCTGGGGACAAGAGTAATATACAGAATTATCGACCGATAGCTATTTTGTCAAATTTTAGTAAAGTCTTCGAAACAATAATCTACAATGCAATATACCCCCCTACGTTTATAATTAAATATCCACTGTTCAGCATGGTTTTATGAAGGGTCGCTCCACCTCAACCAATCCATGTAATTTCTCTGACTATATAATATAGCTAAAGCTTTAGATGACCGTGAACAGCTTGATATTATTTACACAGACTTTGCTAAAATAGAACATGATATAATTCTCAAAAAACTTTACTTTTCTGCCATATCTCCTTACTGAACACAATTAATTAATTCATACTTAACAGAAAGATCTCTATTTGTTCAGGTCTCTGGCTTTGTAATATTTTACTGTTTACATATATTTATTGATAAATATAGTACATAATTATCCTGTTTATAATTTACACAGGGAATTACATTCATCAATTCTTGTTATTTCATAACAACAGAACAACCAAAGCTACCTAATATATTACATCACATTTCTTCTCTTAAGCAAAACTACTTATTCTGTTACTTAATCATCTAGATTCTTGGGTCTATGTATGACTCTTCCACTTCAGGTTACAATTCTATTGTTACCAGTATCAGGTATTTCAATTGACACAACATTAGGAACTGAACTCTTAACATCTGAATTGTTGTAGAGACTGCCGTCAACTTTTTTTTTATTTCAGATATCTTCTTCATTGAATGTTTTTTTAATATGAAAAGAATTTCGCCTTATTAAATGGCCTCTATCATTAAACAATGTATAAGACCTAGGAGTCTTTGCTCTATCTATAATTGTGGCTAGCCTCCAATTACTTTGATCGCTTATAACTACATTTTGGCCTGGTTGGAAACAGTCTCTTTTATGAGCATTTTTGTTGTTATACAAACTTTGTTTTCTGTGCCTAGAAGTTAGCAAACATTTGGCATCAAATACCTTACTGTGACTAAACAATTGGCAAAGTAGTTCTTAATTTCCTTGACATAAGTAACTCTGAGGGAGAGACATTCATACCTGAGATAGGAATATTTCTCTACTCCAGCAAAGCAGCTTCCATATTAGTATTACTTTCTACCGCCTTCTTTAGAATTGACTTTGAAATGCCCACTGCTTTTTCTGCTAGTCTATTTGACTTAGAGTAGTGAGGACTTGAAGTAATAATTCCTTCTGACCAATTATTAGCAAACTGTTCAAATTCATAACTTGAAAATGGCATATTATCACTCATTATCCGTTTGGGTATACCATGTGTGGAAAAAATTGTTATCAACTTAGAAATAACTTCTTTCGCTGTTTGATTTTTCAACAAACAAATTTCCAACCACTTGGAATAATAATTCATTAAAGCTAAGTAACTACTTCCTTGGAATTCAAAAATATCAATACCAATTTTTTCGAAAGGTAAATTAGGAATATCATGTGAAATTGAAGGCTATTTTATATTCGCTCTGCTGAATTTTTCATAAACATTACATCGCGCAATAAAATCCTCAACATCAGCGTTAAGTTTTGGCCAGTAGAAAAATGATCTTAATCTATTCTTAGTTTTTTCTATCCCAAAATGTGGCATATGTGCTAACTGCATTATCTCTAATTTCAAAGAGAATGGTACAATGATTTTATCATGAATAAAAAGCATGTTATTATGAACTGTTATATCATCTCTCACTCCTCAAAATATTCTGAAAACATTATCAATTTTATTCTTTTCTGGCCATCCTTCCAATGTATAAAACTTTGATGTTTTTATAATTTGATCATCATCTATCGTCTTTCAAAACTGACATATTTTGTTTTTACGCATAGCCATCTCTGTATTTAAATCATGAACCATCTCATTCACAGTCTCATCCTCAGGTTCTGTCACATTTAAGTAAGACCTAGACAATAAATCTGCTACTAACATATCTTTGCCTGGTAAGTGCTCAATAATAATTCTATACCTTAAGAGTTCAAGTTTTAATCTTTGCAACCGAGCTGTTACCTTATGCACATCATTCTTAATTATTGATACAAGTGGTAAGTGATCTGTTTGAACATTAATTTCTCTACCATACACAAATTGATGAAACTTTTGAAGGGCAAAACAAATTGCAAGCATCTCTTTCTCAATTTGCGAGTAATCCACTTTAGCAGAATTTAAGCTTCGTGACACAAATGAAACTGGTCTATTATCCTGTAACAAATAAGCTCCCACGCCATTTTTTGATGCATCGCACTGAACAGTTACTGGTACATTCACATCAAATAACTTTAAGGAAGGGGCATTACAAATAGCTTGTTCAATTTTACTTTGGCATTCAGTATGATCAGACGTCCAGAGCCACTCTGCACTGTTTTTTGTCAATTCTCTTAGTGAAGAAGTTAATTCAGATGCATTAGGAACTAATTAAGAAGAATAATCAACCATACCCAGAATACTCTGCAATTCTTTTTTATTACTAGGGTTTTTTAAGGCTTTAATTGATTCAACTTGTGACAAATCTAACTTTGAACCTTGCTCAATAAATAACATACCTAGATATTTTACATGCCTTCATTGCCCTCTCTTATATTGCAATTCAGCTACATTAAAGCGTACATTATATTTTTTAGCTCTTTTAAAAACTTCTGCCAATGTTACATCATGTTCCTGACTATTTGATGCTGCAACAATAAAATCATCAAAATAAATTCGCACATGTTCTATATCGCCAAATATTTGCATATTTGCTCTTTGAAACACCTCAGGAGCTGTGCACAAACCAAAAGGTGGTTTTAAATACTTATATTTACCAAATAGTGTGATAAATGTGCAAATATCACATCTTTTCTTACTAGGATTCATTTGATGAAACCCATCTTTCATATCTAAAACAGTATAAACTTTTTTACCTGCCAGGGCAGTGCTCAACTCCTTATTCAAAGATTTATTCAAGTGCATTGGATCGAAACAAATTCTGAATGATCCATTAGGTTCTTCAACAATGGTCATATTATTTACCCAATCTGTTGCAAAATCAACTTTTTTAATCATCCCTCTTTGTTATAAATTATCTAATGTATTTTTGAGTCTATCTCTAATTGCTAATGGAATTCTTCACACAAATTAACAAGAGGTATTGAATTATCTTTCAATACTTTATTATATTCAACAGGATAAGTTCCAATACCATTGAAAAGCGTTTTGTTTTCCCAATAAACTCTGACTTTCCAGTTTCATTTACAACTAATTCATTCATAATATTATCAGTCAAAACTTCACTAGCAGTTGGCTCATTTCTTGCTAACAGATTCATCTTATTGCATGCATTCTAACGAAGTATTGGCCAATAAGATAAATTTAGCATGACAAACTGAATCATTCAAATGACAATCTAGAACAACAGAACCTTCGGCTTTCCGTTTTCCTTTAAAGTAATTTTCAAGTGTAACATCAACTTCATTTATTATTGGTTTTTTGCTGAATTCTATTCCTTTAGATATAAATATTGCAATCTGCCCCTGTATCAAGCTTAAAATGGACTAATTTGTTTTCAATCTTTAGTGTCTCTTTCCAGCATTTATTAGACAAATTGTTCTGTATTTCGTCTACAGAAAAGTCATCCACTTCATAAGTTTCTACTTTATTCACATTTGCTTTCTTATTGAAGAAACATCCTACAGCAAAGTGATTTGTTTTACCGCACTTATTGCATACTTTACCGAAAGCTGAATAGCTAGATCTCTTATGTTTATATCCACACTTCCCACAGTCATATTTATTATCACTTCCTGTATCCAAAGAATTCTTCTTCCCTACTATGTCTTCATTCTTGTGTTTTTCCTTGATAGCATCCACGTTCATTAGAACTGTCACTTCAAACTACTCTCTAATTGTCCTTTGTTGACTCTTACTTATTTCAACGGCTCGGCAACTATCTATTGTCTTCTTCAAAGTCAGCTCAGGATCCCTTAGCAATTGTTGTTGAAGTACTTCATCTTTGATAGCAATAACAATCCTGTCTCCAAGTAAAGAATCTTCTTATTCACCGAAATCGCAGCTTCTAACTAATTTCTTCAACTCATTTGAAAAATCGTCAAATGGTTCACTATTTTGTTGAATACGAGTACAAAATTTATGACGCTCAATTACTACATTGCTTCTTGGTTTTACATAATCATCAAAAGCCTCACACATATGATTAGGAGTTAGAGTTCCACCAGTCTCAAGACTTATGGTGAACGTGTTATAAACATCAAGTGCATTTTCACCAATACAGTTTGAAAACATGGCCACCTTGCGTTCTTCATCTGCTTTTGTTGAACCAGTAGCTTTTGTAAGAATGTCAAATCGTTGTTCAAAACTTTTTCAGTTATTCACAGCATTTTCATTTAAATTGAGGTCAGTCGGGGGTTTGAATGATGAATTCATATTCATTTGAAATTTTCATTGTTATTGAAGTCCCCACCTCGTTTTTACTCCTGACACCATGTAATATTTTACTGTTCACATATATTTATTGATACATATAGTACATAATTATCCTATTTATAATTTTACACAGAAAATGACATTCATCAATTCTTGTTATTTTATAACAGAACAACCAAAGCTACCTAATATATTACATCACAGGCTTCAAATCTCTTCTTTCTACTTCAACGTCAGGGGTTCCACAGGGATCCAATTTAGGACCTCTATTATTCCTAATTTTTATTAATGACTTTGCAGATGTAATCAATAGTCCTAAATTGATGTTTGCAGATGATTTGAAAATATATCGCCGTATTTCTGCAATACCTGATTGTGACTTTTCTCTAAATGACCTACATAACATTCAATACTGGTGTCTCGAAAACAAGCTTCGCCTGAATATTGAAACATGCAAGGTTTTATCTTTCACGCGTAAACATTTGAAGTTAGATCACGAATACATCATTGATTCGTCATCCTTAAAACGAGTAAGTGAAACACATGATCTTGGAACCCTATTCAACAGTGAATTTAACTTCCAATTACACGTTACAGAATTGAGTCTGTACGCACTCTTGGTTTCATTATCATGTATTCCAAAATTATGCACTACTACCCTTATCTGAATGTAAACTATGAGATACTTCTACATATTTTCAATTTTGAAACTCTGCAGGTGCGCCGGGATAAACTGTGTGTACTTCACCTTCACAAATTAATTTCCAACAAAATAGATGGTTCTAATTCACACGCAGAGATAAGTTTCCATAATCCTTCTATCCAGACAAGATATCCAAAGTTATTCTATTTACCAAATGCAAATACAAATATTCAATCTAATTCTCCGATTTACAATATGTGCTCTATATATAATTCCCACTCACATTCAGATATACTGAAGAATAATTTTAAATTTCAACTTCAGCCACAGCATTGAATTTATTCCAGTGAATGCTTTCACTTAATTTATATAATGAATTAATGGTTCCTCTTGTTTGTGTTCTTGAAATTGTATATACTCTAGTATCCTGTCCTGTTATTGGGCTTAAAGCCTGTTGGACTGTGCAAATCAAATAAATAAATAAATAAATAGATAAATTACAGATACAATTCCCATGAATTTCATTACGAGTGAATATTCTGAACAAGCACAGAAATAACAAGCAGTTCTTGAGAACAAAATTTATTTATTTAAAGCAATCTCCTGTCAACAAATCACATGTTATTCTAGATGTTGGGAAATACAATTCTAGTTATTTATCCCCTTATATTATAATTCTTGAGTTTACACATGTGGATTATCAGGACATTGGTGAAAAATCTCGAGAATAAATGATCTATTAGAAAGGATGCCAACAATAATAGAAATATCCTGGGCTAGAGCTCAATATTATTCAGATTTTATTTTTTGTTCATAGCTTTTCACATTCGTTAATTCGTCCTATTGAAATTGAAGAATTCAGTCATATCAGATATATTTTCTCACTTAATCAATGTATTTTATATGAACTTTCTAATCATTCCCACTCTTAGATATTAGTGAATAACATTGAAATTCTGACAGGATACTAACAAATAAATTCTATAACACTGATATGTACCTATCAGATTCTGGTAATCATATCAAATTAATATAATTAGTGAATTTAAAAAAATCCAAACTTGATATGTCTCACAAAATATAATTGGCTTGAATTATTTGTCAATACTATTGTTCGATCTACCATCAACAATGTGGTAGCGAATAATGATATATCTAGATGTTATTATCAATGTTTCATAGTATCATACATAATTACTTATTCTCGCTATCATTGTTATTATTACTGTAATTTGAAACTGATATATATATATATATATATATATATATATATATATATATATATATATATATATATATATATATATATATATATATATATATATATATATATATATATAAACCTATATAAATATATATTCTCCCACATAGATCATTTACTTTTAGAAGAGAACTAATGACATGCGTGGTCTATTTTGCTGTGCTTGCCTGTATTTATATTTCCTATATTTTGGGGTGAGTACAAATTATTCCGAAATTTGATTCTCTATGTGAATTTGGGGTATCAATCAAAGATTTTATCCCAGAATATGGTAGTTTAATAACTATCATTATTCATTATTTATATAGGTACATAATAGGTGGAGTTCTATAATTCAACCGTTCGTTTTCGGTACCGTTGAGTTGTCGGTATCGAGTTTTCGGTTTCAACTGCTATTGCAATTATATAAATGGTACCGAAAACTACTACCGTTCACTATCGCTACCGAAATATTTGAAGAATTGTAATTTTGATAACATCGCAAATAGGTATATATATTCAATTTATTTTCAGATGTCAAAGAATTTGTTGAACAATATTTCTTATTTGTTGAATAAAAATTAGATTTAATCTGCAAAAGTTATTGAAATTCTAATAAATTGATTGTGAATTTCGACAAAAAATATACGTCGATCTGACAGTTCTAACAGATAGATCACATAAATAATAATTTCACGCAAAAAACTATGAAATGCTGTCTTATGGAACATTCAAAAAATGAATTATTCTGAACAAGAATTGTTTTCCATAGAAATTTCAAACTCAAGAGTCTGGGCTGAAGCCACCATCATCTTTGATCAAGATTAGATTAGATTTGATTTGAGGTTATGTAAAATGAATTTTTGTACTCAAATAGATCAGATATATCCTAACAAGAATTAAAATAATATGTTCCAGCTTATTTTTTACAATGTTCTTGTATAAATGTATTGTAATCTCCAAAAAATACCATTAAAAAACTCGAAGTGAATCGTAACGGTCGATCTCTGCACCGATAACTTTTCGGTAGGTGTTAACGACAAGTACCGAAAACTCAACAGTAGGTCCTGATAACACTACCGTTAGGAAATACAGAATCTCACTCAATATGTAACTATTCATACTACAATAATGATTATTGTGAGAGATATATAGGCTGATCATAAATGATTGACCATGACGTGATTTGTGGAAGTTCGTATAGTAATCAAAATTATCGTCCAGTTAGTACGACTCTGCATTTTGGAAAAAAAATCATTGAAATGATAGTATATCATTTGGTAAGCGAAAGTATGAAATTCCGAACTAGAGCCAATGGAGACTGGTGTAAATTATCCAATAGAAATAACCGGTTCTCTCGAGTTAAATATTATAAACCATACTCTATCAACAAAAATCTTATGTTACAAATGTACTTGAACGTTGTTCAAATTTGACATTTTAGAATGATATTTCATAGAAAATACCATGAACTATTGAAGTCATTGGACTGAATCAAATGCAAATTATATACAAGGATTAAACGATTATCATTAAAATCCAAGGTGGAGCTGGCTACAATCGCAGGAACCAATGGTAAAGCTAGAGCTACAGCCTTGTGCATCAAACATCAACCGTGTCAAAAAGTTCGATAAAATTAAATAAAGGTTGGTTCATGTAAGCTGTTACTTCATGCATTTTCTTCAACATAAGCATTATTAGATTGTCAAACATATGGAATCACGTGTTACAGTACTAGTGCTGACACGCAGCTGTCTTGCATTAAGCTGTAACCCTAGAATATAGGGACTTTTCAATTTCTGAGGCATAATGTTAACTCTGACCAATCAGACGTGCTTATGTTCGTATACGATCGGTTTACATCGACTATCTCCGCAATAAGTGTCACTCGTTATAACCTCTGTGTAAGTAAGTTGTATCTAAAGTCAGGTTTAATGGGCTGAAAGTTGAAATATAAATTGACAATTGAATTTAAAATTGATATGATTACAGAAAGAGATTTACAACTGACATAATCTGACAGATATTGACATTTCGATCTCGTGGAATGTATATTTATCGGCCTACTCTTCATTGGCTCACCCTAAGAAATACATGAACCGTACCAAGTTTGATGAAAAGTATAATTTTATGGTTAATACAAATGCGTGAAGTTACAGCTTACATAAACCAGCCTTGATGCTTTCTGCAAGCATTTAATGCACGATTTCATTCAAAAAATCTGTCAGTTCGGTTCATCAGTATACTTCCATCATCTTGACGGTATTTTCTATAGTTCATCTACAATTCCTAAATCTCTTTTGAATATTTCAAAATTGATATTCTCTAAAGATATTCATCTCTACTTCAACAACAACAGTCTAATTCTCAGTATCGTTTTCGCATCTACTAATAGTAGCCATGAAAATAGCGTTTATCTACAAAATAAAAAAAAATTCATGAACAATTTGCTATATATTATAAAAAGTGAAAAGTAGGACAACCAAAAATATATTGTTGTAAGATACATGTCTAAAAAGACTGATACATGCATAAAGCCCGCAAAAATACTTTGCTTGTAACTTCAATCAAGAAGTTTATGAGTCAAACAATAACTTTTCACATTTGTATCTTAGATATCTATAAAATTATATACCTATGTCAAAAGATCGTCTTAATGATCAATTTAAATTAAAATGGAACCAAAGTTAGAACTTGACTTAGCATACTCTTTTATAAATGGTCAAACATAAGAAGATGTCCGTTTTGCAAATAAAAAAAAAAACAATCTTATTACACATTTACAGCACACTGATAATACGAAACATAGTTCACATGAATTTTCCTTTTATTATCATAACATTATAATAGCAAATGCAAATACTATAGCAAACACATACAGTACAAATTTCTCTAAATTTGAACTTGACAGATAATACTTCACTTCATAGTCCAGAAATTGACCGGTGCGGTCGACTCCTGGACTATAAAGTGAAGTATTTGATACTTATGTTCTCTGATCGGACTTATGGCCAAATTGTATATCAATATATCCGGACATATAGTGGTCAATAGGGTGCCAGACTTCATAAATGCAATTGTGGTCAACTTTCCTGATAGAACTAACGATTGAAGCTGAAACCAATCGATAGCGAATGTCAAGTACTTAGGAAAAAACCAGAATGTCACGTTCTGTCCTGTCCAGAAGAGCGGCAGCCATCCTTAAGTGTAACCCATTTTCATTTAAGACTACCCTGATCAAGCATACCATAGCAATCTTTCTTAAATTTAAGCTTGAACCTATCAAGAAAACCAAACTACCACTTCTCTACCTGTTTGGAAGGGCGTTCAAAATTATTCGATTTTCAAGACCCAATTTCGAACGCAGCGTCCATCTTTCATCGAATGTACGACCCCCCAAATGTAACGCATTTCCGTTCTCGCTCTTTGAACTTATGATTTTTTCTCAATTTGAAGCTCAAACCTGTCTGTGCACGGCAAGACCGGGCTACATTCGATGAGAGAAGTACAGCTTTGTTCGAAATTGGAACTCAAAAATGGGATAGACTCTAAGAGTGACTGTTTCCCTCTCGGATACGGTGAGAGGCAGCACTTCTGTATTCTCGTGTTCAGAGTGGCTCAAGCTGTAAGTAGTAAAAGTTATCGTACATATGAGAGAAGTACAGCTGCGCACGAAATTAGGGCCTCATTTTCGATACCTAGGGCAGGACCATGCATCTATGAAGTCTGTCATCCTATTGACCACTACATACCCGATCGATTCTATACAATTTGGCCATAAGTCCGATCAGGGAACATAAGGTGCGGCCGGCTCCCCGACTATTTGTTAACTTTCTATTTCTCTTCGGCATCATTATCCACAATTATAATTACTCGCAGATTATTGTTTCTCTATCAAAAGGAAAATAATTATTATTATTATCCTGGTTTGGAGTTGAAAGCTTCCAAAGCTGGAGAAAATTCAGTGATGTGGTACTTTTGGTGCACCTGGTACAAGAATATAAAAGATACATAGTTTTTAGTAAGAGAAAATCCTCTTTCTCTGTAAGGCGGCATGCAAAATTTGTTAGGTTGTCCAAAATCTGCTATTTGCTGCCATATCTGATGATCTCTAGTAAATTTTGTGTAAGTTTCATTGTATCTCAGGGATCAACAGAATTCAAAAGAGACATATTTTGTTCAATCGGAGAATCAGCGGTATATTGACAGTACGTGTAATAGTATTAAGGGCATGATAATGATAATAATAATAATCAATAAATATATAAACATAAAAAGATTTCACATGAGAAAGATTTCCTGCCGGTTAAAATAGGTTTTGACCTTATTCCTTTCTTTCCGCAGGATTGCTGGCAGATAATATTGCATCGAGCACAACTTACATTTTGGCATCCTGAAAATGAGGAGGGAAATGTTACTGTCAATAAGATGAATAAGACCTCGTACTCTCTTACCGCCTATGTACATACTAAGAGGGATTATCCTCCAGATACGGAGGTGACGAATCAAGATGCTATATCACTAATGAACTTGATGTGTCTTCTTTTTTAGATTGTCATTAAATTGTATGGAGTCTACAGCAACCAATATCGTGAACTACCAGCAATTATAAGAAGAAACTTATGTGACTTTCTTGACAAAGAATATCAATTTGTGATAGGCTATATGGATGGTGAAATGCCCAAAAAATGTCCAGTGAAAAAGGTTTGCTATCTATTTTTTAGTAGTTGTAGGGCAAATTCTACGAGCAATATATTATGCGCTAAAGCAGAGTGGCTCATCTTTATTGACCTACTACTATTGACGAGATAAGAAGTGAAGGAAGAATACAAGGCACTGATTATTAATGATATACTAGCCGCGGCGCGCTTCTAGCAGTGTTATGAAAATGAAGAACTAACCATAATGCGTTATGAGGAATGTGTCAGGTCGATTTGAATATCAGAAGATTTTCTTCACATGCTTAACAACCTTAGTATTTTAAATGTAAACAGAGGAACAGAATTGATATTGAATGATAATAAATGATTGCATTGAATATTCGAATTGTGCCAAAGAAATTCTATTGTCGGCACCACTGCTTTACACATTTCTCAATATACTTTGCGGCTTTGACATGTCTTTTGAATATAAACATATGATACTCATTCTGCTACAACATTCGATCATCATGATTGTATCGATTCATTCAGTATAATTAGGAAGAGTAATCGTCTTCTCGTCAGGTGAACTGGATTGCTTATTCTCTAGTTATAAAAACTGCAAAAAAAAATATGATTTACTGATAACTTACAGGTAACAGTACACTTATCCATTTCATAATTCGTTGCACAATATCAAAATCGCTAGCCGCCACTTTCCGCATCATTTTCTTGATCAACTCCACCAATCCTCGCGGACTTATATATCCCCCATCAAAAATCCCAAATATTATAATCAATTAGCCGCGGACCAATTGTAACTGTAGCGTATTGCTTGTAGAATTTTGCAATTTCACGATTGATCAATCAAATAAATGGACTGTATCTTGCACTTGAATTATTTCTCGTCATTTTTTATTGATAGAAAAATAACAACTCTCTTTTTTTTTTTAATAAATGAAATTATCAACATTTTTCAATTTTAAAAAATTGTAACTAGATGATATTAAAAAGAATTTTGATTGACATGCCGCAACATTCCGGCCGCCTTGAAATATGTTGATATTACATAGCATAATATGTACATTTTATTTAATTCTTCTCAGCGACACAATCATTTGGAAGAATACAAATTTTGCGCACTGAACGTTTGACTGTCTCATTTCGGACTTTAACGCTGACGACTCGAATAATTCCATCAGTACCGGCATGTAGGTCGATGATTCTTCCCATAGGCCATTGCATCGGTGTTACGTGGTCTTCTTTTACGATGACGATGGTGCCGATTTTCAATAATTTTTGATCATTGTCAGAAGTCTTCCAAGTTGCCCGTGTTTGAAGTTCATTGAGATATTCTTTTCTCCATCTTGCCCAAAAATCTTGAACGATTTTTTGGAGTCGTTCGTGATGTTTCAGACGATTTTCGAAAACATTGCAGAAATTGTCGGTGTCTGGAAGACTTGATATAGTTCTGCCAATTAGGAAGTGCCCTGGCGTCAAAGGATCTAAATTGTCTGTGTCTGTTGTTAGTGGACAAAGTGGTCTTGAGTTTAGAATAGCTTCTATTTGACATAAAACTGTCGAAAAGTCTTCATAGGTGACATTGCTATTTCCAAGAACTCGTTTTAGGTGATATTTTACACTCTTTATTCCAGCTTCCCATATGCCGCCAAAACTTGGGGATCGTGCAGGAATAAAATGCCATGATATATTCTCTTTTGAAAGATATTTACAAATGTTTTCTGCGTTAGATTGAATAAATAAATGTATTTTTCTCAACTCAGCACAAGCTCCAACGAAATTTTTTGCATTGTCTGAGTAAATATTTTTTGGTTTACCCCTTCTACTAATGAATCGTTTTAAACATGATAAAAAACATTGAGTATTAAGATCAGTGACAGTTTCAAGGTGTATGCATTTGGAAGAAAAACATATAAATAAACATACATAGCCTTTTACTAATTTTGCACCTCTTGTTCTCCTATCTTTGAGAAAAAATGGTCCAGCATAATCAATACCAACATTATAAAACGGAAAATACTGATTTACTCGCGTTTCTGGTGAATTACCCATTAGGTATTCTAAACTTTTGGCTTTGCAAGAAAACATATTTTACAACAACGCACGATATTTTTCGCTGTATTTCGTCCCATCGGCCAATATTTCTCTCGTATTGATGCAAGTAACATTGTAGGACCACAATGAAGTAAGTTTTCATGATAATATTCAAAACTAAGTTTTGTTAGTTTGTGTTTAGCAGGTAAAATAATTGGATGTTTCTTATTGAAACTACAATTGCTATTTTGTAATCGACGACCTACACATATTAATTGATTTCCATCCATAAATGGATTCAGCGGTAACAAATTACTTCTATTATTGATCGGAAGTTTTTTCAACAAATTATTGTAATCACTAAGAAATGATTCTTTTTGAACAATACGAATTAATACATATAAAGCAGTATTTAATTAATTTACTGTTAAACTTTGGTTTTGTTTGATGTGCAATTCAGGTTGACTATTATTGACAAATCTAATGCAGTATGCAATTACTCTTTGTAGTGTAATAAGCTTAGAATATTTATTAAAAATATCAAAATTATTGATTGTTGCAATGTTTGCTATAATTCTTGATTCAGGAGTATCTTTTAAATTGGTTTCACTTTCATCTTCAATTGGCAAATTGCCGTTAATTAACCATTCTGGTCCTGCCCACCACAATTGACAAGTTTTTAAATTACTAGCAATTGTACCGCGGGATAATAAATCTGCGGGACTTTCTTTTGTTGACACATGGTGCCAATCTTTAGTATCAGTTAATCTTTGTATTTCGCTTACGCGGTTTGCCACAAAAGTTTTCCACCGTTGTGGATCACCTCGTATCCATGATAAAGTTATTGTGGAATCTGACCATATATAACATTTACCGAACTCTAATTTTACTGAGTTTATTACCCAATGAATTAATTGTGCAAGTAACAGTGCGCTGCAAAGTTCTAATCTTGGTAACGACAATTGTTTAAGTGGCGCTATTCTACTTTTTGCACATAATAAATTTGAATGATATTGTCCGTTTTGGTTCATACTTCGTACATATACAACTGCTCCGAATGCTTTTTCACTTGCGTCCCCAAATCCGTGTAATTCAATCATTGCATAATTTGGAACAATGACATGTCTCGGTATTTTTATATTGCTTAAATTGATCAGATCACCACGAAATGTTTGCCAATTTGCTATTAATTTTTGAGGAATATTATCGTCCCAAGATATTTTTTCTTGCCATAATTTTTGCATATTATGCATAATAACAGTTACTGGCCCTAATAACCCGAGAGGATCAAAAATTTGAGCAATTTCTGATAAAGCTTTACGTTTTGTAATTATGTTGTTCAATTCTGTTTCTGATATTGAATACTGGATTGTATCTAACGCTGCATTCCAAAATACACCTAATGTTTTATTTGATTCATTCTCTCCTAATTTAATGATACTGCATTCTAAATCATTGTTTGTTTCGAATTGTTGTGAAATATAGTCTTTGTTACACAACCATTTTCGAAGTTCTAACCCTGCGCTAGCTAAAATTCTACTAATATCCTTTTGAAGTTGAATTAATTCGGTTTCTGAATTACGTCCGCATAGTAGATCGTCTACGTAAAAATTGTTCTCAATAACTTCGCAGGCATGTGGATATTCATTTTAAAATTCTATTGCAAGTTGATATAATCATCGAATGGCAAGATACGGTGCCGAAGCAGTTCCGTATGTAACTGTTTTTAGTTCGTAACATTGAATGTTATCCGATTGGTTGTATCTCCAAAATATTCTATGAAATCGTTGTTGACTAGAGTCGATCCAAACCATACATTTTTGAAATATCTGCGCTCATTACATACTCGTAAATTCGAAAATTGAGTAATATTGTTAATAAATCATTTTGAATCGTGGGCCCTACGTATTGAACATCAATTAACGATAGTCCACTATCTGTTTTCATAGATGCATCAAAAACTACTCGTACTTTTGTCGTACTACTAGATTCCCGTATTACTGCGTGATGAGGAATGTAATAATACAATTCTTCATTTTGAAATGTTTCTTGAATATTTTGCATGTGACCTAATGATTCGTATTCATTCATGAATTTAGCATAATCATTATATAATTGAAGATTTTTTAGTAATTTATTCTCTAGTGAATAGAAACGATTTGATGCTTGTTTTCTTGACTGACCAAAATTATTGATATTGCTTTTAAATGGTATATTTTCTACAAAGCGACCATTTTCATCACGCTTATGAGTACTTACGAAATGATTATCGCAAAATTGGTCTGATTTGGATAAGAGTGACTTGGGTTTTATTTCTTCAATTTGCAAAAATTTAGCTAATTGTGCTTCGAGTGTATTGTTCAAAAGTTAAACAATTGACTGCTTTATTTGTAGATGGATTACGATAATTATTATTTAGTTCACCACCTAGCACCCATCCTAATTTTGTTTCATTTAACGTAACTTCTGTTTTTGGAATAGAAATTCGATTGTTACCTAACAATTGCCAAAAGATAGATGATCCTAAAAGTATATCAATAGGTTTAGATTCATTAAATGATGGATCTGCTAGCTGAATATCGTTTGGCAACTTTAGACTTTGCTTACTGAATGATGCTAATGGTATGTTTGCACTTATTTTGTCTAAAACTAGACATGAAATTGACTGATTAAATTGAACATAATTAGAAGAAATCAATACATTTGTCATAAATTTGACATTGTTTATAGATTCTCCCACACCACTAATTGCAAATTTAACCTTATTCAAATTTAAGTTTAATTTGTTACATAGGTCTTTAGATATAAAATTGCTCATTGCTTTACTGTCGAGAAGAGCACGGCATTGGTGTGACCTACCATTGGCATCTTTTACTGAGATATTTGCAGTAGATAATAATACATGTCCTAACAAAGAAAAATTGATATTAGTCTCTGCTGAATGTGTAGACACAGTTACATGTTCGGTTTTCGCATTAGTTGATTGTGCAGGTGAATTATTATTGATTTGTGATTCAAATTTGTATGATGAGTTGTTAGAATTATTTTTAATTGAATTGAAATGCAGTAAAGTGTTATGAGGTCTCGAACATTGCTTGCATCTAGATGATTGACATTGTGGAGCAGTATGTGAAGGTTTCAAACAATTTACGCAGTTTCAATTTTTTGACTTCATTGTATCTCTCAGTGCAAGTAAGTTTTAGAAAACTGTCACATTTATAATTTGAGTGATTTCCATTACAATAGAAACAACTGAATTTGAATGTATTTATGTGCACTGTTGAATGCGATGGTATATTTTTAAAATTAGACTTATTGTAATTCGAATTATAATTTGTTTTATTTAAATTTGATTTTTCTAAAACATCGCACCGATTTCTTAGTATTTTCAATAAATCCTTTACTGTTCTTGCATTATTTTGAATAAAATACTTTTCCCATTTGCGTTTTGTATTAAAATCAAATTTATCAACAATTATAGGAATTAGTAAAGCATCCCAATTGTGAACAGGTTCATTTAAGTTGCGTAGTGCTTCTAAATTATTGTTAATATTATTATATAAATTACGTAATTCTTCAGCAGATTCTTTCTGAATTCGCGGAAAATCAAGAATAAGTCGAATATGATTATTGATTATAAGTTGGCTTTTTTCATAGCTTTCTTCTAGAGCATTCCACGCTGAATTATAATTAGTATCTGATACTGGAATTGATTTTATTGTTTCTAGGACATCTGTCTTTAAACACGAGCGCAAGTGATGCATTTTATGGACATTACTTATTGTTGGATTGTTATCGATTAACGCTTTGAAACTATCACGGAACTCAACCCATTTATTGTAATCAACATTAAATGTTGGTAATTTCATCAAGAGTAATTGTACTTGAGGAACATATGATTGATTGCTGTCTAACTTAGAATTCTGACTCTTAGCTACAGATTGCATATTTTCATGATTAATTACGTTTGAATTTGATGCAACATAATTATTCTTGTCATTGATTTCTATTTTATTTTGATTATAAACATCGTTGTGACTTGTACTGACATTATTTAAATTGCAATGAATATTAGAGACAGATTTTACACTTTTCGCTGCAATAGACTGAACATCGAATTCAGAAAACATTTGCATTGCCTTTTTCAAATTCCATATCATCGGGAATAAAACGTAAATCAATTTTTGTGGCACTTGATTTGTATTCCATTCCATCTCATTCTGAATAAATTTTATTGGCAGTTTCTGCGGAATCGCAAGTTACAACGGCGTAATAATATTCCAAACGATTTAATTGATACAGCCGTAATTTTTCCATGTGGTATTTTGAACCTTCTTCCGTTTCTTCGTCAGATTCATCTGAATTCTTCAATAGTTCAATTGGTCCTTTCATTTCTTCTTCTTTCATTCTTTCTAGTCCAAAATCGAAAGGATATATTATTACGGAATGTATAACGCCTCCGGCAGGCACAAAAGAATTGAATAAAACCATAATATCAATAGCCCGAATTCGATCCCAGTCTTGATTGCAAACAATGAACTAGCATTCAAATGTCTGACAATTGAACGCTTCCTAGATTAATAAATATGTTTTATTGAGTATATCAGTTTTGTATAAATTAATAAGAAACACAATGTTTTATTGGGTGTATCAGTTCTGTATAAATTGATTTTCTGCTTTCAAGATTGTTCGCGAATATTATTTCAATAAATCTTAAGATAAATAACAAACTTGATGTTGTAATTTCGTAGTTGAGACGCTGTTAAGACTCAGGAGCGTTCAAAGGACCATCATTTTCATACAGAATGGAACTGTGTCTTATTAAATTTTTTTGATTTCATCATAGCCGCAAAAATGTATACAAAATATACAATTCAACTCAGATGAAGCTCTAGAAAATGAGCTTTTAATTTATTGCTTCTTGATGCCTTGAGTTAAATTACTTGAATGCCTTTACTTCCCGGCAACCAGGGTGTGGGGATCCACCCGCTACCTGATGCCTTAAACTTAAATAAAAATCAGAGTACACTAATAACTGAAGATATTACATATTTGTGACACTGATCCTCCATCGTGGTTTGGTGACCTCGTCGGACTCAGGATCTAGTCCTGCTTGGTATGGCCACAATGTATTCCCATGAACGTCCTTCGGTTTCTCCGCTTCTGTCCATCCTTATTCAAAATACAGCGTCGTTCAAGCATTTTATGACTTTGTATGGCCTTACCCAGGAATCTCTGCTATTTGGGAAATCCTCCTCTCCTGCTCTTGGAGCTATAGCATCACACCAAATTGCCTTACTGGAGCCAAAAACCATTAGCTCGTGTTTGTACTGCTGCACACGATGTCAGGTTGGGCTTGATTCACTGTTTTAGTGCGTTCGCAAGCTCTGCAGTATTGTTTGACGTCTTCTCAACAGACAACCCAATAGAAGTGTCACCAAGCTTTTCATACAGTGTTCTTAATGTTAAAATATCTACCATTGTTACATTCATGCATTTGTTTTATAATTTACCTTTCAACTTTTTCGGCACCATCAACTTTTCCAACACGTCATTCCAATCAGAATTCTTCAGTATGCAGTATGAAACATCGTTCCTTATACTCAGAAATGCCTTTGCACCACAATTGACGGTATGCTTGGTACGACAATCTGCCCCCACCTCATTCTTCTGGGACTAAGCAGTCTCTGTTTTTCAGATGAGATGTTCGTGCCACAATCATACAGCTTGCTTGGCACGGCAATCTATTTGATGTGACCCTTCTTACCGCACTGCCAGCATCCAATTCATCTTCTCACTTTTGGATGTGAAGAAGGTAAAACATCAATCTCGTTGCCGATTGCGTGCGATAGTCATGATTCCCTCCACTTTCAGATCATTTTCCAACTACCTTATTTCATCGCCATTATTAACTCTTTTGTGATAGCTTCGATTTCAAAAGCTTTTATTAGCGCTTCTATAATCGTCTTTGGATTTGCTCACCATAGGATTCACTGAATCCCGTCCTCGCCGAAATTATTAATACATTTTCTCACCGCCACAAAATCCTGCATTGATCCAGGACAATCTGCGGAAGCTTTGGCTTATTATTACATAAGGAACTCAGTGACAAGCGCATGCGCGTATCTTATTCGCACGCACGTACTTTGCACATGTGTTGCTATAGTCAGTGGCTTTCAAACAAAGAGCATTCCACTTAAATACGTACAAGTGTGTGCCTCGCTGGTAACAATGGATTTTTTTCAATACTAGTTGGCCTATAAAGCCTGGTTTAGGCCATGTTTTGGTTGTTTTATTTTTCAACAAGTAAAACACTAATTATCTGTTTTTCAATACTACTTGACCTAAAAATCTCGGTTTTGGTTATGTTTTGTCCTTTTTTTTAAACCAGAAAAACACTGATTTACTGCTTCCCGATACCAGTTGACCTCAAAGCTCGGCTTAGATTATGTTTTGGTTGCTTATTTTTTAAACAAGTAAAATACCAGTCCACCGCCTATAGATGAAAAAAAGTGTGTTTTGAAACTAGTTTCATCCCACTTTTATACTAGGACCATAGTATAGTAATAGAATTCTCAACATAAATGACTTCTATATACCAAAATTTGTTTCAGGGTGTCTATTATGTGAAAAATTTTATACCGAATAGTGCATATTTTCCTGCAGTTATAGCATGGAAATTGAGGAGTTATATGCTGTATTGTTCATATGTCATGGGCGGCAAAGAGGAACATAAACTTAATGTCTATTTCACCATAAACGACGACGATGAATATGCTCAGTGATATTAAATATGAAATTGGTATCGGAGATTAGATTACTATTTGGCATTCTGTATATTCTGCAGATGAAAAAGTATGGAATACCGATATCAAATGAAATATTTAAGATGTTCAAAATAAATTGAAATTCAAATAAGTAGTTACTCAAGTATCAAGGTCAGTAAGTACAGTTTACGGATTGAGAATAATAGTTTGGAGGCCAAGCTTACAAAATTTTCTGCACGATTGGAAGATCTACCCAAAATATGGATCTGAATTTTCTTTTTTAAATTGAGTTACTATTGACGATTGTTTGTTCGCTGTCAGCTGTCAAGTTTGACATTCTACTGGAATATTCAATCACAAATAAAGATGAATAAATCAATATTTTTTGTGAAAGTCCATATTTTTCCACTTACCGCCTTTGCCCATAGGCACATCAAGATCCTAGATCCTATACCAGTCTTTTATACAAAATTTCAGCATTATACGTTCGACGAATTCTGAGATTTGCGAGCTACGCACATACACACATACATATACGTACAAATTATGTTATACTAGTTTTCATACTTTGCTATTGCGCATGATTACCCCCTCCTAGGATGTAGGTGTGACTTATGGTAGTCAGAACTTATAAATGATTGTAAAATGGGGAAAAAAGGCAATCACTACTTTGTCGAGCTGTTATCAACTAATTAGAGAAGTTCATGTAACTCAATTGTATCTGAAGACAGAAAATGAATTTATACTTTTAAAAATTAAAAGTCCTTAAAACTTAATTGGCGCAGTCGGTAGGATATTGAAGACACAGAGAAATTAAGTACGAAAATTTCATTTGTGGCACTTTTTCAAAAGTCTTACTTCAATATATTCAAAAACCTACGAGAACTTCAAACCGGCTTCAACCTAAGCCCATCAGGGTCTAACCACGACCCATCTTTAACGGACGACTACACCAAATCGGCAACTTGCTGCTCAGGTAACCAGACCACGTCCTCATCGTAAGGAAGAGTACTTGCTGATCGGTACCAGTTCACGTCGTCGAAGAGAACAGTCATCCGCAGAGGTACAACTCATACGACAACTTGTAAGATTCCGGAGATGTCCGTCAAACTCACGATATTGTTAGCTATTTTACAGTAAGTAATTGTAAGCAACAAACACACAAAGGGGTAAATCTAACAAAAGTTAGTAATAAATTTACCGAGAGACCGGCACAGTCTCACACACAGACATTCACACTTATTTGTTAGACTTTGTACTAATTGAAATAAGATTTTGAAAAATTCATGAGTAATAACTCATCAGAATCAGAAGATTCACAGGAATTAGATTCCGATTTAGAAATAGGAATTTCCAATCCTATTCAAATAAAGTTAAGACCAAGTCAACTTTCAAAAACCATAGCAATGGCAAATATTACATTAGCCGAATTGAAAACGTTTACTGATGTAATTCCTCAATATGAAGGAAACATAAAATTGCTCAGTAATTTTATTAAAACCATTGATGAAGTCTATGCGACCACAAACACTTTAGCTTTATCTCCTTTACAAACAACATATTTATTTGGAATAATTAAAACAAAGTTAGTCCATAAAGCTGCAGAACTTCTTTCTGAAAATAATTTCCAGAATTGGCTAGAGTTGAGATTATATTTAACAAATAATTTCACAGATAAATTATCAGCAGAAACTATACTTTTGGACATAATCAATAGTAAATTCAAAACAAATGCAGAAATTACTTTGAAATATATGTTGGACAAATTCTTGCGATATAAATCAAAAATACTCTTAACCGAATATAGTTTAGCTCAGAAAAGTGCAATTATAATTGAGGTACAAAAATTAATAGTGAAACATTTCATATCTTCACTACCTACTAATATAAGAGGTTCATTTGTTGTTAAGAATCCTGACACTTTAGAACAATGTGAATTATTGATAAGAAATGAATTTAATTTTATTAATCAAAACCAACCTACTTCACCACTTCTACGAAACGTAACTAATAATAAAATACCACCGCGGAAATTCCCAGCCGACAATTTCCCCTCACATGCTGTAGACATTAAACCAAATTTCTATAGAAATAATATCCCTTTTGCACCCAAACAAAATGTTAAAAACGCCGTACAAACTAGACAACGTTTTAACCAACAGCCTATGTCAATTCAGACCAGACAACAGCCCATATCGACTCAAACCAGACAGACTCAACCTATGTCGTTTCAAACCATAAGACAAAATTATAATATAGACTCAGTTGAACAGACAAACGAAGACGAAGACGAAGACGAAGAGATTAATGACCAAGAAATTAACCCAAATAATGATTTTTTAGATTTAGGAACAATGATAGACGAGAATACTACATAATGTCATCCTTAACAAACGATTTACCTTCATTACAGCAACACTATTTTAATATACTTTTCGACACAGGATCATCAATCAATTTAATGCACCCAGATTTAGCTGAAAAATTAAAATTGCAACAAAAAGATATAAAATTGACATTTAAAACAGTAAATGATAAATCTACCTGTAACAAATATGTAGAATTTAAAATTAATAAAAAATTAATCAAATGTTATATATATAAATTTCATAAAAATTATAATTTATTATTCGGAATGGAAGCATCTCGCATACTCAACATAAAATTGGATTTTGGAAATAATAACGTAATAATGAATGACAAACAGTATAAATTACAGGATAATAAAAATGTATCAGAAATAAATTCAATAGAAATTCGAAATTCTCATTTGAATCCCGTAGAAAAACGAAAATTAGATGTACTACTTAAAAATTATGAAGATTTATTTCCAAAAGATAATGAACCTTTATCGCACACAAATGTTCTCAGACATAAAATAATAATGTCTGATGAAACACCCATTTATACGAAAAATCATCGTTTACCACAAGTATATGAAAAAGAAATCGAATTACATGTAAATAAATTATTAGAAGAAAAAGTTATTCAAAAATCATTTAGCCCTTGGTCCAGTCCTATCTGGATCGTTCCAAAGAAAGCAGAGGCGTCTAATAAAGCGAAAACTAGAATGGTTATCGATTTTAGGAAAATCAATACACGAACAAAAGATGATAAATTTCCTATCCCAAATATTGATACACTTTTTGATCACATTGGTAAATCAAAATATTTCACAACTTTAGATTTACACTCGGGATTTCATCAAATAGTCATGGATGAATCAGATAGAGAAAGAACAGCTTTCTCCACACCATCAGGACATTACGAGTTTTTGAGAATGCCTTTCGGCTTAAAAAATGCCCCAGCAACGTTTCAGAGAATGATTAATACAGTTTTAGGAGAATTGGTAAATGATATTTGTCTTGTATATTTGGATGATATAATAATTTTCGGAGAAACTTTAAAAGAGCACATAATAAATGTAGGACGAGTATTTGAAAAATTACGAAAAGCAAATTTAAAAATTCAAAAAGATAAGTCAGAGTTTTTGCGACCCGAAGCGAAATATCTAGGTTACATCATAAATCAGAATGGACTTAACACTGATGAAAGAAAAATTGAAAGTATTAAAAAATTGAATATCCCTAAGACAAAAAAAGAGATAAAACAATTTTCAGGAACCTTGGGATGGTACAGAAGGTTCATTCCAAATTTCGCGAAATTAACAAAACCGTTTACTAAGTGTTTGAAGAAAGATTCTCATATTGACATTTATGATCACGAATATCGTGCTGCATTTGAAAACAGTAAGAAGATAATAGCTGAATCATCATTGCTACAAATACCAGACTTTAACAAAGAATTTATACTGACAACTGATGCTTCGGATTATGCAATCGGAGCCGTATTAACTCAAACACATGAGAATCAAGAAAAACCAATCTGTTACGCTTCAAAAACTCTAAATTCAGCTGAACAGAATTATTCAACGATAGAAAAAGAATTAAAATCAATCGTTTGGGCTATCAAAAACTTTAGACCATATTTATATGGAAGGAGATTCAAAATTAAAACGGATCATAAGCCTTTAGTATGGCTTTTTAATATGAAAAATCCAAATCAAAAACTTATGCGTTGGAAGATTGAGTTAGGAGAATATAATTTTGAAATAGAGTATTCAAATGGGAAACAAAATGTAATATCTGACCTCTTATCAAGACAGCGCGCAGAAACAAAGATAACAGAAGTAATTGGAGACGTGGTAGAAAGAAAGATTATAGCACATTGTGTGTCACGCGACTTCGAAATGTCAAAAGGATTTGCTAGACAAATAGTAGAGAAATATGATAGTAAAAATTATTGTAAGAATTATGATTCATCAAATGAACATTTAGTTGTGCAGAAATTAGGTGATAAAACAATAATCCATTTAATAACAAAACAAAATTATTTTGATCAACCTTCCCTTAAGAATTTGGATAAGCCCTTGAAAGAATTGAGAGATTATTTAATATTGAATGATTTATATGAAATTAATATCCCTAAATTAGGTTGCGGTTTAGATAGATTATCATTAACAGATGTTAAACAAAAATTATACAAAATATTTGAGGACACCAATATCCAGATAAATGTTTTCAGTCTACCAGAAAATTATCATGTAGAAAATGTTAGTGAAAAACCAAATAGTGAACAAGATGATATTAACACAGTGCATTCAGACAATGAGAATATTATAGCAGGAATTAAATATATGAATAATCGTTTGAATATAGCAGATAACCAACTTATATTTGACTCACATAAGCAGGAAACAAGTATCCAAATTACAAGATTATTTAATCATAAAAAACAAAGAATACATGTGAAAATTAACGAAGATAATTTTGAGGAAGAAACGTTAAAATTTTTAAAAGATTATATTATCCCAAAAATTGGATATTTTGGTATTTTCAATGAAGATCTTGACAAGAAGGTAACAAAAGTTATATCTGAAAATTTTGTTCCGGATTCAATTAATATAATTGCAGTAGATAAATTGGTTTCTGATATCGAACAGGAAGAAGAACAAGTAGAAATTATTCACGATTTTCACAACGGCATTACAAACCATAGAGGAATTAATGCTACTATTCAAGCATTGAAAGAAAAATATTATTGGCCTAGAATGAATAAAGATATTATAGAATATATTAATGAATGTGAGTTATGTAAATTAAACAAATATGATAGGAAACCGATACCCGCAATAGATAATATTACCCCAACTCCTGAAAAACCTTTTCAAATAATTAATTTATATTTATTAACTTTAGAAGGTAAATATTTTTTGACTATTATGGATCAGTTTTCAAAACATGCGCAAGCATATTTTCTTGATAACAAAACAGCCAAAATTATTTGCGATGTTTTAATCAAATATCTTCAAACTCACAGGATACCTGATAAAATAATAACGGATAGTGGAGGAGAATTTAAAAATAAATTATTACAAGATTTATTGAAAAGATACGGAATTAATATTCATTTTATTTGCGTGATTAATCCAAAGAGTAATGCAATCGAAAGATTCCATTCTACAATAATAGAATCATTACGGATAATTGATCAAAAAGAGCGGATAAAAGATAAAAAATTAATTCAAAAGGTAGATTTAGCGTTGATAGCATATAACAATACAAAACACAATACTACCAAATTAACACCCAATGAGATATTATTCGGGCCTGATCAGAATAAATATTTCAAACAAGAAACCACATTAGAACAAGTATTGAATGAACATCAAGATAATATTAATATAGTAAATGAATTGGTGAAAATTAGAATTATGAATGAGAAATTGAGTAGATTCAAAGAAAATGATAACCCATTGCAATTGAAGAAAAAAATATTTATTAAACAGAACCCAAGATTAATTGGTAAAGTCAAAAAACCTTTGTATAAGAAACATTTTGTAGAAGCTCACGACCCGTTATTAGGAAAAATAAAAATTAGTGACGAACATGGTGATAAAAATATAAGAATAAATAAAATCAAACAATAAATGTATATTGATAGACAATAAATATATGTGTATTACCCAATATTTTGAAATAAGTAAATGTATTTTGAATTTAATTGATAAGAAAAAGGATGATAATTGTTTGTATCATTATATAAGTATGGAGAATGATATTGAACAAATAAAAAATACGAATGATATTATAATCATTAGTCCTAATAAACAGCAAATACAAATTAATTGTTTGAATAAAAATATACATGAAGAAATTGAAGGAATTTTTAAAATGAAAACAGATGAGAATTGTCAAATAAATAAGAATATTTTCGAAATTGTGAACCAACAATATAAAGAAATACAAATTCAGAATTTGGAGATAAATTATGAAAATAAAGTTAATGGCACAATGAATTTGATGAAAGTAGATAGAATAATAGAGCCTGTAGCTCTTTTACCCAAGATGAAGAATTTGGAGTTAAACCACAATTATCATTCATATATGTTATATGTTTTAATAATTATAGTTGTTATGATATGTATTTGTAAAATAATATTTAAGTATAAGAGAAATTTTTGTAGAAGTAGAAAAATAGAAGAGAATAAAATGGAATTAAATCCTTTAGCCTAAAATTATGCGATATAGCAAAGTCTTGCAAGGGAGGAATTATGTTATACTAGTTTTCATACTTTGCTATTGCGCATGATTACCCCCTCCTAGGATGTAGGTGTGACTTATGGTAGTCAGAACTTATAAATGATTGTAAAATGGGGAAAAAAGGCAATCACTACTTTGTCGAGCTGTTATCAACTAATTAGAGAAGTTCATGTAACTCAATTGTATCTGAAGACAGAAAATAAATTTATACATTTGAAAATTAAAAGTCCTTAGAACTTAATTTACATACGTTGATAAGTATGTATATTTGGAGTTCAATAATGCTGAAATTAAAGCTGGACCGTGTGACCAACATAATGGAAATTAATTCTGATCCAATTTTGTCGCTTTTGTCATGCTTACGAAATGAAATTAAGAGAAAAATATTTTGACATGTAAAATGTCAAACAAAATCATAAAATTGACAACATATTATCAATGCCTACCTTATCATTTTAATTGAACTGATTGTTTTATACGGCAAATTCTGGATGTCTGTTAAAACTACTGTCATAAACTACACTTCCAGCTTGGCCGATTGATACAAAAATAGTAGATAACTATTTTGATGCTACAACAAGTTCAAACACTAAATTTTAATATGCTATGGCTGATAATTCTAGATTCATGGGAAAAATCAAACATAAGTTTTAAGTAAAGTGCACTTCTGGCTTAGTCGATTCATACAAAAATAGCAGATAACCATTTTGATACAAAATCAAGTTCAGATACTGAATTTCAACGTCCTACGGTTGATCATTATGGATTTATCAGAGAAATTTGAAGGAAGTTTCGAGTAAGGTGCACTTCCGGTAGAGACGATTGGAATCATCATGCGAGGAGCACAACTTGACCCTATACCAGTCTTAAACTCAAAATTTCATCATACGTTCAGGCAGTTTTGAGATTTGCAAGCTGCGCACGAACGCACGAACGTACCTACATCAAGCCGAAAATACTCAAAATGGATTCAGGGATGCTCAAAACGGATATTTCCATCAAAATATTGATAGATGAATTTGGTCGGTTTCACAATACCTACTTTCTTGTACTTAGTACAAGTAAGTGAAAACAATCGGACCTACAGTTCGTGTCGCACAATGCTGCTAAGCGGACTTAGAACACAACTTCACTTGGGCAGTAAACAGTGAGCACTACGAAGATGACACTCGGCATTGGAACTAGAAGCGCACTTTGGAACGACTACTCAGAAGACTTGACTTTTAGAGAAATGGCTTTAAAACGGCTATAGGGCCTTATTTATACTCAAAATTTGAAGAAATCTGACTCAACTTGTGTTCTTTGAATTGATTTCAATTCAGCATTGTGGAAATAATATGAAGAAGAGATACTTTACAAGAAGAAGAGATCGTTCCAAAAGTACCAATTCCTTTACAATAAAATTTCCTGAATTATATTCCAGCTGTGATACTGATAAGTATCTACAACAGTTACATTATACAGAGTGATCAATAATGACTGTCTGTCACGTGACTAGCGCAAGTTCGCATTATGATTAAAACCATCTTCATGGAATGAAGTTAGTATAAATTCACTCATTTTGATAACTAAGTAACCGACATTTCAAGAACACAGATTCAAAAAACAAGGAAGTAAGTGAACTCCTGTATTATTGAATGATTAGGTATTGAAAATTTATTATTATTCTACCAAATGTCGAGCGTCAAATATTCATTTGTTAAGTCTAAATCAAAGTGCATGGTGTTCAAATACGTGGTATTTTACAAAACAACAGTCGGATATATTTACGGTGAGTATATGACATAAACACAGATCATATTCCAGGTATTTGATATTTATAAAATGTAACCTAGGTCTACCCACATGTTGTAAGCGGAGAATATTAAAAATATTTATTCGGACTGGTTGGTGATAATACGGTAATTGAAGTACAATATCATATGTGTTATTTACAAAGTTAAGTATGCTATTGAAAAAAAAGATAATAATTGTTGTAGTGACGTTTGTTCGTTGAAAAGCATTTCAGAAATAATTTCGCTCGTTTTCCTGTTAAACCAAATGTTGTATTTTGTCAGTAAATGGTTCAGGAGAATAAACTTGGATGCAGTTTGAGTGTAATGAATTTTATATCTACGTTATTCACTGCACTTGAGAAGAAAACACATTAGGCTATGGGTGCAGCCGCGTATCCTTACGTGCGGGAGTAAAAACTCTGAAAGTTTATTTTTTTGTGAAGTATGGATAAATCAGATAGATGGATTAATCAAAGCACATTTAACTGTTTACTGGTGAATTGGATTGGCCAGTGTGACTACCGCGAATGAGCATTGGACGCGATCGATAAGAAGTTGGTGAAACCAGAGGCCCTAGGAGAAACAGCTATGGAAGCGCAAACCAAGCAACATAAAGAGCAAAGTGATTTGTACCGTAAGGCAAACAGCTATGCCAAGTCAATAATAACGCGTTCAGTTTCTGATGCAGTCTATCAGAAGATCATGGACAAGTAGACAGTTCATGATACGTGGGGGGCATTGAAGCAGCAGTTCGAAGCAACATCCAAGAATCAGTTGTTCAAGATTTGTACAGATTTTTCCTCATTTTGATAAATAATTTACGAAGAGGCGATATTTAATTGTGTTCAAAGACAGTTACACAGAATTTTGCTATGGATTTACTGTCAAAGAAAAGTATGAAGTCAAGAACGTGCTGAAACAAGTCCTGGCGCATGCGAAGATTCAAGGACATTCGATAAAGGAGCTACTGAGTGATAATGGCAGCGAATTTGACAACGAAGAAGTTCGAAAAGTTTCACAAGAAAGTGGAATCACGCAGAGGCTGACAACGCCGTATACATTTGAACAAAATGGTAGCAATGAACGTGAAAACCAGTCAATTGTAGAGATGGCGAGAATCTTCAAATACTCAAATTGAGAAATTGAATTCCCAGAGATGATTTGAGCGGAGCTTATAAATTCCGCAGTGTACAGAACCGGAAAATCGTCAGTACGAGCTCTGGATGAGTAGGGAACCGAGGACAAAGCATCCACGAATAATTGGATCAGCTTGTTTCATTCACATCCCAATTCAGAAACGGAGAAAGACTGCCTGACGGAAAAGCTGTCAAAGGATCCTTATGGGATATGACGGAGACGAGCGATATCAAATTTAGGTGAAAGAAGTTCTTTTGTCCAGAGACGTGAAATTCCAAGAGAAGCTAGGTGAATGCAAAACAAAAATCAAGTTGCCACCTCAAGACATTGAGCCCCAGGAAAAACGAATCGTGGAGAAAAGGCCAGAAGAAGAACACTAAGATGACGCCGATACGTTAAATGAACAAAGAAGAAGCGGTGAAGAAGACAAGACTGAATCTGTCATCGAATTTGAAGACCAAAAAGAAGTTAGAAGAGAGGATCAACAGCTGTTATTAAGACAGAGTCTTCAAGATCGTTAAACGTTGACGAAATCAAAGATTTTTTAATGGCAACCAAGGAAGTTGTTAATGTGACAGAAACGCCTGCAACATTCAAAGATGCTGTTAACAGTGAAGAGAGCAATAAATGAAAAGAGGCCATGGATAGTGAAATGACCTCACAGCAAGAAAATCACACTTGGAAACTGACACTTCTACCAAAAAGTGCCAAGACAGTTCCATGCAAGTGGATTTATCAACTGAAGATGAATTCTGATGGCAATATTGATAAGTATGAAGCAAGATTGATTGTGAAAGGATTCAGCCAACGTCAAGGTATTGACTACAGCCAAATATTCAGTCCAGTAGCAAAGCTGGGAATAATTTGTGCAATTTCAAGTACCTATTGCTGCGGACAAGAGGATGCATCTTGCTCAATTCGACGTGTCAACGGCATTTGCATATGAAGAACCATGTTTGTACATTTGAAAGAAAAATGGACAAATACCTACTTTAGTTTTATATGTGGATGACGGACTGATTGTAGCAACAGATGCCCAAGACTCGGTGGTTTTTCTTGAAGAGCTAGAATCTGAGTTCAAGATTGTCTCAAAAGAAACAGAATATTTTTTGGGACTTGAAATTGAGAAGGAGAATGGAAATATCAAGATATGTCAAAAAGCGCATACAAGAAAAATTCTTGAACGCTTCATTTTCTCAGAGTGTGAGATGCTGAAGAGTCCAGAAACTTCACAAATAGGGAAAGATGATGCCAAGAAACACAATTTTCCATATAGTCAAGCAGCTGGCACTTTGATGTACTTGATGCTCTGCACGAGACGAGATTTGGCGAAACAGCGGAGGATTTTTATCAAGATCGCTTGAGAACTCATCCTTGGAAGACGTGGCACGAGTCAAAAGAGTATTTCGATACATCGCAGACACCATCGAGTTGAGGATAGTACACCGTCCTGATGCACAAAAAGAGGTCCTAGAGTGTTACAGTAACGCAGATTTCGGAGGATGCACTAAAACAGGTCGATCGACTTCTGGAATAGTTGTCCTATATGTGGATGGAGCCATCACATGCATGGTGACTACTTCAACATCTGAGGCTGAGATAGTAGCGGCAAAGGAGGCTGCTAAGGGAGTCATTTGGTTGAAGCAAGTTCCCGTAATTCAAGTTGACAATTCTGCGGTGGTGCAACTGGCTCAGAATTCAGAGTTTCATCGTATAACGAAACACATCGCAATCAAGCATTTCTTTATCCGAGAGAAGATGATCAAATGAGAGCTTGGAATTCAGCAAACCCCAATAGAGGAACAAGTTGCTGATATAATGACGAAACCAGAACACGATTGAAAATGTTGTGTGGTCAAATGGGACTTAAAGAGACAATCTGAAATAAGAAATCTACTCGTTAGTTTCTTGACAGTTCTTCTGTTTTACTGAGGTTTTTCTGTTTCTGTTAACTTTGAATTTACAAGGGAAAGTATTGAAGTGAAATATTATATATTATCCACAGGTTAAGTATGCTATGAAAAAAAAAATAATAGTAATGGTTGTAGTGACGTTTGTTCATCAGAAAACAGTTCAAAAATAATTTCGTTCGTTTTTTTGTTGAACCAAATGTTGTCAGTAAATGGTTCAGTGGAATAAACTTGAATGCAGTTTGAGTGTTATGAATTTTATATCTACATTATACATTGCACTTGAAAAGAAAATACATTAACGGTAAGTAATTTTGTGATATTCAAACAGAACTACGTTTTTTAAGATTTACAGGGAGAGCGAAATGTATAAACTGGTTGTAAATAACCTAAAAACAAAATTCGGTAGCTGAAGGCTCTATTAGGCCAAGCAACATAGAACGAAAAAGATGGTGTAAGCTAATTAATTCTTGAAAAGCTGGAAATGGTCTCAATCTTTTCATTCATATGTAAAAATAGTTTATTGAAGTTTGCACCAATTTTCTGCTTGTGCTGTATGAGGGATGTCCTAAAAACATCGAAATTTTCGGATTTTTCTCAGTTTTCCACCAATGACTTCCAAACAATACATTTATAGGAAAACTTTATTTTCTTATGAATTGAGAAACACAAAAATCTGTCTCGAATGAGTATCATACATTTGGAATTAAGTGTTACGGAGATATGCAAGTTCCAAAATTGACAATTTCCTCTTATTATCCAAAAAAAGTCGTATTTTCAATATGAGATGTATTATATGAAATAAATAATATTTTTGGGCATTATAGTGCATCTCCTAAGGGACAGATAAATGGTCATTTAGAATCACTTGGGTTGTTTCTCAGATCAATTATTGCTGCTAATAAATGCCGATATGATGATAAAGTCAAGAAGAAAACTCCATCTATCGCCCACTCAATTATTGGTGCGTCGTGATCAAAATCCTCTCTGTCAGCCTCACATGTTGGCCTAGAGATGCTGATTCATCGGAAATATAAGTCTAGGGATCTATTGGAAATTGTTTCAGCAACTGAATTTTGTTTCACATATAATGAAGAGCGTCATTACAAGGTCTCATGCTTGAAACAACCTGTTAAACATGTTCTACTATCGAAATCGCTCCCACAGTTTGTCTTTGATAATGCTGACGTGAATACTGACACTCTAGATGGGACCAATACATTCCACGCAATAGGAGGCATCTAGTGTACTACACCTGAGCCTTCAAAATTCGAAGACACCACCATGGAGGGAGTCAAAAAGGTCCCTTGTGCCAGAGTTTTGGGAGAATTTGGGACAATACCAGTCACTACTCTTCAAAAGATAGCTCAATGCAGGCGTCTGTAAAATTCACGTACTCAATCTTGATGAACAATTTCTATGTTCTAAAGTAGAGCCTTCGGCCACTGATTTTATATGAGCGTACGGAAAATGACAAGGACTTATGAATATTCCAGGTTGGAGTGAGCTCATGGAGAAGGTAAATAAGAATCGAGCTTTATGCTGCAAATGAATGCAAATCACTTAGACAGGACAATTGTTCCGTAACTTTTGATCAACCTCTTTATAATAGAGATAGTGTTGCTTCATCTGGTCTTGATTCAGTTATCTGCTTATGTCCTTTATGGGGGTTATCGCTTTCATAATAAATGGCAGTGGGCTACGTGAATTGTTTAGCGAGGTTTTCGCACCTTCATCAACTAATAAGATAATGACGGGGCATATCTTATTTAGAGCTCTACTAGCACACATTCTGGCTCACCTTTCAATGAGTTAAAGCTGAATATAGCAAAAGAACAACAGTCAGCTTTCTCTAAATATATGAGAGACATGAGTGATAATGTTTTTGCCAATATTGATGCTCCTGAAGTAAAAACTATCCTGGACATATTTTCGAACAAACTTGAGGTGTTGGAGTTTCAATATCCTACAGCTAATCATTTTAGATATATGCAAAAAATTCAAAAAAGTTTCAAGCAAAATGCACTTCCGGTACGGACGATTGCAACTATATTGCGAAGTGCACAATTAGATCCTGAATCAGTTCTAAATACAAAATTAAAGCATTATACGTTCGATAGGTTTTGAGATTTGCGAGCTATGAACGCACAAACATGCATACATACATACGTACCGATATCAATCCAAAAATAGTCGAAATAGATTCAGAAATGCCCAAAACGGCTGTTGTCATCAAAATCTTGTAATGTGAATTTTGTCGGTTCCACAATGCTCACTATAACTTTTCATAAGTAAGTAAGAAATGGGTAAAGTTGTCGTTCTTTGAACTCGTATATCTGATAAATTCACGTAACTTGAAATACAAGGTAATCATTGGACGCCGCAGACTTTTCTGTTTTTCAATTTATGTGAGAGTAACATCTTCCTAAAAATGCATCATCTAGGAGTTATCCGTGAAAAACTGAAAGAAGTCCGAAAATTTCGTGGTTTTTGGAACACCCCTCATAAAGCACAAACAAAAAATAAGTGTAAATTTCAATAAACTCTTTTTACATGTAAATGAAAAGATTGAAACCGTTTCCAGCTTTCCGAGAATTAATTAGCCTACAAACCCTATGTTGCCTGGCCTATATGATGAGTAGCTATGCACAAAGCGTTCAAGAAAAACATACGATGGTTCGTCACAAACTCGAATACCTTGGAAAGAATTTTGGTAGCTGCTAATGTTCAGCTCAACTATGTTCTCGTTGTGTACACGTGTCTGGGACAATAAATGAATAAATAATAAATAATAATGATAGTTTCACTTTTCAATTGTTAATTGAGTTTTATCATACATCATACAATACATAAATCAGTATTTAATTGAGTTTATTATCTCAATCATGCTGATATTGCTCCATCATATTTCTACAACAAGGACGTTATTGGTCGATAAGAGCATAGAATGACACTCACTATAATTATAAATAAGTACTTTGTTTTATTACTAAGTATGATATAACACATCACTTCCGTCAAGTGGACACGACATAATATCCCTAAAATGAGAGGTAAGTCTATTTTCAGTAATCCTTTATAGGCATCATGCATATTTTAAAGGATTTATAAGTAGACTAATTTTTTTTAAATAATTGACGCAATTATTTTCCTTAATATTTACTGACTCTTCTTGTGAAAAATGTGATTACTGCTTTATCGAAATTTCATAGTCTGATATATTGAATCTGTGAAGAATTTTTATGATACACTTGTATTGTAATTCTTTCCCAGAAGGTGACTTAGAATACTTCTTATCACAGAAAGTGAGAGAGCTCTTATAATGGATGAATGAAATCGTAACTCGCTTCTTGTTCGCTTAATCCATATGAGTATCCTTAACGCTGCAGTGTCAGCGTAATTGTAGGAGCAATATGTGAGGTATGGAGCGAGAAATACTTCCTGCCTCACATCATTTGCATGAGCGATCTGAAGATGTGCAGCTCTGTTATATTCAATTTCTTCCCTTAATGATGATAAATATAAATAATTATTAAAACCATGATATAACTATTCATACATTCTTTTACGAATATCTATCTTGATGATGATGAGACACGCAGTCTAAGTATTCATTCTGATTCCAAGTAATATCTGATTTGAGAGTAGTCCTGATCTAATTTTTTACGATTTTAGTAACTTTAGAGTGGCTTGGCTATTTGTAACTGCAGAGATTATTCTATTGTGGTAGTTTGTTTTCAATAGTAGTTGTACAAATATCAAATTATACATAGTTTGTCCTCAGATAATGTCATATTTGTCTTGAATCTACCTGACATTTCACTCCATGTTTCTGCACCTCAGGACCACTTCGTATTTTAGTGCCCTTCGGTTATATGACGATGTCATCATTCACAACCGAACTTCTTATATTGTATCTCAATAGACAAGAATTAGGTCGAAATGTTTTCCAGTGCTCCAGTATTCTATATCTTTCAAAACTCAAAGTTCTATGAATTTTGAAACATTAACATTATTGAATAACTATAAATTGTTTGTATCCATAACATCTTTTTGTAATTGGATCAGTTTGCATCTACCAAATTTTGTGTTATAGTTAATGGATCATTCTGTGGTGTACAACAAATGTAGTTCATCAGTGAGCATAATAAGGTGTTTCAGGAGCTTCTAAAATGATATTATCCATTTCTAGCCTTATTGATTACTATCCTAATGGTGTCCGTGGTTTCCGCGGCCGATTATGTTATAATGCCATCGAGTTGTTTAGATGGCAATACTGATAAAAAAGTATGCTGCGAAATCAGGAATAGTGATTTAGCTAATCTAGCTGATCCAAAAGATTGTACATCATTCTACGTTTGCGATAATAAGAAACCTGTTGAATCATTTTGTAAAAGTGGACAGATTTGAAGTGCTGACACACAAAGATGTGTGGCTGGCTCAGCAGATAAGTGTCCTCAAAAAAAGATGTAATTATACAAAAAGCTCTTGTTCTTGTATTCCTATGGGAAAATATTAAAATAATGAAGAAATGCACAATATAATTTGTTTATTATTTTACTTGTACCCATTCCCATATTCCTGATTAGGAATAGTAAGAAATTATAGATAAAATTATTGTTGACACGAAAAACACATGTGATTAAGGTTATATTATTTGATGACAGTATCACAGAGGCTACTTTATAAAAGGGTGGATTTCTTAATCTATTCTTATTCACAATTAACATGCTTCTCCTCTCGACATTAGCACTTACATGGTCCGATGAATTCACATAATCATAAAAATATGCTATTATTCATATTTCATTCGCTAGTCCAATATCCTCCACGAAGTTTATAGTGTTTACATTGTTACTGCCATACAATGCTTCTTTCAATGATAGTGGAATTTAGTGTAGTGTTCTTTGTGTATTATATTCTAGTCATTTAATAATGATGTATTTCACGGTGATGTATAACAAGTGTTACAATTTATTGGAGTTTTTCTGTTGAATATATGGCTGCGTGTATCCCATTTTCAATCTTGTGAGTAGTATTTGTTCTTTTCTCTGTGTGATGTGGGTTTTCAGTCTCCTATTTTTCCTTGTATTTCTCTTAATTTTTTATTTGCTGCCATCTGTTTTGCCAATTTTCTACAAGTTTTTTTTTTGTTTGCTATGTGTACATAGTTGTGTGGGCTTACCGGATTGAGTAGCTTCTTTGGCAGTTCTGTCTACTGACTCATTTCCAGAGCCGGAACTAGGGCGTGGCGTAGGTGGCCCTTGCCACGGGCGCAGACTCCTAGAGGGCGCAAAATTCTATAAACTGCATTAAACGAATCATTTAAATTCAAATTTAAGAAATGTTTTATGACGAGTTTTGGGTGAGAAAATTTATACTGTTGTACTACCTACTATCCATCTCATCTTAAGGTCAACTATAAAACTTTACTTGGGTTTATTGGTTATTGGAGATCTACACTGCTCTACCGAAAATATACTTGTGTAGTCTGATAGTAGGTATTTATATATATTTTCTTTAAAGATTATTGCTGCTACCGTCGTTTTTTGATCTTTGAAGCGTCAGTGTGAATAATTGTGCTGTTCCGATAGTTGGATATTATCGATTGGAGCATTTTTTTGTAAATGTTCAGACTGGCATTCATTTTATTGAATTCATGGAGGTAGATATTAATTTTTAATTAATGATCTATACATACTTTCAGAATTATATCCTAATAAATAGACTTATTTGGTTTTATTTCTGTATATTCTATTTTATTTTTGACGTTTCGACTCTCTAACCGAAAGTCTTCATCAGAAAAAATGATACAAAAATAAACAAGGCAAGAAGGTATCTACATAATTAGAAATTAAAAATTGAAAATATACAGATAACTAGATGTGAATACGTGGATTCCACATTTAGTGCAAAAAGAACAAAATTCCTCTGGCCTTGTTTATTTTTGTATCATTTTTTCTGATGAAGACTTTCGGTTAGAGAGTCGAAACGTCAAAAATAAAATTAAATATACAGAATTTAAACCAAAAAAGTCTATTTATTAATTTTTAATTCATTATTCACCCAAAGTGAGATTTTTCATATCGATAATACAATAAAAGAGCACCAGTGCTCCATTCATACCAAAACAGTAGAGAGATATTTTCATTGATGTTCAAGATGTGTTACGTTCCAGTTTCACACCTTGTTCCTATTTTTCCATTTTCCATATTTCAGTTTTCTATCCACTCCTTCTTGCTACAATTTGAACTTATTGAAACTAGTATTCCAGATAAATAAAACATTTCACTCACCTTACACTTGTTGTTAATATTTGACACATTGCTAATCAATGACGTATTTTGGTTTCGTATTTTTTAATTCACGTAGTTGCTGCAATATGTCAGAAGTTGACAAGGCGCTCTTTTAGAATTGAAATCATTTTATTCAAAACTTAGAATTATATTAAAATAACACTTGATAAAACACATTCACACAGTAAAATCTATATAAATAAAATCCTAATCCACTTTTCCATCTTGCTTCCAGCTTTTCTTCTGTACACTCCCCCTTAATTAGCTGAAACCAATGACATTCATAATAAGTTAAGTAAAAACGGTTTTTCATCGATTAAGGATAAGTAGTGAATTAAGTTAAGGCAAGTCCGGCAATTAGTAACAAAAGTTCTAGAACAAGCGGTAGTGAAAAAGTTTTCTAACGGAAAGTCTACGAAAACTTCGTGAAATCGAAGCCGCTTTGCGGGATTAAAGTAGATCGACGTTTGCTTCGGGTCGCGTGGTGTTTTGAGTAACAAGAACGCGAACAAGCAGCCCATTTTGGGGATTTGTATAATCTTTCCATACCTCGTGTTCGGGTACGTTCTTTTCTGCTACGAACATCTACGGCGAGTTGTTCGACCTCGTGGAGTACACAACCAAACGAGTGTCGCTTCCGGTTGTCCTGAAGACGAACCACAGTACCCTAACCTTGACGCCTTCTCCACGGACCAGCCGTTGAACCGACGCCTCCACCAGGTCGGGCGGCGTCATCTCCACCGTTCCGGACGTCAGTGGGCAGCTAAGTGGACTGTACCTTTTTCTGTGTGCCTACTTAGGCTTGGGGTGTCCTAGCTAAGCTAGAGGCACAGCATTTTGTTTATTATTTTATTTTGGGACTTTTTTTTTGGTATCAAGGAACTTCATTCCTTTGTTTAATTTCAATATATTATTTTTCTTGTGTGTTACGCGGATTGGAAGTAGCGTTGGTTGTTGCGCTCTAGTTGTGAACGCGCTATACGTCCGATTTTGTAAGGCTAGGTCGATCTAGTTAGCCTGTTGGACGACGTAGACCCTGTGGTCATTTTGTGCTTGGCGCAGGCGTATAGGGCGTCGTTTTATTGTTGAGTTTTCGGTCGTGAGGGCGTGCTGCCGTCCAAGACGCGTAGTGTTTTACTCGTTTATTTGCTTGTGCAAATTTTGGAAGCTTCACTTCATTTTTTTTTTTTGTTAACTTTTTTTTTTAATAGTCGAGTCATAATTTATCATTAGTTTTTTTTGTTAGATTTATTAACTTCATTTACTTTAACCTCAGTTTTTTTGTTTGTTATATCTATTATTCACTTATTTTATTTGCGTTCAATATTAAAGTCACTTAGTTAAATTCAATCGGTTGTTTTATTGTTTCTTGGTGGAGAACCCAACCGTTTTATTTTAGCCTTAGCTACCACAGGCCCCGTTTGAGGGTAGATTGATATATATATTTTGTATGGTAAGTGTCGTCTTACCAAACCGACCAGCTGGTGGGTGCAGAGGGTCATTGTGCGGTCACTTTGTCCCGTACTCCAACGTCCAAACCCAACACCTTATTTTCCAGGCACTTTCGTGTTTGTGTGCTCTGTGGCCGAACCAACAACTACGTGGCGCCCCGAGTGATGCTGGTGTTTAATAGTGAGCCTCAATACACTCACGACTACCCTGAGCAGAGAGTCGATTTACGTCAAAACTCGGTCATTTCACTTTTGGCGGGGCAGAATCGCTGCCCCAGTTTTGAACGTCACAGATGTTAATCAAAATCAGAACATTCTTAATTTTGTTAAAATGTCAACTTTAGATCGGTACTAATCATACACTAGAGGCATTCAGTTTGTCAGGTTTTTGAAGTATATTTTGGTTATTTGTTGTGACAAAGTGCTCCCATTTTAGAATCTGAAAAACTGCTGTTAGTAACCGTCTGATAGAATGATTTTATCTACGACTATGCGCTAATACGTGATTCGCCCACTAATTTGCGTGTCATTATGAATTTTTGTAAGAGAAATAATAAAAATAGAAATTCTATCACACTTCAAGTTTCCTTTATTATAAATAACTATTATTACACACACATTAATTTATGTTTTATAAACGTTTACGATAAGATCAGGGACAAGATTTTCACAATTAGATATGTTTATTTTCTTTATAACTTTGACAGCTGTCAAACAAACAAATAGTTGCCATAACATGCTATTTGATCAAGCTATGAATTTTACACTAAATGTTTTGTGAATGTCAAACATCAAATAAAAAAATCTAATTTAGCAGCAATTAAGGCTGTCGTAGATAAAATATTGAATGATACACGTTTGATACAGCTAGTGTAATGAAACTTGAGTGATAAAAACACTCGGCTAATCGCCTCGTGATTTAACATCACACACGTTTCATTACAACGGCTATATCAAACTTGTATCATTAATATCTATAAAATAACTCAACTTAGTCACAATTTTACTATTCCAGTTGATAGCCTTCAACTATATTAATTCGATTCACCGAAATCGCTTCGAACTGTTAACTCGCCGTTGATCTAATTTATTCTCCTGGAATACATAAAACCGTTAAATACAATAGTTAGGTAGTAATTGACAACTCACCGTTTGTATGGGAGCTCTCGGTATTGATGTAAATCCTAGTTAGAGCTTATTTAGAACTCCTATTCTCGTATTTGAAAATGGGTTACTATTTGAATGTTTGTTCATCACCTTCTGAAATAAATAAATTGGATCTAAGTTGTAGTGCACAATGAGCAGTAAATAAAACTTACCTTTTATTTGAGCATAAACCATAGCTAGATGATAAATTGTGAATTGTATGCATGTGGTTTTGTTTACTTTTGTTTGACTGATTGCTAATTAACCAATAATTCTGATTGTACGACCCCCAGAGCCATCTGGCGGTCAGAGAGGAAACTGGCAATAAAGTTTTATTTCAAGTTTAAATAAAATAAGGATTACAAAATGTTGTAATATGTATTTAGCAAGGAAGTAACACACGGAAAGTCATTATTTTAATTATTCATATTTTTTGGAGGTTACTTAAATCTAAGTAACATCCTTTTTTCATGATTAAACCGGCTCAGTATCGTTTACTTGAAATCTGGGTATGAATACAGGCTGTATCGATCAGCAAAACACTCTTCCGAGAGACTTGAGTCCACAGCTATTTAATAGTGCTTCTGCAACAGGCCAACTTAACCGCTCCGCATCCGTCGTGACTCCTGCTACAGAGTCATCCGTATTGACCGTAAGTAACGTCCTGTCTACAGGGTTACTTAACCTCCGCTGTCGAGTGGTTCCTGTTTCAGAACCGTTGAGACGACGTCCGTCGTGGCTCCTGCGTCAGAGTCACCATCCACCACGACTGTAGTCTTTGCCGTAGGGTTACAGCCTCCTGCACCTAACCGTAGTCTCTGCCATAGGACTACGGCATCCACCTTCCGCAACTGTAGTCTCTGTCGTAGGGCTACAGTCTGTTCACCACGTCGTAGCTGCTGCCACGAAGGGCTACGACAACTGCTGACGACGACGACCGATATCCAGCGCATCATATTTTCGACTTCGTGTGCTAGTTCAAAGTCGTGTCCGTCGTATTGTGCAAGTATAATCGTTACCATTTGTTTCCGCCATTTTATGTACCTCTTCCCCATTTATTTGTGTGTTAATGAATCTGTTTGTTTCCCCTATACGTTGATCTTTATTCTCAGCAACAAACCCCACCCTTCCCGCTGACTATCCGGCACCATCGCCACAGAGTTGCTCCGTTATTGGCGCACGAGCATACCGATCGATAAGCAACTCCTAAAAAAAAGCCGCACGTGAAGTAGTACGCGTCACATTGTTCATAAGAGTGCGGACTCCTTGTTCAGTCTTTATGAGTTGGCTAGTCACTTTGAAAACGAATAGGAACATTTGTAAGAACGGAAACAAATTTTTGATGATTCATGGGAATATTCGTGTTTGTACTGAATACGGTGAGCTTTATTCAAATAAAAGACAAGTTCATAACCAATCGGCCTATAGGACTACAACAATTTCAAGAAAACTTGACAACAATTTCCTTTCAAACTCGTACAATTAATTCAGAAAATAATCTTTCATCGCAGCATATTCCGCTTTCCATATTCCAGAAACTGTTATGGTTGCAGAAAAAAAAATTGCTAAATCTTTTTTGTAGGAAATTGTATGTAGATACTCTGATTTTGTATCAAGACATCCTTGCTCTATGCTTCATACTTATTGTGATATTTGAGAAAAAGGCAAAATACACAATCAGAAACTTTTAGCTCCTATCTACCCCAAGCTTGACGACAAGGCAATTCACGTGCAACTGCCACATACAGTGTTACAAAAATTTCGTCTGACGTCTTTTTTCTTGTACAATTGTTTTTCCCTTGCATACACATGTCGCCATCTATGTAGCAGATTCGCACTAATTTTGTAAAATAGTACGTTCGTATGACACTTGATTGAAGCGCTAACTTGGGGAGTCGGCGCGTCTGGTTCTTCCTCGCTCTCTTGCGTCGGAGCTATTGTTGCAGACGGTTATTTTTGAGTAGTCTTGTGATTTTTCTTGTTGTTCTAAATTTTTGTGATTATTTTATTTAATTAAAATCAGTGTTATGATTTTGTAAGTATTTCGTTTATTATTTTTATTCACGTTATTCCAAATTTAGTATTATTTTTCTAGTGATTTCGTTTGAGGCGACCCGCGTGGTTAACCTTTTGTTTTCCAAATTTATTTCTTTCATCCTTAATTATTTGTTAGTTTTTTGTGCTCAAAACCTTTTTACTATCTTGAATTTTTTCTACAAAATTAATATTTTTGTTCTAAATTTATTTTTTTATATACTTATACACTCGAAGTAATAAAACCTACGAGATTTGTGGCTATCTTCGTTCCTCCCTTTACCTTTCCTCACCTAAGTATGTGTGATGTATGAATGATCAGTGAAAGTGGTTGATAATACATAATTCAACTATATTTTGGATCCAACGCGTTGCGGATTTGTCATTCAACAACTCGTAGTTTAGTTTCTTATGTTGTTTTTGTAGTTTTTTGTTTCCAAAGCTTAAAATATTTTGTTGTGGGCTTTAGTTCCCGTTTTTAAGCTGGAAAATCCTACGAGTTTGTGAAGATTGATCCAATTTTTTTAGTAACGAACCACGTTCGTGAATTTATCGACTCGTCGCTAATAAATCCTTTTTCTTGTCCTGCTAGACTTCGTATTTCCTGTGTTTTTCCTTCTCTTTAATGCTCAGCGTAGTTTTTTTACTTTGCAAATTTTTAGTGCACTATTTCAAATCAGACAAATAATTAGCTTACTGATTATTTTATTTAACTTTTACTAAATTTACAGTTTATTCGTTTTTTAATTGAATCTAAATTTATTCATTCAAGTTTAACGCTTCACGTTTGAAGAGAGCTCTCGAATTTTTTTATAGGAACCTCCTGTTTCAGTTGAATTGGATACTGGTTGGGTTGTTTGTTTTCAGTGTAAACTGCTAGGAATCTTAGGGACCAGTGGCCACTTGAGACTAGTTTTTGACCAACTTCAAATTAAGAAAAACATCAACACGTCTACGAATTTAAGAAGAACATTAATATCTCCCGAAGTTGACGACCAAGCGCACGGCCAACCTTAACACCTTCAAGGACCGTTGGGTATTTATCAAAGCCCTATAAGACGCAAGATCAACTTTACTTAATTCAGGGAACGTTCTTGTCTGACGTTGTTTTTGTGGCTATCAATTCGACATCTATCTTCTCTGCCGATACTAGTCTTGAGTTCCGCCTGAAGAGGACATTTAGCTAGTTTTTGTAACGTAATTTTGAACGTCTGTGACGTGCTCTCCAGTTCCCTTTTGGCTGTTGCAGTGAGATTTTTTTGTATAATAGCTTCAATCATTTTCGTGAGTTACAAATCTTTTGAATTATAATTTTGGAATTCTTTGCTTGAAATTAATAATAATTTTATTTAAAATTGATTTCGACGTCTATGCTTTATTTCTTTTTTTTTCTGTCGCTATTGTCTCCCAGAATAGTACCTTTTTCTCCTTTGATCATTTCCTGGGAGTGGCGTCCATTTCCTATTTTTCAGGTAAAATATTTCTGGTGCCCTTATTAATAGCTAGCCTGGGTCTTCACTTACAAGGTAGGATATTCCATTACTTAAATTTAGTGTCAATCAGCAGTACATTAAGTTTTTGCCACCAAATAGTGAAGAAACATTACCTTTTTTAATTTCCTACTGCCACCTTGGAAATAGGAAAAGGTACACTGGCGCCCAACGTGGGGCCCTTAATTTTGTTCAGCCTTGAACTCTGTTGCAATTCAAATTTATTTTTGCTCCTCCAATTGGTTGCACAAACTTTGACATCGAAAAGAAAACTGGAAATATTCATCCTGAAATCCTTCTACTCTTTTCTTTCTATCATTATTATTTTTCCTCTAGCATATGCAAGATACCTCTACAATTCCTTTTTGTGCCATTACTAATCAAATAAACTTTTCTGAGGTACATACCAAGATGAAGCCCGAATGCATCGAATACCTTACAGAGGATGAGTTGTTATATGAACTAGGAAACCGAGGTGTTAAGATCCATAATTTATCGGTGGATTTAAAACCTATATTGAGAGGATTGCTGCAAGTTGAAGGAAATAGGAAAAGGTACACTGGCGCCCAACGTGGGGCCCGAACCATCACAACGCCTATCTCTACGACAACTTTTCGCGAAGTGTACCTTTTCCTATTTCCAAGGTGGCAGTAGGAAATTAAAAAAGGTGATGTTTCTTCACTATTTGGTGGCAAAAACTTAATGTACTGCTGATTGACACTAAATTTGAGTAATGGAATATCCTACCTTGTAAGTGAAGACCCAGGCTAGCTATTAATAAGGGCACCAGAAATATTTTACCTGAAAAATAGGAAATGGGCGCCACTCCCAGGAAATGATCAAAGGAGAAAAAGGTACTATTCTGGGAGACAATAGCGACAGAAAAAAAAAGAAATAAAGCATAGACGTCGAAATCAATTTTAAATAAAATTATTATTAATTTCAAGCAAAGAATTCCAAAATTATAATTCAAAAGATTTGTAACTCACGAAAATGATTGAAGCTATTATACAAAAAAATCTCACTGCAACAGCCAAAAGGGAACTGGAGAGCACGTCACAGACGTTCAAAATTACGTTACAAAAACTAGCTAAATGTCCTCTTCAGGCGGAACTCAAGACTAGTATCGGCAGAGAAGATAGATGTCGAATTGATAGCCACAAAAACAACGTCAGACAAGAACGTTCCCTGAATTAAGTAAAGTTGATCTTGCGTCTTATAGGGCTTTGATAAATACCCAACGGTCCTTGAAGGTGTTAAGGTTGGCCGTGCGCTTGGTCGTCAACTTCGGGAGATATTAATGTTCTTCTTAAATTCGTAGACGTGTTGATGTTTTTCTTAATTTGAAGTTGGTCAAAAACTAGTCTCAAGTGGCCACTGGTCCCTAAGATTCCTAGCAGTTTACACTGAAAACAAACAACCCAACCAGTATCCAATTCAACTGAAACAGGAGGTTCCTATAAAAAAATTCGAGAGCTCTCTTCAAACGTGAAGCGTTAAACTTGAATGAATAAATTTAGATTCAATTAAAAAACGAATAAACTGTAAATTTAGTAAAAGTTAAATAAAATAATCAGTAAGCTAATTATTTGTCTGATTTGAAATAGTGCACTAAAAATTTGCAAAGTAAAAAAACTACGCTGAGCATTAAAGAGAAGGAAAAACACAGGAAATACGAAGTCTAGCAGGACAAGAAAAAGGATTTATTAGCGACGAGTCGATAAATTCACGAACGTGGTTCGTTACTAAAAAAATTGGATCAATCTTCACAAACTCGTAGGATTTTCCAGCTTAAAAACGGGAACTAAAGCCCACAACAAAATATTTTAAGCTTTGGAAACAAAAAACTACAAAAACAACATAAGAAACTAAACTACGAGTTGTTGAATGACAAATCCGCAACGCGTTGGATCCAAAATATAGTTGAATTATGTATTATCAACCACTTTCACTGATCATTCATACATCACACATACTTAGGTGAGGAAAGGTAAAGGGAGGAACGAAGATAGCCACAAATCTCGTAGGTTTTATTACTTCGAGTGTATAAGTATATAAAAAAATAAATTTAGAACAAAAATATTAATTTTGTAGAAAAAATTCAAGATAGTAAAAAGGTTTTGAGCACAAAAAACTAACAAATAATTAAGGATGAAAGAAATAAATTTGGAAAACAAAAGGTTAACCACGCGGGTCGCCTCAAACGAAATCACTAGAAAAATAATACTAAATTTGGAATAACGTGAATAAAAATAATAAACGAAATACTTACAAAATCATAACACTGATTTTAATTAAATAAAATAATCACAAAAATTTAGAACAACAAGAAAAATCACAAGACTACTCAAAAATAACCGTCTGCAACAATAGCTCCGACGCAAGAGAGCGAGGAAGAACCAGACGCGCCGACTCCCCAAGTTAGCGCTTCAATCAAGTGTCATACGAACGTACTATTTTACAAAATTAGTGCGAATCTGCTACATAGATGGCGACATGTGTATGCAATGGGTAAACAATTGTACAAAAAAAAAGACGTCAGACGAAATTTTTGTAACAACTGGAAGATGGCAGACCTGCATAAATGATATCTTGACTTTCTAGCCTTACTTATGTGAACACTTTGCACACCTGGCTCGTTTCCCTTATTAATTTGCTTCACTTTCTTGTGTTCCAAAAACGTTTTTTCTCAGAATGAAAACAATGTTTTGCTTTTACAGAATCCTGGGAAGATATTTATTCTCAATTCTTATTTTCATATCAGAAACAAGTTGTCTTAACAGCGCTTTTATAATCATTATTCAAACCGCGGATCATTCATTTGCATTTGTTTTCATGATAAACTCGCCATCACAACGTCAAGAACAAGATAACATTGAGTACAAAAACATCACATAATTGGTATGGTGGGGTCTCACTAACCCCAAGGGAACAAACACTGCCAATAGACTAGTAATAACAGATGAAAATGGATAAAAACATCACACTCTACCATTCAGGACACATTGACTGAAAGGTACACGGGCGGACAGAACTATCGATCAAAAACTATTTGAACAATCAAAAAAAATAAAAACGCTGGGATCTGGTAGACCTCACCAAACCAGTTACGGATTTATGTATGTCTTTACTTTGAATCCAGACAAATTTACTTATTTCATTCACATTAATGTTCATATTTAATTGTACTAAGTCTATTCAGATGAATTTGGATTTAGTCAAGGATAATTCATACTGTGACGTGTGAGAGTGGGGAGGAGCTCGTAAAGACGACGTAGTATGGGGAGGGGCTTCTTGTCCTCGCTTACGCCGCACCGCACACATCTCCGCTCCGAATGGAAGCTTCTAACAATTTCTAGAAAGGGAAAAAGCCGAGAAATAGGAACATTCGAGAAACAATATTTCTCTATATAAAGCCAAGCAAAAAGACGTGAGGAAAGTACAGTAGTAAGAGTAGAAATGGTGAAATAAATAATGAACAGTGTCAAGTGAAGTGCATAATGTATATAAATAGTGAAATATAAATATCTGTGACCTTGTTCAAATTAAAATTGAGTGACGAATAAATAAATATAGTGTTATTAGTAACATAAGGAGAATAAAGCTTTTATTTCATTTAGATTATTAAATAGTGACTTTTATTTGATCACAAATTGGATTTCGTCAGTCAATAAACATTACAGGGGTGTCAGGTGTGGGGTTGTTATAAACAATTTAGTATTCTGTTTATTGCTGCTTTGCAAGACTGGAAAATTTTAGAGAAAATTCAAAGGTATGGAAAGAAGTATTTGAAGATGATTGTAAAATGTTAGAAGAAGAATTGGATGCAAAATTGGATTCAAAATTGAATGAAATATTGAAGATTTTTGAAGAAAAATTCAAATTTGGTGTTTCATCTCCGGAAAAAGCTTCAAAAACTGGAATAATTGAGCTGTCTGCACCAAATCTTGACTCAACTACAAAAATGCGTGTCAAACCTCCAACCTTTGATGGTCAAACATCTTGGATTAATTTCCATAGACAATTTGAAGCCGCTGCTAAGACTTATGGCTGGAATGATTTTGAGAAAGTTCCAGCGCTTACAGTTGCTCTCCGAGGAGATGCGGTAAACATTCTACAGGCTATTCCACCGGAGGAAGACAAAAATTACGAAAAATTGGTCAAGCGACTGGAGCTGTGATACGGCCATGCACACTTGGAGGAAGTGTATCACACGCAGCTCAAGAACCGATACCAACGTCATAGCGAGAGTCTACAGGAGTTCGAAGCTGATGTGGCACGCCTAGTTCGACTGGCATATCCAACTGGCCCGGATGATTTTTTGGAAAGCTGGGCTGTGAAAACATTTGTGGATGGCATCAGAAACCATGAAAAACAACAAGCCCTGCGTTTGGCGCGACCGAAGAAGCTGGTGGAAGCATTGGCTCATGCACTGGAATACGAAGCGGCAAAGCAGGCGTCCAGAAGCAGTGCTCGAGTGCGAGAGGTTACCTGCGACTCCGATGCCACGAAAAGCTTGGAAGCCCAGGTTCAGCGGTTGGTCCAGGAAGCAGTGAAAGATCTCAAGAATTCAAGACAACTTCGGTGCTGGAACTGTGGAGAACTAGGTCAACCAGTAAGTCGATGCAAGAAGCCTTTGAAGATGCTACCCAAAGATAACTCCAGACATGAAAAAGAACGCCTCGCAAGAATAAAAACCACCAAACGAGACACAAAGATAGAACCAGACTGCGATAAACTTTCGAAGGAGTTAACGACCTCATTACTATCCAAGGGTCAACAATTAAACAATCGGCAACGCGCACGAGCAGAAGATCTGATACGCCGATTCCAAGAGATGTTTGAGGCCAGTGAGGGACGAAAAGGAAGAACAAATATTGCCCATCACAAAATTAACACCGGCGATGCATGACCAATTCGACAAGCACCACGACGACTCATGATTGCGAAGAAAGAAGACGCTGAAGCCATCATTCAAGATATGGAGCAAGACGGCATCATTGTACCCTCGAACAGTCCATGGGCCTCTCCGGTGGTACTTGTGAAGAAGAAAGACGGGTCTACCCGATTTTGTGTCGACTATCGCCAACTGAATAACGTTACCAAGAAGGACAGTTATCCTCTGCATAGGATTGATGACACCTTAGATATCCTGGCCGGGTCAAAGATCTTCTCGACCCTAGATCTCAAAAGTGGATAATGGCAAGTAGCGATGGATGAGAAAGACCGAGAAAAAACTGCATTTACCATCGGCAGTGGATTGTGGCAATTTACAGTCATGCCATCTGGTCTGTGTAATGCTCCTGCTACCTGTAAGCGACTTATGGAGACCGTACTCAAAGGACTATAGGGAAAACTTGCTTGGTATACCTGGACGATATAATTGTGATGGGAAAATCATTTGAAGACCATTTGAAGAATTTGGAACAGGTATTTCAACATTTAAAGAAAGCTGGTTTGAAACTTAGTCCAATGAAATGCCACATATTCCAAAAACGGGTGAACTATTTGGGACATGTGGTCTCCGAAGAAGGCGTAGCAGTTGATGCAGAAAAGATTGAGACAATTCAAGAATGTCCGGTATCTGCGGATAAGCATCAGCTGCGCAGTTTCCTCGGGCTCTGTACCTATTACAGAAGATTTGTTTATGGATTCGCCAATATCGCCGATCCACTGACTAGACTGACGGAAAATAATCGCAGATACAGCTGGGATAAAGACTGCCAGGACGCTTTCAAGCGACTGAATCTACTCCTAGTCCAAGCATCAATCCTGAGTTACCCGAAGACGAAAGGACGTTTTGTTCTGTCCACATTGCAGGAGGGTCAAGAAGCAGTAATCGAGTACTTCAGTAAGGTTTTGTCAAAGCCAGAAAGAAACTACTGCGTCACAAGAAAGGAACTGCTGGCAGTAGTAAAGTCCATCGAGCATTTCTACAAATATTTGTGTGGTAGGAATTTCCTGTTAAGAACTGACCACGCTGCTCTGAGATGGCTACTACAGTTCAAGAATCCTGAGGGTCAGGTCACTGGATGGATCAGAAGACTTCAAGAATAGGACTCCAACATAGAACATTGAGCCAGTACAGCACATAAGAATGCTGATGCTTTATCAAGACGACCATGTCCAAAAGATTGTCATCATTGCTCTAAGGTTGAAGCGAAGGCGTTCCGAACAACTGTCATTGACGATGCTTGGCAACCACAAGAGATAGGAAAGGACATAGATGGCGACTCAGAGTTGCAAATTATTCAAGAATGGAAGAAGAAAGGAACAAGACCGACATGGCAAGAGGTGGCACCATACTCCCCGACGGTAAAATCATACTGGGCGCAATGGGATTCCATAATCCTGGATGGAGGCGTCTTGAAGCGTGTCCTGAAAGATCCGGATGAAACCAAGAGTAGAGGACAGCTGATCGTTTCTAGAGATCGAGTTCCGGAGGTCTTTAGACATCTCCATGATGGAGTGAGTGGAGGACACCTTGGGGTTACGAAGACTCTGCAGAGAGCTCGTGAGCGGTTTTATTGGCTAAACAGCAAAGAAGACGTCAGGAAATGGTGCAGGAAATGCACTACGTGCGCTTCAAGCAACGGACCGCAGAAACGACCAAGAGCTCCGATGCGACACTATAATGTCGGTAGTCCATTCGAGAGGATAGCCATTGACGTAGCAGAACCATTTCCTGAATAAGACATCGGAAATAAATACATTGTTGTCGTCATGGACTATTTCAGTAAATGGGCGGAAGCATATGCCCTTCCTAATCAAGAGGCCGCTACTATTGCAAACGTCCTAGTGAAGAACTGGATCTGTCGTTTTGGCGTACCCTTGAAACTCCATTCTGACCAGGGAAGAAACTTTGAATCCACCCTTTTCCAAGGGATATGCGACGTTTTGAATATTCGTAAAACCAGAACTACTGCATCACATCCGCAGTCTGATGGAATGATGGAACGGATGAATAAGACCATCAACAGACACCTGGCCAAAGTTGTCTCTAGTCACCAGAGAGACTGGGACAAATATCTCTATCTGTTCCTTTTGGCCTACCGCTCATCCGTACACGAAACAACAGACTCCAGCAAAAATTATTTTTGGACGGGAACTTCGGCTACCATGCGACCTAAAGTTCGGCTGCAAGCCTTGAGAAGACCTGGCTGGTGGAGATTATGTCAATAATTTAAGGCGTCAGATGGACGATATCCACTCCCGAGTCCGTATAAACATCCAGAATGCCAGCGACCGGATGAAAGAGACCTATGACGTCAAGGCACAAGACGGGGGTTTCCAACCAGGAGACTCTGTGTGGCTTTATAACCCAGGGCGGCGACGTGGCCTGTCTCCGAAATTACAGACATCTTGGGAAGGGCCTTACGAAGTCATCAGTAGAATTAACGACATAATCTATGAGATCAGAGCAAATCAAGAGTGGTGCACTTCAATCGGCTAGCACCATTTGCAGGAGACAACAATGAAGATCTCAATGACGCACGTGCTCGTGAGATCCATGCGCAGGAAGATTCACTTGAGGAGTTCATGAAGACTTTTTCAAGTGGACGTCGGGCTCGATTCGGAATAACTACCGAAGTGCAGCAGGATCTATTCAGAGTTCCGGGCGACTACTCCATGGCCCATTGTGTATCAGGAGATTTGAAGATGTCCCGAGGGATGACAGCAGTTTTCAAGAAGAAGTTTGGCAGACCAGAACACCAGAAGCCTACAGTAGGGAAAACCATCTGTCTGAGGGATAATACGACAACCAAGAAACGCTATATTTACCACATGGTAACGACAGATAAATTTCATCATAAATTAACCTACCGTTCCATGTGAGAATCGCTGCAAGACATACGAGGCCATTTAATGCAGAACGACATCCTGAAACTGGCAATATCAAAATTGGGCTGCGGTCTGGATGAATAAGATTGGAAGATCGTTCGAAATATGATAGAGGTAACATTCCAGAACAGCGGAATTCAAATATTGGTCTGCTGTTTCCACCCAGCAGGCCCGATCAGACCGAAAACTGTCGACTGCTACTTCTACCAAACTACTGGTTGCACCAAGGGCGGCAAGTGTCGATTCCAGCATAGACATGAAGGTGTGTTTCGTGACGAAACACTCCTAAGAAGAGAGCAGTGTGACGTGCGAGAGTGGGGGGAAGCTCGTAAAGATGGCGTAGTATGCAGAGGGGCTAGTGATTTCTAGAAATGGAAAAAGTCGAGAAATAGGAACATTCGAGAAATCAATATTCCTCTATATAAGGCCAATCAAAAAGACGTGAGGACAGTACAGTAGTAAGAGTAGTACTGGTGAAATAAATAATGAACAGTGACAAGTTAAGTGAACAGTGTATATAAATAGTGAAATATAAATATCTGTGACCTTGTTTAAATTAGAATTACTTAAGTGACGAATAAATAAATATAGTGATATTAGTGACATAAGGAGAATAAAGCTTTTATTCCATTTAGATTAATAAATAGTGACTTTTATTTAATTACAAATTAGATTTCATCAAGCAATAAACATCACAATACATATGAACCAAACTGTAAATTAATTGTATGGGATCAGAATAGGAAGCGGGCTGAAAAATGTAGGTGCAAGTAAAATAATTTTGAAATCATATCGTGTATTTCTTCATAGCTTTCAATATTAATCCAGAAGAATACAAAAAAAGAGCTCTTTGTATAATTATGTTTTTTTTTTGAGGACATTCATCGGTTGAGTCAGCCTTTTCATATCTTTGTAAGGCAGCATTCCAAATTCGCCCGCAACAGGATTATTCAGTAACCTTTTTTTTTGCAAACGTAGAATGATGTACAATCCTTTGGATCAGATAGACGGGATGTACCACGATTTATCTTTTTGAAGCATTCCCCAGCAACAGTAGAGACAAGAAAACAACTCGGCGGAAATAAAATATTGATGGCCGCGGACATCACCGACATTCTTAGGATAGTAGTCAATATAGCTGGAAATTGAAAATATCATTCCAGAAGTTCATGAAAGACCTAATTATGCTTTTTTGAATGAAAATATTTGCTGTATACACAGAATGATTTGTTACCCATAGCACAAAGTTTGGTAGATGCAAGTTGATCCGATAACAAAAAGATGTTATATGAACAAACAATTTATAGTGAACGAATCAAGTGAAGTCGTTATGTTTCTTCAAAATCTCAAAACTCCGACAACGTTGGACCAATTGCATTGAAGCTTCCTGCAGTGATTGTTGGCACTTTCATGAAGATTTTTAGTAAAGTAATAATGGCGTACATCAACTGGAGCACGAGTCGGATTTGTTCGTTTGCGCATCGTTCATCCGATGGAGCTCAAATTATTGTTGACACTTGCGCAAAGGTTTTTCACATAGCATAATTAACGTACACCAAGTGACACACGAGTCGTATTTATTCGTTCGAGCATCGTTAATCTGACTGAATTGGAACTTGATATAAGTAGTTGTTGTTTTAAATAAAAATAACATTGAAAAACAAGAAGCGAGTATAAAATTAAGGAATAGAGCTGTCTGGAAAGAACTAATAAAAAGTATTAAATAAAGTGATAATAAACCAATCGCGACACCCGAAAGGTTATAAGTCGATTTAAAATAATAATAATAATAATAGTTGTTGGTGGCACTAGAATAGAGGTTCCTAATACAGCACCACCGACGTATAGTAAGTAATGTACGAAACGTATTTATTCGTTTGAGTTAAAACTTTCTATCGCTGCTGTTGGAACTTGCACATAATTTTAAAGTATTACCATTAGGGTACATTATGTAGCGCACAAGTCGTATTTGTTCGTTCGCGCATCGTTTATTCGATTGGATTGGAATTTTCTATAGTTGTTGTTGACACTTGCATAATAGTTACTGTCGTAGCACCTTTAACGTACTATAGGTGGCACTGAGTCATACCGGATAGTTTTTGTAGCTTTGACATTACGATGTGTTATGTGATACTGAATATTAAAACATAGTATTTATGCTTGCTCTTATCGACTAATAACGTCTTTGTTGTAAACAGATGGCCTATACGGAATCATATCAACATAGTTAAACTGAAAAATTCAATTTATGGCAAAATTCAAATTAAAGACAGCCGAGAACTCGACTAAAACGAAGATCAGGGAGAGCAGGGGTCTTTTGAGTGACAAGTAGAAAAACAAGTAGTTAATTTTTACCTCTGTTTCATAAAAGTCATACAAATGATAATTAATGTAATATAACAGGAAAATAAAGCGTTTGTTACAAATTGAATATTGTTTATTGTATAATGTATGCATGATAAACTGCAAAAAAAAAAACAGATAAAAACTGAAATTTCAAATTGCAATTATCAGGCAATATTCATATATTCATTTGAACATGTGAGTGGTTTAAAATATGGAGCCTAACTTCTCCATATCAAAGGTTAACAATTATTGTGAAACCGACAAAAGTAATATTTGAAGATTTTGAAGAAAATATCTATTTTGAGCAACCTTTGATCCATTTTGACTATTTTTTGCTTGATGTCGGTACTTTTGTACGTATGTCCGTATGTGCGTGCGTAGCTCGCAAATCTCAAAGCCCGTCGAACGTATGATATTGACATTTTGTATTTAAAATTGGTCCAGGGTCTGGTTGTGCATCTTGCATTATGGTTGCAATCATTTGTACCGGAAGTGCACTTTACTTGTTGCTTTTTCTGAATTTTCCGCATAAATACGGCATTTGGGATTGCGTAGCATCTAAATAGTTATCTTTTATTCTTGTACAAATTGGCTGAGATGGAAGTGTTCTTTATATAACCGACTTTAAGAATTTTCCGCAAAAATTCAAAACAATTAGTCAGTCTAAGAGCTGGCTACATATAAATGCAAGGTATAAGAAGTATTAAATATTCATAGCTTAATGGGCTCCATACTGTTCTCGAACACTGAATGATCGTCTGCTTGCGGGTTTAGGACGATTAAGACGAGGGTGAGCGGTCCAAAATGAATATTTTCACAAGAAATAAACTAATCATTCTCATCATTGAAAATTATTGGTGAATAATTGCTTATCTGTCAACAAAGCTATGTGCCAAGAATGGCGGAGGAAAAAACGGAGGACTGTGATGAAAAGGATGATTCCGATCGCGCTTGACAAATTTGTTCGGTGCGATACGTTACTATATAAACTATATTTCCTTTTTTTATGCTGTTAGAAGTACATAGGAATTGATTCAGTAAAAAGTTTTAGATTCTGTAGTTCAAAAAATGTATATATTTCTTCGTCCAAAAAGATGTAATTAACATGGACATTTTGGATGTGCGAATCCATCCATCTTCACTGAAAGACTACACTTATATTGTAATGTTTATTGCTTAAAAGATAATTGTTTATAATTAAAATAAAAGTCACTATTTAATAATTGAAAATATAATAAAAGTTTCATTTTCCCAGATATTACTGAACAACACTATAGAATTTATTTATGGCAAACTGTTTGATATTCATTGCTCTAGATTGCCCATTACACTATTTCACTCAAGTCGTTCGCTTGCCTTTATATATAGAAATATTTATTTCTCGAATGTTCTATCACATTTCTGGGATATTGCCAGAGGTTTCCATCGGGCAGGAAGATGTGGTGTGGTGCGGCGCAATAAAACGAGGCCCCGCCCAGATAAGTTCAGGCCTAAGCCTACCCCACTTCTACGGAACTCCACACTCTCGCACGTTACAATATCATAAAATCTGACGTGAACATCACGTGACTCACTTGTACATCATAGGATATTTATATGATACGATATGATTTTGTGTCTGATCGTATATGCTAATCGTTTTGGATTTACCCAAGAGATTCTAAAAATCTGTCAAGTAAAATGCACTTTCAACCAAGTCGGTTGCTTTTAAAGCAGTAGGTTATTATGTGATTGTGGAAAGGTTGACATCATAAAAAAGACAGAATTCGGAAAAATTAATGAACTCTCATATAGGTAAAAAAGCTTCCCGTATCGGTTAACCTCATTTCATATATGGAATTGAAGTGATCTCCCTGCTCTCGCCTTCTTTTGAAAATTGGCCGTATCCACCAACGCTTTTCTTCATATTTTAATGATTTATAGTATAAATATAAACATAAAATACGTCTACTTCGACTTGGTGAAGACATTCTCTGTTTTAATTTAAGATCGAAACTGATATGTCAACACCGAGAACATAACACTTCACACAGCGGCATGAAAAAAAAAATTTTAAAAACACACGCCATGGGCGCCACGCGCACCACGGCAGCCGCGCCATCATGGAAATAAGGCTTTATGCTACAACATTCTCAAATACTGATTTCCAAGATTCTACGACTAACAACAGATTTGAATTCATGTGCAAAATAAAAAAATAAATTCCCACTGGAGTGCACTTCTGGTTCAGTCTATTGATATGAGAATAGTAGGCAATCATTCAGATGCTATAGCAGACTAAAGTACCAAATTTCAATACTCTACACTCGATCGTTTCGAATTTATGCAAGAAATTCCAGAAGATTGTGAAGTAAAGTGCACTTCTGGCTTGGTAGATCTCAATAAAAATAGTATATGAGAATCTGGACAGTATAATCGTCCTAAATACTGAATTCTAACAATCTACGTCCACTCATTTTGGATTTATGCGTAAGATTCAATGAATATCTCAAATAAAGTGCACCTCCGGCTTAGTCGATAGCAATCATAATGCAAAGTGTGCAACTTGATATTATAGAAGTGCCTTATACAAAATTTGAGTATTTTACGAATGATTGCTTAGAATTTATGCGAAAAATTGAAAAAATTTTATATAACGTGCACTTCCGGCTCAGTCGATTAATACAAAAATAGAATATGACCATTTGGATGCTGCAGCAATTTCAAAGATTAAATTTTGATATCCTACGACCAATCATTCTAGATTTATGCAGAAAATTTGAAAAAAAATCTGGAGTAAAGTGCACTTCCGTTTCAGTCAATCGCAATCATGATGCAAGATGTACAACTAGATGTTGTAGAAGTGCTTGGTACCAAATTTCAATATTCTACGACTGATTATTGCAAATTTAAGCGGAATATTCGAAAAGACTGTCATATAAAGTGCACTTCTGGCTCAGTCGATTGGTACAAAAATAGGAGATGACCATTAAAATACTACAGCAATTTCAAGTGGATTCAAGCATCCTACGGCTAAACATTCTGGATTTATGCGGAAAATTCAAAAAAAGTTACAAGTAAAGTGCACTTCCAGTACAGACGATTGCAACCATAATGCGAGGTGCAAGTCAACACTCTCTACCACTCTCAAATACAAAACTTCAGCATAATACATTCGACAGGTTTTGAGATTTGCGAATTACGTACATCCGCACATATGTACCGACATTAAGCCAAAAATAGTCAAAATGGATTCAAGAATGCTCAAAATAGATATCTCCACCAAAATCTCGAAATACGAATTTTGACCGTTTCACAATACGTCTTTGTACTTAATACAAGTGAGTCAAAACAAATAAGTATGCTTGAAAATATTTTGTTACATCTCAACGATCATGTTGATCATACTTTTTACAGAATCAAATTGAAATCATGAATTATTAACAAACACATTTAATTCTGTATGAAGTATGTTCAGCTTGATCGTTGGAATGTGACAACATATTTTTGAATATCCTCGTTTTCTGCTGAAGATGGATTGGATTGCATATCCGAAACGTCCATATTAATTACATCTTTTTTAATGAAGAAATATATACTTTTTTGAACTACAAAACCTCAAATTTTTAATTGGATATATTATTTTGTTGACTGTCAACAATAAGAAAATAATTTCTATATTATACATATACAGGGACTCGAAGAATGCACCATAGCGTTTTCAATGCTATTTTTGGAGTTCTCAATTATTGGCTTTCCTAATTATTTGACATCAAAAAACTTAAATAGTTTATTGTAGAGGAAAAATTTCTGTATTTCTTCACACTTGTATTTCAAATTTTACTGCACTAGGAACCAGTAAAATTACGGAAATGTTTATTGACAATTTTCTTAAAATCAACAGTGCCATGAAGTTGAAAATAAATTGACCCATTCAAAGTTATCGCTTCTATCTGTAATCTGCTGTCATCAGCGTTTCATATTAAATGCCTTGAATTAAAATGAATAATTTTGGAGAAAAATTACTTTTTGACTTGGTCTTATCTTGATTTCAATACACTTTAGCACATAGCCTCGTCGACAAATAATTATCAATAAATTCCAATGATCAGCCTTATCACTTTTTTTAAGTGGAAGTTTACTTTTTGACCGTTCGCCTCCGCCTTAATCTTTCTAAGCGCGCAGGCTGATTGGTCACTCAATGTTCAAGAACGGTAATGAAACCTATTCAGCTATTAATATTTAATGCTCCTTATACCTTGTATTTTTATGTAGACAGCTCTCTGTCTGAGTTGTAGAGTATTGAGATTTTGTATTAAGCACTTCTATAAGATCTAGTTGTACATCTTGCATTATGATTGCAATCGTCTGTCCTGGGAGTGCATTCCAATCGAAACATTTTTTAATTTTTCGCAGGAAATGTTAGATTTCAATATCTAAGACGATAATACCGTCTAAATAGTTATATCCTATTTTCATTGAGATCGATTGAGCCGGAAGTGCATTTAACTTGACAGTCTTTTGGAAATTTTCGCATAAATTCGAAACGATCGTCTGTAGAGTAATTATATTTAGTATGACAATCTGAATGGTTGCCTCCTATTCTAATAGCAATCAACTGAACCAAAAATAAGCTTCAGTTGAATTTTTTCTTAATTTTGCGCATAAATTCAGAAATTTTTGCCGTGGAAACTGGGAAGTTAGTATTCAGGAATGGTGTAGCATAAAAATGGTGACCTACTGTTTCCAAAGCGACTGACTGGGCCAAAAGCGCACTTTACTTGACAGATTTTCAGAATTTTTTGGATGTATCCAAAACGATTAGCGGTGGAACGATGGAATTTTGTGGCTGATTATTGTACTATTATATGCAAAAAGTATATATTCAATTATGTACAAGTGAGTCACGTAATATTTACGTCGGATTTTTTATATTTAATGTTTTATGCCCTCGCTGGAGACAACGGCACGGACAGTCGGAAAGCGAGTATGGTTACATTATTCGTGACATTTCAATGTGAATTTTTATCATACATTAATTGATATTAATCTATTTATCAATTTTAGCACGACAATTTTGTATATTATGTAACCATTATATCGCAACAAAAATATAATTTGCTGATAAATGCGTAAATGCGCATCAACTGGAAGTATGAATAACGTGTCATTATAGGTACTGAACTATAACATAACATATTGCTTTGGTATAGTGAGTATTCTACTATATCCTAGAATTGAGAGGTGAGATAATTTTTTCATACATTATACACATTTTTTCGGCCCTATAATACGCTATGTCAGTAGCGTTGTGCGCGGCGCGAGCGCCGCCCTGGTGGCGACACCTGGCATTCATTTACTAATATATTTAAAATCGTGGCAATCAACAAATTTTGACGTACACATGTGATTTGCAAAAATAACACTCAGAATTAGCAGAAAGTTTGTTACAATGACAGTAGTACTTCGATGCGGGTCTTAAGAAGTTCATTTATGTATATTTAGATCCAAATGTTTGAGCAAAGAGAAAAAATTGGTACAAAGTTTTCATGTCAGCGACGAAGAAGAAATCAAGAATGACGAAGAAGATAGTAAAAATACAGATATTGTTACCAAGGAAATGAGCTCTTTGAACCGGATTAATTTTACTCGAGATCGTGAAACCAGCCATTAGTGATGAAACAAATCCGAATTTGTATAATGTATTGGTCGAGATATGTGTAAATTATTATAAGTGTAAACATAGTTTTCTACTTGATATGATAATACGTACGTTCGGGTGTACTTTTTGTATGTTCTGTTCAATTATTGTCTAAATATTGAATCGATAAGCAATATTAATTTTTCCTGTGATTTTACATAACTTCATCTGATATTTACGAGTTATTCTTATAAATTGAAAATAATCTGTGTGACTATCATAAAGACTTCTTAAGTTGGTGTGTTTTGAATTCTTCAGTAAGGCATCAGCATCATTCATGCCTGATGATTTAATATTTGCTTACCAGCTACGAGTTATCCGAAAGCATCATTCATTTAAATAAGTGAAAATTGATTAATAAGGATTCATTCATGATATTTTGTCTTCAATTTATAATCAATGATAATATTGTTGAAATATAATTCTAATAATTTAATATTGATGCTGTACAAACATTATACAATTTAAAAAACATCAACTGCTCATTTCTAAAGTTTGCTAATACAATAATAAGTCTGTGTTTTTTTACATGAATGCTGTGAAAATTTATTAAAACAGGTAAATTTAGGTCGAAAAGTTGTTAATATTAGTTGCAACTGCAAACATGCAGCTGCAGTTTGCATATAAATTAATACAAAAAGTATCTGCTTCAAGACTTTAAGACCAATGATTTGGAATCGTCCAACACAATTGGATGAATTTCATAAGAGAGCAAATATGGATAGTATGTACTATTGCATAAAATAAAACTGAGGAGATAACTTTTTCACAGTTTCTTACGTCTATTCGCGATTCGAAAATAAATAAAATTTCAGTTCACCATTGCGCAATTGTGTGTGCAAACACTCAGGAACACAACAATTTAAACCTTGTCCCGATGATTTCCACTTTTTCAAAGGATTTTCCATATTTATTGGCCTCAAAAATTCAGTTTGGCTTTATGCTCTTCTATATTGTTTTGACAGCTCCAATCAGTATCAGTAAAGAGCTTATAACTTCCACCGCATGGAGTCGCGTTCGTCGCTACTGGCATAGCGTATAAAGCGGTCACTTCCAAATGGATTGACGCAATTATTTGACAAAATTAAGTAACACTTATCGTAAAGATGTCAACCAGATTGATACTGTTGATGAAACATCAGAGCTTTATGTTACATGAGTGATGAATAACATTTTGCAGAATGGTTCATATTCCAAATGAGCGAGAAAATTGCAATCCAAGCCGAAACCGAGTGTGTTAATATTCCAAACATTTTGTAGACTATAGGTACTTTTCCCAACATAATAAAAAAAACTCTTTGATTATACAGTTGAAATTATCATTTGTTATTTTCAGCCTTATTGCTAATTTTTCTGAAGATGTCTATGGTTTTCGTGACCTGGGGTGCTAAAGTGTCGGGGAAATGTAAAAGTGGCCAAGCTACTCCTGTAAAATATTGCAAATCTATTCCTAATCACGTCTGGCTGATTCAAAAAATTGACATCATACTACGTTTGCCGAAATAATAAACCTGTTAAAATGCCCTGCAGTAGTGGACAGATTTGAGATTTTAAAGCACAAAAATGTCAAGATGCTGAATCAACAGATCATTGTCCCCAGAAAAAGTCATAATGATACAAGAAGTTCTTAATATTGAAACAATGGCCATGAACCTTGGTTTTCGGGACAATGCATTCTGAATACGTGTATTCTTGTAATAGTTATATACGAATTTGAGAATAAAATTATTGTTGACTAGAGAAAAACATCAAATTTTATCTTAATATCCTAGTTTTTTTACATCTATCAAATATTAAGAAACAATTGAGAAGCTGTTCATATCATCTTTTCTTGAATGGTATTACATTGAGAAGAAGATGACGCATTATAACCATGGTAGGTAGTTTGAATTGAATTGGAATCGGAGAAAAAAACCTTGTGAATTACTTACAAAATAGTTTGACCATTGAATGTGGATGAAAAGTAGTGAAATATAAAAAAAATTCTTTCTACAATACAAAGAGCATATTTTGTTCATTTTTCTTTCGAACTCTGCTACAAGACGGTAAAATAAGTTTGATCGAAGTACTGCAGGAATTTATAATTTGGAATTTCAGAAGAAAATATTTTCTTGGATTCAGGTTGAAGCTTAGTTTGAGTTTATATTAGTTTCAAGTTAGGTTGTGACAAGGCTTAGGCTGGGCTTAAGTTGGGTTTAGCTTGAGTTAATGTTAGATATTTTGTGTTGGACTTAGGGTAGGTTCAGATTAAGGTAAGGTTAGACTCAGATTAACATTTTAAAAGTTATTGATAATACACATTAAATATATGTATGACAAAGGGAAGTAGCAGGCACATATAACATCTTACTGTAGAGAGAAAGCATGTAGTGGCCGCAAACAGCACGATTTTTCTAACACGGATGCATCTGGTACAGGTGCAACTGGCATATAATCTTTTTCTTAAAGCTTTTTGATCATTTTCATCTATATCTGTATTAAATAGGTGAACTAGGATACGTCGAGGATAGTTTTTACTTAGTATGATTCATTAATAAAATCAACATTGTTTCTATTCTTCTCGTGTAATTTGGAGCTTTTTTGCGCTACTTCAAGATATCATTCCAAGATGTCCGGAGCTCTCTGCTGAGTCAGTTGTCAATAGCAGGTTCAGAAAATATATATTGTCAGTATGATTATTTACGATGTCAAGAAAATCATTATTTGTGAATGATACCTCTAAATCATGTCTGGCTCTGCCATCACTGCAAAGTATCGCGAACTGGCTCATGAAAATAGTGGATAAAATTACCGACAGAATAGACCGGGAAATAGTGACAGAACAGTTATTTATTACTAATATGGCAACCCAGGGTCAAGTTGGGTAATTGATAGAAGAGAAATTATGGTCGTAGCGCTAGTCGTCGAAGCGCAGTCGCACGGAAATTAGTTAAGGTTCATTCACAACCGAATTTGAACATGGCACAATTTCATGCTAGCTTAAAATTCAAAGCTAAGGGTATGAGCTCAGTAGTCACCCTTCACAACTGAAATTTGTAGTCTGCGTACTTTACGTTCGGATTGGAATGTTTGCAAAGTGCAAACTTTCACTTCAAGTCGCTAGCGAATTGGCATGTGCGCATGTGCATTGCATCTCCCGATGATTCAACATGTGTTTTTGACGTTTCAAATCAAATAGAATAATAAAAGCCATATGCAAACAGTGAATTGATGGTTTGAAGCTTGGTTTGATATTTCATTAATCGATCATTTCTTTTCTTTAATATGGACGAGAGATTATTGAATTTAGATTTATAAAGTTTGTTAACTTACTATATTTATTCAAGTAAATTATTTTAAAAGTAAATAGATAACTGTACTAACAACTATTCTTCATGCCCCGCAATGAATTAAGCATTGAATTTGAAAATACATTCTTTCAAACGAAAAGAAGAATAAAGTATTCAATATTTGCATTATTTTGTATTTGTTTTCATGGATGGCATTACAAAATTTCAAGCAATATTGAAAGTGGCTGTGAATGCTACAAATTTTAACCCTGCGTAATTTGAACTTCAAGTGTAAATTAAGCAGAGTCTAAAGTGGTTGTGAATGCAGCTTTAAACTTGTCGGATTGGATTACGAGTTCAAACAATTTGTTACAGAAAGATTTCTGTATCTCCCATACATAAATTTTCATAAAATTTTGAAGTGCGAAAAACGTTGAAATCAAATATTAAAGTAAGTGTGGTCACAGTATCGGCTAATTTAAAAGAAAAGTCAAATTGAAACTGAATTCGATATATTTATTACATCGTAGTGCGAATGTGACTGCCTGCTGCCCTACAGTGATACATAGTATGGGATATCTTTCTAGGTACACTCGTATTGAATAAATAATTTCACGTGTTGTATCTTGGAAAATATTGAAGAAACCGCTTTTCAAGTATGGCACTACTTTTATACTCCACCAAAAGTATGACAAATATATGAAAGATCATTGTGTCATGAACTTTCCACGATTCAAGTGCTATACTGTGAAAAATCGTTTTGAATCATTAAATGAATCTGTTTCTTCACGGCGCTATGTTATTTGGAACCGTCGAAGCAGTATAGCATAGCGATTTTTGCGAATGCTAACTCAATAGTTATTCAAGTATTAAGGTCAGTAAGCACATTTTACTGATTGAGAATGATAGTTTGGAGGCCGAGCCTTGACCTACCCAAAATATGGATCCGAGTTTTCTTTTTAAAATTGAGTAACTACTAATGATTGTTTATTCGCTGTCATCTCAAGTTTGACATGTTATTGTAAATATTCAATTATAAATAAACATAAATGATTGAATATTTTTTGTGAAAACTCACTATTTTTGAATTATCGCCTTTGCCCATGGACGGTAAGTTAGCATAACCATAGTAACCACAGTTTGGGAAAATCAACGTACCACCTCAAATAGATGGCCGGTGAACACATGAAAACGCCTAAACGTGCAAAAAAATAATAAATTGTGAAAAAAATTGTGTGCAATAAATGTTTTTGGGAGAATAAAGAAATTAACGTGTTCTAATTGATATGGCGGTATGTAAGCCCTACCAGAAAAGTATGGCTTTTCTATAGGTCGAGTTTATCACTTGACGATTTCTGAAAAATAGAAAAAACTCTGTGTAACGTATCGTTCAAACTCGTAATCCGACAAGTTTAATCAACTACCCTGCGACTATGCCGCGACGACTAGCGCTACATTCAACATTTTTCTTTTATCAATCACCTAATTTGACCTTTTCATTCAGAAATTAGAAAATACTGCCTGCTCTGCTTCACACCATTCAGGCAGAGAAATTATCAATGGAAATGCAAAAGTAAAAGATCAATGTAAGATCGTTGTCTTTCAGAATAGATTATAGCAAAACAAAAACTCATCGAATTTTGAAGAAGTATAAATATCGTACCTACAAACTATTTTATATTCATTTTTCTCTTTCTGCTTACTTGTATTGAGTTTATTATTATCCGTTTCGGGCATCCCTGAATTCATTTCGACTATTTCCGGCTTGATGTCGGTACGTTCGTACGTGCGTGCGTAACTCGCATATCTCAAAACTGGTTGAACGTATAATATTGAAATTTTGTATTTCAGACTGGTATAAGGTCTAGTTGTGCACCTTGCATTATGGTTTCAAGCGTCTTTACCGGAAGTACACTTCACTTGAAACTTTTTTTGAATTTGTCTGATGAGTCCAGAATGATCAACCGTAGGATGTTGAAATTCAGCATTTGAAATTGCTGTAACATCCAAATGGTCATCTTCTATTTTCGTACCAATCGGCTCAGCCGAAAGTGCACTTTATATGACAGACTTTTCGTATTTTCTTTATGAATTCAGAACAAAAGAATATTAGAATTTAGCATTCAAGACGATAGTACCGTCTTTTAAATGCTCATATTCTATTTTCATTGAGATCGACTAAGCCGCCAGTGCACTATACTTGACAATCTTTTGGAATTTTCCGCATAAATTCAAAACGATCATCTGTAGAATATTGAAATTTGGTTTTCCAGTATGCTGTAGCATCTGAATGATTGCCTACTATTTTCATAACAATAATAATAACCAGAAGTGCACTTCCGTTGGATTTTATTTTTCAATTTTGCGTATAAATTTAGAACTGTGAGCTGTAGAATCTTGGAAATTAGTATTTAGGAATGTTGTAGTATGAGAATGATGACCTACTATTTACATAGCAACCGACTCGGCTAAAAGCGCATTTTACTTGACAGATTTTTAGAATTTTTTGTATAAATCAAAAACAATCAGCCGTGGAATGATGAGATTTTCTGTTTGATTATGTATATCCAATGATGTACAAGTAAGTCACGTGATGTCCACCTCAGATTTTTCTTTAGAATTTATGGGATTTAGATGATAAATCTGATGCAAATAAAATAGAGGGATAAATATACTACTATAATGTACAATAATGTGGCATGGAATCCTATTTTAACGGATACTTAGGACACATAGTATATTACATACTTAATTCTCAGTTTCTAAATAATCCAATGAAAGTACCCTAGTATATTCAAATAATTATCGCTTTAATTATTGAGACATGACGGTATCCATGGAATCGTAGATCAATTGCTCACAAGTTTTTCCCGTAGATACATAGTAATTCAGAATGTAAATAGGGCATTATGATTATCTTCTTGTTTGCGATGTTTATTAGTAGTAATTTTTCTTTATCATATATAAGCCATCAATAATTTTTGAGTGATATGAGACCACAAAAAATATGTTCAAAATTATGTGATAAGTATATAAGTAGAGTGTACAAAAATATATATCATACACTGAGTCATAAAAAATTTTTTGAGTGGAGTGGGCACGATACAAAACCATCGAAATGAGAGGTGAGCTAATTTTTGTAACATCAAGGTTACCTCATTACTGAACAGTTTTCAGCTTCGAAAGTTGTCAATATCGAACCATGAAAACATTTATCATCGATTCCCAGATCAATATGTTTTTAAAATCAATTAAAATATCCAACACGTGGATACTGGACGACCGTCATTATCGACACATGTGAATTTGATTGCACGAAGTTATGTCTTGAGCTTTGTCCTCGTCTTCGTCATTTACAGTAAACTTTACTCTGAACAGTAACAACGCTTTATCTTCATACAATTCACTTTAAGATGAAGGATGGGAAGAAGGGGGGATTCAACTTTCTTAAATGTCATCCTCACCTTCAAGTGGAAATTCCTGGTATACAACGGAAAATGAACAAATAGAAGATGGGAAGAATATTACAAAGAATTATTAGAGCATGAGTCACCAACACATGAAATAGAGGGACAAGTTAGGAGAGAACTACGAATGGATACTCAAAACCCCACAGAAGATGAAGTCAGAATGACGATCATGAAACTCAAAAATCATAAATCTGCCGGTCCAGACAATATACCAGCAGAAATCTTCAAAGCGAATTGTGAGACTCTAACATCTATCCTCCACCCACTGATAAAAGAGGTGTGGGAATCAGGAAGCCTCACAGAGTGCAAAAGCTGGAAGGGCATTACGCTGCTCAACGTTATGAACAAAATATTAGCGCAAATTCTACTTACGAGATTGAACGACAAATTAAAACCTCGACTTCGAAAAGGACAAATCAGATTCCACCTCAATAGCTCGTTCGTCGACCACATCAGCACCCTACGAATTATAACAGAGCAAACTAAAGAGTGGCAGGTCTTATTATACCTTGTTTTTGTGGACTTTAAAAGGGCGTTTGACAGTATAAAACACTCAGCAATATGGAATATATCACAACAAATAGGCATACCAGACAAAATCACAGATCTCATGAAACAACTGTGTAAGGATACAACGTGCAGAATCCTGCACAACAGCAAAACCACTAACAGTATACACATAAAAAACGGAGTGAAGCAAGGATGCGTATTTTCACCCATGTTATTCAACTTAACACTTGACTGGGTGATGAAAAATGCAATCGGCACAAATCGGAGTCGTTTTTTTTGAAGATATAGATCATACAGATGACATCTGCCTCCTCTCACAGATACAAGCAGATATGCAAAATAAGTTGAATCGAATAGACAATGAGGCAGAAAAAGTTGGACTAGTAATCAATGTCCAAAAAACTAAAATCATACGCATCGGCACCAATAATCGAATCCCATTTCGTATCAATAACGCAACGATAGAAGATGTCCTTCAATTCTGTTATCTCGGTAGTCTCATTACCGAAACCGGTGGCACGGAAATGGACGTACAACACAGGATTGGGAAGGCAAACCAAGCTTTTGGTGCATCACAGAACATCCGGAAATCAAGAGAAATATCACTTAATACAAAACTAAGACTCTTCAACACGAATGTCAAAGCAGTACTTCTATACGCCTGCGAAACGTGGAAAGTCACAAAAACAATCCTCAAGAAAATTCCAATTTTCACGAACAAATATCTGCGAAGAATATTAAGAATAGACTGGACCGACCGTATCTCCAACGAAGATATACTGCTAAGAATTAGGCAACGAAGTACTGCCACAGAGATTTAAAGAAGAAAGTGGAATTGGATCGGGCACATACTTAGGAAATCAGCAGATAATCTAGCCAGGAAAGCATTTAACTGGAACCACCAGGGAACCGGAAAGTAGGAAGACCTAAAATAACGTTGAAGCGCACCATTATTCAAGAACTTGCCCACAAAAGAAAAAGTGGAACCAAATCAAGGCCATTGCCCAAAATAGACCTAGATGGAACGCTTCTGTAGAGGCCCCATGCTCCTAGCTTGGAGTTTAAGGAAATTATATATGAGATGAAGGATATGATGTACGTTTCTGTTTTCATATGTTTCATATTAAAATTTAAAGTAGAATGTAGCATCTAATGCATATTGTCAAATGACTCTCAGACAAAAGAAAAACCAGTGATTGCATTGAAGAATCGTAAACAATTGTAAGAAAAAAGATAACACAGTCTTTATATACCGTTTGAATTAAAACCACATATTCATTACACCCAACGACTGATTTGTTTCAGTTTTTGATATGTTCTCACTCATGTCTGTCTTTTTCCAGGCTTATCGATGTTTTTATCATAAAACGCCATGTTGTAGCACTGTACTACAGACAAAAGTGATCTATTTTGGTATTTCAACAAGTTGCCATGTAACTGTATAAATTTTCATCATGTTTATGCGTGAAATAATAATTTTGAACCTTTTGAAAAAAATATATGATACCATAATAGCTATTACATATTATCTGGATTCAAAAGGATTGTAAAAGCATCATGAAAAAACAGATTGCTCTAATTTCGTTACAACATGTCATAAATTTCACGTTGAAATTATCCAATGTGAAAAGTCGGCTAAGTGCAAATTGGACTAGCACTTGAAGGGCTCTGTACCACCGTACAATATTTATACTACAAAGTTTTTTTGAAAATCATCTAGTAAATAAAAAAAAAGAGAAGCGCTAAAGCAATATGTAGACTCTGTGAAATTATCAAGAATCTACCTTTACGGTCGAAAAGATACAGATAGACAGACGGACAGACAGCGGAGCTCCTGTAATAGAATCAGTTTGACATCTTTGGATACAAAGTTCTAAAAAAAGGACTCTTCACGTGACATATTTTTATTCAAGATGCCTATGTCTGGATATTATGATAAAAGAATTATCAATTCTTGAATTCTCTCAACAAATTAACCAGCATCATGGATAATAGTTTCGAATTTTGATTCCACTTTTAAAAAATTATAAGTATACAATAACTTGGATTTCAAGTCTTTCATATTGATAAATTTATTGTATCACCATCAATAAAGGACTAAATATCTCATGAATACTCAACTGAAACTGAATAAATGTTATTGAAATGAAAAATAGATTGTTGAAACATTGAAGAAATAATGCAATATATGTGAGAGTTAGTTACAACTGGTTACAGACTTCTTTGAAAAAAACAGCTACTTCACTTCCCTAGAGATGGTGCCAGGATTAAATTGATGAGTGGGCACGAATTTGCCGTATGAGTTGTTGGGTGGGCACCTAGATGTGAGCAAATGTGGACATGGCTTTCTGGCCTGCTCTAAAAATGTAATATGCGAGTGGACATCCGGATGGGCACAACCTAATTTTGAGTGGGCAAGCACCCACCCGGGCACACCCCTGGCGCCGTGCCTGCACTTCCCAGTACAGTTTTTGAAAAGCCAATCTCTGCAAACACCCCTGACCAAGCGGTATGCAGTCTGAAGAAACGGAGGGACGTAATTTCATACAAATTCATAAAGAAGCAAACGTTACTCAAAGTTTGAAATATATATATTTTTTTTCTTTATTGTTAAATGTATTTACAACTGGCTTTTTGTTGGCCAACCAGCAAATTTGATGATATATACATTGTCATGTGTGAGGTTATCTCCCAGTGGAGACTCCTCTTCTAATTTACAAAGTTTGAAGTTATAGGTATTTTAGATCTAAGGGTTTTGTCCTTTTTAGGCGTCTGGGATCGTCCTCGTTGTTTGGGAGGTTCAATGCAAGCTCGTTCGAGTGGTCGTATAACTTATGCTCATGTTTGACTGCGAATGTGTTTATTTGCTCATGAACGTTTTTGATTTTTGAATCTTTGTGGATTGTGTGGTTACTGACGTTCCAGGGAGCGTTCAGGATGATGCGTAGGGTCTTGTTTTGGAATCTCTGAATTATGTTATTATTGGATTTCTTGGCGCATCCCCATAGCTGGATTCCATATGTCCAGATTGGGATAATTACTACTTTGTAGATAAAATTTTATTTTCAATTGATAGCTGCGATTTGTATCCTAGAAGCCAGTACATATTTCTTATGGTCAAATCTAGTTGTTTTCTTTTATTTTTTAGATGTTTGTTCCATACTAGTCCTTTATCTAGGGTCATTCCTAAGAAGTTAACTTCCTGCTTTGTATGGAGTAGCTTGTTATTTATTTGGATTTGTGGACATGTTACTTTTTTGTTTGTGAAGACTGCGTGTGCGGATTTGTTTTCGTTTATTTTTATTCTCCATTGTCTTGCCCAATTCTGGATTTGATCTAAAGATTTTTGTAATAGTGATGAAACCTCGACAGGATCTTCGTGTCTGGCGATAATCGCGGTGTCATCAGCATATGTTGCAGTTAAGACGTTTTGTGCGCAAGGCAAGTCAGCTGTGAAGATCTGGTAGAGTACTGGTCCAAGAACGTTACCTTGTGGTACTCCGGCTCGTGTTTTGTATAACTGGGATGTGCATCCTTCGCTTATTACTTGGAAGTATCGGTCTTCTAGATAGGATTTGGTGAAGAAGAAGTATTGGTATGGTGGAGTATTTTTAATTTTGTAGAGTAGGCCCGTGTGCCAGACTTTATCAAATGCCTGGCTTATTTCTATGCAGGCTCCAGCACATATTTCACCGTTCTGCAGACTGATTTCTATTTTATTTGTTATATTGTTCACTTGTTGGATGGTGGAGTGGTTTTCTCTAAGTCCAAACTGGTGCGGTGGAATAAGGTTTTCAATGTCTATTGTAGCTTTTAGTCTTTTTGAGAGCATTTTTTCAAATAGTTTTGATGGTAGTGATAGCAGAGATATCGGTCTATATGAGGAGGCTTCGTGAGCTGGTTTGCCGGGTTTCTGGATCGGAATTATTTGGGCAAGCTTCCACTGCACTGGAAAATATAGTAATCTTAGGATTGCGTTGTATATTTGAGTTATCAGGACAATGGCCTTTCAAGGTAAATGTTTTGGGGTTTGTGCAGTGATGAGATCATATCCTGGACATTTTTTGTTGTTGAGGTATTTTTCTTTTCATTTTTTATTTTATTAGGTGAGAAGAATTTGATTGGTGGGGAGAGTTGTACGGAAGATGTTAGGTATTCTTCTAGTAGGTTTTCTTCGTTGATTGTCAGTGTCGACGAGTGAGGTTGGAATACTTCGTATAAGTATTTTGCTAGTACTTCAGTTTTTTCCTCGTTTTCTCTAGCCCAAGCTCCGTCTTCTTTCATGACTGGTGATATGTGTGCTGTTGGTCTTTTGAATTTTTTTGTTGCTCTCCATAAAGAATATTCTTTTTCTGGGTGAGCGGATAGGTTGCTGACATATTCGTGAAATGAGTCGTTCTTAATTTCTTGTATTATTTTTTTTATCTTTTTTGATAAGTGGTTCAGCTCATTTTTGTCTTGAGGGTGTCTTGTTTGCTGATATTTCCGCCTTATTTTTCTTTTTTTCTGCGATCATATCTCGGAGTTTCTTTGGTAAGTTGATGTTTTTTCCGTTTTTGTTCACATCTTCCGGCATAGAGTATTACGAAGCTCTCTGAATGCAGGTTGTGGAATATTCGGTTGCTTCGTCTATGTCATCAGCTGTTTTGAGTGGTATATGTAGATTTATATTTTCGCTCAGGTGGTTCTGGAACGCTATCCAATTGGTATTTTTGTTATGCAATCTGGGTTTTTTCTCCTTGATTGTCGGCGTTGAGCCTACCGTTAGGATAACCGGCGAGTGGTCTGATGATAAGTCGTAGTAGGATTCGATATGGGTGTTGGTTTGAGTAATATTTTTGACAATGAAGAAATCCAATAGGTCTGGTCGTTTCCTCGTATCTGTGGGCCAGTAGGTGGGTTTTCCTGAGCTAAGATGAGTGTGTCCTTTGGCTATCATTTCTCTTCGTGATTCAGTACCTTTTGGGTTTACTGTTCTCGAGCCCCAGTGAGGGTGCTTGGAGTTGTAGTCCCCTCCCGAGATGAATCTGTTCCCCAATGTTTTAAAATAGTCCTCGAAGTCGTTTTTCTTTATATTGTGATTTGGTGGACAATAAACTGCAGAGATGATTAGAGAGCCGTGAGTATCTTGAATTTTGACATTGGTTGCTTGTAGGTGCTCTTTTTCAAATTTTGCGAGTTCGCAGTGATTTATTTTTTCACTTATTATTATTGCTGTGCCTCCGTGCGCTGTTTCATCAGGGTGATTTGTGTGGAGTTTGTTATATCCGTGAATTTTGAAGTGAGATCTTTGGGTAAAATGTGTTTCGCTGATTAGCATTATGTCTATTTTCGGTTGTTTAAGAAAGATTTCTACTTCGTTGCGGTGCTGGGATAAGCCGTTCGCATTCCATAGTGCTAATCTGGTTGAATCAGTGATTTTTTAGTTTATAAGGCTTGTGAGTAAGTTTATGATCAGTGTATTCTGATGCATGAGTTGGCTGAACATTTTTTCGAAATTTTTTAAGAGGTTTGATATATCGCTATTATTTTCGTAGCTACTGAGATTGGTTGGTGATGTTGTTTTGTGATGCACTGTTATTTGCTGCTTCTGCGTAGCTCATGTTTTCTCTCCTTTGGGAATAGTAATGATTTGCTTGTGGCTGTGCCTTAATTTGGGTGGTTTTATTTCTAAGTTTTTGTGAGTTTCGGTAAACATTGCAGCCCTTGTAATTCGCTGGATGAGGTCCGGAACAGAGAGCGCATGTTGCTGCAGTTACTTTGTCTTTTTTACATTCGTTCGATGGGTGATTTTCTCCACATTTTACACAATAGTGCGGTTTTTGACAGTATCGCTTTGTGTGGCCGTATTGCTGGCAGCGCATACATTGGGGTATTCCGGTTTTTTTCCTTGGTGCCTCGACGTTAATTTTAGTACCAAGTATATGTTTTAGTTCGTAGATCTTCTTGTTATCCGCATTTGGCTCCTGGTCGCCGAAGTACATTGGTAGGGGTTCTTCACTTTTCCAATTATTTATATTGGATACGTTCCTTATAGTGAATCCTTCTTCTTCCAGAGCCTCTTTTATCTCATCTGTCGAGACTGAGGGGTGAATATTTTTAATGACCACCCTGTACGCTCCCTCTTGTCGTGGTTGGTAGGTGTGATACGCTATTTTATTTGTATTAAGCAGTCTTATCAGTTTTCTGTATGCATCTATCGAATTTGTTTGTATTTTGACACCACTATTTTCGTGCATTTTGCATAGAAACTCTGTTTTTTGTAGAACTGTAGTTAATGTTTCCAACATTAATTGGAAATTTGTTACGTCCTGAACAAATACTGGTGGAGGTTTTGGGTTTTCTTTGGATTGCGCTTCTATGGCGCTGGGTTCTTCACTTAGTGCAGAGAACCTGTTTGAAGTGTAAGAACATGATTCAGCCGAAATATTGGTGCTGTTGCTTTTTTTGGTTGTCACATTGTTGGTTAGGTCTGTTTCCGTTTCTCTGGGTCTTTTCGTAGGATTTCTCTTAGTTACCTTTTGTCAGAATAGTATTGTAGAGTCCATTGGTGATGTTGGTATTGGGCAAGTATAGTAATATATTGGGTTACTTGTGCTACTGCTTATTGGTGTTGTCTGAGTTGTAGTCATAATAGCTTGAGTAGAGTAGAAAGTATTAGCTATTGTTGTTGTTACGTTTGTTACTGTGTTAGTAATCAAGTTAGATCCACCACTTGTCTCTGGCATTGTTTTTTTTTTTCCGAAGATTGAGTTTTACTACTGTTGGCAACACTGATTGGTTTTAGCCAGTCTGCGCGCTGTAACTCGCGCGCCGCTCGCGCTAAGCACTTGCTGGGATACTTTATTTTTACACTTATTTGTCTCTGGTGGTGATTGCACTGAGTACACTGTTGTTTCTTTCATTGTGGCGGCACTCTTAAGCACTAGTCACTACGTTTTCCGATTAATTAAATTGGTTGATTACCAAGATTTGAGAGGTTTTTGAATTCGCTGAGATTTCATACACCTGCACTTGTCACTGTTGCCAACTATATTTTGAAATATATAGGCAAACATTTGCTGTCCCACGGTCAAGGTTACATATACTTCTTATACCCTTCTTGCGATGGACAATGGGGATGAGAACTAATGTATTGCAGATGTCCTAACTTCCATACGACAGACAAAATGTGGAAATATATACCTATAAAGAAATATATACCTATAAATAAGTAATGTTCAATAACAGGTTGACTAGTTGGGAGGATGTCTACATTCTTTTATTTGTAATGATTGTAGTTTTACTTTCACATTATTTACTCCATTAACAATTTTGAGTTTCAAGATTATAATTAATGTTGACTCCTAAATTATTTTATAGATGCGGTTTTCTTTCAAAACATTTACCAATGATTTAAATTGTAGAGAAAACTGACCTTTACAAGTACCCACTCAAATACTGAACTAGGAATCTTCAGAAAAACATTTATATGATTATTTTTACCATCCAAATTTCGACCAATAGAATTGCACCATTCGACGTCACGTGGTACAACCAACACGGTTTTCAAGTGGAAATTTTTTGGAAATTTTATCTGTTGGTTATATATACAAAACAAAGAATATTCAGCCGCGTTGATTCAGCATCTGTCAAACTGACAGACAGATTGAATGTGAAAATGAGCAGATTCAGAGTCGAGTCTCTGGAATATATTGATGAATTTGGATGGGAAAAATAATCTTCCGAATACCATTCGTGATTAAATTCAACCTGGCAAAATTTTTAGATTGTTACGAGAGCTTGCTACCAATTTATTTCGTGATATTGATCAAAAATCACTCGCTTGACAGCTCGTGATTTTTCTGTCAATATCACTCAATAAATTGCTAAGCAACAAGCTCTCGTAACAATCTAAAAATTTTTCCGGTAAAATTTAACCACTTATGATATTATATATGAATATTTATGTAATACCACTGGATTACTGGAGACATCAAAAATGATCTTAGCAACAGGGTTCAGTGATGTATTATGACTTATTTCTCTCATTACCAAAGTATCAGGCAGATAGGTAACTTAAAAGACAATTTTTGAAACGTGACACCTGTGAGTTTCTGGTAACTCCGATGGAAATGAATCTTCTTTCAAACAATTTCTACAGGACAAATACAAAATATTATGTTAGAATCAAAATAAATAATGAAGAATATTTTCAATGCACCTTTGTCTTGTTCTCCACTATCCTTCAAATATCGTAGTCATTCATATATTTCAAGCAAGATGATGTAATGTATTTCTGGGCATTCGTGATCCAGTATTTGAATGGGTAAGTACTTGCAAATATTCTCGGGGCCTGAATCCCAATCCTTGCTAACCATTCCGTTATGAAGTTCAGTTTTCTTTGAAATTCGAATAAAAGCTAAATGTTCTGAAAGAAAACCACATCTATAAAATAATTTAACAGTCAACTTTCATTCGATGGTTAAACATACAAAGATTGTTGTGATTTTACTGTTTAAAGACGAGAGACTGAATATTGCTATATGATCTCGTTTTAGGGGCTGTAGTTGAAGCTTTCTTGAGACCCTATTCAAATAGGTGATATAAGTACCACCAAGATGTTAATTGATTTCAAAAAAACACAGAAAATATTTCAAAAGCTGTAATTTATGTATATTGTCTCCAACATATGTCAAAAGCATCATATCAAAGCTCAATTACATCCAGTCATTTGCAAAGCAAAGAAGGTTCAATATGTCTTTCTCATTACACAAATAATGATAATATTGGAAAAGAATCTAGACTTATCTTAAATAAACGTCAAATACAATTCTCCATAACTTCGATGCAATTAAAAGTAGCTATACGTATCCAATATATCTCACTCAAATTCATAATAAAAAATCTGACGTGGACATCACGTGACTTACTTGTGCATCATTGGATATATATAATCAAACACAACATCTCACCATTCCACGGCTAGTCAGTTGCTATGAAAATAGCAGGTCATGATTCTTATGCTACAACATTCCTAAATACTGATTTCAAGGATTCTACGGCTAACAGTTCTGAATTTATGCGCAAACTTCCAAGCTCGTCCATTATAGTGCACTTTAGACTCAGTCGATCTCAATGAAAATAGGATATGAGCATCTTGACAGTACTATCATCTTGAATACTGTATTCTAATATTCTACGTGAAATCGTTCTGGATTTATGCGGAAAATTGAAAAATATTTTGAGTAAATTGCACTCCTGGCTTAGCCGATCACATTCATAATGCAAGGTGTACAACTAGATGCTATAAAAGAGCTTGATACGAAATCTCAATATTCTGCGACTGATTATTTCAAATTTATGAGAAAAACTCGAAAAGTCTGTATTATGAAGTGCACTTCCGGCTTAGTCGATTGGGACGAAAATGGGAGATGATCATTTGGATGCTACAGCAATTTTAAATACTGAATTCCAGTATCCTTCGGCTGATCATTCTAGATTAATGCGGAAAAATAAGTATCAGGTAAAGTGCATGCCCAGTACAGACGATTGCAACCATAATGCGAGGTGCACATCAAGATCCTAGATCCTATACCAGTCTTTTATACAAAATTTCAGCATTATACGTTTGACGAATTCTGAGATTTGCGAGTTATGCACATACACACATACATACGTACATACGTATATCCATACCGACATCAAGCAGAAAATAGTCAAAATGGATTCAGGGATGCTCAAAACGGATATATCCATTAAAATCTCGATATGTGAATTTTGTCGGTTTCACAATATTTCCTTGTACTTTCAGACCATCAGATTGTCGTAGATTTTAGTGCCTCATTTTGTTCTTCATGCCTTCAAGAGGTTTGATAAGTATGTATATTTGGAATTCAATAATGCTGAAATAAAAGCTGGACCGTGTGACCAACAAAATGAGAATTAATTTTAAATTTGTATGAAAAAGCATTTTCTGATCTAATTTTGTCGCTTTTGTCATGCTTACAAAATGAAATTCAGGAAAAAATAATTTGACATGTAAAATGTCACACAAAATTGAAATATTGACAACAGATTATATCATTGCCTACCTTATCATTTCAATTGAACTGATTGTTTTATACGACAAATTCTGAATGTCTGTTATACTCATAAACTGCACTTGCACTGCAAAATAGTAGATAAATATTCTGATGCTACAATAAGTTTAAACACTGAATTTCAATATGCTATAGCTGATCGTTCTAGATTTATGCAAAAAATTCAAAAAAAGTTTCAAGTAAAGTGCTCCTCTGACTTGGCCGATTCATACAAAAGAAGCAGATAACCATTTTGATACAACATCAAGTTCAAATACTGAATTTCAACATCCTACGGTCGATCATTCTGGATTTATTATAAAAATTCGGAAAAATTCCCGAGTAAAGTGCACTTCCGGTACAAACGATTGGAACCATAATGCGAGGTGCACAACTAAACCCTATACCAGTCTTAAATACAAAATTTCAACATTATACGTTAAACTAGTTTTGAGATATGCGAACTACGCACGCACGAACGCACCTACGTACCAACATCAAGCCGAAAATAGTCAAAATGGATTCAGGGATGCTCAAAACGGATATTTAGATCAGAATCTCGAGGAGTGAATTTTGTCGGTTTCACAATACTTTCTTGTACTTTATTATGTAGTCATCATTCAAATGATGAATTAACATCATGAAATAAAAGCTTGAGAAAAATAATAATGATAGTCTATTGAACAGTAACGCTAGTACATAACAAAAAATATTATATTGATTACATATGATTATTTAATGTGTTTTTTAATGAACCGTTATGAAATACAGTCATACATGTTGTAGCTCTATTAGTTTTCGAGACAAATAAATGACCTATTTGTCTAGTTTCATTTTAATGACGTTCTGACACTAGTTTAATCTTATTCAATGAATAATTTGGAACAGGAGTATATAATATTTTTTATTCACAATTATTATAGTAATATAGCACTCTCTAACCTTTCAAAGGTTGGGATGTATGTAATTTCTAACTGCAATGACTATCTCACGGGTCGGAAGTGACACTTCCATCTCTTGGGTGGGAAATGTCTATACAGAGTTGCCTAGCATCATATACACTTGAAATAATATGTATTCCCATTTACTTGTTCGAGGTTATGTCGAGGCTATGTTCAAGATTTCATTATTAAATCCGACAAATTTAAACGAGATATACTACAGATCTGAATATATTCATCCGAAATATGAATCAAAAGTGTTAAGTTTGTTAAAAAAGAGGATTTTAGAGTAATTTTTTAGAATCAAAAGAAATCAATACAATTATATCAGCTGTGTACATTATTTTCTATTTGATAGGTATCAACGCATTCAAAGCTTGAATGTACGCAGACACAGAGTCTGCCTCTGAGACTATTTCTTTGTACATGCAGAACGTATATCGAAGAGGGAGTACTCGAATATCTTTATTGTGAAACTAACAATTCAAAAACAATGAAAATAGACTATCTCTATCAATTCCTTGAAAATGAAGATTCTACTGTAAGCCCAGTCCAAACTAAGGTTGATGATTACAATGAAAAATTAAAATGATTTTATTATTATTGAAAAGAAGAGAGAAGCAGTTCCATTATCAATTGATAAGTATGATATAAAATCATAATGTGATACAGGCTTTTCATTAGAAACTAAATTAAGATTCCAATTACATTCGAATTCCCAGAACTATTCATATTCAGAGAAATTTTGTGTCTTATTTGCTCATTGAAAATTGAGAATTCTTGGGGAAAAGTGCTTGTTTCATGAATATTATTTGTTGTATTTGACAAAATGTTTGCAATTTTTGCCTGTCCATCTGAAGAATTGTCTATAGGTTTGTTCCAACAAGAACAGAAACCAGTCCGGAACTGTCCGACGCATGCGCATTTACAAATAAGCATTCCAACAGATTTCAAACGTGGATTTTGATTATTATTCAAGCGTTCCAACAACGTGCGACTCAATCCGCAAACCAGTTTGTGGACAGTCAAAACAGTCCATGGACCAATGCTTGTACTATTCGTCAAATAAGGTAACCTCAAATAAAAATGAGTGATTCAAGTGCTGAAAATGAATTTTCATTATATTCTAGCGATAATGAATTTGATTTAACCGTGGGAATACATCAAATTGAAAATATAAATTATATAGGCACGTAGAACTATAAGAAAATGGGCATTTTTATTTGATGTGTTGAAATGGAAGTTTCAAATAAAATATACAGAATTTAAAATCAAAAGTAATTTATTATTCATTAAAATTTTGAAAAATGTATAGATTATCAATTGAAATTTTATTTTGTGTGGTTTTTGAATTTTATTTTAGAAGAAATAGTTTATCCCTAATATTTTGACATGTTTTTTGAATACTTTTGTCTGAGTAGAGAAATTTCTGAGAATATAGCAGAAAATTTCAGGAGAAATGATCGGGATAAACAGCAATTTGGATAATATAGAAGAATCTCCAATGGAATTCTGGTGTACTATGTCACCATTATTGTCAATAAGAATTAAAATTACATGGTTATATGAGGAACTATTTCGTACTTTTAGTTTTCACCTGATTTTATCTTCCATGTTTACTACAACTAAATAGTTATAACCTAAAATTATATGATTGACAGTTAACAGTCAAATCTTGTCAGAAATGCGTTCTAACACGCGCTACTTTCGACTCAGTCCGAAACTGATTCATTCGACGCGCATGCGAATGAGTCAAATCTGAAACCGATTCAGAACCAGTCCCGAACTGCTTGTTGGAACAAACCTTATGTAACCTTCGGCTGCATTAATAGATTTCCAGCCTCCCAATCTTTTGAGTTGTAAAATATCACCTCCATTATTAGCAACTAATATGGCAGCAGCTCTTCTGAAGCAGTGACCCGTAAATGTACCTTGATCTTCCAAATCTAAAAGGTTGCAATTTTTTTAGGAAAGGATGATATTGTATTATATCCGAACAGTTGTTTTGCTATCTTGCCATATCTTAATTGCATAAATAATCTATCGTTATCAGTATTTACACGTAAATTCATGTATTGCTTCAATATTGCAATTCATTCAGTATTAGTAATGGTAAATATTCTGGGATGATATGTTTTTGTGTGCGGAATAGAAGCGCAGATTTTATCTTCTAAAAAGCTAATATCAGACTTGTTGATAAAGTTCTCCATGGTAGTATGCTGATTAATAATGAGGATTTAAACTTTGGATGTTAAAGGAAGTTGAAGAGATGCATACGTAGAAATTTGATAATTTATTATTTTGTGGTTATCGATTTCAGAAACTTTCCATCATCGGACCATCACAGCTAAAATATATGAAGATAATTGTAGATGATAATGATGATTACAACAATTCTTCAAAATGTGGTGAATGCAAACGTGGGGTTTGACTAAAGTAAGGTTACAATATTAAAATAATTATAAGTGAAGTGAATAAACATGTGAACGATAAGGGCATGTATGTGAATATAACAATAATTACCGTCAAATGTTGATAACATGTTGAAGCAGCAGGCGGAGAATGTGTACTGACCGGATATTTCATTTTAGTGTTGATGTTGAATTGTGGGTGTTTTAGTGTTGAATTGTGGGTGCTTTTTGAGTGTTATTGAATGGCGGTAAAAATTTTAAGATATGATGTTCAGGAAATACAGTTTGCTCATTTAATAGAATATTATTGTTATGTTTATGTCTTAATATTCCTAGTTTTTCAAGAATAATCAGTTTTTTATAATTATTTTCTCCATGAAGTATAGTGGAATTACTGATGGTAGATGAATGATTTTATGTTTTTAAATGGGTGCCGAATGCAGATCGTGGATTGTTTCCGATGTGTTCTGTATATCCAATTGAAAATTTTCTGGTGGTCATTCCGATATATGATGCCGCTGTGTTCTGTGGAATCTAGTTTACGTTTAATGTTAATGAAGATATAAGCAAGGATGTGATTTTGAAGTTAATTGAATATTATGTCTGTACAGAGTTTGATTTAGTTTGTTATGTATGTTATTGTAGTAAGGTATGGATATATAGTTTGGTTCCATTTCTATGTGTTTGTTTATTTTTTGGTTTAGAAGATTTCGTTTTATATTATTAAATATTTTATTTGTGTATTCTGATGTGTAATTGTTATCTAGAGCTATTGTGTTCATAATATTGAATTCTTTTTGAAAATTATTTGTGGATAGCGGTGTTGTAAGTAGTCTATAAAATAAATATCTAAATCCTTTCGAGTTAGCTTGGAGAAGTAATGAGGCTGTTAATTGTAAAATTCATTATTTTAATGAAGAAATTGACTGTGAAGGAAAATCCACAAAAAGACTGGCATATAATCCAATTTTTTCCAAGACAGCACAAGGCGGCTCGAAAAACCTGACTAATGGCAAATGGTTAATTGAAAATTCTCAGGAGCCAGATTTCTGTCCTTTCCGACGTTTCAAGAAACTCATGGAAAAACGTGGTGAAACTATAATTACTGATCGTTTATTTTTGACAGTAAGCCCCAACTGGAGAAATAGAAATTGGTTCAAGAATATGCCATTAGGGATGAATAGCATTTCAAAGTGGACCAAAACGTCTGCGGAAAAAATCGGGTTGGAAACTGAAAAGTTCAAAATAACCAATCATTGCCATCGTTCTTCTGCTGTCTCTGCATCAGCAAAAAAAGGTATCGGGGAGCAGCAGCTAATTAAACTAACTGGCCACTAAAACAGTGTATCCATAAAACCTTACCTTCAGCTGGATTCAGAGCACCATTCAAATCTTATCAATAGTCTAAGGGGTGCAAATGCAATGGGTACATCAAATATCACTGAGAACGTGGCTTCTACTAGCAAGATTTTGCAAGATAAAAAAGGACCAACAGTCATTTACCAAAATTGTACTTTTCATATTACTTATCATAATAATCCCTAATTTAATTTAAAATAAATGTTCTGCATTATTTGCTCAATAAATTTGTTTCACAAATACATAGGCTGGTACCACGAGCACTGTTTTTGGCAGTACTAGGAGCGTTGTGTTAAGATATGTCTTAACGCAACTAGAATTTTCCCAAATACTTTAGAAAATAATCTTCAGATACAAATTACAGAAAACACATATGTCTACAAAATTTATTCGAATATTTTCCATTAACATATCTTGAAATATTTATATGGCCTTAAAACTCGAAACATTGATGCAAAACCGCTCGCTTATAGCTCGCGGTTTTCACACATCAATGTTTCTCGCGAAATTGCTAAGCAACAAGCTCTTGTAACAATCGTCAAATATTATCGGCAAAATTATATTACTTATGATATTATATATGAAAATTCTGAATTCCCCAGATTTATATTGATTTATTTCTAAAAAGTAACAAAATTCAAATCAACACACTTTGAAAAGTATTTTTGACTTGAACAAATTACTTATCTGTCAACTCTCAATGTTACCAAAAGATATTTTCCATTAACATATCTTGAAATATTTATATGGCCTTAAAACTCGAAACATTGATGCAAAACCGCTCGCTTATAGCTCGCGGTTTTTACACATTAATGTTTCTCGCGAAATTGCTAAGCAACAAGCTCTTGTAACAATCGTCAAATATAATGGGCAAAATTATATCACTTATGATATTATATATGAAAATTCTGAATACCCCAGATTTATATTGATTTATTTCTAAAAAGTAACAAAATTCAAATCAACACACTTTGAAAAGTATTTTTGACTTGAACAAATTACTTATCTGTCAACTCTCAATGTTACCAAAAGAGTCTAATGAAAAAATTAATATATCCTTCATCGATCTTTTTGAAATATAGAATTAATATAGAATAGAATAGAATTTAGAACCCATATAGAAAAAATTGTATAAGGTACACGTTGCATGAAACATTTCAGGTCACTCGTTCATTTGAAACTTCGCCGCAAGCGGCTCGTTTTCCGAAAGGATGCGTGCCCTGAAATCACGTCTCGTGAAACTTATATCTTGATGAGGAACAACAGAGCCAATGGCTCAAAGTCCACAGAAATGACACAAATGCTACGGTATATCTTAATATACTATTATTTTCGAAGAATTATACTTTTGAAAAATTTATTTTCGAAGAAATGCAGCATCGAAGAATTTCATTGTCGAAAAACTGTTTTTTGAAGAATTGCGTTCAAAGAATTGCTCTCAAAGAATTGCTTCCAAAGAATATTCCCAGATCCCCGAAATACCAATAATTAAGGCGACCAAGGAAATTTTGAGTATAATATTGTGTATTTCGTTGATACATCGGTAAATACCTTTTGGGAGAGAAATTCGAAGGGTGCATCAGTCAAAAATTTATCGATATCGATTCTAGAGAGAACACTTGACTTTTTGGGTCTGTATCTTACATTCTGTTGCTTCAAATAGGCCGCTAGCTTGGAATATTTGGGAATATCAATATTTTCTTTAATACTCAGGATTGTTCTCAACATCGAGTACGTTGCCTATGAAGTTGTTGGTTCCTTAATTTTCGCTAGATCGCTAAAATGAGCGAGTACAACACTTTCTGAATGATTTTCACCACTTTAGAAGAGTACCAGTCTTTATACGCTTTGTTAGTTCCTTCGTAACGACTTTTGCTTTTCATAGGTAGCAAATTTCCAACGGCATCCGCTGCAGCTTTTTTTATCGCGGGAGGAGTACATTGCTCCATTTCACTATCAGAACTTTCAGACATGTTTATCGCTGGTGATTATTGAGAAAATAACAATAATCACACAATTATATTCATTCAGCAAATGTCAAACTGAAAAACAGCTAACAAATGTAAACAAATTTGTTTTCATAGACTACTCCATCAAATTTGCTGAAGAGAAAACTTAATTTATTCAAACAAATTTGATAATTGAGTATGATTATGAATAAAATAGCATACATACTTCGACTGGAATTTCATTACAGCCTTGCGCTTTATATGGCGCTCGAGGCTTCGCCGCTCTGTCATATAATAAGCCCTCGGCTGTAATGAAATATTTCTTGCCTCAGATGCAATATATTATCATTATAGTAATACGGCAATTCCTAACCTTTTGGAGGTTGGAAAGTATATAGTTTCCAACTGCAATGACTAGCTCACGGGACGGAAGCGATACTTCCAACTCTTGGGTGGGAAATGTTTATGCAGGGTTGCCTAGCATCAGTCATAAATCTTTGTTGGAGTAAAATAATTTGTGCTCTCAAAAATACCGATTATATAATCTAATGATCCAAATAAAACAATTAATATTGAAAAGAAGCGGATTTGTGTAGCTATTCTGTGTAAATCTATATCTTATAATTTCATGAATTTGTAAATTATGAACAAAATCGCTATGAACTCACATCCGTAGCACTTTCGTTCGATTCGGAGCAAGTATATAGCTCCATTCCACTGTTATAACTTATTGATATCTGCACTTATCACAATTCCAATGAATACACGTATAAATAACTTGATTCATAAATCATAAATCCAACAAATGTCAAATTAAATTTCCCAAGACATTCTGGTTTTCATAGACTACTACATCAATTTACTCTGTTGAAAAAAGGACGAAATAGACCGTCAGATAGTCGTAGATTTGAGTGCCTCATTTTGTTTTCTCTGTCTTTAAGAGTTTTGATAAGTCTGTATATTTGGAGTATAATATTGTCAAAATTAAAGCTGGACTGTGTGGCCAACATAATAAAAATTAATTTTAGATTTTTATAAAAAAAACATGTTCTCATCCAATTTTCTCGCTTCTGCCATGCTTACAAAATGAGATTTAGATGAGAGTCAGCGGAAAACGATAGGCAGAAGTAATCCATTTGGCCAAGGGTTTGGAATGAGGGCTCGATTGTGCAAAAAAATTATATCAATTGCTCATGTTCTTCTCGTTTCTGCCGTTTGGCCATATGAAAGTTGATATCATGAGTATCTCGTAGAAACGAATGGCATAAGTTTTTCGAATGACCAAGTCAAGATATGCACGAAAACATTCAAACTTTCGCAAGATGTTTCTGTTTTTACGAGATACTTATGATATCAACTTTCATATGACCAAACGGCAGAAACGAGAAGAACGTGAACAACTGATATAATTTTTTTGCACAATTGAGCCGTCATTCCAAACTCTTGGCCAAGTGGATCACTTCTGCCTTTTGTTTTTTGCTGACTCTTTTTTCCCCAAATTCCATTTCGTAAGCATGGCAGAAACGAGAAAATTGGATCAGAACATGTTTTTTTTCTATAAAAATTCAAAACTATTTTTTATTGCGTTGGCCACACGGTCCAGCTTTAATTTTGGCATTATTATACTCCAAACATACATACTCATCAATACTCTTGAAGGCAGAGAAAACAAAACGGGGCACTCAAATCTACGACTATCTGACGGTCTAAAATTGGATCAATAATTTCTCGGAGAATTAGGGATGATTGTGAATAAAGTAGTATACATACTTCGGTGAGGATTTCATATCAGCCTCGAGCTATATCTGATCCTCGAGGCTTCGCCTCTCGGTCATATAATAAGCTCTCAGCTGTAATGAAATACTTCCCACTTCAGATGTAATATACTTTTACAGGACTTCAGAGCCGTGGAAAAATCATTGATATGAATAATAAACAATAAGGGTCCTAATACAGTACCTTGAAATACACCCATATTAATGAAAATACTATCTGCTTGTGATCCATTCATTCTGACACATTGAAGTCTATTATTTAGATAGCTTCCTAACCATTCTAGTACACTGTACCTTTGAGGCCATAGGCTTACAATTTTTGAATAACTAGATTACAAAATCAATGAATTAAAATTATTTATTCGCGAATTCATGCGTTGGCGCCCAGAATCTTGTAGTATAATGAAAGAAAGGCTAACTTTGTAAAAAATATATCAATAAAAGTAATTTGATATCATTGTAAATATAATTGATATTTATTTAATGTTATCGTTAGAATACACTCTGCGTGAATAAAATAAAACTGAATATCATTATCCCTCAATGTTTACTATTATTTCAAAGGAAAATGTTCAATTTCAGTTACAACGATTAGTGATTGAAATACGATTAACAATAAGCCAGGCACAGAGTGAGTATGAACTTTGTATAGATCGTGCATCAATTATCCTTTTTCAAATTCTTTACATCGTTGCTATGCACGTCTTACATAATGTTTGCATTTGTATAGAACGTGTTAACACAGAAAATGTGAAAAACCAGAATGTAAAATTAATCAATAAAATAAATTTCAGAAGTTGTTTCGTAGTATTAGTTTACTGACAATAAGATCGCAATTGCACAAATTTATTTGTAAATTCAATAAGATAGTTTTGATGGATTCAAAATTAATAGAGTTCAGTAATGGTTTACTTCGGTACAATTGTTACAAAAAGTTTCGTATAAAACTTGGACTCTAGTTTCAAACGACCGTCATTATTGTCACAGACGAAATTGGCTGCACGAAGCTACGCCTTGGGCTACGCCCTTGCCTTCGTCCAGTGCAGTCAACCTCACCCTGGACAATAATGACGGTCGTTCGGTCTTTGTAGCATAATATACTATTACAGTTGGAACGAGCTCCAAAATATACGTGTAAATGATCAATTTTAAACTTATAAGTATGTGTAGGTAGGCAATGTAAGGTACCTTCAAATGACAAGATAGAAAGGAAAGTTATTCAAAGTGAAAAACGCAGTCTCATGAGATTGTCAGTTATTCAAATTGATTCTTAAAATGAATTTGATCATTGATCATTCCTATACTGGATTGACAATTTTTGAAATGAGGCTCTGAACGGTAAATTATCTGGGATTTCGAGTTCAAATTTATCTGTTGAAAAACTTCTATATATAGTACCTACTAAATACATAATATACATTCATAATATATGTCATGAATGATTCAAAATTTCTCAATAATACAATCAAATTCTCATTCTAAATTCTTCTCATAACATAATGCTTCCGGATGGAGTGAGCCATCAGTAATAGTCATATTTCTCTTCTAGTTGGCATTACTGATCTGCATGAAAATAACCAGCATGGAAATCGACATCTCTATTATCTAGAAATTTATTTTTATTATTAAGCTCATATTATCTATTAACTAATCTATGAAAACTCACTATAATAAGCAAGTCAATGGAAGTATTAGATGATGCTGACTGTTACGTGAAATGAAGCAAAACGATGTACGGGAATTCAGTCACAAGTTTATTATTTCTATCCTACTCTACAGTTTCGGTCCCACCTGGACCATCTTCAGGAGTGCTAACATTTATACAATAGTGTGAGAATGTGGAAAAAAATACAAAAAAACAAAAGGTGTAATGAACAGTGTACTTACAATAGAATTAGTGTTTGTGTATGTTGTCATCTGTAGTGTAAACATAAATATTTTGTTTTCTTTTATAAGTCGATGTAATAAAAATGAGAAAAAACAAACATGTTTTTAGTCAAAAATAAAAGAATAAATAAATGTATATATGAAAAATTTTAAATATGAAAAACTAAGCGTGGCAACAACTGACCGTTATGAAAGCCAGAGGCTAAGTACATGTTACATAAAGTGAGTGCTCGTGTAATTCGGAAAAGCAAAAACGCACAAGTCACAACAGTCAATTGTTGAAGTCAACCAATGAAAAAGAATCACATCAAGATGTTCAGGGATGCAAGTCACAAGAGACTAAACGAAATAAAAAAAAAAATAAATATAAGAACAATTATTTAACAACAATTTCAAAACATCAAAAATCATCTCAATATATTATTATAAATGGTGCTTAAGGCTATAGTATCAGTTTTCTCATTGACATTATTATCATCTTGTTTTATAAATAACATTTCAAGTGTTAGCCTTTTGTGCAGAATAGCCTGGTTATGCAAGATGCGAGTTTCAGCGAAATTGAAAGAATGTCCAGTGTTGATGCAGTGACTAACCACCGCACACTTAGCACCCACCCTTTTAGCATTCTTACAGTTGCGCTTGTGTTCATCCAAACGTGTTTTCAAATACCGCTTCGTTTGACCTGTGTATTGTGCCGGGCAATCATTACATGGAATTTTGTAAATTATGTTAGATCTCATATCTATATTAGTTTTATCTTTAATTTTAGAAAATAAATTGCCCACTGTCTTGTGTTGTTTAAAACAAATTTTAATATTATCATTGTCTCTGAAAACATTTCTGATACTACCACTTACTCCACCTATGTACGGAATGGTGAAATACTTCTCTGTCAAAGGTATTTTGTTGACATTTACAGTGCCAGCATCCAAACTGCTGTTGATTTGATTATGAATGCCGTGAATGATGCCTACAGGATATTTATTTGTACGTAGTAAAACAGTTATCGTATTCGTTACTTCATCATGATATATTTCAGATGTTAAATGTAATGCTCTGGAGAAAAGATTCCTTGCTACATTGATAAGTTGATCTTTAGGATGGTTAGATCTGAAATTGAGGTACCTGGCGCTAGCGGAAGGCTTTTTGTACCATTTAGTGGTAATATTACCATCATTGTCTCTAATTACTGACATGTCAAGAAACGGCAAACAATTGTTTGTCTCCAATTCTACGGTAAACTGAATATGCGCATTGAAATCATTAAAAACAGTAAGAGTTTCATTGATTTTAGATTTGGGGACAGCTGTAATCAAATCATCAACATATTTTTTAATAAACGGAACTTTAAATGAGAGCAAAGGCAAAACTTCCTTCAGAACAAGATCCATCACCAGATTGGCTACTACCGGAGACAAAGAACTCCCCATCGCACAGCCAAATGTTTGCTTGAAGAATTCATCATTAAATTGAAAGTAACAATTTTGAAAACAAAATGTGATCAAATCCAATAGTTCTTTCAATGGTATATCAGTACGTTGGGAGATTATATTATATTTTTGTCCTACAGCTTTGGTGACAAGATCCAACGTCCATCTATCCTCATGAGTTTAAACACCTTGGAATCCAAGCCCTGACTATCTTGGGTTCTTGGCTATACTGTACTGACGAGTCCTAATAAGGACAAAACACGTGTATACAGTTGCTCCCCGATCTGAGATGATGGTGTCAAAACCGATTCTTAGATTTGAAATTTTGTGGAACAAATAATTGAAAGTTTCAGAATTTTCATTCTAATTGTTCCACAGCATAAACTTTGTTACAAATAATTTATGACAGCTACTTTATTGATGTTTTATTCCTGGAAAAAGCTTCAAAAGCTGAGATAATTGAATTTTCTGCACCAAATTTTGACTCAAGTACAAAAATGCGTGTCCAACCTCTAACCTTCGAAGGCTGAACACCTTGGATGAATTATCATGAACAATAAGAAGCCGCTGCTTAGACGTATGATTGGAATGATACTGAAAGAATTTCAGCGCTTACTGTTGCTCTCCAAGGAGATGCAGTGAATATTCCACAGGCCATTCTTCCGAAAGAAGAAAACAACTAGAAAAATTTGGTCAGGCGACTAGAGATGCAATACGGCCACGCACACTTGAAGGAAGTGTATCACACACAGCTCAAGAACCGATACCAACGTCCCAGCGAGAGTCTACAGCAGTTCGAAGCTGATATGTCACGCCTAGTTTGACTTGCATATCCAACTGACCCTGATGGTTTCCTGGAGAGCTGGGCTGTGAGAATATTTGTGGACGGCATTCGAGACCACGAAACACAGCAAGCCCTGCATTTGGCGCGACCGAAGAAGTTGGTGGAAGCATTGGCACATGCGCTGGAATACGGAGCAGCAAAACAGGGGTCCAAAAACAGTGCTCGAGTGCGAGAGGTGAACTGCGACTCCGATGCCACTGGAAGCTTAAAAGCCCAGGTCCAGCGGTTGGTCTAGGAAGCAGTAAAAGATCTCAAGAATCCCAAACAACTCCGATGTTGGAACTGTGGAGAACCAGGTCACCCAAAAAGGCGATGCAGGAAACCCCTGAAGACGTGGCTCAAAAATTACTCCAAACAGGAAAACTAAATCGGGTCGATGTGCCGGGGAAAAAAACGATCCAACCTAAACCTGCCCTACAAAATATTGCAATTATCACTTCACTATGTCATCAATTTGTGGATGGTTACATAGACGACAGGCCATGTAGTATTTTGTTGGACACAGGCGCAACGAAAACCATAGCAAGACCCGATTTACTGCGTCCAAACTAATCATGCAAGAGAATAGAATGGCGACTTCAGACAGCTACAGGTGACTCAGCTACCACACATGGAGAAGTTGACGTCTTCATCACGATTGAGGGAACAAAAATTGAGCACCATATCTTGGTGGTTGACATAAAAAAGAACTGTATCCTTGAAATGGATATAATGAGAAGAAACGGACTCAATCTCGATATGAGGCAGTGTGTGATTATAATCAATAATGAAGTGGTCGTCCTACATTTTCAAGGGGATTCTTGATTTTGTTCAATGCTGGCAGAGAACATCGCGATTCTTGAGCGACTCGAAGAGATTTTACCAGCTACAGTAGCTGCTGGGACTCAAGAAGGGTGCGTAGCAATGCTAGAACCAAATGACAATGTTCAGCTGAGGATTTTAATTGCTAAGGCCCTCAAAAGCTCAGGAAAAATAATATTGGTAAGATTGATAAACGTTAACTATTATCCAGTGAATCTGAAATCTAGTACTATTTCAGGACGCCTTGTAAGAGTATCCAAAATAAAAGCTACCGAACAAGACGTAGAGATAAAACCCAACTGCGACAAATTTTCGAGAGAACTATATAGCTCAGTACTATCCAAAGGTCAACAATTATGTAAATATTCGGCAGCGCGCACAAGCAAAAGATCTGATTTATCGATTCCAAGAGGTGTTTGAAACCAGTGAGGGGCGAAAGGGAACAACGAATATAGTATATCACAAAATTGATACCTGCGATGCACGACCAATTCGACATGCACCACGACGACTCCCGATTGCAAAGAGAGAGGACGCTGAAGCTTTCATACAATAATGGAACAAGACGGTATTATTGAACCCTCGAACAGTCCATGGGCCTCTCCGGTGGTACTTGTGAAGAAGAAAGACGGGTCTACACGATTTTGTGTCGGCTATCGCCAGCTGAATACCGTTATCAAGAAGGACAGTTATCCTCTACCCAGGGTTGATGACACCCTGGATACCCTGGCCGGTTCGAAGATCTTCTTGACGGATGAGATGGATGAGAAAAGACTGCAGTTACCATCGGCAGTGGATTGTGGCAACTCACAGTCATACCTATCTAATGCTCCTGCTATCTTCGAGCGACCTATATGGAACATACTCAGAGGACTATTATGGAAAACTTGCTTCATATATCAGGATGATATAATGATTGTGATAGGAGAATCTGGAACAGATATTTAAACATTCAAAGAAAGTTGGTTCAAAACTCAGTCCAAAAAAACAATGCCATTTATTCCAAAATGTGAATTATTTCAAACATGTGTTCTCCAAAGGAGGCGTAGCAGTTGATACAAAGAAAATTAAGACAGTTCAAGAATAGCTTGTACCTACAGATAAACATCAGCTGCGTAGTGTCTTTGAGCTTTGTACCCACTACAGAATAGTTGTCCATGGATTTGCCAATATTGACCAGACTGACGGGAGAAAAGTGCAGATATAGCTGGGATGAAGATTGCCAAGTCGCCTCATCTAGATGACCATGTCCGAAAGATTGTCAGCATTGCTCAAAGGCCGAAGCAAAGGCATTCAGGACAATTGTCACTGAAGATGCTTGGCAAGTACATGAGATAGAAGAGGATATAGATGGACACACAGAGCTACAAATTATTCAGGAATGCAAAAAGAAAGAAACAAGACCAACATGGCAAGAGGTAGCACCGTATTCCTCGATGATAAAATCATACTGGGTGCAATGAGATTCCATAATCCTGAATGAAGGCGTCTTGAAGTATGTTCTGAAGGACCCGGATGGAACCAAGAGAACAGAACAGCTGATTGTTCCTCAAGGCCGGATTCTGGAGGTCTTGAGACATCTCCATAATGGAGTGAGTGGAGGACACCTTGCGGTAATGAAGACTTTGCAGAAGATACGTGAACGGTTTTATTGGCTTAACTGCAAAGAAGATGTAAGAGAATGGTGCCAGAAATGCACTACGTGCGCTTCAAGCAACAGACCGCAGAAACAACCAAAAGCTTCGATGCGACAGTATAATATCGGTAATCCATGCGAGGATAGCTATCGACGTAGCGGAACCATTTCTCGAATCAGACGTCGGAAATAAATACATTGTTGTCATCATGGACTGTTTCAGTAATTGAGTGGAAGCGTATGCCCTTCCTAATCAAGAGGCCGCTACAATTGCAGACGTGAAGAACTCCATTCTGACCAGGGAAGAGACTTTAAGTCCACACTTTTCCAGGGGATATTAAACATTCGCAAAACCAGAACTACTGCATTACACTCGCAGTCTGATGGAATAGTGGAACGGATGAATAAGATACCTGGCCAAAGTTGTCTCTAGTCACCAGAGAGACTGGGGCAAATATCTCCATCTGTTCTTTATGGTCTACCGCGCATCCGGTTGTACAGACCCCAGCAAGAATTATTTTTAGACGGGAATTTCGGCTACCATGCAACCTGAAGTTTGGCTGCAAACCTGAAGAAGATCCAGCTGGCAAAGATCATGTCATCAATTTGAGGCGTCAAATGGACGATATTCACTCCCGAGTCCGAATAAACAGGAGACTCTGTGTGGCTTTATAACCCAGGGCCGCGACGTGGCTTTTCTTCAAAATTACGGATCTTACGAAGTCATCAGGGGGATGAATGACATAATCTATGAAATCAGACGCGACCCCAAGAGCAAATCTAGAGTGGTGGACTTCAATCGGCTCGTACCATTTGTGGGAGACAACAATGATGACCCTGATGACGCACGTGCTCGCAAGATCCATTCGCAGGAAGATTCGTTCGAGGAGATTATGAAGACTTCTCCAAGTAGACGTCGGACTCGATTTGGAATAACTACCGAAGTGCAGCAGGATCTATTCAAAGTCCCAACCGACTACTCCTTGGCCCATTGCGTGTCGGAAGATTTGAAGATGTTCCGAAAGATAGCAACAGTTTTCAAGAAAAAGTTTGGCAGACAAGAACACCAGAAGCCTACAGTGGAGAAAGCCATCTGCCTGAGGGACAATACGATAACAAAAGAGCGCTATATTCACCACCTGGTAACGAGAGACGAATTTCATCACAAATCAGCCTACCGTTCCATGTGGGAAACGCTGCAAGACATGCGAGGCCATTTAATGCAGAACAACATCCTGAAACTGGCAATCCCAAAGTTAGGCTGCGGTCTTGATGGATTAGATTGGAAGATCGTTCGAAATATGATCGGAGTTATATTCCAGAAGAGCGGAATACAAATATTGGTCTGCTGTTTCCACCTAGCAGGCCCGATCGGACCAAAAACTGTCGACTGCTACTTCTACCAAACTACTGGTTGCACTAAGGGCGGCGTGTGTCGATTCCGTCATTAAGGTGTTCTTCGGGACGAAGCACTCTAAAGAAGGGGGCAATGTAACGTGAGAAAGTGTGAAAATTCGTATAGTAGGAGAGCTGGCAACGTATTAACTTTGGTTACTTCAGCACTCATGAGAATGAGTAGACAGATCTTTCGAGGAAATGAAGATCTGGTACTCCTACGCTGGGGAAAATAGCGACGCCTACGCATCAAAGAGGATGAAAAAGATGTTGAAGTATATATATTTCAGCAGTTCTGGATTCTTGATATTTTCAGAGGATTCTATACACATAAAAATTATTGCAAGATCAAATTCTCTGGACCTAATAATTGCAAGACCACCAAAAAGTTGTGTGAAAAAAGTTGTACTTCCTCTCTGAACTCTTAAAAAAAAGTTGTACTTTGGTCATTTCAGCAAAGTTGAGCTTTTTCATATATTTAATTTGAAAGGACTCCATACATATAGAAAATATTACCAGACCAAATTCTCGGCACTCAATAGTTGCAGGACCATCATGAACTTGCATAAAAAAGTTTCATTTTGACTCATGCAGTGGAGCTGAGTTTGTAGTATAATTGAGAATTCGAATAATAGACCGAGAGCTGGTAGACATTTTTGGGTATTTGAGGCACCGTCAAAATTTGTATAATACTACTTTTGCTATGTCCGGACACCAATACGAAGACCTGGCTGGGAGATAGTTGAACAAAATAATATTAGTTGAACAAAATAATATTAGTACCCAGAGAAACATATTTCCAAAAAGACAGGTCGTTCTCGTTGCCAGGCGATTGAGAATATTATACATGAGTGCGAGTGAGTACCAACTATGGCTGGATAAAAGTGTGAGAGAGAGCGTATATCGGCAGCCTGCTAAAAATAAGACGTAATGAGACACACTGCAGTGCCATTGGCTCTCGCAAGACCACGTGACTTATAGTACATTATGCAGTTGTTGGAAAAAATGAGAGTAACTAGTTGAAAGTTTCTCATTATTAGTATATTCAATTTTATCTGAAATTTTCATATATTCAATATTGAATTGAAGAAATATGATATACTTGTCTATTCATACCCAAATAATTTCTTTTATCTTTTCTCTGCTAACTTTATCAGATTTTTTTGATCATTGTAATAAAATATAACGGAATAGGCGGATGAATGAATATTGTACTGAACTATATATAATAATTGTTCCAGACATACTTATTCCAATCAGAGTTTTGATAATTAGTTTTTTTCATCGGAAGGTTTGATGAATATCCACCAGAGGCAGAACCAGTCGGGGGTATAAATGTTTCAATTTCCCTATTCGAGGAAAGTGTATAATACGTAATAATGAAACATAATTGTATCCATTTTTGAGGGACTCGAATATTGCAAAAATAAATTAGATATTTCCTACACCATTAGTGCCTTTAAACTGAGAAGCTCCATATAGACCGCGGTACAGAACCCCTCTCTTCGGATTATTAGCACTCTTTCAAAACTTTGTGAGTGGCTTCATTTTGATGAGCCCGACAACTTTTTTATCTGCGAAAGTCTTTGAAACTGCTGCATTTTCTATCGAACAGCCTAAAAAGACGTCGATTCTATGATTTATTTTTGACCAATAACACCAATCTTTTTCTTAGTTTAATCGTAAAATAATAATAGCAAAAACACACACAATATTTTGTCCGACAAAAATATTGCGGCGTTTGGCGTAGCCCCCGTCTCCAATGCGTCAAAATTATAAGTTTTGTTAGATTATTAACATTCTGTTGGAATTCTCAGTACTATCAAATAAACATTAGTGAAGTTGAGTGATGATATTGTCCGATAAAATTTCTGCTGCATATTTTCAGTTCGAAGCTCTAAAATGTCAGTTCTACTTGTAATTTTGACATGTTGGAGATGAGGGTTACGCCGAACGCCACAATATTTTTGTCGGACAAGATATTGTATGTGTTTTTGCTATTATTATCTTACGTTTAAGCTATAAAAGAGAGTGATGTTAATGATCAAGAATAAATCATGAAATCGACGTCTTTTTCGGCTGTTCAGTGGAAAATGCTGCAGTTTCAAAGATTTTCGTACTCATCAGAATGAAGCCACTCACAAAGTTTCAAAAGAGTGTTAATAATCCGGAGAAAGGGGTTCTTTATCGCGGTCTAATATTCGATGAATAAATTTTTGTCATACAATTAAATTAAAAACATATTTCTTTTGAACTCAATATCACTATTTTGTTAGTCCAGGAATATTTCTAATTGGATTGTATTCTTCTACCATGTTCAAGTAATAATGAAATAGTCCGTCAAGTTCTTTGAGAACTATTGGTGCGTTGAGTTGCTGTTGATCATTTTGATGTCTCGAGTTATCCCGTGTATTGTGGTGTTTGCTACCCACTAGTACTTGTACACTACAGTCACTCCAGAAAGGACAAGGCTTGACAATCTAACTAGTAACCAACGAAACACGATTTGCTAGTCTTGTGCCATCGGTGCCTTGCCTGCCATCTTTAACGTTGTAATCAGAAAGTGTCAAACATTTCGCTAAGATTTTTTAATTACAGATAGAATGGTAGGCACCAGCCTTACATTCAATCCATTCTCCCGGTGTCCAGTCCAACAATGAGTACCACTGTCAGTGGTTCCCAGAGTATACAGATACTCTGATAATTATATTCTGCTAGCTTCTTTAGTAGCTTCTGTGATAAGAAATCACAGATTTGAGATAATCAGTAAAAGGTAGTCATGCAATGGCCTACGTTGGAAACAAAAGTTTAATTCATTTTGATACTAACATCTTAAACTGCATGTCAATATATCATGTAACTCGCGAGATATTGAGATAAATGGTTTCTACTCTAAAATGGATACTAACCTATATCAATTCGAAATTCAAGGTATAAAATTTAATTACTGACATGTTACTCTTCCTATGCAGCATTTTTCAAATTTCAATTATGCATAGTTTAGCAGTAATTACCTTTCAAATTCTTATTCAATTTTCAATTCAAAACTGGGTATATAAGTAAAAAAATCAAACAGTTTGTGCAAACCGACGAAGCAGCAGCTTTCATTAAGTACTAGTTTCAAGTCTGTAAGTGCTGTAGTTGTTGAGAACTCAGCTTCACGCCAGTCAACCAGCCAGACAGCCAAAATAAATATACTTAATAGCGTATTTATTATTGCAATAATGCGCTAATTTCTTGGTGATTTTTCAATTTCTATTGCTTTTCATACCAGCTTCTTGAACCAGTTGTTTTCTTTTGCCAGAAACTTTGTATTCTTAAAAAGTATGTTCAGCAATCGCAGACTTCTTCAGGTGATTCAATAGTGTTATTACTAATTGAAATATTCATAAATTATTCTCAGCCCTAGCAAGAACAGTTTTAAATATGCTTTTCAATCACCCCATTGATAATAATCTACTATTTTTTTTCCTTCCTACTGATCTGATTGAAATCAACTGGTTTGCTGCGAGCAGGAAATTCCAGATGATAGCAAGTTTGTATAGGTGGGCAAATTATTATAGAAAAGGTGGATAATGTAGACTAAATACTTTTTAAGTATTGTACTAGTATCTAAACATTGATAGGAACTTACGATATCCATAGATTAGGTGTTGAAGTAGCAAGTGTTCCATTCAGTCAACAAGTCTATAGTTGTATCTGTCTGCACAGATTAAAAAAATACGAGCTAATAAAGTTTACAAATTTGTATTTCTTTGACAAACCTGTATCAAATAGAATCTCATAAAACTGGTGATCATGGTTCCAGTAGTAAGAATCATCAAAATGGAGAAAAAACTGATATAGTCAATACTATGTTGGATTACAGCAACATATAATATAATTGCAATCAGTAGTGAGAATATGTGTATCACTAAAAATGCTGTGAAAGATGTATTCTTCTGATGACATTTCATGAGCTCATATTGCACCAGCAGCAAGTCGGCAACCACTTGTATATCCAATGAATATGTATCAATGCAGTCATCGACAAATACATCGACAGCTACAATTTCTTGTTTAATAAAATTATTCAGTGTTGCAAGTCTTACGGCGCAAATAAAAGGCGGTCCACCGAGTTGAAATAAGAATATAACAGTCAATAGATACATAGGCGCTTGGTAGAGTTATCAACAGATAAATGTACGAGCTTGCATGGGTAGTGATTGAAAATATAGTCAATACAGTTAAGAAGTAAGCAAATATGAATGTATAGATAATTGGAACTACGATTACGATATATCTATAGTCAACAGATAAGCCTAGCCTTCCCATGGCTTCATCAGCTTCGTCATGCAGCTTCAAGATACGACTTAGAGCATCTAAATCACTCAAAAACTGAATAGCATAGACAAACGAAAATAATTGAATACATTCAAGAAATATGAAGGTTGCTATATCTAAGTACGTCATATCAATCTTGAAAGTCTCTACGAATATCAGATACGTTCTAATCAATAAAATCAGATTGAATCCTGAAAGAAATAACAATAAGATAACTCCTGTCATTAGGTTTGGGTCATAGTGTATATTATAAATATCTTTTTGGACAATATCTTGAAAGTCATGAATATGATTACATTTGCATGTTTTTGTATCTTAGTCCGAGATATCCACTTCCTAACAAATTTATTTGGTGAATAATAACTATGATAACAATTGTGCAGACAATTGTTGATTATTCCCATAGTTATTATCCACCAAATAAATTTATTAGGAGGTGAATATCTCCAGGATATCTCGGGCCTTAGAGAAACTGATGAAGCACTGTTGCAATTCTATGCAAATCTAGAATCTTATAAATTCATAGTTCTGTGAGGTATAAGCAAAATCGCAATGAACTTGTAATCTCTATGAACAAATTGAGATTTATCAACAAAAATCGATAAGTTTAGATCAGCTTCTTATGAATTAATAGTTATATAAGACATACAAATTTGTACAGAATTGCAACATAAATATTATATGTGAAATTTTAATAAATGAAGTCACAAATAAAATTCAGCTACAACATTCGGATTGACTAGCAAAGTCATATTTTTTCAGATGTGTTCACTAATAATATTACGAAATGTCCTACACAGAAAGTGCATTTTAAGGTAGTTCTAGGCACTTATCATTTTTCGATAGATTCCTTTCAAATTTTGAAAATATATTCTTCATTATATTTTATAATTATAACCGGAATCTCAACGAGTTCATCCATACGGTTTATAAATAAATCGTGTTTAAAAATAACATATTTAACATTGGCCATATGAAAGAAGCCATTTTAATATGCCTCTGAATGCATGTTTTTATTTCTTACGCAAAACTGAGTCGACAAATATCTATATAAAAATAGTAATCATCTAATGAAATCTTTAAGAGCCCTGTGTATTTTTTTCAACACTATTTACCACGTACTTGAGGAGAAAATTGCTACTGAAAGTCAAAAGAATCTCATAGTTTTGTGAAAGCTGAATAGAGCTGGCAACGTAGCTTACGTCACTCAACATGTTTTGTACCGCCAAATTCCCAGGTCTTCATCCTGTCAACTTCAAATTCAAATCTTCTAAAATCTATATTTTCTGTTTGTATTTCTATGAAAGATAAATGTATAAAAATTTGAAAAGAAATTGAAATTTATTTATGATTGTTTTTAAAAAAATCAATTATATATCTCAGAGTTTTTTCGACTCTTACCAAGGTTCTCCTATCTTTATTTTTTTTAGATAATTGATCTATGATAGCATTTTCTCCATTTTGTAAGTATGTTTCTTCCAATTACTTGTATTTAAAAAAAAAAATACCTAGAGGTAAATAGTCAATAATAAATGAATGAATAAATGTATGAATGAATGGTCAACGAATGAAGAAATTAATGAATGATTTAACGATCAAGAATAACACCCTAATAATAGATAAATAAGTTTTCTAAAAATTGAATAAATTGAACCCGATGATAATAAATAAATGGATCCAACCGATAATAGAAATAACCCGATAATAATAAATAAACAAGCCCAACCGATAATAAATATCGCAAACCGATAGCAAAATGACAAATCGATAGCAAAATACGCCCCACGTTGGGCGCAGACACACACTGTTTGGGTCCCAAGTTTGAAAGCATCACTCCAGCTGGCGCTATGCTGCACTCTACTACAGCGTTGCCACGTTTTTCTATTGTTGTATATGTGAATGCTGTTCGTATACGTATACGTAGATATACACACATACACCTCTGTTTAGTACAAAAACAACAAAAGTTTCTCTCAGCACTAAAAGATAATACTGCTAATTATGTTTTTTAACAATAAATATTAATATTTTACGCATTTAATAGAAAATATATTCTAATAATGAATACTTCTAAATACAATTTCTACCAAATAAATACCAGGACCATGAATTATTTTTTAAGACACAAGTAGAAACTTTTAGCTCTGAATCCGGCTAGAACTACCTTAAGTAGTACACTATTGTTATCTCGAGAACTATCTATAAGAAATACAGAGTTGGTTAAATTAGCAAACAATCTCTATATCAAAAGGATATTTTAATGAACAAAATTTTTTTTCCATCAGTGGCTCTCAAAACATGGGACCCAATTATTTTGCTCTAGATGACAGCATATATATTTATAATGGCAATCAAAAGTGATTTTTTTTTAGATTTCAACAATATAGCATCTTCATACGTTTATCGCATGAAATAAAATATGAGATATGTTCCATATCTTAACACGAGGGACGCCGTATGAAACAGATATTCTTTTACTTACTTGTATTAAGGACAAGGAAGTATTGTGAAACCGACAAAATTCACCTAACAAGATTTTGATGGAAATATCCGTTTTTGAGCATCCCAGAATCCATTTTGACTATTTACGGCTTAATGTCGGTACGTATGTTCGTACGTTCGTGCGTAACTCGCAGATCTCAAAACTGGTTGAACGTATAATGTTGAAATTTTGTATTTAAGATGGTATAGGATTTAGTTGTGCACCTTGCATTATGGTTCCAATCGTCTGTACCGGAAGTGCAATAAATCCAGAATAATCAACCGTAGGATGTTGAAATCCAGTATTTGAGCTTGATGTTGTATCAGAATGGTCATCTGCTATTCCTGTATGGATCGGCCAAGCCACGAGTGCACTTTATTTGGAACTTTTCCTAAACTTTTTGCATAAATCTAGAATGATCAGCCATAACATATTAAATTTAGTGTTTGAGCTTGTTGTAACATCAAAATAGTTATCTACTATTTTTGTATCAATTGACTGAGTGCAGTTTATATGTATCAACGGACATTTAGAATTTGCCGTATAAAACAATCAGTTCAATTGAGTTGATGAAGTAGGCAATGATAATATTTTGTCAATTTTTTGATTTTGTTTGACATTGTACATGTCAAAATATTATCAAAATTATATTGGGTAATTATAATGTGAAGTGACGGGTAACTTTATTGAATAAATCTGTGTATTTTATATCAAATGATGTACAAATAAGTCACGTGATGTTCACGTCAGATTTTTTCCACGAACAAATCACAAAATTGTTGGTGTTGGTATTGTTATAATATTTATCATTTCATTCCAACTGCTGGTTATTTCTTCATTGAATAACTAGCAACCCGTGTCGGCTTCGCACAGTTGGTCATTTATTAATATTAAACATTTTTGTCCGAATTTTTAGAGCATAGTCTAATATTATAAGATAATAATTAAGATTAATATCACATTTGATGCTACATAAACATGAAACAACTGTCAAGATTCTTCGATTTGTGCGTTGATTTATGTATAGATAGCGACATCAGTATTTAATGGAATAAATTGCGGAGAATACCTAAAGATTATATTGCAGCGCACGGAATGTAAAGAATTTTGCTGATCATTTTTTCACATTTCGGATTGAATCTCTAGAGCGGAAGTAATTCACAGCTCATGTTACCCAGTGATCAGATAATATAAGATTCTACTGATTCAAGAATTTTTTTAATCAGTCCAGCAGTTTTCGAGGTTATTCAATTGGCATGGATAGATGATACTGTCCAGGACTTTCACGCAAGCGGCAGCAACAACCATAGAAAGTTCCATTTCAATCGGATGAACGATGCTGGAACGGACCAATATGAAATACCACTCGTGCGCCATATATTTCACGTTAGTAGAACTATGTCAAAACCTTCATCCAAAGGCCAACAGCAACTATACATAGTTCCAACGAAATCGGAAGAATGATACGCGAACGGATAAATACGGCTCGTGAGCCACCAAATGTATGTTGATGATATAATAATAAGAATATTCACGAAAGAGTCAACAACAACTATAGTAAGTTCCCGTTCAACCGAATGAACGATGCGCGAACGAACAAATACGATTTGTAAGGCACTTTATGTATGTTGATGATACTATAAAAGAATCCTCACGAAATTAAATTAAAATCCGTTCCGTAGTTTAAAAGCATACATACAGAGGGACAGACGATGACAAGCGACTGAATATTTCACTATGTAGAGACTTAAGGTAAAGTTTACAACAATATTTACCTTAATTTACAAAAATTAAAAAATAATATATATTTTCTTTAATTACGTTGACGATAAAACATTTTGATTATTGTGCATTAATTCATATTCTAGATCAAGTCGTTGTATACAAGCCAATGACAGAAATTTTCAGCAATACTTATAGTTCAGTTTATTACTTATATTTGTATAAAGTACAAGTGAGTACCGACAAAATTCACACTTCCAGATTTTAATGGGAATATCCGTTTCGAGCATTCCTAAATCCATTTTGACTATTGCGTTCATAATTCGCAAATTAGAAAGCTCTTCGAACGTATAATATTGGAATTTTGGATTTAGGGATGTATGAACGGGAGCGTGCTTGCCACCTTACTATAGCATTGCAACGATGCCCTGTCAATTCATTGCGAGTAAAAATGCATTCAATCAAGTAATTTGGATTTCATTTCAATTTTTTTCTTCAGCATGAACTGATTGTTGAAGTAAGCCTATATATGGCAACACTTGTATTATTATCGACTGAGTAGTTTGTAACCTAAAATATGTATGTTTCGTTCTATGTAATCGAAAAACGTGTTTCTTCTACAACCTTAGTCAAAATAAAACAATTTCAAATAATTTCAGCAGGTTATGGGTCCAGGAGTGCTTTAACCACGAGTGTGAAAAGTTACAAATTGAAAAAAGAAAGTTGTATTAAAAATTGAGACCAAGATGCTCAACAAAATCTACCTCAGCTAACAAGCACAAATTTTTCACATTGGAAATTTCGTGTAGAGTGTATACTAGATGAAAAAGGAGTAAAAGATGTGATTGAGAAAGAAGAAACTCAACAAGTAACAGATGCAATGTCTGAGAAAGCGAAAAAGGAATATTTGGCGCGTGACGCAAAAGCAAAATCCATCATTGTCCAGTGTGTGACAGATCATCATATTGAGTACATTAGGGATGCAAAAACAGCTTTCGGAATGATGAAATGCTTAAAATTGTCTTTGAACGAAAAAGTACGCTGTAAAAACTCTTGGTGCGAAGAAAACTAATGGCACTGAAATGTGAAGATGGAACAGAGCTGCAAGACCATTTCATGAAATTTGATGAGCTTATTCGTGATCTGGAAAGTACAGGAGCAGTTCTAGAAGAAGATGACATAGTTTGTCACTTAATTTCAACAATGCCGGCAAAATATGACGTCGTAATAAGAGCTTTAGAAGCATCAACAACAACACTTACTCTAGAGCTAGTGAAAAGTAGACTGTTGGACAAAGAGTTGAAATTCAAAAGCAATAACCAAACAAACTCAATTAATAATGAGTGTGCATTTAGCGCGAATAACAGTAATCAGAGTTTGTGTTACAGATGCGATAGTAATCAACATTTGATTGTAAACTGTCCAAAGCCAAAAGAAGAGAATCATTACCGGGGACAAGCACAAAGAAGAGGATACAACTCTAGGCGAGGGAGAAGTCGAAGTCGAGGCCAATCGCAAAATAATCAAAGAAATCGAGCGAATATTAGCGTCAATGACAATGAAGAAGGAGTTACATTCATAGCGTTATCAGCAGGAGGACAGTCTAGCCAGGGTGTTGGTGCAGCTAACGAAAGTTTCATCCTTGATTCAGGAGCTTCAGAAACACTCTTCTGCAAACACTTGGGGAAATATATGATAAATTTGGAAGAATTGAATCCACCTGTAGTAATAAACGTTGCAAATGGCGGAACGTTAAAGGCAAAAAAGAAAGGACAACTGAAGGTACGTTATGACAACAAAACCATCATAAATATGAAAGGTTTAGTAGTAGAAGGTTTATCTTATAATTCAATCTCTGTACAAAAAATCAGTAGAGCAGGCCACAAAGTCATTTTCTGGAAAAATAATGCAAGAATACTATCTAAAAATGCTTCTATAATATGTGAAACCAAAAGAAATTTATATGTTGTTCAATTCAAGATTATAAATAATGAAAGTTATAGCTTGACGGCCGAAGAAAATAAAGATATATGGCATTATAGACTTGGTCATATAAACCGCAGAGGATTTCAGTTGCTAAATGTACCATATTCAGAAAACAAATGTGATTCGTGCATAAAAGGTAAAGCAACAAAGCTACCATTCAAAAAAGTAGTCGAACCAAGGTCGAGTCGTGTTGGAGAGCTGTTACATAGCGACATAGGTGGACCCATGAGTATTCCAACTAAAAATGGTAAAAAATATTATTCAACTATAACCGATGACTTTTCACGTTACAGCAGTGTCTACCTGCTTGAAGCTAAATCAGAAGCAGAAGAAAAACTGATGGAATATATTAAACAGTTAAATGCAAGCAAGAAAACTGTCGGCAGAATGAGAACAGATCAAGGTGGCGAGTATACTTCTGAAAAATTTGCACTTTTTTGACAAAATGATGGGATCAGACATGAATTTACATGAAGCTACACTCCTCAACAATCAGGCGTGGCAGAAAGGTTAAATCGGAGTCTTTTAGATAAAGTACGAGCGATGTTTGTTGATACACAATTACCGAAATATTTATGGGGTGAAGCAGTGAGAACGGCAGCTTATCAACTCAATCGGTCTCCAGCTCGCAGCCTAAATGGTGAAATACCTGCACAAATCTTTCATGGTAAACTTGATTTGACAAAATTGAGAATTTTTGGTTGCAAAGCTTGGGTATATAAACTACCAAAAAGAGATAAACTGGAGCCAAGGGGAAAAGAAGCACGTATGGTTGAATACATTGGTAGTGGTTACCGTTTATGAGACCCAAATACTGAAGAAATATTCATATCACGAGATGTAAAACTCGAGGAAATGAATTTTAAGTACGTAAGTGAACAAACAAAAAATCAAGCAACAAAATTATATGAAGAGAAAGAAGATTCAGAAGAAGAAAGTGAAGAAAATAACGACAGTAATAAACAAGATAAAAGAATTTCTAAAACACCTGAACATCTTCAGGATTACATACTTTATCAGGTGTATTGTCTTATTTCGATAGAATCCGACCCGAAAGATTACTTAGAAGCAGTTAGTTCAGGAGATGCTTGGAAAAAAGCTATTACAAATGAACTGAAGGCTCACCAAAAATTTAAGACATGGACAACAGCTGATCTACCCGAGGGTGTTACGCCAATCGAGACAAGATGGGTATCCAAAACAAAACAAGACGGAATAAAGAAAGCCAGATCAGTCGCAAAAGGATATCAGAAAAACTCAATAGAAAATGTATACGCACCAGTAGCGAAAATGTCTACTATTAGAATGGCTCTATCCTACGCAGTACAAAATGATTGAAAAATCAGGCGAATGGATGTACCGACAGCATTTCTGAATGGAAATTTAGAAACCGATGTTTTTATAACAGCACCAGATGGAGTAGAATGTGAAACAGGTGAAGTTTTGAAACTTAACAAAGCTCTTTATGGTTTGAAAGGATCTCCACGATGTTGGAACAAATGTTTTGATAAATTTGCAAAACAACATAACTTAGAGAGATCTAAAGGTGATGTTTGTCTATATTCTGGTGGAAACATTTGGCTAGTTTTTTTTGTTGATGACATACTATTGTTTGGCGATGAAGAAAAAGTCAAAAATCTTATAAGATTATTAAGAGAAGAGTTCAACGCGAAAGATCTAGGCTGGCTAAGCAGTTTCATTGGAGCTCAAATATCTAGATCAGAAGCTTGTATGCAAGTGAATCAAAAACAATATATCAATAAGATATTAAGTAAGTTTGGAATGAGTGACTGCAAAGGCGCACAAACTCCTATGCAATATAACTTTCAAGCCGATATTAATAAACAATTAGCAGTGAGCTTATAGGTAGTCTGCTCTACCTATCTATGATAAGCCGACCAGACATATGCTATTTTGTGTCATACTTGAGTCGATGCCTTGACAAGCCAACACAGTCCCTATGGACTGCTGGGAAACGAATACTACGATACATTAAAAATACGCAGCATATGACTCTCGTATTTACTAAGAATCCTTAAAGTGAGGGCATTTAAGCTTACTCTGATTCAGATTGGGCTGGAGAATAGTACGATCGCAAAAGTGTTAGTGGGTTCGCAGTATATTATTATGGTAATCTCGTATCCTGGTCCTCAAAGAAGCAACAAGCTGTTGCTCTTTCAACTGCAGAATTGGAGTACATAGCATCAGCAACATGTGCAGCCGAGTTAGTATATTTAAAAACATTAGCATCAGACTTTTCTAAAAGTGAAAGTGTTCGGTGTTGCATGCTAGTGGATAACCAAAGTGCTATACACATGTTAGAAAACCAAGAAAATACACAACGCAGTAAACATATAGACATTAAGGCACATTTTGTTAAAGATTTAGTTCAAGATAAACAAATAGAAGTTAAACATGTAGCAACAAATGAAAATGTAGCAGTCATATTCACTAAATCTTTGAACTATCCCAAATTTAAATATTTTCGTGAAAAATTGTTAATTTTATAGTATGTATTGCAATTTCAACTTTTTCATAATTTTGTATTTTTTTCTTCTTTGTTAAGTTAAAATTGGAGGTGGGTGTTGAAGTGAGCCTATAGATGGCAACACTTGTATTATTATCGACTGAGTAGTTTGTAACCTAAAATATGTATGTTTTGTTCTATGTAATCGAAAAAAGTGTTTCTTCTACAACCTTAGTCAAAATAAAACAATTTCAAATAATTTAAGCACGGATACATACCGTTTCTAGAATACTGACGGGACACTGCAATATTCACCTTTCTTATGTGTAGTTTTTTTCATTGTACGCGAGATTGAACATACTGATATTTATTTTTTTATGAGCTCAATCACTCATTTCTCCATAAAAGCAATGTATTTTGTGTCAATTTTCAACAATTTATTACTTTGAAATATGAACGGTGACCTACCCCAAAATTTTACCGGTGAATTATTTGAGTAGAGAACTAATAATAAATATATTTTGAGGCTTGAAATCAAAAATTGTTGTCCCGCTCATACATCCTAAAGATTGATCTAGGGTCTAATTGTGCACCTTGCATTATGGTCACAATCGTCTGTACCGGAAGTGCACTTTACTTGAAGCTTATTTTTAATTTTCCGCGTGAATCCAAAATATTCAGCCGTAGGATATTGAAATGAAAGATTGTACGGCTTATTTGCGTATCTATAACCATAAATGAGATACCGAGCATACAACGTGCACCGACGCGCAAACCTGCATTATTTTTTGCACCACCACTGGGGTAGAATGAAGCTAGAAAGATATAAATTTATCATTTGAATGCTACAATTGCTTTAAATACTAAGTTTTGAGATTCTACAGCTGATCGTTCTGGATGTATGCAAAGAGCTCAAAAAATTGTTTGATAAACTGCATTTCCGCTTGAGCCGATCTCAATCATGATTTATGAAAAAAATTCTAAAAATGTCCCAAGGCCCAAGTGAAGTGCACTTCTGGTACAAAAATTTGTAGCCATAATGTGAGTAGCACAACTCAGACCAGTCTTGAATACAAAATTTCAACATTATACGTTCGACGGGTTTTGAAATTTGCGAGTTACATATATATATATATATATATATATATATATATATATATATATATATATATATATATATATATATATATATATATATATATATATATATATATATATATATATATATATATATATATATATATATGTATATATATATATATATAATAAATAATAAATAATAATAAGATAAAATCAATTGTTTCTCACGGCAATCTTTGTGTGAACATATGTAACTAGAAATAAGACGTACTGATTCATGTATTTTTATTGAAAAACATATATATATATATATATATATATATATATATATATATATATATATATATATATATATATATATATATATATATATATATATATATATATATATATATATATGTATATATATATATATAATAAATAATAAATAATAATAAGATAAAATCAATTGTTTCTCACGGCAATCTTTGTGTGAACATATGTAACTAGAAATAAGACGTACTGATTCATGTATTTTTATTGAAAAACATATATATATATATATATATATATATATATATATATATATATATATATATATATATGTATATATATATATATATAATAAATAATAAATAATAATAAGATAAAATCAATTGTTTCTCACGGCAATCTTTGTGTGAACATATGTAACTAGAAATAAGACGTACTGATTCATGTATTTTTATTGAAAAACATATATATATATATATATATATATATATATATATATATATATATATATATATATATATATATATATATATATATATATATATATATATATAAGGTAACAGATGTTTCGTGGGCGTTTGCAGTCAATGGAAATTGGTCAAATAAAAGATCACTCTTCTAAAATATCAGTCAAGCTTTCGCCTAGTTTTTAGGCTTCCTCAGGACTCTAAAAAGTTTATTATTCATCAGATTAATTTACAAAAATATTAATAAGCATGAAAGCTAATTGTGAATAATACAATAAAGACTTACATTTTTGTACGAGTTAAATAAATAAAATTCCATCAGTAAGACAGTCGAATGAATTTTCTTTCTGGATCGTCTACATTTGGTGTTCTAAAAACACTGTATTTGAAGGTTAACATTGGTGTAAAATTTCCAAAAACCATATCAGGCTTTGTACACTTTTAATTTTGGAAAAAAAATTTTCTAGTCAGTATTATAAAATATTGGTACAAAGTTATACTTTTTTTTATTAGAATGTACATTATAAAAATTTTGAAGATCTTACTTTTCATTCTTAACGCAGTAAAATCATGACTGAAGCATTTTTATCACAGGCGCAAAATGGAGTAATTTTTTGAACAAGTTTAAACAGAATAAAATTTTAAAAGGTCTTTCATGCGGCCAATTTTAGAACTAGTTTGACGTTTGATGTTCATCAAACAAAAGCGCGCGAAAGCAAAATGTACAGAAAATGAACAGTAAACTAAACATTTCCGGTACAGACGATTGGAACCATAATGCGAGTTGCACAACTAGACCCTGTACCAGTCTTAAATACAAAATTTCAACATTATACGTTCAACCAGTTTTGAGATTTGCGAGCTACGCACGATCGCACGCACGAACATACGTACCGACATCAAGCCAAAAATATTCAAAATGGATTCAGGGATGCTCAAAACGGATATATCCATCAAAATATCGATAGGTGAATTTTGTCGGTTTCACAGTACTTACTTGTTACTTTCATTCAGTTCAGTTCTAGATTGAGTAATTTTCAGTCTAAATTGACTGGACTAATTTAGGAATGTTGTAGCAGAAGAAAGATGACCTACTGTTTCCATAGCAGCTTAAAACGCACTTTGCTTGATAGATTTTCAGAGTTTTCTGAATAAATCCTAAATTATTAGTCGTGGAATGATAAAATTTTGTATTTGACTATCATCCAATGATGCACAAGTAAGACACGTGATGTCCACGTGAGATTTTTTCAATTCATTTCATGAATATTTTGCACTTGCACATGACATAGTTGTGTTATAACATTAGTTACTGTAAATTTTAATGTAGATAAAATCAATTGTTTCTCACGGCAATCTTTGTGTGAACATATGTAACTAGAAATAAGACGTACTGATTCATGTATTTTTATTGAAAAACATATATATATATATATATATATATATATATATATATATATATATATATATATATACGTATGAGCAAGTTATATCGTTGAGATCAGAGTAAAAATCGCTATTGATGGACGTAACAAGAAATATGTTGCCATTCAAAATAAAGTTGGGTCCCACATTTTGAATGTTCTCTTGATATAGAAATTGTCTGCTCATTTAACCAGCTTCCTATCTCTTAGTTCTCAAAATAGCAATAGTGTACAAATCAAAATGAACAACCTGTATATGTATATATATATATATATATATATATATATATATATATATATATATATATATATATATATATATATATATATATATATATATATATATATATATATATATATATATATATGATATATAAATAGATTGTGTTTTTTTAACTGATGAGACGTTTCAGCAGAGTAACATGTGCCATCTTCAGATCTTCTCTTGTCTCCTTCTACTTTTTGTTCCATTATAATAATTCTATTGTAATAAGAAGAAGAGACAAGCGGAGATGGGAAGATGACAGGTGTGACTCTGCCGAAACATCATCAGTTAGACAAACTCAATCTCAAAAAGCCTATCAAACACAGAAGCAAAATTGAAAGTTCACGTGAAACATCCGAAATATCATGATTTTTCAAGATGAAGATGAGTGGAAGTGAAATTCCACCTGCAAATATCAATTTGTGTTTCCAGTCTTTGTCCTTCACAGAAATATGTAACCGGTTGTTGATGATCTCACGATTAAATTGACAGAGCGAAATACTGTGTGCCAGATGTAGTAACCAATCTTAGCCATCATATGAGGAATCATATCTCATTTCCCAATCAACATAAGGTACAATCCTATCCAAAACCTCTGCACTTTTAAAAATAAATATTTTTTTCTACGATCACTATAGAAAACAACATATTTCTCATACAAAATACAGCTAGAAAATTTTTAATTTCACACAACTGTGCGAAAAGTCGTGAGAAATGATTTCTCACACCAGTTTGACCAACTTATATATCAATAATTCACTCTGAATATTCTTTAGGTGATATATATATGATATATTCAGCAAGATTATTGATAAATATCACGGACTTGATATAAATTTCTGTCTGCTCTTTTATAAGCCACATTTGAATTACAAAGTTGCACTAAGCTCTGTTGGAATTATTTTCTTATTCTTGTAATATATATTCCGAAGGTTGGCAACACTACAAATCACAACTGGCAAATTGAAGCAGACAAAACATTCTGTTGAAATCGAGAAATTATATATGTAACTATTGTATCAACCAAAATTAGATATGCACAAATATCATTACTGCAATTGGTAAATGGTAAGTGACGAAAATTTAGGAAACATGCTATCCGAGATCACAGAAAACACTAACTAATGAACCAATCAGAAGGTCGCCTGGTGAGAGTGGGCCAATCAGATACAATCTTTCCGTAGTTTGCAACAATTAGATTACACAACAATGAAATGTCAATCAACTGATAGAAAATATATCAATAATGTTCCAAATCATAACTAAAATTGGAATCACAATAAATAAGCAGAGCAAACAATTAAAATGCCTAAATTATTTGATATTTGTGAAAATAGATTCAAAATCTCATTTATACGAATGATTTACCTACATATTCCATTAAAAACTGTGATCGTAGAAAAAGTATAGTGTACAACACGTATAGACTCACCTATTTCACACTTGTGTGAAATAGGTAATTTTCTATACTTGTACAATATACTATTATGAAACGCGCCAACATTCTGACACAATATAGTGCGATAATGTAGTGATGAGATAATGCCTTCACAATGTATGATTGATGAGTATTTCTTGGAAAAAAAAATATTGAAACATGTTGTACGTAATCTAAAATTATGATATTGGATATCAATCATTAAATAATGCAATGAATTAATGCAACGATGATTATTTCGACAATAAAATATAATTATCACTATTCAGAAATCCTACGAAAAATAGCGCATCTGGTAAACTGATTCAAATATTACCATTCTTAGCATCATTAATGGTAGAGACTAGTGAAATTCAAACTGAAGGTTATTTTTATCTTGCAAGATAATTTTAATGCATCGAAAATGTATTATTGAATTGAAATTATATCCATACATTTTTTTCAAAGTACACGTAATGGTCTAGTAGTTTTTCTTATAACAATTCAATATATCAAATCCACCTGAATCAACATAATAAAGTCGTAAACAGATTTTTTGTCGGATTATCTGTGCGATTTTGCACGCTAATCTACGCAATGGGTGATCCAATTTGGATGTGCTTTTCACTGATGTATGGTTGTGAACTAAGATTAACATTCAATATTTGTTTTATTCAAATCGATTGAATAAAGAGAATATTTCATATTTGAAATGAGTCTCTATATAAATTATAAATTTTATAACCAATTGTTGCATACACAACATATACATAAATTAAGAACGATGTGTGCTTTAGACAAACACTAATGTAACCACTTATTTATTAAAGAAAACTCAAAAATACATCAACAACATGAAAATTATATCTTATCTTGACAGATTACTACTACTTTGAACAATGATCAATAATCAACATTCGAACCTCTTATTTTTCTACTTCCTAGTGACGCCAACTCTATCAAAATTTTATTATTTTTTAAATTTAACTCTTTCTCAGCGCAACATTCTCCCACCTAGAGTTGGCTTCACGTAAAGTTACATCCTTTTATTACATTGATTGTTTTAATCTAAATAACGTTTAGGCAATTTTATCACTCGACCAGTTCGCGTCACAGATGAATCATTTCTCTTATCTTACTGCTTTTCGTCATCTAAATGATCGTCCAAAAACACAGTACAGTCCGTTCCACTTTGTATATTATCATCACTCGCACCCCAAATTTCTAACCGGTACAGCCTCTGTACGGGATGTAATAATGTTCCCTTACTAGTTTTTACTTTAACACCCGACACTCACCGTCTTTGCCCGGAATTAGTTCGACAATCTTAGCTAGTGGCCAGTTTAACCGCTTTTTGTTATCATCTCCAATAAGCACTATTTCTCCTGATTTTAATTCACTGCGGGTTTTAACACTGTTTGGTTTTTGAGCTTAACTTCCCAGATACTCATTTCGAAGACGTTTTCTTAAACCATTTCTTAGCTTGTGTAAATAACGCGTTCTTTTGTTCAAACTTTCACAGTCGATACTATTCAGATCCGGAACGCCAACCTCCCTTAGCTCGTGTAGAAACATATTTGGCGATAGAGCTGATACACTCGGATCACCATCCATTAAGTATGTAATAGGACGTGAATTTATCACAGATTCGCATTCAATTAATCAAGTTAATATTCCTTTGTAATTTACACACGTTTTACCCAAAATTCGTTTCAATAGATCTTTTATTATTCTTATAATTCTCTCCCACCAACCGCCCCACCAAACAGCAGTTGGAGGATTGAATTTCCAATCAATGCGATGAACATTCGCGAATTCTTCAACCAATTTACAGATGACAGTAGATTCTCGGTACCCACAAAGTTTATTCCATTGTCACTATAAATGGTTGCTGGTCTTCCTCTTCTGGCAATGAATCCTCGTAAAGCCTGAATGATACATGGAGTTGACTATTTCTAAATGTATCGCTCGATAAACTGCACAAGTGCACAAACATATCCATGCTTTAACATTTCCTTGCAAGTGCAGAGGACCTGCAAAATCTACCCCCACCACTTCAAAGACACGGGGATCTCTCACTCGATCTATTGGCAAGTAGCATGGCGATGTCTGTGTATTCTGAACCTCATATTTTTACAAAATAGACATCTTTTTAGAACATTTCTAACTGCTCCTCTACCTCTGGTTATCCAATAATCTTCTCTGAAAATATTCAATAATATTTGAACGCCTGCATGTCTCATTTTGTTATGTTTATATAATATTACCAATTTTACCACCCGATGTTGGTCTGGTAGAATAATGGGAAATCTAAAATTTTCAGTATTTTTTCTTAATGTGATTTTCGTTCTGACTCTAATAATTCCGTCTTTATCCCAAACTATATTTAATGGAGATATATTTTTTAGCCTCTCATCATTGAACCACTCTTGCTGAATTAGCTTAAAAATTTGATTTTCTGCATCTATATTTTCTTGAAATGTCAAATTAGTTGTTATACGATTCTTTTTTGAGCATTTTCAATTTTCTATGAAACGTTTAACCCATGCAACTAACCTTACAATTCTCTCTATTCCCTTTTCATCGTCTGCTATCGGTGATATGGGCCACTCATTCGTAGGTGACTTCAACCAGAGGGGTCCCTCCCACCATCTTTGTTCTAGCATCTGTTGAGTACTGCAACCTCTAGATATTATATCAGCAGGGTTTTGCTCATCTGGTATATATTTTCCATCTTCTGTTCTTGTTAATAGTCGGATCTCTTGAACTCTGTTTTTTACGAATACTTCTCATTTTTCATTTCGTTTTATCCATGCTGAAACAGTCATTGAGTCGCTTCAGTAGGTTACTGTTGTTGATTTGTTGACATCCAATTGCTTCAATAGCTCTGCTGTTATTCGAGCTCCCAACGTGGCAGCCATAAGTTCAAGTCGTGGAATCGTCATCTGTTTCAGTGGCGCGATACGCGCTTTTGCTTGGATCAATCGTACGTTGACTTCGTGATCTTCTTCTTCTCTTAGGAAAATAGCTGCTGCATATGCCACTTTGCTGGCATCGCAAAATGTATGAATGCTAACATCTGTCTTCTGACTTCGATTCACGAATAGCCATCTTGGAATCTTAATCTGTGTCAGACTCTGCAGCTCACGATACCATTTCAGGAACCTTTTCTTCATGCCCTCGTTCACTTCTGCAACCCATCCAAGACTACTTCTCCAGACTTGCTGTAACAACAACTTAGGATATATGGTTATGGGACAAATTAAACCGATTGGATCAAACAACTTGTGAGCCAGTGATAAAATGAGTCTTTTAGTAACACGTTCTGTATTAACAGTTTTTGAAAAGTTCGTATTTATCTCTAATTTGTCGGATAGTTTATTCCATATAAGTCCTAACACCATCGCTGCATCACTATGACAACTGTCTCTACTTTCATCCGATGTATACTCCCAACCCCGTAGTTCAAAATGTGCACGATACATCACTATTTTTGATTCTAAAATAAACTGTCCAAGTTCTTCATGACTACTTACACTTGTAGCACAATAGTCCACGTGAAAACTGTGGAGTAATTTGTTCACAGTTTCTTTCGAAATTGTTAGATCACTATCTTTTATTTCATTCAAAGTTTTATTCAAGTGATAGTCTATAACTGCTGCTAACAAAAAAGGACTGCTTGACACACCGAAAACGACTCTCGCATGTCTGTAAACTTTCATATTGTCGTCATCATCCCACCATAAGAATTTTAAATATTCTCGATCACTTTCCGAAACACTAATTTGCAAAAAAGCGCGTTTTATATCCGCGATTACACCGATTTTATTCTCACGAAAACGTAACAAAATAGCTGGCACTAATTCAATTAAATTTGGCCCGATTTCTAAACATTCATTTAAAGATAAATTTATTCTTGTTTTAGATGACGCGTCGAACACTGGTCTTATCCTTGTTGTACTATTTTCTTTTACTACATGCTTGTGCGGGAGATAATGTCCAATATTTTTGTCTGTTGTCCCTGCTTGTCTTATAATTCCTTCGTAGCACCTATCTTTGAATACGTGATCATAGTATCTGAAAAGATTTTCTGTCTTAGATTTTTTTTTTTTTTTTTTTTTTTTTTTTTTTTTTTTTTTTTTTTTTTTTTTTTTTTTATTTGAAATATTTTAGATGTATTTCGACAGTGAGTCACTAATACCCCGGTACAATAGGTTTTGTTCACATTAACATTTCCAGTTTATTATATTGTATTCATTATGTTTCATATTTTGTTGATTAAATTGGTTGTGTTCAGGAATTCAATTAAGTTTTTGTATGGATGTGTTTCTTTTGTAAGGTTGTCTTTGAGATTGTTGGCTATGTGAAGTATATGTCTTTGTGTGTTGTATTTTTGACAGTTTGTGATGATGTGTTCCACTGTTATTGGCACTTCACACTTCTCACAGATTGGTGGTTCTTCTTCATTGAGTAAGTAGGCATGTGTTAGGCATGTATGTCCGATTCTCAACCTGCTAAGTAGAGTTTGATGTTTTCTGTTTTCCAGAGATGGCCAAGCATTGGTATCATCTTTTATTCTTCTCAATTTGTTGTTTTCTGTTTGTAGCCATTTAGTTCTCCATTGTTCATGAATTTTCATTTTTGTTTCATTCTTTATATCTTCTTTGGATAGAGGGACGTTAACTATATTCTCCAGTGTAGTTGCTATTTTTGCTTCTTCATCTGCTTTCTCGTTCCCTGCTATGTTTTTGTGTGAGGGTATCCATAATAGGGTAATTATTTTTCCTTTTATTTCAACAGCGTTGTTGATGGTTTCTTGGATCTCTTGTATCATTTTTTTTTTGCTGTAGGTGTCCTGGATGCTTTGTATAGCACTCAGAGAATCTGAGCAGATCATATGTTCTCTGTGGTTTGATTGGGCAGCATATTCTATGGCTTTTTTTATGCTGTATAGCTCTGCTGTGTTCACTGCACTCAGATGGAAGATGATACTTGTAGTTAGACTGTTGAGTTATGACGCTGCTACCGGTTTGATTATTTATTCTGGATCCATCAGTATAAACAAAATTAGTTTGGGAGTGCTCTTCTTCTATAGCGTAAAATATATTCCGGTAGAGCTCAGGAGGTGTTTGGTTTTTATCATACTTTGTTAGGTCTAGATTGAACTTGGGTTGTGTATTTTTCCAGGGAGGGGACTTGTGATAGGTTTTCTTTTGGATTTGAGGGATGGTGATTTGGAGTTAAGTTAGGTACTTATGGATGTTTTGTTGAAGTGGTGTTGATTTTCTTATTACGTTTTCGTTCTGATATATCTTATTGAATGCTGGATTCTTTGGGTTTCTTGCTAGTCTGATGATGTAATTCAGAGTATTATACTTTCTTCTCTGTTCTAATGGTAGTTCACCTGCTTCAATATGAATGCTATCTATAGGACTGGTTCTAAAGGCGCCTATTGCTATTCTTAAAGCTGCATTTTGTACGGAGTCCAGAATTTTTAGTTTAGATGGTTTCGCAGTAGAATAGATAACTGATGCATAGTCGATTTTTGATCTTATTAGAGCATGATAGATAGTTATTATATAGTCTCGATGTGATCCCCATTTGGTATGGCCTATCGCTTTAATTATGTTCAGTCGTTGGGTACACTCGTATTTAAGGTTTAATATATGTGGCGTCCAGTTTAGTTTTGTGTCTATTGTGATGCCTAGAAATTTTATAGTTTCTGTATATGCGATATTCATATTATTTATTTGGAGGGTTGGTTTATTTTGTTGGTTTCTTCTCTTAGAGAAGTACATGGCCTTAGTTTTAACTTCTGAAAAGGTGAATCCGGTTGTTTTTGCCCAGTTTTCTAACGACTTGATTGCTTCTTGTAGCTTTTCTTTAACAGTGTCTACATTTCTGCCCTTATGGTGTATTACTAGGTCATCAGCGAAAAGTGAGATCTGTGTTGCCCCTGAAATATGTCTTTTAATCTCGTTCATTGCAAGAAGAAATAGAGTAACACTGAGGATCTCTCCTTGGGGTATCCCATTCTTCTGAATATTTTCTTTGGATAGACATCCGTTGGTTTTTACCTGGAAGCTCCTGTTTTTCAAGAAGTTTGCAATATAGTGCACGATGTTTCCCTTCAAGTTATATTTCTGCAGTTGCTTCAGGATATAGTACTTCCATGTTGTATCGTATGCTTTGTTCATGTCAAAGAAGATAGCAATTAAGAGTTGTTTGTTTTTGAAGGCATTTTGTATGTTTGCCTCTAAAGTGACTATTTGGTCTATGGTATTTCGTTCTTCTCTGAAGCCGCACTGTTCATTAATCAGTATTTCGTTGGTTCCCAAGAACCATAATAGTCTTTTATTAATCATTTTTTGGAGTATTTTGCTTATGCAATTAGAGAGCGATATTGGACGATAGCTGGTAGGATCTGTTTTTGATTTGTTTGGTTTTAGTATAGGTATAGTTATAACTTTGTTCCACTGTTTGGGATATTTGTTCTTGGTCCATATAAAGTTGTATAATTTGAGTAGGTGTAATAGTGTTTCTTCCGGTAGATTCATTATCATCTCGTAGGATATGCCGTCTGGTCCAGGACTACTTTTTCCTGTAATATTTTTTAGTACATAGTCGAGTTCCTCGGTCTTGAATGGTGCGTTTATTGGATTTTTATTGTCATTTTCTATGATGATATCATTAATTTCGGTATCATTTTTGTATGTGAGAAATTCATTGGTATAGTGTGCGTCAGATGAATTTTCTGCAAAGGACTGTGCCAAGGTATCAGCTATGTCTTGGTTGTTTGTGATGCATTCTGTGCTGGTTTGTAACATCGTTGTTTGCTGAATACTTTTGCCCCCTTTAATCTTTCTTATTTTATTCCAGACAACTTGGGGTGGTGTATTTGAGGTAATTGTGTTTACGAATTTTTTCCAAGACTTTCTTTTGCTTTCGAGGATTGTTCTCCGTAGTGTCGCTTGGGTTTTCTTTAGGGCTAAGAGATTTTCTTGATTACCATGTTTTCTGTATTTGTAGAGAGATACTTTGTTCTCTTTCACGGCTGATGCACATTTTCCGTTCCACCATGGTACGTTTTTATTTTGTCTTCTTATTTTGCTTCTTCCCATGGAATGATCTGCTGCTTTTGATATGGTGTCAATGAATTCATTCACAAGGTCATCTGCGTTAGTATTTGTCATATCAGTGTCTTCTATTTTTGCTAGGTTTTTATACAGATCCCAGTTTGCGTTTTCGGTTCTCCATCTTGTGTATATTGGGTGTGACTCCGGTGTGTCATGCGCGTAGGTTGTTATTTTTATGGGAAGATGATTGCTACTGAATAGTGTATTTATTGTCTCCCAGGAGAAGTTCATAGCTATTTGTGGCTCACATATGGACAGGTCAATGGAGGAGAAGTTTCCAGATTGGCTACAAAAGTGTGTTGGTGATCCATCGTTCAATATTGTTAAGTCATAGTAATCAATTATTTTTTCAATAATTCTTCCCCTTTGATCTGTATTTTTAGAGCCCCATAGGAAGTTGTGTGCGTTATAGTCACCTAGTATGATGTATGGCTTAGGTAACTGGTCGATCAATGATTTTTGGTCTTGCTCAGTGATATTTTTATTAGGAGGTAAGTAGAGGTTGCAGACAGTTAAAAGAGAGGGTTTGAATATTCTAATTGCTATTGCTTCTAAGCTTGTATTAATAATTATTTCTTCGGTATGGTTCGCGTTCTTGGAAAGAATCGCTACTCCACCACTGGCTATGTTTATATCACTTCTATCTTTTCTGTAGATCTCGTAGTTCTTCAAATGGAAATTCTGGTTATGTTTGAGTCTAGTTTCTTGTATGCATATGAGGTCTGGATTGTGTTCGGTGGTGAGAAGTTGTATTTCGCCTCTGTGGGAACAGAGGCCATTGCAATTATATTGTATAATCATTGATTTGATTCTGGAGTCGTTTCCGAGTTTATTAATGATTCTTGGCTTGTGTATAGATCGATGTCCAGCTCTTCTTTATATTGTTGTCTGAGCCTTTTCTGTAGTCTTGATATTCGGTTCTTCAGAGTGCGATTCGCTAGGGGATTGCAAAAGATAGATTTAAATTTGTGTTTTGGCTGGTTTGATTGCTAATTGAATTAACTTGAGTCATGTTTGGTTTGGTTGAGGCGCCTCTGTAGTCAGTAGGTACCTATATGTGTGTGGGTCGTTTTATTCTACTAGTTGATAGATGGGGTTGGAACTGTATTTTTCATTAATTTGGAAGTTTGACGAGATTTAAGGTTAAGGAAGGTAAATGAATTGGGAGTAGAAATTTTCTAGTGATAAGTAGAGCTCTACCTGGATATGTTGACTTCGGTCGTACTCCAGATGTCGAACTCGTATTTTGGCACTTGAAATTTATCTTTTTTATTTGTTCTCTGGGTCACCTGTGATAACACTCTACGACTTTGATTTAACCATTTAACCAATTTCTTTGTCAATGAATTCAATCGTTTTTCGGCGATTTCATAATTTGAAGGTTTTTCGGGTTGTTTGGAAGTCCAAGTTAACTTCATTTCATACCTTCCTTGCTCATTCATACGCACGCTTCGCAAAAAATGTTGCTGAACCTCCAGATCCTGTTCATGTTTAGTTTTGTTATCAATTGGATCCTTCATGCCTAGCACATCTAACTCCCATAAATAGCAAATCTTAGCATTTTTTCTCAGCATCGAAAACATACTTGTCACCGTACATTGCCTTTTGAAATTCTTATTTTCTTCTGGTACTTTTCCAATTAAAGTCCATCCAAACTTTGTCTGTAATGCTACCAATCCACATGGTGATTGTTTCTGACGGTTTTTAAATAATGTTCCTATAACGTCTGCTCTGATTAATATCTGTATAGGTCCTTTGACTTTTCCTGTGTCTGTTATTTCTATTCTATTTCATCTATGTAGTTCTTGCATCCACACTCCTTTAATATGAGAGATTTCGCTCACAATAATTGGTTGACCAAGCACATAGATTTCACACGAAAATTGATCATCAAGTGAACTCACACCAATTTGATATCGTTTATATTCTTAGGTAACACTTTCTACCCTTTCAAATAGTGAATGCATCAGTATTTCTTTTCCATAACACTGACATTCCATTTTCTTTGCAGTATCTTCTGAAACATATGACTTCTGAGATCCAGTGTCAATTAGCATCCTCACTAAACACATTCCATTTTCACCTTTCAGCTTAACAACAAGTGTTCGTAGAAATACTTCCGGAATCTTTCTTTCTTCAACTTTGTTTTGCTGTATTGCTCCTTGTTGTGCTGATAATTTAGGGCACATTAATACAACATGTCGACCTTCACAAATGGTACATTTTATAAATGTTTTGCATCTTCTGGCAAAATGATTGGTTTTTAGGCAGAAATAGCAGCATTTTTTATCGTCGACAATTTTCTTTTTGTCTTCTAATGACATTCTTCTAGCTTTGAAACATTCTGAACTGCTATGTTTTTTGCCACAAAATATACAATCATTATTACTGTTTCTTTCTTCTTTCACGCTACGAAGGCTTGTTGCAGTTGGTACGTCCTTTTCATTGGAAAACTGTAACTTCTTTTTTCTTTCTTTATGTTCACTTGTTAGACTAAATACTGTTGTAGCTAACTTTATCCGTTCCTAATTGTGAACTTTAGATCGTAAAAAAAGCATCAATTTCTTTAGTCGTTTACTCATGGTTGATGTTTGTGTACTTTCGTTTTCTATCATTTCCGAGCTTTCTTAAATAATTACAGATGATCGTTGCCAGGTTCTCAACACTTCTTTGGGCATGCACGATTCTACTAACGGAAACAACATGCCGGCATATTTTTCGCTGGTGACACCTAGCGATTTAAAAGCCCTTAGATGACACTACAATTGGTCATACAGTGAGCAAAGAGGGAGAAGTTCATTTTTGTTAACTACTCTAGCACTATTGTCAGCAGTTCTCGAACATATACTTCAACGAGAAAATTTTCTCGTCCAAATCTATTTTTTAAACCTTCAATCGCCTTTTCATAGTTGTTTGCACTAGGTGAAAAACTGTTGACATAATCATAGGCACGACTGCCTTCGACTGTTGACTGTAATAAATACTGGAATTTATTTATATCTGCCAATTCCTCATCTTCATCAATTTCCCTAAATTGATCCAAAAAATGTAACCAGTTTCTTAAATTTCCGTTGAATTTCTTGAGTTCTATGTCTGGTAGCTTAAATTCACGACGCGAGGATTTTTCTGACTGTAATGAACATGCATCTTCATCTTTACGTACAAAACTAGTATCTGCAACTTTCAGAACATTTATCACATCTATTTCAATCTTTTTGTACTTACGTGAATATTCATCTACAATAGCAGTTTCTTGTTCAAATTCTGTGAGATCTACGTCACTGTCCAACATTAGTTCGAAAATTATCTTATCCAATTTTTCAAGCTCAGCATTTCTCTTCTCAAATAACGACATATTTGCTTGAATTTCATCCTTGTCCTCTGGATCTTTCTCTAATTCAGCTACAATTTTCTCATACAGTTTCGTAAATGCACGTCTTTCAATCGTTCTGGCTTTTTCTCCTCGGTCCATTCTTTTCAATGTGGTTGTATTTTGCGTTTATCCAATCCTATTTTTTTACACATCAACAGTCCTGTCACGGTTGCCACTTATGTTGCATACACAACATATACATAAATTAAGAACGATGTGTATCTTAGACAAACACTAATATAACCATTTATTTATTAAAGAAAATTCAAAATACATCAACAACATAGAAATTATTTCTTCTTCTGACAGTTTTCCACTATTTCGATCAATAATCAATAAATCAACATCCGAACTTCTAATGTTTTCTACTTCCCAGTGACGCCAACTCTATCAAAATTTTATTATTTTTTAAATTTGAACTCTTTCTCAACGCAACACATATACTGTCTGATGACAAATGAAAAATTTAAACTGAAACTGGACGTAAATCACACTGCGCCTGATGAAAAATGCTCTGTCTCTAATAAAAAAATAAATATCTCAAAGAAAAAAATAAGCTATGCATAGCAATCAAGGTCTAACTTGAAGACACCTAATATAATCTACATAAATGCTCAGAGTTTCATAGCAAACAAAGATGAAATAGCTAAATTGATTGAAAATAGGAACACATTAGCATTATGTGTCAGCGAAGCGCGACTTACTAGAGATATTCAGAAATTCACATTGATAATCATAAAGAACTCCGATGTGAATCGGCTGACAGACATACAGGTGGAGTTTTAATTTATTTACGTGAAGAAATAGAAATCATTACGCACGAATGTATTGTTGAGAAGTCAAATTTCTGGATGTTGAAAGTTGAATTGGCATTTAAAATGCATTATTTTATATTAATTACAATTTATTACTCACCTAGTAACTGTAATGTAGATTTTCTGAATTTCTTAAATGGCTGGTTAGATGTAAATATCGATACGCGAGATACTTTATTATAGTAGGAGATTTCAATTCAGACTGGAGCGACAAAGGCTACTATTCTCAAGAATTAAAGCAGTTAATGCAATCTTCAGGACTTAAACAATTTGTGACAGACTTTACTTGAATTACTGCGACTACAAAATCAACAATTGATTTAGTTTTTAATAATGATCACAGTATTAAGTGCGGTACACAACATACTCCTGAAATTTCAGATCACAGTGCTATAAAAATATATTTTTCTACAGTCACTATAGAATGACACCTATTCCGCACGCTATAGCACGCATGCGGAGTAGCGGTCATCCCACTCGCTGAGAGGTTCCAGGCGGCTGACGTGGCGTTGCGCATAAAACTGTTTCATTGCTTTTATAATTTTATTTCCATTTGATTTCTGTATCATTTCTCTTCAAAATAAAAACAATAATTGATTATTGAAGAATATACTCGTAATTGTTGAAATATAGTATAGGCTCTTTGCGAATAGCTTGTAGCGCCAGTAGTAGTTAATTTTGACAGCACTAGCAGGTAAACATTATCGTTCAGAATATATGTACCAAATTTAAATTATAAAGCAATTTATAAGCCAGTTTGACTGAGAAATTGAAATATTACGTGTTGGTTATACAAATTGTTGCGTTCCAAACTGTAAGAAAATTACGAAACGAAGTGACTAATGATCCGGCTACCGGAGGAATGAGATATTTTTATTCGTCCGGTTACTTTTTGCGTGCAAAACAATAGCCTATATTTCATCTGTCATTCAAATAAATATTAGTGGGGATAGTTAATCGTGATAAAATTAATTCTTCAAGGTCGTTCCTGGTATATTTGATAGAATTTAATTCTTCTTTTCAGAACTTAATTGAATACATGCAAAGATAAATTGATAGAATGAACTTATTTACCCGATTTTCAATTTTTCAAAAAACATCGATCTGTCATATTCCTGTTTATATTCAAATAATCATGTAATTAAATGTAATTCATTAATTCAGTCCAATAAAAGCTTCAATTCATGTCAACAGCTATATTTCACTACGAAAGCGGGGAAAACTGTTGTAAGAGAGTACTCCCAAAAAAAAACTTTCACAAATTGATTGATAAATACTCAAAATTGAAAAAAGCATAGGTTGTGATTATTGTTATGTATGGTATCATTCAGCTCATTTGGTATGTTGGGACTCAAGAGATTGACAAAAGAAATGTGAATGTGTGATACATGTGAATTTTATGATATAACGTAATTGAAGCAAATATAATTTTAGGACATCTGACATTGTTTTCATGAATTCTAACTTGGAGATAATTTTGAATTTCTATACGCCTATTGCGTATCCTCAGTGGCTTCGCTCTATCGGTTTAATTTCACATCTACGAGGTGTGCCGTCAAAAACATCAAACTGTCAACCGTCATTTTTATATGTCATATTATTCGATAATCATGAGTATAAATCATTCATTTAGAAGTTGTGCTGTTTGATATACTAATACTAAAGCAAACAGCCCCAAACTAATTTTTATAGGTCTCCGGGAAGAGATTTTGAAGCGAAACAAAGAGAAATGTGAATAACAGCAGTTAAACGAGTGTGATTTCATGCAATAATTTATAAAAATGTGATAGATATCATACAATTCAAGCATCTTTAAGAGAAGTTGAATATTATGATTGTAAAGAAACTCAATAAATACCACTTAGATAAGTTTCTTAACTGACCGAACAGTTACATAAGTTCGTCTAAGAATCCTTTACTGGAAGCATCAAATTTTTGCCTAGTTTCTTTCCTTCTCAAAATTCAAGAATTGTTTTAAAGATAAACAAGATGAGAAAATCTCTTTTTCTCAACGATTTCGCTTAAATTCTGTACGTATATAACACATAAATCTAACTGTAATTTATTACCTTAAAATGAGTCACATAAACAATAAAAAAAAAAAATCACCGTGGTTGATTTGCTTCTTTTAGAATATGTTTGTCCACAAATGTTGTCATAAATTGAATACAATATCATTATTAGGAATACAGATAGTACGACATGGATTTCATTTTGATTTTAAAGCAGATTGACATATTTCAAAACATTGAAAGATGACATCACACTTCGAAGTTGTGATTTTTGAATAATATGCGGCGCTTTCATCGAAATTTGGAGATACGCAACAGGCCTATAATAAATGAATAACTCTCGGAATTACTTTCCATTATATGATATTCAAATACTTTCCAATTATATTTTATTCACTTTGGATATTTCAAAGTGTATATAGCTAGTATAAAGGTATCAAAGCATGGTTTAAAAGAATTTTGGAAAGATATAATGTAACCTTCGAGGGTATACCGTATTCATTAATGCAGAATTGGACAGTTGATAATACATATTTCCAGCCGGATAAATAACAATATATTATTCATCCGGTTGCCGGAAAAATTTGAAAAAATATTTTCGTCCGGTCGCCGGACGAATAGATTCAGCCATTACGGAAATACAAAAAAAAACATAAGCATTTCTACATGTTTCCATCCAGAGAACATGAAATAGGAATGGGAAAAATGGATTCAGGCTATTAAACAAGTGAAAAAAGTAAAAAGAAGTCAATAATAATTATAGAATATGTATTAAATGTAGAAATTACTTGATGAAACTAGAAAATTTATGTAAGAAGTTAGGTTAAACCACTGTAAGCTATAGCAATTTTGTATGTATTTTTTTTATTCATGCAAAATATCTTGCGTTCCATCAATCTAAGGCAATGTGAAAAAATATACTTTTATGTGACATGTTTTGATTCGTTTGACAGACATATAGCAGCGTATAATTAATTACTTCAAAATAACATATCTTACTTCGATAAAAACTTTAAACGGACAATAATTGATCGACATTTGCTCTACAACAAGCGCGGAAATCAAACTCTTATCCAAAAACAGTTTTTCTTCAACATTAAACACATGTTCACTTCTTGCACTAATTTTCCTCTTCCTAATATTGTACTCCGGATACAACCAGGTTATATGAATTGGAATCCTGTTCCTATTATAACTCCATTAGTCATCATTCACTTATGTTTTTGAGCTTATTTCAAGCTCCAATATAAACTTTTTAGCTTTTATTCACTTATTCCACGTGTAAAAAATTCAAATTTTTTCCTCCAGCTACTTTCAAAATTGAACACTCCGAGCGCTAGTGTCGCTCTCCAACGTTTGCGCAAAGAGCCTATAATATCAATTTTATTGAAATTCTCTATTTTTATTTGTCGTATATAATTTGACATTTGGTACCACTGAGAACTGATTAAATATGACGCGCTCAAAGTCATAGCACCAACGATTCAAAATTTTCACTTCTTTTATGTTGTCATGATTATATTGTTTGAAATCAGTTTGAAATAAACAATATAGTTTGTTTAGCTTGGTGCAAAGTGTTGAAAGTCTTGAAATTATGAACGACAGTGAAGATGAAAGTTCTATTTCCACTTCACCTGTTAAGATAAATGAAATAGTTAATTTAAAATTAAGTTGTTGAACCATTGGTCACACTGAAATGTGAAAATCTATAGTAGTTAGCAACAGTAGCTAAGTGAGGTTATGTAAAAAATACGTTGAGTAAAAACACGGGCTTGTGTTGTGAAGAGCCTGGTGAAGAGCAAAATTAAAATATCACATAAGTAGTTCTATGCAACAATTATCATTATATTCTTTTTGTTTCTTACTTACTATGAATAAATCATTTTTCATACAAATATTAATTCACTGGTTTTCATGTGATTTCCACGCTGGAAACTACAGGTTATGTGAGAACTAGTGGAAGAAGTAAATAAAAACTAAGAAGAAATTATTAGGCACAATGGCTTGTTCACAAGAAGAATTGACTCATATTGGAAAATTGTAAGGTGGTGAATCTTTTCAAGAACGGAAGCTTCAAGTGGAAATATTATTTGGGTCTGCAGATTTGTACGAAATAGTAAATGGAGGAAGCAAGATAGAAGCGATGAAAGAAGAAAAAAAGGGTAGCTAAGAAAAGATGCTCAAGCTCAGAAGATAATTACTATAACAATTGAGAAGAGACAACTATCGTACGTGATGAATTATAGAACAGCAAATGAAATGTTTTCAAAATTATGTTCTCTTTATGAACGTGAAAGTGATCAACAAAAGTGTAACTTGGTTAAGGGATTATTCATGTACAAGTACGAAGCTGATTCCAAAATATCTACACATATAAGTAAGTTGAAAAATATCGCATATTGATTAAAATCATTAAATAATGAAATAACTGATGATATGCTGATAACAAAAATATTATCCACATCACCCGATGAATATAAATACTTCATTAATGCATGGGAGTCAACAACAAAGAGAGATCAATCCTTAAACAATTTAACGGCAAGGCTCATGGCTGAAGAGTAAAGAACTGGCGAAAAAGAAAAGGAAACTCAAGTTAGTCTTAAAGCAAGAGAACAGAGTGTTGTATGCTCCAGATTTAGTAAACAATCTCTTATCTATTACCCAAGTAAAAAAGAATGGTGGTGACATCATATTTGATAAAGACAAGGTATTTATCAAAAAAACAATAAGGTGATTGTTGAAGTGAAGGTGAAAATGGAGTGTATGTGATTAAGTTAAAACAAGAATGAGATACAGCATTATCAGCGTGTGATGATAAAAAACTAATTGACTGGCATAGGAAATTGGGCCACATCGGATTCGAAAATCTGAAGAAGATGACAAAATTATCAGATGGAATAAAATAAACAGCCGCTGAACTCAAAGAGTCAACAAATACAATCTGCGAAGTTTGCATAAAATCAAAACAAACAAGATTGCCGTTCAAAAATATAAGAACTAGAGCAACACGACCGCTCGAGATAATCCATACAGATATTTGTGGACCGATCGAACCCAATACATGGAATAATAGAAAATATTTTGTGAGTTTTATGGGCGATTACACACATTTTGTTATAATATACTTGATTCAAGTTGAAAATGAAATGAAAAATGTTCTCAAAGAATACGTGAAAGAAGTTAGAGCAAAATTCTACCAAAAAGTCAGTAAAATACGCTGCGATAATGGCAAGGAATATAGAAATGATGAAACGATAAACTGGTGTAGAAAAACAGGAACAGTTCTTGACCTAACCATACCATATACACCCGATTCAAATGAAAAGGCGGAAAGATTCAATCGAACACTCTTAGAAAAAGCAAGAGCATTAATAAAAGATTCAGGAATGGAATAAGCAATGTGAAGTGAAGCATTGTATACAGCAACTTATTTGCTGAATCGTAGTCCTACTGAAGCCGTAGATAAAACACCTGCAGAAAGATGGACCAATAAAAGACCGCAACTTTCAAATTTACAAATTTTTGGATCATCTGCTTATGCAAAACAATTAGGTTACTTGAAGAAATTGGATGAAAGATCATCTGAATATGAATTTATTGGATACTCGACAAATGGTTTTAGATTATGAGATGAAGATAATCGAAAAATTATTTTTGCCCGAGATGTATTTGCTAATAATCGTAAAATAATACAGAGTGATCAATTATGATTGTCTAACAGGTGACAGGCAAAAGCTCACTTTATGATCAAAACTATCTTCATATAATAAAGTTAGTATAAATTTATTTATTTTGAAAACTACGTTACCGACATTTCAAGAGCACAATGGCATATATTTTGTATATTTTATGACGGATTCATACATAATCTGATTCAATGAACAAAAAAGTGAGGGAATAGCTGTATTATTGACTGATTATTGAGAATTTATTATTATTCTACCAAATTATTGGGTTAGAATAGTGTTTTCAGAAGAACTGTCATCCGTCACTTGAAGGTCACTATTTCAAGCAGGCGGTGAAGAAAAAGTCAGAAAAAAGTGGCACGGACAACCATTTTTGATCACTCTGTACAAGTATATTCATATGATCCAGATTACGTAAAAGAGGGCCGAAGTTAAATTCAAGAACCAGAAAATGAGAATAAAATACAACAAGAAAAAGAGAAAGAAACACAACAGGAGACTGAAGATAAAGAAAAATGAAATAGAAGAAGACCAAAGAAATTTCATGATTATGTCTTACTCACTTTCGTAGAAGCTATGAATGGTCCGGACAAAACCAAGTGGAAAGAAGCTATTGAAATAGAGAAGGAATCATTGAGAATTAACAATACGTGGGTGAATATTCCAGAGACCGAAACTACTAATAAAAGATTTTATCGAGAAAGTGGGTTTTTAAAATTAAAAAAAAACGTAAAATATAACGCCAGACTAGTTATTTGAGGATTCAAACAAATTCAAGGAATAGATTTCAAAGAAAATTGCAGTCCTGTGGTTGATTCAGACACATGAAGAACAATCATCGCTTTGACTACTAGGAATGAAAATGTAATAAAAACTTTCGACATAAGAACAGCTTTCTTAAATGGAGATCTTGAGGAGGAAATAATAATGGAATTTCCAGCGAGATTTGGAGAACAAAGTAAGTTTTGTATTCTGAAGAAGGCTTTGTACGGTCTAAAGCAATCTCCAATGGAATGGAATGAAAAATTTACAAAATTTCTGGGAAATGAAGGATTATTTCCGATAAATTCGGATACGTGTGTATTTACAACAGAAGGAAATAATTTAATATTAGCAATTTACGTTGATGATGGAATCTTGATTGGACAGAATGAAGAAATTTTGATAAAGCTTTTGTTACAATTAAAACAACAATTTGAAGTGAAAATAAATATTGATCCCAGTTCCTTCTTAAACATGGAAATAGAAAAATCTGAAAATACGATCGTAATTGAACAAGAAAATTATACAAAAACAGTTTTGGATAAATTTGGAATGAGTGATTCAAAACATGTCGATACACCTATGACTATAACAATAACTAACGATCATGATAAAACTAGACCAGATATTGCTTAGTCCGTAAACTTTAATAGTCGTTCTCTGGAAAATCCATCAAACCAAAACATACAAAATATAAAATGAACTTTAAGATACCTGAACTGCACTAAAAATAGTGGAGTTTGCTACACAAAAGGAGAAGAGGAGCTGATACTAGTAGCATATAGTGTTTCTGATTCCGCAGGATGTAAGGATTCAAGAAAAAGTACTGGTTATATAGTATGTTATTAGGGCTTCATGTGTGGAAAAATATCAATAAAGCAAATTCTTTTTCTGAAAACGTCATGCATGCATATTTTTGTTATTTAAAAAGTGAATTCAAACCAAGCACTTTATGGTCCCTTTATTCTGTATCCATAAAAAATTCTGTAGATATCTCTAAATACTCCAAATTGAGAGCTCTTCTAAAAGAAGAATCGTCAGGATATCATCTAAAAAAATCAAAAACACTCACAGCTGAACAAATACATACATTTTTAAATGAAGCACCTGATATAGTTATTTAAGTATTAAGGTCAGTAAGTAAAGTTTACCGATTGAGAATAATATTATTCGAAATCGGTACTGTTCTTGTTGACCGTGATGCTTACAAATTTTTTTGCACGATTGGAACATCCAAAATATGAATCCGAACCTTCGTTTTCAAATTAAATTACTACTGATGATTGTTAATTCGCTGTCAGCTGTCCAGTTTGACAATTTATTCTGGATATTCAATTACAAATGAAGATAAATAAATGAATATTTTTTGTGAAAATTCACAATTTTTTACTTACCGCCTTTGCCCATGGGCGGTAAGTCAGCATAACCATAGTAACCACAGTTTTCTGGTAAAATCAACATACCACCTCAAATAGAGGGCTGGTAAACACATGAAAACGCCCAATCGTACAAAAATGAATTTTTGCTGATGAAGGTGACTTTGAAAGTATATCAGTTCATATTTATTTTTTATGAGTCGATTTCTATTGAAGGTTGCTCCAGGAATTGGTATATCAGGCGCATGTCGTCGAGAAGAACTGTGTAGCTTAACAATTGATAATATTGAAGATTTGGGTCAATAAATGTTAGTAAAGATTCCGAATAATAAAACGAAAGTTTCTAGAGTTCTGCTTTAACTGGTGGTATCTATGATCTTTGTAAAAAATATCCAACTGTAAGACCGACGGGCATGCGAGAAAAATGATTCTCCTCAAAATATAGTAATGGACGATGTACAAGACACGTATAAATAATTTCATTTTCCAGATTTTTTTTCAAAATTTTATAACACAAGGTTATGATTAGGTTGTTGGAATAAATACATTTGGCTCAATACCGTGCAAAATTGCAAAATGTCTTTAGCTCGACAACGCAGAATTATATACTGGTCAAACTTTTCGACGCTCATCTTGTAGATGCAGGTAATGATTTGTTAAGTTTAAAGTGTCATAGTGGCTGGAAATTTAATTCCACTGCAGAAGCTTACATAGATGACTCTATTCGTAATAAAATAAATGCTGCATAAAAAATTGTAAAAGAAATAGATCAAGAACTTGCTGCTAATGCTCCCAGTACTTTACTGGTATAGCAAATTAGGATACAAAACATTTCTGATCTGTCAAAAAATTCACCGTTTGTTTTCCATAATTGTACTGTTAATATAAACTACCACAATAAATAATTTCTGATTTTTTGAATTTATTTCATATTTGATAATTAAAAAAATATAGCAGATTACAGTCAACCGTGTGACCCACTTTTCCGCGGGCACCTATGACTAGGAAAAATAACATCTGTTACTCGTGCGGATCAATCATTCCATGCTTATGTGAATTCTATCACTCGACTTCGTCTCGGGGCTGAATTATTCACATTCGCATGGAATGATCATTCCGCACTTGCACGGAATATAGTACTATTATTGAGTTTAAAGAGTGACTTCAAACGTACTAGTGAACATATTACAAAAATAGACTATTATCGCCTATCAAATTTCTTACTAACTTGTGATTGGAAATATGAGTCAACTAGTATAAATGAACTATATAATGATATACATGGAAATTTACTAAGCGGATTGAAAATGAATAGCTATGAAATAGTTAAGTTAGTGAATGAAAATGAGTGGTTCAATAACAAAGTTGAATCTGCTATTAAACACAGTGATACATCATACGAAAAATTCTTATTTACTAACCACTCACTTGATTGGGAAGATTATAAACATGAACGGAATATCGTTTCACAAACAATTAGATCGGAGAAGCAAACTTTCTACACAACGATTATTGATCATTGCAGTATTGCAGAAACAATTCAACATATATTTGGAAAACCCTGAAATCATTTTTTGTTTCAAATAAAATTTATGGTGGTCAGGTAGATGAAATGTGTTCTAATGGCTCATATTTTACGGAGAAAGAAGATATTGTCGATATTTTCAATATCTATTACGTGAATAGTATTGAGGAAATAATAAATTTTATAGACAATTCGCAAATGAATAAATCAAATTGTACCGAGCTATCTGGAAGTGGAAATTGTTTTTTGTCGTTCAAACCATCAAGTATATATGAACTAAAAGTCATAGTGGATGCCCAAAATAATAAAAAAAAGTACTGATGGCATTGATTTTAAGACTATTAAAGATATATCTCATGTAATAGGAAATCCCTCACTCAATTTAATATATCAATCACTGAAAAGTGGTATGTTTCCTGAAATGCTGAAAGTTTCCACTATTCGTCCCATTCAAAAAATTCCTAGTATGAAGAAAGTAGAGGAACACAGACCTATACATATGCTGTTAGCTATATAAAAAATATCAGAAATTGCAGTTCAAGAGCAGCTCTTATTATATCTGATTGAGAATAATATAATTTATGATTACCAATCCGGATTCAGGAATAACCACTCTTGTGAAACTGCCTTGAACTGCATAAACAATGATTGGAAACAATGTTCGGAAGACAAGAATATTGTTTGTGCTGTTTTTTTGGACTTCAAAAGAGCATTTGAAACGGTGGGTCTTGGAGGTCGGTAACGAAAATTTAATAGAATTGCTATCAAGGACACTGCACTAAATTGATTTGAAAACTATCTTTGTAATAGAGGTCAGAGAGTTAAATTAAATGACTATCACTCCAATACAATTATTAATGATACTGGAGTTCCACAGGCCAGAGTTCTTGGTCCGTTGTTGTTCCTTGTATATATTAATGATATGCCATCAGTATTAACCAAATGCAAGGTACCTCTACTCGCGGACGATACATTAATTTACCACAGTGGGAAAAATTTAGGAAACCTAATCCATACTATCAATGAAGATCTTAAGTTAGTATTTCGATGGTTGAATGACAATAAACTCAAACTAAATACTAATAAATCGATAGCTTTGGTCATATGTGATGATAATACCCACAATGGCATTATCAACAACAATTATCATAATGTTAAAATGAATAATGAGAAAATTCAATATGTCACTGAGATAAATTACTTAGGAGTTATTGTGGACAAGAAATTAATATTTAATCGACATGTTCACTATGTTTGAAAGAAGCTAGGTGAAAAAATTGGTTTCATGTATAGAATAAGCAAAAATTTGTAAATACTTCCTCACTTGACCTATTGTAGCACAATTCTATAAATGTGCTATCAAGGAGACATAAGAAAGCTTCAAGTTCTTCAGATATGAGCTATTAGAATTATACTAAACTGCAATAAATTCATTAGAATAGATTTCATGTTAAAATCACTGAATTGGCTAGATATTTCTCAATTCATTGAATACAGAGCTATGAGCTATATCTACAAAATGAAAAACAATAATTTACCTTTGTACTTGACGCAAAACTTATCATACGCTCATCATAATCATCGCTATAATACAAGACAAAAGGATGATTTCTATGTCCAATTCAATTCAATTCAATTCAATTCAATTCAATTTATTAACTTGTATGAGGATTTCACATATCTTCGAACAAGTGTGGTTGGTTGTTAAAAGAAATAATGGTTTAACAAAATAAAATGTGCATAGAAATCTAGTATCATATTACAAGTTTTTTCCTTTTTTTTTTTCCAGATAATCAAGAACTTAAGATCTAGACCAAGTATTAGAAAACATTAAAGACCATTTGATATAAATTATGTTTATAGGAATGGCTATTATAAAATATCATAAGAATAGTTTATAGAAATGTAGATTTTTTTTTTAAAGCTATCTTATATACTAAAATCTTATACTATATACCTATATAACAAAATATTGACAAAATTGAAAGCGATATAATATAAATCTTGTGTACAGTAAGTACATGATCGCTGTTCCGGAAGAACAACGACGCAACTGCAAAACTTGGTGAAATACGATTAAGTCAATAATGGTCTCAGAAATCCATTGGGCACACTGGGGAACAACGTCATAACTGTTGTTCCTATTTGGACCGCCTGAGGGTAGTTACGTCGTTGTTGAAATATCAGCTGTTTGTTATCTTCCTTCAAGCCAACAACGCCGCAAACTTCAGTTGTGTTGATGAGTGACTAGAGGAGTGTTATATTGTGAGCAACAGTGACGTAAGTGTTCTTAGTGACTGAAATCTGAAGCGTCTTCCAGTGCGACAATGACGTAAGTGTACTTTTTGTCATTGTATATTTGATTTGCAGCAACACCTACTGGTGTAACTGTGCTTTCCGCCGTTGTTGAAACTAGTAAGTCGTGCATTATACAGTGTGAACTGTACCCTATGACATTGTTGACCGGAATGTTTCGGAATTGTGCATGCACTTGAGCCAAACTATTTAGTAGTAGCTACCTGGGCTAAGCTGTTTGAGCCAACTTGTATCATGGAATTGATCTTTTTTCAAGTAATCAATTCAAACTTAACTGATGAATAATTTGATTACTAAAATTATGAGTTTCTTCCTTTCTTCTTTATACAGAATCAAAATGGGCGAACGCGCTAGAAAGATTTTGCGGCTTGCTTTTGAAAGGGACAAAGAAGAAATGGAGCAAGTAAACAATGAAGTTAGAGAGAGAGCTGGAGATTCAACTCAAGATATCGAAAATGACCTGAGCGAGGAGACTCATTCCATGCATAATGTAGAACGAATTCCATTTGATATTTCTACAACGCAGATCAGTGCTTTTGATCCTTGCCCATCAACTTCACAACATGATCCGACTACCAAACCGGTAACAGAAAATTCATGCCGGGAGGTTGAGCAGTCAAGTGCTACAACAGTAAGTTTGAAAAGGAAGGAATCCTGTGAGCGCTGTACCAGCTCTGATGATGACTCGGATGATTTATTTTCATCAGGCTCTAGCGATGATTACGAACCATCAAGCAATGATGAATCTTCTAGCAGTAATGATCAGTCGTCTTCTACTGCATCAATCTCTAATAACAGCCTCACAATGAATCAACCTGGTGAGACTCAACTCGCCGAACTATCTACAACTATAAAAGGAAAGAAGAGAACAAGGAATATGAACAGTTGGCGTAAAGTAAAAGCTAAAATTTTAAAGAACGTAGGACAAAGTTGAGGCTCGAAAAATGGGTCCACCTTGTAAAGATACTTGTATACTATCTTGTTCAACAAAACTATCGGAAGATTATAGAGTCCAGCTGTTCACAAATTATTGGGCCTTGAGTTCGTTACAACGTCAGCGGGATTTTCTTCATTCATGTATTGAAAAACTTGTTATGAAATATCGTCGCATATCTGCCCAGAAACCTAGAAAGCCAAATTGCGCTTTCTACCTGATAAATAATGACGCGAATAAGGTTCGAGTATGCAAAACTTTCTTGATACGCACTTTAGGAATAACTGAAAGGGTAATCCGCACGGTGATTGAGGCCAAAATTAGTGGGACAGGAATTGCACCCACAGATAAAAGGGGTAAGCACAACAGCCGTAAGAGGATAGATGACGAAATTTTGAATTCAGTCAGAAACCACATAAACTCGATACCTCGTGTGGAGAGTCACTATGTGAGAAGAGATACCTCGAGACAATTCATTGATGGTGGTTTGTCTATTGCAGAAACGCACCGCCACTATTCTGTCGAACGGTCTGCAACTAATGAGATACCTGCAAATTATGACACTTATGCGCGAATATTCAACACAGAATTCAATATTGGATTTTTTTTGCCCAAAAAAGATAAGTGTGATCAATGTGAAGCGTACAAAAATGCAGTGGGCGATGAAAAGACGAGACTTGAAGAAGCCTACCAACGACATCAGGAGGAAAAAGAATTAAGTCGCATAGAGAAAGCAGCAGATAAAGAAAAGGCAAAAAATGGAGAAATCAAATTAGCTGTTCATGATTTACAAGCAGTATTGCCGGTACCCATGGGACAAACTTCAGCATTTTATTACAAATCACGACTCAACTGTTTTAATTTCACTGTAAGTATTTGTCAACGTTCCGAAGGAAGTAATGTAGTAGTACTTCACTATACAATTCCCGATGAGTTTATTCTTATTTTTTTACAGGTGACAGAAATCGGAAGCGACAAGAGCTTGTGCTTTTTTTGGCATGAGGGACTCGGGCGCAGGGGTATTCGAGATAGGAACTGGTGTCTATAAATACCTTGAAGAGTGTTCAATGACCAAACCGAAGCAAAATGTAGTATTCTACTCTGACAACTGCGGAGGTCAGCAGAAGAACCGGTAAGCTCGAAGAAAGTAACGAAAGTTTCGATTTATATCTTGCATTTGAGAATCGGAATAGAGAGTGAAAATCTGGTTCAGGTGGAAAACCTAGATACTTTTGATGTATTTCCATGTTGCAGGTACTTGATATCACTATACTTGTATGCTGTTGAACATCTTGACATCCTATCTGTTACGCACAAGTACTTGACTCGTGGTCACACGCAAAATGAGGGCGACACAGTTCACAGCATCATTGAGAGATCTTTGAATAGAGCGAAGAAGTCAGGGCTAGTTTACGTACCTGATCAATACATTTCACTCATTAGAAACTCAAAAGAAAGGGAGGAGCCTCTGCATGTTAGAGAAATAAATTATACAGACTTCATAGATTTCAAAGCACTACATAATGAAATGACACCGAAAATGGCCAAGGACACTGATGGGAATGTTTTCAAATTGAGTGAAGTTAAAATATTACGATTTGAAAAAGGAAGTGATGTATTTTTTTATAAGACAAGCTACAAACAGCTAGAATGGAATCAAGTTGAGTTTAAGAATAGAAAAAGCCGATCTTCAAACCCAACAGAAGTTAGTACTTTGAAACCGGCCTATTCAAATAAAATTGCCCTGTCTGAGAACAAATTGAGTGATTTAATCAGCTTATGTAACAGCAACTTAATTCCCAACTATTATAAGGCTGTTTATGACTCCCTCAAGTGAATGTTTCGAAAGTTCTTTCAAAGTTGTTCTTATTTCAAGTATAAAAACACTGATTACTGTTAAATATTTTTATTTTCATTTTTTTCAATTGTGTTGAGATTATTTCTGTTATCAGTTTGCTTCTTATTCCATTGTAGATAATCAACACCAATTTAGTGTCTGACCATTTTAATAAATATTTTTTTCATCTATAACATTATTTATCACCACATTCTAATTCGTCCTTGGAAGGTAACAATGTTCGAAATTTATGGATTTTATCGAGAAAAAGAGGGTGTAGGGGCATCAATTCGCTTTTGTCAATGCCTCAAAATTGTTCAGCAATAAAAAAATTCTAATTCCATTGTATTATTGAATATTTTCATTATGTCATCGCCTCGATAACTGACAATTACAACAGTTACGTCTTCTAGAAAAGCGAACAATTTATGGTGGAACAAAGACGTAATTGCTCTTATCAGTTGATATCAGGGGTCAAAATTAGGGTGATAAAAATGTAGCCTCTAGTGATTGAAAGAAAATCACTTATTCCACATACATTTGCTATGACATTAATCTCAGTCGCATACATACTCTTTAATGGAGATTTCATCAAACTAAAAATCGTTTTTTTTGCTTTTTTGTAGAATTAAGATTTTTGCAGTTGTGTCGTTGTTCTTCCGGAACAGCGATGTGAACTATTCATAATTTCCATTGTTTGCATGTGATGGTTCAAGCTCAATAGTATATTAACAATAAAGTTTCGCTTGAGTAATTCTAATCATTCATGAAAAAACTACGGAGTTTAAGTGGATTTATTGTAAAATAGTGATTGTTATCGATCTTTTGTACATTTAATTCTTCAAAAAGAAGTGAAATGTTATGTTCGGAATTGTAATTCTTGATATAATTTGATAGGTAAAACTAAAAAAATAACAAAGAAATGAAATGAATTTTCATAATCATTCACGTTGCAAATAGTACATTTATTTTCTGCATCTAGAGAATACTTGAAGCCTTTATGGAAAATTTTCAAACCCCTTTTACTTGAAAGTCTAATTTGCGCAATCATTCTTTTCTTTTCAAATGTAACATTCGAGCTCAAGTAATCTGCCATGCCAGAATGAATGATGAAATTGTAATATAGACTGGTATATTTTGAGTTTTTAGCTTGAGAAATATGTCTGACTAGTAGATTATTCTTAAAAAATTTTATGATATGATTAATTGTATTTCTATCTATGAACTGATCTTCCCAAACTTTCTCGAATTTCAAATCAATTAGGAATTCCTTCAGTTGGAGAACCCAATTGAACCGACTTTTAATTATATATGACGCATCTAGCGATAAGAGTCTATCATACAACAATCTAGGAAGGCGGGTGTTATCCATGGAAAGTAATCTATGCTACCAATTCAATACTCTTTTTCATTCAGTCGAAGCTAAACAATGAACACCTGTTTCTAAACGGAGAATAGCATTTGAGGTATTTCTAGGACATTGTAGCATACATTTCAAAAATGTTAACTGACTTTTCTCAATTACTGCCCCAAATTTCACAAGCATATAATTCAGTTGCATTAATCACTGAATTCAACAATTTGATCTTTTCCAACCACCCAGATGACATACCTTTCATAAGAATACTTTTAACATTATTATTCGCAATTGATGCTCTTCTGGAGTTTTCTTCCACTGCTTGAATGAATTTACCCGACTGAGAAAACTTAAGACCTAAATAACAGTATGATGTAACAATTTCTAGTGGTAAATCATCATAAAGAAAAGGCTCATTGATCGTTTGTTGCCTGCCCTTGTGAAAAATAGGTATTTTTGTTTTATCTGTACTAACGGTCAGCAGATTTTCTTTGCAATAATTGTCTAGAATTAATAATTTTCTCCGAACGTCAACCGGTGAGTCTGCTAGCAAGACAAGGTCGTCTGCATAGGCTGATAGAATTAAATCGTTATAACTATCAATATCAATACCCCTGCAGCCAGCTTTACGAAAAAAGATATCTAGATCATTTACAAGAAAAGCAAACAATAAGGGTGACAGAATTTCACCCTGCAGTACCCCTTCAGTTATTTTTACATTGTTTGATAACTCGTTATTTAACTTGATATTTAAATTGGCATTTGAATATAATCTCGTCAAAATTCTAATAATTTTAGAACAAACACCTGTATCATACAACTTTTGCCAGAGTTTGATGTGATCAACTGAGCCAAACGCTCTTTTTCAATCTACAAAAACTTTATCACGTTTAAGTCTTAGTTGAATCTGAATCACGGATGTTAGACTGAAGATGCTATCAATGGTACCTCTATTTTTCCTGAAGCCCATTTGAAATTCAGTTAAAATCTTATTTTCTTCTGCCCAAAGTTGTAATCTATCATACAATATTTGTGTAAATAGTTTACAAATTGAGTTGAATAGTGCGATTCCTCGGTAATTCAAGGGATCACTCCGATCGCCTTTTTTATACAGCAAAACCATTTGTACATTTGACCAAGATGTGGGTGTAACTTCCAGATTTAAGATTCAGTTGTAAAGATTCAGAAGATAGTGAATCCAAGCAGGAGTTAGACATTTAAAGAACTTATTTGTAATACTATCCGAGCCTGGAGCTTTATTGCATTTAGAATTGAAAATACTGAATTCTAATTCTTGTAGAGTTATTTCACAATCTAGAGTGGGATGTAAACAATCAACAAAGTGAACTGGAGATTCTATATGACTTGGATAAATATTTTTGTAAAAGATCTCCCAATCCTCAAGTGAAATTACATTCTTTGTATGGATTTGAGTTTTCAATTTTCTTATTACACTCCAAAACTCGGTAGTATTTTTAACATTTAGAAGTGGAGTAGATACAGATTTTGAATATGCAATTTTAGATTGCTTCAATTTGTCTAGATAAGATTTTTTCGCAGCTAGATAGTTTTTCAAATTATTTCCTGATCTTTCTTTATGATATTAATTCAGTGACTTTCTAGCTTTTTGCTTAAGAACCAAGCATGATTTATCATACCATGGATTTTTGTTTTTCAATCTTCTTGGACCGCTTTGTATTTTCACAACATTACACATACCTGTTTGACACGCGGCTTCTTTAAGTGATTCAATCAGGTTTGTGTTTAGAATTCCTGGATCATTACTATGACATATCTGATCAGACATTTCTAAGGCTCTCTGAAATTCGACAGTATGTGTAGATCAAAATTGAACTTAAAATGGTAACTAGACTTAAAGTTAAGTAGCTCGTTAGTTTTTAAAGAAGCATTATAGTTTTTGCCTATTGTTAACAAGCAGATTATGTGAGGCGAGTTATTTGAAGTAGGAGTGATAACTAGTTGTGATATTTGTTCTATCAATTCCGAATTGACTCAGAGTTGATCAATTACTGACTTACCATTGGTACATAAAAAAGTATATTCACCCGGAATATCCTGATGAGTTCTACCATTTAGCACATGAAACCCTAAACCTTCCATGGATTCCACCAGCCGTATACCTCTGTAATTTGCTTTCTGATGAGAAGACTTTCTATTTTGATCTATTTGCGAGTTGATAAATATATTTTCGTCTAGTTGATTCAATTGCCCAATATGTGCATTAAAATCACCAAGAGTAAGGATGTTGTCATTCATAAAAGCATCACAGATTACCTGAGCATTGTCATAAAGCAGATCGATACAGACATTATCATCCAGGTCGAGCTTGAAGTATATTGTTCCGATGATTAATCTGAAATTTTTGAAAGACATTTTAAGAAAAATCCATAGATTTGTCGATTCAATCATTTCAATAACAGGATTAAGATTTTTATTGATTAATACAATTATGCCACCACTAGCTCTGCCACGATCTTTTATTTTGACAGCTTGACTTTCATATATATGTGATGAATAATCATGTAAGAAAGGGGGCAGAGTCGGTGAATGGTTGTAGTGCCATGTTTCACATAAACATATGATACCTGCACTAACTAATTTAGTTTCAGTGTCATCGTCTAAGCTTTACAAATTTTTCAAGCCATTAATGTTCCAAAATATCATATTAAAGTTGGCACTACTTACAATGGAAATATTACTTATCTAAGGAAATGATGAGTTGCTGTGTAACTGTGCTGGAATTGTATCAGGATGTGGAATATCTTCGGTTCGATGTACTACCCTTGACTGTTTTGTTTCGTTGTTAGGTCTGAATTTGCTTCCTGATGTTTCTTTTTTCTATTGTTCCTCTCTTCTAGACTCATATCAGTTGTAATGGAAATGCCTGTGCCTCTGAGTGCTTTTTTATTATTTAAAATCACGTACTTGAAGTCTGTTGAATTTGTACATATCAGAATTGGCCTTGGTTTGTTGGAATTTGGTTTTTTCTTGCCTAATCGGTACGAATCTACGATGTGGCTATCTTGACATTGAATTTTTAGTTGTTGGTTCAAAAGATTTATAACTTGAATCTTCAAGTTTGAATTATTTTCATCGTTGTCTTCTATGCCATGTATAATAAGATTGCGTTTTTTATTCTGCTTTGATAGGTTTTTAATCATAATCTCTTGTTCTTGAACTTTCTTCTCCAACTCTTGAACTTTTCATTTGTTTTATGTAGAGTAGATTTAACAATTTCAAAATCATTGGATATTTCTGAGATATCACTGCTAATTTTTTCGAGTATTTTATAGTCTGCAATTATCTTATCGATTTTTTCCTCCATCACGTGTTGATGAGATGGTTACGATAAGAACGATATATTTTGTTGATATTATATAGATGAATTTATATACTATTTCAACAATTATTATTCACTTTACACACTCTTGCTATTTAATAATAATAATGAAACGTTATATTCCCCGAATAATTAATTCTAATAATTGCCAGAAGATAAAATAACTTTACTATGCAATGTTGCCAACCAACCTCTGATTTCTATGTCAAAAAATTTGATAAAACTCTAACAGAAAACTCATTGCTCCATAAAGGTCTACTCCCATATAACAAACTGTCTGATGAGATCAAAAACTCTTTGAATTTGACTGAATTAAAAAAAAAAACTAAGAGCTGCTCTTTGTGATGATCGATCTCAGCCAAGCTCAAGATTTGTTAAGCTACATATTATGTATATTATATGTATGTGTTTAGCTATGTGCTATTTCAATAAATCTATTATTATCATTATTATTATTATTATCACATCTATTATCTCACAAAGAGTAACAATTTCTGACATAATTTCTGGTGTGAAAAAAAAGTGATCAAAATCAAACTGCGCAATAAAAAGTTTTATTTCTAGACTCTATTTTCTATCAGTAAGTATATCAATACCTTAAACATAGTTCTTATTACTCATGAAGGATATAAGTACTATTTTGCACACATTCCTGTGGGCGGTAAATGGCTCCTTGGCTTTTGCGTGCGCCAAGAATAATTTGCTGCCCGGAAAAAGACAAGCGCAGAATAGTATTTATTCGCATTCCTAATAGAAAATAGTACCTGCAACTCATGCGGTGTTATCAGTTGCTCACTTGAGCTCTCGTGGGCAATCGACAACTTATCGCACTTGTTGCACAATATACTATTTTAAATTTCAATTTTTGGAAACGGCACAGAAGAAATAAAAAAACTATTCTAATTTGCCACAGGGCTAACAAGAACACTTGCCTCGCTCACTTTTGAAAATTGTATTCTCGATAACTCTTATATTTGATAAAAAGTGAAAAAATTGATGTTGTAATTCTGTGTAAATCTATAAGTCTTATGAATTTATTGATAACAAGTTTCATTGAAGTTGAATTTTTCGTTAAAAGTTCAGGTTAGATACGTTTATCAATTTGAAACAAAGATATAACCTTTCAATTTCTAACATAGAATTGTCAGTAAATCTGCTATTATAACTTTATTATAATTTCTACTCACTTTTACATCTCTAGACGACCATTCTTTCATAATATCCTCCTCTCTGAAATGTTTTTCACAAACCTAATCTGTAATTCCCAATGTTCTATTCTGTCATGATATGTTCATGCGCCACTTATTTGATAAAATATCAGTTTTGGGTACAGAATAGAGAGAATATTCCTATTTACATATTTTGTACCCACTATCACAATTTGCCGCACAACAATTTCTTCCTATTTTACAATATATTTTCACATGGAAATACTAGATAAAGCGAAACTCGCCATTTACCTCCATACAAACATGGGCCTGCCTCTACCTGTCTCTCTGTTACCTTCTCTCTCTAACAATATCACATTCTTGGCTCCACTTTTGCAACACAGATGAAATAGGGAATTGTATAGGCGTGCTTACAACAACTGATATTGTACAAAGTACAATTTGAATCCCAATCTACAATTTTAATCCCAATCCACAAGTTTAATCCCAATCTACAATCCACAATTTGAATTGCAATTCAAAATTCCACTCCTAATCCAAAATCTACAATTTGAATCTCAATCCACAATTTCAATCTTAATCCATAATTTCAATTCCAATCCAAAATCCACAAATTCATTCCAATTCACAATCCACAATGCTCAATTATAATCCACAATATTAATCCCAATCCGGAATCCACAATCCGCAATCCACAATTTTGATCTTAATTCACAATTGAAATTTTTAATCCCAATCCATAGTCCACAATGAATAATTTCAATCTCAAATCACAATTCACAATTTCAGTCCTAATCCACAATTTGGATCCAAATACACAATTTCAATCCTAGCCCACAATCCACATTTTCAATCCCAATCCCAATTGAAAACCATAATCACAATCCCAATCTAAGATACACAATTTTTATCCCAATCCCAATTCACAACCCACAATTTCAATCCTAATCCAAAATCCAAAATCCACAATCCACAATCCTAATTCCAATCCAAAATCCACAGCCCCAATCCTAATGCCAATCCAAAATCCACAGCCCCAACCCCAATCAAAAATTCAGAAACCCAATATCAATCCAAAATCCACAGTCCCAATCCCAAACCAAAATTTGCAGAAGCCCAATCCCAATCCAAAATCCTAATCTCAATCCAAAATCCACAATTCCTGATCCAAAATCCACAATTTTAATCCTAATCCAAAATACAGTGGTGGATTATGAATTATTGATTGTGGATTAGCTCTAATAAAATATTTTGTTGAAGAAATTGATCTTATTTTTAAAGAATTATGATCGAGGCCCAACTGCCGCCTTCAAGGACATGGCGCCGGGATGCCAATCACCCCTTGCTCCTCCGCTTGAGACGCCTCTGACCGTATAGTAATGAGTCAAAGATTGATAGAAAGCTTATTTAAACCCAGATAGTTCAGGGAGTAAGTTGTATAAGGGGTTGAATGATGCAACGACTTTGAAAGCTTGTATCTCCTGAAATAAAAATCGTAGAATAATGTATTAAACGTTGATTTGAACGTTATGTGTCATGCTAATATCTCAACCTTTGTCAATATAGGAGATTAAATTTAGCAATAACTTTGGAAGCTAATATCTTCTGAACTGGTAATCGTAAAATGATGAAATAAACATTAATAGGAAACTCATTTATTACGATTCATTATAAAACCAGTTCAGGCCTTCATTTTTTAATCTTTAATGTATTACACGTCTTCCGTTGCGGTACAGGCACATTCTTTATTTATTTATCTTAATAGTTTCTATGAATGAGACAACTATTTTATAGGTGGATCAATTTTAAAACTTGAATTTATTTGCAGTTGAAATTATATATTTTTTTAAATGTTCAAATAGTTTACAAAATGCTGTATTTTTCAATATCTTGAATAAATTCAATGCCAAACATAATTCTATTAGATTTCTATTAATTGATCCGTGTGGTAACATGTTATTCGGATTTGTTTAACGCTACGCGATCACTACTTGATATCGTGTATTCTTTCTAACGCATTGCGCACTATGGCTGAATGAACATAGGTGGGAGATTCATTATAAAGCGTTGTGCCGGTTGAAACTCGTTTCTGCTGTGACCACCAGTCTGGCTGTTGTGTTGAGTAGTCACGAACGTCTGCTTTTGTGTTTCAAATAAGGCTTAGTGTTGTAGCTGAAGTGTTTCGTGACCCATTCGTGGGTTAAGATGATAAGCATCTATCGTCCGTTTAGATTTTGCTTGTAGTTTAAATTTGAATTCACGTTCGGTGATTTTGTACGGCGTTGAAAGCGCAGCTCCGCGGAGCCAACATATTTGATTGAATCCGTAATTAATTCTGCAATAATAATAAATAACGCCTCAGTTTGGGTAGGCATTTTGTTAAATTCGCGATGGACTAAGTCGGTGCGCAAACTAGGAGTGTGATCGAAGTTGCCTGACTACCTTTCTTTGACGGTTTTTTTTCCAGGAATCCTATACTTGGTCGCTGTCATCCGTAGACCTTCACTCTAGAGGTAGTACCCCTGGTGACTCCTGGCCGAAGGGTGGGTGTAGAAGTGCCTGAAGCATGCAATCATGTGATTGCATGCCAGGGGAAAGCTGAGGAGTAGCCGCTACGTGACAGGTACAGGTCGCGTTTTAAGCGCTAAACTCCAGGGTTCGGCAGAGACCCACGTAAACTCTGAGCAAACACGCGGTGGTGTTAGTTCTTTTTTTTTATTAGCTAATGAACTGCGAATTGGGCGTCTAAATGGTGTGGGATGAATGTTGAATGAATGTTTAATCAAAATTCCCTTTCAGTATATTCTGATGAAAATATCCGTTGAGAGCTTCCATGAATCCATTTTGATTATTATTGGCTTGATGTCAGTACGTATGTTCGTTCGTGCGTGCGTGCGTGCGTAACTCGCAAATCTCAAAACTGGTTGCACGTATAATGTTGAAATTTTGTATTTGAGACTGGTATAGGATCTAGCTGTGCACCTCGCATTATGGTTCTAATCATCTGTATCGAAAGTGCACTTTACTTGAAACTTTTTTCGAATTTTTCGGAGTAATCCAGAATGATCAGTCGTAAGATGATAAAATTCAGTATTTGACCTTAATGTTGTATCAGAATAGTTATCTGCTATTCTGGTATGAATCGGCTCGGCAAGAAGTGCACGTTACTTGAAACTTTTTTCGAATATTCAAGTTCCAATTGAATATTTTAGATAATCGTGAGTGCAGCCTTCAATATTTTTAGCATTGCAACACTTTTTCAATATCCAAGTTAGTTTATAAATTCCAATTGAATATTAATACAGTGCAATTTACTTGGAACATTTTTTTGAATTTTCCGCGTAAATATTAAACAATTAAACATAGAATGTTAAAATTCAGTATTCAAGACGATAGTACCATCTAAATACTCATATCTCATTTTCCTTGAGATCGATGGAGCTGGAAGTGCACTTTTCTTGATAGTTTCTTGGAATTTTTCGCATAAATTCGAAACGATCGACCGAAATTTGGTATTTCAGTCTGCTCTAGCATCCAAATGATTGCCTACTATTCTTATAGAAATAGACTGAACCCGAAGTGCACCTCAGTTGAAATTTATTTTTTATTGCGCATAAATTCCGGTCCGTTAATCGTAGAATCTTGACAATCAGTATTTAGGATTGTTGTAGCATAAGAATGATGACCTATTGTCCCCATAGCAACCGACTTGGCTGAAAGCGCACTTCAATTGACAGATTTTTGAAATTTTTTGGATACATCCAGAACGATAAGCCGTGGAACGATGAGAATTTGTGTTTGATCATATATATATAAGTTACATCACCTCAACATCCTGAGAACTCCTAACGTTAGCAGAAACCAAGCACATTCTGCTGCTGTTTGTGTAATATGAATTTTCATGTATTTTCCCACAGTATATTTTACCTTACGTAGTTTTGTAGTTAGTAAGTTAGTCTGAATCTGTTAGCTATCCAGTAAACATAAGAATTGTAGTCCTTGTGACAATAAAGTAACTTTTTAAAAACATAACGACAAAGTATAAAACTATAAGTGGCGCAGTCGGTAGGATTGCCAAAACAAGATTAACGAATATAATTTTGTTTCGTATTAACGATTAATTTGGCAATCAATAAAAATCTTGTCGTTACAAGAAAACGTTGTTCGTATTGTGTCTGCTGTGTACCTGTCCGCTGAACGAACATCAGCCAAGCAATCCAGAGCCAAACGAGTCAAAGTTCTTCACCTCCCATCTACAACGAGGCGTTCGAGAGAACATCGAGCCCAGCAGCTGTAGAAGACGACGCTACAATCTTCAGGACCAATGTACTGGATTCTGTCGTGAGTACATGTCTTTTAGAGGTTCACCTTCAATAATAAATTCCTATAGTTCTGAAATATCAGATTCTGACTCCGATCTAGACGATCGTATAATACATAGAAATTCCGATAGAATAAATTATATTCTCAAAAATCCAATTTTACTCCCAAGTAAAAACAATCAAATCAAAGTGCCAGAAACCGGAATACCCGCCGCTGTACCTATTCTAAAGAAAGAATACTTAGATATGGTACCGGACTTTCACGGTGAAAGAGAATTATTACCTAGATTTTTGAGTTTTAGTGGAAAGTTAGTTAATAAATTCTATAATGCAGTTAATCCCGAAGATTTCCAAAATGAATTTTTAATGTTAAGTCTTTACAATAAAATAAAGGGTGAAGCAGCAGTAAATATCGCATCTTGTGAAATAAAATCATGGGATGACTTAAAACAGGCATTACTCAACACATATGCCGACAAACGAGATATCTACACATTAAATGTAGAATTGACAGAGCTTAAACAAAGCCATAATGAAAACGTTTTTGACTTTTATATTAAAATACAGCACATTTTAAATTTATTAGTTTCCTATATTTCAACTCATGAAAATTTGATATCAGCACCAGTTTTAACTGATTACTTTAGGAATTATGCTTTAAGAATACTATTACGTGGACTGAAGGAGCCCATCGGTCAATTGATGCGTGCCAAAAATCCTTCGAGTTTAAATGAAGCATTAAACATGCTTACTAATGATTTTCAGTTTGATAATACAAAGAATATAAAATTGCCTCAAAATAATTTTTCTAAACAAATAGCAAAGCCTCAGACAGAATTCAATCCTGTAAGAGCCCAACAATCAAATTTTGCATATAATTCACGACCTGCACAACCAAATTTTGCGTATAATTCGCGACCTGCACAGCCAAATTTTGCATATAACTCGCGATTTGTGCAACCAAAAACGCAACCTAATGCCAATCCTAAGTATCCAGCAAATAAAATAATTACAACAAACAATTTCAAACCTTTCACGCAAAATCAAAATACAAAATTTGCTACTTCTAACACATACAAACCCACACCTATGAGCATATCAACAAGAAATACGATCCAGCCAAGAGCAGGACCGTCTCAAAGTTTTTCTAGACCCGCTGAACTTTATAATATCGAAAATGATGAAACAAATTTGCACGTTGATTCGACTCAGAATTATGAACATCCAGTTGAAAATTATTCCAACGAGGATACCGACATTGCTGACGAAAATAATTTTTTAGATGTAGTAGCCTCGGAAACAGAGGAAGAAAATTATCAAAACTCGAATTGATGAATTTGACCAATAATCAAAGTAAACTGCCGTATATAATTTTCCCTGAATATGATTTAAAAGTTCTTATCGACACCGGTAGCACTAAATCATTTGTAAAACCTGATATTGCAAAAAAGTACTATGAAAAATTCATTATTATTGATCCATTCCAAATTTCAACCGCTCATGGTACTTCAATTGAAAATTATAGCACGAATATACCAGTTTCAAAAATCTTTAATTCAAATGAAAAATTATATTTAAAGTATCATTTATTTAATTTTCATGACCCATTCGACATTTTGTTAGGGCTAGATGATTTAAAATTATTGAAAATAGTGATCGATTTAGATCAAAATTTAATCATAACCCCAAACAGTAAAATAAACATTCATCATCATAATTTTATTAATAAAATGAACACAAATAATATTCTATTTTCTGAAAATTAAGTTACTCTGAAACCAAACAATGAGAAACAAATTAAAATTCAAGTAAGTCAGAAAGAAGGCACTGTTTTAATTCCCGAAGTAAAAAATCATAACTTAGTTATACCTGAATGCATTGCTACAGCCCAAGACTATCAAGCTTTTTGCACCGTTATAAATTATAACAATACCGAAGTTAGTTTCAAACAATCCAAGCCCATTCCCGTTGAAAACATGGATAATTACGAAATACTTTCCAGCCCAAATTTTAATTCAATTCATTCAGAGAAAATCAGATTTGACATTTCAAAAATACGTACCGATCACATGAACGCCGAAGAAAAATTAACTATAACTAATTTGATTGGCGAATACTCAGATATCTTCCACTTAGAAAATAACAAATTGTCATTCACCAACCAAATAAAGCATTCAATTAAAACCACAGACGAAATTCCCATCTATACCAAGTCATATAGATATCCGGAAATTCACAAGGAAGAAGTACGTACCCAAATTCAAAAAATGCTTAGCGATAATATTATTAGACCTTCATGTTCACCCTGGTCATCTCCTATTTGGATCGTCAAAAAGAAATTAGACGCATCAGGACAAAGAAAATGGCGCATAGTAATCGACTACCGTAAACTGAATGACAAGACAATCGATGACAAATACCCGTTACCCAATATAACAGATTTACTTGACAAATTAGGCTCTGTCAGTACTTTACCACCCTAGACTTAGCTTCTGGTTTTCACCAGATAGAAATGACTGAGACAGACATTCAAAAAACTGCTTTTAACACCGAAGACGGACACTATGAATTCCTCCGTATGCCATTCGGGCTGAAAAACGCCCCCGCGACATTCCAACGCGTAATGGATAACATTTTGAGAGGGTTAACTAACAATAAATGCTTAGTTTATCTTGACGATATAATTATATTCAGTACAAGTCTTCAAGAGCATGTTAATAATTTAAAATTAGTTTTTGATCGTTTGAGACAATCCAATTTCAAAATTCAATTGGATAAATCCGAGTTTTTAAAAAAGGAAGTTTCATATCTCGGACATGTTGTAACTCCTGATGGCGTAAAGCCAAATCCCGATAAAATTATCGCGATACAAAATTACCCTATTCCAAAATCAACCAAGCAAATTAAAGGATTTTTAGGACTTTTGGGATATTATAGGAAATTTATTAAAGATTTTGCGAAGATAATTAAGCCTCTCACAAAATGCCTGAAAAAGGATGCGACAATAAATATAACTGACCTAGACTACGTGAAATGTTTTGAGACTTGCAAAAACCTACTGATCAACGAACCAATTTTACAATACCCAGACTTTAGTAAAGAATTTAACTTGACCTGTGACGCAAGCAACGTAGCAATAGGAGCCGTCTTATCTCAAGGCACTATAGGCAATGACCTACCCATTGCATACGCAAGCAGAACTTTAAACTCAACTGAGACAAATTATTCTACGATTGAAAAAGAGCTTCTAGCAATCGTATATGCAACACAGTACTTTAGACCTTATATTTATAGACGAAAATTTAAAATATTCACAGACCACAAACCCTTGCAGTGGTTATTTTCATTAAGAAATTGTAGCCAAAAGTTAATCAGATGGCGTTTGAAGCTTGAAGAATTTGATTATGAGATAGTATATAAAAAAGGGAAATTAAATACAAACGCCGATGCATTAAGTCGCATGCCTGATAATTTAAATAGTGTTGTTCAAATTAACGATGAAAATATTGAAAATGAGTCACATCTTTCACAGTATCAGAATTATTTAGAAAGTAAACAAACCAATGTACATAATGATTATAAAATATTTGAAGTTTTGGGAAATCTTTTTGATGCACCGAAAAATGAAACTTTAGCACATTGTGTAAGTAAAGACCTAGCAATGTCAAATGGCATAGCCAAGCAATTTCGAGAAAAATTCCAGAATGTAAATAAATTGAAAGCTCAAAATCCAAAATTGTACGAGTTGGTTTATTTGAAAGATAGATCAAGATTTATTATTTATTTAGTGACAAAAAATAATTATTTCGATAAACCTACAAATCAAGATATATTTTATAGTCTTTTGAATTTAAAAATATTTTGTTTGAAGAATGACATAAAAAATTTGAGCATCCCCAAATTAGGATGTGGTTGTGATCATTTACTTTGGTTTAATGTAAAATCAATGATAGAATATATTTTTAGGAAAACTGATATAATGATAACCGTTTACTATCAAAATGAAAATAACGATGATGATCAAATATCAGACATTGAAATGAATGTCAACGAAAGCGAAAATAAAGGTGACGCATTTTTCGAGTACATGAGAAACTTCAACCAACAGTTAGAGAAAAATGTCCAAAGTGACAATGTATCTTTAGTTGTAGAAGTAGATAAATCTTGCATTCCACCTGACGACCCGGATAGTGACGCAACAATTCACTCAAATGCCGAAAACCCCATTGTTGGAATACCAATTGTTGAATGCCCTGTTAATTACGGTAAAAATCAGATTATTATATCTGAAGTTGAGCATAGCCCCACCGAACCAGTCATTTTAAAAATCCACGAGAATAAACAAAGATTCTTAGTACAGTTTTCGAAATCAGGATTTGAACAAGGAATAATAAAATTAATAAAAGAATATATTGTGCCGAAAGTTAAATACCATTTATATTTTGAAAATGATATTTATGAAAAATTCAGTAGTATCCTCCAAAATTATTTTAAAAATTCACAAATTAAGCTGGTAAAATGTAATCAAAAATTAATGGACATTTTTGAGGAAGATGAAATTATCCAAATTATTCAGAATTATCATGAGGGTAAAACTAATCACCGAGGAATTGACGATACACTTGCCCGTATCAAACAACTGTATTATTGGCCAAAACAAAAGAAATCAATCCAAACTTATATCAATCATTGTGAAATATGTCAACTCACTAAATATGACAGGAACCCATTAAAATTAAAATTCAATATTACTCCTACGGCAACTAAACCATTCGAAATTTTACACGTAGATAGTATTACACTCGAAAATTCGAAATTTTTCACTATCGTAGATTCGTTTTCAAAATATGCGCAAGCATATAGATTGAATTCATTTCAAGGAATAGAAATTGTGAATAATTTGATTAAATGTTTCACTCATCATGGCATTCCTGATACAATTATTTCTGATAATAGATTGGAGTTTAAAAATTCATTGGTAAAAGAACTTTTAGAATTGCACAAAGTTAAGATTCACTTTGTTAGTTCCCAGCACCCAGAATCTAACGGCATTGTCGAAAGATTCCATTCGACGTTGATAGAACACATCAGGCTTTTTAATAATCAGGATGAATATAAAAAGGAAAATATAGAGTCAAAAGTGAATTACGCATTGTTGGCATATAATTACACCATCCATTCTTCAACTAAGTTGAAACCTTTTGAAATCATATCAGGCCATTTAGATACAAAATCTCCTTTCAATATTGTTTTGGAAAATCAGCTCATAAATAATTATATTTCGAATCATAAGAATAAAATGAAATTTATTTATCAAAAAGTTAACGAGAAACTCCAACAACAAAAAGAAAAAACAATTGGAAAGTGCAATGAAATTAGACAGGATTTACCTGAAATACCAGACGAAGTATACGTCAAAAATAGACAGAAACAACGCAAAACAAAAAAAAATATAATAAAGAGAAAATTAATAGTGTCAACCGTACATTAAAAACTGCAAAAATTAATGTAAGACACGGTAATACTCATGACAATATACACTTATCAAATATCAAAAGACCAAAACTAACAACTAACAAGTTTCAAAATCTTCCAGGTTCCTCGGACTCTGCTATGGAGCCGAAATTATAAATATCACGGAAAATAGAGGTATCCTACCAATCAATTTGGGCCCTGCTAAGTTGGAAAAAGCGACACATACATTCGTCCACTATTATGACTTAGATTCTTTAATCACCGAATTCCAGACCTTGAATAAGCAATACGACCTTTTAAAATCGAGTCTATCTAATAGAACTAAATATTCATCGGAGTTTGACAATAATGAAAAAATTCTTGAATATGTTCAAAATAACATTGTAGAAAAACCAAATAGAATGAACTTTTATTCGAAAAGTAGATCTAAACGTGGTTTGATAAATGGCTTGGGAAGTATATTTAAACAAATCACAGGAAATTTGGACGCTGAAGATGGAAAAAAATATAATAAGATCTTAGAACATTTAGAGAAAAATCAGCATCATTTCGAGAATCAATTAAAACTGGCATATTCCGTTAATATACAGATGATTAAGAATTTTAATGATACAGTAGAAAACATTAAACATAATGAATTTGTTATAAAATCAAAAATTGAATATTTGAATAAATTAATAATTCAGAATTTTGGTTTGAACGAGATTTTGTATGCAAAGGATTTATTTAATCAACTCACAACGCTTTTTAACATAATATTGAGTATTTTACAAGATATCGAAAATTCCATAACATTTTGCAAGATGAGGACCATTCACCCCTCTATTATACACCCACAACAATTAATTGAAGAGTTATATAAAATTTCAGGTTATTATGATGGTCAATTACCCTTCGAACCCAAATCGGAAAATATTTTAGATCTTGAATCGTTGTTGAAAATTAATTGCAAAATTTCACCAGATCAAATTGTTTATTTCATTTCAATTCCAAAGATTTTGAATTGTATTATTTACATTCGTTACCAACTAGACATGAGTCAGAATTTGTCACAATTATTCCAGAAGTTATTTATTTTCTAAAATCAAGCGAAAATGAAATTATACCTCTAAACGGCAAATGTACTAAAAATAAAGTTTATCAGTGTCCCAATGAATATCATTCTCATTACAATCCGTCTTGTGAAGAAGAAATTTTGAATGAAAGAAATACCAGTCGTTGTCATTATACAAAACTCAGTGTTATTAAAAGCCATGTTGAAATTATTCCAGAAACAAATCAATATTTAGGAATATTTCCAGATGAAGAAAAAATAATTGTTCAGTGTCCAGACAGTACTAGTGTGAAAATATTAACAGGTGTTTATTTGATAAAAGGAGATAAATGTTTCATTATATTCAAAAAGAAAAAATTAACATTTTTGGAGAAGACATTTGGAAGTCCTTTATTATTACCCAAGTTGGATTTCAAAATCCAAGGAAATAAAGTTTCAAATATGACAATTAAATTGAAGAATATTAAAATTAAAGACATTCCGATAGATTCTTTTGTGATAACAGAGAATAAAGAAATAAAAGATTATAATTTTAAAATTTGGACAGTAGCGTCGTATTGTGGATTATTGATTGCGATAATTTACCTTATATCAAGACAATTTAAAATAAACTGCTCTACACAACGAGCCAGGCAACAACCCCAAAGACAGCCGATTGAACTTGAAGAAACTCGACTTCCTGGGGGAGCTTCAATCTGATAAGGGAGGAGTTACATCACCTCAACATCCTGAGAACTCCTAACGTTAGCAGAAACCAAGCACATTCTGCTGCTGTTTGTGTAATATGAACTTTCATGTATTTTCCCACAGTATACTTTACCTTACGTAGTTTTGTAGTTAGTAAGTTAGTCTGAATCTGTTAGCTATCCAGTAAACATAAGAATTGTAGTCCTTGTGACAATAAAGTAACTTTTTAAAAACATAACGACAAAGTTTAAAACTATAAGTTATATACATATATATAAGTTACATCACCTCAACATCCTGTAAACTCCTAACGTCAGAAGAAACCAAGCACATCTGCTGTTTGTGTAATATGAAATTCCATGTATTTTCCCACAGCATATTTTACCTTACGTAGTTTTGTAGTTAGTAAGTCAGTCTGAATCTGTTAGTTATCCAATAAACATAAGAATTGTAGTCCTTGTGACAATAAAGTAACTTTATAAAAACATAACGACAAAGTATAAAACTATAAGTGGCGCAGTCGGTAGGATTGCCAGAACAAGATTAACGAATATAGTTTTGTTTCGTATTAACGATTAATCTGGCAATCAATAAAAATCTTGCCGTATTGTGTCTGCAGTGTACCTGTCCGCTGAACGAACATCAGCCAAGCAGACCAGAGCCAAAAGAGTCAAAGTTCTTCACCTCTCATCTACAATGAGGCGTTAGAGAGAACATCGAGCCCAGCAGCTGTAGAAAACGACGCTACAATCTTCAGGACCAATGTACTGGATTCTGTCGTGAGTACATGTCTTTTAGAGGTTCACCTTCAATAATAAATTCCGATAGTTCTGAAATATTAGATTCTGACTCCGATCTAGACGATCGTATAATACATAGAAAATCCAATAGAATAAATCATATTCTCAAAAATCCAATTTTACTCCCAAGTAAAAACAATCAAATCAAAATGCCAGAAACAGGAGTACCCGCCGCTGTACCTATTCTAAAGAAAGAATACTTAGATATGGTAGTGGACTTTCACGGTGAAAGAGAATTATTACCTAGATTTTTGAGTTTTAGTGAAAAGTTAGTCAATAAGTTCTATAATGCAGTTAATCCCGAAGATTTCCAAAATGAATTCTTAATGTTGAGTCTTTACAATAAAATAATGGAAATGTTTTTGATTTTTGTATCAAAATACAATATATTCAAAATTTATTAGTTTCTTATATTTCAACTCATGAAAATTTGATATCAGCACCAGTTTTAACTGATTACTTTAGGAATCATGCTCTAAGAATACTATTACGTGGATTGAAGGAGCTCATCGGTCAATTGATGCGTGCCAAAAATCCTTCGTGTTTAAATGAAGCATTAAACATGCTAACTAATGATTTTCAGTTTGATAATACAAAGAATATAAAATTGCCTCAGAATAATTTTTCTGAACAAATAGCAAAGCCTCAGACACAATTCAATCCTGTAAGAGCCCAACAATCAAATTTTGCATATAATTCACGACCTGCACAGCCAAATTTTGCATATAACTCGCGATTTGTGCAACCAAAAACGCAACCTAATGCTAATCCCCAGTATCCAGCAAATAAAATAATTACAACAAACAATTTCAAACCTTTCACGCAAAATCAAAATACAAAATTTGCTACTTCTAACACATACAAACTCACACTTATGAGCATATCACCAAGAAATACGATTCCGCCAAGAGCAGGACCGTCTCATAGTTTTTTTAGACCCGCTGAACTTTATAATATCGAAAATGATGAAACAAATTTGCACGTTGATTCGATTCAGCTGAAAATTATTCCAGCGAGAATACCGACATTGTAGACGAGAATAATTTTTTAGATGTAGTAGCCTCGGAAACAGAGGGAGAAAATTATCAAAACTCGAATTAAAGAATTTGACCAGTAATCAAAGTGAACTGCCGTATATAATTCTGCTTGAATATGATTTAAAAGTTCTTATCGACACCGGTAGCACTAAATCATTTGTATAACCTGATATTGCAAAAAAGTATTATGAAAAATTCATTATTAACGATCCATTCCGAATTTCAACCGCTCATGGTACTTCAATTGAAAATTATAGCTCGAATATACCAGTTTCAAAAAATTTTCATTCAAATGAAAAATTATATTTGAAATATCATTAATCCAATTTTCATGACCAATTCGATATTTTTTATGGGCTAGATAATTTGAAATTATTGAAAATAGTGATCGATTTAGATCAAGATTCAATCATAACTCCAATAAGTAAAATAAAGATTCATCATCATAATTTTATTAATAAAATAAACACAAATAATATTTCATTTTCTGGAAAAAAAGTTACTCTTGAACCAAACAATGAGAAACAAATTAAAATTCAATTAAGTCAGAAAGAAGGCACTGTTTTAATTCCCGAAGTGAAAAATCATAATTTTGTTATACCTGAATGCATTGCTACGGCCCAAGACTATCAAGCTTCTTGCACCGTTATAAATTATAACAATACCGAAGTTCGTTTCAAAATATCCAAGCCCATTCTTGTTGAAAACACGGACAATTACGAAATACTTTCCAGCCCAAATTTTATTTCAATTCATTCAGAGAAAATCAGATTTGACATTTCAAAAATACGTACCGATGCCGAAGGAAAATTAACTATAACTAAATTAATTGGCGAATACTCAGATATCTTCAACTCAGGAAATGACAATTTGTCATTCACCAACCAAATAAAGCATTCAATTAAAACCACAGACGAAATTCCCATCTATACCAAGTCATATAGATATCCGGAAATTCACTAGGAAGAAGTACGTACCCAAATTCAAGAAATGCTTAGCGACAATATTATTAGACCTTCATGTTCACCCTGGTCATCTCCCATTTGGATCGTCAAAAAGAAATAAGACGCATCAGGACAGAGAAAATGGCGCATAGTAATCGAATACCGTAAATTAAATGACAAAATTCAATTGGATAAATCCGAGTTTCTAAAAAAGGAAGTTTCATATCTCGGACATGTTGTAACTCCTGATGGCGTTAGGCCAAATCCCGATAAAATTATTGCGATACAGAATTACCCTATTCCAAAATCGACCAAGCAAATTGAAGGATTTTTAGGACTCTTGGGATATTATAAGCCTCTCACAAAATGCCTGAAAAAGGATGCGATAATAAATATAACTAACCTAGACTACGTGAAATGTTTTGAGACTTGCAGAAACCTACTGATTAACGAACCAATTTTACAATACCCAGACTTTAGTAAAGAATTTAACTTGACCTGTGATGCAAGCAACGTAGCAATAGGAGCCGTCTTATCTCAAGGCACTATAGGCAATGACCGATCCATTGCATATGCAAGCAGAACTTGAAACTCAACTGAGACAAATTATTCTACGATTGAAAAGGAGCTTCTAGCAATCGTAAATGCAACGCAGTACTTTAGACCTTATATTTATGGACGAAAATTTAAAATATTCACAGACCACAAGCCCTTGCAGTGATTATTTTCATTAAGAAATTGTAGCCAAAAGTTAATCAGATGGCGTTTGAAGCTTGAAGAATTTGATTATAAGATAGTATATAAAAAAGGGAAATTAAATACAAATGCCGATGCATTAAGTCCCATGCCTGATAATTTAAATAGTGTCGTTCAAATTAACGATGAGAATATTGGAAATGAGTCACACCTTTCACAGTATCAGAATTATTTAGAAAGTGAACAAACCAATGTACATAATAATTATAAAATATTTGAAGTTCTGGCAAATCTTTTTGATGCACTGAAAAATGAAACCTTAGCACATTGTGTGAGTAAAGTCCTAGCTATGTCAAATGGCATAGCCAAGCAATTTCGAGAAAAATTCCAGAATGTAAATAAATTGAAAACCCAAAATCCAAAATTGTACGAATTGGTTTATTTTTAAGATAAATCAAGATTCATTATTCATTCAGTGACAAAAAATTATTATTTCGATAAACCCACAAATCAAGATATTTTTTATAGTCTTTCAAATTTAAAAATATTTTGTTTGAAGAATGACATAAAAAATTTGAGCATCCCCAAATTAGGATGTGATTGTGATCATTTACTTTGGTTTAATGTAAAATCTATGATAGAATATATTTTTAGGAAAACTGATATAATGATAACCGTTTACTATCAAAATGAAAATAACGATGATGATCAAATATCAGACATTGAAATGAATGTCAACGAAAGCGAAAATAAAGGTGACGCATTTTTCGAGTACATGAGAAACTTCAACCAACAGTTAGAGAAAAATGTCCAAAGTGACAATGTATCTTTAGTTGTAGAAGTAGATAAATCATGCATTCCACCTGACGACCCGGCTAGTGACACAGCAATTCACTCAAATGCCGAAAACCCGATTGTTGGAATATCAATTGTTGAGTGCCCTGTTAATTACGGCAAAATTCAGATTATTATATCTGAAGCTGAACATAGTCCCACCGAACCAGTCATTTCAAAAATCCACAAGAATAAACAAAGATTCTTAGTACAGTTTTTGAAATCAGGATTTGAACAAGAAATAATAAAATCCATAAAAGAATATATTGTGCCGAAAGTTGAATACCATTTATATTTTGAAATGAGATTTATGAAAAATTTAGTAGTGTCCTCCAAAATTATTTCAAAAATTCTCAAATCAAGCTGGTAAAATGTAATCAAAAATTAATGGACATTTTTGAAGAAGATGAGATTATCCAAATTATTCAAAATTATCATGAGGGTAAAACTAATCACCAAGGAATTGACGATACACTTGCTCGTATCAAACAACTGTGTTATTGGCCTAAACAAAAGAAATCAATCTAAACTTATATTAATCATTGTGAAATATGTCAACTCACTAAATATGACAAGAACCCATTATAATTAGAATTCAATATTACTCCTACGGCAACTAAACCATTAGAAATTTTACACGTAGATGGTATTACACTCGAAAATTCGAAATTTTTCTCTCTTGTAGATTCGTTTTCAAAAATATGCGCAAGCATAAAGATTGAATTCATCTCTAGGAATAGAAATTGTGAATAATTAAATTCAATTTTTCACTCATCATGTCATTCCTGATACAATTATTTCTGATAATGGATTGGAGCTTGAAAATTCATTGGTAAAAGAACTTTTGGAATTGCACAAAGTTAAGATTCATTTTGTTAGTTCCCAGCACCCGGAGTCTAATGGCATTGTCGAAAGATTCCATTCGATGTTGATAGAGCACATTAGGCTTTTTAATAATGGAAATGATTCTAAAAAGGAAAATATAGAGTCAAAAGTGGATAACGCATTGTTGGCCTATAATAACACCATCCATTCTTTAACTAAGTTGAAACCTTTTGGAATCATATCAGGCAATTTAGATAGAAAGCCTCCTCTCAATATTGTTTTAGAAAACCAGCTCATAAATAATTATATTTCGAATCATAGGAATAAAATGAAATTTATTTATCAAGAAGTAAACGAGAAACTCCAACAACAAAAAGAGAAAACAATTGGAAAATGCAATGACACTAGACAGGATTTACCCGAAATACCAGACAAAGTATACGTCAAAAATAGACAGAAACAACGCAAAACAAAGAATAAATATAATGAAGAGAAAATCAATAGTGCCAACCGTACATTGAAAACTGCAAAAATTAATGTAAGACACGGTAATACTCATGACAATATACATTTATCAAGTATCAAAAGTCCAAAATTGACCACTTACAAGTTTCAAAATCTTCCATGCTCCTCGGACTCCGCTATGGAGCCGAAATTATGAATATCACGGAAAATAGAGGTATCCTACCAATCAATTTGGGCCCTGCTGAGTTGGAAAAAGCGACACATACATTCGTCCACTATTATGACTTAGATTCTTTGCTCACTAAATTCCAGACCTTGAATGAGCAATACGACCTTTCAAAATCAAGTCTATTTAACAGAACTAAATATTCATTGGAGTTTGACAATAATGAAAGAATTCTTGAATATGTTCGAAATAACATTGTAGAAAAACTGAGTAGAATGAATTTTTATTCGAGAAGTAGGTTTGAAGTGGTTCAATAAATGGTTCGGAGAGTATATTTAAACAAATCACAGAAAATTTGGACGCTGAAGATGGAAAAGAATAAAATAAGATTTTAGAACATTTAGAGAAAAATCAGCATCATTTCGAGAATCAATTAAAACTGGCATATTCCGTTAATATACAGATGATTAAGAATTTTAATGATACAGTAGAAAACATTAAACATAATGAATTTGTTATAGAATCAAAAATTGAATATTTGAATTGATTAATAATCCAGAATTCCGGTTTGAACGAGATCCTATATGCAAAGGATTTATTTAATCAATCCACAAAGCTTTTTAACATAATATTGAGTATTTTACAACATATCGTAAATTCCATAACATTTTGCAAGATGAGGAACATTCACCCCTCTATAATACACCCACAACAATTAATTGAAGAATTATACAAGATTTCAGGTTATTATGATGGTCAATTACCCTTTGAACCCAAATCGGAGAATAATTTAGATTTTGAATCGTTGTTGAAAATTTATTGCAAAATTTCATCAGATCAAATTGTTTATCTAATTTCAATTCCAATAAATTTCGAAGAGGATTCTGAATTGTATTATTTATATTTGTTACCAACTAGACATGAGTCAGAATTTGTCACAATCATTCCAGAAGTTAATTATTTTCTAAAATCAAGCGAAAATGAAATTATATCTCTAAACGGCAAATGTACTGAAAATAAAGTTCATCAGTGTCCCAATGAATATCATTCTCATTACAATCCGTCTTGTGAAGAAATTTTGAATAGAAGAAATACCAGTTGTTGTCATTATACAGAACTCAATGTTACTAAAAACCATGTTGAAATTATTCCAGAAACAAATCATACTCAAGAATATTTCCAGATGAAGAAAAAATAATTGTTCAGTGTCCAGATAGTACTAGCGTGAAAATATTAACAGGTGTTTATTTGATAGAAGGAGATAAATGTTTCATTATATTCAAGAAGAGAAAATGACCATTTTTGGAGAAGACATTTGGAAGTCCTTTATTATTACCCAAGTTGGATTTCAAAATCCAAGGAAATAAAATTTCAAATATGACAATTTATTAGGAGAATATTGAAATTAAAAACATTCCGATATATTTTTCCGTAATAACAGAGAATAAAGAAATGAGAGATTATGATTTTAAAATTTGGACAGTAGCGTCGTAGTGTGGATTATTGATTGCGATAATTTACCTTATATCAAGACAATTTAAAATAAACTGCTCTACACAACGAGCCAGGCAACAACCCCGAAGACAGCCGATTGAACTTCAAGAAACTCGACTTCCTGGGGGAGCTTCAATCTGATGAGGCAGAAGTTACATCACCTCAACATCCTGAGATCTCCTAACGTTAGCAGAAACCAAGCACATTTTGCTGCTGTTTGTGTGATATGAACTTTCACGTATTTTCCCACAGCATATTTTACCTTTCGTAGTTTTGTAGTTAGTAAATTAGTCTGAATCTGTTAGTTATCCAGTAAACATAAGAATTGTAGTCCTTGTGACAATAAAGTAACTTTTTAGAAACATAACGACAAAGTTAAAACTATGAGTTATATATATATATATATATATATATATATATATATATATATATATATATATATATATATATATATATATATATATATTCTGAATGTAAATCGAGTTGGCGAATCCGTAATAATTCCTTGGATATTTATAGTTTATAATTTTATAGTTTTTTAACACGTCTTATACTACGTCACAAATTCATAGAAACAGGAATGGAATTGCTGATACAATAAACAATGATTTCACGTAACTCATCCTTTCTTAGGACAGTGATCTCATTCCTAAATCTTCACAATTTATCACAATTATTCTAATTGGAAACTTAAAGGTTCTTAATGATCTATACATTCTTTCAGAATTATATCATAATAAATAGACTTTTTTGATTTTAATTCTGTTTATTTTATTTTATTTTTGACGTTTCGACTCACTAACCGAGCGTCTTCATCAGAAAAAATGATACAAAAATAAACAGAATTGAAATCAAAAAAGTCTATTTATTAAAGGTTCTTCTTCCTTCACATTTTGTTTCTCACTTTTACTCTTAGATAGAATAAATTTATTTTTGTATTCCCAAATTAACATAAAAATTATCATTATAAATATAACTATTATCATTATTCCTCCAAAACTCCATTTAATAGGTATATTTTATTCATTGGTAATCAATTCTAAATCAGACTGTTTCATATTTACTGGAATAACATCACTGGAACCAATTTCTGAATTAATAATTATTGGTTGCTCATCTACAAATTTCAAATTCACATCTTCAATAATTATCTCCTTTCTAACATTTCATCTCTTTCCTAACTGATTATCATTCACTTAACAATTATTTGCTAAGTTAATTTTATAGATTCCTTGAAATTTACTTTTTATATTTCGAGATTCACATTCAAAATGAAATCCTTTCTTTTCTTTAATATTATTATTATTATCATTTTAAATCCTTTAATACCCTTACGGGTGTCAGGATTGACTATTAATTTTAGTTCATATTATTTACGAAGTCTTTCCACTCTTTTCGATTTTTTGCCATTCTCTTTGCCTCTTGGGTGCTGATGTTGTTCCTTCTTAGTATTTCTTCCACTATATCTTGCCATGTTTTGGCTGGTCTTCCTCTTCTTTTTTCTTTCACTATTTTGGAGTTCCATACTTGTTTGGTTTGTCGAGTTTCCGGCATTCTTATTAGGTGACCGTACCATGCAGCTTGTTTCTTTTCAATGGTGGTTTGAATACTTTCAATTTCTAGACTAGCTCTTACATGTTCATTTCTGATTTTGTCCATCCTTGTAACCCCTTCTACTCTTCTTAGGAATCTCATTTCACTCGCTTGTATTTTACTCTTAAGTCTATTATTCATCTTCCATGACTCACTTCCATATATTAATGTTGGTCTATACATTGTTTTGTAAAGTGTCATCTTAGTTCCCTTAGATATCTGTTTATTGTTCAATATTGTTTTGTTTATTGAGTAATAGCTTTTATTCGCGTTGAGTATTCTTTGGTTTATTTCTTCTTCAATTCCTCCTCTATTATGTATAACAGCTCCAAGGTATGTGAAAGTTTCCACTTGTTCTATCTCTTTCCCGTTCATTGTTACGTTTGCTTCTATGTCTTCTTTTGCTATTACCATTACTTTTGTTTTTTCTATGTTCACTTTCATGTTGTGCTTTGTGAGTTCTTTATTCCACACGTTCAGGTTGTGTTGCATATCGTTTTCGTTTTTTGCCAGAATTGCCAGATCATCCGCAAAAGCGCACTCTGCTATTGATATCCTGGCAAGTTTATGGTAGCCAACATCTACTCTCTTTATTTTGCTCTTTATGTTCTTTATTATATTGTCCAGGAAAATTATAAATAGTATAGGGCTCAAGGCTCCTCCTTGCCTAAGTCCTTGTGTTGTAATAAATTCTGATGAGGTCTCATTTCCAGTTCTTATATAATTTGAGGTATTACTATATATATTCTTTATCGCATTTGTAAGTTCCTCACTTATTCCTCTCTTTCTTAATATTTCCCACATTTTTTTTCTAGGGACTCTATCGAAGGCTTTTTCTAGGTCGACAAATGTTATGTAGAGCTTTTTATTTTGTTTCATTACTATTTCTGTCAATGTTCTGATGGTAAAGATATGATCTTGGGTTGAGTGTCCCTTCCTGAAGCCACTTTGCGCGGGTTCGATGTTTAATTCTATTTTTCTTCTTAATTTGTTTTCCAATATGGATTCATAAATTTTAGCCGCTGTGCATAGGAGTGATATTCCTCTATAATTGCTACATTTCTTGCTATCGCCTTTTTTATGTATCGGAAATATCACCGCCTTTTCCCAGTCTGTTGGGATTTTTCCTGTTTTCCATATTTGGTTAAGCATGATTAATAATATTTGCTCTCCATGTTCCCCTATATACTTCAGCTGTTCTGCCTTTATCATGTCATGTCCTGGAGCTTTACCGTTTCTAAGTTTCTGTAGTATTGTCTTCATTTCGTCATACGTGATATTTTCTGTTTCGTTATTAATTTCGTTGTTTGATTCTTGATGATCTCTTACGTCCATGACTTGATCTTCCTCTAATAGCTCTTGGAAGTGTTCTTTCCATCTTTCCATTATTAACTCATATTCTTTTAATATATTTCCCTGTTTATCTTGTATTTGTTTTAGTATAACTTGTTTTTGTTTTTTGCATGTTTTCAATGTTTTGTAAAATAGTTTCTGGTTTTCCTTGTAGTTGATTTCCATTGTTTTTCCGAATTCTTTCCATGCCTTTAACTTGGATTGTTTTACAGTTTGTTTTACTTTTGTTCTTTGTATTTTATACTCTTTGTAGTCTTCTTCCTTTTTTGTACTTAGGTATTTCTTCCATTTTTGTTTCTTCATTTTAATTACTTCTTTTACTTCTTTATTCCACCAGTGTGTCTGTGTGATGTTTCTTGTGTTTTTATTAGTTCCGCATGTTTCTTTTGTTGCCTCTTGTATTATCTGTTTAAACGTTTTCCACATTTCTTCTATATTGTCTTGATTTGGAATTGGTGTTTTCATTATCAGTTCACCAATTTTATCTTGGTATTTCCTCCTAACTTCTACATTGTTCAGTTTATCTATCCTCAATTTAACCGTGTTTATTTCTTTCCTGATTTCTTTCTTTGTTTGGATTTCTTCTTGTTTCATTTTTATTTTCGCTACTGTTAGGAAATGGTCACTTCCGATTTCACTACCTCTTTTGACTTTAACATCATTTATGTTTTTTATTTGCGTTTTATTTGTAATAAAATAATCTATTATTGATCTCTCATTCCTACTTTTTACTTCTCGGGTATATTTATGTATGTTTTTGTGCTGGAAATATGTATTTAATATTTTCAGGTCATTTATTATGCAGAAATCGATTAATCTTCTTCCGTTGTTATTTTTAGTTTGTTCACCATATCTTCCCATTATTTCTTCTATTCCTTTATTTATATTACCCACTCTTGCATTAAAATCTCCTACTAAGTATATTGGTTCTTCTAGTTTTTCATATTCTACTTGTATCGTGTCCCAAAACTCATCTTTCGTTGATTTATCGTCATCATCATTTGGCCCATAGATTATCATGAAATTCATTATTGCTTTATTAGTATCCTCAGTCTTAACAATCATTAATCTTTCATTTACACATTTCCAGTTCTTCAAAGTTTGTTCTATGCTTTTGTGTAATATGCAACCTACACCACCTTTTGCTCTATCTTCTATTCCTACTCTACTATATATTAAGATATGTTTGTCATTTAATTTTTTTATACCCTGTCCTTTCATTTTCGTTTCCGTTATAGCCAATAAGTCTAAGTTAGCTCTTTCAAACTCTTCTACTAATTCTATTTCCTTACCATTTATACTTTTAATGTTCCATATACCTATTCGTTTTAACCTTTTCGTATGCATGTTTGTTTCCACGTTGACTGATTGGGTTATGTTGTACATTAAGAGTTTTTTGGGTTTCCCTTATTTGTTATATCTTTTGGGTCTACTTTGTTTCCAGTGGGTACTACACCATTTTCCTGTTTATCCCACTTGTATGGTATTCCATTGATTATTATTTTTTTATATCCAATTTTCGTTCTTTTTCCATTTGTCCTCGCTTCTCTTGCTATGTTCCTTATCTCTCTCTGAATTCTTCTCTCTTCCCAGGTAAGATCGTTATCGATGAATATGTTTGTATTCTTAAGTTCATTTTTGGCTTTCATAACCTTTTGCTTCTGCTCCCAATCTAGCATTTCTACTTTAATAATTTCTTTCTCTGTATTTTGATTCAGGGTTATTACTTTATTTACGTCTGCATGTATCTTCAATTTGTTTGAAATCCATTTTTCTAGTTCTTTTTCTGTAATTTGTTCCAGTTTTAATCCCTTTATCACTATATTATTCTTTCTCTTGTATATCTCCTCTTTCTCGGCTTTTGTTTCAAGGTCTTCTATTCTGCTCATTAACATGTTCCTCTCTTTTCTCCATTCCTCTTCCTTCTTCATCATTTCTGTCTTAATATTTTTTATCTCTTGTTTTAATTCCTTTTGATTCCCTTCCATTATGTTCATCATTTTTTGTATCATTTCCTTTAATTCTTCCATTTTTTCTGTGTCTACGTCTATCTCTGTGTTTGTGTTATGTTCTTGGAGGTCTTTATTATTTTTCTCCCGCTCTCTTTGTTCTGGTGATCTAATTACCTTTTTACTTTCTCTAAAAATATATTCGCGTTCCTGCTCTTCTCTACTTCTCGATCTTTTACTCATTCCCAAATCACCTCTCTCCCTTTATATTTTTATTATTTTCAAAATTTTTAAACTTGGACACAATTTCCTCTACGCCACTGGTTTTTGTTTATACGTCACAGTCGCACGCCACTACCGGACTCAAGTCGCCTTGGACGGCTGTCAGTAGCCAGCGGTTATTGAGAGATTTTGTTTTATCTATTATTTATTTGTATTTTAAAACGGATATAGTTTATTTATTCTACACTTCACCACCTACACTTTGACTTCACTATGTCTAAAAAAGTCTATTTATTAAAGGTTCTTCTTCCTTCACATTTTGTTTCTCACTTTTACTCTTAGATAGAATAAATTTATTTTTGTATTCCCAAATTAACATAAAAATTATCATTATAAATATAACTATTATCATTATTCCTCCAAAACTCCATTTAATAGGTATATTTTATTCATTGGTAATCAATTCTAAATCAGACTGTTTCATATTTACTGGAATAACATCACTGGAACCAATTTCTGAATTAATAATTATTGGTTGCTCATCTACAAATTTCAAATTCACATCTTCAATAATTATCTCCTTTCTAACATTTCATCTCTTTCCTAACTGATTATCATTCACTTAACAATTATTTGCTAAGTTAATTTTATAGATTCCTTGAAATTTACTTTTTATATTTCGAGATTCACATTCAAAATGAAATCCTTTCTTTTCTTTAATAACAATAAAATAAACATTCGAATTTTCCATTTGAATAATATCTGAATATTTATCATAATCAATAATTTTACAGGAGGTCATAATAAAATCTCTTACCATATTTGCTGAGCATAAATCAATCATTAGATTATTCGTTTTGCAATAATAATTTTTATTCAAATTATAACAGTTTTGAACAATATAATATTCATTCACTTTATATTCCAATGATAATTGCCTATCTCTATCATTAATATTGTATAATCAGCAAATGGTATGGGAGTAATTTTTTTAACTTTGAAATTTGTTTCCTCAAATTCTGGTATCTCGAGAAAATACTCTATTACATTATTTTCATATTCACAATGGCTGGTGATTAATATTGATATTTCCCAAAAATTTAAATTATATACAAGTATGCAACTTATCAATGTTAGAGAAAGCTAGTCCGGTTCGAGCTCATACATAATGGTTATTGAATTTATGTGTAAAAATATTACTTGATTCATTACATCTTTTATTCTAGAATAATTTTCATAAATCCTTGTCGAAATAATTAATTTCTCTATTTGCAATAATCGAGAATTTAATACATTATCATTATAATCCAAATTTTGTATTTGTTCATTAAATTTGTCAATCATTTCTTTATTATATCTAATATTATCTAAATTTTGCCTTTGGAGTATGCCTTCATTCTATTTAATCTGTTTAAATAATTTCTCATATTTTTCTGCGTCATCTGCATCAAGATTACCAGTAATACTTCAACTTACTGATTCAAGTCCATTAATTAAACCTCTTGTAGTCCTTTTGTGTTCGAAATTTGCAAATTTATCCTAAATTTTCTGTTGGTTGAATTTTGACATATTTAAATGAGTTTCCAACTCTCTTTTATAATAAGTTTCTGACTTACTACTTGCAATTTTTGTGATAATTTCTCTATATAATATTTCTAGTTAAATTTTATCATCAATAAAATCAGATATATCATATTTATAATAACTATTATTTTTTTTACAAAAATATTAGCTTCTCCTAAATCTATTATAATAATACCTATATTATTTGCTACTGGCTCTAACATCTCCATTACTAGGCTGAGGGCCCTGGAACATACAAACCTTTTCTTTCTAATTTATCTATTTCGAAATCCGACCATCCTCTAGTTTCACTTGTTTTTTAGTTTTGTTATATTCGACAGTCGCTTTCTTATGCAAGGGACTTATATATCTAGTTAATAGTCTGAGATCTTGCTTTATTAAAACTTCTTCGTGCAGTTCTTCTGGTTATTCATTTCTTCTGGGTTTTTGTTTTATGTATTTCATCACTTCATTAGCTTCCAATCTTTTTCTAACCTTATCTCTAATTTTTTCCAAGTTATCTTTCCAAAAATTGATATAATCACCTTTTGAATTATCAAAACTCATTATTTCACTATTTTCAACAAATAAAGATTCTACTGGGGTAAATTTTGTTTGATTCAGACTATTATTATATGCAATCATTGCTAATTTAATTTTAGCTCTCAAATTTTGATCTCTAAATTCCTCTTTTTGTAAATATGTTTTATTGGGTATAAGTTCTGTAATTTATTAGAAACACAACGTTTCAACAGCAAAGTGCAGCACTTTGCTGTTGAAACGTTGTGTTTCTAATAAATTACAGAACTTATACCCAATAAAACATATTTATTTAAGAATGAGTTCTGAAAAGTTTTTTCCTTCCTCTTTTTGTGTTAATATTCTCGAATAATCTATTTAAGTACCGTGAAATCTTTCAATGCTGCCATTACTTTTTGGATTACTGATTGATGTTAGATGTAATTTTATTTTATATCCATTTAGAAAATTTCTAATCAATTCACTGTCAGTTATAACTTCTTTAGGTACTAAATAATCTGAAAAAATTGAAATTGATTTATCAACGATGGAAATTAAAGTTGGATCCTTTGAAAATTTTATTATGGAAAATTTTGAAAAGGCATCCACGCAAATTGAATATTTATTTTTATTCAAAGTGAGAATTTCTAAATAAATAACTTCAAAAGGATTATTAAGTGTGGGTATTAACTGATTGAAGATATCACATGGATTACGTTCATATTTATAAATTTGGCAGATTTCACAATTATTAATATATTTTTGTATTTGTTTTTGCATGTTAGGCCAATGATACTTTTCTTTTAATTTTTGATAAGTTTCCGAAATTCCACGGTGATTTGTTTTGCCTAAGTGATAATTCTTAATAGTTTCTTGTTGTTCATTCCCATCAATTATATCTTCTACTGCATTTTTATATTTAATAATTTTATAAGAATTCTTGACGAAATTTTCATCGAAGATTTCATTTAGATTTCTCACTATATCATCACTTTCACAAAGCAAATAATAAATTATATTTGGCTGCAAATATTCTTTTATGAGATCGTTCAAATAATTATTGTCTTTTATTGTTACAATCAGACGCAATTTCTTCCAGAACTTTTTTATCTGGACATCATTTTCTTCACCTTGTTCTATAATAATTAGATTTTTTCCTATATTGATAGGCGATTCTATATACGTTATGCCATTTATCAAATTTTCTTCGTCTGAATCCCCATCACAGACATTATTTATTAAACTCTCTAAGCTCTCATTTGCTTAAATTTCATTCTTGATTTCGTGAACAATCCAAGTAACGTGAGTTTCTTTGAAATTTTTATGTATTGAATTTTCAATATCCAACCAATTTTGTTCATCTAAACCACATTCCATTTTAGGAGAATGAATTCCATAAATTTCGTTCTGTACACAATATTTCCTCAATTCATTCAAACATAAATTTATTGTCTTCAAAGTTGGCTTGGCTCTATTAATTTCTTTTGTAATCAAATGGAAAAATGATTATTGTCTTTTATTGTTACAATCAGACGCAATTTCTTTCACAACTTTTTTATCTGGACATCATTTTCTTCACCTTGTTCTATAATAATTAGATTTTTTCTATATTGATAGGCGATTCTATATACGTTATGCCATTTATCAAATTTTCTTTGTCTGAATCCCCATCACAGACATTATTTATTAAACTCTCTAAGCTCTCATTTGCTAGAATTTCAATCTTGATTTCGTGAACAATCCAAGTAACGTGAGTTTCTTTGAAATTTTTATGTATTGAATTTTCAATATCCAACCAATTTTGTTCATCTAAACCACATTCTATTTTAGGAGAATGAATTCCATAAATTTCGTTCTGTACACAATATTTCCTCAATTCATTCAAACATAAATTTATTGTCTTCAAAGTTGGCTTGGCTCTATTAATTTCTTTTGTTATCAAATGGAAAATTCTATTATTGCTAATTTTTTTAATTAGTAAATATTTATCGTCTATAATCTTGTTTTTGAAAGTATTGAATGTTTGAGACTTTTGATTGATAAATATGTTTTATTGGGTATAAGTTCTGTAAATTTATTAGAAACACAACGTTTCAACAGCAAAGTGTTGCCTTTTTCAAGTGATGATCTTGGCGAAACTTTGTCCTAGTTTCAAATCTCTAGATATGCAGTGAATCATATTTTCTGAGTCAAAAATATTTTCTACCGTATACTTAATTTCAAATTTTTATCTAATACGAGAAAGATCGTCAGCATTGCTATCCAAATTTCCCGGTTTAAGATCTATCTCGTGATCATACTCTTCCAATTGTATTCGCCAGCGCATAGGTTTCGAGTTTGGGTCTTTAAGAGACACGAGCCAAGATAAGGGTCGATCGTCAGTCTTAATTTTAGATTTCCTACCGTACAGGTACGGCCTGAAATATTTTGTTGCCCATACTAAGGCCAAAAGTTCTTTTTCAGTGGTGAAATAGTTACACTCGTATTCGTTTAGGGTTCTACTTCCATACGAGATCGACATGTCTTTAATATTTACTTTCTGTGACAAAACAGCTCCTATAGCGAAATTGCTAGCGTCCGTTGTCAACGCAAATCCTTTTGAAAAATCTGGGTACCGCAGAATCAGTCCGTTAATTGATAATTTTTTTGATAGTTTAAATGATTCTTTGTAGTCTTTATCATCAATATCTGTCAACTTTCATTTTTTCAAGCATTGTGTTGAAGGATTGGTTATTTTAGAAAAATTTGAAATGAATTTTCTATAATAGCCAGCTAAGCCTAAAAATTGTTTGATTTCTTTGTTTGTTTTTGGGATCGAGAAGTTTTTCACGGCGTCAATTTCATTTGGATTGAGTTTAACGCCTTCTTTTGTGATATTTTGTGGCCCAAACGAGCTACTTCCTTCAATAAAAATTCAGATTAGTTTAACTGTATGTTTGAATTATAATTTTGAAGAGTTTTTAAAATTTTGCGGATGTTATTAATATGTTATTGTAGACTGATTCCCAAAATTATAATATCATTGAGATAGACAAGACATATTTCATTTGAATGTTCTTTAGGAACATAATATATCATGCGTAGAAATGTGGCGGGAGCATTTTTGAAGCCAAAGGGCATTTTTAAAAATTCAAAATGTCTCTCTTCCGTACCAAACGCAGTTTTAGGAATAGAATTTGGACGCATTTCAATTTGATGAAATCCGGAAGTTAGATCGAGACTTGTATAATACATGTTTTTGCCTAATTTGTCTAAAACTTCTGTTATATTTGGTATCGGAAATTTATCACTAATTGTTTTTGAGTTAAATTCTGTATAATCTATAACAATTCTGAATTTACGTTTCCAGATGCGTCGACTCTTTTGGGTACCATCCATACGGGAGATGACCAAAGAGAAAAGGAAGGTCTAATAATTTTATCATTCAATAATTTATTAACTTGTTGTTTTATCTCACTTTCGTAAATTTTGGGATATCGATAAATTTTACTATAAACTGGTGTTTCATCAATAGTTCTGATTTCATGCTGTGTAATGTTAGTAAAACTCAGTAAATCATTTCCATTAGAAGATATATTTGGAAATTCCTAAATGATTTTAAATAATTCTCTTTTTTCTTCAGAATTCAAATGATTAGCTCTTATTTTAATCTCAATATCCTCGTTTATATTGCAAAATACTGAATCAAAATGATAAGAAAGTCTAGTTTAATTGTTCATTGTCACAGTTTGATTTTTAAAGTTCAAAATTACACCTAATCTTATCAATACGTCTGTCCCCAAAAGTAAATTGAAATCTTTGTGAAAATTGAAAATGTAACATTTGAATGCTTTATTATTTAATCTAAAATTAACATATTGAGTTACTTCAAAATTTCCTTTTGCTGTAACAAAACTAGTTTTTTCCATTGAAAATTTCTAATTTATATTTATTAACTAAATTTGGTGATATTGAATTCACGGAACTTCCTGAATCTTATAATACAATTATTTATTTTGATATATGGTAGCTTCAAATTAGACATAATATTCATTATGTGTCCTGTAGTGTTTCTACGTCTGTCTCTAAAAAATGGTCTTGTTGAGGATTTTCAAAGTCAGCGTTTTCAATTTCATACTCAGCGACAATATTTTTGCTATCATTTCCGATTGTCTCCTGTTTTTGATTCAATAATTTTTCAGAGATAAAATTCTGAGGCCTTGTTTCAAATTGGGTGTTCTGTCTGGGGGAATAGTTATTTGGGGTGTTATAATTGCGTCTATTTATTGTATATTTAGTATTTACTGACATTGGAATAGGTTCACTTGATTGTTCTGCATTGATAATGCTCTGATTTGGTGCAAAATCTCTTTTAGATTGATTGGAATAATGTTGTACCTATTTGTTGAGATGGGAGGCTGTGGGCAGGAAACTGTGCTGGAGGAATATTTGGTAATGATCTTTCTATTTGTCTATTTTGTATAGGTTTTACTGTAAAACTCTGAACGTTATAATTGTTACTACGTGATTTGACGAAGTTATAATCGTTTAATAATAAGTTTCCTAATTCATTCAATGTTTTAGGTTTTCGATTGGCAATATTTGATGCAAATGGTTCTTTTACTTTGCCGATATATTCATACAGAATTATTTCATTCAACACTTTTATTAGGTAATCTTTGGTGGGGTGGTTATATTCAATTGAATTTCGCAATTCTTTGAACTTCACTTCAATAGCTTTGAAATATTGGAATGGATCTTCAATATTTGAATGAATAATTTCATGAAACACTGTAGTGTAATGTTTGCATACTAAAAATTGTTATTTTAATGTTCCTTCAATCTTAATCCAGTCGGATCTGTCAGTATTTGCAATGAATTATCGAGCATCGCTAATTATGTGTTTTAAAATTGCCATTTTTTATGACATGTTTTCAAAAGTCACTTAAGGGTGGATTTGCTGAACTAACAAGGGTCATAAATTCATCGACACTAGATATGAATACGTAAAGTTGAGCTTTACTTCTGTCATCGTGATCTGGCAGTTATTGTAAACCGTCTTTGAAATCAGATAATCGAGTAGCCATTGTATTTGTATGTTTCTATTGAACCTGAATTATTCTCTACTATATCTAAATTATTAAAATTATTTATCAAGTCCTCAATTTTCTCAAAATTCATTTGTTAGTGTTCAAGAATATTAGTTGATAGCTTCTGCTCTGTGCCGGAGCTCGTGAGCCTCATACAACACAAGGTTGCGTACACTACACCCTTCTAATATCCCTAAGAATATTTTCTATCTTTTGCTCTGTGCCGGAGCTCGTGAGTCTCATACGACACAAGGTTGCGTACACTATACCCTTCTAAATTCCCTAACAGTCTAGTTTGTTAGTAGAACAATGATTTTTGCTTACAGAATAGACAATATGACTACAGCTATCTGCATAGCAGGCTCTTGGTCTACGGGCACTTTGCTTGAAGGACTGAGTCTTCTGGAGTGTTTACAAGCCGAAGTCGATGGCGACGTTTTCGCTACGGTTCTCGGAGGCTTGGAGATCGTCCTCTTGATTCATTCTTTGGTAGTGCGGCAAATAGTTAAAACCAACGTTGACAAAATATGAACGAATTAATTTCTTGCAGAAATTTCGATTTTGTACAACTCGGCACTATCCTACCGACTGCGCCGTTTATATATTGAATAATTGAAACTTCATTCTTGAAAAGCAGAAATCTTATTGAAGAGACGAATGCTCAAAACATATGTCGTTTAATTACAATGATAAAACACGATCTAAACTCTTAGGATAATATTACTGCATTTTTATACTTTTTTAACACGTCTTATACTACGTCACAAATTCATAGAAATAGGAATGGAATTGCTGATACAATAAACTATGAGCTCACGTTACTTGTAAATATATATATATATATATATATATATATATATATATATATATATATATATATATATATATATATATATATATATATATATATATATATATATATATATATATATATATGTATGTACAGAAGCGTTGTTACATTGATTGCAGTTAACACAAGAATGATCCTAAATTCTAAACTAAAAATATTTATATACAAATAAATATGTTTTATTGGGTATAAGTTCTGTAAATTTATTAGAAACACAACGTTTCAACAGCAAAGTGCTGCCTTTTTCAAGTGAAAATAAATATAAATATAATAATATTTATATTTATTTTCTCTTGAAAAAGGCAGCACTTTGCTGTTGAAACGTTGTGTTTCTAATAAATTTACAGAACTTATACCCAATAAAACATATTTATTTATAAAATGAGTTCTGAAAAGTTTTTTCCTTCATTATTTATATACAAAGTTTATCTCAAAACGTGCTAAACTAGGGAGAAATATGTTTTTGACTGAGCAGTGGTGCACACAGAGGAAGGATGATAGGGGCAATCGCCCCCCCTAGAATCGGAGCATTTCACAAGAATTGTAAAATTTGCTTACATTTTAGTCGGAAGAGATATTTTTTGGTTATGCTGATTATGCAGTATTGAATTATGTGTTGGGATTAATTTCTTAGAAACTTGAGTTTAGTTCTTGATTTAGTTACGCTTGCGCAAGATAACTGTAGCCAATAGTAGGAGTATGCAATCATTTCACAGTAGGGAATTGCGTACTCAGTGTTCCCTACTATTTGAATATTCAGATGTATCAATTTTATCTTAATTATAGTAAATCTTGATAATTTAATGAATAATTTGAAACTACCCTTATTATTTCACTTAAATTGTAGTTTTTTATTTCAAAACTGGAAATATTACATCAATTACTGAATAAGGTAGAATTGATGAACATGATTCAATTAGATTTCTATTTTTATTTTTTTTTCCTCCAAATTTTACTTTGCTCCGCCCACCCCTAACTGAGAATCCTGGCTACGCCACTGTGAATGAGGTGTGTTTTGTTTTTCTACTTTGAAGAAAAACATGTTTTTGAAAATACTGAATTTCGCTGAGTTGAAGGTTATTATAAAAGTCAGCGATCTAATAATAATAATTTAGGGAGGTGTCATCATATTATTTCTCCACCGTTAAGAGGAAAAGCTAAAATGATTTTTGCTCCTACTAATTTATCTGATTTATCTCAATTTCATTCTTATTTGGTTTTCTATTCATCTTGATTTTGTATTTACATTTCTTTATAAAATATAGACTTATAACTATCATTATAATAATAAAGGTGATATAGGTAAATATTTTCGACATAATATGATTATTATAAATATTTTCATATATAGAGTCCAACTGAATATTATTTATGGTTTTTATTTTGAATTCTGTTGTATACCTAATTTCATTCTTTATACGAATTGAGTGTGAAATTTTCATATTACTTTTTAATTCTAGAATACTCCCAAAATTATTTAATTATTCTTAATTTCTGGAATATGAGTTAAGACTTATCCAGTGAAAGTTATAGAAATGTTCTATTATTTGTGACTGCTTCTATGTTAACATGTCTATATTTCCTTGAATTTTTTGTTCAAAAGTCTTCTACTATGAAAGAAGTATTTTTTGTATCAACAGAACGAACAAACAGTTCCAACTTTTCTACTAACGGAATAGATTTTCTCAGCTCTATATTAAATTCATTTGAAGATGCCAAATAATATCTATAAGATATTCCATTTTGTATTCCATATGTTAATATTGCAAGCAGAATAAAACAATCACAAAAAAAGGTACCATTTTCAAATCAAGTTTATCATATTTCTGGAAATAAGTCTTAAAAATATCGAATGCTATTATTATTGCATATTTTGCCAACAATATAAGAGTAGAACCAATTATTTTTATCGACGAACTGAGCAATACATTTTTTTCTGTCTCCATATCTCAATTATTTATTTACTCACTTACTTGAATAAATTTCAAACTTCTACTAAATACTAAGTAATACTGAATTTTCAACTTCCTGAATATAGTTTTCAAAATTTAATTTTGAAAACTATATTCTGTGGGTAGAAAATTCAGTTATACTCAGTATTTAGTAGAAGTTTGTGATAATTTTCTATCATTCAAGAGATTCAAACTTCCCGCGCAGCTCATATTATATCGATCAAAAATATGAGATGAAGCTGCTAATCGTGTATCAAGCTATAACATTGCTGATTCCTATCTTCTTACTTCAGTATCGTTAGATTTGTCAGGAGCCTATGAACAGGTGAGATAGATGATGCATCTCAAAAATATTTCACGTATTGGTGTTTTCCAATATACGCGTTCAACTTATGGTATTTCTAGTGCACCAGCTATTTTTCAGTCAGTTATGGACCAGGTATTACAAGGATGAAATGTGAGTTGTTATATCGATGACATACTAATTGCTTGAAAAGATGTTGATGAGTGTTTTTCAAAAGTTATCAAGATTTTTGTACGATTGAGTGAATATATATCAGTAGATAAAAGTCGTTTGATGTCAGGAAAGAATGTGGTGAAACAAACAAAATATCGATAATATGTACTGAATCTTTTATATAATGAGCATTCGGGCATAATGAAAATGAAGATGCTTAATAGATAATATTTTTGGTGGTCTAACATTAATCGTTTTATCGATAAACTAGTTGCTACGTATGAAAGTTGTCAGTCAAACTTGAGTGGAACAACATCAAAGGTTTTCGTAAATTGGTCAAAAACACAAAGCAATTGGGAAAGAGCTCACCTGGATCTTTTATATGAAGATAAGGAATAATTTCTTATAATTGTTGATAGTAAAACAAAATAGACTGATTGTTATTTAATGTCAAACACTATAGCTATTCAAATAACTTCAATTCTAACAAGAATACGGAATGTTTATGAAACAGTCAATTTAATAAACGAAATGTATTATAAAAATAATTGTAGAATAAGATTAATAAATAAATGTATCCAATTGAATAATAATAGATATTATTCAAATATGAATTTATAAATCAACCTTGCAGTACTGCTATTGGTGATGGAGCAATAATTCAGAGATGAGCTCTATAGGAGCAGCTTTCATTAAAACTTGCTGCATATGTGGAGACTTTTCGTAGCAACTGCTCTATGGTGAAGTGAGTACCATATTTAATGTATTAGTTCTTCAAAAGCACTTGGCAAAGTAAGCTTCATATACGGAGACTTTTTCTTGGCCATTCAAGGGTGAAGAGAAAGGTGCTGGCGTTTTTCAAGAATTCTGGAGCTGGGAAAGAATCAACTTTTGAGGATCTTAGGGAGGTCTTTGATGGATTAAATTGTGTCAATAGGAGTTTTGAGTCTAGAAAAGAGTCTTTTGCTTAGGATACCATGACGTCATTTCAGAACAGCTTCTGCCCATTCAAATTGTCGTATCTAGCTTCTCTCGCGAGGAAAGGATAACTTTTCTTGTGGTACTTAAGCCACGCAAACAGACTGAAATAAACAACGATGAATTACCTCAATCGCACACGATAATTTTCACTCGAAAATAGTAATTTATGTATCAAGGCCGTCAAGATAATATTTTTTGGTTGAATCTGCTGTGAGGCCAAAAATGAACTTTGGGCCGAGATGCATACAACGTTCTTTAGGCGACCATCACGAAACAGTTATACCAAAAAGTAAGACTTCACGGTCGTGAAAGGGGCCGTAGAAACACCTTTCTTGTTATGATCACCCAAAAAAAATGTATATTTTTCAAGTAAACTGACGTTTATACCTTTCTTTGGAGTTGTAGTTACCAAGGCATCTTTCATATCTAGGCTGGTACCACATCGAGTCGACATTGACATATTCTGATCTTGTCTTGATCTCTCAATCCTTGTCATCATCATCTAGATCTTATTTTTTCAGGAGGATAGCCTGATCTAGTTCCTATAATGTCTCTATGATAAATATTAACTGAAAACATGTCCAACTTGCATGGCAAATTGACAGTAAAAATCAAGTCAATGTCAATGTCATGTCGTTGTAGTTGCAGCCCTGACTTGATTGTAGTTGTAGTAGTTGTAGTTACAAGGGTAACTTTCATATCTGACATGAGTGTCGAAGTCGTTGCTTCAGCTACGACGATTGGTATCGGTGGGTCCATCGGAACAACGATCTCTACTTGAGAATAACAATAATATGAATAACATAAGAGTACAATGAATCACAGGCCTAATGCATTATTATGACAAATTTCACGAATTTGAAGTTTTGTACACTACCTTGTACTCGGATGTCGTTTGGAAGAGCATTCATGTCCAAATTTCTTCTCTCGGAGCTCCTAAACTGATCATCCTAGAAATGCAATCCACAAACTGCGTAGCATGTGGATCCTGTCAGCTGTAAAAAGATTTTGCAAGACAAATCTTTCTGGTCCAATCGTCGTAGTCACTGATGCCGTCTAACGTCATTTGATCGCAGATTGAAGAGTCTCGGTTTTTCTTCCCGAGGCATAAAAATAGTGATGCAGCTTTTTAGTACAACTTTTGACCCTATAATAATATTGGAAGAATGAAATGTCTGCAATTTCAATTGAAATTAAGTTGAACCGACCTTAAAACTGTCTGCCATATTTCACACTTGGAACAATAAAAGAGCAAGAAGGAACTATGAATCCAAAATATGTCGTTTGTAGTACTCTGTCAGCAACACATGAATGTCGATTCAAACTTCGCACAAGTTTGCCATGCGCACAACTAAACAAAATTATTTTGTTTCATAGTGCTGTCATCTATCGCCTTTGATTGTAAGGTTAAACATTTATACAGAGCCTCCCATAAGAGCTTCCGCTGCCTGGGACTGCAAGGACTTATTTACCTTATAATGCCTGTATTACACGATACAATTTATTGGTCAATAATTATTTTCAAAAGTTGACCTTCAATTTATTATTGTGTGTAATATGTCCAAAATTTCCACAATTTTTTCCTGACCAATAATTGACCAAGTTATTTTTCAAATAGAACTGGCTCTATTTTTCACCAATATCCTGGGGTATTCGGGGGAAATTTTGTCGTTGCCAACATTACTCATATAAGTTATTTCGCTCCAAATGAAACACGCGTTTCATACTTGACTCAACCTGAGGAAAGACAAACATTGCAAACATAATCTTAGTGTAGACAAAGTAATAATATAATTTTATATACAGTTGCCTTCAGCATATTAATTTTTTGTCATCACACTTTCTCTCTAACCACACTTTTTGAAGTTACGTCAAAATTATAAGTTGGTAGTTCTGATTTTTCTTGACGAAAACTTGTATCGTGTGATATGATACAGAATATTTTTGAGCTCGACAATAAATTGTTGAAAACTTGACAGGAAACTTGGTCAATTCATTGGTCAATAAATTGTATCGTGTAATACAGGCATAAAGCTACTAGAATATCTTTTTTCGAAAATTGTCATTAAAAGTGAACATTTACAAGGCAGCTAGAATCATGCAGAATGATTGTTTTGTTTACAGGACGCGATAAACTGTATTGGTATCATAGCAACATTGAAAGTGTTGAGAATGATTTAACCCTAGTGTGATATGATTAATATTGAAAGTAAGAAGACAAATAAAGTCTTTTATCACACTGTTCAATTTTTTTTTATGTTTTATGGACCGGTTTCGACTACAGAGTATTCATCTTCAGAACCGGGAGATTATAACAAGAAGATACATGAAGACTCAAAATTCTAATTTGGAACAAATACAAATGTAATTTAATGATCATACTTACACTATATAACTCGATACTATATTTTGAATCCTGTGGTTGTATAGTGTGGGTATGATCATCGAATTACATTTGTATTTGTTCCAAATTAGAATTTCAAGTTCTCATGTATCTTCTTGTTATAGTCTCCCGGCTCTGAAGATGGCTACTCAGTAGTCGAAACCGGTCAACAAAAAATAACAAATTTTGAACAGTGTGATACAAGACTTTATTTTTCTTCTAACTTTCAATAACATCAAAAGTGACTGATTCGAAATGTCAAGATTTTCTTTCCACATTTTTATCAATTTTGAGATGTGATCCTCAAAAAAATCTTGTTTGATACATGATTGCGAAATTCTCTTGCATTCTTGAATAATTTCTTATTCTCGAATGCAAAAGTGACATATCGCAATCTAGAATCAAAAATAACTATCAAACATGGCAGGAGATAATATTCTGTTTCAATTGCTTTATTGACTGTTACCTTGCAAACAACACGCAATCTTATTTGATTTTCTTCAAAGTTCAAGAAATCAACAGCAAAACAACAATGTTAGCTGGAAGTCTCCAGATCCCAAAGCTTGCGGATCTCTTCTAGAAAATAGATCGAGATCCTGTTTCTCAAAAACTTGCCAAACTGTCACGTGATCTACATCCAATCTATTTGCTATCACTATTGTGCTCGTATTCAATAATATTGAACAGATTACAGGGATTAACGTAATCTATGTAGATTCCCACCGAATGTTGAGTGACAAAAGTATACATATCTTCTAAAAATGAGGCAACTTGATTGCTGACGATTTGGCTATCTTCTCCGATAAGTTCTACGAGCTTCTCATGTAATACGTATTATTGCCTCTCCAAAAACCAAAAAATTGTCAAGAAATCCAGCGATTTGATAGTCTTGCATTTTTATACATAAATTATGCAAAATACGCACACAAATGATATACATTACAGAAATTACTCATAATGGAGCAGTTGATGATTTTTTTGTCGATAATAAAGATAGATATTTCTGAAAAACAAGATCAAAAAGTATTTAAATTTGAACGTACAAACTAGATTATACTTGCCTCAAGTTTGAAGTACTTTCGGCTCCTGTTCCACTGTTTGAAGGCAGCAAGCCTATTTTCTCTTATATGACTGTTGCAGTGTGTAATTAAATTTGAATAAAACTTTTTTCTGGACAAATCGAAGAAGATGTTCAAGATTAATGTTATCAGTAGATTGTTCAATGCCCACTTTACACGGTTATAAATATACATGTAATTTAACAAAATTTTCTTGTTCAATGATATTTGACTGTGTAAAGCAACAGAAACTCACAGAATGGTATTGTTCAATAAGAAGTTGTAGAAATAGTTGGAGTATAGCATGTTCAAGTTTTTCAAAGCAATTTTCATCAAATTTTGGTGATATCTAAAGACACACCTTTTTGAAGTCGAATCAGGATTAAGACAAGGAGATCCTATTTCAGCAGCCTCATTCAACCTAGCTCTGGGAAGTAGTTATGAGAAGAAGTGGCCTAAATCGATATGGTTTAATCTACGATAAAAGACACCAATGCCTCGCGTTTGCAGACGATATCGCGATTATTACCAAAACCAAGAGAGAACTGCAAAGAGCAACGGGAAAGCTAATACATGAAGCACAACGATTAGGTTTGAAAGTGAATAAAGAAAAAACGAAATATATGCTGATGACACAGAAGAGAAGCAATATCGAAGTGGAATTTAAAGTAACCGATAGAAATGGTGAAGTCTACAACTTCGAGGTAGTAGATAACTTTACGTACCTAGGATCGAAAATAACTTCTAAAAGTGATACGAGCGAGGAAATAAAGGAACGATTAATGAAAGCTAATAGAACAATATGGATGATGAATAAGTCAATTTCAAGCAAAGATATATCAAAAAACACAAAGAAGCGAATATACAAGACAATCATAAGACCCACTGTACTGTACGGAAGTGAAACTTGGACCCTGACCAAAGCAGACGAACAATCATTACTTATATGGGAGCGCAAAACCAAACGTTGTTACACAAATAGAAATGAGAAGAATTAGATGACTCGGACACGTCGAAAGAATGTCAGAAGGAAGAACACCCAAATCTGTATTACATAGAAGGCAAGGGGAAAAGAAGAAAAGAGGCAGACCAAGAAGAAAATGGAAAGAAGAAGTCGAAAATTACCTGAATTCAATTGGCGAAAGAGGCTGGAAAGCGAAAATAAACAACAGAAACGAATGAAGAAGAATAACCAACCAAGCCCAGGGCCTACAAGGCCTGTCGAGCTAATTTATATATCTAGAGACTTTGGATTCCGTGGTTGTTGGTTTGTGTGAATCACATTTAGCACTTGACTTCATTCTTATTATGGTTCAAGCAGCTGTTAGTCTGCCATGTGTCAATGTTAATATCTTTCTTGATTTTGTGAAAATAAGGAGATACATTGAAATTGATCATTTGTATAGACAAGAATGAATCTTTATCGAGTGTCTAATGAACACGAAACAAAACTACAAATAAAGTTGTTCGTTGCTCCAAGTCTAAAGTATTTATTTATTTATTTATTTATTTATTTTCAACCCCTCAACAGGATAACAAGTATCCCAATTACAGAGAGGTTGAACATATAAACATAGTTAACAAAACGTATCCCAGGACAGAACAAAATTTTCTAAATTTAAGAATACAACTAAAGCACAATATTAAAACAAAACAAGAGCATTTTTCATAATGAGAGTTTTGAATTGACAAAATGAACATATCCTTTCAAATGGGTCTTTAAGATCATAATTTCTCTTAATGTGTGGAATGTAGAATGTTTTTTTCGTTCTGGATGTTAAGCGTGGAATGTTAAAATTAATATTATTTAAACCTGTAATATCATCATTTAAACAGGTGAAGCATTGAGCATAACTTGCGTCTGAAATCCAATGTATGCATATTTAAATTAATTAAAGATTCAGTGTAGCTGTAATTAAATGTGTCAAAAGAAAAGGATGTTCCACGAGTACAAAATCTCACAAATTTTCTTTGTATCCATTCAATTTGAATGCTATATGCGTCATATATTGGATTCCAGACAACAAGACAATACTCAAGTTTGGACCTAACCAAGCAGTAAAACAAAGATTTGAGTGTGGATGGGCTTGTAAAATGATTTGAATTTCTTATGATAAATCCTAGCGTACTGTGTGAACTTTTGACTATGAACTCACAATGCGGGCCAAAATGCAATCTGGGGTCAAATAAAACACTCAAATCCTTGTTCCACTTGACTTGATTAAGACAGTGGCCTCCCATCAAGTACGAAAATGTAGATAAACTATGTTTCATTGAAAACGACATGACTTTACATTCTGAAATATTAAAATACAGATGTGAGGATGAGGACCAATCCAGAAGATTTTAAATATCTCTTTGGAGATGTAAATGGTTTGAATCAGTATCAAAACTTTGACTCACTTCAGGTCATCAGTATACAGTGATGAGAATGATGACTGCAGACACTCAGTAATGTCATTAACAGATAATATGAAGAGCAATGGTCCTAGATTAGAGCCTTGAGGAACACCAGAATGCGAGTTGAACTTTTTAGATTCATAGTTATTATAACTAACACATTGTTTGCGGTCTATGATATATGTACGTATCAACTGCAATAGATCTGGAGAGAAGTCAAACTGATGCTGCAATTTATACAACAAAACATCGTGATTTACAGTATCAAAAGCCTTGGCAAAGTCAGTGTAAATAATATAAACCCTGTGAGTTGTTATTGAAGGCATTGATTACAAATTCAGTAAAGTTGGTCAAATTGGTTACCATAGATCTACCTTACATAAAACCATGTTGCATGGGCGTAATTTCATTTGCAACTGCTTGTAAATGTATTTATAGATTATCATCTCAAAACATTTGGAAATATTGGAGAGAATCGAGATAAGTCTAAAGTTAGTAATGTCACAAGTGTCGCCGCATTTGAAGATTGGACATATCATAGACTCTTTGAGAACATTAGGAAATTTATTTGTGCGAAGGCTAAGATTGAACAATATGTGCAATGATTTGACAAGAATATCACAGCATCCTTTCAAAATATATGCGGGGAGACCATCAAGCCCAGGTAAACAAGATATTTTCAGGGACTTGATTGCAGAAACAATGTCGCATTCAGAGATTTCTGGTATAGTTAGATAATCATTTACAGATATAGGTTTATAAATGCGCGAAAAATCTGAAACCTTTTCATTTGAGTACACACTAGAAAAGTAATCAGCAAATCCTTGCACAACAGAAGAAGTATCACTATACTGCATATAATTCCAATGCATGTTTCTAGGTATCCGAGTCGAGTTCTTTTTCTGAATAACAAATGACCAAAATTTCCTAGGTTCACTAGCGATAACACTTTCAGAATGACATACATAATTTTTATAAGCTATTTTAATATTAGCTTTTATTCTTGATCTTAGCACATTAAAATTAGAATAATGAGCTTCATCTTCATTTTCATTATGTAATTTTCTATATTTATTCTTTGCTTTGATATCAGAGATTATTTCTTTGGTGAACCACGGAGGATTGTGACATTTCTTTCTTCGGATACGCGGTACATATTGTTGGAACACACTATCCAACTTTTCATAAAACTTACCAAGAGCAATATCAACATTATCACAAGTCTGCAAGATCTCTCAGTCCATATCCCGAAGAAGAGTGTACATAAGTTCAAAGTTAGACAAACGAAAGTTATAAGAAAGATTACAGTCGAATGAAGAATTAGTTGTGAAAGATACATTGAAGGAAATTATTTGAGAAGGATGATACGAGTCTTCATGTATTAAGTTATAATTGCTACGGGAAACACTACAATTATTATTAGATATAATCACGTCAAGCAAACGTGAGTGTGGCATTAAGTGAGCTACAAAAATTTTCAAAATTGGTGACACAGTTACTACTAAATCCATGGTCATAGCGGTCAACCGGTTTACTTATATTAAAATCACCAGCCAGAATAAAATCTGCCTGCATTATAGATGGACAAGACTCAAGAGACTCATAAATCATGCTATGCGGGTGGTGAATAAACAACAGCAACAATCAAACTCCTGCCCGATCCCAACAAAACACGAATACATATAATATCAGCAATAGAACGCAAATCCAAGTTCAAATTTATAAAAGATGACTTGAATTTAGTACTAATAGCGCATAACACCCCTCCGCCTCTACATTTTCCCAACCTAGCATTTTCACGGTCTTTTCTATATATAACATACCTAGATGAATCCAAAATCTCATCACTGTATACCGAATCAGTAAGCTACAATATCAAAATCAGTTATTAAAGAATTGTTATAAAAATCTTCTAGTTCAGTATTCACGCACGAACATTTTGATAATAAATATTCATATGCCAATGTAAACGTACAAATATAAGAGGAGAATAAAATGTCTAAATACTCTATGTGAACGAACAAATAATGTTTAAACTCGCAAATTAATTAGTATAGTGCTGAAGAATGACCAACAAATACAAGTAAATTTAGTTAACAGTGCTGTATTCAAGAGAGACAGATGAACTGCTCCAATTGCCAGAAGAATGAAAATAATAAAGTATTCTGTGCATAATTTATATATTACTAGCTTTTTCCCGCGACTTCGTCCGCGTAGAATAGTTATTTTAGGCAACATTCAGGCATATCAGAATCTAGAAGAAAAACGTAATGGGATGAAATAAAATCTTCTACCTGACCTATACGAATCGAAAACGTTCTTACTTCAATTGTTAAACTATTTTTTCTAACACGTACACCGAAAGTACCCTTTTACTCAGCTGACTTCTACTTCAAAAGTTCTCAATTGCAAACCATGGTAACAATCTCCAATAATTCTCTGTTGACTGGGAATTAATGGATATCAATATCCGCTGAGTAGAAATAAAATTGTAGATTATGTATCATGGATGCCATTGAATTCTTCTATCACATTGGTATATGTCAGGATATATATCAAATTAATATTTGAAAGAAAATATTATAGAATGTGTTCGTTATAGTATGTGCATCTATTGTGAACGGGATAGCACAGAAAATGTGAAAAATATCAATCAATGAAATAAATCATGTAAGTTATGTTCCAGTGTATCAGTTTACTGTGATGTGATTGCATTTGCAAAAATCTGTTTTTCAAATCGATAAGATAGTTCCAATACATCCAAATTTATTCAAAAAACTTAATAATGGGAGTACGTCGGTGGACTTGCTACAAGAAGTATGATATGTAACACGGACACTGAATGACTGTCATTATTGTCACGGACGAATCTAGTTGCACGAAGCTGAGCCTTGAGCTTTGCCCTCGTCTTCGCCGAGTGCAACCAAATTAATCCTGGAGAAAAATGATAGTCGTTCGATCCTAGTAGCATAATATACTATTATTGAACCAAATCAGCTATAACTATTTACAATTTACTTTACTTATAATTTCAATCAAAGCAAAAAGTTGAAAGAACTATGGATTGCGAAACAACTCATTCATTTTTAATATTCGCACTCGCCTGTCCTAACGTTACTGGCCGTTCGGGTAGCCACATTCAGTGATATCTCTCCCACTACGACGCGCTGCGCTGGCGCTTGGATTTCAATGCGAACTTTCATCTCCTATTTCATCCCCATGTAGATCGAAATCATAAAAACGCTGAAAGAAATGTTTGTTCATTTATTATCAAGTGCCTGATGCCTGAATACAAAATTTAATGGTCTTATCTTCAAAAATGACGAACTTCCTTACATACTATCATCCCCTATCTCAACCCCCTCGCAATAAAAGGTAGCCTATATCCTTTCTGGAGTGCTATTTTATCTCTGTATCAAATTTCATCAAGAACGGTTGAGTGGTTCAGGCGTGAAAGCTTAACAGATGGACAGAGTGACTTTCGCATTTATAATATTAGTAAGGATAACTGTGATCTGATACAAATAAATTAAAGTTCATCAACATTAGTGCCTAGATCTGCTTTAGAAGTGACACCGCCAACTTTTTTTTTTCATCAATTTTAGTTTATGTCGTTTTACAACAGCGGGATTATTAACGACCACAAAGGTGTTTACATTTTTTATTACATCTTATATCGTACGGATTTTGTTAGCTAGGTATACAGTCACTATATTGGTAGTTTAATGTTTTTAATAAATGAAAATACTTTGGGGAAAAATTTGGGGTTGTTTAAGTTGACTTTGATGTCAGTCGATAGTCCTTCCATGTTCCTTTTCTCTTGGAGTCCTTGGCATTCTGTGAGAAGGTGTTTTACCGTTATTATCGAGTCGCAGTAGATACATTGGTTTGGGCTTTTCTTGGTGATTAGATGAATATGACTTGTGTTGGTATGTCCGATACGTAGTCTTGTTAGCGTAATGTATTCTTTTCGGTTTAGTGTTGGTAATTTGTCAAAGATATTGTCACGTACTTCATGAAGTTTGGTAGGTGGAAGTTGTCGCCACTTACGATTCCAGTAATCGTATATTTTCTGAAGAGTTTATTTTATAGCTTCACGGTGAGTAATTGCTGTACCTTGTTCGATTTCAAGTTTAGACCGCCAACTTTGTAGAAGATGTTTCCATCCATCGTCCAAACATTTTTGATGCAAAATTTATCGGATAAACTTTTCACGAGCTTAACACGTTCTTTAGTTAAGTCCTCTTTAATATTAATTTTCGAACCTTAAAGTTTGGTTCTTGCTTCTAGAACTAAGCTACGTGTCTTATATGATGTGAATTTGACGATGATGGGCCGTGGACGAGATGTAGAGGGCATATTAGGAGCAGCACAGCTAGGGGACTTACTAGGGATAGCACTGACCTTTTCACCCACACGATGGCAGCGATCAATGGAATGAGGTAATTCATCCAAAGCCAAAGATTCATTAAACAAATCACACACCATGTTTTCAACATTTTCAGTGGTCTGTTCAGGAATGCCGAAAACTCGAAAACAATTTCTTCTTGAATATTGCTCCAGACGATCGATTTTGTAGTGAAGAGCTTTATTCTGGGTGGTTATATCATTGATGATAGGCTCGTAATGTAATTTCTGCTCATCTAACTTTTCATTCAGGCGTTCGACTATCTTATCTACAAGTTTTAATTATCGCCAACCAATAAGCTGTTCAACGCATCAGACACTTGTGCAGTGACAGCACGCGACATGATAAGTGATTCATAATTTTTCCACTTGAACTTTAAATAAGATCACTTATTTTAATTACTCTATTTCAGCACTAAAATTCAACAACGGAGCAGAAAAATACACGTCTACTCACGCCGAGACATACTCAATAATTATTATTAGTATTGTCACCATAAATATATTTGCTGTCGCTGTCATGCTATCAAATACTCTGAGAATATTTGATTGTGTAAAATGCAGCTATAAATTGTTAAATATGACAAGAAATCCATGTGAAATTACATATAAAATTGTATGCGTAAATATGATCGTGTAAAGCTGGCATAAGGATTTTTTGAATATTTGATTCTCAAAAATCGATCAAATGGCTCTCAAAAAATCTTGTATTGAAATCTTTGACTGGTCGTAATTACGTTATTCGACAGAATAGAAAATACGAATGATTTAGAACCAAGAGCAGATGTTGGAAAAGAAATAATAACCATGACCTCGGGCATCAAATTATAGTAAGAATAAGGATTAAATAATGTATTCCGCTTCTTATTGTTTAATGAATATGCCAAGAAAGTGTAGATGCTTTCTAGTTATTTTTAATCAATTGAGATGGAACTAGTTATTTAAGTATCAATTCTAGTAAGTATAGTTTACCGCCGAGCCTTGTCAAGGCTTCCAAATACTATACGAAATCGGTACTGTACTTATCGACCGTGATGCTTACAAAATTTTTTGCACGATTGGAAGATCCAAGATATGAATCCCAATTTTCTTCTTCCAATTTCATTACTACTGATGATTGTTTATTCTCTGTCAGCTATCAAGTTTAAAATCTTATTGTGGATATTCAAATACAAATTAAGATAAATAAATAAATATTGTTTGCGAAAATCCACAGTTTTTTTACTTACCGCCTTTGTCCAATGGGCGGTAAGTCAGCATAACCATAGTAACCACAGTTTGCTGGTGAAATCAACAAACCGCCTCGAATAGAGGACCGGTAAACACATGAAAACGCTTAATCGTGCAGAAATGATTTTTTTCTGTATACTTGATGGAAAACATCAGCTTAAATATGTCGAAATCAGTAAAGAAAAGTACCAGTTTTCCAATTAGCAACAGTTCTCTCATAAGCAACAAAAAATAACAAACAAAAAATGCACTACGACACGTGCCCAAATGGCAGCTTTGATCTAATTAAGGAAAAATTACAGGTTAAACATATAAGAAAACGAAAATTTTATCGATTTCGTAGGAAAAAAATTCAGAGTCGGTTCTTCAGCTGCATCCAGAATTTTGCGAGAATCTTCAGCTTCTGACATTACTGACATATAAATTTTTGATATTGCTTATTAGTTACTATGCTTTTGCTTGGCAGTTGTCAGAACCGTCATTACGGTTTTGCAGGAACACAATCTTGTTCAAAATGTTCTGAAGAAAATTATTTTTATTCTTGGCGTCTTTCCCTCAAGTCCTTCCATCAAGTATAAAAAAAAATAGTATGTTCAACACGTGAAAGAAGCGATATTACTACAACAAATTCTCACTTTTCTCTACTATTCAAGCAATCTATAATTTTTTCTCTCGTTAGGAATGCATCTTTGTAATATCTCTTCTTTCTCTTGAAACTGTTCTTGTGATTAACCCCTGCCTATCAATTTTCTCTCTTACAATAATGTTTGTGAAGGTTTGACAAATAAAAAGTAGAATCAAGAATCAGTTTTATTGCTATTTTCATTGCATATAACATTCTCAAATCATATTTGATATTGAGGGTAGTACTAGTAGTAGAACATTCACCGATGACTAAATCAAATAAAATTTGGTATTGGAAAATCCAAATAAGAAATATAAATTCACACCATTTTTCCAGTAGTAATTTTCCTTGAACATCAACTTGTAGATTTGATAACTTAATTTGATTTAGCATGGAGAATAGAAATAATATTGAAAAAAATACTTTTATCGAATTTTTTATATCGGTCCCCTTTCCATTTGCTTTGACCTATCCGCAGTAATATGGGCACCATTCCTAATATCGTAATCCTTCAAAGTTTTTGAATCTTCTAGTTGGTAATCATTATAATAAAGATTTGTATCTTCAGCATTCATCTCCATTTTTCTCGCAGCTTTTTCTTTCAGCGCTTTGATTTTTGTATTATCTTGAAGACCATCTATTGTCTCTTCTTCATCATGATCTTCCACGATAACTTCAAGAGCAGAGGATACTGAAAAAAAAAATAATATGTGTTATTGATATATCAAACAAATCTCGTGCGCTTAGAAATGCACATAAGTCATCAAATAAGTCAGCTTCAGCACAAAATTTAAAAGCCGATTTAAACGAATCTAAGACGGTTATGGTAAGATCCATAGATCAATATTAACTATGAAAATACATCGAAATATGCTCCAGTTACAAACTGCATCGCCACAGGACAGTCCTTCAATTTTGACGAGACTAGTAGCTTCCAAAACGAATCTGACTCAAATAAAAATGAGTTGAGAACTAGAACTCAGCAAATATTGGAAATTCCGGAAATATTATCAGTAGTAGTAGCCTTTCTGGCTGTTTCTGCTGCGACGTCTTCTTTGCGCACATTTCTCCCATAAGAAATAGCTGCGCAGGCCGAGTTCCAGCCAGATATCAGCCGAGTGGTGGGGGAAGGGGGAAGGAGAAGTAAGTCAAGTGGGTCCAAACTTGAAGTGACTTTAAAATCACAGATTAACTTTTACCCTCAATATCTCTGGTATTAAGGGTCGTACGAAGCTTAAAGTGCCTGATTTGGGTTCGTCCAAGTGGCCACTACATTTTAGACGAGTGTCAAATAAAGGTACTATCATTGTCTTGCGTTTATTGAGGTTATGGTACGTTTACACCTGACATTTACTGTATGATATTTATGTCAGACAGAAATTGTGACTAATGTAGACAGTGAAGAATGTATGTCAGAGATATATATTTCAACTATCAGCTATATATGTTGACACATCTATAACATCAGATGTAAACACTAATTATTTGCAACATCACACTTGTCCTACAGTTATCGCAAAAGTTGATTACTTGTCTACTTTTTCGTCTGCAATAAGTATCCAGCTAACATGAATGACAAGAAAGAGTGGCTAAAAGCTGAAATTGGAGAATCATCTAATTACTACTACGATAAAGGTCTCAAAATTCATTTCTGAGCCGACACGAAACGTTTTCACTCTTCTTTGACATCTCTAGAATGATGATCTATATATTTTTTCAGAATTTGAATATAAAAAAATAATATCAATCACGCCTGTAACCCTCAACGAGTGGCAGACACTTATAGTGCACTCGATAAATTGATTGATATTTCATTAGCCATAGGGTGCGGTTACCACTCTTAGTTTTTGTGGAGTGTACGCCACAGAGTATATCATAATTCAGTGAAAGTCTTCTTGTCAGTCTGTGAGATTCAATCTCACGACCTCCGGATCACAAAGCCATCATATTTGCACCGAGCTATGGAGATTCATAATTTAAATGAATGATAAATAGTTTTTAGCTATAAATTCTGTATATTCATTGGAAACTTTGACGTTTCGATTCTTTGGAAGAAGATTCATGGTCAAAAGATCAAAACGTCAAAGTTATCAATAAATATACAGGACAGATAACTGAAAACAATCTATTATCTTCAGAATAATTGTTGGAAATGTAATCACATCATTCAACAGATGGCGTAAGATGTCTAGAATACAAACATTTTCTTTTGACTCTAATTGCGCATGTCTGTTGGTTCAAGGGTTAGAAATAATGGCTGAAGTAGGAAGTGGAGAAAATATAGTTGCTCTAGACATGTCACGCGTAGTAATAATGAAAGTTTATATCGTTTTATCCATAATAGTTATTTTTATTTTGTTTGATAATAATTTGTATCACGAAACATAATTAGCTTACAATAAAGTATGTTTGTGAATAACAGAAGTTGAATTGAATAATATCACACTACATAGGTCATACTAACCTGGAATTGATTGCAATAATTATACATGCCACGATTTTGCGATTCGATGCTTTTATCATAACTAGACATTGAACTGTGTGCAGAATGAAAGATATGTACGACACAGGACACATGTATATGTATGTAAACGGATCATACATTCATAACAAAGTTTAGCGTTTTGAGAAGTGTCATACACATATCCATGACATACTTTTCGGTAATTTCTATCAGAATGTAAACAGTTAAAGTGATTTTCTGTCTGACACCCGACATATATTTCCGGAGATAAGTGTCAGATCAGATGTGAACGCACCTTTAGATTACTGTCAAATGATGAATAACCAAAGATATATAATAAAGATTAATTTTTTAATTTCTGAGAATCAATTACGTATTTACTGGACAGAGTGAGTAATATGAAGTACTGAATAATGAAAGATCCTGTTATAATGCTTATTTTGTCCACTATTCACGCTGCAGTCGATTTAGTTATCCCCACCATGTACTCTGCACTCTGCCAATTGGCGACTAAAATTACCGATGGCGGCGCTGCTGTACTACAAACATGGCGGCTCTAAGCGGTAATGTGTTTGACGTTGCATTCGATTTGTATGTATTGTTTGCTATATTTGAAAGGAATTTGAATGTGAAGGGGGTTGTATTTTATCATTCTGGTAAATTTCAAGATTATATTTCAACGTTATGAACTCTGTTTTATGAATTATTTTTTCATGATCCATATATTTGCAGATAAAGATGGATGTGTTTGGGGTTATGTTCTCCGGCTAGTATCATGAGAACTCTTTAGTCACTTGAATGCAACAAATGTAAACTGCATATTCTCATGTGTTTTGTAACTGGTTTGCCAGTTCGTATTTCTAAGATCCATGCTTTCCTTTTATCCACAAGTTCTTAATCGCCCCTAGATTATTGTTAATAAAAACTTTTCTTTCGCCTCCTCGCGGAAAGCCATCAAACATAGATTTCGATTCTTAGCCGCCCTCGAATAATAACCGTACACACAACAGCTCACATTGCTTATTTTCGGTTTAGGAGGATCTATAATGGTAGTTATTTGAGAGTATCAGAGAAAATGAGAGGTTAGAAATAAAGATTAAAAAGGGCAATTAGTCTTGAAAAAGTCTGGTTTTATTAGGAATATTAGATCTGGAAAAATTAGGGAACGGAACGAACAATTAAAAAAGAATCAAAATCATAAGATATGACATAAATAAAGCAAAACACTACCACTACGTCTTATGATGCTTCATACATATTACCGTTTTGGAAAGTTCATATGGTTGCCGCTAGAGGGCTACGAGTTAATTTTAGTCGCCAATAGTGCTTAGCGGAATATACAATATTCTCTGACATCTAAGCTTTACATCCCATTCCAAGTAGTTAATAGTTGAAAAATTTTCATAACTTTTTATAGATTGATCCAGCAACTGACTTTTTTCTTACCTGTGGCAATTTTTTGGCAATGCTTGCGCGTACTATTTTCAGCAAGCACTTAGCAGCCTTTATAGAAGTCGGTTGTGTTGCTCATCATGCAGAAAATGAAGAGTAGAATACATGTATGAATTTGAACTGTATTTGAGGTTTCAAGTCTCTATAGCTGGATTCATCTGAAGTCGAGGGTGACTACCAACTACGCCAAGCCATTTATAAGTTTTTTATTACAATGCACATCTGCACAGCGCTTAAAACCAGGTGAAAATGAAAATAATCAACTGCACTGAAGGATTAATTCCCATTAAACGCGGAGCTCTTATCTTCTAGTCTAAGATCCTTTATAGACTGCACCGATCAAGAAACAGAATGAATTCATTTTTTTCTGTATATAATATGTTAGCAAAAGTAATGTGTCGCCTGAATAACTCTGTTCAAGGTTATGTTAATTCAGAAATTTAATAGTTTTTTTTATATCCTTTCCGATTTTGTAATTGAAAAATTCATCACTAATTGGAAGTATGAAGCGTATAGAATATAAAAAAAAAAGTTGCTCACCTTCTTATGTTCAAGGCTATATAGTTGCCAGGTTTAAATAGGTGAATCTAAAGTGTTACAGAAAAAAATTAGCAACTTCATGTTTGCCTATAGATGTACCAGATATAAAACAGTTTGAACATTTCATCGCAGACCTTGAGAATCTGACAACTCATATTAAGAACAATAATGTTTTATTAGATTTGACACACACTTTGAACAACTACAAAAGAACAAATATTGCGACTGATAATATCAATTCAAATAATTCAGAGATTGAAACATTGAAAACCATCAAACGAAAATCAAGACACACGACTTGATAATAACTAAAGCAGACAAAGGTAATTGTGTTACAATTTTAAACAAATCTGATTATGTTGACAGAGTTGAATCATTTCCTAATATAAATAATTTCAAATCACTCGAAAACAATCCTTTGAACGCTTCTAACACTAAAACTAGAGCACTTATAAAGGATCATATGGACTTTTGCAATATCTATCATATCAGTAAAATGCCACCGATGAATCCCTGAACACCAATATTATATGGGTTGCCTAAACTACATGAGGTTGGTGTTCCAATTCGACCAGTAGTGTCTTCTATGAATTCACCTACACACAATTTGGCGAAAGGATTGAATAAAGTTCTAACAACTAATTTTGACACCCATTCACCTCACTCAATCAAAAACACTTCTGAGCTGATAGAAAAGTTGAAACAGCACCATAATGATGCACAAAACGGGATCTTGGTTTCTTTTGATGTTTCCAATCTTTTCATTAATGTACTAGTTAAGGAAACGGAAAATCTTGTCAGCGAAATAATCAGTAAATCATACTGGTCCAAGGATATGGTGTAACAGTCTTTTTGTTCTAATTCAGCATTGTCTAAAACAAAACTTTTTCATATTCAATAATGAATTTTATGAACATAGTGAAGGCTTACCCATGGGTACCCCTCTGTCTGGCACTTTGGCAGAAATTTTCCTGAAAAACTTTAAGCATGAACTTTTTATTAATTCTACAGTTTCAGTTACCAATGTTAAATTCTGGATCGTTACGTTGATGATGTTCTGGCCCTTTGGACAGGCACTATGCAAGAACTAGGAATATTTCATACAGCATCAAATCTCTTACATTACAACATATCTTTTACCTTAGAGACATTTTTATATCATGATTTCATATTATCATTATTGAATGAATCTAATGAAACATATAGCCTTGGAATCCCTCTATAATCACTGACCTTCCATAAGCCTGTCTTGCTCCAGAACAAAATCAAATTGGACAAAAACAACTAGTACCAATTCACCTTGATGAGTGAAAATGTAGGCTATCAAAAATCAAATCAATAACATTTAGTGCTAATTTTGGTACTAGAAAATCAACTCTGCACGATGCAGTTTTTATTTATGAAAGGTGATAATTTAAGTTTCTTTGTGAACGTAATTGAGGGTCGGTTTATCGTTTAATGACAATTCTTCGACTTTACATGAATCCAACAACTATAACTCATCGGACAGTTGAAGCCGTTCCACGCTATCGCATTCAAGAGACAAAATCTTGTATGATTTTTGGTACAAATTGGTTAGTATCATATCATATCGGGCCAATGGCTCAGTGCGTTAGCGCGCTGTTCACTGCATGTCTGTGACGTATGAATCTAGTGGTCCCTAGCTCGATTCCCAGCCGGTATGGATGATTTACAGAAAGAGTCAAGCACTCAAATCATGCTCGGACACTATAGGCTTACCACCTGTATGTATTAAAGGTAATCCTGATAGCATAAGAAATCTCTCTGATGCTGCTCAATCGTTGGTGATTTGAGATCGTCGCACAGATTGAGGCTTCGAATCTATCAGGATGATTCAGTAACGAAACGAGTACGCATGTACTCGAGGACTTGGACCTTCTAGGGCTATTGTGCTACAGAAGGAGAAGTATCATACAGCAAATTGTTTGAAATATTGGATGGGCTCAAGAATGTGTTGAGAAAATAGAACATACTTTATTCTCAAGCAATCTACTATCTAATTTTGATGCGAGCACGAGCATGCACAGTAAGCACATTCATAGTCTGTGTTTACAGAACTGTGAAGAGTAAACATGTTTCATGTGGTTATTTAATATTCGCAGATAATTTTCAAGCAGAAGTTCTCTACGTAGCATATTCAACGATCTCCTCTCTTCGTCTTTAGCGTTACCATTTCTTTTGCCATACATTTCCAGTTTTGTACAGTTTCTTCTCATTTTTCTTTCTAATCGTTTTTCCTTACTAATTAGTGATATAACTACAGATATCACTAAGTATTCATCAGCAGTCATTTTGAAACTAAACAAACAAAAATAGCCTAAAAATCTCTGGTGAAGCTGCACAGAATCACTGCTCATATTCCGTAGAAAAAATTGTGTAATATCATTCAGGAACAATCACAGCTTGAGAATATTCTTGGTACAAGTCTTGATACAATTTCTTGTACCATAAATGTGGTGATGTAAAACGGCTTTTAGTTTGAAATCGAATTCAAACTTTGTACCAAACAGACCAGCTAGTATATAAAAATGTAATAACAAACAATAGCTACATTTTAGATGGACTGAGAAATAACTATTACCGGACTAAATAAGCTCAGTTCAGCGAACTTTTATCAAACAGTCGGTTCTGTACGGAATGGAATCATTTTATATCGAATGTATGACAGTACCAATAGAAGTAAAGAGCATGAGAATTGAATAATCAGTTGCAAAATATCAATAATTGATCAATATAATAGAAGTTATTTTCATTTTGAAGAACTATGAAGAACTGTCTACCTCTGAGTTCTAAATGTAGTTTTCCATACTTCATATTTATCTTATCAAAAATGGTCGGGCTTATTCTTTTAGAAAATTTAATTGCGTATGATAGCTTATATCTCGCGCAATTATGAACAAACATAATAGATTGAAAATTATATATACATGCTTCTAAATTGCCATATAGATAATCCAATACTACATATAAAAATTTTGACTTTCAGATTATATAAGGTGACTCAGATATGGAATAATTATAAATCTTCCGTTTTCACGATTCTATGGAGTTAAAAATTTGTTATTCTTGGCTTCATTACCAAATTGAGACCAATATATCCATTCTGTAATCTTCACTTGTTTCTCCATAGACCAAAATATTTCCAGATTTGATAGTAATGCACTTCCAGTCATAAAATACGAAATGTTTCTCCACATGAATATTTTTTCTAGTATTTTTGAGAAATTGCAGCATGACAGTATAATGAGCTCTGTTTTAGAGTCCTTGCCAAATATACTTGCAATCGGCTCTTACTTGATGTAGAGAAGGAATGTAACGAGTTTCTCTAATTAACGTCTAGAATATCCGAGATAACTTCATCAGACTCTTGAAATGCGGTAGAACACATCCAGGTTACCACAGAAAGTAAACAAAAAAGACCCTTTTCCATTATAAATAACCGCAACGCTTAGTTGAAGGGGTGTAAATGGTCAGAAAGTAAACACGTCAGATCAGAATAAATTTGGTGTGGCATAAATATTCTGAAAAAATCTAAATTAGTTCTTGAGTGTGAAGGGGTTATAGTCATAGCTAAAAGTATATTTTGAAGGAATGCAGAGCACTGTGAGGTGACTTTTAAAATTTGACCGGTGAAACAGAAATTGATGAATTATAAAAAATCAAAGCCTGATAAGTTTCACAAAAAATCGGACGTGGACATCACGTGACTCACTTTTACATCATTGGATATATACAGTCAGAGAAATTCATATTTTATTTTCAATGAAATATGCTTCTTCTTCAAAAATCGTGCAAAATCAGAAAATATACCTTATTCTTGAGAATTTTGCAGGTTAAATTGAAATTTTTCTCGAATAGTTACTTTTGGACTCTTCTTTTCGCATGAAAGCTCCTGAAATTTTCAAGGAAAAGTAGTTTTCAGTTAGTTCGAATACAAAGAACTCTCAGTTACAAATTATTTTATTTGTTGGAAGAATCTACTTCCGTAATGAAAGCATTCGCTTTTGAATTGAAAATTTGATACATTGATCCAAAATTTTCGGATACCGTTCTGAAAACTATTCCACCTCACATTCAAAAGATAATACTTTTGACATTGTAATGTTGATTCAAATAATTTACCCATTAGTTCAAAATTTTACATTTCGTAATAGAAACCAAGATATTTGGAACAAAAGTTGATTATTGAGTTCAAATATTCAATTTCTTCTGTTGTATCATTCAATTTCAAGTCAAAAGCAAGATGCTTTCAACTAAGACCTTGTCTGAACTTGAGAATGGTGCACCGTGTATTGTCAGCGATCGAAATATTCTAGTCTCAGTTCCCAGCAAGAAACAACAGGATAAGGTTTATATTACTTCTATCACATTTTGAGCTGCTCTATTTTGTAAGTTTTTTTTTGAGAAAATTGAGACTGTTTGGGATGGCATTGTACTGTTGAATCCTTTAGATCTAGAGCCAGTTGATGAAAATTTTATTATAGACTGTATGAACAGTGATAATAGTGATTATAATATTTCGAATATTGATTTCATCAAAGAACCAAAGTTATTAAATTTCTTGAAATCCATTCATATTGAAGACGCATATCCATACTTGGAAGGTAAGTTTGATAATCTTTTTTTCTTAGCCAGAGAATGAACTGTTGTCTTTATCTTACTTTCCGGAAAGCAACTGTCCGTAGAGTCCAGGCCCCCACAACTCTCATTGCCGGTCTACTATAAATGTGTCCGCTGACTGCGTCAAGCATGTGGACGTAAGAGGTGAGAGGAAATGTTTCAAGATGGCGGATATGTAGGGCCTAGTTGCCAATTGAAAAGCGTTTGATTTCAGTGTTTGTGTCGTTGAATACAGTCAGATTATAGTAAATAAATAATAATTTAGTAAAGTGATAGCCGTGTGACAAATGAACATTCAATTAAAATGCCTGGAAAATGTTTTGTCCCGAATTGTAATTCTTGATATGAGAGTTGTAAGATAAAATATAGTGTTTTTAGAGCTCCACTTGACATGATAGAAATTTGGGACAAAGCAATTGAATAAAATTATGTATACAAACACGTGAATTAAACTTCTTTATTTGCTCAAAGAATTAAAGCACTCGCGCTGAACGCGCTCGTGATTTTGAACTTTCTTCTCACAAATAAACAGTGGTTTAATTTACTTGTATAAATAACTATTAAACTAGGTCCAGTTTCATAAATGAATTTAATTCTCATTCAAATTTACTCACACAGTAAATTTGTATCAAATCATTCAAATGAAATCTAAATATAAGTGCCCTCAATACAGAAAAAACTATTACGTTGTGAAACATTATGTATAATATAGAAATATAATATTTTGAACTGAATCTAATTTTTGTTTAACTTATGTTTTCATGTTTCTTTTATTGAAAGTTCGAACAATTTTCTTGTAATTGAAAACATATAATCTATATGTATTCTTGAAGATTAAACACATTGTTAATGTATTGTTCAAATATTTCTCAATTATTGTTAATCGCATGTGATCTCGGAACTTATCCAACTGAATTTCTTGCATAGGTAATAATTAAATATTAAATATTACTCAATGCAACACTAATTTAACAAGTATATCAATTTTTAATTAAAGTAAAATATATGCTGTAAACATTACATATACGGTTAACTTCAATATATAAATGATTTCGTAAAATTTTGTAAGTTTAGTGTAATTATACATTAAACACTGTTGTAAAACAGGCCTCACTGATGTAGGCGTCTCTAGCGGCGACAGCGCGAACTATAACCATCTCAGCGGACGCATTTTCGGGGCGAGTTAGGTTACCTACTATGTCTTGTACCGTGGTAGAGTCTCTAAGATACATCAATGATTTTGATATAAAGAAATTGATTCCGGCGACCCAATTTGGATTGAGAATACTTTCTAGAAGAAAAATAGATATTTGGAGATTGAAAGAAGTAATTATTGACCGACTGTCGAGTATCTATAGAGTACGGCAATAAATTTTTGGAGTTTGTGCTGTAGTTCGGTGAAGGAAGCTGTATATTAGACACAATAAAAGTCACGAGTAGCGTACAACAGTGTTAACAAGAAAACTGTCTTTCTCCGGACTATCATCATGCAATGAAGATAATATAGTAAAACTGGTTTCAATTTCATAATTCAGCGATTTACATTCAATAAGATTATTTCAGGGAGTACGAAACATACTGAATCTAGGCAGAGTAGGTCAAAATATTCTGAAGCTGAAAAAAAACTAGTCCAGAGGATCGACTGAGAGTAGAAAGAATTATAATTGCTTATATTATTTCTCTAAACAAGTATTTGAGAGAAACAGATTTTCAGAAATTGGCTTAAGAAATTTGTACACTGTTTCCGGAAGAAAATTCCGTACATATTTCATTTCATTCTATGATATTGAATCAAAGTTTTCTGTACCTCATTTATTACAGGAATTTTACTACTCTCCTGTGGAGGGACAAGAAAACGGCAGATTGGTGTATCATACATAAATAGTAGACTTAGAAAAAAATCTAGTGGTAATACACCTGCAGAGTTTGATCTCACAATCATAAGTAGTTCGAAAAATTGGCTAAAGTATAATTCCGATCCTTTGGATAAAGTGTTGAATAAATGGCAGGCAACTTATGAGTACAGGGCACAACAGATGGAACATGTTTATAATAAGGAATACATAGATGAATGGCCCTCACTCAAAAGTGTTAATGGAATGAAATTAGTAAGTTTTTGGAATACGCCATATTTCGCGTTTACTATTTTGTTTTTATTCCAGATTAATATAGATTTTGATTGCTTATGGCCTGGAAAAGGAAATGATTTATTCAATTAGAAGAGTTAAAAGAATACATATCACCTCATCATAAGTCCAATATAAAGAACAAACATTCCATTCGAGTATTAAAAAATATTAGAAATGAAAATGATAGTAAGTTTCAATAAATGTTTAGGTCTTATATTTCTTTTGGATACTCAGAACTATATCCTGACTATTTTATTAAACTCTATTCTGATTATACATGGAAGATATGCCTCCTCCAGTAACAGTGTCGACACGAAAACATTACCTAAGTACACAATACAACAAGGCTAAGATAGTTTCATTTGGAAAATGATAGGTACGAATAATTATCAAATAAAAATAGACGAAATAAAGGAAAGATGTGGTAAAGAAGGATTCACTTTTCAACCACTTATTATTGTAGTTGAAAATTATGAAAACATCAATGAGTAGTATATATATTTTGACGGCATAAAATATAAATTTTCATCCTTTGTTAGTTGTATTGACGGTTGTTTCAAATTATTTCAAGTATCTAATTTACAGTACCCACGATCTCGCCATTAAGTTTGGTACTTCATTCGAATATTTTTCTATAAAACATAAAGCTCCTGGATTTGTGTCGCCATTGATGAAGTAACTCAACTTTTTGTGGAATAATTGATCAAAATGGTTTGTTGTTTCTGTTGTCACAGTAAATTTGATTTTCTCAATTTATTTTTCAGTCATTTAAAATCTAAGCATGACATTGAAGATTATTGTAAGTAGATGAAATAGGGGAGTTTCGGATCAAAAAACCTTTGTGGACAGCCTGTATATAGCAGTGGCGGCAGCGCAGCGGCGGCGAGATTCTTCATGGATTTCGGTGGTAAAATATTAATTTCGGCGGTGGAGTTTGAATCCAGGCATTGAAGTTGTAGTTTGGAGCTAGAAATATCGCAGACTGGCGATGAAATTTGGATTTTGGCGGAATTTGAGTATTGGTGGCAAAATTTGGATTTTGACAGATGTCGCCGTTAGTTTGACGAGTTCAGCTATGTGATTAGCGATGCGAAAATTTGACACTTGACATGATGACGGTCATTGATATTCTAAAATCTATGCTTGGAAGATTCCATTCTAATTCTTTAATACAAGATTCTAATTAATTCTCCAAGTGCTCATAGTATTGAACTAATAATTCCAATTCAAACTCACTGTCAGTGGAAGGTTATGATGTTGGTTTGTCGCCTAAAATTTATGCTTGAAATTCAATGCCAATTCTTCAATACAGGATTCAATTGATTATTTATAAGCTCTCATAGAATTGAATTGATAATTCTGATTTAAATTCTTTATTGGTGAAAGTTCATGAAGTGGGTCATCGGTTGTTACTCCAGAAAGACATGTGCAGAGCACATAAGTTTTGAATGATGTGCAGTGATATTAAAAATTTCAAAACCGAGATTGAATAATATCATATGTTAATTACGTGCTATGTAACAAATAGCAAGCGAGTTCTTGATAGAAAAAATTCAAGGAGTTGATACAAATAGATAAGGTTGAAATTCAATATAATTCATAGTATGTCTTACATGAAATTTACTTGTTCAAAATACAGACGATTTCTTACATTAATCGTACAATATTTGTTGATGGTGTGTATTTTACAATTTTATCATATAAAATTGAACAGTAAGCAGTTGTATTAGCAGGAATGTTTTAACTTATTTCAAGAGTGAGTTCCAAATCTATGGGACCAGACTTCAAAATTTCATTCTGATAAAATGTATTCATAATCACAATGGAACAATATTTTAAGAATTCCTTAGGTGTGAAAACGGGTTCATTGTTTTTTTGATAGAAGGCAAATGGAAACTGTGCAGCTGCTTTTACAATCCATGTATTATGTTGAGTTGCAGGTGAAACTGAATATTCATGTAATTCTTATGCACGGAATGGCATAGATATTTCTGAATTATTCCTCATGTATTCAATAAGTTTCAATTCTTCCTGATCTGAAACTTCAATGTGTGGTATATGCCACTGCATTTTAGTTTGATTCATCTTTCGAGTTCCTTTCTCATCTGCTTTAGTTGATAATGTTGCATTTTCATCACGACTACTACGCAATAGAATCAATTCTTGACGTGAGTTCAGAAGAATTTTTTCATATATATATAGATAACTATTTGATGGTTATGTGTATAGATCTTGTTGTTGTATTGATATTCTGATTTCAACATCATTACTCAATAAAGTTGGTAAATAGGGTTGATAAGTATGAGTTCCAGCATATTGTATTTTCTCATCAAAATATACACGCTCTGATATATTTAAGATATTACTAGTCATTTTTCATAACATTTCTTCTTATAACACGTTGAGCCCCAAATTCTTCAAGTCCTCTTCCAATGTCAATTGTTTTTTCTCTTGTTGAAAACTTGATTCTCCATTTTTTGATGCTGGATGTTATACTTCTTGTTTTGTGTTGAACATTCTGTGAACATGTTCTCCTTTATATAATTCCGTACTGCCATTATAAATTATCCCAATTTTTTTTTCACAAGTTTTTCAATTGTAATCTGATTGTTATGGATTCTCCTTGAAAATTGACTGATTCTCCGTTTTGATCAACTATTTCAAGCTCAATATTATCAATTGTGTGTGTGTTGATTGGTGAATAGATAACGTTCGAAGAATTCTCATTAATCTTAAACCTGGAAGCAACGCTCGGGAGAAACTGGTGTATTTTGTGTACATGTTTGGAATTAGCGTAAGAACCAGTAACAATGTTACACTCAATACAAATCGCATTCACTTTAATTATGCTTACAGGACTTTGAGATATATAAAGCGTATTTTCTTCATAAACTTCAGCATTATATATTTATATATATATATATATATATATATATATATATATATATATATATATATATATATATATATATATATATATATATATATATATATATATATATATATATATATATATATATATATAATATACATATATATAAGTTGTTACATTTCATTTTCACCACATTCATCTTCATCACCTGAAATCATTTAATGTCAATCGTCTCTCCTAATTGTCTATTTGTTCCTTACCTGTCACCCTAATTCATTGCCTTTCGACCATCTGTCAGATTCGTTTTGTTGATGCACCATGTCCCTCTAGCGTAAACTATTGTTACCAGTATTATTGTGTCTCGTCTGCAACCCTTTTAGCGTCTCTGTGTTCTTGGTGGATGAGAATTGGAGTTTGAAATGTGTCTTCTTTTCTTATTGAACTAATAATTGGAAAAACCGTACTTAACTTGAAAACAGACTTAACTTTGGGAAGGTCTTTCTAACGGCCACTTTTGAATTAGTTAGTGAAGAGTTCATATCAAATATATCATATCGGGAGTTTATCAAGAAATTTTAGTGCCAAATTGATTACCGGGCCGAGATTTCTCTTACTTTTTGTGGATTTGAACTCTCAACGTTTTTTTTTAACTTAGTTCAGCGGAGATTCTCTGGATTTATTTTGATAAATTTCTTCAAGCTAAAAGCCGATCAACACCTCAAGGTAAAAGAATTATTCAAGTTACAGTCATTTATTTTCTACGTTAAAGCTTATTTGCTACATTAAAATCATTAAAATCACACTCTGAACATATCACAAATTGAAACTTAATTAAATTAAAATCATATTAATCAATCCCGCCATCGACGAAGCGCATTTAAGGCTCTAATTGGTATTCCTTTCAGGCTTTTTGTTTTGAACCCTTTTCGTTGGGTTTTTCGTCTACGTTGCATTATTCCCATTTGTTCCAGTACCATTTTCATCGTTCTCGTCATCTTGGAGCCATCGTTCAAATTCACCGACCATCTTCGTCCATCTCCGTGTCTGTGACGTCATCTTCGACATCTGTGTGCTTCTCGAGGAGTGACTTGCCGCCATCTTGCGATCTCGTCATCGTCCCGATTTCCCACTCCGGCGCAAAGCAAAGCACCATTTATTTTGTTTATGCTCCAATTTATTACATATTTTATTTATTACGTTATTAATTTTGTTTATTGCTTGATAATACTACTACATTGGGTGAAACCTTCTGTAAAACCAATCAAACGGGTATTCAAGTTGCGTGCGTATTCAGTTTTGCTTACGTTGTGTTATTGCCACACACGGGTGGCGGACGCATTCTACGCCGAACCGTGCGACATTATAGCTTTTAGAGAGCAGTTAGGTAGTCTAGTTTTATGTCACAAGCGTACTACGAACACTGAGGGTACTCCCATCTGTCGCGTAGGTTACAGTACACGCTTAGTTCTCATTATACCGCTGTTTGGTCACCTGAACCCTAACCGCTGTCGTGAGCGCGATTCTCGCGGGGACTGTGCTTGCCATTCGCGCGGCCTACCTAATTCTTTGGCCTACGCTTACTAAAGTTTGATTGGCAATTCCGAGCCCACCATTATTGGAGCCCTTAACAAGGTTGTGAATGAAATCACTCAACGCGAGATCACGCATTTTTCAATCAGCGCCCTGATTATTTCCTTCCCCCTTCCGCTCAGGTTCGGCGATCAACCATCCACTGACCCGAGGAGCTTCCAGATCGCCTGGCGCCCAACAAATACGAAATCCTCCATCATTCAAAGTAGACCACACGCCGTCTCCACCGAGCTAGCTAGGGTCAACCCGGATAGGGGTTGTAGGGAGGTAATAATATTTAATCTATTTAAATCTCATTTTACCCTTTCAGGTGTCGAAATTAGTTTTCCTATCCTCTGTTATTCTATGTTATTTGTGAAATCTTTCCATTCTTCTCTGTTTGATGCTATTCTCCCTGCTTCTTGACAGCTGATATTGTTCTTTTTCAGTATTCCTTGTATATTATTTTCCCATGTCTTCTGTGGTCTTTCTCTACTCTTCTTTTTTGTCGTCTCAGCCTTCCATACCATTTTTGTTTGGCTATCATCTGGCATTCGTATAAGATGGCCGTAACAAGCAAGTTGTTTTTTCTCCATGGTAGTATGTATACTCTTTATTTTTAACCTTTTTCGTATATCTTCGTTTCTCATTCTGTCTAGTCTTGTTACCCCTCCTACTTTTCTCAGGTATCTCATTTCCGCAGCTTGTATTTAAATCTTTGTTCTCTGGTTAGTCGTCTATGTTTCACTCCTATATAACAGTATTGGTCTGTATAATACTTCGAATAGTGTCATTTTGGTCTTTTCGTTAACTGGTTCATTGCTTAATATTATTTTGTTCATCGCGTAGTAACTTTTGTTTGCTGTCAAAATCCGGTTGTTCATTTCTTGCTCCAAGTTACCTTTGTTGTTCAATGTGTGTCCTAAATATGTGAATGTTTCTACCTGTTCGATTTCTCTTTGATTTATTTTTAACTCCGTTGCTATTTCTTCTTCCGGTATTACCATTATTTTTGTTTTGTCTATGTTTATGGTCATATTGTGCTTTTTTAATTCCTCATTCCACAAGTTAATGTTATGTTGTAAGTCTTTTTCACTTTTTGCAACTATTGCAAGGTCATCTGCAAAGGCGCACTCCACTATCATAGTCCTCTCTAGGTTATGGTGTCCTACTTAAATTTTTTCAGTTGTGTCTTTCATATTTTTTAAGATGTTGTCCAGGTATACAATGAATAAAAGTGGGCTTAATGCTTCTCCTTGCCTTAGTCCCTGTGTTGTGATGAATTCCTTTGAAATTTCATTTCCTGTTCTAACATAGTTGGATGTCTTATTATAGATACTTTTTATTGCTTGCGTTAGCTGTTTGTCAATCTGTCTTATTTTAAGGATTTCCCCCAACTTTTCTCTCGGCACCCTGTCAAAAGCTTTTTCCAGGTCCAGAAATGCTATGTACAGCTTACTGTCTACTCTCATGGTCTTTTCTGTTAGTTTTCTCATGGTAAAAATGTGGTCCTGTGTCGAGAGTCATTTTCTAAAACCACTTTGTGCTTTCTCCATCTTTGTCTCCATTAATTTCCTTAGTTTATTTTCTAATACTGCCTCATAAATTTTTGCAGCTGTACATAGCAGTGATATTCCTCGGTAATTACTACACTGTCTCCTTTCTTGTGTATCAGGAATATCACTGCCATTTTCCTGTCTTTTGGTATTTGCCCTATTTGCCATATTTGATTCAGCATTATAAATAAAATTTGTTCTCCCTCCTCTCTCATATAATTCAATTGTTCCGCTCTTATTCCGTCATGACCTGGTGCTTTGCCGTTTCTTAGTTTTTTTATAACTGTCTTTATTCCTCTGTAATATTTTCTTGAAATACTATTCCTGTGTTTTTCAGTTCTGTACTTTCTTCTTCTCTACTGACATTGTTAATGTGTATTTCTTCCAATAGTTCTTCAAAATGTTCTTTCCATCTTTCCATGATTTCTTTGTCTTCTTTTATCATCACTCCTTGCTGGCTTACTAGCTGTTTCAATGTTATGTGTTTTTCTTTCTTGCAGTTTTTAATTGTTCTGTAGAATAATTTTTGATTCTACTTGAAGTTTTCCTCAATTTTGTCTTCGAATTCCTTCCAGATTCTCTCTTTTGATTCTTTGATCTCTGTCTTCGTTATCTTCCTCTGTCTTCTATAATTTTCATAATTCTCCTCTTTATTGGTATTGATATATTTTTTCCATTTTTGTTTTTTTTTTTCTTGATTTCTTCTTCTATTTTTTTATCCCACCAGTGTGTTTGTCTTCTCTTGTGTGAGTTTTTGACTATTCTGCATGATCTTTTTGTTGCTTCTGTTAGTATGTGTTTGAATGTATTTCACATTTCTTCTATATTGTTTAAATCTGGCTTGGGTGTATCTTTTATAAATTCGTTAATGCAATTTTGATATTCTGCTTTCATCTGTCCATCTTCCGGTTATTCTACTCTGAATTTTACTGTTTGTTTTTCGTTAAAATTAATCTCTTGATTATGTTTTGTCTCGTTTCCTAACGCTATGACTACCGCTATTACCAGATAATGGTCGCTACCAATTTCACTACCCCGTTTCACTCTTACATCCTTCAATTTTTTTCTTTGTTGCGTATTAGTCAAGAAATAGTCTATTATTGACTTTTCTTCTCTGCTTTCTTCTTCCCTAGTATACTTGTGGATTTCTTAATGCTCAAATAAAGTGTTCAATATAATTAATCCTCTCATGATGCAAAAATCGATGAACCTACTTCCATTTTTATTTATAATCGGCTCCCTATGTCTTTCCATTATTTCTTCAACACCCTTATTTTTATTTCCCACTCTCGCGTTAAAGTCTCCCATAACATGTATTGGTTCTTTCAGTTTGCATTTTGTCACAAAATTCATCTTTTTTTTCTATATTTTTCTCCTCATTTATTGCATACACTATCATTATATTGGCCTTTAAATTTGTTTTGTCTTCTACTTGAATTATTAATAATCTTTCGTTTACGCATTTCCAGTTTGTTATTGATTGTTCCAGTTTTTCATTTATTATACATCTAACTTCTGCTCTAGCTCTATCCATGTTTTCCACTCCGCTATAAATTAGTATGTGATTATTCTTCAATTTTGGTATTCCTTTACCTTTCTTTCTCGTATCGGTGATGGCTAGTATATCAAATTTCGCTTTTCCAAATTCATCTACTAATTCTATTTCCTTTCCATTTATGCTGCTAATATTCCATGTTCCTAGTCATATAGTCCGTTTTGTTTGCTTGTTTGCCTCCATGTTGCATTTTTCTGTTTTCTTATTTTTTAACCGTTTTTTGATATTATTTCTCTCCCTTTTCGTACAAGTCCTCTCTCGTTTTTTGCCCATTTAAATACTTCTCCACCACTTGCTAATTTTTGATATCCAATTTTGACTTTTTTCTCGGTCGCCTTCATTTCTCTGGCGATACTTCTTATTTCACATTGAATTTTTCTTTCTTCCCATGTAAGGTCGTTTTCGATGTTAATTTTTGTTCCTTATAATTTGTTTTTTACTGCCATGATTTTTTGCTTTTGATCCCAGTTTGCCATTTCTACTATTATAATTTAATTTTTTTTCCTTCATTTTGCATGTATACATTTTTAGTTTCAGCTTGAATTTGCAACTGCTCAGAGAGTAGCTTTTTCACTCCTTCTTTCAGATTGTGCGTTGGTCTTAATCCTTTTATGACTAGATTCTTTTTTTCTCCCGCCTTTCTTCTAAGTCACATTTGGTCTCTAGACTTTCGACTCTATGTACCAAAGTTTTCTTTTCTTTTTCCCATACAGCTTCTTTCCTCTTCATTTCTGATTTTATATCTCTTATCTCCTGTTCTAAATCATTTGTGTTTTGTTCCATTTTTGCCATTATAGTTTGCATGATCTGTTTAAATTTCTCCATATTTTGTTCGTCTACTTACACCTCTTCAATAGTTTCTGTTTCAGTTCTTTCTCCTTCTTCCCTTTTTCTTTGTTCCGGTGACAATTTTATTTTTGCTATCGTTGGCAACACTTAGTCCTTGGTTCAACGTCCCTCCCACCTGTATCGCACTTGTTCAACGCGCTGCTACCTTGGAGAACTGTCACTCAACTAGCTGTCAAATATTACTATGACCGTAACTTTTGCTTATCTATTTTTGTTTTTATTATCACTTGGATAAGTCTCACTCCACTTTCACTGCACCGCACGTTCCTTGTTTAACCAAAAGTATTAATTTGCTTTCCGGCAAAGCGATATGTCTCGAAAAATTGAATTTTATATCGGCTGCACCAAAAAACACGTATCACTCTTGAAAAATTTCAGCATTAAAGCCCAATAATTCTCTGATAGTATTTGGTTTTGTGAAATCAACTTCTTGTGTAACAAGCATTTCACACTTTAGAGTATTGTTATTGGCAGCAATAGAAATTTTGAAATCTTTGTCAACATTCTTCGCTCTTCCTTTTCAAAAGTTTTTCATATATCCAAGGTCATATGGTCCATTTGATAAAGTAATTGTTTTATTACCGGAATAGAATTTATTATTACTCTCATCAATATTTGGGATGGAATTATATGATTCAAAATTGATGAGACCCATCCCATACTTACAATTAGGATCAAGTTCAATAGCAGGATGTATTGTAGCTGTTGGATGAGACTTTTTATCATAGAAAGTAAATGTGTACGACATGATTGTTCATTCACTACTGAAAGTATTTTTCATACATTATTCTTTACATAGAAATCTTGAACAGAGGTGTCTGCAATTAATGGTATCATACTGCTGATATTGATTATAATCATACTCAATATTACAATTGCTACCAAAATATTTCACTTATACTTTTGGTGGTTTTATGCTACCAAAACTATCAAAATATATCACATTGTTATCATATATTTATATGCCACTCAATGAGTACCTGAACTATCATAATCATCCAAATTAGCTATTGCACATTCAGTGAACTTCATTTGTTTAGGTGGATTGTTTCGCATGGAAACTCCTCTAAAATTATTGATTTCAAGTTTTTTCACAGATTTCGACAATTCAATATTACTTAGTGCATGTTTTGATAGCTTTTCATTAGTTTTTTGTTGTGCTTTCGCTGGAGATAAGTGAAGACCCAATCTTTTTCATATGGTTTCAAATATAATCGTTTACCTTACGTCACAGATTCCATAATTTTATTATGTCGTTGGTTTTCTTTCAATTGCATATTAGCCGATCGAACATCATTGATAAGCTTAGCTACAGCTGCAGCGCCTCCAGTAAGAGTCCCTAACGCACTCAACCCTGCAATAAGAGGTATTACCACCTATTTTCGGTACTGGAATTATTCTTGGTGTATTAATCTTTTTCTTGTTCTTAACAAATTCTTTTAGAGCGATTGAAATATTCGTATCGGAAGAATCAGTCTTCAGTAACTTTGAGCGAAATTGTTCCAGTCCATTTTTGGAGTTAATTTTCAGATTTTTCTTCAGTTTTTTCATTCTATTTCAGCGTGTTGTTGTTTTTCTTCTGTTTTTCAAATAATGACTCATACCAGCACCCAACCCAACTTTAGCCTTCATTATTCCAGAAACGCCCAAAGCAGCAATTTTTTCTCCAAGAAGTGTGTCTTTAGAAAGATATCTCTCTGTTGCTGTAACTGCACAAACTTATACAAGAATGCCAAAACATCTAATACGTAAATATGCCTATATCATTCAAACAATATGAGTTGAATCTACGAAATATGTACAATGATCATGTGGGTACAGATATGAGTTCTGATAACTTCAAAAAAATGTGTGCTATTTGCTGGAAAATAAATATGAATTCTTTGTTATTAATTAGGAATCTGATTTGAAATCTGGCAGGTTTGAAAAGGATTTTATGATTTTATATCTTTTTGAATGGATATAGCGGTTTTTAACAGGCTCGGTTAAGAACCACCCCGGTTAAGAACTGCCTCCGGTTCTAAACAACCCTGCTATTAAGTATAGAAGCCTATACAGAAGCCATGTATTGTTCATTGTTTATTCTGGTATATACAAGCATGAATTTCAATGAAAAATTGAAAAGGCGAATAGTACAAGCCAGAAATAATGTAAAACAGGAACTAGCATTACTGAAGAATAGTGGGATTGAAAGTGAATCAAAGCTTGATAAAAGTTTTACACCAATTACTAGTAAATTAGCAAAAAATATTGGAACCTTACAAAACGTTACACCAGCTCACATTTAAATTCATTTGGAGGGGTATAGGTGAGGGGAAGTGGAGAATAATGATCAACGTGGTCTTTCAGAAGAGCAAGCTGCTGCAGAAAGTGATACCTAAATAGATACACTTTCACAATTATCAACACATACTGAAACAGAAATAGCACATGATATTTGAGTCGCTTTGATCCATTATCCCGAAAATATATTAAGAGAGTTATAACACATTCAAACAAAATAGATTAAACACATTATGGTATTAATTATAGGGGAACACCTGATTGTGATTATTTTGAAATGGGTAATGAATCTGTAGATTTTTATGATGAGGATATAATTATTGATAAAAATATTTCACCTGCAACAATTGGTTTAGTTGAACTAATATTCAAGAAAGAGCCAGAAAAAAGATAGAGAGAGAATGATTCATATTATTATAAGAAAATATTGAATATTATTAACTCAGTGCGGGAAGGTAATATAAGCACAGGGCAACTTAAAGGTAGCAGAGCAAAATAATATACAGATATTGTATGCTCATTATTTAATGTCATGTCTAGAAAATATCTTGAATTGGTTACCAGCCCAGTTTCTTCAACTGGAGATCCAAAATTATAACCAAAGAATAACGTATCTGACTCGAGACTTCTAAACAGTTATAATACTAAAAATGTTGAATATGAATTCTGGGATGATCCAAATTAATTGGTAAATGAATTGGAATAATATACAGCTTCTAAGAACGCTGGCAACAATAATCACAATGATATAATTATTTTAATAATTAGGGAATTGGAAGAAGCTGAAACTATCGCATGATAATCAGTAGCAAAATGTCACTAGACAAGTTTGGACATTGAGGTGGTGCTGTATATCATAATAAATTTGGATGTTCTAATCATAATGATTCTGATAGCAGCAGTAATGATGATGGAAAATTGATAGAAGTTGGCACTCCTACGTCAGATTTCCATGCGACACTAAGAAATTTTGGATGACAAAATCAAATTAGCTGTGGATTCGCTTGAAAGCAAAATAGTTATTATTGATAATAAAGTTACTGAGCACATACCAAACGCTGATAAGAAGATCGAAAAAGCTGATCAAATGATAAGGAGTGTTAAAGAAGATATGAATATTCTATTCAAAGAATTGAAAATTCATGATAAAACACAATAGAAAATATTTCAACATCTATTAAACGTGGAATAGTTGGAGAACTTAATAAGCCAGCAAGAAGACATTTCAAGAAAAGGCGGGTGATATTCAAAGGATTAGATGAGATTTCTGAGGCTGATTCAGTTGAAATGAGACCGTGTGCTAAATCAAACCAAAATTATAATTACATACTGGTTGTGATTGATATTTTTTCAAAATATGTTTGGGCTGAGCCTATTGAACATATATCGAGTATCGAAGTGCCTGACGCTTTGGAACAAATGTTTGAAACAAGTGAGCAAGTACCAAAAAATGGAAGAAGCATCTAGATGATGAAAGCCTATTTTTGGCAGCTCATGAATGCTTGTTGCTTTGAGATTTCTTGAATTACCATCTCTCACAATTACTGAGCTTGAAATCAAACAGTTTGGGCAAACTTACGAAACAGCAGCTTCTATTTAGTACTAGTTTTATGTTGACTATTTGATAGGTACATAATTTATGCATGTACAAACTCAAAAATACCTTCTAATCTTCATTGTTCAGTTATTGATTGACAGGAGGTCGAGTGCTGTACCTTAAAATGATAATTTGAACTTTATCAAAGCTATATAAAAAAAATACACCATAAGTAAACAAATTTTCATCCAATAATAATAATTCATCCTAATAAGCTTCAAATTTGCGTCAAACAAGTCATTGAATGAAGCCCGGACAGATTTGACAACTGTACATAATAATAGTGACACCCGCGGCGAAAGTTGTAACAAAATTTTTATCTACTTTAATAAATTTTAGTTGCCATATCCCTAATGTCATATATACCTATACACATTGTTTCACTTGAAATAAGTAATTGAATAATTTGATCTTCCACAATCACTGAGCTTGAATTAAAGCAAATTGTGCAAACCTACGAAATAGCAGCTTTTATTTAGTACCAGTTTCAACTCTGTAAATAGTATAGTTGCTGAGAACTCATCGTCACGCCAGCCAGCCAGCCAGCCATCCAGCCAGCCAGCCAGCCAGCCAGCCAGCCAGACTGCCAAAGTGAATATAATAGTGCTTTTTTCTAAAAAATGCGCTAAAAATTTACACACTGTTCTGGGGAAAGAATTTAATGATGCAGATTTCAGAAAATTAACAAAAAAATATGAGATCAATCATTATTCTGCAAAACAAGTTGTAGAAGCTTTTAATCTTGGAGAATATTATGTATGAAAAGTTCGGTCTGTAGGGGTCTCACGGATGGCTGAAATTACTATCAAATGTGTTTTCGGAATATCATAATAAGAAGCATAGTACTATTCGCATGAAACCGTTTGACGTGAGCCGAAAAAAAGAGAAGAAGAGTAGGTATAAGAAGCTGGTCCCAAGCCAATTTCAAGGTCATCCGTGATAAGAACGTCTTAAGAACTGATAAGAACGTCTTGACTTTTCTTGGCCAACGTCTTAAGAATTGATAAGAACGTCTTGACTTTTCTTGGCTAACGTCTTAAGAAATGATAAGAACGTCTTAAGAAATGATAAGAACGTCTTGAGTTTTTTTGGACAGCGTCTTAAGAAATGATAAGAACGTCTTGAGTTCTTTTTTGATCAACGTCTTAAGAAATGGTTGAAAATGAAAAAGAAGCGCGCTGATGCTGCCATCTGTGAATAAGTAGCTGAAGGTTGCAAGAAAAAAATGGAGGGGCATCTGGAAGATTTTTGTGGTGTGTTAAAGAAATTTTTTTGTGTCATTACACACTAATAAGTATCGTTTGCATATGAATTTTGTTTATAAGTTTTGCGAGTACATGTGTACTTAGATCAACGAATAAAAATATTATAACAGAGATATAATTGTATATATATATATGAATGCAGAATGTATACGTTTGATAACAATAAAATTGATAAGCTTACATTCGTTGTTACATGCTCTGCAGAAAGATTTATCTTTTGTGACTAGCTTCAAGGTTATTGTAAATCAAAATTGAACGGAAGACTTATCAGTAGAACGGAAATTTGGACTTACATAGTGATAAAGTCGTATTATTTTGTATTATAAAATAGCTGTTAGAATTTAATGCTTTTTATTTCCAATAGCCACAAGCTTTTTGTTATACATTTTTTAATTTGATATGAAATCTGTAACGTTCAATGATAAAGTAATAGTACATTACATGATAGCGTGGAAATATGCATACAAATTAAGTCGTCAAGGAATATGGGAGCAATATGCAAGAGATCGTTTCCGTTTTCAATATAAAATTAAACAATATTTTATTATTTTAACACCAATGTTGGAGTATAAATTAAATGATTACAGAAATAATTACTTTAAAGAAAAAAATTATATTTAATAAGAACATCACTTTTAAAAGTTATTGGATACTTTTTTTAATAATAATTTTTATGTGTGAACGTGTTACTGCGCAGGATTTGTATAGAATGATAAGAAAAATATATAAAAAGACAGGAATTTTATTGTTTTATTCAGTGTTGATACACATTTTTTCAAGTGAAAAGATTTATATTCATATGTGTGTAAAAAAAAATAAGGAAGAGAAAATGGTAAGATTTTTTGTATTTTATTTTGTAATATTTTTTAATTGTTGAATTACTTATAGCAAGTGAAAACGAACAATAACGGTAAAAAATATCCAGCTAATAAGAAAGCTTCTTGTAAACAAATTTCCCAAGCTGGAAAATCAATGAGAAAAAGAAGAATTAATCTAAGTAAAAATGTTATAAATGTTGAACAAGAAACTGGTAAACTTGAAAATGGAATTACAGCGGAATCAAGTAGAAATGTTGACCAAGAAACTGCTGAGCTTGTGAAAGAAGTAACACTGGATCCAATGTTTAATAATTTACCACCACCATTCCCTGTGATTAGTAATAATAATAATGAATTAATTATAGAACATAGACAGTTTTTAGATAAGAATGTTTGTGTATGTGTTGGTATTAATCCAGCACAAAATTTTGAAATAATTGTAAGATTGAATAACAAAAGAATTGGAAAGTTTATTGATTTCAAAGTATGTGAGTGGTATGAGCTCCTTATGACTTATAATATCATTATGAATCATATGAATGGTAATTCGACAATAGAATCGTATTCATTTTTCAATAATAAGATTTTATTTGATATTATAGAAAATAAAAAAATTATTATTATTGAGTCACAGAATAAACAAATCTATCTGAGCAATACAAGTCTTGACAATTTATTTTTAATTTCAGATTTTTTGAATTCTACAATAAAGTACTTGGAACCTTTAAACTTTTTCAACTACTATTCTAATATTGTAAAACAGTCATTAACATGTGAAGGAGAAATTTTCTCCAATATTTATAATATAGTAAATAATTTGAATAATATTCATAATTTAGCAATAAAGCAAATATTATTAACCTATCCAGATGTAGTTAATGATACTGTCCAGTATTTCAATGGGGAAAATATTGATGAAGTATTAGAGATAAATTAAATGATCAAACTATATTAGTCCAGTCAAGATAGCTTCAAAAATAGAGGTACCCTTGCATAAATTCCCAAGAAGCTGAAAATTTACATGAACGTTAAGGATACCATTATAATGAAGTTGTCGGAAGTCCCCATCGATCCCATGTGTGCAAAAAATTTTATACGAGGTCAAAGCTCGCAAAAATGGGTTTTCTAGGTTTTTAAGCGGAACGGCTGATGAAATAATAAAAATAGTTCAGACAAAAACTGTGAATCTTTTAATTCTCTACAAAAATGGTCTCCACCCTTTTTTCCCCAAGACTCACCATTTCTGAGAAAAAGTCATTCTAGAATTATTTTCTCAATAATATGCATGATTTGCTGCCTATGTACATTATGAACGTATAATATAGATACAACTATTAGTCTGCGTAACTAGTACTTCTACATTAATATTGAATGATAATTCTAAGAATATGAAATGAAAAGAAACACAGTCCCTCATTCTATGTGACCATGCGGCCTTGAGCTAAATCTGTCTGCTGTTCATTTGTCAACGTAGCAGTGTCCGTCTTTTACTTACTTTAAATTACTTGCGTAGATAAGTTACGTTTCGTATCTTTTGCAAAACATACACCTGATAAAAAACGTGTTCAATTAGCTTGTCTCTTGCCAACCTCGGATTCTGCTCATCAACATTTTTATCAAGTATATTAGCAGGTTCAACTAGACCTAGAAGAATGGTGTTGGTAGCTAATTAATAATGTATAAAATCAATCCACACTCTACTTCCACCTGCACTAGAAAAGCTCCTTGATATTTTTTTTCATAGCTACAGAAAAGAGTGTAATTCGAAATGCGGCTGCAAGAAAGTAGGATAACTTTGTTCACAAGCATGCACCACTGCACCAGCTGTCAAAGTTGGTCGTGTTCAAATACTAAATCTTCAACAGAAGATAATCCTTATATCGACGGTGAAACAACTGTTGTATCGCTATTTGAGCAATTTACGTCAACTCAGGAAGATGAAGATGATGAAGAAGTTGAATAAGAAGACCTAATATTATATTGAACCTAAATAAGAAGACCATAGAGTAGGCCTACCGGGCAAACCACATTGAAAAATACACGTCAAGTACACACCTCATAGGTGGCGTGGCAACATGTGCATAAATGGAGAATATAACTTTGGAATGGCTTTTTCTCAGAAAAAGTGGATCTTAGGGATAAAGAGGTAGGGACCACTTTTGTAGAGAATTAAGAGACCTACAATTTGTATCTGAGCTATTTATATAATAAATCTGATCGTTCCGCTAAAAAATTCAAAAAATCCATTTTTGCGAACTTTGACCTCGCATTAAATTTTTTGCACACACGGTATCGATGGGGACTTTTCACAACTTCATTATAATGGTATCCCTAACATTCATGTCAATTTTCAGCTTCTTGGGAATTTATGAAAGGGTGAATGCCTATTTTGACTGGACTATATTATTTTTGTAATTCTTCCTATTAACAATAATAGTTGTTGTTAATGTAATTGAGTGTATTTATTTGATAGGGAAAAAAATAAATAAACAGTTTTATAGAAATTTTTTTAATTATTTATATTTCTAATTTTCATTTTACAAAACTCACAGATTTCAAATGAAAGCTAAGAAGTTACATTGATAAAAGTATAATGAACTCAATTTAAACATTATTTATTAGTTTTGATAACAATATTTTCAATTGTTCATATAAACTAATATTTGGACAACTGATATTAAAAAGAGAAAACTCAAATTTCTCGGCTTTTTCAAGTGATTTTGTAAATTCATTGAATTCATAGTAGTAATTGCTTATGAAAAAATATATACGTCCATTTGTATACTTAAAAACTGATTCAATATTATTTGGAACTCCAGGAAAAATTGAATCTAATGTCCCATATTCTTCAGTATTAAATTCACATTCATTTATTTTTATATACGAATTATTCTGATAAAATATATAAGTCTGTCCGTTGTTTGTTGAAACAGCTCCATTTATATTAGTAATGCGACTAATATAGGGAGTTTGAGTACTTTCCAATTGAAGAGATGGAAATTTTATATTATATGCCACGTCATCTATTATTATTACAACGTTTCCATTTGGTCTTTGATAAATAGCATTCAACTTTTTGAAGAATTTAGGTATAAAGTTCAACCAATCTGCCAATAAATATGGTGTCTCATTAAATTTTTTTTCGTTAAGATTTTTAATCCAAATCCATTCATTATAAAATATATATAGTTTCTTATTAAGTACTAGAAACTTATTAACATTTGTTAGTTTACATAAATTGGGTTGAAAATTTGGAATAATAGTTGCTTCGGTTATAACATTATTAGGCTTAGCGTAATATTTTGTTGTTGGAATGGTATTCTGGTTTCTTTTTCCATACAAAGATTGAATAGCATTTATGTCATCCACAGATAAACCATAAGGTTTACCATTACCATTTTTATACACATTATTATCGTATGCTGGAAACATAATACTATCTGGGATGTTTGAATGTTCAATTCCAAGGGAGTGTCCAATTTTGTGTACAAGTACATCAAAAAGGCTTATCTCACCATTTGGTGGTTCTACTAGCTCGTAAGACCAATTTTCTGTTGAATCTAAATGAACTTCTGATTGCATATTTGTATTGGGGTATTCTGCGTGTCCCAACATGTTGCCTGGTCCATCGAATATACTATTACAAAAATTGTGAGTGAAATAGCTATAGTGATGGGGTGATGTTCCAAATGATATTAAAATAGTAGCATCATGAGGATTAATAAAATGAAGATTTGTGTGATTAGACCAGACTTCAAATGCAATTTTGATTGAATCCAGCACAAGGTTCTGTTCTTGAATATTACCATAAAATTTCCAATAAATTGTATTATTAGCCCATTTTATTGGATGAGTTCGGAAATATACATCTTCAACACCACATCTATATTTTTGTACAAAATTAATCACTTCTTTATTTATTTCACTCGTATTTTGTGAATTATATCTTTGTTGGAATATTTTCAATCCTTCTATGAATATCGTGCTATTTTTATCTAGTTTGAATAATTCAGTAGTTGTTAAATTTAAGTAACCATAATGATTTAAATAATTCACAACTAATTGAAAGTGGTTAACACTAGAATAAACACTAATACTCAACAATAAAATTAGATAAAAAAACAACATGTTATAGCTTATATGTTTATTAGCATACTTTTTGAATAAGAATGGTTATATATAACAAAAAATGCTTATTTATATATAATAACACTATTTGCACAATTATATATATTTTTTTTTTTAAGATTAACATTTTTTACTTCAACTTTTCCAGAACAAATTACATGAATTAAAAAGCACAGGTTTCACAATTTCCAATACATGGTGGTGGACCATCCATTTGTAGGTCTTGATTAGGTAAATTCCAATGTTCCACACATGGTAGTCTCTTTATTACATTAGGGTTTATTTTGTAAGAAACTGGAAGTTTTCCCCAAATATTTGATAAATCATTACCACTAAATAAATTTAATATATCAATAAATGAGTTATCACTCAATTTTTTACAAATATATGCATCACAAGCTAAGTCACCAATTATTTTAAGTATTTCGCTATCGGTTGAATTTTCTTTTATAATTTGTTCATACAATTCACTTTTTCTTTTTGACGATGCGCACATGTCCTTATGAACTTGTAATAAATAATTTGCTAATATTTTTAAACTCATCATGAGAAATTTTTTTTACATCCAATCTTTACGATAGCAAAATAAACACTGATGATGTATTAAAAGAAAAAATACAATCTTTCATATTATATTACTTGAATTAAAATAACTTTCAAATTGAAAACAATAACTTATTAATAAAACATAAAACAAGTTAGTATTTGCCTTATACAATTACTTGAGATGAAAAAAAACAAATAAATAATTGATAAACCTTACAACAAGTTTTAAAAATGAAAAAAAAACAAAATATATTCCTTTTTTTAAAAATTATATTTATTATATATCTATTGATTTATACAATGCATCATCTAAATAGTCTTCAATTTTATATACATTACTTATTTCACAGTTATTGCAGTGATTAAAACAAGTTCTTCGTGAAAGAATATTCTTAAGAGCTCTACATTCCTCTAAAGATATAACATTGTATCTATTATTGAATGACTCAAGGTATACTTTTTTCACATCACCTTTAACATATATTACTTTTGCACTATTTAATATAGGTATAATTGTTTCCGAAAGTTTGGTATATGGTATGCATCCATCATCCCAACGAAATCCATGATAATTTTTATATAACCAAACAGCTTGTCTTCTATATTTTGATTCCAGTTGGTTCCAGGAAAATGGTGGCTCAAATAATAAATGACACAGCTAATTCCCATCTCTTGACATGATAGCAATTTCTTTTGCTACCATTATATAATTTTCCACATTAAATCCCTGTATATCAACAATTAACTCCATTCCTAGTTGTTTCAATGACTATTTTATACTAATGTTCTAATTGCACTTGTGAGTGGGTTATATTCTATAATTTTATCGTGAATGATCAAACAATATGCACTTGTGTTTTCAGGAAAATTCTCACTAGATTCAAATTCTAATCTAACATCTACAGCACTATTTTTTATTGAATCATTTTGATTAGAACAGTTTATGATTATAATTGGAGCAATTGATTTGAATTCTGATTTACTAAGAGCTGGTCCAATATATGTTTCGTAGAAATTATAATAAGCTTGAGGAAATTTCGCATACATATCGTACAGTAAGGCATAATGATTATTTTTAAAATCAAGATTTAGGTTATCATATGGATAACAAACTGAGTTTAAATATAGTTTTATATTTGTTAAATTACAAATATCAAAGTTACTGCTGTTTTTATCTTTTTGATTTTTACGATTAGTTTGGAAACCAATAATAACAAATCTGGGTTTTTCCATTTGAGTAGAGGATTTAATCGACCATGTTTGTTTTTTTGACAATTGAAGAGCAGGATGTTCATATAAATCCCAAGAACGGAAAGCACAAGATATAAAACGATTTGAATTAACTATTTTTAATAATTTTAACCTATACTCATCGTTAACATGAATATGAGGAACTCTCCAATGTATTTTATTCAATTGAAATTTCAAATTAGCTGTAGATGTATAAGCATTAGCATCAGTTCTTGCTCTTATAAGTGCTAGCTCTTGCCTAACATTCACCATAATTTTTGTATTATCTTCACAGAACCCAAGTAGCATTTTTAAAGGAAGACAAACATTAAAATTCGCATTAGCATCTAAAATGTTAATGTCTTGCCCCCATCCAGCGTTTTCCAGATTTTTACTTTCAACATTAGTCAAGGAGCCATATGCCTTTAAAGTAGATGTAATTCCAACATTTTTTGTTTTATCTACCTCAACACTATTTACCAAGTATTTAATTTCATCAAATAGAAATGCAATACCATTATTTGTCATTTTTGTATCATTAGGAGGTACAGCAATTTCTTCTGTTGATAATTTACCTTCAATATATAAGAAGCTTTGGTTTGGTAATGTGTATATGTCTTGCTGTTGAATTTGAATTCGAATCTCATCACAATTGTTAAATGCTGATGCAACCAACGGTTGATGGCTGTGCATTTCAATTTGACTTATTGCATTATCAAAAGATATTTCTGACGTTACATCCAATATATCACTCATTCTGTTTTTTTCTCTTCTATTTTTTTTTTTAAATGAAACCCAAGTAATTTGAGGAAATTCTTATTTTTTCTTGTTAACTCCTTAATGACTTTCGACGAACTAATTTTACCACAATTGGATTTTGTTCTTTCATAATCAATTCCCATTTTTTAATTTAGGCTTTTCTCAAGTGAAGTCTAACTGTTATTGTTCCACCTTGGAAATTTACAAATCTTCCTTCTTGGTCAACAATATGAATAGTAATGTTGCTTATCAATTCTGTGTTCACTTCTAAATATATAGGACTTGGAGGTACTAAATTAATTTTATGACCTGGCGCAACTTCAGGAAAGAATTGGTGTATAGTATGTGCAGGTAAATCATTTTTATAAGCTCCTGATATTATATTACATTCTAATAAAATTGCGTTCACTTTTATTATATTAACAGGTAAATCACTTTCATGAAATGTGTTCCGTTCTAATATTCGTTTTTCAAATCCCAATAGTGAACCAAATGAATCTTCTTTTGTAAAATCAATTGTAACAGTACTTCTTAGCTCACATTTCAACGTATTATTATTTGGTTTTAGAAAAATGAAATCATGTTTCTTTTTTTTTCCCTTCTCTTTCAATATTATTTGATTCAAGTTTTTCTTCGGAAATGTAATTAGGATCATTCAATTCTTTTCTCAATACCTGTTCAATATCCTCAATTTCATACGACCCCACTGGTATTTGAAACAGTGTAAAATCTTTATCTGCTTGTTTTTTATAATAGAATTTATTATTAGTTCCATCAATGTTTGGTATTAAATGAAATGTGTCGAAATTAATTAGACCCATTACATATTTACAATTATTATCTAATACAATTGGTGGAAAATAGTCTGCAGAAATTATGGACTCTTTTCCTGTAAGTGTGAATGATATTGATTCCATGTTGTAACTGGTATGATAAATATTCATGCTTGATATTTTATAAGATATTCTAAGCATAAATGACCACAATTGTATGCATTGAAGTTTTGAAAACGATTGTAATTATAATTTATTTTAATAATCAGACCAAAATAATTCACTAACTCTCTTGGCGGAGGTAAATTTCCAAAACTGTCAAAATAATTTACGATATTATTTTTTTTAACATAAGCTGCCCAATGAGTACCAGAACCATCATAAGAATCTAAATTTATTACAGCAGACTCGTTTTTTAATGGACTCTTGGGTAAATTGTTCCGCATGTAAACTCCGCGGAAATGTTTTATATTATACTTGCGCACATATTTTTTTATATCAATATTTGTCAAAGGCTTCTTTGGTAATCTTATTTTTTGGAGTTTTTCTTCTTTCTTTTGTTCTTTTTCATGCCACCACCTGTTTTATATGGTTTTAAGTAAAGACCTTTACATAGGGCTTTGTTGACACCATATGAAGCAGCACCACTTGCAGCGCCAGCAAGTAATGCTTTTCCAATTAATGGAAGAAGTGCCAGTGGTAAAAAGCCACCAAGCTTTCGAGGTGTTTTCAGTACCCGCCGTTTCTTAGATTTCTGAGCTTTTTTTTTCTTATTCATTCCCATTCCAAGTTTCTGTTTTGCCTTCATGGCGTTAGTTACTGTCCAAGCAGCTACTTTTTCACTAAATTTTGCGTCGTTAGATTTAACTCTGTTCCAAGCTTTTTCTTGTAAAATTTTATCAGCGTTGTGACGATCATTCAAATTATTACTAACTGAATAAGCTATATCGTGTTCACGACATGCAACATCTAATGGATTAATACCCCTGTCTCCCCTATTTAATCTTTTTTCCAATTTAGTTCCTGGTCCACAAAATTGATAACCTGGAATATGTAACTCTATAGGTAGGGAGTTAATTGCCTCATTCACCAATCCTTTTCCGTAAAACTTTTTTCGATGTATAAGCATTGGTGCATTTTACTTAACTGAATATTTATATATAGGAGAGTGTTTTAATATGAAAACCAGTAGTTACCATGAAATTTATAAAGCAAAAACATCGTTTTCAAATAAACTATTTTGATAATAAAGAAAGTAGAAAAATTATAAAAAAACATAGCGACTTACTACCCAATAGCATAAGATGTATTATCGTTGGACCAAGTAATTGTGGTTAAACAAATATTTTACTTAGTTTACTCACACATCCAAATGGATTAAAATTCAAGAATATATATTTATATTTAGAAAATAGTCATATCCAGTAAAAATTATATATTTCAAAAGATCATCGGATGATGGATAAAAATGAAGGATAAAGAACTATTGAGTCATCTCTTCACGTTGCAAACGTTTCGATCTTTATTAGACCTTCATCAGTGCCTAAGGCAATAAAAAGAACAATAGAATACATAATCTTCAATAACGTGCAAATAATTCTCACAATGAACAACCAAATAATAATTACCTTAGAGAAAAGTAGAACATAACCAAACATTTTATGATATTGTGCAAAGACATCTTCACACTTCTACAATACAGAAGCAACTGAATTACAAACGGAAATGTCAACAAGAAATCACTTGTTAATGAAACGTAACAACAAAAGACGTGCGCCAAAATTCAGCGGCAAATATAAAACCAAAATAATTGAATAACAAGTGCTATCTTTTACAAAATGACAAATCCAAGATATTTTGATACGTTTTACTTAAATATTCAGTATCAGTTCTGAAATTGATCGAGTTATGATCTAGATAATAAATATTTATCTAGATCATAACTCGATCAATTTCAGAACTGATACTGAATATTTAAGTAAAACGTATCAAAATATCTTGGATTTGTCATTTTGTAAAAGATAGCACTTGTTATTCAATTATTTTGGTTTTATATTTGCCGCTGAATTTTGGCGCACGTCTTTTGTTGTTACGTTTCATTAACAAGTGATTTCTTGTTGACATTTCCGTTTGTAATTCAGTTGCTTCTGTATTGTAGAAGTGTGAAGATGTCTTTGCACAATATCATAAAATGTTTGGTTATGTTCTATTTTTCTCTAAGGTAATTATTATTTTGTTGTTCATTGTGAGAATTATTTGCACGTTATTGAAGATTATGTATTCTATTGTTCTTTTTATTGCCTTAGGCACTGATGAAGGTCTAATAAAGATCGAAACGTTTGCAACGTGAAGAGATGACTCAATAATTCTTTATCCTTCATTTTTATCCATCATCCGATGATCTTTTGAAATATATATATTTATACTCTAAATCATCGAATCAACCTAAGTATAATTTTCTACAAAAGTGTATTTCAAGAGTTAAGGTTATGGGGTATCATTCGTTTAGTGAAAATGTTGATGTTATAAAACCTACTGAAGCTAAAATGTTTTCCATCATTATTTTTGACGACATAATATGTGATAAACAAGACTGTATGCGTAATTTTTTCAGTATGGGTAGACATAGTAATATTGATTGTTTTTATCTTTCACAATCTTATGCAAAAATACCCAAACATTCAATCAGGGACAATGCTAATTTTATTATAATATTCAAGCAAGACGAAACGAATTTACGGCATATTTATGACGATCATGTGAATACGGATATGTCATTCAATAAGTTCAAGGAATTTTGTATAAGATGTTGGGAAACCAAATATGGATTTGCAGTTATAGACAAGGACAGTGAAGAGAAAGGACGTTATCGTGAAGAATTGGATAATTTTCTAGAGCTCCGTTCTATTTACAATGACAAAAATGAATAATAACAAAAATCTTGAGGAAATAGTTAATGTTAGTAAAGTATTGAGGAAAAAATTAAATGCATTAAAACATAGCAAAATGGATGAAAATATTTTATTGGAAGAAACATTTTAACCCATCACAAATCCACTTAAAACGCTTGTTAAAAATACAAAAGTACAAGAAAAGAAAAACGAAACTAATATAAAAAAAAGTATAGGTAAAGAAAATGTATTACTTCCAAAGGAGAGAAGGTCGGATGTGAGGAAGGTTTTGGATTTTAATGTTGAAACTCCAAGTACCAGTTTTAATGTGAGAGATGAAGATATTTATGAAGACTTTCCCATAAAATCACCTACATCACAGGCTCAAGAATCAATAGATACCCCCCAAGGAAAACTTGAGATGGAAGATTTAAAATTAAAATTTGGTGATATAGGACATGTATATCTCTTGAAAATTATAAATAAAGATAAAGAATCACATAATGTGTATGGATTAAAGTATAATAAAAAGGATGGAATATTTAGATTGGGTAGAAAGGAAGTTCATATAGATAAGAATGATATTATTATTGACGATAAGGAATACAAAGGAACTGAAGGTCTTTATGAATTGATATTTATGAAGAAACCTGAGAATTTCACAGAAGAAGACAAAATTGAGTATATAAATATATTAGAACAAACAAATGCACACAAAAGTTCAACAAATAATTTACTTAAAACTTCAAGTACTCCAAAATATTTCAATATAATCAAACCATATTTTACCAAGAATGAAGAACCATTGGGTTCAAAAAGAAGAAGAAAACCACCTGCCAAATACTTACCAACAGGTTCTGGTTTATTACCAATCAATATGCAGTATTCTAATGGGAAACGGGAGTATATCAACTGGGATAGTCCAAATGAATTAGTTGATAGATTGCAATTACTAATAGCCTCTAAAAACAGTGGGCATTCAGGTCATGATAATGAAATCATTTCAATTATTGAAGAATTGAAAGAAGCAAATATAATGAAATAGTTTTCACATAATGTTTGTTCATTTCAAGTTTGTCTTTACAATAATAAAGACGTTTATTTTTTATAGAAACTACTTTTATCATGTCAGTGGATAAATTTGGTTGTTATTCTATGAAAAAACGAAAGAACATTGCCACATTTTCTTTTGATGAATATGGAAGTTTTGATTCAAATGGGCAACAAATTTTGAATATTGGAAGAGCAATGACTGATGGTGATGTAGTTAAAAGGTTATATAGATAAAAGAATTATTGAAATAGAAAAATTTCTAAATTTGAACACTATTATTTTGCAACAAACAAATAATGAATATATATTTAATGCCAAATAAAAACATATAGGCAATTTACCAGCACCGCTTCATAAGGATCAAGCTGCTAATAAGTTATATGTTGATAGTATAGTGCAAGCTATTAAAAAAGAATTTGAAAATGAAATATTGATTATAAAAGCTTTAATTAATGAAGCAATTGACAAAGCATTCAAATTGAAAGCTTTGAATGATTTTAAAAAAGAAATTGATAAATCAAAAAACGAAAATAAACTACCAGAAAAAAATAAAATTTAAATCACAAAAAAAATGACAAAGAGAGAAATTATTGAAGAACTACACAAACAAGCTAGAAGACATTATAATAGACGCAGAGTAATAACAAAAGGCTTGGTTGACTTATGGCAAGCTGATCTTGTCGAAATGATGCCATACGCAAACAAAAATAAAGGATACAAATACATGTTAACTGTAATTGATGTATTTTCTAAGTATGCTTGGGCTAAAACTGTAAAATCCAAATCAGGTGAAGAAATTGCTGAAGTATTCCAAGATATTATTAAACAGAAGAGAAAACCTAAGAATTTGCAAACAGATAATGGAAAAGAATTTTATAATAAATATTTTAAAGAAGTATTGCAAAAATATAATATAAATCACTATTCTACATTGAGCAACTTGAAAGCAAGCGTAGTTGAAAGGTTTAATAGAACACTGAAAAATAAAATGTGGAAGGAGTTCAGTTTTCGTGGATTTTACAAGTGGATTGATATTTTACCAAATTTACTTGAATCCTACAATAATACAAAACACAGTACAGTAAAAATGTGTCCAGCTGATGTTAATAGTAAAAATGAGAAATATTTACTTAATACTGTATATAGTAACATAAAAATTGCTGGTCGTGCAAAGCTGAAGTTAGGTGATTTTGTTAGAATATCGAAGTTGAAAAATGTATTCGAAAAAGGCTATACTCCAAACTGGTCAACTGAAATATTTACAGTTTCAAAAATAAACCTAACAAACCCAGTAACATATAAACTGAAGGATTATTTGGATCAACCTGTTGCAGGTGGATTTTATGAAGATGAGCTACAGAAAACTAAACACCCAGATATATTTAGTAGAAAAAGTTTTAAAGAGAAAAGGAACACAGGTCTTTGTAAAATGGTTAGGGTTTGACAGCTCACATAATTCGTGGATAAATAAAAATGAAGTTTCATAATTTTTATGAAGTTTTTCCTACTAGCTTAATTGAACGAGCTCACTGACGAACAGCTCAAGCTGATAAATAACGATATACATACGTCATCAACATTACTTGTTATGATAAACAAGTGACTGGAGTCTTGAAAAAACACTTTGAAATGTAAGAAATCATCATTTTAAACAAATGTGTGAGCATGTCAAGATATAATAAGCATCGCTCAGCTGCAAACAAAGAGTCTATAAAATACTTAAACGATAATTTGGAATATAGAATTGAAATGTATATTGAAGAAATTAAATTGTTGGAACAAAACATTAATATATATAGTAATGTGGTTTATATAACAAAAAATATCGAAAAAATTAGTCTTTAAGTACAATGCTATGTAAATGAAAAAATGAACCCAATAATAAATGATATTATTATATTTGAGCTTTTTTATTATATCCAAATCCTCATTCATCCTGAAAAAAAAAATGTAAATAGTAGGAAAATAAAACAATATGTAAATTGAAAAAATCACTGCATTCAAATATAAAGTGGTTCTACAATATATTTTAATTAAAAAAAATAAAATTATGTATTACAATATTTTTGTATAAAAATTTTTTCAAATATAACTACAGTATCAATTAATTCAATAATACTATTATACTTAATTACATTTTTCTATTTTAATACAATTGTAACAGTTGCTATATATTTTTTTGTATTAAATAATGCCCCCAAGGTAATGTGTCAATTTTATTTTCTCATACACATCGTTTATTATCGTCGCCATTTAGAGTTAATTTGTTCGTTTCAACACTAAATATATTATGATTTTCTGATATAATTCTATTTTGTTTTTTATGTAAATTTTCAGAATTAAAAAGTGTATTTTTAAAATAATCTATGGTTAAACATTTGGTAACACTTTTTGACACTCCTTTTGCTTTACAATGAGTTTCATTTTCCAAAGCAAAAGAATACATCTTAGCTTTTAAATCCGCAAATTCCAACATAATTTTTCCCCCATTTTCATCTTTAAACAGTCCCACAACTTTATTATTAACAAGTGGAATACCAAATTCATTATTATTTGAATAATTTGATGTGTCAAAACGTTCAATATTCTGTTTAATTTTGATATAGGGATTTTCAAAAAATTGAAATATCAAGGAATCTGTATCTTGATACAGTAATTTTGAATGTGGTAATTTAATGCTGATAAAATTGTGATGAAAATCATACATTAATCATTTGCTAACATCAAGAATAACCATCCCTACATATATGGGTTTATTGAAACATATTTTAATTTTACTCAACTCTATTGAAGCCAAATTTTCAGTAAATAGTATAACTTTTTTACAATTTGGTTTTGCAATCAATTTTCGTGCTTGAGCTTGCCCATTTCAACTTGTAACAAGTTTTATATCTCTTCGGTTTCTAATATTCTCTATAGACTTTCCAAATATTGCATTATTAATAAGTTTATACTGATCTCTTTCAAAATCGTTTTTTGCATTTTTCCCAAAATTTGTGTTCAAATCTATAAATTTTTTCAACCATAAATCTTGTTTGAAGGATATAACTCTATAAATTTTAGTCAACTTCATCCCTAGAATCAATGCTTGTTGTAAGTCTTTGTAATATAATACATATTTGGATTTATTATGTAAAGTTGTCATCAATTTCGGTGTTTTTGAATTTTCTGGAATTTGATGTCCAGAACACAATGGAAAGTCTCTATGGGTGTCATGTAAATCTATTGGATATTCTAAGTCAACTTCCAATACATAGCCCTCTAAGCTATCATTAGGTATATTTATTATATCAAGTCCTAAAATTTCTTCATTGTTTGAGAATTCAAAGCCGCCATAGGGTGAATATTGAGTCATTGCCCACCCATACAAATTACAAGCGTCAAAGTACATCAAATATGAATCTTTTTCAGATGAATTATAGTCTTTCATATACTTATTATTAGCTTTTGCATAACGAGTTACACACTGACATATACCACCTCGAATGGCTTTCTCAAACATTAAAATCATATCAACATCAGTTAATAACTGTTGATTTACTTTTGTCATTTTTAACATACTGTCCCATGCGTAACCTACAGCAACAAAAATATTTATAAGAAATTTATATATTTTTTAACTTGAAAAATTTTACCTAGTAGTGTGAAATAATGAGCTGGATCAAGATTATAAGCGTTAATACAAACATCTCGAAAGTTTTCAGAAACTTCAGCTAGCAAGAGAACATCTGTTTGGAGATACAGTTCTAAATAGTCTCCTAATGTATCTATATTAAATGTAGACCAAATTTTTTGTGCGTGGGCGTAATCTGCGTCACTTACATGCTCATTTTTCAATTTTGAAAAAAAAGCTTGTTTAGCAGGTAAATTTTTTTCTTCCATTTTTTCCCATGAATTGAAATAATCATAAGGGAATATCCCCTTTTCAATTATCAAATTTCGTTTATCTTTAACAGGATAATTTTTATCTATTATATATAATTTTTCTTTATCTAAATTATTAACCAGTTTTTTCCAGTGAAGTACTCAAGAACCTAAAAAATTAATTTGAATTCATTCATTTTTTTTTACTCTTTAAGAACTTACTTGTATGAATCTAAGAGACGTAGTTGGAATTTGCCTACTGTTACTGAAAACGTCATATATTTTTCGCTATTATTTGAAATAACATAAATATGTTCATCCTCTGAACCAAATTCTTCTATAAAAAGATGAGAGTCGTAACCACTGAAGCTATGAAAAAATGCGGGTATGAATTTGGAGTTTTTGTACTTCAAATTACAATCTTCATGTGCTGCGCCTCTATATTTTCCTAAAAAATAACTCAATATTCTTTTAAAAAGTTCAAATAGAGTATTAAATTCAATTAAAGTACCTGTAAAATGGCAATGGTCCCTAACTTTTTTATCTGCAATTTTAATCTTTTCTCCACAAATATGACAATCTGTAGCATTAACAAAATCCTGCCAATCTTCATGTGTCATTATAATTGATATGGTGTTCTTATAAAAAATCTCAATTATCTCGACAACGCTCTTCAATCTATGCACAAACCATTTAGCAGCTTCAGGTCCACGAAATGATTCAAAAAAAGATAAGGATTCATCATACGAACAAACAACCTTATATGCTACGGCACATGGTACATGATATTGATATTTCATAGTGTACGATGTACTACTTTTTGGTTGACATGTATCAATTGGTGCTGTTGAACATTCAAAGTCAGCGTAAATGACAAATGGGTGTCGTTCTTTTCTTAGAAAATTTTTAAAATTAACCCACATAGATGTTTCAGTTGGTAACTCAATTTTAACTGCGTCAATTAATTGACAATACTCTTCATGTTTAGTTAGTAAAATTTCAGTTCCAAAATATTGTAAAGACCTGTCACATATAAAGCGTTTTCTATTACTTTTATTTATTTGAAATGATAATAAACGAGAGAGTGACTTTCTCCATGCGTAATGTGACTTCTTATTCTCTTTCCAATAAAGTAAATTGATATGTGTATTTAGTTTATTTTTTGTATAATAAAGCGGACCCACAATATTAGTTCTCTTATTTGTTGCAATTTGGTCTAATCTATATTCGTTTATTGATGAATTACTTTGTTTTTCAAATTTAATAATATCACACAACGGTTTAGGGAAATTCATATTACTTGAATTGAAAATATCAACAAAATTTTGAGGATACCGAGAAACACGACATGAATGTTGTTCCGTAGGGTATAATGCTGATAATATGGACCAAACAAAGCAATATCGATCATTATTTTTCACATTCATAACAGCATTTTTTTTTTCTTTATATCGTTTGGAAGTTCTTTATATGATGAACCTCCACTATTTATTGAATCAAATTTATTTATATCAACCTTAAAACAAAACAAAAATTATGTAAATGAAAATTAAATAAAAAAACAACTGACTCACTTTTAAATATAAAATTTTACTGAGAGCTTTTCCACTATCGCGTTCTTGAAATTCTTCCATTTGTGATAAAATAGGTTCTTCAACAACTTCCAAAAACCACTCGGTAAAATCATCAGATAACGTTACTGGTTTCATTTTAGAATGATGGAATATATCAGCATCAATTGTCACACCATTTTTTTGTAATGTATACAAACAAGCTAATTCACAGTTGAGCTTCACTGAAGCACGATAAAAATGCATAAACTCGCCTACTTTACTTATTAACAGTAATAAACACTCTTCTAAAAAAGTTTTAGGATCTAATATAAAATCATTATTATTAATTCTACCACAAAAGACGCGATTTGCAAAACTTGAATGAACACGTTCCCATACAACCATTTTTTAGTTTGTCAAAACTGCAATTATTAATAAGAAACAATGTAACTATTTTGTATACCAAATTATTATCAAAACTATTGTTATTCATAAATTCATTGCAACTATCTAATCACCAAATTGAATGTAGGCTACTTCAAAATATTCATTTATTTATATATGAAACCCAACAAATTATCAAACAAAAATTTCCCACTCTTGTCATTAGGAAGGAAGTCATTATCTAATAGTTTCTATCATTCCAACCATATGCTCGTACTGAAGGAAATAAGTATCTCGTACATATTTTCAATATTTATATTTATTATATCATATTTCATTTCGAAAGGAAATTACTATCTTTCATTTAATTTTTGAACAAAAAAAACATCCTCAAATGTGCAGGAAATTATTATCCATCATTTATCATAAGCACATGCAAAATTTTATAAACGCAACAAATTATCAATGAAATATTTCCTGCTCCCGATATTGGAAGGGAAGTCGTTATCCAATAGTTTCCTGTCATTCCAGTCATATCTTCTTAACAAAGGAAATAAGTATCTGGTACATATTTTTCAATCAAATGAAATTCGTTAAAGTAAAAGGAAGTATTTCCTTGTTATATTGATAACTTTTTGAGTAGGAAATTATTATCTTACATTTCATTTTTAATCAAAAAAACATCCTCCTAATAAACAGGAAATTATTATCGTACTTTTATCATGAATACATGTGAAATTTGATATAAATATATGAATTGTAATTATGTATCACTTAGTTGACAGTAAAGTGTTGAGTGGCTTACTTCAAGTTACAAAATCAAAAACTTCTAGAAGTTTACATTTTTAAAGCGTAAGTTTTTAGTGAATTTTATTTTTCTTAGACAAACCTTATTTCAGTTAACATAAAAATACTCTATATAGATCAAAAAATGGCTGACCTATCTTTTTTTAATGAGCTTGGATCTGCAGATTATATCAAACCGACAGTACACCTAAACAGTTTAGAAGAAACAACAAAGTTCAAAATTTTGAATATCCAAATCATCAATACTCGCTATGGAACAAGACTTTTGGTGACAACCGAATGTTTTCAATCATTTTTTTCTGTCAAATTTGGAGAATTAACAGAAGAACAAACAAAGGAACTGATCATTACTTGCTTTCATATAACAAAAAAAGACAATAATATAAGCATTTGTTTCTCTTAGCTATAATTATAAAATAATAAGTTTGAGGTTACATTAAGGCTCCTAATTTTACATATGTGTTCAAGAATCTTGTTGAAATACATGGACCCGTGAACCTTTCTGTAAATTTAAAAACTGAAGAAGAATGGAATGATTCAACTTCTCTTCATCTGAATAATAATTATTGTTATTTTTGTTTAACACAACTATATGCTTAGTATTCATCTACAACTTGTAACTATTGTTACTCTTAAACTGTATAAAAAAATAGCTTAATACATAATATGTAAAAAATTACTTATGGCAAAATTTAAAAAATGCAATAAAAATCAATAACTCACTACATATTCACAATATATATAATTTAATACTCCACCTGTACATTACCTGCTTTCAGTTGTGATTCTGTTTTCCTAAACCCTATATAAAAATTAAATAAAAAATATTGTGATCATACAATTATAGAACCATATAACACTTAATATTTCCAAAATAAGTTGGGAGAAAATTGATACTTTCTTTTGTTAATTGAATGAAAAAAAATGAAATTATAACATTACCTGTTTCCACCTGAATCTGCTCCTTTTTTTCCTCAGAATAAAAAAATAAATATTCATTCAATACTCTTACAAAAACCAATAAAAAAAAATAAGTTGTCAGAATAAATATCAAAAATAAATATCACAATTCACATATAAAATATAACAGAGAAGAATGACATAAGGTGTTAATTTAGATGTAAATAGTAATCAAGTGTTGAAATTAGCTTTATTGGTTCATACTGTCAATGAATGTTCTAAAACAGAAAAAAAAATTGAAAAAATTTCTTAATCACTTCAAAATGTTCTTACATTTACATGAATTGTTCTTCCAGCCCCGTCACAGCTGGAGGTTCCTCAAATCTTCAATTTCACCACTATACATTAGGGTGGCATGGGGCGTGGGCTTCTCGAAAAGATATTTCAATAAAATCAAACATCTAAAAAACAAACACTTTTAAAAATCGACTGTTGAAAATAGAAAAACACTGTCACTTACGTTCAACTCCTGAAACAAAAACTTCTGTATTGCTAGCACCATTTGTACCCGTGCTGTAAGTAAAACATATATTTTTGACAAAAAAATATATCAACTTTAAACACACTCACAACTTACAACACATTTTGATGACTTTCAAACATAAAATGATACGATAATAGTTTGCAAAAATAGAACAGATATAAAATTATCAAAAAATTTTATTATCGCACATGCACATCCTGTATTCATTCTATCATAAAAGAAACCCATAATTCTAGTTTTTATTCATTGTACATCGCTTCAAGGTTTCTATCAATTGGAAGATATTTTTTTTACAGTTTAAACTACTCATTCATAGATGGCAGAGTATGTATGCATCTAGAAAACTTCACATAGATAGTAAAGAATAGCGACACGCGTTGCATACCTCGAAGGAGCAGTTAACCAACATCTCCAAGTTCTTAAGACGAAACTTAAGACGTTCTCTTATCACTTCTTAAGACGCAGTTCAAGAAAACTCAAGACGTTCTTATCATTTCTCAAGACGTTCTTATCATTTCTTAAGACGCTGTTCAAGAAAAACTCAAGACGTTCTTATCATTTCTTAAGACGCTCTTATCATTTCTTAAGACGTCAGCCAAGAAAAGTCAAGACGTTCTTATCAGTTCTTAAGACGTTCTTATCACGGTTGACCTTGAAATTGGCTTGGAACCAGCTTCTTATACCTACTAAGAAGCTATTGAAAATTGTTTATAGCCATATTAAGATAGTTTGAAATGAAAAACCTGAACTTCATCTCAATGATCATGTTCGAATCAGTGAAAATCGTGCTGTATTCTCAAAAAAAAACACGCAAAATTGGACAAATGAAATATTCATAATAAAAAAAATCCAATTAACAAAACCAACAACATATGTTATACAGGATGAATCTAATCCAATCATTCAGGGGGCTTTTCATGAACAAGAACTTCTGAAAGATGAACATCCAAATGTTTATTTGTTACAAAAAATTCTAGAAAGAAATAGAAACAGAATATATGTGGAATGGTTAGGCCTCACTGGAGTAATACAACAGCTAGGTTGATGAAAAGGAAATTGCGTAGACAATTTAACGATGGGAGTTTCACTATAAATATTGCTTCTATCAATACAGACACGCAATTTGCTTGCACCATACTCATGAATGATATAAGAACAAGATTGGATAATGATTTCCGCAGTTATAATTGATATTGAAGGCTTTCACATTCATAAAAATGATAAATTCATTATTAAAGAACTTGTGAGTATTGATCTTCAAACCAATGATATCAAAAGTGGTTGCTTCAATCAACTATTTGCATATTCTCTTCTGAGTGAAAAAGTAAATTGGAAGTGCTGTCTCAACAAGATACTTATAGTTTGCAATGGAAATTTGGAGATACCCCATATCGAAAACGGTGTGAAGTTCTGAAAAATGTCATAAATAATTATGAAAAAGTGTATGTGCCTGGTGAAAGTAAGAAAGTGTGGTCAGAAAAACTTTTGAATTATGAATAGAAAATCATTGATATTGAAAATTCACATTCCAATTTATTATTGTATGTTAATGAGACACCATGTGATTTAGTTTTCAATAATTGTACAATGAGGAATATTCTTGGTTTGAAGAAATGGTTTAGTGATAGATTTAATACTTTTTACGCTATAAAATATTCCCATGACTCAAACAGCATATTGTTGAACAGGACATTCAGCATTTGCCGATGGAGCTCGTTATGGTATACGCACCAAGTAAGATTGAATTGAACTGGAGTAAATTTCCATCGAGTTGGCGTGATTCTTGAATATTCCAAGGATATCTTACTTGCCGAGCGCATTAACAAGAGGACTGGTCAGATATTCATGAGACAGAAAGATAAGGCATGATTGAGGATTGTTGGATATGTGAAAGCTTCAGTTATAATTCTTTTCTATAGTGTGAAATAGAAAATATACTCAATTTCAATACTTGTTTCATTTATTGTTACAAAATATTCCATTTAGAAGAATTTACATCATGTTTGTATCTGTATTTGCTCACTTGGCTTACAATTCGGTTCATTCCATAACAAAATTCTTATATCTACACACTCCATCAACGTATTACTTGCAGGCTCTAAAAATTTCAAAGAAGTGAAGAATTCACCGCGAGTTGTTATTAATTTGATTGGGCTACAAGGAAACTTCCTGCAGAATTGCACAAAAATTTCTCCCGAATTTCCTTACGAGGGTTTTGATCCAGTATTTTTTTCCTATTTGTTAAATTAGACGATTCAGAGTCATTTAAATTGGGTCGATTGAATTCTTAATCAATGAGATGAGCTTCATAACTGCATGTTTTCACTATTTCTTAGGTTCCATCGTTACTATTAAATCGAAAGAATAAATCTCCAATTTAAATATTTGATAACTAGTTTTATAAGTGATGTTTTCGGTAAACTATTGCTTGTTCCGCAGGATGTTCCTTGCAGTCCGACACTGTAATTGAAGTTATATATAAGCCCCAAAATCATATGAATCCACTGTATCTTTACTATCACTGTCATTGTCAGATACATCTGGTGTTTCAAAATATGCATCCACCATGTTTATCATTTTTGATCTAATTTGCAAGTATCACAATCTTGTGTTGCTTCAATTACAAGTAATGGGCGCATACAAATACGACACAAATCTTCAAGATGCCACAAATCAGGCGCTGGAAATTTGAAAATAAGATGCATTTCCATTTTAAACATACCGTTGCATCTATAATTTTTACCAAAAAATTCACGATAACGAGCAAGTTCCAAACTGTCTATACATTCAAAATGCGCGTATGGAAATATATCTCCATCACCTTAAAACAATTGTTGAAATACGTTCGGATTTTCATTTACAAACAAATAAAATTGATATAACTCATGGGTAATGCATACTTTTTCATCTTTATTTTGGAATTGAGAAATGCAGGGTCTTGTAAAATATTAAAATATGAACGCCAATTATTAACTGGCATCTTCAAGTGTGAAGTTGAATATAAGTGCAGGACATTTTATAGTGAGGGAATGTACATTTTCTTGTGGCATCATCAGCAGTAGCCTCGGTAGAAGAAAAGGAGTGGGGCAAATAGGAGGAGTTCTTAATCATGATCATGACGAAACGGTCGAAGAAGGGAAAAAGTTGGGTGGGTAGATAGATGTGGTATTCTGGTATAGACATTTTATATGCCTATGCTTTGAAACTGGTGTTTCTGTCCCAAATTTCTCAATATTTCTTTATATTCAATTGAAAATATGCCATAGAAAAATACAAAAAATAGTTGACATTTGAAATTGTATACTAAACTCATTGAATATTGACATTTCAAATAGTATTCAATTACATATCTACGGCTTTCCCTTTACTTCTATTGGAAATTATGTAGAGTTAATTGTTTTCTGCATCCTTCAACATCAACTGTAATGTTTGATCATCAATTTGATCGTATCTTCCACCCAAATACATTTGAAACTCCACCAATTTCAGCTAAATTCTCTCACCATATTCAGTATCAGCTTTTCGTTTAATATTTTGTACAAAATACTTCTCGCCAATTTTCAGGTTTCGCTACCCAATGAGCTCTTTCGGTTTGGTTGGTGTGTTGATGGCGTTGTAGTTGTTGAAAGTGGACATATTGAACCTGTAACAGTCACAAAAAACAAATTGGAATATTTTATTTTCATTTCTCTAATTTTGATAGCCAATTTCTTAGCTGTTTCAAAACACTTATATTGGGGCATTGTATTTTGAATAATTATGAATCAAAATGTGATGCTCCAACAACTTGTCTCATGTGCTCACTATATTCATTGGAAATATTATTTTTGGAAAAATAGATTGTTAGGAATTAATTATTTCACTTCTCTAAATAATGTTTTTTCTAAAATCTAGATATGCATGTACTGAATTTTTTGTTTGATTGTTGTTTAATGTGTCAATAAAAAATGTATGTTTTTGAAGTTAATATAATAAAATGTTCCTTTTGAAAATAAAGCGCATTTTCTTTCAATTTGGAGTCAGGATTTTGGACAGGTTATCGGCCCAGGTGCGCTTAATAGTCTGGAATTAAAAAATTGAGAGAAAGATTGCAGGTGCGCTCAGTAGTCTGAAACTTTAAATTTGAGAGGAAGATTGTCTAGTCAAGGAACAATTCGTCAGTTCACATCGTCAGGCGTCAGGTCCAGGTCAGGTCGTCAGCCAGTCAAGTCAGCATCAAGAATCAATACTGAGAATTTTTTTGAACTATCATTCATGGATTCGATAAAATCGCATTTAAAATTATTATCTGAAGATTCGCAAGGCAATGTTACTTATGTTTCATGGCGTTTTGAAGTAGATTTGACTTTGAAATCTAAAGATGTATATGACGTCGCAATCGGATTGAATGAGAAACCTTTGTAAGATTCTACCGATGAATCTGTAAAAGTATGGATCAAGAAAGATCTCGGAGCTCAAGCGCTAGTTGGTTTAAATGTAAACAGTAATATTGCAAAAAAGATTGCAAACTGTAAAACAGCGAAACAAATGTTAGATAAGCTGAATAATTTGTATGGTAAAAAGTCTGATATTACAATTGAAGGTCTGCAAAGAAAATTTTTCAGTTATGTTTACGAGACAAATAAATCAGCTGTCGAAAATTGTATGGAAGTTGCACAGATTGCTGAAGATCTGTCTATGGAAGGAGACAAAATGAAAGACAGCTGGATAATGACGCGGATTCTCAGTATACTACCACCAAGACTTCATCATTTTAGAACTGCATGGGATAATGTTAGCACGGAAACAAAACCATTGACACACTGATTGAACGGTTGAGACTAGAAGAAGATCGGCTCAATGGCAACGAACAAGTATCTGGATCAACGTCTCAAAATGCATTTGTTGTGAAGTCGAGCAGAAAGCCAAGATAACAAGATGCAACCAGACTAGGAAACACAGCCGTATGTTGTTTCAAGTGTAGACAGAAAGGTCATATTAAGAAATATTGTCGGAACAAACCTTGTGCCAAATACACTGCATATTGCAAGAAAAATTATTCATGTAATGTATGTGGTCAAAAAGGTCATTTCGCAAAAGAATGTTCAAGACGAAATCATGATGAGTACAGAAACGGAGTAACAGACAGAAGTGATTTAAGGCAGACAAATCGTAGAGCTTTTGTGACCGTGGGTCTGTCAACTACCAAGTTGGATGATATAAATTCAAAACAAAACTCTCGAGAATATTGGTACCAGGATTGTGCTGCAACATAACACATGACGTCACATAGAAATTGGTTCACAAATCTTGTGGAATTGGAAAGTCCTACGACTGTTCTTATTGGAGATTCAACTGAACTAGAAGGCGTTAGCATTGGAAACATCGAACTCGAGGCTTTCAATGGTGAAAGCTGGTACAAGGTCAGATTGGAAAATGTTCTGTATGTGCCCAAATTAAATTTTAATCTATTTTCTGTAGGTCAAGCTTTAGACCGAGGCTACGTGCAAACCGCTGATCGAAAAAAATCGATATTCGAAACGTCAGATCATCAAGAAATAGTGGCAATAGCTGAACGGGATGGTAACTTATTTTAGATGATGGTACGTCGGGAAAGATCTGATAAATGTCGGCTTACCACTTCGATCAGAATATGGCATGAAAGGCTTGCACATCAAAATATAAAATATGTTAGAGATATATTAGATAGAAACAAAATTGAGTATATTGATGACTGGAACAGCTACGTGTGCGAAGAATGTGTTTTTGGAAAGTAACACCAAATTTCTCATCCAACAAATAGTAAAGTTGCTAAACAACCACTGGATTTAGTGCACGTAGATCTGTGTGAAATGAATACAATGTCATTAGGAGGAGCGAAGTATTTTCTATTATTCAAAGATGATTTCTCGCATTTCCGAACAGTATATTTCATAAAGACGAAGAACGAAGTTGCTGAAAAACTGGAAATTTATATGAAGTTAATTGAGAATCAATTCGGAAGAACAGGCAAGAGTCTAAGATCAGACAACGGCACGGAGATAAAAAATATGAATACTCGAAGATTGCTGGAGCAGCTTGGAGTTTTTCATACTTTCTCGAATGCTTATACGCCAGAACAAAATGAAAGAATAGAAAGAGAAATGAGAACTGTTTTAGAGTCAGCTCGCTCAATCATTCATGCACGTAATCTAAATGAAAACCTATGGGCAGAAGCCGTGAATTACGCTGTTTTCACGCTCAATCGAACTGGAACAAGCTCTGAAAAAGGAAGAAGTCCAGCCGAAATGTGGTTCGGACGTCAGATAAATATAAATGAACTGAAAACATTTGGATGTGATTGCTATGTTCTAATTCCTGATCATAAGCGAGGCAAGCTTGAAAGAAAATCAAAAAAGGGAATATTTGTGGCAAATGATTTGAATTCTCCTTGTTATCGAATTTATCTACCGTATGAACGAGACGTTATAAGCTCGGACAATTCATCTTTAATGAAGAAGGAAGAGATGATAGGTATCAAACAGAGATTGAAACAGTAAAAACCAACCCGACAGCAAAATCAAATAAGGAATCGGAGGATTTGATAAGTGAAAACGAAGAAGTAGGTATAGATCAGGATGAAGATCGATTGATTGATCATGGGAACTTGCCAGATTATCAAACACGAAGACCAGGTCTGCGCAATCATCAAGACATACGATCACCGGACTGATTTGCTGATTATGTCATGGAATTTTCTCGAGGAAGTAATAACGTCAACACGGCCATGATTGGCGAAATTATAGATATTTCTGTATCTGAAGCACTTGAGGATAAAAGATGACACCAAGCAATGTCGCAAGAATTTGAGTCATTGATGAAAATGGGAACCTGGAATCTGGTAAAATGTCCAGAATCTGTTAGGCCATTGACTTGTCGATGGGTATTACGCGATAAGTCAAATGGTAAGCTAAAAGTAAGGTTGGTAGTTCGTGGTTTCGAACAGCAGGAAGGAATAGACTACTCGCAAACTTTTAATCCCGTAGCTCGTCATGCTTCTATACGATTAATCTTGAGTCACGCAGCATCTGAGAAGTTGAAGCTTGTATCCTTCGATGTAACTACTACATTTCTGCATGGAGATTTAGAAGAAGACCTTCACATGTATCAACCTGAAGGATTTGACGATGAAACAGATAGAGTATGTAAATTGAAGAAAAGCCTCTATAGGCTGAAGCAAGCTTCAAGAAAATGGAACAAGAAAATCTCAAATTTTCTCAAAATAATTGGTTTTGGAAGTACAGATGATGATCCATGTGTGTATTATGACAAAAAGAAAACCACACTGATGACATTATTTGTAGATGATGGGCTGATCGCTGGACAAAATGAAAATGAGATTTACAATATTTTGGACAGGATTAATCAACAATTTGAAATTACATACAGCCGGCCAATTCAAAATCAAATCTCGTATCTTGGCATGAAAATAAAGATTAAATCAGAAGAAATCTCTGTAAGTCAAGGGAGTTATACAGAGAAAATTTTGCATCGCTTTGAATTTGATAATTGTAATCCTATTTGCCTATAGAACGAGGAATGGTTACTGAAGAAGAAAATCGAGCCAATGACAAGCCAGCGCCAGCCACTATTCCCTATCGTGAAGCAATTGGAAGTTTACTTCATTTGTCCATGATATCTCGCCCAGACATCAGCTTTGCTCTGAATTATCTAAGTCGAAATTGCAGTGAGCCTATGTTGAGTCATTGGAAAATGGTCAAGAGGGTGTTTCAGTATTTGAAAGGAACTACAAATTTTGGTATATTCTTTGATGGAGATACATCTTTTGAAGCTTATACCGATTCGGATTTTGGAGGAGATAGTGCAACAGGACATTCTACGAGTGGTGTTTTGTTGATGAGAGGAGGATCAATAATCTGGTATACTCAAAAGCAGCGTCTTGTAGCCACATCGACAGCTGAAGCCGAGTACAGAGCCGCAGTATCATCGATTGATGACGTATGTTGGATCAAGAGGATTGGATTTGAACTTGGAATATTGAAATCTGATCAATCCATTACCTTGTTTGTTGATAATCAGTCAGCAATTCACATGTTGCATAATTCTCATGAAGGTAAAATAACCAAAGGAAAGAAACACATCGAAATACCACGCAAGTTTATCCAAGAACATGTGGGCAAGACTGTTGATCTTGAACATATAGAGAGTGCAAAGCAACTTGCTGATATTTCAACCAAACCACTTAGCAGAAAATTATTTGAATCACTTCGTAGTAGAATAATCAAGGAGGAGTGTTAGGAATTAATTATTTCACCTCTCTAAATAATGTTTTTTCCAAAATCTAGACATGCATGTGTTGAATTTTTTGTTTGGTTGTTGTTTAAGGTGGCAATAAAAAATGTATGTTCTTGAAGTTAACCCTTAAGCCGTGTGGTTGGGTATGTCATACCCCATAGATGCTACTCATGTTCGTCTCTTCATTATTTGGTGGATTACTGTCTCCAAGAGGTCAGTAGCTGTCTTACTTGCGTTACAGAATATTTTAGTGGTAGGTTCTTCATTATATTTTCTGCTGTTATCTGGTTGTAGCGTTTCAAAGTTGTTCAGGGTGTCACATACCCCACCACACAGTTAGTGTAACAGATTAATGTAGTATAGGTTCAGATTATGGTTAAGCAAATATACCCCTAGAAAGACCGTCTAAGCGTTTAAGTACTTCGAAAAGGTATAACATTTGTACTAGAACGAAAGATCGTAGGACTTTTCATGTTTGCAACAAATGTAATAAGGCTGTTTTTTTAGAATATGCCATTTTTTCATGCTCAAATTGATGTAAAATTGAGAGTTTATAATTTTTTTGTGTTACAATATTTTTGTATCAAAATTTCTCTGTTCTTCTACTGATAGTTTATTTCAAGAAGATTAAGTTAGTTTCCATCTTACATTCAAGTCGATAGATGAGGATGAATAAATTATATTTTTTTATATTCTGCCATTTATTGTTTCTACTTCTCAAGAAGATTACATATGTTTTGTTGTGTTCAATATAAACCGAGTTAAGAGAATCATCAGAAGAATCTAATATAAAACTGTAAATTTGTATATTTATTTTGTTTTTATTGCTGGGGTATGTCATACCCCACCACACAGTTCTTGCAACTTTTTTCCACCACACGGTTGAAGGGTTAATATAATAAAATGTTCCTTTTGAAAATAAAGCGCATTTTCTTTCAATTTGGAGTCAGGATTTTGAACATAGATAGAGCAATTTATCTAATTTGGTTTGAAAAGTCAAATTTTACATCAAATTCTGACGTTATGCGACGACGTCGCATTTTTCATAACTGTCATGCAACAGTTGCGTAAAGTAGTAACGTAATGACCTTACATAATTGGCCATATTTCAGAGCTAATCAATTATACTTATCATGCGTACAATTAAAAGAATGATTTATTATTTACAGTATGCAGTATCGGCAAAGTTAATAATATCAAAGAGTACTATATCACTCAGGATATCACTGCTTGAGTATATTTCCAAAAATTATTTTGACGTTTTGTGGAGATTCGATATTTGTTTATTTCAGTGCACCTTTCTGTAGTAACAATAGATTTGTATGAATCACAGTTATCTGAATTTTCAGAGATGTTCTCATCCAATTTCAGAATTGTTTCTCTGATGAGCATCAGAAATACTTGAAAAATGTGTTAAGATATTTAAAACAGACAGAAAACTTTGGTCTTAAATTCGTAAAAGATTCTAATACAGATATTATTGTAAGCTGCTACGTGGATTCAGATTTTGCAAATAACAAAAATAACAGACAAAGTGTAACTGGTTTAACTGTGAAGCTTAACAATAATATAATTATAGGGAAGAGTAGGAAACAGAGTGTAGTAGCGCTATCGAGTGCTGAGGAACAATATGTGGCTCTAGCCACTTTTGTTAGTGAAAGTATGTTTACAAGTCAAATGCTTTCAGAAATTGTAGATAATGTTAAGTTACCAATAGTGATAAAGGAGGATAACCAACCATGTATTAAGATGGCGTCAACATTAGAATCGAAACGCACTAAACATATTGATGTTAAATATCATTTTGTACGAAATTGTGTTGAACAGGGTTTATGTTCCACTCTGGGTATAGATTAGTCACTTTTTTGCGCTCTTCCACAGGTCGTATTTATTAATGGATTTTTATGAAATTTTTTTTATTCGATAGATATTCATTAGGACGAGTGCCTTCCGGAGGTCTCATATTTTTGGTACTTATAGTATTTGCAGGAAAAATTTAAAACGACGAAAATTTGCGTGGATCAACGTGCCCCTATCTTTTAGTCATCTATTTCACAGGGGTATACAAAATCACACGTCATTTTGACATTTCAATTTCGAAAACATGTTTATAAATTTTATTAATTCTGTTACATTTACGTGAATTTTAACATTAGTTTATGTTTAATATGCATGAGCAAATATCCTGTGATACAATTCAATTGTTAAAACGGTATTTTAAATAATTTATGGGTACAACTTTCATAAATTTTGTTGCTCTACCGTGATTCATGCTTTTTGCTGTATTTCGAAAACGTCACTTTGACATTTCAGGCTAAAAAATATTTTGGTAGATTTCATAAAATCTACTGAGTCTACATGAATTTAACCCTTCAACCGTGTGGTGGGAAAAAGTTGCAAGAACTGTGTGGTGGGGTATGACATACCCCAGCAATAAAAACAAGATAAATATACAAATTTACAGTTTTATTTTTGATTCTTCTGATGATTCTCTTAACTTGCTATATATTGAACACAACAAAACATATATAATCTTCTTGAGAAGTAGATACAATAAATGGCAGAGAAAATTGTCAATATCTATAATTGACCGTTTTGAAAAAATATATTTTATTCATCCTCATCTTACAACTTGAATGTAGGATGGAAACTTACTTATTCTTAATGAAATGAACATTCAACTATCGGTAGAAGAACAGAGAAATTTTGATACAAAAATATTGTAACACAAAAAAGTTATGAACTCTCAATTCTACATCAACTTGAGCATGAAAAAATGGCATGTTCTAAACAAACAGCCTTATTACATTTGTTGCAAAAATGAAGGCCCGTAGTCAGAACGCGGTTTTGAGCCTGGGCTTGAGTCTATTTTATATATAACCATGACGGCGTGACACTGTTTTGACATGTTGTCACGGTTATGCATAAGCCAGACCTAGAACCGAATTTAAAACTGCGTTCTGAGTACGGGTCAAAATGTCTCACGATCTTTCGTTCCAGTACAAATGTTACACCTTTTCGAAGTTCTCAAACGTTTAGACGGTCTTCCAAGCGGTATATTTTCTTAACCATAATCTGAACTTATACCACATTAATTTGTTACACTAACCGTGTGGTGGGGTATGTGATACCCTGAACAACTTTAAAACGCTATAACTCGATAACAGCAGAAAATATAATGACGAACCTACCACTAAAATATTCTGTGATGCAAGTAAGACAGCTACTGACCTCTTTGAGACAGTAATCCACCAAATAATGAAAAGACGAACATGAGTAGCATCTATGGGGTATGACATACCCCACCACACGGCTAAAGGGTTAAATGATGGTTTAGTACATAATAGTCATGAGCAAATGTCATCTGATGCATTTTATTTACTGAAAAGTTGTTTTAAATAATTTATATCTCCAACATTCATTAATTGTTTCGCTCTAATGTAAACGTGGCTTCTGCGACAGCGCCAGATTAAGTCAGCCTGCGTTCTGTAGCAAATTCTATCTAAAGGCCCTACCTTGATTCGGAAAAATACTTTTATGGTCCCAACTCGATCGAGACATTTTTTTTTTTACATTCTATTTGGCGTTTGTACGTGGATATCACAAGCTGCGGGGTCCGTAGCATTTAATATCATTCCAATGTGGCTGGTCCTGCTCTGATCATTGCGACTTGATGTTAATATTCAATTGTTGAAATGACATTTCAACTTTTTGACATTATTAGATATTGTTGAGAGCGTATACAATAATCTTGAGGATTCTTTTGAATAAATGTCACTCTAACTTGATGAATTTAGTGGATAATTGAAGATGGAACAAAATAAGTTCTTCTATGGGTATGTTTTCATTATTATTCAACTAAATTTGTATTTCATACCGTAGAATTGGATGAATTCATGAAAGAAATCTTGAAGAATAGTGGAATATGTGCATGTAGTTATTAATACACTGGACAATTTATTTCACATTCACAAATATTGTAGGAAACGTGCAAACAATAAATTCAAGAGATTGAAGAAGTGGTACTGTCAGTAATTGATTTGTAATGATATTGTTGGAAGAAACCTAACTGTTTGTAGGCACTGGAGAATAATCAATGAGACTCAAAACGCTTGCTCAAGTGATGTAAATTTTAATTACTGATACTGATTAACTGTCATTCGAAGATCCATTATTCAATTATACTATTTTCTGGATACGATATTTTGATTCACGATGTTTCTCTGTTGTGGATGGAATAAGTATTGAAGATTGAATGGAATTTGAAACATGTCAATTACAGTTTGGTAGATACATGTGGTACGAATTCAACAATACACGAGTATCTATTCTGATTTTCAATATTGTTCATTGATAGTTTGGTTTATACTAATCTCACACTTCTTTCAGTTGGATAAGTTTGAATTTGGATCTTGATAAACCCAGCCAATCGAACATTCTGTCCAAATACAACAATAGAACAAGCAATCAAGAGCTGATTATAATATCCTTCCGCTATCTTGCTAACACTTTGAAAATTCCAACGAATGAACAAATAAGAGTTTACATTAATAAAATTTTGTGAGAATCATCAGTCTGTATCAAAAAACTGAGTCATATTAAGTTATGACATCTAATTACGACAATGAAGTCATCAATCATTATAATGCGACTTGTTATGAAATATAAATCATACATCACTCAATGAACTGTACCTACATTATTTTGTATAATAATCCACAAGTATTCAAATAGATACTATCCAAGATATGGCAAGTAACTAATTTCTATTAGAGTATAAGTATTTTCATCAACTTCGTATTTGAGTTTATGTAGTAGATGATTAGGTATGAATGTATTTCTTCACTTGGTATATGAAACTGGATATGAGATATTTTTCCGATAATTCTGCTTTCGGTCCTGGAAGTTTGATCAATATACATAAGCTGCAGATATTTATTTGAAGTTTATTGTCAACTGTAATTTTTTTCTGCCATAATAGGTACATTGGACGAGGCAGCATTCCCAATAGTACTAAAATCTGGATCTAAAGTTTCTGTCATCTAATATTCTAGGCTCTAATTTTTAATCTTTCAATGAGCATTAGGTGCTAGAGTGTGATTGTTGGTATCAAGAGTTAATTGTTGTACAAAACGAACAGAGAAGTATGTACTCGGACAAATATTTTTCCAAAAGATACTCTTCTTGTAGGAATCTTTAATAATAATAATATACGTTTTATTCCATTTGAACATTTGAAGAGTGCTCTCTCTACGTGTCGATTGGATCAATTAGTTTTTGATACGGACATTGATAAATATACTGCAAGGACCATAAAATCAGAAACCAGAAGTTAGGACGCGCATCACTGCATGTAGTGACAGATTTTAGAATCAAATTTCTATAGCTTTTAGATACGACCTCTGCAGTGATAGACATATACGAACTAGATCTCAGAAACAGATTTATCTTATCAATTTATATCTAGGTCTGTCATTCTGTTAAATGAAAATGAGATTCTAGCTTGGCAGAATTAGCGCAAATACATGCTTAAATCAAGAAGATTGATGATTTAAAATATTTTTTTGTATTTGTTAGTTCATAACGTGACAAATAACATATTCCATTTGTACGCGGCCACAATGTCAGAAAGGCGGTCAAAAAAAGGTAAAAACTGCAAAAACGGTTTTTTGCGTTCTACTAAAAAACTACGCATCTGACAAAAAATAGTGTTCTAGCAAAAAAAGTACGCAATAGAAAGACGAATCAAATGAGTTCCTTTGAATCTGGATCAGTCCAGCTGCTTTTGGGTTGATTGCAAAAAATCGTAATTTTTTTGTCATTTTTCCGAAAATTCATAGCTTGCATTGTATGTGTTATTGGGACTCAAAATTTCGACAGAATGTGGGAAGAGTAGCTTTTAAAATACGCATCAAATTTTTCAGAAGATCGATTGTGAACTTCTTGAGGAATGTTGAAAAAACCCAAAAAAGGTCCTGCCGAAAACCGGCCATAGAAAATGGTCAGCCAGCAAAGATCAATTTCACAATTGCATTTTCTTTGTCAAGAATTACTCCACAAAGTAACTAGATGGCGTCTCTTTCGAGCAAGTGTGAGTATAGAAAAGATCGATTGCAAAAATCGCATTCCACCAATACAAGGAATATTTTCCGTAGTTTTTTGTGAAAAGCAATGTACTGCTTATATTTGGAAGTCGAATAAGTGTAAGTGAAGCAAGAGAATATTCTTCTCCAACAAAAACTTATGTAAAATTAAAAAGTAGAATAAAGTTTGGTATAATTTGTTACGATTAATTACGAAAGAACAGTATTATCACCACGCGTTATTCACTTGTTGTATTGGCCGCTTAGGTGAGAGGGGGGAGAGAGGGGAACGACATCCAGCAGCAATATTAGAGACCGTTTGGATAGAGGCAAGAGATAGAAAAGAGAGCTGGAGAGCAGCAGCAGCAATCAAGGCTGTTTGGTGAGGGAAGAATCGGTGTCGTTCGAAAATCTGTCAGTCTCCGTCATTTTACTGCTCATGTGACGAATCATAACGTCGCGATAGAAGCTTTGCTTAAAAAACCGCATTTTTGCGCTCCGACCGGTGGCAAGTGGTAGGATGCCGCTTCGCTCGGGAGGCCATTTCAAATTCGCGTGGACCGACTACACACATTCTGACTATCGAGAATGTTGTTCAAATGGTCAATGTACAATAACACAATAACGACTCATGAAGCCTTCTCTATAATTGTTGATACTCCAAAAATCGTGAACGCAGAAGTGCGGTTTTTTGCAATTGATTTTTTTTCATACTTTCACTTGCTCAAAAAGAACGCCATTAGGGTACATTGTAGAGTATTTCTTGAGAAAATAAAAGCTCTTTGTAGAATTAGTGTACGTTATCTAACAACTTCTCAATGGCCGTTCTTCGGAACAGCCTTCTTTTAGTTTTTTCAACATATCTTCTGAAAATTTGATGCATGTGATAGAATCATTCTTTACTCACATTTTGTCAAAATTTGAAGTGTAAATATCAAATACAATATAAGTTATGAATTTTCGAAAAAATTTGAAAAAATTACAAATGCGATATGTTATCTGCCATGTTATGAACCAACAAATAAACAATAAAAATTCTATCCGACTTTTTATGGCTTTTCAAATATTATTCGCCTCAATTTGTACATAACATATATCTTTGTATCCACACACTACAAATATGATAAGATAGTGGATTTGAAATACGAACAATAATCTATTGTTGATTGACTAAATGAAGCCAGAATAATAGTTCATCTCCAATCCAATAGATGTAGACTGAATATACATCAAAATATTTAAATAGAATCAATGAGAATAAGAATTTAAAATCAGGGTACTGATTATAAGACTTGAAGATTCAGTCATTTTGAAGGCCTATGCTTCTGGACTGCTTGTACGGATGCGTCAGTCGTCCATTGCAAATCGACTGCTGCAGAGGTATACGTCGTCTAGAAGTGAGATTATCAGAAGCTAATTTTATTGAACTTTTCCATGTGAATAAAAGTTTTGTTGATGTATTAGAGCGTAGGTTATAACCCATTTGCATTTTTTTCATGGAACATTTTATAGCTTAAACAATGATTATTGTGTTAAGGATGACTTATATTGTGTTTACGTGGTTCTTGAGGAATTGTTCACCCGCGCTAGAGATCCTGAAGCAGAAATTATGAGCTAGCGGTAAGAGAGGCAGCTGCTGCAGGATTCCGTGATCATTACTGTTGTCGATAGAAGTATTTGTTGTCACTTTTTGATGAATTGAGTTTACAAACATTGGATTGACATTCTTCAAGAAATATTTCATTTCAGCTTGGAGAAAAAGGCAAAAATTGCAAAGACATCGTCTTTAGGAGAGGAAAATTTTATATATTCACAGATACCAGAATGCCCTGGCAAAAAAACCTGTTTCTATCTGAAAATGGGACATTAATAGATTCTTAAGGCTTGTATGATTCTGTATAATAGGTTACAATGTATGAAATAGTACGTTGCAGAAAATGTATCAAGTTCAATGAATAATTGTTAGTAGTTATTAATAGCACTTTCGCCTATAGTTCATGTTTTTCAAGAACAGTCCAAGAGCTCCCACGGCATTGAGATTCAAGTCTTCTGAATGACTGAGCCGCGAGCATGATTCACTCACAATGAATCCAGAGTTCACAACAACTTTGCTGGGTCTGAATCCAAGAAATAACAACAAGGGGTATACTCCCATATTACCTGAATGGATACAAATATCAATCTTTGAACCAATCTGTTCATGATAATCAATAAGCAACTGACAGACTAAGTGCTATTATTGTGCTATTGTGAAATTACTTCAAATATAAGTCAATCAGAACGCGTGAACTGTAGTCCCATAACAATCTTTGGACAGTTCTAGACCAAAATGACCATTAGAATAATGTTGTTCTCAACATAATACAGTCTATTTCAGTTGAGACCTGCTCAAGGCTCTTATAGGACTCCGATTAGAGATCTCTGATAGGCAGAAATGCGAACCAATTTTACATCAGCACAGAATCGTACTTGGCTAACATCAACTGTTAGTCGTGCATCAAATATTTTTATCAAATGTATGCAGACGAAAGATTCAAATTGGATTCGTATATATACTAATCGTCTAAATGTACCAAGTTCTCGGTATAGATAAGTCACTTTTTTGCGGTCTTCTACAGGTCGTATTTATTTATGGGTTTTTATAAAAAAATTTTTATTCGATAGATATTCATTAGGACGAATGCCTTCCGGGGGTCCCATATTTTTGGTACTTATAGTATTTGTAGGAAAAATTAAAAACGACGAAAATTTGCGTGGATCAGCGTGCCCCTATCTTTTAGTCATCTATTTTACAGGGGTATACAAAATCACACGTCATTTTGACATTTCAATTTCGGAAACATTTTCATGAATTTTATTATTTCTGTTATTCTTACGTCAATTTTAACATTAGTTCAATGCATTAGCGAATATCCTGTGATACAATTCAATTGTTGAAAAGGTATTTTGAATAATTTATAAGTACAACTTTTATAAATTTTGTCGCTCTACTGTGATTCATGCTTTTTGCTGTATTTCGAAAACGTCACTTTGACATGTCAGGCTGAAAAATATTCTAGTAGATTTCATAAAATCTACTGAGTCTACATGAATTTAAATGATGGTTTAGTACATAATAGTCATGAGCAAATGTCATCTGATGCATTCTATTTACTGAAACGTTGTTTTAAATAATTTAAATCTCCAACATTTATCAGTTGTTTCGCTCTAATGTAAACGTGGCTTTTGCGAAAGCGCCGGATTAAGTCAGCCTGCGTTCTGTAGCAAATTCCATCTACAGGCCATACCTTGACTAGGAAAAATACTCTTATGGTCCCAACCCGATTGAGACATTTTTTTTCTACATTCTATCAAGCGTTTGTGCGTGGATATCACAAGCTGCGACGTCCGTAGCATTCAATATCGTTCCATTGTGGCTGGTCCTGCTCTGATCATTGCGACTTGATGTTAATATTCAATTGTTGAAATGACATTCCAACTTTTTAACATTTTCATATCTTTTTGACAGCAAATAAATGAGTTTCAAGGATTATTCTGGATAAATATCATTCTCACTTGATTAATAGAGTGGATAATTGAAGATAGAACAAAAAAAGGTTATTCATGGGTATGAATACATAATTAATCAACTAAATTTGTATTCTGTACCGTAGAATTGGATGAATTCTTGGAAAAATCCTGGGAAATAGTGGAATGTGGGCGTGTTGTTATTAATACACTGGACAATTTATATCACATTCACAAATATTGTGGGAAACGTGCATACAATAAATTCAAAAGATTGAAGAAGTGGTACAGTCAGTAATTGATTTGTAATAATATTGTTGGAAGAAACCTAACTGTTCGTAGCCACTGGAAAATAATCAATGAGATTCAAAACGCTTGCACAAGTGATGTGAATTTTAATTACTGATACTGATTATCTGTCATTTGCAGATCCATCATTTGATTATACTATTCTCTGGATACGATATTCCAATTCACGATGTTTTTTTGTTGTGGATGGAATAAGTATCGAAGATTGAATGGAATTTGAGACATGTCAAGCCCAGTTTAGTGGATACATGTGGTGAATATTCAACAATACACGAGTATCTATTCTGATTTTCAATACTGTTCATTGATAATTTGGTTTATACTAATCTCACACTTTTTTCAGTTGGATAAATTTGAATTTGGATCTTGATAAACCCAGCCAGTCAAATATTCTGTTTAAATACAACAATAGAACAAGCAATCAAGAGCTGACTATAATATCCTTCCGCTATCAATGAAGCTAGCACTTTGAAAATTCCAACGAATGAACAAATAGGAGATTACAGCAATCAAAATTTGTGAGAATCATCAGTCTGTATCATACAACTTAGTCAAATTTGGTAATAAAATCTGATTACGACAATTGAGTCATCAATCATCATATTTGATTTGTTATAAATTATAAATCATACATCACTCAATGAACTGTACCTACATTTTTCTGTATAATAATCCACAAGTATTCAAATATATAACATCCAATATATGGCAAGTGACTAATTTCTATTCGAGAATAAGTATTGTCATCAACTTCGTATTTGAGGTTATGTAATAGATAATTCAGTATGGATGTATTCTTTCACTTGGTGTATGAAACTGGATATAAGATAGTTTTCCGATAATTCTGCTTTCGATCCTGGTTTGATCAATATACATAAACTGCAGCTTCATGAGCTAATTTTTTAGTAGGGCGTAGTAGACAATTTCGAGGTAAAAACTAGGTACTAGAGTGTGATTGTTGGAATCAAGAGTTAATTGTTGTACAAAACAAACAAAGAAATATGTACTCGGACAAATATTTTCTCCAAAAGATACTCTTCTTGTAGGAATCTTCAATAATAATATTGTACGTTTTATTCCATTTGAACATTTGAAGAGTGCTCTCTCTACGTGTCAAATGGATGAATTAGTTTTTAATACAGACATAGACAAATATATTGCAAAGACCATAAAATCAGAAATTAGAAGTTAGGACGCGCATCACTGCCTGTAGTGGCAGATTTTAGAATCAAATTTTTATAACCTTTAGATACGACTCTTGCAGTAATAGACATATACGTACTAGATCTCAGAATCAGATTTAGCTCATCAATTTATATATAGGTCTGTCATTCTGGTTAAGGATAATGAGATTTAAGCCGGACAAAAATAGCGCAAATACATGCTACAATCAAGAAAATTGATAATTTGAAATCTATTTTTTTGTATTTGCTAGTTCATAACGTGACAAATAACATATTCCATTTGTACGCGGCTGCAAAGTCAGAAAGGCTGTCGAACAAAAGGTCAAAAACTGCTAAAAACGGTTTTTTTGCGTTTTACTGAAAAACCACGCATCTGACGGAAAATAGTGTTCCACTGAAAAACGTACGCAATAGAAAGACGGATCGAATAAGTTCTCTTGATTCTTGATTAGTCCAGCTGTTTCTGAGTTGATTGCAAACATCGTAATTATTTTGGCATTTTTTCGGAAGTTCATAACTTTCATTGTATCTGTTATTAGGACTTGAAATTTTGACAGAATGTGGGTAGAGTAGCTTCTAACATACACATCAAATTTTTTAGAAGATCGACTTGAACTTTTCAAGAAATGTTGAAAAAAACTCAAAAAAGGCCCTGCCGAAAAACGGTCATAAAAAATGGTTAGCCAACAAAGATCAATTCCACAGATTGCATTTCCTATGTCAAGAGTTACTCTACAAAGTAACTAGATGGCGTCCCTTTTGAGCGAGTGCGAGTATAGAAAAGATCGATTGCAAAAATCGCATTTCACCAATACAAGGAATATTTTCCGTAGTTTCTTGTGAAGAGTAATGTACTACTTGTATTTATTATATTATTGGAAGTCAAATGAGTGTTAATGAAGCAAGAGAATATTTTTCTCAAACAAAAAAAAATATGTAAAATTAAGAACTCAAATAAAAATTGGTGTAATAGGTTACGATTAATTGCGAAAGAGCAGTATTATTACCACGCGTCATTCACTTGTTGTATTGGCTGCTCAGGTGAGAGGTGGAGAGAGGGAAACGACATCCAGCAGCAATATAAGAGGCAAGAGAGGGAAGAGAGCTGGAGAGCAGCAGTAGCAATCAATGCTGTTTGGTGAGGGGAGAATCGGTGTCGTTTGAAAATCACTCAGTCTTTGTCATTTTACTGCTCACGTGAAAAATCATAACATTACGATAGAAGCTTTGCTAAAAAAAAACGCATTTTTGCGCTCTGACCGGTGGAAAGTGGTAGGATGCCTCTACGCTCGGAGGGCTATTTCCAGTTCGCGTGGACCGACTACACACATTCTGACTATTGAAAATGTTTTTTAGATGATCAATGTACAATAACACAATAACGACTCATGAAGCCTTCTATATAATTGTTGATACTCCAAAAATCGTTATCGCAGAAGTGCGGCTTTTTGCAATCGATTTTTTTTCATACTCTCACTTGCTCAAAAAGAACGCCATTCGGGTACATTGTAGAGTATTTCTTGAAAAAATAAAAGCTTTTTGTAAAATTAGAGTACGTTATCTAACAACTTCTCAATGGCCGTTTTCCGGAAGAGCCTTCTTTTAATTTTTTCAACATATCTTCAAGAGTTCACAGTTGATCTTCTGAAAATTTGATGCATGTGTTAGATTTATTCTTTACCCACATTCTGTCAGAATTTGAAGTCTAAATACAAATACAATACAAGTTATGAATTTTCGAAAAACTGGCAAAAAATGACCAATGGGATATGTTATTTGTCATGGTATGAACTAACAAATGAATAATAGAAATTACTTTCTTTTAAGATATGCTAATTCTATCCGACTATTTAAAGTCCGGTCAAGTTAGCCCTAAAAATACGGATACGCTTGCATAAATTCCCAAGAAGCTGAAAATTGGCATGAACGTTAGGGATACCATTATGATGAAGTTGTGAGAAGTCCTTATCGATCTCATGTGTGCAAAGAAATTTATTCGAGGTCAAAGCTCATAGATATGGGTTTTTCAAATTTTTAACGAAATTGTCAGTTTAATGATAGAAATAGCTTCGACAAAAATTATAGATCTTCCAATTCTCTACAAAAATAATACCTACACTTTTTTCACCAAGATTTGCCATTTCTGAGAAAAGGCCATTCTAAAGTTATATTTTCAATAATATGCATGATTACGCTGCCTATGTACATGTGTCCGTCTGTTACTCACTTTAAATTATTTGCAAAGATAAATTACGCTACGTATCTTTTGCAAAACATATACGCAATAAAAATGGTGTTCAATTGGGTTGTCTTCCTCTAACCTTGGCTTCTGCTCATCAACATTTTTATCGAGTTCATGGATAGCTTGGTAATCAGCTGAACCCAGAAGAATGGGGATGGAAGCTGATTGATGATGTATTGCAACCAATCCACACTCTACTTCCACCTGCACCAGAAAAGCTCTCTAATACTATTTTTTTCAACTGCAAAATGGGATGTAATTCGAAATGCAACTTCAAAAAAATAGGCTTACTTTGTTCACCAGCATGCACCAGTTGTGAAGACCAGTCGTGTTCAATTACTGAGTCTCTAACAGAAGATGATCCTCACATCAACGACAAAACAACTGATGTATCGCCGTTGGAACAATTTATGTCAACTCAGGAAGATGAAGAATAACAAGAAGCAGTTGAATAACAAGACTTAATATTATATTGAACTTCAATATGAAGACCAAGGAATAGGACTACCGGAAAAGCCACGACGAAAAATACGCGTCAAGTACACTACCTCATAGGTGGCGTGGAAACGTGTGCAAGTCATGTAGAATATAGCTTTAGAATGGCATTTTTTCAGGAATGGTGAACCTTGGGAAAAAAGTGTAAGCACCCTTTTTGTAGAGTATTGGAAGATCTATAATTTTTGTCCAAGCTACTCCTATCATAAAACTGACAATTTCGTTGCAAAATCCGGGAAACCCATTATTACGAACTTTGACCTCGCATAAAATTTTTTGCACACATAGGATCAATGGAGACTCACCACAACTTTATCATCATGGTATCCCCAACATTCATGCCAATTTTCAGCTTCTTGGGAATTTATGCAAGGGTGAATGTCTATTTTGACTTGACTATTATTGCTTTTCAAATATTATTCGCCTCAATTTGTACATGAACATATATCTTTGTATCCACACACTACAAATATGATAAGATATTGGATTTGAAATACGTTTTATGACTGAACAATAATCTATTGTTGATTGACTGAATGAAGCCAGAATAATAGTTCATCTCCATTCCAATAGATGTAGACTAGATATACATCAAAACATTGGAATACAATCATTGTGAATCGGAATTTAAGATCAGGATACTGATTATAAGACTCAGAGATTCAGTCATTTTGAAGACCCATGCTTCTGAACGGTTTGTGCGGATGCGTCAGTCGCCCATTGCAAATCGACTGCTGCAGAGGTATACGTAGTCTGGAAGTGAGATTATCGGAAACTAATTTTATTGAACTTTTCCATGTGAATAGAAGTTTTGTTGATGTATTAGAGCGTAAGTTATTTCCCATTTGCATTTTTTTCTATGGAAGATTTAATAGCTCATACAATAATTATTGTGTAAAGGATGACTTATGTTTTGTTAACGTGGTTCTTGAGGAATTGTTCACCCACGGTAGAGATCCTGAAGCAGAAATTATGAACTTGCGGTAAGAGAAGCAGATGCTGCAGGATTCCGTGATCATTAACGTTGTCAAGAAAAGTATTTGTTGTCACTTTTTGATGAATTGAATTGACAAACAATGGATTGACATTCTTCAAGAAATATTTCATTTCAGCTTGGATAAAAAGGTCGAAAATTGCAAAGACATCGTCTTAAGGAGAAGAAAATTTTATATATTCACAGATACCAGAATGCCATGGCACAAAAACTGTTTCAAATTGAAAATGAGACAATAATAGATTCTTAAAGATTGTATCATTCTGTATAATAGGTAATAATGTATGAAATAGTACGTTGCAGAAAATGTATCAAGTCCAATAAATAATTGTTAGAAGTTATCAATAGCACTTTCGCCTAAAGTTCATGTGTTTCAAGAACAGTCCAAGAGCTCCCACGGCATTAAGATTCAAGTCTTCTAAATGACTGAGCCGCGAACATGATTCACTCACAATGAATTCAGAGTTCACAACAACTTTGCTGTGATTGAATCCAAGAAATAAAAGCAAGGAGTATACTCACATATTACCTGGATGGATACAAATTTCAATCTTTGAACCAATCTGTTCATGATAAATAATAAGCAACTGACAAACTAAGTGCTGTTATTGTGCTATTGTGAAATTAGTTCAAATATAAGTCAATCAGAACGCTTGAATCGTAGTCCCATAACAATCTTTGGACAGTTCTTAATCAAAATGACCATTGGAATGATGTTGTTCTCATCAGAATACAGTCTATTCCAGTTGAGACCTGCTCAAGGCTCTTATAGGACTCCGATTGGAGATCTCTGATAGGCAGAAATGCGAACCAATTTTACATCAGCACAGAATCGTACTTGGCTAACATCAACTGTTAGTAGTGCATCAAATATTTTTATCAAATGTATGCAGACGGAAGATTCAAATTGGATTTGTTCGAATGGTATATGTATATAATTATTGCTCTTATGACTTGATCCAATTTTTAGAGAGTGTGGTTCAAATTATGTATATTTACTGGGAGTGAATCGTGCCTGTATTTTTGCCAGCATGGTAGATTGAATCGTAGTCCCATAAGAGCTCTTGGACTGTTTTTATTTGGTATATTAGACAATTAGTGTATTATTCAGGGTGATTATGAAAGAATTGATGTCAATTCAAATTTATAATAATTTTTAGTTCCAATCAAGAAGACATTGGTTGAGAATAAATACTGAAAGTTTTTGTATTTGATGATGTAAAAGCAGCGTTGTTTTGAAAGAAATAGTGTGCTCACACTTCATATGGTTTATTCCGTAAAAATGTCTTACATTCATTTGTGATATCATAAATTGGAAAATAATGAATTGAGAAGTCAATATTATTAGAGAATATTTTTCCAGATTGTAAAAAAAAAAATATTTTTCTACGGTCACAATAGAATACTCATTCCGCATGCTTGGAAGTTTTCAAGAAAGCCACGTTATATCTTGGAAAAACTGTTCCATTGTTGGCATAATTTAATTTTCTGTGTAACTTTTTCATCATGTCTTCCAAAAATGGGATCAATTCGAGTAATTTTATCAACGTTTGATGAATTTGAAAAATATTATTGGAGCATAGCTTCTCTCAGAAAACGGTATACTCTAAATATAATAGGTAAATGATTATCAGTCACGCCTTTCGCCTGGTGAGAGTGCACCAGGCAATCTGTGGAATTGACTGATATTCTCTGAGAGTACTGTTACCATTCGTCCAAATACGGGTACTCTCAGTTCTTACTCATGGAGAATACGCCACAGAGTACATATAATTCAGTAGAAATTCTACCAACTTCTTCTACGTCGGTAGGATTCGACCCCACGACTTCCAAATCACAACCAGCAAACTTACACTGAGACAAAACTATATATTTCATTTCTCTCACACAACAATGTTCAATTTTATGTGGACATTTTGGAGTTGTCATAACAATGTGCTTCCAACATTCCCACGATTCATGTGAGAAGTTCTAAAATTTGGATCTCGAGTTCTTTGCATTTCATTATCTAGGCCCCAATATTTATCAATCTCTGGATCTTATTATTCTACTGATGTTCCAATGCGTAGTTAAGGCAGAGATAAATACTCTGGTGATTGCATTTTATCAGCGAATAACCGTTTTAGTTTTCTGACATTTCAAAAAAAAAAAATCGCATTACAGAAATAGTTTTAGGCTCTTTTTTGAGATGGACGTACATTGCAAGGTAATGTGGAATATTTAATAGCTTATTCTAGCTGAGAACGGTGCAAGGACTTCTATGGGACCACAATTTAGGCCTACTGATTGGTGGAGATATAAACACAATTTATTTACATTAAATGCTCTTTTGAATAAATTCAATGAATAGAATAAATAGAATAGAAATTTATTTCTATATGTAAGCTAGATTTTCATACTGCACAAATTCATTTATCATGATTAATGAACGGCTATGAGTTATTGCAACTGACAGATAGCCAAAGCCGATGTTTTCGCCTATGTAAGATTGATTCATATATTGGCCAATTAAAATACTTGAATCGTTGTCCCATAATAACTTTGAAGTGCCCTCAATTGGAATAGAAAATAGTTCAAATATATCCAAGTGGATTTTATGTTGGTCTCTGATGTTATTTTTTTTTATCAGCTATTCTGGAGGGAAAATGTTATTTTTATCGAAGAAGAATTTGAGACACATGTTGAATTGATTTTAATACAATTATTATCACAATTTCAGAGGAAATTGAATATTATAGCTATATATAAGGAGTCAGAACTGAAGCGTGGGCTTTTGAGTGCCAGAGTAGTAACTGAATGGATAAAAAACATGATTTTGGGAGGCAAAAGTATATCAGAGTGCGCGAGCTTCAAAATTATTACTAGAGAAACGTAGAACATGCATGTTTCTTTGAATGCACAATTGGAGCTGAGTAATTCAGACGCAGAGCAGTGATTTAAGAGAAAATCTATGAGGAAAAAATGTTACTACGGAGAAAATAGTCCTACTCAATAGGCGGTCTATCAATCTCGCAATTGAGCTCAGAAATCAGATACGCTAATTCATGGAAGAATTCAACTGAATGATTCTCCTGGGAGAAATATTTAGGATAATGGGAGTAAGTGATGAAAACACAAAATTTCAACTGAAATTATATTTCACTTCTCCACTCGATATTCTCGGTTTCACCTGGAGTAACCATCTTTTTGAATATTCAATGTACATGCATCATTCCAGTCAGCATTATCAACCATATCTATTCAAAATAAAATTGAGAGTTGCAAAGGAGACAGAAAGATTGTGATAACATACAAATTGACGAGCGAAACGAATTGTGAGGATGTAAGTATGACGTCAAGATAACACAGGAGGATTACATGAGTTGCAATAACTAATACTCCAATTTGTAATTGAAAACAGGAGATCAGTGACTTAGAATATGCGAAACATGGCACAGACATGTTATCTCGCTGTGAAGTTTTGAATTTGACTTTTTAATTCGTAGAAGAATTGGAATCAATTTATCCGATTGATGAATACATAGAATGATATTGCGAATTGTCAATAAAAAACTGTGAAATCACGAGTAGGGGAAAATGCACAAATATAATATGGAGCAAGAGGATTTTGTGGGCAAAAAATATATTTGGAATTTATCTTATAGAGACAGAATTTTTGCCGGAGGCGGTTCACATATCGAGCTGCGAGCTTAGGGCTTAGGCCTGCGTAGCAGGCCAAGCGCTAGTCCTTTATACTAGTCCGCATAAATTTTTTCAATTACAACTGTCAGTTGGATGTTCCCAGAAAAATTTTCATTCATCGCTACAGCTTAAACGGCATATTTAATTTTGCCCATTTCTTCTCTATTCAATACATCTTATTGAGGACTAGTGCCTTTTATATATTTGAATATCATCACATGTATAGTATCCACAGAAGAAGGCCAAAACCATCGATTACAATTGTCAAAAATGACGGTTCACCGGCCGTCAAAATATTCTCAAGTTATCCTTGACAAAAAATTCATGAACATCAAACTGCTTCTGTCAATTTTGACATACAGACATATTAAATATTTCTTAAACTATCACAAAATTCACTATTAAATATGAATATTATGTATTGTTATATAAATGAAATATTCAAATGGATGATTTGTGATGTATTTCAAGCTTCCATTAAGCTTATTTAAATAAAAATTGATTCTTTGACATTCAATAGCACGTCAGTATTGCCAACTTATTTCCTAAGCAGAAACTGCACATGCGTACTCGCTTTTACGCAAAATGTCAATGCCAGTTCACAACAATGTACACATCTCATTAATAGAAAGAACGTAGTTCAATTGAATATTATTAACAAAATGACAATCTTATGTTATATTTTTCAGGCTAAACTCAAACTTATTTTGGAATCAAGTATAATATCACAATACTGATACTAATGCATTTTCAACACAAAATATAAAACAGGCATATTTCGTACAATATAAATCCTTTCAAACAAGCAATCGTATTAGTTCCAAGATAATTTCGACATGTAATTGTCATAAGGAATCCGATTCTAGTAATCAACAAACTTATTTTTGCAATTAAAATGTAACTTAATGTAATATTTTTTAGGTTATGCTTGAGGATTTATTGGAAGCTGCTACAGCAGAATGCTCGATGATTACGATTCCAATTGTTATCAGAAAATCAATCATTTTAATCAAGAAACTTACTTTTATATAAGATGCCAACAATTGGAGCAGTTGTGTTTGGCAGAAAAGCTGCGCAGAGACCTTAACTCGTCTTGGCGAGTCCAATTTTTTAATACAGGAATGTCAGGAAGTTATGATATATAGCAGCTATCTATATTCTGGCTTTTGCGGCATTTTTTTTTCAGATATACCCTAAAGCAAGATGTATCTATAAAAAATCATCAACGGAATGATGTATGTATCTATAATTATCCAATTAACTTTGTACTTTATATCGTAGAGTCGAATGAATCATTGAGAAAACAATTGAAGATAAATGGAACATGGGCATGTATTCAATAGAACACTAGACAATTCATCTCACATTTAGAAATATTTTAGAAACATGCATACAGTAAATTCATAATCAGCGCTGCAGGTTGAAAAGGAGCTCAGTCAGTTTACTTGGTACCTATCTAATTACAAAGTTATAGTTTTGTAGTGATATTTTTGAAGAGAATTCAATCATTTATAGGCACTGAAGAAGAGTTATCAAGATTTGTAACGTTTGCTTGAATTTAATTCACTAATACTGATTCATCCATCTTCCGACGATCCATCATTTGATTATACTATTTTCTGGATACGATTTATATCCTAATTTACAATAATATTCCCCTGTAAAATAAGTGCTGAAGAATAAATGCCACTTGAAATATGTCAAGTAACTATAGTTTGGTACATGTGGTGAATATTCTGGAATGAAAAAATGAATATTCTCATTAACTTTGTTTTTGAGATAATGTTGAAGATGATTCTCCTAAAAGCTGCATTGAGCTATAGAAAGACGATAAGTCTGAGTGTAAATGATTTAAATAATAGAGTAGAACTCAAATAAACTGTACGTATATATTCTGTATGCTACAATCATTTTACAATATTTTCCATCCAGTAGGGATGTTCCTATTCACTTGGTAAATGAAATTGGATAAGGGATAATTTCCTGATGATTCTGCTTTTGATCCCAAAAATTCGATCGATGTACATACACTGCAAATATTTATTGGAAGTTTGATATGAAGACAGTTAAATTATACTGCTATATACCGTTGAAAGATCCTGGACTAGATAAAGTTCATTGGAAAGAGTAGCCAATCTCAGTAGTTCTAAAATTTTGATCTGGAGTCTTAGACATTTAATAGCCTAGGCTCTAATGTTTATTCATTTCATGAGCTAATGTTTCAATGCGTAGTAGATAAATTTGATGTATGCACCAAAGACTCAAATGTCATTGATGAATTCAAAAGTTCATTGCTGTACACCGGTTGAACATAGCTTTTATGGATTACAGAAGATATGTACCCAGAAGATACTCAACTTTGAGGAGTCTTTAATAATAATTTAGTACATCATATTCCATTAAGACATTTGTGAGGTGCTCTTTCTTCGTTTTAAATGAATAAATCAGACATTAACACTCATATTGCAAGAACCAACCAATCCAATCGTACATTTTGTTGAGGTACAACAATGTAACATTCAATCATCAGCAGATTATAAAATCCCTTTCTATCAATGAAGTCAATACATTGGAAATAGGAATAGGAGTTTACATTGATCAAAATTGGTGAGAACCATCAGTCCATAACCTAACAATGGATCAAATAGAGTAATGACATTAGATTACGACAATGGGGCCATCAATCTGAATTTTTTATTTGTTTAAGAATATAAATCATATATTTCTCAAGGAACCAACTATACCCAAATATTTTGTACAATAATCTATGAATCATTGAATGGATCATGTTACAATATGAGAAGACACAAATTCATATTATAGTATATATATTTTCATCAATTTCGTATTTGAGGTTATGTAGAAGGTATTCCTCCTGAAAGCTGCATTGAGCTGATGGAACACGATAATCTTGGGTGAAAACGATGATGAAAATATCAATTGTCATTATTCATTTTTTCTCATATTTTGAGATACAAACGGAACGTATGCATACACTTCTAAACCTACCTAGTGGTAGTTATAAAAGTAAAAAGAGATGGCGCCACAGGGACTCAAAGAAATTTTCCAGTGGCACTAGAACGGTGGGAATTAGTTTTTTACATTTAAAAAAAAAGCAACTAAAACATAACCTAAAACGAGCTTTTCAGGCCAACTAGTATTGGAAATTAGTAAATCAGTGTTTTTTTTTGTTGGGAGAAAAAAAAAACAAAACCTGATCTAAACCAAGCTTTTCAGGTCAGTAGTATTGAAAAACAGTTGATTAGTGCTTTTTTAGTTCGAAAAAAAAGCAGCCAGAATATAACCTAAACCAAGCATTATAGGCCAACTAGTATTGAAAAGAATCCATTATTGTCAGCGAGCCATACACTTGTACATATTCAGGTTGAATGTTTTTTGTTTGAAAGCCACTGACTATAGCAATACATATGCAAGGTACGCGCATGCGCACGTCACTAGATTCCCAACCTGAAAGTGAGCCGTAATTTAAATTCGTATTTTTTTGTATCAAATATTCACTAGCTTTTACAACACTTATTGTTTTAGGGATGTTGGAAAGTGAGATTTTATATGTTCACGAAAAATTAGAATGTCGTGACAAGAAAATATTTTAAATTTATAATGAGACATCAATCGAGTGCTTCATCTAAATATTGTATCAATCTGTATAATATATTACAATGTATGAAATAGTATATTGCAGGAAGAGTATCAAATTCAATGAATAATTGTTAGAAGTGATCAAAAATATTTTTGTCTGTTTCATTTATGTCAAGAATGGTCCAAGAGCTCTTACGGCATTACGATTCAAGTCTTTCAATAAACTGGAATGTGAATATGATCTACTCACAATGAATATAGGTTTCACAACAAGTTCAATGGAAATAGAGTCAAGGAATAAAAATATAGTCACATATTAACTGAATGGAAGCAAATTTCAATCTTCAAAATAATTTGTTTATGATAATTGATATTGTTGTGCTTATGTGAAACTGGTTCGCATCATGGTCAATCTGAAGGCTAGAATCATAGTTCCATAGGAATCTTTGGACCGTTTTTACCCGAAATGAATTATAGAATTATTGTTAATTTAATAGAATTATGATCTATTTCAGTTGAAAATGTGGTACTTCGAACCAGTCTTACAATAGCACAGAATTGTACTTTGCTACCAGACAGTTCCATCTACTGTTAGCCGTGCATCAAACATCAATAACATCCTAACTGAATTTATGCAGTTAGAAAATTCAAATTAGATCTGTTCAGGTAGTTGATGTATATATTTGTTGCTCTTATAATTTGATATAATTTTTAGAAACAGTGTTTCAAATCATGTATATTCATTGAGAGTAAATCGACTCGGAGGCTAAAATAGTGGTCCCATAAGAGCTCTTGGACCGTTTTCAACTGGCATGTCGAATAAGAAGTGTTTTATTCAAAGTAATCAGGAGAGAATATATGTTATCTCTGATTTGTGAAAACTCTTAGTTTGAATCAAGAAAATATTGGTTAAAAACAACAATGGAAGTATCAATTAACATTATTCTTTTGTTGAGGAATGTAAATTATGAAACTTCACTCAAATAAACTGTATGCATATAATAAATTCTGTGTAATTACTCAACTTAATTTGTATTTTGTACCGTAGAATTGAATGAATCCTCAAGAACAGTTTTAGAGGAAAATTAAACATGACCAAGTATTTATAAACGCACTAGACAATTTATACTACATTTACAAATATTGTAGGAAACATGCTCATAATAAATTCGTTATTAGCACTGCAGGTTGTGAAGACGCTCAGTCAGTATACTTGGTATCTAATCACTGCGTATGTCAGTGAAATTATAGTACGGTAATGATATTGTTGCAGAAAATTTAATTGTTTGTAGACAATGAAGAAGAATTGATAAGATTCTAAACGTTGGCTCAAGAAGTATAAATTTGATATACTAATCCTGCTGATTCAGCCATCATCCGACGATCCATCATTTGATTATACTATTTATAGGTACGCTTTTGCGCACATTTCCAATTTCCAGAAAGTAGGTAGTTTAATCGAATAATATCAATAGAATGACAAATTTCTGTGATCTTCTTCAGGTTATGCTTAGAAATTTCTGGGATAAAAGTAATATGCGACAATATTATTGCATTTTGAATACAAAATAGGGAACATGCATATTTCACACTATAAAACTCTTATCAAACAAGAGATAGTAGAATGATGTAGTTATTGACTAAACTTCAAGATGGAATTACCATATGATTGTTATAAGGGAATCCATTCTTGTGATCAAGAAATTTATTTTTGTTATCAAGAGATATAATATTATTGTTATCAAGACATATAATATCATTGTTATCAAGATGAAGCACTCAATTGTTGAAAACAAAGTATTGCATGGAATTTGAGTCCATCATCGTCAATTTACAATAATTTCAATCTCTTATTTCTAGCAACTTGAAGTAGAAGATGTCAGCAATTACATAAAATTTCTTGAGAGCAATCAGGTACTCTTCAACTGAATTCTGCCAAAGATGTGCCTAATTGCTCTTTATTGAATTTATTTTGTTCTCCAAAATTCATTTGGCTACTCAATACTTTGTAATCATCTAAGAAGATAGATCTGTTGCAGAAACATGTTTCTTGAAGAGGCTCTGGAAGAGTGGAACTTGTGTTCTTCGGTTTATGTCTATCATCTTGCAAATTTTCAGTGGTTGAAGCAAACATTTATTTGAAATTGGATTATGAATACAATAGGTAACATACTCAAATATTATTGAATGTAACATATTAAATACTTGCTCTGCATAGAATTTCTAAATATTAGAAATTTGGAGTCAAGTTTTTCCCACGCTACTGAAGTAGATTAGAAAAATTTCGATGACAGTTAACATTCTCATTGCTACAATCATCAATTTTTCCGCTATTGGTATACATTTGCATTCAAAATAAAGATTAAAATCAACCATTGAGACGCATTCACAAAAAAGTATGAGGACAGTGGTCGCTTTCAATGAATCTACACGTCTTAGACCCAGCTGAACCCAAAAACATAATTCAGAAGAAAGTCAGTCGTTGTGTTTGTCTATTTCTCAAAACACGATAACTTGAGAACGTCAAGACATCTCTGAATAAAATTTCATATTCAAGTTTTTTATCCAAAAAATAGGTTCATATTCATAAATAAGGAACTTTCAATCTGTGGTACCAAAACTTCAATGATGGAATGTTTGAGTTTTTTGCGTTTATTTTATTACCGGTGGTATTTATCAAAAGATATAAAATAACTTAGATTGATCCCTGAATGAATTGGCACAACATTCACCTGGAACATTTCCCAAAATTATTAGCGGTTTCATTTTATTTATTATAAAGTTCGATGAATCTTTTTAAATTAGGAAAATGATTATTATCAATGCAAAATAAGAATTTTTTATACTCATATTTGGACGCCGCATGCCAAGGTTTGTCCATGGTAGCGTTGACAATGCGTGAGACGAAAAACGTTGCAAATAAGAAAGAACAACATGAATATATAAGAAAAAAATTATTTTCGCTAACTCTTAAATTGTTGCAAACTTGATACATGGAGTGGAGTATTTTCACAGTGGTATTGGCAATTTGTAAAACTTTTGCAGTTTTCCATGCAAAAATAGAGCATGTAAATTCACGCATCACGGTCTTATATACAGGTCTTGGCACTAGCATCTCACTACAATTGGTGAGGGGTTGTCTCTTATTGGAGTATTTAGCTATTATCAGTTCCTCAAGATGTAAGAAGCTGTAATATATTGTATTTGATGATTATATATCTACTTATAATAATAGTTTTAGGCCCGGTTGGAAAGATGGTTCTGCTAGAGGAACAATTTCGCCATCTCGTCGCTAATCCTTAAAGGGAATGAAAGCAATGATTTTCTCATGGAATAATACCTAGATATAATTGGAAACTGTCAATCAGTGTAATCACGGGCAGAGAAAAGTGTAGAAATATAATATGAAGCAGAGGAGTTACGTGAGCTCAATTCACATTCGAGATTAATTTTGTCAAAAAAGAACTCTTGTCAGAGAGGCGGTACATATATAGAGCTGCGACGCCTAGTGTTTCTGTAGTTTGTGAGGGAGTTGGAATCAATAATTCCTCTCCAGATAAATACATAAAATAACATTGGGATTTGTCTAACAAAAACAGTGAAATCACGAATAGGAGAGAATGCAGAAATGTAAAATGGAGCAGAAGGGTTCTGTAGGCTAAAATTATAATCGGAACTAATCTTATCAAGAAATTATCTTTGCTGGAGGCGGTTCACAAATGGAGCTGCGAAGCCTAGCGCTTAGACCCGCGAAGCGGATCGAAACGCTAGTATATATACTAGAAGCCTTAATTCTCTGACTATAGGATAATCACTTTTTTGCGCTCTTCTACAGGTCGTATTTATTGATGAATTTTTATGAAATTTTTCACATTCGATAGATATTCATTGAGACGAGTGCATTCCGGGGGTCTCATATTTTTTGTGTATATAGTATTTGCAGGAAAAATTAAAAACGGCGAAAATTTTCGTTGATCAACGAGCCAATATCTTTTTGTCATCTGTTCAACAGGGGTGTACAAAATCACATGTTATTTTGACATTCCAATGTCGACAATATTTTTATAAATTCTATTAGTGCTCTTACATTTACGTGAATTTTAACATTAGTTTAATGTTAAATATGCATGGGCAAATGTCCTGTGATGCAATTCAATTGTTAGAGAGGTATTTTAAATAATTTTTATCAAAGATTTTTATAATTTATTTCGTCCTATTGTAAATCCGACTTTTTGCCGTGTCGTTGACACGTCACTGTGACAGATCAAGTTGAGAAATATATTTGTGAATATTATTGAATTTACTGAATCTGAATGATTTTAAACAATTACTTAGAGTATAAAACTCATGAGCAAATGTCATGTGATGCATTTTAACGGCTCAAAAGTAGTTTTCAATGATTCACATTTTTAACATTCAAAATTTGTTTCGCTCTAGTGTAATTTCAATTTTTGCGATAGTGCCGGATTAAGCCAATGCGCGGTTTCCAGCAAATTCCATTTAGAGACCCTATATTATTTGAAGAGACATTTTCATTGTCACATCTTAATTTGAACATTTTTCGCAGACGTTTCAGCGCATATTTTTCAATGCGCATGGCGCTGAGCATTTGCTTCTTCAACTATATGGCTAAGCCGGTTCTGATCACTGCGTCTCGATAAAATGACAGTAGGTATATGTTTGAGTGAATTTTATTAGATATACTAAATCTACATGAATTTGATCAATAGTTTAGTGTAATTGACTGATGAGCAAACGATATGTGATGTATTCTAATGGTTGAGATGATATTCCAATTTTTCTAATTCCCAGATACTTTCCAATGGTAATATTCAAAGAAAATATAATAAATCTGGCAACACTGAACGATAATTTTTTCACCAACTTGTGGCATCACTGATTGACTGTCAGTCATTTCTAACCTCAAACTATTGTTGTTTGTTTGATAGCATTTATAATTTTAAATTGTTGTTTTTGTGCAGTGCTGCTGTTTCTCAGATTTCAAAAATGAATTATGAACTCAGCTGTAGAATTTCTACCAAAAAACTGGATATAACTTATCATTGTTCTATTTGAATCTTAATCTTTATAGAGGAAATAACACACCATTCAACTTCAACTTTAGTTTTATTTATTATATTTTAAACATATTCTCACAGAATTGACATATTTATTTTTTTTTTAACACAGCATTATGCTATTTTTCTAAACAAAAACATTCATGACAACCTTGTTCTTTCAATCAACTTTCAAAATTATTCTTTAACACCTTCTCCTAGTTTTGAAAGTTAATTTTATGATGAACAATTTAAAAAATAAAATCAAAACTAAGAGATTAGATTTTCACATAATTTTATAAATTCAATCTTATTCAATGGTTTTGTGAGAATATCTGCTTTTTGTATTTCTGTTGGACAATACTGAAGTTTTAAACATCCTTTAGTATAATTTTCATGAATAAAATAAAACCTGACGTCAATATGCTTAGACCTTTTGTTAAATGAACCAGATTTGATTAATTGAATAGAACTTTGGTTGTCAACATGTAAAATAATATTAATATCAGATATCAACAATTCATTAAACAAAAATGCTAAATACAAAGTTTCCTCACCACATTCAGCAGCAGCAATATATTCTGCTTCAGTGGATGATAGAGCAACAATAGGTTGTCTCTTCGAACTCCAAGAAATTGGTCCACTTGCTAACAGTATAACAAAACCTGTTGTACTTCTTCTTGTCATGGGATCACCTGCATAGTCAGAGTCGCAATATGCATTCAAATTTTTTATTTCTGATTTTGCATTAAAACATATTTCTTTTTGTTCAGTTCCTAATAAATATTTCAATATTTTCTTTATTGCAGTTACATCATCTCGATCTGGATTTTCAATACATCTACTTGCTTGATTCACAGCATGTGCTATGTCCGGTCTTGTTCTTGTTGATACAAATAATAAACTTCCTACCTCTTCTCTATACGGAAAATTTACCTTCTCCAGCGTATTATTCCATTTTTCTTCTTTATTATTCACGATGCATGGAGTATCACTTGGTTTTGCATTGTTCATGGAATATTTATCCAACATCATATTAACATAATTAGTTTGAGTTAGTTTAATGAAATTTTCAGTTCGATTTATTTCCATGCCCAAATAAGATTTCGGATTTTCATATAATTTTATTTCAAATTTTTTCTCCAAGTTTTGTAAAATATTTCTCAGCTGATTTTCATCTTTTCCGATTGCTAAACCATCATCAACATATACAGCAACTATTATGGACTTGTCGTTATTAGTAAAAATACATCTTTCAGATTTTATTGATTTCAAACCTAATTCAAACATTGTCTGCGTAAATTTTTTATTCCAAGTTAATGGTGATTGTTTTAAGCCATAGAGTGATTTTTTCAAACGACATATTTTATCTGCATCATCATAACCTTCAGGCATTTTCATATATACAATATCTTTTAATTCGCCATATAAGAAAGCAGTTTTAACATAAAAAGTCATAATGTGACGATTTTCAGAAGCAGCGATAGCAAATAAAGTTTTAAGAGAAGATTAACTTACTACTGAACTGTAGATCTCTTCAAAATCAATGTTACTTTTTTGTTCAAAACCTCGCACCACTAATCGCGCTTTATATGTCAGATCTTCTTTTATACGAAACACCCATTTATTTGAAAGTATCTCTTGACCTTTTGCTTCTCTTTTTTCCACTACTTCCCATGTTTAATTTTTCTCTAAGGAATCTTTTTCTTCTTTTATTGCTCTTTTCCATACTTCCTTTCCAGTTCCATTTATAGCTTCATTATAAGTTAATAGCACATAATCATTTAGTTTTTCAGGCTTCTTTTTTATTCTACTACTTCTTCTCGAATTATTCTTCTCAGCATTCTCTTTATCATTAATCATTTCCATTTCGTTTTTCATTTCTTCCTCATCTCTTGCTTCTTCATTGTTCTGCATTCTTACGTCTGAAAAATTTGTTTCGTCTTTTATTTGCTTACCATCTTCTATTCCAATATTTTCCTTTACCAATTCATATTCGATTTTTTCGTCTTTTTCTTCTACTGCTACTTCATTTTCTCCCACTCTAAATATTACATCTCGCTCAATGAATATTCTTCCTTTTTCTGCACTCCAAAGTCTATAGCCTGTAGGAGCATAGCCTACTATTATTAGGCTTTTGCTTCTTGGTTCTAGTTTTTTAAGATAACCCAATCTTTTCGCGAATGTAACACTTCCAAATACTTGAATATTTGAAACATTTGGTCGATTACCTGTCCAAACTTCGTAAGGTGTCATATTAAATCCTTCTGTTGGCAGTCAATTTAGGAGATATGCTGCTGTTTGTATTGCCTCTCCCTACATTTCATTATCAAGACTTGAATTAAATAATGAAGCTCTGGTCTTTTCTATAAGCGTCCGATTAAGCCGCTCCGCTTTTCCATTCCGTTGAGGACTGTAGTGAATATTGTAGTCTAATTTTATTCCTTTCGATTGACACCAGTTTTTAAATTCATTTCCAGTATACTCGCCTTCATTATTATCACATCGTATTATGGAAACTCTACCATTTATTTCTCTTTCTGATTCATTCACATAATTTTTCAAAAGTTCAGCAGCTTCGAATTTATGTTTTAATAGATAAACTTGTGTAAAATGGCTGTATTCATCTAAAACAGTTAGTACATATCTCATACCATCCCAAGTATTATTTTCTACTGGTCCACAAACATCAGTGTGTATTATTTGAAGTATTCTAGATGCTCTTTCTCTTGCCGTATTAAAAGATTTCCGTGTTTGTTTTGCCTTAATACAAATTTCACAATTTTCTGTCATTTGATGTATTTCATCTTGAGTTAAAGAAATTCCATCAACAAGTTTGCCTAATTTTATCATAACATTACTACTGGGATGTCCCATTTTTATGTGCCAATTATTAATTTTCATTTCTTTCGTTTTAGCTAACAATGACATATCATTTTCTTTTATAATATCAACAACATATAGACCGTTTTTCAATTTTCCACCTGTCAGAATGGTTTCAGAGTTTTTAATTATTCTTACTTGGTCTTTATCAAATAATACTGTTCCTCCGTTATTTGTCACAGCATTAACAGACGGTAAATTCTGTGTTAGTTTGGGTACAAACAATGTCTTTTGTAATGTGCATTTGGATCCTTTGATACACCCTTGACCTAATGCCACCATAGATTCATTATCTTTTGCCACAGATATATTAGAATTAATTTCTGTATAATTTTCAAGCAATGCAACATTGTTTGTCATATGTGTTATACTTCCTGAGTCTACAATGAATTTTATTTTATTATGTTCCATGTTATCTTCTTTTTTAATTGTGATAAATGCACTATTTTTACTTGTATCAGTACGAGCATTAATGTTGTTATTCTTATTTCTGAAAAAACAATTCTTCTCGATATGATTTGTTTTCTTGCAGATAGAACAACATTTTACTTTACAAAACTTTGCTATGTGACCCATTTTATTACACTTGAAGCATTTAATATTACTGTGGATAATTTTGTTTCTTGACTTATTTTCTGTTACTTTAAACGCTAATGGCTTCTCATCATTTATTGAGTTACGTCTATTTTCTTCTCCTAGTAATCTGTTTCTCAAATTTTTAAGATTTTACTCTTCTTCTGAAGTCGATGCCCAAGCAGTAATAAAATATGTATACTTTTCTGGCAGTGATGTTAAAATTTTTGACATTATCATTTCGTCATCTAATTTTTGACCAAGTTTTTTAAGACGAAACGATATATTTTCTATATCTGCTAAGAAATCTGCCATTGTTTGATTCATCTTATATTTATAGTTAAAGAAATCTTGAGGAATCGTACATTCATTTCTTTCTTCCGTACCATCATAAAGAGAACATAGTTTCTCAAACATTTCATGAGAACTATCACAATTCAATAAATGTGTTACATGCTTTTTATCTATGGAAGTTATGATAATTTTCTGTGCCTGAGCATCTTTTTTCAACAAACTTTGATCATTTTCTTTTAGTGATATTCTTCCTGTAACTATATCGAATAAGCCCTGCGCAGTAAAAAGTATAGTTATTTCAAATTCCCACAAATGATATGATTCGGAAACTGTCAACTTCTCAATCACTTCTTCAGATGGAAGCTTCTTCTCCATTTCTATGTTTCTTGAAACTTTCTTCACGTAGCTTTATTTATCAATATTTTTATTTCTCTACAAGCTATTTTTATGGTTGAAGGGTTCTGGGCCCATAACCTGTTCTATTTAAATCTTAATCTTCATAGAGGAAATAACACACCATTCAACTTCAACTTTAGTTTTATTTATTATAATTTAAACATATACTCACAGAATTGACATATTTATTTTTTTTTTTACACAGCATTATGTTATTTTTCTAAACAAAAACATTCATGACAACCTTGTTTCTTCGATCAACTTTTAAAATTATTTTTTAACACTCATAGGTGAATTGAATTTATCTATTTTCCAACTATCATTAATCAATAGCATAATTTGAAAGTGCAACAGATTGAGAGATATTATATGTTTGACTTCTTTTCAAATATTATGCATTTTTCAGGTTTCTCAGAGATGACACAATGAATAATGAACGCATGAATAAAAGTATGCATTTCAGGTGATTGTGTACTTGACAAAAATATTTAAATCAAGACAATGAGTTCTAATTATTTTACTACGAATGATTCTGGAAGTGGCAATTCTAAGAGAAGAGTAGGCTGACGTGTGCTGCCCAAATGATCGTGTTGTTAATCAAATAATCCTTCAATAACTTGTTTTCTTCAAAATGAGCAAGGCAAGAAATGTCTGAAACTGGATGCCGTACCGCTTATTTTTCTCTTGTATGCGTAAGTAAACAGAATGCCTGCCACATTTTCTAATTTCTTGAAAGACCTATACCCAATTGCATTATTAGGGCTCAAATTTTCTAAAGTATAGCAAACGTGAATATATTATAGAGTAATTTTATGATCTGATTTCTGTTTGTTTCTTTAAAATGATTCCAATATATTTATTGTTATGCAAAGATTTTTCAGTAGCACATTGTCACAACTGTTGAAAGATTTGAATAGAATTATTTTATTCAACTCCAGTAATGAAAAGAAAGTGGCAATTTGTTATTCTGATATAAAATAATCGTGCTGTGTTGCACCTAACAGTTCCCAATAATGGTACAATGTTCCACGAACTACACACTTTATAATATATCTATAGGACTGAATTATTATCTGCTGTACTTGTACTTTATTTTGAAATTGATTTGCTTCATTTTTATTTTAGTTCTTCCTCTGATTCTGTGGAACAGTGATCAATCACAAATGCCAATATGGCTGATAATACTTTGCCTGTGAATATACGGGATGTTACAAGGTATAGTGCATTCAATTTCGCCAAAGTTATTTGAATACATTGTTTTGTATTTTGATTTTTTGTTTCAGACATCTCTAATCAATGGATAATTCTGTATTAAATCTGCCCCCTGAAACTGATGGGAAAATAGAAATTTTGAGACCTGCTCGAGCTGGAGATTTGCAATATTCCGTTGAAAGTCAAAAGGAATTTTCATGTCCCGTCATCCAAATGCCAAACTGTTGCTGAGCAAGTTTCAAAGTGAAATAAAATCATGATGACAAGTGAAAATTTTAAGAAAATTCATATTTAGACGTGCATCTTCATGATTTCTGTTCCTTAATCTTAATAATACAAAAAAAAAAAAATATTCTGGAAATTTATTACGTTTTGACGAAGCAACGTGTTGTAGGAATCAATATAGACCGTCAGATAGTCGTAGATTTGAGGGCCTCATTTTGTTTTCTCTGCCTTCAAGAGTTTTGATAAGTATGTATATTTAGAATATAATAATGCCAAAATAAAGCTGGACCGTGTGGCCAACATAATAATAATTAATTTTAAATTTTTATGAAAAATCCTGTTTTGATCCAATTTTCTCGTCTCTGCCATGCTTACGAAATGAAATTTAGGGAAAAAAGAGTCAGTGAAAAACGATAGACAGGAGTGGTCCACTTGGCCAAGGGTTTGGAATGAGGGCTCGATTATGCAAAAAATATATCAATTCTTCACGTTCTTCTCGTTTCTGCCGTTTGGCCATATGAAAGTTGATATCATAAGTATCTCATAAAAACGAATGGCATAAGTTTTTCGAATGGCCAAGTCAAGATATGTACGAAAACATCTTGCGAAAGTCTGAATGTTTTCGTGCATATCTTGACTTGGCCATTCGAAAAACTTATGCCATTCGTTTTTACGAGATACTTATGATATCAACTTTCATATGGCCAAACGGCAGAAGCGAGAAGAACGTGAAAGATTGATATATTTTTTTGCATAATCGAGCCCTCATTCCAAATCCTTGGCCAAGTGGATCACTTCTGCCTATCGTTGTTCGCTGACTCTTTTTTCTCTAAATTTCATTTCGTAAGCGTGGCAGAGACGAGAAAATTGGATCAAAACAGGATTTTTCATAAAAATTCAAAATTAATTATTATTATGTTGGTCACACAGTCCAGCTTTAATTTTGGAATTATTATACTCTAAATATACATACTTATCAAAACTCTTGAAGGCACAGAAAACAAAATGGGGCACTCAAATCTACGACTATCTGACGGTCTAATACATATTCTTGTAGTGAATAGAACGATTTCCAAAAGAGGTGCGATATGATTTTTCGCTGTCGACTCGTTTGAGAATTATTTGAGGCTAAAGCTTAGCCTAAAATGGTGAGCGATGACCAATATATTCTTCAATTATTATCATGAAATGAAGGCTCAAAATACTAAAAAATTATAGGTCATCATGAACCTCAAAGCTTGAACTTCAACCTTGAATATTTTTAAAACGAGTCGACTTACCGAAAAATCGTATCAGACCTTTTTTGGAGATTGTTCAATCTCCTGCAAGAATGAGTATTGATTTTTACATTACGCTGATCCGTTGGAACGCAATGAAGTTCCAAATTGTAAGAACTTTCTGTCTCGTGTTATTCAAATGGAAAATTAAAAATCACGGAGAGGCACCTTCTAATAATAATATTATTAGCTCAAACTTACACAGAATTTTTATTTCATCATCTTGGATGATATATCCACGGTAACTTAAGAAAAAACAAATTATTATTATTTTTGACTCACCCTAATATATGTATATATATTTGATTTATTTATCCATATATACACAGGGTGCATCAAGATAATGGAACAGTGCAGTTTACTTGTTTATATGAAAAGATACACAAAAAATTGATATAGATATTTTGTAGAAAGGGACACATTTAGGAAAATATTATCATATTGAAAACAGTAGTACTCAAACTATGGATCAATATAATATTTTTTTGAATGGAATCATAAATATTTTTTTGAGCCATTGAATAGTGATTTTTTTTCTGCATTCAACTATATAATAATATTGTACTCTATCATTGTAAGAATTTTGATAAAAATTGATTCAAAATGAGTTCTTCATTCTATTATATTTTTCCAAGTAGTTTGCGCAGACATTTAATCATTGAAACAAATAAATTTGATTCTTTCTTTATTATATTCGATATTCGAGTAAGCAAAGATTTTAGCAATGAGTTCATTACATTTGAAATTATTGACTATATTCTTCTGTTTTCCACGCGATTTTTCCGTAATGTTCTAGAATTTGTTATATTTTTTCTGAGTCTCATGATTACTTCACGATTTGGTCTGGATTTATTCGTATATTTTTTAGTAAATTAATTGCATACTTGAACTGCATTTTGACGGGTCTCACTGTAGCACATTAATAAATAGAAATATTCAGTAGATATTTATTGAGCTGCCGTTATTATTATATTATTAATTATTAGAAAGTAATTCAAATTACCGTTTTTATGATAATATTAGACAAATGCATAGAAGAATGACAGATTATAACAATAATTCAATTTTTGCACAGACTACTTCAGAGCTTATGATAAAATGGAATAATAAATTATAAATTGATTTTTTTTTAATTTTTTGCGATGTAAGGATATAATTTTATTATATGGTTGAATTCAGGAAGAAAAAATCTATCTAATGACCTGATATAATATAATGTTATCCTATTTGAAAAAATATGATATTAATCCATAGTTTGAGAGCCACTGGAATAAAAATGATATCTATGTAAGAATGTCTTCATCACTTTTTTTTTATTCATCCCAGGTTTACAGACCACATGGTCATTCGTACCCTGGTACTTATGTGTTGTGACACTTTTTTTTTTCAAATTACATTTCAGGATTTATATTTTGTTGTATACGCTTAGCTAACGGAGTAAGCAGCGCCTCTATGCGACAGAATTTGGCAACTCGTAGGTTATAAACGAAATTTGAAGCATTGGCTGTGCGGTGCAAGAAGGTGATAGTTGCTGTATTTTATTAAATAATATTAGTGTTTAAAGTGTACAAATAAACTATGAGTGAAGAAAATAAAGGACCAGGTCGTAGGTGTTGCGTACCTGGTTGTCAAAACACACAAAATAAAAATCGCGGCTTGATTTTTTACTCATTTCCTAATCGAGAATGGGAAAAAGATGAAGTAAGTTCACTTTTGAAGACACAATAGACGTACCATTGCCTGTGATATATTGTTGGCAGGATACTCACACTTGTGAAGCTTCAACACAAACATCAATCCCGCGAGGAAAAAAGGATACAAAAAAATTATAATTGTAAATCCTACTCCAGTTCCTACCAATTGTATTAGTAGAGCTGTTGGTCCAGATAAAGTGAGAAAAATTGGCTTTCAGTGGTTTCAGGATATTCAGGACGACAAGAGTATGAAACAACTGGGCGGAATTACCTTAGAGTTTTTTCATGTACTTCTTCAGTTTATTAAACCAAATAGTGATGGTCAACCAAAGGTTATTTGTGCTCTTGAAGCTGAGGACAGATTGTTACTGTTTCTTATGAAGATGAAATTGGGGCTGGGGTTTGCTTCTCTTGCTAACATTTTTAAGTTATCGAGACAGAGTGCTGCCAATATATTTTATAGTATTTTAGAAACTTTGTTTCTCAATACTAAAACTTGGATTTTCTGGCCTTCAAGAGAAGCTGTGAAAGAAACCTTGCCTCTAACTTTTAAAAATTATCCGAATTGTCGTGCAATAATTGACTGTATGGAGCTACGATGCGAAACCCCACCTACCGTAGAGCAGCGTGTATTAATGTATTCAAGCTACAAATCGTGTTTTACTATAAAATTTCTAATTTCAATTACACCCAGTGGCTATATTTCGTTTATTTCGAATGGCTACGGTGGTCGGACAACTGACAGTTATATAGTCAATCATTCTGGCTTTTTGAATTTGGTAGAAAGCGATGACCAAATAATGGCAGATAAAGGTTTTCCTCAAATAAAATCTGAACTTTTAAAACGAGATGGTGTTCTTGTAATGCCTCCGTTCGCATTCAATCCTCAATTTTCAGACGAAGAAGTTGAAGAGAATTATTCTATAGCCTCAGTACGAATACATGTAGAAAGATGTATTCAAAGAGTTAGAGTATTCGAAATATTAGATCATGTCAAGATTAAAATGTTACCTCATATAGATAAAATTATGTATTTAGCCTGCGTATCTGCTAACAATAAAGAATTGTTGATTCGTTGATTACATAAACTTCAATATGTATTTCTGTAACTAAACATATTACATTGATTGTAACTAAGTATTCAATTAACAAATAAAAATTTCTACACTTCTTGTAACTCAGCATGCAAATAAATATTTTCGCTATGTTCAGTCCAAATACTTGGTGAAATGCTTGAAGTAAAATAGCTCGAGTCTCGGAATCAGCATTGATAAAAAATCTTCATCTCTTTTAATAATTAGATGAACATAGTTGACTGGAGAATATACAAAGAAATGGCACATTTTTACACCAAGTATGTACATACTTACTTGAATTTGTGTATAGTATTTACTTTTTTCCTTCAATTTTACATCATCGTATTTGTTAAATTCAAGATAATTAACGAAACATGTTTTACTTTCAAAATCAACAATTTTCGAATTTTGACAACTATGAGGACACTTAATTTCTAAAAGTTCGTAGTTATTATTTATGCAAATAATGCCATCTGGACAACAAGCTAAGAAAGGCTGCTTCATGCAAATGATCAAACCGATTTCGTAGACTTTTGATCCAGTAACGCATCGAGAAATATCTTTAGCTATTTTTTCCGTCTGAATTCCATAAAGCATGGCTGGTGTTAATCGGCCTTTATATTTTTCGTTGTAAAATTGTTTTGCCAAAGTATCCACGTTTTCTTTTTGGGTTTCAATTCGGTGGGCTTTATTGCTACAGGTAATTCTATGAAATCTCTCACGAAACCAAATTTGTGTTTCAGACTGATGCACCGATTTAAAAGATACATCGATCCATTTGCATTTATCGACAACAATTTTCTCATTATATATTACTGCAAATTCTGAAGGGCATTCAATTTTTGTGAATTTTAAAATTTCATTGTTGTTGGTACAAGTATAAGAATGGTATGTTTGTAAATTTTTATCTGTTTGCAAAGAAAATAAATTGTTTAAAAATAATTTCAGCTCCTTCTCTTTATCTTTAATTTCTGTCGACTTTTTTTCTCTACTGTCGCTACATTTTTTTTCTGCATTCATAATCTGATTCTGTGGAGAGATTAGCGAAGAATGTGTATCAGAAATGTTCTGCAAATCTTCAAATTTGTAAACTTTTTTCTGGGAAAGTTTGACTTCTTTTACAACTGGGAAAAGATCATTAATTTTGCAGCCCTTGCGGTATTTATCAAGTTGCTTTTGAGGGGGACGATTCCATATCATAGGTGTATCCGTTTTGGAGCAAGTATTTTCCATGTTAACATAGATACAAATTGCTGCCGCGTGCTTGCAATATCCTTTTCTGCTTAACAGTCGCAATTGACAATTTTAACTATTCGATCTTGATCAATCTGAATGATAAGTTATCCAAAAAACAATAAGAAATTTTGAAAAATCGAGTTATACTAATCAAAACAACAAAAAATGAGTTTCTGATATGATTTACAATATTATTGAAAAAAATGTATTTGTATCTTACTTCCACAACTGGATTGTACGTTTTCTGATTTGTCTTTTCACTGTAAGCGCCTGGAGTTTCGCGTAATACAACGCCAGAGATTTTTCTACCTACATCGCTAATTATTTCTTTGACATTACTAACATGAAAACTATGAACTAATTTAGTTCCTTTGCTTAAACTTTTTTTGCGGAAGCAATCAAATTTAACTTCTTCAAAACCACAGGTTAATGTCAACATTTTTCTTTTATGTATACATTAAATGTTTTCACATCAAAACTGGTATTGCATCTCTATTTTCAAATCTTTTACCTAAGAGTTTACTCTCAACGCCGCTAGATGGCATGTGTGTTCCGAGTTGTCCAGATTAGCCAAGCGTATAGTTGAGTTTCTCATCACTTTTTGTGTATCTTTTCATATAAACGAGTTAAACGCATTGTTCCATTATCTTCTTGAGTGACTAACATTACATATGGATGCAATACAACATTTTATCCAACACTCCTCTTGAAATGACTCAAATCGTTTTCATATGTTATTTTATTTTTTGACATTAATAAGTTATTTGAATGCTGTCAATAAAGCACAGAAATTGAAAAGTAGTCATGGCATAGTTGTTATGGTACTCACTATTTTCCGTTAAGATTTATTATTATCTCCTCACTCAGTGATTAATGGTGGATATTATTGATTTAAAAATACCATATTAACAAATCTTTCATGTAACGGTATTGGATGAAATCGATTTATGCTATATGGAAGTGAATCCAATTGATCTTTTATAAAACCAGATATCACAGAATTTCACATTTCTTGTTGAATCTATTATTGTACTATGTAATTGCACTATTCTTCATGTGAATGAATTGTATCATGTTTATAAATAAAAAAAAGTTATAACAGATATAATAATGAATAATACTTCATTTAATTTAGATTAATATTGCAGAGTGATCAACTAATATCCATTAGTAGAGATGTTTGAGGATCCGGTGCAATGATTAGGTGAAAGTTGGTCCTAAAAGGTCCAAAGTGATTATAAATGGTCATTTATTCAAACGTATGAACCATAACGTTACGAGAAACAGAACTGCTCTCATCATCAGCTCTAAGATATGATATGATTGTTGATTTTGAATCAATTTAAGGAGATATTCATGTAAAGTGTATATAGCACAATATAAATATAGGCATTCACAATTTGAATTCGAGAATTTCGCGGCTACATTCTTACACAGCAAAACAATGTTGCCAATTGTACCATAATTATTGAATTATAACATGATTAGGTGGTTCTTATTTCGCAGTCCCTAAAGAAAGCAACAAATTTAACAGCATGGTAAAGTATATTTGGAGTAGGTATATAAATTTGCTATCATACAACGCACATTGTGTATTCATTCAAATTTGGAATCATTATTATGTCAAGTCCTCGTCAAACCAATCTTGATTTGAATATTTTGAAATTAAATAAAAGCGGTAGTGAGAATTTTCCTTGTAAAAAACAAATTCAGAACAATTCTTTCCTTTTTACGTGCAGGTGAAATGCAATCTTCTATTTTAGTTTTCACGCTGTGATGATGTTCAAGTGATCTTTTATTTTCTTGAAAGAAAGGAAGAATTCCCAAACATGTCTTTTATCAAAAGAAAAAATAGATTGTAACATAATTCTTAGTGAAATTCCATAATTTTGGCAACATTGAATGATAGTTACTTCATTGACTTGTGGCATAACTGCAACAAAGACCAGTGGCAGCACTCCCGCGTTTTCTCTCGCACTTTTGTCTTGTGCACACCAGACATTCACTTCCAAAGTTGTTCATTGATTGAAAAGATAGAACTAATCTCGCATTAGATTTCATTTGATGTGGAAGTTGACTGGATGAGAGACTCTCTTGAACAGTTTCAATAAAATTAAGGTAGAAATATGACAAAATGATTATATATTCCAAATTTTTGGTGGCAATATTGACCTAACCTAAGAGCGTGTTTTTTCAATCATAGTTATCTATGGAACCACTACTAAAATCAATTCTACTTGTAGGTTGTACTACTACTATAGAAGTTTCTGAGCTAAATTCACTAATAAATAGGTTATAAAGTGAGTCGAGTGAGAAAGGCATTAAATAATCACAATTACCTGATCATTTTCGATTGTGAAAATCGTCTATCTCATAAAAAGGTAAGGAAGTAATTCATTTCTACTTAATTAAAAATAAAACTCTCAATAAGCAATCAAAGTTTTACCTTGAAAAGTTCGCTTCAAAATCCTGAATTCAATTCAGCAAATCATCAATAAGAATTAATGATTCGTTAAAATGCTAACGTAAACTAGGTCAATACACTCAAAAAGAGCACTTGGTTTTCTATATAATCATACTACATATATGTAACTATTCTAATAGTGATTGGTCACTTATACGATTGGAAGAGGAAGAAAAATATGATCTTCATTTTATAATAATCTGTGCGAAAATAATGATTTCCAATACTTAATGTAGGAATTTCTATAGTATTATAAAAGGCAATCACCGTTTGTCAAAATTTATCTGTTATGTGATGCTGTATCTAACTATATAATCTGAGTAGGGCATCATTCTGGAGAGTCCGACAACTTTTTTATCTGCAAAAATTCTGGAAGCTGCTGTATCTCCCACTGAACAGTCGGAAAATACGTAGATTTCATGATTCATTGTAAATTAAAAACATCACTCCCTTTCATATGTCAACTGTAGAATTAAATAAGGAGAAACACAAACAATATCTATTCCGACATAAATGTTGATGCATTCGTTTCTATCCCCATCACCAACATGTCAAAATTACAAGTTTTGCTAGACTTCTAACATCCAGTCGAATATTTCAAAATTATTAATTTAACATTACTGAAGTTGAATTGTGATTTTGTCAGACATAATTTATGCTGCGCCCACAGTTATCCAACGTTCGTACCGAGCAGACGTGTTTACGACCGCTCCGCTCTACGAGTCTGTTGTGTTTCAGCGTGTTACTATTTTGTGCGACTAGTGTTTATTACCGTGTGCTTGCTGACCTTCTCTTCATAAAGGTCCTTTATCTACAGTGAATCTCTGTACCAAGAAATTCAAATACTGTAACAATGACATCAACGAGAAATTACTCTAATGCCTTGCTCACCGAAAACGTTCCTGCAAAAGATCAGGCAATCATCTTAGACGCTATTGATGGTGTACAAATACATGAATATGCTGTTGCAATTGGATCAAAGATTGGACCTGAAAACATGAGACATCCATCCAGAATCTCAAACAATCGTATCTGCATCTATGTTGCAACAAAAAAAATCGCGGATACACTCATCGACTATCACAAAACAGTCAAAGTGAGAGAGTCAATTATTACTATGCGTCCACTAATAACCCGCAACAAAAGAGTAATTCTGTCGAACGTTCCACCGATAATACCGAATGACATCATCCTGAAGAAATTCAAGGAATCTAAAATAGAGCCGGTATCCAGCATTACTACGCTCCGAGCTGGATTGAACATTCCTGGCTACCAACATATACTAAGTTTCAGACGCCAAGTTTTCATAAGACCCGAGGATGTAAACAGAATCCCCCCACTATGGAAAGTTGACTACGACGATACAACGTACTTCATCTATCCTTCTCTAGACGCTATGATCTGTTTCAATTGCAAAGAGGAGGGACACGTGGCTAGAGTTTGCCCAGCCAACTCAAAGCACCAGGATGCCCTGGTCTCCCCCTCACAAGAGAACTATCAGCCTACTCCACTTTCCGAGAATCTTGTCACTCTCAGAAAACCCGAATTTCCATCTCTCCTGCAAAAAACGCCTAATAATAACGGAATGATGAACGCTGTTATTACAATTCCTGATGAAAATGCTCAAACCAATCATGCCAAGCGACCGAGATCTGATGGATCATCTCAAGTATCGCTGCCCACTCAAAAAGAGCTGTTCACGAAACCATCGAATATAAACGACAAAAAACGGGCTGAGAAACCTAAACCTGAGTCGAATATAATTGTTTTACCAACAGCGATTGAACAAGCAATGACAAGTCATCCCACAGATTTTTCGTGCACATTCACACAATTAGTTAACTTTGTGAACGATGCACCCAGAATCCACAGCATCAAGGAAGCACTACAAAACCATTGTCTTGATGCTGCAGACACAGCAGTAACGCTGAGGAAGCTATACGACCATCTTGAGAATCGGCAACAAAGACACCGCTTTACTCGAATCGCGACACGTATGGTATCCTCGAAGAATTGTCATCGCAAAGCTCAACGAACTCCAACTACAACATCAGCCCAATAGATGCTGAAAGCTCCATTTCAGACCTGGCTCCAGAGTCCATGGAATCTCAGGGATAATAATGGAACCCAACCCAGTTAATAATTTCCTAAATCCAAATGATTGATTGTGGAGTGATGCGCATCTTACAGTGGAATATTATTGGTTTTTTCTTCAAAAAAGAATTCCTTGAGCTGCTTCTAAAGAACCCGGGCTACGACTGCATCTGTCTACAAGAAACAAACTTCAGGAATAACTTTTGCGCCAAAATACGTGGATATCAAGCTGTGAATAAAAACCGTGACACTGCGCTCAGAGCGAGTGATGGAGTTGCCGTCTTCATTACGGACAGTCTGAATACAGAAAATCTTCAACTTAATACCCCACTCGAAGCTGCCGCCGTAAGAATTAAATCCGCTCGACCGGTCACAATTTGCAGTATTTATCTACCTAATAGCCGCCCGCTATATAAAGAGGAACTATCAGATCTTATAGAACAACTACCCACTCCATATATTATTCTTGGGGTCTTTAATGCTCACAATACTCTATGGGGATCAAGCACCACTGACACCCGCGGTAAAGAGATAGAAAGCTTCTATAATGAGCTAGACCAAGCCATACTTCTCAACAACGGAGCAAGCACCCATTTCGATGTGAAGTCAGCCCAACAAAGTGCGATCGACCTAACATTCGTCTCTGCTTCTATTGCGTGTAACACTGAATGGAGTGTGAATGAAGATAATTGCGGCAGTGATCACTATTCAATCACTATCACTCTCCACGGATCAAATGATGACACAGCCCACTACTCCCAGAAATGGATCCTCAAGAATGCTAACTGGAACCACTACTATCAATACCTCAACAAGCAAAAACAATCTTTACCGCCAGCGACGTCCTTCTTAAACCTATCGGCAAACGAAATTATCAAGTCACTTGTCAATGTCATAACTGCAGCGGCCAATGAATCTATCCCTAAAACAACGGGTTCCCAGCTAAAGAAGTCGGTGCCTTGGTGGAATGAGGAGTGCAAAATAGCGATTAAGAACTCCAAGAGGGCTTTCCGTCACTACAAAAAAAATCCAAATCCAGAGAACATGATAGCTTTTAAAAAATACAGAGCCGTCACTCGACGCACAATTAAGCAAAGTATAACCGATAGCTGGAACACATTCATATCGACCATTAATGATGAAACTCCTTCTTTTGTAGTGTGGGGTAAAATCTGACGTATATCTGGAAAATCCTCTTGTCTCCACACACCTACATTAGTAGATACAAGTGGTAAGTCCACAGATGACCCGCAGGAAACTGCAAATTTATTGGCAGAAGCATTCGTCTCCAATTCAAACGGCCCAAATTTCACGCAAACTGACCGTGACATGGTCCTCAACCAAGTGACTGCACAAGAGCAAATGAATCCTCAGCCTATAAATGACCTTTTCACCCTTGATGAGCTGCTCCAGGTTGTCTCCAGCTGTCGTAACTCCAGCCCCGGACCGGACGGCAACTCAAATGCATTAATAAAGAATCTCCCACTCTCATACCTCGAATACCCACTTATTATTTACAATCACTTTTGGCATACTCACACTTTTCCGGATCAATGGAGAGAAGTGATTGTTATCCCAATCCACAAACCGGACAAAGACCGTACTAAAACTGCAAGCTACAGACCTATATCACTCACGTGCAATCTATGCAAACTGTGGGAAAAAATGATCTGTCGACGTCTTAGATGGCAACTGGAGAAAAATGAACTGCTTTCACCATACCAGTTTGGATCCCGTAACTTCAGATCTACCAGCGACTTTCTGGTAAGCCTTGAAGACGACATGTGCAAAGCCCTGACAGACGATGCTCACCTTCTCTTGGTATCCTTAGATATCGAAAATGCATATGAAACGGCAAGGATACAGAAAGTTATTGAGGTAATGACAAACTTGAAGTTTACAGGGAATATTATCGCCTTTGTGATTAACTTCTTAACGCAACGTACCATGAAAGTCCGTGTTAAAGGAATTCTTTCCGATTCAGTCACCACTTACGGACTACCTCAAGGATCGGTGCTCAGTGTAATCTTATTTATTGTAACAATCAATCACGCCCTATAAATTGTCAAATCTCCCCTTCGAAGGCGCCTATTCGATGATGATTTCTTAATCACCTGTTGGGGAAAAAACATTGATTTTTCTTCTCATATCGTCCAAGAGGCCCTCAACAACCTTCAAGCCCGGGCTGGCAATTATGGTTTCCAATTCTCTGCAGCGAAGTCACAGCTCACGATTATCTCTCGTAAAAATCACTACAAAAATCAGAATTTACAACTAGTCATCAATGATCAACCACTTCAAAAAAGAGAGGAAATCCAAATCCTAGGACTCACAATCGACCGGAAACTAACCTGGAAGACTCATATCGACTTACTAAAGAACGACTACCGAAATCGCCTGAACATCCTGAAAGTCCTAGCTGGAAAACGGTGGGGTAGTAGTACGACGGCTTTATTAAGGATCTATCGTAGTCTTATCAGATCAAAACTCGATTACGGTGCTATTGTGTACGATTCAGCGAAGGATTCACTCCTGAACACTCTCCAAACAATTGCCAACTCTGCCTGCTGCATCTGCCTTGGTGCTTTTAGAACAAGCCCAATCAACAGCCTCCTGGCAGAAGCCGGAGAGCTACCTCTGGCTATCCGACGTAAAGAGTTGTGTCTCAAATATGCCACAACCATAGCATCAACACCTAACAATCCAGCATAAATGTATCTATAATAGTTCAGCACTCGACCAACATCGTGAATTAAATTCGCCTAATCCACTAAGGATACGGGTTCTCTATTACGCTGCGCAACTAGGTATCGCACTTCCCACAGTCTATGAGCGATCGCTTGGGTATCATCCTCCAGGGCAGTCCCTGGGATTGACGATCAACATGCAACTCCATGATCAGGACCATCGAAACGTACCCTCAGAAAGCCTCAGATTACACTTCCACGAACTGGGAGATAAGTATGCGTCAAGCACGGAATATTATACAGATGGTTCGGCAATCAACAATAAAACTGGCTACGCAATAATCTCCGACTCCAACACACTAGTGACCCAACAGCACATGATCACAACTCTGTCTTCACGTGCGAAGCCAAGGCGATTCTTCATGCCCTCGAAATAATCAAATACAGACCGGATACCACAATTAGCACCATCTATTCAGACTCTATGTCCTGTCTTAAGGCCATAGGAAACGTTTTCTCTGCAAATCCTGTCATACAAAGTATCCACAAAGCACTAGAACAACTCGAGACCCTTGGTAAAACCGTCAACTTTGTCTGGATACCAGCTCACATCGGTATTCAGGGAAACGAATTGGCTGACCAGGCGGCTAAGGCCGCAACCACTGCCGAATATTCACTAAGCAATACGCTAACGCATATCGAAGCCGGCAAGATAATACGTAAAGCGACAAACGACTACTGGAACTCTATTTGGTTGCAAACTCCCAGTAAGCTACAAGACATGAGGAAAAGTGTAGGTGATACAGTGCCTTTATCGCCCTTCAACAGATGGGAACAAAAAGTCATCACGAGAATTCGTATTAGCCATACACACCTTAGTCATTCCTATCTAATTTCCAAGGAACCCCAGACTTTGTGCCAACGGTGCAACAGCCCAATAACGATTAAACATGTTTTATTCAAGTGTAACTTCTAGCAGCCAGACAGAGCCTGAGTAGGACTCTGTAATATTCTGCCAGGAACGACAATGGACTATAGTGTGTATAGAAAAGTGTTAGATTTCCTTTAAAATATTTCAATCTTCAAACTGATATAACCTCCATCTATAATTTCATTTAATCTCACTCCGTGTGACCCTATTATTGGCTTCTGTAAATGTAAATAATGTATTATATTTAATCTTTAAGACTAAAATGTAAACTTCGAGGTCGCTAAAGGCCTAGTTGTCAAAAAGCGACCATAAAATAAAATTTAATGAAAAAAAATAGAAACTATGCTGCATATTTTTATTTCGACTTCCTGGAAATGTCAATTCCACAAGATTGGTTTGCTGACTAACACTCATTAACTTTCGATTTTTTTTGTTTTTAAATGATGCAAAGAACACATTAGTGTGATTGTCCGACAAAATATCTGTTGCATATTCATGAAGAAATTCACGAAGAGTAGTTTGGAGATATCAAAGAGTATGTTGAAGCCGATTTCTAGAGAGAAATACTTTTACCACCTGGTATTGCTCAATATAATATCATAGATAGAACGTAAAATGATCTTCTTTAATTAGTGATAGTCCATTCTCAGCTTTACATACAACGAACAATTGTACGAATACTTTTTTTCCGACTGAAAAAAAGTGAATAATTTTGTAAAATTTGATTTTCTCTCTGAAAACTGCCAACATTTTCAATAGTTACTCTGAAGTTGATTGGTTTATCTGCAAGTGAATAGTTAGTTCTCATTTCTGGAAGATTGAATTTTAAAATTTCTAATAATATTCTAATATTACAACAAGTTTTCCTTTGCATCTCTCTTACATTTCTTCTTTAACATCGTCATTCAAATTTTCCGATTCCCATCAGTATTTTTTCTGTGCAATAATGATATGCTCAAATTGTATGTTTAGTTTCATACTGGGGCTACACTAACGTCTAATGTCAATAATTAAGGCGCTATACAATGATAAACACATTGTCATGACAATATGTCAATAATCACATAACGCCTTACTTGACCACATTGAATGTTGGTGTGGCTCTTGCATTACATGGATATATTCTAAAAATTTTTTTTTAATGTTGCATCTCTATGTATAATGCGCAACGGCAATATTTTTATGATTGAAAAATCGCAGTGGACTCAACTATAGAAAAAAAGGCGTGGAATTCTGGGTATTATTATTAAATATTTTAAAATAAGTGTACAATATTTGGTTAAAATGCAGATTTTATTATATGCGAAGGTAACATAGGAATCGCTGATTTTTCTTCTCTATTTTCGGACTGTCAATACAGCATACCTTTTTTGTGGGACAATATATTATTTGTTCAAGAAACTTGCTTATCTTCGGAGTTGGACTGGAAACATGCAGAATATGTTCTGCCAGATAAAATCACCATTCAACTTTACTAATGTTTATTTAACAATGCTGGAATATTTGACCAAATATTAATATTCTTACAAAACTTGTTATTTTGACATGTTGGGGATAAAAATCACGCTGAACGCATCAACATTCATGTCGGAAAAAAAGTAATGCTGATAATCTAGAATAAATAATGTAATTGACGTCTTTTCCGCATATTTAGTGATAAATGCAGCAATTTCGCAGATAGTCAAATTGTCGGACAAAATGAAACCACACACAATGTTTCAGAGGAGTGTCAATAATTTGGATGCAAAGGCTCTGTACCATGAACTAACAGCTTCAGATATTTCTCTTTATTTTTGTCTGATGCCTGTATTCTCACTTGTTGAAGAAGCTCTTTATTTCAAAATTCAATAAATTTTTCTCATTACATTGTTTCTATTGTAACATAACTTTTTTCTATGTAGAACATAGAGAGTTGCATTGGTTGAAAGTAAAAAAATATTCCGTCTTTGTACAGAAGAAGAATAATGTATTTTCTTATATCATTGATAAATATGGTTTTCATTCAAGAAAATTAATGAAGGACAAAACTTTTAGAACTCATTTTTTTGATAAATATTTAAATAAATAGACTGTTTTGGTTTTCATTCTGTATATTTAATTTTATTTTTGACGCTTCGACTTTCTAGCTGGAAGTCTTCCTCTCAAAAAATGATACAAGAATAAACAAGGCAAGAAGGTATCTGGATAATTAGAAATTTCTAATTCAAATGTAATAAAAATGTTCATTTTTTACAAAGACGGTTCTATCAAATATGAAATAGACAACAGGTGGATTGTTCCGTATAATCCATATTCAAGCAAGAAGTATAGAACTCATATTAATGTAGAAATATGTTCATCAGCTAAGAGTATAAAATATATATGTGATTATTTATGCAAAGGACACGATTGTGCCACCATCAAATTGGGACCAGCGAAGAGCGAAAAAAATTTCGTTTGGGACGAAATTAAAGGCTATGAAAGTACAAGATACATTTGTCCAGTCGAGTGTATTTGGCAACTATATGAATACCAACTATATAATAAATCACATGCAGTTTTCGATTGAGCAGTTCATTTACAATATCAACAAACAGTTGTATTTCATCCAGCACAAATACAAAAAGCAGTGGAACGAGCAAAAACACGTCATACAACATTGACAGCTTGGTTCTTGTTGAATCAAACTGATGCTGCAGCACGACAATACAGTTATATGGATATTCCAAAATACTATGTATTCACCAATCAAAACGTATGGAAAATAAGACAGAGAGAAACTAAGCCCGTAATTGGTAGAATAGTTTCTGTAAGTCCAAAAGATATAGAGAGATTCCATCTCCGATTACTCTTAGTTAATATTATGGGAGCGAAAAGCTTTGACGATTTACGAACTGTCGATGGTAAATTATACAACACTTATCAGGAAGCAGCACGCGCAAAAGGATTACAAGAAAATGATGAAGAATGCGAAAATGGCTCACAAGAAGCTGTGCTCGACAAATTTCCCAAGCAATTACGTGAATTATTTGCATACTTGATTAGTTTTCATACTTCCGCAAATGCACTCCGTTTGCGGGAAAATTTGATGGAAGACTATTCACGAAAATATTCTAAGCAAGTCGCTGAAAACAGATGCTTACAAAAAATTCAAGAAATTCTAATTGTACACAGAATGCAATTGAAAGATTTTGGTCTTCCTGAACCAATCAAGATCATCGAAGATGATTTTGACAGTACAATTGATAGAGATTTAGAAAGACGCGAGGGTGCACAAAATGTGGAAAAATTTAACTCTGAACAATTAGGAATCTCCAATTATATTTTGAATGCAATGAATGATATTAATTGTAAAGAACATTACTTTTATATTGATGGTCCGGGTGGTACCCGCAAAACATTTCTTTATAATACCATTATCAGCATTTTAAGAGGACAAAGACATACAGTTCTTCAGAATTGCGGCAACTCTATTGAAAGATGGTCAAACAGTTCATTCTGTATTTAAACTACCAGTACCAATAAATGAAGATAGCGTATGTAGAATCTTAGCAAACAGTAATGCAGGAAAATTGATTCGGAAAGCAAGCATTATCATTTGGGACGAAATAATTATGGCACCATCATATGCACTTAGAGCTATCAATTCAGTTTTACAAGATTCAATGGATAATTCATTACTTTTCGGAGGTGAAGTAATTGTTCTAGGGGGCGATTTCCGACAATGTCTCCCAATAGTTAAACATTCGAATCATAGAACAGCGATAATCGAGATTTCAATGTTACGCAGTTCATTGTGGCCCCTATTCAAAAAAATATCTTTGACACAAAACATGCGAGTAAATAAGAATGAACAAGAATTTGCTGGATATTTAATTCACATTGGAAATGGTATTAAGGAGATTGCAACAATACCATCCCACTGTCTTGTCAAAAGCTCATTAATCCATGAAATATTTGGAAATGAAATTATTTTGCCTCAAAATATAGATAAGTTTATGAACAGAGCTATTTTGTCACCAAAAAATGATGATACGATGATCCAAAGTGAACTTGTATTATCAAAAATTGTAGGTGAGACCAAAATATATTATAGTGCAGATACAGCGATATATGAGGGGGAGAACGATATGAACTCTCCAATTGAATTCTTACATAAGCAAACACCATCTGGATATCCACCCCATAAACTCTCATTGAAAATTGGAGCAATTGTTATGCTTCTACGTAACATGAATCCAAGAAAAGGTCTTTGCAATGGGACACGATTAATTGTGAAACAAATAAAGAATAATTACTTAGACCTAGAAGTACTTACAGGTCAAAGTGCACATTCCAGAAATTTTTCACCAAGAATAGATTTGATACAAACAGACTCAAATCTCCCATTCATAATCAAACGGAGACAATTTCCAATAAGACTGGCTTTTTCAATGACAATAAATAAATCACAAGGACAAACTTTCGATTTCGTTGGAATAAACTTGGAGAAACCTGTGTTTTCACATGGACAATTATATGTTGCTATGTCTCGAGTTCAATCTTTTGATAGTCTAAAGATTAAAATACCAGAAAACGATAAAGACAATGAAAATAACCAAGGTATAACAAAAAATATAGTTTTCAAAGAAATATTTCAATAATTTACTTGAAATAATATTTATTCATCAGAAAATTCCGATCTGAATCTAGGACATAACTATCAGTTCACTGCTGAATCTATTGAAAATGTTATTGATAATTTGAATTCTGGAATGTATTTTTCAAGAGCAAATGGTCTTTACACTTTCCCAGTCCATTCCATTACCAATTGTGTAGTATTTATTGGAGAATAAACGTATGGAAAAAAACAGCAATGCTAAATGAAAGCCAAAATGATAATATTCACAGGCTAGCAGCAGTTCTATACACATAGTCCAGTCAAGTTAGCATTAAAACTAGGGGTACCCTTGCATAAATTCCCAAGAAGCTGAAAATTGGCATGAACGTTAGGGATACCATTATAATGAAGTTGTCGAAAGTCCCTATCGATCCCATGGGTGCAAAAAATTTTATACGAGGTCAAAGTTCGCAAAAATGTGTTTTCTGGGTTTCTAAGCGGAACGGCTGACTAAATGATAGAAATATTTCAGTCAAAAATTGTAGATCCTTCAATTCTCTATAAAAATGGTTCGTACCCTTTTTTCCTTAAGACTCACCATTTCTGAGAAAAATCCATTCTAGAATTATTTTCTTAATAATATGCATAACTACGCTGCCTATGTTCATTATGGACGTATAATATAGGTAACACTAATAATCTGCGTAACTAGTACTCGTACATTGATATTGAATGATAATTCTAAGAATATGAAATGAAAAGAAACTCAGTCCCTCATTTTATGTGTCCATGCGGCCTTGAGCAAAATCTGTCTAGTGTTCAATTGTCAACGTAGCAGTGTCCGTATTTCACTTACTTCAAATTACTTGCATAGATAAGTTTCGTTTCGTATCTTTTGCAGAACATACACCCAATAAAAAACGTGTTCAATTAGCTTGTCTTCTTCCAACCTCGGATTCTACTCATCAACATTTTTATCAAATATATTAGCAGGTTCAGGACCCAGAAGAATGGGGCTGGAAGCTAATTAATAATGTATTGGAATCAATCCACACTCTACTTCCACCTGCACTAGAAAAGCTCCTTAATACTTTTTTTTATAGCCACAGAAAGTAGTGTAATTCGAATTGCGGCTGCAAGAAAGTAAGATGACTTTGTTCACAAGCATGCACCACTGCACCAGCTGTCAAAGTTAGTCGTGTTCAAATACTAAATCTTTAACAGAAGATAATCCTTATATCAACAAAGAAACAATTGTTGTATCGTTATTTGAGCAATTTACGTCAACTTAGGAAGATGAAAATGAAAGAGAAGTTGAATAAGAAGACCTAATATTATATTGAACTTCAATAAGAAGACCATAAAGTAGGCCTACCGGGCAAACCACATTGAAAAATACGCGCCAAGTACACTACCTCATAGGTGGCGTGGCAACGTGTGCATAAATGGAGAACATAACTTTGAAATGGCTTTTTCTCAAAAGAGGAGGTAGGTACTATTTTTGTAGAGAATTGAAAGATCTACAATTCGTATCTGAGCTATTTATATCATAAAACTGATCGTTCCGCTAGAAAATTCAAAAAATCCATTTTTGCGAACTTTGATCTCGCATAAAATTTTTTGCACACACGGGATCGTTGGGAACTTTTCACAACTTCATTATAATGTTATGCCCAACATTCATGTCAATTTTCAGCTTCTTGGGAATTTATGCAAGGGTGGATGTCTATTTTGACTGGACTAACATACAATATTCCAATTATATTCCACATGTTACAAAATATAGAATGGAAGGAAAGAAACCTATCAAAATACAGTTATTAAATTTAACAGATATATGTAATATATAGCTTAAAAATTCAATTGAGGTACATGAATTACGATCTGAATCATCACCTGTTTTCTTTTATGAACTGTGGAGTGAAACAGAACAGAGGATAGAGTTTATCGCACAGAACAAACAAAATGCGAATGCCCACCATGACCAAAGCAAAGTTCCATATGTACGTCTGCACTTTCGAATCTGTTCTTGTCTACTGAACATGATCTTAATGATCAACATGATATAGCTAATGCATTCTGATAGACAAGAGAAAAGAAAATCCACGTACCTCATATTGAGAATAACTCCGATATTTTTCAAAATTTTTCCGATCAACCATTCCCATTCGAATAATTCTGAATATTCTCCAGTCTTCATGCTCAGTCATAGCCTACATTAAAGAAGCTGAAATTGATATATTTTACCGGGATATGTCAAGACGAGCTATTAATTTGCAAAAAAAAAAAATTTCCTTATAATATGAATAAAATAGAACAGAATTCATCATACAGGTATAACACAAGGAGAAATCTCACATTTTCAGATCAAGTTGAATATGTTCACTTATACCATTCATCAGTTTTCATCTACGTTACTATTTTTTGAATAGATTTTCTATTATTTATAACGAATCGATATATTTACTGAATAAGTACATTTCAATTATATCCCATGATAAAAATAATAAAAATGAATGAAGAATCGTTTTAATTCTCACCACACACAAATATTATTCTATCAACTCTTCATATAAGTATTGAGACAAATACTTTGATGACGTATATTTCCTTTCGAAAACTCCATTTCGATCATACCTTTTTATCACAATTAAAATTAAAATTATAATGCACAAATATTTCCATTCCATTTCTTCATCCTCAATAAAAGAAGTCAAACCAGCTCAAAAAACTCAATTGGGGAATGTGGATCACGATTCAAATTATTAATTGTTGTTTCCTTATAAATTGTGAAATAAAATAGAACAGAGGATAGAGTTTATCGTGCAAAACAAAACAAAATGCAAATGTCCATCATGACTAAAGCAAAGTTGAATATGTACGTCTTTACTTTTGAAACTGCTCTTGCCTACTTCACAGTAATGCATAGATCAATATAATATAGCTTAAACATCTTAATAAGAAGATAATGATAATCCACATAGCTCATATAGAGGATAAATTTGACATTTCTCAGAATTGTTTCAATAGGCGATTCTCATTCAAACTAATTTTGAGTATATCATAGCTTACATACTAAATTATAACGTGAATTATACGAATCAAAAATGTTAAAACGTACTATGAATCTCAACTTCTCTTTTTATTATAACAAGGAAAATAACAACTTTTGAATTCAGACTTAGTAAACAATGTGCTTCTGATCTCTTTTTATGCTCTTATCAGTTATCACGTTAGCATGATTGAATGGATCTTTCATAGTATGCAGCAAATATATTTATGGTCTCAAAGTTTGGAACATCAAAATATTTTGGGGAGAATACGTCTAATTAGAGTCACTGTTTTGGAAATACTACGAGGAATATCGTCATATCCTAGGACATTTTGGAACGGTGCGAGGTCTCGCCCTCGAAAACTGAACCTTATGTCTCTAGAATTTATTGTATAAAAGAACCATAAATATAGAGGAACAGTTAAAGATTAATCACATAGTAAGATTAGTGAATTTGCCTGTATGTCTCCTCCACCTAAAAATCCTTTGACTCCCATCCTCTCCTGGCAAGAAATATGCTTCTACCTTCACGTGGTTCTTGCTGAGCATATGTGTAAACAGATACACCTATGACTGAGTGGAGCATCATCTTGTATCTATCGAATACAAACATCCCAATCAATTGACAGTATCTACGCTCCCGGAAAGAATTGACTTGAATTAGAAAATTTAAAAAAATCTTCACATATGTTTTATTGAAGATAAATTCTGTATTAAGATGATTAGAGATTCAACGTGCCGAGTTCATAGTAATCACAGAAAAACTCCAGAGACATGCTGCATTGCTTTGATACAAGTAATATCTCAATTTCACAGGAACATGGATATTATAATAAATGAAGGCAAATTTCTTTGGCTGCACTTGAGCCCTCTTCAGAAGTTATATGAATACAATTTGAGCAGAAAAATACATCACCGATATATTGTTGAATAATACATGAGAAAAAAAGAATAGGTGAATGGAATAAAAAGAAATGACATACAGCAATTGAAATATGCGAAAATAGCATATAATTATTGAAGTCGAAACTCATGAGTAAGAATTAAGTTACAAATGGAGACGTGTTTTCTTATTGATGATAAAAAGTAGAAGAACTATTATTCTCGTAACAATTAATTAGAAAACACGGAGTTTTATGTAACTCATTCCAAGATTCAACTCAATTACCGTAACTATATGCTTTTTGAACATATTTTAATTGCTGTACGTCATTTCTCACTATTTTATTGATAATTTTTTCTCATGAATAATTCAACAATCTTTAAGCGATGTATTTTTCTGTCTGAATTGTTTTCATCAAACTCCCGAAGGTGGCTTGAGTAGAACCGAATCTGATAGATGTGGATTGATCAATAAAAATTCTTTATGACTGAAACCGGAGCTTTTTTTGCATTTGTCACTTTTTCCTACAGTCAAGAAACATTATGATTCTTATGAATATTGTAGTTTTAGCTAAAGAGTAGAGAAATGTGATGTTTGTGAGTCTCAGAGTAATGATTAAATGGATGAGAATTATGTTCCGCGAACACATAAGTCAAGTAAAGTGCGTGAGCTGTAAAATGATTTCAATCAGAATTGATCTTATCAAGAACTTTTTTTGCCGGAGGCAGCTCATATATGCAGCTGCGAAGCCTAGAATTGTCAATAAGAAACAGTGAAATCACGACTAGGGAAAAATGCACAAATATAATAGGGAGCAGGAGGATTTTGTGGGCTAAAAATATATTTTGAATTCATCTTATAGAGACAGAATTTTTGCCGGAGGCGGTCCACATATCAAGCTGCGAAGCCTAGGGCTTAGGCCTGCGTAGCGGGCCAAGCGCTAGTCTTATAGACTAGAAGGCATAAGGTACACTTTCAGTTAGCCACGGCTACAGCCTAAACGAGAACTCTGATTAACATGATCTTTTTTTATAAATTTGATATTCTTGACGAGCAGTGCCTTTTGGGGGTCTCAATTTCTTCAGTCTTGAAGGTTTCATGTAAAAAATCAAAAACCGTCAAAAATTAATCCTGGACATAGTAGCCATGTACAAATAATAGTTGAACATCGATGACATCTGTCAGCTTTGACGTTTAGGATTCAATATTATTTCATTGAATATTGCAGAATGAGATGAATTTTCACGAATGTATGTATCAATACATTTATAAAAAACATGAGCAAATCACTTGTGATACATTTTGAGCTAATATTATGCTTGAATATAAAAATTAATTTTTTTTTTGACATTTCAATAAATTCAGTATTGCCAACTTATTTCTCAAGCGAAGAATATACATGCGTACTCGCTTTTACGCAAAACTTCAGTTCCAGTTCTCAACAATGTACACATCTAATAAATAGAAAGTAAGTAGTTTAATTGAATAATATCAACAAAATGCTCAAACATTTTTTTGAAATAAAGTAATATGTCACGATATTCATGCATTTTTAACGCAGAATATACCTGATCGCAAAATGGATTAGTTGTTGGGTAAGTTACAAAATGATTTCAACATATAATTGTTATGAAGGAATCGATTCTTATAATCAAGGGATATTTTAATTTATTATGTTTCTCTGTTGTAGATGAAATAAGTACTGAAGATTGAATGAAGTTTGAAACATGTCAAGTATAGTTTAGCTGGTACATGTGGTAAATATTCAACAATACACGAGTATTTATTTAGATTTTCAATATTGTTTAGTAATAGTTCAGTTTATGCTATTCTCACATCTCTTTCAGTTTAATAAATTTGAGTTGAAGACTTGATAAACCCAGCCAATTGAACATTTTGCTTGTGTCAACAATGAAACAAGCAATAATCAACTGATTATAATTTTAGGATAATGGAGCCATCAATCAGTATTTTGTACTTGTTGAAAGATATAAATCATATATCACTCAATGAACATCTATTGAGTATGAATATTTCCGATAACTTCGTATTTGAGGTTATGTAGAGAGTAATTCTACTAGAAGTTGCATTTAGCTGATGAAACACACGAAGCTTGGGTGAGAACGATGATGAAAATATCGATTGTCATCATTTATTTTTTGAGAAATGTAGATTATAACATATTATTGAAATGAACTGTACGTAAATATTTTGTATAATACATATCATTCTATTCATCATCATCATCACTGGCGCAACAGCCCTTGCTGGGCCTAGGCCTTCCTAATCGGTATCACCGAGCCGCGGTATAACATCGCCGTACTGCCGATCAGGATTTCGTGCCATTGCTACATATTTGAGGTGTATAGGTAGGCAACCTGTAGCACCCGAGTGTGTTGATGCAAGTAGCTGCATTTTTTTATTTTTACGACAAACCACACATTGTCGGCGAGTGGATTTGAACCTGCGACCTCTTGGTCGAGTGACGTCACAGCATGTATAGGTGAACAGACACGCTCGGCCATCCGCACTCACTACATATCATTCTATTACAATATTAAAAGTCACTAATTTCTTATTTAGTGTGGATGTTCCTAATCACTTGGTATACAAAATTGGATATGAAATATTTTCTTGATGACTCTGACATATTGAGTGCATTGGGGAGAGTAGCAAATCTCAGGGGCTTTAAAACTTCGATCTGTAGTTTTTGACATCTAATAGTCTAGGCTCTAATGTTGATTAATTTCATGAGCTAATGTTTTAATACGTAATATAGGCAATTCTGATGTTTGTACTAGAGACTATAGTGTGATTGTTGGAATCATGAGTTCATTATTGTACACAGGTTTTACACAGCAAACATAGCCTATATGGACTACAGAAGATAAGTTCCTGAATAATGCTCTTTTCAAATGATACTCTTCTGGAAGAAGTCTTCAATAATAGCGTTGTACGATTTATTCCATTCAAACATTTGTGAGGTGCTCTCTTTACGTCGCGAATGAGTAAATCAGATATAGACATATATATTGCAAGGACCATGAGATCTTAAAATGAAAGTTGAAACGTGCATCACTGCTATTAGTGGTACATTTTAAGACTAAATTTCAATAGCCCATAGATAAGACCCTTGTAAGAATAGACATATACGAACAAGATTTTAGAACCAAATTAATCCATCTATTTACATAGAGGCTTGTCAAACTGTTAAATAATGACGAGATTCATGACTTTTTAGATATTCTTTGCCCCAAATCTTGCAATTTTATTGAACGTCAACATAACATATCTTTGTATTTACAAACTACAAATACAATGATGACGTGAACGAAGATAAAGCGGAATAAGAATTATAGGTTCGAACTTCCAATTTAATAATAATTAGTAATATCGATGAGAAAAATCATATATGGGATTGAAAAAAATTATTTTCTCAAGAAGTGTGGGAGACACATGATATGGATAGATTCAATACTTTATTCTCAGATCAAACGTAGTTTTTCAAGAGAGGGTTTTCGCGGAGAATGTTGATAGATGATACGGGTTGCTGCAAGTAAAAATTTACTGCTGTAATCAGCTGATTTTAATAAATGTCATTGAAACAATCAACACAGACATCTATTCCAACAGTTGGTGACATTGTTAGGTGTGACGTAGACGTTTGGGTGCGCGTGCGCAGGCACGTGCATAAGATAGAGTGGATAGAGATATTTTGTAAGACTGAGATATTATTTTTCTTTTAATGTTTGTTCATTATATCTGTTATTGAAATATATTGTAGTTGTGGAGAACAAGAGTGTTTTGTTGAATATAAAGGAATCGGATGACGAATAGTCAGATGATACAACAGCTGTCAACATATTCATTGCTACATTCATCAATTTCATTATTTTGATCAATCTCTTAATATTGTATTCGATTAAATAGGCACTATGAACAACTAACATTGATTTAATAAATAATTTCACTGTTCTCATCAACAAGACTGCAACAGCAACTTCTTTGTTATAATCAACAAGCCATTATTTTGATCAACATTGGTATTGTTATAATTGGGAGCTTGGACATTTTAGTTACCTTATGCTGTTGTTTCAAGGCTACGACCAAATTGTATACTCAAATCCACAATTTTATTGTTGGAATAGATATTTTGATTGTTGTATTCAATAATATTCTTATTATAATCACATGACTCTTTCAAACTAGTATTGTTATTGTGGTGGTTATCATGATCTTATAATCAACAATAATTCCTGAGTAGAGATCATCGATTGTAGATTATCACGGGCAACAATCATTTGTTGTGATCAACTCAATTTTGATTTTATTCGTGAAGTTATTGCTTATTTATGAGATAAACGATAAAAATTTGCTAAAAATTATTGTTGTCATTTACTCAATTCCAATTATGATCAATGGTTGATTGTTGCAATCGATGGACTGACTATTTAATGGATATTGTACTATTGGTATAATCAACAAAAAATGCTACGTACTAGTCATTATCGACAATTCATAATTAGGATTACCTTCTCTTGCATTGCTATCAACAAAATATTGTTTTATTCAGTCCATCTATTGTTGTGATCAACCAGCAATGATTTATTGATAGCAGTGAACAAAAATAATCCCCAAATCTTATTCTTATCCACTCAATCATTATAAGGATGAGCAAAATATTGTTGCAATCGATTGCAAACTGATAGCTGTGATCATTCAATGATCACTGAAGTGAAAAAAATTGTTGGCATTAATATCAATTTCAAAATACAAAGCGTAGATGATTTTACTCAGCAATCCAGGGTTGTTTTCTGATTGATTTCCGTCGTGGTCGAAACAAAAAACCGATTGGTTCTATATTCGAGCAATTTATTATTGATTTTCAAATGCTGTCTTAGATGTAAAATATGAGTCAGCATAACAACTGACACGTTAATCATGAATGAATAAATTCAAGCTACTAAATTGGGTCTTAACTTAGATTTGATATTAAACAAATTCGCTTTGAGTTAAAAATATCCTTGAAGATAACTTTGAAGCCAATTTGCTTCTTGTAATAAAATTTCGCACACATATATTAGCTTTTTTCACAGCTGTAAGTAAATTAGGCATTTCGTGCATCGCAAAAAATGCGAATACATTCAAGGCATTAATGAATTATTTCAATGATTCTACGTACATCCAATTATATTTTACTCTCTCACATATTCCGCTATTCTTTATGATCTATTGATTGGCAAGAAAGTGAGTCACTATCTCAAAAACTGCAGGAAGAGTACCGGAAATATTTGACATGAAAATGAGGATCATAGCGTTTTTGCTTGTGTGGAAATAAACATCCCGAGGAAAGTTGGAATTCTCAAAATTACATTGAAAATAAGAAAAGGTCCTAATTCTTGTTCAGACCTGGAAGAGAAGTTTCTTATTCGAGTCGATCATTGTGTCACACTGTATATCCTGATTATTTTACAACGCTCAAAATTGATGAGAAAATTAACTTATTGAATGGCTTATAAATCGGGTGTAGGAGACAATGAAGAAGAAATGTGTATTATTCTGATGACTACTCAATATTTTTTTCCGCTATTGGTATGCAGCTCCATTTAAAATTAAAATTAAAATCAACCACTGAGATGCATCCACAAAAAAGTATGACGACAATTGCTGCTTTCAAAGAATCTCTACGTTTTAGACCCTACTGAACCCAAAAAAACATAGTTCAAAAGAAAGTCAGTCGTTGTGTATGTCTATTTCTGAGAGCACGATGACTTGAGGAAGCCTATAAATTTTTGACTGGAATTTCATATTCAAGTTTTTTATCAAAAAAATAAGTTCATATTCATAAATAAGGTATTTTCAATCTGTGGTACCATAACTTATTCGATGGAGCTTTTGAGTTCCTTGCGTTTATTTTATGAACGGTAGTACTTATCCAAGAATATGATGGTACATTGTGCAACAAGTGTGATAAGTTGTAAAGTAAACTTGTCGCACTCAAATTATACTTGGCGCATTCAAATTATACTTGGCGCATTCAAATTATACTTGGCGCATTCAAAACTCAAAGAGCCATTCACCGCCCAGAAAAACGTGCACAAAATAGTACTTATCCTGCATGAGTAATGAAAAATAACTAAGATTGATTCCCGAATGAATTGGCACAACATTTACCTGGAACATTTCCCAAAATTATTAGCACTTTCAGGCAAAACATGCTGCAAATTAGAAGGAATAACATGAATATATAAGAAAAAATTGTGTTCTCTAGCTCTCTCATTGTTGTAATCTTAATACATAAGGGGAAGTATTTTTACAGCGATATTAGCAATTTGTAAAACTTTTGCAGTTTACGATGCAAAAATAGGGCATGTAAATTCACGCATCACGTTCTTATATACAGGTCTTAACACTAGCATCTCACTACCATTGGTAAGGGATCAACTCTTATTTAAGTATTTAGTTATTATCAGTTCCTCAAAATGTATGAATCTGTAATATACGGTATGATTATAAATCTACTTATGATAATAGTTTAAGGGAGATTATTATCATGAAATATCAGATATTCTATTGCTATTTGATGGCAATATTTTGAATATTATTGATATTGAGTGCTATATATCAATAAATTTTGGGATGTAAGATTAAATATCCAATCCAGACTTGAATGATTCGAATCGCTGTTTCTTGTCTTTCTGATACACATTTTCTTTCTCTCTTGCACACCTATTCTTTCGATCGCAACGCCGTCTGTAGTAGTTCAAATAACTTATAAGCTGCTTTAACAATGAATACCCTCACTGGTAAGTATCAAGACCTGTATATAATATTGGAAATTATGCGGCAAGGGTGGCCCTTTTAAAAAGATAGTTCTACTAAAGAAACAATCTTGCCATCTCGTCGCTAATCCTTAAAGGGACTGAAATCGATGATTTTCTTAAGGATTCATACCTAAATATGATTGGAAACTGTCAATCAATGTAATCACGGGCAGAGAAAAGTGTAGGAATATAATATGAAGCAGGGGAATTACGTGAGCTCAATTCACATCCGAGATTGATCTTGTCAAAGAAGAATTCTTGTCAGAGAGGCGGTACATATTTGGAGCGGCGACGCCTAGAGTCTCTGTAATTCGTGAAGGAGTTGAAATCAATAATTTTTCTCCAGATAAATAAATGTAATAACATTATGAATTGTCTGTAAAAAAGGGTGAAATCACGGATAGGGAAAGATGCAGAAATATAGTATGGAGCAGGAGAATTCTGTAGGCTGAAATTATAATTGGAACTAATCTTATCAAGAAATTATTTTTGCCGGAGGCGGTTCACATATGGAGCTGCGAAGCCTAGCGCTTAGACCCGCGAAGCGGGTCGAAACGCTAGTGTGTTTACTAAACATTGAATATTATTATAAATGTTGTAGGTACTTATAATATAATTTAGCATTAAAGTTGTGAATACGAACTTTGTCAACGTGAACCACAAATAATAATGTCAAACGGAAAGATAGGATTCTATACAACAATTCTGATTAAAGCTCACCATTTGTATATCTGGTTTTACGGAGCATACTAATGTGTAGAACCAAATCCGCAATGAAGGAACCAATCATCTACTTGTAGATTTGAGTTTGAATGCAATAAATAGGGAATATATTATCAGGACAATATAGGGAACTTATAGGTGAGCGATCACCATAAATATATTAATATAATAAACTCTTACAAATGTTTAGCGATAAAATCATGAGAATTAGAAAAATTGACAAATGTTGCAGAATAAAAAAGTTTACCACATGTTATTACAGATGACACGACACCAATTACTCGATCTCTAGCCACGAGTGAACTTCTGGAGTCTCCATAACAAACACCTTTCGTGGGAGTGAATGCACATAGCAAATCATATGTGATTTCAGAACCAACTTTACTGTATCTCTTGTTGCTGTTTTCGTGACTAATAATTTTCATTTCAAGCTCTTATAAAGTATTTGGAACAGAAAATCTAACACTTTCATCCATAGGCCACATCCTGTAGCAATTACAATTGTTTCTGTTGGAACGGGAAGATTCTTAGGCTGGAGATTGATTGGTCCAACTCTGCGATAGAATTTTAAATCTTTTGTCAGCTTGAGAACTGCGATATCATTTCGCGCCATTTCGATATCACCCACTTGAAATAAATGATAATCAGGGTAAATAAATGCTGCAGATACTCTGTGCCTGTCATCTTCGTATAATTCCAATGAGCCGACGTTTAGTGTCAATATATCGAGAGGTTCTCTGGAGATAAAAGGGCCCATTCGATTGCTATGGAAACAAGAGGTGACCACTCCAATGCTACAACAGTCCCAAATACTGATTTCCAAGACTTTACGGCAAACAGTTCTGAAATTATGCGCAAAATATCAACTGAAGTGAACTTCTGCTTCAGTAGATTGTTATGAAAATAGTAGGCAATCATGTAATGCTGCAGTAGACTGAAATACTAAATTTCTATATTCTACGGCCAATCGTTTCCAATCTATGCAAAAAACATGAAATGACTGTCAAGTAAATTGCACTTTCGGTTCTGTCGATTTCAATGAAAATAGAATATGAACATCTGAATAGTACTTCAATTGAAGTGCATTCCCGGTTCAGCCAATCGCAGCCATGCAAGATGCACATTCACATAGTACATTAATACTGAATATATCTCCAACATTTCTTGAGATTTGTGGACACACATACATACGTAACGACGTCAAACCAAAAATAGTCAAAATGAGCTCAAAGATGCTCAGAACAGATATTTCCAGAAAATGTGTTATCTTTCGTTGTATACAGACTTGCAGATTGTGATATCACAAAAGCAGTAAAGTCTCACCCCACAATAAGTCGCTGTAAGAATATAAACTGAATTATAAATGTTCAATTGGACCTGATAAGGACGCTCTTCAATCTAGGCATCATGTCCTTCTAGCATTCTTGCAAAGTATCCGTTGGATTTCCCTCTCACAGCGAAGCTGGCTGAAAGAATGATCTAATTGATACATAAACTAAAACGTACCGTGCTATGGGGGTTAGATTCAAAACAGAATTCCAAAGAAATGCTTAATTTCTTACCGTGGGTCAATAAGCAAACACAGAGAGTTATTATCAATAAACTCATAACACTTTCTTGTGAAGCAAAATATGGACAAAATATCTTTAAAAAAAAATGCTGTTGAGAACTCTTCATAAACAATTTGATAACATGGTAATTGCTATTTTATTCCATTCTCATTTCTTCTGTTAATCATCAACATTTTGTATAGTGACCACAACAAACAAATCCGTGTATCCGCATTGGTTTAACTGAACTCGAACTTGAAATTCAAATTAAAATAAATTCTACATAATTGGTGCTGTGAAAGTCATGCAAGATTTATGGGTTGATTCTGTTCACACTTTTACGATCTGTAACGCTAATCGTAAGCCCTATGGTATGCATCGCATAAAATCGCAATTCTGATCACCTTAGTAGCTTACAGATTTTTCATAAACTCTCACGGTTTTCGTGAGTTTTACAGTTGAATAGAGAATAGCCATAACTGCTATAGATTTTGACAGTTCAAAATAAATCAGGGTGAAGTGCTAATTTTTATAGGTCTTTTATTAGAAGAAGATGATAATTGGGTAATTACCTCCCCTAAGAATTTTTCGTTCGCTTACTAATTTTTTTCTTGAAAATTACCGATATTACTTACAAACACGTTAAGTTATGGTGAATCTAATCGGCGATCTATCTATGACGGTGAATTTTTCCAAAACAGCTGGAGAGTCGTGGAAGGGACCGATACCCGAGACTCCTCAAAATTACTCCCCCTAAGCCAGCTGGCTGGAAACGCCCCTGACGTTTGAACTTTGAAGTATTGAAACGATTGTTAGATGAATAGAATGAAGTTAGCTCAATATATGTTTACGAGATAATCTTGATATTTGGAATCTGTAACAACGTTTCCTATAGATGAATGAACAGAATCGCCATAGTTGTAAATTTGTAAATTGTTCTCTTACGAACGATCTGTAGCTTATGAATTTACAATTTCACAAATTTATAGGACAGTGAACAGAATCGATCTATTATTCTCATATTAGAATTCATGAAATATTTTTGTACTTGTTTGATGAACTAGATATTTTTGAATTTGAATATTGATTTAATTATTACGGAGTATACAAATGGACGAACTAAACACACATTATATTCTAGGACAAAAACTTCTCCTTCTTATTTACTTTCTAGCATTACATTCATGTAGTTCTGGTAATCTATACACCGAACAGTACTTATACCTTAGACCAGAAATACTTTAGACTCCTAATGGGGCGTGTTTGTTATGTTCGAAGATTGTAGAGAGAGAAGACAAAGGATAGAGATTGTTTAGGGTCACGTGTTACTCCCGATGGGATGTTCAAAACGCTGTCACTGGTCAAAATGGAAACAGATGTTGCTAGAAATGACATTTCGGAAGTTACACGTGACCAAAACTATCTCTATCCTTTGTCTTCTCACTCAACTATGTTTCGGTCAAAACAATGTGTATAAGAGTATACACTGTTATTAGTCTATAATATTTCTGGTCTAAGACTTATACTCTAATTCTTTCAAGCTGCTCACGGAGAGAGCTTTGAGTTGATACTAAACTAGGTATCATATAAATTACTTGGGAAAGAACAATTAACAATAGCTTAGACATCCTTTGACAGTTAAATCATTATTCAGTGAAATATGTGTTATATTTACCAAAAAATCTAAGAATTTTCAAAACTCAGTCCAAGTCACATAGTCCAAGCAAAATAGGATAAATAGGGCAACTAGCCTCTGACCTCTGTATTCCAATTAATTCAGGAATTTCATATGGGAGGTTCCCTGATCGAAATATGATAATAGTTAGAAGTGAAATGACCATGCCGTCGGAGGGAGGGAGGGTCTTTGAAGATTTGTTTTCGAGGTCATTCGCTCATAACTCTGAAACAGTATGTCCTAGAGCAAATTTTTCCAATAAAATTGGAACTTGATAATTATCTTTGTCTTCAAATGTTTTTTTGAAAAACGCAATTAACCCCATGTTTTTTGTCAAACCTTCTAGCTTCTCTTCCATTTGTTCCACAGAAAAACCGTCAAGGAGAAAGTTATAAAGCCTCAAATTCGAGAGAAAATAAATAGTTTTTTTTCCAAAGGAATTTCTTGTTTCTGCTGCTTGAATAAATATTTAATTGGGAATATGGTTACCTCAAATATGGTTACCTCAAATATGGTTACCTTAAATATGGTCACCACAAGTATGGTTACTGAAAATACTGTCACAAATCTGAAATATTTTCAATAATAAGCTCACATAAACATTGATTTGAATATTTATTTAGCCAATAATAATTTATCGTGACTGTAAATTTAGTTAGCACTGACCAAATCGATGTTCAATTGTCGGATATGATTGACAGGCTTTGGTCTCTAGATGTTCGGTGGTTGCCAGGCAATAACTGTTGGACAATTGAATGTTGGCCCATTATCGGCTTAGATATATAAGAGCGTGAACTAAGAGAGGAATTCATTCACTCAGTGATTCAGTACGAGTATCTGTGAGCGAAATTGTGATCATTTGAGTTTATAAATTGCATATTTGTACTGCAACCTGTGATTATAAATTATTTACATTGAAATTAGTGACAAACCATTCAAAACTATTTATATAAGATATTATTCTCAAACATTAAATTAAATAGCATTCTTAACGGAAATAATTGTGTAATAGATGGAATATTCCACTTTTATCTCCGAGAGTGTTGGTGAAAAAGGATCTTTGCAGTGCTCCTGTTCTCAGAAAAAAATATCCTAATTTTGAGTTAGTGGATATGTTGCTAATTTATGGTGAAGTTGAACAAAATGCGGTTCAAGCAGCAGGTCTGTATGCCGAATGGTATCCTCAAAGACGTCAGTCTGATCGCAGGGTGTTTATCACAGTGACACCACAATATTGAAGATGGAGTTCTAGACTTGGTGCATGCTGACCCAATAATTAGTAGCAGAGTATTACCTCCCTACAACCCTTATCCGGGTTGATCCTAGCTAGCTCGGTGGAGACGGCATGCGGTCTACTTTGAGTGATGGAGGATTTTGTATTTGTTGGGCGCCAGGCGATCTGGAAGCTCCTCGGGTCAGTCGATGGTTGATCGCCGAACCTAAGCGGAAGGGAAAAGGAAATAATCAAGGCGCTAGTTGAAAAATGCGTGATCTCGCGTTGAGTGATTTTATTCACAACTTGGTCGATGACTACAATAATGGTGGGCTCGGAATTGCCAATCAAACTTTGGTAAGTGTAGGCCAAAGAATTAGGTAGGCCGCGCGAATGGCAAGCACAGTCCCCGCGAGAAGCGCGGTTAGAGTTCAGGCAACCAAACAGTGGTGTAGTATGAACTAAGCGTGCACTGTAACTTACGCGACAGATGGGGGTACCCTCAGTGTTCGTAGTACGCTCGAGAAATAAAACTAGACTACCTTACTGCTCTCTAAAAGCTATAATGTCACACGGTTCGGCGTAGAATGCGTCTACCACCCGTGTATGGCAATAACACAACGTAAGCAATACTGAATACACATGCAACTTAAATACCCGTTTGATTGGTATTACAAAAGGTTTCACCCAATATAGTAAAATTATCAAAGCAATAAACTGAATCATCAACGTAATGAATAAAGTATTTGGTAAATTGGAGCATAAAACAAAATGAATGGTGCTTAGCTTTGCGCCGGAGCGGGAAATCGAGACGATGACCAGATCGCAAGATGGCGGCAAGTCGCTCCTCGAGAAAAACACAGATGTCGAGGATGACGTCACAGACACGGAAATGGACAAAGATGGTCGGTGAATTTGAGCGATGGCTCCAAGATGATGAGAACAATGAAAATTGTACGGGAACAAATGGGAATAATGCAACGTAGACGAAAAACCCAACGAAAAGGGTACAAAACTAAAAACCTGAAGGGAATACCAATTAGAGTCTAAAATGCGCTTCGTCGATGGCGGAATTAATTATTATGATTTCAATTTAATTAAGTTTTGATTTGTGATATGTTTAAAGTGTGATTTTAGTGATTTTAATGTAGCAAATAAGTTTTAACGTAGAAAATGAATGACTGTAACTTGAATGATTCTTTTACCTTGAGGTGTTGATCGGCTTTTAGCTTGAAGAAAGTTATCAAAATAAACTCGGAGAATCTCCGCTGAACTGAGTTCAAAAAAAAACGTCGAGAGTTCAAATCCACAAAAAGTGAATAAAATTTCGGCCCGGTAAGCAATTTGGCACGTAAATTTCTTGATAAACTCCCGAACATTATCTGATATTTACTCTTCACTATCTAATTTAAAAGTGGCTGTTAGAAAGACCTTCACAAAGCTAGGTTTTTCTAATTATTAGTTTAATAAGAAAAGAAGACGCAATTCAAACTCCAATTTTCATCCACCAAGAACACAGAGACGTTAAGAGGGTTGCAGCCGAGACACAATAACACTGGTAACAATAGTATACGCTGAAGGGACATGGTGCATGAACAAAACGAAACTGACAGGTGGGGGTCACAGTTGATGGAAGGCGATGAGTTTGGGTCAACAGGTAAGAAACAAATAGACAATTAGGAGAGATGATTGACATTAAATGATTCCAGGTGATGAAGATGAATGTGATGAAAATGAAATGTAACAAGAGGAATATCTCGTAATGTAGGAGAAATATCTCACTCGACAGTTTTGAACATTTTATATACGGATAATTACTATCCATTCCATTTTCAGCGTGTTCAAGGACTAACGCCTCCTGATCATCAATCTAGAATGATATTTTACCAGTGGATTCTGCAACAACATGCTACAAATTTACATTTTACTTTGCTCATAATATTAGTGACAAAGCAATTTTCATTCGTGACGATGTCAATAATTATCACGATCCTCATTATTGCCCTACAACGTTTCTCTCAATAGTTTTCCTGTGAAACCAACGACGTAGAAGTTACACGGTAAAGTTTGATGAAAAACATGAGGAGAATGGCGTTTTTTCACAAGTTGCCTACTTTCGAGAGCAAATATCTCCGAAAATATGCCTGTCTTTAAAAAAAAAACGTATGAAAGCAAAGCTATACGAAATTTATCAACTTTAATTTCTATATTCGAAATTTTGCGCTGGGACGCGCCGTTTTTAAGTTAGAAGCAAAAAAACTTTGAAAACGTACCTTCCAAGACCTCCTCTTTTGGCTAACATACTTCGATCTGGAGATTTCCTTCATGACATTTCTAGAATAATTGGTAATACAAAGGTAAGTTGCCCTATCAGCCCATTTTTGGTCTATTTTGCCTGGACTAACATATTTACGTCAGCAAATAGTTTAATGTTTCACGATTGTTTAACACAATACATTAAATACTGCATTTTGATGTTGCTCCGTGTCATACACAAAATTTTGTACATTGAACTCTAATTCTATGTATGACACGGAGCATTTTTCTTTGCATGGAAATGCAGTAATTCAGCATTCAAGGCATTGTGTCAAACGGCCCTTAGAAGAATCATAATTGTATTCGAATCAATAATTCTCAAAAAAATTACAATCTTTCCAAATATAAATATATGCTGTGGCCACCATTGTACTTCCCTGATCATGGATTATATACACTTCACTTAGATAACTTTGAGGAAACTGAATATTATATTTAGACAAATTAATATATATGATTGACATGCTTTTATTATGTATCCTAGTAATAGACTGGGAGCTAGTGACAAGTGGGGTTCTCCGATTTTATACCGCTTGCCTTTTTGAGGGTTGATAATTTACCTCTTAATAAGAAAGATAAAAATGTTAGTGAGCAATGCACGCTTTCCGGTCATAGTTCAGATTCCAATTAGAGGTCTGAAAAAAAAATGGTTTTTTTCCGTGATATCATATTGCATGTCATTGTAATGTTGAATAATTGAAATTAATCTAAAGCCAAGTACTGAAAGGCAAGCAATTCGCAACAGCCCAAGTGGCTCAAAGGATTGAGTGAACTTGTGAAAAAAAATATGAAGAATGCCGGGCTTCCAAATTGCATGCCAATGAAAAGAATTGAAGTTTTAGTCATAAAACCCTTGTAAAAAAATTGGCAAGCATTCCTCGTTGGCGCAAGGGTTTGAAATTTGGGGTAATCTTGCATACATTTTGAACCAATTAGCCATAATTTGGAATTGCGTGCCATTCCAACTATAGGTAATTTGTTCGATGAATTGTTGTTGAGGAAATTGGCATGCACCCCAGGATGTCCCAAAATGGAGGCATGCATTGAGGAAGTTGCAGAAAAAAGAAGAAAAATTTCCGTCATTTTATTTTGCATGCAATTGTGTATTTCTTTCAAAATTATTTTTTTTAGACGACACAAAGAATGGCAAGCATGTTGCTCAGGTTCAACATTGATAAATTTTGGAAATAGGATTGAGAAAAAGTGCCGGTAAATTAATTCAGTAAAATTAACAGGAATTATTTCGCGAATTTATTTATTTAAATTTTTTGACTAATTTTTAACTATAATGGCCTAGGTGACTCTCTTCCAAAATATTGCAGAGAGCTACAATTTGAATTATTCAAGATATTTTCATAGCAACAATCCCAAAAATATTCAATTGAAATCACTAGAGACCTAAAATCTCTCCATTGATATCAGTATCAGCTCTAGTTGGGTATAACATTAAATTGCAACCAATAAGGCACTAGAATAATACTATATCAAAGAGTCCTAATAAGGACAAAACACGTATGTACAGTTGACATCCCAACTTCTGAATTTGTGAAACATTAAGGTTTCAAATCTTGCTATTAATGAAATAATAATCACACATATTAACAACGAAAATTTAAGATTAAGATTCAACAAAAGGGTATATTCTATTTGGATTCGCTTCCAACTTTATTGTTCATCCCGTGTTAAAAATTGTTTTCCTAACTATCCGCAAGAGTCGCGAGTAGGTACTTCTTGAGAGCGATTGGCAGTGCGACCTCATATAGTAGACGATCCGAATTAAGAACGACTATCATCGATCTGTAACAGATGTGAATTTTTTTTTAATCAAATTTAGTATATTAGAAAATACATCACAAATGGGTTAGCTAGAAAATTCCTGGCAAGGCTATGATTAATTGAATATTGAAAAGTGACTTTTTATTTAACATTGCACTAATGAGTTAAACGAGTGAGTCTAATACCAATCGAAAGTATGGAGCCTATAGAATATGTGAACTTTGAGTTTTCTATTCTTTTCCTGGCGTAACTGCTGGGATGGCAGGTATGAACAGATATATTAATATTAGCTATTTTCACTCATCTGCTTCTCAAATAAATCTTATATGAAAATAAGCGCTATTTAATTGTGAACACGATGTTATAAGGCTGTCAGCAAAAAATCTGGTTCAAATGACTGTTGCCGAATTTTAAAAAGTGAAATTCTAATGCGTATTGATACTCACGACAAAGAGATCAGAGCTAAGTATACCGTGTGATAGAAGAAGACGCAGCATTGCAGCTGTGCGCGGTGTTCACACCAGTTGAAAGAGAGTGCGCATGCTATTTATTCATGCAATAGAAAGAGAGAGTGATACACTAAAGTATACCGTGTGACAGAACAGGACGCAGCATTGCAGCTGCGCGCGGCGTTCACGCAAGTTAAAATCTCTGCGTTTACTATTTGCTCTTGCAATAGAGAAGGGGAGTGATACATAAGTGAATACCGAGCAAAATTTTGGAGCAAGTGGCACTTGAAGAAATAACAATAAATAATCATTAGTTCGCATCTAATTCATCATCAGAAGTAAAATTTGGATCCTCGGATTCAATTGTTTCGTCGTCATTCTGCGTCATTTCGACAATATCCTGTATTTTTAAAGGTGCTTCTAGTCTATTGTCACTTACTCATTATATTATTTATTTATTATACTTGGCTCGGATTTCTTTGTCGCAAGTTTCAATACGCATTAAAATTTCACTTTTTAAAATTCGACAACCGTCATTTAAACCTGATTTTTTGCTGACAACCTCATATTACACATATTATACAATTGAATAGCGCTTATTTTCATATAAGATTTATTTAAGAAACAGATGAATGAAAATAGCTAGTATTAATATATCTGTTCATACCTGTCAACCCAGCAGTTACGCCAGGAAAAAAATAGACAACGCAATGTTTACATATTTTACAGGCCTCATACTTTCGAATAGTATTAAATTCATTCGCTAAACTAATGAGAGTAATGTTAAATAAAAATTCATTTTTCAATATTTGATTATTCATAGCCTTGCCAGGAAATTTCTAGCCAATTCATATGCAATGTATTGTGTAGTATACTGAATTTAATAGAAAAAAATTTCATCGGAAATAAATGATCTATTGGAAAGTATGCCAACAATAATAAAAATATCTTGAGCTAGAGCTCAATATTATTCAGATTTCACTTTCTGTTTATAGATTTTCACATTCGTTGATTCGTCCCACTAAAATTGGAGAATTCAGTCATATCAGTTATATTTTCTCACTTAAATAATGTATTTTATATGAACTTTCTAACCATTCCAAACTCTTAGATATTACTGAATAACATTGAAATTCTGACAGGATACTCAAAAATAGATTCTATAACATTGATATGTACCAATCAGATTCTGGTAATCATATCAAATTAATATCCCTGTTACAGATGGGTGATAGTCGTTCTTATTTCGGATCTTAGACTAATAGTGAAATGAGCTTTATCCAGAATAAAATGTGTAGAATTATTATAAACTAGAAATACATATCGTCCCTTTCGAAACAAGAGGACCACATTGAATGAAGCATTGTTCATCAAGTCCGTTGTCACAACAAGTACCAGAGTTGCAAACAATATAATGTGTACTGAAACTCATAATTGTACCGTGAAAACTCGATATGTTTTCTAGTTTATTTGATTTAGTGCAATTTCGGATGCTGAGAGTGTGTTTACTTGCATATAAACTGCGATTTTGGCTATACTTTTTTTAAAATTCCAGATTTTTTTGGTTGATGCAGCAACCTGCAGATGGGGATTTCACGTGATACTTGTACGGAAGATGTATCCAAAAGATTGGTCCACAAATTTAAGTCTTAGCGACCATAAGCATATTCATCACAAAAATCAAAGGTAAAATTTCCATGAATTTCATCACGAAGCAATATTCTGAACAAGCACAGAAATAACAAGCAGTTCTTGGGAACAAAACTTGTTTGATCAAAGCAATCTCCTGTCAACAAATTACATCAATTATAATGTTATTCTAGACGTTGGAAAAAACAATGATTTGGCCTGCGAACTAATCTTTGCGTTATTTATCACCTTATATCATAATTTTTGAGTTTACACACTTGTTATGTGGATTATCCTTAGGACACTGGAGAGAAATATCGGGAATGAATGATTCATTGGAAAGTATTCCAACAATATTTAAAATATCCTGAGCTAGAACTCAATATTATTCAGATCTAAATTTTTCAATCATATCAGATATATTTTCTCACTTGAATAATGTATTTTATATGAACTTTCTAATCATTCCAGCTCTTGGATATTACTGAATAACATTGAAATTCTGACAGGATACTCATAAATAGATTCTATAACATTGATATGTACCAATCAGATTCTGGTAATCATATCAAATTAATATAATTACTGAATTTAAAAAAAATCTAAGCTTGATAAGTCTCACAAAATATAATTGGCTTGAATTATTTGTCAATATTATTGTTCGATCCATCATAAACAATGTGGTAGCGAATAATGATATGTATAAATGTTATTATCAATGTTTCATAGTATTATACATAATTACTTACTCTCCCTATCATTGTTATTATTACTATAATTTGAAACCGATATATATATATATATATATATATATATATATATATATATATATATATATATATATATATATATATATATATATATATATATATATATATATATATATATATATATATATATATATATATACCTATATAAATATATATTCTCCCACATGTAGATTATCTACTTTCAGAAGAGAACTAATAACATGCGTGGTTTATTTTGCTGTGCTTGTCTCTATTTCTATTTCCTATATTTTGGGGTGAGTACAATTTATTCCGACATTTGACTCCCGATGGGAATTTGGTGTATCAACCATAGATATTTCTCCAGAATTATAAAGTACCTGAGCACGTGTGATACGTGTTGAATATGGTAATTTAATAACTATTATAATTCATTATTATTTATGTAGGTATACATAATATGTAACTATTCATGCTGCAATAATGATTATTGTAAGGGATATAGAGGCTGATCATAAATGATTGAGCACGACGTGATTTGTGGAAGTTCGTATGGTAATAAAAATTATCGTTCAGTTAGTACGACTCTGTATTCAAAAAAAATGTCATTGAAATGATAGTATATCATTTGGTTAACGATGGTATGAAGTTCCAAACTAGAGCCAATGGAGACTGGTATAATTATTATCTAATAGAAATAGCCGGTTTTCTCAAGTCAAATACCATAAACCATACTTTAACAACAAAAATTTCATGTTACAAGTGTATTTGGACGCTGTCCAAATTTGACATTTCGGAATGTTATTAGTGTTGCCACGAGACTTGAGACCAGTCTCGGTTCCGTCTCGTCTCGATTCAAGAAGTCGTGACGAGACCATAGATTGGGTCTCCAGCTAAAAGTCGAAACCGAGAGGAGACCAGAGCCGAGTCTCGGCTAGAGTTCCGCGAGACTCTCGACGAGACTTGAATCATTATCACTTAAAATTAATTTTCAAGTCATATCCAATAAGGTACTGTGTGGCCGCTGCAAATTTTATTTGATAAAATTGTGCAATAGGACGAATTCCAATACTAGCATACTAGCACAACACATTCAATTTCACAAAAAACTATCTCAGTATATATATATATATATATATATATATATATATATATATATATATATATATATATATATATATATATATATATATATATATATATATATATGTATATATATATACTGAGATAGTTTTTTGTGAGATTGAATGTGTTGTCCTAGTATATATATATATATATATATATATATATATATATATATATATATATATATATATATATATATATATATATATATATATATATATATATATATAAGTTAAAATAGTCAAGCTTTCGATTTATTTCATAATTTTCATCAGGACGATTTTATACGAGTAGAAAAAGTAGATTAACATTCGTCAATTCATATAAGATTTTTTTTTTCCAAAACACATTTTAACATTTATTGTGCTCTCGTAGGTCCAAACACGTATTTCATGTAACAATAAAATTTTTATAAATCCAGAATTTTCTTTAACTTGGAAAGAAAACAGATAAATGAGTTGTGTAACACTGTTAAAAATATATATATATATATATATATATATATATATATATATATATATATATATATATATATATATATATATATATATATCTATAATTTTACAGTTAATAGATAAAAAATATATACCGCGCATAAAGTACCCACTTTAAGCACTCTTTGGAGTTTGTGAAAAATCACTTTTCATGAAACAGTGCGTAGAAAGTACTTTTTAAGCACTCAATGCGTAAAAGTGTTGCTAAGTAACGGAATGTCAGATTGTAAATAAAAGATTAAAAACAACTGAAATCAATAGAACTATAATTTATTTTGACAAAATATGTATGATATTTGAGAATACATAACGATTAATTTTTAACATCATTTATATTAAAGGTACAATTCGTACAATTGTAGAATTTTAAGCCGTCGGATTTCTCAATAGCAGAACTTGTTCCTGAAGATTCATGAACTGTATTCATCATCAAATTATTATCAGTTACTATATTTGAATCAGAATTTTGAGAATTATTACTTAATATTTCATTAGAAACTTCTATTTTTTTATTTATTGTGTCATCTACATATCCTTCTGCGACAGCAGAAGACTTCCAACCTCCATGTTTTTTAACGGTTAGTAAATCTCCTCCAGCATCCGCAAGCATAGTCGCAGATGACCGTCTAAAAAAGTGACAAGTATAAATCTCGGGATCTGGTAAATTCAGATATTAGCGATTATGAAAGGCATCCTTCCGAACGTATTAATACCGACGGGTTGCTTATTACATTTGCTGTTGTGATACTTAAAAAATAATCGCTGTGTGTCAACTTTCAGAGCGGATCCTAATGCAATATATTTTCTGTAATACGATAAATAATCTATGGAGTCATTTGGATTTATAACGGTAAACATTCTTTCGATATATGTTTTTGATTCGCGAATTTTCACAATAAGTATTGATGGTTTATCTTCAATATTACTTGTCGTCATTTTCATCAATTCTTCTCTGCGACATGCTCCAGAAATACCAATAATAAACACAACTTTAATCATCAAATATTCATAATCTGGAGCTTCTAACACAAATTTCATGGTATGTTCTTTTTTAAAACCTTCATTCTTCTGCTTCGAATATGCTGTTAATTTGTGGTAAGTTGAGATATCAATATCACTCTTAACTTTTAGAGTAGATTTTATCATAGAATAGATAGACCATAGCGTCGCTGGTTTATAATTTTTCAATTTGTCAGAAGAATACGCGAGTAGAACATTTTCTGTATATTTAATTACTTAATTTCCTTGACACCAGTTCATGAACAATTTATATTGCCGTTCATAAATATCTACTGATTTCTTAAGCAAAAATCTAAACTTGCATGTTTCGCCGTCTCTGCTAGATTAGGAGGTGTGCAGTCAAAATCTGAAGAATCGGTAAATGTATCTTCCATTTTGGCTTTAAACTCCTTCAATATGAAATTTTGTATCAGTTATAGTAAGAAAAATATTCGATTATCACTCACCTTAGTATTTATTCTATATTATACTATTTTACATATGAATTACAGCAATTTCTGGCTTTATATTTGACGTAAGACAACAAACAATTTTCACTTTAATTGTTGGTATCACCCTAACAACACATATAATTTGATTTTAGGATGCCTTACGACATAATTATTTTAAAATTTTCATAAAATTATAGACTTCGGTTTTAGAAAAAAATTTGTATGCAACACGTGTGTAAAGGTGTTTACTTTACACACTAATTACATAAATAACTATTTGGGAAGGAGCTAGTAGTTGAAAACAATATGCCGAGAGAATTTAGACTTCTTCTAAGTCTAGTAGGCTATACGCGAAGTTTATCCAACACGCAAACGCAATGTACGTGATCACGAGATCATAACTCCCAATGCTGCTCAGCAAGATGAGAGTAATTGCGCAGTGCGCGAAATTTGAAAGACACATTATTTGTGGTGTTTTTGTAGTTCATAACGATTCTGGAATGAGCCGAAAGCTCACGTCTGGGGGTTTATATAAAACATAGCTTCGCGCACCAAACACACCAATACAATATATTTTCAGTAGAATTCATAGCAAATAATGATCGGGTAGAACAAATTGATTTCCACATGTGAGAATATTTAATTTTGAAAAATCATGGCGAGACTCTCGTCAAGACTCGAGACCGAGACGAGACTGGACTACTCGATACCAGAACGAGACCGAGACGAGACTGACCTACTCGATACCAGGACGAGACCGAGACGAGACTCACTAAAGTCTCGTCTCGTCTCGTCTCGTGGCAACACTAAATGTTATTTCATAGAAAATACCATGAGCTATTGAAGTCATTGTAACTGAATTAGTTAGCCAGTTTTTCGACGCAACTTCCCTGATAGAACCAACGATTGAAACTAGTACCAATCGATAGCGAATGTCAAGTATTTGGGAAAAAATCAGGAAATCACATTCAGTCCTGTCCAGAAGGGCGGCAGCCATCCTTAAGTGTCACCCATTTTCGTTTAAGACTACCCTGATCGAGCATACCATAGCATTTTTTCTCAAATTGAACCTTGAACCTATCTAATCCAAAAAAAGCCAAACTACCGCTTCTCTACCTTTTTGGAAAAGCGTTCAAAATTATTCGATTTTCAGGATCCAATTTCGAACGCAGCTGTTCATCTTCCATCGAATCTACGATTATTTTCTGTAATTGTAGTCTGGGAGGGCAGTAGTAACCCCCAAATGTAACGCATTTCCGTACTCGTTCATTGAACTTTTGATTTTTGCTCAATTTGAAGCTCAAACCTGCCTGAGCACGGAAAAACCAGGGTATATTCGATTAGAGGAGTACAGCTTCAATCTGAATTGGAACCTAAAAATTGGACTTTAAGAGTGACTGTCTCCCTTCCGGACTCGGTGAGAGGCAGCACTCCGGTATTCTCGCGTTCAGGAAGGCTCGAGCTGTAATTGGAAAAAGTTATCGTACATATGATGAGAGAAGTACAGCTGCGCAGGAAATTGGGACCTGAAAATCAAATGATTTCAAGTGCCGCTGCTGCCTACCAGGACAGGTAGACTGGCGGCACCTCGGTCTTTTCGTGGTTAAGAAGGTTCCAGCTTCAATTTGAAAAAAAATATTATCGTAAGCTCGATCACGGAAGTTCAAGACCAAAATGGGTTGCATCAAGGTGTGGCTACCGTCCTCCTGGACCAGACAAGGAGTGGCACCCTGGCTTTTTCTTGAAGTACTTGTCCCTCGCTATCGATTAGTACTAGTATCAATCGTAAGTTCCATCAAGGAAATTATGTCGAAAAACTTGACCAGAATTTACCTGTTTTTTGATACCTTGGACTAGTAGGACAGGACCATGCACTTATAAAGTCAGTCATCCTCTTGACCACTAAATACTCGATTGATTCATATACAATTTGGCCATTTGTCCGATCAAGGGACATGAGGTGCGGTCGGCTCCCCGACTATTGGTTAATCCTCAATTTCTCTACGCCAATCATTATTCACGATTATAATGAATTGCAGATTATTATTTCTCTCTTAAAAAGAAAATAATCATTATTATTGGTTTGAAGTTGAAAGCTTCCGAAGCTAAAGAAAATTCAGTATTGTGGTACTTTTGGTGCACCTGTTACAAGAATATAAAAGACACGTCATTTTAAGTAAGAGAAAATCCTTTTTTTCTGTAAGGTGGTATGCAAAATTTGTTAGGATGTCTAAAATCTGCTGTTTGCTGCCATATCTAATGATCTCTAGTAGTGCAAGTTTCATTGTATCACAGGGATCAGCAGAATTCAAAAGAGACAAATTTTGTTCAATCGGAGAATCAGCGGTGTATCGACAGTACATATAATAGTATTGAGGGCATGGTACTGATAATAATAATAATCATCAATATATAAACATGAGAAGATTTCACATGAAAAAGATCTGCTGCCGGTTAAAAGAGATTTCATCCTTATTTCTTTCTTTCCGCAGGATTGTTGGCAAATAATACTGCATCGAGCACAACTTACATATTGGCATCCTGAAAATGAAGAGGGGAATGTTACGGTCAATAAGATGAATAAGACTTCGTACTCTCTTACCGCCTATGTACATATGAAGAGGGATTATCCTCCAGATACGGAGGTGACAAGTCAAGATGCAACCTCACTAATTTTATTATTTATGTAAGCAATGAACTGAATGTGTCATATTTTTCAGATTGTCGTTAAATTGTATGGAGTCTATAGCAACCAATATCGTGAACTACCAGCAATTATAAGAAGAAACTTATGTGACTTTCTTGACAAAGAATATCAATTTGTGATTGGCTATATGGATGGTGAAATGCCCAAAAAATGTCCAGTAAGAAAGGTTTGTTATCTATGTCTTAGTAGTTGTAAGGCAAATGCTACGAGCAATATATTATGCGCTAAGATAGAGTGGCTTATCATTATTGACCTACTACTATTGACGAGATGAAAAGTGAACGAGGAATTCAGGGCACTGGTTATTAATGATATACTCAGCCGTGATAACTAAGTACCTAAGTTCTGGATACTCGAATAGACATAGTAAACTAATAAGTGAAGATATTTCATATTTGTGACATTGATCCTCCATCATGGTTCGTTTTCCTTGTCGAACTTAGGATCTAGTCCTTGTTATAGCCACAAACTATCTCCATGAACGTCTTCCGGTTTCTTCGTTTCTGTCGATCCTTTTCGAAACACAACGTCGTTCAAGTATTTTATGAGTTTGTATGGCTCTTCCCAGAGATCTCTGCTATTAGGGAAATCCTCCTCTTCTTCTCTTGGGGCTGTAGCATCACACCAAATCGCCTTGCTGGAGCCGGAAACATTGTAAAATCAATATTCAAACCGTCAATTATTTCTGCATATGATATGTGTTGCAAGTATTACTGAACATAGATAAACTGTTTCGAAATTGGAACACTAGTTTCAGTACAATGAAACTGAAAGCAGAGCCCTACCACCCCATTTTCTCGCACTGTATTTGTATAAAATCTTACGATGTGTTCGCACGTGCTTTGGACACGCTGTATTGAATTTTTTCACTCTAGTTTCAATAATTTTCTTAGTGCTTTTGTTGGCATATGCCACCACACCTCTCGGCAGATTATGATTCTAGTTGGAGATTGAGTAACATAGTTGAATGCTGGAAGCACACAGCGTCGTAATCTTGAAATGACGGACGAGGTATAAAAATATTGATTTATATTAAACCATTCTTCTTCTAGAGGGAGTTAATTGCATATAAAAGGTCTAATTCTGACAATTATATTGATACAATATCAGATTCCAGAGAAGCGTACTTTTTTGTGGATCTCATAAGTGGTATTCAACTACGGTTTTCGCTTATCAATGTACAGAACGATTTAACTTCCGCCGAATTCAAAATAACTATCGTTTTTCAAATTGAACAACCTGTATATGTAATTTCCGGTATATGCAGATTCTTATAAGCTTTATTATCGTGCCTCATACATGCTTTTATAGAGAATAAATTATTCAAAGCATAATCCAATATAACACTTGTATGGAATTCCAATAATACAAAATTCATCTATAATTGATTGTTCAGCGGCCGCTGGTCTCAGAGTGTAGATCTTATGAATTATGGAAATAAAATATCACATAAGCAAACTACTGGCTTAGAGAGGAATCACATCCACACACACGTTGCACAATCAATATCATCAACATCAAATCATACTCTATGGTATACACATAAAAAAGAAACGCACAAGGTGCGAAAACACATAAACAACTTCAAGGATTGCCGACCAGTCGACCTGCTCAAACCTTGGTAGAAGCACCGCACTGTTAATCTGCTTTAACCTGCCGGGAGCGCCAAAGCTACATCTAGCCCAACCTACTCAATCCCGAGTCCTTAAGATAACGTCAACCTCCGGAGGCTCGTCCACAGTCTAGGAGTCGAGAGTAGTTCAGTCACGTCTGCCCTGACTTACCCTAGCTGCAATCACCCCATCGGTTTCACAAAGGCCTTATGAAGCGTTAGAAAAGCCAAGATAAAACCCTCTGCCCCTACCATATGGTGACATACAGCCTAAGACTCTCTCTCTCAACCAACACACTGCATACTCACGGAACTCACCCTTAACTCTTCTAAAATATACCAAAGCACTATAGAATTTATCTCGCGTGCATGATAACATAAACTGAGGTAACAAAAAATTGTCGAGCTGTTTAAAACACTCACGTGTTGTATAACTCCCTGAAATATGCTAAAAATGATATAAATATTGATCTTACGTGAAGCCAGAGAAAAATATGCGTGACAAGGCTGGAGCAAAAAATAAAAAAATTACAGAGGTTCAGAAAAAAAACTATAGTTTCGCGAAAGCTGGAGCATCCAGTACTTTGAAAAAGAATGCAGGTTACCATTTATGTAATCTACACAAAAATACAGTTCCTCTGTAAAAATAATGTGTTCAATACAATATGATTGACACTCTCTTACGGAAGAACAGTTCAGTACAATTTTATATCAGTTTCATTAACATTTGAGCGGCCTGCTAGAAATGTAATGATATATAGGGTGCTCTATTAAGAAATCTGACGTGGACATCACGTGACTTACTTGTACATCATTGGATATATATATATATATATATATATATATATATATATATATATATATATATATATATATATATATATATATATATATAAATATATATATATATATATATATAAATATATATATATATATATATACATATATATATATATATATATATATATATATATATATATATATATATATATATATATATATATTTGTATATATATATATATATATATATATATATATATATATATATATATATATATATTTGTATATATATAAATATATATATATATATATATAAATATATATATATATAAATATATATATATATATATATATATATATATATATATATATATATATATATTTGTATATATATATATATATATAATACGATGTGATTTTGTGTTTGATCGTATATATCATTGGATATGTATAATCAAACACAAAATCTCATCGTTCCACAGTTAATCGTTTTGGATTTACTCAAGAGATTCTGAGAATCTGTCAAGTAAAATGCGCTTTCAGCCAAGTCGGTTGCTATGGCTATGGAAACAGTGGGCCATTATTCTTATACTACAACATTCCTAAATACTGATTCCCAAAATTCTATGACTACCAACACATCTGATTTTATGCGCAAAATTGAAAAATAAATTCCTACTGAAGTGCACTTCCGGTTCAGTCTATTGTTATGAAAATAGTCGGCAATTATTTAGATGCTACAGCAGACTGAAATACCAAATTTCAATATTCTACACCTATTCGTTTCGAATTTATGCGAGAAATTCCAAAAGACTGTCAAGTAAATTGCACTTCTGGCTTAGTGGATCTCAATATGAATAGGATATGAGCATCTAGACAATATTATCGTTCGAAGTACTGAATTCTAACAATCTACGTTCGATCGTTTTGGATTTATGCGGAAAATTAAAAAAATGTTTCGAATAAAGTGCTCTTCCGGCTTAGTTGCCAGCAAACATAATGCAAGGTGTACAACTAGATATTATAAAAGTGCCTAATACAAAATTCGAATATTTTATGATTGATTGTTTAGAATTTATGCGGAAAACTCAATAAGTCTGTCATATAAAGGGCACTTCCGGTTCGGCCGATTGTTACAAAAATAGAAGATGACCATTCAGATGCTACAGCGATTTCGAATGCTAAATTGCAGTATTCTACAGCTGATCATTCTGGATTCATGCGGAAAATTGGAAAAAAGTCTCAAGTAGAGTGCACTTCCGGCTTAGCCTATCGCAATCATAATGCAAGATGTGCAATAAGATGTTATAAAAGTGCCTAATACAAAATAAATTTCAATATGCTATGGCGGATCATTCTATATTTATGCAAAAAATTCAGAAAAAGTTTCAAGGAAAGTGCACTTCTGACTTGGCCGATTCATACAAAAATAGCAGATGACTATTTTTATATGACATTTGGTTCAAATACAGAATTTTTACATCCTATGGTTGATCATTCTGAATTTATTGGAGAAATTCGAGAAAAGCTTCAAGTGGAGTGCACTTCCGGTACAGACAATTGGAACCATAATGCGAGGTGTACAGCTAGATCCTATACCAGTCTCAAATACAAAATTTCAACATGATAGGTTCAACCAGTTTTGAGATTTGCGAGTTACGCACGCATGAACGCACGCACGCACGAACATACGTACCGACATCAAGCCAAAAATATTCAAAATGGATTTAGGGATGCTCAAAACGGATATTTTCATTAGAATCTCGATAGGTGAATTTTGTCGGTTTCACAATACTTACTTGTTACTTTGTACAAGTGAGTAAAAATCGAATGTTTGGCTGCTACTCTGAATATAAACACTTTATATGACCAAGATATTCCTGAAATATGCACACGGACTGTATCTTTTCTTCAGCAAAACTAGAATATCAATATATTGTCTGAGTGTAGGGTATTTTCCGCACCGCCTCCGATGGGACAGATTGTATGGTTTCAGTCCTCGCAGTATTGCCTAATGTCAGTAAATACTCACAAGAAAAATTATCGATGCGTATCAATCAGTTCAACTGGTCTATAGATGAAAAATTTTGGGTTCTGGAACTAGCTCCAGCCCACTTCTATACTAGGACCATAGTATAGTAATAAAATTCTCAACATAAATAACTTTTATATACCAAAATTTGTTCCAGGGGGTCTATTATGTGAAAAATTTTATACCGAATAGTGCATATTTTCCTGCAGTTATAGCATGGAAATTGAGAAGTTATATGCTGTATTGTTCATATGTTATGGGCGGCAAAGAAGACCATAAACTTAATGTTTATTTCACGATAAACGACGACGATGAATATGCTCAGTGATATTGAACATGAAACTGGTATCGGGGATTTGATTACTATTTGGCATTCTGTATATTCTGCAGATGAAAGAGTATAGGATACCGATACCAAATGAAATACATGAGATGATCCAAATAAATTGAAATTCAAAATATTATATTACATTATAATTACTGTAAGAAAATGATGATAAATGAACACAGTATATTCGCAGTTTCATTCTCAATTACTGATTTCCTGTGTCTATATATATATATATATATATATATATATATATATATATATATATATATATATATATATATATATATATATATATATATATATATATATATATATATATATATATATATATATATATATGTATATATACCTATTATGTCAAAAACTGTAACTTTTTGTGAAATTGTGGATAAATGTATAATATATTTTCTCCAACACTGTTTTGGAATTTGCATACTCCATAACCAAAAATTATGTTGGAATGAATGACATTCTAAAAAATCGTTTAGAATGATTCCATACGCCGTTTAGAATGATTCTGTGAGCCTTTAGAATAATTCCGACGAATCAGAAGCTGTTAGTTTGGCTACTACCATGGTTACTTCCTAACAATTCAAGTATTCATATCTGGATTTGACGTTTGACATTTAATAATTCCTTAAGTTTCCTCTAGAATATTGGTGAGTTTCCAAAACCTTGTTAGAGAAAGTATAGTCTACAATATGTTTGGAATGGCGTATTCCACACTCGCGAACCGTAATCCTCGTCTTTGGCTCGGTTTACAAACTTTTCGCTCGTTCAGAATATAGGCCATTCCAATACTTATTGTAGAATATACTATTCTCCAACACTGTTTTGGAATTTGCATATTACATAACCAAAAATTATGTTGGAACGAATAACATTCCAAAAACTCATTTAGAATGATTCCGCATGCCGTTTAGAATGATTCTGTAAGCCTTTAGAATCATTTCGACGAATCAGAAGCTTTTAGTTTGGCTACTACCATGGTTACTTCCCAACAATTCAAGTATTCATATCTGGATTTGATGTTTGACATTTAATAATTTTTCAAGTTTCCTCTGAAATATTGGTGAGTTTCCAAGACCTTGTTGATATATCCAACAAGATTATTGATAAATATTCCGGACTTGATATAAATCTCTGCCTGCTCTTTTATAAGTCACATTTAAATAACAAAATTGCACTAAGTACTTTTGAAATTATTTTCTTATTCTTGTAATATATATTTCGGCAGATCACACAACAATGAATATTCAATCAACTGATAGAAAATATATCAATAATGTTCCAAATCATGACTGAAATAAATATCACAATAAATAAGCAGAGCAAAAAATTACCTAAAATGCATTTGACATTCGTGAAAATAGATTTAAAATTTCAGTTATACTGATGATTTACCTACATATGTGATCGTATAGAAGATATAGTGTACAACAGGTATAAAATCACCTATCTCACACTTGTGTGATTCTAGCACTCGACTAAAAATTACACAGCTCGCGTGAAATTGATAATTTTCTATACTTGTTTACAATATACTATTTGTTAGATTTTTCGTTGATGTTCAACCTACAGCATTTTCTATTTTTACCTTCCTTTTGGTGAATAAGAAGTTTATATATACTTTTTTTTTTGGATAGTGACATCTGTCAATGTTACAACGAAAATTGTTAATATTAATTTTTATTTTTCATCACAAAGGTACAACATAATGATCTTAAACTGTGAATCGTGATCTAGCAGTGAAAACAGTGTTTAAATAATAAAAACCAAGTGCCAGTTTGAGTCCCAATCTCAACAGCACGTGGAGAGATAACCACAAAACAAGCGCGCACTTGCAACGCGCAGAGTCTAAGCGCTGCGAGAACTCAAGTAAGTGCTGCCAACGCTAGTAAAATCTGAAATTTGCGACTACTCCCTATAAACAAAGACAAACAAATAAACATGCAAACATCTAGCGGTGGTAATATTATCACCAATACTGTCACGAATGTCACAACGACAACAGCAACATCACAGTATACCTTAACAACAACCACACTAACAACACCCTTATCAACCCCGATCGTAACACCGGAACAACGGTACAGCAATATGCTCCCATAACCAATGAATTTCATCATTCCTGAAGATAGCAATATAATGGACAATAATAACACAACAGAAAAAAAAAGCGATCCCAAATGGCAAACAGTACCGCTGAAACGAACACTTAAAAGACCCAGAGGAAAAGAACCAGACCATTCCACTGAAAAAATTAACATGAAAATTAATACACACACTACAAATTACAATACAACAAACATATTTTCATCATTAGAAAAGGAGAGCGACTCAACACAATCAAAGACTGACCCAAAACCTCCACCAATATTCATTCAAGGAGTAACTAACTTCCATTTAATGTTACAAAACCTGAAAACAATCCTTAACACAACAGAGTCTAGTTATAAGGCCCTCTCAAACAACGCCGACAGAGTAAGCACAAGCTCTCCTAGCGCTCACAGGACACTGATACACTTACTGAATAATAAGAAGATAGTCTACCACACATATCAAATAGAACAAGAAAGGGCATACAGAGTGGTTATCAAGAATATTCACCACTCAGTCCCAGTTAATGACGTCAAAGAAGCACTGGAAGAGAGAGGGTTTGAAATAAGGAATGTATCAAACTTGAGAAGCTGGAAATCAAAGGACCCTCTACCAATATTCTATGTTGACCAAAAACCATCTGAAAAAAAAAAGATTTACGACGTGAAATACCTATTAGGAGCTAAATTAACCGTAAAGCCGCCTAGAAGGAAAATGAACATCCCGCAGTGCATACGATGCCAAGACTACGGCCACACTAAAACATACTGTACCAGACCATATTATTGTGTGAAATGCGCCGGAAATCATGCAACCCACGAATGCAAAAAACCAAAGATACACCGGCTGAATGCGTCCACTGCTCAGGCTCACACCAAGCCAATTACAGAGGCTGTACAGCCTATCAAGAAATGCAAAAATCTAGGAACAAAACCATCCAAAAAAAGACCTACATCAATCAGTCTCAAACTGTGCAAGAAGACATCAGCTTTGCAGACATGACAAGGAAAGAAACAAACCTCGCATTCACAAACCAAAACATACAATTCTCAAAACAAAGAGTTTCTGAAGAAATTTCTTGAAAAATTTGAAACAATGTTCAATCAAATGAGGAATCAAAATACGATTATAATCCAATTGCTCACGTCTCTTGTCAATAAAAATAGCTAAAGCACTTAGACTTGCCTTATGGAATGCCAATGGTCTTGCACAACATGGGCAAGAAACTGAGATCTTTTTGAACATACATAAAATAGACATCTTGCTGATAACCGAGATACATTTCACCGATCAAAATCACTTTAACATTCCCAAATACAGAACATACCACACCAACCATCCTGATGGTACAGCGCACGGCGGAGCTGCAATTATCATTAATGAAAAAATTGAACATTTCGGATTAGAAGCAATCAGAAAAGACTATCTCCAAGCCACAAATATACAAGTGAAAGAACTAAATAACCCATTGAAAATCTCATCAACGTACTGTCCATCAAGACATCTCGTGAAGAAAGCTCAATTTGAAGAATATTTCGATAAATTAGGTCCGAGATTCATCGCCGGGGGCGATTTCAATGCAAAGCACCCACAATGGGGTTCCAGGCTGTCGAGCCCAAAAAGTTTAGAAATGCATAAAGTAATCTCAGCAAAAGGGTATGATCACATCAGCACAGGCAAACCCTCATATCAGCCAACAGACCTCGATAAACTGCCGGACCTGCTAGACTTCTTCGTCACAAAAGGACTTTCACAAAACTGCATAACCATTGATTCGTGCTACGACTTATCCTCAGATCACACACCTGTTATATTAACAATAAGCACTACAATAATAACAAAAGAGAAGAAACTGACTCTCTATAACAGAAAGACGGACTGGGAGAAGTTCCGCGAGTATCTAAACGACAACACCAACCTAAAAATAGCACTGAAATCGCCAGACGATATAGACCAAGCTGTAAAAACTACTATCAACCTGATCCAACAAGCAGCATGGCACGCTATCCCTCCAGAAGTAATCGAGACAAGTAGAAACCATGCTGATAACTACTAAGGTCTTAAGAGAAAAAAATCAACTTGAAAAGAAAAATTCGACAGCAATGGCAACAAGTACGCCACCCTAATGACAAAAGCAAATTAAACAGAATATCCAAAGAAATAAAACACTTTATTAAAACACTGAAGGACGACTCGTTTCAAGACTACCTCTCACAATCTTTCCATACTACCAGAAAACGACTATACACTATGGAAAGCAACCAAAAACCTGAAACGACCAACTTAACCAATACCACCCATACGAAGAACAGATGGTAGATGGGCTAGAGAAGAAAACGAAAAAGCCGAAATCTTCGCTGAACACTTTTCAAGTATTTCCGAACCTCATCCTTCTCAACCAAATGCAAATGAAGAATATATAGAGAACTTTCTAACTTCTCCTCTACAGCTGTCCCTCCCAATTAAACACATCACACCTTCAGAGATCCTAGATGAAATTAAAAGACTAAACAACAAAAAAGCTCTCGAATACGACCTGATTAATGGAAAAATCCTGAAAGAAGTACCGGAAAAAACTCTTGTGATGCTGACAAATATCTACAATGCAATAATAAGGAACGCATACCTCCCAGTACAATGGGAATTTGGGCAAATTATACTTATCCACAAGTCTGGTAAATCGCCACACGAAACTACATCTTACAGGCCAATTTCGCTACTTCCGCTACTCTCAAAACTACTGGAAAAACTTATCCTTTAACGACTGAAACCGATAATTGACGCAGAAGAATTGATTCCATCCCATCAATTTGGATTTCATACGCAGCATTCAACTATCCAACAAGTTCATCGGATAACCATCGAAGTAGAAAGTAGCCTCCAAAAAAAAACTAATCTGCACCGCAGCCTTCATTGATATAAGTCAGGCATTTGATAGAGTTTGGCACAAAGACCTACTATACAAAATAAAACAGGTGCTCCCTCATCAGTATTTCCTAATCCTTAAATCCTATCTAAGTGAGCGTTACTTCCAAATAAACCATGAAGGTGCCCTCTCCAAAGTACACCTGATAAGAGCAGGCGTCCCACAAGGGAATGTCCTGGGCCCTTTTCTATATCAAATTCATACTGTCGACTTACCCAGTGCAGAAAATGTACTAACTGCAACATATGCAGACAACACGGCAATTCTCGCTACTCACGAACAACCAAACATAGCCTCCTCAAAATTACAAAATGCATTCGATGAAATTCAAGAATGGGCCAAAACCTGGCGAATCAAAATCAACGAAGACAAATCTACTCACGTCACATTTACAAATAGAAGAATTACAACCTCTTCTGAAACAAATAATGGCAAAATATTAGGAGCTAAAGAAAGTGTGACGTATTTGGGCATGCACATAGAAAGAAAACCTCATATGGAGAGAACATATAAGAACAGAGAAAAAACAAATGGACAATAAAATTTAAAAAAATTACTGGCTCCTGGGACGAAAATCAACACTTACACTAGAAAACAAATTACTACACTACAAAACTATAATAATACCGATCTGGACATACGGCATCCAAATGTGGGGCTGCTCAAGGAAATCAAATACAAACATTATTCAAAGAAGCCAAAATAAAATCTTACGAATGATCGCGAACCCATCATGGTACATTAACACTCACGCACTTCACAAAGACCTAGGAGTCAAATATGTCCACGAACAGATAGGTACATTAGTACTCAACATCCCACGCCAACAAATCCAACAATCATCCAAACGAACTAGTCGCCAATCTCTACACCGACGAAACAGATCTCAAACGTACCAAACCATCAGAGCTCGCAAAAATGTGACAAAAACACTTGTACAATAATATGACTTGTAAATAATAATCATGAATTACAATGTAAACTGAGAGGACGGACCATTGGGGCCCCACCTCACGCATGTCAAGATACAAATATATCAGATTTGCTCGTCGGCCCAACCAGGGCCAGTTGTAAATAAATACATTATATGATATAAAAAATAAAAATATATATATATATATATATATATATATATATATATATATATATATATATATATATATATATATATATATATATATATATATATATATATATATATATATATATATTTCCAATTTTATTACGCCTATTGTACTATATAAAATATTCATAAGATTCTTTGTGCCTATGATAATCCCTAATTGAAAGACTCATGTCCAAAAAGACGTCCATAAAACTTTTTTATAACACGTTTTATGATGTATTATTCCATTACAAGTTTCAATGAATATAAATGGTACTTTTCTCTTACTTTTGCCTTTCATTAAAAAAATAACAATAGTATATTGTGCAACAAGTGCGAAATTAGGCGCACGGACGAAGTGAGTGGGCTCATTCGCTCATGTGGGCAATTGACAACACCGCACGAATTTCAGATACTATTTTTGATTACCAATGCGGGATGAGTATTATATTGTGCTTGTTTTTCCGAGCGGTGAATTTAACACGTGCGCAAAATAGTACTTATCCCGCATGAGTAATAAAAAGTATTTAACATAATGAAAATATTAAATCTATCAGGAATTGTAATTTATCTAACAAAATGACAATATAATCTCATTTTTGCATTTGAAACACACGAAGCTGGGCCTAATCTCGCCATCTCGCTCACATCTGCCGCATTACATTTTTTCATATTTTTCAAGATGAAATTTAATTTTTTGTAATCTCAATGCGTGTGAGTGAAGATTTCATATATTTTTCAAAATTGTTTAACTATGAAGATCCGCCTAATACAAGACTTTGTTCTTTTTCAACTGTTATACTCTCCAAATCTTATAATATCGATAATCCATATTATTTTAAGAATTCTTTAAATTTTTCTGAATTTATTAGAGGCTTTGAGCTTTCAGATGATCATATTTTGATTAGCTTGGATGTAACTTCTCTTTTCAGCAACATTTTTGAAGATTTGGCTTTATCTGTCATCCTTAAAAATTAGAATTTAATTTCATTACATTGTAAATTAGGTTTAGAACAATTTACTGAAATACTGATGACCTTCATTTTGGGATCATATTATTGTCAATGCAGGAATAAATTTTATAAGCAAATTAATTATTATCCTATGGGAAGTATTATCAGGTATATCTTATCCCAGTTTGTGACGGATGAACTTCTTGATACATGCATTTCAAAACTCTCTTCCAATATTCCATTTATCAAAAAGTTTGTAGATGGTATTATTCTATCTGTCAAAGAAGATAATATCCCTGAATTACTTCTGACATTTCATTCTTTCGATCCTTCTCTTAAATTTACAGTTGAAAAAGAATTTGACAGCAGAATAGCATTTCTAGATGTTCTTCTGATTAGAAATGTCCATAACAAAATTGAATTGAGTTGGTTTCAAGAACCTATTTCTTCAAGGCGTCATTTACATTTTCTGTCTCAACATAATCTGAAGCAGAAAATTAATACCTTGATAAATTTGAAAAACAGAGTCTCTTATATTTCGGATGATAAACATCTTCATGGAAATTTGATTAAATTGAAAAATATTCCCATAGATAATGGCTTTCCTTCATATTTTATCAATAAATACATTTTTGGTGATAATAATAGCAGTGAAATTGATTCTAATTTGGTTGAAAAAAAATAATAATAGAAATGAACATGTCTTGTCAAATTCTGCACCATCAAATTTCAACAATTCAACTTTTTCTAATAATGTTATTTATAAATCTTCACTCTATATTCCTTCGTTGTCTGACAAAATAGAAAAGATTTCGAAAAATGATTCTTCCATAATAACGTTTGAAAATTACCTCGCACGGTTAGAGATGTATTCACTAAGCTTAAGGATTCTATATCTATCAATGACCAGAGCAATGTTGTATACAAAATTAATTGTAAGGATTGTTCTTCTATTTAGATTTGACAAACTTGTAGATCTTTGAAGTCAAGAATCACTTCTCATAGGAGTGATTGTAATAATACCATCAAAATCAACTGTTGTGCACTTACAATTCACACAAATAGAACTAAGCATTCTCCTATCTTCTTGACAAATGTGACAATTATGTCAAGTGCTTATCTTTCGAAATGTATCATATAAATCTTCATAGCAACACACTGAATAGAAAAACTGATACTCAAAATTTAAGTCTACATTACTTTAATATAATCAAGTCTTCATACTCATAATATTTTATATTCGACTTGATTCATTTGTCTTTGCGCAAAATTGATTCACTTATTGATTATTTATCTATTTATCTACTTGTTTGACAATATTTTTTGTGGTGTCATATATTTATCTCCCCATCCGTTTTTATAATTCATAATTCATATTTATGTGTTTCTGGTTTCTTCTATGTTAGTCTTGTCTAGTTGGTTTCTTGCAACAATTATTTAATTTTCCTTCGAATTTAATTCTCTACTTCTCTGTGAGTTATTATTTACCAGTTACTGTGTTCTAGTTCAAGGTCTAATAAAGTATCTACTTGAATACCAATGTCTTCAAATATTTCTTCATTAGTTTCTTCAATTTCATTAATTAAATTAATTAATTAATCAAATAATTAATCAATCAATTTAATTTCTTCAGACATCGATTTTGTGGAAATGTTCTTTCGAGGGTTCTCCACTGTATATTCTAAAAGCAGCAGAAAAATATACTTCAAGAATAATTCGGGTATTTTATTCAAATAATCACTTGGAGGTAATATATATTGCTCTGAGACGGTGTTACACTCTTATTCAAGAATTTCTTTTCAGTGTTTTTTGTAGCTAAAATGAATCATGTAGAATATCTAAAATATGCCACATCGATCTGTTTATCAAGCATTCTCACCTGGAAAAGAATCTTCGGGTGAAAAATGCTCCGAACAGACCATCATACTACTTGACACATTTTTTCCTATACAAAGAGCAATTTCCCATTTCTCCTTCAATATTTTATCAAATGGAAACAAGTGTATTGAGATTTTGTTTGATCTATAATTGTTGCACTGTGGAACAGAGCAATAATGTTTGTTTTTACTTGTAATCATGTATTAACATATGCACAAAATATTTGGCTTTCCTCGACTGGCAGCTTTTTAATTCGGCCACCAGATGTCAGCCACTTCGATTCTTTTCGCCGATTGATAATTATATATATATATATATATATATATATATATATATATATATATATATATATATATATATATATATATATATATATATATATATATATATATATATAAATTAGCTTTACAGGCCTTGTAGGCCCTGGACTTGGTTGGTTATTCTTCTCCATTCGTTTCTGTTGTTAATTTTCGCCTTCCAGTTTCTTCCTCCAATTGAATTCAGGTCATTTTCGACTTCTTCTTTCCATCTTTTTCTCGGTCTGCCTCTTTTCTTCTTTTCCCCTTGCCCTCTATGTAATACAGATTTGAGTGTTCTTCCTTCTGACATTCTTTCGACGTGTCCTAGTCATCTAATTCGTCTCATTCTTATTTGTGTAACAACGTTTGGTTCATTGTATATTTCTTCTATTTCTTCTCCTCCCTAAATCTTCTTCCTTGATTCCCCCGTGGATTCTTCTCAAAATTTTGCGCTCCCATATGTGTAATGATTGTTCGTCTGCTTTGGTCAGGGTCCAAGTTTCACTTCCGTACAGTACAGTGGGTCTTATAATTGTCTTGTATATTCGCTTCTTTGTGTTTTTCGATATATCTTTGCTTGAAATTAACTTATTCATCATCCATATTGTTCTATCAGCTCTCATTAATCGTTCCTTTATTTCCTCGCTCGTATCACTTTTAGAAGTTATTTTCGATCCTAGGTACGTAAAGTTATCCACTACCTCGAAGTTGTAAGCTTCACTATTTCTATCGGTTACTTTTAATTCTCCTTCAATATTGCTTCTCTTCTGTGTCATCAGCATATATTTCGTTTTTTCTTTATTCACTTTCAAACCTAACCGTTGTGCTTCATGTATTAGCTTTTCCGTTGCTTTTTGCAGTTCTTTCTTGGTTTTGGTAATAATCGCGATATCGTCTGCAAACGCGAGGCATTGGTGTATTTTATCGTAGATTAAGCCATATCGATTTAGGCCACTTCTTCTTATAACTACTTCCAGAGCTAGGTTGAATAAGGTTGCTGAAATAGGATCTCCTTGTCTTAATCCTGATTCGACTTCAAAAAGGTCTGTCTTTCGGGTTTTTTGGAGAGTGACTTTAATTATTCTTATAAATTTTCTTGGTATTTTAGGTTCGTCTAAAGCTATAAGCAATTCATTTCTATCCAGCGAATCATATGCTTGTTTAAAATCTACAAAAAGCATATGTAGATCAAGTCCCGTTTCATAATGAGTAGCTTGTAGTTCCTTAAGCGTGAAGATTCGGTCTGTTGTTGATCGATTTCGTCTGAAACCGGCCTGGTACTCCCCCACCAAGATTTCCATTTTTTCTTCAAGTTTAAGGTTAATCCACGTTGAAAATATTTTGTATACTACGTCCAATAATGCTATTCCTCGGTAGTTCTCGCATCTTGAATTATCTCCCTTTTTTAAAATAGGGCAGAGTATTGCCTCCTTCCACGTTTCGGGTATTTGTTCCTTCTCCCAGCATGCTTTTATGAGCGTGAATACGTCTTCCCTTAATTTTTCTCCTCCGTGTTTGATCAATTCCGCCGAAATATCGTTATCGCCGGGGCTTTTGTTAGTTTTCAAATTTTTGATTATCTCTTCTATTTCTTGTTGCGTCGGTTCGCTTACATTATCTCGCTCATCGTCTTCGTCTAAAAGGAATATAGTATTCTCTGTTCCATTTGTTTTGTTAAGGAGTTCTTCAAAATAGTCAGCCCATCTTTTTAATTTGGCTTCTTCATCTCCTATTAAAGCACCTTCCTTGTCCCGGCAGTACATGGTTTTTTTTCTAAAGCCATTTCTTTCATTCTTAACTTTTTGATAGAAGTTTTTTACCTCCTTCTGATTGTAATCGTCCTCTATAGCTAGCATGTGCTCCTTTAATTGTTGTCTTCTCTTAGTTCTGCATAATCTTTTATAGGTTCCTCTCTGCTTTTGATAGTTTTTTTTTGTCTATCCCGGAAAGTGTCTTTATATAGTTTATTTTTGCTTTTCTTCCATTTTCTAGGGCCACTAAACACTCAGCATCGAACCAATTATTTTTAGAAGTCTTACTTCCTTTTGTCCCTAATATCTCGTCTGCTGCTTTCTCAATTTTTCCCTGTAGATCTCTCCATTTTTCCTCAATTGTGTTTCCTACCTGATCACCATTATCATATTCTATAATTTTCTGACAATACTGTTCTCTGTTTTCTTCATTTCTAAGCTTTTCTAAGTCATAACCTAGGTGCGATTTCTTTATTTTGTTAAATTTTGGTTTCATTTCCTTGATTTTTATTCTTAATAGGAAGTGATCAGAGTTTGATTCAGCTCCTCTATAGCTTCTTATGTCCGTTATTAAGTTGTAATTAGTTCTGTCAATTAGCACATGATCCATTTGGTTAGTTGTTCTTCCGTCTGGTGATAGCCAGGTTGCTTTATGTATGTTTCTGTGCGTAAAATATGTACTTTTTATAATCAGTCCATTTTGTGACGCAAACTTAATTAGTTTTTCTCCATTTTGATTTGTTTCTTCGTGTTTACTCTCCTTACCAATAACTGGTTGATATTGTACTTCTTTACCGATTTTCGCATTTGCGTCTCCCAATACTATCTTAGTATCATACTTCGGCAATTCTTTGTAGCGCTCTTCAAGCATTTCGTAGTATTCTGATTTATCTTCTAGATTCTTGTCCTCTGAAGGTGCGTGAATGTTGATGATGCTTAGTTTTTTATACTTCATTCTTATTCTTATATAGCACATTCTGCCTGAAATTGCTTCGAATTCGATGACAGCTCCTTTTAGTTCTCTTTTAACTAAGAAATCCGTTCCTAGCATTTTATCTTCTCCTCCACTATTGAAGAAGATGTAGTCGTCAATCTCCGTAATTGAAGAATCTTTTTGTTTAGTTTCCTGAAGAATCACAATGTCAACGTGGTATCTTTTCATCTCAAATGCTATTTGTTTAAGCGCCCCGAGACTGTAAGTTCCTCTGACGTTCCATGTTCCCATTTTAATTAATTTTTGTTTCGGTTTCTTAATATTAATTTCGTATATATCCTTTATCGTTGCCCTGGTCGATTTTCCGTCATTCGATCGTCCGCGCGTTGCAATTAGTTTTTTGATTTCGTTGTTCCAGAATTTTTTTTGACTAGTTTTCCTCCTTCTTCTTCTCAATCCCAGATTTCATTCCCCTTCATCAGCTGCTTGTATCCTATCTTAATCTTATTCTTCATCTCCATCCTGGTTTCTTTTAGTTTTTCTTCCCGAGCTATCTGCTGAATTTTCTTTTGAATTTCGCTTCCCTCTTTAGTATAGTCGTCTTCAATATAAACTTCTGAGCCCTTTAATTTACTTTTATTTCTCATGAGCTCTCTCTAATTTGCCCAGGATGATAGTTTAGCAACGGTTAGATAGTTTCCGTTTTTTGTCTCGATTTTTCTTGCTTCGTTAACCGTAACTGTGAGTTCCATCTCGCTTTTCACAAATACTTCTATTGCTTGTGTAAGATTGGGACCATGGAATGTATTTCCTTTGATAACAACGTTGTTTCTTCTTTCTGCTTTTTCCAAACGTTCAACTTTCTTATAAACTGTTTCTAACTTCTCTTTTAAAATTTTATTCTCTTCTTTGACAGCTTGTATTTCTTTTCTATATAATTTTTGTTCATCTCTTAATCCAGTTATTTCTCCCATCATTGTTGCGAACATTCTCCTTCTTTCTTCCATAGCTTGTGGATTAGTTTCTTTCGCGCTTTTTATATTGTCATTGAAGTTTCCTGATGATTTGAATGTCGTTCCGAGATATGTATATTTTTTAGCGTATGTAATTTCTTTATTTTGGCAGAAGTGTCTTATATGTCTCTTTGGTGGTCTGCCAATATGGAAGTGGACCAGCTTGGTTTTATCGGCATATATTGAGAGTTGATTTACTTCGCAGTAATCAGAGAGTGCATTCAACTTCCTTTGTATATCCGATGGTGAGTTTGCGAAGAGAACAATGTCGTCTGCATATTGCAGTGTGAGGATGTCCGTCTTGTTATTGATGTAATGGCCCTCTAGGTGTTTATCCTTAAAAAATGTTTCTATATCGGCGATATATAGGGCAAATAAAAGAGGGCTGGTACAGTCGCCTTGTAATACTCCTTTACTGATCTGTATTTTTTCTGACGTCTCGTTATTTATGTTGATTCTCAAGGATGCGTCATCGTAAATGTTTTTTAGTACTCTTGTTATTTTTCCGCTGATGCCTTTATGATAGACTTTCTCCCACAGAATATTATGTGATACAGAGTCAAAGGCTTTTTGGAAATCTATAAAGATACCATAGACCCCCTTCTTCCCAGTTAAAAACGATGATTGAATTATGCTGTTGAGGACAAAGATGTTGTCAGCGCATGCTCTATTCTTCCTGAAGCCTGCTTGCGCTTCTGGTAGTATGTTCTTGGATTCCACCCAGGTTTGCATCCTAATGTTCAGTATGTATGTGGAAAGTTTGGTTATTGTGTTAAATAATGCAATTCCTCTGTAGTTATTGGGGTCCAGCCGGTTCCCCTTTTTGTGCAAGAGGGTTAGTTTTACTGTTTTGAGTTCTTGAAGTAAGTTTTCAGCACTAAGAAAATTATTCAACATTTTATTGAGATATGTGTTCCACGATTGTGGTAGATTTTGCAGTTGCTCGTAAATTATATTGTCTGTTCCGGGAGATTTATTAGATTTTAGTTTTCTTAATGCGAGGTTCATTTCGATGTGGGTAATCTCGCCGTCTAAGAATGGGTGGTAGGCATCAAAACAAGATTGTTCATTGATAATTTTGTCTTGATACCATGTTTGGTAGAAGTCTGTCCAAAGTGTTATTCTTATTGGGTTGGCGACCAGTGTTGAAGTTTGTAAGCTTCTGAATGTTGACCAGAATTGCTTCTGGTCGGTTATATTCCTGAGTTTATCTTTGGTTTCCAGTTTGTACTTATTTTTTTCCTCTTTTATATACAGCTTGTACTTTTTTTTCGCTTGTGTGTATATGTCAAGGCTTTTTTCCGTAAATCCATCTTTCTTGCAATCGTTTCATCGGGCCTTTGTTGCTTGTTTTAACTGCTTGCAGTTTTGAGTGAACCACTTCTTGTGTTTTGGTTTATTAATGATGTTATTAAGTACTCTGGTTTCTTTTGTTATGCTTGTTTCAACAGAGACTTTTTCAATTGTTGATGTCAGTTGTTCATATTTTTCAGTTGTGCTTGTGCTGCTTTTTTCCGGTGCAATTTCGTTCATTTTTTGTTTATAAAGTCCTACTTTTGTATTGTCCCATTCAGTTTTCTTTATGATAAGATTTTTGTCCGCTTCCTTGCTAATATAGTCTGAATTTGTTAAAGTTATCGAGCAGATTAAGTGGTCTGAGACGAGTACGTCCTCAATAATTTTAAGGTCTTCTATAAATTTTAACGTATATGGGTCAGTCCATATTAAGTCGATCGTACTTTTCCTCTTACTACCTAAATAAGTGAACTTTGCTGGGGAGTCGCTCTTAGATCTTCCGTTGAGTACCACTAGGTTTTCTTTTTCTAATGTTTCAATAAGGTCTTTACCCTTCTTGTTTACAGTCTTGTCTAGGCTGGATCTTGTAGCCAGCCAGTTTTTACCTGTTTGGAGCACGTCATCTAATTGGTTTAGGTCTCCAATGCGGGCGTTAAAGTCGCCACATAGAATAAATGTGTGATTTGGAAATTGGTTTGTTATGCATTGTAAATTTTCTGAAAATAGTTCTAATATGACGCTGTATTCAAACGAGTGGGAGAAATAAGTGACTCCGATTATAAGATTGTTTGTATCTAATTTTAATTTGAAAAATATCCAGTGTAATTCTTTACTTATGATCATAATATTTTCAGGGACTGATTTTACGAATATCACTATCCCTCCTATGGCTCGTCCAGTGCTTACCTTCTTTGTAGCCGGTTGTTCTATCTTTGTGTAGTCTTCAAGAAACACAGGATTTTATTGTAGGACATAATTTGTCCAGGTTTCTGTTAAACATATTATGATGTGGTCGAGTATTATTTTTTCGTCATTATTACTTAGATTAAAGATGTTTCGGTATCCTTGGATGTTCCAGAAAAGTATTTTATTTGTATGTTTGATTAATTTATTTGCTCTGCTTCCCCGTTTTTTGGGAGTCGACTGAGACCTCAGTCTTGTTTGGATGTGTTTGTCCATAGAACCAGTTTTGTTTTGTAAATTGTTGTTTGCTACTTTGCCAGCTTTATTTGGGATGATTTTTTTAGTTTGATCATTTTTGCTAGTTTGGGGTTTTTGTTGTTGTTCTTTTTCTTCTTCTATCATGTTTGTAACTGAGGATAGAGATACTGAGCGTCGTCTATGTGATAGTGGGGAAGATTGGATTCCATCGTTCTCGTTCTCTTCTTCGGTATCATTAAAATCATTTACTGTGAATTTCTCATTGTTTACAAATAAGAAATTCTAGTGTCATAGTTGCTTGAACATTTAAAAAAATGTGATAGTAGAATCAGAGTATGATGGAAAAAAAACAATGTGTTTGAGATATATATTGTAAATCTGTCATTTTTTCAAGTTATGATTATGTTATTAATTTTGTAAAATAAAGAACCTGTGAGGTGATTTTGTGCACGGATAGTGTTTTAATTACCTCAAATCGAACATTTGGCGACCGTGACAGGACTTTACGCGGAAAAAAGAAAGTGCCTTCAAGCCGGGAGAGTGCGCGAAAAGAATCGGTGAATGTACGCTCGGTCTACGTAGGTTCTCGCGGTTTTCGCGTTGCGTGGAGTAAAAGGACAGTTTTTTGGTTATTAAAGTGTTGTTTGCGCGGCTGCGTTTTCCCGCGGAACAAACTTTTTTGCATTTATCGTGATGGAAAACTTGAAAAAACGGCGTTCTGTTCTCCGTAGAGCGTTCAAACGGGCTTCAAATCAGCTAGGAGCTCTATTTAGTGAGGAAGGTAGTAATGCAGAAGAGATTGAAGCCAAATATGAAATGCTGCTGGAGAAAGAAGAGGCTTTAAAGGTAGCTGATGAAGATATTTTCACCAAGATGGTAGAGCTGAATGCAACAGAAAACGAGCTGACAAAAGAACTCGAAGAATGTGATGAGTATACCGAAAAATCCAAGAAATTAAAAGTTTCATACAAATCACATAATCAGGCAACAACAACAACCGTGAGTAATAGAAATAGTAGTAGCATGACTAATACACGTAAGTACAATTTACCTCAAATTGAATTTAAAAAATTTGGCGGTGATCTCAAAGAATGGCTGCCGTTTTGAGGCCAATTTAGGAAAATACACGAGGATGCTGACATTTTATCAGAAGATAAATTTCAATATTTATTGCTGGCAATTGCTCCCAACACAAGGGCACAAGAACTGATAGAGAGTTATCCGCCAACAGGTGCTAATTATGAAGAAGCTATCGAAAGTCTGAAAGCAAGGTTCGGTAGAGATGATTTACTTGTGGGAGTCTACGTCCGAGAACTGCTGAAATTAATAGTTAATAATGCAATCACAAATCAGAGCAAGTGCAGTCTAATTAGTCTTTATGATAAAATAGAAACGCAGTTGCGCGCTTTGAAGACTTTGGGTATAACCTCTGATACATATGCGGCAATGTTGTATCCACTGGTTGAATCCTGCTTGCCCGAGAATTTGATACGGGCTTGGCAAAGATGCAGCGATTTTCCGAGGGGTGAAAATGCATCCTTAAAAGATCGACTGACGAAATTAATTTCGTTCATGAAATCCGAGGTCGAAGGTGAAGAGCGTATCGCAATGGCACTAGATGGTTTTGGATTAGGAGTTAGCGAAAGGTCCAAGAAGACTAAAGCAAAATCAGTAGAAAATAGTTTTCCAACAGCTTCAGGATTATTGAATTATGAATCAAACAGGTGTCTTTTCTGCGATGGAAATCATTGCCCAGAAAAATGTTTCAAAGCTCAAAACATGACACTTGAGCAAAAAAGGAAAATCCTCACAGACAAAAGAGCTTGTTTTCGGTGCGCGAAGACTGGCCACCTGGGGAGAAAATGTCGCGAACGTATGAGATGCGTGTTGTGTGGCAAACAGCATATCGTGATACTTTGCCCGGACTTGTCGAACAAGAATAGTACGGGAAAAGCTGCTCGTGCGGAGTCAAAATCGGGATCCGTGGAAGAGAACGCGGAGAATGCTAAGACGGAAGCCGTTTTAGCCAATTATACGGGAACTCCGGTATTTTTACAAACGCTGCGGGTAAAAATGCGAAACGATAATGAGGAACGTGAAGTGCGCGCTATCTTAGATAGTGGATCGCAACGCTCGTATATCCTTAAAGACACTGCGCAAAAGATGAACTATTGTGTCAAACGAACCGAGAAAATAATACACGCGTTATTCGCTGGAACACAAACTACGGAACAGACACATCGCTGTTACGATGTAAGGTTGGCAAGCTTAGATAATAGTTTCTTTTGTAGGTTTGAGGTTTTGGACCAACCAATGATTTGTAATAGTATATCACCTGTTTATCCTGGGAGCTGGACGTCTGAATTACATCAAGAGAATATTACGTTGACCGATACTTGCGGCAATGAGCCAATAGAACTATTAATTGGTTCCGATGTTCTGGGCAAATTGTTCACTGGTAAAATCCAAATCCTATCTTGTGGCTTAGTAGCAACGCATACATTGCTAGGCTGGGTACTGACGGAGAAGGTACCGAATAGTGAACCTGCATCCAGTACTTCGATGACAGTAATATCCTTGCTGTACAAAGACTTGTCTATTGTAAATTTATGGGAGTTGGACGTGCTAGGAATCAGAGATCGTGGCAAAAAACAATCTAGGATTGATTTAGAAGAGGCTACCAAAAAGATGTTCAATGAAACCATAAGTGTGAACCAAGAGGGGCGTTATGAAGTATGTTCACCTTGGAAAGAAGGGCATCCACCGTCACCTTCCAATGAAAATCTGGCCAGAAAGAGATTGGAGTCGACCAAAAAGAAACTGGTGCATATAGGTCATCATGCGGAATACGAAGAAGTATTTCAAGAATGGTTAAAGGAAGGTATAATTGAGGAAGTACCTAAAGAAGAGTCGCATTTGTCAGCCCACTATTTACCACATCGGGCAGTAATAAAAGAGGAGAGCTTGACGACAAAAATACGTCCTGTGTTCGACGCATCCGCGAAGGAGAAGGGGAAACCAGCTCTAAATGATTGCCTAGAAAAAGGACCGAACCTCATAGAACTAATACCATCATTACTACTGCAATTCAGAAAGGAAAAGATAGGAGTGATATCTGACATAAGAAAAGCATTCTTGCAGATTAGTCTGAATAGGAACGACAGGGATTTTTTGAGATTCTTATGGAGGTCACAAGATGGAACTAGCAAAATTTTTCGGCATAGGCGGGTTGTGTTTGGGGTGAACTCCAGTCCGTTTCTACTGGGAGCAACCATACAATTCCACTTGAACAGATGTTTGGAGAATTGCGCAAACGAAGATACATCGTATTGCAGACAAACAATTGATAAATTATTGAAAGGGTTCTATGTAGACAATTGCGTGACGAGTCTACCGAGCATGGAGTCATTATTTGCATTTATCAAAGAAGCCACTGAAATCATGGCCGAAGGTAATTTCGATTTGAGAGGGTGGGAGTACAGCGGAGATCTGAGGAAGAGCTCAAATCCTGTACCAGTATTAGGAATAAACTGGAATACAAGTTTGGGCGTACTCACCATCAATCAACAATCAGTTGAACTTGAAGAGAAGATTACAAAGCGGGTCATACTTTCTACAGCACAAAGGATCTTCGACCCAATAGGTTCTACCTGCCCAGCAACCATTACACCAAAACTTTTATTACAAAAGATGTGGGCGCAAAAAATCAGTTGGGATGAAGAAGTAGATGAAGATTCCAAGAATATTTTTCGAAAATGGGTAAATGAATTACCTCAACTGTTAAAAATAGAGATTCCAAGATGGATTGAGGCTGAGACTGATTCACATATCAGCTTACACACTTATTGTGATGCCAGTGGCGTAGCTTATGCTGCAGCGGTATTTCTGAGAATTGAGAAGCCAGATGAGGTGAAAGTTTACTTGCTTCAAGCTAAAAGCAGAGTTGCACCTATAAAAAAAATAACAATTCCCAGACTGGAGCTTCTAGCAGCATGTATTGGAGCTAGATTATATGCAAGTGTGCAGGAAGTATTGAGTTCAGTGAAAGAGAGCCATTTTTGGACCGATTCCACAACCGCTCTTTCCTGGATAAAAAGAGAAGACGAATGGGCAACATCTGTATGGAATAGAGTTAATGAAATCAGGAAGTTAACTCCAGTAAATTCATGGAGACATGTACCTGGTTCATTGAACCCAGCGGATTTACTTTCCAGAGGGTGCTCGCCCAGACAGTTAGCGCAGTCAAAATGGTGGGAGGGCCCTTCTTGGCTCTATCAGCCGAAAGAAGAATGGCCTCAGGTAGAGACTCCTTGCAACGAGGTAGAAATAAGTACTGAAAAAAGAAAGACAATATTATCTTCTATGCTCAGCGCGAATACAACATGTTTCTACAATTACTTTTCGAAGTATCAGCAGATAATACGAATGATAGCCTGGATCTATCAATTCAGCAATAATTGTAGAAATGCCAACCACCCAGCAAAAGGAGAACTATCTGTAGAAGAAATTGTGAGGGCGGAGAAAACTCTCATCCGAATAGTTCAACTTGAGTCGTTTTTGGATAAGCAAGATAAACAGCTTGCAACTCTTCCAATTTTAAAGGATGAAGATAATCTTCTTCGTCTGAAAACTCAAGTCTTGAGGAGGGATGACTCTGAATTTTTCAGATACCCTTTTTTGTAGCCAAAGAAACATGACGTGGTCGACAGGCTGATCTATGATACACACGTCAACTCGTACCACGTAGGGACTCAAGGCCTTATGAATATTCTTCGAGAGAAGTATTGGATTCTTGGTGGACGCAGATCAATTCGAGCAGTAATTTCCTCATGTAAATTTTGCAAAAGACACCTGGCTAAAGGTATGAAGACATCTTCTATAGAACTACCTTTAGATCGAGTCAGAGATGCTGCTACTTTTGAAATTGTTGGTATTGATTTAGCTGGCCCTTTGTACGTCAAACAAGGAAAAGCATGGATTTGTATTTTTACCTGCGCAGTATACAGGGCGATACATTTGGATATTACGGCGTCCATGTCTACTGAAGATTTCCTGAAAACATTGAGGCGTTTTGTAGCAAGGCGGGGACGACCACGTATTATCTACACGGATAACGGAACAAACTTTTGTGAAACGGAGAATCTCTTCAAGCAGTTAAATTGGGAAGAGATAACGCGATATAGTTCTGCACAAAGAATCGTTTGGCGATTCAATCCACCCTCTGCTTCCTGGTGGGGAGGTTGGTGGGAGAGAATGATCGGTTTATTGAAACAGTTGTTGAAGAGAACATTAGGTCGGGCCAAACTTAGCAACGAGGAATTGTTTACCGTATTATGCGATTGCGAAGCGATAATTAATTCTCGGCCACTAACTTATGTGTCTAATGAACTCAGTGATTTGATGCCGCTGACACCGGCGATGTTTATTCGAGAACTTACTGAAATCGGGGTGCTCGAGTGCGATTCGATCGACGCGAACGCGTTAAACAGACATGCCCGTTATTTGCAAAACTTGCGGAATAATCTACGAAACAGATTCCGGATCGAGTATTTAGGACAATTGCAACGTTTTAATAAGAATAAAGTAACGGATAATGTGTCGGTTGGTGATATTGTACTGATCGGTAATGATAACGCAAAGCGCATCGACTGGCCATTAGGTCGAGTAATAGAACTTTTTCCTGGCAGAGACAATAAAACGCGTTTAGTAAAACTAAAAACTGCTGGTGGTTCGTTGTAACGTCCGATACAACGACTATATCTATTGGAAGGAGTTCCTGCTGGTCCAGATCCAACGGACAAAGAACGAATGGAGCCTGCGGAAATTCCTGACAAAGCTGTGGACAGAATAAATTGTCCTGCTGTTGAGAAGAAATATGACGACTTCACTTTAAAAGGAAGTGAAGAAGAAATCAAGAATGCCAAAGTGTCCAAGTACGGGCGTAAAATCAAAACGCCACAAAGATTTGGGTTTAAGAGTAAAGCAACATTCTGTTCTATGATAAACATTTAGATTGTAAAATGTTTTCCAGGTGGGAGAGTGTCATAGTTGCTTGAACATTTAAAAAAATGTGATAGTAGAATCAGAGTATGATGAAAATAAAAACAATGTGTTTGAGATATATATTGTAAATCTGTCATTTTTTCAAGTTATGATTATGTTATTAATTTTGTGAAATAAAGAACCTGTGAGGTGATTTTGTGCACGGATAGTGTCTTAATTACCTCAAATCGAACATCTGGTATAATGAAGCTCTTTGTCCCTTCTTCCTAGCATTGAGCAGGTGTGGTAGAAGTATTTTTCTTTCCCGTAGAACCGTGAGTGTGTAGTCTTCTTCTATATAGATCTTTGTACCTTTGAGTAGTTTCGCTTTCTTTAAAATGTCTTTCTTAATTTTTTTCATGGAGAATTCTACAAGAACGGGTCTTGTTTTTCCATGGGTGAATTTCCCCAATCTTCTTATATCTTCGAAATACATTTCCTTGACATAAGGAATATTTAGGGTTCCATTTATAATTTTAAGTATGCGCTGTTCGATAATTTCATTAGTTGTTTCTTGTATTCCGAAGAAAATTAGATTTTTATCCTTCAATTTTCTTTCTAGTGTTTCGATTTGTCTTTCTTTTATCCTTAGTTTTTCTTCCATTTGTTCGAATTTGGCTTTATTCTCGTTTTCGTTAGCCTGTACTGCGATCGATGAAGTATCTAGTGTTGTTTTGATTTCATCTATTTTGGTAGTAAGTGGTTGTAAAAGTTTTTGTATTCGCTCAACTGAGGCCATTTTATTAGAATTAGAATACAGTTGGGAACACTGTCTCGATGCGAATCAAGCGCGCGTTTCTATCGGTTTTGTTGCTCAGCTGTGTTTCTGTCTATAACCTTGAATATAGGTTGTATTGCAAAAATTTGTCTTCCTACCTTGAAATTTGTGGTGGTTATCTTGAAATACTGCCAGTTGTATAAAGCAAATTGTTATGTTGGTTTACAATTGTAGTTTGTATGATAAAAGTGGTTTTTTAACTTGAATTTATTGTATTTTTATTTTTGTAGTTTTTATACACAACTTACTGATTTTGCATCAGTGTTACCAATCCCCTCCATCTCTCCATAACTCTTAAATAATGGGAAATGGTACGGGGTGAAACAAGTACATATTTTTTCCATAATCAGTATCTTCATCTGAGTCTTCATTTATAGTATGATTCCGCGCTTTTTTTTTGACACGACGTTCTAGAGTTGATTTAGGCACATTATAAGTGCTTGAGGCTCTGAGAAATCCAATTTTTTCAGAAATAACAGCGTTGACTGCTCTTCTCATATCATCGTCTTCCCATTTTGCGCGATCTGTTTTTTGTTTGTAATTGTGACTGAAAATTAAAAAAAAAAATATAGGCTTAGAAACAAATAGGTGCAGCATTTTTCTTGAGCACGGGGCAAGATGGGATAGAATCCCGTTGTGTCCCAATCGTTTTGCTCCAGCGTACATATTTTCAAATAAAACTATTCACTGCTGATCTAAAACAGAAAAAGTGGTAAACAGCATCCAATATTTAATTTTAATAGTACAGCTATGGTTTTTGGTTGAGAATACTGTGAAAACATGCTCATTAACCTCATAGCACTTCATTATATATCACTAAACTTCGCAAAACTAAAAGCAAATTCAGTATTCTCTCACAATGTAGCCAAAACACGCAGCGACAAGTTTGTCTCCAGCTGACTGACGTGAGGCGGCTAAATGGCGCGTTTGCTGGCACAGTAGCGTGTATGAGTCACACACACTAGTTCATTTCTCGTCCTGCCCCAAACCTCGCTTTGCCCCGGTCGCCCTTCTTGTTTTTCTTGTAGTTATCTTTCAGTATGTTTCCGAAGTCCTTCTAGGTTCTTGCTTTTGATCTTTTGATAACTTATTTCACTCGTTGTCTTTGTGTTCTATATTCTTTGAAATCTTCTTCTCTCTTAGTGCTAAGATATTTCTTCCATTTCTGCTTCTTCTTTTCAACATCTGCTTTGATTTTTTCGTTCCACCAATAGGTGGATTGCTTCGTTGCATCCTTTATTATATGTTTTAAAGTTTTCTATATTTCATCTATATCGTTCATGTCTGGTTTTGATGTATTATTTACTAGATCTCAAACATTTTCTTGGAACATTTCTCTTAATTCCATGTCTATTAATCAATCTATTCTTAATTTTTTAATTCTATCAAAATTTACTGTTGCATTCTGTTTCATTTCAAGTTTTGCTTTCCTTTTAATTCTTGCTATTATTAGGTAATGGTCACTATCAATTTCGTCTTCTCTTTTTACTTTTACATCATTATTTGACATTCTCACGTAACACTCATCGTGAAGACTGCAACCTGGTTGATACTGTTTACGAAACATTGAAGCTTTATGTGTGATGAATAGAACATTAAATATCATTTTCTGAAGTCGTTCGTATTCCAAACGAGCGACAAACTTGCAATCCAAGCCAAACCAAGTGTGTTGATATTCCGAAAATTTTGTAGACTGTAACAAGACTTTGGAAATCCTTCAGTGATACAGTTGGAATCTTAATTTGTTATTTTCAGCCTTATTGGTCCTTTTCCTGATGATGTCTGTCATTCACGCGACCTGGTGTACTTACGTGTCGTATAATTATTTATACGGCTGTACTAGTGCTGGGAAATGTTGCAAACATATTTCTAAATATGATTCAACGCATCTGGCTGATTGTACATCATTCTAAATTTGCCGAAATAATAAATATGTTAAAATTCCCTGCAGTAGTGAACAAATTTGGGATGTTGACGAACAAAAATGTCAAGATGATGAATCAACAGATCAGTGTCTCCAAAAAGAATCATAATAATACAAAAATACATAATAGTTTTAACACTAGTATTCTTGTAATAATAATATGTGAGTCTGAAAATAAATTTATTGTTGACTAGATAAAAACATCACATTTTATTATAATATTCTAATTTCTCCACATCTATCAAATATTCAGAAATCATTAAGAAGCTGTTCAAATCATTTCTTCTTAGTTTCATTGTTACCATGGTAAGTAACACAATAGCTCTAATTCATCATCTTCATTGTAAATTAAATGTGATCGGATGTTAAAAAAATTCATCGAGCCCCAAGCATAAGCAGAGCTTCATTCAAGAATATGTAGAGCTTGTTTTGTTTATTTACTGTTTGATCTTAATAATGTCAGTTCAATGAAAAAGTTATATTTACAGACACATTTCAACGATAAAGTCCAATAGATACCTAATAATAATGAAATTACATGATTTTTCTTGTCAAAAAAAGCTATAAATACTATGGATTTCTCCAATTTGTGGAATGTAGTCGAAATATGAAGAACCAACAGCAATGAAAGATAAAATTGTTGAATCTTGAATTTAATTTTTGTAATTTGTACACTACTGCTATCAAGAGAACTGGTTAATTGAGCAAACGATCTTGTATGTCAAGAAACTATTTTGGTGAGATATAAAAGTACTGGACCGAACTTTTCATTGAATGCCAACATATATTTTCTAATACGTCAATCAATAGCAACTTTTTTTCAATTCCAACGATATGACAGGTTCATACCCATATTGAACGATTTCTTGAATAAAAATCCAAAATTGTATATATATTATATACCTGTCAAATTGTCACCAATCGCTTCGATGAGATATTTTATTAGTCCAGTCAACGAAAGAAGAATAGTGAAAAAACTTCATGTAGAAGCCAATTTTGGACAGATGCAGGGTAAGATGTCCTCAATAACATACTAAAAGTAAGTAAGTGGGTGGGGGTAGTGGGGGTAGTTTTGAGGCCTCTTTTTTAAATTTTTTGTTAATAACTCGAAAAATACTGCCCGATAAGGTGGACATACTAAATTAATCTGAAGAAAATTTTTTATAAAAAACAGCTCATACATTTTTTCACTAGGATCAGAACTAGAGGAGATATGGAAGTACATCAATTTGCGTCATCAGTCGAGCCGGAGCACTCGCCACAGACAACGGAGCAGGCAATCCCTGTTCTGCGTCAATTTCATTTGTTATTCAAAGAAACTAGTATTTAACAACTATATCGTACTATGAAGATTATAGGAGCACATTTGAGAAAAAGCTCTTTGAGTTAGAGCTATAACAAGGTTGGATCGTTGGATGCTATGAGTGGAGATGAAAGCTACTCGTTGTGAAAAAAAAAAGCATATGGTCCATTCTATAGAGCCAGGAAGCATTTGAAACGAACCAAAAACTTCAATCAACGTTTCCCAGAGAACTGGGTTTTTTAGATGTGCTTCTGTAATTCTCAAGGTGCGATAAGTAAAGATAGCTACTTACCTGTAGATATACATACTCTGAGCGAGTGTTGCTTTGAGACTCCTCTGGTTTAGGAAGAATGACCATGTCAGATTTGGATTTCGTTGAAATTTTCAATAATTTCTAGTACCGATGTTTGTTTAGGATGAGAGCATCATTTTATTAACCTATTGCTCATTTGGTGAACACAGATAGAATGATTTGATTCAAAAAAACTCAAAATGTGTGTGTTGAGAATAATTTGTTTCTAATAGCTCTAATTTTTTTGTTTCAGAAATTTAGCACATGAAAAAAGCCCTTATTGAGAACCCTAACAGCTTTTCATCCTAAAAAAACCACATCAAGTTGGAAAACCTGAATTTAGAAGTAAAATGTTCAACCTAACAACACTGACGAGCGTCCCTAGGAAGGGGATAAGTACTGAATAGAGAGGACAGCTCTGACCTCATTACCTATAGATGCACATTATTGTTATTCTCTCAGCACACAAATCCTCCGTTGAATATCATATGATTACACCTACCTGTAATAGAATCATCAACACGTGATCTAAGCATAGTTTATTTATCATTTAAAATTAGATTTTCATTAATAAAAACTATATTTCTGACAATTTTTTATTTTGCCTCTTCCACATCTCCTCTAGTTCTGATCTTAGAGAAAAAATGTATGGAATGTATTTTATAGTAAATTTTCTTTAGAATAATTTGGTAAATTAACCTTATTTTGCTAGCAGCAGTAGTTCTCTAGTTATTAACAAGAAACTTGAAAAAAGACCTTCAAACTATCCCCACTCCCTTAGTTCCACCCCCACCCATTGGGACTTTTAGTATGTTATTGAACACATCTTACCCTACATCTGTGCCAAAATTGGCTTCTACATGAATTTTTTCCGCTATTTGGCCTATTTCAGTCTTCGTTGCTTGGACTATATACCTTGACGACAATTATATATTAATTATTTTCAGTTTTGATTGTTGTTTTCATGATGTGTATGATTCTTTACACTTAGGGTGCTGAACTATCGGAGAATTGCAAATGGGGTCGTTCTGATCCAAATGCATGCTGATTTTACATCAAGAACCTATCTAGCTGATTCAACGGACTGTTCAAAACTCTTACGCTTGCATACAAAGAAAAGCACAGTCATACTCATGCCAAGATTCTATGTTTTATGATGCTAGAAATCAAATATGTGTGACTATTCCATTCGTAGTATTTATAACAAGGTTAACAATGCTAAATCGCCATAGAAACGGTGCATATCAGTGGGTATTTGGACGTGTAGAAATACCATCGGGTATTACACTAGTGGTCAGAGTGAGTATTTTACTCAAAGATGTGGATACCTCCAATTTGAGCTTTCTTCGTATTTAATGGAATATTTTTCTGAATATCTTCATCAATTTTATCTTCTGATCTATCACCAAACCTTTCTGAACTAGATTCCATATCAAGACGCAATATATTTCTTTATTATTCGTCAAAGAAAATGCAAGAAATTCTAATTTTTCAGTTTGACAGAAGTTTGTTTACTCGTTCCTATGAAAATTACGTGAGTTGTTACTAGATTCATAGGAAACTAATTTGAAAAAATGGTTTGACTCCTGGAATAGTCCTCCATATATCATTTGTAGTTAAAGTATTATAGACTATTTTTGTGGTGCAATCACTCATGTTTATTGTGCTTGTGAATACCACTCGTGCTGCACACTCGTGGTATTCAAACGCAAGCACAATAAACATTCGTGATAGCACCACAAAAATAATCGATAATACTTCAACTACTTATGGTATAATAAATGAAAATTCCAGTTGGAGGTGATCCGGAAGAATGTGAATAGAAGAAGGAAACATAAGATAGCAGATACAGTAGTGACCGTGTCACATTCATACCATCGTGACAGTATGTTGAAGATTCTTCCTCAATTAGTAGCATTGTTGATGCCAATATCAGTATATTTTGTTCTATGAAATAATCGTACTTATATTATCTTCGATGCAGAGCATTGGTGTTCATAAGAAATTCACAAATTTGGCGATGCAAAGCTTATGTTTCGCTTCAGATCATCTTGTTTGCTGTTTCCCTTGTAATTACTGATAATAGTATGGTTTAAGTGATTACAAGGCAAAGGCGAGGGCGAAGCACGAGGCGAAGACAAGGCATAACCCAAAGCGTAGCTCCATGCAATCAAATTTGTCTGTGACAAAAATGACAGTCATTCAGCTTCCGTGTAGCATACAATACATTTTGTAACAAGTGCACCGAAGTACCCCTATTACTAAGCTCTTTAAATAAATCGATTTGACAAACAGATTTTTGCAAGTGCAATCACATTACAGTAAACTAATACAATAAAACATAACTTACAGGATTTATTTTATTGATTGATATCTCTCACATTTTCTGTGCTATTCTGTTCACAATAAATGCACAAACTGTTATGCTAGGGTCACATCTACGCCTTATGCCATTAATTAAGGCATTGTTCAACAATAAATACATTGTCAATGACAAAACATAAATTGTCACATAACGCCTTGATTAATGGCGTAAAACGTAAGTGCATAACGAACACATTCTACGATACAAATTCCTCCCATATATCAATTTGATATATCAATGAAATAAGAAAATCCAACGGCATCCATGATCCATGATCTACAATTTCATTTTCACTCAGCGGACATTAATATCCATCAATTCCCAGTCAACAGAGAGTTAATGAAAATTGTAACCATGGTTTGGAATTGAGAACTTTTGAAGCAGAAGTCAGTACAGTAGTAGGGTACTTTCGGTGTACGTGTTAAAAATAGTATATTATGTAACAAGTACCGAACGACTGTCATTTTTGTCCAGGATAAATTTGGCTGCACTCGGTGAAGACCAGGGCAAAGACCGAGGCAAAGGCGAGGGCGAAGTACGACGCAGAGGCGAGGGCGAAGCATGAGGCAAAGACGAGGGTGAAGTCCAAGGCGTAATATCGTGCAGCCAAATTTGTCCGTGACAGTCGTCCAGTGTCCGTACGATACTGTTTGTAACAAGTGCACCGAAGTACCTCCATAACTGAGTTTTTTAAATAAATTTAGATGTATTGAAACTATCTTATCAGTTTCACAAATTCTTGCAATTGCGATCACATTACAGTGAACTGATCCAATGTAACATATATAATACTCACATGATTTATTTTATTAATTGATATTTTCCACATTCTCTATGCTACCCCATCCACAATCAATGCACACACTATAACGAACACCTCCTATAATACAAATTTCTCTCAAATATTAATTTGACATTTTGGTCTGATTCTCTAAGCAAGTTGTTACCTTTAACCATTATTTTGAGTGGCTAATTCGAAGATCAGTTGTTAATTCTCTAATTGGTATTCACTACATTTGAAATTGTTATTCATCTAACGACGAATCGTTGATATTAGTGGTTAGGCTGACCACTCCTATGTGACCGTTGCCAGAATTTAAGCACTGCCAAAATTCTATGAAATTTCTCTTGGTTATGACAATGTATTATTTAGGTTTCAGATATTTAATGAAATTGATGAACATGAAAAAAGGTAAATTGTATTTCACATATGTTCATTGCTTTATTTATATCTATTTATAAATTTCTTCAGACAAATTATTCAATTGGAGTATCATCAAATAAGAGATGCAAGTAATCCTTTTGACATTCCGGAGAAAAAAATCTGAAAAATTTTCTGATTGTATCGCGAATTAGCGTATTTTTTTGTGATTAAGATTAGATGGCATTTGAAGACGAATAACAAGGTCAACATGTATTCCAAATTATTAGATGATTTAATATTGAATAATCTCAAATTATGTATGCCACAATCATACATTCAATTCAGGTTCTACTAACAATAAATTATACATAAATATATTTTATTGGGTATAAGTTCTGTAATTTATTAGAAACACAACGTTTTAGAAATTTCAAATTTTTCCCTTTTTTGAGCACCTTCTATAAGTATTTGGAATTGCTAGCTAGGCATCGTCGCGGGCAAAAACTTAAGTGGAACGAGTTTATGAACATATGTCAATAGACAAATATCTGCCAAGCTAAACATGACTGCTACTACTGCTGTCATTGGTACGTATATAAGGCGTCGAATAAATAGACAGTTTTCGGAAAGTCCAAGCTCTGATGAAGAATGGGAAGCAGCTCTTTATGAAAGAAAAAAGCGAAAATGTCTTCCTCGAATCACAAACTATCCTGAAGTTGTTGGCCGTTACAATGGAGCTGAATTTAAAAGCCATTTTAGATGAGTGAGAATTGACAACTTGATTGTATTCATTATGTTGTTTGCTTCTAAGATTCAAAAAATCTAACTCAAGCTGATAATTTTATTTTAATTGCAGAATGTCAAGGGCTACATTTGAAATTCTGTTGGAAATTATACGGAAAGATTTAACTAAAGCAATAAAAGGTTGCCCCACAATAAGTCTTCTTCTGGAGTTACTAAAACTTCAACAACATTATTATTTTCAGCATTTATGAGAGACAGTTTCTGCATTTGTTGTCCTTCCGCCATTTTCTTGTCTGTATACAAGCTGTCAGATTTTAAAAGTGCCCGAAAAATCCCAAACGACCGCAAAGACCCATGCTCTAACTGCGAGCGTTCTAGTCCTCAGGAATGACGTCACTAGTGACGTGTCCGTTACGTTTGAAGTCTCGATCGGTCGTTAAGTAGAACGTACCCGTTATTGAATCTTATAGTATGTAGAAGAAGGAATGTAACAACATAACCTCAAATGTTTGACATTTAAGAAGCAAACGGGAGAGAATCGATATATGTTATCATTCAATTGCACAAGCTCTATACCTGCATTCTTGTTAATTTATAGCGACAGTTGTTGCATCTTAAATTTTTAATAACTTCGACTGGTACCACGAGCTCTGTTTTTGGCGATACTAAGAGCGTTGTGTCAAGATGTGTTTTGACGCAATTAGAATTTTCCCAAATACTTTAGACAATAATCTTCAGATACAAATTACAGAAAACACATATATCTTCAAAATTTATCTGCATATTTTCCATTAAAATAGCTTGGAATATTTATATTGCCTCAAAACTCTTCTTGAAATAACACTGCTAGTATAGCCAAGAACAGAGCTTGTGGTACCAGCCTTCATTACTGAGTAATATAGAGAATGCAATAATCTGGCAAGTCGTTAAACTAGTCTTTAAAAATCGTATTTTCTAGTGGTTACACAATGACTAAATAACAACTTTGCTTAATGAATCAGCCCGATTATACCAATAAAATTAAAGAATTCCAATGGCATCCATGACCCAAAATTTATTTATTTTCACCCAGCGGACAACAATATCCATCAATTATATATATATATATATATATATATATATATATATATATATATATATATATATATATATATATATATATATATATATATATATATATATATATATATATATATATATATATATATATATATATATATATATATTGTGACGATGCTGCTGAGTCACTCCGTAATTACTAAGTGTACATGTAATGTTGGTCTAGCGGTCAGCGTGCTCGCTCACTGCGCCGACGATCGAGGTTCAAGACCGCAACAAATAGACTTTTATATTTTTATTTTTGATTTGAAATCGGTATGCAGCAAACCGAGACTGAAAAATTAAATACTTAATGGATAGGCAGTATACACGGTACAAGACATAGTAGGTAACCTAACTCGCCCCGAAAATGTCGCCCCAGTGTTTAATGTATGATTACACTAAACTTACAAAATTTTACGAAATCATTTATATATTGAAGTTAACCGTATATGTAATGTTTACAGCATATATTTTACTTTAATTAAAAATTGATATACTTGTTAAATTAGTGTTGCATTGAGTAATATTTAATATTTAATTATCACCTATGCAAGAAACTCAGTTGGATAAATTCCGAGATCACATGCGATTAACAATAATTGAGAAATATTTGAACAATACATTAACAATGTGTTTAATCTTCAAGAATACATATAGATGATATGTTTTCAATTACAAGAAAATTGTTCGAACTTTCAATAAAGGAAACATGAAAACATAAGTTAAACAAAAATTAGATTCAGTTCAAAATATTATTCTCTATATTACACAATTAATGTTTCATAACGTAATAGTTTTTTCTGTATTAAGGGCACTTATATTTATTTTTAACAAATACACGTTAGTTTAAATTATCTTATACTTAATTCATTGACATTGTCAAAATTTAGATTTCATTTGAATGACTTGATACAAATTTACTTTGTGAGTAAATTTGAATGAGAATTAAATTCATTTATGAAACTGGACCTAGTTGAATAGTTATTTATACAAGTGAATCAAACCACTGTTTATTTGCGAGAAGAAAGTTCAAAATCACGAGCGCGTTTAGCGCGAGTGCTTTAATTCTTTGAGCAAATAAAGAAGTTTAATTCACGTGTTTGTATACATAATTTTATTCAATTGCTTTGTCCCAAATTTCTATCATGTCAAGTGGAGCTCTAAAAACACTATATTTTATCTTACAACTCTCATATCCAGAATTACAATTCGAGACAAAACATTTTCCAGGCATTTTAATTGAATGTTCATTCGTCACACGGCTATCACTTTATTAAATTATTATTTATTTACTATAATCTGACTGTATTCAATGACACAAACACTAAAATCAAACGCTTTTCATTTGGCAACTAGGCCCTACATATCCGCCATCTTGAAACATTTCCTCTCACCTCTCACGTCCACATGCTTGACGCAGTCAGCGGACACATTTATAGTAGACCGGCAATGAGAGTTGTGGGGGCCTGGCAGTATATAAAGCCTCCGATTTCGAAAAGAAGTTAGTTGAACTGTAGCGCCTTCCTACAGTTGAGCTCCCCAGAGCTGGGCTGTAGCGACTTCCTACAGCCCACCAGCTCTCTAGGCTGGTGGACAGCCTCCGAGCTAGCAGCCAGTCCTGTTATCCAGCTCGCGTCTTCCGAGCTACATACTAGTGTTATCCGACTCGCGTCTTCCGAGTTAGCGTCCTGTTATCCAGCTCGCGTCTTCCGAGCTACATCCTAGTGTTCCGACTAGCGTCTTCCGAATTATCGTCCTCCACTTCTGTTTCAGTGGATCTGCGTTGTGAAGTACGTAAAAGTATCAGTGAGTCAGTATACTCAATTAGTAAGTATATTCCGTCAATTAATTAGTATACTCAGTCGGTTAGTATACTCAGTCAGTTAGTACACTCCGTCAGTCAGTGTACTCAGTCAGTCAGTATACTCCGTCAGTCAGTATACCCCGTTAGTCAGTATATCCCGTCAGTCAGTAAAGTCAGTAGTGAGTCGGTATACTGAATCAGACAGTACAGTCAGTAGTCAATCAGTATACTGAATCAGTTAGTGAATTCAGTCAAGTAGTCGATTATTGAGACAAGCGGCCAATCACTAGATTGTTTCAGTTGTTTTGTTGGCATACTATTTGACATTGTTGAGATAGTCTAGCAATAGAATATATTATTGCTGTTATTTGTGTATTATTTTTTGTTTATTTTCAACTATATTAAATGGAAATATTTTAATTTTTGGTAAAAGCTGTTACTCATTTGTTGCGTGTACCCCGTTCTCCTATTTCAGCAAGATTCCAGAAGCCTGGACATCATATCTCCACAGAGCTACCTTGGCACGTACAACAGCCTGTCGCTCCGTTAGTAAATGGCGCCCGAGAATTGAGTAAAAGTTAGCGACAGGCCGAACAGTACGTCACAATATATATATTGTGGTAGATGGCTGGCGGGAATACGTAGGATTTCTTAATAAAACACTCGTCGATTAATATTGTTTATTCACTTTCCTTCTTAATATAGTAATACATGTGCCCTGCCACGTGCGTAAGTAAAACATAAGAAAACAAAATGGATGACCTTCTTTGTTCATCATCCTCTACCTCATGAAACATTATATCTGTCTGGCCACTGTGCGCACGAAACTTGCCAGTACGCAAGTCCCGTGTGCAGCAGTTTGTCATTTGGCCACCAGGGTATTGCCAACCCAAAATGTGGCGCGAAGTTTAAATTAAAATTTTATGCTTACAGTCGGCCTTCCTGACTTCTCGAACCGACCGGGAGGGTCGAGACCATTTTTACATAAAGTTTCATAAAATCTTTTTACATAAATTCGTACATGAGTTAAACATAAATTTTCACATAAGTTCCATAAACTAAATAAATTATTGATCAAAACATAAGCAATTCTCATGAAGTAACATAAATTAGTTCTTAAATAACGTAAGTTAACTTATCTACTAACTTTGGTTTTGATACATTGCTCATACGACTAATTTCATTTGATCTGGTCCACACACAGTACTGTAAGGTAATTGTGTCATCTGGAAACCGTCAATGTCACTTATTACGTATCGGTCATTTTCTAAGGTCTTTTTAATTTCGTACGGTCCTTTGTACTTCGGTATTAGCTTCTCATTTTGACCAGCAGTCGTGTCTATATTTTTGATCATAACAAGATCACCTATTTTGTATTTTACTAGTTCTTTGTGAGTTTTATTATAGTAGCTTTCGTTTTTGGTTTGGTTTTTAACTATTTCTTTTGCTGCGTTTTCTCTTAATTCACATAAATCTCGCTCCTGGGCATTCAATGTTTCTAAATATTCACGTAATTTATCGGCTACCTCACCACTTTGATTTCTACCGAAAAGAAGATTACTCGGAGTCGTATCAATCGATCCATGGTATGTATTGTTTAGAGCAAATTCTAATGAGGGTATAACGTCATCCCAGCAATTTGGTTTTGATGTCAATTTCGCTAGCATGGGAGTAATGACGCGGTTTACTCGCTCTACCTGTCCATTTGCTCTAGGAGTGTGCGTGGCAATTAATATATGTGAAATACAATTTTCTTCCACAAACGATTTAAAAGCGTTTGAAGTAAAGTAACTTCCTCGGTCGGTAATTATACGGTTAGGGCGACTATAAGTTTGAAAATAACATTTTAAGTGTTTGATAACTTCTGTGGATTGCGTCGACTTACAAGGGAATAGTTTTGTATATTGAGTAAATGCGTCGATCGTAACTAAAATATGTTTGTTTCCTCGAGAAGTCTTTTCTAAAGGACCGTAATGGTCAATGTGAAGGGTTTCGAAAGGAATGTTTCCTTTGGGAATTGAATGTAAATAACCTTCGCTTTTACCGCTTTTTGGCGAAAATGCTAAACATTTGAGACAATTGTTGATATACTCTTTAACTTTTTGACGTATTTTAGGAAACCAATATACACGATTGATATATTCTAGTGTTTCGTTCACGCCGCAATGATCTAAATCGTCGTGGCCATTCTCAATCACATGAATTTCCATTGATTTCGGAACATAAAACTGTAATTCATCGCCGTTTTTTCGGTACACTAGACCTTGTCTTAATTCAAATTGTTTATCCTCCTTTATTTCCAGTTGCTTACATAAATCGCGAATTGCAGGATCTGCGTTTTGTCTGAATGTTAACTCTTGTTCGAAAGTATTAGCCTCTAAAACGAATATTCCGTGAGCACGACTTAAAGCATCTACGTGCTGCATTTTGTCACCGGATCTATGTTTGATTTCGTAATCATAATTTTGCAGAAACATTGCCCATCTAGAAATTCTTGGATTAATATCCTTTTTCCTCAATGTAAACTTAAAACTATCACAATCGGTTACGATGATGAATTTTAATCCCGACAAATATACGTGGAACCTTTTTATTGCATACACTACAGCTACTCTAATTCAAACGAATGGTACCGTGACTCACATTCATTTGTCTTTTTACTGAAATATGAAACAGGTCTAAGTTTACCATCTTCTTGTTTTTGCAAAAGAATAGCACCGAATCTAACTGAGCTTGCATCACAGTGCAGTTCTGTCTCAAGCTTTGGTGAATAAATAGCAAGTACGTCTGCAGATGTTAATTAGGATTTGAATGTTTCAAAAGCATGCAATTCATCTACACCAAATTTGAAAGTTGCATTCTTTCTTATCAAATCGTAGAGTGGTTTAGCAATGATGGAGAATTAGTAAATAAATTTACGGAAATAACTAGCCAAGCCTAAGAATATGTGCACTTCTTTCACGCTAGTAGGAATTTTGTAGTTAATTAAGGCCTTAACATTACTTTGGTCTGGACGAATGCCATTTTTGTTTATTGTATAGCCTGAATAATTAATTTCAGACGTCAAAAACATGGATTTATCTAATCGGAAATTAAGTCCGTTGATTGCTGCTGCATAGAAGACGCGTGCTTATATTTCAAATTGCCTATCAATTGTTTCGGTTGCTACTAACAGATCATCTAAATAAATAATAAGTTCGCCGGATCTTATGAAATCTTTAAAAATATTATAAATAAATTTTTGGAACGTACTAGGTGAGTTAGTCAACCCAAAAATCATTCGAGTAAACAGGAACTGACCTATTGGCGTAATAAACGACGTGTATTTACGCGATTTTTCATTAACCTTAACATGGAAAAATCCAGTTTGTAAATCCAAAGTACTAAAATAAGCTTTATTGCGTAATTGGTCAAGTAAATCTTCAATTAATGGGGTCGGAAAATGTTGTTTCTCGGTAATTTCATTTATTGCTCAGTAGTCAACACAAACTCTAACTTCGTCTTTGTTTTTTTTCCGTAATAATACTATTGGACTACAATATTCGGATTCGCTTGGAGTAATAATACCTTTAGCTAAATAGTCATCTATTACGGTTTGTAATTTAGCTTTATCACTATAAGACAGACGTCGTGGTTTAAAAGATATTGGATTGTCGTTTTTTAATTTAATAGTCATTTCAAAGTCGCTTTTTACATCAGATGTATAGTTTTTAATATAATAGTCATTATGAATTTTATGAAATTTATTTTTGTCATCTAATGTGGTTGAGTCAGTTACCTGTAAGTCAGCTATGTTATCTTGGTCACTGACATATTCGATATGTAATAATTCTGTATCTGATGCATTATTCATCACAATATTACTGGTACCCTGCTTAAAAGATATATCAACAGTCGGTTGACTTATGAAGTTACGTCCTAATATACTCGGTACTGTCATTACTGAGTCAGGTACAACATGAAACGTTACTTCTATAGGGCTATGATCTACATTAATAATTAGATTAACAGTTCCTAACATTGTTAATATTGATCCGTTTATACCAGTGTAAGTCTTATTTTCAATTTTAATTGGTTCTATTACGTCTTTGAAAATATATTTCTCTTTAATCAAACTAATTGGACTTCCTGTATCTAATAATCCATCTTATTTATAAATGCAAGTAATATTGGAACTATCAGTTGAATTAAAACTGAAAGGTATCATGTAAGGCTTACTCGGATGCTCTTCTTGTACTACCTGAGCAATAGTAGTACTATCTGCTTGGACTGCTCCCCTTGCACCTACAGTTCTCTGCTTCGTTGGGCAGTTTCTTGCGATGTGGCCATGCTCACCGCATTGGTAGCAGCTCCCTCAATCTCGTCGTGGTCTTGTACAATCAGAAGCTCGATGTCCTCCCTGGTTGCAGTTGTAACACCGCAATGTTCTGCTTCGCTCCTCTGCATTACTTAATGTTACAGCTTCCTGGCCTCGATTAGAAGCCAATATCGTCCCGGTTGTCCTTGCGACCGGTCTTTGCATTGTTCTTGTTCCGGAGCTTCCAAACCTTTCGTTTTGTGTAATATCGTTCGTCACGATCAGCAATTCTGATGGTTCTGTGGAACGAGACATTTTGGCTTGTGTCTGTAATACAGGGTTATCAAAACCTTCTATGATATGAGTGATGAGTTCAGCATTAGTTAAACTCAGGCGGTTGCCTAAAATAATTTTATCTTGGTAATAAATTGAGAATTTTTCGTTCCTACACCATTTCCTTTGTTCAAACTGTCGTGTAAGACTGATGAGATCTTCTCTATCGCAAAATATTTGCTTCATCGCATTGCATAACTGATTTAAATTGTATTCGGCGTGTTCGGTACTCGAATGATACTATCTACTTGCGTTGCCTTTTAACTTACTAATTGCGACTAATAACATTAAATCATCTTCAACTGAATGGGTTCTTTGTACTTTTTCCACTCAATCAAGCCAACTGGAGACTCTTTCTCCACTATCGCCGGTGAATTCTGGCACGAGACTGCAAATTTCATTATATTTACCGTTTCTTTTATTACTGTTTGATTCTAACTGCATTGTACGAAATGCCACTTGTACAATTTCTTCTATAGTCAGTTGTGCTTACTGCACTTGTGCTTCACTGTCCGTCATGATTAACTTTTATTTTTTCTAATCCCACTTCTGACTTGTGGTAGATGGCTGGCGGGAATACGTAGGAAAAAAACCGGTTTTCGAATCTCAGATTTCCAAAAAAACCAGTTTTAGCCGGTTTTTGGATATTTGTCAGAAAAAAAGAAGGAATAGAGTAGGAGAAAATATTCTATTCGATTTATATAAAATACGAGAAATCAAAGTCAAAAGTCAATATTATATGAACAAAAAGTAAGGATTATCCATTACTCACACAAAACAACGAGAACTCAAACAAAAATTCTGAATTTCAATTACAAATAATATCTATATCTGTTCCACTTATTGTAATTTATTCTAAGAAAATAGGATTTTGAAAAACAAGACAGCCACTGAACGGTGGCTAAGTCTTATTCTTGTTTTGGACACTATAGTGTCCGATACTGAAAATACTTGTTCTCTAGCTACTCAACTTGGTATTATAGTTTCCAGGGCATCAAATAACAAATCTTAGTTCTGGTTCTTTTATTTGTTGCCTCAAATAATAAAAATTTAGCTTTCAGAATCATTTGGTTCGTGAGTTTTTCTTCAGAATCTTCTAGAAACTTATGAATTGATTTTTTCATGACTTCTTTCAAAAAAGCATTACTCTGATAAGTAGTTTCTTCTATTTGTTCTTCATCAGGATTGGTTTCCATATTTGAATTTGCAACGTTGAAAGAATGTGCCGTCCGGCATAGAAGGAATAACAAATCAAATAAAATAAATTTAAAAAATATTTTTACATATTAATTTGAATTTTTCCAAACCGGTTTTTCTAATTGAAAAACCGGTTTTCGAAGGTGTCAAATTTTCCTTAAAAACCGGTTTTTGAGAACCGGGCTGGAAAAACCGTCAAACCCTACTGAATCAGATCACCGGCATTTTTCAAAAAAATTGTCCTGCACGGAATAAAGATTGCAATAAATGTGGAATTTTGGGTCATTACGCTAAATTTTGCCGAATCAAAACGGGAAATGATGAATTTGAGAATAAAAAGGCTAGAGATAATATAACAAAACCAGATAAACAGGTAAATAGAAATAAGGTTCGACAGGTGACACAGCCAAATGAAGAAGATAAGCATATCTATACTTTTGCACTTAATTCTTTTGATAATATCGAAACTGATGTTACTGTGGAAATCGGAACTGTCAAATTAGACGTAATGATAGATTCTGGTTCATCTTGTAATGTAGTAGATGTTGAAACATGGAAATACCTTAAATCAAAGAAAATAAAGTACACAAACGAGAGAACCAATACAACACTAAACCCATATAGAGATTCTCAACCGCTAAAGGTGATAGGGAAATTCAATACTACAATCAAGACTGCGAGTAAGAGGGAAACTGAGGCAGAATTTCACGTTATAGAAACAAAAGGAATACCGTTACTCAGTGAAGCAACTGCCATTGAATTAAGATTATTAAAAATTGGAAATAGTATTAATGCAATCAATAATTGCATGAAATTAAGCAAAATCAAGGATGTTCAATTATAAATACCTATAAAAGATCAGAATAAACCCATAATATCTCCATACCGAAGAATACCAGTAGCTTCACAAAGAGTATTGGAGAAGAATTGGAAGACTTAGATGTAATTGAAAAGGTTGATGGCGGTACAAAATATTATTCTCAAGTAGTGATCGTTCCAAAAGAAGGAGGCGATATTAGAATGTGTGTCGATATGAGGAAAGAGAATAAATGTATAGTAAGCCTCAATTCACAATGGGCGTAGCATAAGAAGTACATGACATAATTCTTATAAAAATCTTATGCGTGTTCACAATGAGCATAGCATAAGCAGGTCATTAAAATTATCTTATAGGGATATTGCGGCCTGAGTTGGTTATAAAATATAGGTACTTTTAGTTTTAAGTATTTGTCACAGTTTAAATCACTTGTCCTAAACAATGCTTTGCTTTATTTTTGTTTTGATTCGCTTATTTCATCAAAACAGCTTTTTTAAAGACTCCTTTTTTTCCAATTTTATATTTGAAAATATATTTCATTGCTTCTCGTTTTGTTTCTCATATTAAAGCTCTTAGTTTAGGACATGACTTTTGCTTCTGCACATGTTTGCAATTAAATGTCTTTTTCATTCATTTGACACATTTACTGTCTGTGTCTGTGAAAATATATTATACATGCGCATTAAGAAAATATATGCGTAAGAAATACGTAAAGTTGAGATGATTTCAACTTTCTTATGCAGCTGTTATGCACTACGTAAGCATAAGAAATACGTAAGAGCATTGTGAACACGGCCATAAGAATCGCACATGTTTAACTTTATGTCTTATGTATTTCTTATGTACTTCTTATGCCTACGTCCATTGTGAATTGGGACTAAAGGAAAGACATCCAATACCAACTATTAATGATCTAATTGTTGATTTAAGAGAATCTAAATATTTCTCCAAATTAGACATAAAATGGGCATTTCACCAAGTGGAATTACATCCAAATTCGAGGGACACATAAAGGAATGTGACAATATAAAAGATTATCATTTGGCATATGCAACGCGCCAGAATTGTTCCAAAAATTAATGCAAAAAATATTACAAGGTTGTGAGAGGACTTTTGTATACATAGATGATATACTTTGTGACGAAGTCATACAACAGCGACATAATCTTTCTGTAAGAACGCCGCTCGTTCAGTGGTAGCATGATGGACTACGAATGCATGTACCACGAGTTCAAGTCCCGACCGATTCAACGTTTACTTTTTATTTTCTTATTCTGACATCTTTAGAATCTTTAGCAAGTTCAGATTCATTTAATTGAATTTCAATTAAGAAACGGGTATGAAACAAGCGCCGTAAGCCTGTAGAAGGCAGAGTCAGTGAACAGCTCAAAGTGTCTAGATCGTGGTCCTCCTGATCGGTACCTGAGAAGTCCGCTGATATCGCTTGAGAGAGAGAGAAACTGGAAAGGCAAGTAGCTAAATCTAATTTATCCTTCTGATAGCCGTGGTTCTCCTGGCAATCGTTCCTTCCCTGGAACTAGCGTCAGCCGTGGTTCTCCTGGCAATCGTTCGTTCCCTGGTGCTAGCGTCAGCCGTGGTTTTCCTGGCAGTCGTCTAGAACGTTCCTCCTGATCGCCGTAGTTCTCCTGGCAATCGTTCCTTCCCTGGAACTAGCGTCAGCCGTGGTTCTCCTGGCAATCATTCCTTTCCTGGTGCAAGCGGCAGCCGTAGTTTTCCTGGCGGTCGTCTAGGACATCCCTTCTGATAGCCGTGACTTTCCTGGCAACCCCATACCAATCCTGTCCTACCGCACTAGTGACTGCCGTGATTCTCCTGGCAGTCGACTAGGGGTACGTTCCACTTAACGACTACAACGACCGCGCTCACGACGACCAAATCTCCGTTCCACTAGCTAGGCATCGTCGCGGGCGAAAACTTAAGTGGAACGGGTTTATGAACATATGTCAATTGGTAACTAAAATGAACCCGTAGCCACCAAGCGGTTATAAGCGGAACTATATTGTAAAGTGGATTCAATCTTAATTTCCACATAATCGTATGTTATGTTACTGGTTTTGTTAGCAATATTTAGTGGCTTTTTTGAGAATGTTTGTATGAAATTTTATAATACAATAGTTTTCAATGGATTTGTTCAAGTTAATTCAGTGAAAAATACTTGGCTTTCGACTTTATTATTACATTATATAACCTCAAAATTAGTCTTTCCCAAAACCATACTCTTCAAAATATGGAATTCAATCGAAAAATTGGTGATAAAAATTGTTGTGTTTATGGATGTCATTCCAAATTTAATCGAAATGTGGATTTGAGCTTCCATAATTCTTCTAAAAAGGGGAAAAGTGTCTGTAGTAAATAAAGTTGGCAGCTACGAATTAGTTGATAAATGAGCTGTGTGGGTTAAAAAAAATCGTACAAGAAAAGCTGAAAGCTGGAATTACAATACAAAAATGTCGTAAATACTTCCCTGTAATATTATTTTCTTCGAAGCTATGGATTTTATAATCTCACGTAGTGTTCTAGTTATAACTAAAAACCGTATATAAATAAGATGATTTTGAAAGAAAAAACTATATATTATAAACGAAGAAAGTCAATACTTTCCCGCACAATTGGAATTGAATTAAATAATTCAATGAAATATGAATATTTCTTTGGTGAATATCAACATATTTACATTGTAAATAGACTACAAACTTGCCATAAGCCACTTTTGATCCGCCATTTTGACAAACACAGTGCTGCCGTCAACGGTATTTTCAGTTACCAATAGACAAATATCTGCCGAGCTAAACATGACTGCTGTCATTGATACGAATATGAGGCGTCGAATAAATAGACAGTATTCGGAAAGTTCAAGCTCTGATGAAGAATGGGAAGCAGCTCTTTAACAAAGAAAAAAGCGAAAATGTCGTCCTCGAATCACAAATTATCCTGAAGTTGTTGGTCGTTACAATGGAGTCGAATTTAAAAGCCATTTTAGATGAGTGAGAATTGACAACTTGATTGTATTTATTATGTTGTTCGCTTGTAAGATTCACAAAATTTAACTCAAGCTGACAATTTTATTTTATTTGCAGAATGTCAAGGGTTACATTTGAAATTCTGTTGGAAATTATACGGAAAGATTTAACTAGAGCAGTAAAAGGTTGCCCCACAATTATTCGGGAGTTACTAAAACTTCAACAACAATATTATTTTCAGCATTTATGAGAGACAGTTTCTGCATTTGTTGTCCTTCCGTCATTTTCTTGTTTGTATACAAGCTGTCAGATTTTAAAAGTGCGCGAAAAATCCCAAACGACCGCACAGACCCATGCTCTAACTGCGAGCGTTGTAGTCCTTAGGAGTGACGTCACTAGTGACGTGTCGGTGACGTTTGAAACCTCGATCGCAACAACCGCGGCCTTAAGTGGAACGCAAAATGGGCGACACAATCGTTGCGGTCGTTAAATGGAACGTACCCTAGAGCATCCTTTGGTGGCCTGACAACCGTGGCCCTCCTGGAAGCCAGGATCACCGTTACTGATATACTCGCCGCCGCAGATTTGAATGACACTGCTAGTTGTCATGCACCGAAAAAGAATCACTGGATGAATGAACCTTTCGTTGACATATTCTTGTTTATTCACGTTATTGTTGGATTCTCTATTTACATAAATTCAGTTTCTACGTTACTTTAAGATTCCGTTTCCTATTGCAACTTTTTTCCATTTTTTAATTATAAATAATAATTTAGTTCACAAGTATACCGCCATTGATTTATTTGTGTACCCTCAAAACTCTTGGCCCTTCTCCACTGCAGCAGCCCCTAGGCTCCTTTTTTTAGTGTTCCACCGCCGAATAAAAACCGACTATACCGCAGAAGGTGCCCGAGCAAGAGCAGCCAGAGAACACTGGACAAAAAGTAGTGTGTTCGTACCGTCCGGCATAAGGCTCGGAGAAGACGTCACAACTTGTGTATGGAAATACTGAAGAAGAGCACGATTTGCGATTACAAAGAGTCTTAGAAATTTTAAAGAAGAGAAATATATGTTTGAATGAAAGTAAATGTGTGTATTGCACAAATGAATTGAAATTTCTTGGTCATACTTTGACAAGAAGAGGTATCGAACCTGATCGGAGTAAGATAGAAGCAATAAAGGATTTGAGGAGACCGGAAACAAAAGAAGAAATAAGAAGTTTGTTGGGAATGATTACTTATGTTGAGCGCTATATTCCAGAACTATCAACGCTTACTGAACCATCAAGAGACCTTATGAAAATGAAATTTTTCAAATGGGAGAAGATACATGACAAGCATTTTGAAGAAATAAAAAGAGGACTTGGCGATGTGCGTATATTAGCATACTATGATCCAAGAGCTGAAACAAAAATAATAGCCGATGCTAGTCCAGTGCGATTAGGGGCAGTACTCGTACAAGAACAAGAGGGAGAGAACAAAATAATTGAATATGCAAGCAAAATTTTAACTCAGACTGAGAAACGATACTCACAGACTGAGAAAGAAGCTCTAGCTCTTGTCTGGGCATGCGAGAGGTTTCATATGTGCGTTTATGGGAAAAGATTCCAACTTATTACAGACCATAAGAGTTTTAAATTTATTTTTTCACCTAAATCACACCAAATTTAAGAATTGAAAGATGAGTGTTGCGACTTCAAACGTATGACTATGAAGTTATATTCTGTGAAGGAAAGAAAAATATTGCTGACTGCCTCTCTAGGCTAGTAGTCACTGAACCTGAAGAAAATAATTTTAATATCAATGGTGAAGAGTATATAAATCAAATAGTAGCATTATACAAACCCAAAGCTTTAACAATAGAAGAATTAGAAGAAAGTTCAAGAAAGGATGAAATAATTTCTAAAGTAAAATTAGCTGTAAGGACTAACAACTGGCCAAAAGAACTGAGAAATCTTAAAATAATAAGAGAAGAACTATGTTTGATGGGGGATATTGTTCTAAGAGGTACAAGAATAATTATTCCAATAAATTTAAGGAAGAGAACATTGAACCTTGCACATGAAGGGCATCCCGGAATGGTCCAAAAGAAAAGGCGATTGAGAGCTAATGTTTATTGGCCTGAAATTGACAACGAAACCAAAAAATATTCTAAGAATTGTCATGGGTGTCAACTTATTGGGAAACCTAGCAGAACATAACCAATTATTTGAACTAGACTTCCAGAAAACCCTTGGGAAGACTTAGCAGCCGACTTTATAGGACCATTACCAGATGGAGAATATCTTCCAGTTGTTTGTGGATTACTATACGAGATTTTTTGAAATTGAAACAATGAAAACCATTACAACAGAAGCATTAATTAAGAAATTAAACCCTATGTTCGCAAGATTCGGAATTCCAAAATCCATAACTACAGACAATGGGGACCAATTTGTCAGCCAGGATTTAGAAAATTATCGTGAAGAATTGAATATTTATTATCGTAAAACAACACTATTATGGCCGCAAGCTAACGGGAAAGTTAAAAGACAGAATCGGTCTTCATTAAAAAGAATGAAAATAGCACATGGAATGAACAGAGATTGGAAAGATGATTTATATGACTATTTATTAATGTACAGAACAACACCGCATTGTAAGACAAATAGATCACCTGCTGAATTATTGTTTAATAGGAAAATTATTTGTAAACTTCCTAAATACTTTGAAAAGAGACCTGGAGATGAAGCAAGATTTGACGAGGACTTGAGAGATCAAGATTGGCTTCAGAAATCGAAAGGGAAAATTGCAGCAGATGAATCGAGACATGCTGAAGAGAATATGCTAAAGCCAGGAGATTTGGTTTTAGTAAGACAACCAGAAAGAAATAAATTGTCAACTACGTATCATCCAGAACCATGGACGGTCAAAGAGAAGAAAGGATCACAAGTCAAAATTCAGTCTGAAGAAGGAGAGGAATTAACGAGAAACTCAACTTCAAAAGCATTCATAAAGAATGGAGAGCAAGAGACGGAACAAGAAAGGAAGATATTCAATACCGAAAGAAAAGAAGCTACAAATCGGGACCAGATGCCAAAGATACCCAGAGAAGACACGAGACCACAAAGAGAGAAAAAGTATCCGTCCAGATTCGATGATTATGTAGTTTATAAATAATATGAAATATTATTTTATAAAAGAAAAGGGTAGATGTAGTATATATATATATATGGATATAGATGTTATTAGTATATAAACACAGAACACAGAATAAAATTAAACTGTTGTCTTGAGTAGTTATTGTGAAAAATAATAAAAATGCACTACACCTGTCAACTTAGAGTTAATGAAAATTGTTACCATGGTTTGAAATAGAGAACTTACGGAGCAGAGTGTTTAGCTCTGAAATAGAGAACTTAAGGAGTCCGTGCTACAAAAAATTATTTATCTACATTTCTAGTTCAGTACATCGTCGAATGGGTAGCGATTGTTGAAATGTCGAACGTCAAATATTTATTTGCTCAGTCAAAGTCAAGTTGCACGATATTCAAACACAAAGTATTTCACAAAACAACAGTCGGATATATTCACGGTGAGTATATGACATAAACACAGATCATATTTAGGTATTTAATATTTACAAAATGTAACCTAAGTCCAATCATATGTTGTAAACGGAGAATATTGAGAATATTTATTCAGACTGGTTGGTGCGATAATACAATTATTATTATATATGTTATTTACAAAGTGGTTGGCAACACTGCAGCGGGAATAAAAGTTGATAAAATTTCCTCTACGTTTTTGTGATAAGATATTCGTAGTTACTAAAGCATCAGTATAACATTTTCCTAATTAATATTTCTATTCTACTAAATTAGAATATATCTAGTGCAGTTTTGTGACGCCTCTGTTTGAAATATTATTCATAACCTTACATCTCCACGAGTTCGCCATGGAAGGTAAAATCAACTCTATTCTGGATAAGTTATCTATCCTAGATGATATTAAGAAAGATGTGGCCTGTTATAAATAGACCAAAAATTACTTCTTCGATGTTACTAGCGCCATCTGTTGATAACATGGAACTTTTGTCTATGTCATACATAACTGGCAACAATGTATGTGAAAATAAATGATGCCTTATTACGATAACTAAACTGAAAGAGAACGTGTCTTATTTTTCCCGTAGCATAAAATAATCACTTCTTCAAAGCAGATCCAATCGAATTTTATCAGGTTATGTGCCCAGTGCTATATCCTGTTGTTAAACAACGTGTAAATGTTTCAATTCGGGAAATTTCGTAAATCGCGAAAGTTTCAAAAAGTATCGTGCTACCATTGTCGCGTCATGCTCATGTGTGCAACAATGGCGGTTAATTACCTAACCAGCGTACCTAGGTTGCTCGGTCGAGAGAATTATTCCGAGTGGTGCTTTGCTGTGGAGAACGTGTTTGTTCTAGAAGGATTAGCAAAATGCATCGATGGTACAGAGACTGACACGGTTTTACTAGGCAAAGCCAAAGCCAAATTAATTTTAACTATGAACCCAACTATTTATGTCCATATTAGATAAAACATCGTGCAAAGATGTTTGGGATACTCTGAAGAAAATGTACGAAGATAGTGGCTTCACCAGAAAAATTGGGCTTTTGCGTTTCTCAAAATTAACAAAGAAATATTATACATAATTGCTAAACAGTAAGTTACATTTCATGTTAAACTATAGTACGATCTTATCTAATGTCATTTTTCATCTAGATTCGGCATTCCATATCACCATGTGGAATTTGCAATTTAACCTCAACTGACTAATGTTGTAGAAATTCAAATAAAACTTTGACTGGGGTTTCATACGGTACAAAGAACTTCTACACGGTGGTGAGTTAATTATTATTCCAATACGGATGTAATACGGACTGTTATTTTGCAGGAATAAACTTTGATCGGTTTTCGATGTTGTAAAATTACTAGAGCAACTTGAGGAAACTAACAGGATGAAATTGTAAAGGTAACAGATGAAACAGAATTACGGTTAAAAAGGCTAAGTGAGTTGAACTGTAGTGATGACAAGTTAATTTAAGTGTTGACTTTTTTGTACGGTATTTTGATATTTGAAAAATTGCGGATTATATTCCAAAACAAAGACTGCTTCGTCACAGCATTCAAAGAAAGAATAGACAATACAATTTACAGAGTTCAACAGGAAGAAGATAAATCATTAATACAACAGTCTTCATCAAATTACCTGGAAAAATCTTTCAAAAGGAAAAATTTACTCCTTAACGGAATCCAAGAAACCGAATCTAGAATTAAGGAGCTTGAAGACACAGTAGCAAGTTTATTTTTAAAACACTTAAGCAACGTTGTTTATACTCAAGAGCTTGATTGTGTTCGTCACCTCAGTAAGAGGGCGGATAAAATACGCTTCGTTCTGATCACTTTCATATCTTTAAAATCAAGAAATCTGATTTTTTCAAACAAAGCAAAATTGAAAGGTACATACCTGTATTTGACCGAAGATTTATCAAAAGCTGGCCAAGCAAAATACATAGAGCTTCTAGTGGAATTGAAAAACATAAGAGCGATTGGCAAAATTGCAGGAATTCAGGGTAATCGGATAGTCCTGAAAGAAGAAAACCCGAAAAGACTCCGTGAACAGTCGTATGATAGTCCCAGGACACCACAGCTCCTACCAAGACTCCAGAAATCAGCACCACAACAGCCTGGAGTGTTTTTTACATTTCGCCAGACTCCAGCAGCCAGAACATAACCCCATTAGCAGTCTCATCTACTCTGGCTGGCCCGGGACTCCAGGACTCAATTATTCAAGTGCTTTTCATGATAATCAAGTTATCTTACGTTACAATGGCCCACCTCAGCTATCTCCAGTATTTTGGAATATCAATGGCTCAAGTAACTTATTTAATTCAAAATTAGAATCGCAAAAGTTATTACTGGTAGGGGACGTGGTGGGCTTGAGTGAAACTTGGCATTTTAGGGACACTCTTACTCTGCCTAATGTTCTGAATAAGTACAATAATGTTTCTTATGGCAAAGCGATTAGAGAAAAGAGCCTAGGCAGGGCTAGTGGCGGTCTCGTGACGCTCATCAAAAGCAACCCCAATTTCAAATTCAAGGAAATCGATTCCTCCAATCTATAGCTAATTATTGAACTAGAATACAAAAACAATAGATTAATTATCTTCTCAGTTTATATCAAGCCCAGTCTAGACTTATTGACTATATATCTAATTTCTGATATGCTCTTATTTCTCTTCCAAATATTTAGCTCTCACCAAATTATTATTCTGGGTGATTTCAACGTCCATATCCGTCAGCTCAACCAGTTGAACCTAGACATACTGCAATCACCAAGTGTATTTGGAAAAAGAATCTCTTTTCACACTTGAACGAACGCAAGAGGTATTAAATTATGTAATGCTAGTTTTAAAATTAAAATTGATGAGAATCTCTCAAATTCTGTTCCAGTCACTCAAGGAGTGCTACAAGGAGAAATCCTTTCGCCCCTTTTATTCACCCTATTCATAAAGACATTACCTACAAAAATCTTTTAAGAGGAAATGGCGTCTCTACCGGTTTGAACATTGATGGCGTGCATGAGTTGCCATTAATCGCTTATACAGATGATCTTGTGATCCTCAGTTACTTACCGGTTGACGCTAGAAGAATATTAACTATTTTAAACCATTATTGCCCCACTAACCGCCTAGAAGTTAATATAAGCGAAACAGGAAAACTAAACTTTGACAAAGGCCGTTGTAGAGCTCTAACAAATCCGTTTCTATACAAAAATTCTCCTATTGAGTTGGTATCTCAATTCAATTACCTTGGTTCCCGGTTCTCTTCATCTGGAAAATTTATAATGGCAGCTGAAGAAAACTATAAAAAGGCAATCATTACAATACAGAATGTGAAAACAGTATTATTTTTTGATGAATCCGAAGGTTGAGACGCTAAATCCAAATAACTTGAATCTATTATTGATGCCATAGTCCTTTATGGACCAGAAATTTAGAGCCAGCGGTATATAGAGAAACTCGAAAAATGCAAACTGCAATTCATCAAAGCTTCTCTACGTCCCCCTAAAAATACTCCGAATCACTATGTGAGACTTGAAACAGGTACTCCACACTCGGCGGTTACTATTTGGCAATTGATAACCCGGATTTTAACTGGGTCACTAAAGTTAAAATGTTTCTAGCTGAGCTCGGTTTTGTGTATTTGTGGTCAGCACAATGTATAAGCACTAAGACAATTAACGACATAATTTCAATTTATAGATCCAAGCTCTACAATAAGGATCTTGAAAAACTCAGTGAATCTTCTTTTAGTTACCACTTCAAATTATCAAAATCCAATACACACTTAGAGGATTATCTCAACTTCAAGATTCCTTTTACAAAAACTCAAAGCATTAGCCAAATAAGACTAGCGAGTAAAAATGGCTTGAAAATTATTTTTAATAATATCAAATATGAGCTTGATGCAGATAAACTATGCAGTATGCACCCTCTGTAACCATGAGGAGAATGATAATATATATCACTCTTATGTAAAATCCCCTATTTATAAATACCTCAGAGACATCCATTTCCGCACGTATAATATAAATTCCATGTGTGAATTACAATTTTTCCATTTTTCAAGGAACTTGATATTTCTAAAATAAACTATTTTTTCTATTTCACAATTGCTGCGTTCAAACTTCGAAACTTCATTATGAATTAATATCCGTAGTCCAATGGGTCATATAATTGTAATAGTAGCTTTTGGTGAGCCAAATATTGCAAACTGCTGTTTTGGTTGTATTTAAGAATAATGTATATTAGGCTGATTTTGGTCAATCCTCTTTGTTCGTAGAGCAAGTCTATCAATTACTTATTTCTCTAGTTTTTTTCTACTTATTTGTACAAAGTATATGAGCATCTAGACGGTATAATCGTCCGAAATACTGAATTCTAACAATCTACGTTCAATCGTTCTGGATTTATGCGGAAAATTTGAAAAAAAAGTTTCGAATAGAGTGCTCTTTCGGTTCAGTCGATAGCAATCATTATACAGGGTGAACAACTAGATATTATGAAAGTGCCTAATATTGAATTTAAATATTCTACGACTGATTGTTCAGAGTGTATGCGGAAAATTCTAAAAGTCTGTCATATAAAGTACACTTCCGGCTCAGCCGATTGTTACAAAAATAAAAGATAACCATTTAGATGCTACAGCAATTTCAAATGCTAAATTCCAGTATCCTATGGCTGATCATTTTGAATTTATGCGGAAAATTGAAAAAAAGTTTCAAGTAAAGTGCACTTCCGGTTCAGCCGATCGCAATCATAATGCAAAATGTACAATAAGATGCTACAAAAGCTCTTTATACGGAATTTCGATATGTTATGGCGGATCATTCTATATTTATGCAGGAAATTTAAAAAAAGTTTCAAGTAAAGTGCACTTCTAGCCAAGCCGATTCTCACAAAAATAGCAGATAATCATTTTGATACATCAAGTTCAAATACTGAATTTCAACATCCTACGATTGATCATTCTGAATTTATTAGAGAAATTCGAAGAAAGTTTCAAGTAAAGTGCACTTCCGGAACAGACGATTGGAACCATAATGCGAGGTGCACAACTAGACCCTATAAAAGTCTTAAATACTGAATTTCAACATTATACGTTCAGTCAGTTTAGAGATTTGCGAGTTACGCACGCACGCACGAACGCACGTACGAACGCACGAACATACGTACCGACATCAAGCCAAAAATAGTCAAAATGGATTCAGGGATGCTCAAAACGGATATTTTCATTAAAATCTCAATAGGTGAATTTTGTCGGTTCCACAATACTTATTTGTTACTTTGTACAAGTAAGTAAAAAGAGTGTCATACCCGGGTAAAATGGAAATAACATTTTCTCAAACAAAAAGTGATCCAGAGTGATCCAGAGTGATCCAGACAATAAAGCGACCAAAAATAACCTTCAACCTCCTGAGTACACAAAAAACATATTCATACAAAACAAAACAGAGCAATATACACAAAGCAATAAGTACTCAAAACAAAGAAATCTCTTCAATCGGGTACTATCACTTGTAGGAATACCTGGCAATGAAAGAGCAAATTAAGCAGCGAAAGAAGCAACATCGAAAGAAATCAAAGAAGTACCAATAGTAGCACAAGACCTCAAACAAATAATAAAAACGAAACTGAAAGAAATGTGAGACGAATAATGGAGAGCCCAAATTGATAACAGAATACGGCAGATAAAAAAAGAAACTCAACAATGGACAGACATAGAAGCCAGGAAAAATCAAACTATGATAACCAGACTACGAATAGGACATAGACGAATCACACACAGTTATATCTTACAAAAGACACAACCAGAAATTGACGATACATGCAACACACAAATAACAATACAACATGTTCATGTTATCACACAATATAACAATTACGCCACACGAAGATAACAACACAACATATCAACAATATCAAAAAAAGCCTTGAGACTGAAAATTATTATTTACTAATAATAATTTCACTAACATTCCACATATTCTTATGCCGTGAATTTTTGGAGCGACAGTGTTCCGGCGGCACAAATTTTGACATATCTTGGCTTAAAATGAACCGATTCAAACATTTCTTTCCCTCTTATAGATTATGAAATGCAATACATTTTTTATATCAAGGTAGATGTTCCACCTTGCACCGTTTTCTTGTAAACTACTAAAACAAGAATGTTGAAAAATGTTATTTCAACATTTTTCATCTTTTCTTGATGAAATATTGATTATTTGACTTTTGTCATCCCAACAGAAATGTAGGTCGTGAATGTACCTATTATTTAAAGAACATAAAGCTGAAATCTGATCAACCGTTTGCGAGATATGATGGTTTGGAAGATCGCAGTCGGCAGTCATTTCTAAAAGCTACCGTTCTGAGGTAGTCATCATGGTTTTTCATGCTCTATAATATAGTCACAGGAACAAGCAGTATAAGTTCCATCTGGTCCCTCCAATTTATATTAAATTTCTCAATTGAGAGGTCTGGCACACGGTCTGATTTGGCAATACATTGATATTCTCTCACCTTGATAATTCCATTTTTGCATATGTTGAAACAAAGACTGAATTTTTCTCTGAGATCAACAATTTGGTCTATTAGTCGTATTTTTATGTCATTGTTAAGGAATTTCAGGAATTTCACGTATATTTTCAGATAGTACATTTCTTAAACATTTGATTGTCTGCACAAGTTCATTGCACTTGAATCAGCTGATTTGAATAGTCTGAATACAGTCAGAATCTGTGCCAGACTGTGCTACCATCTATGAGCAACTTAAATATTAGTTGCTGTTCTCGACTCCATTATTTATGGTTCTCAAACTTAAGGAGAAAATCCCTCAACGATACATTTAGAGAAAACGGTGGAATATTGAATGGAATGCAACTCTAAAATAATGAATTTGATGAATAATTCAATTGAAAATATTAAGCCTTCTATTCTTGAAAAGCAGAAAACATAACTCATGAATGTATCAAACTGAATTTGGTAATCGGTTTTAAATATTTTTTGAAATGTGAGATACAATATTCTATTTGTTCAGCAGTCAGCAGATCAATTCACGGGGCACATTTCATTGGTACGATCGAAGTTTGTAATAATATGAAAGATCTGGATATCTCATAGTATTCTCATCATGATCTATAAGTGCACTATATTTTGACATTAAATACATTAGCATAGCCACAATAATTCAATTTTTAGTGAAAAATTACAATCAGGCAATCGTTCCAAATAAATTCGTTGAGCTACTTCTAAGCTGCCTGCGAAATCATAGACAGAAAAGCTAGATTTGCTCATAGGTGTAACTTTTGTGACAATAATTATTAATCGATTTTTTTCTAGAATTTATTGAGGAAATTGATAACTCACATACATTGAAATCAATTGTTTCATTGTAACTGCTACTGGATCCGATAATTATGCACCTGAACGACTCGTTAAATTATAAGGGGATAAAAAATACTAAAAAAAGTTGAGAATTCGGAGAAAAGTTAATAAGAAAAATTGTTATGCCTGACGAGTTCCATCACTGGTTAAAATTAATGTACTAATTCATATTACGCCCTGTACAAAATATAATGGGGTCGGTGATTGAAGGGATAAAAGCTCACGTAAAGGAGAATAATAAAGCAAACCCAAAACTTCTCTACATTCATTCCTACGACATTCAATCAATGCAATAACAAGTTTCATTATTTATTGAAATTTTTTCAATTTTATTTGGTATGTCTAGCAGAAATATAAAATAGGATGGAGTCGATGATTGAATGGCTAGAAACTCACGTAAAACAGAAGAAAAAGGAGCTAAACGACAGTATTAAAAGTCGAGAATAATGAAGCACACTCAAAACATCTCTACATTTATTCCCACAACATTCAATCACTGCAAAAACAAGTTTTACAATTTAACGACATTTTTTTGAAATTATATCACTATAGGTACTGGTCTCAGTGAAAAGTTCAAATTATGTGATAAAATAATCATTTAAATGATGAATTAACATCATGAAATAAATGCTTGAGACAAATAATAATAATAGTTTATTGAATAACAACGCTAATACATAACAAAAGATATTATAATGATGACATATAGGATTACATAATATATTTTTTAAGCTCACATTTGAATTCACGCATTGTTGGTGAATTCTTCACACCTAATGGCAAATTGTTATATGTCAATAAACCGTTATGAAATACAGTCATACATGTTGTAGCTTTATTAGTTTTCGAGACATATAAATGACCTATTTGTCTAGTTTCATATTAATGACATTCTGACACTAGTTTAATGTTATTCAATAAATAATTTGGAGCAAGAGTATATAATATTTTATACACAAATACCATCACATTATATTTGGTCAAATCTTTAATATCCATCCATCCCAATATTTCTAGCACACTGTTAATGCTAATAAATCTGCTACACTTCAATATCACTCTCATAGCTCGGTTTTGAAGTTTCTGCACGGAAAAAAGTAAATGTCAACATTTAGTAAGATTTCTACTAGTTTTTGATGTTTTGAATAGTAACCCGGAACCTGCCTCGAAGTTTGTCACTTATTACAAAGTGAAAAGTGGAAAAATATATCCTTGATCCACTAAAATGTATTATCTCTAAGGAAAAATAATACAGAGTCAAGATACAAATTTTAAAGTTCCAAATGATAAAATTTTCTATTCCTATACATATAATTCCATATAGAAGTATATAATATGTAACAGGGACTATGGTAAATAATAACTCTCAACCTTTAAATTTTAATGTTTCAAACACTAAAAATCTCCTATCTCATTTATAGAATTTCACGTATCAACAATATTTTTTGGATATATATAATAGTAAATATTCCTATCTTGATTTAAAATTTCGTCATTTCAAACAATAAAAACTAGCAGTTCTTTCAGTAAAATATTTACTTGTACAATATACTTATCGAAGTTTGAATTTTCATTTTTTTAAATATCAATAAATATTTTTTCTATTAATAATTGGTTCTTGAATGCAATATTGTATTTTTTTTCTCATTTCAGTTTGACATTTCGATCTTTTAACAAAGAATCACCATCAGAAAATTATGATAAAAAGGAAACACGGCAAGTATCAAGATAATGAAAAATATACAGCAGATCAGATGAAAACGTAGATTATACATCTAGGACAAAAAGAACAATAAACTTCTAACATTCATTCAAGGTTTGAGGAAAAACAACACGAGAGAGCCTCAAGCAGGGGAATTTAATATATTAGTCTTGACAAATATCATTGTGACTTGAATTATTTTTCCCTTTGTTTGAAGTACTCTCACATGGTTTTACTTAAAACTTGGATGAATTGCAGGAGATTATTGATTCTTTTTATTGTAAATGTTGAGTCCACGTTTTCATGTCAAGGCTTCTGTAGATCTTTTACTATCCAGATTTTTGCTTTGTTTATTTTTGTATTATTGTTTTCGATGATGATTATCGGTTCAAGGATCGAAACGTCAAACTGGAATGAAAAAAAATACACAGAATTAAAATCCAAGAGCCAATTATTCATAATTGAATTTCGAAGAAATTGATCTATTTTTTTTCTTACCTTGCATTTTTGTAAACATGAAATATGCTATAATAAGGCTCAATAACTCGCGTTCGGTAAGTAGTAATTTGTCAATTGAAATAAATAAATAATATATTCACAGCTTTTGTTTCAAAAGTAGTAATTTTTATTTTAAAAAATAATACACTCTTACATTTTCAGTACAAAAATAAAATAAAAAAATAAAAATAAAAAACAATTATTACTATAAAATAATATCAAAGCAATGATCGACTGGATGGGTGATGAATGAAAACGATGATTGGAAGTCAGTCACAGTTTAAAATTTTATTCACACAAAAACCGACGTTTCGCTCACTTTGTTGATATTGTTGTCTTCTTTAGGGATATGTGTAGTCTAGAAGTAGAATTATTATGGCATAAATCTAGTATCACACAGAACGGATATCTCACATTAGAAAAATAAATTGACACACTGTTGAAATTATAGATAAAGCAATAAATAAATAATTTAGAGTCTAGAAAAGTTTCTATAAAATTCCCTGAGCTCAAATTACAGATCATTTTCATATAAAACTTCATTATTGTTGCAGGATATTATCAATCTAACCGAATTCTCTTAGATAAAACATGTTATAAGATCATGAACTTCCTTCATTTCGTGCAAATTTCAACTTACAATACTTACATCGTACTAATTGGACATTAGCAACATCTCAATTTGTTCAACTTTTGGAGTATGATTTCTCAATTCGTTGATAGGAGTTCGAACTACTTGTTGTTTTATTTGGTATGGAATTATGGATAAGAATATGATTTATATTAAAAAGTCGGCAAGTAGGGCTAGAAACACGTGATCAAATATTTGACAATGTAATTAACCTTAACAATGCTTTATACAACTGGATCTTTATTGATATTAATGTAAATAATTAATATTTTATTGCTATGCATCACTTACCTATTCTGTTAATTTTTCTTAGAGATAACCACTTAGCAATTCACTTGGTGGCACTTTCACTGCAAACTTTAGAAGCTTGTAGCTAATAATAGACTACAAATCCTATGGGCTCTAAGCGCATTCGAGGAAAGGGTCAGAGAATCAGGTTTCAAACATGAAAAATTATAATGCAAATGATAAAATTGTTGAGTTCGAAATATACTTTTCACAAGCTGATGATTATGATAAGTATAAAGTGAATTTAGTATTGTATATAAAATTTACCATTTCACTTAAGTAAATTTTCATGGAGCTCATTGATAAGAATTAATAATTCTTTTAATATTAAATACACTTCAGAATTCATTATTTTATATTGAAATAGTATAACTTAATATTCATTCTACATAAAATATGAGATCTGTACATGTACATTTTCATTATATATAATATATTAAAAAGTTCAGTTTGACTTACAAATTTTATGATTTGTCTTTGAATATTTTAGCTTTCAGACTATGAATTTTTACTTCCTAAACGATAAAGATTGACTTTTTACTCAATAATTATTACAATTTCATTTTTTCAACAAGCACATTGTAATTTTTAATGTTTATAATACCAGTTTTTTGCATATAAACTTTAAATTTGAGTATTTAAACAATGATTATTGTGGATTGATTCAATCTTTATTTAGTATGATTCATTTTTTTCCGTGTGCAGAATATCTAAATCAGAGATTTAACACATATATAATATTGTAGAACAATATATGAAATGTGGCAGAATTATTGTGTTAAATACAAAGAGGGTAGTCCAACAAGAAAGATTTCCACAAATGCGTGAGAGGTAACCAATTTTTTTGGCAATTTTTATACTAATTATAGCACATGTTTATCAAATTTTAACCTATTATCAGTGATAATACCAAGATATTTAATTTCGTTGACTACCTCTAAATTCACACAATCTATCTTGATTTTATCGCAATCACTGTCTATGATCATTTTTGACGTGAAGGGTAGAAACATGGCCTCAGTTTTACTCACATTTAGTTTTAATTTATTACAATTCATCCATATTATAACATTTTGCAGGTCATTGTTCCGTAAACTAATACTCTATTCTCTATCTGAGCCATCCACGTAGATTTTTGGGTGTCGTCTGCAAAAAAATGTATTTTACAGGACTTTAGAACCGTAGGAACATCATTGATATGAATAATGAACAATACGAGTCCCAATACACTACCTCGAGATACACCAATATTAATGTAAATAGTATCTGATTGTAAACCATTTATTCTGATACATTGAAGTCTATCATTCAAATAGCTTCGGAACCATTTTAGTACACTGTACCTTTGAGGCCATAGGCTTACAATTTTTGAATAACTAAATTACAAAATCAATGATTTAAAATTATTTCTGTAATACGTGCACCAAAAGTACTCTATTACAGAGTTAAATACTGCTCCGAAAGTTCTCTATTTCAAACCATGGTAACAATTTTCATTAATTCTCAGTTGTCAGGGAATTAATAGTTATTTACATTACAAGATGCGAAAGTATACTTTTTTGTGTGAGGTGGTATTTGAATGGCCGAGGTGAAGCATCGTGTGATGTATTAAATTTTTTCTGCTACTGTTTTATATAGATATTAATATTTAATAATGATTATTATATTTGAAATAATGTTATGGATGCTGTTTTACCTGTCTAAAATTATCCATAGCAACGGTTTATTTACAATGTTATCTGTCATCAGCGCCTGTCACAGATTTTGAATTTCAATAATTTAGTGAAACATTGCATTTGACCGTTTTAAAGTGTTAACAGAAAATGAAAATGGTATTCAAAAGGCAGCTAACAATGCATGTGCCACTTCTTGCGGATAAATCCAAAGAAAGGTACAATTAAACATACAGCATGTTTTCTAAATGGCTTGCTGATAAAAACGTTACTCGAATTGACAAAAATGTAATACTTCGGGTGCCGATATTTTGGATTTAAAGAGCGGACGGAAGTGTTCTTCGTAAAGTAATGAAATTGAAATTTCTAAAACGGTGTTACATGAAATTCACATTAATATTTCCTTAAATATAGAAACAATGACAAATATGAATTTTGACGTAATTCAAAATGATAAAAATCTCCCAATACAAAGTAAAGAAGTTAATAATTCAAACAATATTCCTACCATGAATTTTTCCAATTGTTCAAATTGCATAATTACTTAAAACCAATAAATAGATAAAATCAAATTGAATAGATTGGATAAAATCACATTATTGTTATAAACTACTTATTTATTTGAATAAATAATGAAATTTCCAGAAGATTTGCATTTTTTCAAACTTTTACTTTTTTGTCCTGGCCCCGAAAGTATTACTTTCGTAGCTAGCAACGCATAGCAACGAGTTAACACGAAGGTTTGCTTTCGTTATCGTTCGAGTTGCTAGGGCTACAAAGCTCACTTATTTATACAGTAGCAGAAAATGGATATTTTTGTCCACTGGGTAAAAATAAATAATTTATTCCCTACTTTACAAATTCGGCTGTACCTCAGCCATCTTCAGAAGCGAAAAGAACTATATTGTGGAAAATTAAAAATGTGCATTGAAATGTGATATCGAGTTTTATAAAATAGCGGAAATTTTTTTTTTTTTATTTGACAAATGCCACAACCTACATCTGTGGAAGACGTTGACTAAGTCAATTTTATAAAACTCGATATCAAATTTCAATGTTCATTTTTAATTTTTCACAATATAGTTCTTTTCGCTTCTGAAGATGGCTGAGGTACAGCCGAAACTGTAAAGTGGGAAAGAAATTAAAACAGAAATACTGACTGAGTTCCCAAGAGTTTTTACTCACTCAAATTCATCCATCATAAATAAATTGTGGGTCATGGATGCCGTTGGAATTCTTTTATTTTATTGGTATGTGTCAAATTGATATTTGAAAGAAATTTGTATTATAGGAGGTGTTCGTATAGTGTGTGCATTGATTGTGAACGCGATAGCACAGAAAATATGAAAAATATCAATCAATAAAATAAATCATGTAAGTTATGTTCCATTGAAATAGTTTACTGTAATGTGATTAAAATTGCAAAAATTTGTTTGTCAAACTGATAAGATAGTTTCAATACATCTAAATTTTTTCAAAAAGCTTAGTTATGGGGTACTTCGGTGCATTTATCACAAAAAGTATCGTATGCAACACGGACACTGAACAACTGTCATTATTGTCACGGACAAATTTGGCTGCACGATGATACGCCTTGGGCTCAAACCTCGTCTTCGCCTCGTGCTTCGTCTCGTGCTTCGCCCTCGCCTTCGCCTCGGGCTTTGCCCTCGTCTTCACCGAGTGCAGTCAAATTTATCCTGGACAAAAATGACAGTCGTTCGGTCCTTGTTACATAATATACTATTATTCGCGGATTCATGCGTTGGCGCCCAGAATCTTGTAGCATAATGAAAGAAAGGCTAACTTTGTAAAAAATATATCAATAAAAGTCATTTGATATCATTGTGAGTAAAATTAACATTTATTTCATGTTATTGTTAAAATACACTCTGCGTGAATAAAATAAAACTGAATATCATTAACCCTCAATGTTGACTATTATTTCAAAGGAAAATGTTCAATTTCAGCTACAACGATTAGTGATTGAAATACGATTAACAATAAGCCAGGCACAGAGTAAGTATAGACTTTGTATAAATCGTGCATCATTATCCTTTTCCAAATTCTTTACATCGTTGCTATGTATGTCCTACATAATGTTTGCATTTGCATAGAACGTGCTAGCACAGAAAATGTGAAAGACCAGAATGTAATATCAATCAATAAAATAAGTTTTGTAAGTTATGCTCCGTGGTATTAGTTTACTGACAATGAGATCGCAATTGCACAAATTCATTCGTTAAATCAATTGAATAGTATTATTGCATTCAAATTCAATACAATTCAGTAATGGATTACTTCGGTACAATTATTATTAAAAGTTTCGTATAAAACCAGGACTCTAAACGACAGTCAATATTGTTACAGGTGAAATTGGTTGCACGAAGCTACGCCCTTGCCTTCGTCTAGTGCAGTCAACTTCACCCTGGATAATAATGACGGTCGTTCGGTCCTTGTAGCATAATATATTATTACAGTTGGAACGAGCTCCAAAATATACGTGTACATGATCAGTTTTAAACTTGTACGTGTAGACAATGTCAGGCACATTCAAATGGCAAATTAGAAAGGGAAGTTATTCCAAGGGCAGATCCAAGTGGGGGCTATGGGAGCCCTTGAGCTATTTTTCTTTTGGTTCAGTTCCTCATCAATATTATATAAGACATTTTCAAAGTTTTTCGACTGTCAAAAATTCCAAGCTACGAACATTATATAAAATACATACAAACATAAAGTGATAGTTTCCAACTTACGACAATAATATTGTTATTGTTGGATAAATTGTAAGAATGTTGTCAAGTGAGCTGTGTCACGCTTGAATTGGATCTACTCTTGATAATTAATAGAGCACCCTCAGATTAATATTTGAATTACGCGCTTTAATCTAATGTCCTATGATTACACCATTGTAATAATTTATAGAATTTATTAAGAATTGTTAAAGTGGTTTTTAGTTTTCTAATATATTATCATTCAATTATACGTCCATGTGCAATAATAATTTGATCACATAAAACTTCATAGAAATTATTCACTGATTTCCTGGAAAAAAAACGCCCCGCCTTGAAAACTTTCTGGATCCGCCCTTGAGTTATTTAAAGTGAAAAACTAATTTTTATCGCGAAGAATGAGATTGTCAGTTATTCAAATTGATTCTCACAATAAGTTTGATAATTGGTTACTCCTATACTTTAGGTCTGGATTGACAATTTTCAAAATAAGGCTCTGAACGCTAAACTATCTGAGATTTTGAGTTCAAATTAAACAGTTGAAAAATTTCTATATATAATACCTAGATACATATTAAATATTCTAATCTATATCATGAATGACTCAAAAATTCCTATTGCAATCAAACTCCAATTCTAAATTCTCCTTATAACATAATGCCCCAGAGGAAGTGAACCAACACTGATTTTCATATTTCCCTTCTAGTTACTGGTCTGCATGAAAATAACAAGCATGGAAATCGACATCTCTATTATCTGGATAATTTATTTTTATTATTATGCATATATTATCAATTGACTCATCTATGAAAACTCACTATAATAAGCAAGCTTGTGTCGAAAGGAAATATTCCTGCGATTGGTGGATAAGTGTAGTGGGTTGCTTGTAGAATGATGGTATTCCGGTGGAAGTAAGCCATATTAATTGTTTCTGTGCGAAATCCATAAGTCATGTGATAAGGACTTTCAATTGAATAATGAGAGAGAAATGTAGATGCTTAATCAGTAATTCCAATCTACAAATCAGCAAGCATCATTTCAAGATATTGATGCTCAATAGATACAATACCTAATTAATTTACTCTTTCAAAAATATTTTTTCTCGGGTATTCATACATTGTAAAATACCTCTCAGTATCAGCGAGAAAACAGTTTGCATGCAATTTTATTTTGTTTTTCTCTGTATATTGTCGAAAAAATCAAGGACAGTTCAATAAAACATAAAACCATCAGATAATGAGTTCATGAATTAATGATATTCCAATTCATGAATATTGTGACGAGACTCAACTTGTTCGTGAGTTTGATAGATCTATTTTCACTTGAGGCCACAATCATATAATCGAAACATGCACTTTCAAATACTTCTACTTATAACCAAACTAGATACTAACACCATACTTTTATTATTCACACAGTGTCTGCTATTTGTTTCCACTGCTTCTTATTCATTCCAACTAGCTCACTTACTTATTTTTAATCTTACGTTCTCCGTATCTGAATCACGGTCTTATACACAGGTCTTGACACTGGCATCCATTACCATTGTTGCGGGTTGACTCTTATTGAAGCTGTATTTAGTTATTATTTGCTCCAAAAAAGGTGCTGCGATCGAGAAGAGTATGCAAAAGATAAAGATGGAGAATATGTATTGAACAGGGTATTAAAGAAAGAAAGAAATTATACGATTGAAAATACTATTGAATCTAACTTAACTAACCTTATCGTGCTTCATAATTCTTCATATTGAGTAATTAACTGTGAATCAATTAAAAATTGATAGTACAACTCATTGAATATGCCTGATTGTTGCCATATACCACGATGTAAAACAGGGCGAGGCACCTTGGACTATAACGTTCAGTTTTCAAAGTCTCCAATAATAAAGAATCACTTTTTTTATTTTCTACTTAATAATTATAAATTTACTTACAATAATGATTCAATAAAAATTTAGGAAAACATTTATGTATTCCAAGTTAAAATTTCCAATCAAAATGTTTTCTTTGGTCTAAATTCTGTATATTCATTTATATTTTTTGACGTTTGATGTTTAAACTCGCTTTTTCTTCTCTTTCTAATGCACATTCTCTGTTTCTCTCGCACAATCATCTTCTCGATCGTTACGCCGTATGTGTTAGTTTTAAGAACTAGAAACTGCTTCAATAAGGGGTACCCCCACTACTGACGAGTGTCAAGACCTGTTTATAAGACCGTGATCGGAACTATAAATAATCATGATCCTTGGCTCGACCTAGTTCCAGATTTATATTTCCCCGCCTTTAGTTTCTCGTGACTTCCAGGAAGTTCTAGTGGCTTCCAGAAATTCCACCAGAGGTAACTTTGTCCTTGGCGCCATGTGACTTAGTTGCGTTTACCACCCGTTTATCTGGCGTGTTGACTGAAAGTCTATCCTGTAAGTGTAGGACATCTCTTCGTCACACTGCCCCTTTCTTAGATTCGATCTGTATCAGAATGATGATTGGCACTTGTAGAATTAATCATGCAGGAATCTACATTAATTTCCAGCCTTGCAAGTGCCATTGCGTTTAAAGAAGCAACAAATAAGAGTGCCGTGCACAAAACAGTTTGCTTTGCGTCGTCCTCCTCAAGTTTTGATCAATATAACTGAATTTCTTGACGATCTTTTGATTTTCTTGTGGTGCTCAGGTTCCAGCAACTTTTAAACTCTACAGATAAGTATTGGTATCCATTCAGGTCTCTAGATTTTTGATTGTATTGATTTCTTTTTTATGACTGATTTCGGATGAGTACTATTTTGTGCACGTTTTTCTGAGCGGTAAATGGTTCTTTGCTTTTTGCGTGAAACTTATCGCACGCAATCTATATTGTATCGTGCTAAAGTGTAGTAATTCGTAGAAGTGGGGTAGATTTGGATCTGGCCCTGTCTGGGTGGGGCCTTTTGTTCTCGTTGTATCGCACCGCACCGCATAACACCGCCCGCACAGTGGAAAGTTCTAGCAATATTCCAGACTAGCCGAGAACATCTCAAGAAACGAAAATCTGTATATATATGAGAAAACGACCTGACTGAAGGAGAGTAAGACATTGAACAGTGAACTGTGAACAATGAAACAATGAAATAGTAAGTGGTCAGTGTAATAAATGAATAGTTGATAATAAATATCTGCGGCTTTGTTCAACAGTACTAGGTGATAAATAAATTATATAGTATGTGTTAGTAATATCTGGAAGAATGAAACTTCTATTTTATTTTCAATCATTGAATAGTGATTTTTATTCAATTACAAACAATCCTTCAAAATCAATAATCATCAAAGTGGTGTCAGGTGTGGAGTGTTATAGACAATTGAGGATTTTGTTTATTGCTGCTTTGTGAAATCGGAAAATAGCATCCAAGAAGTTGTTGAAAGATTTGAAGGTCGCGAATTGAAATATCAATCAAGCGGGAAGTGGAAATCAGTGGCCGCAAGCAAGTTTTGATAGAACGACTGCGAGGAGCTATGACAGTTGACGGTGAGGATCTTCATTCATATTTGCTTGAGGTTCAATTTTCTTCAACCGATTTGGCAATAAATTTGGAATCAAAATTAAAAAAGAATTCTACAAATCTAGAATCAAGATTAAAAGAGAATTGTACAAGTTCGAAAGAGAATTTAGAATCGGAATAACTTGAAAACGCTATAATACAAGAAGCAAAACTAGAAAAAAATTATAAGAAAGTTCTAAAATTGTAAATGAAAAATTAGGAAAATTAGAAGAAAGTTCTAGGAATCCGAGAGAAGAACTGCATGAAAAAATAAACGAAAATAGAAAGAATGTTGAACAACAGCTAGAAAAATTCAGAGAAAACTCAAAGGAATGGAAGGAAGTATTTCAAGATAATTGTAAAATGTAAAAGAAGAATTGGATGCTTAATTGGATGCAACATTGGATGAAAAAATGAAGATTCTAGAAGAAAATTTGGACTTGATGTTCCATTTCCGGAAAAAGCTTCAAAAGCTGAGATAAATAAATTATCTGAACCAAATTTTGACTCAAGTACAATAATGGATGTCAAACCTTCAACCTTCGAAGGCCAAACATCTTGGATAAATCATCATGAACAATTAGAAGCTGCTGCTAAGACGAATGGTTAAAATGATACTGAAGAAGTTTTAGCGCTTCCGGTTGCTTTCCGAGGAGATGCAGTGAGTATTTCACACACCATCCTTCCGGAAGAAGAAAACAACTATGGAAATTTGGTCAGGCAACTAGAGCTGCAATACGGCCACTTGAGGAGATGTATCACACACAGCTCAAGAACCGATACCAACGTCCCAGCGAGAGTCTACAGGAGTTCGAAGCTGATGTGGCACGCCTAGTTTGACTTGCATATCCAACTGGCCCTAATGATTTTCTGGAGAGCTGGGCTGTGAGAATATTTGTAGACGGCATTCGAGATCACAAAACTCAGCAAGCCCTGCATCAGGCGCGGCCGAAGAGGTTGGTGGAAGCATTTGCATATGCGCTGGAATACGAAGCAGCAAAACAGGCGCCCAAAAGCAGTGCTCGAGTGCGAGAGGTTAACTGCGAGTCCGATGTCACTGAAAGCTTGGAAGTCCAAGTCCAGCGGTTGGTCCAGGAAGCAGTAAAAGATCTCAAGAGTCCCAGACAACTCCGGTGTTGGAACTGTGGAGAACTAGATCACCCAAAAAGGCGATGCAGGAAACCCCTGAAGACATGGCTCAAAAATAACTTCAAACAGGAAAACTAAATCGGGTCGATGTGTCGGGGCAAACATCGATCCAACCTGAACCTGCTCCACAAAATATTGAACTCATCGCTCCACTACGTCATCAATTTGACAGCTTATTTGTGGATGGTTACATAGACGACAAGCCATGTAGTATTTTATTGGACACAGGCGCAACGAAAACCGAACAAATCATGCATGCGAATAAAATGGCGACTTCGGACAGCTACAGGTGACTCAGCTACTACACATGGAGAAGTTGACGTCGTCATCACGATTCTTGAGCGACGCGAAGAAATTGTACCAGCTACAGTAGCTGGTGGGACTCGAGAAGGATGCGAAGCAACGCTAGTACCAAATTACAATGTTCAGCAAGGGGATTTTGGTTGCTTAGGCCCTCATAAGCTCAGAAAATAGTACCGGTAAGATTAATAAACGTTACCTATCATCCAGTGAAACTAAAAGCCGGTACTATTTTAGGACGCCTCAAAAGAGTATTAATAATGAAAAATACCAAACAAGACGTAGAGATAAAACCCAATTGCGACAAATTTTCGAGAGAACTATCTAGCTCAGTACTATCAAAGGGACAACAATTATGTAAATAATCGGCAACGCGTACAAGCAGAAGATCTGATACACCGATTTCAAGAAATGTTTGAAACCAGTGAAGGGCGAAAGGGAAGAACGAATATTGTCCATCACAAAATTGATACCGGGGATGCAGGACCAATTCGACAAGCACCACGACAACTCCCGATTGCAGAGAGAGAGGACACTGAAGCTATCATCCAAGACATGGAACAAGATGGTATTATTTAACACTCGAATAGTCCATGGGCCTCTCCGGTGGTACTTGTAAAGAAGAAAGACGAGTCTACACGATTTTGTGTCGACTATTGCCAGCTGAATACCGATATCAAGAAGGACAGTTATCCTCTACCCAGGGTTGATGACACCTTAAATACCCTGGCCGGGTCGAAGATCTTCTCGACGAATGAGATGGATGAGAAAGACCGAGAAAAGACTGCATTTACTATCGGCAGTGGATTGTAGCAATTCGCAGTCATACCATTTGGCCTATGTAATGCTCCTGCTACCTTTGAGCGACTTATATAGAACGTAATCAAAGACTGTCATGGAAAACTTGCTAAGTATACCTGGACGATATAATAATTGTGATGGGAAAATTATTCGGGGACTATTTGAAAAATCTGGAACAGGTATTTGAACATTCAAAGGAAGCTGATTCAAAGCTCAATCCAAAGAAATACCATTTATTCCTAAATGTGAATTGTTTGGAACATGTGTTCTCCAAAGAAAGCGTAGCAGTTGATGCAGAAAAAATTAGGACAGTTCAAGAATGGTCGGTACCTGCTGATAAACATCAGCTGCGTAGTTTCTTTGAGCTTTGTACCTACTACAGAATATTTGTCCATGGATTCGCCAATATTGCCAAGACACTGACCAGACTGAGGGAAAAAAATCGCAGATATAGCTGGGATGAAGATTGCCAAGTCGCCTTCGAGCGACTGAAACTACTTCTGGTTCAAGCGGCGATCCTAAGTCACCCGAAGATGGAAGGAAATTTCATTTTAGATACAGATGCCAGCGACGTCGGAGTTGAGATAATTTTTTTCCAATTGCAGGATGGTCAAGAAAGAATCATCGCATACTTCGATAAGGTTTTATCGAAACCAGAAAGAAACTACTGCGTCACAAGACGGGAATTGCTAGTAGTAGTCATGTCCATCGAGCATTTCTACAAATATTTGTATGATGGAAAGTTCCTGTTAAGAACTGACCACGCTGCTCTGAGATGGTTACTAAAGTTCAAGAATCCTAAAGGTCAGGTCACTCGATGGATCGAAAGACTTCAGGAATACGACAACGACTTCGACATAGAATTCAAGCCGGTACAGCACATAAGAATGCTGATGCGTCATCAAAACGACCATCTCCCAAAAATTGTCAGCATTGCTCTAAGGCCGAAGCAAAGGCATTCAGGACAATTGTCACTGACGATGCTTGGCAAGTAGAAACGATAGAAGAGGATGAAGATGGAGACTCAGAACTACGAACTATACAAGAATGGAAGAAGAAAGGAACAAGACCGACATGGCAAGAGGTAGCATCATATACTTCGGCGGTAAAATCATACTAGGTGCAATGAGATTCCATAATCCTGTATGAAGGCGTCTTGAAGCATGTCCTGAAGGACCCGGATGAAACCAAGAGTAGAAAACAGCTGATTGTTCCTAGAGGCCTGATTCTGGAGGTCTTGAGACATCTTCATGATGGAGTGAGTGGAGGACACCTTGGGATAATGAAGACTTTGCAGAAGATACGTAAACGGTTTTATTGGCTTAACTGCAAAGAAGATGTGAGGGAATAATGCAAGAAATGCATTACGTGCGCATCAAGCAACGGACCGCAGGAACGACCGAAAGCTCTGATGCGACAGTATAATATCGGTAGTACTTTCGAGAAAAGCAATCGACATAGCAGGACCATTTCCTGAATCAGACGTCGGGAATAAATACATTGTTGCCGTCATGAACTATTTCAATGAATGGGTAGAAGCGTATGCCATTCCTAATCAAGAGCCCGCTACAATTGCATTCGTCCTGGCTGAGAGATGGATCTGTCGTTTTAGCGTACCCTTGGCACTTCATTCTGACCAGGGAAGAAATTCTTAGTCCATACTTTCTCAGGGAATATGCGAAGTATTGAACATTGGCAAAACCTGAACTACTGCAATACACTCCCAGTCTGATGGAATAGTGAAACGGATGAATAAGACCATGAACAGACACTTGGCCAAAGTTGTATTTAGTCACCAGAGAGACTGGGACAAATATCTCCATCTGTTCCTTCTGGCCTACCGCGCATCCGGTTGAACAGACTCCAGCCAGAATTATTTTTAGACGGGAACTTCGGCTACCATGCGACCTAAAGTTCGGCTGCAAACCTGGAGAAGATCTAGCTGGCAAAGATTATGTCATTAATTTAAGGCGTCAGATGGACGATATCCACTCTCGAGTCCGAATAATCATCCAGAATGCCAGCGACCGCATGAAAGAGACCCATGATATCAAGGCACAAGACAGAGGTTTTCAACAAGGAGACTCTGTGTGACTTTATAACCCAGGGCGGTGACGTGGCTTGTCTCCAAAATTAGAGACATCCTGAGAGGAGCCTGTTACACTTAATTTTTGTAAGATTGTCAACACTTATTGATATATATATATATATATATATATATATATATATATATATATATATATATATATATATATATATATATATATATATATATATATATATATATATATATATATATATATATATATATACAGGGTGGGGCAGAAAAACCTATCCGATTTCAAATCCCTTTTTCTCAGAAAAGGGGGCAGGTAGAGTCGTGGGGTAAAAACCGTTAGAAAGCCGGTTTTATGCCATTTGTCAGTAGTCAACATGCCTTGGTCTGGTGAACATCGTGCTTTTGTTATTGAGCGGTTCATCGAATGCGACGGTTCGATAATTGCTACACAACGTGCTTTTCGAATTCATTTCGGACTCGGGCGTCATGATCCTGTTCCACATCACGCTACGATTAAAGTGTGGGTGTCAAATTTTAGACAGACGGGTTCAGCATTGAAAAAGAAGTCGCCTGGACGTCCCAGGACAGCAACAGGACCTGAAAACGTGGCCAATGTGAGAGCCGCGATTGAACGTTCCCCGCGTCGTTCGGCGCGAAAACATTCGCTCGCTTTGGCGATTTCCAACCGCAGTATTCGGCGCATTTTGCACCGGGACCTCAAAATGCATCCCTACAAAATGGTTGTTGCACAGGAATTAAGTGAAAGGGATTTTGAAACCCGTACGAACCTGTGTCGCGATCTCCGAGAACTCCCAGACGACGATGTTGTGCTCTTCACGGACGAAGCCCATTTTCACCTTTGTGGTGCCGTTAACAGGCAGAATTTTCGATATTGGAGTGACGAAAATCCTCGAGAAATCCATCAGGAACCCCTCCATAGCCCAAAAGTGACTGTGTGGTGTGCTCCTTCCCGCCTAGGCGTCTGGGGGCCTTACTTTTTTGAAGAAAATGGGCAAACCGTAACGGTCAACAGCGAGCGCTATTGTTTCATGCTGGAAAATTTTCTTGGACCCAAAATGGAAGAAAATGGCGTGGAAAATGTGTGGTTTCAACAGGATGGTGCAACCGCCCACACATCGCGACGATCAATGGACATTCTCAGGGAACTGTTTCCCGGTCGCCTCATTTCCCTGAGAGGTGATCTTGGCTGGCCGCCGCGCTCACCGGATCTCACTCCATGTGACTTCTTCCTTTGGGGTTACCTCAAATCAAAGGTTTACCAGCATCGACCAAGGACCCTTCTTGCTTTACGAAGGGAAATTGCTCGGGCAATTGAAGAAATTCCTGTGGAAATGACGGTGAAAGTCATGGAAAGCTACCGCGAGCGCCTAAATCAGTGTATCCGCTCCCAAGGACGACATTTGAGTGATGTGCTTTTCAAAACTCAAATTTAAAAATGGCATAAAATTTGCGATATGTTAATAGAAAAAAATTTTTTGACAAGTTGACTGGTTTTAATTTTATATCGTTTTGAAATCGGATAGGTTTTTCTGCCCCACCCTGTATATATATATATATATATATATATATATATATATATATATATATATATATATATATATATATATATATATATATATATATATATATATATATATATATATATATATATATATACAGAGCGTTGGCAACATTGAGCTAGATTCTGACAGTTGCTAGTTGCAGTTACATTGAGTGCTGAAGTACGAAAAATATGTAATACATTTTTAATACTTAATCATAAGAAATATTAACAATAAAATATATAAAAAAGTGCCAGTGGTAATTATTATTATTCTGAGTACATGACATGGTGCCGAAACCCAAATAGAGGTAAAAAGAGGAAAAATGCCGAACTCAGAAGACAGCGTTGTAGGTTTGAAACCGCCCAAACCGTTAGTAATAAACAACGAGAAAAACATGGCGGGAGAATGGAAAATGCGGATACAACAGTACCAGTGGTATGAAACAGCCACAAATCTCAAAAATAAAGATCCATCAATCCAAATAGCAACGTTGATGACAATAATAGGACAAGAAGCCATTGCAATTTTCAACACTTTTAACCTTAAACCAGCTGATCAAAATCAGATTGAGATAATAAAAAAGAAATTCGAAGAATATTCCGTACCTAAAATAAATGTCACATACGACAGATACGTTTTCAATAAAATAGAACAAAAAAAAAAAAACGAAACGTTCGACGAATTTTTAAAAAGATTAAAAAGCAAAAGTAAAAACTGTGCCTTCGGTAGATTAGAAGATAATTTAATTTGCGATCGTATAGTAGTTGGCTTAAAGAACGACACAGTAAGAGAACGGCTATTGTCAGAAGGTAAAATAACTTTAGAACTAGCCACAAACTTATGCAGGGCTAGCGAACAAGCAAGGAAACAAATACAGATAATAAAAGAGAAAAGAGAGACCCAAGTTAACGCGGTATACAAAAATAATGCGAAATGCAACACTGTGCACGAGAAAAGGAGCTGCTCAGCATACAAGAAAAAATGCAACAAGTGCAAAAAACTGGGACATTTCGCAAAATGCTGCAAGTCAAGGACAGTAAACAGCTGCGAAGAACAGTAAACGGCAGAGGTAAGCGACGAGGATGATGAACTTATTAACACATTAGTCGTTGCAGAAATACAAAAGGAAAATGCAAAAGATCCAGACTAGTACGAAACACTGCATCTAAATGATCAATTAAAAGCTAAATTCAAACTTGACCCAGGAGCACAATGCAATGTGATAAGCGAAGAAATAGCGAATAGAGCAAAACTCCGAATAAGCAAATCGAAGACGAAGAGACTAGTTTCATTCACCAAACACGAAATGGAAGTAAAGGGCGAAAGTGCAACAAAAGTAGAAGTAAAAAATAGAAAACAGACGATAAAATTCGTCATAGTTGAAGAAAAAATACAGCCTATACTAGGAAAAGACGCTTTAGGATTACTACAAAGAATTGAAACAATAGATACAGACATATTCGAAGGAATAGGATGTATAAAAGGGTACGAATATGATATAGATTTGAAAGAAAATCCGAGATTGATAATACAATCACCGCGAAGAATACCTTACGCCATAAAGGACGGAGTAAAAAATGAATTGGATAGGATGGTAATGTTAGACATCATCGAACCAATAACGGAACCAAGCCCAGCAGTATCTCCGATGGTAATTGTAAGGTAGAAAGGGAAAATTCGAATTTGCATTGATCCGTCCAACATGAACAAAATAATAAAAAGAAGACTTTATCCACTTAAGACTTTGGAAGAAATTGCTGCCAATATCAACAACTCGAAGTGGTTCACGTTGCTCGACTGCAAAAAGGGTTTTTGGCAAGTACGAGTAACAGAACGAACAGCAAAGTACCTGACATTTTCAACGCCGTGGGGCAGATATAAATGCAAACGTCTTTCATTCGGACTAGCCTCAGCCCCCGGAGTCTTCCACCAAAAAATGAATGAGACAATAGAAGACTTACCAGGAGTCGAATGCTCCATGGATGATATTCTGATACATGCAGAGACAAAAGAAGAATTACAAAAAAGAATCAACAACGTTATACACGGACTAAAAGCAACAGGCTTGAAATTAAACAAAGAAAAATGTCATTTTGAAAAGAATAGAGTCAAATTTCTTGGCTATACTCTTACTAACAAAGGAATCGAAGCGGATCCAGAGAAAGTGAAAAGCATTTCAAAATTAAAAGTACCAACTAATATGAAAGAACTACAAAGATTGCTGGGTGTGATAACATATCTATCCAAATTCATAGTAAACTTCTCAGACCTAACTGAACCTTTGAGACAACTGCTATCAAAAGATGCGGAATGGCATTGGGATCATCTTCAGCAAGAATCATTTGACAAACTAATAGAAGTAATCAAGGAACTACCATCCTTGAGATTCTTCAATCCAAAAGAGAGAGTGGTTCTCTCAGTAGGTGCAAGTAGCAAAGCAGTTGGAGCGGTTCTGATGCAAAACAACAGACCAGTAGCATTCAGCGCAAAAGCTCTCACACCTACACAACAAAGATACAGCCAAATTGAAAAAGAAATGATGGCCTTATCAATAGCCTGCAAGAAATTCCACGAATACGTGTGGGGAAACAAAGAATTGGAAATAGAGTCCGATCACAAACCGCTGAAGGTAATATTCTAGAAAAATATTCATTAAATTCCAGCTAGACTCCAATGAATGATGCTGGAAGTCCTCCCCTACAATCCGAAAGTCACATATAAGAAAGGAACTGAATTATATATAGCAGACACACTGAGTCGAGATTGCAACGTAGAACAAGAAATAGAAGAGGAAAATAACATCGAAATTCATGTAATTGTTCTATTCTCAGAGAAAAAAATTGGATAACTCAAACAAGAAACAAATAAAAGTCAAGAATCAGTTCAACTCAAGAAACAAATTATAGATGGCAGGCCAAATCAACAAAAAAATGTAACGCCAACACTACAAAAATATTGGTCGTTTAGAGAACAACTTTCGTATTACGAAGGCATAATATTTAAAAACAACAGACCTTTCAGTCCAAAAACAATGACCAATGAAGTAATGAAAAACTGTCATTTAAGTCATAAAGGAATTACGGGTACTCTGAGCATAGCAAGAGATAACGTACACTGGCCGAACATGCGCCAAGAAATAATAGATTACGTCAAGATTTGCAGAACTTGTCAGAAAATACAAAAAAATAAACCCATGGAAACAATCCTGAAACAAGAAACACCAGAAAGACCATGGTCCATCGTAGCCTCCGATTTACTTCAAATTAGTGACCAATACTATATAGTTATAACAGATGCCTATTCAGGATTCTTTGATTTTCTAAGACTGAAAAACATTACAAGTTCGGAAGTAATCAACGCAATAAAATATTCATTTGCACAACACGGCATACCGGACATTTTACTAACAGATAATGGTCGTCAATATACCAGTGAAGAGTTTAAGAGATTCACTGAAAAATGGTAATTCAAACACCGCCTGTCAAGTCCTGAGTTTCAAAAAACTAAAAACATACCAAAGTGAACAAAAATATCAAGCTGACAAAGGCAAAAAACCCAATGACCATTTTGAAATAAACGAAAAAGTCCTTTATAGACTAAAGAAGAACGAATGGTTGAACGCGAAAATCCTGAGTCCTACAGAAGAACCAAGATCATACATGTTACAAACAGAAGATGGGAATATATACAGAAGAAATTCCTGGTTCATAAGACATGCACATGAAAGAAACAAAGAAGAAGTGAGTGACAACGGAGGAGAAGGAAGCGTCACAGAAAAGTCAGAAAGTTCTGAACAAACTCCAGCTCGGCAGAACATAACAATTCCTGAATCCAAAATAACCAGCTCCACCACCAACATCTCTCGCTTTGACAGAAAAATACAGTTCTCCAGGTACTTATTAAGCATGATGTAATCGAATTTATTTGCACAACAATTATCACAAATAAAATGAAATAAAATCTCCGTATGAATCAAACAAAATTATTAGTTGATTCTTCAATGTATAACAGAATTGTAGGTTATCCTCTATTCGTTTAGACAGAAACTCCCTAGTCTGAGAGCCTTTGTAGTGAAATAGAATTTGTTATTAATTTCTTCCATATTCAGTGTTTCAAATAAATTGTAGAGATATTGCTCTGAATTAATGCATGTGATATAATTTGATAAGTAGCTTTGTCGTAACGAGCCGTATATAGGACAGTTTATAGATAAATGGTAGAAGTTCACAGTTTCGTACATGGAACATGTGAGACAAGTGTTATCAGCATTTAAAGTGCGTTTGAAGTCTTTGGAGGAAAAAGGTAGGCTACAATTATAGTGATTTAACAAGTTTTTGTATCAACAGTAGCTTACATAACTGAAGTAATAACAATATAGATTACTGTAAAAGTATTTCTAGGCCATACACAACAATTGTCACGAATAGATCGACTCTCCATGTAAATCAAACAAAATTAATAGTCAGTTCTCCAAAATGTAGCAGTGTCCTCTATTCGTTTAGGCAAGAACTTCTTAGTCAAAGAGCATTCATAGTGAAATAGAATACATTATTAATTTTTTGCATATCTAGTGTTTCAAACAAGTTGTAGAGATATTGTTCTGAAATAATGCATGTAATATAATTTAATAGGTAGCTTTGTCCTAACGAATCGTAAATAGGACTTTTTATAAAGAAGTGGTAAAAGTTTCCAGATTCGTACATGTTACATATGGGACAAGTGTCATCAGCATTTGAAGTGTATTTGAAGCCTTTGTAGAAAAATTTTAAAAAATTTTTACTGGAGAGTCTAATTTGAGCGATTATTCTTAATTCATTAATTGGCATGTTAAGTATATATACATACATATATATATATATATATATATATATATATATATATATATATATATATATATATATATATATATATATATATATATATATATATATATCTATATATATATATATATATATTTTCATATATTTAATATTGAATTGAAGAGATATGATACCCAAATAATTTTTTTTATCTATTCTCTGCTGACTTTAATTGAATTTTTTTGATCATTGTAATGAAATATAACTACTGTACTATATATAATAATTGTTCCAGACACACTAATTTCAATCAGAGCTTTGATAATTAGCCTTTCTCATCGGAAGGTTTGAAGAATATCCACCAGAGGCAGAACTAGTCGGGGGTACAAATGTTTTAATTTCCCTATTCGAGGAATGTGTATAATACGTATTAATGGAGCATAATTGTATGTATTTTTGAGGGACTCGAATATTGCAAAAATAAATTAGATATTTTCTATACCATTAGTTCCTTTAAACTGAAAAGCTCCATATTCAATGAATAAATCTTTATCATACAATTAAATCAAAGAACATATTTCTTTTGGATTCAATATCACTATTTTGTTAGTCTGGGTATATTTCTAATTGTATTGTATTTTTCTACCATGTTCAAGTAATAATGAAATAGTCCGTCAAGTTTTTTGAGAACTATTGGTGCGTTGAGTTGCTGTTGATCATTTTGATGTCCCGAGTTATCCCATGAATTGTGGTGTTTGTTATCCACCACAGTTACTCCAAAAAGGACAAGGCTTGACAATCTAGCAAGTAACCAACGAAACACGATTCGCTAATCTTGTGCCATCGGTGCCTTGCCTGTCATCTTTAACGTTGTTATCAAGAAGTGTTCAACGTTTCACTAACATTTTTTAATTATAGATAGAGTGGTGAGCACCAGCTTGACTTTTAATTCGTACTCCCGGTGTCCAGTCCAACAATGAGTACCACTTTCAGTGGTTCCCAGAGTATATACTTACTCTGATAATTATATTCTGCTAGATTCTCTTGTAGCTTTTGTGTTATAAAAATTTGATGCAATTATCTCCGAAACTACAGATTTGAGAAAATGGATAACGGGTGGTCACGCACTGGCCTACGTGGATCATAGTAACTCGTGAGATATTGAGATAAATGGATTCTACCCTAAAATGGATACTAACCCATATTAACTCGAAATTCAAGATATGAAATTTAATTACTGACATGTTACTCTTTCTAAGCAGCATTTTTCAGATTCCAATTTATGCATAGTTTAGCAGTTATTACTCTTCGAATCTTTATTCAATTTTTAATTTAAAACTGGGTATATAAATAAAAAAATAAAAAAGTTTGTGCAAATCCACGAAGCAGCAGCTTTCATTGAGTACTAGATTCAAGTCTGTAAGTGCTGTTGTTGAGAACTCAGCATCACGCCAGCCAACCAGCCAGACAGCAAGCCAGCCAGACAGCAAGCCAGCCAGACAGCCAAAATAAATATACCTAATAGCGTATTTTCTTTCGCAAAAATGCGCTCATTTTTCGGTGATTTTTTTATTTCTATTGTTTCTCATATCAGCCTCTTAAGCCAATTGCTCTGTTTGCCAGAAACTTTATATTCTTGAAAAGCATGCTTAGCAATCGCAGACTTTTCCAGGTGGCTCAATAGTGTTATTACTAATCAAAATGTTCATAAACTATTCTCAGTCCTAACAGGAACAGGTTTTAATATGCTTTTCAATCACCCCATTGATAATAATCTACTAATTTTCTTTCCTTCCTACTGATCTGATTGGAATCAACTAGTTTGCTGCGAGCAGGAAGTTCTAGATAATAGCGATCTTGTATAGGTGGACAAATTGATATAGAAGAGGCGGATAATGTAGACTAAATATTTTTCAAGTATTGTACTAATATCAAAGAATTAATAGGAACTTACGATATCCATAGATTGGGTGTTGAAGAAGCAAGTGTTCCATTCAGTCAACAAGTCTATAGTTGTATCTGTCTGCACAGATTAAAAAAATATGAGCTATTGAAGTTCACAAATTTGTATTTCTTCAACAAACCTGTATCAAATAGAATCTCATAAAACTGGCGGCTATGGTTCCAGTAGTAAGAATCATAAAAATGGACAAAAGACTGATATAGTCAATACTATGTAGGATTACAACAACATATAATATAATTGCAATCAGTAGTGACAATATGTGTATCACTAGAAATGCTGTGAAGTATGTATTCTTCTGATGACATTTCATGAGCTCATATTGCACCAGCAGCAAGTCAGCAACCACTTCTATATCCAATGAAGATGTCTCAATGCAGTCATTGACAAATATATAGACAGCTACAATTTCTTGTTTAATAAAATTATTCAGTGTTGCAAGTCTTACGGCGCAAATAAAAGGTTGTCCACCGAGTTGAAATAAGAATATAGCAATCAACATAATAGATACATATGCGCTTGGCAGAGTTATCAACAGATAAATGTATGAGCTTGCATGGGTAGTGATTGAGAATATAGTCAATACAGTTAAGAAGTAAGCAAATATGAATGTACAGATAATTAGAACTACGATATATCTATAGTCAACTGATAAGCCTAGCCTTCCCATGGCTTCATCAGATTCGTCATGCATCTTCAACATACGATTAATAGCATCTAAATCGCTCAAAAATTGAATAGCATAGACAAACGAAAATAGTTGAATACATTCAAGAAATATAAAGGTTGCTATATCTAAGTACGTCATATCAATCTAGAAAGTCTCTACGAATATAAGATACGTTCTAATCAATAAAATCAGATTAAATCCTGAAAGAAATAACAATAAGATAACTCCTGTCATTAGGTTTGGGTCATAGTGTATATTATAAATATCTTTTTGGATAATATCATCTTGAAAATAATGAATATGATAACATTTGCATGTTTTTGTATCTTAGGTTCGAGATATTCACCTCCTAACAAATTTATTTGGTGAATAATATCTATGATAACAATTGTGCAGCCGATTGGTCATTATTCCCATAGTTATTATTCACCAAATAAATTTATTGGGAGGTGGATATCTCCAGGGATATTTATGGCCTTAGAGAAACTAATGAAGCACTGTTGCAATTCTATGCAAATCTTGAAGTCTTATAAACTCATAGATCTGTGAGTTATAAGCAAAATCTCAATTAACTTGTCATCTCTATGAACAAATTGAGATTTATCAACAAAAATCGATAAGTTTAAATCAGTTTCTTATATAAGACATAAAAATTTGTACAGAAGTGCCACATAAATTTTGTATGTGAAATTTTTCCAATTTAATAAACTAAGTCACAAATAAAACTCAGCTACAACATTTGGATTGGCTAGCAACGTCATATTTTTTCAGATGTGTTCACTCACATAATACCACGAAATGCCCATACACAGAAAGTTTATTTTAAGGAGTACACTATTGTTATCTCGAGAACTACAAATAAGAAATACAGAGTTGGTTGAATAAGCAAACAATCCCTATATCAAAAGGATATTTTAATAAACAATTTTTTTTTCCCACCAGTGGCTCCCAAAACATGAGATCCAATTATTTTGCTCTAGATGACAACAATATTTTCATTATGTCAATCGAAAGTGATTTTTTTTTTTTTATTTCAACGATATAACATCTTCAAACTTCTATCGAATAAAATAAAATATAAGAATTGTTTTATTTTCATCTACCTATCTTAACACGAGGGACGCAGTATTAAACATATTTTTTACTTGTATTGTGAAACCGACAAAATTCACCTATCAAGATTTTGATGGAAATATCCGTTTTGAGTATCCCTGAATCCATTTTGACTATTTTCGGCTTGATGTCGGTACGTATGTTCGTACTTCCGTGCGTTCGTTCGTTCATGTGTAACTCGCAAATCTCAGAACTGGTCGAACGTATAATGTTGAAATTTTGTATTTAGGACTGGTATAGGGTCTAGTTGTGCACCTCGCATTATGATTCTAATCGTCTGTACCGGAAGTATACTTTACTTGAAACTTTTTTCGGAATTTTCTGATAAATCCAGAATAATCAACCGTAGGATGTTGAAATCCAGTATTTGAACTTGATGTAATATCAGAATGGTTATCTTCTATGTTTGTGTGAATCGGCCAAGCCAGGAGTGCACTGCATTTGAGGCTTTTCCTAAATTTTTTGTATAAATCTAGAATGATCAGCCATAGCATATTGAAATTTATTGTTTGAACTTGTTATAACATCAAGATAGTGTTCTATTATTTTTGTATCAATCGGCTGAGTGCAGTTAATATGTATCAACAGACATTCAGAATTTTCCGTATAAAACAATAAGTTTAATTGAGATGATAAAGTAGGCAATGATAAATAATCTCTTGTCAATTTTTTGATTCTGTTTGACAATGAACATGTCAAAATATTATCAAAACTATATTAATTATAATCTGAAGTGGTGGGTAACTTTATTGAAAAATTTGTGTATATATCAAATGATGTACAAGTAAGTCACGTGATGTTCACGTCAGATTTTCTCCACAAACAAATCACAAAATTGTTAGTGTTGATATTGTTTTGGGGGTGGAGTGGCAACACTGATAAATTGAACTTATACAATTGTGAATAGAATCTATGTGTGTTTTGTCCAAATTAGATAGAATTAATTATTTTAAAAACTATAGTGATAAACTAAAGCCCATGTGCATCAAAACGTTATAAAAGTTCTGTAAGTAAAAAACGGTAAATTGTGAATAAATAACAATAATCTCAAGGAGTGGATCCCAAGGTTAATACAGCAAGTAGCAAAGTAACAAGTTAATACACAAACTAATTAAAATTTAAGAACACTCAAGCAGTGATCTCAATCATATTAAAAAATAAAAACGAAATATGGCAACAATTCAAGAAATATCAGCAGAAATGGCTAAATTATTGGGACCGGTAAGTGAAAAAATCGATAACGTAGATAATAAAGTAGATGAAGTTGAAAATTCTTTGAAAAACGTACACGATAGAATAAAATGTAATGAAGAGAGATGCGTTCAACTTGAAAGCACAGTAAAGGACAAAATTATAGAATCGAGTGGTTAGAACGGAAAATTCTGGAAAAAAGTCTCATGATTTTTGGTATGGAAGAAGAGAACAGAGAGAACCTTGAAGAAAAAGTCTTGAAATTGTGTCAAAACGTTCTTCTTATTAAAGATATGAAAAAATATGAAATAGATAGTATATGGAGAATCGGCACCAAAAATAGAAATAGACCAATCAAATTTGAAGTGAGCACGAAACATAGGAAGTTTGAAATTTTAAGAAATTGAAAGAACTTGCGGGGCACCCAGATAAAAATTGAAGGAGAATTTACTAAGAACATATTAGAAGAACGGAAAAAGCTAAAGACACACCTGAACCAAGCTAAAGAAAATGGTTACAGGGCGTACTTGAAGTACAATAAATTAGTCGTAAACGGAGACACCTTCTCACTAGCTGAATCAGAGAACGGCACGGAACAACATGAAGATAACGTAGCAGAAAAAAATACACAATTTCGTAGAAAATCATTATCCCTCAATAATTTAAATGACACTATATCAGAACACGAAGATCATACAGAAAAAACAAAGAAGAAATCGTAAACATACCAGAAGAAAATGCGACTCATGAAGATCCTAGAATATTCAATAAAATGCATAAACATATTAACCAAAAAGCAGAAAAAAGAAAAGCTTTATCTCCAGCTGAACCAAGATCTCTACACAACAGCAAGCAAGAAAAAGTAACAAGATATTTTCAGAAAAAATCAAAAAACGATCAAAGCCAGAACAAAACAGACAGAAAGAAATAAAAGCAACACATACCATTAAAAGTATTATACTATGAAACATCCAAGGCTACAATAACATATACAATTTAGATACAGATGAAATAATGAAACTAACACAGAACGACATAATATGCTTATGTGAAACATGGATTTACAATACGCTACAAAGCACACCACAAAATCTAGATGAATTCCATTACATAGAATCTAAAGCCATAAAATCGGCAAGTAGGGGCCGGGCAAGTGGTGGAATATTAATTCTATACAATAGAAAACCACAAATTGAAGTAATTGAAAATACACCACATTGGATTTGCGTATTTGTTGACCGTACAAGAACTTCAGAAAACTTTATCCTAATTTTCTGTTACTTTTCACAACAATATACTCATGAAACATTACTAGAACAACTACAGAATACGATACAAGAATTGAACGAACATTATCCAAACACATCTATTATCATAGCTGGGGACTTAAATGCAAGAATTGGTAATCTAAATCAGGGAGAAGAAGCACCATTCAATGAAACAAATTTCAGATATTCACGAGAAACAAGAGATTCAACAATGAATAAGCAAGGAAAACAGCTAAGCGAGACTTTAGAATCAGAAGGCTTCTTTGTGTTAAACGGAAGATCAGAAAAAGATAATATGGCCAACTACACTTACATCAGCGGAAAAAATAGGAGCATTATCGATTCAGCTTGGGTGAACGTCACAGCATTAAATGAAATTCAGGATCTGGAAGTACTAAATGACATACATATATCAGACCATTTACCCATACGAATAACATTCTCTGAGTACAAAAATAGAGCAACAAATTATACACGTACCGAGAGCATTCCAGTAAAAAAACTAATATGGGATATGAAACTACTGAATAATTATCATGAAAATATTAACAAAACACTCAATACAACAGAACCATCTTATAATATGCTTGCAAATACAATATGGAACGCAGCACAAAACTTAAATATGGTTAATATCATACACAATAACAAAATCGTTAAGAACAAAAATAGTTGGTACAAAACCGAATGCAGAACTCTAAAATCAGAATTGAGAAAAGCACATCGTAAATGTATAAATAAAGGATTCACAGAAGAAAATATAGCAGAGTATGTGAAAACTAAGAAAGACTATAAAATATCTATAAAACTCAATAAGAACCAATACAAACAAGAACTAAAAGACCGCATGAGCAATATACACAGTCCAGATACCATTTGGAGAACAGTCAAACAAATACGAGGAAGAACTCCAAACAAAATCGAAATAGAGATAACTGAAATTACAACTTACTATAAAAACATGTACACCCAACAGATAACACCGAAAACTAGCTTTTCACCCCTACCTTGATGAAAGAATTTCTGAAATAGAAATCAAAAAAGTGATAAGTTCGTTGAGAAATAACAGAAGCCCAGGACCGGACGGCATAACGAATGAATTTTTCAAGTACTTGCCAGAACAAGGAGTTAGATGCATAACAAATCTTATAAATACATGGTTTGAGAAAGGAGAAATACCGCAGACACTTGGTAATGCAAAAATAAAAATGCTTCATAAAAAAGGAGACAAAATGAATCCAGAGAACTACCGAGGCATAGTACTTTTAAATACGTTAACAAAAATATACACACATACGCTATCAAATAGAATATCAAATTGGATAGAACACACAAATATCCTCGCTGAAAATCAAGCTGGCTTTAGAAGAAATAGATCCGTCATAGACCACATATTTACATTAAATACGATAGCACAACTTAGCATCCTGAACAAGAAAAAAACGTACTCTATCTTCGTAGACCTGTCAAAAGCTTTCGACTCCATTAATCAAGAGAAGTTATGGGAAAAACTATACCTCTCAGACATCAGCTCAAAAATGATAAGAATAATACAAAACATTTACTCATGTGCTACCGTACAAATCAACATAAATAAAGGAGTGCTCCAAGGAGACTTGCTCAGCCCAATATTATTCACAATATTTATAAACGACTTTGAGAATACCTTAAGAGAGAAAGGACTGTTTGGAGCATCCTCAAACAGCAAAACGGATATACTGGCTCTATTATATGCTGACGACATAGTTCTACTAGCGAATTCACAAGTAGATGTACAAAACAAATTGAATGCATTAGAAGAATATACACGAAACAATGATCTAATAATAAATACAAACAAGACGAAAATAATGCAATTTCACCGAGGGAGACCTCCAAAACAAAGGAGAATATATCGATGTCAAGGAGAAAATATATAAATAGTAAAAGAATACACATATTTGGGAATTACCTTTGTTTTATCGGGACTACACAATAAAACCTGTAAAGAGAGAATAAGTAAAGCTAACATAACATCCGCAAATATTAAAAGAATAATGATACTATCAAAAATGGATAACTGGGAAGCACGAATAAAACTTTATCACACCACAACTATTCCAACAGGACTATATGCAAGTGAAATTTGGGGATTGTATCACACAGAAGAAATAGAAAAAATACAAACTAACTTCTACAAGAAATTGTTTTGCTGGCCGAAATCAACACCAAACTACATCGTGCGAAGAGAAACAGGAGAATGCAATCTCTCGGTAAAAATTTTAGAACAAACATTGAAATGGTGGATGAAAATATTGAAAATGAAGGATGATAGATACCCGAAAATCTGCTACAATAGAATGAAAGATTTGGACACACACGAAAATCAGAATAAATACAGCTGGTGTAACTCTTTAAAAACAGTGTTAATTAAACTAGGTTTTCAGAATACATGGAACAGACAAAGTGCGGACAATTTAAAACGAAATATGGACTGCATTATATGGACTTACAGGTGTCATCTTTATAACTTAGACTCAAACAGAATAAATAATTCCAACTATTCGCGCGTGTATAAAAACATTGAGTTGACCTCAAAAAATCGTGGTATAATATATAACAGTAATTATCAACTTACCAAACTTTTTTCACAAATCCGAGTGGCAAACACGAATGATACAGTCTTGTACCTAAACGGAAACGTAACAAAATTCTCGGCATCAAATGTCTGCACGATATGCAACAGTCTAGAAGAAGATGACCTATATCACTTCTTCTTATCCTGCCCAATACTCTCACAGCACTACCTGAATAATCTACTAAATATGGACATTGATAGAAACAATTACTTTGAAGTCCTTTTCTCAAAGGATATTGAGAACACAATTAAACAAATATATTACTATACAATAAACGCAATTAGGTTGAGATCATTCGCATTAGGATTATGAAAATAGATACAGGGTACATCGGATATGAAATCCTAGATATTTAAGGTTAGAGTATTTAAGTTTCAAAAATCAAGTAGGAAGGTTAGCATAAGCAAATTTAATTAGATAGTAAGAATCTTACATTGAGAATAATTATTACTACATATATGTTAATGTGTATGGGTATGTAGGTATGTATGTATAAATGTGAATATATATATGTTCATGTAATGATTACTATAGATATAGATATGTATATTTAGAATGTCTTATGAACATAATTACAAATGCCTATCACTCTTTGTATGAGCTCCCACGCTTCAGCAAATAAACATTTATTATTATTATTATTTATTATTGATATTGTTGTAATATTTATCATTTTATTCCTACTGCTGGTTATTTCTTTATTGAATATTCAGCAGTCCGTGTCGGCTTCGCATAGTTGGTCATTTATTAATATTCAACATTTTTGTCCGAATTTTTAGAGCATAGTTTAATAATCTTCAATATAATAACAATGAAGCGCTGTTCGTTAGTCTCGCTCAAACTCAAAAACGGCTGAGCTAATTTGAATAATTTTTTTTTTGTTCTGTTTGCTTTTATACAGTGATGGTTAAGGTGAAAAATGATCAACATACATTAAGTAGTGCACGAGCCGTATTTTTTCGTTCGCGCACCGTTTATTCAACTGGGTTGAAACATTCTATAGTTGTTGGTGGCATTATCTTGAAGGATTTTATTATAGTATCATTAACGTACAATAAATGGCGCACGAGCCGTATATGTACGTTCGTGCATCGTTCGTCTGATTGAGTTGTAACTTATTATAGTTGTTGTTGGCACATTCGTGAGGGTTCTTTTTGTAGTGTTATCAACGTGGTTGCTGCTACCGATTTTAAGAATTCTTAACCAGTAGAATTCTATACCTTTTATCACTAAGTAACATGAGCTATAATTTGCTCTCAAAAAAAAAGGGTTACCTACAAAAACTTAAATAATGTGACCCAAGATATGAGAAAATTACCAATAAAATACCTGAAATTGCTCACGCTGCAATATAATCTCTTATTTCCCGTAATCTATTCAATTCAATACTGATGATGCGATCCAAACATCGATCTATGCACCTATCAAGAAATTTTGACCGTTCAAGTAATGTTCCAATTCTGTTACTCCAGCCAGAAATGTGGTATTATTATTGATAATTATCTTATTCATCTTATACTATTAAACTATACTTCAGAGATTCGTACAAAAATGTTGAATAATATTGAAGGTCCACTCGTGCGAAGCCGGCACGGGTTGATAGTATGAGATGATTATTAAGAATAATATCACATTTGATGCTACATAAACATAAAACAACCGTCAAGATTTGTTGATTTGTGCGTTAATCTATGTATAGATAGCGACATCAGTATTCAATGGAATAAATTATGGAAAATATCTGAAGGATTATATTGCAGCGCACGGAATGTAGGGAATTTTGCTGGTCATTTTTCACATCTTGGATTGAATCTTGAGAGTGAAAGTAATTTACTGCTCATGTTACCCAGTGATCAGATAATATAAGATTCTACTGATTCAACAATTTTTTCAATCGGTCCAGCAGTTTTCGATTTTATATAATTGGCATGGATAGATGATACTGTCAGGGACTTTCACGCAAGCGGTAGCAACAGTCATAGAAAGTTTCATTTCAATCGGATGAACGATACTCGAACGGATGAATATGAAATACCACTCGTGCGCCACATATTTCACGTTGGTAAAATTGTGTCAAAACCTTCATCCAAAGGCCAACAGCAACTATACATAGTTCCAACGAGATTGGATGAATGATACGCGAACGGATAAATACGGCTTGTGCGCCACCAAATGTATGTTGATGGTATAATAATAGGAATCTTCACGAAAAAGTCAACAACAACTATAGTAAGTTTCCGTTCAACCAAATGAACGATGCGCGAACGAACAAATACGGTTTGTAAGGCACTTGATGTATGTTGATGATACTATAAAAAAATCCGTACGAAATTAAATTAGAATCCGTTGTGTAGTTTAGAAGATCTAAGCGTACATACAGAGAGGCGGACGGTGAGAAGCGACTGAATTTTGTACTATGTAGAGATTTATGATAGAGTTTACAACAATATTCACCATAATTTATAAAAATTGAAAAATAATATATATTTTTTCTTAATTACAATGACGATAGAACATTTCGATTACTGTGCAATAATTGATATTCTAGATTAGGTCGTTGTATACAAGCCAATGACGGAAATTTTCAGCGATTCTTATAATCTAGTTTATTACTTATACTTGTACAAACTACAAGTGAGTACCGACAAAATTCACATTTCCAGATTTTAGAGGAAATATCCGTTTTGAGCATCCCTAAATTCATTTTGACTATTGAGTTTGTAATTCGCAAATCTGAAAGCCCTTCGAACATATGATATTGAAATTTTGGATTTAGGGATGTATTAGCGAGGGCGTGCTTGCCAACTTGCTATAGCAGTGCAACGTTGCCGTGTCAATTCATTGCGAGTAAAAATTTATTCAATCAAGTAATTTGAGTTTCATTTCAATTTTTCTCTTTAGGATGAACGGATACATACCATTTCTAAAATATTGATGGGATACTACAATATTCACCTTTCTTATGAATAGTTCTTTTTTATTCCACACAAAGTTGGACATACTGATATTCATTGATTTATGAGCTCAAGCATCCATTTCTCCATAAGAGAAATGTATTTTGTGTCAATATTAAACAACGACACTTTAACGGTAAATTATTTGGGTAGAAAAATAATAATAAATAAATTTTAAGGTTTGGAATCAAAAATTGTTGTCACGCTCATACATCCTTGAAATTGATCTAGGGTCTAATGGTGCACCTCGCATTACAATCGTCTGTACCGAAAGTGCACGTTACTTGAAACTTAGTTTGAATTTTCCGCATAAATCCAAAATGGTCAGCCGTAGGATATTGAAATAAAAGATTATAAGGCTTATTTGCGTATCTATAACCGTGAATGAGATACCGCGCATACAATGTGCACCGATGCGCAAACATGCATTCTTTTTTGCACCACCACTGGGGTAGAATGTAAAGCTAGAAAGATATAAATTCATCATTTGAATGCTACAATTGCTTTAAATACTGAATATTGAGGTTGGTAGATCACGCGAATTGAAAATGAGAGTTCAATTTGAACAAGGAACTGTTTTATTCTTATCAGAAGAATATTACATTCGACACATTGTAAAAACAAACAACTACTCACCAGATTTTTAATGTACACAGGCACCTATAGATTGTTCAAATACTTGTAAAGCCATAAGGATCAATTGTGAGTTAGTCAACACCCCCTCTTGAACTGATTTGACCCGAATCATCCACATCCCAGAGCAGTCAAACAATTCCAGTGTTTTGCGGTAGGTAGACCCTTGGTGAAGATGTCCGCTGGCATCTTGCTCGTTTTCAAGTGTTCTAGTTTGATTTCACCTTTACTCAAGACTTTTCTGATAAAGTGGTGACGTACCTGAATGTGTTTGGTGCAAAAATAAAATACTGGATTCTCTGCCAACTTATTTGCACCTTGGTTATCGCTGAAGATCGTTATTTTCGAAGCTGCGTCGAGCCCTAACTCCTAAGCCAATCTACGAGGATAAATTGCTTCCTTCGATGCTTCTCCGAGAGCCATATACTCGGCTTCGATTGAGGACAGCGCGACCGTGCGCTGTTTTCTGAACTCCCAAGATACTGCACCTCCGCTCATCATGAATGCGAAGCCAGTGTAGGATCTTCTATCGTCTATGCACGTCGCCCAGCCGGCATCAGCGAATCCTGTTAAGCCTCCCCCTCTGGAACTGAAGCTGACTCCTACATCCAGCGTACCTTTCAGGTAGCGACGTACCCTTTTTGCCGCACGCCAATGAGAAATACCAAAAGAGTCATTGAATTGACTCAAGACGCTGGTTGCATGACAGATGCCTGGTCGTGTAGCTACCGACAAATAAATAAGAGATCCCACAAGCTCCCGGTAAGGTGGTCTTGTTCCGTCTTCAATCCTCCAAACATCCGATTTAGACAATTTCATGCTCGGATCTAGCGGTGTCGGAACTGCGTTACATGTCGTCATTTCGAAACGATTCAAGATATCTGGGATATTTCCGCGTTGCTTCATGGTAGTTGTCTCACTGTTGTGCTGAAACTCGATTCCGAGACAGTAAAGTATAATGCCCATGTCTTTAATTCCGAATGACTTCTTTAGAAAATGATGAAGTGAATTAATTCTTGCAGTATCCCGTGACAACACGATTAAATCGTCCACGTAAACGATGATTATAAGATCTTCACCACCTTGATGAGTCACGTAGATACTTGCGTCTCTCTCAGTTCGGGTTGCTTTAAATTCTCGTGATTCTTGATTTAGTCGCTTGTTCCAGCATCTTGCGGCTTGCTTGAGCCCGTACAATGCTTTATTCATTTCACATACCTTGTTTCCTGATGAAAGTTCTGTCAGCATCTTTGCAGCTTTAGCTACATTATCTGGTAAACCGTACTTTTTCTCCACGATGAATCTTAGTATCTTCTCCGTGTAGTCAGGAGCTTCCATAAAAACATTTTCGTCAATGATTCCATTGAAGCCGTAGTGACGTCGAATTGTCTCATTTGCATCCCACGCTGAGTGGCAAGTGCAATTGCAAGACGAATTGAGCTGAATCGAGCAACTGGTGCGTAGGTTTCGCCATAATCCATCCCGGATCTTTGTGAATACCCTTTTGCGATAACTCTAGCCTTTCACTTGACAATCGTGCCTTCAGGACCATATTTATTTCGGAGTATAATGCGACTTCCAACTGATATGTGATCAGTGGGACGTTCCACTAGACTCCAAGTGTCATTTTTGAGAATAGATGTAAAATCGTCAGCTGAAGTTCTCATCCATTCGTCTTTATCAGGACCAGAGAACGTGGATTTTATCGGAATTTCCACTGCAAGCGCAATGTCCGCTATTCCTTGATTAGCCTCTTCGACTGTATGCTGCCTTCTCGGTCTGCCGGATTTCCCTGTAAGAATTTTCCTGGGTCTTCTTGGTTTACACCTTTGTGGAAGTGCTTCAGCTTCCTTGGAGTTCTGCTTCACCAAGTTGTCGAAGCCCAGAAAGTATAATTCTCCATTACTCCCGTTCTCCTGAACCTCTTCTTGGAGATCATGAGTTCCATGGTCTTCCTCTTGCATATTCTGCTTCGACGCATTTGTGTTGTTCAGTATCAATTCGTGATAGTACGTCTTTGTCGGATTCTGCTGAGATTCTCGTTCCACTTTAGCGTGATGTGACTGACTATCGTTGCTGCTTCGCCTCAGGAATTGAACATCGCATGAAATCTCTACTTTACACTCTTGAGAAATCCACACTCTGAAAGCTTTGGACTTGTCATCAACTCCCAGAAAAATGCCTTTTTGCGCACGGGAATCGAGTTTCCCGATTGCCTTCTTCCTGTTCAACAATAGACTTCACTCCCAGACTCTTCGAGATTGCCAATATCAGGTTGATCACCTATCCATATTTCGGAAGGTGTACGCCCCTTTAAAGCAGAAGTAGAGCAGCGGTTCCGGAGGTAACAGGCTGTATTCATGGCCTCTGCCCAAAACGAGTGGCCAAGTTTGGATTGAAGCAGCAGACACCGAGTCATCTCCATTAACGTTCGGTTGAGTCTTTCTGCCACTCCATTCTGTTCTGAATTATTTGGTACAGTTAAACGACGCTGAATCCCTGATTTCCTCAATAATTCATCAAATTGATCATTCACATACTCAGTACCATTATCTGATTGTAGGAACTTGATCTTCCTTCCAAATTGCGTCTCATTGGAGTTTTTAAACTCCTCGAACTTTTTGCAGATTTCATTCTTATGATGAATAAATTCAACTACACACCAACGTGATGCATCATCAATAAATGTAACAACATACCTGGCGCCACCGTTGGACGTCGTTCTCATAGGACCACAGACGTCCGAATGTATGATTTCACCAGGCTCCGATTATCTCATGGACTTCTTTGGGGAAGATTTGCGCGTCATTTTACCTTTCAAACATATGCTGCAGTCGAGTTTTTCATCCAGATCATCAATCTGTAGTCCTTGTACTGCTCCGTTCTTGAGAGCGCCTCCGATATCCATTTCATTGAGATGTCCTAATCTTCTGTGCCAGTCCATCAGTGTTCCGCTCTTTGAATTATTCGCTTGTGCTACCTGAACTTACTCCGCCACGCCAACTTCTTGAACAAAGAACAACCCGTCGCCCCGATTCGCGGATAATATCAGATTATTGTCTTTGTCAAGAACTCGAGCCGATTTTTCGTCGAAAATTACGCGGTGGCCTTTATCAACAATCTTCCCGACCGATAGAAGATTGGTTCGTAAGTCCGGTACGTACAGTACTTCACTCAAATCGATTTTCACGTCGCATTTGTTCACTCGAGTCGCAAGTTGCGCGTCACCCTTGGCTTTTATTTCCGTGCTACTGGAATTGGCCAGATTTAACTTGTCCAAGCAATTCATGTTGATACAGCGAAAACTATTCCAGTCCTTGGTCATGTGTGCCGTACAACCACTATCAATGCGCCACAGTTTTTCGTTTGATGAAGCACTCGGGTCTGCATTTATCATTGTGTAAAGTGGCGTGTTTTCAATTTTCTTGTGAATATTTTTCATATTCAACCGACATTCCGACACCTTATGTCCTTTCTTTATGCATCTGTAGCACGCTATCCACGGTTCATACTCGCGTTTCGCGTTTCGCGTTTTCTAATTTACCGAAATTTTTATGATAACGAAACTTGTTGGAATTGCCCGCGATCATCGCGTTTTGCACAAAACTCTTTCGATTGCTAGATCTCGTGTCACTTTATTCAGTAATTTTGATCCGTAACATTTCCGGCGAGGAAAGCTCGTCACGAGACTCAATCGCTTTACTGTCCCGTTCTTCCCATTCCAGTGCTGCCACAGTCTGCTCTGCGTTCCCTGCCTCGAGTTTCACCTTGACGCCGCTCACATAGCCCCAAGCATCATTTTTAATCAACAGTGCCCTCATGTGGATCTTCCACGTATCGAAATTATCTTTCATAAGCATGTCGATTCGCGTCGTGGTATTAAAGGCCATTTTCACAGCATGAAATTGTCCAACTTCTTGAACCGAAACTAAACTGTGTTTTTTAAAGTTTCGCCCGATTCGTACTTTTTCACCTCTCACTTTTCATATCATTATACGCGCATTCTAGACCCATAACATATTGAGGTTGGTAGATCACGCGAATTGAAAATTGGAGTTTGAATTTGAACAAAGAACTATTTTATTCTTATCAGAAAAATATTACATTTGACACATTGTAAGAACAAACAACTACTTACTAGATTTTCAGTGTGCACAGGCACCTATATATTGTATAAATACTTGTAGAGCCATAAGGGTCAATTGTGAGTAATTTAACACTAAATTTTAAGATTCTACAGCTGATCGTTCTGGATTTATGCAAAAAATTCGAAAAATTGTTTTATAAACTGCATTTCCGCTTGAGCTGATCTCAATCATAATGCGATGTATACAACTAGATGTTATAGAAGTGCTTTTCACAAAATTTCAATATTCTACGGCAGATTTTTTCGAATTTACGCGAAAAATTCGAAAAGACTGTTATATAAAGTGCACTTCCGACTCAGCCGAATGACAAAAATATAAGATAATCATCACGATGCTACAGCAATTTAAAATACTGCATTTCAACATCCTACGGCTGGCCATTTTGTATTTATGCGAAAAATTCTAAAAATGTCCCAAGTCCCAAGTGAAGTGCACTTCCGGTACAGACATTTGTAGCCATAATGTGAGTTGCAGAACTCATACCAGTCTTGAATACAGAATTTCAGCATTATACGTTCGACGGGTTTTGCAATTTGCGAGTTACATTTATATACGTTCACACGTACCGACGTCAAGTCGAAAATTGTCAAAATGGATTGAAGGGTACTCAAAATGATATTCTCATCAAAATAAGTATATAAATGTATAATCACGTTGCGACTAAGTTAAATATTCGGAATATTATTCTATACCGTTGATATATTAGCTCCAATTTCCATTAAAAACATTAGATCTTACGTTTTACGCACGATATCTTGTTAACGGTCATAGATACATAAATGTAGAGAAAAATGTGTAATTAATTTTTACTTATTACCTCAAATGCTCTACGACCATTAGAAAATGAGATATTTGCGAGAAATTGGTCAAAAATTAGGATTTTTGAACCTTGGCCTTCGATATCTTCTGAAGCACCATGATCTTACAACATGTTTGTGCACACTCATTGTATATGCCAAAACGAAGATATTTTCGCAATAAAAAAACTATTACCATTTATTCAGTACTAGATTGAGTCATTTTTTGTCTAAATTGACTGGACTAAGTTAGGAATGTTGTAGCAGAAGAATGATGACCTACTGTTTCCATAGCAACTGATTGGGTCGAAAGCGCACTTAACTTGATAGATTTTCAAATTTTTTTGAATAAATCCAGAATGATCAGCCGTGGAACGATGAGATTTTGTGTTTGACCATCATCCAATGATGCACAAGTAAGACACGTGACGTCCGCTTCAGATTTTTCCATTCATTTTATGAATATATGGCACTTGCACATGACATAGTTGTTATAACATTAGTTACTGTAAATTTGAATGTAGATAAATCAATTGTTTTTCCACGGCAATCTTTGTATAAACATATGTAAATGAAAATAAGACGTACTTATTCATGTATTTTTATTTTAAAATACATATATACGTATGAACATGTTATATCGTTGAGATCAGAGTGAAAATCGCTATTGATGAACATAATAAAAAATATGTTGCCATTCAAAATAAAGTTGCGTCCCACATTTTGAAAGTCACTGATGGAAATTTTCTTTAGTTCTTTCAAATGGTCTCTTGATATAGAAATTGTCTGCTCATTTAACCAGCTTTCTATCTCTTAGTTCTCGAGATAGCAATAGTGTACAGATCAAAATGAACAACCTGTATATATATGATATATAAATAGATCAAGTTTTTCTAACTGATGAGACGTTTCGGCAGAGTAGCATCTGCCATCCTCAGATCTTCTACTTTTTGTTCCAATAGAATAGTTCTATTTCAATAAGAGGAAGAGACAAGCGGAGATGTAAAGATGACAGGTGTGACTCTGCCGAAACGTCATGAGTCAGACAAACTCAATCTCAAAGGCCTAGTAAATACAGAAGCAAAATTGAAAGTCCACGTAAAACATCCAAAATATCATGAGACGTAGTACGTAATCTAAAATTGTGGTATTGAATATCAATCATTCAATAATGCATTGAATTAATGCAACGATGATTATTTCGACAATAAAATATAATTATCATTATTCAGAAATTCTACGAAAAATAGCGCATTTGGTAAACTGATTCAAATATTACCATTGTTAGCATCATTAATGGTTGAGACTAGTGAAATTTAAACTGAAGGTTATTTTTATCTTGCAAGATAATTTTAATGCATTGAAAATGTATTATTGAATTGAAATTATGTCCATACTTTTTTTTCAAGGTACACGTAATGGTCTAGTTGTGAACAGATTTTTCATCGGTTAATCTGTGCGATTTTGCACGCAATGGGTGATCCAATTTCAATATTTGTTTTATTCAAATCGATTGAATAAAAAAAATATTTCAGGGCCAGTTTCACCAACGCTAGTTAAATTTATCTAAAGGTTATTTTATACGAAAAGTATTGTTGATACAATTGTAACCATAGTTACTGACTCAAAATAACCCCTTGATAGATTTAACTAGGTTTGGTGAAATCGGACCATAATTTTAGAATGAGTCTCTATATAAACTATAAATTTTATAACCAATAATTTTTGGAGTTCCAGGAAAATTTTGGTACAATTCAACAATTAGGTCAATTACTAGATAATAATGGATATTTTCATGTTGTGCACGCATCACGCAGAAATTATCTGTCATATTTTATTGAAACCTGACACAGTGATAGCTTGTATCCTAGGTGGTGATCTGGGATACTTTTTATCTCAATAAGAGGACTCTCACAATTATTCAATAAAATCATATATCGCTTCATGTCAACGCCTCCATAGAACCGTTGTAAAAGATACGTTAGATAGGTACGCTTGAAGCAAAAAATCAAAAATGTTACTCTTTGAATGCTTGTTATCACGATCAGGTTCATCACTGGTATTGATAGACTGTTCAGAGAAATTCATGGGAATCTCTATATAATTATATATAACTTCATTATTGGATAGCTGATTCTGATTATAACGTCGAATTCAAGACATAAAATGACGCTGAACTGAGAATGCTACATTTGTCATAATATGACGTCGAATTTAAGTCACAAAATGAAGTTGAGCTGAAAAACAAACTCAATCAGTAAAAAATGTGAGCGCGAAGTACACTGACTAAAAAAATATGACTAAAGAATACATAAAGCATAAGAATGGTTTCTCAAAACGCTGAAACATAACGTTAAATTATGTCGGTAGTTCAACATTTCATGACGTCAAAAAATGACTTCAATTTATGACCACAATTTGACGTCGAAATATGACCGTCAGTTTATAACTTCATTATGACCAGAACCTGACGTCATATTGAATAAAACAATAATTCGAATAAACATTATTGTAATAAAAGCATCAATCATAAAATAAAAGTATTTTTTATCAATCTTAGTATGAAATACAGATAGACTGCAATTTTTGCCGTTCTGTAGGATCGACTTACAATGAATAAATTCATTGTATTTGAAGTACTCGAAAGAATATGTATTAAAATATATCTCATTTGAAATTAAATCAGAAAAGTAAATGATATTGTAATAATTTTTTCTTGTGATGAAAAAATTTGAACTATTCATTTATGCGTGGTCCGGGCAGAGTCTCTTGTAATTCTAGAGATTCAGCACAACTTTTCAATATAATATATTGTTTCGCATGTAGATCTGAAAAAAATGGGATTAATATTTCAATTTATATTTGACAAGAATATCAAAAAATAGTGATACTAAAATTATTTATGAATGAGATGAATATATTATTGATTCGATAAAAGTTTAACAATCGTCGTCGACTTTCAAATCTTCAGAACCGTATCTCGAAAAGTAATCGATTGATTTAGAAGGGACAAAAAACTCGTTGATAACATGGATTATTATAATAATATTACTACTTACGTAAAAGCGCATTGAACGTTTTAGCAACAGTATCTCTAGTAAGAGGATTACAAATATCTGCCAATTTTATAGATTGATAATTAATTCTTTGAAAGACTTCTTGAATATTATTTAGCATGTCAGCTTGCCTGTTGATATAGGAATAAATCAACAATTGAAAATCTATTTATCAAATATTGATTACCTTTTTTCTTCGATTCCGAATCTAGATCTACTAGGCGTTGATACCCTGGAAAATTCAGAATTGATTCACTACATATTACAAATTATTTCTGAAGTATTGTTTCGTTAGAATAAATATTAAAAAATCTGACGTGAACATCGCGTGACTTACTTGTACATCATTGGATATATATATATATATATATATATATATATATATATATATATATATATATATATATATATATATAAATTATAGTGTTGATTCTTAGTGATTCAGTAACTATTTTGATGATACCACAGAACGTGACATTTCCCACTTCATAGTTTCTATAAGACCATTGCATTAGAGAATTAGACATTCTGTACTCACATTTGTTAGAATAAGTAACAAAGCTTCATATTATACACAAAGCAATCATATTGTACTTGTACTTGCAAGAAATAAAGTTTTTAAAAACCCGATCGATCAATCAAGAAATCTAAGTGGCGCAGTCGGTAGGATAGCCGAAACAATTTAACGAATATAAGTTATTCCACTTCGTGATTAATTTGGCTATTCGAACATCTTGCATCGATCATCGCATCCCGTATCCTGCACCTGAGAGGACATCAGAGGCAAGATAAAACACTCGACGACGTAGAGCCCAGCAGAACTCCAGCGACTTCGAGAAGACCGTAGAGCGACTTCAGGGCACATTTCTGAGTACACATATGTCATTCAGAGAATCACATAATACATCAGAATCAGAATCAGAATCCGATCTAGAAGATCTTACAATAATCCAAAATGCCATAACTAAAATACAATTAAGTAGACCTAAATTAAACATGGCTACTCCCCCAGTTCCTGTTTTAAAGAAAGAATATCTGGACATGTTGCCAGAGTTCCATGGGAAACGTGAATTACTCCCCCGATTTATTAGCGTTAGCGAAAAATTAGTGAAATCTTGGAAGAGGCATTAAAAAATGCTCACAGCGATAAACGTGATTGGTTCACATTGAATATGGAAATTACAGAACTAAAACAAAATTTAAATGAAAATGTATTCGATTTTTATAGTCGTTTGCAACATTTACTCGACTTGCAAATAGTCTATATTTCTACTAATGCTACAGATATTGTAGCCAAAATCATGATTGATTATTTCCAAAGTTATGCTCTTCGCGTATTATTGGAAGGACTAAAAAAGCCGATAGGTCAATTAATGAGGGCTAAATCGGTCCAAATTCAGCGTTAAGCATGTTAGCTAACGATTTTCAATTTGAATATTATTCAAGATCTAAACCCGTTAATCAAAATCACAAAGTAAATGCAAAACCACAAATACAACAGCCTAGATACAATATTCCAAGACCAATGGGTTACATGAATTTTGGTAACTCCTTGCCAAATAAAAGTCAACAACAATTACCCCAAAGACAGTTCACACCTCAACAATTTCCTCAAAGACAATTTACACCACAATATTATTCAAAACCCAATACATCCCAACAAATACGACCAAATCCTTCTACTAGTCAAAATCTACCCAAACCTACTCCTATGAGTATCTCAATAAGAAATTCTACGGCACAATATCGCCCTAGAACAGGCCCATACAGACCGGTACAAAACCTATACGGACAGAGACGCGAAGAGTTGTTAAACATAAATGAAACTGATGCACCAGTAGATGAATCACACAATTATGAGTTCTATGACACTGTAGAACAGACAGATCAAGTTTCGGATGAGAAATCTGCTTCAAATATTCCAGAAAACATTCACAATGCAGACGATAATATTTTTTAGACATGATAGCCTCAAAGACAACGTAAAATACTTACCTCGAATCGAATTGATGAACTTGACGAATAAAAGTAAATTACCATACATTGTATTTCCTGAAAACCATTTAAAAGTTTTAATAGATACAGGAAGCACAAAATCCTTTATTGGACCTGCAATTGCTTATAAATATTATAATCATGCCAATATTGAAGATCCTTTCCAAACTTTAACCGCGCATGGTACTTCGGTAGAAAATTATAGCACACTGGTACCCGTTTCAAAATTATTTAATTTGAAAAAAAAAGAAAATTTGAAATATCATATTTTTGACTTTCATGACGAATTCGATTTACTATTGGGTTTAGATAATTTGAGAATATTGGAAGTAATTATAGATTTGAACAAAAACTTAGTAAACACACCTAATTGTCAGATACAAATTTTTCATAAGAATTCTGAAATTAATATAAATAATATAGGCCATGCAAATAATATTATAACATTGGATCCAAAAACGAAACGAGTTATAAAAATCTGAGTCAACCAACAAAATGGAACAATTTTAATACCATCACAAAAAATTAATAATGTAATTATTCCTGAATGCGTTACTGTAGTGAAAGATTATCATACATTCTGCACCGCCATCAATAATTCTAAAACCAATGCTAAATTCAAGCAAATAAACCCAATATGCGTCGAAAATATTAATAATCACGAGACGTACAGTTCCCCAAATTTCAATTTCATTCAGTCAGACAAAATTAAATTTGATATAACAGAAATTCGGACCGACCATATGAATGACGAAGAGAAAATAGCAATCTTCAAATTGATACGTGAATATTCTGATATTTTTCATATAGACGATACAAAATTAAGTTCTACAAATCAAATCAAACATTCTATACGAACGAAAGATGAGATTCTTATCTATACAAAATCCTATAGGTATCCTGAAATCCATCGACAAGAAGTACACACTCAGATACAGAAAATGCTTGATCAAAATATCATACGACCATCCCATTCACCGTGGTCATCACCTATTTGGGTTGTCCCCAAAAAACTTGATGCGCCCGGAAAACGCAAATGGCGTATAGTTGTCAACTATAGAAAATTAGATGAGAAAACAATGGACGACAAATACCCATTACCAAACATCACAGACTTATTGGACAAACTTCGACGTTGCCACTATTTTAATACATTAGACTTAGCTTCTGGTTTTCACCAGATTGAAATGGACACGCAAGACATACAAAAAACTGCATTCAATACGGAAGACGGACATGACGAGTTCACTCGTATGCCCTTTGGATTAAAAATCGCGCCTGCAACATTCCAGCGTGTTATGAATAATGTTTTAAGAGGACTAGTAAATGATAAATGTCTTGTATACCTAGACGGCATCATTTTCAACACAAGTTTGCAACAACATATTCAAAATTTAAAGTTAGTATTTGACCGTTTGAAAATTGCCAACTTTAAAGTGCAATTAGATAAAAGTGAATTTCTCAGGAAAGAAGTAGCATACCTTGGGCACATTGTAACACCCAACGGCGTGAAGCCAAATCCTGACAAGATTTCAGCTATTTTAAATTACCCTTTACCGAAAACAACCAAACAAATTAAAGGTTTTCTTGGACTTTTGGGCTATTATCATAAATTAATTAAGGATTTTGCCAAGATAACCAAACCAATGACAAAATTATTGTAAAAAGATGCAGTTATTGACATCAATGACCCTGACTACAGACAATGTTTTGAAACATGCAGAAATTTATTGACTAATGAACCACTTCTCCAGTATCCTGACTTTAACAAAGAATTCAGTTAAACATGCGACGCAAGTCACGTAGCAATAGGTGCCGTGCTATCTCAAGGTAGCCTAGGCAACGACCTATCAATAGCTTACGCTAGCAGGACACTGAACGACACAGAAACAAACTATTCTACCATAGAAGAAGAACTCTTAACTATTGTTTGGGCGACTCAGTACTTTAGACCGTACTTATTTGGACGCAAATTCAAGATTTACACAGACCATAGACCTTTACAGTGGCTATTCTCGTTGAAATAATGTAGTCAGAAGCTGATACGTTGGTGCCTCAAGTTAGAGGAATTTGATTACGAGATCATTTATAAAAAAGGCAAACTTAACACTAATGCCGACGCCCCAAGTCGTATCCCGCCTAAGTGCCACAATAAAATTCAAAACATTTCTTCATCACCTTTAGAAAACGATTCATCCCTTATTATTTATCAAGATTATTTAGATCAGAAACAATGTTTAAATTCTAATAGTAATAATATTTGCGAGGTATCTGGTAATATATTTGACGCACCCTCTAGTTCTAGTCTAGCTCATTGCGTGAGTAAAGATTTAGAGATGTCAGCAGGTATAGCTAAACAATTCAAAATTAAATTTGACAATATAGATAAATTGGAAAATCAAAATCCAAAGATTAATAATTTAGTTTATTTGAGAACTCCAAAAAGATATTCACTTCATTTAATAACAAAAGAAAGATATTTTAATAAGCCTTCTAAGCAAGATATTCTTACACGTTATTGAATTTAAAGAAATTTTGTTTATCTAATGATATTAAAATTTAAGTATACCAAAATTAAGGTGTGGTTTGGATAATCAAAATTGGAACGAAATCAATTTGATGTTGAAATATATTTTCAATAATACCGATATATTGATAACCGTGTACAAATTACCCGAGAATGGAATTACTCAAATTGAACTTAATATTAATGAATCAAAAAATACAAAACATTTAAATAAATTTATGGAAAATTTTTATGATGAATTGAATAATCAAGATAAAAAGGACGATGACACTCAGTCCTTAGTTGTTGAGGTAGGCGACGCACAACAGCAAGTCGAGATGAACGATGACGACACGCCAAGTTATAATGACATGACGATACATTCAAGTAACGAGTATCCTATCATCGGAATACCGATAGTGGAATGTCCTGTGAATTACGGTAAAAATCAAATTATTATTGCCGAAACCGATCATAACCCAAAGCCAGTGATTATTAGAAAACTGTATGATAATAATAAAATGCGAATTTTAGTAGAGTTTTCCAAGAATAATTATAAAAATGAAATGATTAATTTTATCAAAGAATATATTATTCCGCAAGTCAAATATCATATTTATTTTCAAAATGATTCATATGAAAATTTTAGTAGAATATTACAAACTTATTTTAAAAATTCTCAAATTAAATTAGTAAAATATACCACGTATTCAATTGACGTCATTGATGATGAAGAAATCATGCAAATCATTTCTAATTACCATTGCAAAACTAACCATAGAGGAATTGATGAAACAGAAACGCGAATAAAACGACAATATTATTGGCCTAAATTAAGAAATTCTATCCAGTCATTTATAAATAGTTGTGAAATTCATCAAATTACAAAATACGACAGAAAAGCCCTCAAAATAGAATTAAACGTGACACCTACAGCCATAAGACCTTTCCAAATTTTACATGTAGATATTATTACATTAGAGCAAGCAAAATTTTTGACTATTGTAGATTCATTTTCAAAATATGCACAAGCATACCTGTTAAATTCGAAACAAGGATTAGAAATAGTTGATAATTTAATAAAAAAATTCACACATCATGGAATCCCTGAACTAATAATTTCGGAAAATGGATTAGAGTTCAAAAATTCAGTGGTCAAAGAATTATTGGCATTACATAAAATCGATATACATTTCATTTGCTCTCAACATCCAGAGTCTAATGGCGTAATAGAACGATTCCATTTAACACCCATAGAACACCTAAGATTATTCAACAATCAGAAAGAATATAAAACAGAACCCATAGAATCGAAAGTTAACTACGCCTTATTAGCTTACAATAAAACGATCCACTCAGTCACCAAATTGAAACCATGTGAAATTGTAACAGGACATTTAGATACGAATTCTCCACTATATATTGATTTAAAAAATCAGCTTTTGAATAATTATATAGAAAATCATAAGAATATAACAAAATTATTATATGAAACAGTTAAAGACAAAATTCAACAAAACAAAGAAAAGATAATAAGTAAATATAATGAGAATAGAGTAGAATTACCAAATGTACCTGAAAAGGCTTACGTAAAAAATGAACAAAAGCAACAAAAAACTAAAAATAAATATAAGGCTGGAAATATCGTAGAAGTTAATAAAAAACTTAAAATTGAGAAAATTAAAAAAAGTCATGGCAACACAGCAGAAAAAATTCATTTTTCTAATATAAAACGTCCCAAACAAAATACTCATCCGTTTCAACCGGTTCCAGCTTGTTCGCATTCGGACAAGGAACAATCATTAGGAACATAACAGAAAATCTTGGAGTTCTTCCCATCAACCTCGGTCCTGCCAAGCTCGAAAAGACTACTCACACGTTCATACACTATTATAATCTTGAACCCCTTTTAAACCAATACAACGGCTTGAACATGCAATATTCTACACTGAAAACAACTATTCCAAATAATTCTCAGTATTCTAATGAACTTAGAAATTTTGATGAAATATTAGAATTTATTAGGACAAATATAGAGACAAAAATTAATAATATAGGATATCATGTTGATCATTATAGAATTAAACGAGGATGAGTGGATGGATTAGGGACTATATTTAAAGCGATAGCCGGAAATTTAGACGCTGAAGACGGGAAGAAGTATAACGAAATGTTAGCACATATGCAAGAAAAAACATAATTTGGAAAATCAAATTAAATTATATTATTCAGTAAGTCATCAAAAAATAAAAAAATTTAATAACACAATTTTAGATATACAGCATAATGAGGAAATATTGAAATCAAAAATTTTACAACTTTTTGAAATTATAAATAATATGCATTTTCAAGATATTCTTTTTGCGAAAAATATTTATGATTAGTTAGTATAATATTGTATAGTTCAATTTCAAATGTCTTACAAGATGTAGAAAATTCGATCATTTTTTGCAAGTTAAGAACTTTACATCCCAGTATAATTCATCCCATGGAATTACTCGCAGAGTCGAAAACAGTTTCTAAATTCTACCATTTACAATTACCATTCGAGCCTCGACAAGAAAATTTATTGAACATAGAGTTCTTATTGAAAATAAATTGTAAAATTGAAATGACTCAGATAATCTATTTTATTTCCACCCCTATCAATTTTGAGAAGGATTTTGAACTTTATTACATGTACCCGATTCCAAATAAACATGATTTTGGATTTATAACAATAATTCCGAATAGTAGATTCCTTTTGAAATCTGATAAAGAAATTATACCTCTGAATGATATGTGTGATCGCGCAAGAATATTTCAGTGCCCTAACAAGTATCACGCCCACTTCCCTACAATGTGCGAACAAGAATTATTCCAAAATCAAACTTCAAATCATTGCCATTATACAAAGGTCAATTTATCAGAGAATCACGTGGAGGTTATTCCAGAAATTAATAAATATTTGGCCGTTTTTCCAAAAGAGGAAAAAATTACCATTCGATGTCAATCAGAAACAACCATTCAACCTTTAGAAGGGATATATTCAATAAATAATGAAGGCAATTGAAAAATCTATTTTCGACAACAAAAATTGGTATTCCAAAGTAAAACATATGGTCAACCATTATTATTACCTAAATTAAATACCAAGATTTTACCACAGAAAGTAACTAATTTTTCCATCAATCTGAACCCATTGAAATTGAATGATATATCATTTAATCCAATTGTACCTGTATTTCAAGAACCAGCTAATATGCATATCCCCAGTATGTGGTCTATTATTTTATAGGTTATCATCGCCCTCATCGGTGGGTACGTAACGTACAAGCATATAAAGAAGAAAAAGACAAGAAAATTCACTTCTGAGAAAAAATCCAACAACCCTGAAGACATCGAGCTGCAACTACCCCGTGAAGCTCGAATTTAAGGAGGGAGGAGTTATAGTGTTTATTCTTAGTGATTCAGTAACTATTTTGATGATACCACAGAACGTGACATTTACATTTCCCCCTTCATAGTTTATATAAGACATTGCACTAGAGAATAAGACATTCTGTATCCACATTTGTTAGAATTAGTAACAAAGCTTTATATTATACACATAGCAACCATATTGTACTTGTACTTGCAAGAAATAAAGTTTTTAAAAACGCGATCGATCAATCAAGAAATCTAAGTTATATTTATATATATATATATATATATATATATATATATATATATATATATATATATATATATATATATATATATATATATATATATATATATATATATATATATATATATATATATATATATATATATATATATATATATATATATATATATATATATATATATATATATATATATATATATATATATATATATATACAGTTCCTAGGCCACCTCTCACGATGACTCTCTGACATGAACTCATGAACTCCAAAGATTGTCGTCACCGCTCACCGCCTAGACTCCGTCGAAGTGTATCAAAACAAACAAATCCTTATGTTCACTTAAATGACACACTTGCGTTTCATACGTTTTTGGGTTTTTTTATGGTGGTACTCTTGTCTAGTTGGTCTCTTGGCAACAAGTATTTGATGTTTCTTCAAATTTAATTCTCTACTTTTCTTTCCCCTGATGAAGCCTCCAATTAGATGTGAAACAATTTCTATTTACAAATATTTGCAGTAAAAAAAATTTAAAAATTTCATATATATATATATATATATATATATATATATATATATATATATATATATATATATATATATATATATATATATATATATATATATATATATACATATATGATCAAAGACAAAACTCATCGTTCCACGGCTAATCGTTTTGGATTCATCCAAAAAGCTTTAAAAATCTGTCAATTGAAGTGCGCTTTCAGCCAAGTCGGTTGCTATTGGAACAGTAGGTCATCATTCTCATGCTACAACATTCCTAAATACTGATTTCCAAGATACTACGACTAACAGATCAGAATATATGCGCAACATCAAAAAATAAATTTCAACTGAAGTGCACTTCCGGTTCAGTCTATTTCTTTAAGAATAGAAGGCAATCATTCGGATGCTAGAGCAGACTGAAATACCAAATTTCAATAATCCACAGTTATAATATAAGCATTGAGACGGTACTGTCGCCTTAAATACTGAATTCCAACATTCTATGTTCGATTGTTCTGTCTTTACGCGGAAAATTCAGAAAATGCTACAAGTAAATTGCACTCCCGGTATAGAGGATGACAAATCATAATGCGAGACTCACAACTAGATGTTACAAGAGTGCTTGATACAAAATTGCAATATTCTACCACAGACTGTTTTGAATTCATGCGAAAAATTCGAAAAGTCTGTCATATAAAGTGCACTTCCGGCTCAGCCGATTGGATCAAAAATAGGAGATGATCATTTGATTGCTACAGAAATTTCAAATACTGAATTCCAGTATCTTACGGCTGATCATTCTGGATTTATGCGGAAAATTCAAAAAAAGTTTCAAATAAAGTACACTTTCGGTACGGGCGATTGCAACCATAATGCGAGGTGTAAATCAACACCCTATACCAGTCTCCAATACAAAATTTCAGCATAATACGTTCGCCAGTCTTTGAGATTTGCGAGTTACATACAAACGCACATACGTACCGACATTAAGCCGAAAATAGTAAAAATGGATTCAGGAATTCTCAAAACGGATATTTTCATCAAAATCTGTATATGTGAATTTTGTCGGTTTCACAATACTTGTTACTTTGTACAAGTAAGTGAAAATGTATAGGTAGATTCCTCAAAACTCTGAGAAAGTCGTTACCTCTTAGCAACATTGCTATATCATATAACGAATAATAATTGCAAATACTAATTGAAACATGAGGATGACAGACTATACATTTTCTTTTAATGAGAAAACTATCCCCAAAATACACTCAAAGGCATAATTAAAAAATCTGACATGAAAATCACGTGCCGATCGCAATCATAATGCAAGATGTACAATAAGATGTTATAGAAGTTCTTTATACGAAATTTCAATATGCTATGGCGGATCATCCTATATTCACGCAAAAAATTCAAAAGAAGTTTCAAGTAAAGTGCACTCCTTGCCTGGCCGATTCTTACAAAAATAGCAGTTAGCCATTCTGGTACAACATCAAGTTCAAATACTGAATTTCAACATCTTACGGTTGATCATTCTGGATTTATTGGAAAAATTCGAAAAAAGTTTCAAGTAAAGTGCATTTCCCGTACAGACGATTGGAACCATAATGCGAGGTGCACAGCTAGACCCTATACCAGCCTTTAATACAAAATTTCAGCATTACACGTTCAACCAGATTTGAGCTTTGCGAGTTACGCACGAACGCACGCACGAACATACGTACCGACATCAAGCCAAAAAAAGTCAAAATGGATTCAGGGATGCTCAAAACGGATATATCCATCAAAATCTCGATATGTGAATTTTATTTATTTATTTATTTAAATACACTGTCCTACAGGCGTACCCAGAATATGGACAGGAGAACAAATGTACATGATAAATACAAAAATCAAGAGCAAGCTGTAAACGTAAACTAACAAACATAAAGAAAATGAATAATAATATTTTCCAATAACAGATAATCTGATAAAACATATCAATAAGGTAAGTTGACAATTACGACTGGAAACACAAAGCCAATGAGGCTTGCAATTTTCTGAAATTATCATCAAAGACATCGCATTGATCCTGCACTTTAGAGTAAGAGTTGATCATAGCATTAACGGGTGAATTGATCATAATATTTGTGCGTGATCTTGATGTAACAAAAGAGTTTTGATTTCTAGAGGCAAAGGATGGTACTCTAAGATTTAAGCATGTCAGCAGATAAGGGCAATCCAGAAATGAATAAGGGCAATCCAGAAAATTATGTAACAGCTTATGCAAGCAAGTAATTTCAGTATTTTGCCTACAAAGGAACAGTTTTTGAAAGTTGAATAGATCAATTAATGTATCATGAGATATATCGAATGCCGGATAAGTGTGAAAAGTCTTAGAATAAAGTTATCTCAGGAATTTCTTCTGAATTGACTCAATTAAATTGCAGTTTTTTTGGTAGTATGGGGACCAAACTATGGAGCAATACTCTAATTTCGAGCGCACAAATGCATAGTACAATTTTGTCGGTTTCACAATACTTTCTTGTACTTTGTACAAGTGAGTAAAAATCTGACGTGAACATCACGTGACTTACTTGTACATCATTGGATATATATGTATAATACGATGTGATTTTGTGTTTGATCATATATATCATTGGATATATATATATATATATATATAATCAAAACAGAATCTCATTGTTCTACAGTTAATCGTTTTGGATTTACCCAAAAGATTCTAAGAATCTGCCAAGTAAAATGCGCTTTAAGCCAAGTCGGCTGCTATGGAAACAGTAGGCCATTATTCTTATAATACAACATTCCTAAATACTGATTCCTAAAATTCTACGACTACAAACAGATCTGAATCTATGCGCAAAATTAAGAAATAAATTCCTACCCAGATAGCAAAGAAATATTCCAAGAATAAGCAGAGAATATTTTTTTCGAATATTCAGCTATTTTTGGAATATCCCATGTTTATCGGTATATATTTGTGGGATATTGATAGAATATTCCCATGTCCCGATATTGCATGTCCTATAAATATCCCAGGAATCATCCTGAAATATGCTATGAATATATGATGTTATATTCCTGGAATAATCTATGGATCTCTATAAAGTAAATGTTCAATATATGCTAAGAATATCATAGGGATAATTGAATTCATATTCTTGAAATATTCTGGGCTGGTTTATGACCATATTGAAGCTATATTTTTTTGGGAAATAAAATCATATCTTGACAAGAAATTCAATTAATAGGAAATATTTATTCTTATATAAGTACAATTGAGAAAAAAAAATCACACTCATAAAACTCACCAAAATGTAAAAATACATTGCGTATTGCACTTAACTTTCAGAGTTGAAGAAATATATATGATATGAAAAAAATAGAACAATATTTGCGATAACAACAAGATACAAATGTAGATATATATTATATAATCTATTGATTTCTAATTTTCATATGTTCAGGAGCCTTGCTTAGCCGTTTGGCAATTTTTAATTCATTTTTTTTCCCTGTGACATTTCTGGCGGTATGGTTCTTCTTGGCAGATTCCTAAATGAGAAATCGTTTGAAACAGATAATATTAATTATGATAAAACAATGCTTTATCAATAATTGCAGTAGTCAATTTGAATTTTTTGTTCTCTTTATTGTCCTGCCAACTATATCCAGTGGCTAATTCATTCGCAAGAATTCTTGTCATCACTCTTCTTATTAATTTGCCCACATTTTCCTCTTTAATTTGAGCCATCGAATACCTGGAAACACATTCATTCTGTATATTAACAGGGTTTCATACAAACACTAAGTGGAATAAATGAATATTCATTCAAGAGAAAGAAATAATAATATTAATGTTCATTCAAGAAATCTTTATTTGTTGGTTCAATCAATAGCCAAAATGAAAATGAAATAGAATACTCACATTTTTCAGAACCAATCCTCACACAAACTAAGGAATATCCGATACCATGTGGCACCGGTGACACATCTTTATAACTCAACTGTAAAACTTTCACTAAAATCGGCAGAGCATTGTAATAACTTTGTGCATCTTCTACAGGTCAAGATTTAACAAAAATATTCCATACATATCAAAACATTTTATAATATCACGTCATGAATGTAGTGTCTGAAAATTTTATGCATTAATTAATCATTATTCATTTATTTTCTTCTACTGCGTGAATGAGATACTCCACTACTATCAAAATTTGATAAACTTCCATGAAAATATGAAAATATTGGATAAATAATAGATATAAGTAATAAAAATATATTGAATATTGCTTTGTTCTAATGATAGATCGATTTAATACTTATATGATGTCATGATGACGTCCAAAAGTCCATCATTTTTCTCAAACCGTGGGCTCCATAGCTGTACAAATTCATAAAAAATTTGATCTAATTCATGGAAAAAATATGTTACGTTATAATTTGATGTGCTTATAAATCAATGGGAATGTATGGGAAAAGTTGACATATATATCATCTCTATTTATCGAATGCTATTTAGAAACATTTTGACAAACCTCCAAATTTCACAGGCATACGCAAAGGAAGAAAACTAGTTTCAAACTACTGAGTATTGTTTGGTCGAAAGAAGAGTGATTTTGACATGTAAATTTGTTAAATTAATAATTCATCTAGCTCGCAATCTAAATAAAAATATTGAAAATAATTACGCCACTTATTTCACTTTACGTCAATATTCAAAAAAGGTTTGATGATGAATTAGACTACCGTTTGAGTGACAATAGACCTTTGGACGTCACGGAAAATTTCCAAACCTAGAAAAAAAATATTTCTAAATTGCTACGAGGCTCTTTTGATTCGCATTTTCAAAATACTTCCATTTAGTCATGTCTCAGACTACTCTGATCCATTTGAAAATTTTATGTGTCAATGATGGAGGTCGGATTTAGGCCAATATTCAATTAATTATTAAAGCCATATTCCAATGATCAAGTAGTAAAATACAAGCATATTTAAATTAGATAGATGTGAAATTTTCCTGTCTTGAATTATTTTGAATAAAGAAATTAAGTTTTTGCAGAAATAAAAGAATTAAAGTCTACACAAAAGACTTTGAGAGCATAAAAAAAATTTTGAGTATTTTTATATGCTCCCAATAATTCACTAGTCAAAAATTTTAAATTTATTCCATTAATTTTTTTTTTCTCCGACGAGAAATGTGCATAAAGTATGGTAATAAAAGTTAGATATAATTTTTCTTATGAAATTTTACGATAATTGAGATTTGTTTTTATATTGGGTTTGTTGAAATCTACATTCTTGTTTTGGTTACAATTGAAATCATTCATCTCTTTCATCCTAACCTGTTATAACACAATCATAAATGTCTCTATTGGCCTCACCACCAACAATCGTTTTCAGTAATGAATAAAGTTTATAAAGCAAAGCAAAATTGAATATAACATGAAAATCTATCATATATTCTACTAAGAATATACAAAATGTGATAATCATTGAATATTTGTATCAAATATTCTAGGAATAATTTAGATAGACTATTCTCAGATGATCCATGGTATATAGGAATATGCTATGTATATTAATTATGAATATTCCAAGAATAAGCAAAATAGAATATTTCCAGAAGATTTATGGGCTGTTGGAATATACCATGTATATTTCGAATATCCAGGGCATTCACAGGACAACTAGAGAATATTCTCAGGACGTTATTGCTATCTGGGTACTGAAGAGCTCTTCCGATTCAGTCTATCGTTATGAAAATAGTAGGCAATCATTCTGATGCTACAGCAGACTGAAATACCAAAATTTCAATATTCTACACATGATCGTTTAGAATTTATGCGAAAAATTCCAGAAGACTGTCAAGTAAAGTGCACTTCCGGCTTGGTGGATCTCAATAAAAATAGGATATGAGCATCTAGACGGTATAGTTATCCTAAATACTGAATTCTAAAAATCTACGTTCAATCGTTTTGGATTTATGCGGAAAATTCAAAAACCGTTTCGAATAAAGTGCTCTTCCGGCTTAGTTGATAGCAATCATAATACAAGGTGTATAACTAGATATTCTAAAAGTGCCTAATGCAAAATTTGAATATTCTACGATCGATTGATTAGAATTTATGCGAAAAATTCGAAAAGTCTGTCATATAAAGTGCACTTCCGGCTCAGACGATTGTAAATAAAAATAGAAGATTACCATTTAGATACTACAGCAATTTCCAATGCTAAATTCCTGTATCCTATGACTGGTCATTCTGAATTTATGCAGAAAATTAAAAAAAAGCTTGAAGTAAAGTGCACTTCCGTTTCAGCCGATCGCAATCATAATGCAAGATCTACAATAAGATGTTATAGAAGTTCTTTATACAAAATTTCAATGTGCTATGGCGGCTCATTCTATATTTATGCAAAAAAAAAAAGAAAAGTGTACTTCTGGCTTGGCCGATTTTTACAAAAATAGCAGATGACCATTCTGATATAATATCAAGTTCAAATACTGAATTTCAACATCCTACGGTTGATCATTCTGGATTTATTGGAAAAATTCGAAAAAAGTCTCAAGTAAAGTGCACTTCCTGTACAGACGATTGGAACCATAATGCGAGGGGCCCAACTAGACCCTATACCAGTCTTAAATACAAAATTTCAACATTATATGTTCAACCAGTTTTGAGATTTGCGAATTACGCACGAACGCAAGTACGTACGCACGCACGAACATACGTACCGACATCAAGCCAAAAATGGTCAAAATGGATTCAGGGATGCTCAAAACAGATATTTCCATCAAAATCTCGATATGTGGATTTTGTCGGTTCCACAATATCTGTTTCTTTGTACAAGTAAGTAAAAAATTATCATCTCAAATTGAAAATATTAGGACTATATATTTCTCAAACCGGCGTTAGTAGCCTTTACAAGAATACAGTAATTTTTTCAAAGTGCAAAACGTTAAATGGTAATGTAAAGAGACATCGTAGATAAGAAAGCGTAAGTCACACATGTACATGTTGTTCAAGGCATCATCTTTCAAAATTTGCACAGTAATAAACTGTCCGGTACTATTTTCTGTATTGACTGACTTCCCATATTCAAAGAATAAGTTTAAATTGTGTAATTGATTATTTAAATTGTTACTGAAACTAAATTTGCCATATTGACATACCACATCTCTGCTATAATAATTCTTTCGACGTCCGTTTTTCTCTCGTGAGTAATTCCGCGGGTCGCTGCAATCCATATTGTAGCAAATTTATTATTGCGCTTCTGGCACAACAAATTCATATCAAAGAACATGTTGACTCTAGAACAAAAAAAAATACATTTGTAAGGATATTCTATTATCTATTATTTGAGCATTCAAATTAATTTTCATCAAAACTAATAAAATTGCAAGATATTCATCAAAACTTTTCTCAAATCAATTCTGTCATCATTTGCCATTTCACTAGCCAGATATACAGTAACTTGCTCCAATCTCACGCCATTCACGAAATCATTCATCAAAACATTGCAATCAGTCATCGATTCACTCTTCTCAAAAACTAAAACTCAACATTTATCAACATTCGAAATAAAATTATCTTTCTTCCTAACTTCATGTATTCTTCCAAATTGTTCTTCACTTTCAGCCGGAACAACAAAATTATCTTCACGTACTAACGCAGGCACTACACATCTAATAATATATGCACCATCTGGAGCCATTCAGAGTCTTTTGCAGTAATACATTTTACACACGAACATCAATGCTTAACCAATCATTTAATCTACCATCAAGGAGCTGCACTTCCCTCATACAACACACGAAAAGTACCCAATAAATAACCATTTATCTCACTCAACATTTACATCTACAATTTATCTTCAAAAATACTATCCAACGCTATCCATTTATTATAAAAGATTTCAGAAATTTACAACTTTCATTGGAATTCTATGAATTATTAATCAATTGCCAGACCATTTGTTACACAAATTTCCATTGAATTTAATTTTGTTATTCTTGAGGACATGCTTTTTATAATAATAATTGCTGACTAGTCCAAGATTTATTTGAGCAAGAAATCTTTCAAGTTTCTGAGAAAATACCGAAACATGACGATAATGGGAAGAATAATGACAAGTGCGAGTAAACAATAAAAAAAACTACCTAAAACATTACTTAAACCGAGCTTTTCAGGTTGACTATAATATTTCAGAAAGTTGGCCAGATCTGTAGTTGGAGTACTCTACCTGTCAAATTCGTCAAAGACTTTAGTTTCGCCCGCTCAATAGCTTGGCCTTTATTCTAATTGTTATTCACGAATTTGTTCATTTTTCTGATTCAATTTTTTTTTTTAAATTTAAGCAACAGGAAATAGACGTAGAGGATAATGCTGACTGTTATATTAAATGAAGGAAACGAAGTGTCTGAATTCAGTCAAGGATTATATTGTTATATCCTATTCTACAGTTTCGGTCCCTCCTGGACTATCTTCGAGAGTGGATACAATTAATGTGTATATATCAAAAGTCTCGTCTTGTTCATTTGATTCTGGTTCATTCTGTGTCTCGTCATTTTCAATATCCGCGTTATTTTCCGTTTCTAGGGCGTAATTCCGTCTTATGGTTTGTGTGGACATGGGTGTTGTCAATTGTGTCGTACCGGACATAGGGGTTGGTTTGAAATCGCGTTTAGTTTCTATAATATTTGTGGTCCCGAAGGGCGTGAATGTTGGGGATTAAATGAACGTGAAGGAAATTGTTGTGATGGAAATCTTTGTGGTGGGGGATTGAAATATCTATGTGTTTTTTGTTGTGTGGTTTGAGACGTTACTCTGTTCATAGGAGATTTGTGTAATTGTATCGAATTATATTCGTTTGTTAGAAGTTGCTCGCAGGCGTCAAGTGTCTGAGGATTTTTGCTTATAAATGAAGTTCTAAAATTCATAGGTAATAATGAAATAAAATGAGAAACTACTGTTTTTTGAGTTTCGACTATTAAGCATTGTTTTCCATATTGTTTATATTGCAATAATTGAATCTTGGAAGTCATTCTTTGATAAAGATCTTTAAATTTCTTTAGAGTGTCATTTATATTGCCATCTATTTGTGCAATTTTAATTGTTGTCAATAATAGGGTATTATATGTACTTTTGTCCTCAAAATTTGTTTGAAGGTACAATTTTATATCATCCCAGGATGTGAATTCCTGGGTGTCCAATATATCTTTGGCTTTGTCAACGAATTTCTTTTGTAACATGGAAAAACAGTATGTTTTCTTTATTTGAGTTAATGCTAATGAGTTCATAACTAAATAAAAATTATCAGCTTCTTTTATGAATCTTGGGAGAGACTTAATTCCTCCATTATATTCAGGGACAGCGTCGATGAAATTTCGAATGTCAGCAATTGATGCCGTTGCCATGATTAATTCAAATTGGCACTTATTTAGCTCTTGTACTGGATATATTAAGGGTGTACTGAGTGTGTTTTTGTTATCAGATGACTGTTTGATTTTACTACCGTTACCCAATTTACTTGGTTTAAGTGTAATCGGTATTCTATTAAGTTGATTACTTAAATTTTCAATTTCTTCGTCTGAAGACATATATTATCATCTATGAATATTACAATGTGTAATTGTATGTTTTGCCTTGTATCGGGGCACGTTTTGTTTCCTAACAGCGTTAGCCGTTCCACAAAACCCTTATGTAAATATGTGTAACAGTATTTTGTCACAGACCGATTGTTACGACCGGCAAATTATATTTATCTACTATGGGAGTAAACTTACAGCAGTTTTATTGTGATGTAGGCTTCTATTCCCATAGTAGTGGAGGTCTTGATATGCTTCAAGTGGGCGGGAGTTTGTATCTTGTCGCGCAACTTGTAGAATCAATTGGATTAGTGGTCCTGATTGGAGAGTTGCCTTCTCGGACGCGTAGTAGCGGATTGATGTCCTTGGCTTTTAAAGATGGGTCGTGGCTAGACCCTGGTGCGACCACTGCTTAGGTCGTTCGAAGATCGTAGATGATGTTCGGATAGCTCTTGTGAAAATTTGAGAATTTTCGGCAAGCGTTTCACAGACATGAGGTTTTATTCACTCACTGGATTCTTGTCGGCTATCCTACCGACTGCGCCAATTATATTATTGATCTCGACGTTTATTAAAAAAAAGCAATGTTACTTTTAATATTTTATTTATTTAGCGTCAAAGTACTTTTCTAGCGTAGATGTTTCAGCTAGGTAAGATGATACAATTATCTCACTTACGTGAACTTTCTACTCTTATTTATAACTTTATTATTACGTGTTTTCCTTATTCTAAGAGAAAGAAATGACGTTGTTTGTGATCTCAAATAACGAAACTTCAGCGTTTTGGGATTCATAATTTATATATATATATATATATATATATATATATATATATATATATATATATATATATATATATATATATATATATATATATATATATATATATATATATATATATATATACAATCAAACACACAATTTCATCGTTCCACGGCTAATCATTTGGATTCATCCAAAAAACTTTAAAAATCTGTCAATTAAAGTGCGCTTGCAGCCAAGTCGGTTGCTATGGGAACAGTAGGTCATCATTCTCATGCTACAACATTCCTAAATACTGATTTCCAAGATATTACGACTAACAGATCAGAATTTATGCGCAACATTAAAAGAAAAGTTTCAACTGAAGTGCACTTCCGGTTCAGTCCTTCAGTCTATTTCTTTAAGAATAGTAGGCAATCATTCGGATGCTAAAGCAGACTGAAATACCAAATTTCAATACTCCACAGTTAAGATATAAGCATTGAGACGGTACTGTCGTCTTAAATACTGAATTCTAACATTCTATGTTCGATTGTTTTGTCTTTACGTGGAAAATTCAGAAAATGCTACAAGTAAATTGCACTCCCGGTATAGACGATGGCAAATCATAATCCGAGACTCACAACTAGATGTTACAAAATTTCAATATTCTATGTTTTGAATTCAAGCGAAAAATTCGAAAAGTCTATCATATAAAGTGCACTTCCGGATCAGCCGATTGGATCAAAAATAGGAGATGATCACTTGATTGCTACAGAAATCTCAAATACTGAGTTCCAGTATCTTACGGCTGATCATTCTGGATTTATGCGGAAAATTCAAAAAGAGTTTCAAATAAAGTACACTTCCGGTACGGGCGATTGCAACCATAATGCGAGGTGCAAATCAACACCCTATACCAGTCTTAAATATGCACCATCTGAAGCCATTCAGAGTCTTTTGCAGTAATACATTTTTACACAATTGTTACACAAATTTTCATTGAATTTAATTTTGTTATTCTTGAGGACATGCTTTTTATAATAATAATTGCTGACTAGTCCAAGATTTATTTGAGCTAGAAATCTTTCAAGTTTCTGAGAAAATACCGAAACATGACGATAATGGAAAAAATAATGACAAGTGCGAGTAAACAATAAAAAAAACTACTTGAAACATTATCTAAACCGAGCTTTTCAGGTTGACTATAATATTTCAGAAAGATGGCCAGATCTCTAGTTGGAGTACTCTACCTGTCAAATTCGTCAAAAACTTTAGTTTCGCCCGCTTAATATAGCTTGGCCTTTATTCTAATTGTTATTCACGAATTTGTTCATTTTTCTGATTCAATTTTTTTTTTTAAATATAAGTAACAGGAAATAGAAGTAGAGGATAATGCTGACTGTTATATCGAATGAAGGAAACGAAGTGTCTGAATTCAGTCAAGGATTATATTGTTTTATCCTATTCTACAGTTTCGGTCCCTCCTGGACCATCTTCGAGAGTGGATAGAATTAATGTGTATGCGAGTCAACATTTGTATCTGATAATGAATTATTTAGAGGTCGATATAATAAAAATAAGAAAACAATCATGTTTTCAGTCAAAAAAAAATTAAAAATTAAATATTCAAAAAACTGTGCTTGGCAAGAACTGACCGTTTTGGAAAACCAAGACTAGAGCCTGCCGCACACGGGACAATTTTCTATGCAATTTTGTCCACCTATTTTGCAGCAAGTCTTCTTGCGCACTAGGCCGCTTTGAACTGCACTTGATGTGACACTTATTTTCGTATCACACGATGCAAACTGCGCCACTCATTCTGACTCTAGAACGTAGACTTGGTGGACTTGTTTATTGCAAATATGGATGTTACCAAAAATAATCATTGGAGGAGAGCAGGAGCATTTGCTGCAGTTATAGCTTGCGAATTAATTAGAATTACGAAACAGAGAAAAAAGAAGAAAAAACTTTAACCAAGAGACTCACTTTTGAGGAGGAATTAAGGCTGCATAGTTTTCAACATATTGTTTGACGAGCTAGGGTACATAAACCCAATTGCCACTAGCAATAATTTTCACTTATCTGTATATCAAAACACCACAAAACACAATGCACCAATGAGAAACAGTGTGCAGATGCGACATACAACTTAGTGATGTAGTCACGTGATTTCGTCGTGTACTCTGATTGGCTGTGGGCAGCAGCCAGCGGCGCAGCAAGTGCGAAAAATAGCACCGAATCTATCTTGTAAAACAAGTGTCGTGGTAAGTCTAGTACCCCGCAGCGTACCAAATTTCTAGCATCGGAGCAAACGTGGCAGCTAGCGCGGCTCCAAGTGAACAAAATTGCTTGAGAAATTGCATCGTGTGCGGTGAGCTTAGTGTAAGGCCCAATTGCATGAAGCATTGTTAACTATATCACATTGTCAAATATTTGATCACGTGTTTCCACTCTGATTTTTTTGATATCTAAATAAAAGTTTTGATATTCTCCTGCATAATTCACAACAAATATAGCTTTAAATCATCATTTAAACATGAGAAGTAAGGTCTATTTTTTTGAGACAAACGTCATTAAAAGATCAAGATAACAGCATGTCAACTGACAGTCTGTTGATTCTTTTTTCTATTTAGGTATCGTAAAGTGTACTTTATAAAACTCGTTTGGGTATCGTTAAGTGCCTCTTTATAGAACCCAAACTTAATTTTTATTAGGTTGGTAGCTACGTTGCTAAATGGCCCAACTGTCATTTTGATATGTCAGAATGCAATATATTTTGGAGAAAATTTTCAAATTGTCTAGATTTATATGTATTTATTTCTAAAAGAAATAACATTCAAACTAACAAATTTTGAAAAGTATTCTTGATTTACACAAATTACTCATCTGTCAAGTTTCAGTGTTACCATGAGTCAAATAAAAAATTAAATATTCCTTTTCGATGTTTTCCAAATGGAAAATTGCTCATTCATTGACATATTTGAACCCAAATAGAAAAAATTGTATCAGATACACGTTTCAAAGATCTTTTAGGTCATTTGTTCATTAGAAAACTCGCCGCAAGCGGTTCGTTGTCCAGCAAGAATGCGTGCCCTAAAATCATGTCTTATGAAACTTATATCTTAATATACTATAATGCAACTGGCCCTCAGTCTTGGGCTTTCATAACGGTCAGTTGTTGCCAAGCACAGTTTTTTAAATATTGTATTTTCGATTTATTTGACTAAAAACATGATTGTTTTTCTTGTTTTTATCACATCGACCTTGACATAATTTATTATCACACACAGATGTTGACTAACACACACATGAATCTATTCACTCCTGAAGATGGTCCAGGTGGGACCGAAACTGTAGAGCAGAATAAGACAATAAAACTCTTGACTGAATTCCTACACTTCGTTTCCTTCATATAATAGGAAACATTTCAAATTAATTATTGAATATATTTGTGAACTTCAGATTAGATCTGGTTACACAATCTCTGGTCTATCCTAATCGTAGCTCAATTACCTAGATAACGATTATTGAAACAATTTTTATCAAGCTAGGAACAGGATAAAATAAGGATTGTGCAACCGGGCCTAATAGTACAGAATCCGTTGTAAGTGTCAAACTATACCGATTTAGTAACCGAATGAAATCTGTTCAAGGTTATGTTTAATAGAAAATTCAATAACTATTTTTTTTTCATGTCTTCACTGATCTTGTTAACGAAGAAATTTAACGCTAATTGTAGGTATAAAGCCTATGGAATATGCAAATATAGGGTTGCTCATCTTTTTCTGTAGCACTTTAGATTCACCTATTTAAACCGGGCAGCTATAGTCGTGAGTAAAATCAAGCCGTAGCCATCTGGTGTGGAAATACGAGAACTACTCAAAGATGTATTCCGCTTGAAACGCCATTTGAGCTAATGTTATTTTACTCGTTTGTTATTTGTAAACAGTGAGCTTTTGTTATATTTTTTCTATTTTACGTTTTTATTTACTATTTCAGTATATGTGCATTGATAAAAATCAGTCTTTTTTGTGACTGCTTTCTTATTTACATCAGTTTCATTCCAACCTCTTTTGCACTTTCCTATTTACTATCTATTAATTGCCTTATTCTTTCTCCATTTATCAAATTTTTTGAGTTTAACATGAATTCTCCTTCGAGAAATATGAATAATGTGAATTTAAATATTTGAAGATTATTTTCCAAGAATATGATTACTTATCTGCAAATGAATACAATTTGAAACATCCACGCACAAAATTGGAATGATAGCAGTGAAATTCATTCGTCAAACCTAAAATTTTGTCAAGAAAAACCACCTTAAATATTATAATAACAAAATATAATTCTCCGGAAAACTGCGGTTTTAACATGTAAACAAGCATAAGTGGAGGTATCATGGAGAAAGTGCGACAGCAAAACTCGTTGTGCGCAAGCGTCGCGGCTTCGATCGATGTTTGAAAGGTTGTTTCCAAAGATGGATGACGCTTGCACGTGGCTTGCACCAATTGCACAAAGTTGCTCAATTCTCAGGCATGCTCACAAGGTTCGTGGTCGAGTGAAAAGAGATAGACGTATAATTGTCTGAACCGTAATGTTTTCGCCGGTTCCGCATATCCAACTAGCAATATGGAGTATTACATATATGGTATTGAACATCATAATTTCTACAAGCAGAAGATGAGGACGGTCAGCTCCTACGTACCTTCCTAACACTAGCCGATGTCAAATCACGCCACTCCGCTTCAGTTTATTACATGCAGGTCTTGCGATAGGTGCTAATGGTGTCTCACAGACTGCCCGCGCGCACTTGTGTAACAATACGACACTCAGCTATTTTATAATATTCTTATATACTTTAGCCATCAAGTTGCGCATAATACTCACTATCGATGTTCAATAATCATTGACATAAATCAAAAATCAATTTTCAATCCAGATAATGATGAAAACTCAAATTCCACGGAATTTAGTATTGCAGTTCGATGATGAGGAGTTTTCAGAGTCAAATGATACCAGCGTAGATGAATACGATAGTATTGAGGAACAACTTGAATCAAGCGATTCAGAACATGATGTGTCAAGTGATGGTGTATAAAATGGAGTTGGTAGTGATGAGACCAGAGATATAGCTATTAGGAAAGAAAGATACTAAATGGGAAATGAAAGATTCTTCTCTCAATGTGAGGACCTTCCACATAATATGGTGACTTATTTGTCAGGTGTGAATAAAAAATTGCTACAAATGTTGGATCGGCTTTAGCAACCTGGATCATGCAAATTCCATATGTTATAACTACTGTCTTCCAATGAATGAGAAATTCAATGCGTTATATCAGTTTTCTTAGTTGTTCCGTGAATATATTTGATTTTCATATTTTTTTGATGTTCAATCCGATAAATGTCTACATAAAGAATCAATCTTCACATATCAACCAAAATGAACATACAAATTTAAATACAAATAACAAATCTAGCCATTTTCATCTGTCAGACGCCGCACGAGCATTGCTGTTTTGATAAGTAGCGCGCGCAACGGAGGGTTAAGGGACAGCGGTGCAATTGGCCATTAAACAAACTGCTGATAACTTTCAATCAATGTAACAACTATGTCAAACATCGGCAAGAACATCACTTATTAGCTCCGTATTCACGTAGAAAATAGTATATTGTACAACAAGTATTGAAAATTACCTATTTCACATAAGTATGTTGTACACTATACTTTTTCTACGATCACAGTTTTTTAATAAAATATGTAGGTGAATCTTTACTATAACTTAGACTTTATATCCATTTTCACAAATGTAAAATAGCTTGGGCATTTTAATTGTTCGCTCTGCTTATTTATTGTGATATTTATTTTAGCTATGATTTGGAACAGTATTGATATATTTTATATCAGTTGATTGACATTTCATTTTTGTGTAATCTAATTTTTGCGAACTACGGGAAGATTCTATCTGATTGGCTTTCTCTCACAAGGCGACGTTCAGATTAGCTTATTTAGTAGAGTTTTCTGCTGTTGGATTTTACTATTAAATTGATATTTATGTCAAATTGATATTTGAAAAAAAATTGTATTTTAGGAGTTTTAGTGTGTGCATTGATTGTGAATGGGATAGCACAAAAAATGTGAAAAATATCAATCAATAAAATAAATCATGTAAGTTATGTTTCATTATTTAAGATTACTGTAATGTAATCGAAATTGCAAATCGATAAAATAGTTTCAATTTCAATACATCTAAATTCATTCAAAAAGCTCAGTAATTGGGAACTTCGGTGCACTTGTTATAAAAAGTATCGTATGCAACACGGACACTAAACGACTGTCATTATTGTCACAAACGAATTTGGCTGCACAAGGCTACGCCTTGGACTTCGTCCTCGTCTTCGTCCTCGCCTCCGCCTCGTACTTTACCCTCGTCTTCACCAAGTGCAACCAAATTCATCCTGGACAAAAATGACAGTCGTTCAGTCCTTGTACAACATATTGTCACAAATTTTATTATGATTAAGTAATTTTTACAACTTCAGAATCGCTCACAGTTTCTGATTACTGTCTAGCTGCTCACGTGTTTTATATATTCTACCCCAACAGTGGGCCAACATTCAAATGTCTGATAGTTGAACAACCATGAGCTAGTATTCAAAAATCCGAAAACCGAACATCTAACAACAATGGACTAGCATTCACAGTTCTAACTATTGAACATTATCTAGATTGTTGGTGAATGCTAACTAGGATTTATAATAACAATAAACTAATGAATAAATAACGAATTCAAATGAACGTTAATGTGAACTAATATCTTGAGATTTTTCACATTCGTGACATTGCTCCATCGTTATGGTTCGTTGTTCTCGACGAACACAATCTCGTTCTTGATAGGGCCACAATCTACAATCGCGAATGATGTTCGATCTTCCATTTCTGTCTCTCCGTATCCGGTATATGTCATTCCGACATCTGAAACTTGGGGCCAATTCTTCTTTTGCTGTGGGAGTTGAAGAGTCATATTAAATCGCTTTGCTGGAATCGAAGACTACTCACTTGCAGATCGTATCGGACATGTCTAAGTAATCACTGTCATTATCATCGTGCCTCTGGCTTATAACTTACCATCTTAATTTACTTGGCACTATCAGCTTTCCTAACGCCTTATATCCTTCAGGATTTTACAATGAACGGTATAAAATGCCGTTTCTCACTCAAAAAGCTCTATTGTGTTGAGTAGGCCTTGATAATGGTGCCCAAAGCAAATTTTTCAGTAACTAGGTTTCTGACTAGACTTCTTCCACTCTATGATCGACTTCAGAACGAAATGATGCTTTTGTGCGCGCTCTAGTTCATGGAAGGACGACACGGATCCCCCTTGCACCAAACTTTTATTGTGCTATCTTCTGAGAGCTAGTTCATTTGGAATCGCCTTCTCCAAACGAGATGAAACCTTGGAATCTCTTGCAGCAACAGAATCTATTATTTCTATTCTTCGCACTTAGAAATCGATGGCCTTATGACACTCGGTGGAGTATTCAGCCTGCTTCCGCAAACTTGGCAAACTTCATTTTCCTGACGATGCGTTCACACCACAATCAACGGTGTACTTGGTGCGACAATCTGCCTGAAGATGTGCTTCCTGACCGCACTGTCAGAATCTCATTCTTCCAAATCTGGACAATTTCTGTTGTTCAGGCTACTTATCCGTGCCACAATCAACAGTGTGCTTGATACGATAATCTATTTGAATATGACCCGTCTTGCCGCAACGCCAGAATCAAATTCTGCTCACTCTCGAAAATGTTGGTATACAGAGAGAAGAAATTTGCTCTCGTCGCCGACTCCCAGCGATAGTCGTGATCCTCTTCACCTTCAGTTCTTCCTCCTCTTAATGTTCGAACCACACTATTCTCTTCGCCATTCTTGACGGTTTGGTAGCAGCTTCAATTTCAAGAGCTTTTATTAGCGCTTCTCTGATCGTCTTCGGATTTGCCAGCCGCAAAAATCGCCTAACCTTGTCGTCGCCGATATCAACCATGAATTGTCCCACTGCCATAAATTCCTGTGTTGAATCAGGAAAATCTGCGAGAGCTTCCCGGGCCAAACTCTGTACAGCATATGCAAATGTCATCAGATCTTCTTTGTGTAGTTGCATATGGTTCCGTAATTGTCCATATAGCAGTTCTTCAATATGCTCCTTTTCGAAGCGCAGCTTTAATTATGATGTAAGCTTTCCATAATCCAAATCTTGTTCAGACAACCCTGAGCGGACCGTTGATGCTGTATTGCTCGTTGTCCCATACTCCAGCCATTATTTTCTTATATTAGCTCAAATTGAGCGAAACACTCATTCTAGGATGCTGTCGGTTTCTGGATGTTATCAGCTGTAAATTCTCTTTAAGTAGATGCTGACATATTCTATTCGTAGGACTGCGCCATCACCATTGAGACTGAGGCTCTGCAGCTTTTCAGTGACAATTGTGTCTGTTTTCCTTTCTACTTGCTTACATTGATCTACAAATTGCATGATTTGACGCTTCACCTCAGTGAGTTTTCCATCAAATTTCTCTTCAATCTCCTGGATTTTTTCTGTCCCCATTTCATTCTGCTGCGAAATCTTCAACTCTGTAGTTATTTCTTCTTTCACTGTTCTCATCTCTTTTGTCATGGTCTCTTTCACTGACTTAGCTACTGTTTTTTTAACTGCTTGTTTCTCTTCAGCTACCGCCATGTTAATACCCTCCGTAGATTCATTTATTTTTTTCTCCATGGCCTTCATACCTTCCGCAGATTCGGCCATCTTCTTCTCCATGGACTGCATCTGCTCGGCTAAAGGATTCCGTTATTCTCTTCTCCATGGTCGCTGCCGACCAGCAACCTACATTTTCATAAACTCCATCAGCAGTTTTAGTTGATCCTGTATATCACTGGAGGCCATGCTTCTTGTCGTAGGCATTTACCAAAGCTCCAACACAATATTCAAACACTTGCACACTGCAACCAAATTCCACTTTTCGTCGTCCAGATCCGAAATTACTTACACTTAATTTCTCAGGATCCCACATCTGACACCAATTTTGTCACAAATTTTTTTGTGATTAAATATGTATTCTATAAACGAATGATCAATCTTCCGCTAGCTCGCGCGCTTTATATTCTCTATCCCAACAATAGGCCAACATTCAAATATCCGACAGCCAAGCATCTAGCAACAATGGACTAACATTCACATGTCTGACAATTGAATATTATCTAGAATGTTGGTGGATGCTAACTAGGATTCGTAATTACAATAAATTATTGAATAAATAACTAATTCAAATGAACATTAATGTAAACTAATATCTTGATATTCTTCACATTTTTTACAATATTTTTGATATCTTATGTACATTATATATTAACACATAAATGCTCAAATTTAATGTCACAATTTCATTTTAATGATTGAAATTCCTTTTCTTTGAGTTGTATTCATAATTTGAGTAACATTTTTATATATTCACACGGGAGCTACACTGCTCAATCGTCAGGAATGGAATGGACTGAACTTGGTTTGAACCAATCAGAATGCGAAATTTTGGTAAATGAAGATGGCAAACTTCCGTCGCATTTTTTTTTGTTGAAGATAGAATAAACTTCTTCCTGTGTCTCTATATTCAAAGTTTGAAAGTTATATGCAATCTACACTACCAATTTGAATTTGTTTCCGTTCCTCTCACCGCTAATGTCTGCTTCACAACAATTGCTAGCAAGCTGGGTCTAATGTTATGACGTCATTGGCTTAGAACACAAAAATAATGAGCTAACCTCAATTTTATTATTAATCTAGTTCTCTCAAATGATCAACATAAATACGTAGTATATTTTTTCAAATTTTATGTCAATGCAGTCCGTACAGATCTTATAGCAAGAATAGATGGAAGTCAAATATTAAATAAATTGAAAAGAAATATATTCATCCATTTTTTCTCTCTCTTCTAATTGACCGAGCCATTAACTACTAACTGAAAAGTTTGTAGCATGCAAAGTTGGTGCAAAGCAACTCTGGGTAAATTTTGATGATGTGAACGCTCACACATGATTGTACCTCTAGCACTAACCATACAGTCCGACAAATATCTCAAGGCGTGTGGGGAAGAATACTGCGCAGAGAGAGAACGCACTAGGCGGGAGAAAGAATGGTATAGTGGCAGGCGTACGTTTTTAAGGTGAAACATCACCCGGAAGAACTATTTTGGCGCGAAATTTGAATTGATGAATCTTGTAGCAATATGTTCGATAAATACTTTCTTATAATATATTAACAAAGTTTTTAGTGGCGTGTATATTAAAAATTAGATAATTTGTCAAAGTTTCATTATATCTGCAATAAATCCGTATAAAATTAGTGCTAACGTATAAAATTAGCATGCAAATCCTATATCTCAGAGACTTTGATAACAACTTTTCTGGAAAAAATATATATACTAGGCACTATACTTACATTTATCATATGAAAAATTCCATTAAAATTGAACTTGATAATTTCGAGAAAAAAAAATTTGTGCTGAGAATATTAATTTCTCAGAGATTATCCAGTTTTTTGAGTCAAAATTTGGTAAACCTATAGATGACATTATTCTGCAGAGTGCTGTGCAAAAATTGTTGATTTTTATTAATCAATATTCCGTTTATAACCCTTTATGTGCACTTCTTAAAGTAAAATATTTATATTGAAAATTGGAGGAAAATCAAAGTCTTGTATTCAGAGATTATATATATTTGAATAATTTATTTTTTTTGACATCGGCCACTGGATTTTGGGCTCAAAATTCTTGATATTTTGGGTACTTCTCTGATGTCCATTACACGTTTTTTATTCCCTGCAAGGTTAATTAAGACAAAAGTAATTATATTCCATGGCCAAATATTTCTTGGAGATAATATATTTTTTTGAGAGTCGTGAGATTCCAAGTTTTCGAGAAATTAACTTTTTTTTGTTCAAATCATAGATTTTGTTATGAAGAAACGTCAAATGAACAAAAAGAAATATATTTATTATATCTAAAAATTATGAGCAATTTTTACAATATTTTCCAGAGTTTCAGCGGCTGTATGTTTCAAAATAATAATTTAGGAAAATATTCTTCAATTTCTTTTCTACTTCTTTGAGTAGTGTGAATATCTAGTATCCAAATTTTGTATTACATGACAAGTGTCAAAGATTAATTTTATCATGTATTTATTCATTAGAGAATAAATAGCCTATGACTGTTTTTAGAAACAAGAACCATTTTGAATATCTGCTTCCGGCTGTGTGTGTAGTTTTACCGATCTTGTCACACTAGTAAGAAAAATGATTCGGACTCCAGGATATGTGACTAATCTGACTTACAATGTTACAGTAAGTTCATTGGATAAATACATTAAAAATCAATCTTCAAATCTAATTTTGTAAAACTTATCTCTTTTAGATTTCTAAATACTACCATAGCTGGAAGTGTACAGATGAGAATTTCAAGTTATCTATATCATATTTCTCAAGAAAGCGACAAAATATTTTATTTATGTCCGTCAATTATTATTGGGATCTGTCATTCTACAAATAATAATACTTGATCCGAATCTGCATTGCTCTAAGGCCCGAGATATTCACCTTCAAATAAATTACAAGTATTAATTTCTTAGTGAATACATCAGGGTAAATACTTTAAAGAAAACATAGACTAACAGCTTCAAATTTTGGTCTAGTCTGTAAGATAAAACTGCCTGCCGGAACCCTAGTAGAAAACATACCATATGTTCGAAATCTATCTACTAGTGCTACGGAATGGGGTAAGAGTCATGAGCAAGTAGCAATACACAACTATGAAAATGTAATACGTGTTACAGTTGCACATTTTGGGCTGAAGAGGTAGCATCGAGCAATTCTTCTTTGAAGAAACAACTGATCATCAGGCAAAAACATTTAATAGTGCTCGCTAAGGCGACATGATAATCAGGAGTCTGTATGTGCCAACAAAGTCGAGGAGATCATTTGCTCTATATAATATTCCATACATAATCCTTGTACTGTATACTTTACGATTCAATAAAAAATTCATAATTTTCAATTAAAAACCAGTTTTCTATCAAAATTAGATAATCCTCTACTTCACCTTATCCTTTATGATTCAATAAAAAACTCATAATTTTTTATTTAAAACATGTTACTATCAAAATTAGTTCTTGCGTGCATTTGGGACATTTTTATATCATAATTTCATATTCTCATTATGAATTATTTCATTAAAACTTATGTCCTTGAAAAATGATTTTGTATGCGAGCATTAATTTCAGTAAATTTCTCTATAAAATGTTTTTCTTCTGAAATGTCAAATTTGAATTCTTGTGTATCCCGCCGTCATCACTGATCTTCCATAAGCCTCACTTACTCCAAAACAAGATTAGACTAGACAGAGATAGCTAGTATTTCCGGGTGATGTTTCACCTTAACTCCATATCTCTGCCTCAGATTGTACTTTCGATCGTAATGAACACTGGCGTCACTTGTATCATAGATCATACACCCGAGGTGATAGCACGTATTTCTGATTAAATATTTTTCTATGTTTTCATGTGGCTTACATTTCTACCAATGGTTTCTTACTGGTCTGATAATTGTGCGCTGTAAGAATTATCAATGTAAGACACCAACATTTTTGATAGCAATTTTCTATCATAGATTTGAGCCTAAAGTTTTCCTTATAAGTACACTGCTTTGTATGTCAATTTATTATTGTCAATTTATAAATTATTGTAGATGCTGAAGATGGTTGCTTTGACAATCGAAACGTCCATTTTAATAACTTCTAATTATATCTCATAAAATTTGCTATGCAATTATGAGCGGTCATTCATCCCGATCCTTTCAACCAAATTACAACCTTCTAAAACTTAAAACTTGAAAAAAAACTAAACTACGCTCTTATTGCTTATAATAATTCAATACACTCGACTTGAAATATTTTATTTGGCCATTTTAAATATAATAACCTTGAAACAGCGGAAGAAATTATTGTAGATTCTTATATTCAGTAAAGAAATTATGCAAGAAGTTTATAATTGAATAAAACGGAATATCGGAAGTGATAAATTTGAATATAGGGGAAAATTTGAAGAAGAAATTAATTTGCCTGAACAAGTTTATTTAAAACAACATAAACAAAATGTAGGTGAATGTAACAAGCTGAAATCTAAAATACTCAAAGTCGAGAAAATAATTCACGAAAGATGTCAAATTTATCAACCGCAACCATCGGAGAATCTGAGTTGTTTAAAAACTATATAATAAATCTTTGAGTTCTAGTGAACATAGTTTCAGGCGATACTCATATTCAAACACATGAAAAGTATATTCATATTAATATTAATTTGCAAAATGTAGCTATACAGATCATCAATTTGAAAGGAATTCGTTTTAAATTTTATGAAGAGCTTGAATCCTTCAGTAACTATTGTTAAATGAAGAAATATTATTCCTATCTTACTCTATAGTTTCGGTCTCACCTGGACCATCTTCAGGAGTGAATAGAATAAGTGTTTGTGAGCTGTCATCTGTAGTGTAAAAATAATGATCTTTTCTAAAAGTTGATATAATAAAATTAAAAGAAAACAACCATGTTTTCAGTCAAAAATTAAAAAAACTTGATGCCACAGATTCAAGAAGATAAGTAACGGGTGTTCATGTGCTGGCATGAATTGATCGTAAAAACAAAAGTCGAACTCATTCTGATACTAATAACATCGGAAACCGCATGTCAATATCTTGTGTAATTCGCGAGATATTGAAATAAGTAGTTTCTACCCTAAAATGGGTACAAACCCATATCGAGTCAAAATTTCGGGTATAAGATTCAATAACTGATATCTTGCACATTCTGTGCAGCAATTTTCAGATTTCAACTAGGCATAGCTCAGCAGTAATTACCTTTTCAATTTTCATTTTAACTTTTACCCAAAACTAGGTGTATGAAAAATAAAATCTAGCAGTTTATGCAGACCTACAAATCAGCATCTTCCATTGAGTACTTGTTTAAAGACTGTAAGTGCTGTAGTTGGTGAGATCTCAGCGTCACGCCAGCCAGACAGCCAAAGTGCATATAATAGCGTATTTTTTTTGTAAAAATGCGCTAAAAATAAATATATATATATATATATAAACATATATATATATATATATATATATATATATATATATATATATATATATATATATATATATATATATATATATATATATATATGTTATGGAGTTAATTGGGTAGTCAGTCTTTAATTATTCAAAAATTCTCATTTATTTCATTTACCCGAGCTTTCACCAATAATTTTTGGCTCCTTCAGGAGACTAAAGTAATATAAACGATAAGACAGTTAAATTAAATGAACATGTAAAAACGGATAAACTTCAACTTACAGAAAAATAGAGAATTAATTATCACAAACATTCAGAAAAATAGCAACAACTGGACAAGACGAATAAACCAACCATAAAAAACCATCAAATCTCTTGAAAAATCAATAAATAAAAATGATGAGAGAATAAAATAACTGACAATGATAAAAATATATTCTTCGCAAAACATGTGTAGAATTTGATAAATGAATAAATGAATAATCAACAAATAAATAAATTCTTTGAAATTGAAAAAATAAATAAACATGGAGTGTCATGAATATGAAAAAAGCGTAAGATGTTTTGAATCATATTTTCATACTAACTCTACATTCAGAAATCGTATTAACAGAATATTTAAAACAACTGATTTCGAGCACTTCACGCTTTTTCAACAATAACATTAATTTTCTCGCCAATTATTTTATTTTTGTACTGAAAATTATTTTTTACTTTTTAGCTCGGTTTACCATAAAAGCGTGTTTTTTAGTTTTTTTAACTATATTTTTTAAAATAGAATGTGAACAGAAAATATTTCAAAAGAAACTTAAGGGCTTATATTCAGTACAAAATTGTAGAATCTAAGATGATAATTGAATTGATTTAAGTTTTATATAAAACAACAGATATAAAATCTTTGGAAAAATTGCGGCTAATCATCAAAAGCCAATTGAGTTATTAGAACCTTCCAATTCACATTTATATATACGTAAATGATATCGTTACCGTTATTTTAGTAATAACAAACTGTATCAATAATAATAGTTTTCATTTTATGTAAAATTTGTAAAAGGAAATATAATATCAAATGGACCACAAACAAACATTAAAAATAACTCTCCAAGAGAGATATATCTATCTAACAGGGGAGGAATTATATAGTAGAACCTTCATAGAACTGATAACTTAATGCTGAAGATAGAGTTATCATATTTCTTTGGTATAAAACCGGGTGTGAGAAAATTTATAATTGAAAGTAGTGTTGTCAAGCGTCAAGTTGTACATGTGCTTTTATTCGCTTAATAAATAAAGTTTTAAAAAATTGAAGAATCATCTAGATGATAAAAGCGCATTTTTGACAGCTCATGAATGCTTGTCACTTTCGCAAATTACCATCAAACTTACGAAAGAGCAGCTCCCATTTAGTACTAGTTTCAAGTTGACTATTTGATAGGTACATAATTTATGCATGTACAAAATCAAAAATACCTTTCAATCTTCATTCAGCGTCACGCCAGCCAGCCAGCCAGACGGCCAAAGTGAATATAATAGCGTTTTTTCCAAAAAAAAAATGCGCTAAAAACGCTTTTTTCCGTTTTTAATATTTAATTCACATGACTATTCCATTCGTAGTATTTATAACAAGGTTAACAATCGCCATAGAAATACCATATCAGTAAGTATTTGGACGTGTAGAAATACCATCGGGTATTACACTAGTGGTCAGGATGAATATTTTACTCAAAGATGTGGATACCTCCAATTTGTGCTATCTTCGTATTTAATGGAATTTTTTTCTGATTATTTTTACCATCCAAATTTCGACCAATAGAATTGCACCATTCGACGTCACGTGGTACAACCCACACGGTTTTCAAGTGGAAATTTTTCGGAAATTTTGTCTGTTGGTTATATATACAAAACAAAGAACATTTAGCTGCGTTGATTCAGCATCTGTCAAACTGACAGAGAGATTGAATGTGAAAATGAGCAGATTTGGAGTCGAGTCTCTGGAATCTATTGATGAATTTAGATAGGAAAAATAATCTTCCGAATACCATTCGTGATTAAATTCAACCTGGCAAAATTTTTAGATTGTTACAAGAGCTGGTTACCAATTTATTTCGTGATATTGATCAAAAATCACTCGCTTGACAGCTCGTGATTTTTCTGTCAATATCACTCAATAAATTGCTAAGCAACAAGCTTTCGTAACAATCTAAAAATTTTTCCGGTAAAATTTAACCACTTATGATATTATATATGAATATTTTCATCAATTTCATCTTCTGATCTATCACCAAACCTTTTTAGATACCTTATCAAGACGCAATATATTGCTCTATTATTCGACAAAGAAAATGCAAGAAATTCTAATTTTTCAGTCTGACAGAAGTTTGTTTACTCGTTCCTATAAAAATTACGTGAGTTTTTACTGTATTCATAGAAAACTAATTTGAAAAAATTGGTTTGACTCCTGGAATAGTCCTCCATATACCATTTGTAGTTGGAGTATTATAGACTATTTTTGTGGTGCTATCACGAATGTTTATTGTGCTTGCGTTTGAATACCACGAGTGTGCAGCACGAGTGGTATTCACAAGCACAATAAACATGAGTCGAAATAATCGATAATACTTCAACTACTTATGGTATAATAAATGATAATTTCACTCCAATATAAAGTAAGCCATATATAAAAAACAATTTTATCGTTTTGACAGCGGATAAAAAAGAAGGTAACTTTTTGCAAGTGATAATTCGTTATTTACCTTTCTCCTAGCCACCAAATCAAAACACTCATTATATTTATGTCATTTGCATAGTTTGTCCATGCTTAAACTGCAAAATAAACAGAATTTAGAATATTCCCGAAGAAAATATTGAGTGAAGTGTGTCTATAAATAAAAAAAAAAATATCATGTATCTGGGGACAATTCATGATTTTTTGTGAAAACCAGAATTATGTATTAGAAAGAGGTACAACGTAATGGAATATGTCAAATGAAACGATGTATGATAATTGTACTCTCAATAATTGCCCATAAAAATAAACGTTTCCATAAATGAAATGTTTAAACATCTTGCATTTTATTTTTCTTGGGATAAATTTCAGTTTGACTACTCAACCTTGTAACCTGACAGCAATTTGACTCGAAAACTGTTCAAAGAATAAAATCACGACACCCATGGTGTCGTGATTTTATTAGAACAGTTTTCTTGTCAAATTGCTAGGTATCAAGGTTCCGTGAAAACAGAAATTCATCCAACAAAATTAAAAGCTTCTGTGTAATTACTGTTGACAATTTGAATCATCGATAAACTATTATAACATTAATGAAGGAAAAAACTTTTCAGAACTCATTTTATAAATAAATATGTTTTATTGGGTATAAGTTCTGTAATTTATTAGAAACACAACGTTTCAACAGCAAAGTGCTGCCTTTTTCAAGTGAAAAGAAATATAAATTTATATTTATTTATATTTCTTTTCACTTGAAAAAGGCAGCACTTTGCTGTTGAAACGTTGTGTTTCTGATAAATTACAGAACTTATACCCAATAAAACATATTTATTTATTATAACATTATTCATGGCTTTTTGATTTGGAATAAAAATCATATTTCTAATAACTTTCAATCATTTATTGACATGGAGGGCCTCAATCTTACCAAGGCCAGTTCTATTTATGTATCGCATTGCTAAATCATAAAGCTTACAGAAGGTTTAGTTATTCATTGGAATAGTGATCATTATTTTGTTGAAATCGATAAAAATAATGAGGAAAGTTTTACTGTTCAGGTTTAAAAGTAGTGGATTCTATTACTTCGATTTTTTTTTCTAAAGCAAATTTTCAGTGTTTAGTGACGTGTACAATTCCTACAGGATAATAAAATAGCCAATAATAGGAAATAGAAAGTTTTATGTTAGTCTCTGAGTTACAGTACAATAAATCACTTCCCACATGAAGTACCCACAAGCAATAGTCATTCCCACAACAAAAATCAGCCCTGGCCCTACCAAATCCCCCAATTTGAATATTTTGTATTTTCCGTCTCCACTATTGGCCCCTCTTGACTTTTTTACCCCTTCTGTAGGAGTGAAATCTCTCGTCCATTTATTCAAAAGTCCAGACGCACTTATTCTGGATATAACATGGTTAATAGCCATTCTGTAGGGTGTATTTAAACGCATTGGCCATGCGTGTACGCTAGGAAATAGGGGTGTTCGTGTCAGGCGCAGATTTGATGCAATTTTTTGGGATAAAAATTGGCTGCATTTTGATGAAATCTTCAAAATACTAACTGTAAATCAATACATCATTATTTATCAGTATCTTACTGAATGATGGAAGTTAGTTTCTTCGTCCAAAACAGCGAATTTCTCGTAGGATGTATGTAGGACAGATTTGCAGAATTCTGTACTGTTGCTCGATCGTTTTAAAGTTATCAGGAACTTAGGGTCTTTTGAATCTTGTAAATTTTCTAATAATACTGAAGAATCATCCTTGCTCATCTTCAAATAAAAAATAAACCTACAATTTACTCGTAAATGGAATTAGGTACTCACAAAAAAATTGTAGTTACTTTCAACCAAATCGTCTATAGAATCAAATTCTTTAGTTTTGGATGTGATAACAGAAGATGTCAGCTTACTTTTATACGCATTAGTCACAATAATAACGGTCAAAAACCAAATCAACATTATTATAAAGATAGTGTAATTATTTCTTGTTACTCTGGTATAAACTGCTGGTTGTTCCACTATATATCTAAGATGTCCTTGCTGGAAATAATTCTATTGAAGTAACTCCATTCAACATACTTCAAACTTACTTGTACAAAATGAAAATAACTAATATGCCTATTAGTCAGCAGTTTAATAGCCCCAAAAAACAAACTATTAACCACCAAAACTACCAAAATCAAGACAGCCCACACCCCATTTTCAAATGGTGAAATAATGTGCAGCCAAGACATCCAGGGGTCATCAAAAACAGAATATAAAGCTGTAAAGGCTTCGTTATAAATTTCAACTGTAAAATCAACTATTTTTAATCGTTTCTGGGTTAGAGTAACGCCTCCTACTCCCCAATCAAGTCGACCAACTTGTACTTCTTGAATCATTTTAATCCAGCTGTTTGAACCATTTATTTCTCGAATTGCAAATTGCATATTTAGTTTGTTGATTAGGGTAACTAATAGAGCACCTTCTGAGCCCCAAAAATTAAACCAGGTACGGTTATCATCCAATTGATTTATTGCTCTGCAAAAATGAAAAATTAACAACTTCAAAATAATTTGAGAAGTCCGTACAAAATAAAAAATATCTCTTCATTTTCAGTCATATTGGTTTATTAATGTATTAATAGCTGAAAAGAAGGTCTAAACCTTCAATAAGACTAAATTACAAATTGTTTCAGGGTGGTAAAACTGATATCTTGTCCTCCAAAAACAGTTATGAAATCCAAGATAGGAAAGTTAATAGTTATCCGAGTATTAAGGTCAGTAAGTACAGTTTACCGATTGAGAATAACAGTGTCACAAATTTTATTGTGAGTAATTTATTAAAACAGGTTACAGAGTAAATAATTATTTTACAAAACTCGTATGTTCACTATATCGCTTACAGTTACTCTTACTGAATGCCTGACCCCTAGCTCAAGCTCTTCATATATATCCTAATCCAACAATGGGCCAACATTCAGATGTCTAACAGTTGATGCCTGGCAACCACCGAACATCTAGTAGCCATAGGCTGTCAATCACGTCCGACAATTAAACATCTACTTGGTCAATACTAACTAGGATTACAGTTACAATAAATTGTTGGCTAGATAGTGAATTCGAATAAGTAATAATGTGAACTAATTACTTCAAAAATATCTCACATTTGTAACACTAGTTTGGAGGCCGAGCCTTGGCCTTGGTTATTACAGAAATGTTGTTCTTTGGTATCATTTTGTATATGAATGTTTTTATCGTGAAATGATTGGAAAGGAGATACTGTCTGACTTCTTTGGTGAAACCACCAAATGACTGCACTAATCGCAATTTGCAGATTTCGTCCAGAAGAGATAATTTGTGAAGAATTGCAAGATCTTCAAAATAAAAAATATCTTGATCGAAGATATTTTCACCGCGAAAATGTAAAAAACAGCTGGAAACTTATGGTTTTTGCACAATTGCAATAAAAATATTGTGGCAGATAATTTCTGCATAGCTCACTCTAACACTTCCAATTAACGTATGTCAAATTTTCACTTTTACATTGATTATTAAAATTCAAAATTCAAAAGGGAAATGTAAATTTTATTTATTTATGCATACGATCATTTTTTCATAGACTGGATTTCAGTTCAACATTAGAATGATTTCAAAATACTATAGTCGCGCAGAATTTAGTACACGTCCTGTCAATACTTTGACAATTAAAGAAGTCTCCAAGGAAAACGAAGTTCCTCTTAGATCTGTGGATGCGGCACAATCTATCTACTGTCTAAATCTCGCAGATAGACCGTATGTAAATGAACTAGTCATATTGTAGACGGATTTGTCCATTTGTTGAAGGACAGGCTTTATATGGACTGATATTCTCAGTACATTTACATATAGACTATAGTCCAAGAGCCCGTGATAACAAGTTGTGCACCTCGCATTATGGTTCCAATCGTCTGTATCGGAAGTGCACTTTACTTGAAACTTTTTTCGAATTTTTCTAATAAATCCAGAATGGATAGGGATGTTGAAATTCAGTATTTGAGCTTAATGTTGTATCAGAATGGTTATCTGCTATTTTTATATGAATCGGCCAAGCCAGAAGTGCACTTTACATCAATCTCCTAGTATAAGCTCATAATTAGTAACAACATTCTCTCTAATGCAGGGGCTACACTTATGTCTAATGCCGTTAAGTAAGGCGTTATGAGACAATTGACATATTGTTATTGACAATGTGTTCATTATTGAATAACGCCACAATCAATGACATTAGACGTGAATGTGGCCCCAGCATAATTAATAAAAAAACGATTACCGATAATAGGCGCAGTCCGCTGTCCGCATACATCACGCGTGCGATATCGCAACCTTGTAACCTGACTGACTGGTAACAGACCCACCTGAAGATTGACTGGCTATTTTTTTTTATATCATTAAACAAAACTTCTAATGGATAAAATGATTGACGCTGACTGGATATGTAAATAATGTAAGATATATATTCTTGGGATTTCAGTCAATTATTTTAATTTTATTTCTTTTCTGCTCTACAGTTTCGGCTGCACCTCAGCCATCCTCAAAAGCGAAATGAATTATTGTTTATAATTCATTTCGCTTTTGAGGATGGCTGAGGTGCAGCCGAAACTGTAGAGCAGAAAAGAAATAAAATTAAAATAATTGACTGAAATCCCAAGAATATATATCTTACATTAAAACTTCTAATGTTTGTTTGAACCTTTGTCAAGTCATTGCATGTATTTTTAAATCGCTACATGTTTGATTAGACACCTGATATACCTGTCCACTTAATGCCTGACTGACAAGAGCTTATGAATCTACACCCTCGTTGGAATCGACTGTACAGCCTTTGTCATTCTCATTGTTTTTTTTTTTTTGCCATGGGCTTTCCATCTACTAATCGTTTTATATACGGCTCGCAATAAAATATTATTAAATACATAATATATGAAAATCAGATGCAAATATATTATTTTTAAACATAGATTATACTTTCAAAAAGTGAGTATAAGCATTAATACAAAAAAATATATTATAGGCGCTAGTTCGGCTACTTCACTGCGAGCAACCTCGATTTTCCTCGGCTGCCTGCTTCCCCTACTACCGCTCTACCACCACTACTCTTCCAAACGCTCGGACAGAAGAAGCAATATTTGAATACATTTCTTGATTACTTATGAGTATCCAAACAAAGAAGTAGAATATATATTTTGAACTTTAATAATCTGCGTGTACGTCGATCAAGCGAAGTAGAGTGGCCAATGTAAAATCAATTGCCACAATATTGTTATTGCTATTGTGCAAAAACTATAAGTCAGATAGAATCCGTCTTTCACTCACTAATTGTGCTTATTAATGCTACAAACGTTAAATTAGCGAAGCAGTTAATTTTTGAAAATAACTATTTTTCAGAGATTTTCACGTTTTTCTCGATGGAAATGGTTCCGATCAATTTTATGATTGGAGAGCTGTCCGCTGTACTTTAAGAATTTACATCAATACACGCTCAAGACCAAAAAACAGTCCAAACAAAGTTTTGCAAGCAAGGAGATTATTTTTTCAACCGAGAAGGTTCCAGCGAATATTTTTTGAGATTTGCAAGAAATAATAATAGACCGCGGTACAGAACCCCTTTCTCTGGATTATTAATACTCTTTTGAAACTTTGTGAGTGGCCTCATTTTGATGAGTCCGACAACTTTTTTATCTGCGAAAACCTTTTAAACTGCTGCATTTTCCATCGAACAGCCTAAAAAGACGTCGATTCTATGATTTATTCTTGATCAATAACATCACTCTCTTTTATAGTTTAATTGTAAGATAATAATAGCAAAAACACGCACAATACTTTGTCCGACAAAAATATTGCGGCGTTCGGCGTGACCCCCATCTCCAACATGTCAAAATTACAAGTTTTGTTGGATTATTAACACTCTGTTGGAATTCTCAGTACTATCAAATAAACATTAGTGAAATTGAGTGGTGATATTGTCCGATAAGATTTCTGCTGCATATTTTCAGTCCGAAACTTTGAAAATGTCAATTCTATGAGTTTGGTTTGCTGATTAACACTTGTCGGACAAAAATCATACATATAGGTGGGTATATTTCTTGATCAAACAATATATTGTCCGACAAAAATAGTGCGCCGTTTTGCCAGTCCGAAAATAAAAAGATAAGAAGTAGCGTTTTCTGTGTTTGTATGCGCACAATATTGAATGTATCTTTCAACCAAATTTTGTACATCCATTTGTGAGATCAAAAAATAATATTCTCTAAATTTCTATGTCTTTATTTCTATAACTTGGTTCATAGTGATTTTTCATTCGCAAAAATTTTCTCTCATATTTTCTCCACAATATAGAACAACATGTAAAAAAAAGGATTAAAGAAATATATTGATGTATAACTGAACATACAATTTGAAAATATAATTATTATAGAGAAAATTTTTGAAGGAAAGCGGAAAATTGGAAGCAGATGTGAAACAAGAAACATAAAAACATGCTGAGAAAAAATTGTTTCAACATTAGAAAACCAATCGAAATGATATTTTCCATAGGATTCTTAAATATTGGTATCTCAAAATTTGGGTCCGAATCACCATTCTCGATGGCACTTGCAGATATGGGCGGCTGCACAATAGCCCGAGAACGGAAACGGCAACGGAAACCAGAGCGGGCATAAACTTGAACAGTGTTATTTTGTATGTACACATGCACAATAAGATTCCTGAAACGGGAAGATCAAGGCCGGCCGGGAATGAAAACGGTAAAGTTTCCCGTTCTCGGGGTATTAAACAATCAATGAGAAACAAGCGTGACATCACTGTTCATTATTCTTGAAAATATGATTGTTGAGAGTTTGGTTTATTTGCTCTTGTTCTTGTGCTCTGACTGCACTGATTTTTCTTGTTCCACTAGGTAATTTCATTTGAATGGGCTGAATTGTTTTCCAAATAACTTCGCAAGTCTCATATATTACTTTGGAGACTGTTGGATTTCCAACTCTAAACAACCAACTTAAATTTTGAAAAGAACTACCATGTGTCAGATATTTCAAAGTCATAGCCAAGATAGATATCCTTTTCTACTTCTCTTCAATAATTTTGGCCTTAATAAGCTGAGAAGTTTATTGAAACATCGCACGTTCATTCTGGTATATTTAAAGAACATTTCATGGTCAGCTTCCTTCATATGCCTAAATATGTTTACGAATGCTCCTCTTGTATTTCTTTCAAGATTAATTGGTCTAATCCACCACTAGAGAGCAAATTTTAATTCTATGAAGAGTTTTATGGAATGTGCATCATCGTACTTCCTGTTTTGATTTTCTAATTGTATATAATTATAAAAAAGTATCAAAAATGCCATGAAAACCTGTAATTTTTCGTCATCCATGTTTAAGAATACTAATTTAACTATATAAGAAGTGCGGTTATCTGTCAAAACGTTGTTCTCTGTCTTTCGCGTGCTGCAGTTGTGCATCTGGTCGGCGTTTACGTTTCCGTTGTCGCTCTCGATAGCTTTCCGTTACCGTTCTAGTTCTAGTTCTAGGGTTATTGTGCAGCCGCCTTTGTTTCAAATATGAAAAAGATAGAAAGCGTAAGTATAGACTATTGCCAGGTGGAGGAAGATTATTCCTTCTACCTTCTATGGTATTACATTAGAGAATATCACGGTTCTTATCTTTAGAAATCGATTTCAACATATGATTAGTGAGAATTTGCGAAATAAGTTTTTTGAATTTTTTATGAATATGCAGCAGATATTTTGTCGGACAATTATACCAATGTTTTCTGTACATCATTCCAAAGGGAAAAACATTTGAAATAAATGAGTGTTATTCAGCAAACCAAACTCATAGAATTGACATTTTCAGAGCTTCGGACTGAAAATATCCAGCAGAAATCTTATCGGACAATATCACCATTCAATTTCACTAATGTTTATTTGATAGTACTGAGAATTCCAACAGAGTGTTAATAATCCAACAAAACTTGTAATTTTGACATGTTGGAGATGGGGGTTACGCCGAACGTCGCAATATTTTTGTCGGACAAAGTATTGTGCGTGTTTTTGCTATTATTATCTTACAATTAAACTATAAAAGAGAGTGATGTTATTGATCAAGAATAAATCATAGAATCGACGTCTTTTTAGGCTGTTCGATGGAAAATGCAGCAGTTTAAAAGGTTCTCGCAGATAAAAAAGTTGTCGGACTCATCAAAATGAGGCCACTCACAAAGTTTCTAAAGAGTGTTAATAATCCAGAGAAAGGGGTTCTGTACCGCGGTCTATAATTTGAAAGACTGTACAAAATTATTAGAATTATGGTTCCAACGTCTCAGATTTGGCTACAACCTGTTCACTAATGAATATAAAAGAAAATACGACTACAAAAATAAGTGCCTATTTTGCACGGACTTCTTAAGCCATCCAATAAAATCAGTACTTACTCGCACCAAAAAAAGGGTCTATACGTGACATACCCGACATTGAAGATATGCCCATTGAAATCCCTGAACTGGTTTTTATAAATATCCATCAAAGATACGCTCAAATTAAAATTAGACACATCTTCTGACAACACAGCAATATTAACCAATTGCATACTTTTAACATGACAATAAAAGCAAACTGAATACAGCTTCATATTAAACGCATTCCAAATGAACATTGCTCCAGCTTTATGCAGCAAAAATTTATTCCAATAAACGAAATAATCAGACCTTGTTAAATTATCAACATCAATATTGATGAAAAAAAATAACACATCAACGTATTGGAGAGAAAACAAGTCTTCTTTGTGATATTCTTGAAATCTGGTGTGGTTTTGTAATAATATTGCATGTAAAAATTTATATCCGGTAGGTCTAGACAACATAAATTTTAAATCATAATTTTGTAAAAGCATAGCGTTCTGCAAATCGGATTTATAGATGACTGCATCGATGTGGTATCTTGTAAAGTTATCAAAATGAAAAATTATTTGTAGTTCTGAAAACTGGGCGATTAGGAATGGAATAATATTATCAACCCTTGAATTATATTCACAGTAACACAAGTTTAACAATATTAATATTACTATTGAGGAACACATCGTTCTGGTCAATTTTACAAGTATTTTCGAATTATATTTCTGTATGAACATCAAAACATTTCAATAAATTCAGTAAAAACGTAAGGGCTTAAATTATACATCCGCTGATAGATTAATGATAGTATTTAAATGTAAGGTTGACACAGAAATAAATTGTTTTGGTCACGACTTGATTGTTTTTATTGATTTGCCGTGCAGCAAGACAAATTAAATAATTTGAAGATTTGATTGTGCATTTCAAAGTGGGGTCACCGCTGGCTAAAATAATTCTCTTAAGACTTTCTTCAAAATAAATCTCCAAGGCCCGGTTACACCAAATTCAGTGAAATTTATCTAGCGGTTATTTTGAGTTAGTAACTCTAGTTACAATTGTATCAACAATAGTTTTTGTATAAAATAACCATGTTGGTGAAACTGGCCCTAAATATTGGGTGATAAATCATTTCACGCTCCTAATTTCAAATAAAATATTATGAAATAAAATTTTTTGAATATCTATTAAATTGCACTAAAGAGGAGAATATTTTTTTCCTGGCTCTCCATAAATAAAAACGTTGAGCACTAAACTATATTGACGTAATCTTCGTGAGCGCTCCAGTTTTTATGCATAGAGAAACTAAAAAAAAATATCCTCTTCTCTTTAGTGCAATTTAATTTAAGCATGGTGTTTCCAAAGTTATTACTTACTTGTACAAAGTAAAAGTACTTAAGTATTGTGAAACCGACAAAATTCACATTTCGAGATTTTGATGGAAATATCCGTTTTGAGCATCCCTAAATCCATTTTGACTATACGTATGTATATACTTATGTGTGTTCGTTCGTAGCTCGCAAATCTCGAAGCCCGTCCAGCTTATAATGTTGAAAATTTGTATTTAAAACTTGTATAGAGTCTAGTTGTGCACCTCGCATTATGGTTGCAATCGTTTGTATCGGAAGTGCACTTTACTTGAAACTTTTTTTGAATTTTCCGCATAAATCTAGAACGATTAGCCGTAGATTACTGAAATTCAGTATTTGAGATTTCTGTAATATCCAAATGGTTATATTTTATTTTCGTACGAATCGACTGAGCCGGAAGTGCACTTTTTATAACAGACTTTTCGAATTTTCCGCATAAACTCAAAACAATCAATCGTAGATATTGCAATTTCATAATCAACACTTCTATAACATCCAGCTGTGCACCTCACATTATGATTGCAATCGTCTGTACCGAAAAAGCACGTTACTCGAGACATTTTTCAAATTTTTCGCGTCAATCCAAAACGATCGAACGTAGAATATTAGGATTCAGTATTTAAGACGATAGTACCATCTAGATACTCATATCCTATTTTTATTGAGATCAACTGAGCCAAAAGTGTACTTTACTTGACAGTCTTTCAGAATTTTACGCATAAATTCGAAACGATTGGCCGTAAAGTGTTGAAATTTGATATCTCAGTCTGTTGTAGCATCTCAATGATCGCCTACCATTCTCATAACAAATGACTGAGCACTTGAGTTGCAATTTTTTTTCAATTTTGCGCATAAATTCGGGGCTGCTAGCTGTAGAATTTTGGAAAGAAGAATTTTGACATACTGTCTCAAACGATCAGCCTTGGAACGATGAAATTTTGTGTTCAAGTATCGTATTATTATATTCACGTGAAAAATATATCGAATGATGTACAAGTAAGTCACGTGATGTCCATGTCAGATTTCTTATATATTATTTTATTTTGTACTTTTCAATTTTTCTTTGAGTTTTTCCCAATTAGATTTTTTTTTAAATTCTACTGGGAAATATTGCTGACGTTATTCTAGTCGTCAAATCCCTTCATTTGATACTCATATCCTTGGGACTTTTCACTTGTGATTTTGTAGTACAATTTAGAATTTAAGAGATAAGCAATACATAATTGCTTTCTTCATTTATGTTTTGCTTCACGCTGCACTGATTTATTCGAAATGACCAATAGTTACTGAGAAATCATTAGTATGGCATGCAGACCTATTAAATGGTAGTTAAGATAAAGGTATATAAAGAGGCATCAAATACAATAATTTTGGAATTAACAGTAACTGGAGTGGAATTATTAGATGAAATAATTTGGCATACTAAAATGACTTCAATCTATATTTTTCTATTAATCGTATCGTATTTGGATATTGTGGTAAGTATTCCTGCGTTATTTCTGTTATATCATCTAATGAATATTCCCATAATTGTGACGATAGAATCATATGTGGCAGGCCTATGGTTCAGTAACAATTTTCAACAGTGCCTTTGCTGTGTCCTCAGCCTTAGATGAAATTAGCTTTATACTTGTAATATATGCGTGATTTTTTTAGGTAATAGAAGCATTGGCTGCAAGTGAAAAGTCAAAAGAAAATATGAAAGATAATATTTCCGAGCAACTGGAGCAAATTCAAGAATATAATTACGAGTTACATGAACTTCAGATGTCTTTGAACGAATTATGGAACAAAACTAAGGATTTGATTCAGGGCTCCATAGATGCAAATCAGCTACCAGTTGTAGATATATTCAACGAGGCTCGTGAAAAATTGAAAATGGATACTTCCAATCTCACTACCGATCAAGCACAGCATTGTAAATTAGAGATGGAAAACAAATTTCTTGTGTTATACAGTCGAATTTCTCAGTCTTTATTTGTGAGTAGACAATCTCATTTTTCCAATTTTCAAGCAGTTTTCTTACTTATCATATAAATATATTCGTAGCTATTGTCATATTATCATGTGATGAAAAGGAGAGCGATATACTCCCAGTTTTTTTTTTTTTATAAGATGCACGTGTCAACGTTAGCATGAATGAGTTAATAAGCCCTAATTGTATAAAATATAGACAAGCTATATCTTTAACATTTGGGATATATACAAATTATCGTTGAGAAGTTGAGCTTATAATTAAGTTGAATAATCAAGAAGTGAGTATGGGTATTCATAGCTCAGTGCAAATATGCTAGCTTTGTAATCCGAAGATCGCAGGTTCGAGTCCCACTGACAAACAAAAAAATCAGACGTGGACATCACGTGACTTACTTGTACATCATTGGATAAATGTGATCAAACACAACATCTCATCATTCCATGGCTAGTCGGTTGCTATGGAAACAGTATGTCATCACTCTTATGTCAAAACATTCCTTAATACTGATTTCCAGGATTCTACGGCTAACAGTTCTGAATTTATGCGTAAAATTCCAAGATCGTCAAGTATAATTCACTTTCGACACAATCATAATGCAAGGTGTACAACTAGATGCTATAAAAGATTTAAATACAAAATCTCAATATTCTGCGACTGATTATTTCAAATTTGAGAAAAAATCCGAAAAGTCTGTGGTATGAAGTGCACTTCCGGCTTAGTCGATTGGGACGAAAATGGGAGATGATCATTTGGATGCTACAGCAATTTCAAATACTGAATTCTAGTATCCTACGGCTAATCATTCCAGATTTATGCGGAAAATTCAAAGAAAGTATCAGGTAAAGTGCATTTCCAGTACAGACGATTGCAACCATAATGCGAGGTACACATCAAGATCCTAGATCCTATACCAGTCTTTTATACAAAATTTCAGCATTATACGTCTGACGAATTCTGAGATTTGCGAGTTACACACATACATACGCACATATGTACCGACATCAACCCAAAAATAGTCAAAATGGATTCAGGGATGCTCAAAACGGATATATCCATCAAAATCTCGATATGTGAATTTTGTTGGTTTTACAATATTTCCTTGTACTTTTAGACTGTCAGATAGTCGTAGATTTCAGTGCCTCATTTTGTTTTTCATGCCTTCAAGAGGTTTGATAAGTATATATATTTGGAGTTCAATAATGCTGAAATTAAAGCTGGACCGTGTGATCGACATAATGAAAATTAATTTTAAATTTGTATGAAAAAGTATGTTCTGATCCAATTTTGTCGCTTTTGTCATGCTTACGGTATGAAACTTAAGGAAAAATATTTTGACATGTGAAATGTCAAACAAAATTGGAAAATTTAACAACAGATTCTCATTGCATACCTAACCATTTCTATTAAACTGATTGTTTTATACCGCAAATTCTGAATGTCTGTTATACTCATAAACTGCACTTCCGGCTTGGCCGATTAATACAAAAATAGATAACTATTTTGATGCTACAACAAGTTCAAATACTAAATTTCAATATGCTATGGCTGATCATTCTAGATATATGCAAAAAATGCAAAAAAAGTTTCAAGTAAAGTGCACTTCCGGCTTGACCGATTCATACAAAAATAGCAGGTAACTATTCTGATATTAGATCAAGTTAAAATACTAAATTTCAGTATCTTACGGCTGATCGTTCTGGATTTATGCGAAAAATTCAAAAAAAGTTCCATGTAAAGTGCACTTCCGGTACAGATGATTGCAACCATAATGCGAGGTGCAAATCAACACCCTATACCAGTCTTGAATATGAAATTTCAACATTATACGTTAAACCAGTTTTGAGTCTTGCGAGACACGCACGCACGTACGAACGCACGCACGAACATACGTACCGACATCAAGCCAAAAATAGTCAAAACGGATTCAGGAATGCTCAAAACGGATATTTCCATCAAAATCTCGATAGATAAATCTTGTCGGTTTGACAATACTTATTTGTTACTTTGTACACCCTACGGCTCATGAAGTATCAATCAATCTACCGAGTGCACTGTACGTGTCTACCATACCCCTAGCGAATAAATAGTGTGATTTATATTCATTTATTTTATTTTATTAAGAAGTGAACACATGTGCGAACAGGAGTTGCATCAGCTAATTATGTTATCATGATTTATTTGTTACTTCAATAAATTGGAGAATACTACTCTCTAGATGTCAAAAACCTGTAAGCTGTAAAATAATGCCCAAAAAGAAGTTAAACTATGATGTCGTTTGAGACTGAATAACAAATGAAAGAAAAAGTATAAAATTTGGCAGCGTGTCAGTATAGAATATTCTACAACAAGTATTGGAATAGCCTTCACTCCAAACGAGCGAAAAGCTTGTAATCCAAGTCGAAGGCCAGTAATGCAGTTCGCGAATGTGGGATACGTCTTTCCAAACATGTTGTAGACTATACATTCTCTAACAGGATTTTGAAAATCCAGAAAAACTCAAAAGAAATTTTGATGATGATGGAATTATTCTAAACAATATACGGACTAATTCTGAACGATGCTTTGGAATTTCACTTGTTCCCACACAGTATTTAGTTGTGGAATGTGCAGACTCCAACACAGTGTTAGAGACAAAATTTTAGCTACTACATATTGCGAATACCGCGAAAACCCAATAGTATATTACATCTGAGGTGGGAAATATTTCATTACAGCCGAGAGCTTATTATATGACCGAAAGGCGAAGCCTCGAGGATCAGATGTAGCTCGAGACTAGATTCCAGAACTCTTTTTTGTTCATTTATAAGTGATTTTCAATGCGAATAACAAACTTAGGGCTCTTTCATTGCCATCTTTTGGATCGAATCCTACTTCTAGTATTAGAGAAGAAATAATCACTCCCATAAAACATAGTTTAATTTAAATTATTCGTTTGGCGATTGAACTCGAACAATTTGTCCATCTTTAGGTCACAGATAGAATAGATATGATTATTAATCTTGTTTTAAAACGCAATGAGTATACGATATCAATCTTGTTTGCAGTTAAGTTAGCATAAATTCAAAAATCTGACGTGAACATCACGTGACTTACTTGTACATCATTGGATATATATGTATATATATATATATATATATATATATATATATATATATATATATATATATATATATATATATATATATATATATATATATATATATATAATACGATGTGATTTTGTGTTTGATCGTATATATCATTGGATATGTATAATCAAAAACAAAATCTCATCGTTCCACAGTTAATCGTTTTGGATTTACCCAAGAGATTCTAAAAATCTGTCAAATAAAATGAACTTTTAGCCAAGTCGGTTGCTATGAAAACAGTTGGCCATTATTCCTTTATTACAACATTCCTAAATACTGATTTCCAGAATTCTACAACTACCAACAGATCTGATTTTATGCGCAAAATTAAAAGATAAATTCATACTGAACTGCACTTCCGGTTCAGTCTATTGTTATGAAAATAGTAGGCAATTATTCAGATGCTACAGCAGACTGATATACCAAATTTCAATATTCTACATACACCTGATCGTTTCGAATTTATGCGAAAAATTCCAAAAGACTGACAAGTAAAGTGCACTTTCGGCTTAGTGGATCTCAATAAAAATAGGATATGAGCATTATGAGATTTAGACGGTATAATCGTCCTAAATACTGAATTCTAACAATCTACGTTCAATCGTTTTGGATTCATGCGGAAAATTCAAAAAATGTTTCAAATAAAGTGCTCTTCCGGCTTAGTCGATAGCAATCATAATGCAAGGTGTACAACTAGATATTATAAAAGTGCCTAATACAAAATTTAAATATTCTACGACTGATTGCTTAGAATCTACGGGAAAAATTCAAAAAGTCTGTCATATAAAGTGCACTTCCGGTTCAGCCGATCGCAATCATAAAGCAAGATGTACAATAAGATGTTACAGCAGTTCTTTATATGGAATTTCAATATGCTATGTCGGATCATTCTATATTTACGCAAAAAAATTTAAAAAAATTCCAAGTGAAGTGCACTTCTGGCCTGGCCGATTCATACAAAAATAGCAGGTAGCCATTCTGGTACAACATCAAGTTCAAATACTGAATTCCAACATTCTACGGTTGATCATTCTGGATTTATTAGAGAAATTCGAAAAAAGTTTCAAGTAAAGTGCACTTTCTGTTCAGACGATTGGAACCATAATGCAAGGTGCAGAATAAGACCCTATACCAGTCTTAAATACAAAATTTCAACATAATACGTTCAACCAGTTTTGAGATTTGCGAGTTACGCACGCACGCACGCACGCACGCACGCACGCACGTACGCACGAACATACGTACCAACATCAAGCCAAAAATAGTCAAAATGGATTCAGGGATGCTCAAAACGGATCTATTCATCAAAATTTCGATATGTAAATTTTGTTGGTTTCACAATACTTCCTTGTACTTTGTACAAGTAAGCAAAAAGATATGAAAATTTTGGATGTCTCGATGTAATATTTAGTGACAGCTGATTTAGAAAACACATTTTTGTTCAAGATTTTTGTTGGGCTACGTATATAATTATGTTGAGAATTTAGAAGAACAAGATATAAGTGCATGCAAAAATCATGAATAGTTGAATTCAAGTTTAACATCAAAGTTTTTAAGACTAAAAAACAATTAATAAAGCAAGGTATCATGTTTTTTTAAAGTTTAGAATCATATTATGAAGCAAGATTGCGTCTTGCTTTGTTAGGTGATCGAGTTACACTAAATTGTGAATAGGCTCCAAATTCTAGCTTACTGTGATTATGGCGGCGAATAAACAGTCTAAAAAAATTTCTGAGCTCTCTATGCAGTGCGATGAATGATATCCTGTTTTCCTGTTGGTATTGATTTTTTCCCATTTTTTCTAAACATTTATTGCCAATTTCACAAGTGGCAGATTTGTAAGACTATCAATGCGGTTAGATATTTAGAAATGATTGAAAAGACGATATTGCTCTTTGCAGTGCCCAGAAAACTCATGGCTTCTCTCACTTTCACCCTAGCTATATTCAATAACATTGAAATCAACTGAGAAAAGTAGATTACGGGAATAGTAAGATTATAGCCACATACGTCATTCAAATTTATCGCGAAAATATCTTGAAAACTATTCATAATACAATAATTGCTGCTGTAGTTACCTACTCAAAATAGCCTATTATAACTTTGACTGACGGTAATGAGACTGATTCATACATAATTGGAATAAAGTTCAAAAATCGAAACATTACAATGTAAAATTTACTCCTCTTCAAGATTTTCTCACAATAATTGTGATATCTTCAGTAGTTTGCAAAATCTATGCATTGACTCAAAAGCTTGCTTTAAAGAAATCTTTTTAGTGCAAGTAATATGGACTTTGAACTGCAAATATCTACTGACTTAGATAAAATTTGAGTATAGGTCGTTGATAAGATGAACAATTAGTTAAAATTCAGAAAATGGTAGCTAGGCCAAAAAAAAAACCGTTTTTCACAAATTGGAAGCTAGCATTAAAAGAAAAAAATCCGTACTAAATCAAAAATCATCTTTAACTGCCAATATCAACACCTATTGAATCAGTCACTGAATAATAAAATCTGCTACCTATATAGGTATTCTAATAACATAATTAAATAGGAAGCGATATCATGTTCGTTTAGTCCGTGAGACAGGGCATAAATTTTCTGTTGATTACCGCTCACTTGAAACTTCGTGAGTGACTTCATTGTGAGGAGTCCGACAGCTTTCACATTTGACGAAATTCTTTATTTGGGGGCGTATTTCAGCGCGAGCTAATTGATCATGTCAATTTCATGAAGCCTTGAAAATGTATTATTGTCATATTGATATTCACACCAATCGAAAGATTTTTTGATTATAAAATGAAAAATAATATTGTCCGACATGAATATTGGGAGCCAGTGGTAGATCCGACAAGCCGCACCTGTCAAAAGTACGTTGGTATGAAAACGGATTACCGCTAGTCTGAGACTTTGAGGACGTGTTCAATTATTTTTTTCTCAGATTTGGTCATTTTGTCCGACAAATTTTCGGGGGCAATTTCTCAATCCGACACTGAAAACGTATCAGGATTATAACAGTTCCTTTATCAATGACCGCTCATCTCTATGTTTTTCATTTTCCATTCAAATAGTGTCTAGAACATTACTGTATACAATTTAAGTGGGGCAATACTTCAGAAAATCAAAAATATGTTGTATGAATGCGGCTGCGTTCATAGACATATACATATATGAAATGCAAATCAAGTTAGTATGATTATTGATCATAAGTAATGAAAAAAAGGCTTGTTCATCAATATATTGATATTATTTTGGAATCTAATGTGTGGATGAAGTCAGTATACCGTGATAATCACCTCAAATATCATTCAAATTCACCTTCAACTGTGATATCTATATAATAATACGTCAAGAGCAAACTTTCGACCTCTTTTTAAGCATATTGCATGCAAGGAGGAGCTGAGATTTGGCATACTCAAAATTTATATGGAAAAGATGTGCAGAAAGCTAAAATTATATACAGGTGTTCCATTTTAATCTATATATTAATACGTGAAGAGGAAGCTTTGTATCCCTTTTCAAGCATATCGCACGCACGAAAAAATTTGATATTATGCATACTTGAAGTTTACATGATCGAGTGCAGAAAGCTGAAAATACATACAGGTGTCCCTTTTTGATTATACGACGTGAAGAGAAAACATTGTACCGCGTACACGAGGTGATGTGAAACTTGGCTTAGTTGAAGTCTGTGTGGAGAATGTGAGATATGGCATATTTGAAGTATATCTGGAGAAATATGCACCGAATGGGAAAATGGCTGAAGGAAAATTTCGAAGATTTCTCTTCACTTTCTATAGACGGGGGAGAAAGTCACTTTGAAATCTTGAATTGAGCATCGAATACCAATTTAATTTTACTAGGAACCCCCGGAGATGAAAGATTAAAGTGAGTAACATTCTAATTTAGTTTCTACTTTACTTTTTTTCAATTATTTTGTTAATGAATTGTTCATTACTAGTTCATAAACAACGTCCATTACTTATCTCTTGATATTAAATACGTCAAAAACTGAGTTATATATGTGCGAACACTTTCTTGTCGGACTGACGATAAGAACCAATATATCTGTCGGACAATATGTTTTTTGGACAGATAATATGTTCTCAAATTATGACTGTTTTGGTCCCATAAGCGGTCATTGATGAAGGAACTGTTATAATCCTGATACGTTTTCAGTGTCGGGCTGAGAAAACGCCCCCGAAAATTTGTCGGACAAAATGACCAAATCTGAGAAAAAAAATAATTGAACACGTCCTCAGAGTCTCAGACCAGCGGTAATCCGTTTTCATACCAATGTACTTTTGACAAGTGCGGCTGGTCGGACTCACCACTGGCCCCCAATATTTATGTCGGATAATATTATTTTTCATTTTATAATCAAAAAATCTTTTGATTAGTGTAAACATCAATATGACGGTAATACATTTTCAAGGCTTCATGAAATTGACATGTTCAATTAGTTCTCGCTGAAAAACGCCCCCAAATCAAGAATTTCGTCAAATGTGAAAGCTGTCGGACTCATCACAATGAAGTCACTCACGAAGTTTCGAGTGAGCGGTAATCAACGAAAAATTTATGCCCTGTCTCACGGACTAGTTATATCGATCTGGTTTTAAATCAAATTGGTTTATAATCAAATTGAGTTATTACACACCTGCTTCTTTAACATCAAGAAAGCTCATACTGCTACATAATTGAATTAGTATTTGGTGCATATTCAAATTAATCCATACAAAGTTCACCTTTCTTGTTTTTGCACTGATAAATTTTACAATTGATTTTTCTTTAGGTATGGATTGAGCAATATCATTTTCAAATGATGAAATTGCAGGTTTGGCATTTTTTTCTGACCCAGGGATGATCTTAGAATGGTTTTTATTAGTTTTAATTTACCAAAAGTATGCGCATCTTTGGCGACACTTACTGTTTGTAGTATCTGGAGGGCAGCCCAAGTGTTTGGAAACAGATCGCACCAATTATTTTTATTCAAGACATTGGGAACATATTTCTGTTGTCCTTGGTCTATGTCTAAGACTTGCTTCAGGCATAGTATTTCTTGAACCAGATCTGCTCCAGTAATATCTCTGAGTAAATCATGTGTCAAAATATTTTGCAAATTGAAACACGAATGCTCGAAACACAGGTTTACCGACATGTCGCTTTAAATCATATAAGAAACTCCAACTTGCCTTAAAATTAGACATCTGATCGAAACGTAATTCCAGCGGATTTATAATTGTGTCTATCAAAGGAAAGAATACAATGGTCTTGAATTTTTGCTCTATTGGAGTTGCATCGTGAGATTCATAGTCAGAAATTCTCTTCCTTTTTCGGTTTTTTGTTTGTCGAAATACAGATAGAATTTCAGTTTTTTCGGCGATTTCTTTTGCTATGATTACAGCATATGCGTAACCAATAACTCTATATTGCTTGACAAATTGGCAACATTTGTGTAAAAGATTTGTTGCATTCAAAAAGTCTATTCACTCCGATTGCAAGGATTTGCTAACAATTTTTATTTGATAAAATCTATACATTTTTCAAAATTTTATTGAATAAAAACTACTTCTGATTTAAAATTTTGTATATTCATTTTGTAAAGTTGGCGTGTACGGTGGTGTAGTGAAAAAAAGTGTGAGAAAAAGTGTAATTACTGTGTAATTCAGTGAAAACTAACAGTTAAAGTGGATTGTGAGTGCAGCTAAGACAAAAGACTACAGATAGTGGCACTAGGTCTTCCGGTTAGAAGTGAAATAAACGTTAAAAAATAAATCGCAGCCGGGAAGGTTAATTTCAGTAAGGTCGAGAATCGCGCGCGATACAGACACAAACGCACGTGTAGCTTAGCGGCGAGCCGGGCAAATCCAGTGTTGCAAACAATAGCAAAAATAAAAATAAATAGTTTTTTCTTTTAATCGTGAAACTTAGAATCGCAATTAAATAATAAAAGCATAGGCAGTATTTATTATAGAGTTAGAGCGGAAGCAATCAAATGAATGGTAGAGAAAGAAGCAATAGTACCAGTTGCATTAGAAAGAGAGAAGAAGAGGAAGAAGAAAAACTAAGAGAATCTAAAAGAAGCGCGATAGAAAAAAGATTTACTGTTAAAAGAAGTACAACAGAAGAACAGAAGAAAACGACAAAAATGGAGGAAATGTTGAAGAGGATTTCGGAAGATCTGAAAAAGCTCACAAATAATTATGAAGAAATAAAGGGAGAAGTAACGAAAGGAAGGGAAGAAGTACGAAACGGGAATATAGCAATCAGAAAAGATATGGAAGAGTCGTATAAGAAATTTATAAGCAATATTGAGGGTATAAATAAAGAAATATATCAAATAAAGGAAAAAGAGAAAATGTGAGTGAAAAAAAATAAGGAAATGGGCGAAAGAATAAAAAGACTTGAATATAGAGAAGAACAAAGAGAAAAAGGAGCAAACAAAAACAAATTTATAATAACAGGACAAGAAATAAAAGAAAACTTAAAAGAAGAAATTGGAAAATTCAATAAAGATGAACTAAAGATCCATATAAAAATCGTGGAGGCGTACAAGGCTAAACAGATAACGGAAAGACAGGAAGTAGTGATAAAAGTAAACAACGAAGAAGATACAGGAGATATTCAACGCGAAAAATAAATTGAAAAGACAAAAAATATATATAGACAAATTCCTAACAGTCAATGAAAGAAAAATACAAGGAGAGATAATAAAAAGAGCTAAACAGGAAAGAGAGGATTGAAAACAGGTAGAAACTTACACTAATAAACTGATGATAGATAACAGCATGTGGCTGTGGGACAAACAAAGAGAGAAATTAATCCCAAAAAACTAAGCCGCAAGAAAGGAAAGGAAAGAAGAGGTACGACGACCGAGCAAGAGAATGGATATGAGGATTTATTGAATAGAAACATAAAAGTGAAAAATAAAACCAAAAAAGAATCAAAAAAGAGGAACAGGCGCAATGAAATAAAAATCAGTACATGGAATGTCCGTACGATGCTACAACCGGGGAGGATGCAAGAAATAGTATCAGAAATATCAAGATATAACATTGACATAGCGGCAATACAAGAGACTCGATGGAAAGTAAAAGGAGTAATAGAGAAGAAAGACTTCAAATTACAATACTCAGGAGATGAAAAACAAGGGCAATACGGCGTGGCTTTTTTAATAACGAGTAAATTAAAAGAGAAAGTGATAGAGTTTGAAGCAATAAATGAAAGATTAGTCTATGTGAGAATAGAAGCAACTCCTTTCAAGTTGTCAATGACAAACGTATACGCACCAACAAAAAACGCAAAGACAGAAATAAAAGAAAAATTCTATGAAAAACTAGAAGAGGAATTAGAAAAAGTACCAAAAGAAGACACCCTATTACTATTAGGAGATTTCAACGCTCAAATAGGAAAAGAAGATCATATGAAGCAGGTAGCAGGAAAATATGCAATACATGAAAACACAAATGACAACGGTCAAAGACTATGTGGTATAGCGGCAAGAAACAACATGATTATAAGTAGTACCAAACATAAACATCCAGAAATACATAAAATAACTTGGGTATCGCCAGACCAAGTAACCCAGACACAAATAGACCACGTACTAATCACAGGAAGAAAACAATCAGATATAACAGATGTAAGATCATACAGAAGAGCATGCGCGGGTTCAGACCACTTTATGGTAATAGCAAGTCTTAAACAGAAAGTAAGAAGAAATCAGAAGGACAGAAGCAAGAAAACTAAATGGGACATAGAAAGACTTAGCAATGAAGACACAAGGAAGAAGTACGGAGAAGAAATAGAGAAGCACATCAAAGAAAAATATGAAGAAGTAGACAATGTAGATAATAAGTGGCATAAGATACAAAACTGTATAAACCAAGCTGCAAAAAAATGGATAGGAGAAGAAAAACAAGAATATAAAAGAACATGGTTCAACAAAGAGTGCCAAGAAATAGTATTAAAAAAGAAAAATGCAAGACTGAAGTGGATGAATACAAATAGGATAGAAGACAGAGAAGATTATAGAAAAATAAGGAAGAAATGTTGTAAAATTCTAAGAAAAAACAAGAGAGATTGGATAGACGATAAAATAACAGATATTGAAAAAAAAAGTGGGAGCATAAATTCAAAACAATTCTATAAAAAAATAAATGAACAAAAAAGAACATACAAACCAAAAGTCTACTGCATAAAAGACGCAAAGGGCAACAAAACAGAAAACGATGAACAATATAAGAAAACATGGGTAGAATACTTCAAAACCCTGCTAACAGACACAAAGAAAACAAGATGAAATTGCGGACGAAGGAGTATCAGAAGAACCAACAAAAGAAGAAGTCAGAGAAATAATCAGAAGCAGGCGAAATGGGAAGACTCCAGGCAAAGATGGAATAAACACAGAACTAATAAAATATGGAGGAGATGAACTACACGAATATATATATAAACTTATAATGAAGGTGTGGAGAACAGAAAAAATGCCAAAGGATTGGGAAAGAGGACAAATAATCACAATTCACAAAAAAGGAGACCAACAAACATGCGAAAATTATAGAGGTATAACGCTACTGAACACGACATATAAAATAATGTCAACACTAATACAAAAGAGAGCCCAGAAAGAAACAGAAAACATAATAGGACAGCATCAGTGCGGATTCACGCAAGGCAGATCAACAACAGACGCTATACATACAGTTAAACAGATAATAGAAAAAGCACGTGAATATAAAATGAACATAGACTTATTATTCATTTATTTCAAACAAGCGTTTGACTCGATCAAAAGAGAAAAACTTATAAAAGCCCTAGAAGAATTTGGGATAACAGCTTAACTAAGACGATTGATCTTGATGACATTAAGTGGAACAACAACCACAATTAAAACACAAAAAGAAGAAACTCAGGAATACGAAATAAACAAAGGAGTAAGACAAGGAGATACACTATCAGCAACTCTGTTCAATATAGCGTTAGAATATGTGATGAGGAATTTGAGCAAAGGAACACTCAGAACTAAAGGCGGACAAATAATAGCATACGCAGACGATATAGTATTGGCAACAAAAAATATGAAAATATTGAAAGAAATGGTCGAAGAAATAGTAACAGAAGGAAACAAAATGGGTCTAAAAATCAATGAGAACAAAACTAAAATAATGAGGATAGGAAAAAAATCAGGAAGTAGAAATATAAAAATAGGTAGCCTACAGTTTGAAAAGGTTAATAAATTCAAATACTTAGGCATTATGCTATCAAATAATGGAGACTGGAAAACAGAGATCCAAGAGAAGATATCAACAGCGAACAGAGCCTTTTACGCAAATAAAAAATTACTCAAGGATAAAAACCTAACAAAGAAAACAAAATTAAAAGTTTATAGAACAATAATCAGACCAATAATAATGTACGCGGCAGAAACAATGACAATGACCAAAAAAGATGGAGAAGATTTACGAATAGTAGAAAGAAAAATAGTAAGAACTATTACAGGATTAGTAAAAACGGCAGAAAACGAATATAGAATATTAATGAACAATGAAATAGAACAAGAGCTGCAAGGAGAAGATAGAGTAAGGAAAATAAAACAACAGAGGACGAAATGGTTAGGACACATATGGAGAAAAAGGGAAGAAGACACCGTAAGGTCAATTTTACAATGGGAACCAGGCGGAAACAGAATAAGAGGCAGACTCAGGTCGAAATGGCTACAAGAAGTAGAAGCAGATCTGAGTAAAGCAGGAATAAAGAAATGGAAGGAGAAAACAGAAAATAGGAAGACATAGAGAGAAATATGTCAGAATATTTAGAACAAGGCGATGAGGACTGATCCCCCTCAAATAAAGGATCTAGAGAGCTTCAGTAGAAGCGGCGCAACCCCACCTGGGGTGTCCAAGCCACTATATATATATATATATATATATATATATATATATATATATATATATATATATATATATATATATATATATATATATATATATATATATATATATATATATATATATATATATATATATATATATATTCATTTGAAACTTTGACGTTTCGATCCTTTGACCAAGGATCTTCAATAAACAAAAGAAGAAGATCCTTAGTCAAAAGATCGAAACGTCAAAGTTTCAAATGAATATACAGAATTTAAAACCAAGAGTGGTTTTTATTTTTTTTAATTTCTATTTGGTGGAGTAAATCATATCAAATCACAAAATTAAGCAAAAATTTATATTGATCCATGTGGTGCGCAAGAAACTTGGCTTTTGAAGCAGCAACGGGATCAGTACTATCCTCTTATTCTTCTTTTATTAGTGCATCTCTTACTTCCTTATATTGATACTTAATAGCTTGAAGGCTTGAGACTAAGATTTTCCAACGTGATTCAAGACTGTTTCTAACGCTAGGGCTTCTGTCTTTTTTTTTTTTTTAATTACTTACAAACAGCCGTTGGATAACCCCGAGCAACGATTCTGATTCAATTGAAGTTTCAGCAGCGTCAGAAATAACCAAGTTCAATCTGTGACAGTCGCAAGGATTAAAAAAAAACCTTGAAAATTCTCTAATAATACGGCTTTGGACGCCTTTCTGTTTTACCACCATACTGGCCCCATTGTTATTGCCTTGGCCACTACACTCATGCATGTCTTAATCATGTGTATTTATCACCTCATCCAGAAATAAATGTGTGATACCCTGGCCACTAGACTCTGATACTGATGTATATGTAAAAAAAAACATTCACGTCTTTAATATCAAAAAATCTGAATGGATACTTGACTGTTCAGTGTGGCTGATATCAGACGTACAGTTTAAAAAAACTGTAAAATATTCAGCTCTCTATTTTTATTAAAATAGTATCTCTTACTTCATTTCCAATGATTCAATGAATCTATTTTTAATATTTTGGCTGAAATAATTGTTTTTAATTTCCTGGTTTGAGATACCGGGTAAATGTTCCATCATGACGGAGTCAAACTTGCCTAATATTTGAACCAAACCTAGAAAATTTCGTTGTATGGAGTATTTAAAGTGTAGGAATGCTCCGTAAAAGACAAATTATTTTCTACCTAGAATAATGTAATTGCCATCATTCTCTCAATTATTGTTCTCCATTTTTGCTTTCCTTCATCTATTTGTTTGATTGCATATTGATCCACTCCAGTTTGCGTTCCTAATATTCTTGCAACCTTCAACGACATACATGATGATTCTTGGGAGATATACCGTTTGAGCACGGCGGTCATCTTTGTCCTAATCTCATAGACCATTTGAGCATTTTCATCTTAATCCCTATGTACCATTTGAGCACAATTTATTATCTTAATCTTTCAATCCCAAATGAATGTTTCTTCTCTAGATGTCAAAAAATGTGAGTTGGAATAATTAACAAACCTGGATAACAAATTGTTTTTTCCACGCTCATCATAAAGAAAAACAACATATTTCTTATACAAAACAAAAATAGGCAAATACCAATTGGGGGATATACCGTTTGAGCACGGCGGTCATCTTTGTCCTAATCTCATAGACCATTTGAGCATTTTCATCTTAATCCCTATGTACCATTTGAGCACAATTTATTATCTTAATCTTTCAATCCCAAATAAATGTTTCTTCTCTAGATGTCAAGAAATGTGAGTTGGAATAATTAACAAACCTGGATAACAAATTGTTTTTTCCACGCTCATCATAAAGAAAAACAACATATTTCTTATACAAAACAAAAATAGACAAATACCAATTTTACATAACTGTAGAAATGTCGTGAAAAATGATTTTTCACACCAGTTTGATCAACTTGCATCTTAATTCTCTATTACAAATATTCTTTAGATAATATTTTGCAAACTTGATGTGAAACTATTTTATTATTCTTGTAATGTATAATTATTCCGAAGTTTGGCAACATTACGAATCACAACGATCAAATTGAAGCATACAACACAAGTTCGCAGCAATTAGATTACACAACAATGAAATATCAACCAACTGATAGAAAATATCTCAAGAATGTTCCAAATCTTAGCTAAAATAAATATCACAATAAATAAGATGCCTAAAATATTCCACATTTGTGGAAATATATTTAAAATTTCAATCACTAATGATGATCACCTGATTCAATGGAAGCTGTGATTGTTGAAACATTATAATGTACAATACGTAAATAATCAATAATTTCACACTCGTCTATGTCCCGTGCTGAAAATCTCACATCTTGTGTGGAATAGATAATTTTCTATAATTGTTGTACAATATACTATTATTTTATTATAGACAAATAAGTACAGTTTTGAGAGAATGCAAAACGTCTGATGAAAACTATATACAAAAATTTCGTCAAATACAACATTTTTAGAAATATTTACATTGAATTATACCTAACATAATTAATTTTATTCGAAACTTATCATATATGGTGTGCAACGAAACACGGAACATAGGAGCTTAACATGGGATTTTCAAATTGTGCGGATATTGGCTCTCCTGTACATTTTACAGCAAAAGTACAAGAATGGAATTTTTTTTTAATTGAATTGTCAAAATGGCAGCTGTCATGGTTATGGTGACAGATGGCAGCTATGTTATAGTCCTCACAATATAAATATTTTTGAAAAGAAAGAGTATTTTTTATATTTTCTGATTATAAAGGCTCATTTATGAATTCAAGCTTTTCAATAAGATACTCAAATATAGAATTTATGTTTTTTTGTTTCAGTAGGGTCTAAAATGTGAAACTTCATCAGAATCTCGAACTGTCAAAAAAACACGATTTCAATAATTTCTCTATTATATATAGGTCAGGGAAGTTGAAAGTATCTGACTATGATTTGCGAAACAAATATTTTATACATATCGGAAGCATAAGTCTTTAGTTTCAGGTGAATAAATCGTTCATGTAGAGTAGAAATATATAGGCAGATTCCTCAATACCTACTCTAAGAAAGTTGTCAACTCTTAGCAACATTGCTATATCATATAAAAAATAATAATTGCAATTACTGATTGAAACAATTTAATTGGTGGAAATCTTGGAAAACGTTGCTAGAATAGTTTCATAACATAATTGACAGGGAGGGTAAAGGGTAGACACTAACGCTCAACTTGAGCGTTCAGATTGGAGAAAGCGATAGTGAAAGGGGATTCTTCCATAATGACAAGATCAAGAAATATCATGAATTCTTGAAACAAGACAAGAAATAAGTCGCCACGAAATAGGCAAGACAAGAAATTTCTATTTTCTTGTCTTAAGAATCAAGACAAGACAATAATGATCATCAAGACAAAAAGGCTTATCCTACTCTATTTGGGACACACTGTATAATCAAAAGTAACTAATTGAATGATTATCATAATAGAATGAATGGGTACAGCATATGTCAATGTCTCTCTCGCTAAGAGAAAGTATAAATGTTGTTGAGTCTTATTGTTTTTAAATGTAATAATTATGACTCTATGGGGGAGATGTCTTTGAAAAACGTTTTGAAATCTCAAGATATGAGTCTTAAGCCAGATTAGCTCATTGACTCAAACATGGGGTCAATCAACAAATAATCGTATCTTCCATTTTCTAACCTTCTAAACTTCATAAGAGGACTAAATTCTTTTCTGATTGAGAAGACTGTTATATGAACTGCATTTCTGGTCCAGCCGATTGGTACAAAAATAGAATGTAACCATGAAGATGCTATAGTAATTTCAAATACTGAATTTTAATTTTTGTAAAGTACACTTTTGATACAGATGATTACAACCATAATCCGAGATGCACAACTATACCTTAGACCAATCTTAACTACAAAATTTCAACATTATACATTCAATGGATTTTGAGATATGCGAGTTACGTAGATACATACATACATAAATACATAAATACATAAATACATACATACATACCGACGTCCAGCTGAAAATAGTCCAAATGGATCCAGGAATGCTCAAAACGGATGTTTCTATTAAAATTTCGAAATGTGAATTTTGTCGTTCTCGTAATACTTGTACTTCGTACAAGTAAATAAAAAGCTAGATTGTAGGGAGAATTTATGGAAGAAAGTCATGATAGAACAATTTTGAAATAAAGGGCAAAAAGTTTAGATCCAAATTATTCTTTTGATCATCCATTTCTCATGAGCAACAAAAGAGATTGAGAGAATTTTGGATAGTGGACATTTCAGTATTTGTCATAAATTGATTCTACCTCTTCATAGTCTAGAAAATATTAAAACAAAAATTATCTGTAAGCTGATACTCAGGTACATCTAATGATACCCATCCTCAGCTCTGTAACGATTTAGCTTGCACTTAATAAGGAGTTTGTGCAAGCCTCTGCTAATGACACGATAGCGCTAATCTAAGATACGAATTTTGTTGCGCATGTTTAATGAATAACGTTGGTTTGAATCCCAGCGTTCTCACGAGAAATCTCAGGAAATGACGAGAATCGCTGATTTGTCGTTAGCAGAGACTTGCAAAAACTTCCTAATATATTATTCTAGTCTCTAAAATACGAGAAATCAAGACTGGGACATATAAAGATTCTCCCTATCGTAACTCTGCTAGACATTGAGAAATTGAGAAAATCAGTGCTGTAAAGGTACTTACTGCACCATTCATTGGTCTTTGGTGATATTTATAAACGTTCGAGAAACTATATTGGTTGTAGCTGGCAGTATATTGAATATAATCTTGAATGTGAATATTAGATTTGTGCTTATCGTATTTTTCTCGCTTGAAGATCACTGAGAATCAGTCATGTGCTTATTGAGATTTCTGGCTTCAAATTATGAACTATCGGACCCCTTCACAATGCCGATACCTTATAGTCACTTACCTATGTTCACAAATTGATAATTACCTAACCTAAAAGCTGCTAATAATTTCTTGTGAGTGATTGAAACATGGAATATAATTTATGCTTTTTATTTTTAGAGTTGCATATCAACAAAGTCCAGAAATCCTCTCAAACAGCTACTTGATGCTCAAGATGCTCTGGATGATGGTCTACAACGGATTATTTCTCTTGAAGAAAAATTTCAATCATGTCATAATAAAACAACCGGAGAAAAAATATGTACACCAGATGTAAAAAGTGAGGAGAAGATAGTGGAAAATATTACAACACAGGTCAACGGAGCACTCACCTTAGCTCGAGCTTTACCATCTCTCATTATGCGTTGCTCGGAAAAGAATACCGAACTGATTATCACCAAGGTTCCGAAAATTGTAGATACCGTATTAGATAGTTGTACTCAGAAATAAGTTTGGAAGTGTATAATAATTATTGTTCGAGTATATTATGTATGTTTAATAACATATCTATTGAAAACAGATTCTTTGAATTTTCAATTCACATATAAATTGCTATACTCAGATCCTCCAACTAATACTCTATGAATAAGACATCCAGAAGCATATCTGATTAACATTACTGCGGTTCAAGGTCCTCTGATAGTATAATCTCCAGTGTATCAGTAGCCCGCACCATTTCTTTGGCGAAATATAGTATTTTCGAGATTGAGCTATAAAAAATATAATATACCTGTAAAAAATATAGTTTAAGGTCAATATATCAGGGTCTTGAGTCTTGATAGTACTTTTTTGTCTTGTCTTGGGAAATAGAAAATTCTCCCTGTCTTAATTTCAAGACAAAATCAAGACAAGATCAAGATTATTTCTTGATTCTTGTGAAACACTAAGTAGGATAGCATGGGTATCATTCTTATTATCAAAGACAAAGATTTATTCAAGCTAGAGCGGTGCAACTAGCCATTAGTATTTTATTTTACAGCTGGTGTGTAAGTATCGCTGTTTAAGATATTGCTTCATTTTATGTTCTGCGCCAACTCGATCAACGCCGAAAGATCTAATTATCTCAAAATCCAATATTCTACTCGTCCAATCCTATCACCTTTTTTTCTTGGGCTTCTTGCCTAACAAAATTTCAAGACAGTCATTTCTCATTTACAGAAGATTTCCTGTGCTAAGTAGGCTCAAGTAATTGGATTCTCAGCTGATGTCTCCTGTAAATTAGGCTAGAAAGAAAACTTTTCCTGCCTTTAAATTTGATGATTGTGCCCTTTTAATTAAAACGACTATTTTAATAACTATTCGTTTCTATATTTCATAATAAATATACAAAAAGCACAGAGTTTCAGCTTGTGTCACATACATCCAAAAAACATTTGACATCTTCTTCTTCTTCCTCTACTTCCGTCTTAAGTTGGTAACGCCACGCCCTCATCAAGATGGCGCTAGCATCGAAACGCAATAATTCAAATTTTTTTAATACTCCATCCAATTGAGCGCTTCGTCTTCATGGAAAAATGACTACTGAATAAACAAATAAAAAATATGACTTCAAATGGAATGAGTAAAATGATACATTTAAACAGTTTTAGCCCTTTCTCATTCCCAACTCGAAAATAAGTCCTTTGAAGTGATCACGTTCGGTTGGTTTGGTGAAGACGCCGGCTAGTTCCAGTTCTGAAGGCACGTAGCTGACGCTTATGATCCCCTCTTCTAATTTCTCGCGGATGTGATGAAATTTGATGTCCACGTGTTTTGTTCTCTTATAATAGACTGGGTTCTTCACAAGATAACACGCTCCTTGGTTGTCCGTATTCAGGGTTGCTGCATCCTGGACTGGCTCTCCAATACCATCAAGAAATTGGCGAATCCAGCATGCTTCTTTCTTCAGAAGCAGCGACGTATTCGGCTTCTGTTGTCGAAAGTGTCACAGCTTTCTGGATTTGACTTGACCAGGTGAATGCCTCACCTGACAAGAGAAAAACGTAGCCCGACGTTGAACGGCGTGTGTCGAGGTCATTTCCAAAATCTGAATCAGAATATCCCAAGACTTGGGGCATATCCATGTCTTTTCGGTATTCAATACCAAGGTTCTCAGCGCCTTTCAAGTATTTTAGAATGCGCTTGATTGCGTTCCAGTGTGACGTATCTTGATATCTTGATCCTCTTTGTCATCGGATCAAACAAACGATAATTCTCTGAATTCCCATTGTATCCAACAAATATGAGTTTGCTGGATTTGTCCTCGAGTTTGGTTCTGTAACTATCCGGTATATGCATGAATGCAGTGCAGCCGAACTTTTTTAGATGTGACAATATCAGCTTCCTCCCTGTGAAGGTCTCATAATACGTCGTATTCTTCTTCTCACTCGTAGGTTTCTGGTTAAGAATATAGACTACCGTGTTAACCGCTTCTCCCCACAATTATCTTGGTGCATTCATCGCATGCATCATGAATCTGGCACTCTTCATGACCGTGCGCATTTCTCTCTCTATGCGGCCGTTCTGTTGTGGTGTGTAAGGAGAGGTATTCTCTAGGATGATTCCTTCTCTCTTCAGGTAGCTCAGCATATTATCATTGATGTATTCACGACCATTGTCGCAGTGTAACCCTTGACCTTGCGACTGTGCTGCTTCTCTACCATTTCTACATAGTCCTTAAGACAAGCCAAAACATCATTCTTGTGTTTTATACCGTTGACCGTCAAGTATGATGTTGCACTGTCCTTAAGGACGTTCACTCGGCGAGAGAGAGAGGGAGTGTGCGTAGCTTTGCGTGATAGAAGTGTGACAACATAGCTTTACATGAACAGACGTAATCAGTGCCTGTATGAGTTGAGCAGACCACAAGGCGCGCAGAGCGATTCCGCAACGTTGCAACCTCTCTCTCATGTCTCTTCCTCCCAACGTGAAACTGTAGTGTAAACATTTTTATTATGGCTCGTTCTTGATAATGAATATGGATAGGTGAAATATTTTTAATGGTAAATTTTCCTCACACTCTATTCTAACGTATATTGTTTTTTCAGAGATATGTGAAGAAAACTTGTTTTGATATTAGTAAAAATGTTTATTTTTACGATGTATAACCTATACCTCCCATCGCCAACTTTAACGACAAATTCCTCTAAATTTTGCATGGATAGCGATATTTAAAAAAAATACTACTTTATAGAGAGCATTTTCATTCACAACAATTTTTAATTTGAGGAAAATCAAAAGAAAATCGATTTAACCAGTGAACGTCCTTAAATAGAACAAAGTACCTCGCTCCTCCTGCTGATTCAGTTGCTATAAGTCCGCACACATCTGAAAATATTCGTTCTTCAATTTCTTTCTTTCTGACTACTCTGGACGGATGTGGAAAACAATGCTGTCTGCCAAACAAGCAAGATTTACAGAGAAAGTCTTCCTCATCACTCAACGTTATGCCTGATATGACCTCGTTCTCAATCATGTTTTGAATACGTGCATTATTCACATGGCTGGATCTTTCGTGCCATATTTCAAACTATTTTCAGTGACTTGATAGGCATGATGAGGACGTTGTTGTCATCGAGAACTGCTCTTGCACTCACTTTTGAGCCATCTGAGATTTCGGCCTGTTTTGCCCATTTGACAATCGACCAGCCCTTCTTGGTAACAACAGCTTCAGAAAAAATATTTCTTTCCAAGTCTGGAACAAACAAGACATTTGTGATAATCGATTAATGCCACTCATCTTTCACAAATTTCTCAATCTCAATATCTCCCTTTCCCATGACTGTAAATGACACGTTGTTTCCAATTACGACAGTAGTTCCTCGAGCAACATCAGACATATTGGTAAAATATTCAGCCCGATACGACATATGAGCTGATGCTCCGCTGTCCATGATCCATATATCATCCATATTGTTCACGCCTCCAGGAAGTTCTACGTTGAAAGTAGAATATTCCTCCTTGTCTTGATCTGGTGGCTTCTGGTTTGGTTCACTTCTACAAAACCGTGCAATGTGCCCTCTCTTTCTGCAACGATAGCAGACAACATTGGACTTTCTCTCGGGTTGGCTTTGGTTGTCCGACTTCTGTCTACTCAATCCAACTGTTGGTGACTTGACGTACTTTGTAGTTCTATGTGATTTCCCAGATGAATTCTTCCCAGACGATACTGCGAATGCGGTCTCAAATTGTGACAACCATGCCAGTCGAGAATTCCGGAATTTCGGTGGCAAGGTGCTAATAATTTTTGCCATTATTGCCCCATCACTAACTGCTTCACGAATGTCCTTCAACTTCTTTGCTAAATTTTCAATGTTAGCGATGTGTTGAGCAAGGCTGTCGTTATCTTTCATGCGATACTGGTGGAACCGTTCGTGCGCGATCATCTTGCTGGACTCAGATCGTTGTAAATAAATGGAATCAAGCTTACCCATTATCTGATGAGATGACTGACAATTCTCAGTCAAAGTAATCTGGGAATAGTCCAACGCAGAAGTCAAGATAAACATCGCTGTTGCATCGCTCTTCATCCATGTTTTCTGCGGGTCCCCTTCTGCTGCCGGTTTTTACTCAATGCCATGGACGATTTCTTGAAATCCCTTTGCACGAAGTGCACAATTCATTTGAAATCGCCACTGGATGTAGTTATTGCCATCGAATTTGTTCAAGCTGTTTAAATCTAACCTATCTGCCATCATTACTTCTCGGCAGTTTCAGCTTCTGATGACACAATTTCATACGCGGCTCACAAGACAAACTTGTTCTATTGACGACCACACGCCACACGCCACGAGTCCTACTACACGACGACTATAACTTCTATTAGAACGTTTTTGGCGATTCGAAATCTGACTGACTAGCTTCAATTGGTCACAATTGTCAGGATCACCGACTTTACTCATGTCCTGGGGCCCATAACCTTTTAATTATAATGACTATTTTGATAACTATTCATTTCTATATTTCATAATAAATATACAAAAAGCACAGAGTTTCAGTTTGTGTCACATATATTCAAGAAACACTTGAAATCTCCTTCTTCTTCCTCTACTTCCGTTTTAAGTTGGTAACGCCACGCCCTCATCAAAATGGCGCCAGCATCAAAGCGCGATAATTCAAATTACTCAATATGCCCAATAAATCTCATGTTATTTCCTGAATTCTCTCTATTCAATTGGGCACCAATATGATTCCTGATTCAAGTAGTACAAAGAACTTCAGCGTATTATTAGACAGAGGATGGTCTTCTTGAAGTCCTTGTACAGCAACCTTCCGACCTATTGTATTCTCTGCCCTTACTTCTCGGACAGAAGTCCTGACTGTCTAGAATTTTCTTCAGATTCAATTCTTTTAGAGATTTTATGTTCCCACTACGTCGTTCAGGCGCTTCACAATTTCAAAGGTTCCTTCTAGTTTCTTTGCAACTTTGAGCACTTTTATTTTAATCTTTTGGGGCTATACAATCACACAAAATCAATTTTCATTTAGTTATGTCGTCATTCGTTTCGAGCCTCTCTTCTATCACTGGCAATTTGAAAGTACTTTCGTTCAGTTATTAGGCAAATTTCTTGAATAGAGGCTCCAAGTTTTACTGTTGCGTCTTGGTATGTTGGGAATGTTGGGCCCTCTTCTTGAATTACAGTGTTTGCAAGTCTTGTTCAACTATCTCCTAACATCAATCTCAGCAGAAGCAAGGATCTCCTCAATGGCAGAATGTCTAGCTTTGCTTTTGTCCTGCAACTGTCTTGAAATTCGTCCTCTCAACTTATTCTGCATTTCTTTCTCAACAAAATCTCCCCATAATCGTGCTTCATTTATGGAACATTCTTATATGTTACGTAGACTTTAGTGATCGGCCTGCGACTATCTTCAAATTAACTTTTTCAATTTATCCTGCACTTCTTTGGTTTCTTTCCCAACGAAATTTCCTTACAGTCATTCCCCACTTACAGATTTTTGTTTGTATCAAGTGATCGGAATTTCATCTGATGTCTCTTGAAAATAGGCTTCGCGTTGGTCCCCATCCATTCTATGATCGATTCCAGTGATGGTACCACACCAAATCTGCATATCTTGTCATCTTGATCAGGATCTTATTTTAATCGAACCTGATTCGGTCCCTGTTGAGTCCCTGAGATAAATTCTAATTGAAAATATGTCCAGCTTCCATCAATGTTAATTCGTTCTGGTCTCTTCACAGAACTAAGTCGTTGAGTTGAGCTCGCTGTAATCCGTGGAGTGACAATATTATTCTATCATGGTTATATCCACGAATTTATTCCAGCTAAATGTCTTGTCGGATTCAAAGACGTACGTTGTAGTTTTTGGAATTTCCTCACAATCGTTGATATAGTCCCATCTTGTCTTGAACCTTCAGTCCATTGTTATCTTGATCTTGATGGATTTTGTCATGGATACGGAATAAACGGTTATTTTGTTAGGAAGTTTAACTTGTACTCTAGAAACAATGGCTGGTACCACAAGTTCTGTTCAAGGCTATACTAGCAGTGTTATTTTAAGAAGGATTTTATGGTAGTTTAAATATTTGAAGCTATTTTAATGGAAAATATTAAAATAAGTTTTGTAGACATAGTGTTTTCTGTAATTTGTATCTGAAGATTATTCTCTAAAGTATTTGGACAAATTCTAATTGCGTTAAACCACATCTTGACACAAATCTCCTAGTATCGCCAAAAACAGAGCTCGTGATACCAGCCCATGTTGACAAGACAGAATCGTCGGTTGAAGAGAAAGAGAAAATTTGTATATGAGAAGAAATCCACAAGGATTTTACGACAACTTGATCGAAGAAATGCGTTTGGGTGATAATAGATTTTCAATTTCATTCGAATGAGTGTTCAAATTTTTTATTTGCTTTTATCATTTGTTGGCCTTGTAAAAAAAAGCATTACCGCCGTAAGCCTATTTCGGAAGAGTGTAGATTAGCATCAACCTTTCGTTTTTCATGTGACAAGAAATTCACAAAGATCTCAAACTTGATCGAAGAAATGCGTTTGGGTGATGATGATAGATTTTTTAATGTCACTAGAATAAGCGTTCAAACATTTGATTTGCTGCTATCAGCTATCACTCGTTGGCGCTGTAATAATAATAATAATAATAAAATGGCAGTACAAGAAATTGCTGACATAATATTTATTAGAGCAATGACTGTATTAGAAGCTAACAACCAATCAGCGCTAGCACAAAATACAGCTAATAGAACGAGAGAACAAAAAATACTGTCCTGGGAAAGGAGAATTTCCAATAAAATAGAAGAACTGAGGACAGAAATTGGGGTGCTTACTCAAAAAACGAAAGGAAACACAAGCAAAAAGGTTCAGAACAAAAGTAGAAGAATGATGAATAAATATCTTAACGAAGATAACACAACTATAACAGATGTCCTGGACCTTCTGAAGCAACAACTTGCTGTAAAATCGAACAGGCTCAGAAAATATGAAGTAAGTTACCAGAGAAAAAAACAGAACATCTTATTTCAATCGAGCCAAAAGTACTTCTACAAGAATTTGGAAGAAAAAGAACATCAAGTGGATGCAAATAAAGTTCCAGAACAAGTACAAGTGAAAAAGTATTGGGAAAGTATATGGACAACACCAGCAATACATTCAAGACGAGATCAATGGATCAAGGAAGAAACAAAACGGATAGACAAGGTTGAAATAATGAATTGTGACTCTATCGACCTCTCTGATGTTCAAGAAGCAACAAATAAATTGTCTAATTGGAAAGCACCAGGAGTTGATAATATCCACAATTACTGGATAAAAAAGTCTACAAACACACACAAGCATTTGGCACATGCCTTTAATCGTATGCTACTAAACCCGGACAATATACCCAGCTTCCTAACTCAAGGAATCACATTCTTGCTCCCTAAAACTATTCCCTCTAGCCAAGATCCATCTAATTGCCGCCCAACTACTTGCTTACCAACTATATACAAACTACTGACTTCTGTATTAGCCAAAAAAAATTAAAAGCATCTAGAAAATGACCAAACACTTGCAGACGAACAGAAATGATGAAGGAAACTCAGCCAAGGATGTTAGGAACAAATAACGATCGACAACATCATCATGCAAGAAACCAGGAAGAAACGTAAGAACCTCTTCGTTGCCTACATCGACTATCAAAACGCATTCGACAGTATACCCCATTCTTGGCTAGTAGAAACCCTGAGCATGTATAAAATAAACCTCAATATAATACGCCTACTGAGTGTACTTATGAACAAATGGGAAACTAATGTAGTCATAAAAACCGAAAATAAGTCAACTAATATTCCGATTAAGATCCGCAGGGGAATATTCCAGGGGGACTCCTTAAGTGCTCTCTGGTTCTGCCATGCACTCAATCCACTCTCAACACCAAATGTGGCTACCAACTGGAGAAGGGGCGAAGTAAGTTTGCACATCTGATATACATGGATGACATCAAACTGTTTGCAAATACCGAGCAAGACCTGAAAGCTTCTTAAGGTGACAGACACCTTCAGCAAAAACATTAACATGGAGTTTGGCATTCAAAAGTGCAAAATCAATGGAATGCAAAGAGGAAAATGGCAAAAATTAGAAAACTATAAGACGAGCAAACAACCTTATGACGAAATACTGAGTATGGAAAAAGACGAGTAATATAAATATCTAGGTATGAACTGGAATATAACAACAGCACATCCAGACATTAAAAAGAACCTAACAAAAAAAATATCAAGAGCTACATCCATCCTTAAAAGTAAACTCTTTGCAAGGAACAAAATACTAGCAGTTGATACATTTTCCGCTCCAGTAATAACCTACAGCTTTGGAGTAATACTACGGACTCAAACTGAACTTGATGAACTAAATAGAAAACTTTCCACCAAATACAGAAACTATCATCCAAGAAGTTCCATGGAACGTTTTCATCTGCCATGACTTCTAGGTGGTAGAGGAGTTGTTGACTTTATCAACGCACACTACACTCAAGTAAGTCATCTAAGAACTTATTTCTATCAAAACAGCGAACAAAACATAGCTTATGAAGAACTACAGAAAGCTGACAGCAACTACAAGCCACTTAAGCTAGAAAGAAATGTATGAACCACTAGCACAACAAATTACTGACCAAGAGAAAGTTCAAAAATGGAAGCAGAGACCAAGACACGAGAAATATATAGCAAACATAAACAACAATCATATAGACACAGATGCAGCACATGCATGGCTTTCAAATGGTAGCATGTTCTGTGAGACGGAAGGATTTATATTAGGAATTCAAGACCGAGTCATCTCCACAAGCAGCTATAAACGCTACGTTATGAAAGATTACACCGTTGAAGATATATATCGTATGTGCAATAAAGCGGAAGAAACCATCGAACATATTTATAGTAGCTGTGAACAACTGGCAGCTACAATGTATACGGAAAGACATGATAATATAGCAAAAATCATACACCAACACTTTGCACTAATCCACTAGAAGAAGAGCTCCCATACTACAAATATAGCCCAGAAAACGTGAACACCCCTACGAAAAGGCTATACTGGGATAGAGTTATTTATACAGACCACCACATACGCCACAATAAACCTGATATAGTCTACGTGGATAAAGAAACTAAAAATGCTCAAATTATTGATATTGCTGTCCCACATGCAACTAGCATCGAGAAACAAGAAAAACCAAAATTGATGAATACACAGAATTAGCTAGAGAACTTGCAGAAATTTGGGACGTTGGAACAGTGGATATGGTACTAACTATGGTAGGTGCAACAGGAGAAATCCCAGTAAACTATTCAAAGCACAAAAGAGCGTACTACTAGATACATGCAGAATAATACGCAGCACACTAAACATAACAACAAAAAGTTTCTATGATCAACTTACACTTATCTAACAAACAACCAAACGAAGGATACAGCCCGTCATGATGAGGCGATCAACAATCCACACCTAGCAAAAAGACGTCCTGCAGCCAATTCTAAAGTAAAAACAAAAAATCTGACGTGACCATCACGTGACTTACTTGTACATCATTGGATATATACAGAGTGTAACAGAAATAAGTACATTAATTTCAACCAGTGATAGAACCCGCCAAGCATAACAATTTTTCTTAATAACTTTTTCTCGAATTCTCATCTTTTTTTAGCATTTTTTGACCCCTATAATTTAACGAGTCGTTCAGGTGCATAATCATCGGATCCAGTAGCAGTTACAACCCTGGTTACAACACAACAATTGGTTTCGACATATGTGAGCCATCAATTCCAGATCAATTCCTTAAAATAAATTTTGGAAAAAATCATCTGATTATTATTGTCACAAAAGTAAGAACCTGTGAAAATGTCAAGCTCTTCTATCTGCGATTTTGCAGGCAGTGTAGGATTAGTACGGCGAATTTATTTGGAACGATTTCAGAAATGTCATTTTTCACTAAAAATTGATTTATTGTGGTTATGCTTATGTATTTAATGTCAAAATATTGTGCACTTATACATAATGATGAGAATACTATGAGATATTGAGAACTTATCGTTTATCTGGAACGTAAAACACCAGATGAAATGAATAAAATACATTAATTTATAAGTGAAGCAGCTGTGAATTAGTTTTTTCTTATATTAATACAAACTTCACAGTCAGATCGTTTCAATGAAGTATGCCTCGTAAATTGATCTGTTGAACAAATAGAATATTGTATCTTATATTTTAAAAATATTTAAAATCAATTACCAAACTCAGTGTGATTCATTTGTAGGTTAGGTTTTCTGTTTTTCAAGAATAATCTCTTACAATTTTTGCGGGAATATTTTCAGTTGAATTATTCATTAAATTAATTATTTCAGAATCACATTCCATTTCATATTGCACCGTTCACTTTAAATAAATCGTTGAATGATTTTCTCTTTATGTTTGAGAGCCAACAGTTAGTGCGTTCGGTAATGCAAATCTTTTCACTCCATCTGCTCTTTTGCGTTCTTTAATTGTAAAAAGCGTAAATAGTACAGAGATAGACCGGAAATAGTAACGTTCGGTAATAGCAGAGTGGAGTGTTTGGAGCTCACTCTCAATGCACCAGCGTAAGAGGTGGTGCTTGCGGAGTGAATACTTCAAATTGCGCCAAATTATAAACGTACGCGAACCTGACAAGAACTTATAAACGGAAACGACAGAAAATAACTTATTTTATTTGTGCTATGTTTGTAATCAATACATATATAATACTTCAAATGCTGTTGGCTGTATTCTAAAATACGATTCAAATTGATTATCTTAATCTCGAGGAACAGTTTCTTCTACATAGTTTTCTATTTTTCCTAATAAATAATAGATACACCATTTTCATCATCATTATTATAGTCAAAAATTAAGTCATGACCAATTTGAATCGCATGAACAAATAAATTGCTCATATTTGTATATTCCAACCGTTCTAACGCCAATAATTTTTAAATTTTATATATATTTGACAGATGAATCGTTCTTTAATTCACGGAGTAAATGGAGTGATTTGACATCACCTGACTTAGCTCCAAGCTCTGTACGCTCTGCGCTCGATCTGCATTAACGAACGCACTAAGTAATGAAGTGAGCTGAGAGCAGTAGCTACTTTTTAAGTTGATCGTAGATGGCAGCACAATCTGACCCATATTCTAACTGTGTTACAGGCTGTATTCAGACTATTCAAATCAGCTGATCCAAGTGCAATGAACTCGTGCTGACAATCCAATGTTCAAGAAATTTACCAACTATTTGAAAATATACGTGAAATTCCTAAATAGAAATAAAATGTTTCAACAATAAGATATAAATACGACCAATATACCAAATTGTTGGTTTCAGAGATAAATTTAATCTTTCATGCAACATATGCAAAAATTGAACCATCGAGGTGAGCGAATATCAATGTATCATCAGAATACTGTTATTCTTTCAGTTTTAAATGAATGATTGATAAGACTAAGACGGTTTGAAGTTCCAAAATAATCATTCCAATCGACAGCTGTCATTCTTCCAACAAATAAGAAACATTCAGTTCTAACCATAGGCGCACTATGGAATTTTTACCAAACTTTGATGAATTTTCACCCAATATCCAGGAGACTTATAGAAAAAAGTTATCAAGAAAAATTGTTAGACTTGAAGAGATCTATTGCTGGTTAAAATTGATGTACTTATTTCTGTTACACCCTGTATATATATATATATATATATATATATATATATATATATATATATATATATATATATATATATAATACGATGTGATCCCGTGTTTGATCGTATATATCATTGGATACGTATAATCAAACCCAAAATCTCATCGTTCCATAGTTATAGTTAATCGTTTTGGATTTACCCAAGAGATTCTAAAAATCTGTCAAGTAAAAGGCGCTTTTAGCCAAGTCGGTTGCTATGGAAACAGTAGGCCATTATTATTAGGTGGAAGAGCAGCCTATGGCTGAACCTAACCTTTGGTGAATCTTCATCAATAAAGATTATCATTATTATTATTATTATTATTATTCTTATACTACAACATTCCTAAATACTGATTTCCAAAATTCTATGACTACCAACAGATCCAATTTTTTGCGCAAAATTAAAAATCTGACGTGAGCATCACATGACTTACTTGTACATCATTTGATATATACACAGATTTATTCAATAAAGTTTTCTGTCACTTCAGATAATAATTAATATAATTTTAGTAATATTTTGACATGTACAATGTCAAACGAAATGAAAAAATTGACAACAGATTATCACTGCCTACTTTATCATTTCAATTAAACTGATTCTTTCATACAGCAAATTCTGAATGTCTGTTATACTCATAAACTGCACTTCCGGCTCAGCCGATTGATATAAAAATAGCAGATAACTATTTTGATGTTACAACAAGTTCAAACACTAAATTTCAATATGCTATGGCTAATCGTTCTGGACTTATGCGGAAAATTCGAAAAAATTTTCAAGTAAGGTGCACTTTCAGCTTGGCCGATTTATACCAAAATAGCAGATAATTATTCTGATACAACACAAAGTTCAAATCCTCAATTTCAACATCCTACGGTTGATTATTCTTGATTTATTAGAGAAATTCGAAAAAAGCTCCAAGTAAAGTGCACTTCCGGTACAGACGATTTGACCCATAATGCGAGGTGTACAACTAGACCCTATACCAGTCTTGAATACAAAATTCGACATTATACGTTCAACCAGTTTTGAGATTTGCGAGTTACGAACGAACGCACGTCCACACGTACCGACATCAAGCCGAAAACAGTCAAAATGGATTCAGGGATGCTCAAAACGGATATTTCCATCAAAATCTTGATACGTGAATACTGTCGGTTCCACAATAATTCCTCATACTTAGTACGAGTAAGTGAAAATAATTCGAAATTAATAATTTTTCTGGTTTTTCTGCTTACTTGTACTAAGTACAAGTAAGTATTGTGGAACCGACAAATTTCACCTATCGAGATTTTGATGGAAATATCCGTTTTGAGCATACCTGAATCCATTTTGACTATTTTTGGCTTGATGTCGGTACGTATGTTCGTGCGTGCGTAACTCGCAAATCTCAAAACTAGTTGAACGTATAATGTTAAAATTTTGAATTGAAGACTGGTATAGGGTCTAGCTGTGCACCTCGCATTATCCAATCATCTGTACCGAGAGTGCACTTCATTTGAAGCATTTTTCGAATTTTTCTGATAAATCCAGAATGATCAACCGTAAGATACTGAAATTCAGTATTTGAGATTTCTGTAGCATTAAAATGATCATCTCCCACTTTCGGTCCAATCGGCTGAGCCGGAAGTACACTTTATATGACAGACTTTTCGAATTTCTCGAATGAATTCAAAACAGTCAGTCGTATAATATTGAAATTTTGTATATACTAAACTTTTTCTCTCACGCATCTCTGCTTGCTTCGATTTTTGAACTTTAAAGTCTGGTGATAATATTTAATTGCAAGCAATATTATACTACCGCGTTTGTAATACAATTATCTTCATTTTTACTTACTTGTACAAAGTAACAAGTAAGAATTGTGGAACCGACAAAATTCATCTACCGAGATTTTGAATGAAATATCCATTTTGAGCATCCCTAAATCCATTTTGACTATATCCGGCTTGATGTCGGTACGTATGTTCGTATGTGCGTTCGTGCGTAACTCGCAAATCTCAAAACTGGTTGAACGTATAATGTTAAATTTTGTATTTAAGACTGGTATAGGGTCTAGTTGTGCACCTCGCATTATGGTTCCAATCGTCTGTACCGGAAGTGCACTTTACTTTCTGAAACTTATTTCGAATTTCTCTAATAGATCCAGAATGGTCAACCGTAGGATATTGGAATTCAGTATTTGAACTTGATGTATTAGAATGGTCATCTGCTATTTTTGTATAAATCGGCCGAGCCAGAAGTTCACTTTACCTGAAACTTTTCTTGAATTTTCTGCATGAATATAGAATGATCAGCCATAGCATATCGAAATTATGTATTAAGCACTTCTATAACATCTTATTGTACATCTTGCATTAGGATTGCGATCGGCTAAGCCGGAAGTGCACTTTACTTGAGACTTTTTTTTAATTTCCCGCATAAATTCGGAATGATCAGCCATGGGATACTGGAATTCAGCATTTGAAATTGCTGTAGCATCTTAACGGTCATCTACTATTTTTGTAACAATCGGCTGAGCCGGAAGTGCACTTTATATGATAGACTTTTTGAGTTTTTCGCATGAATTCTAAACAATCAGTCGTAGAATATTCAAATTTTGTATTAGGCACTTCTATAATATCTAGTTGTACACCTTGCATTATGGTGCCGGAAGAGCAGTTTATACAAAACATTTTTTGAATTTTCCGCATAAATTCAAAACGATTGAACGTAGATTGTTGGAATTCAGTATTTAGGACGATTATACCGTCTAGATGCTCATATCTTATTTTTATTGAGATCCACCAAGTCGGAAGTGCACTCCACTCGACAGTCTTTTGGAATTTTTCGCATAAATTCGAAACGATCAGGTGTAGAATATTGAAATTTGGTATTTCAGTCTGCTGTAGCATTTGGATGATTGCCTACTATTTTCATAACAATAGACTGAACCGGAAGTGCCCTCCAGTAGGAATCTATTTTTCAATTCTGCGTATAAATTCAGATCTGTTAGTAGTCGTAGAATTTTGGAAATCAGTATTTAGGAATGTTGTAGTATAAGAATAATGGCCTACTATTTCCATAGCAACCGACTTGGCTGAAAGCGCATTTCACTTGACAGATTTTTAGAAACTCTTGAGTAAATCTAAAACGATTAATTGTGGAACGATAAGATTTTGTGTTTGATTATACATATCCAATGATATATACGATCAAACACAAAATCACATCGTATTATATATATGCCGGACAATCATTTTTGATCACTCTGTATTTTTTCTTCATATTTAAATGAAGCTACAATATAATGTCCCTAGTACGCAACGCTGTAGACTTTCGGAGGTATTTTTAACATTTGACATTTAGTAATGGTACTGCTTTTCATAACCAAACAAACTTATTGATGATAAATCTACATCAAAAAAAGAATATCGATGGAAGAATAAATGGGTTACTAAATCAGTGTACCGTCCAGTTGGGGAAGTAATAAAAAATCCTTGTTTATTCCAATCGCATACACTCTTCCCATTTGAACTCATGCGACGGCGTGGCCAAGTGTACGATAATTTGTCAAATTTTAGAAGCTTTTGTACATTTTTTTTGAATAATGATTCAATTTTCTCTGAAACTAGAAACAATACTTTTTTGAAACTTGGTTCACATGTTTATAAGACTTTCGTGGATATTTTGACGATTTTTTGTGATGCTGTCATTTCAGATAATCTAGATCAGGGGTCGGCAACCTGCGGCCCTCTGCAACTTTTTGCGCGGCCCGCCGAAGCACTAATATTCATTTTTAATAACATTTATACTCCTATATGATGAAAGCACTATATAAGTTACATTTGAATATGCGGCTCGCATGAAAAAAAAAAATTTGAAAATGTCCCGCCGACCGAAAAAGGTTGCCGACCCCTGGTCTAGATAATAGCGTATAGATCAACGTGAATCACGTCGCGTGCATTTAACGCAATGTAATAACATGTCACTGAACAGCAACTTTGACATTTTTTATCTCGATAACTAAAAACAAGATTGAGTTCAAACTTTGCCAGAATATTCTTCATTGAACAAATAATATACCAAACTAATGAGTGAAAAATAGTTTTTAATATAAAAATAAAGTAATTAAGGGGAAAATTAATTTTATTGTAGAAAAAGCGTGCGGTGCTCGATATCAGTTGTTCTGAATATCCTATTGATACGATTTCTGAATGTAGAGTTAGTATGAAAATATGATACAAAACACCTCATGCTTTTTCCACAATAACATCAATTTTCTCGTCAATTACTTTATTTTTATATTAAAAATTATTTTTCACTTTTTAGTTCGGTTTTTTAGTTTTTTTTTAACAATATTTTATTTTCTATATTTCAGTTCGATCTGCTATAAAAAAATTATTTGTTTTTAAAATTAACCGAGCTCGCTTCGTTCGCACGGCGGATCAACGTTGACCGAGTTTGCTTTGCGCGCATAGCAGCTTACCATTATTCGAGCTCACTTCGCTCGCACAATGGTCTCTGTTGACCGAGCGGGCGATGGACAACTGCACCAGATCAGGTATGAATTTCTTATCACATTGGACATCAGCGCCAACACTTAAGACCAGGTAAAAATGAAAATGATCAACTGCGCCAAAGGATTAATTCTCAATAAACGCAGAACATTTGAGACTTTCCCATTATCTTAGTTCCAATTCACAAATCAATGAAATTTGCTTGAATTTGCTCAAATTCATGTCAGTAATTACTTTTAAATTTTGCGAACTCTTGTCTGAAATTCGATACTGCAACACTAAAAGTTAAAAATAAGAATGGAAAGCAAAAAAATTCGAGTCTTATCTATTGCAGAAATTTGTATGTATATGATGTGTTTTAATTTGTTCTCATATCAAATAAAGTGAAAATCAGATCTGCATATTTAATGGAATACAATACAGCCTTTTCTAGAACACTTTGAAATAATTTCAGATATACTTAGAATAATGGTCAAGTGCAGCGGTTCTTGTTTGGTGCAAATGTCCATATTTTTTAGTACGATTAAATTTATGACCAGATTAATAGCTTATCACTGGCGCAGATGGCATACGACCGACCGAGCTGCGATCCTTGAATGTGGTAGCCGATTCTCAGGCTCCCGCTCCGACAGTGAGTATTTATTCCTGATGATCCTTATCAGGATAATGGGATAAACTTAATAAATTATTGCATTGTCATCGGTCCTTGAGAAGTATGCAAAGTTTTAATATATTCTGACATCTCTAATTCACGTTCAAAGATACAGGTGAAGCTAATAAAAGCGTTATGAAAAAACCATGTTCATATCACCTGCTCACACTTTCAAAATATATAAATTGAATTTTAAAATATATTGATTAAAAAATGTTGGTACGTTCTTAATTGTCGACATATTGTATCCGCCATTTTCAATTTTGAAAATCTTATATCAAATTATTAATTGGCATCCCAAAAAAAACCTGGGTACTCATTCACAAAGAATATTTATATTGTTTTTATCAAACTTTATTATTCTTTTCGATTTTGTTTTTGTTTTTCTCTTGATAGGAGATGGAGTTTCTGAAAAAAAGGTTTAACATATGCACCAGAAGGCAAAATCGCCGAATTGAGGGCATCTTGCTTGTTTCCAATGTGTACGTTGATTTTGATGGAGGAGAGCTGCTCCGGATATTTAGAGTTTAGTTTTTCCGCTTGGACTTGTGGAACAGAGATAAGTGAACTGGGTGTACTTGATATACTTGTATTGTTCAGGTTTCCCACAATTATTTTTGTTTTTGCTTTTTTCTTATTCGGTTGGGTGGTTATAGTTACACTAGCTGTTATATTTTCCATTCCAGCCACCTTGTTATATTTGTTTGGCACTTTAACCATTTCGGAGTATGACATTTCAGGTGCTGCATCACAGTTGATGTCTTGTTACTTGTCAAATTTTATAACGTCTTCATTTTGAGTGACGATATTATTTCTCTTATTCTTCTCATTCCTGTTCTTGTTAGTCGATGAGTTAATTGGTTCATAATTATTCTTACCTTCCTTTATAATTTCATTGTTTGTATAATTTTTTCTGCGAGATGGCAGAAATTATGTTTTTCACTTGCATATGAGCTGATTGTAATAGTTCATTATAGTAATCAAGGTATCAATGGATTTAAAAGGATAATAATGCCTGAGGTCAACAGTGTACTTTCCAAGGGCCTCTGGCCCGAGATGTCTACGTTGACCGTAGGCATTATTGTCTGTTCAACTCCCGTGGTGTCTTCAATGTTTAATGTCCGACTTTTGTTGTACTTCAATCACAATTTTTGGCAAGTGTAACGAGCGAGAATGGAGAGGCTCGTAAAGATGACTTTGCATGGACGGAACCTTTCGTCCTCTTTGCGTCGCGCCGCGCCACATCACATCACCTTTTCCGATGGAAGTCTCTAGCAATATTCCAGAATGTGGTAAAACTTTCGAGAAATGGATATTTCTATAAATAAGGGCAAGCAAGAGACGTGTGTTTCAGCAGTATAGTGGAGAATCTAGAGCAGTGAATATCAAACAGTGTATATAAATAGTTAAATATAAATATCTGCGACTTAGTTTGAGTTAGTATCAAGTGATAAATAAATAAATTAGTGTTGTTAGTGATATTCAGAAGAATAAAACTTTTATTTCAATTTAAATTATTGAATAGAGATTTTTATTTGATTATAAATTATTTGATCAAGCAATAAACATTACAGTGGTGTCAGGTGTGGGGTAACGAAGACTCTGCAGAGAGTTCGTGAGCGGTTCTATCGGCTAAACTACAAAGAAGACGTTAGGGAATGGTGCAGAAAATGCACCACGTGCGCTTCAAGCAACGGACCGCAGAAACGACCAAGAGCACCGATGCGACAGTATAATGTCGGTAGTCCATTCGAGAGGATAGCCATCGACGTAGCAGGACCATTGCCCGAATCAGACGTCGGAAATAAATACATTGTTGTCATCATGGACTATTTTAGTAAATGGATGGAAGCGTATGCCCTTCCTAATCAAGAGGCCGTTACCATTGCAGACGTCCTAGTAAAGAACTGAATCTGTCGTTTTGGCGTACCCTTGGAACTCCATTCTGACCAGGCAAGAAACTATGAATCCACACTTTTCCAGGGGATATGCGAAGTATTGAATATTCGTAAAACCAGAACTACTGCATTACATCCGCAGTCTGATGGAATGGTGGAACAGATGAATAAGACCATAAACAGACACCTGGCCAATGTTGTCTCTAGTCACCAGAGAGACTGGGATAAATATCTCCATCTGTTCCTTTTGTCCTACCGCTCATCCGTACACGAAACAACTAGACAGACTCCAGCAAGAATTATTTTTGGACAGGAACTTCGGCTACAATGCAACGCAAAGTTCGGCTGCAAGCCTGAAAAAGATCTGGCTGGCGAAGATTATGTCATTATTTTAAGGCGTCAGATTGACGATATCCATTCCCGAGTCCGTATAAACATCCAGAATGCCAGCGACCGGATGAAAGAGACCTATGACGTCAAGGCACAAGACGAGGGTTTTCAACCAGGAGACTCTGTGTGGCTATATAACCCAAGGCGGCGACGTAGCCTGTCTCCAAAATCGAGAAATGGATATTTCTATATATAAGGGCAAGCAAAAGACGTGTGTTTCAGTAGTGTAGTGAAGAATCTAGAGCAGTGAATATCAAACAGTGAAGTCAACAGTGTATATAAATAGTTTTATATAAATATCTGCGACTTTGTTTAAGTTAGTATCAAGTGATAAATAAATAAATTAGTGTTATTGGTGATATTCAGAAGAATAAAACTTGTATTTCAATTTAAAGTATTAAGTAGTGATTTTTATTTAATTACAAACTATTTGATCACGCAATAAACATTACACAATGTATGTCATGTCATTGTGATTTCTGTCAGAGAAATTTCTCTAGTTACTTGCAGTAACTAGGAAACTTGTTTGTAATTTTGCAAAAAAATGCCCTCGGGCATTATTTTGAAACATAATGCCCTCGGGTATTATTTGTTACGTAACTACCCTGTAAACAATGTTATTATGACAACAATAATAAACTAGTTGGACATTAAAAATATTAATTGTCAATTGCTGATTTTCAATGATCAAATCTTGGTCTTTAAACTGTTTTTTCAAATAATGTATCTTACATTTCAGAATCTGAATTTGATTACTGTCCAAAGCTTCTGCACTTGTGAGCGACGAGTCACTTTCATCATTATTATCTTTCACGTTTTTTTCATTGCAGCAGTTTATCATATTATCGCTTATTAGAAACAATTTCAGTATAGTTGAACAACTTGTTTATGAAGTAGTCCCACATTTGATACACTTATACCCAGTTTGAGCTATTCTTTTACATCTTTTACACGGTTTATCACCAATTTTATCACTGTCAATTAAAACACTACTCATACTAGTCGCCATCTTTCATCAATACTTCACATGCAAGTACATACACCTAATGAGAAGGTGAGTCTTAATGAAAATTAGGACAGACTCCCTTTCAATGTTGCTTCTTTTCGCCCAGGACACGACGGAGGTGCTACAGGTATCCAGGCTCACTGCACGTTGCATTTGTAAGTATTGATTTTGATTGATGTCCGAGCGCAATAGATTCTTATGTATTTGTGCGGGATCTCTCCCATACAGCCTATTATTACAGGTGCTATTTGAGCATTTTCCATTTATTCATCTTCTTCATTACGTCAGCCAGTTCTTTATTTTATCTGCATATGTTTTTTCAACATTTGCACATAATGGTACTCCTATGTCTATACTGTGAATGAATTTTTTTTTTAAGTTCAAACGATATCTGGAATGTTACCGGTTATCGTTTTGTCGGCTATTATTTTACGATTCCAATACAGGAGAACATCGTTATTTTCGCAGATCGGTGGAGGGATATATTTGTTGTATGGTACTGCTTCTTGGTCTTCAAATAGTTTATGGCATAACGCTTGGTGCACTATATTGGCTACTTTATTGTGGCGGTCCAGGTATTGCTTGTATGCCAATACAGAACAACCCGAGATTGGGTGAGCTTTAAGCTCTTCTTTCTCACCGCACATTCTACATTTGATATTTACGACAGGTAGTTTTATAATTCTCTTCTTATATCTGTTTGTTATAATGACATGGTCCTGGATAGCTAGAGCAAATCATTCAGTCTCTTTATAGAGATTACGTGTATTTAACTATTTTTGAGATGCAGTTCAATCTACGTGCGATTCTTCTAGAAAGGCTATTATTATTATTATTTTTTATTTCTAATAAATGAATACAATATTGTTTGTACAACGGCCCGATAAAGGGCAGGAAGATACAATACATTTAACATGAAATAACCAATTAAATTGCAAAACTATTAAATACAATACATTATATGACTAGAAATAGAACAATCACATTCACTCACATAGTTACAGGTTAATTTACTGATACAAATATTGATTTAAATTAAATTTAATTTATATTAGTAAATACCAAATTTATTCTCATTTTCAGGAGTTTGTTCTCTGGAGATTCCTCCTTGAAACGCGCTTCGCGCTGGAGCCTTGGATTGCGCTGACGCCGTAAATAGACTGGTAAGTAGGCAGGATACTTCCGAAGATGTGGTAAACTTTCTTATTATTATTTCTTGTCATATTGTTAACGAGTTAGTCTTTTATGCTCAGAATTTGTCTTGTGATGCGAGCAGCTTATTATTATTGTTATTATTATTATTATTATAAGACATATATCTCACTTTGCAAACAGATCGGTGAAGGACGATATCTCTTCGGTCTTGTACTATTAGCCATTTGTTCATAGATTTGAAGGTTCACTGGATCCATACGTTTCCACAGAATTCAATAACATATAAGCTGGAGAAATACTCATTTCAAAGGTGCGTGACAGTTTTTTACCATGAAAATGCAGCAATTCATTGATCTACTGGGCAGATACTTCCAGAAGAAGACTTGATATTCTAGCTCATAGATAAAAACAGCGTCGTTTCTCTATTTCAAATTTCGAGAAAATATTCTTTCATCATAAGTTGTACATCAAATACTATGAAGATGCTTCTGCCCAAATCGTTATAATAAGTTCATGCCTGTTTTGATCACCGCTGGCTAGGTACTCTTGACTAGTATTTATTATTATTAGTCTGGGCAACGAATGGGATGGAAAGGTCGAAAGCAGACATATTAACTTCGGAACTTTATTTGGGCTAGTTAGGAGATAAACATATTAAAAGTTCCCACCTCTCGGAGGTAAGCCCTAGGAGGGAGGGCACAAAGAAGGGTCCGTTCTCCAGTCAGCACTTACAGCTTTAAATTTTTTGAATTGCTGATTTAATCAGAAATTGTGTCGTTTATCTGAAGGGAACTTATTATTGTATCAATAATTATTTTGAGTTCTGAACACTATAATTGTGTATAGGAAAACGATGACGTCATTCCGTTCTGTTTCGACGAAGGGTACATTCGGGATGGACGCTCACGCGATGTCAGCGCAGAGGCAACTGTCAAAAAATTCAAATCATGCAGTCACGCAAGCTATATTTTCAAACGATTTTTTATTTGCTGATGATAAGGATGGAGACTCGAGTCCTAATGACGTTAAAATTGATAATTATAGTCTCAAAAATGCTACGATTAAATTACCATGTCGAAGAGATTCTACCAACTTCAAGCACCAGAAAAAACACATTGAAGTTAACAATAAATTGAGTAAATATTTTATAAGATAAAGTAAAAACTGGGTGGTGAAACCGGAGTAAAATATTTCTCGGTATTGCAAAAACAAATATAAAGAGTATGAGAGTGATGATTTGCAAACTGTATGTTTGAAATTTATTATCATATCAGAAAAAAAAGTTAAATAGGTTACTTATCGGTTTTTAAACATTAAGTTTGTGCTCCAGTCACAAATATATTGTAAATTTTGTTAGTATCTGTATCTTCAAGCCTCACTTGAAGTTTACATGTATAATAATAGGCTTGTTACGATTTTTAAAGATAAATCGTGAATATGAAATTAAGATTTGCCCTTTATTATTCATTATTATTCTATCTATATATTTATATTTATCTCATATTTTTAATTTGAACGTAACCTTTAATTTATAGATAATTATATTGAAACTCTAAGAATATTTTGGCTTTCAGATTATATTTTTCAAATTTCCCACGTGTGAGCGTTCGAAATGGGAGAATACACTATCAGTAGCGACAAACGCGACTCCATGCGGTAGAAGTTATAAGCTCTTAACTAATACTGACTGAAGCTGTCAAAACAAATATAACAGAGCATAAAGCCACACTGAATTTTTCAGGCACATAAATATAGAAAATCCTTTGAAAAAGTGGAAATCATCGGGACAAGGTTTAAATTGTTGGGTTCCTGAGTGTTTGCACACATAATTGCGCAATGGTAAACTGAAATTTTATTCATTTCCAAATCGCGAATGAGCGTAAGAAACTGTGAAAAAGTTATCTTCTCAATTTGCTTTTATGCAATAGTACATACTGTCAATCCCTGCACTCTTATGATATTTATCCAATAGTGCTGGACGATTCCAAATAATTGGTTGGTCAGTCTTGAAGCAGATACTTTCTGTGTTAATTTATATGCAAACTGCAGCTGCATGTTTGCAGTTGCAACTAATATTAACAACTTTTCGACCTGAATTTACCTGTTTTAATAAGTTTTTACAGCAATCATGTAAAAAACACAAACTTATTATTATATATTGTCAGACAGTTCTTCCGCAAGACGTATTGATAACTTATTCACTAATCTATCCCACGACAATATCTCTTATGAAATACTTAGCCCTTGTTTATCTGATCATTCGCTTCAGCTATGGAACATCAATCTGAAAGAATTCAATATGATTGCAGAATCTAAAATATTTTCTAGCAGAATCTTTAGTGATATCAGTAAAAAGTACTTTTATTATCTTCTTAACAACGAAACTTGGAACGGTGTCGTCATTAACCACTTTTCCAAATGAATTTGATGTTTTCTTCGATTCATTTAATTTTAATTTCAATGCTGCCTTCCCATTAGTTGGACGTTGTTTTAAATCAGGTCCAAATAATCTCAAATGGGTAACGCCTTATATTTTGCGACTGTCTGATGAATTAAACTTCCTAAGTAACAATTATGACCAAATGTGTCGTCGCTATGACGTCACATTTTTGGTCATAATCGCGTCAGCAAGACGTCAATGCGTGGAGCTGTATGACGTCATATTATGACGTAAGTTTGACGTCATTTTATGACCTAAGTTTGACGTCATATTATGACCTCTAAGTTTAACGTCATATTATGACCAAAGTTTGACGTCACATTATGACTTAACTTTGACGTCATATTATGACTTAAATTCAACATCACTTTATGATCTTAGCCATCACCTGAAAACTCCACAAAAAGTGAATAATAATAAAATAAGTATTATAAAACACCATAATATTATATGGTAAGATTATAACGTTGCATATCACTTATTTGATCATTATTTATTCAAGGAACTTGTAGATAATCAGTTAATAATAAAACATCATTGTATTTTTAATTGATTTATTCCTATAAAAATACAAATATATTACAGGTAATAAAAAACTATCAGGTAAAAAAAATATATATGTATCAAAACCTGAAGAAAAATTAATCACCATGACAAAAAAAAAAAAAAACTGATCGTTAAGCATCTGTGAATTCTGGACCAATTTTCATATACCTTTGGGTTACTTATTCAAATGCTGTGACCATGACGATAGTGTCAACAGCCGGCACTGCAGCAATTGAGTCGAAATTTGAAAAATACACCATTATATACAGTCATCCTGGAAAACAATTTCATATGATTTACAGTAATTCGAGATTCAATACTATTATTCAGATCCTATCGGTCATTAGCTTTGAAGTTAGTAAAATTTTCAATAATAGTTATGAAATTCGGAAATAACTTTTATGATACATTTGTTTCTAGATTTCAAAATTATTCTAAATCGATAGCAAATTAATCAATGTGTTGGATATACGGAGAGTGATCTATTTCTGATGTTTATATAGATACCTACCTTAATAACTTAAACAAAATTCTTCAACGGGGCAATATCATGCAAACAAACAACTGAGCCTCCCTGAACTGAGCTGTCCAGTCTAACAAAAGAAGAACCGTTGGTGGTAGCTTGAATTTCCGAACTGTTGTAAAAGATGCGTTGGGCTCCGGAGGCTTCGGAGCAAAAAATCAAATATGTTACCCTTTGAATGCTTGTAATTCAAACAAATAAAGGATCAGGTTCTTCACTATTATTGATAGACTGTTTAGAGGAATTTATAGGAATGAATAAGATTTTATCTACACTGGAATATAAAAGCCGAACGCACCTAATTTATATTCCATAACTTAACTCGTTAACAATTCTCGTTATGATTATTTATAACTTCATATCTGGATAATTGATACTCATAATGTCGAATTTAAGTCATAAAATGGATGCTGGGATAAAAATGTTACATACATCACAAAATGACGTCGAATTTACGTCATAAAATGACGTTGAGCTAAAAAAAGGAACTTAATCTGTTAAAAAGGTAAGCGCAAAGCACACTGACTAAAAAACTATATCTAAAGAATCATTAAATGAAGCGTAAGTATGATTTCTCAAAATGCTGAAACATAACGTCAAATTAAGACGTCAGTTCAACATTTTATGATGTCAAAAAATGACGTCAATTTATGACCACAATTTGACTTGGAATGTGACGTCGATTCAATGTCTTATGACGTCGAAATATGACCGTCACTTTATGACTTCATTATGACCAAAATCTGATGTCACATTCTGGTCGACGGTCAGTCATTGTTACTTGGGTTGCTTCTCGACTTGTACTCAGTGTCTCGAGATCCAAATATTTTGGCTTTATTTAAATCTGAATAAGTTCAGTATAAGAATCTTATTCAAGAATCGGAGCGGAATCATAATGAAAACTTACTAAAGTCATGAAATCATTTGTTAAAAGCAGCCTGGATTCTGATTAAAAACGAAACATCAGCCTATTCTCATTCATCTTTTCTTGTACCTATCCTTCACAAAAATGTTGAAACTTCACAGCCTTACCAGCTTCCCACCATTTTTAATAACTTTTTTGTTGATTCTGTTAACCAGCTTATTTCTTCACTGCCACGTAGCCCATGCAGCGCGATTCATACTATCACGGATGCACCGAAAACAATGTTTTTGAAACCTGTTTTAGAATCTGAGGTTTTTAATGTGATTTATGAAATTTCTAAAAATCCATCTGCTGGATTGGATGATATTCCTTGTTCTCTTTTACTATCAGTGGCTAGTCACATCACATTGCCTTTAACTCATCTAATCAATCAATCGTTCTTATATGGTCAATTTCCATCACATCTCAAAATTGCCAAGGTTGTACCAGTACATAAAAAGACAATAAACATCTAGTTGAGAATTATAGACCTATCTCTATTCCTTTAGTTTTCTCAAAAATTTTTGAGAAAATAATGTACTCTCGTTTAATTGATTTTGTAAATGCAAATCATATTCTTAGTCCATCTCAATTTGGATTCATTAAAGGGAAATCCATAAGTAGTGCCTTATATTTTAGTTTGTGCAAAATTTTTGACAGCTTGGACAACCAGCAACAAACTTCTAGTGTGTTTTTCGATTTTTCCAAGGCATTTGATACAATCAATCATGACATTCTATTTCATAAAATGTCTGCCTATGGTATACGTGGCAATGCTCTAAAGTGGATCAAATCCTTCCTTTCCAACAGATAACAGGTCGCAAATTGTTTGCATGAAATATAATGGTCAACGTTATTTTTCGGATCCCTTACACACATCCTGTGGAGTTCCTCAAGGTAGTATCCTTGGTCCTCTTCTCCTCCTATTATATATTAACGATTCACCTTCCTCGTTTCAAAATGTTAATGTTTGCCTATTTGCTGATGACACCTCAGTTACTCTTACAGTCCCCTCCGTCAATAATATGAATAGCATTTTACAGGAAACTGTTAATATGATGAATACTTGGTGCTCTAATAATGCTGTCATTCTCAATGGTGATAAAACACATATCATCCAGTTTCTTTTAAAAGGCTCCAAATTTAGCTTCTTTACTATATTGGATGGCTCAATTATAAAACCTATCTGCTCGAGCAATGTATTGGGCTTGCACATTGAGTTTGATCTTTCTTGGACTGCTCACGCTGAGTACTTAGTTCAGAAACTTAGTAGTGCTTGTTTTGTGCTTAGGCAGTTAAAAAATAAGAGCATTACTATTGAAGTGCTACGAATGTATTATACTGCGCAGGTACATTCTATTATTTCATATTGTGTAATTTGCTGGAGTAACTCTGCCGCAGCTTACAGGGTTTTTGTAGCTCAGAAGCGAATTACGCTTTTAGTGTTCACGCTCACATCTCACTATAGTCTATAAAATTAAGCAGAGGAGGCACGTCATCAAAACATTACAAAATGAAAAGAACCTGTCGTAATGACAACGTAATGTTTATGTTTGGAAAAACAGAGAAAATAAATGCAATTTTTTGCATACTATAAGAAAAGTATATTTTAATTTAATTAACAATTATTTTATACTCAAATTTGATGTTTTCAACAAAATTTCATTCATCTACAATAATTGTTGTTTATTTCTTTATTTATTTATTTATTTACGAATTCGACAGGATAGAAATCCCAATTACAGAATAAGTACAAAAAGAAAAAAATACTGAAAAAATGATACAGATAAAAAATTTGAAGTAAAAATCAAAATAAATTTTGTATGCATGCAACTTAAAAATTAATAATAATTGTTGTACATTTGCAGATATTTAAGGTACCTAAGTGATAATAAATTGAACAATATGTAAAATTAACAACAAATTTCACCCAATTTTTTCTTGAAAGAAGTAATACTGCTTGAAAGATCAAGTTCATCCGAATATGTATTAAAGTTGATACATAGGGAGTTAATAGGGGAGTTTAAAAATGAATTAGTTTTAGAAAAATCACAACTGAAAGTTATTACATTTCTTGTATTGCGAGGCCGTACATAAAAATTTAATTTAGAGAGAATAACAGAATCATCGACCAAGTTATTAACTACTTTATACACGAACAAAAGTTGCTGTTTGGAACGACGAGATTTTAGTGATTCCAAATTAAACATCGAAAGTAAGAAGTTATAATCAAGTTCAGGCCATGAATGAAACAGTCGGTAAAAACAGCGCTTGCAAAACTTTTTTTGGATATTTTCAATGATAGCAATTTGATACATGTAATAAGGATTCCAAATTATACTGCAGTATTCAATTTTACTGCGAACAAGCGAGATATAAAGGGTAACCAAACACTGCATATTGCGAAACTCATATGATATACGCATTAAAAAACCTAAATTCCGATAAGCGACATTAATCATTAAATTTATATGTGGATTGAATGTGAGTTTATAATCGAAAATAATACCAAGATCTTTTTTAGAAATGACTTTCTTGAGAGATACGCTTCCGAAGGCGTAATTAAAAATAATAATATTAGTAATCCTTGCAAAAGACATATAATCACATTTATCCAGATTGAAATATAATTTGTTTCTGGTCGACCACTCGAATATACTATTCAAATCGCGCTGTAAATCTATACAATCATTGATGCTTGATACAGTTTTGAATATTTTGAAATCGTCTGCAAATAGAAGACAGTCAGAATAAGAAATAACTTCGACTATATCATTAATGAACAATACAAAAAACAATGGACCAAGAATTGATCCTTGCGGCACTCCTGATGATGCTGAATACAGTGTTGATTTAAAACCATTTACAAAAACAAACTGAGATCTATTTAGGAGATATGAAGCAATCAGTTTTAATAAATTATCAGCGAATCCAAAATTATATAATTTGTTTAGCAATATTTTGTGTGATACTGTATCGAATGCTTTAGAAAAGTCGGTATAAATGCAATCGACTTGTTTCTTAGCCTCTAAAGCATCAGCTACATATTGAGAAAATTGTACCAAATTAGTAACAGTTGATCTACCAGGGACAAATCCGTGCTGGAATGAACTAATTACTTGTGAAGTTTGAGACTGAATATTTTTAAACAAAATATACTCAAAAATCTTTGCAAACGCACTTATGCAAGAGATAGGCCTGTAGTTACATATTTGAGTTCGATCGCCTGATTTAAATATTGGGCAAATTTTGGCCAATTTCCATATATCTGGAAAAGTTTGAGTTTTTATACATAAATTGTAAAGATCACAAAGTGGTTGCGATAACAAAACAGCGCATCCCTTAACTATATAAATAGGTATAAAATCAGGACCAACGGACTTAGAATTATTTTGAGCTTTGATAGCTTCGGATACTTCAACACATGTAATATTGGATAAAAGAACATAGTTATTGGAAATTGAGTTGTCATTGTGAATTTCGGATTCATCATTTTCATTATCTGCCGTGAATACACTTTCAAAAAAATTAGCAAAACCATCGGCTACTTGATTACCACCAACAAACGAAATATTATCATTGAACATAGTAGTCGGAATCTTACTGTTTGATTTTTTGCTGTTAACAAAGGACCAAAAATCACTTGCATCATTTTTGGCAATATTCGACTCTATATTGTTTATATAGTTTTTATACAACGAAGTACTTAATTTTTTGCTGTATGCTCTCAGTTCTTTATATTTTTTATGATAAAGCGAGAGATTAGTATCTCTATAAAGTTTTCTATTGCGTTCTTTGTCTTTAAGTGCTAATATGAGTTCTTTATTGAACCAAGTAGGATACTTTGATTTTCTACGTTGAATTTTTGGAATACATATGTCGAAAATATCATAAATTGAATCATAAAATTTACCTACTGCTAATTCAACATTATTGCAAGTAGTTAACCAATTCCAATCCACTTCAGAAAGTAAATTATAAAGAAGAATAAAATTTCCACGTTTAAACTGATAATAATATTCAGGATTACAACAGTGATTGAAGTTTGTTTTACTCGCTGATTCAAAATCAATGAGTAATGAAGGATGATGAATATCTTCATGCGTTAACGGTTCGATGCATTTATGAACTGAGCTTTTGAAATTAGCCAAAACTACATCCAACATTCGACAATTTTTGTTAAGTACCGTATTAAGTTGATTCATATTTAACAAGTTTACACAGTTTATAAAATTTAGAACATTTGAATCATATACCAGATCATTATTATAAATTTTACTAAGATTGGTCAAATTAAAGTCACCTACAATCAATACATTTGCATCATATAAAAATGGTAGAGTAGAAAGTAGATCAAATAAATGTTCATACATGCTAAATGAAGCATCTGGTGGAATATAAACCGCAATAAAATAATAAATTGATGTGCAGATTGTTAATTTTACGCACAATAATTCAATGTTTGGATTACTGCAAAATATGTCGAACCTAGACGGATTTAAAGATGACTTCGCAGCCAGTAGAACACCACCACCGCACTTCTTGCCGGTAGCCACTGGATCACGGTCACTTCGAAACACGAGAAAACGACAGTCAAACAACTCCGAATCAGCCACATTGTCCTTCAACCATGTTTCAGTGAATATGTAGACGTCATAGTTTGTGATTAGTATGTTTTGATAAATTTCAACTAGTTTAGTATTAACACCTCGCACATTTTGATAATAAACAGAAATTGGCTGTAAAGATGAACTGTTACTATTCAGTTTTTTGCTTGAACTAAGCGTGGAACACCTTTCATGTATTTGATAATATAATTTTCACCATTGCTGTTGAGTTTAAGAAGTTCTTCACGGAGAAGAGCATAATGATCTCGTTGACGCGGAGTTTTATCGCTAGTTATTTTGATATTTTTAAAATTCATATTATTTTTAAGTTTTCTCACTCCCAAAAATACTTTTTTAACCCAAGTAGGATTCTTGAACATAACTTTTAATGGTCGAGATTTATTCCCAGTTTTTACACCTAGACGTTTAAATTCAAAGTCGAGGACAACAATTTCGGGAAAAACATTCTTTAGAATAGTGTGAACTGTTATTAAGTCGTCAGAAGTGTCGTCAGGTACTCCAAATATTAAAATATTAGATTTACGCGATTTTCTATCATCAATCTCAGACAGAATTTTCTCAAAATCATCATACTCCTGAAGTTTGGTTTTCCGATTGAGATCAAGATTATTTTTTATATCATTTAGATCAGTTTGCAGAGAGAGAATCAGATTTTTTAATTCCTCGAATTCATTTGAGGATTGAGAAGGTTTGCTGCTAGCAGTAGAGCTACACAAGTTGCAGAACCATCTGAAGTTCTTTTTTGATCTTAATGAACTGTAATCAGAACGAGAGATATCCACACATATTGAGTGGAAACTATTATTACACTGTGAACATTTAACTTCAGAGGCTGGATCACATTTCGAATCACATACACTACAGCTTGCTGGCATAATTATACCACTAGTTTATTGCAATGGTAGAACTATAAGTAAGAGTAGAACTTGATTTAACTTGCCGCACTGACTTGGAACACTATAGGAATCAAATTGCTTCACTTATTCGACTAGAGGAAAAATTACCACCGAAATAAGAGCAATAATATTAATCAGCACATTTCACCACACATACTAGTATAAGTTATGTAATTGAAATGATTCTAAAAACCACATGAACACGAAAAATGCAGACAACAAAAAAGAAGCGTGGTGCATCTAGCTGTACCATCTATCATACGTTGGTACTATGAAGTTTGACTACGTTTACATTCTCATTCGTTGCATTCGTTTTCGACATTTCAGTGCGATCAACACGTGTTTACTTTGTTCTTTTTGGTTAGAATATCATTTACTAGATCAAATAAATTAGCTTCGCACGTTCTTGCAAATATGCAACCCACATTATATTTTTAAGGATTAAATTGGTATATCATATAAACGTAGTAATTACGTGACGTCATTATCTAGTTACAAATTTTGATGACGTGCCTCCTCTGCTTAATTTTATAGACTATACCTCGATAGAATAAGCGCTGTGAGCGCCAGCTGTGACGTCACTGCTACTTTTATAGCACTAGATAAAGCACAGCAGACTCGTCCGCCATTTTGGAACCCACTGTCAGTTATTTGCCGTCAGAGCCGGAACTAGGGCGTGGCAAAGGTGGCCCCTGCCACGGGCGTAGATTCCTAGGGAGCGCAAAATTCTATGAACTACATTAAACAAATCATTTAAATTCAAATTTAAGAAATGTTTTATGATGGGTGAGCTGCTACCCATTTCAGCTTAAGGTCAACTATAAAATTTTTACTTGGGTTCATTGGTTATTGGAGATGTACACTGGTGCTCTATTAGCAAATAGTCTAGCTTCTGCATTTAGTGCATTGTGTTAGGAATGCCGAACCACCTGCGACGCTTGATTTGTTAAAGAATAATATATTTTTATCTTTTAATTTTTCATCTATTGTTTAAAATTAATTAATTCTGGTTTTAGACTCCACTAAACCCAAAAGACAGAGTTCAAAAAAGTCGATTCGTCTGTGTGGAAGCACGATAGCTTGAGAACGCGTACGAATTTTCGAACGAAATTTCATATTCAAGTTTTTCATCAAAATGCTAAGATCAAATTCGTAGATGAGGTTTTTTCAACCAGTGATACCAAAACTGTATTAACGGAACTTTTTAACTTTTTGCATTTATTTTAGAAACGGTAGTATTCATCATAGAATATAAAATCACTAGAATTGATCCTCGAATAATTTGGCACAACATTTACCCGGAACATTTTTCGAAATTATCAGCGGTCCATTTATCATTAGGTATTAAAATTTGAATTTTTATGAAATTCGTTATGTTTTTCTGAAGCAAAGAAATAATGAGAATCATAATGTTAAATTGGAGTTATTATCATTCATATTCGGACATCACATGCAAACGTTCATCAATTGTTCTTTTTAATCAGGTAATTTAGTTCTATCGTGTTTGGTATCAAATTAAAGTTCTTGCAGTGATATGTAATTGTAGTGGAAGTGTCAAAGAGGATATTTAAACGATCATCAATTGTTTCTTTAACAAATTATTCAAATGATATCTAGTTTGGTAATAATTTAAAGCTCTCAAGAAGATAAAATTAGTAGATATCATGATATCAAGAATGAATATCAATTAGTGGAATTCATGTTACCATCTTTAAATTACACTTCCGGCGATCAAATGTTAAAACTGTATGTTCCATTGAACTGAAGACTCCGAAAATCTAGAAAAGGACTATTTATTTTCAAGAATATTTATTTGATGTAGGACTAAAATATAACTGCCATCTGTCACTTTAACATTGATAGTTATCCCTTTGACAATGATAGCTGTCACTTTGACAATGACAGATGTCACTTTGACAATGACAGCTGCCACTTTGAAATATGCAATTAATTGATGCGACACTCTAAATTTCTGAAACAGTGATGAAACTGGCCAGGAACTTCATGGTCGGGGAAGTACTGTGTGGCCAAAGCAGTTTTTTTTGTATTACGACATCGATTTTTGATTCATTTTCTTTGTATTATATCTTTTTTGTCTCACATTCATAATAATTCTCTACACAAAAGTAGGGGCGCAATTTTATAATTCGCCACGGGCGGCCAGTACCCTAGTTCCGGCTCTGTTTGCCGTTTACCGATGTGTAAACTTTAATATAATTTAATGAAATAATTTCAAATGATGGGCTGTTCTGGGCCCAGTTGTATTATTCATTCAAGATACGGGTTCTGATTCTACAGATGAGTAACTTTTATTTCTCAATACATCAATTGAATGTGGAGAAATATATTCCGAGCTACTTAACCTCAATTTGAATTTCGAGTTTAACTGTTCGATTGTCAGAATCTGAGTGCATTATGAGTAAATGTCAGCAATATTGCAAGAATCTTTATCCTTCAGTAATATTCTTAATGATTTGCTACTAAATTGTCATAATTTCCCGAAATTTTGCAGTATTGCAAATTATTTGTTGGAGCACTACATTGTTGTGAGAGGATTGAGGATTAGGAATTTTGAAATTTCAAACAAAAATGAAACCACCAGCTACAATTCCAGATGAGCTAACAAAACAAATACAAGAAGCAAGTTATTGTATTTCATTCGATTTTAACTGTTTTTTAGATTTTTATTGTATTTTCTATGATTGATTACCTTGACTGATATCTTATAAAAAAAAACCTTATTTTTTGTCTATTATTATTCATTATTTAACCTGCTTTGACCAAAGCAAATATTTAAGTACTTACCTAGGTACCTATTTGTTCAAATCACCATACTACCTACTTTAACTTCATAATTTGAATACTAAACATTTACAGATTTTGTGCAGAAAATTAATGCAAGCAGATAAATTTCTTAAAGAACAAGATGCACAACTGCCTGCTATCTTATTCTTGTTATTATTTATCTAGAAACCTACATAATTTACACAAAATCATAGAAATAAGGATATTAAACGTTCCACAGACTTGTCAGTGGGCTCCAAGATGGCAAACGAGTCAGCTATGACTATCTAGTGCTGTAGCTACTTTTGTGAGTGTTCTGAGCGCCAAAGCGAACGGTATAAGCAACGCTCACAAGTGCTGACAGTGCGTAAGAGCCCATCCCGAACGTAACTCTGAGGATAGCAAAAATAATGGGCTGTGCACTATTGTACAGTAATGTTTAAGTCTGCCGAAATTTTTAAAATTAGTCTAATTTTTCGACATAGGTGACATATTAGTATATGTATACATATTCTTGAAGAAAATTCAACTCTTTACAGGTTTTTCTAGAAGATATTATTCTCAGATAGACTGTTAGCAAGTTATAGAGCAATGACAAAAAACGTAAGGTGAAAAACACATTTTTGAAAATCGACCGTTTGTTGGCACTTATATCTAGATAACGATTGGGAATAGGTAAAATGTGTATAAAACCAAAGTTCTAGAGGATTTCATCAGCTTCCATAATGCAGTTCAAAAAATTTTCTATGACACATCGTTTTCAAAATGTAAATAAAGAAACAAAAAACGGGATCTTCTTTGTGCCTTTCCTCCCAGGGCTTACCTCCGAGGGGTGGGGATTTTTAGTATGTTTGTCTCCTCACTAGTTCAGAAAAAGTTCCGGAGTTAAACTTCCTGCTTTCGACCTTTCCATCCATATTTGTTCGTGTCCCGGACTATACGGGAGCAATTGTCGTACTATCATCATATTAGCTAATTTTTAGTGATCAGTGTTATTCAACCAACAATGGTAGGAATAGATACAAATGGTAGTCGGATGATCCTTTCCAAAATGATTTGTAATGAATCAGATGGGAGACTCATGAAACACTAACAGTGTATTATTACCATTTATATGAAGAAAAAAAATATATTGATTGCTCCAAAACTATTCTTTCTGTTTTCTTGAATACCGTCTATACATATTTGAAGCTCCCTATTACATTTCTCGAAAAATCTTGCACGTGAATTCATTCTAGATCTTCAAACATCGAAATAAAAATCCACTCGATCAATGAAATAATAAATATGTCATTTGTTCGATTCATAATTCCCGTATCATGACGTCTCGAAACTTTTTCCAAATTCTCCGTCCGATTACTCTACTTGTAAGTTTATAATGAAACATTCATTCATCAAGTTACTTATTTTCAACATTTCTTATTTCCAGAGACCTATTATTCCCGACAAGACTAACAAAATCAGTCATGTTGAAAATATATTACACAGACAGTTCTCTTCTTCAACGAAAACAACCATCAACAAAAATACTCTCAATTCCTTGAGTACCTGCAGTTTGAAAGAAGTACCCTTGACAAATAAATTCCAAAATATCACTCCACGGTATGACAGCGCTATTCTGAGAGATGCAAAATTACTAACAAAACTGAATGATGTGTTCTGTCGTAATCAAGAGAGCAAATTGAAAATTCTTGATAAATCAAGAGATCAAGCTCGCTATTTCTGTATAGCAGCTTATCCAAAGAAATATACATCTGAAAACCTATTAGATTTACGTCAAAAAACACATCAATACAATAGAAGATACGGAAGTAAAAAATCTTCAGAGAAGTCTGTTTCTAAGTGCAAATGTAAGGCACCCAAGGATCCCAACTGTCAAAAAAGACCTCCAAAATTCAAGATGGAATATTGTGTCAAGCCTTTTCGTGAAGATTGTGAGCTAAAAGATCCGATTTGTCCTCCGAGAAAAGAAGCGCCATATGGCTCATACAGCGAATGCATGAGTGGTTGGTATGAAGATGCATTATCAGAATGTATCAATACGGATGAAATTCTGCTACAACCAAAAAAACAAAAGAGCAAGCATATTGACACTTTTAAAGCACCACCTCCAAAATGGGCTCCAATCAATCCTGCTATAGAGAGAAATTGTTTGAAGGAGCATCCAATAGCTCCAGCCGAAAATGATGATGACGATCCCAACGAAGAACATAAGAACTGGAAAAATCCTTGTCCTCAATTCAAATTAAAAATTTGTAAAAAGCGATATCGGCAGTTTTGTGGTTATCCTGATGCACAAAAGTGCAAAAAAGTAGATGCACCCTATCCTAGTTTCACTGATTATTGTCCACAGTTCCCGGATGTACAAATGAGCGAATGTGACCTGGCTGAAAGACGTAAAAATGAGCAGAAAGTCAGCTATAGTGGAAAATCGATGAAAATAAAAATAGAAAAAGTAGAGTTTGAAGACCAAGAAGATCCTTGCAAAACTCCGACCGCAGCAAAATCCAAAAAGAAAGCTCTTCAAGGACCAAAGTGTAGACAAAAAGTGGAAAAAAGGCAATCGTGCGATAAAGTGAAATTCCCCTTCAAGAAAACAAAATGTGAATCATCCAAGAGCTGAAGGAAAAATAAATCGAAGGAATCAGAGTCATGATTTACTAGCTATCTAAAACTCATCGTGAAACAAATCAGGAAATGAGGAAAACTATATTAGACATCACCAAAATTTCTTATTATGTGTAAAGAAAAAATAATATTCGAAGATAATAATTTCATAATTGGAATCTGGAAAACATATGCGAGCGAGATATTCCATCAGAAAAATAACAGTCTACTCTGTCCACTTTTATAATTTTTTGGTTCCATTAATAAAGTCGTTAATCATTAACCATACTTATTTAAAACTATACTAAGTAATATCATCAAATTGATACTTGCAATAAATCTGTCAAAATTCTATTGAAAATGACGGTTCTCTATGTCTATATATTTATAATAACATCATTTGATCGCCATTTTAAGCTTTACAATAATACTATTGTAGAATCTTCACAAATAGTGATTTTTTTCTTTTATTTTGAGATATGTGTTTGTTCATTATAATTTTAGTGCTTGGCAAAAAAATTATATTGCAATAAAGTGTGAATGATATTTATTTGTATTAAATTGATCCTACCTTCAATTTGGAAGGCTTGACTAGCTAAAAGCACTTCTGCAAAAACCAGATAGCGAAGACAAAAAGAAAAAAATGAACGCCAGGACTTGAAAGGAAAAAATAGAAGGTTTGTAAGTAGTCCAACTTAGTAGGGATAGAAGCATGAAGGAAAAGCATGAATAATTTAACAAAAAAAGCGTAATTTTAATATAGCAAAGAAAATAATCAAAAATCAAGTACAGAAGTACAACTTACACTCGCCGATTCTGGCTGAAGCTAGCTATATCTTCTTCTGGGTTGAGCCAGAGGCGGTGCCACGGCCTTTGCAGTTGGAGTAGACAAAAACACTTGGAGCTGTCGGTGAAGTCTTGGCTGGTTGTGTGGTCCTCGCCGGCTGGGCGAACTGATGGTTTGGGTTAATAGCCTCCTAAAAGCGATAGATAATAAGGTGTTGACTTCGGCGGCTCCTGCGGTTGGTATCCGGCCTCCGTACTCAACCCAGTTAAGCTTCCTTCTGACGTAATAGTCAAATTACAAGTGATAAATCTGAAACAACTTGCGCCAGTAATATGTTCCGAGGTAAATTTACAATGGTTTGGATACTTACACAGAATGACAATTAGTTTTACAAGTTAAACTGATACCAATAAAAAATTAACAGTAACAAAAATATTTACGCAAAAGCAAGAAGGAAGAGATGCAACACAACACAGATGGCAAGAAAAAACAATAGAGAACTCCTTGCTGATAGAAACTACGAAGCGCAGAAATCCAAAAGTTACATTCAAGATTCATTCAGCATTCATTCCAAAGAGAGGATGGGAGAGCATGAAGGAAACGAGTAGAAGGACGATACTGATTAGTTCGTTGAAGTTTAATACTCCGCCGAAATCGGACTAGAAATTCCAAATAAAATACCAAAAAAGAAAACCAAGAGTTCTGTAGAACCAATTACTAGCACGAAAAGTAAACCAACCAAAAAAAAAACGTGAGTATTAAAGCGACTAGAAAACTGGAACTTCACAAATACAGGATCGGACGAAGGGGTAGAAAATACAACTGGAATGAGAGTACGTCACATGAACTTGAGTGAAAAAGGAGCTGCTTCAAAGAGCCCAAAAAAATCTCGTGACGGCCTTTTGTCGATGGACAATACTCCGCCAGAGCCCAAAATGATATTAATAAAAAAAAAAAAGAATTTATACTGATTCAACAAAGTAACCTCAAAACTGAGCCACGTGGGCAAAGAAAAACTAATTAACAACGCTAATATTCACAGCAAACATTGACTATTCAAAAAGCAAACAAATATGAATTTTAATGGGAAATTGTACTAACAAAATTTTAACTGTAAAATCACTAAACTATCATAAAATTTGAAACTGGTTAAGTTAGGTCCGGACAGGGCACTGACTGTCAAAGGAAGGGAACCGAAACAGCCTGGTGCTGAACCATATGGTCCCAGAGGACCGGAGACGGTTACAACATATACTTGAAATGGTCAGAGACCGCTTAAGGAATTTTAAACTTTGATAGTAATAAAAATACAAGGTGTTAAAATGGTGGCGGTAAAATAGACCGCAACAGTTTCACTAGCGATATGAATGACTGAAAATATCATTTTCTGGGTGGTAGCTCCGATATTATGCATTAAAGGAAGTGCAAAATGAGAGATTTTAAAACTATTCTATCTGTCATAAAACCATCTGAATTTAGGCAGAAATTCCGTAATTTTAATTAAGAATAATTTCCAGTGCTCCATTAGTTTTTTGTACCAAAAGATTTTTCTATGTATCATGTAATCAATGAGATTATCAAAATGTATTTATTTATTTTTATAATAAACAAACTCTACACCTTAGTCAAAATATGTGGCTTGGCCGTTTCGTCACTACAAGAACTATTGTACAACAAAAAATTAATGAACACCTTATGTCCATGTGAATGTAGCGAAATAGCCAAGCAACATATTTTGACTAAGGTGTAGATGTAGAGTTTGTGAATTCAGGGTTTGTAGAGTTAGGGCTTGTAGAGCTAGAAGCTTGGCTCTACATGAAATCTGATAACTTTCTGATAGTGCGAGCTATATGGTCTCGTCTTGGCAACATTTTATATGAAAATGTTTTTAGTGGAATTTCACTTCTCTTTGTAAGTTGTTTATAACAATATTTTTCTACAGTCACTATGGAATGATACCCATTCCACACGCTGTAGCGTGCGGAATAGGGCTCATTCCGCACGCTCAGGGATCCTAAGAAAGCCGCGTGGTATCGCGAAAAAACTGTTCGATTACTGTCATAATTTCAATTCTCCTTGATTTTCTTCTAATTCCTCTTCAAAATGGAGTCAATATGAGTAATTTCATCAATATTTGATGAATTGGAATGAGATCAATAAAGCAAATTCTTTCTCAGGAAACGGTATATTTTGATTATAGATATTCACGCGGACACCTTTGACTGTAGAAAATACAACATCCGTCACTCGTGCGAATCGATCATACCATGCTCATGTGAATTCTGCAAATTTCTGCACAGAATTATTCACATTCGTATGAAATGATCTCCATTCGTAAGATCTCCATTCCGCACTTGTATAGGAATATATTATTTTTCATTTTGTTTATTGTTTTCTTGTATTCTACTATTAACTATGACAAGAAGTCCCTATATTGATTTTCACGCTCTAACATCGCAATTTGCGAATATCTTATACAAACTTCCATCCCTTAGTTTAAGGGGTTGGGGGGTAAAAGCTCCAAGTCTTAGAATTTTTTTGTTGTTTCTTTACTAATACTAGCTCCCAATCAAATTTCAGCTTTCTAGGACTTCAGGAGGTACCCTAAGAATTTTGATGATCATCAGTGAGTGAGTCAGTGACGAAATCGGGATTTTTTCAAATATCAATAAAATCTAAAGTATAAGAACTATGCGATTGAAACTTCATATGCTTAGTAATTTCACTATTGACATCATACCTCGAGAATTTTGTTTATCTGGAACAATTCAATTCCAAGTTGTGAGGGTTCAAAAAAACGACGAAGCTCTTCGAGAAAATGTAGATTGTGCCCTTGCACTCTGCTTGGCTAGTCTTGGCGGTGGCACTGCTGTGCCCCCAGATCTCACGATTTGAGGATACATAATGTACACATAATGAATAGAAGAATAATAAGAATTTAGAAATGTCAATTTCAGTGGCGGCGCTAGGCTCTGAAATCTAAGGAGGCCAGTAGGGACCAGGAAGAAAATTAGGGAGGCATATATTTTTAATCATTTTAATAATTTTCTAAATTACTAGACTAAGAGCTAGCAACGTATTCACTTTGTTCATTTTAGCAGTCATGAAAATGAGTAGGCAGATCCTTTATGACACTGAACAGGAAATTGAAGATCTGGCACTCCGACGCTGGGGGAGATAAGTGACCCCTAAGCATCAAAGGGACTGGAAAAAAAGTTAAAGTTTATATAAAACAGCAGTCCTGGATTCTTGATATATTAAATTTGAAAGGATTCTATACACATAAAAATTATTGCAAGACCAAACTCTCGGGACCTAATGCTTGACCACCATGAAGTTGCGTAAGAAAAAGTTGTACTTTGGTTATTTCAGCAGAACTGAGCTTTTTCATATACTAAATTTGAACGGATTCCATACACATAAAAAATATTGCTAGACCCAATTTCTTGGGACCTAATGGTTGCAAGACCACTATTAACTTGCATAAAAATGTTTCATATTGATTTATGCAGTGAATCTGAGTTTTTAGTATAATTGAGAATCCGTTTTGTGTATCCCTGAATCAATTTTGACTATTTTTGGCTTTATGTCGGTACGTATGTATGTGCGTATAATGCTGAAATCTTGTATTCAAGACTGGTATAGGGTCTTGATGTGCACCTCGCATTAGGGTTGCAATCGTCTGTACTGGAGGTGCACTTTACTTGAAACTTTTTTTGAATTTTCCGCATAAATCCATAATGATTAGCCGTAGGGTACTAAAATTCAGAATTTGAAATCGCTGTAGCATCCAAATGGCCATTTCCTATTTTCGTACCAATCGGTTGAGCTGGAAGTGCACTTTATATGACAGTCTTTTGGAATTTTTGCATAAAATCGAAACAATTCGGCTGTAGAGTATTGAAATTGGGTATTTTAGTCTGCTGTAGCATCTGAATGATTGCCAACAATTTTCATAACAATAGACTGAACCGGAAGTGCACTTCAGTTGGAATAATTTTTTTAATATTGCGCATAAATTCAGAGCTGTTAGCCGTAGAAGCTTAGAAATTAGTATTCGGGAGTGTTGTAGCATGATACTGTTACCATAGCAACCGACTAGGCTGAAAGCCCATTTCACGTAACAAATTTTTAAAATCTTTTGGATAAAACCAGAACGATTGGCCGTGGAATGATGAGATTTTATGTTAAACATTCATGAAAATAGTGGAAGCTTTTCCATGACAAATAACACACCGTTTAGGTACTCTATCGCACTCGCGCGTCTGCATAAGATTATCCTGTTCGCACTCACTGAAACACCTAATTATGCTCTGGTAAGGGATTTAGCACCCAACTTGCGTCTAGCTTCATAATTATCTCAGATGTATTCTAAGCTTTACTGCATAAGTTAATATAAAACATTTGTATGCAAGTTTTTGGTGGTCTTACAACCATTAGGTTCCGAGAATTTGGTCCGGCAATATTTCTATATGTATGGAATTCTGTCAAATTGAATATATGAAGAAGCCCAGCTCTGCTTAAATAACAGGGTAAAATTTTTTTCACACAACTTCATAGTGGTCTGGCACGCATTAGGTCCCAAGAATTTTTATGTGTATAGAATCCTTTCGAATTTAATATATTATTAGAATCACTAATATATTTATTAGAATCACTGTTATATTAAAACTACTAATATCTGTTTATATCTATTATTTATTCCCTTGTAACAACCAGCTTGCTTCACTGCTGACTTAATAATAATCTCCCCAATGCTTTCATGTAACACCTTTGTCTACCTTGATAATTATTTAATTGATAGAAATATGTTAACAATTTAATTGATAGCAATATCCTAAACTGACAAAGCAATTACATCACATCCCTCTCTTGTCGTCCATCTCTAACAGTCGTCCATCCTGACCAAGTTTGCATCCTCGCAACTCTTCTAGCTGCTCCTGTAACATATGAATGTAAATGAAGAGAATAAAAAAAAAGTTTCTGTTCCTGCTGAAGTAGACAGAACAAGGAGAGAAAAAAAAATTGGATAAAAAAAAATAAATAAATAAATAAATGGATAAAATTACTTTCTACCAATATCTATCCTCATTCATACCAACACTAACATCACTATCACTGGATCGCGATCTATATCTATTCCTTTTTGCCATGGTTAGGGCTAGAGCAATCCTACTTCTGAACTATTAGAATCACTAATATATTTATTAGAATCACTGATATATTAAAACTACTAATATCTGTTTATATCTATTATTTATTCCCTTGTGATACAACCAGCTTGCTTCACTGCTGACTTAATAATAATCTCCCCAATACTTTCATGTAACACCTTTGTCTACCCTGATAATTATTTAATTAATAGAAATATGTTAACAATTTAATTGATAGCAATATCCTAAACTGATAAAACAATTACATCACATCCCTCTCTTGTCGTCCATCTCTAGCAATATCAAGAATCCAGAGCTGCTGAAATATATAAACTTCAACTTTTTTTTCACCTCCTTTGATGCTTATAGGAGTCACTATCTCCCCCAGCGTCGGAGTGCCAGTTCTTCAATTTTCTGTTCAGTGTACCATAAAGCATCTGCCGGCTCATTTTTATAACTGCTGGAATAACCAAAGTTTATACGTTGCCAGCTTTCCTACTATACTTCTTGTACTGCCGATACTGGTCGAAGGCAGGGAAGTATCAATTTTTAATTATTTTTTTCATCTGATTCTAATGTTGTTTATTTGTTACTATGCTTTTGCTTGGCAGTTGTCAAAACCGTAACCACGTTTTGGCAAGAACACAATCTTGGTTAGTATTTCTGTAGAAAATTATTTCTATTCTTGGCGTCTTCCACTCAAGTTTCTCCATCAAATATGCAAAAAAATAGCATGTTCAACACATAAGAAAAGCGATATTACTTTGCTCATGCAGATTTAATTAAATCGCTGGTAGGCTCTCACTTTTTTCTACTTGTCAAACAATCTACTATTAATATTATTTGAGCGCTTCATATTTATTTTTACTTTACTCTTTGACCACAAAATAACAAATGAGCATTGAGATTTTCATCACTCGTATGAATACCAAAATTTGTAAAACGTGTTTGAACTTGCTAAGCTACGCACGTGGACGAGTAAGTAAAGTATAGAACAATCTTAACAAGTAATTACAAGTTTATTGCGTCGCTACCGGACTCGCACAATCAATTTGACAAGTTTGGACAAGTTCGGCAGCGCATTTATTATAACACCAATAATAATCATGGTTAAATGCAGATAGAGATTCTTAGATGTATTAGAGGATAAATTAAACAAAGCATAATTTCAAATAACACTTGTATTTAACTTCAATTGAACATTACAATAAAACAATATTCATCTATATCTGATGTACAGTGGCCGCCAGTCTCAGAGTGTTGATCTCATGTATTCTGAAAGTAAACCAAAACATAAGCAAACTACTTTGCTCAGTGAGGAATCACATCCACACACGGGGTATATACTCAACACAATCACACCACTTTAAGTTCAGACAGGTAGACTTGGATAATAAGATTAAAAGATCGAACTGGGCGTCCCAGACGCTCTCGTGAATCCCAGATTCACGCGCAAGCCCCAGGCCTGCAAGCGAGTCCCAGACTCGCCTCAGATCCCGGATCGAGTGACTTAGCATCTGTTAACAGTGAATTCATCAAGGCATTTGAGGTATTCAGTGAAAGCCGAGAACAAACCGAAGCTCAACCTCCCCACTTAGATGTAAGCGAACGTTGGACAACTGTACTAAGCAGTGCACCGTTGGTACCACGCCGGTAATTGGTACATCGCTGGGCGCCTCGGCTTCCACCATTACAGCGTTACGCACCATTAGGATAAGGATTAGGAAAAATATAAATCACATACCATACAACCACTACAATTCACACACCTCCAATATACAAACACTCTCCAATACACACACGTGACTAACTCACCCTAAACTCTTCAAGATACACTAAGGACGCTGTAACTTCACTCTCCTAAATAATAGCACAAACTGAAATAACAAATGGATGTCGGACCGTTTAAATAACCTACGTGTTGTGTAACTTGCTGAAATTGTTAAGAATGATATGATTATTAATCTTACGTAACACCTATGAAAAATATCGCTAATAGATGCATGTGCATTCATGCAAAAAAATTATGCCTCATAACAATGTTTTTTTTTGTGTTTCTTTTTCTTTTAGTGTTTTTCTGTCTTTTTTAAATGTTAAAAGCAATATTACTAGCAAAAATAATGGGAGAGGGGCAACCAGGAGGCTATTGAAAATTTTAGGCGGGCAAGCGCCCCTCTGGATCCCCGCTATCGCCGCGACTGGTCAATTGCACCTTGCATGAAATATCATATTATTTCAGGTGTAATTGTCTTGATTAGTTGGCTCAAGTCCATTCTCGTTAAGGACGACTCGTGTAGGCTCATAATTTGAACATTACAATCAGCTGGGATGCAAACCAACTTTATATTAACAGAAATAGTACTTCTCTTTCAGCCACAAGGCTCGAATCGTCGCCTTTGACCGTGCTCAACGTGAATAAAACATTATAATGAAAAATAAAGAATAGAAAATAAATAATGATTATAATTTATCTAATGTAATGATTGGACAGATTGGTTTTATACCCATGACTCCTGATGCGGCAGTTGTCTCTCAATTGGTACACATGTGATTAGTTTAGCGAATTTTCAAGGATTTCTTAGTGTGTTATCTGTAATCAAGTCCATTTTGAATTTTCAGCGGCCTTTTTTAAATCAAAAGAAGCTTTTTACTTAATTGTACCAAGTACAAGTAAGTATTGTGAAACAAACAAAATTTACATATTTTGATGGAAATATCCGTATTTTTGTAAATTTTATCGCGAAATAATGGTTCAGAGACTTTGAGCATCACATTTTTACTTGTACAAAGTACAAGTATTGTGAGACCGACAAAATTCACATTTCAAGATTTTGATGGATATATCCGTTTTGAGCATTCCTGAATCCATTTTGACTATATTCGGCTTGATGTAGGTAACGTATGTATGTGCGTACGTACGTGCGTAGCTCGAAAATCTCAAAACCCGTCAAACGTATAATGCTGAAAGTTTGTATTTAAGACTGGTATAGGGTCTTGATGTGCACCTCGCATTATGGTTGCAATCATCTGTACCGGTAATGCACTTTACTTGATTTTTGTATCAATCGGCTAAGCCGGAAGTGCACTTTATATAACAGACTTTTCGAACTTTCAGCAGTCGTAGAATATTAAAATTTTGTATTAAGCACTTGTATAACATCTAGCTGTGCACCTCGTATTATGATTGCAATCGTCTGTACCGGAAATGCACTTTACTCAAAAAAAATTTTGAATTTTCCGCATTAATCCAAAACGATTGAATGTATTTACTATTTTTGCTGGCTGACGAGCGTTGTCCCACTAGGTCAATGACTGACTAATTTTTTCATGTTTGATATTATATTTACTACCATCACATAAGTTTTGAGGTGTAGTAAACGAATTGCACAGTATTTATTATTTGTTCATACATTGCGGCCGACTGACCAACTCCGTCCCTATATCTAGCTGACTGACTCTCATAATTTTCATCTATAAGCAAAATAGTATTTGTATAATAATTTTCAGCCTGAGTAAATTCATTTTATAACTGTGGCAGGAACGACAGGATCGATAGCGTACCTGAGACACTTATTCTAAGTTTCGCTTACTGACCGCAGTATGTTTGTGTACACAACCACTGTAATAAAGTATAGAAAATCTGACCTGAACATCACGGGACTTACTCGTACATTATTGTATATATATATATATATATATATATATATATATATATATATATATATATATATATATATATATATATATATATATATATATATATATATATATATATGATGCGCTGTGATTTTGTGTTGGTTTGATCATATATATCATTGGATATATATAATCAAACACAAAATCTCATCGTTCCACAGTTAATCATTTTGGATTTACCCAAGAGCTTCTAAGAATCTGTTAAATGAGCTTCTAGACGGTATAATCGTCCTAAATACTGAATTCTAACAATCTACGTTCAATCGTTTTTGATTCATGCGGAAAATTCAAGAAATGTTTCAAATAAAATGCTTTTCCGGCTTAGTCGATAGCAATCATAATGTAAGGTGTACAATTAGATATTATAAAAGTGCCTAATACAAAATTTAATTACTTTACGACTGATTGTTTGGAATTTATGCGGAAAATTAGAGAAGTCTGTCATATAAAGTGCACTTGCGGCTCAGCCGATTGTTACAAAAATAGAAGATGACCATTCAGATGCTACATCAATTTCAAATGCTGAATTCCAGTATCCTATGGCTGATCATTCCGAATTTATAGGGAAAATTAAAAAAAAGTTTCAAGAAAAGTGCACTTCTGGTTCAGCCGATCGCAATTATAATGCAAGATGTACAATAAGATGTTCAAGAAGCTCTTTACACAAAATTTCAATATGCTATGGCGGATCATTCTATATTTATGCAAAAAATTCAAAAATAGTTTCAAGCAAAGTGCACGTCTGGCCTGGCCGATTGTTACAAGAATAGCATATAACCATTCTGATACAACATCAAAATCGAAAAAAGGTTTCAAATAAAGTGCACTTCCGGTACAGACGCTTAAAACTATAATGCGAGGTGCACAACTAGATCCTATACTAGTTCTAAATACAAAGTTTCAACATTATACGTTCAACCAGTTCTGAGATTTGCGAGTTACGCACGCACGCACGAACGAACATACGTACCGACATCAAGACAAAAATATTCAAAATGGATTCAGGGATGCTCAAAACGAATATTTCCATCAAAATTTAGATAGGTGAATTTGGTCGTTTTCACAATACTTCCTTGTACTTAGTACAAGTAAGTAAAAATGGTCACTTGAGATTCAAAAGTGAGTGGCATTTATTTTCAAATTATAATAGTAGAATTACTGACTATTCTATGTTACAAGTTGTGGGGCTATATCCATGTTTCAAATTATTAAACGTATCTAACTAAAGTTTTCAGTGAAAAGTTCTACTTTCAATGAACTGTACTATTTCCGAAAGATTTAAATTCCAAAATTATGTTCGAAATTTTGATAGTCTTACTACTAGAATAGAATCGAGCAATAAAAAGTATTTAATTTGATAAAAATAATAAATCTACGTGGAAATAGTATTTTATTGAATAAAATTAAAATATGATATCATTTTTGCATTTGAAGCACACGTAGCTAGGTCTAATCTCGCTATCTTTCTCACACATTTTTCTTTGGAGCCCTACAATATCCAGTTATATGTGCAGAGATCAGTGATTTATAAGAACTAGATTTGACTCCTCGACCAGTTGAAAAAGTCAATTTATTGCCCTTGTTTCATACAAGTAACAACTTTCCAATCCATTACCAATAATATTTTTCTCTTGTTGCTTTTTTCATTGACGCGTCAGATAATTGAATTTTTCTATTAGTTCAATGAAACGTAAAAATTGGAAAAACTTAATGGAAAACACTTCAGTACCTCGTTGAAGGTACAATAGATGTAATTCCTATGGAAATATGTTCTTCAAAAGGGAAATGTCTATTAATTTCGTCCAGTACACCAAACCGTTGAATCTTTTATTTCGAATTATGGGTTATAATATTAATACAACTTGAAGATGATATCAATTCTAGACTATTTTCGAGCCTCGAACATATAGTTCTACTGATTTTACCATTTTCAGATTTTTTTGCATCCATATATTTCTGTCTTTTCCAAAGAGAATTTATGGAAAAAGATATCCTAGAAATCAATGATGTGTTAATAAATAGAAATAGTTTTTCCAAAAATAGGAAGATTTTGACATTGAATCTGATAAGATTTCTGTCAGTATACATAACTTGGTCAACTTATTGTGGAGCTTATCTGTGGGATTTCGATATATCTTTATATTATTCGATGACTTTCACTTATTTATTCAATATGCTCATCACACTATATCTTCTCATAATTTTATACGAACTGAAAAAGCAATTTTCATTCATAAATTCAAATTTAAATGAACTACAAAATATCGAAGATGAGTTTAGGAAAAAAATATATCTCTTGAACATAGTAGAAGAGCACTGGAAACTTTTGGAGGCTTCCAGAAGCTTTTGCCAAGTATTTTCTTCCAACATTCTCCATCTAATGGGCTATGGTTTTATTTGTCTTGCAGTTGGAATAAGTCCAACAGTGTAAAATTTAGCAAAATATTTCATTCATTCTTCGCCTCAAATAGATATAGTTTACATGTGTGCAGCTATTGAATGGAATTCTCAACATCTGGTTATTATAATGATAGTTTGTAACTTCTGGAGAGCGCTGAAGATTGAGGTAAGCATAGCAAAACTACGTAGCTTAACTTATTTGGTATAATTACAGAAACGTTATAGTCCAAGAGCCCGCTCGGAAATACTACCTTGAATCGTTAGACGATTCTTACGTATTCTAAACGATTCGTCGTGGAAACCTTACCCTTAAAAGTCAACAGTGCCATTTTTAATTCTGCCAGAAGCAATTGATATTAATTATTCATTATGTGAATTTAACGCACAAACTACCTTTTTATGTTAGACACTTGGGAATTACACTGGAACATGTATTTTCATGTTTAAAACAAGAAAAACTCACGTGGCCGAGTCTCATTCTGCCACAACCCCCGGCACCATGGCTTCAAAGTGGTTGGAAATATTGATAAAGTACCTTTTTCTGTTAGATGAAAAAGTCCTATACAAAAATTGTAGCAAGAGACCTGACGAATTCAAAGAACCAACGATGCCGACTCTCATGTTGCCAGAAGTCCTCGGCACCGTCAATCAAATCGGTTGCTCGCGCGGCCTATTTTCAGTCTGAATAAAATTTGCATACATTCATTTTTGATGCAACAGTACCTTAAAAGGGAGAGTGTAAGGTGTAGTATGGAATAATATTTGATATACTTCCATCCTATCATCTAAGAATGATTAAATTTAGAGTAAATATGTTTTTACAATAAATGCATACCGTTTCAATTCCAGTAAATTGATAAAAGCAATTAGAGAACAAATGTATAAATGAAATGAAATCAATCAATCATTCAAGCATACCAATAAAAAAATTGAATTAAGTGAGCTACATACTTACTTCTACAAAGTACAAGCAAGTATTGTGAAACCGACAAAATTCACATTCAGAGATTTTGATGAAAATATTCGTATAATGTTGAATTTTTGTATTTTAGACTGGCTTAGGATCTAGTTGTGCTCCTCGCAATTTGGTTGCAATCGTCTGTACCGGAACTGCACTTCACTTGAAACTTTTTTTAATTTTCCGTATTAATCCAGAAAGATAAGTCGTGGGATACTGAAATTCAGTATTTAAAATTGCTGTAGCATTTAAATGATTATCTTTTATTATTGTACTAATCGACTGAACTGGAAGTGCACTCTATATAACAGACTCTCCGAATGTTCCACATAAATTGTTGACCGGTTTCGACTACTGAGTAGCCATCTTCAGAACCCGGAGAACTATATGTTATATAGTTATACAGGATTCAAAATATTGTTCTAAGCTTCAACGTAGATGAATGGTTAAACGTATTATTTGTATAAATAGAATAAAATATAAATGAATTCGTAGAAAATAGAAGTGTGTACCTTAAAAAATTCTTGAAATAATCAAAATATGTCAATGGAAAACTGTTGGAATTTGAATATTCATACGTTGTTGCTCCTTATTATCTAGACATCTAGATTGTATTGTTACTAGGCGATATTTATGTGTATATATAACAAGTTTGATTTTTGATGACACCTGTCAATAGGTAATTCAATAAATATACTCTTCAACCATTTTCGCTAGATTATTTCGTCAGCTTATGGGCCCAGAGCGATTTCACTGTAGAAAAAGTGTTCAAAAATCGAAAAAGCAACTTGAGGAAAAATGGCTGCAACAGGGGATGGTGCTAAGCTGTTAGTTACAAAGTTGAATGGCACCAACTATCAGTTGTGGAAAATAAAAATTAAAGTGCTGCTTATGAGGGACGATCTTTGGGAAGTGGTTAGTCAACCTAAGCCAGAAACAATTACAGATAATTGGAATAGAAAGAATTGCAAAGCAATTGCGGCGATCTGTCTAACGGTTGAAGATGATCAATTACTGCATCTGGCACAGCTCGAGACAGCCCGAGAAATGTGGGAAACGTTGCAGCGAATGCACGAGCGTGCGTCAATGGGCAGTACACTCTATCTACTTAGGAAGCTAGTGGGAATTCAATTTACAACCGAAACAATGCAAGAACACCTTAATCAAATTTTGGAGATTGTAGCTCAGCTTCTAGGTATGGGCAAGGAGGTGAGTTCAGAAGATATGGTAGCTATCATGTTGAATAGTCTTCCAGAATCATATGAAGCATTGGTTACGGCGCTTGAAGGTCGTGATGAGAAAGATTTAACTGTTGAATATGTGAGTGGTAAGTTATTAGATGAATTTCAACGACAGGTGGAGCGATCAACTCAACAAATTGGTGGAGCAGAAGTAGCAATTCAGACTGCTACCAAATTACCAGGTGGTGTGACAAAGTCATAAGTCGTAAATCACGCAAGAAAGAAGAGCAAGAGTGTTTCTTTTGCAAAAAGAAAGGGCATATCAAAATAAACTGTCGCAAGTTTAAATCTCAACAATCGTCTGAAAAAGCCAGTTGTGTGATCGTTGACAAGAGTGATGATGGGGATCTCCACCAGCATATATCTTTTACTGTGTCTGAAACAGGTCATCAAGCTGGAAATATTGAGAAGTGGTATATTGACTCCGGTGCAACAAGCCACATGACGAGCAATTTGAAATTTTTCACATCGCTAAATTATGAAAAAATACCTGTTTATCTTGCAAATAATAATACAACCAGCGCTGAGGGTATTGGTCATGGATGGCTGCATTGTAAAAATTCAAATGGCGTCATAGAAAAGATATATCTGCAGAACGTACTTTACGTGCCAAAACTTGAATGTGGTCTTCTGTCGGTAAGACAAATAACACGTAGAAGTGGTTTTCAGGTATTGTTCGAGGGAGAAAATTGTAACATTCTTTTCAAGAAGAAGGTTGCTGCTATGGCATTTCTTGATGCTATGAACACAGCGTTAAGTGTTAGAACTGCAGTTTCTTTGAGTACATGGCATCGTCGGATGGGACATCGAGACCCTGCTGCAATCAAGAAGATGTGCACCGAGGGGTTAGCTGATGGAATGAGTATTGATAATAATGAAATTCGGCAGAACTGCGAATGCTGTATAATGGGTAAGATGACAGAGCTTCCGTTTCCTGTAAGTAAAAGACGTGCAGAGCGTCCTCTTGAGCTGGTGCATAGTGACGTCTGTGGACCCATGTCAATCAGCACTCCAAGTGGTAATAAATATATACTTGTCATATTTGAATTTAAATAGTTTAGTTTTGCGCGCCACTGTTAGTTGCTGACTTCAGAAAGAAGCTAGAAATATAGGTGTGTCTGTATGTGTACTCGACATGTGCTTGCTTAAATTTTCACTGATTCTGTAACTTTAATTTATACAATAAATAATCTTTAAGGGTATTTAGTTATTACCAATAATAAATCCTAAAGATATGACATGGTGTCAGAAGTAAGCGTATCAAGTGTTCAAGCAAAGTAATTGTGTGTTCCTTTGTGGAAATAAAATTCCTTTGAGAGGAAGATTAAAATAAAAAAATTGCGTTAAATGTGAATAAACCACCGACGCTTAAAATAAAAGGAAATCCTAGCGTGAATTGGAGTAAATGGTATGCTTCATTTATAACATTTTTAAGTGCAGCTGATTTAGATGAAGTGACTGATTCAAGAAAAATCGCATTACTTATAAATTTAATAGGAGATGATGCTCCTGAATTGATGAATAATTTTACTTGGGATAAGAAAACAGACAGCAAAGTTTTTTCAAAAGTTGTCGAAAAATTCGAACAGTATTGTACTCCAATCAAAAATACAGTTGTTGAAAGATTTAATTTCAATAATATTGTTCAACATGAAGGAGAAACTTTTGATCTATTTTTAACAGAGTTGCGAACAAAAGCAGCAAGTTGTGAATTTGGTGTACTGCAAGATAGTTTAATTCGAGATCGAATAGTTTATGGAATTAGAGATAAAGGTCTACAGAAAAGACTTTTAAGAGAAACAAACTTGTCTTTAAGAGATTGCGTAGAACTTTGTATTGCAGCAGAGCAAAGTGACAGGCAAGCAAGAATTCTACAAGATGCCGCTCAAGTAGATGGTATAAAGAAGAAATTCGATAACCGAAACACCGAGAAGATCAATGAAAAGAAATGTTCAAGGTGTCATAGAAACCATCCTCCAAAAAAGTGTCCTGCCTATGGAAAGAAATGCATGAACTGTCATGGAAAAAATCATTTTTCAATAGCTTGCAAAAACCCGAAGCAGACCCAGGGCCGCAGAAACAGAATTGTAGAAGAAATTCGAGAAGAAGATAACGAAGATCTAAGCTTTGAAAAATTTTTCATGAATGAAATTGAAGATAAGTATTCTAGCGATACATGGTATGCTGAACTAAAAATTAATAATTGCAATATAGAATTTAAACTTGATTCTGGTGCTGAAGTAAACATTTTACCTGTTTCTATTTTGCAACTCTTGAATATTAAAACAAATGATTTGACAAAATGTAAAACGATACTAGTTTCATTCAGTAACAATGAAATAAAAACACTAGGGAAAGTAGCCTTAGAATGTTTCTATAAAAATAATAGATACAATATTGAATTTTTCATTGTTAATGGCAATCCAAAGCCAATATTAGGATTAAAAACTTGTGATCATATAGGTCTATTGAAACATGTTGATGAAATGAATAAGAACTGTAATATTTTTGATATGTACAAAGATGTATTTACAGGTATTGGACAAATTGACTCTGAGCACCATATCGTTCTTGATAAAACAGTCCCTCCTGTTATCCATCCACCAAGACGTGTTCCTATCTCAATCCAACCAAAATTTCGAGATACTTTGAAGAAATTAGAAGAGCTAGGCATTATTGAAAAAGTGGACCATCCAACTGATTGGGTGAACAGTTTAGTCATTGTGGAAAAAAAAATGGTGAATTGCGACTATGTCTGGATCCGAAGGACTTGAACAAGGCGATAAAGCGAGAGCATTTCATGATTCCAACTGCTCAAGATATAAACGTTAAACTAAGTGGTAAGAAAATTTTTTCTGTTATTGATATGAGTTCAGGTTTCTGGCATATTAAACTAGATGAAGAAAGCTCCGATTTGTGCACTTTTAATACTTGTTTTGGAAGATACAAATTCCTGCGACTGCCTTTTGGAATAAGTTCTGCTCCAGAAGTATTTCAAAAGTACGTACTTCAAATTTTTGGAGAAATTAAAGGGGTACAAGTAATATTTGATGACATTATCATAGCTGGAAAAGATATAAATGAACATGATCAGATACTGAAAGAAGTATTGAATGCAGCAAGAAAATATAATATAAAATTCAATAGGACTAAAATTCAACTGCGTGTTAAATCGGTTAAATATATGGGCAATATAGTATCAGCAGAAGGTTTACTGCCTGATCTCGAAAAATTGAGAGCTGTAGTTCATATGGAGAATCCAAAATGCAAAGAGGAAGTAAAAAGATTTTTAGGAATGACAAATTATTTCTCAACATTCATACCGAATTTATCTGTCATAAACGCACCACTTCGAGAGCTTGTAAAAAACAATGCAATTTGGTACTGGGAATCACATCAGCAAAAAGCGTTTGACAATTTAAAAAATTGTTTAATAAATCCTTCAACAATTGCATTTTATGATCCTAAATCAGAAGTTACTATCCAAACTGATGCGTCGAAAGACGGAATTGGTTGCTGCCTCCTTCAAAATAAACATCCTGTAGCATACGCGTCAAGAGCGATGACTGAGAATGAAAAAAAGTTTGCGCAGATAGAAAAGGAACTACTAGCCATAGTTTATAGTCTAGAAAAGTTTCACAACTACGTTTATGGAAAAGAAGTAAATATTGAATCCGATCACAAACCTTTAATTTCGGTTATAAACAAAAATATTGTTAAAACTACGCCAAGACTACAGAGATTACTTATGAAGTTGATAAAGTACAAAATAAAAGTTGTTTATGTTCTAGGCTCTCAAATGTTTCTAGCTGATACACTTTCTAGATCATTTCTCAAAGATCCTGTCAAAGATGATCCTGAACTTGAAGCTGTTATCCATGGTATAACACAACAGTTAGCTATTTCAACTTCCAAACTTAACAAATTCAAAGAAGTAGCGCAGAAAGATCCAGTTATTCAAACTCTAAAAGAATTGTGTTCTAAAGGCTGGCCAGATGAGAAATCTTACGTACCTGACTATGCTCAACAATATTGGAAATCACGTCATGAGCTTATTTTAGACGATGATTTGATCTTTCTAAATGATAAACTTGTAGTGCCTGCTGAAATGAGGAGTGAAATTCTTCAACAAGTCCATGAGGGACATCAAGGCATTGAAAAATGCAAAGAAAGAGCATGATCCGTAGTTTATTGGCCTGGAATGTCAACACAAATCGAAGAAATGGTAAAAAGCTGCCAAGTTTGTAGAAAATATCAAAATCAAAACAGTAAAGAAACAATGATACCCCATGAGATCCCGGACAGACCATGGAAGAAAATTGCATCGGATATTCTTACATTTCACAATAAAGATTATTTGATGGCTATTGACTATTATTCGAACTGGATAGAAGTTATTAAACTTGAAAGTAAAACCGCTTCAGATCTAATTGCAAAATTTAGAGAAATTTTTTCAAGAAATGGAATTCCCGAAGAACTAGTTTCTGATAATATGCCGTATAATAGCCGAGAATTCAAACATTTCGCCAGTGAATGGGATATTAAATTAACCACTTCAAGTCCAACATATGCTCAATCCAATGGAATGGCAGAACGAGGAGTACAAATAGCAAAAAAGATTCTAAAAAAATCATTTGAAGAAAGAACAGATATTTATCCTTTACTCCTTGCTTATAGGAACACACCAGTGAAAGGCATTGAAGTTTCACCAGCACAAGCTATGATGAGCAGAATGTTGCGATCAAAATTACCAATATTATCAAAATATTTGAAACCGAAAATTCAAAATTTTGTCAAAGAAAGAAAAGAAGCGAAACAAAAGATATACAAGTATTATTATGACCGACATGCAAAGCCACTTTCAACACTTAAAGAAGGTGAAGACGTTTTAATAAAAAGGGGAAATGAATGGAAAAATGCTAAAGTTTTGAGAAAACATGAAGCTCCAAGATCTTATATAGTTGAGACAGAAAATCAAGAATATCGAAGAAATCGAAAAGATTTAAGACCAACATTCAATTCCTTTCCATCCCATTTTTCTCCCAGACATAAGACTGAACCAGTAACAGAAAGACCTCGTAGACAAATTAGAATGCCTAGTAGGTTAAAAGATTTTATTGTTAATTAAATATTTAGATAAGATAGTTCATTGCAATCTTGTTCTGAAGTAAGCAACTGTTATAAAAAAAAAAGGGGAAGATGTCATATTTGAATTTAAATAGTTTAGTTTTGCGCGCCACTGTTAGTTGCTGACTTCAGAAAGAAGCTAGAAATATAGGTGTGTCTGTATGTGTACTCGACATGTGCTTGCTTAAATTTTCACTGATTCTGTAACTTTAATTTATACAATAAATAATCTTTAAGGGTATTTAGTTATTACCAATAATAAATCCTAAAGATATGACAATACTTACTTTCATTGATGATCATTCCCGTTTTACAGTAATCAGATTGATAAAAAGCAAAGACGAGGTTCCTGGTGTTATTAAGGAGTATGTTGTCAGAATGAGTACATATTTTGGTCGTAAGCCCTCCACATTTCACACTGATAATGGAAGGGAATATGTTAACAATGAATTATTGTCATATTTTCGACGCGAAGGTATTGAACATCAGTTTTCGGTACCATACACTCCTCAGCAGAATGGAGTGGCCGAACGAAAGAATCGTTCTCTTGTTGAGATGGCAAGATGTATGCTTCTTGACGCAGATCTTCCTAAAAGATTCTGGGGAGAAGCAGTATTATTTGCGACATATTTGCAGAATCGGTTGCCAAGTCGAAGTATCGAAAAAACACCATATGAACACTGGACAAATGAAAAACCGGATGTTAGTCACATCCGTGTGTTTGGATCTAAAGTTTATACAGAACAAAAACGTAAGAAATGGGACGACAAAGCAATTCAGGATGTTTTAGTAGGTTATGACACAACTACTAAGGGATATCGTGTTTTGAATCCCAAGAACAACAGAGTTTGGATAAGTCGATCAGTTCGAATCGTGGAATCGATGGAATCAAATTTCTTGTCTCCAGTATATTGTCGAAACACTGACGGCAATAATAGTAAGCCAGAAGGGAAAGTTTTAGTGTCAGAAAGTACTGATGAAGATGAGATTGACACTGATGGAACTCTTCAATCCAATTCGGAGCTAGAAGAAGAGGAAGCTCAAGTTCAGCCCTCGTTACCACGACGATCGGAGAGAAACAAAGGAATTCCAGCTAAAAAGTTGGTCTATATGGTAAATGCCAGCAATGTTTGTGAGCCTATGTCCTGGGAAGATTTGTTAACATTTCCTACCCGAGAGCAAACGAACTGGCTTCAAGCGATTGAAGAAGAAATGGCATCTCTTGAAGAACAAAAAGTATGGCAATTGGCTGAGCTTCCAGCAGGCAAAAGAGCAGTGTCTTGTAAGTGGGTATTCAAGGCAAAACCAAATGCAAATGGTGAAATAGAAACTTACAAAGCAAGATTAGTAGCGAGGGGTTTCTCGCAAAAATATGGAGAAGATTATGACGAAACTTTTGCACCAGTTGTAAAACACGAAACAGTACGTATATTGCTCAGTGTGGCAGCAATTCGCCATCTTCATGTTCGTCATTTTGATGTAAAGTCAGCATATCTAAACGGAGAACTGGACGAAGAAATATACAGGGAACAGCCGCCAGGTTTTAAGATTTCTGACAAAGAAGACATGGTTTTACGCCTTCATCGCAGCCTTTATGGACTGAAGCAGTCAACCCGAGCTTGGAATCATAAAGCTAACGAAGTTTTATCTACTTTAAATTTTCAACGGGGTAGAGCAGATCCCTGTTTGTATATAAGGGAGGAGAAAAATGGTGGGATTACCTATGTACTAATATATGTTGATGATATGCTGGTTGCTGGCGGTGATGCAGATGTAGTGCATAGTATATGCCAAGATTTGAATCAACATTTTATTACTAAGGACTTGGGCGAAGTGTCACATTTTCTAGGAATCCAGATAGAACGTGAAGTTGACGGATCTTTCTCTCTACATCAAAGTACAAAAATCACTCAACTTCTAGAAAAATATGGGTTGCTAAATGCTAAATCGGCACTTACTCCAATGGAAGCAGGATATTTATCGACAATTGGAGAACCAAGCCAAAAGTTGCCCAACAACACGAAGTATCGACTAGCAATTGGATCGTTGATTTATCTGGCTACCGTTTCCCGACCAGATATAGCTGTTGCCGTAAATTTATTAGCTCGTCAAGTAGAATCTCCTACTGAAGAAGATTGGAAGTCTCTAAAGTGTATATTACGTTATTTGGTAGGAACAATTAATGCGAAACTTCATTTTTCGGCTAGAAGTAGCTTACTACTTAATTGCTATGTTGATTCAGATTGGGCTGGTGATAAATTAGATCGGAAATCGACAAGTGGGTATCTCTTCAAATTGGGTGACAGTACGGTATCGTGGTCGAGCCGAAAACAAACTAGTGTGGCTCTATCTTCTACCGAGGCAGAATATGTGGCAGCAGCACATGTCAGTCAATAGTTGGTGTGGCTGAGACAACTGTTAAAAGATATGAAATCACCTATGGAACAAGCTACTCCAGTATTTGAAGATAATCAGGGATGTATCCAACTTATTGAGTCAGATAAATGTAGAGCTCGTACAAAGCACATAGACGTCAAATATCATCTGCTACGAGATCTACGTGAGCAAGGAATCATCGATATACAGTATTGTCCAACTGAAGAAATTATAGCAAATTTTCTGACCAAGCCTGTGACAAGAGAAATTTTACTTCGTCTTACTGCACAAGCTGGATTAATATTGAAATAATTTTATGTAACGGTACAACAACGAGAAGGGGTGTTGGAATTTGAATATTCATACGTTATTGCTCCTTATTATCTAGACATCTAGATTGTATTGTTACTAGGCGATATTTATGTGTATATAGGCTATGTGCAAGGGGGCGGAGTTTGAGCAAATATCGATGCAAGCGCTCATGGTGGGCACAATTGTAACCATTGAACTCCATTTCTCAGAATACGTCAATTAGCTGTCATTGAGAATTGTAGTATAAAAGTGAAAATATTTGCATATAAAACATGGGAAAACGTTTGTTCTGTTTCAGACTGTTGTGTTAAGGATGATTCCAGTGAAATATAGTTTCATGTACCCAGTTATAACATAAAAAAACGAGTGAAGTGAATCAAAGCGGTAAATAGAGTATTGTCTGTCTTTCATTATTAATCTATTTAACAAATATGTTTGTAATTCAATTGTGAAATTAGAAATATTCATCATCGATTTGGGATTCATGAATTTACCTCTATCTCTAATTTGTAAGATGTTTCAGTGATAGAAACTTGTCAGGTGCACTTCGCAATAATTTTGTTGTTAATATTGTCAGCAACATATTCTTCAACATGTTTAATATGGCAAAACTAATTTCACGCTTTTCTTCAATGCTTCCTCGCTAAAAGGGATACAGTGTTTGATAAATACAAACCCGAACTGCAAAATCATCGACGTCATAATTTGGGGTTATCCTGTCAATTTGGACGAATTAAGACGTTTTCTCTATAATAGGTACGTTATAATTGAAGAAAAAATTACTCAAAATAAAACATTTCAACATATCTTTTATGCTATGCAAGTTATATTGTACGCACACAGCTGAATTAAATAATATTAGTACATTTAAAAAATTATAGGTATGAAACAATGATAAAATGGAGTTCAATCGTTCTCCATTGCCCGCTAGAGGCGCTAGTAGACTTCATGCACGTAGCCTATATAACAAGTTTGATTTTTGATGACACCTGTCAATAGTTAATTCAATAAATATACTCTTCAACCATTTTCGCTAGATTATTTCGTCAAAAACAAATTAATTCCGCTTCAGTCGATTATTTTTATTTTTTATTTCTTTATTTTACAACAATTAGGCTACACAACAGGACAAGTCCCAATAACAGTGCAGCACTGACAAGATAAAACAATTCAATATATCAAAATCAAAATAAAGCAATATACTTATAAAAAATATATATATAGAATTATATAATTAGTGGTAAACAGTAAACAATGAACTAATCATAAGACAGATATATTTGATAGACAATATTTTATAGAGCACTTAAAGGTATATAAACTGCAAGAAAACAAATCTGCTATAGTAGATACAGAAATTAAATTATTATATGCACTGGCAATTTTGATCAGTGGCGAGTTCATGGCGAAATTTGTTCTACAATGTTTTACAACAAACAAATCTACGGATCGTGTGGAATGACAAGGAATTCGGAAAGAAAATCTATTCAAAAGGATAGGACTATCAATTTGATTTATTTATCACTTTGAATAAAAAAGAAAAATTCAAGAATTGACGTCTTTTTTGTAATGTAATCAAAGACACTGAATTTTGCGGGAATCGCCAGTTCAGAATAAAGATAAATTTTCTTTGAATACTCTCGATTCTATTAATATATATATATATGATAGTGGGGTGACCAGCATACTGCACAGAATTCCAGCTGAGATCGAACTAGTGTATAGTAAAGAAAAATAAGAGTGTAACAGTTTTTGGAATTAACACCAATTCGCAAAATGAAGCCAAGCATTTTGTAAGCTTTTTTAACAATACTGTCAATATGCAAGTCAAAAATAAGCTTATAATCTAGAATGACACCGAGATCTCTAATGTGGGAGACACGACCAATGTTGTTACCTTCAATTAAATAATTAAATGTAAGCACGGTTCTGTTGCGAGAGAAAGATCTACAAGTACATTTATTGAAGTTGAGCGTTAACTCATTAATCTTCAGGTAACAACTTAGTCTGTCAAGATAATGTGAGTGGAATACACAGAGAAGATGCACAATTTTTAATAAATAAACTTGGGATGCCATCAGAACCCGCTCCCTTACCAATATCTACCGATGACAGTAAATCGAATACCTCATTCTCATTCGTTGATATACACCCAAGATTAGCGATAGTATTGCATGATGTTTCAAAGTGTGAAATATATGGATTGTTGTTGTTTATAAAAACTGACTGAAAATAATCCGCGAACATATTGCAAATCTCATGGCCATCATTTGAACTTTTATTATTAAATACCATACTAGACGGTATTCCTTGCTTCTTAACAGAGGAAACATAAGTCTAAAATCCTTTAATATTGTTTGGAATATCGCTTTCGACACTAGTGACATATTTCGATTAACAACTTTGAGTCAAATCTTTGATTCTTTTCCTTAAAGATGAAAATTCAGTATAATCCAAAGGATTATTGAAACGTTTAAATCTGACATGGAGCTTATGTTTTTCTTGTAACAAACGAATTAGTTCAGATGAATACCAAGAGGGATACGTCCTATTCCTGAGTTTCTTCTTAGGAACAAAGGTATTTATAGTAGAATAAAGTATATCATAAAATTTACTCACAGAGTCCTCTGAATTCAAGAACATAAATTTTTGTTCCCATACAATATTGAAAAAATGTTCATTAATGGTATTAAAATCAGCTTTTCTGAACAAAAACAATTCTTTAGCATTAAATTCAAGATTTGAGTGAAACTCACACTCCACATCCATTATTAATGGAGGATGATGAGAATCAACTCTGACAAGAGGATAATCATATTTGTTAATCTTCACTGTATTGTTGGACAAAATCAAATCAAGACATCGATTGTTAAAGTTATATACATCATTAAATTGCCTAAGATTACAATAGGATATCGTATCCATAAAATCAGACGAAATCGTGTTATACATATTACTTGCAGTATAATAATCATTAAATTGATGCCACTGTAAATAAGGCAAATTAAAGTCCCCGCAAATCAAGAATTTGTCTTCGGGTGCAGAGTCCACTATGCGTGATAAGTTACTTAGAAATATTGTAAGGGCATCACTATACCAAGGGGGTGTGTAAACACAACAAATATGGATTTTGGATGTCTTCAAATATACCGTAATCCATACATCCTCGATACATGAAGACCACTCCTGTCGGTGAACAAAATTCAAATTATTTCTAATGCCTATCAGAACACCACCACCATCACATTTTTGTGAGTCAAACCTCTGTCTCGACGAACTAAACTGAAGCTGTCACTAACTAATTCATGGTCATAGACGGACGAGGTTAAGAACGCAGTTAAACACAAGATGTCAAAATCACATGCAAATGAGGTAGTTTTGATTTCATGGGTTTTAGATCTTAAACCCCTTACGTTTTAATAGTAGACACTGAGACCCATAAGATAAGACATTATATAAGGTAAGTAATCCAGCTATCATTTTTTAGTTTAAATTTTTGACAATTTGCTTAGAATCTGTTTTGCGTGCAAAAATCATATTATTCTTTGTCCAAACATATTTATAATTCTTATTGCGCAGTTCAGCTCGAGCCATTTGAAATAATAACATATGTTTTTTGGTTAAATGATCATTCGCATATATCCTAGTCTCAGTCCCATCAAAACCCAGAGTCTTTGTGGTGATATTATTGAGCTTGACAGCTCTAACAAAGTTATCCTTCATTCCACGAGAAATAAATTTGACGACGATGTTTTTAGGCCGTGAATTTTTCTTGTCAAAATAAGGAATACGATGTGCAGCGTCAATATTACTACTACTTACCTCAATACCAATAGATCTACCAATTGTTGAGAGAATATTATTTATATTCTCACCAGCCTTCTCAGGGATATTTTGGATAACAACATTGTTGATTCTAGAATATTGTTCAAGTTCCTGGACTTTCTTATCAAGATTACTCACTGTAAGTTTTAATTCCGTGTTTTCCAATTTATATAATTCCATATCATTTACCTTGTCATTAATCGATTTGAGATTTTTTTCAAAATCAGATATTTTATCACAACAAAAGTTGACAGATTTCAACAGGGTGTCAAATTTTAGATCAATGGCGGCAAGAAGCTCAGATTTTAGGGATTTGAAGCTTGAATGTATATCTCGTAAAGTATTTTGGGCAGAAGCATCTTCCTCCAGAATTGTCGATGTATTGGGATCCCCATGTAGACGACAAGACGGACACAGCCAGACCAAGCTGCTAGATGCTTGACTTTACACGGAAGATAAATCAACGCACGCACTATGAAATACGCGCGCACAGTTGAAGCAACGAACACCAGGGTATTTATTGTTGACATTACGGCTACATTTGCTACAGGTAGGCATATTGAACACGTTTCGACAAAACGCAAAACGAATAATCAAAATAAATTAAAAAAGTTCTGCTTAGATACGATTTGGATAACTATTATGCGGAAAACCGCGCAAAACAGAATACAGTCAATAGAAAAATAACACCACTAGATAGTTCGCAAAAACCACTACATTCAGCTGAAACTCGCGAATTTATTTGATGAATTTTACCACTAAAATATTTGAAATAAGCTTAGACACAAAAGCAACAGTACACTTTGATTTGACTTTGAACTAGTACAATAATGAGAGATAACAATCCAAATGCTATAGCAATTTTAAATACTGAATTTCTGTACCCCACGACTTATCCTCCTGGATTAATACGGGAAATTTTTCGTCCAACAGAAAAAGGTACTTTATCGATATTTTCAACCACTTTGAAGCCACGGTGCCGGGAGTTGTGGCAGAATGAGACTCGGCACCGTGAGTTTTTCTTGTTTTACACATAAAAATACATCTTCCAGTGTAATTCCCAAGTGTCTAACATAAAAATGTAGTTTGTGCGTTAAATTCACATAATGAATAATTAATATCTATTGCTTCTGGCAGAATTAAAAATGGCACCCTTGACGTTTAAGGGTAATGTTTTCACGACAAATCGTTTAGAATACGTAAGAATCGTCTAACGATTCAAGGTAGTATTTCTGAGCGGGCTCTTGGACTATTATGTTTTGACCGTTAACGATCAAGATGGAATTTCAAAATTTGAAATATTATTCCATACAAAAGCATTCTTACCCCAAAATAATTTTATGATAAGAGTGATTATAACCTTAATTCGTTTCTTATATTCAACACAACAACAAATTGAATTTTCCTATTACACAAATTGAATGAGAGTATGAAGCCCATTTAGAACATATTCTAAATTACATATAGTAGATATACTCTCCATATCCGTAACGTATCCAAGATAAAATGTGAATTAGTTTTGTTCAATACGCAAAATCTCATAATTTTTTACTCCGAATTATGTGATTTTATTCAAATTCAACTGAATTTAGTCGCCATGAAAAGAATTTCACCACATTTTTCGGTGAAGTATTACTTTTAGGAAGTACATATTGTGTGTCTGTCATCTTATGTGTACTGTTTAATGGGCATATCAATTTTAAATTATATTCGAGTTTTGAATTAAAAATTTTACTCACTTTACAAATATCAGATTTAATCATAATGCCTGTATTACACGATACAATTTATTGGTCAATAATTTTCAAAAGTTGACCTTCAATTTATTGTTGTGTGTAAAGTGTAATATGTCCAAAATTTCCACTATTTTTTCTTGACCAATAATTGACCAAGTTATTTTTGAAATAGAACTGGCTCTATTTTTCACCAATATTCTGGGGTATTCTAGGGAGATTTTGTCGTTGCCAACATTACTCGTATTAGTCATTTCGCGTCAAATGATAATCTTGTTGTGTTGACAAAGTATTAATATAATTTCATATACAGTTGCCCTCAGTATATTAATCTTTTGTCATCTCTACTATCTCACTTTCTCTCTAACCACACTTTTTGAAGCTACGTCAAAAATTATAAGTTGGTAATTCTGATTTCTCTTGACGAAAACTTGTATCATGTAATATGGTAAAATAGTTATTTTTGTATTAAGTGTGCGAAGTGATTGTTTTTTTTTTGTTGCGCGTGAGAATGTCAATTTTAACCGAGACCGTAAGGTCGAGGTAACAAATTCATTCGAAAGCGCAACAAAATACAATCACTTCGCACACGAAATACAAACAATATTTTTTCGCCAAATGTCAAAAAATAATTGGTCAACAACAATTATTGTTTTATTCAGTAAAATGTGGGAAAAAAGTACAAACTATAATTACTTGGGTATTGTAACCAAAAGTATGCGCAATTGTTGTTTGATAAATGAAGAACTGTCAACAATTAATTTTTATTTTCAGAAATGAGTAGTTTTGTGTACAAATTCATATTTATTTTTTGTTAAATACTATTTGTTTCTATCCTTGTAGCATGACTAAACTGATTTATATTAGATTAGGTGTGCAAAAATATGTTTCATTTTTTTACTAGTGAAAAAATCACGAACTTTGCGTATCCATAACAATACAAAAATGTCATGTTTTTTTGACAATTGGCGAAATAGTTATTCACATTACAAGATGCGAAAGTATACTTTTTTGTGTGAGGTGGTATTTGAATGGCCGAGGTGAAGCCAAGGCCGTTCAAAACCTCACAACACCTGAAAGGGCTTTCGCATCGTGTGATGTATCAAATTTTTTCTGCAACTGTTCTATATATATATATATATATATATATATATATATATATATATATATATATATATATATATATATATATATATAGAGTGGCTTAACACTCCAGTTGGAGTTGTGCCGCTTCTGTGAAGCTTTCTAGATCCTTTTCTTGAAGAGGATCAGTCTTCTTTTCTTTTTTTCTTCAGATTCTTTCAGCTATATTTTTCCATGCTTTCCTATCTCTAGTTTTTCCTTTCCAATTTCTTACTCCTGCTATTCTTAAATCTTCTTCAACTTCTTTTATCCACGTTGATCTTGGTCTCCCTCTTTTCCTTCTTCCTCCTGGACTCCATTCTAGCCACGCCGATGAAACGCTATGCTATCTCCCTATACCAGCTGTGTCTCAATATCTTATCGCGTTAGAGAGAGAGGTTGAGTGTGTGAGATGGAAGATAGTAGGCATCTTTCTCAATGCATTTAGCATTTGCCACTATTGAGTTTGCAGCTAGTTTTGTGATTTGAAGCTTGGAATTTTTGATTATTTAACTTTAGAATCGGAAGAAAATGTTTTAGTCCCAATTGCAATAGTGGGTACCCAAGTTGTAAGGAGAAAATATATTTTTTTAGTATTCCGAAGGACAAAAAGACATTAATGAAGTGGAGACGAGTAATACCGCGAAAAGATTGGTTATTTTCATTTAATCTTATTTTTTTTTGTGATATTTTTGATTATTATTATTGTTATCTTTAGTATTCATTTGTGAATATGTGAATAAAGAAAATGATGTATATGATACTTTTCACTATTTCTTTCATTTATTCCTTCTATGTCAATCAAATGTTGATAAATAATTATTTCTATTAACGTGAGACATCTGGATTATTTTGAAATTTATATCATTGATATTGAAGAAAGTCAATTATAAAAAATCTAACACAATTTATTAATTTGAACTACCTACTTTCTTCCGAAAAAATTAACTATTCTAAAAATAGAAAATGATTTTCAATCATAAATAAGCCAGATGATAGCAGGATGTAGGAGAATCGTGATAATTGAAAAAATTAAAAAGTATTTATACAGAATTTAAAATCAAAAAGTATTTATACAGAATTTAAAATCAAGAACTATTCATTATTCATTATAACTCTGAAAAATGTATAGATTATTATTTATTAATTGACATAGGACGTTTCGGGTGTCAATTTATTAGAGTAAATCAAGACCTCCCACAAAATGCTCGTTTGTTCCTTTGTTGGAAGTGAAAGGAATTTCTGTATTTATCTGAAGTAAATCTATGATTTTTATTTTAAAAAATCGCAGGACAAATCATTATAAAAAATCATTTGATTTGAAATAAATACAACCTGATCAATAATAAATAAACTAAAAATTTTAAGTGATTGTCGAGAGCTGTTCCATGTTAATACATGCCTACTATTTTCCATCTCTCTCTTCGTTCGGCGATAAGAGCTGTGCCGTGTACAAGCGCTTCGTTGCAACTCCTATATATATATTATACTTCGTGATTCTAGCATTGTCTTTATTGGGTTTGTGTTCTCGGCTCTCCATACGTGTCCTAACCATTTTATTCTTTGTTGTTTTATTTTACGTACTATGTCTTCTCCTTCTAATTCTTGTTCTATTTCATGGTTCGTTCGAATTCTAATCTCTTCATCAGTTATTTTTATGGGCCCTAGGATTGCCCTAATTATTTTTCTTTCTATCATTCTTAATTCCTCTTCATCTTTTTTAGTTAATGTTAAGGTTTCGGCTGCGTATAATGTTACTGGTCTTATTATTGTCTTGTACATTCTTAATTTCGTTGTTTTTGTTAACAGTTTGCTCGTTAATAGTTTCTTGTTTGCATAGAATGCTCTATTTGTTGCGATTATTTTTTCTTTTATTTCTGCTTCCCTGTCTCCTTTATTTGTTAGCATTACTCCTGAATATTTGAATTTATCTACCACTTCGAAAATATGATCCCCTATTCTAATTTCCTTGTTATTTACTTTTTGCCCTACTATCATTATTTTTGTTTTGTTTGCGTTTATTTTCAAGCCTATATTGTTTCCTTCTATAGTGATTATTTCTAATAGATCTTTCATCACTTGCCTATTTTTTGTAATTATAGCAATATCGTCGGCATACGCTATTATTTGTCCTCCGCTTGTTCGTAATGTTTCTTTTTTTATTTTCATAAGTATATATCCCAAGGCTAGATTGAATAAAGTTGCCGATAGTGCATCTCCTTGTCTTACTCCTTTATTTATTACAATATCCTCCGTTTCTCCTTTTGGAGTTTTGATAGATATCGTACTTTTTTGTAATCTTGCTTTTATCAATCTTCTTAGTTTTTCATTCACTTTTAATTCTTTCAAAGCTTCCAACAATTTTTCTCTTTTAATTGAGTCAAAGGCCTGTTTGAAATCTATAAACAATATTTCCGAGTTCAGGTTATATTCTATATTTTTCTCTATTATTTGTTTAATTGTATGTATAGCATCAGTAGTACATTTTCCTTTGACAAAACCGTATTGATATTGCCCAATTGTGTTTCTTGTTTCCGTTGTTAGTCTTTTTTGAATTATTGTGGAGAAAATTTTGTAAGCTGTATTTAATAGTGTGATTCCTCTGTAGTTTTCACATTTCTGTTGATCTCCCTTTTCATGGATCATTACGATTTGCCCCGCTTCCCATTCTTTTGGTATTTTCTCTTCTCTCTATATTTTTAAAATAAGATCGTGTATGTTTTGATGTAAAGTTTCTCCTCCATGTTTTATTAGTTCCATGTTAATTCTATCTCTTCCTGGTGATTTTCCATTACGGCTATTTTTTATTATCTCTTTTACTTCCGCCAGGGTAGGTTCTTCGAGTGTATCCGTTTCACTTTCTGGAGCTATAATCTCCAGGTTAATTTCTGTTTCTGTTAGTAATTCTGTGAAGTGGTCAACCCATACTTGCTTATATTGCTGTTCATTTTCTGCTACACTGCCATTTTTGTCCTTTATGCTGTGTATTTTTGCTTTGTATGGTTTACTGTTTTCTCTAATCTGTTGGTAGAAACTTTTTGTGTTCCTTTTTATTCTTTCTTCCTCTATGAATGTAATTTTATTGTTTATCCATTCTCTCTTGTTTTTTCTTATTAATTTATTACATTTATTTTTTATTCTGTCGTACTCATTTTTATCCGCTTTTTTATTTGTTTCTATCCATTTTAGTCTTGCAAGCCTCTTTTCATTTATTATAGTTTTGATTTCTTCGCTGAACCAGTCACTATTTTTGTTCTGCTGTTCTTTCCCTATCCATCTCTGCGCTGCATTATCGATACAATTTTTTATAAGTCTCCAGTTTTGTTCTACTTCTTCAATTTCATTGTCTCTTTCTTTTAAGTTTTGTTCTATCTGATCTACTTATTTGTTTCTTGTGTTTTCATTGTCAAGTTTAGTTACATTCCATTTACTATAAGTATTGTTGCGCTTTATTCTTTTCTTTACTTTATTTCTTATTGTCACAGTAACCATAAAATGGTCTGAGTCCGCGCATGCGCCTCTGTAACTTCGTACGTCTGTTATTGATGACTGTTTTCTTTTTGTAATCAATACGTGGTCGATTTGTGTTTCGGTTTTTTTGTCTGGAGATGTCCATGTCATTTTATGTATTTTTGGGTGTTTATATTTCGTACTACTTATGATCATACTTTGACTTACTGCTAAATTGCACAGCCTTTGCCCGTTGTTGTTTGTTCTTTCGTGTATTGTATGTTTTCCTGCTATTTGTTGTATACAGTCTTCCTTTCCTATCTGCGCATTGAAGTCTCCCAGCACAATGACTACATCTTCTTTTGATATTTTTTCTATTTCATCTTCCACTTCTCTGTAAAACCCTTCTTTTTCTTCATCTTTCGCACTTTCAGTAGGAGCGTATATATTTAATATTGATAATTTAAACGGATTTGATTCTAGTCTTACATAGGCCATTCGTTCACTTATCGGTTTAAATTCTATTACTTTATCTTTGAGCTCATTTAAAACTATAAATGCTACTCCATATTGACCCTGCTTTTTGTCTCCTGAGTACATCATTGTATAATATTTTTCATTAATTACTCCTTCATTGCTCCATCTTACTTCCTGTATTGCTGCCACATTTATTTTATATCTTGCAAATTCTGCAGCTACCTCTTCCATTTTTCCTGACTGCAGCATTGTTCTCACATTCCATGTACTTATTTTTAGTTTCTGCTTTTTTGCTTTTTTCTTTTTGTTTAAACTATTTTTATTTTTTGTCTTTCCTACATCGTTATTTCCGTTTCCTCGCGTTCTGTAATCTTTAGTAGTTCTGGTTGTTTTTTTATTTATTAGTTTTTTGGATTATTTTGAATTTCTTTTTTCACTAATCTTTTCTTCTCTTCGTCCCATTCGTGCCAGATTCCGTTTATCAGCAGCTTTTGGTAGCCTATTTTAGTTCTGTTTCCATTACTTTTTTCTCGCTTTGATCTTGTTATTATTTCTTTCTGTATTTGCATTTCTTGAGTTGTCAAATCGTTATCAATGTATATTCGCGTTCCAATAAGTTTATTTTTACTCTTCATAATTTTCATTTTATCTTCCCATGTTTCCATTTTGGCAATAGTCACTTGCTTATCTTCTTCTTTGCCTTTCTTAAAAGTACTTTTAACTTTAATTTGTACTCCTAGTCTCTCCTTTACATAATTCTCTACTGCTTGGTTGGAATTTGCTATCTGCACGCCTTTGATTACAATATTATTACGTTTTTCATCCTTATATTTCTTTTCGTCTTTTTGTTTTATCGTTTTTATTCTTTTCGTAAGTAAGTTTATTTCCTCCGACATTTTTGTTTTTTCCTCCATCATTTTCATTTCATTAGCTCTTAAATTCTCAATTTCATCCGTCAACTTGTTGATAAGACCTACACATTCTGCGTGCATCTCGTGTATTTCTTTGCGGAGTTCTTCTCGTGACTCTTGATCATCTTTTCTGTGATTTTCATTATCTTCTTTGATTGCTTTTATGTCTAAACTCATTATCTTCAACATCTGCATAATGTCGTTGTCTCTGTCCGGAGAAACTTTCGCTTTTCTTTTAGGTACGGGGGATCTTTGAGTTCTCCTGCTTTTATTAAAACTTACTATCTCCTCCATACTAGTCAAGCTTGCACTTCTAGCTCTATTCTCATCTATTTCTTTAGCGCTGCTTATTCCCTTATTAGCATCTTCCTGAGTTATGCTATCCATCCTTAAGAATCTTCTACACGCCTTGTTGGTTGGAATTCTGCTTATCCTAGGTGTCCCTTTGGTTGCTCACTTTCAGGCGGTTTTGTAATTCTGTTCTTTGGGTATAGATGTCACTACTTGTTATTGTAGCGATGCAGAATTTTGTTAAGGTCACAGTTCAAAATTTGTTGTCAAAATTTTAGGTTATCAAGTTTTATGATTTTTTGCAAAGGATACTTTTTAAAGGATACAGTGTCCTCCGTGTAGATAACGTTTCCACTTATAGAGTGATTTTTCAGCTCCACGGCGTACTCTTTTATAGTAATTAATCCTCGATTCACTGCTCAAACTGGTTTAAATAGACCAAGACCAATTATTTGTGTCAAGTTCGACAATTTGTTATAATATGAAGTCTATATAGATATTATTATTTAATAATGATCATTATATTTGAAATAATGTTATGGATGCTGTTTTATCTATCTAAAATTATCCATAGTAACGGTTTATTTACAATGTTATCTGTCATCAGCGCCTGTCACAGATTTTGAATTTCATTAATTTAGTGGAACATTGCATTTGACCGATTTAAAATGTTAACAGAAAATGAAAATGGTATCCAAAAGGCAGCTAACAATGCATGTGCCTCACTTCTTGCGGATAAATCCAAAGAAAGGTACAATTAAACATACAGCATGTTTTCTAAATGGCTTGCTGATTAAACGTTACTCGAATTGACGAAAATGTAATACTTCGGGTGCCGATATTTTGGATTTAAAGAGCGGATGGAAGTGTTCTTTGTGAAGAAATGAAATTAAAATTTCTGAAAAGGCGTTACATGAAATTCACATTAATATTTCCTTAAAAATACAAACAATGACAAATATGAATTTTGACGTAATTCAAAATGATAAAAATCTCCCAATACAAAGTGAAGAAGTTAATAATTCAAATAATATTCCTACCATGAATTTTTCCAATTGTTCAAATTGCATAATTATTCAAAACCAATAAATAGATAAAATTAAATTAAATAGATTGGATAAAATCATATTATTGTTATAAACTACTTATTTATTTGATTTTTTTTATCATCCAAATTTTGACCAATAGAATTGTACCATTCGACGTCACGTGGTACAACCTGCACGGTTTTCAAGTGGAAATTTTTTGAAAATTTTATCTGTTGGTTATATATACAAAACAAAGAACATTCAGCCGCGTTGATTCAGCATCTGTCAAACTGACAGACAGATTGAATGTGAAAATGAGCAGATTCGGAGTCGAGTCTCTGGAATCTATTGATGAATTTGGATGAGAAAAATAATCTTCCGAATACCATTCGTGATTAAATCAACGCTGGCAAAATTTTTAGATTGTTACGAGAGCTTGCTACCAATTTATTGAGTGATATTGACAGAAAATTGATTTTTGATCAATATGACGAAATAAATTGCTAAGCAACAAGCTCTCGTGACAATCTTAAAATTTTTCCGGTAAAATTTAACCACTTATGATATTGGATCGATTCTGTTCACTGTCCTATAAATTTGTAAGATTGTAAATTCATAAGATACAGATCGTTCGTAAGAGAACAATTTACAAATTTACAAATATGGCGATTCTGTTCCTACATCTAGAGTTATTACAGATTCCAAATATCAAGATTATCTCGTAAACATATCTTGAGCTAACTTCATTCTATTCATTTAACAATTGTTTCAATACTTCAAAGTCCAAACGTCAAATCTCATATTGAAAAAAAGTATTGTTTTACTTGTATAATACGTGTGATTTTGAGGAAGTTAAATACCCAGTAATATATATTATGACGTGAGAAATTATTACTAGATTTTTTCTTCAAGCATCATTACTTATAGTTAGTGTCAAAACATTGATGATTCGAAAAAGTAATGCAGGTACAAATGATTTTTTTTTAATTCAGAGTAGGTAGAACCTAGAATCAATTAATTCGATATCGGTAAAAATTTGAATAAAAATGATTGTTCGACAACTAGGTGCCTACTTTCAGATATACTGAGATTCGATCCCTCTGAAATTGTTGTATGAATGATTCAAGTGTTTTAATTAATTCATAAACTGTAATTTTGTTCAGCCTAACATTTTTTTGGAATTATTTTTTGGGACGTCGAACGGGCTTGTAGTGCCCCTGAGGTTTCTTCGTAGTAATCGCGTATAATTCCTAGAAACTGTTCTATTAAATCAATCTGTCAAATAATTATCAGGTACATATTCCAAGAAATAACATCCCAATTTCTGTCTCTCACCTTTTATCATCTTCTTCTAATAAAAGACCTATAAACATAAGCACTGCACCCTGATTCATTTTGAACTGTCAAAATCTATAGCAGTTATGGCTACTTTCTATTCAACTGTAAAAACTTACGAGAACCGTAAGAGTTTATGAAAAATCTGTAAGCTACTGAGGTGATCAGAATTGCGATTTTATCTGTTGCATACAATAGGGCTTACGATTAGCGTTACAGATCGTAAAAGTGTGAACAGAATCGACTCATATATATGAATAAATAATGGAATTTCCAATAGATTTGCATTTTTTCAAAATTTTACTTTTTTGTCCTGGCCCCGAAAGTATTACTTTCGTAGCTAGCAACACATAGCAACGAGGTAACACGAAGGTTTGCTTTCGTTATCGTTCGAGTTGCTGGGGCTACAAAACCCACCTATTTATACAGTAGCAGAAAAAAATATTTTTCAGCTCAACAATAAATTGTTGAAAACTTGACAGAAAACTTAGTCAATTTATTGGTCAATAAATTGTATCGTGTAACACAGGCATAACAATATACGAAATTTTTTCTAATAAGGAAATCAAAGAGAAAACTATAACAGAAATTAATTATCCACTTATGGATAAGTCCAGTTTTCCCAAAAAGAAAATAATATTGACAGTCGTCTTAACGTGTTTTTTGACGCTTTCTTTGTTTTGGACAATTTATTCTGGAATAATTCATTGGGACTTTGATATCTGTTTATCTGTTTATATGTTTCTATGAGTTATCCTTATCTACGCAATCTTTTGATCTCATTATTTTTTAATACACTCTTGGGATCCAAGTCTTGACATCTTGGGCTGGGCTATACTGTACTGAGGAGTCCTAATAAGGACGAAACATATGTCTACAGTTGTATCCCCGATCTAAGATGATGGTGGCTTCAGCCCCAACTCTTAGATTTGAATTTTCTATGGAAAATAATTCTTTTTTAGAATTATTCATTTTTTGAATGTTCCATCATAGCACAAGCACCTCACATATTTCACAGTTTTTGTGTGAAATTTTTATTTATGTGATTTCTTCTTTATCATTATTCTTTGTTATTATTTTATACGAAACCAAGAAACAATTTCGTTTAATAAACTCAAATTTGAAAAAAATTGAAAACAGGAGACATAAATTAAGAGGAAAAATATGTCTCTTTGGAATCATGGAAGAACATTGTACTCTCATAGAAGTTTCCAGAAAATTCAATCAAGTGTTTTCTTTCAATAGATTTTGTCAAATGGCTTACGATAGTATTCGTCTTGCAATAGGAGCAAGTCCCGCAGTGCATATTATAGCAAAAAGCGTCATGTATTCTCTGTCTCAAGTAGATACTTATTTCATGTGGATTACTATAACATGGACTTTACAGCATTCATACTACAACGGCGCGCTTTTAGAGAAAGTATTGTAATCGTACTGAATATATTTTTGCTAAAAATGGATGTTGAAATTTTGTCTAGGTCTTTTAAAAGGATTTCTCAAGTACTACACAGATTATTTAAATTCTGCATTACTTTTCTCTCCAACCCATCCGTAGTCCAATAGTATTTTTTCTTCAATAACTTATAATTTCATATTCATAACTATTTTAAGTGAATTACAATACAAGCCATGTTGGCTGTGAAATGCAATAATTTAACGTTGTTGATAGAATTTTATATTATTTAACGACAGTATAATCTTTAGTTTTATTTGAGAAACAAATCAGCAGAAGTTTATCAAAGTTTCAAATCGTACTGGAAAAGAAAAAAAATTGGATTTGTATTGTTTGACAAAAAAATTGAGTTTGCGTTAACATAGTTAGTCACGTAATAAGTGTGTGTTACGATGACTATTAAAAATGAAAAAAATTTTTCAACTATTTCAAAAAATTTTACAATTTTACTCCAAACAAAATGAAAATAAACCCCTAACCTTAAATAAAATTTGTAAAATCTATATACGTATTTCGAGAACTAAGTTCTCATCATCAGTAGAAAGGCGAATCACATCAACAGCAGGCTGCAGTTTTCCTCTAGAGATATAGTCCAAGAAAATAGGTAATGAAATACGAATTTTGAGCTTAAAACTTGAATTTTTGATATAAGGTACTTTGAAGGATCTAAAAACGAACTGTGAAAGTTGTTTTCAAATTCACCCCCGAGAAGGGGTAAAAAAAAATTAAAAAAGTAGTTTTTTTGAAATTTTGAGGAAACGGTGAGTGTTAGAAAAAAAAACCTCACTTAAAAGTTGTAGAGCGTAGAATTTTACAAAAAAAGGTGCTCAATATTTTTTTTCTAAAATTGAAATTAAGAGAGATAGGGTAGCTAGAAGCGAGGGTATGATAACAGCAATTTAAAAAAATCATAAGTCGTTGGAAAATTGAAAGAACTCGTATATTTTTTTTTTCAAATCACTTAAATAATTATGAACTTCAATCCAAGAGAAACAAATTTTTTTTTTCAATGCTTATAACGAAGTTATAACAATTCAAAACTTTTATTTACAAATCAAATCAACTTAAACAAATGAAAATATATATATATATTTTTTTTTAATAGATTGATATGTCAAAAAGTTAACCATAAGCGTTGGAATTTAATTTTTATCTATTCTCAAGCAGGTACAAAATAATTTACTTGGTGAAAGATATTGTGTGGCGCCGACTTTACATTCACTACCGACTTTAACTGTGACGTCACGCGCTGCCATGTTTTATTGAGATAGGTCATGTCTACTTTCCAAACAAACCAAATCTTGTTCCCTGATCTTTGTACGAGGGTATCAAAACTAATTTAAATTAAATTGTCAAATTTCAAAATGATTCTTTTAATATAAATAAAAAATATAATTATTACCATCAAATCCAAGGTCAACTTAGGTTATGAAGAAAAAAATTTGTAATTTGGTTATTAGCACTTCTCGAGTGTATTTAAATTGAAATTGAAAGAGATGAAACATGGGAAAATAACATTATATTATTACAAGATTTTTATGTAAATATATATTTAAAACATTTATCAAAATAAATGGTAATATTCAATCCCAATATATTGATAATTATTTGTACAAAAAAAATCCTCTACTTCCTTTAATAACGGAAACTGAAAATTTTCTAAAGCTCCACATGTTTGAAAAATAAATGAGGAGTGGGGAATTAATGTGCTTGGTATATTATTTAGAATATCGTAGCATTTTATGCGATGTATTGCACGTTCCACATGTATTCTGGCTCTTGCTATTTTTTGGGTTTGTATCACTTGATCTACAGTGAACTGTGGAGAAGTTAAAAATGGAGGAATATTTAGATGAACTCCGTCCTGAAGCATGTTAGCAATAAAAAATCCTTTATCTGCAATTACTAAATCAGCACTAACTTAGCATTCACATTGCAATGATCAAATAATTTTTTATTTTAAAGTAATAGAAATAAGATATTTAACATCGATGAATATTAAAATTAGTATCAATTTTTTGAATATTTATTTACAACACTGGAAGTAACACCTCTTCCATGCTTTAAGTCAGTACCGAAGAAACGGTTGAGGGTCTGCTCAATAACCATGTCCGACCAAATTCCAGCCCATGCTTTTTCGGATCTACGGATTGTAAAAAAACCTTTTTTCGTATATTCGTCAAATTCTCCGGGGTCCATAATCAACTCGACGTCAGCCATTTGTTGCAAATAAATTTGAGCGTATTTCGCATACGGATAATGTCCACTTGCGTGGAAAAATGGTAACATCTTTTTGACACTTTGTAAGTGTAGTTCCCAATTACCCAACCGTTCAGCTTCCAAAAATTGCAATGCAATAATAATGCTTTTGAAATACTGGATCCATAATTTGGCTGTTGGACCATTTTTTTCCATCATTGCCAGTTGCTGTACAAATCTTTCGCACATATCAGTTATCACTGGTTGCTCATCACAATCTGTTAGAAGTGGAGGCTCTGAATCCCACGCACTGAAGAGATTTTTGATGGAATCTTGGAATTCATCTGAAGGGTTCAAGCTTCTACAAATTATAATACCGAGTGCGGTAAACGACATGATATGAGCTCGCAATGCTCTAGCATAAGCATGACCAGCTAACATTTTCTTTACAGAATCACCTCCATAGACTGTTGTCCATAAATCTTCAATCCCACTCTCAGACATTATGTAACCAATTGCTCCCAGATATGACATTAATAAGTGGAAGCCACCAAGACGAACGACAACATTCTTTAATTCTTCGCTATTCGATTCTTGTACTATCGAAAGAGCTTTGGCATATAATGGCTGGTCATATGTGACAAAACATGTCTGTCTATTTAATTTACGAGTTTCAGCTGCTGCATAGTGTAAAGAACTATTTAATGTCGTCAAATTTGATGGTGGTCCATTTATGAATGGTAAGCAAACAATTTGTGACATTGTATACGGAGTCCCGGCAGACAAAACTTCCATATAGCCTTTCCAAGATGGTACGTTTTCAACCTTGAAGAACTTGGCCCAAAGATACTCTGAATAGTAAGTTGATATCACTGGTGATTTTCTCACTGGAATGTTTTTTATAGCAATGTACTCTAATGATTGTAGAGCCTTAGTGTTAAAAGATTCGTACGGTACTTGGGGAATAATGTGTTTTGATACCAATTCCTGAGGTTTGGGCATTTTCTTCAATTTTATAATATTTCCTTCAAAGCTTATGGAGGATTCAGGCGTATACACTACTATTCCATCAAGGCAATGAAAAGTCTCTTTTCCATCCAAAGTTTTAGCGTTGTGATCAGTATTATCAAACACAAATTGTGCAAATGGCTCATCACTATTAATTTTCAGAACTGGAGGATTAATAACTGTACAAGCTTCATGCAACTGAATGTGATAATATGAGGCACAAACACCTAGTGTGCTCAACAGATCAACAATTAGTCTCGAACCAGTTTTTCTGTGGACATATGAACCAATTGCCAATTGGAGAGATGATATAAATTGTTTAGGCCGTAAATAACAGACAATGGAATGAGCTATTGAATCTCTCACAATAAAATTTTCACTGTACTGTTCAGTATTATCCTTGCATAGTAAATTTCCAAGAAACGATGTTAATAATGGCGGAATTGATGATACAACATCGTCAAGAAAAGTGGACGCAGGAGGGTACGATGTATTACGATAATCCTGTTCAATAATTTTATTACGAAGTATCTTGGCAGCGACATTCAAAATTGTTTGCTTTTGTGAATCATCCATTTCATCGCCATCATCAGTGAACCAATCGCTACAAATTTTAGAAATATCGAATGTTTTATAGTAGATCTTTGGTTCCTTACCTAGATGATGAGATATAAAGATATCATCTTTATATTTTTCTTTCAACATTCGAAATAAAATATAGTTACTCAAGGGATCATCTCCCATTATATCTTTTAGTTCCCGCAAACTAAATTGATACTGACAGCTTTCTTCAATGTGTTTACAAATTTTATTAAAAATCCTAACTGTCTGTTCTTTAAGGGCAGAGATTTTTGGTTCCTTCACGTGCTTATTAAAATTCACATAACATTTATGATGATAACTCGCTTCACAGTCAACTAGGTTGATGTCTTTAATACGATTAATCAAGTCAGTGCTAAATTCATCATTTTGCCTCCTGGCAATATCCAGAATCTGGTCTTGTGTATATTTATTAGCTATCAAATGGACCCGCTTATGTATACGATCCAATGACATTTTACAAAGAAAACATAGATTTACAAAATCAAAATTCAAACTTGTTGAAGGAGTTGACGCAGGTAGTATACTTGGTCCAACTACAGATGATGTATCAGTTGATAACTTCGATTTTCTTTCAACTGAAGAGGTAGACAGAGGATACGACTTCCTACATTTTTCATGAAAAATCACTTCACGCTTTCCGAGCCATAACTCGCTTTTTCTGTCTTTCTTCTCAATGCTTTTCGCGATCAACGTTTTTAATCCTCTCTCTTTTACTGAAACAACAGTGTCGGTGTCATTGATCAAAACTCTGTCACAAATGCTGCATAATGCTTCTTGATCCATGATGAAATTTCAAGCTCTATAAACAAGAGAAATACGAAATTAATTCATTATCAATCAATCTAGGTAGATACGTCAACTATAGTATTTTATATATCACTTGAATAATTACCTTTTCCAAATTAACAGCAATAATCAACTTCCAATAACAATTGAAAAAAAAACACCTTCAAATTTCTAATAATAAAAAGTTAAAAGTCGTTCACTCAGCACATAGATACAATTATATTTTTGAGACCACACAGACAGAGGCCAAAAACTGAGAACAACTGACGCATGCGCATGAGATACCAAAATCGGTAGTGAAAGTAAAGTCGGCGCCACACAATATCTTTCACCAAGTAAATTATTTTATATCTGCTTGAGAATGGGTAAAAATTAAATTCCAACGCGAATGGTCAACTTTTTGACATGTCAATCTATTAAAAAGAATATATATATATTTTCATTAGTTTAAGTTGATTTAATCTGTAAATAAGAGTTTTAAATTGTTATAACTTCGTTATAAGCATTGAGAAAAAAAAAAGTTTCTCTTGGATTGAAGTCTATAATTATATAAGTGATTTAAAAGGAAAAAATATGAGTTTTTTCAATTTTCCAACGACTTATGATTTTTTAAAGTTGCTGTTATCATACCCTAGCTTCTAGCTACCCTATCTCAGTTAGTTTCAATCCTAGAAAAAAAAGTTGAAAACATTTTTATGTAAAATTTTACGCTCTACAACTTTTATTCGAAGTTTTTTTCCCTAATACTTACCATTTCCCCGAAATTTCAAAAAAACGGTTCTTTTATTTTTTTTCTACCCCTTCTCGGGGGTGAATTTGAAAACAACTCTCACTGTCCGTTTTTAGATTCTTCAAAGTACCTTATATCAAAAATTCAAGTTTTAAGCTCAAAATTCGTATTTCATTACCTATTTTCTTGGACTAATATGCTCTCCACCGAATAGGCTGAGGATTGCTACAGGAGATATTGTCTCCACCAGAGGTGATGTGAAACACAACTTAAACTTAAACATAAAATTCCTTTTATACTAAAAGGTCGTCACGCTAGGATTAACTAAAACAAACGGTACAATCTGGAGTTAGGGATGGGACCCATGTCAGAATTCAATAAGCGGGTTTTATTCTTATGAATTTCCGTTAAATTATTGATTTATCCTTTTTCATGTTTTTAAGTGATCCATTTTTCGGATCAGTGTTGTTGAATGTGATTAGAATAATATTTATTTGATAGAACAAGGAGACTAGGAACAAAGCTCTCATTTTCTTGGATAACTGAGGCGGTCAAATAATATTCTAACTAAATCCAATAGTCCTCCTTGAGAACACAATAACGAAAATACGTGCAATAAAAGTAATAGTGCAATAAATGAATGCTGTTGATATTTCGAATTTTCTATATTTGATGAAAAAACTTCTTCAGACGGATATATCAATAAAACAAAAATTGAGATATTGTTGCTTCTTGAAAGAGAATCAAGTATATTTCCCAATTTTCATGTAAACTCATCAAATAAAAAATTAAAATTTATTGTAAAATTTGTGTATCAAATTATTATCCATATATTTTAGCTTGTGATGAGCCGCAGAATTCTAGTATGAACTTTGGTGTGTCGTAGATGGAAAAGGATTGCAGAGCACTATTTTATCAGATAGACTAGAATGAAAATGCCACTGGATTTTTCTTTTATTCAAGTAGAGATATTCGTTTCTCAATTTATTGCTACAATGACCAACCTTTCTATAATACTATATTATATTAATCTAGAAGTGATTCTTTCAAACGTCATAGAGAATATTATGGCACGCCGTTTTGCTATTTAATAGCAACTATTTATTCCAGTTAAATTTAAACTATACATTTTTTATCTGGCAAAATGCATGTACATAATTATAATTCACAATTATTATTATTTCACAGGATAATTTGGATGCATTGAATTTTTATGAACAATTTGAAATTATGTACATAATAGTGATTCAGTATTATTATCATCTTGTAAGATAGTTTTATTACATTGAGTTTTTATAATTGAATTAAAATCAAGTACATATAATGAAAAGTCACGATTATCATCATCTTGCTAGATAACTTCAATGTATTAAATTCTCATTCATATTTCTATGTATTTGAATTATCTTGCAAGATTATCATTATTCTGAATTTCCATTATGTACATAATTTCAATTCAAACATGAATGTTTAACAATTACATATCATTTTACTAGAAAATCTTTATGCTGGATTATCATCATGTACATGATTTTGATTCAATCATAAAAATTCAATGCATTGAAACTATCTTGCAAGATAACAATGATTCTGAACTATCATTATGTACATAATTTTAATTCAGTCATGAAAATTCTGTGTATCGGAATGATCTTGCGGGATTGTGTTGATTCTGAATTTCGATTATATACATAATTTTAATCCAAACATGAATCTTTAACAATCACATATCATTTTACTGGATAATGCTAATGCTGAATTATCATTATGTGAAATATTTTGATTCAATCATAAAAATTTAATGCAATAAATCTGAATTATTATTATGTACATGATTTCAATTCAATCATGAAAATTCTATGTATTAATATTATTTTGCTAGATTATAATAATCCTGAATTTCCATTATGTGCATAATTTCAATTTAAACATGAAAATTCAACAATAACATCATTTCACAAGATGATCTTCATGTTGGATAATAATAATTCTTAATCTCCATTATGTACTAACATGAAAATTGAACGGTTACTAACATATCATTCTACCAGATAATCTTCATGCTGAATCGTTATCATGTAAATAATTTGAATTCAATCATAGAAATGCAATACATCGAAATCATATTGCAAGATAATAGTGATTCTCTGTTATCATCATGTACATTTTTTCAATTCAGTCATGAAAATTCTATATATTGAAATGATCTTGTAAGATTATAATAATTTCGAATTGCCATTATGTACATAACTTTAATTCAAACATGAAATTTCAAAGTTACATATCATTCTACTAAATAATCTTTATGCTGAGTTATCATTATATACATAATTCCAATTCAATCATAAAAATTCAATGCATCGAAATCATCTTGCAAGATAATGATAATTCTGAATTATCAATATGTACAAAATTTTAATTCAGTCATCAAAATTAAATGCATCGAAACTATCTTGCAAGATAATAATTATTATCATTATCAGTGGTGGAGTAGCAAGTTTTCCAGTGTGGGAATGCGAAATATATTTGACAAATTTTTCAGTGCGGGAACGCTAAATATATTTGTCAAATTATGAGGCAAATTGTATTAGAAGGCCTAAAATAGCCAAAGAGCCCATAACTTGGATATATCTAAGCTTGCTGATTAACGCTAAGTTTCCAGGAATTCATTAAATGATATGGATGATGAAAGCTCTGGAGAACCAGTGTGGAAACCCCGTTCTCACGCGTTTCCGCATCTCTATATCACTGATTATTAAATACATAATTTTGATTCAGTTGAGAAAATTCTATGTATTCAAATCATCTTGCAAGATAATAACTATTCTGCATTATCATTATGTACATAATTTTAATTCATTCATATGAATTCAATTAGTTGAAACCATCTTGAAAGATAATAAGAATTGTAACGATAACCTCGCTGATGGCGGGGTGGTTAATTCTGGCGTCGCCGTTAAAACTGCCAACGGTATACTCGGGCGCCAATACAGTCGGTGACGCAGTTTCTGACGGTTGACGGCTGAGTAGCTCAAAGGAGAGGGTCAGGGTGTTTTTGGGAATAATATTCAGGATGTAAGTATAACTCTGAGATTTATTTACGCACAAAAATAGAATTGTTGTACACACATATATGTTGCAGGGATTTGCACTGAGATCGCTGGGCTGAAGGCTGACGACGACGATGCGGCGATTGCCCAAGACAAGTAACATTCGCGGAATCGCGAAACGACTTCCCGAACGGTGGATCAACTTTACTACTCGTTCTATGCGAGCGGAACCAATCTTGCTCCCTTGCAGTGATTCTACGTTAAGGCGGTTCGATACTGTGAAGTCACTCCACCAGCAGTGCTTCTACGTTGAATTAATCAAACGCTTCGAAATCACGAAGACTCCTTCAGCGGTGCTTCTACGTTAAATAATCAAACGCTTCGAAATCAAGAAGACCTCTTCAGCGGTGCTTCTACGTTAAATAATCAAACGCTTCGAAATCACGAAGACTTCTTTAGCGGTGCTTCTACGTTCAATAATCAAACGCTTCGAAATCACGAAGACTTCTTCGGCGGAGCTTCTACGTTAAATCAATCAAACGCTTCAAAATCACGAAGACTTCTTCAGCGGTGCTTCTACGTTGATCCAACGTTCGCTTAAAAGTTATTGACGGTAGCAGAAGGCTCTGGGATGTGCAGCAGTGACGGATTTTTGGGGCTAATTTGTCACAGAATATATAGTTTAGATTTGAGTGGAATGAATTGTTGCTATTAAATAGCAAAACAGCATGCCATAGAATTTTTTTTTTTAATATTTTCTCACCAATTGGAAAAGCATTACAAAATACTTGCTCATGACTATAATACACCAAACAAATGTTCGAATACACGTAAATGTAACACATTTCTCAGAATGATCAAAATGAAAGATATTTGCTTGGAAATTAATTGCTGCAATGTCCAATCTCTTCATGATATATTAATCTATGGGTAGTTCTATTGAAATTGATAGAAAAAATATTTGATTCTTCAGAATACCTCCTCACCAATTAAAATGCATCACAAATTATTTGCTCACGAATATAGTACACTAAACTTTTTCTAAAATTCACGTAGATATAACATACTTAACAAAATCAACAAGAATGTATCAAAAAATTAACGGTCACTGGAGATAGAACAAGAGTTTAACATTTTGCAGATAATTGGGACTATTCTATAGCTTAAACGATCAATTTTCATCGATTAATATCTGTTCCAATGAACATGAATAAACACTAACGGAACAATTCGATAGAAAAATAATGATCTCACAAGCTATTCAATTTATTGTAATTGGATTATTCTGAAATTTAATAATCGATTCTGTAACTTTTGGAGATCTTTACAGATTGAAGTAAGTTGAAGATAGATAATTGTTACATTATTCATACATGCCCGGTCAGTTTTTCATGAATATATTCACATGTACCATAAAAATGTCATTTTCCAATAGTAGGTACCAGCAGAAGTCCATTTTATAATAGTGCAGACAAATCATATTTACTATTTTTCAATCTTACAGATGGACTCTTTGATTTTAAGGATAAAATTATCATATCTTAATTGTTTACTTTGCAGGCAAATCGAACACCTCTTATTCATGAATTTTGGAATAAAAATGTTGAAGAATACTCCATCTTCAAGAAGGAAGATGTAATATGTTGCAATTAAGTAGTTGTAAGTTGAAAAATTGAATTTTTAATGTACAGTTCCAGAATATTTCTCTGCAAATGCCCAAGTAACATAAATGACCAGGATACAACGTTGCATCGACGTCACAGACCTGGTCGATTGACGGCCCTCAAGACGTCTCAGCGAGTAGCTTACTGACGTCATAGTGTGACGTCAAATAGACCATTATGCTGACGTAGAATTATAATTTTCTAATGACGCCAAACGCGACGTTTTTAAACAATGTTATATGACGTCAATTTATGACGTTCAAAATAATAACTGTCAATAACATACCACAATGTCACTTTACTACTTAAATTAACGTCAAAATTGAACTTAATTGTTAAATTAAAAAAAAAAATTGTATAAAATGTAAATTTTATTATTTATACACATAGACTTAAATCAATCAAACGCTTCAAAATCACGAAGACTTCTTCAGCGGTGCTTCTACGTTGATCCAACGTTCGCTTAAAAGTTATTGACGGTAGCAGAAGGCTCTGGGATGTGCAACAGTGACGGATTTTTGGGGCTAATTTGTCACAGAATATATAGTTTAGATTTGAGTGGAATGAATTGTTGCTATTAAATAGCAAAACAGCATGCCATAGAATTTTTTTTTTAAATGTTTTCTCACCAATTGGAAAAGCATTACAAAATACTTGCTCATGACTATAATACACCAAACAGATGTTCGAATACACGTAAATGTAACACATTTCTCAGAATGATCAAAATGAAAGATATTTGCTTGGAAATTAATTGCTGCAATGTCCAATCTCTTCATGATATATTAATCTATGGGTAGTTCTATTGAAATTGATAGAAAAAACATTTGATTCTTCAGAATACCTCCTCACCAATTAAAATGCATCACAAATTATTTGCTCACGAATATAGTACACTAAACTTTTTCTAAAATTCACGTAGATATAACATACTTAACAAAATCAACAAGAATGTATCAAAAAATTAACGGTCACTGGAGATAGAACAAGAGTTTAACATTTTTCAGATAATTGGGACTATTCTATAGCTTAAACGATCAATTTTCATCGATTAATATCTGTTCCAATGAACATGAATAAACACTAACGGAACAATTCGATAGAAAAATAATGATCTCACAAGCTATTTAATTTATTGTAATTGGCTTATTCTGAAATTTAATAATCGATTCAAATCATTATTAAAAATGAGTCGAATCGTTTGTATCCATAGAATGTCCATCAGTTTTATTCAATACACAAAACCTTTAAATATTGGGCATACCCCAACTCGGCACATCAAATCTCCCAATGGGACATCAATCAAGGATTGGTGGTAATCCTTATGAACAACTCGGCACATCTTAAATTTGTTATTGCAGAGAAATCCACCCCTATTATCAGCTTAACTCGTGAGAAAAATATAAATTAAAATGTTTTGTTCAGTAACTATCTATCAATATAATAGTTCAATCAATTATATTAAAGATGTCAATTCGCGAGATAACTAGCCAATGTGGTAAAACACAACTGATTGTAGAGCAACATGAATTCAGTGAATTAAATCTAAAATATTATCTGGTGAAGTGAAGTGGCTGTGTTAATCCATATCATGGGTAAGTCCAGTGATCGAGTATTAATGACAAAAAGGTTAGTCCACGATCACGCTGGAATTGTCGAAAATATCATAGGTATATTATAAAAAAAGGAACTATAAAATCGATTTTATTTAATGATCTATACATTTTTTCATAATTATATCATGATAAATAGACTTTTTTGGTTTTAATTCTGTATATTTAATTTTATTTTTGACGTTTCGACCCTCTAACCGAAAGTCATCATCAGAAAAAATGATACAAAAATAAACAAGGCAAGAAGGTATCTAGATAATTAGAAATTGAAAAATGAAAATATACAGATAACTAGATGTGAATACGTGGATTCCACATTTAGTGCAAAAAGAACAAAATTCCCCTGGTATTTACCCAAAGTCTGAGGAAAAACCACGTAAAAACCTCAACAGAGGAATCAACGATATGAGTCGTGACAATTATTATAGAGAAAAAGATTTAATTGATATAACACATTAGGACGATGTCCCGTTTCTGCCAAGCACACAGTTCCAAGGTCCAAACATGTCATAAGAATTTTAACAGAAAAACTGAATTTTAATAATCTACATCTACATGAATATAACAAAAACAAGTGTCAAGACAAATATTTCACAAATCAGGAATAACTATTACAAATGAATAAAATAATATGAGTCTTGACAATTATTATAGTCAAAAGTGAATAAATTAATATAACATACAAGGACGATGTCCCGTTCTTGCGGACGCACACAGTTCCAAAGTCCAAACATGTCATAAAAATTTTTTTACAAAACTGAGTTTCAATTATATCCATGAACTTAATAAAAATAAAAATCAAGACAAATATTTTACAAATTATGTATGTCTATTATTGATTATTGGAAGCCAAACATTTGCCAACTCAAAACCATCAGTATTATTCGGATCTTTAATTATTTCAATCGCTTCCCTGACCAATCCACCATGAATGGATGAGCATCTTGCAATTACTCTTCTTTCTTCAAACTTGATGTCATGCAAAAACGCAATGGCATGATCAGCAACCGAAGACTTATCTGGGTGATTGAGTCTTATGCATCTTCTATGCTCAGCAATGCGAGTATTTACAGTTCGGCCCGTCTGTCCAACGTAGACTTTCCCACAGGTACAGGGGATCTTATAAATACCCGAAGATTGTAAAGGGATCACGTCCTTGACAGGTCTCAAAAACTGCTTGATTTTCGTGACAGGAGCGAAGGAAACTTTGAAAATATGTCGAGACAAGATCCTTCCGATCTTCTCTGAAACATTACTGACATAGGGTAAAGAAACATAATTTTTACTCACGCCATTATCCGCAACGGTAGCATTGTTAGATCTTGGTCGAAGTGCTTTTCTAATGGAATGATGAGAAAAACCATTTTTCTGGAAAATTACTTCTAGATTATTAATCTCTTCATCAAGTTTATCAGGGTGACAGATATTATTGGCCCTTTGGAAAAGACATTTAATTGTTCCATACTTCTGTGAAGGATGGTGATGTGATTCTGCATGAATATATTGGTTTGTGTGTGTTGGCTTCCTATAAACAGTGTGTAGTAGTCTACCATCATTGGTTCGCTCCAGATTCACATCAAGAAAAGGCAATGAGCCATTACGTTCTAGCTCCGATGTGAATTTGATGTTTTCGTGAACATTATTTAAATGATTCAAAAAACTGTTCAAATTGTCATGACCATGAGGCCAGATTGCAAAAACATCATCTACGTAACGTAACCATAAGGATGGTTTGTAGGTACTAGTTTCTAATGCTTTTTTTTTCGAAAAATTCCATATAGTAATTTGCAATTGATGGAGAAATTGGATTACCCATTGCTACACCATCAATTTGTTTGTAATAATCATTATTGAAAATGAAGAAGCTAGAAGTCAAACAATGGTGGAATAATTTTATAATATCTGGAGGGAAATTCCTTTCCAAAAGCTTTAGGGTGTCTTTAATTGGAACTTTTGTGAATAAAGAAGAAACATCGAAACTAACAAGGATGTCATTATTATTTAGCCGTACGTTACTAATTATTTCAATAAAATGTTTCGAGTTTTTAACGTACGAAGAAGAATTATTGATTAATGGTCTCAATAAACTGTCAAGATATTTGGATAGTAAATAAGTTGATGAATTAATGCAATGACCTATTGGTCTAAGAGGAACCCCTTGCTTATGGATTTTAGGTAAACCATAAAATCTAGGTACATATGGATCGCTAGGAGTCAAATATTTAATAACATCCTTATCTAAAGAAGATTCTTCAAGAAGTTTAGTTATTTGATACTTGACCGAACTTAAAGGATTCCTGCTGACTTTTTCATAAGCTGCATCATGAAGCAAGTCTTCAGCCTTGCTGATATAGTCGTCTTTATTAAGAATGACAGTAGTTTTTCCTTTATCAGCTGGTAAGATTACAAGATCTTCATTACGACGTAAATCTTGCAATGCTTTGAATTCATCTTTAGTCAAATTCGGTTTAGGAGGCTTTGCATTTTTCAATATTTTGGCTGTTTCAAGTCTGACATCTGAAGCTTCATTTTCTGGTAGTTTTTTGACAGCTGTTTCAACCACCGTTATAATCTCTTCAATCGGGACACGACGAGGAGCAGCAGCAAAGTTAAGACCTTTGGACAAAACAGAAACCGCAGAATCCGAAAGCTGGGAAGAGCTTAAATTGACTACTAGTTTATTAGCATCATGTGCAAAAGTATCCTGAATAGGATGTTGTTCATTATTTAGTTTTGAAAATTTATCTTTCTGGGAATTAGTCAACAAAGCCGTATGTTTCTCAATTTTATAAATAATATTGTTTTGTAATTAATTAATTTAAAAACATTAGAATGCTCAGTTTGGTTGTGTTCAGGTATCTGAGTCATTTCATTATTATTAAAGACTACCTGCAGGTGTGACGAGGTATTGCTGCAAGTACCTGAGTATGTGTATGTGCCGAGTTGGGGAGTCATTAGCAGAGACTACCTATAAATGTGCCAAGTTAGGAATCGCCGTAAATATTGCTCTTGAAATTCTGGATTATTCTTTCATAAGAAGCAACTTCAATGATACCGAAAAAAAAGTCTTTGCAATTTTGAAGTCAATTCTATTCATATACAATTCATATTGTATATTTAATATCATCTATAGAATGTACTATAATGCAATTTTCACTGGGCGATGGCCAAAGTTTGATATGATTATCATATACTGTTTACCAATTGCAAATTATTGTTCTGCAATGTTGATCTTGATTGTTAAAAAAATAGATATGGAAAAATCTATTCTTAGTATCAATGAATCAATAATGAACACATTTGATTATATTTCTGATATTATTCATTATTTTTCACTTATCTTGGTTAACTTCAAATACAATTTTATATGGCATTCAAAAGTGACAGTTTCATCTTTATGGGCTATACGAATATCTCCAATTTATTATCTCTACTATATTTTTTTGTGGTTATCTCTAAAACGAAAAATCAAATCAAGTTCTTAAATGGTTATTTCAAAAACTTGATTGAACGTTATCATTGATTTGATGGATATAGGAGTTTATTGAGGCTTGCAGAAGAGCACAAAAAACTAACTGAATCTTCAAAACTTTTTTCAAAAGTGTTCTCTCCAATTATGTTGAATCAAATTACTTTATATTTTCTGTTGCTTATTACTGGTGTCAATCTCATTCTTTACATATCAATAGAAACTCCAGAAGCAGCAGGCAATTTACTTATAACGCTAAATGGATTCTTGTGGGCTGTGGAATATTTAGTAATTTTTGCTGTTTTCTGTAACTTTTGGAGATCTTTACAGATTGAAGTAAGTTGAAGATAGATAATTGTTACATTATTCATACATGCCCGGTCAGTTTTTCATGAATATATTCACATGTACGATAAAAATGTCATTTTCCAATAATAGGTACCAGCAGAAGTCTATTTTATAATAGTGCAGACAAATCATATTTACTATTTTTCAATCTTACAGATGGACTCTTTGATTTTAAGGATAAAATTATCATATCTTAATTGTTTACTTTGCAGGCAAATCGAACACCTCTTATTCATGAATTTTGGAATAAAAATGTTGAAGAATACTCCATCTTCAAGAAGGAAGATGTAATATGTTGCAATTAAGTAGTTGTAAGATGAAAAATTGAATTTTTAATGTACAGTTTCAGAATATTTTTCTGCAAATGCCCAAGTAACATAAATGACCAGGATACAACGTTGTATCGACGTCACAGACCTGGTCGCTTGACGGTCCTCAAGACGTCTCAGCGAGTAGCTTACTGACGTCATAGTGTGACGTCAAATAGACCATTATGCTGACGTAGAGCTATAATTTTCTAATGACGTCAAACGCAACGTTTTTAAACAATGTTATATGATGCTCAAAATAATAACTGTCAATAACATACCACAACGTCACTTTACTACTTAAATTAACGTCAAAATTGAATTTAATTGTTAAATAGAAAAAAAAATGTATAAAATGTAAATTTTATTATTTATACACATAAACTTACATATAAAATGGAATTCAACAAAATTAAAAATACATTTATTATTACAGTCAAAGATAAATATTAAGATCAATAAAAATACGGAAAATGTGCTAAACAGAATCAAAAAAATCATTTATAATTGTACATCAAAAGAAGTTTTATATATGAGAAAATATTAACAATTGAAAAAATATATAATTAATTGCAAAGGCAAACTATTTTTTTCAAATTACTACAAACCGAATGATTTCATAATTTCTACTTCACGCACATCGAATTCATCCATCGCTCTTTGCGAATCTTTTACTATCTTCCTATGTTTTATCGGAACATTCTTTTGATGATAGGGCCATCTTGCTAGTACTCCATTTCTGGATCGAGAGATTCAACCATTGCTATCTCCGAGTTTCCATTAAATACAATCACATGGCATTCTGCAAATGAATAATGTATTACTTAAAAAAATTGCAGAATATTACTACATAATCAACTTACTTTGATTTGTCACAGTAGAAAAATGATACCTATGTAACTTCGTCAAACACAAAATACGAAAAATCTGAAAGTGCTTGCCTGCCTTTGTCTGGCATCAGCCTACAAGTGACTCATCCCTCAAATCTAAAATATTTTGTCTGGGTTCCATTCAGTGTACTAAAATTTTTGTAAATAAACATAATTTCAAGAAAGTAAAATAACTAAAATTTTATTCTCTTATTCCAGTATCATTTACGATAAACAAGCAGAGCATGTAAAAAAATTTAATGTAACTCTCCATATTCGTCCATAATTCAGTGAAGAGTATAAAGTCTCATTCACAGCCTGAAATTCGTCGGAATTCATAAAGCTTGGTATATGGGAAAACCGTAGTAGCGTTCACAGCGCTGAAATTTGGTGCATACAAATTCCACTTTGACCAAACCTTGCAAGCTCCAAACTTTTCTTGTAATTCAGGTTGCGTTCTACAAAAATAATGGAGAAGAATATGTGTTTTGAATGAACTCTTATTTCATTCGACGTTTGATTATTTGTGTACGATTTTTGTTTGTGCTTGATTTTTATCTTTTTCATATAAGTTATGTTGATTTTAGGCAGTACTTGAAGATCTCTAATTTTTAGTGGTTTCCACACGATAATTCTTGAAATTTATATTCCTCCTGTCATAAACAAGGATAACAAGAAATTGAATGTAATAATTCTTCCTCAGTTATGATATTTATAATATCAATTAATATCAATTTGAATATAAACAAAATACACGAACAATATAAATGGCTGATTCAAGCTTCAAAACTACTTCGAAATTAAGCCTACAGCTGTCGCTAATCACTAATTTCGGTGTTTAAATTTTAGGCTGTGAACGGACAAATTTCACAAGAAGTCTAGAATACAGGAGACTCAACGCCCCATGCTGCATCGTGTATAGAGTTGAGGCAAAATATGGTTGCACGCAGCGCCACCCACCATTCGTAATTATCATTGTTTCTCACTTGCACACGTTACGTCCGAACGCCAAATAGATATACAAGCGCTAGTGAAACGCTTCTAAGCTGCGCAGCGCAGTCACCAGATTAAACGATTTGCTGCACCTCTTTTTTGCCTCACCCCCGCCACTATCGTTGAGCCTCCTTATTCTAGACTTCTTGAAATTTCAAAAGTTGAAATTTCGTATTTGGAATTTCACCGCTGTGAATGGAGCATAAAATTGGAAATAGTAAAATTGAAAATGAATTTTAGTTTAGTGAACGCTTTCTGTTTCTTCCCACTGCTCGAGGGCTGTATGAATCTGACCACCATAATTTTTAAAAAAGAAATGCATTTGTTCATAACAATTAGTCAAAAAAGTCGTATTAAAAATAAATAAAAATAATTTTAGAATAGATTTACTGTACATTAGTACAAGATCAAAAAAAAAAAAAATTTATTCAATTTTTCAAATTCTTCAATCATTTTTTTTTTTGTCAATAAAAATTTGGAGCATGGAAATCAATAATTCTGTAGACAAAAGTCTATATCTGTAACTTCTGGAAAATTATTTATTTATCGAAAAAAATTATAATATTTTTTACAAAAGAATACAAGGACTCTTTGGGATAAAAATTCAAAAAAACAATCACTCATAAACATTTAAATAGGTTAAAAATATCAAGAAATTTTTTTTCCCATTTTTGTTTTCAGTCTATTTGTTAATAACTTTCAAAGTACATAATATGAATGCCAGAGTAATTTTGAACGTTTAAATATGGATTGTATGTCACATAACGTTGAAAAATAATGTCAAATTATGACGTCAATACAACTTGAATATGACGTTAAAATATAACATTTAAACTACCTGAATAATGTACGTAAATAAAAACGTCGATTCTACATACATTTGAGGTTACAAAATGACGTCTAGGTATGACGTTCATACAATCAATATACAACATTGATTTTCAGTTATGGTTACTTGAGAAATACCCACACTGACTAAAAAAATATGACTAAAGATTCATATAAAGAATAAGTATGATTTTCTAAAACGCTGAAACATAACATCCAATTATAACGTCAGTTCAACATTATATGACGTTATTTCTAGACGTCAATTTATGATCACAATTTGACCTGGCGTGTAACGTCAGTCCAACGTCATATGACGTCTAAATATGACGGTCACATTATGACTTCAATATGACCAAAATGCGACGTCACATTTTGGTCGACGGTCAGTCATTGTTACTTGGGTGATGCATGGACAGCTGAAATTCACAGCGTGTAGCTTTTTTCCTTTGGATAATACTTTATTATACACTGTAAGTATATTTTCTTCCTCTAGTTGGTCGAGTCCTTCATATTTTTCTGAATTGCCGGTTTTTTGTCAGTCTACTAAGAAATCTGTCATTTATTTTATGGACTCAATCCTTATTATTTATTTTTCAATTTTCTGATTTGGCTATTCTACTCATTTTTAGTTGAACACTTCATTTCTATAACTTATCTGATAAATTATTTACCCCAATTGCTATTTTACAGAAGTATCGGAAGCAATATTGTTTTGCATGCTTTAATTTTTGTTTTTATTGGAACGTTTCTGTGATCCAATATTAGCTTTCTCAACAGAATTGAAATATAAGATGTACTTATTAGTCTATCGCTTATTTCTTCTCCGTAGCATGAATAACACTGTTAAGATATTTGAACATTGGTTGTTTCTGTAATTATGTTTACGGTTGCATCTTCTTCTGATAAGCTCTACTAGAATAAAATTAGAATAGATACAAGTATTTTGAATTGAACACTTATTCTGTTCTAGGTGATCGCTGCCCTGGCAACTTATGCAACTATATAGATTCAATTTATTGCTTTCAAGCCAACTTGAAACAAGCGGCATGCTATTAATTAGATTTAAACTAATATTTTATTGGCAAGAATATTTTTATCCGAATTATAAATTGTGGAGAAGCTACAGAAATATGTAACTCTTCAATCAATTGAGAAAAATTTACATGTCACAATTAGATCAAATTCATGTTATGAATTCCAGTTTAGTTGAATCAAATAAGCTTTATTCACAAAAGAAATGATATACATACATATTGTTGCATAATAATAATTCTGTTAACTATTACATTGAATAATATGTAGATCATAGAGTCTCCAAATCAAGATATCCGAAGTTCAGGAAGTCGTGAATATCACTATAAAATTCCGCACAAACACTGCAATGAAACACAACTATTCACTTAGAACGATGAACAAGACTAAACGAAACAGTTATTGAATAAGATTACTGATATGCATGTTATGCTAACGTCATTATCTGCAATTAAATTATTGTGTTTTAATACTTCAAGAAAAATCCATAACAGTTCGGCTTTCCCGACATTCTTCTCGTCCTCGAGAAGCTAATTCTCCAAGCCGTAGATATCGGCATCCGAAGCTGCGATATCAGAATCGAAACTTGTTTCACTCACACTAAGGTTAAACGACTTCATACATTCCACAGCTATGACGTTAAGATACTAAGCTTGTTGTCTCTGGGATGAATTTAATAGATCATCGACTACTATCTGTCATTTGGTTCAACTCTTGTAGTTATATAAGGTCCTGTAGATGGTGATAGTAACTTCTTACTTATTCCTTCTACCAGTCTCAATAGGAACAACTTCGCCTTCTGTGTATTTTTTACCAACAACCCTCTGTTGATCATATCTCTCTTCTTGTTTCACTCCGTCTTTATCTCTTTCAAATCCCAGATCAATTTTATTTTTAAAAAAAAACAGACATTGCTTCGGACTCAAGGTTTTACTTATAAGAGCAAGTAATGTTTCCAATTTTTGCTTTCCTTCCTCGAAATTGTTTGAAAGGCATAGAAGATCATCTAGATAAACCATAGAATGGTGTTTTGGTAAGTTTCCGATTTGTTGTTCACTATTCTTGGAAGAATCGCTAGCGCATCAGCTAATCCAAACAGTAATTTGTTCAATTCGTATTGTCCATCCGGTATTACGAAGTATGTCCTATGATACTTTCCGTGAGCAATATTTGATAATATTCAGAAGTCACGTCAAGTGATGTGAAATACTGTTTTTCTCGTGAACGGTCAAACTGATCATCAATCCTAGGCGAGGGGACAGCTGAAACAAATAACAGCTTCAGCTAACAGAGTAACTCTTTCTCAACACTGCAGCGAGAGAGTATCCTCAACCAGTAGGCAAGGGGACAGCTGAAATGTAGAACAGCATTAGTTAAACCGCAGAATAACCTTCTCTCCACAGCGTAGCGTGAGAGTACACACAGATGAACAACACGACATAGATCCACTCACTGTGACCTAATTCAAATATTGATATCCACTAAGATTGAATTTTTCCTTCACGAATCTGAGTTTCTTCCTCAAAATCTTCTTTCCATTCATAGCATCTAGCTAGAACTTTGTCATGCTTCATTATCAAATCGGTAACCGCTAAATCCACTACTGGTGGGACGCAATGTATTTTTTTTTTCTTAGCACTTTGGAATAGTGTGTTCTCTATTTTTTTATCTATCTCATACTTGGATCAGTAAATAAATTGCCTCTTCTCTCCAGATAGCAAATTATGTGCCCAACATATCTCGGCGGAGTGACTGTAGATCCTATTGTTTCCAGCACACACTTTTTGGTAGATTCTGGCAAGTCTGTTTTAGTCAACCAACTTGATCCTTGTACAATTCTCGTTCTAGTCATATCGTTATGAATCACAATCCTCCTATGTTTCGGTCAGGACTTTTCAATCATCATCGGAATGATTTGAGTGCTCTCGGACACGATGCAAGTAGGAGCTACGTGTTCAATCTCATCTATTTCTACTCTCTGATTATCCGCCATATCCAATGTTCCCACAGTTCTATTTCCAAATACTTGCAGAGCTCACCGTTGATTTTTATTGTACATCATTTCCAACTTCTTCCTTTCTGATCTCACCATTAATTATGTCATATCCATTTAGAAGTGCTAATTTCTCATAGCAATATTGCATCATCAGTTATTCAATCCTTTCTGTTGGTACCGTCATTTCTTGCAATAACTAGAAGTGATCCTTATATGATATGGAAGGATGTGAGTCTGCGAACCACCTTACTCCCCATCCACACAGGATGTGAATCTGCAAACCACCTCGCTGCACATCCACACAGGATGTGAATCTGCGAATCAACTTGCTCCTCATCCACACGGAATGTGAACCTGCGAATCAACTTGCTCCACATCCACACGGAATGTGAACCTGCGAAACACCTTGCTCCACATCCACACAGGATGTGAATCTGCAGACCATCTCGCTCCACATCCACACAGGATGTGAATCTGCCAACCACTTCGCTCCATATCCACGCAGGGAGTGAATCTGCGAAACACCTTACTCCACATCTACGCAGGATGTGAATCTGCGAACTATCTCGCTCCACATCCACATAGGATGTGAATCTGCGAACTACTTCGCTCCACATCCACACAGGATGTGAATCTGCAAACCATCTCGCTCCACATCCACTCAGGATGTGAATCTGCGAACCACTTCGCTCCACATTCACACAGAATTTGAATCTGCGAACCATTTCGCTCCACATCCACACAGGATGTGAATCTGCGAACCACTTCATTCAAAGTTTCAACAGTCCCAATTATGACATTCGAAGGTCCTCAATGCTTTTCGGCCATTTCTTAACGAACAATTAGCTATCTGATGGGTCCAAAATACGAATATTTCTCTACAGTCCAATCTAATGTGATTTGTTGTTAGGATACTTGAAGATTGCATTTGCTGCATACGCTGAATCCTCTGTGTTACGCCTTGAATTTGGAGGTCTGACAATAGGAACAGAACTCAAATCGTCCGCAATATTTCTATCTGTCGACATTTTGAACCGGTTATCCAGGTCGTTAATCCAGTCATACATAAACCTGATTCTGATCCTGATTCTGATCCTGATCCTGATTCTGATCCCACTTCTGATAATTGTTATGGATTCCAGTTTAGTTGAATCAAATAAGCTTTATTCACAAAAGAAATAATATACATACATATTGTTGCTTAATAATAATTCTGGTAACTATTACATTAAATAATACGTAGATCACAGAAGCTCCAAATCAAGATGTCCGAAGTTCAGGAAGTCGTGAATATCATTATAATATTCCGCACAAACACTGCAATGAAACACAACTATTCACTTAGAACGATGAACAAGACTGAACGAAACAGTTATTGAATAAGATTACTGATATGCATGTTATGCTAACGTAATTATCTGCAATTAAATTATTGTTATTTAATACTTCAAGAAAAATCCATAACATTCATTGAAACTATTCTACTAATAATTATATTTGTGTGAACCTTGACCCAATTTCCCAAATTCAGTAAAAAATATGATAATAGTACATTATGCTACAATAGCCAAAAGATCGTCATTATTGTTCAGGATTAGATTGGCTGCACTCGACGAAGGCGAGGGCGAAGCTCAAGATGTAGCTTTGTACAGCCAGCTTCATCCATGACAATAATGACAGTCGTTCAGTTTCCGTGTTGCGAACGATATTTTTGTAACAAGTGCACCAAAGTACCCCATAATTAGACTTTCAAAATTTATTCACAATATATTATTCTCAATATTTGTTCATTATTATTTATGTCAATTTCGATGATTTAAATTTTATAGTTTGAAGTCAATTAATGTAGAAATGGTTGATGTTAAACACGCACAGGCACAAAACAGATCTTTTCAATTTACACTTTGCTAATTGAATTGTCTCATCTATTATTTTAATAAATGAGGCTAAGGTAGAAAAGAAAAAAAATATATATTTTTTCATATTAGAATATCAACAAATTAATTGGAAATCCATTATAAATATTAGTTCATACTTAAATGTTCTCATATTAAAGTTACAGGCTCAAGAATAAGAACGTACTATGGCGAATGATTTTATATATTATACTGAACCAATAGCAATAATATTGAATATTTTCGGGTATTATTTTGTGCCGGTTCATTCTTTATCAAGAATGGGTACTAAAATTTTCCATTTATGTTTTGTTTATCCGATTTTTTGCTTCCTCATTTTTTGCTGTTTGAGGTTATTACTGCTTCTAAAAGACTTCAGTTTCAATGAAAACTTTGAATCGTATGGCAAGAGTGAATCCGTCGCTTACTATATTTTTACTCTTTGCGTGTTTGTATCGACATCTTTGGTTAATGCATCTAGCAATACAAAAATGAAGAGGAATATTTTTGAACTAAATGAAGAATTTGCAATGTTTTCGTATAAGGGAAGACGACCGAGGCTAATTCTATTCACTTCAGCATTGTCTATTATAATGTTCTGTTTAATTTTACACATACATAGTTTATTCAATTATTACGACGAATTGAAACTGATTATTATAAATACACTCAATTCGGCACAAATTTATTTAAATTTTTATTTTGTTATAATCCTGAACGAACTTTCCAATGGTTATTTTGCTATAAATGATAGCATATCTAAGCTTACTAAGTCAAATATGAAGATGAATCTACCGAAATTGATTGAAAAATATGAAAAATTAACCGAGGTTACAGGAAACTTCTGCACTAGCTATTCACCATTGCTTCTGTTACAAATTACCTATCTTTTCATCATGTTAGCCTTAGGACTTAATCCTTCCGTGAACTATATAGCTAGAATGACTAAAAATAGAGAAATATCATCGATAGATTTAGGTTTTATGGTTAATGGTTATATTTGGACAATTTTCTACATGAGCAGTTTGATAATATTTTGTAATTTTTGGAATAAATTAAAAACTGAGGTAAGTTTTTTTTATAATTATATTGCACTCGAATAGATGTAGTTTCATGCTGCTCCGCATCATGAGTTCAGTGAAATCACTGACATTTTGTGACAAACACACCTCTTCTACTTCATTTATGCTTATGTTAATGTACACTTAATATCGACAATTTGTGCCGTGCCAAAAACCTATTTACAAAAATCTCATTCCTAATACGACTGGAGATTCAGAAGTACCTGGCTCAGCTGATTGATCCAGTCACTGATATGTCCCTACGTGCCGGGCAACTAGTCCTCGGTTCAGTCGCTCATCGTTCGGCTTGAAGTGGCACGAAGAAGTTGCTTGCAGTGAAATGGAAAATTTTAGTTTGAAACACCGTTCGGTTATGGAAATTTTAGTGGAGGAAGAAAATGGACCAAACGTTATCAATGAATTTTAAACACTGTACGAGAATACGTACTTTCCTATAACGTTATGAAATATTGGACAACACAATTTAAGTGGTGCCATGCCATTGAAGATGACCTGCGTAGTAAAAGCAGTCACGCCAGAGATTGTGACGAAAGTGAAGAAGTTTGTCCTCAAAAATGTGGATTTCAGACACATCCGTTTTGTAAATTCTGCACAAACATTTGACAATGACTAAGGTTAATACAAGATGAGTGCTAAGAATGCTGAGGCCTTTGCAGAAGCATAACTGTGTTCTGACTTCAACGGCAAATTTGGACTTGTTCAAAGAAGGCAGTTATATTTTTTTTGCTAAAACTGTGACGTAATGGACTCACTACTTGAGTTCCAAAGATAAGACAAGAGTACAAGTAGAAGAAGTACAAAGATTCTCCACCAACTAACAAATTCGCACTTGGTCGTATGCTGAAAAAGTGATGATCATAATTTTGTGGAATATGAAAGAAGTACTTTTGAATAATTATCTTCCTCATAAAGAGATAATAACAGGAAAGTACTATGTTCTGGAAAAAAACCGATAAAGAAAGTTTAGCCTTGAGGTTGTTCACAAATCAGGCATTGCATTAGTTACTGTTAGGGACTGTGAGTTCCAAGAACTAGACCATCCTGCTTACAGCCTTGAGTACCTTGCTGCCAAAAGCACGTACAAGGAAGAAAATTTTTGAGCGATGAACTTGTTCTCCTTTGTTGTTGTTGAAGAGCTTGAATTTTTTTTTTGCAACCAAATAGAACAAGTGTATTAACTTAAAAAGAGACCACATTGGAAAACATGAAATAAAATTTCTTACTTATGTAATAGGCTCTTTGCGCAAACGTTGGAGAGCGACACTAGCGCTCGGAGTGTTTAATTTTGAAAGTAGCTGCAGGAAAAAATTTGAATTGTCATTACGTGGAATAAGTGAATAAAAGCTAAAAAGTTTATATTGAAGCTTGAAATAAGTTTAAAAACACAAGTGAATGATGACTAATGGAGTTATAATAGGAACAGGATTCCAATTCATATAACCTGGTTGTATCCGGAGTACAATATTAGAAAGAAGAAATATAGTGCAAGAAGTAAGCATGTGTTTAATGTTGAAGAGAAACTGTTTTTGGATAAGAGTTTGATTTCCGCGCTTGTTGTAGAGCAAATGTCGATTAATTCTTGTCCGTTTAAAGTTTTTATCGAAGAGAGATATGTTATTTCGAAGCAATTAACTATAGGTTACTATATGTCTGTCAAACGAATCAAAACATGTCACATGAAAGTATATTTTTTCACATTGCCTTAGGTTGATGAAACGCGAGATATTTTGCATGAATTTCCAAAAACTTATCCGATACATAAAAATAATACATACGAAACTGCTATAGCTTACAATGGTTTAACCTAACTTCTTACATAAATTTTCTAGTTTCATCAAGTAATTTCTACATTTAGTACATATTCTATAATTATTATTGACTTCTTTTTACTTTTTTTACTTGTTTAATAGCCTGAATCCATTTTTTCCCATTCCTATTTCATGTTCTCTGGATGGAAACTTGTAGAATTGTTTATGTTTTTTTGTATTTCCGTAACTGTTTTACAGTTTGGAACGCAACAATTTGTATAACCAACACGTAATATTCCAATTTCCTTGTTAAACTGGTTTATAAATTGCTTTATAATTTAAATTTGGTACATATATTCTTAAATCATGTACAATGATAACATTTTGTTTACCTGCTAGTACTGTCAAAATTAACCACTACTGGCGCTGCAATCTATTCGCAAAGAGCCTATAGTATATTCCGAAATCGAGCCACGGTAACCGCGGTTACTTTTTCGACAACCGGTTGGTTTACGGAACACGGTTGTCGAAATTTTTGGTTACTTTCGTGTAACGAAACTAACTCAGAAATCGTTTTTAATAAATATCTAAAAGTTAAATGATAGACGTCTTTTTCGTCACTCTAGTTTATTATCAGAACAATTTTTCAATGAACTTTTAATGCTTCGGCAATAAACTAGAGTAAAGAAAAGAACGTCTATTATTCCAACCTTTACATTAACATCTAACATTTAATAAAAAATTTTGATTGGGAATGAGATCAGTACAAAAATGATTAGGAACACAATGTTTCAATGGCAAAATACTGCCTTTTTCAAGTGAAAAAAATGTATACTTATTTCTATTCATCTGAACTACTCTCAATTAAAACAAATTCATTGTGAAAGTACCAACTCTTCAAAGCTTTGAATTCTTCTGACAGGTAAATATAAACGTCACTTTGAGCCATTCCGTATTTAAACCAAGACTAGTTGAACCACAACCGTGATTGAATCGTAACCACAGTTTTGGTTTGTTTTTGGAATATACTATGAGTAGATTAGTATTGAATCTCATTTCGTATATATGGAGTGGAATTGAAGTAGGTGAAAATCACGAAGAAGAATAATATAGGAGCGGATAATCAGTTGAAAACATAAAGCCTAAAATGTAATGCGGCAGGTGTGAGAGAGATAGCGTGCTTCATATGCAGTAATGAGAATACATAAATTTTTTTTTTCAATAAAAAACAATTACCAGGTAGATTCAGTATTTTCATTACGTTGAATACTACATTATTCATTGAATGAATGGCAAAAGTAAGAGAATATTAGCATTTCTATTCACTAAAACCTGCAATGAAATAGTGCATTGTTATGAAACATGTCTTATAAACGTTGAACGTTTCTTTGGATATGAATTTTCTTATTATGAATAAAAGACACATGAACAATTCCATGAGTTTTAACGGGCATAATAAAATTGAAAAAAATATACATAAACTATTTCTTATTCACAAAAGAAGAAAGGTCAAAATAAAAGATGCTGCTCTGTAAAAAAATTTCTTTTAGATTTATAGATGTAAATTAAAAAATCACATGATTTTTGAATTAAGTGGCAGGGTTGTTTTTGATTTTGTTTGTTAGAGTTTGATATTATGACAGTTAAGATATTTGTAATTATTTGGGTTATTAATAACATGTAATTTAATTATTCTTTTTAGGTGAGTTTCACCATCATTATCTATTATTATAGTATTAAGTATATGTTGTTCTAATTTATGTTATTTTGTATTATTCTTTTTAGAGTAATAAAATCAGTTATAAAAACCTAATCTGAAAACTGACTTACAAATTAAATTACAAAAAAAAATTTATGAATCCAAAGATGGATAAGGACAAACTGTTTGTACATATAGTTAAAAGAAGTGGAACTGACTTTGAATTAGCTGGTATATCTGAAGATAAACAATTATGGTGTTCTCTGCCAGTTGAGTACCAAAATTTGAAGGAACACAAAGTATTATTGGACAGATCAACTATTAAAAATGCTATTTCTGCGATAAAACCAATTGATGGGTATCGTAAAGTAGGGATTAAGTTAGATGAAGATTTGAAGAAAGAGTATTTCGATGAGGATGGTAACCTGTGTTATAAGAGTATTCCATCAGAAGAATCTAGTTGTGCAGTGGATACCAGCATGATGTCTACCAAGTCAGAAGATGAAATTTTTTTAATGAAGAGAATAAAGGAATTGGAAGCAAAGTTAAATTTTAATGATGAAGTGAAGCCGCATGAAGTGGAGAAGAGATTTGTTTTAGATAAATTTGATAAGAAGCAAGACCCTAAAGAGTGGTTAGAGCAATTCGAAAGTGAATGTATGAGACATAGAATAAATAGAGATACTAGTATAATTGAAGCACTTCGGTTTTTTGTAATGGGAGCGTCTAAAGTCTGGTATAAAGCAAATTTAAAAAAAATTGGTTTGATGAAATGGCCACAATGGAAAGAGTCTTTTTTAGCAGTGTTTGTTGATAAAGGTTGGTCTAAGATTAGGAGGGCATATAGCTATAAATATTTGGGTGGGTCATTAGTAGATTATGCGTTAACAAAAGAGAGATTGTGTTTAGATGCTGAGAGCAAAAGTACAGTTATAACAAGAGTGAATATGATTGTAGTTGGATTGCCGTTAGAAGTACAAGACAAGTTAGACCGAGAAGAGATTATGACAATTGAAAGACTGTTCACGGAACTAAGGAAATTGGATGATTTGTTTAGTACGAGAAAGAAAGATGTGTCAGGTTCAAATACAAATAAGAAAACTGACAGACCCAATGATCAGAAGAAAAGGAGTGATGATAATTTTAAAAAGCCATGTTTCATGTGTGAATCGTTTGGATGGTTAAACCGCTATCACTCAACAAATGAATGTAGAAACAAGAAAATGTATATGGAGAAACAAAAAGTTAATTAAATTGAAACTCGTTGTGACGATGACATGAAAAGAGTAGCAACGGAAATGATGAAGATAGAAATTGATGATAAGTCTTTAAACTAAAAAGCCCGAGAAAGTTGGATTCATTGATCAAGATAAATGTAGTTATTGATAATAAGTTAAAAGTGAAGGCTGTCTATGATACGGGATCTAATGTTAGCTTGATAAATCAAAGGGTTATCAACCTTTTGAAATTGAGTCTTATAAAACACAAAAATGCTTTGAAACAATCAATGAATTCAATTTTAGTTCAGCCCGGGCCAAAATCAAATTGAAAATTGGAAACATAACAAATGATTTGAATACTTACGTAATAAGAAACAATCAGTTTTCTTATGATCTACTGCTGGGTCTCGATGCTATCAGTAAGTTTAAACTTATACAGGTGAGAACCTAAATATGTTTCAAAGAAGTAATGAAAAAGAAATGAGAAAGTTAGATGACAGTATAAGAAAGTGTCAATTGAATGAATGTAAAAAAGATGAATCCAATAAACATGTAGATGTAAATATGAATAAGTTCAAGATAAAACTGGAGCACATAGAAGATAAGAATAGAACGGAAGATATTTCGAGATTGATAGAGGAATATAGAGATGTATTTGCTAAAGGAAAATTTGATGTGGGTAAAGTGAGATTAAAAGAAGCTGAGATAAAGTTATTGAAAGATGAATATGTAAATTCACGTGCGTATAAATGTTCTATACCAGATGAGAAGGAAATTAAATTGCAAATTATGAAACTTCTGGAAGCAGACCTTATAGAAGAGTCAGATTCACCATATTCGTCCCCAGTTACACTGGCTTACAAAAAGGAAGAAGATCGTAAATCGAGATTGTGTATTGATTTCAGGAGGATGAATAAATTAATTGTACCAGAATGTTATCCCTTCCCAACGATAAATGACGTGATTGATAAAGTGTCTAATTGCAAGTATTTCACTGTTCTAGATATAAATTCTGCATTCTGGTGCATTCAACTAAAATAAGAAGATAGAGAGAAGACATCTTCTGTGACAAAATTTGGAAAATTCATGTTCAAGGTTCTTCCATTTGGGTTAAAGAATGCCTCGATGATATTCCAACATATTTTATCTGGTATCATAAGAAAAAATAATTTGGATGATTTCTGCGTTAATTACATTGATGATGTATTGTTATTTTCTAAAACGTGGGATGACCATATCAAACACATTGAATTATTTCTGCAGGTAGTCAAAGAAGAAGGTTTTAAATTGAAACTGGAAAAGTGTGTGTTCGCTTCAAATTCTGTGAAGTATCTTGGTCATTTTATTCAAGAAAACAAAATATCAGAAATCTAAAAAGACCAACTGATAAAACAGGTGTTCGGAGTATATTAGGCTCAATCAATTTCTATCTAAAATATATCGAAAACAATACAGAGAAGTTTGAGCCGTTACACAGATTATTAAGAAAAAATGTTGAATTTGAATGGTCAGATGAATGTGAGAAGTGTTTTAATTTGATAAAAGATTATTTGTGTTCTTCTCCAGTATTAGCGATCTATGATGTGGACAAGGAGGTATACATTGAAACAGATGCGAGTTACAAAGGGATTGGCGCAACATTAAAACAGCCACAAAGCGATGGAATGTTACATCCGGTAGCATATTTTTCAAGAAAATTATCTGAAAAAGAGAAAAAAATGGATATTATCCACCTGGAGTGTAAAGCAATTAAAGATTCCATAAAGTATTGGCAGTACTACCTGATTGGTCAAGAATTTACTATATGCAGCGACCATAAACCATTGAAAAATTTAAAAACCAAATCAAGGACTGATGAGATTTTAGGTGCTTGATTCATTACCTGTCACAATTTAATTCCAGAATTATATATAAGAAAGGGAAAGAAAATGTGTTGGCGGATTTACTATCAAGACAACCAGTCTTAGAGTACTTTGAGAATGAAGATGCAGTAAGAGTAACTAACCTTATAGAGTTAGATGAGATAGTTAGTGATCAGAGAGATAAAAGTGATGAGCTTTATTCTGCAAAGAAAACTGAAAGGCATCATGACATTACATTTGAGAAATTAAAAGGTAGATCCAGAGTATTTATTTCAAGTGAATTTGGTAAAAGGCTGATTAGCCGAGTACATGATCATTATGGTCATATTGGTATTGCTCAGATGCAGAGGAAAATAAGGCCATTTTATTATTTTAAGAACATGGACAAAATGATAAGTGAGTTTTGTAGAAGTTGTGCGGTTTGCATGGAGAATAAAATACGTAGAAGTAGGCCCATAGGTTTAATGTCAAGACTAGGCCCTGCGAAGGAGCCGTACGAAATAATGTCCATAGACTCTGTTGGAGGTTTTGGAGGTAACAAATCCTCCAAGAAATTCATGCATATTTTGGTGGATCATTTTAGTAGGCATGCATGGATTTCCACTACAAAAGGTCAGTGTGCAAAGGATTTCGTGAATCTAATAGATCCAATTGCAAAAGAACACAAAATTAAGGTTATTTTAGCTGACCAATATCCTGGTTTAAATTCAGGTGAGCTAAAGAAGTATCTCTCGAAGATGGATATTCAGTTAGTTTTCACCTGTGTAGATTGCCCGCAATCTAATGGACTCAATGAGAGATTGAACCAGAAATTGGTGAACAGAATAAGATGTAAAATAAATAGTGGTGATAAACGGGCTTGGTCAGTGGTAGCTCAGGAATGTGTTACAGAATATAATAGAACAGTTCATAGTGCAACAAGATTTGAACCTGCATATTTATTATTTGGAAGAAAATCAATTATTTCTCCACTAAACATACTAAATACAGTTGGCAATCTAGATGATGAAAGAGAAGAAGCATTTCAAAATTCTACAAAAAACTTTGAAGAGAACAAAAGAAGGGTAGATAAAACTCGAAGAGTATATGACTTTAAGGTTGGCGACCAGGTTTTTATTGAAAATGGAAACAAGTTAAATAGGAAAAAGACAAAGTAAGAGTAGGACCTTTCAGAGTTTTGAAGAGAATTTCAGATTCATTTTATGTAGTTGACTGCGGAAAGAAAAAAAAAGAATCTAATTGTTTTCACAGTAGCAAAATGTCACTTTATTCACTAGAGAGGGGGAGATGTAAATTAAAAAATCACATGATTTTTGAATCAAGTGGCAGGGTTGTTTTTGATTTTGTTTGGTAGAGTTTGATAATATGACAGTGAAGATATTTGTAATTATTTGGGTTATTAATAACATGTAATTTAATTATTCTTTTTAGGTGAGTTTCACCATCATTATTTATTATTATAGTATTAAGTAATATGTTGCTCTAATTTATGTTATTTTGTATTATTCTTTTTAGAGTAATAAAATCAGTTATAAAAACCTAATCTGAAAACTGACTTACATAGATCTGTAATGCTGGGGTCACACTAACGTCTAATGCCATAAATCAAAGCGTCATTCAACAATTTTATTGTTACTCAACACCTTGAATAACGGCATTCTACTATATTGTACAATGAATTTGTAAACAATTATCACAACATCTCTATTGACTACAATAATTTGAAGCATTGATATAGCCTTTCAATTTGTAGCATAGAATTTTCAGTAGATCTTCTATTATAATTTAATAGTATATTCTACAATAAATATTGGAATGGCCTATATTCTGAACGAGCGAAAAGTTTGTAAACCGAGCCGGAGGCGAGGATTACGGTTCGCGAGTGTGGAATACGTCATTCCAAACATGTTGTAGACTATACTTTCTCTAACAAGGTTTTGGAAACTCACCAATATTTCAGAGAAAACTTAAAAAATTATTAAATGTCAAACGTCAAATCCAGATATGAATACTTGAATTGTTAGGAAGTAACCATGGTAGTAGCCAAACTAACAGCTTCTGATTCGTCGAAATGATTCAAAAGGCTTACGGAATCATTCTGAACGGCATACGGAATCATTCTAAACGATTTTTCGGAATGTCATTCGTTCCAACTTAATTTTTGGTTATGGAATACGCAAATTCCAAAACAGTGTTGGAGAAAAGTAATTTCTACTCAATTTTACATCTTCAGACGACCATTCTTTCATAAAATCCTTCCCTCTGAAATGTTTTCACAAATGAAATATGTTCTTCCCAATGTTTTATCCTACCGTGGTATGTTTTTATTCCCACTGAAACAACGAAACTCGCCATTTACCTCCATACAAACATAGGCCTACCACTAGCTGTCTCTCTAACAATATTACATTTTTTTGATTCACTTTTACAACACAATTAAGATAGAGAATTGCATAGACGAGGTGAAAAGATTGGAGAGCTTATAATGGTACTAAAAGTAGTATTCAGAGATAGAATACTAACGGAATATGATAATTTCAGGCTAAACGTACACCTCTTACAATTCACGAATTATGGAATAAATGTATTGATGCATCGGATATTAATAAGAAGCAATACGTAAAGACTTCCTGATAAGTTTATGATCAAACAAAATTGACTTTAATTTAAGTTCCAGTGTACATCTTTACAAATGTTACACAGACAGCCAAAATACAAGGCATGTGGATTATTTTTGTTGGACAATACCCTACTTAATACTGTAAGTATTACAAATGTTCATCAATCTGAAGGTATCTACTTAAAAGATGTTTTAGATTCTCGGGGCACTGGCGACTTACTTGGTGATATTGATTCAATTTGTATCCATGAAGACAAATTAAGTTATAAATACATAGTAGTAGAATAAAAGATGCAATTGTTCGATTTTCAATGTACACATCTCTTATAAGATCAAATTAAAGTAGTACGTAAGATGTATGATGGATAAATTGTTTCGCTCAGTATGAACCTATAGAGAAGTTCCAAAAATTCGATAGTTTCCAAGATCCCGATGATGGCACCTCGAAATGTGGACATACTGTATATCTTAAATTAGTTTAAGTTGATTGAAATCAATAATAATTACTAACTTAAGAGATAGTAGAAAATTCTGTTGCTTTCATTGCTTTTAAGAACTAAAAAAAATCTGACGTGGACATCACATGACTTACTTGTACATCATAGGATATTTATAATCAAACACAACATCTCATCATTTCACGGCCAGTCGGTTGCTATGGAAACAGTAAGTCATCGTTCTTAGGTACAACATTCTTGAATACTGATTTTCAGGATTCTACGGCTAACAGTTCTGAATTTATGCGCAAAATTCCAAGATCGTCAAGTATAGTGCACTTTCGACTCAGTCGATCTAAATGAAAATAGCATATGAGCATCTAGACAGCACTATCATCTTGAATACTGTATTCTAATATTCTACGTTCAATCGTTTTGTTTCGAGTAAACTGCATTCCCGGCTCAGCCGATCACAATCATAATGCAATGTGTACAAATAGATGCTATAAAAGTGCCTAATACGGAATCTCAATATTCTGCGACTGATTATTTTTAATTTATGAGAAAAATTCGAAAAGTCTGTAATATGAAGTGCACTTCCGGCATAGTCGATTGGGACGAAAATAGGAGATGATCATTTGGATGTTAAGCAATTTCAAATACTGAATTTCAGTATCCTACGGCTAATCTTTCTAGATTTATGCGAAAAATTCAAAAAAAAAATCTGGTAAAGTGCACTTCCAGTACAGGCGATTGCGAGGTGCACATCAAGATTTGACGAATTCTGAGATTTGCGAGTTACGCACATAGACACATACATACGTACATATGTACCGACATCAAGACAAAAATAAACAAAATGGATTCAGGGATGCTCAAAACGGATATATCCATCAAAATCTCGATATGTGAATTTTTTCGGTTTCACAATATTTTCTTGTATTTTTAGACCGTCAGATAGTCGTAGATTTAAGTACCTTATTTTGTTTTTCATGCCTTCAAGAGGTTCGATAAGTATGTATATTTGAAGTTCAATAATGCTGAAATTAAAGCTGAACCGTGTGACCAACATAATGAAAATTAATTTTAAATTTGTATGAAAAAGCATGTTCTGATCCAATTTTGTCGCTTTTGTCATGCTTACGAATTTAAATTCAGGGAAAACTATTTTGACATGTAAAATGTCGAACAAAATTTAAAAAATTGACAACAGATTATCATTGCCTACCTTATTATTTCAATTAAACTGATTGTTATGTACGCCAAATTCTGAATGTCTGTTATACTCATAAACTGCACTTCCGGCTTGGCCGATTGATACAAAAATAGTAGATAACTATTTTGATGCTATAACAAGTTCAAACACTAAATTTTAATATGCTATGGCTGATCATTCTATATTCATGCAGAAAAATTAAAAAAAGTTTCAAGTAGTAAAGTGCACTTCTGGCTTGGCCGATTCATACAAAAATAGCAGATAACCATTCTGATACAACATCAAGTTCAAATACTGAATTTCAACAGCCTACTGTTGATCATTCTGGATTTATTATATGAATTTTCTTTCTTCACATGTTTTTTCCTCGTACACCTCTAAAAAAAAGTTTCATAATTTTCTAGAAAAGCATGCCACTGATTCAAGCTACGAACCCCCAGTATTGAGCTATAAAAAATCAATAAATAATATGCTAATTGAGTACAGTTTTTGCTTTTATAAGAAATTACTCTAATTGGAAATAGCTTATAACTAAATTAAAATAGTAGGAAAACTCCAATCATAATTCCAGTAATGAATCTCAACGCACATAATATTTCAGGAAATGTTCCATATTCTGTTGAAAAAAATAAGGAATATGTGAGACCAGATTATTTTTAGACCATCGTTCGATTTCTATTAAATGCATATTTGATTAACGCGTTCGAAAATTCCAGTGCACATGATTTATATTCGACGCTAGCATTTAATTGCTAAGTCAACTACAATATTATTGACATTTCAGCCTGAAGAACAAAAATAAAATATTCTCTATTTTGAACATGTTTGATACAATTGACTGTGGAATTCTAGAAACAGGAATGAAAATAGATTACAGAAAAATTAAAATTGAAGTTTCTAAATACGTTATCATATCAACTGTTACAATGTGTACTTCACAATTATATTTTAACTCAAGTGCGATAAACGGAGCATATATTCATGTTATATTTTGTTCTATACTAAATGCTTGCTTAGCATATATAAGTTTTTCGGCTTGTGGTGAATTTCTTTTATATCTCACTTTGATTCATAGCAGATTCAGTTTGCTAAACTCAAAGTTGATAGAATTATTTTTGAATAATATAAGCACCGCGGAAAAAAATCATATTTTGAAAAATCTCTGCGATATTTTAACCAAAATGGTGAATAAAACCTACAATGGAATCATGCTATGTAAAATGACGCAACTATCCACATCCATATCTTTCGCAAGTATATTATTATTCATGAACTTATTCAATGGAGATATTGATATGAAAATGGGCATACATGTACAACTCTCTATCATCATAATAGTACAAACTGTATATCATTATCTTCTCATCACGTTCGTCTGTATTAATATTGATCATAATGTGAGTTTTCACATTTTATTTTTTTTTTCGATGAAGGTATAATTCATTAGTTTTTTGCTAGCAAATAATCTTTGAATCAAGGGACTACAGTACAAGCATCAAATTCATCAAATATATAAACATGAAGAAGAAAAATTCAGTAAGGTCATTGAGTTACCATGCGTGTTTTACGAAATACAAATCTAACCATGTTTCGTTCTCAAACAAATGAACTATATCTATTAATATTAACAATAAATAATTTATTTTATCGATGTTTCTGGAAGATCTAAAGCTCTGATTTGATATAACTTATTGAATCATTATATCTTGTCATTCCAAATATATATTTGGTTATTTTTGAAACCTTTAGAAAAACTTGTTTAAAAACAATGATGTAATATTGCTTATGATTATAGAACTTTGAACACTTTGCATTCAAAAATGCGAATCATAAGTAGAAGAATCAAAATATATAGATTTACAGAAATCTATCAATACGACGATCTATAAAATGTTTGTACATACGAATATAGGTACGCACAGACCAAATGAATCTCTATCCATATTTTGGAGTCCAATGTGATAAAAAATAGATATGATAATAATTTGATGTCAGATAATAGAATAGCTTCCCAAATAACATCTGAATTCCCTTTTACACCAGTTATAATTAGCAGAAATATTCATCTACACTTGCAGAGATGGAAAAAATTGTTCACTACTCGTTACATTATAATTTTAACTCATCTTAGGAATATTCTACTTGAATATCCTATTTCAAACATATATCATATAAACTTTTGTTTATCAGGGACAACAATTTCCAAAGCTACTGCATGATAATTTGAAATCCAAGAGGGAGCACAAATTAGATGTAAATACCAAAATTTCATTCACATCTTAATATCCACCAAGTTTTTTTTCATTTTAGATTGAAACATATTCACTACAAATGCGCCATAGTAGGTTCATTATATCCATATATAATTTATATAACCTAGACTGTGCTCATCTGCAACATGTAAGCTATTTTTCAAATTGTCCTAACTATTACGATGCTTATTGCTGATACTAATTTTTGCTTTTAGATGACTGCTGAACTTATTGGATTACTAGTTTACATAGCTTCTGTCATAATGACCTGGTCTTGAACAGATTTAAAGGAATTAAATATATGATGTGGATATAGACTTTTTTCTTCATGTTCTGTTCCCAACTTTATATTCAAAGTATTGAAAGTGTACTTATCTAATTTTAATAATCTCTAAATTCATAATTCAGGAACGGAAAGTACCTATAAGGCTTTTTATTGATTATATCTGGAAAATATTGATCCAACATATATACAGGGTGTTAATCAAAATTCGATGTGCTGATTCACAATCAAAAAGAATTTTTTTGAAATTCGCAGAATTATGGAAGTGCTTTATGAACAGTTCCGTGCCTGCCACTGGTTGACACGAAATTTTTAATGAAGCTAATAAATGAGTATTTCAACCACGTAATTAATGTTGAATAACAAATTGAGTATATACGAACATTGGTGAGTTTTCTTTATAAAAGTAATGAAACATGCCTTTTTATTCCAATATTTATATGGCCGATATGATTTTTATGTATGGTCGTGCTCATACTATTGAAAACGCACTTCAAGCGCGGCGTCTTTATGAAGAAGTCTATCCAAATCGCGCATTGTTTTCATCCAGAAATTTTTCGAAAAGTTTCCGATGACTTGGGGATACTGGTACACCAAATAAACATTCTGCCGATAGGGGACTGTCAAGGACAGTAGGTACACCTGAAGTTTGAGAAAGAATGTTAGATATTATTGAAGAAAGTCCCGAAATAAGTGTTAGAAGGATATCTGCTGAAGTGGGTATAAATGGTCCCTTTGTTTGGAGAACTCTATATTCTCAGCTTCTACATCCGTACCACTTTCAACGGGTATAAGCCCTTAATCTTCCTGATGATCAAGCCAGAATAGAATTTTGTCTTTGGATTTTACACCAGAATGCCAATAATCCAGGTTTCGTTTCGAATATTCTTTTTACAGATGAGGCCGGTTTTACTGAAGATGGAATATTCCATTTTCATAATAATCATGTTTGGTCAGATGAAAATCCTCACGCCGTTGTCGAATCACACTATCAAGAGCGATTCAGCCTCAATATCTTTAATAGGACCAGTTGTTTTGCCCAATAGGTTAAATGGTGCTGCATATCACGATTTTCTACAAAATAAGTTACCAGTGCTCTTAGAAAATGTATTGATTACTCAAAGGATGAATATGTGGTTTATGCAAGATGGAGCACCGTCTCATTTTACGCTTCGTGTTAGAGAGCACTTGAACCACAGGTTCTTTGGAAGATAAATAGGAAGAGGAGATTTTGTTCAATGGCCTCTTAGATCCCTGGATTTGACACTTGATTTTTTTGTATGGGATTATCTTAAAAGTTTGATCCATGCAACACCAGAATGTTATTTAAATGAATTGTAACAACGGATTGTGCAAAGCTGTGAAACAGTTCAAAGAAAGCTGGGCATTTCTTAAAGAGTAATCATTTTTTAAAAGATGCAGAGCTTGTGTGGAGATGGGAAGAGGGCATTCTGAACATTTACTATAACATATTTTTATTCATTAGTAAAAACAAATAAATTCTGATGAATACCTGTACTCATTTCTTTACCGCTGTTATGAAGGACAAAATGTCAAAATAAAATTAATTAATTTGTTATTCAACAATAATTACGTGGTTAAAATACTTACTTATTAGCTTAATTAAAAATTTCGTGTTGACTAGGGGCACTAGAAATGTACTCTTCTTGAAGCACCTCCATAATTTTGCGCATTTTGGAAAAATTCTTTTTGATTGTGAATCAGCACATCGAAACGTATATGCCCTAAGTATGTGCTATAAAAAGACACAAATTCTGCCAAGGACCAGTGGCAAAGATATTATTGTACTTCTCTTGTTATTTCTTTTTTTTATTCAAAATGATAATTATGATAAAAGCAAACAATAAATTAACTTCTTGCCTTTATTTGATTACTTTCAAATTAGGTAAAACACTAAATAAAAATAACTTGAATATTAATTTTACATACATATGATTGGAATATGGATTTTCTGTAATAGGTACTTGGTAGTTTTCAAAGAACAATCATAGAGAAAACTATGTCAAATAATTTTGAAAGTTATATTCACCCACTATGCTATATTGTCACGCATATTTTTCTATGGCTTTACGTAAGATTATTAATCATATCATTTCAACATATTTCAGGGAGTTACACAATACGTAAGTTATTTAAACAGCTCGACAATCATTTGTTACCTCACTTTGTGTTATTATTTACGCGAGATAAGTTCTATAGTGTTTTGATATATTTCAGCAGAGGCAAGGGTGAGTTGAATCAGGTTGAGGTATGAGTATGCAGTGTGTTGATTGAGAGAGCGTTTGAGAGTGAGCATTGATGATATAGTTGTATGCCTCTATTTGTGTCTACGTCAAGCCTATGTGATTGTGATTATCCCTGTGATATCCCTTGTGCTGTTTTGGGAGGTCGTAGCTCTGAGTGGAGAGCGTAAGCCAAGAGGACGACATATGTGTGTGCACAATTGCTAGCCTTGTGTGCAAATGTTCGCTGGGTCACTATACGGTAGGGGCAGAGGGTTTTACCTTGGCTTTTCGAACGCCTCATAAGTCCTTTGTAAAGCCGGTGTGAGGTGACAGCAGCTAGGGTACTCAGGGCAGACGTGACTGAGTTACTCTCGACTCCCAGACGGACGAGCCAGTGGGGCTGACGTCGTCTTGAGGACTCGGGGTTGAGCTTGTCAAGCTAGACGTAGTGTTGACGCTCCCGGCAGAGGTTGAGCGGGTCGACAGTTTGGCGCTCCCAGTGTGGTTTGAGCAGGTCGACTGGTCGGCCGAGCTCCCTGATAATACTGTTTATGTGTTTTCGCACTTTGTGCGTTTCCTCTCTATGTGTATACCAGAGAGTGTGATTTGATGTTGATGCATTGAGTATATAAGCTGCGAGATGTTGGTGGTTATGATTGTATAACGTGTGTGTGGAAGTGATTCCTCACTAAGCCAGTTGTTTGCTTATGTTGTATCTTATTTCCAGGAGTCTTGAGATCCACACTTTGAGACCGGCGACCGCTGAACATCAATTATAGATGCATATTGTTCTATTGTAATATTTCATTGGGTTGTAATACAAGTGTTATATTGAATTATGCTTTGATTAATTTATCCTTTATAATAATATTAATCAAATTTTGGGACAGTCATTTGCCAGTTTTCATGATTCTGATATTTTTTGTATAATTTATGATTATGTAGCCGGGCTGTCGTTTTTGTCCTTATATTTTTATTTTATGTATAAGGCGTACATTTCTGTAACAGCTGAAAATGAAATTGACAAAGGCATAATTTTATTGGCTGCAGTTTAATTGTCTGATTTTTTATTAACTATAATTTATAATTTAATGAAACGAAATGAGTTCAAATTAATCCTTTGTGGAATTGAAAATCGTATTTCGGTACAGCAAGATTATATAATAAAGCGCTATCATTTAATCTACAAATTCATCATATGGAATTTACTTTACTGGAGCATGAATTTTCCAGATAGCAGTGCATATCAATTTAAACAATCAATGTTCCTTTACATAGCAATGGTCATTAATGAGTACGTTAATTTCTTGTACACTTTTAATTCAAAAATAATCCTGGATGAAATTACAATTCAGTATGAATATTTGAATGATTGTCTTAATTATGTAAAAAATTATCCAGTACTCATATCAAAGAAGAGGACAAATTCATGCATCAAACTGGGTTACGAGAAATTCCTGGATCTGATTGAGAGACATCAACAATTAACTGAATGCACACAAAGTATATGCAAAACTTCATCATTCAAATATTTGTTACAAGTGGCTTACTACTTCTTTTCGCTTGCGGGAGGCACAGCACCATCCATAAATGCTATAAGAAAAATCTGCAGGTCGCCAGATTTGAAAGTAGATAATGTTTTATAAGATTTTGCCAGGCTATTTATATGGACTTTGTGGTCAACAGTGTACATTTATTATATTTTCATTATCATCAATTCTTGGCAAAAACTTTTTGGAGAAGTAATTGAATGGAGAAGAGTTCGCAGCAACTGACGTGGCACATGTTCATAAGGCGATAAAAAGTTTATTATAAAATAACAGAAAATTAATAAAAGTATTTCAGGCAATAAATTTGCGATTATCATGAATGACATGAGACTAGGCCATTCGAAGCTTGTGAGTCACCAGAATTGTTGTCTCAATATTACAATTACTCTGGTCTAAGATGACAGTTTCTAACATCGATCATTAGAAGATATTTTAGTAAGTAAAGAGTCTTGGGAATTCAGTCGATATATTTTAATTTCTTTCCTACTTTACAGTTTCGGCTGTACCTCAGCCATCTTCAGAAGCGCTACAATTTGATTATTTTTTTATCACTAATTATTTATGCTAATTTTGTCGGAAATACTTACAAAAGAACTTAAATTGTGGAAAATTAAAAATGTACATGAACTGTGATGTCGAGTTTAATAAAATAGCGGAAAAAAAAATTATCTTTTCTCCATTTGTCAAATGCCACAACCTGCATCTGTGGAAGACGTTGACCAAGTGCGAGTAAAAATCGTGTGTGCACGCATTGTCAAAAAATTACAAATTATCACAAGTAGAATTGAGTTAGTTATAGTGTCAAACAATTGAAAATAGATGCAAGCTTGTGCATCACGCAAGGTGTCAAAAATATAAACAAAAATTAGGAAATGTACCACCGATATTAAAGAATATTGTTGTATATAGTGCTAAGTGCAATAGTATCTGTTTTTTCATTGATATTTTGTTTGTCTTGTTTTATATACAACATTTCTAATGTAAGTCTTTTGTTCAAGTTGATTTCATTATTGATAATACTAGTTTCATCAAAATTGAAAGTATGTCCTGAATCTATGCAATGAGTGACTAGAGCACATTTTGGCGTATTTTTATTCAATTTTCTACTGTTTCGTTTATGTTCATCAAGCCTTGTTTTTAAATATCTCTTGGTTTGTCCTGTGTACTGTGCTCCACAATCATTGCATGGGATTTTATAAATTAAATTAGATCTTAAGCTTTTATCTGTTTCATCTTTTATTTTGGAGAATAAATTACCTACTGTCTTGTACTGTTTGAAACAAATTTCAATTCCCTCTTTATTTCTGGATACTTGTTTAATTTTGTAGCTTACGCTATCTATGTACGGAATTGTGAAGTACTTATCGGTCAAAGATTTTTTATTATTTATGTCATTGTCATTCAAATTAGATGAAAGATTCATAACTTGATTTTTGATACCATTTATGATGCCAAGTGGGTATTTATTTGAACGAAGTAAATCAGTTACTATGCTGCTAACTTCGTTATGATATTTTTCAGATGTCAGTTTAAGTGCTCTGCTAAAAATATTTCTAGCAACATTGAGAAGTTGACTTTTTGGATGATTCGACTGAAAATTTAAATACCTCGTACTTGCTGAAGGCTTTTTGTACCATTTGCTGGTAATGTTGCCACATTCTTCTTTAATCAGTAACATATCGAGGAAAGGTAGGGTGTTATTAACCTCTGTTTCTACTGTGAATTGAATATGGGCATTAAAGCTATTGAAAATTGTTACTATCTCATTTATTTTAGATTCTGGCACTGCTGTAATCAAATCATCAACGTACTTTTTTATGAACGGAACCTTAAATGACAACTTTGCAACAACTTCTTTTAGAACCAAATCCATAACTAAATTTGCCACTACTGGAGACATTGAATTCCCCATTGCTGCACCAAACACTTGACGATAAAGCTCACCATTAAATTTGAAGAAACAACTTTCAAAACAAAATGTAATTAAATTTAGTAACTCGTCGAGTGGTATGTCTGTCCGTTTCGATATATCATATTTTTGTTCGACAGCTTGAAGCACTAGGTCTATTGGAATATTAGTGTATAAAGAGACCACATCTAATGAAATAAGAACATAATCAATATCTAAAGTTATTTGAGTGACAAACTCTTGGAATTCGAATGAATTTCTGATATAATACTCATCTTCATATAAGTTCCTCAATACTTGACTTAAATACTTTGATAGTTTATCAGTTGGTGAATTTGTTCCAGATACGATAGGGCGAAGAGGTTTGTCGTTTTTGTGTAATTTAACAAGACCATAAATTCTAGGCGGTATTGCATTATTGGATGTTAGACTTTTCTTCATTGTTACATCAATGTATTGTTTGTCAAATAAAATTTTTGACTAATTTATTGTTTGTATTTTGAATTTTTGTTGTGAGATCTTTATTTATTTTAATATATGTTCCACTATCATTTAATAGGTCTTCCATTTTACTAATGTATTCATTTTTATTTATAGCAACAGTTAGATTTGATTTGTCTGCTTTAATGATAAGAGGGTCTGCATTTTGTCTTAGAAATTGTTTTGTTTCATTATATTTTTTAATTATATCATCATTTGTTTTATTCTGGTGATTTTCATGTTTATAATTGGTCATTATGTTGGTAATTTGCGCTCTATATTGGTTCTTAATTTCAATGTCATCAATTTGACAGATAATATACTCCACATCTGCAATTGATTGAAAAAGAGGTAATTGATCTACTTCAAATGGTACACTAAATTTTGGTCCTAATGATAACAAATCTACTACTCGTTGAGGTATCACTGTTTGCGTCATATTATAAAACCAGCCGTCTTGTGAGAGGTTGTCATTTATAACTATTCTATTTATGTGCAACAGGTTATTGAACTTTTTTATGTGTGTCTGTCTTATATTATTATTAATGTAGTAGGACTTATTTTCCAAAAATACTTGGAATTTGTGCATATGTATGAAGCTAATATTTTGTTTAATAATATCATAGTGATATTGATACTCTTTTTGTTGAAACTGTATTTTCCAATGACTAATTTTCAATTCTAGATTGATTATTTGTACTTTAAACTTTTTAATGATTTTAGTAGTCTCATTTTTGTATGGATTGTTGGATAATAAAACATTTTGCAAACAATTAAAATGATTAGTTATATGTGTTGGAAATATACTATTGCGCTTACACCGCAGCAAAAAGTTTTTTTGGTTTGTAGCTGATATGAGCTTTTTGTTTATATTTAGTAACATCTTTACGTGATACTTAGCCAAGTTTCCATAGACGTCTACGATTTCAGGAATGATGATCATGTTGAAGTTTTCAGAAGGTTGTCGCAACTAGTCCCACGCAGTATATTAGATAAAATAGAAGAAGCTGACTGGATGAGTGAATTTGAGTAAGTAAAAAGTCTTGGGAATTCAGTCAATATATTTTAATTTCTTTCCTACTTTACAGTTTCGGCTGTACCTCAGCCATCTTCAGAAGCGCTACAATATATCAATAATATTGATTATGTTCTTATTTCATTAGATGTGGTCTCTTTATACACTAATATTCCAATAGACCTAGTGCTTCAAGCTGTCGAACAAAAATATGATATCATATCGAAACGGACAGACATACCACTCGACGAGTTACTAAATTTAATTACATTTTGTTTTGAAAGTTGTTTCTTCAAATTTAATGGTGAGCTTTATCGTCAAGTGTTTGGTGCAGCAATGGGGAATTCAATGTCTCCAGTAGTGGCAAATTTAGTTATGGATTTGGTTCTAAAAGAAGTTGTTGCAAAGTTGTCATTTAAGGTTCCGTTCATAAAAAGGTACGTTGATGATTTGATTACAGCAGTGCCAGAATCTAAAATAAATGAGATAGTAACAATTTTCAATAGCTTTAATGCCCATATTCAATTCACAGTAGAAACAGAGGTTAATAACACCCTACCTTTCCTCGATATGTTACTGATTAAAAAAGAATGTGGCAACATTACCAGCAAATGGTACAAAAAGCCTTCAGCAAGTACGAGGTATTTAAATTTTCAGTCGAATCATCCAAAAAGTCAACTTCTTAATGTTGCTAGAAATATTTTTAGCAGAGCACTTAAATTGACATCTGAAAAATATCATAACGAAGTTAGCAGCATAGTAACTGATTTACTTCGTTCAAATAAATACCCACTTGGCATCATAAATGGTATCAAAAATCAAGTTATGAATCTTTCATCTAATTTGAATGACAATGACATAAATAATAAAAAATCTTTGACCGATAAGTACTTCACAATTCCGTACATAGATAGCGTTAGCTACAAAATTAAACAAGTATTCAGAAATAAAGAGGGAATTGAAATTTGTTTCAAACAGTACAAGACAGTAGGTAATTTATTCTCCAAAATAAAAGATGAAACAGATAAAAGCTTAAGATCTAATTTAATTTATAAAATCCCATACAATGATTGTGGAGCACAGTACACAGGACAAACCAAGAGATATTTAAAAACAAGGCTTGATGAACATAAACGAAACAGTAGAAAATTGAATAAAAATACGCCAAAATGTGCTCTAGTCACTCATTGCATAGATTCAGGACATACTTTCAATTTTGATGAAACTAGTATCATCAATAATGAAATCAACTTGAACAAAAGACTTACATTAGAAATGTTGTATATAAAACAAGACAAACAAAATATCAATGAAAAAACAGATACTATTGCACTTAGCACTATATACAACAATATTCTTTAATATCGGTGGTACATTTCCTAATTTTTGTTTATATTTTTGACACCTTGCATGATGCACAAGCTTGCATCTATTTTCAATTGTTTGACACTATAACTAACTCAATTCTACTTGTGATAATTTGTAATTTTTTGACAATGCGTGCACACACGATTTTTTACTCGCACTTGGTCAACGTCTTCCACAGATGCAGGTTGTGGCATTTGACAAATGGAAAAAAGATAATTTTTTTTCCGCTATTTTATTGAACTCGACATCACAGTTCATGTACATTTTTAATTTTTCACAATTTAAGTTCTTTTGTAAGTATTTCCGACAAAATTAGCATAAATAATTAGTGATAAAAAAATAATCAAATTGTAGCGCTTCTGAAGATGGCTGAGGTACAGCCGAAACTGTAAAGTAGGAAAGAAATTAAAATATATTGACTGAATTCCCAAGACTTTTTACTTACTCAAATTCACTCATCCAGTCAGCTTCATCTATTTTATCTAATTAGAAGATATCTCTGAATTCAATTTTTTCCAGAAATTGTATGACATGAGCTACTTGTATGTCTCTTTTCAACATCTTACGAAAATATGTCATGTTGTCGAACACTGTATCCATACACCAACCTGAAAAGAATGGAATAAATATTATTTCCAGGTCCAGCAGGCACCTCTAATAGTTCATGAAATCTGGAATAGATATAACAATTCCATGGATGAAAAAATTAGAGAGGTATCAACCCATCTGCAGAAATTATTTATATTAGTAAATTGATAAATCCTAAATAAATTGATAGAAATTCATTAACTTGTGTTGATTGGAGTCGATATATTCATGAATATATCATATTTATTTAAACTCAAATAATCATATTTTTCAATATTCGTCGAAGATGGATACTTGTGCCTACGCAAAATCGATAGTAACATTTTTCTTCTTTCCAGTTTGAAGTAATTTCTTTACAACTAATGCACGGAAAATTGAGAATCACAGCATGCGGATTCTTCAATCTAGATTACAATTTACTGCATATTGTAATATGAATAAGGGGTATATAAGCTTATCAGATTTAATTTATTCTCAAATTTCAGGTTGTTGCAGCAATGACCACTTATATTATTATTTTAATACAGTTTGAAGTGATGCATGAACCATAATTAGTACTAGCATTAGCAGTAGTCAATAAATTGAAATGAATATCTATATTATACAATTTTTATTAATAACTTTCTTCCGAACTTTCATCTTTTTTTAGCATTTCCTATCCCCTATAATTTAACGAGTCGTTTAGATGTGTAATTATCGGATCCAGTAGCAATCACAATAGAACAATTGATTTTGACATATGTGAGTTATTAATTTCTTCAAATAAATTCTGGAAAGAATCGATTATTAATTATTGCCACAAAAGTTTGAAACTGTGAGAGTGTCTAACTTTTCTATCTACGATTTCGCAGGCAGTTTAGAATTAGTTCAGCGAATTTATTGGGAACGATTTCCGAATTGTCATTTTTCAATAAAAATTGTATTATTGTGATGATGTTATAGTGTGAAGTCGGAGTTCAGGATTAATTGAAGTATTTAAGTGAAATCAAATTGCACAGATGTAAATTGGGCAATTACACAGTGTAAACTCGAGTTACAATTTACATGTTTTTACGTGTTTTTACACCTGAGGCACGAAATTTCCATATTCGGTGACGGTTTTCACATCGTGTATGACATCGTCCACGGTTCTAAGCTTTCTTCTATAGGTCAAAAAAGCTGACGTGTAACCGGTACTTTGAGTTACGACTGAATTCATAGCGAATCTCACCGAGCTGATATGTTCATCCCAGGTTGTATGGTCATTTCCGACTAGAATAGCTAGTCGGGGTTTTAAGTCTCTGTTTTTTCTTTCAACTGGATTGGCTTCAGCATGATACAATGGAATTAAGGATTGACTGATTCTAAATGCATCACATTCCTGTTGCATTACTTCGCTGACGAACTGAACGCCATTATCACTGATAATTTGTCTTGGTATACCGTACCGTAGGATTACTTCTTCGATCAATTTCTTTGAACGAGCATATGCTGTGGCTTCCGGAAGTGCAAATAACTCCACCCATTTTGACGCATAGTCTTCGACTATGAAGATCAAACGATTTCCTTTTTCACTCAAGGGCAATGGTCCAAACAGATCAATTGCAATAGTTTCGAAGCGTTGTGAATGAATAGGTGTTTGCAATAAGCCAGCAGGTTTCAAATTACTCGCCTTATACTTTTGACATTCGATACATTTGCGTACATAATCCGTTATGTATTTTCTCATACCGGTCCTGTAATAGCGTTGCGAAATTTTCAAAATTGTCTTTTCTACACCGTAGTATCCCGCATGGATCGTCGTGATACTGTTCCAAGATTTTCTTGCGTCCTTGTTCCGGCACTACAAACTGCGCATCTTCTGATTCACTATCAGGTGAGTATCTATATAGCACACCATTGTTCATCAAATATCCCTTGTCCAACCAATTTCGACAGACTTCTGATGGTGGTTCCACTTCTAACGCATCTATAATTTTGGTTACTTCTGGATCATCAAGTTGTTCGCTTCGCAGAGTTTCTGCTATTTTATGTGGCATTTCTGCAATGGCAAAACAGATTCCGCAATTGTCTTCATTGTCCGTTGTACAAATTGGACGGAATAAAGTATCCGCCAAGGTATTCTCCTTTCCAGGAGTGTAGACAATATTCAAATTGTATGACTGCAGTTTGAGAAATCATCGAGCAAGTCTACCAGTTGGCGTTTTCAAACTGAGTAATCATTTGAGAGGCTGATAGTCAGCTCCAATTATTATTTCTGATCCTTCCACGTATCCTCGGAATTTCTCAACTGCCCATACGACAGCTAATGCCTCTCTTTCTGTAGTGAAATAATTTCTTTCCGCAGGAAGTAGCAAACGACTAGTGTACTCAATTGGTCTCTCTGAGTTTTTTTCTCCCTGAAGAAGCGCTGCGCCAATCACATATCCACTTGCATCAGTGCGTAGAATGAAAGGTTTAATTGGATTTGATTGTTGTAGTATCGGTGCAGTTGTTAATAACTTCTTCAACTGTTCGTACGCATTTTCCTGCTCTGTTCCCCATATCCAAGCTTGTTTCTTCCGTGTGAGCATGGTCAAAAGCTACGCAATTTTGGAAAAATCCGGAATAAATTTCCTAAACCACGAACATGTTTGACCGAATGACCGAACATGTTTAAGATCTCGCGGGCGCGGCATTTCGACAATCGCACTTACTTTAGCAGGATCAGCTTGTAGTCCATCTGATGTTATCAAGTGTCCCAGATATTTTACACTTGTGCACGCGAAATTGCACTTGATACGATTCGCACGTAATTTAAACTAAATAAGTCTTTTGAAGACAATTTCTAGATCGTTCAGATGTTTTTCAAAAGCCTCCGATAACACGATGAGATCGTCAAGATAGACCAGTAACAACACGTCACCAACACTACGTTTAAAACGATCCATTAGCCGCTGGAACGTCGCGGGAGCGTTTTTCAATCCGAACGGCATACGTAAATAGCGATACGTTCCGAATGGTGTTACAAAGCATGTCTTGTCACGGTCACTTTTTCTTATATTTACTTGATGGTAGCCTTATCATAGATCGAGAGTTGTCATATATGGAGTTCGTTTGGCCTCGTGAAGCAATTCATCAATCCGTGGCATTGGGTAGCTATCGTTTTCGATAATCGCATTCAATTTACGATAGTCGATACAAACTCGGACTCCGCTATCCTTCTTTGGTACGAGAACCGTTGGTGAGCCCCATGGACTTTCACATTCTTCGACCACTCCATCAAGTAACATCTTATCTAATTCGGCTTTTAAAATTGGCTTACTGTTCACTGCGATTCTGTATGGAGGAGAGTAGATTGGAGCATGATCCCCTTCGTCAATAGCATGTTCTGCGTATGGAGTACTGTCTCCCCCTAGCACGAATATGTTCTTATATTGTTGAAGGAATCCATTCAATTTGGCACGTTGGTCAGACGAGGGTTGCTGTCCATCATTCTCACGAAGTTGCAAGAGATAATCAGCATCAAGTTCCGCTGCCACTTGTCTTGTAGATTCTTCTTACAAGATGTTGGCAAACAAATAAGTCTTCTCGAGGGTATTTCTGAAATACCATGTTCCTTGTCCTACATCTAGTACAATGTCCAAAGCTTTAATAGCATCGGTGCCTAGAAGACTAGGATTGTCTGCTTCGGAAGGTAGAACAATCAGCTTGAGGGTAATACTATTTCCTTTTACAGATATTGCAACGTCCGTAGTAAGGACTTTTACAGTTATAGTGACTCCGTCCGCTAATGTCAGTGTTAACGTACATCGATCTCTGAGAAGGTCGTACAAATTTCTGCTCATAATACTTCTAGTGGCACTCGTGTCTGCAATAGCAATACCTTCAAATTCAAAGATACTTACAGGCAGTAAGGGTCGACTTGACCGTAAAGTATCTGCAATATCCACAGTATGGAAATGAATCGAGTTGGCTTTGACGGCTTCTTTGCATTTAGAGCAATTTGATTTTATTACTCTGGGAATTCCACATCCATAACATGCAAAGCTCGGCTTGTCTGGCTGTGTTGTAGAAGATCTAGTAACCTGTGTTTCGCTAGTTATACCTTTTTCCTTTTTTTCTACAGCACTGGACATTCACTAATGGTATGCTCATTTGCCCTACAATAATTGCAGCGTTTCCTTTGTTTCTCTTTCTGTTTAAACTTATATTCTCGTTTTTCTTTTGGGTTTTGTTTCTTGTCACTTCTGTCCTCCTCACCTTCTTCCATTGATTGTTCAACTATCCTACTCTGCTTGAGGAGTTCGTTGAAAGTATTTACGGTATCTCGAGGGACTCGTTTCCAAATTTTCCTGTACAATAGTCCATATACCATGTTCAGTTGGACTTTTTTTGTTATATTGTCAGGTATCTCAGAAAGCAGGGCTCTAGCACGACTAATGAAAAGGTCTGTTAGAGTCTTGTGATCTTGCTCAAGTTGAAACAATTCCTTATATACTTGAAAAGGCGCTCTTTTCCCAAGGTTTATAAATATAGAAGGTTGCCTCATTCAACGAATTCAAGATGCGCATGCGCTACTTTATGACGTAAGCGCTAGACCCTCCACTCCTAGAAGAACATTATCTGGATAGGAAAAACACAGTAACATGCGGCTGAATTGAATTTTTGGATAATCAAGTCTGTCATCTTGTGTAGAGAAAGAAGAGTATATTTTGCAAAATGAAGAATGGTTTTATTCTAAGAAATATAAATTGTTCTATTAATAATACTGTACATACAAATAGAATAAATATAATAAAAATAATTGAAATTCACATATTTCAATAAAAATATCTACGAATTCAGAATTTGTGATATTAGTTTGCAATAGAGATATTAAAAATTAAAATATGCACGTAAAATTATCTGGATCATTCATATTGTTCAAACTATCATGACTTGAACCAGATAATGTGTGTTGATTTCAAAGATTGAGGGCTTTTTTCATCGCTTGCTGATAATTTTATGTGACAGTTAAAAACAATGGCTACGATTGTTGAAGAACTCGTAATCATAGCTATCAGTCGCCAGACAAATTCATAAGGAAGCGGTGAAACAGATCGCAGATATCTTGTGAATAGATATTTATTTTACGCTACAAATAATACGAAACGCACTGAAAACAGAAACTATTCGAATGATATACGAGTAAATTTCATTCTAAACTGTTTTACTCGTATACAGGTAAAAAGCAGAAATTTTCGAAAACTACATACATTTAATAGTTCCGCCTTTCAATCGCGGGTGTAATCTTCTCCCGAAAAATGTTCGGAACAAATATGACATGCATTTGCATTCCATTTCCCATCTCTCTTACATCGTTGCACCTATTGTTTTCTGATGCACTCGTTTGTCGAAAAACTGTGGTATGATATTTGCTGCGATGATTTTTTTGTCTTGATCAAACTATTATTATACGTTGCAACAGTACATCGCGTTCCTGGCATCTTTGATTATAATAACTATTGGGAATTAGAATGGATTCTCAATCTAAAAAATTTTTATTTACCTTGGATTAAATATGATTGAATGCAGAGGCAGATTTAGCTAGATTTAGGCGCCCCTCTTGTTTTTGATGAGCTCCTTTAGATGAACATTGCATAGCATAGAACATAAAAGTCAAACCAACTGTTAGGTTCTTGGAAGTAATAATGAAATTCTGAGAGGTATATCGGTTACAATAAATATTTCTTTCTGGAGCTTGGATTGAAGCCAAAATAAATCATGTCTACTAGAGGGATAATTAAATTATTCTCCTAATTTGTGTTAAATCAAAATAGATAGAGTATATATTTTGCCTTAAGATTAATTTTAATTTTTATTCATTCTTCCAAATTTGGCGCTCCCCAAACTCTGGGAGCTGAAGTCTGAGTCGCATAGGCCTAGACCTAAATTTGCCTCTAATTAAATGAGGTTATTAGTTCAAACAAAAGTGCTAGAAAAAAATATAAATATATCATTCTGCTTGTTAGACAGTAGCAGCCTATCTCTCTGGGTCTAGCGCTGACGTCATTTATCCCCACTACTACTCCCACCACCGAATACACAGAGCTTATGGGATTGAGGCAACCTTTGTATGTATAAACCTTACTCCATTAGATATTTGTCTCTGCCTTACTCTTTTCCTACCAAAAGAGGCACGAAGAGCTTCGATCGCCTCGTCCCAGGAGGAAATACTTGATTTTATTCCGAGCCACCAAGTTGCAGCATCCTCTGTGAGTAACATGGATAATCCTTTCAGAGAGTTTTCTTCACTTACATTTGCACAGTCCCGATACACTTCTACCGAACTAATGAACGCGTCAATGTCACTATGTTTCTGGCCGTTAAATCGCGCATTGCATCATTTAATAAAGTTACCTTTCGACTGTTCAGTCGTAACACTAAGTGTTGGAGTACTTTCACGCGGCACGGTTTGAAATCTATTGAGCAACATTTCAAATTGTTCTTCTGTAAGAGTTATGCTCGCCATCTCTAGTAATGATTTTGTAGGAGGTCTACCTGGTTTTCTTTTACTCATAAGTGTTTTCTACTACCGCAACCCGCACGACAATGTTTTTGTTTACACCAACAAGCACTTTTGCATTGATAATATTTCAAAACATCGCACAGTCTGTTTCGAGGTACATATATAGTTCAATGTGAACGTATGGAGAACTCAACGCAATGAATAATATAGTTCATGTAATCGTATCGCGAATTCGATGTATTAAATCTTATGTAAACTTCTTGGGACTTATGCACTGTGAATCGTTGGGTTTCCTATGAACATATGGGAATTCGGTGCTATGAATCGTAAGATTTTCGTGCAACCGTCTTGACAACTCGACGCAATAAATGTGTATTAACATTTAGTTCGCACCTAATTTCCACATTAACAGCGCAATGAACTTGTAAAAATACACAAACCGACAGAATTCATCACTACACGATCACTATTCACTTAACACGTAAATTTATTCACTCTTACACTGGCCCTCGGGCATTATCTTGAAACATAATGCCCTCGGGTATTATTTGTTAAGTAATAACTCTGAAGTCAGTGTTATTATGACAACAATAATAAACTAGTCGGACATTAATGTATTCAATGTCAAAATATTGTGCACTTATATATTATGACGAGAATACAACGAGATATTTAGAACTTATCGTTTATCTGAAACGTAAAACAGCAGATGAGATGAATGAAATACATTAATTTATAAATGAAGCACCTATGTATTAGTTTTTTGCCACCTGAATTGATCTGCTGAACAAATATAATATTGTATCTTATATTTTAGAAAATATTTAAAATCAATTACCAAATTCAGTTCGATACATTTATAGGCTATGTTTTCTGTTCATCAAGAATAAAAGCTTCAAGAATTCATGTAGCAATATTTTTAATTGAATTATTCAGTAGATTAGCTATTCTAGAATTGCATTCTATTTAATATTCCACCGTTTTCTTTAAATTATTCGTTGAATTATTTTGATATTCTCTTTATGTTTGAGAGCCAACAATAATGAAATAAGTTGAGAACAGCAGCTACTTTTTGATAGTGCGTTCGGTAATGCAAATCTTTTCACTCCATCTGCTCTTTTGCGTTCTTTAATTGCAAAAAGCGTAAATGGTACAGAGAAAGACCGGAAATAGTAACGTTCGGTAATAGCAGAGCGGAATGATTGGAGCTCACTCTCAATGCACCAGCATAAGAGGTGATGCTCGCGGAGTGAATACTACAAATCGCGCCAAATTATAAACGTACGCGAACCTGACAAAAACTTATGAACAAAAAATGGCAGAAAATAACTTATTTTATTTGTACAATGCTTGTTATCAAACTTATGCATCTTTTGACGAAGCTCCGAGAACATTATGGCTGGTACCACAAGCTCTGTTTTTGGCTATACTAACAGTGTTATTTTAAGAAGAGTTTTAAGGCAATATAAATATTTCAAGCTATTTCAAAGGAAAATATTCAAATAAATTTTGTAGACATATGTGTTTTCCGTAATTTGTATCTGAAGATTATTTTCTAAAGTATTTGGGAAAATTCTAATTGCGTTAAAACACATCTTGACACAATGCGCCAAAAAGCAGAGCTCGTGGTACCAGCCTATTTGTTTGCTAAACACCACAATGTTATCATTACTTGTTTTTCTATTTGTAATCCATGCCGCCTTTTTGCATTAAACTGAATAAAAGTATGTGGTTCTGTCAACAATACTTCGAATTTTATTGGCTGTATTCTAAAATGCGATATAAATTGATTATTTGTAAATCGAGGAACAGTTTCTTCTGCATAATTTTCTATTTTTCCTAATAAATAATAAATACACCATTTTCATCATCATAATTATCGTCAAAAATTAAATCATGACCAATTTGAATCGCATGAACTGATAAATTCCTCATATTTGTATCTTTCCACCGTTCTAATGCAATAATTTTCAAATTTTGGATATATTTGACAGTTGAATCGTTCTTTAATTCACGGAGAAAACGGAGTGATTTGACATTATCTGACTTAACTCCAAGCTCTGTACGCTCTGCGCTCGAGCTGCATTAACGAACGCACTATAAACTGCTCATAGATAGCAGTACAGTCTGGCACAGATTCTGACTGTATTCAGACTATTCAAAACAGCTGATTCAAATGCAATAAACTCATGCAGACGATCTTATGTTCAAAAAATTCACTATCTGAAAATATACGTGAAATCCCTGATTAGAAATCAAATTTTTTAACAATGACATAAATCACTAAAGGATCAGAACAAAAACTACTGGTCTTTATAAATAACTATCTACGTCGCATCATGCGAATCAAATGGTTTAAACATGTATCGAGCGATGAATTACTATCCCGAACTGATCAAACGAAAATAAAGACAGAAGTAAATAGAAGGAAATGGAAAAAGACGGAATGACAATAATATTGCTAAAGCAGCGTTGGAATGGAGTCCGCAAGGGAAAAGACGAAGAGGCCGGCAAATAACATAGAAAAGAACAGTTTTGCAAGAACTGAGAGTTATAGAAAAAACATGGAATCAGGCAAAAAGAATCGCGCAAACCTAGTAGAGACCTTATGCTCCAATGAGGTGTTGAAGGACTGTTTATACGTGACTGATGACTATTCGTGATAGAAATGACGCAAATATAACTGCCCGATAGCTCTTCTTGAGAGTACGAGGATAAGTTATCCAAGCGACTGATAGCTATACTCCTACATTGTACAAGTAAGTAAGAATCTACCAAAATCAGTTTTTCGTCATTATCTACCTATGGAAACTTCCCAAAAAAACAAAAATAAATCTGAGATCGTTCCTTGAATGCAAGATCCCAAAAATGGCACCTCGAAATATGGACAGACTGTATATCTAAAATTAGTTTAAGTTGGTTGAATTCAATGATTTAGAGTAGATAACAATTGATAACTCAAGAGATACTCGATAATTACTCAATTCTGTTACTGTCATCATTTTTAACAACTAAAAATATGGACGAGAACCTATTAAACAAATTGAATACTTTTTCTCTAATGAAAAAAATTATTTTTGATTGAATGTTTTCGCAGTTTAATTGAAATGGATAATAAGTAAATTTTCGTGCTATAATAAACACCTTCATGTCTGTTAATATGTATACCGATTTTTTAAATTATATCAAACCATTAAATAACTAAATGTTTGGGAGTGTCTTTTGCGAGTACAAATATTACAAACAAATCTGTTTTAAAGTTCGTGCATGAGTTTGTCTTCGGTATACCAACATTATGTTTCATGATCTATTATGCATCCGATGTTTTATTGTTCTCATTGAACTATCACTCTGACAAAATATGGATGATAGACAAAAACAAATGTTGGGCTTCGTTTCTCTACTGGATTTTTTCATTACTTTATCAATAAATATAATTCAAAGGAGTAAGATAGCGAAAGCATTGATTGATCTTAGCAACTGCATCACTTATTGTTCTGATTACAGTGTGAAAAGATTGAAAATATTAGGTGTATTTTCTCAATATCTATAAATTTATTATTTTGGATTAAGTGTGATTATAAATAAGTAGGATCGTATGCTAGATCCATGTTTATAAATTTAATGTCCGACTAGTTTATTATTGTTGTCATAATAACACTGATTTCAGGGTTATTACGTAATAAATAATACCCGAGGGCATTATGTTTCACAATAATGCTCGAGGGCATTATTTTGAAAAATAATAAACAAGTTTCCTAGTTACAGCAAGTAACTAAAGTAATTTCTCTGACAGACGTCACAATGACAGGACATACATTGCTAAAAGTTTTGAATGAAATACAGTAAAAGTCGGACATTAAACATTGAAGGCACCACGGGAGTTGAAAAGACAATAATACCTACGGTCAACGTACACACCTCGGGCCAGAGGCCCTCGGAAAGTACACTGTTGACCTCAGGCATTATTGTCCTTTTAACACCCTTGATACCTTAATTACTATAACATGTCACACTAATTTTATAACAACTTATTATCAAATTATTGTGCTGGGAAAATTACACAATGAGTTTCAGAATATTAATTCGCAAATGAGAACAAATTGTGACCTCAAATATAGGCTCAATATTTCAATACAAATATTTTTCAAACTGATTCGAGATCATCAAAAATTGTCTGAAGCAGCAGTCAGCTTTTTTGATATATTTTCCCTGAAAATTTTGGAACAAGTATGCTTCTATTATATATTATTGGTGAATGGAATAAGTCCAACTGTGAACATGGTTGTTCAAATACGTAAAGTTGAACGAAAAAGTGATACATATCTCGTGATAACGGGAATTTTTTGGACGTGAATGTTTCTTACTACTATTGCTGTGATATGCAATAAATTCAGAACGGCAAGAATTGAAGTGAGTATCAGAGAATATATAGAAATATTGAACTCATAATTATAATAATGATAATAACTTTTTGCGAAACATTTAACGTATTTATTCTATTTCGTTTGGTTTTTAAATGCCTCATCATTTTCGTCGCACGTGCTTTGAGCCTACAATTTATTTCAGGCAAAGAAAACTGGTCTTTGGATTTACGAATTCTGAAATACATATTCTGACAGAAATACTGTAATGTTTATGATTGAAGAAGTACGTTTATATCATAAAATATGATTGATAATCAATAAATACATTTTATTTATTGTAGTTTGAGTCGATTTCGTTACAAATAATACATGAGGAGTTGAGGTTCACTGCATGCGGATTATTTCCTTTGGATAATTCTCTTCTTCACACAGTGAATCTATAAGAGCCGTTCACTGCACACATCGATTAATTCCATAAAACAAAAAGTTGAGAAATGCAATGAACTAGTTTACCTTGAGTTTTGAAATTTCTTTCATAATATAAATTCAAATAGAAAAAATCTGACGTGAACATCACGTGACTTACTTGTACATCATTGGATATATATAGATTCTAAGAATCTGTCAAGTAAAATGCGCTTTGAGCCAAGTCGGTTGCTATGGAAACAGTAGGTCATTGTTCTTATACAACAACATTCTTAAATACTGATTTCCAAAATTCTACGGCTACCAACAGATCTGAATTTATGCGCAAAATTAAAAAATAAATTCCTACTGAAGTGCACTTCCGGTTCAGTCTATTGTTATGAAAATAGTAGGCAATCATTCAAATGCTACAGCAGACTGAAATACCAAATTTCAATATTCTACACCTGATCGTTTCGAATTCCAAAAGACTGTCAAGTAAAGTGCACTTTCGGCTCGTTGGATCTCAAAAAAAAAAAGATATGAGCATCTAAACAGTATAATCGTCCTAAATACTAAATTCTAACAATCTACGTTCAATCGTTTTGGATTTATACGGAAAATTCAAAAAATATTTCGAATAAAGTGCTCTTCCGGCTTAGTCTATAGCAATCATAATACAAGGTGTACAACTAGATATTATTAAAGTGCCTAATACAAAATTTAAATATTCTACGACTGATTGTTTAGAATTTATGCGAGGGATTCGAAAAGTCTGTCATATAAAGTGCTCAGCCGATTGTTACAACAATAGAAGATGACCATTTAGATGCTACAGCAATTTCAAATACTAAATTCCAGTATCCTATGGCTGATCATTCTGAATTTATGCGGAAAGTTAAGAAAAAGTTTCAAGTAAAGTGCACTTCCGGTTTAGCCGATCGCAATCATAATGCAAGATGTACAATAAGATGTTATAGAAGCTCTTTATACGAAATTTCAATATGCTATGGCGGATCATTCTATATTTATGCCAAAAATTCAAAAAAAGTTTCAAGTGAAGTGCACTTGTGGCCTGACCGATTCTTACAAAAATAGCAGATAACCATTCTGATACAACATCAAGTTCAAATACTGAATTTCAACATCCTGGATTTGTCTGAAAAATTCGAAAAAAGTTTCAAGTAAAGTGCACTTCCGGTACTGACGCTTGAAACCATATTACGAGGTGCACGACTAGACCCTATACCAGTCTTAGATACAAAGTTTCAACATTATACGTTCAACCAGTTTTGAGATTTGCGACTTACGTACGCACGAACATACGTACCGACATCAAGCCAAAAATAGTCAAAATGGATTCAGGGATGCTCAAAATGGATATATCCATCAAAATCTCGATATGTGAATTTTGTCGGTTTCACAATACTTCCTTGTACTTTGTATAAGTAAAAAACTAGGCTTAGTAAATTCAGAGACTTTTTTTGGCCCTGGCTCTTGGACTATTATTGCAAGACCAAATTCTCGGAACTTAATAGTTGCCAGACCGTCATGAAGTTGCATTAAAAAAAGTTGCATTTTGGTTATTTCAACAGAGCCGAACTTTTTTATATATTCAATTTAGGAAGATTTCATACACATAAGAAATATTGTTAAACCAAATTCTCGGGATCTGATGGTTGGCAGACAACCATGAAGCATAGAAAAAGTTTCATTTTCATTATTTCAGCAGAGCTGTTTTTTACTCACTTGTACTAAGTACAAGAAAGTATTGTGAAACCGACAAAATTCACCTATCGAGATTTTGATGGAAATATCCGTTTTGAGCATCCCTGAGTCCATTTTGACTATTTTTGGCTTGATGTCGGTACGTATGTTCGTGCGTACGTAAGTCGCAAATCTCAAAACTGGCTGAACGTATAATGTTGAAATTTTGTATTTAAGACTGGTATAGGGTCTAGTTGTGCACCTCGCATTATGGTTCCAATCGTCTGTACCGGAAGTGCACTTTGCTTGAAACTTTTTTCGAATTTTTCTGATAAATCCAGAATGATCAACCGTAGAATGTTGAAATTCAGTATTTGAACTTGATGTTGTATCAGGATGGTTATCTGCTATTTTTGTAAGAATCGGTCAGGCCAGAAGTGCACTTTACTTGAAACTTTTTTTGAATTTTTTGCATAAATATAGAATGATCCGCCATAGCATATTGAAATTTAGTGTTTGAACTTGTTGTAGCATCAAAATAGTTATCTACTATTTTTGTATCAATCGACCAGGCCGGAAGTGCAGTTTATGAGTGTAACAGACATTCAGAATTTGCGGTATAAAACAATCAGTTTAATTGAAATGATAAGGTAGGCAATGATAATCTGGTGTCAATTTTTTAATTTTGTTTGACATTTTACATTTCCCTATATTTCATTTCATAAGCATGACAAAAGTATAAAATTGGATCAGAACATGCTTTTTCATACAAATTTAAAATTAATTTTCTATATGTTGGCCACACGGTCCAGCTTTAATTTTAGCATTATTGAACTCCAAATATACATACTTATCAAACCTCTTGAAGGCATGAAAAACAAAATGAGGCACTGAGATCTACGACTATCTGACGGTCTAAAAGTACAAGGAAATATTGTGAAACCGACAAAATTCACATATCGAGATTTTGATGGATATATTCGTCTTGAGCATCCCTGAATCCATTTTAACTTTTTTTGGCTTGATGTCGGTACGTATCTCAAAACTCATCAAACGTATAATGCTGAAATTTTGTATTAAAGACTGGTATAGGATCTAGGATCTTGATGTGCACCTCGCATTATGGTTGCAATCGTCTGTACTGGAAGTGCACTTTACCAGATACTTTTTTTGAATTTTCCTCATAAATCTAGAATGATTAGCCGTAGGATACTGGAATTCAGTATTTCAAATTTCTGTAGCATCCAAATGATCATCTCCTATTTTCGTCCCAATCGACTAAGCCGGAAGTGCACTTCATATTACAGACTGTTGTGACCTAGTTGATATTGAATAAGCAATGTACTTTATAATAATGTTTATATTGAAGAATTGATACAAAAAACTAATTGAAAAATATTTGACATGTGTGTTCTTCTATTTATTATTCTAGCCAACTGTTTTGTTTACAGCCAACTATTTGTAGAATATATAATAATTCTCCCCCACTGGATTGGAAATGTGCAACTTGATTTTTTCTTTCAGCCAGTTATATAATCTTGAAGATACCGCGGAGGTCTTGTAACTCGTTCAGACTTTCTCAACTGTATTCTTGGAGTCGCTGGTGTATTCTCTTCAATTACTGGATTTTGACCAACTTCCGAATCATCCTCTTCATCCAAATTTGCACTTATTTCAAGATTCAAATGTTCCCAATCTTGATTTGAATTTGATGAAGATGGTGCAATAGATTGCTCAAATCTCACGCGTTTCTTTTGTACTTCTGATTTTCTGAGCTGATTAGCATGACGTTTTAAATTTCTTCCTTCATCGAGTTGAACGACGTAATGGAGTTTCCCAAGCTTGCGAGTTATAGTTCTAAATTTCCACGTTAATTTATAATTGATATTAAAAGCTGCTTGAACTCTCTCCCCCACTTGGAAAAAACGTGTACGCGACTGAACTGGTAGTTGTGATTTGCTTTCGAAATGTGGACGCATTGCGTCAAGTTTGATACGAATTTGTCGATTTAGATACATTTCTGATAGCGATTTTCCATTTGCTAATGGTGTAGCTCGATAACGTAAAAGAATTTCTAGAACTTTCTGATTTATTGATAAATTTTCACCACTCATTGCCTTCAGACGCTGTTTCAATGTTTGCACATTTCGCTCTGCAAGTCCATTTGTCGCAGGATGCCCAGGTGCAATAAACTTTTGCTTGATTCCATTCATTTTACAATAGTTTCGAAATTATTCGCTAATAAATATTTATGCATTATCCGAAACCATGACTAACGGATATCCATGGCTCGAGAAAATCTCATTCAATAAATTAATCGTATTCATTGAATTTGGTGCTTGCGGAGAACTTTTATTTCAGCCCATCGTGATTTTGCATCTATTACGACCAGGAAATTGTAGCCTTGAAATGGTTCCGCGTAGTCGATATGAATGCGATCCCAATTATTTGTTGGAGGATCCCAGTGGTGTAATGGAACTTTTGCAGGCATATGTTTAATTTTCGCACATTCTTCACAAGACTTGACCAGTTTCTCGATATCTTAATCGATATTCTTCCATGTACAATAACGACGAGCCAATTGTTTCATTTTAGTGATACCTATATGCGTTGAATGAAGTTCTCTTAAAACTTCGGACTGTAGTGATTTTGGAATTACAATTCGATCGGATTTGAATAACATGTTTCCATCCACAATGTACTCACTCTCAACAGACTTTGATTGAATCTCTCGTTTTATCTTTGATAATTCTTCATCTTTCTCTGTTTCACACATGATTTTTGCTGGTAATAAATTCTCTGTTGATATTTCGAAGATTGTAGATGAACAAACTCTGTGAACTTCTTCATTTATAGCCATATCAGTCGAAAAGCTTTCTTGCTCCATTGTTGCCCTTGATAAACAATCAACATTTTGATTTTCTATTCCTTTCTTGAATTTTACATCGTAATCAAAACTTGCTAAGAATGATGCATAGCGTAAAAGACGTGCCGATGTCATCTTCGGTAATTTTGATTTCTTGTGGAATATTCTTGTTAATGGTTAATTATCTGTTTCCAATGTAAAATGTCTACCAAATAAATAATCGTAAAAACGATTGACTCCAAAAACGATAGCTAAAGCTTCCCGGTCTAATTGAGAGTAATTCTGTTCTGCTACAGACAATGATCGTGAGGCAAAAGCAATTGGTTGTTCAATGTCATCGATTATATGTGATAGTACAGCAACAATTCCTGATGGACTTGCATCCGTTGTCAATTTTACTGATTTTTCTGGATCGAAAGGTACCATCACTCGTTCGCTTGTAATTTTCTTTTTGATTCTATTAAAAGCTTCTTCGCAATCAGCTGACCAATTAAATTTCACATTCTTTCTCAATAATTGGCGTAAAGGAAAAGTTATAGTGGAAACGTTCGGTATAAATTTCGAATAGTATGTGACCATGCCCAAAAATCTACGAAGTTGCAGTATGTTCTTTGGTCTTGGCATTTTGGAAATTGCATCAACTTTCAATGGAGATTTGGATATTTTATTGTGCTCGATTATATGACCTAGATATTCGATCTTCGTTTGGAAAAACGTGCATTGGTTCTTATTCAAGTGTAAATCATATCTTTTTAATCTTTCGAAACAGGCAAAAAGATATCTTTGACATTCTTCCTTTGTCTCGCCATGAATTATTATGTCATCAAAATATGCAACTGTATTTGATAATCCCTGCAAAATTTGATCAATTACGCGATTGAATTCAGCTGGGGCTGTCTTAATCCCAAAACTCAGCCTGTTCATTTTGTATGTTCCACGATGTGTAGAAATTGACTGTATGATACTACTTTCTTCACTGGTTCTTAAATGGAGATACGCTTTGAACAAATCCAGACGACAAAAATATTTCGAATTACGCAGACTATGCAATACATCTTCGATTTTCTTGAATGGATAATTTACATTTACCAGCTGATCATTCACACCAACCTTGTAATCAACACAAAGACGAACTGTTCCATCACCTTTTGGTATGACTACCAGTGGTGAACCCCAGTCACTGGTCATTGATTTAGTGATTATCCCTGCTTCTTCTAAATTATCAAGCTCTTTTTCCACTAGTTCTCGTAGAGCATAAGGAACATTTCGCTCTGGAGTATAGCTGGGTTTTGCGCCTTCCCGTAGATCAAATTTTATTATAAAATCTGGAACACAACCCACTTTTTGAGAGAAAATTTCTGGAAAAGCATTTTCAAAGTCGGATATATCGTTGATTTTTAAAATTGTTTTGTTTGAATTCTCTTCATCCAGATCTTCCAAATTTATCCTCAGATGTCGAACCCATACTCTACCAAGAAGAGGATCAAAACCATTTGGAACGACGTACATATCTTCGTGCGACACGCGATTCTTGTACTCCACTTTGACTCGAATTTTCCCTAAGGGTACAAATAAATCTTCCGTGTACGATCTGAAAGTAATGTTTGTTTGCTGAATTTGATTTTTAATTGAAAGCTTCTCAAAATGATCTTCAGGTATCAATGTATACCCGGCTCCAGTATCGACTTCAAATTTTTGAAATTGGCCTTCAATTTTAATTGAAGTGTAATATTTCTTTGCATCTGCTACTACATCTGACGTGGATTGATCAAATATGTCAATAATTCGGTTGATACCCAATTGTTCGTAGTTTCCTATTTGATTTGTTGATATTTGAGTAATATTATGTTTATTACCTTGTTTATTATTGATTAGAGTCTTTATACACACTTTCGCTACATGTCCGGTTCTATTGCAAGATGAGCATTTCAAGTTGGATGAATTTGTACGACAGTTTTTTGAAATATGATTGTCTCGTCCGCATCTAAAGCACACGTTGTCAATTCCAAGTTGCTCATAATTAATTCGTCCTCTTGATTTTGATCTTGTTTGTTTTCTTTGACTTGCTTCGCTTGATCCTGGTTTCGATTTATTTTTGTGACAAAATTTTGGTTTCACTCCATCTGATTGACATTTACATTTTGAATTTCTATTTATCAAGTTGATTGACGTATTCGCTGTTGGAATGTTCGATAATTCGCGACTATCTGCCTTGGACGCTTCAAGAGCAATAACTTTTTCTACAATTGTATTAAAATCGGTTAATTCTGATTGCAAAATTTGTTCTTTCATGCTCCTATCTTTCAATCCTCGAATAAATTGAGCTCGAAGAAAGAGTTCTATAGCTGATACTTCATTATAGACTGGGAGCTAGTGACAGGTGGGGTTCTCCGATTTTATACCGCTTGCCTTTTTGAGGGTTGATAATTTACCTCTAAATAAGAAAGATAAAAATGTTATTAAGCGATGCACGCTTTCCGGTCATAGTTCAAATTCCAATTAAAGGTCTGAAAAAAAAGTGGTTTTTTCCGTGATATCATACTGCATGCCTTTGTTATGTAGAATAATTGAAATCAATCTGAAGCCAAATACTGAAAGGCAAGCGATTCGCAACAGCCCAAGTGGCTCAAAGGGTTGCATGAACTTGTGAAAAAAAATATGAAAAATGCCGTGTTCCCAAATTGCATGCCAATGAAAAGAATTGAAGTTTTGGTCATAAAACTCTTGTAAAAAAATTGGCAAGCATTCCTCGTTGGCGCAAGGGTTTGAAATTTGGGGGTAATCTTGCATAAATTTTGCATCAATTTGCCGTGATTTCAAACTACCTCAAATGGAGCAAAATCTTTATTTTGAAGTGAAATAATTATAAATTTAGAATGGCATGCATGTTGCTTAAGCCCTTCATATTTTAAATAATAATGAAAGTTGCATAAAAAACATGCAAAATTTCTCCGACTTTATTCTGCCTGCCATTCTATATAACATCAATAAATGCTGTTTTAAATACATATGGGCAATGGCAAGCATGTTGCTTAAGCCCTTCATATTTTAAATAATAATAAAAGTTGCATAAAAAATTGGCAAAATTTCTCTGACTTTATTCTGCCTGCCATTTTGTATTACATCAATAAATGCTGTTTCAAATTCATTTGGGAAATGGCAAGCATGTTTCTCAAGCCCTTCATATTTTAAATAATAATGGAAGTTGCATAAAAAACACGCAAAATTTCTCCGATTTCATTCTGCCTGCCATTCTATATTACATTAATAAATGCTGTTTTGAATTCATTCGGAAAATGGCATGCATGTAACTCTGTCCGATCATTGAAAAACTTTGGAAAAAGTGGCGAAACAAAGTAAAAATATTTCCGTGATTTTATTTTGTATTTCAATAAACAAATACTTATGCTTCAAGTTGAAATAAAAAAATTCAATGCATATGACATAGGACAAATATTTACAAATAAAAATAAATCAAGAAAATATGTCTTAGAATCAACTGAGTTTCTAATTATAGACATGGCAGGTAAGTGTTTCATAATAATGCAGATTGTTGGAGGTAATACAATTAGGCTTAAAAACAATACTCTAATACCATTAGGGCTTATGTTTGACATGAATAAGTGAAGAATAATATGAAAATACCATGCACTGTTAGATTTTAATATGGTTTATTCTCACTTTGAATTATACATAACAAGAAATGTTTTTCTGTTACATCTAACTGATTAGGTAGTTGATCTGATTGTGTTAGCTATTTATCATGCAATAATTTTATTATGGCAGGTAAGTGTTTCATAATAATGCAGATTGTTGGAGGTAATACAATTAGGCTTAAAAACAATACTCTAATACCATTAGGGCTTATGTTTGACATGAATAAGTGAAGAATAATATGAAAATACCATGCACTGTTAGATTTTAATATGGTTTATTCTCACTTTGAATTATACATAACAAGAAATGTTTTTCTGTTACATCTAACTGATTAGGTAGTTGATCTGATTGTGTTAGCTATTTATCATGCAATAATTTTATTATTGCTGATTCAATATGTTTTTTTTTTGTGTTTACATCATGCGCAAGCACTTTGATTTGTTGCAGATTGGATATGCTTTGCCTGTATATTGTGATAAATAGATTAATAAATAGATAAAATCGTAGATAGTTTCTGATATTTATAGTAATTAAATAACAAATTAGTAAGTCGCTACAATAATTCCATTCTAGACTTGTCAGTGCTTTATGAGCATTGTCGGATACATACGAGCGAAATTGGACTGGATTGAAATAGAATGAAATAGAATAGAATACGTAATAAAGTCTGGTCAATTCCTTTTCCATTTCATTTCATGGTGTGAAGTCTTAATCACTACATGTGTATTTCATGTCATTTATGAATCAGGCTTATTTTTCAATCTTTCCAGTTTTCTATTGTGTAGTCATTTCGTGTAATAGGTACGCTTTATGTATCATGGAAATATTCCTGTGAATTAGATTGAAAGTGATGATAATAGTGATGTTCGCGCATTTTTTGTTCAAATATTTATTGGTAAGTACAAAAAAAATATATAAAATTGATTTATTCTATTCACCCTTCATCGACGTCACGTGTCGTGGCTCTGGTATTATTTTTTAAGCATATTTTTTGTCTTACTATCAGCTATCGCCTAGTGTGTGTTTCATTTAGTAATTTTTGTTATTTAAATTGAATCATTCTGAACTTATTTACTCTACTTATTGATATAAAACTTCTTCCAAATTTACGGTGGTTTTTTATGAGAAATGTTAAAGTACACTGTAAAAATATCTTCATTGGACATTTTATGCATAGTTATATGAAGTTAATTGAATACATTCGTTTAAAAAGCATACAAATTCTAATAAAATTTATAAATAAGTAATATTGGGTGGCATTCAATTGTATCCAATAATAGGGTATGATTGAAATTTCTTGAATCACCGTCTCAAACATGCTTCATGTAAAATTATTTAATTCTATTATGGTGATTTTCAAAATTTACATCCATGTTATGAGTCTGATTTTTCTCGGTTTCATGTTTTATTTGAAAGTTGTAGATGTTGTTTGAAACAATAATCGATATGTCTGGTGATGACAATGCTCTTGAGCGAATCGAACAAGAAAAAAAAAAGTGCTTTTTGAACTGTCAACGGACAGCTCCTATACATTTATTCACACCGGAGACGCTAAAAACTTGCGCAGACTCTTTAGAGCGAAGAAAAGTTCATCAATTGAAGTACAGCGACGTCGAACTTCCTCAAGAAGTCAATGATACTATTGGGTATCATTCGAAATGCAGGAACAATTTCAACGCTCTCAAAGCGCAATTCAAATCAGATAATCTGAATGAATCTGCGATCAAGTGAGTACTTTGTTTTTTAATGGAAACAGGTTACCAGTATCAATTTCTTTCATAATATATTACTTATTCGATCATATATATTTGAATTCAATTATCAATTTGTTCCGTACATCTATTTATTCATTTTCAGTCCATCACCGATTCTAGATAATATCTTTACTGAAAAAAATGTGCCTGGAGCCAATAATAGTATAGATAGCTTTTTAAATATTGATGAATCCCAAGAATTTCAATATAAGGACCCGTCGGAAAAACTTACATGCGTTTTATGTAACCGATCTGGCCATAAGAAGGTACGAGGTCGAAGAGAAGCAATCTCGGAAAGTAAACAGTTCCGGAAGTGGGAAGATTTTATGTATCAAGCCATACTATGGGAGGATTTCGAATTAGTAGCCGAAATAAAAACATATGTAGATGTAGAACGCAAGGTCCCATATCATAAAACTTGTCGATTAAACTACAATAATTTGATTGCAAAGAGAGAACGTAGGTCTGAAGGCGTATGGCACAGAACGAGAGAGTGTTATAAAGTCGCGTTCGCAACAATTTTTAATTTTGTTAGAAAATTTGTAATTGATAAAAAAAATGCTTGTACTCTCGATTTGATTTATCGGCTATTCAAAGAAGTTCTTTTGGAACAATATAATAAATTTAGTGGAGATGAGCAGCCAACGTTAGTGTATACAAAGCACGTATCTGAAAAATTACTAAAAAAATTTCGCAGGAAGATCAAAATGGAATATTATAAAAGAACTAGGGTAATACTGCCTTATGGTGGAGTCACATTCAATATAGATACGTTGCAGGATGATGATATATTACAGGAGGCGGCATTACTTTTAAGACGTGTTATTCTTGATAACGCAAGTAATAAATTTGGCCCCGATATCACAATTCAAAATTTAATTGCTGGTGAATGTGAAATTCCAAAAGAGCTCACACATTTTTTGAATACACTACTTGCAGGTTTTAACTTTCGACGACGTAAAAGTCCCAGAACTGCGAGATTGGTGAAGTCTTTTTCGAGCGATATTATTCAAGCTGTATCTAATGGTAAAACTATACCTTCAAAGCACATAGTTCTTGGAAGCACGATTAAGAGTTTCACAAATAGTAAAAAAATTGTGCGAATTCTGCAAAGATATGGGCACATATGTAGTTATAACGTGCTTGAAGAGTTGGAGACGGAAGCAACTTTTTCGTGTGTGGACTCTTCACGAATCTGTTCTTCTGATGTTGTCTCTGAACCAGGTTTGCTTACCGTATGTGCCTTCGATAATTTTGATAGATTTATCGATAGCGTTACAGTACAAAATACGACTCTCAACGACACTGTTGGGATTGTTGTTCAAAATATTATTGATAGAGAGGAGAGCGGGATCAACAATAAAGATGACGAAATCACTGGGCATTTCTCTAGCCAAAGAAAAAGAAGGCGAACTTTTGAAGCCTACCTTCCGGAACTGCAGCCATATCTAAAAAAACCGAAAATACAAGCTACTGTGTTACCGTACGATTCTCCTGAAAGAAACGTTATTCCGGAGAGCCTGGATCACGGTAGGAAGGTGGATTTGGCGTGGATGATGTCACATGCTTTCGGTATAACAACTCCAATGTGGGTTGGATTCAATGCGAAAATTGATCCTAATGATGACCAAGTGATACAGAAAGTTTTCTATTTGACACCAATTAATGAACCTCCCACAGATCATGCTGTCGTATTAGAAACAATGCGCAGAGCCATTCAAATTGCAGATGAGTGTGGCGAGCAGTATGCACAGGTGACATATGATCTAGGAATAGCAAGAATAGCTTTGCCATTACAAAATACAGAGCGAAATGAATTCAGAAGATTATTCATACACATTGGCGGTTTTCATATACAAATGTCGTTTTTCAAAGCAATAGGTAATTTCTTCAGTATTAGAAAATATTTATCTTTTGTTTGAGCTCATTTATACCCGCAGAAAAAATATTTCCGTAGGTTACTTTCTATAAGAAGTAAAATATCCTATGATATTTGTAAGGAAATTTTTGGAGTACATCATTGGCTCAAATAAACGAGAACAAAAGTTTTTTTTCACATATATTTATATAATTGATATTATTTCAATAGGTACTTTCATCACTTCATGCGGATTGGAGACCGTATTGGTGGAGAGCGATTTGCTTGGAAGTGGCTCGATTTCAGGATTTTTATCTGGGAAACATTTTAACCGATGTAAACGATTACACGTTCTTGTTTATTTATGTCTTCAGAAGCTACAATTTCAAAACTTTTTGGACTCAAAGGAAATCGAAGTCAACCCAAATATAAAACAATTATTGCAAAAATTTCAGCGTAGTGAATGCACTATAGAAGACGTCGTTAATGATTCTAGTACGCAAGATATTTTAAATGAATTTGTAGGGTTCCAGCAAGAGACTCTCAACGAAAAATATGGCAAAACCCAAAAATTTTATGCAATATATCTGCAACTGATAGGTTACTATTCATTTTATATATATATATATATATATATATATATATATATATATATATATATATATATATATATATATATATATATATATATATATATATATATATATATATATATATAATTTATTCATGTATACAGTGTGTAGCCATGGACATTTAACATGAAAAATCAGTTTTTCAGTTCGCATTGCTTCCCAAATTATATTGTTTTCAGTCCTGTGTAATTTGGAACCTGTAAAATAGAATGTAATTACTGATTTGGACAAATAATTTGATCCTCTGAATGTTATATTTGCAGTATTTTCATCTAACATGAATTAAAAACTTATTCCTCATGTTGAATGTCTATGGCTTGCTTTCTGGTTCACATACTGTATATATATATATATATATATATATATATATATATATATATATATATATATATATATATATATATATATATATATATATATATATATATATATATATAATTAATTAATATTCAAAACACATAGGTTATTACTTATTATTTGAGAGAAGCATAAGAACAGCTGAATTTGAGCTATATTGCTACGCCATAGACAAAATGACCAATTTATTTTTCACTTTGAATCATCAAAACTATGCTCGTTGGTTGGTATGGTACTTGAATACTCTTTTGAATGTCGATAATACACACCCTGGATTAAAAAAACAATTCAGAAAAGGAAGTTTTGGATGCAAAAGAACATGTAAACCATTTTCTCGTATGCCGATAGATCTGACTTTGGAACAGACCATCAATGCTGATGCAGGCAGAAGACTTACTGGTATTAGGCACATCACGAACTCAATAGCCGCTCGGCAAAGATGGGCTATAAATCACGGCTTGAGGTGTGCACTTATATCAAAAGTCATGGAAGAGTGCGGTCTTGATGTCGTCCAAGACATCACCAATGACTTGCTGCATCATAGGATAGTAAGAAGTGAAAAACATATGCACAGTTTTACTTCCACCTTGACTGAGAGAATGAATCCATTCTCTTCAGATGTAAGAAAGGATGTACTTTTAAATGTTTCAACAGGGAAAGCAGCACCTGATGAAGTATCAGAATTCTTATTGAATATTGAAATAATTGGGGAAAATATGAAAAAATGTATGATTGAAGAATGCAAAGAAAACGAGAAGAACTTTGGCAAATATGTAATCAAAAGAAATAAAATTCTAAACTTTGCAAGCTGCATAAAAAAGATGAAACTCAGAGTCAATGGGAAAATCCAGGAAGTGAAATTACAAAAAAATTTATTTGGCAGACTACTGGGGATAGCATGGGGCTCAAAAGAAAACATCAATATGGAAAAGGTAACATCGTTTTTAATTCATATACTCCTAGTATAGATATATTCATGATTTTATTTGAACTGATTGAACCATTGGTCATTCAAACCAGATTTTGAATGAACTGAGTGATGAAAATGTTTCATATATAGAATATTGAAATTCTGTATGTTTTCTCTTTTAGGTTTTATCTTACCCTCTAACACCGGTGCCTCTTTCGCTCTGTCATATGGATGGCACCATTAACAAAACTGACAAATCAGTTATAACTAAAATATTAGAAACTTACATCCAAAAAAGTGATTTTCCAGAAGAACATTGTCAACCAAATAATGTAAATGTAGTCATAATCGATGGCATGTTTCTATTACATCAATTAACACAAGTGCCATCGACACTGGGAGCCGTAGCAATAAAAATTCTAGAAAGTATAACGACGATAAATCCTAATGCAAAAGAAATATATATACTTTTCGATGAATACAAGAGTCCATCTATAAAGGATAATGAACATATCTTGAAAGATAATTTCAATGTACAATATGAGTTCAAAGGTAAAAATATATTATCAACTAGTTATACTATTTTGATATGACTATGAATAAGCAGAATAAGCTCTTTATATGCACGCTCGAATAAGTCAATTGAAAATGTTTCACGTCTTTTTCCGTCATAAGACAGAAAGCTTTTGATAACTCTTTTTACAGCCTAAGCAATTTCTTTTTTTGAACAGAACTTCAATGATCTATACATGCTTTTAGAATTGAAACATAATGATTAGGTTTTTCTAGTTTAAATTCTGTATATCTGTTTATATTCGACGTATTGACTCTCTCTATATGAAAGTCTCCATCAGAAACAATGATACAAAAATAAACAAGGCAAGTATCTACATAATTAAAATATACTGAATACTAGCTGTGAGAACTTGGGTTCCACATTTAGTGGAGAAAGGATAAAATTTCTCTGGCATTCACCCAAGGTCTGATCACGTGAAACAACCTCAAACAGAGGAATCAATAATTTGAGTCTTGACAATTATCATAGTGAAAAAAGATTTGATCAATATAACACACAAGGACGATGTCCCATTTTTGTAAATGCACACAGTTTCAAGGTCCAAACATATCATATTTTTACTTATTTTTTCAAGTTCATTTTTATAATTCATCTGAAATTTGGTTTCCATTTTGATTAGGTCCAGATCAAAAGCGACCATCGGATTTTGGAGCTGAATTAAAGAATATCAACTTCAAGAAATCGTTCATTACTTTTATTATGGACTACTGGGCATCTGAATCAAAAGTGAAACATTATATTAAAGATAAACAAATTTTTGTCTCCTTTGAGCGATGCCAAAAATACAAAGTAGCTGAAGATGGATCAGTAGTTTGTGAGATAATTCCCCATTTGAAATGCGAAGGTCACGAGGAGACTGATACGAAAATTGTATTTTTCTTGTGCCAAATGGAAGACAAAGAGGTTGTCATCAAATGTTGTGACTCCGACATCTTTGTTATCATCCTGGGTAATATGATGCATATACCACAGTCATTGAAGGTCTGGCTTCTTTACAGCACCGGCAATAATCGTCGGTATATAAATATTAATGAAATATATAAAGCGTTGGGAACCTTGAAATGCTCCGGCTTACCTGCGTTCCACGCATTCACCGGATGCGACTACAACCCAGCATTTTTCCGCAAGGGAAAAAAAAAACCATGGGAGTTATACAAAAAAAGTGAAAAAATTCAACAAGCTTTCGCTGTATTGCAAGACCCTTCAAATCAAAATTATGAAGCAGCATTTTCCATCATAGAGGAATTCGTATGCAAAATGTATGCAACAACAAAAAATTGCTTGGGAAGGTGCTCTAATGTAGATGAGGCTCGTTTACTCATGTTTTCATACAGCTATGGCCATAACATTGAGCCCACAGATAAATTCAAGCAAAAGTTGCTGGAATTTGATCCTTGCATATTACCACCTTGCAAGCGTGAACTTCATCAACAAATTCTTCGAACTGCTTACATCGGGCATTTGTGGAAAAATGCTTTTTCTGCAGTACCTAACACCAGCCTGAATGTGCAAGAATTTGGATGGCTATTGGAGAATGATGCTTACACCTTCAAGTGGTTTGAAGGTGATGATGTTCCACAAAATATTCAGGAAATTATTGATGGTACTTATATTTTTGATACATATTTCAATTTACAAGCGTTTGAGGGAATAATTTCTCTAGCTGTTCCAGTATTGTATTGGAAATTTTTCTGTAATTATACTTCAAGAGTAGATACTAATAATAATAATTCATTACACAAAATTTTTGCAATAATTTTCACAGATCCACAAGAGAATAGAGTTGAAGAGGATGATATTGTGAGAAGTGCCGACAACGAGGACGATAAGGATGAATCGGACGATGATGACAGCGACACTTATTCTCAAATAGATGGTGAAACTACTGAAGAAGAACCTGAAATTGACAATAATTATGATGAGGAAATGGAAATTTGAGCAATTATTGCCAATTTCAGATTCCTTTCCATTCCTATTTATTTATATTATGGAACATCCTATTAGCTATTTAAGTATGATTATTCTATGATAATAAATTATTTTTTTCTGATAATTAGATTCTTTATTTTTTCATAATGATAATAATATGTTCGCATAATAATGAAGATATACCTACTATTAAGTTCCAGATGAAGGCAATTGACCTTTCAAAAATACATTTTGCTACAATATTTCATCCACATAACTTATTCACATTCCGGGCGAAAAGTAAGAGAATAATTATTATGTTTTTCGTTGTTAATATGTGTGATTATTATTTTATTAATAGCAAGATTGAAAACTTTAATGTTTCACAAATTCAGAAGTTGGGATGTCAACTGTACATACGTGTTTCTTTCTTATCAGGACTCTTTGATATAGTATTATTCTAGTGCCTCATTGGTTGCAATTTAATGTTATACCCAGTTAGAGCTAATACCGATATTAATAGGGAAATTTGAGCTTTCCAGTGATTTCAATTGAATATTTTTGGAATTGTTGCTACGAAAATATTATGGATAAATTAAATTGTAGCTCTCTGCAGTATTTTGGAAGAGACTCACCTAGGCCATTATTGTTTAAAATAAGTCAAAAAATTTAAATAAATAAATTCGCCGAATAATCCCTGTTAATTTTACTGAATTAATTTACGAGCACTTTTTCCCAATCCTTTTTCCAAAATTTATCAATGATGAGCCTGAGCAACATGCTTGCCATTCTTTGTGTCGTCTAAAAAAAATAATTTTGAACGAAATACACAATGGCATGCAGAATAAAATGACGGAAATTTTACCTCTTTTTTTTGCAACTTCCTCAATGCATGCCTCCATTTTGGGACATCCTGGGGTGCATGCCAATTTTCTCAATAACAATTCATCGAGCAAATTACCTATAGTTGAAATGGCATGCAATTTGAAATCACGGCAAATTGGTGCAAAATTTATGCAAGATTACCCCCAAATTTCAAACCCTTGCGCCAACGAGAAATGCTTGCCAATTTTTTTACAAGGGTTTTATGACTGAAACTTCAATTTTTCTCATTGGCATGCAATTTGGAAACACGGCATTTCTCATATTTTTCTCACAAGTTCACGCAACCCTTTGAGCCACTTGGGCTGTTGCGAATCGCTTGCCTTTCAATACTTGACTTTAGATTAATTCCAATTATTCAACATTACAAAGGCATGCAATTTGATATCACGGAAAAAACCACTTTTTTTTCAGACCTTAAATTGGAATTTGAACTATGACCGGAAAGCGTGCATCGCTTAGTAACATTTTTATCTTTCTTATTTAGAGGTAAATTATCAACCCTCAAAAAGGCAAGCGGTATAAAATCGGAGAACCCCACCTGTCACCAGCTCCCAGTCTATTACCACATTCGCAGGTCACTTTGAATTCACAATCAGCAACATCGCGACGTAGTGCAGTTACGTAGTCTGCCACTGTGTCATTTTCATTTTGATAAGTTGACAAAAAGTAATGTTGTGAAACTAGCGTATTCTTCTTTGGTGCTAAATGTTTTTCAAGTTCATTCATTAGAAAATCATATTCTAAATCTGCAGGAGATCCCGGTGCTAAGGCTGCTAGAATATTGTAATTCTCTGCTCCAATTGAATTAAGCAACATTTGCGCACTCTTCTTTTTATCCTCAAATAAGTTTTTCATTTTAAGGTAATTTTCAAAGCGTGGACGATAATATTTAAATTTTTCTTTTTTCTGATCAAAATTTTCGAATGGAGGAACATGAGATACACTGATGATTTTTCACTAGCTTGTGGTTGTAAATTAAGCAGATTATTGATTAACTCTTGCTGGTTACGATTCATAGCTTCAATTAATGCCTTCAACTGCTCTGGATCCATTTTGATAGATTTTATATTGATTTTTTTTCCCAACAAAATTGGATATTTTTTCTTTTTTTACTCTCGTCGCCAAAACTGTTGTGACCGAGTTGATATTGAATAAGCAATGTACTTTATAATAATGTTTATATTGAAGAATTGATACAAAAAACTAATTGAAAAATATTTGACATGTGTGTTCTTCTATTTATTATTCTAGCCAACTGTTCTGTTTACAGCCAACTATTTGTAGAATATATAATACAGACTATTCAAATTTTTCTCATAAATTTAAAATAATTAGTCGCAGAATATTAAGATTTCGTTTTAAGCACTTTTATAGCATCTAGTTGTACACCTTGCATTATGATTGTGATCGGCTAAGCCGGGAGTGCAGTTTACTCAAAACATTTTCTAATTTTACGCCTAAATCCAAAACGATTGAACGTAGAATATTAGAATACAGTATTCAAGATGATAGTACTGTATAGATGCTCATATCCTATTTTCATTAAGATCGACTGAGTCGAAAGTGCACTGTACTTGACGATCTTGGAATTTTGCGCGTATTTAGGAATGTTGTGACATAAGAATGACATACTGTTTCCATAGCAACCGACTAGTCGTGGAATGATGAGATGTTGTGTTTGATTATATATATCCAATGATGTACAAGTAAGTCACGTGATGCCACGTCAGATTTTTTAATATAATTGAGAATACATCTGAAGGATGAAGTCAGGACAAATTTAGGCGCCAAAAACCTTGCCAGATCAATTAAGACTTCTAGTGAGTGCAAAGCGGATAGCCTTATGCGGACGCGCGAGTGCGAGGGAATGCCTATATTGATTGTTATTTGTCATGGAATAGCTTCCACTATTTTCATAAATATTCGACTTATCTTTGAAGCATTTTTCAGCAATTTTTCTCAGTTTCAAGTTCAAAAAAACCGGTCCATGTTGGTCATTCAGAAGATAAGTATTTTCATGGTAAGGTAATTATTAGAGAGAAATCGATCTCAAAAATTATTATATTATAATATGATTTTTGAAGAAATAACAACATATTCTCCGAATGTCATCATCGACTTCAGAATAATTTGTCATAGAATAATCTTTAGTATTCATTTCTTCAAAGTTCAAAAATTGTAGCTTAATTTCTTCCAAAAATCTTATGATAGTTGCTCCTATAATAAATATTTATAGAGACGTTAATTTGAATAGACCAATCCATTCAGTTCCCGAGCAAAGTGGATGGACAAAAATTGACAATAAGTATGATTTTGTTTGGTTTGCGGATGATTAATTTCCACAATCGCTAATGATTCAATCGAACTGAAACAATTAGCTGATGATGATAGAGATAATGACGATGATGATAATGATAATATTACTACCGGTAAGAAGTTTCTAAATATAGTTGAATGAATGTCTTAATAGTTGATCAAGTGCTGAATAGTTTGCCGTATAAGGGCGAGTTTCACCAACGCCAGTTAAATTCATCCAAGGGATATTTTATACGAAAACAATTGTTGATACAATTGTTACTATAGTTATTAACTCAAAATAACCTCTAGATAAGTCTAACTGACTTTGGTGAAACCGGGCCTCAGTCTAACAGAAAAAATAATCTTATTCTATTGTTGGATTGATCAACTCTCACTAGTGCATTGTCGATTATTATTAGACTCACCCCAATTCACACCTTTCTCCATAATATATGATCTCAAAGTAGATATTTCAATGAAATTTACAGATGATGTTGGAGGAGATAGCAATGATGCTGATCTCGATGAAAATGGAAAAGAAAATGGGAATGAAAACGCTGAGGACGATGATGATAATAATTGAAAAATATGTTGTCATTTTTCCAATAATCATAAATAATAAAACGAAATAAGAATTTTTGAGATCGACTTTTTTCTAACAATTTATTTTCCATGAAAATACTTACCTTCCAAATTAACAGCATTAAAAAACTTTTTTGAACACAAAATAAAGAAATTATAATTGTTGAAAAATACTTTAGAGAAAACTCATGTATTTTTATAAAAAATAGTATAGGCACTCTCTCGCACCCGCGCGTCTATTGCTCGCACTCATTAAAAGTCTAAACTGTGATCCGGCAAGGTGAGCTCCAAACTTATACCTTGCTTTAGGAATAATTATTCATCCTTCAGATGTATTCTTACTTATATAAAAAATTCCGCTCTGCTGAAATAACCAATATGAAACTCTATTTACGAAATTTCATAGTGGTCTGGCAACAATTAGATCACGAGAATTAGGTCCGGCAATATTTGCCGTTTATATAAAATTCTTTCAAATTTATTACCTATATAGAAAACTCAAAACCGCTGGAATGATCAAAATGCAAACTTCTGTTCATGCAACTTCGTAGTGGTCTGGCAACCATTTGGTCCCGAGAATTTGGTCTTGCAATAGTTTTTATGTGTATAGAATCCTTTCGAATTTAATATATCAAAAATCCAGAACTGCTGAAATATATAAACTTTTTTTCACCCTCTTTGATGCTTAGAGATCACTATCTTCTCCAGTGTCATGATTAACTCGATCAAATGCCTTGCTAAAATCAGTATACACTACATCAACTTGAATTCTGTTGTCCATACAGCTACTAACGTATTCAATGAAGGGAATAAGATTGTTTAAAACTGACTTTTTGGGAGAAAACCCTGTTTGTTGTTGAGTAATTATGTTATTCAATTCGAATTTGATTTTGTTGATTAAGAGGCTCTCAAAGATTTTTCCAAGTAAAGGTAGTATCGATATTGGACGATAATTTGTAACATCACACCAATTACCTTACCTTAATATTGGCATGATATGAGATAATTTCCATATATCAAGAAATGTACCAAATTTAAGAGACTTATTGTAAATCAAAAATAATGGGTAGGTTGAATAATATGCGCATGTTTTAACAAAAAAAAGGATAAATGCGGTCAGGTTAGTACGACTAAAAGCATTACTTTCAGTCAAAGTACCTCGTAAAACTCAATAGTGATGGAAAACACTCAACAATATCCAGAAAGCGTTCACAGTGCAGTAACAATGAAAAGCTAATAATAAATCTTGAAGTTTAGATTCTCGAAAACTATTGATATTAACAAAAAAATGGGCATAGAAAAAAGTTTCGTGATTAAATTTCCTATAAAAAAAATCAATTGTATGATGTCGATTTCTCTAACTGTTTTACCGGAATTAATGAATAACCGTCATATCCAAGTATGCTATTTTTCGATGTATGCGTATTCAAGTTTTTTGCTGACAGGCAAAAACGGTGCAGAAAATAAGATTTTTATAAAAGATCCTCAAAGGAAATTTTATCACTGAACATGTTTGTCGATAAAAGCATAGTTTTTTAAATATAATTGATTTTTATTAGATTTTTATAAGTGGGTATGATTTTTCATTAGTTGCGGAAAATCGATATCGTACAATAGATCATTTTAAAACAAATTTAATTACGAAACATGTTTACATGTGATTTTTTTTTATAAAATGAATAATTCTCAAGATATTTTCGATTTCTTACCAGAAAAAAAAAATGCGTAAAAACGGGAATCATGATGCATCCTCCAAATTTTGGATAAGGTATTGATACATTAATTAGTGCCCCAGAAGCTAACTCTCTGCAAAGAATCTTGCTGACTTCTAAAGTTTAATTTTTGCAAATTCTGTTGGACTGAAAGTGGAGCTAAATTTCTAGGGTGGACAATGAGCTTTGAAGGGTGGACTTGCTTCCTCGTAGCTATGCCCAAGGCGCTCTAATAGCTTCGAGAAAAACAGATTTAAACAGCTATGAAAATAATAAGTAACTAGAAGATTATCTCATTCGATGTGCTGCTTTAGAAACCTTCCAGTTTTAAAAAAAAAAAAAACCAGAATCGCTAGCAGAAAAAAAGACATTACGCAATTGCCACACTCAGACAACTTTGAAAATCTCCAAATGAGTAACAAATATCTCAAATATTAACAAATTATAGTTGAGTGTTTACATGTTTTATCCTGAAGGTAGTGAGTTGCAATAATCAAGAGTCTTAACAGCGACGCCAGAAGACATCGCTATCAATTCAGTCGTGCATGTCTGTAGAAGGATTTGCCTACCGTGTGAGGTATAACAAAGCAACCAAAAATTAAATTAAATGTCAGAATTAGGAAACAGAAGAAAAAGAAAAGATCAGCAAAAAAGTAGGAAAACAAAGATTGAAGAAATATTGAACAGAAACAATATAAGTTCGCAAGAAGCAGATAGAAAAGCAAAGGATGGAAAATTATGGAAATGCTTCGTTAATTCGATATATTATTGAGAAAAATTAATCTAGTCCTGACGTCCGGAAAGGTAAAAAAGAGATTTGAATAGATAATAAAGAAAATAACAACATTTATTCTAAATAATTGTATAATTATAATATTAATAATACATTTCATTTTCACTTAGAATACAAGACAAGATAATTGTTCTATGAACTCACAGTTCACTTAATAAATAATATTTCACGAAAAATTAAGTTGTATACAAACCTAATTGTTGTAAACAAACAGTTGCTGCATCAGCCTTCGCTTGCTTCTTAGTTGAAGACGCAACATTTGGTTTGTATTCAATACCGTTCAGTATTACCTGTAAATTGATATACATTTTCAAGTATAAAATTCCAATAATTATCCCGAAATATTTGATTATGACCACATTTTTATAGCACAATTTCATAAATTCTTTTTCGCACTCCCGGGAGTAAAAGACGAATTTAATCCCTCATTTCAGGGATTTAAGTTTGAGTTTAGTCCCTAGGGATCTAAATTGATCAATAATCCCAAGGGTCTAAAGTAAAATAAGCAAATGATGATTTTTATAAGCATTATCGCAATTGACACAATTTTACAAATGCATCGTATTGTTGTTCGTAAATTTTCTAGATTTTTGGGAAACTAATTTTACAGTTATGTCTTCCGCAACCTTATCAATATCAAATTTCTTAATCATTTTTTTGACAGCAAGTTTATTTATTTAACAACTGTTGTAGCCAGCCTTGTTACTATGGTGAATTTAGTCAACATTTTTGAATCAAGTTTGTTGCTGTCAAAATTATAAGATTAATTAATCTGCTTTTAGACTATTGTGATTCAATATAATACAGTAGTGCGAAAAATAGCGTAGATAACAAATGACTTAAGTGCCTTCAATCTCTCAGGTGAGTATTACCCTCTACTTCGTCTTGTGCAATAAATTCCACCTTCAAGATTAAATCAAGCACTTAAGTCCCTCGTTATATAATATACTATACTTATTAGGCAATACACAATCGTTTGAAAGTAATGATGCGAAATGAAAATTATCAACTCTGTCCACACTAACTATGAACAATCATTTTTTGTCATACATATTTCTTAGTTTTCCAAGAACATCAAAGAGATTACCTAATTCAAGAAGTAAAATAACTTTGAAGCAATAATAATTTTTCATATTCTGCCCATGACAATCTATAATTCGATACATTATAATTTTGAAATTAAATTTACTCCACTACCAATTTTGTGAAGAGAAAGATTATTTTATTCTAATTTGAAACCAAGCAAAAATAGTTCTAAGTTGACAACTTTTTGTACATTATTTGGAAGATATAAATGGCTTAGGGAGACTACTTTTTAGCTGCAGTAGAGCAACTGAAAAATTCCAGCAAAAATTACACGAAACATTTAAAGGTATAACCGAAATAGAAATAATGCAAGGCGACATTTTAATAGTAGAGGAAGGTGGTACGATAAAAGAAAGATCATAACGAGAATCTGAAAAAAATATTAAAACAAGCTGGAAAGGCTGATATGAAATTTGATAAAAGTTACTGAATACGTAAAATCGGGTTCTCTTGACTTCAATAATGTGTATTTCTCCTGCTAAACATACCATTGTTAGAAAAGTTAACTCCATCGGTCCAAATTACATTTTTCGCAATATCTCTTCCTTTATTAATGAGTAAAGTACAAAATTCTAAACGTCGTTCATAATCACCAGAATGAAGATGTTGAACCTTGTGAAATTTAAATGCCTTGTACTTATGTTTTTTTTAAATATCATTGCACCGTATCTATATTTAAATTACATTCATCTGCAGCCACTTTAACAGAATCTGTTGGGTAGGCTTCAAAATATGCCAAAACATTGGTTTCAGCATCGACATTTCGAAATTTTCTTGCTTTCGGTTAAATGTCGAAGTGTTTGCACACAATCTTAATTCAAGTCGTCGAGAATATCGGCGTTCGGGTACTTCCCAATCAGGATAGCATTCTCTATACATATTTCCTGCAGTTCATATATTTTAAGGCACAAAATGTGAACTTAAAACATATCAACGTTTCATTCGTGGGTAAAATCATTCATTTTTTAATGAAACTCTAAAAAAAATAATCAAATTGACGTTTAATAGTCAATACAACTAAATAAAGAAAATTTATTTGTTTCATTTGTTAAATTCATAACACTCTGGTTGCTATTCGATTTGAATTAGATTAACGTAAACCTAAAATCCATTTTTCTTAAAAAATATCTCATTTAAGGGACGTAAACGATTTATTTATTGAATTCAGAATAAAATTCTCTTTCGAATATATTAGTCCAGGGGCCGACCGCATCTTATGTTCCCTGATCAAACTTACGGCCAAATTGTATATGAATCAATCGGGTATTTAGTATTTAACAGGATGCCAGACTTTATAAATGAAGAGTCCTGTCCTAAGTGTCGAAATAAAGACCAATTCTGGTCAAGTTTTTCGACGCAACTTCTCTGATAAAACTTACGATTGAAACTAGTATCAAGCTATAGCGAATGTCAAGTACTTTAAGAAAAAACCAGGGTGCCCTGTCCAGGAGGGCGGCAGCCATCCTTAAGTGTAACTCATTTTCGTAATAAACTTCCCTGATCGAGCTTACAAACAACATTTTTACTGCCTAGGCAGTAAAAGTGACACTTTATAGACTGTAAACTGTCAGTAAAGTCGTACTTTTAAAGTAAATCGACAAAAAAAATATTTTTCTAGCAAATAAAAATGTGGCCATAAGATGAAGAGATCTTAATAGTAGGAATTATCGAAAAAAATCATCTTCGAGAAACATACCTTAAATAGAAAATTCTTCTTATGATCTGGTCCACATTCGAAGCAACATTCGTATTGTGGAACCCCTAATTTCCTCTTTGTAGCAAATTCACCCAATAATGAAACTGGGTGTTTACCAGCTAATGTTTTAGTAGTTACTGTATTCTTCTGAACTTTCACTGGTTTTTTATTCTTTACTTCTTCATCAGCCACAAGACCTTTTTTATCTAGTTTAACCTCGAGCAAAAGAGGCTCTAGTGAACCTGTTTTCTCTTTTCCTAAACCCTCTCCAGGCTTCCAACCCATTTTTTGAAGTAAATGCATTCCCATGCCTCCAGTAACTGGAGCTGCATTTTGCAGTTGATCCTATAAAATAAGTGTGTCAAATTGAAAATCACTTCTCAATATGTATATTAGTTGGATTTTCTGGTTGATTTTTGTTCCATTGACTTCAATAGTGAATAAGGTCAATTAATTAGAAAAAAATTAAGGAAACTATAGAACAAATTTTAAAGCACAAAAAGTTAAATAAGAATAAATTAAACATTATTTCAGTGAGCGAAAGATTATTTGACTTAATAACTATACATCGTATTATTTTGGCTAGGAGGCTTCCAATCATAATGGCTTAAGGCCGGTGCTTTAGATATATCGAGCATGAAATAAATTTCATTAGATTTTAATGAGCTTTGAATATGTTATACTTGAAGTAACAATAACGTCCTATCTGAAAATTAGACAATTCTCGTGTCTAGTATTCGAAATATTTTAATCCAAACTCGGAGTTTCTTTTATGCTTATACATGGTATATTATGAGACGACAAGACTCCCTTGTCACTATTTTGAGTTTTTTTTTTTGAGAATATATTGTCAAATGTTTGTAAATTATTTTGATCCTAAGTTTTCCTAAATATTGTTTTTTCATTGAGACATTTGCAAATAAACAAAAAAAAGATTTATCGAAGCCATATACTACCTACTCTATTTGGGAAACACAATATAGGTCGAAAAAATGGAAGAATCATCTAGATGATGAAAGCGCATTTTTGAGAGTTCATGAAGCTTGTTATTTCAGAGATTTCGCAAATTATCATCTCTCACAATAACTGAGCTTGAAATCAAGTAGTTTGAGCAAGCTTACGGAACAGCAGCTTCCATTTAGTACTAGTTTCAAGTTGACTATTTGATAGGTACATAATTTATGCATGTACAAACTCAAAAATACCTTTTAATCTTCATTGTTTAGTTATTGACTGACTGGAGGTCAAGTGCTGTATCTTAAAATGATAATTTGATCTTTATCAAAGCTATATAAAAAAATACACCAAAAGTAACCAAATTTTCATCGAATAATAATAATTCATTCTAATAAGCTTCAAATTCGCGTCAAACAAGTCATTGAATGAATCCCGGACAGATTTGACAACTGTACATAATAATAGTGACACCCGTGGCGAAAGTTGTAACTAAATTTTTATCTACTTTAATAAATGTTAATTGCCATATCCCTAATGTCATATATATCTATGGGCATTGTTTCACTTGAAACAAATAATTGAATAATTTAATCTTCCACAATCCCTGATCTTGAATTAAAGCAATTTGTGCAAACTTACGAAATAGCAGCTTTTATTTAGTACCAGTTTCAAGTCTGTAAATAGTATAGTTGCTGAGAACTCAGCTTCATGCCAGCCAGCCAAAGTGAATATAATAGCGCTTTTTTCCAAAAAATGGAAGAATCATCTAGATGATGAAAGCGCATTTTTGACAGCTCATGAATACTTGTTACTTCAGAGATTTCGCAAATTACCATCTCTCACAATTACTGAGCTTGAAATCAAGCAGTTTGGGCAAACTTACGAAACAGCAGCTCCTATTCGTTACTAGTTTCAAATTGATAGATACATAATTTATGCAAGTACAAACTCAAAAATATCTTTTAATCTCCATTGTTTAGTTATTGACTGACGGGAGGTCAACTGCTGTAGCTTAAAATGATAATTTGATCTTTATCAAAGCTATATAAAAAAAATACACCAAAAGTAAACAAATTTTCATCGAATAATAATAATTCATTCTAATAAGCTTCAAATTCGCGTCAAACAAGTCATTGAATGAATCCCGGACAGATTTGGCAACTGTACATAATAATAGTGACACTCGCGGCGAAAGTTGTAACTAAATTTTTATCTACTTTAATGAATTTTAGTTGCCGTATCCCTAAAGTCATATATATCTATGAGCATTGTTTCACTTGAAACAAGTAATTAAAAAATTTAATCTTCCACAATCACTGAGCTTGAATTAAGCAATTTGTGCAAACCTACGAAACAGCAGCTTTTATTTAATACCAGTTTCAAGTCTGTAAATAGTGTAGTTGCTGAGAACTCAGGGTCACGCCAGCCAGCCAGCCAGCCAGACAGACAGCCAAAATGAATATAATAGCGCTTTTTTACAAAAAATGCGCTAAAAATGCGCAAAAAAAAATCTATAGGCAAATAGTGCGCTGTTTCTTTTCGAAACCTCATGATTTTGTTTCGCTTTCTCCAACGTAAACTTCAAATCTAGTTCTATCTAACAGCGTCAATCCAAAGTTTCAGACTCCGTCATTCCATAGAATAGAGTGACAAACCAGAAAAGATACATGAGGAATCGAGAATATATCTATTACACTAATTGCCTCCAGAAAACTTTTTCTTTAATTACACTTTATAAATATCATGAACACTGATAGATACTTAACCGTTCTTTCAAAGGATTTAAAAACCTCAAATTGAATACATACGTTCAAAAAATATCAAATGTATCATTAGAAAGATGATGCCACTTGTCAAACGACTGGATTCGTGAAAGATTAGAGGTTGGAAAACAAAATTCCACTTTTTAAGTGAACATATAGTAGTTCGGATCTCTTGCCGAACGAAACCTTGTAGCATATCATGAAAAAGAAGCTCCGATCATAGCGCGCATGAAAAGTTTCAGAATGACATGCTCGCCTCCAAAAAGTTGGAAGCAATTTTACTCCAATTGATCGCTAAACATCATGTTAAACATAATATCAAGATGGTTAGTCGATTGGAGGCGATGTAACACAAAGGTAACTAATTATTTTATTTCCGTTGGTTTTCTGTTTTTATTAACAAACGCTCAGAAATGTCTTATTCATGTAATTTAAAATACAGCTAAATATGTGGAAAGTGAATAAAATAATAGAAAAAAAATTAATTTTAATGAATTTCCACAAAAATTTGCTAAATATCGTTAAAAAGATATTTTCATTAGCTGTGCCAGTTTTACTGAGACGCGGCTCGTTCATACTGTAAACTGTAATGTTAGTTCCTCTCAAGGCTTTTGATATGTTATTATTTTTTGTTTCGTATTGAAGAATGATCTTGTAATATTATTCTACTTTTGTAATGGAACACTAGAAATTTTTGCTGTAATTTTATGATTAATTTGAATTGTCGTATGATTGTTCAATAAATAATAGTAATTCGAGCTTTCTTGTCATTTTTTTTTTTTATAGTAATCAATTCTTGAGAAAAAGTTTTTAAAAGTAATTATTTCTTTCGCATGCCCGTTCGTTATAACACTAAACCGTTAAAATAAACGAGAAAATAGAGTGTATCTACTTTTTCAAATACATTGTATAATGTATAATTGGTTGCATCTGTAGAAATACTGTTGAAATATTTGACCGGTTTTACTTGAGCTGCTGAAAGCTTTTCTTAATAGATGCTTGAATATTTTCAAATCTCTCAATTTCTTAGTTTTTTAGTATGAACAATTTTTAAATGTTTATTCCGATTAGGATGATTTTAAGCAGGTGGAATTCATGCTAATAAATACTGACGTCAACACCTGAAAAGTTTATCGAACGGTTTAAGGTCGAGACACAATACCGCGCCGTACCCGATCTGTCAGTCGGCCGAGTGTTGGCCATCACACGGTCGAAGAATTGCACCATCACAAATACGATGGTTCAAACATTACCGTATCACGCACGAGCGCATTCACTTCGCCAGTGATATAGACAAATCATTTTGTTTAACGCATTATCCGACAGTTTTGCTTTTTGGCTCTATAATAGTGATAATGTTTGTCTATAATCGCTCTATCTGCCTGTTTTAATATATTAAGGTTTATCGCTATTTCTTGAAGTTCATAATACAGCACCTCTTCTGGATTATTTCAAAAAGTTATATCAACTAACATAGGCGATTTGCAAGTCAATTATAAAAGAAAAAATTTAGTCAAAATATAATTGGTTATGCCTCATAATATTCCAGTTCATGCAAGAATGAGTAGGAGAACCAAACACGTCGTTGCAGTACAAATTATGGTGTTTTTTGGTTGCATTAAATAATCGCCCTTACTAAGTGAAAAAATATCAATTCTCATAAAATAGAATCTAGCCAAAATATGCAATGTAAAAAAGATAAAAATAGAGTCCATGGAAGGTTTCGGTCAAGTTACGAAGTACTTACCACGTGGATACAACACAAACACGACCAGTTCGGCTTAGAACAACGTCCAACACTGGTAAATAGCAGAAGATCTAAAAGTCTGGAACAAATTCTCAGGTGATTACAGTTACGTGAGTAAAAATCTGAATTTACTCAGTGCTTTACTCACGAAACACAGAGCAAGTGATGGTTCTCTAAACTTACAATTGACACATTTTCACAGCTTTTATTCAATTATATAATACATAAACAAACTAATGAATCGCCACAAGCTCTGCTTCCCAGCCACAGATTCTATCTCCCAAACAGCAAGAAATAGTCTGTGCCTGCGAATTCCCCAAAAATTATTTGGTACCTGAAAATTTGCTACAAACAATTTATATGTTGATTTAAAGTTAGACTTACATATAAGAAATGGATTTTGTTTTGTTCCAAAATATTTTCTTCCCATCCCATTGACATCTGAATTGAGCTAATATTGGAGTTAAGAATTTTAAAAAGAATTTGGGTCCAATCACAAAAATTACAATTATAGCAAAAAGACAATTTATTATCACTATAAAATTATGTGAGTCTAACAATAAATGGAGTGGAATATTCAAAGCACAAAATATTATCATATTGATGAAGATTGAATTATCTCAAATGTACATGAGAAAAGCTTACATGTAAATTATGCACAGAAACGTTACCACTTCCATATATGCATAATATAGGAGCCACACAATAAACACATTGTCATTGATAATGAGTTGATTGTTGAATAATGTCTTAATTAATAGCATTAGACGAAGGTGTTGTCCCAAATTAGCAGAGAAAATTATATTCAAACATCAATTTATAAATTCGTTTCTACAGCAACACTTTTCCTGATACGGCTTGAAAAATACCATTTATCTGACTGTGAACTGTCAGTGAGGCCCTAATTTTCACATAGAGCGGCGAAAAAATTTGTAGATGAAATAAAATTTATAGGTAATTCATATTTGAGTCACATTACGAGTTACAATTAAAGTTAACTTTTAAAAGTCGCATTACGCGTCATCGCCCGGGTCGAGCAAATTCGGCTCACCGCATACCAACTGTGAATTTTGCATTTATTATTTGGAGTCAGTAAAGCCTCATTCACAACACGAAATTAGTAGTTAGTGTTAGTAGTTATGGTTAGTGCTAGATATTCGACAGTACCAATCATGTGTTAGCGTTAACAACAACGAAATTAGCCCAGCGCTGCTCTGCACTAACCGTGGTTAGCGCAAGAGTTTGCAAGCTCCAAAGTTCAAACTTTTTGGTTAGTAGTTAGTGGCTCGACCAATCAGAAGGAGGAAAAAAGGGAATGAATATATTTTCTTTTTACTTTATTTAACATTTGAGTTCTATCTATTTTTGCTTTAAATCTGTAGGACATGGATCAGTATCAAATTTCAAAAAATATATTACTTATGTTGATCATTTGAAAAAACTAAATTAATAATAAAATTGAGGTTAGTCCATTACTTTCTTGTCCTAAACGTTTTATTGTGAACGATGTTTTGAAAACTCAAAGTATAAACACTAACCACTAACCACAACTACTAACACTAACTACTAATTTCGTATTGTGAATGAGGCTTAAGATTCACTGAATTATAATATACTCTGCCATACTCTCCACAAAAACTTGACGACTAGTAGCTGCACCCTACGGCTGAGAAAATATCAATCGATCTACCAAGTGCACTATAAGAGTATGCCACACCCGCATCGGGTGGAAGATGCAATTTTCAGTGTGAGCAATTTTCTGTGCATAATTTTCCACATAGACATAATTTAGTCGTGCGCATCATAACAGCAGCGTTTGATGCGTGAACAATAATTTTCAAATATGCTTTTATAATGTACTGTTATTTCTGGTAATTCAAAATTATTTCGAACTTCAAATATTCCACAAAAAACGTAGCCTGAAATCTGAAATAACAATTACACATGAGTATTTATAGTATACCTTTCTTGCCCAAGCTTGGTATCCGGATGACAATTCAGCTGGAGTTAAAATTTGAGCTCCTGTTGATCCTGTGAATTGTCCAATTTGTTGCTTACTTTGAGCCCAAGTTTGCATCTGAAAAGAAACGAAATATTGAAAATCAAGATAATATTTAATTGATTTTACATACCTCCTGTTGAACTTTGTACATCTGATTTAATGCTTGGACATCATTGGGATTTTCTTGAAGTTTTCGCATTGCATTCAGTCGTTGCGAAACTATTGAACTGATATCAACCTGGAAAAAAATCCTAATGTTATGGAATTTAATTAAGATGTTATCATAAAGCGGCTAAACAAGTAAAAAACAAAAAGTTGATGTAAATGTGGTATGGTTATTGCGAGTTTTTTCAGAAATCTTCATCAGAAAAAGATGAAAAAATATTCATTTCCAATATTTTCATCTATTCCCACAGAAAGTAAATATGCAGATTAAAATAGTAATTTTTAGACAATCATAACAAAAATAGTAGACTGTTTCACAAGTAGAGAAAAGTGAGAGTTTACTAGCGAGTGAATTAAATGTACACGAACAAAGTAATATCACTTCTTTTACGTGTTGAACATGCTTTTTTTTGTATACTTTATGGAAAAACTTAAGTGGAAGACGCCAAGAATAGAAATAATTTTCTACAGAAATACTAATCAAGATTGTGTTCTTGCGATATCAAAAATTAATTTATCAGAAAGGTCAGAAGCTAAAGATTCTCGCAAAATTCTGGATGCAGCTAAAAAAGCGACTTCATATTTGGTTTCGGCAAAATTGAGAGAATTTCTGTTTTCTTATATGGTCAACCTGTAATTTTTCTTAATTAGATCATAGCTGTCATTTGGGCGCGTGTCACAGTGCATTTTTTGTATGTTATTTTTTATTGCTAATGAGAAAAGTGTTGCTAATTGGTAAGCTCGCACTTTTCTTTACTGATTTCTACATATTAAAACTGATCCCAAACCACATGCTGCAAATAGAAACAGGGATAAACCACATTGCACACCAAATCTGGAATAGAGCTCTTACATGGTGGAATAAACTTCTGAACATGAACAATAGGCGCTACCCAAAAATCTTATACAATCGTCTGACTGAACTTAATAAACTCGAAAATAACAAGCCGGAGTACAATTGGTGCACACAAATTGGAATATTTTTGCAGCAGCACGACTTCAGTACCATTTGGAACAATCAGAGTATAAATGTAAATCAAATAAACGACATAATACAACATCTCATTTTAACTAGACAAAGAATAGACATCGAAAACGTTTAAATATCGAAATATAATAACCACTTCAAATGGCTAAACCAAGAATTTAAACTACAAGAACACTTCAATGATAATATTCCTATGTCAAAACTACGAATCTATATACACAACTGAAACTATCAAATAAAAGAATAGCAATAATCTTCTATGCATAATCATATAACATATAAATTAAATTCAGAAACTAATTGCACAATCTGTAATCTCCACTGCCCGGACAGTATGTTTCATTTTATTATAGAATGTTCAATATTTACCTCGCTTCGGCATAGCTACTTGAAAGTATTTAATACTATCCCAATCTCAGAACAAAATTCTTATACTATCTTTGATAAAACAGACAGAAATAAAATTATTAATCTAGTACATTATACAATAAACGCTCTGAAATTACGGAGTTTTTTCTTAAATGAAAAATATACTGTATGTAACCTAGTGCAATTTACAATAAATGCTCTGGTATTAATGTGTTTTTGTGTAAATAATTAGATAATGTAGATGCTAAATTTGTACAAAAAGATGTATATAAATATTTATTCAGATGTACTTAATACTGTAAACAAAATTTCCATACAATTTCAATAATTCAAATATACAAAAAAAAAAAAAAACATACATTAATGGTTTTATACAACCGTTTTATTGCACTTCTTGACACACTTTTTGATTTTAATAGTTTCCCCATAGCTCCCGCACTTCTGTTTCCTTTCGTTATCCGTGTTATAATATCCCGCTCTTCGCTATTGTTGTTTGTTACCGTAGCACCCAAGTAAACAAAGTTTTTAACTTTCTCGAATGTCTTAGTTTTAACTCCTCCAACCTGTATTTTAAGAGAATCTTTTTGTGTTTCTTGATGATCCGACTCGATCACCATATATTTTGTTTTCTCCTCGTTTATTTTTAGTCCCATTGCTTCTTCCGCCGTTTGGACTAAACATTTGAATACCTCTTTTAGTTATGTTTTTGTTCTGGTTATTAACGATATGTCGTCTGCAAACGCTAAACATTGATGTTTTAGTTGACAAATAGTTCCTTTTGTGTAGATTTTGCGTTTTCTTATAACCCACTCTAGCGCCAAATTGAATAGAACGAGTGATACTGGATCTCCTTGCCTTAGTTCTCTGTTTACATCGAAGCTCTCTGATGTTTCTCCATCCACCAGGATTCTGCATTTTCTCTCTTCATGGGTCATCTTAATTAATCTTATCAATTTTTTGAGTATTTCTAGTTCTGCGAGTGCTTCATACAGTTTATGTTTACTAATTGTGTCATATGCTTGTTTGAAATCTATAAACAACATTTGCAGGCTTAGCCTGTGTTCACAACTATTCGCTATAGTTTGTTTCAGTACAAATATTTAATCCGTAGTTGATCTGTTCGGTCTAACACCAGCTTGATATTCTCTTAGGGTATTGTCCGCTTGTTCTTATGTTCTATTTTTTTTAAATCTTGCAAAAATTTTGCAGGCCAGGTCTAATAGTGCTATTCCTCTGTAATTCTTGCATTTCAGTCTGTTCCCCTTTTAATAAATTGGGTATATAAGAGCTTCCTTTAATCTCTCAGGCATACGTTCAGTCCGCCATATATCCTCTATCATTTCCATAATATACTGGATTACTCCTGCATTTCTCTATATCTCTGATGTTATTCCGTTTATTCCGGAGCTTTTATTATTTTTCAACTGGTTCAATATTTCTCGAATTTCATTTATGTCTGGTGGGTTTTGTTCTATACTATTCCTATCTTATTGAGTTGTTTCGGTTTCATTTGTAGTTTCCGTGACCAGATTCTCCTCATTTAGCACGTCTTTGAAATATTCTTTCCATACATGTAGTTTGTCCTTTGCTGTCACCAGTTCTCCTTCTTTATTTTTACAGTACACTAGGAGCGGTTTCTTTATTTCTTGGCTTCCTGATAAAATTTTCTCAACTCCTAGTTTTTAAAATCTTCTTCTAATATTATCATTTTTTCTTCCGTCATTTTCCATTTTTTTTTTTTCTATACAATTGTTTCGCTCGTCTTTTATGAATGTTGTATTTCAATTTGTTTTCATCTGGATTATTTTGTAGTACGTTTCTTTTAGCCATATCCCTCTTCCTAATAGCATTTTTGCATTCTTCGTCGAACCATTCCTTATTTTTGTCCCTCACATTTTTGCGCAGCACCTGTTCTGAGACTTTGAATATTGCGCCTTCCAATTTATTCCATTCTATATCTATTCTTTCCTCTGAAACTTGCTCTGCTAGCTCTAGCTCCTTCGACAGTTAGTAGACTTTGAAATTGCTCTCTGCTATTCTTATTAGTTAGTGGCGAGGTGTCGCATCGTTTAAAACGGTTGTATTTATCCTGTGTTACTTTTGGCAACTCCTGTTTCATTACTATTTTTAAAAGAAAATGATCTGTGTCTAATACTGCACCTCTTTTGCTCTTCACACTTTTAATTTGTTTTGCATGCTTACTCTATTAATACATAGTCTATTTGTTTACATGTACGCCCATCAGGTGATATCCATGTTCCTTTATATATATATCATTCCTTTCGAAATGTTTTGGTTACTGCAAAATCAATTAACTTGTGTCTTGAAAGTTAGAAGAAAATCAAAGTCTTGTATCACACTATTCAAAAATTTATTTTTAAATTTTGTTGACCAGTTTCGACTACTAATATTATTCATATCACACTAGGGTTAAATCATTCTCATCATAACTTGTGTCTATTCTCATTAATTTCATCATGTTTGCTATGTGCATCTATTGTAGTCTTATACATTTCCTCTTTGCCTAGTTTTGCATTGAGCTCTCCAATAACTTTTTTGAAGTCATATTTTGATATCGAATTTATTATTCTCTCAAGCTCTTCATAAAATTTATCTTTTTCTTCCTCGTCCTTTTCGTTTGTTGATGCATGCACATTTATACATTTTTGCAAAGAAATGTATTTTTTCTCTAAGCAAAATAAAGCTATTATTATTGGGCCCCCTTTTATTTATTCTTTATATCAATGATTTGCCAAATATCTTGCAATCTTGTAAAATACATCTTTTTGCGGATGACACCCTAATATATTTGGAAGGAACTGATATAGATAACATGATAAATACAGTAAATGAGGATTTGGAGAGATGTGCATTATGGTTGAATTGTAATAAATTAAAGCTTAATGAAAATAAAACTAAAGTTATGTTCATATCATATCAGAACCAAAAGAATCATTCCATTGATAAAAAGATCAAGATAAATAATGTCGAAATCGAAATGGTCATAGAAATCAAGTATCTCGGGATAATTATAGATAATATGTTAATACTTGAGAAACATATCCAATATTGTTGTAAAAAAATAGCGAAGAAGATTAACTATCTATCGCGTATTGCAAAATATTTGTCGACATGGAGCTTATTGATGGTGTATAACACTTTAGTATTGCCTCATTTTACCTATTGTTCAACATTATTTTATATGTGTAGTAATAAAAATATAGAAAAGCTCCAAAAACTACAAAATAGGGCCATGAGAGTAATACTAAAGTGTAGTAAACGTACGGGTATTAATATTATGTTGTGCACTTTAGGCTGGCTAAATATAAGTAATTTTATTGAATATAATGTATTGATCTTTATATATAAAATGACAACAAACAAATTACCTAGATATCTGACTGATAATATTAAGTATGTTAGAGAAATACATAAATATTATACTCGTCAAGGAGACAAATTATATGTTTCATTAAATAATAAATCTAAGACATGCTTATCAGTGTTCCATAAAGGCTTTTTGAAATTTAATAGCTTGCCTGCTACTGTTACTAATGTCACATCAGTTAAAAAGTTCAAATCTAATCTAAGAGCACTACTCTAATTAGTATATATATATATATATATATATATATATATATATATATATATATATATATATATATATATATATATATATATATATATATATATATATATATATATATATATATATATATATATATATATATATATATATATATATATATATATATATATATATATATATATATATATATATATATTTGTTTTATATCAAATTTTTCTGTTTTTGTACTAGCTCAGCTACTTAAATAAAGTATTATTATTATTATTATTATTATTGCATTTATAATACTGATTTTTCGGTACACTCCTCTTAGTCATATTGTACATATTCGTTCGAAGACTGGTTCGAATTTTATAACTTTCTGCTTCAGTTCTTTTTTTATTAAAACCTGAGCCAAAATATTTGGTGTTTTCACTGTTAGGAAGTATATAATCATCTACTGCTGTTATATCGTTTGATTTTTGCTTTGTTTCTTGAAGTGCCAGTATGTCAATATTATATTGTGTTAAGCACATTGATAAATTTTTAAGTATTCCCGATTCATTTGTTCCTCTCACATTCCATGTTCCTACTATTAGACCATTTTTATGTTTCTTAAATAATTTTAAAATTCTTTTATCCTTGGTCATTGCTTGGTCATTTCCTATTACATCCATTTCTTTGTTGCCGTGGCTCAGTTTTTTGCTATTTCAATTGCCCTGTTCTTGCTGTTCCATATCCAGCATTGCCCTTCGATGTATATTTTTTTATAGGCGACTTTAGCTGTTTTCCCTTTCTTTTTCAGAAATAGATAAAAAATTATCTATACATTTTTTCAGAATTTAAATGAATAATAAAAATATTTTCAGTTATAAATTCTGTATATTTATTGGAAATATTCACGTTTCGATCTTTTGATCAAAGATCTTCTTCAGAAATAAAGAATATTATATTCTTCTTGAATAGATAAAATTTTGTAATTTTGAATTCTTTTGTGATGATCACCTAAAAAACGTTTTGTGCGAGTTCTTTTTTGGTCTTACCTGAATTAACAATTATTATTGTGTATCAAGGCCGTAAAGGTGATCTTTTTTCTGGTCGAATCTGCCAAAGCGCCATCTGCAATTCAGGTGAGATCGAAAAAGAACTTTAGGCCGAGGTACATACGACGTTTTTTAGGCAATCACGAAAGAATTCAAAATTACAAAATTTAATCCATTTATTTTTAAAACATTGCAATTGTAAATTCTAGTTGCCGTTGAAATTGTGAGGTCGATAGAAGAATATAATATGTATTTCGGCAAAAACTGTTTCTTAAAAAGCTCATCAAGCTGCCCATATAGGTAGGTTTATGAAATAGTTTTTGATCAGTCCCAAAAAGAAATATTTGGCAGATCAGTCCAAAAAAGTAAAATTTGATAGATGTGTACAAAAAAGTGAAAGGGACTAAACCGTAATATATGGACGAAACTGAAGCTTGCTACGAATCTGACAGAGGATCATCAATTTAAATTCGTACATGTGTTTTATGAAAGGCGAGAATACTGCATCTAGCTTGGTTAGAGCATAGAAACACCTTTTTTAGGCGATCCCAACAAAAAAGGTGTTTCTATGGCCCCTTTTGCGGCCGTGAAGTTCCACTTTTTAGTACACATCTGTCAAATAGTACTTTTTTGGGACTGATCTGTCAAAAACTACTTCATAAAAACTTTATACCTACTTACATAGGCAGTTTGATAACAGTTTTTGCCGAGATGTATATTATATTCTTCTGTCAACAGCTTTAGTCCTTGCAAATCGAGAAATAAATACACATTTTTTTACAAAAAAATGTCAATTGGATAGAAGACAATAAAATAAAATAATTTCAACGACATCTAAGATTCACAATTGCAATGTTTTAGATATGAATTAATAAAATTTTATGATTTTGAATTATTTCGCGATGATCGCCCAAAAAACGTTGTGTGCACCTCAGCCTTAAGTTCTTTTTTGGTCTTCCCTGAATTGCAAACAACAGATTCGACCAAAAAAGATTATCTTTACGGCTTTGATACACAAATAGAATATTATATAACAAGGGACTTAAGTGCTTGATTTAATCCTGAGAGTGGAGTTTATTGCACGAGACGAAGTCGAGGGCAATTCCCATCTAAAGGATTAAAGGCACTTAAGTCATGTGTTATTGTTATCTACGCTATTTTTTGCACTACCGTAGTCTAAAAGCAGATTAATTAATCTTACAATTTTGACAACAACAAACTTAATACAAAAATAATAAATAGACTTTTTTGGTTCTAATTCTGTATATTTATTTTTATTTTTGACGTTTCGACTCTCTAACCGAAAGTCTTCATCAGAAAAAATGATACAAAAATAAACAAGCCATTTACCCAAAGTCTGAGGAAAAACCACGTAAAAACCTCAACAGAGGAATCAACGATATGAGTCTTGACATTTATTATAGAGGAAAAATTTAATTAATATAACACATGAGGACGTTGTCCCGTTTCTGCAACGCACACAGTTCCAAGATCCAAACATGTCATAAAAAAATTTTTACCAGAAAAACTGAAATTCAATAATCTACATCTACATGAATATAACAAAAACAAGTGTCAAGACAAATATTTCACAAATCAGGTATAACTATTACAAATGAATAAAATAATATGAGTCTTGACAATTATTATAGTCAAAAATGAATGAATGTCGAACGATGTCCCGTTCTTGCGGACGCACACAGTTCCAAAGTCCAAACATGTCATAAAATTTTTTTACAAAACTGAGTTTCAAATATGTGCATGAACGTAATAAAAATAAAAATCAAGACAAATATTTTACAAATTATGTATGTCTATTATTGATTATTGGAAGCCAAACATTTACCAACACAAAACCATCAGTATGGTTGAAATTATTCGGATCTTTAATTATTTCAATCGCTTCCCTGACCAATCTACCATGAATGGATGAGCATCTTGCAATTACTCTTGTTTCTTCGAACTTGATGTCGTGCAAAAACTCAATGGCATGATCAGCAACCCAAGATTTATCTGGATGATTGAGTCTTATGCATCTTCTATGTTCAGCAATACGTGTGCTTACACTTCTGCCCGTCTGACCAACATAATCTATCCACGTTTTCACATCTAGTTATCTGTATATTTTCAATTCTTAATTTCTAATTATCTAGATACCTTCTTGCCTTGTTTATTTTTGTATCATTTTTTCTGATGAAGACTTTCGGTTAGAGAGTCGAAACGTCAAAAATAAATATACAGAATTAAAACCAAAAAAGTCTATTCATTATGATATAATTCTGAAAGTATGTATAGATCATTAATACAAAAATGTTAAGTAAATTCACCATAGTAACAGAGCTGGCTACAGCAGTTGTTAAATAAATAAGCTTGCTGTCAAAAAGATAAGTGCAAAATTTGATATGGATAAGGCTGCGGAAGTGGTACCTGTAATAGTTATTTGTGTATCAAAGCCGTAAAGGTTATCTTTTTTGGTCGAATCTGTTATTTGCGGCCGAAGCGCACTGTAGGCCGATGTGCATGCAACGTTTTTTAGGCGATCATCACGATATAATTCAAAACCACAAAATTTGATCTATTTATTTCTAGAACATTGCAATTGTAAATCTTAGTTGTCGTTGAAATTGTTTTATTTTATTGTCTTCTATCAAAGTGATATTTGTAAAAAATACGTCTCAATTTCTTGAATTGCACGAACTATTAAGGTTGACGAAGGAATATAATATGTATTTCGGCAAAAACTGTATCTTAAAGAGTTCATCAAGTAGCCCATATAGGTAAGTTATGAAATGTTTATGAAGTAGTTTTTGACAGATCAGTTCCAAAAAGTAAAATTTGACAGATGTGTACCAAAAAGTGAAACTTCACGGCCGCAAAAGGAGCCATAGAAACACCTTTTTTGTTATGATCGTCTAAAAAATTATTTTCCCAAAAATCTAGAAAATTTACGAACAACAATACGATATATTTGTAAAATTGTGTCTAATGCGATGATGCTAATATAAATCATCAATAATTAAGGTTCGGATTCTAATGAAAAATTCAATTTGACAGTTAGGTAAGTACTTTGATTATTTAGTTGTTATGGAAAAATTTGTTTATTTATTTTAGTCCCTTGGGATTTTTGATCACTTCAGATCCCTAGAGTCTAAACTCAAACTTAAGTCCCTGAAGTGAGGGATTAAAGTCTTTTCCTTCCGGGAGTGCGAAATAGTATATTACACTACAAGGACCAAAAGTTGAATTTTTGGCCCTGCGCGTCATGATGCCCGAGGCACCTGTATAATATTCATGAAAATCATTGACATCATGGAAAACCTTATTTCATTGTGAGCACGTATACATAAAATCAAATTTTTTCAACGACGTGAATTCGAGATATTCGTTTTTAGTTGCTGCATGCATCTGTCAAAAAAATTTTTAAATTCAATTATTTCAGAAACTGTTCAAAATAAAGCCATAGTTTCTTTTAAAATAGTATATTGTGTGGCTAGGGACGAAACAAGACGATTTCAGCTGAGAGTGAATCACCCTTGGCTGAAATCGTGTTTTGCCCCGTGCCATACACTGTATTTTTCAAAATACTTGCATTGAAACTTTCCATATTACAAATTTGTCATAACAGAATAAATATTTTTCTTTTGATTTTGCAGGTAACAAGTCGAGAGTAGCTGCTTATGCTTTATCAATAAGATGTTGTGGTGTTCTTGAAATTGTCGTATTATTACTTTTTCTTCTTGAAACTAATCGTCTTTTCAATTTAATTTACAGTGACGAATACAACAACTGTCAAATAAACTGAGGTTATATGATTTTCATTTAAAGATTGACAATGAACAAATACGACTCTGCCAGGGATAAAACGATGTTAGAAACAAATTCAGCGGGCAGAAGCAGGCTTGTTTCTGCCCGACTACACTCGCATTTGTCTGAAATTGTCTTGTTTCGAGTGACAAAACAGGCGTTGAAACGCGTTGTTTCAATGCAGTTATTATGAAAAGGATATTCTGGCGATGTATTCGAGTTTGCATTCGTGGAAAACATGAGATATTTAGATTTCTGGCGACGAACTTATGACGTCATGAGTAAGTAATCCCATGTAATCATGGATACTGCGAACGAGCTGTTTCCATATATTCTATCCTTTTTCTCAATATCATTCTCTCTCATTCTTTTGTCAAGCATTTATTTTCAATTATATCATAAACGGAGTGCTTGTACCTGTATTGATGTATGATAGTGAATGCTGGGCATGGCTGCAGAAATATAAACAGGACGTGACTGCTGTGTTAATGAGATTTTCGCGTGGTATATGTGGGTATACTAGAAGGGATTGAATGCGGAATAAATTTGTGTATGAGGAATGTAATATTGGAAAAAATTGAAGAATTATCTTGATGATGAAAGCGCATTTTTGACAGCACATGAATGCTTGTTACTTCAGAAATTTCATAAATTACAATCTCCCACAATCACTGAGCTTGAAATCAAGCAGTTTAGGCAAACCTACGAAACAGCAGCTTTTATTTAGTACCTGTTTCAAGTTGACTATTTGATAAGTACATAATTTGTGCACGTACAAGCTCAAAAATACCTTTTAATCTTTATTGTTTAGTTATTGATTGACGGGAGGTAATGTGCTGTACCTTAAAATAATAATTTGATCTTTATCAAAGCTATATAAACAAAACCCTGAAAATTACCTTCAAAGCTACAGATTCAAGAAAATAAGTAACGGGTGGTCATGTACTGACCTAGATTGATCGTGAAAATAAAAGTTAAACTCATCCTGATACTAATAACATCGGAAACCGCATGTCAATATCTTGTGTAACTAGCGAGATATTAAAATAAATAGTTTCTATCCTAAAATGGGTATAAAATTCAATTACTGACATGTTGCTCATTCTGTGCAGCAATTTTCAGATCTCAATTATGCATAGTTCAGCAGTAATTACCTTTTGAATTTTTATTTAAATTTCTTCCCAAAACTGAGTGTATGAATAAGAAAATCTAGCAGTTTGTGCAAACGTACAAAACAGCATCTTTCATTTAGTACTTGTTTCATGTCTGTAAGTGCTGTAGTTGCTGATATTTCAGCGTCACGTCAGCCAGCCAGCCAGACAGCCAAAGTGCATATAATAGCGTATTCTTTTTGTAAAAACTTAAAACTTGCAGTCAAAGCTACCAATTTTGGAGTCACAGTAATCACTAATAAATAACCTTAAAAATTCAAACTTCAGCTCTGATATCATGGATTATGATGGGCTACTTCATTCTGGTGAGGTGTTGTAGATAGATACATGAAAAAATGATATCATTAGTCGGAAAAACTTAAGAATTCATGGATTTGCATCCATCGTCGAAATTCCCTCAAAGTCCCATTAAAAAATAAAAGAGAATCTAAAAATATAATAAAATATAGGTGTTCCATTTGAAATAAGAAAGTTGATGTCGACTTCCGGTATAATCAAATGTCGCTATTTTGAAAATATTTTAGATTAATTCGGCTTTATCATTATGACCCATGTGCAAAGTTTCAGGTTTCTAACTATATCAGTTCTCAAGATATCGATTGACAAGCATCTCAAAAAGACAGCCTATATATGTATAAAGTAGAAGAAATTTACATGTAATTATTCTGATGGTCATTTTGAAGAAACACCTGTAAGTATACATGTGATAAATACCTCTGATTGCTTTGGTGGGACAAACGGAGGCAATAAACAATTTGTGACAATTGCAGCAACCGGTTTTGGTGCAGGAACTGGAACTGGAACCGGTGCAGGTTCTGGAAGTGGTGGTGCTTCAATCGGTAATGGAGCTACTAGTTCCGATTTCTTTGGAGATACTGGCACCCATTCATTTTCTGTTTTTCTGTGCAACTGTCCACTTGAAACTGGAAATTGCATCCGTAATTCTGCTGATTTTTCTTTTGGTGTTTTCACTGGAAGTGCTGTTGCGTTCTGTAAAAAATATTATTAGAACAAATAACGTTCATAATATTCCGACTTACTTTTATATTCATTACTATAGACGTCGGTTTGTCTTTAATCTGGAAAGGATGATGAAAAACTTTTTCTCCTTCACTATTACTATCGATTTCATCTTCATTTGAGGATACACTAGAAAGCTCTCCAAGTTCTTCTTTCTGCGACAAATTTTTACAAAAATCTGTCAATTCTTCTATTGTTTTGCCTCCTGCCTTTATAGCAGCAATAACTTTCTCTTGAGCTTGAGGACCCAATGTTAGAGCTTCGGGCAAAGTTCCAGATTTTAACATATTGATTGCATTTTTGCGTGCAATTTCCAACAATTTTTTTTTGTCTATAGAAGAGGAAGGAGATTTTGGTCTTTTATGGTTGGATCTGTGATCTAAACGATCTTTACGTGATTTTGACAAAGAACTAGATCGTCTCTCATCTCTAGACCTTGATCTTACTTCTCTAGATCTTGATCTTCTACTTTCCCTCAATCTTTTATCATTTCTGTCTCTATATTTATCTCTATCATAATTTGAGTATTCTTTGTCTTTGTGAGACCTTGAAGAGTTATAATAATAATCAGATTTATCTCGTCGGCTGGAATGTCGATCTCGATCTTTCTCTTTACTTCGACTTCTTCTGCTATGCTTATCTTTTTTCTGTTTCTTAGTATCATCATGTTTATTTCTTTCTCGAGTGCTATTTTTATGAGTGTGCTTTCTTTTTTTCCCATTCTTACTTGAACTTGAAATGTTCTCTAATGTATTTGTAAATTGGATATGTATGGAGGAATTATCAATATCGTCTGCAAGCAAAAAATTCATGTAACACTACACATAATTTGTGATTATTAAAAAGTAAAACCTTCACTTTCGGATGTTACTTCCCCATCTTCAAATTTCTCAGCTTTTTCCTTAGCTTTATCTTCGATTTCTTTGATAGTTGCTTCATATACTGTACTATTTTTCAAACTCTTTATCATAATTTTTCCAACATTCTGCTGATTAATTGTTTGTTCTGGTGATTTCTCACAATCTTTAACGTATGTTTCATTTACGATTTGCCCCTTAATGCAGTTATTTTCAGGATTAGATTCCAATTCAGATTGTACTGTTTCCTTATCTAATTCATTAAGAGAACTGTTTTCAATTTTTTCATAACCTTTATCCTTAGGCTCCGATTTCACTGCAATATCAGAAATACTAATTGAACTTTGAGTAACAACTGTCTTGGTATTTTCTTCATCGGAACTTTCTTTTTTAATGCGTTTTTTGCCATGTTTATAAATTTTCTCTAACGAATCATCACTACTAAGTGCACTATCTTTACATTTAGATTTTTTTTTGTGCTTCTTATCTTTATGCTTATGCTTCTTTTTGTTCTTTTTATGTTTTTTAAGAGCTTTATCCTTTAAAATAGGTGGAAAAGCATTGAAAGTACTGAATAATTCTGACAAAATTTCTGCTGAAGATTTTAGAGGAACTGTGTTAGTATCTTCGGACATCCTTGATTTCTATTTATTATCGTAAGTTTACATAACACATTTTGAGTTGTCAATTCAAGAATACTCAAATTATGGCCTTTTAGTCCAACTTCCATAAATGACATTTAACCAAACAACCAACCACAGATCAACTGCTAATCAGATAGGAAACTGCAATGACATGGGAAATGGGAACATTGATTCCTTGCGCCTTCATGCGTTTGGTAAATAAACTAAACATAGCGCGAGTTGTATGAATTTATCATAGATCATAAATAATATCTTGATGGAAGGAGTCCTATATCACACAATACATTTTTGCGAACGGTTACGCCAGAAAGAGACGAAAGTATAGGTTACGTTAGAATGACAAAGAAATGAAATATAATGAAAGAAAATTATGTAAAAGCAACTGCGCATGTGTATCGAAATTCATTTGCTATTTATAAAAGTAATTTTGAGAACATGTAATTAGCAACTAGAAAACGGTGAATAAATCTATAGTATATTACATCTGAGGTGAGAAGTATTTCATTACAGCCGAGAGCTTATTATATGACCGAGAGGCGAAGCCTCGAGGATCAGATATAGCTCGAGGCTGATATGAAATCCTCACCGAAGTATGTATACTATTTTATTCACAATCATCCCCAATTTTTCGAGAAATAGTTGATACAGTTCCGTTCTTTCCTCAACAAAGTAAATTTATGTAGTAGTCTATGAAAACAAGAATGTTTTGAAAAATTCAATTAATTTGACATTTGTAGGATTCATGATTCATGAATCAAGTTATTTATACGTGTATCCATTGAAATTGTGATAAGTGCAGATATCAATAAGTTATAACAGTGGAATGGAGCTATACACTTGCCCCGAATCGAACGAAAGTGCTCCGTATGTGAGTTCATAGCGATTTTGTTCATAATTTACAAATTTATGAATTTATAAGACATAGATTTACACAGAATTGCAACATAAATCCGCTTCTTTTCGATATTAATTGTTTTATTTGGATCATTAGATTATATGATCGGCATTTCTGACAGCACGGATTATTTTAATCCAATAAAGATTTATGACTGATGCTAGGCAACCCTGCATAAACATTTCCCACCCAAGAGATGGAAGTATCGCTTCCGACCCGTGAGCTAGTCATTTCAGTTGGAAATTACATACTTCCCAACCTTCGAAAGGTTAGGAATTGCCATTTTACTATAATGATTGTGAATAAAATATTTTTTACAGATAGAAGAACTCATTACACATGTGTTTGTCATTTTGCGGGCTTGGCAAACCGGAATTTGATTATTGTCACGCTTGCGCAGTTCATTTTTCCAATATATCTTCTATCTCTTTCCGTCGTAGCCGTTCGCAATTTCTTCCATCTAGATATTATTCATGATCTACGGAATTAATGCGTATGGTTCAAAATGTCAAGTAGACAAGCAGCGCGCCAAGCGTTTGGTAAATAAACTTGTTAGTGTTCAAGGTCATATATTTGAGTTGCCGAGCCTGCAACCAGCAGCACTTTGAAGTATCGCCAACTGAATAAATGATTAGTACCCTATACTGCAGCGCTAAATTTCAAAATATTGCTTGTATTAATATTTTATAGAGGACTAACAACAAATATAATTTGATTAATTTTTTTTATTACTACATGTACCTTTGGAACAGTAGTGATTTTTCATGTTACTCAAAACTATTAGGAGTGAGCTGTTCACTATTGAACTGTGATGTTACCAACAAATAAAAATAAAATCATTTTCACAAGTACAATTGTTTATATTAACATAACAGATTATTAGATCAAATGCAGTTTTTTCAATGGAATGAAATTTGAACATTCAGCACCTTTCTAATATAATCACAGTACTATTAAAATGATAAAAATAAGTAACAATTCATCTACTATTGACAACACTCTTACTCATGAAACGTAAATTAAAAAAATCCTACTGCTATGAGTTTAATTTTGACTTAAAAATACAATAACAAAAAATGGGACATTATTATGTCAGTGATCATTGCACACGATCCGTAGTTTTCTTCTGAAAAGCGGATTTATTCTGTTTACTTGTTGAAAGAAAGATTTGTTCATAATAACTTACAGTCACATCGTCGCAGTTTCACACACACAAGCACAGCACAGTCTGCAAGTTTTAGCCTCGCTGTCATTCATCTCATCCCAACAAATCAAAATCAGCTAGCTTATTAAACAATAATCCGAAAGTATTTAGCTAAGCTAAATATTGCCAGTGACTGCCGGATAAAAGAGAAAATTATTTGAAGGACCGAAATTGACTGGTGTTTTAGGACTAGCACAAGTGTAGATAAAGTCATCGGACTGTAGCTGTGTCCGATTAACATTCGGTTCTGACGCAGAGCGATGAATTTTCGGTAAGTTTCTAATCAGACCTTCTAGAGACGCGAGAATCTGCCTAAACAATGGTCTTTCATCACGATTGAACTTGACACAATCTTCCACAAGTCTTCGAAGTGCTTTGGGAGTATCTGACCGTAATTTGTTCAAATCAGGTCGAAGATATCCTCTGCCAACCATAAAAAGAATTTGGTCTTTGTTATTCACATGGGAATAGGGTAACTGGGCTGCGAGAAGTTCATATTCAACTATACCAAAGGCATATACATCTGACTGAAAACTGTATGGATTATCTTCCTGCATACGGATTACTTCTGGTGCCATCCATAAAATAGATCCAGTTGGCTGATGGAACTGCTGCGAACCAGACCAACGAGTTTTCGCAGTTGCCAAACCGAAATCTCCAATTTTTACTGTTAGATCATCGTGCAAAAATATGTTATTTGATTTCAGGTCCCTGGAACAATAATAAAATAATATATTTTACAATGAATGATACAAAATAGTGACAGTTATTCTAAAATATAGGATTTCAACAAGTCTATCGATAATTTGAAATTTCAAACGCAAATTACGCCATCTTTTTGAATGAAGTTAGCATGAGCCTTACTTAACATGCAACCAACAACCATTCCTCGCCAGACATCCCTAACCAAAGAAACCTTTTTCTCCTCACTCATATCCATTTTCTATTTAAACGCATTCTACACAGGTCTACACAAATTTTTACCTTCAATTTATTTCAGATATATTCTTTTCAAAAAAATTCCATTCGACATTCGTTTCTATTTCTCCAATTATTTCAGAAAAAAATTGTTCAAGTATAGTCTTAACGCTTAAAATGCTACATATGAATAGAAATAGTTATTTACATTACATGATGCGAAAGTATACTTTTTTGTGTGAGGTGGTATTTGAATGGCCGAGGTGAAGCCGAGGCCGTTCAAAACCTCCGAACACCTGAAAGGGCTTTCGCATCGAGTGATATATTAAATTTTTTCGGCTACTGTTCTATATAGATATCAATATTTAATAATGATTATTATATTTGGAATAATTTTATGGAGGCTGTTTTACCTGTCTAAAATTATCCATAGCAACGGTTTATTTACAATTTTATCTGTCATCAGCGCCTGTGCCGATATTTTGGATTTAAAGAGCGGATGGAAGTCTTCTTCGTAAAGTAATGAAATTGAAATTTCTAAAAAGGTGTTACATGAAATTCACATTAATATTTCCTCAAATAAAGAAACAGTGACAAATATGAAATTTGACGTAATTCAAAATGATAAAAATCTCTCAATACAAAGTGAAGAAGTTAATAATTCAAATAATATTCCTACCATGACTTTTTTCAATTGTTCAAATTGCATAATTACCTAAAACCAATAGATAGATAAAATTAAATTAAATAGATTGGATAAAATCATATTATTGTTATAAATTACTTATTTAATTGAATAAATATTGAAACTTCCAATATATCTGCATTTTTTCAAACTTTTACTTTTTTGTCCTGGCCCCAAAAGTATTACTTTCGTAGCTAGCAACGCATAGCAACGAATGTTAACACGAAGGTTTGCTTTCGTTATCGTTCGAGTTGCCAGGGCTACAAAGCTCACTTATTTATACAGTAGCAGAAAATAGTTATTTACATTATAAGATGCGAAAGTATAATTTTTTGTGTGAGGTGGTATTTGAATGGCCGAGGTGAAGCCGAGGCCGTTCAAAACCTCCGAACACCTGAAAGGGCTTTCGCATCGTGTGATGTATTAAATTTTTTCTGCTACTGTTCTATATAGATATTAATATTTAATAATGATTATTATATTTGAAAAAATGTTATGGAGGCTGTTTTACCTGTCTAAAATTATCCATAGCAACGGTTTATTTACAATGTTATCTGTCATCAGCATCTGTCACAGATTTTGAGTTTCAATAATTTAGTGAAACATTGCATTTGACCGATTTAAAATGTTAACAGAAAAGTGAAAATGGTATTCAAAAGGCAGCTAACAATGCATGTGCCTCACTTCTTGCGGATAAATCCAAAGAAAGGTACAATCAAACATACAGCATATTTTCTAAATGGCTTGCTGATAAAAACGTTACTCGAATTGACGAAAATGTAATGCTTCGGGTGTTGATATTTTGGATTTAAAGAGCGGATGGAAATTTTCTTCGTAAAATAATGAAATTGAAATTTCTAAAAAGGTGTTACATGAAATTCACATTAATATTTCCTCAAATAAAGAAACAGTGACAAATATGAGTTTTGACGTAATTCAAAATAATAAAAATCTCCCAATACAAAGTGAAGCAGTTAATAATTCAAATAATATTCCTACCATGACTTTTTCCAATTTTTCAAATTGCATAATTACTTAAAACCAATAAATAGATAAAATTAAATTAAATAGATTGAATAAAATCATATAATTGTTATAAACTACTTATTTATTTGAATAAATAATGAAATTTCCAATATATTTGCATTTTTTCAAACTTTTACTTTTTTGTCCAGGCCCCGAAAGTATTACTTTCGTAGCTAGCAACGCATAGCAACGAGGTAACACGAAGGTTTGCTTTCGTTATCGTTCGAGTTGCCAGGGCTACAAAGCTCACTTATTTATATAGTAGCAGAAAAAATAATAATATCAACATAAACTGGATATGAAAATTGGAAAAAAAAATTTTCAAAAAATTTTATTCTTGTCTATTTGGTTGATTTTGATCGAAAACGGATGAATTATGGAAATTTTGAAGTTTACTTTTTCAGGGCAAGTAAGTTAATCCGACGTCAAATTCATTGCACTTCCTATCGCACTCTTGAGAAAACCCGGTACGGGTGCATAAAAAATCGTGGTCTAAACTCACGGCCCATGAAATCAAGTTCATTCATTTTCCTTTAAATTACGCAAAAAATCGAGTATCTGCAACAATTCAGTGCAAAGTTATGAATTAAATGAAAAAAAAAAAAAAAACATATTTTATGCTTTTTTGATCATAACTCGGCTAATCTTGCACGGAAATTGATGAACTTTTTAATTTTGAAAAGTTGGAAGTTTTCTTTTTAATAATAATAATCAAATTCACCGCCTGTCACCAACCAAAGAAAAAAAAATGTTTTTGACTTAAAATTGACATTTGATGCACCAAAAAATGTTTTATTCAACTGCCGACATTATCATTACCCAATGTGCACCACGAGGAGGTTGTTGGTCAGCTTTGCACACCGTGTGTTGTGTGTTACTGTTATTGTGTGTTATGTGTTGTCTGTTGTATGAGATGTGCCTGTATAACTGTCAGGTTTTTTGTGTCTGATAGAGAAATGTTTTTTGATGTGTGCATGTTTCCACCTCGTCGTTGACGCATTTCCCGCAATCTTGCTGGCATGTCTATAATAAGCGCGGATCTTATTTTGCGCCAAATCGTCGCAGACCCTTGATTTTTTGCGCACTTTAAAGGAAAATGAATGAACTTGATTTCCTGGGTCGTGACTTGAACCCACGATTTTTCTTGCACCTGGTACAAGTTGTCAAAGTTTTACATTTTTGGCATCAAGAATATTTTTTTCTCAGTTGAGTAGTAGAAAGTGCAATGAACTTACAAGCCTTGAAAGAGGAAGCTTCAAACTTTCCAAAACTCAAAGTTACATCCATCTATCAAAATCATCCGAGTTATGGTGGTTAGTAAAATCGGTATTTTTGGTGCATTTTCAAGTGGTGCTTGTTTTTTTTTCCGATATTATATTTATTTATTCATAAATAACTGACCAGTCATTTTATTATTATTTCTACATTTGGGCATTTCACCATTCATTTATGAATATGAGTATGTTAGAATCAGTTCAAAAATAAATAAATTTCTATTTAGTAGCAAATATATAAAAATTCTTTTGTCACTGATTATTCTATAATTTTCTATATTTGCTTGCAATAAAGTTGTAATATAAATAAATACTGTCAACTAAATTTATTTTGACATTAAATAACAATTATCACTTTTTTTTCTATCCATTCATATTTTTGAGTAAATCTCTGCCATTATCATTATTTTTTCCCCTCTATATGTAGAATTTCAAGCATCTAAATGTGTACTTTAAACTTTATTTACTAAATTAATAAGGTAAGCAGCAAATTATGAAAATTTAATTTATCTTGTTAAAATCCTATGTTTGAGAATCATTGGCATCAACCTGTAGGAAACTAAAATATTACCTGTGAATTATATTTTTTGCATGCAAGTAATCCATGCCCTGAGCTGTTTGTCTCCCAATTTCAATGAGGGTAAAGAGTTCAAATTTTGTCTCAAAGACATGGAGATGTTTATAAAGACTAGAGCTCTCACACCACTGGGTCACAATCGCAAGTTGAGGTTTACTCACACAGCCCATAAATAATAAAATATTAACATGTCGTGTTTTTCTTAGCACAGCCACTTCATTTTTGAACGCTTGCAGTTGAGCAACGGTAGGTATTTTCACATTCAAAGTTTTAACTGCCACTGGACCATGCCAATGAGCTTTATATACAGTTCCGAAACTGCCAGAGCCAACTCTAGATCCGACAAGGATTTCATCGGCTGGTATTTCCCAATCTTCGATGCTTTCACGTGGAGCCAATAACGGCTTGCTCTCATCAGCAGATCGAGCTCGAGGCCGTCGCGGTCGTAAAGAACCTGTTGGCGAAGCTTGAGTACTACGGCAGTGCGGCGGAGAATCACCTGCTGCTCGATTTAAAGACAGAGAACGAGGAGGAACTTCTTCTCCTAGGTGACGTACTAAATTCAAGCAAACGTTTGGTGCAGAGCTAGAACGATCCTGTTGCCCTAAACTGCGAGGATGACGTGATTGTCGCGGTGGAACTAAGCCGATGTTTGAAGTATGAAGTTGAAGTATCCCAGCACTCGATTCATGTGGCTGAGCTAAAAGAGCTCTGTAGTAGGTATCCGCCATACGAACCTAGAAATATAAAAAAATACAGTCAAATTAATAAACATGAATGGTTGAGATAAGTCGATATCAATTTTACATCTATAAATATAATCTCACCTGATGACAAAGAGCAGGAACTCCAGTAGCACATCTCTGGTGGAATTTATAGCCACAAGTGCGACAATGAAAGCCTTGAAATAGTAGTCTTCTACAGCATTCACAGAATACAAGAGAAAAAAATGTTTTACGAACAAAATTATGCGATATACTTGTAGGTGTTGGGAATTTATCTAAAATTTTAACCGTGATTTCTTCACAATCTATTGTACTTATATCTACATCCCAAGGAATAGGAGAGTTCGTGTCATTTCTATATACGCAGCAGACTTCGCAGGCTAAATTTCTCAATTTCATAGCTTTTGCTAGAGCTTCTCTTAAGGTTAAACCCTCACGTACTTGTACACTTGTTCTTTGTTGGTTGGGTAAATGAGCACGAAGAAATATTCTTGACCTAAGAAATTAATCATGTTAATTACACAGCAATTATAAAAACAATAGAAAAAGTATATTAGGAATAGAAAAGTATTCGTACTTTTGTTGTCGAACATCACATTCTGAATGACAGGAGATACTTTCTTCAGGACTATCTCTTCCATTACTGATTTGTTCTATTAATTTATGTTCTTCAACTTCAAATTCATGTAATTTCGAAGTTAATTCTTGATATTCCGAGAGGTACATGGACGGGGGGTGTTGGAAATCCGCAAATTTTGCATTTAATGCGTCGATATTCTGACGGGTGAAGTGAATAACATTTTGTATATTCTTGAGTTCATATTGCAAAGGATGCACAGGATCTACATCGTCACTATCCGTTGACATTGTAAAACTGTTGTTGTTTGTAATGGATAAATTTGAAAAGTTTCCATTCAATTTTTTTAAGTTATTTATTGTGCTAAAATCTTCAAGAACTGCCATTGCAAATGCCCATTTTGTCACAGTCACTCTAGTTTTATCGGTAAATATACTTTCTGTATTTCAAGGTGAAGCATGAAGCGCGAAATTTAAATAATAATTTTTCCTTCTGATGTTCTTATCTTATTATTAGTTATATGTTTGAAGACAAAAATTATAGAAATAATAATAACTACATAATAAATTTAATTTAAAGAAAAAAGAACATGAAAATTCTTGATGTATAATTCAGCAGCAACCTACATTACATGCAGGACTTCTGTGACAGCTAATCATCAGGCAAATAATAAATTCGAAAACAAAATTTTGAATTCCATAAGTAGAGGCTAACACCTTTATGCGAATGCATATTCTGTTTGCTACAATGTACCTCAAGAATAATTTACGCAACAAGAGTGTCAAGTTGAGCATTATGACATGACATGAGGTTGGTGTCGGGACTCGCCGAGTCACAAAAATTGTTGGCTGAATGTCATAATGCTTGTTTACATTCATATTGTACACAAGATTTTTTCTAGTACAACTTCCATATTTTAACAATTATTGGACACACAGTAAGAAGTCCAAAGCACAAGTTAACAATATCCGAGCTAATGGATCAGTAAGAGTGGTTATAAATATATATTCACAGAAATTTAGCTGCTACGCGTTTAAATGGTGACTAAAATGAGACAGCACCAAAAATACTTACTTTACGTATCTTTTGCGATGCGTAAACTGTTCACTCAACACATGACCATAGAAAAAATATTAATTTTGCGCGAATCAAATTGAATTTCAGTATTTCTTTTTGGAGATAGAGACCCAACCATATTGCAATAATTACTCCAATAAGAAATACTGGGCAATCTAGAGAAAAAATAGCGAAAGATTAGAACCTGGATGGTTTGTTACAATATTCATGTAGTGTAGATTATGAGATACATTTTACAAAAAAAGAATTGTAAAACTTATTTACAGTAAAACTTCATTACTGCCGCCGTTTTTGATATCTGGACAAATTTAATATTGTTGCCATCTGTCAGGTAATAGCCTAACCGTGACTATTTAAATTAGGCTCGAAGCTCAATTTCAACATTAACTAGGTTTTCGATGAATGCACGAATCTGCTGTGCTTGTAATAATTTTCTGATTGTACGAAGCAGTGTTTGTAATTTAGCGTTTTGTACAGCTACCCATAATGTCGTGCTCTTTGCGACAGTCTTTGTGATCTTTTCTGGCGCAGTGCTTGAGTACGAGCCTTGGGGACTCTGGCACCAACTCCCATTGTTGAATTTAGTGTCAATTCACAATGTGCGTAAACGTAAAGAGTACGTAACCGTAAACATAAACATAAAGTTGAACTACTGTATTTCAATGCCCGTGTTCACAATGCTCTTACGTATTTCTTACGTTTACGTATTGACATAAGAGCTACGTAATGAAAAAGTAAAGTTGAGATAAATTCAACTTTATGTTATGTTTACGTACGAAACAACTAATAGCGCAAGCGTCAACTTTAAACACATGTTTTCATCTGACAGTTGACAACACCCTGGATCGAAACATGCTTTAAATATGATTGACATAGAATTATTAATAAAAAAAACAATTTCTTCCTCGTCTTAATATTTCTCTTGTTGGCGACTTTTATAACGCAGTTTCAATAATAATGAAACAATCGCAAGATCTTTTTCAGACATCATACAATAAAACAAACTAAATTCTAAACTAATAAAAGTGAAACCAAAGAAAAACATTAAACACGAAACAAAATCAACAGAATAGTCAGAGAAACCAACACAATACATCAATAACCCTAATTTGTACCAACGTAAAATGAAAAAACCATTTTATTTTAATATTTTACGTTACGACCACTGTGATCATACATAATTTCTTACGTTTATGTTTTTACGTACTCCTTATGTTTACGCACACTGTGAATTGGCACTTATGATTGGAATTATGATTCTACGATTATGGCAACACTGATTCACATCTATAGGGACTTTTAAGTCGTCAAAACATGACAGATGAAAAACAAAACACTATCAGATGTCAAAATTCGTATTTCATCTAACAAAGTGTTGACTATTTTACATTTTGAAAATGAGTTTCAGACCAGCTGGATATTCAAGTGATGAAGATGATGATTTCGGACTTTTTTCATTTGGAGAAGATTCAAAGGTATGAACAAATACGTTTGACTGAGAATAAGTTCTATATAAAAATAGTTAGAAACACGTTCCTGCAGCAAAGTGCTTCCTTTTTCATGTGAAATAAAAGTGTATAGTAATGTATAATATAAAATGTATCATACATTTTTATTTGACTTGAAAACGCCAGCATTTTACTGTTCAAACTTTGTGTTTCTAATTACTTTTATAAAGAACTTTTTCCCAATAAAGCATATTTATTAAAAATGAGTTCTGAAATGTTTTTTCATTTAAAGGTATGAATGTTCATCTACTCATATTAGTAACTAATAGCCAAAATTCATTGATGTTTAGAGCGAAAAAGAAATACAGAAAGATATTGCGACAGAAATTTATAGAAAGCGAGTAGAATCTGAAAATACTCCACAACGCCGGTTTTATAATGCAATATTGAAAGAAGATGTGAATCAGATTACTGAAGAATTACAAAATGGATTTGATGTTAATAGCGAAATATCATCTGACTGGACTGCTTTATTTTTGTCTGTTATGCAGGGCAATCCTCTTATAGTTGAAGAATTGCTTAAGAATGGAGCTGATATTAATCTAACTAGAGGTATTTGTGAAACATAATATTCACACGATATATTTTTTATTTGAATATTAGGTAGGTTCCGCAATGATTAATCATTTAAAATCTTGGTCAACAATGATTCTCTTAGCCGATATACATATACATTGTGTGCATACTGATGAAGTAAATTTTTCTTGAATTAAAATCGTATTGAAAGTTTTACTTTTTTCAAAGACTTCTCAATGTTTTTTTCGTATTTTATGTTTTATTTATTATTGAAAAATAATTGTGATTTCTTTCAATTACATTTGTGATATCAATTATTTACTGTATTTTAATTTACCATTATTCAGATATTTGAGTTTCCAAATTTGTTATAATATTCGTAAATTTATAATTTGATGATGCAAACTGACACTTGATGCAACTAACAGAAAATTCTAGTGCTCTTTCTGTGCTAAAATATACTTGACTTGCATTTTGGCCAATCAGAAGACTTAAATCGTAGACATTCGCTGAGTCGTGGTCTATTCTTAACGTAAACTAACTAGCTCTGTACGGTATTTGAAAGTGATGAAAATATTTACTTTTTTAGAGATGTATTTTATATTTTGAAGGTTCTACTTTGATTGAAAACTAACAGTTTTCAATAATAACATTATTAACTGTTGTCAGACTACTACTTTTCTCACTCATCACGTATGGATAATTTTTTTTTCAAATGGAATATATTTTAAAATAATAGCGAAAAGAGTTTTTGTGAGTAGGATTATAAATACAGATGAAGTAAAAGTGGTGTATTTAGATAGGGGTGTCTGGGCGATGGATGATTTCTGATTGAAAATAAAATTGGATTAATGCCAACCTAATTTTTTTCATTATAGATGGTTCAACTCCACTCATGGCAGCTTGTAGTTGCCATAAAAGTTCAACGAAGGCTGAAAATACGGTTAACATTGTTCGTTTATTGATAAGTTATGGTATAGACATAAAGGCGAAAGACCGTAAACGTCGAAATGCATTCATGTTTTCTTGCTCACAAGGATTTATTGATGTTGTTAAATTATTATTACCTTTGAATAATCTAGAAGAAACAGATAATCAAGGATGGACGGTATTGATTACAACAATAAATAATATCAAATTTTAAAATTAATATTTTAGGCCTTATTTTATGCGGTAGAAGAAAATAACCATGAAATTGTTAAATTCTTGATAGAAAATGGTGCCAATATAGATCATGTTGATATTAGAAATAATAGTATCAAATATTATGCTACAGTAAGTGATTATGACTTGATATTGGATCTTCTCCCGAAAAATGATTTTGAAATAAGTCCAAATGATTTCGCAGATAGGCTGAATAATTATGAATCTATATTTGATTCGTTGGAAGACGGAGAGAGGTAAATATGAATAATCAATATTTCCTTCTCCTATTTTATGGATATCTTTTTAGGCCAGATTGTATATATGATATATATTCTTTGTTATATGGAATGAGATGTCAAAATTTTATTCCTATATTCAATAATGCGAATATTGGTTTGGTCAAATTTTTAACAATTGATGATGAAAGCTTGAAAGAATTAGGCATACCGTTATCTTTCCAGAGAAACAGAATTTTGCAAGGATTATTTAGATTCCATGAACATTCTTGGCTAAGGAAATCTATACCTTTTGTACCTTTAGAGGAAACATTTACGTGAGTATAATTTTTATTGAATTTATATTTTCAAATTCTGTTGAATCAAATTAAACTCAGCGTCTTGGTGATTTCCGCAAGAATATATTTATGATAATTGAGAAGACTCAAATCGTAGTCCCATAAAAGACCTTGGACCGTTCGTAACTGAAATGAAATATAAGTGGCGTTCGTTTCACACGAAATCTCACTTATCTCACCTCAACTCAAGTCGGTAGCGTTTGATTTGTCATAGCGCAACTGAGATGAAGTGAGAAACTCACTTCCCCCCTTGCCGATGCTACACTACCAATTTCGCTGACTTGAGTTGAGATTGAATTGAGATTAAGTAGTGGGGATAAAGAGAGATTTGAACAGAAAAGTAATGAATGTTAAAACTTTGCTTCTGAATTCAACTTGTTATTATTGCAAAAGGGACATACATACTGCACTACAAACTATTATGAAGGAAAAAATAAAGAGTATAGAAAATATTCTACTGGTGAGAGAATAATAACAGTCTAATACACATTACATTGAATTTTACTTGTATTCTCCACATTTGCAGTCTCCATTTATGATGTTTTTCTACATTTACTTTTATCAAGTATTCCTCTTACAAACAGCTGATAACTTTCACGACGCTAGAAGCAACGCGGAAAATTGTGTGCCAATAGAATTCAAGCTCTGACAGATCATGTGATCAATTGAGTTAAACGAGATTTTAGTCCGTTCTTTTTACAAGAGAACTCTCTCAACTCACCACACTTATTTCATCTCACTTTGAGTTGGGATTTTTCGTAAAACGAACGTTACTATTGTTACGATTTTTGTATATTTTTTTAATAATTTAGCAACTTGTTTTTTTTTTTTACTTGACAAAGACAATACTTAGCTGTTGAAACGTATAGTCCGGGAGGTACCGTTGCATTTTAGGTAGTATTTTTACGCTGATCGATTGTTATTTATTTCGATAGATCTGATACTACTAATCAGTGAACCAAGCGTCAGCCAAAGCACTCGCGATGGATGTGAGTATGAAAGGCCGCGAAAGTGGTGAAAACAAAACAAAAGTAAAGTAAAGTAAGAGTTGAAAACGAATCGTCAGGTATACCGTGAAGGGAAGATTATACGTCTGTTACTCGCATGAACTTATAAGAAAAAATCTGACGTGAACATCACGTGACTTACTTGTACATCATTGGATATATATAATACGATGTGATTTTGTGTTTGATCGTATATATCATTGGATATGTATGATCGAACACAAAATCTCTTCGTTCCACAGTTAATCGTTTTGGATTTACTCAAGAGATTTTAAAAATTTGTCAAGTAAAATACACTTTCAGCCAAGTCGGTTGCTCCGGAAACAGTAGGCCATTATTCTCATACTACAACATTCCTAAACACTGATTTCCAAAATTCTACGACTACCAACAGACCTGAATTTATGCGCGAAATTAAAAAATAAATTCCCACTGAATGAAAATAGTAGGCAATCATTCAGATGCTACAGCAGATTGAAATACCAAAATTTCAATATTCTACACCTGGTCGTTTCGAATTTATGTGGAAAATTCCATAAGACTGTCAAGTAAAGTGCACTTCCGGCTCGGTGGATCTTGATAAAAATAGGATATAAGCATCTAGACGGTATAATCATCCTAAATACTGAATTCTAACAATCTACGTTCAATCGTTTTGGATTTATGCAGAAAATTCAAAAAATGTTTCGAATAAAGTGCCCCTCCGACTTAGTCGATAGCAATCATAATGCAAGGTGTATAACTAGATATTATTAAAATGCCTAATACAAAATTTAAATATTCTACTACTGATTGTTTAGAATTTATGCGGAAAGTTCAAAAAGTCTGTCATATAAAGTGAACTTCCGGCTCAGCCGATTGTTACAAAAATAGAAGATGACCATTGAATTGCTACAGCAATTTCAAATGCTAAATTCCAGTATTCTACGGCTGATAATTCTGGATTTATGCGGCAAATTAAAAAAAAGACTTGTGTAAAGTGCACTTCCGGTTTAGCCGATCGCAATCATAATGCAAGATGTACAATAAGATGTTATAGAAGTGCTCAATACGAAATTTCAATATGCTATGGCGGATCATTCTATATTTATGCAAAAAATTCAAAAAAAGTTTCAAGTAAAGTGCATTTCTGGCCTGGCCGATTCTTACAAAAATAGCAGATAACCATTCTGTTACAACATCAAGTTCAAATATTGAATTTCATCATCCTACGGTTGATCATTCTGGATTTATTGGAAAAATTCGAAAAAAGTTTCAAGTAAAGTGCACTTCCAGTACAGACGATTGGAACCATAATGCGAGGTGCACAACTAGACCATATACCAGTCTTAAATACAAAATTTCAACATTATACGTTCAACCAGTTTTGAGATTTGCGAGTTACGCACGAACGCACGTACGTACGCACGCACGAACATACATACCGACATCAAGCCAAAAATAGTCAAAATGGATTCAGGGATGTTCAAAACGGATATTTCCATCAAAATCTCGATAGGTGAATTTTGTCGGTTTCACAATACTTGTTACTTTATACAAGTAAGTAAAAATACGTCAACTGAAGTAATAGTACGCTGGATAAATTTTTTTACATCACGAAAACAACAATCAGCTGCGTGTGAAATTGTTGCAAAAATATAGTGTGCCCACATTTCGAGGCACCATCGTCGAGATTCCGAAAACTTTACGACCTTGGTTAAATAAGACTTTTTGTGCGCGTTTAAGAGACGATCTTAAACATATTTTTACTTTTTGAAAAATCTTTATAGGTCACTAGATAATAACGAGAAACTGATTTTGGTTGAAATTCTCTTCTGTGAATAATTCTAGTCCAGGAGTCAGGAACAGGTTTCTCTTACCAATTTTTTCCCGGTTGATAACTTTTGTGTCATACAGCGGTGACGGTCAGCTGCGATATCATTGACGGGTTAACTAATTATAGCCTCCCACCACGTGAAAAAAAAAATTGTATATATTTTCAATCATTTGCTCCCATTTGAAAATTTATCAAATAATAGTTGATGGTATACATTTATCAAAAAAAATTACTGCTGGTTGTGAGATGTTGTCTTATACGTCAGCTGGTCACAAGAACTTGTAGATAAAAAAATAATTTCAGTAATTTCTTCTCGCTTAAATTTTTATCAGATGATTATTCAACTAATTCCTTGACTAAATAAAAACGTCAGCTAGCTGTATATCGGGAGAAAGATTGTCAGCTGATACAGTAAAGGGTACGACGCGACGCAACAGAAAGGCGGGAACGTTCATCGCGTATTTAAATATCCCGGCTGACATGTAAGAATTATTTTCAAAAGAAAAAATCTGACGCTGACATTATGTGACTTACTTAGATAAAAACTATTAATTAATATTATTCAGCTACAATAATTATTTAATTTTCAACACACAATAAATACATGTCATTAATCAATCGATAAACAATTCTTACAATTACAACAATTTTTTTTTTTAACTAGAATATAATATTTAAATCTCAGACAACTACAAAACTATAAAATACATAAATGTATTACATGTTATTCAACACACCTCCTTACATTTATATTCCTTTAGACTCAAATTTCAACTTTAACATTTCTCTGAACTTCATAAACTTAGTCTTACATAATGATTTGGTTAAAATATTAGCAACATTATTTGCAGACTGTATTTTACACACTTCAATATTACCTTTCATGAAATTTTCATTTACATGGTGGTACTGTACTTCAATATGTTTGGAATTTTTAGTAAATTCACCAAATTTCGCTATTGCCAACGCACCTGCATTATCTTCATATATTTTTATAGGTTTGGTTGTAGTCCAAGATCCCAGACCCGCCAGACCTTACTTATTTTCTGAGAAACAAAATTTGTGGATTAGAGTAGTGTTAGTCGGTACTTTGATCATACGCATATTTGCTAGTTTGTGCCGACGGTCAATTTATAGATACGAGGTGCTATAGGTACGTTAAGACATAATTCACTTTTCTGAAAGTTTTAGTGCTAATTTTTCTAGAGAATATTGTTGAAAATTGATAATCAACACTATCAGACAGTTTCCATCGGCAGTAATTTCTGCTAAACGCTCTAAAGCTCGCAGAAAAATAATGTAATCTTACTTATAGTTTGAGTCCTAATTTTTATATATGATACTCAGGGAGCAATTTCAATACTTTTTGTAAACAGCTAGACCAAGGAAGAATTGGATGCCCATAGATACTTCTCTTACTATCAAGCCTACAAATAGTGACCTCGCGCTTTTATTCACAGCGATATTCTAATTGTGTCTGGTGGTTGTTCAGTCCTACGATTGATCTGGCTGTTAACAAAAAATATTGAAATTGTACTCTGAGTATCATATATGAAAATTAGTACTCAGACTATAAGCAAGATCACGTTATTCTTTGTGAGCTTTAAAGGGTCTAGCAGAAATAACCACCGATGGAAAGTGTCTAGCAGTGTTGATTATCAATTTTTAAAACTGTGAACTGAAGCATACATCAAAATCAGAACTCAAGACCTTAAGACAAGTGAGTAATACCTTAACGTACCTCTAGCACCTCGTATCTGTAAATTGGCCGTCGGCACAAACTAGCAAGTATGCGTATGATCAAAGTACATACTAACACTACTCTATTCCACACATTTTGTTTCTCAGAAAATAAGTAACATCTGGCGGGCCTGGGATCTTGCTGTATTAGGTTCAAACAGAACGCTTCTTTTAAAATTTTACGCATAAGATTAATATCTGTTACAACCTCAGATGAAGCTACATATTCAGCAAAAGTCGACGATATAGTTACAGAGCTTTGTTTATGAGATTTTCAATATATAACATTACCAAACAAATTAACTACATACTCTGAGGTAGATTTTCTATCAACGTTATCCCCGGCTCAATCAGCGTCTACAAAACAGTTTAGAATCTCATCACTACTATTTTTACCATAAGTTAATTTCAAATTTTTAGTTGAATACAAAATATTTTAAGATACGTAAACCATACTTAAAATGTGTATCACCACAGCTCAGATAACTACAAAACTATAAAATATATAAATGTATTACATGTTATTCAACATTAATATACAAAAATTATTCAAATGGTGGAAAGATGTACTCATCACTCGTTATGAATCATAAACTTCATGTAAATTAATTTACAACCAATTCGTATTTTCAAACTGATTTATGTAATATTTACACAAAATTAGAATTTATAAAAAACAGAATAATTTGTTGTCAATTAAAAAACATTAGCAATTCTGAAAACATGCACTCTACGTAAAATCTAATTTCAATGGATTCGAAAATTTTGAAAAATTGTTCAGTGAACTGCACTTTCGGTTCAGTCGATCGCAATCATCAACTAGATATTATAGAAGTGTTTAATACGAAATTTTAATATTCTACGACAGATTGTTTTGAATTCATGCGGAAAATTCGAAAAAACTGTTATATAAAGTGCACTTCCGGCTCAGCCGATTGGTACGAAAATAGAAAATAAACATTAAGTTTCTACAGCAATTTAAAATACTGAATTTCAATATCCTACGGCCAACAATTTTGAATTTATGCGAAAAATTCAAAAAAGTTTCAGATAAAGTACACTTTCGGTACAGACAATTGCAACCATAATGAAAGGTGCACAATAAGACCCTAAGCCAGTTTAAAATTTAAAAAAAATTAATATTATTTGTCAGACGGATTTTGAGATTTACGAGTTATAGTACCGTGAAATAGTCGAAGTTTTCAGTGCCTCATTTTGTTGAAATTAAACCTGGACCGCGTGACCAACATAATGAAAATTAATTTTAAATTTGTATAAAAAAGCATGTTCTGATCCAATTTTGTCTCTTTTGACATGCTTATGGAATGAAATTTAGGGAAAAAAAGTCAGCGGAAAACGATAGGCAAAAGTGTTCCACTTGCCCGAGGGTTTGGAGTGAGCGCTCGATTGTGCAAAAAATTATATCAATTGTTCATGTTCTTCTTACTTCTGCCGTTTGGCCGTATGAAAGTTGATACCATCTCGAAGAAACGGATGGCAAAAGGTTTTCGAATGACCAAGTCAAGATATGTACGAAAACATCTTGCGAAAATTTGAATGTTCTCATACATATCTTGACTTGGTCATTCGAAAACTTTCTTTCTACGAGATACTCATGATATCAACTTTCATACGGTCAAACGGCAGAAGCGAGAAGATATAATTTGTTTGCACAATCGAGGCCTCATAATTCGCGTGGACCAGCTCCGCACTTTTTGAGCGTTGGGAATGTTGTTCAAATGGTCAATGTATAATAATAACACAACGATTTTTAGAATATCAACAATTATGGAAAAGGCATCCGCCGGCTGGGGCGCAGAATTTCGGTTTTTTGCAATCAATTTTTATTGTACTTACACTCGCTTAAAGGGAACGCCATCGAGGTACGTTGTAGAGTAACCCTTGACAAAGGATTCAGGGATGCTCAAAACGGATATTTCTATCAAAAACTCGAAATGTGAATTTTTTCGGTTTCACAATACTTACTACAAGCAAGCGGAAAGGCAAAAAACCGTTTTTGGCACTTTTTGACAATTTTCTAACAGCCAGCCTGACAACGAAGCCGCGTATGGGATTTGTTATTTGCCATGTTATAAACAAACAAATAAAATAAAAAATTCAAGTTATCAATTTTCTTGATTTTAGTCTGTCTTTGTGCTAATTCTATCAGACTATTGAGATCATCTCAAACGGGCACAAAGAGTATTATTTAACCAAGTTAGTGTCTCCTATAGTTCCCGAGATCTCAATGGTGGCACCTCGGAATGTGGACACACTGTATATTTTCACAACAATTACATACGCAGCTGATTGTTGTTTCCGTGTTTTTCATCATGTAAACAATCATCTAGTTGAATATCATCCAGTGTACTACTACTTTAGTTGATGTATTTTTTTTTTATTGATTCCTAGTCTAATTTTCGTTTGGCTAGTGAAATTTTAGATTTTGGTACTTACCTCTCAGAAATTCACTTTATATGAGCAATGCTTCAATTTTTCAGTCTTATCGCACATACATAAGTATCTTTCGGTATAACATTTTCAATTATATCTGGCCATCTAACCCAAAGAAAAATGGCGGTCTTGTTGAATAAGTGCGTTAGGTTCTCAGATCTTTTTCTACTATGTAAGAAATTTGATCGGTTTTCGATTTTATTGCCAATATTCCTAATTTTCGAGAATTGTTTTTTTTTTATATCTTCCATTATTCGCCAAGGATTCAAATTTTCAGCATAAACGAATCAAAAAATCACTTCATATGGATATAGCATTATTTAATTCCGAATATCTTTGGGTTATGGTGTCTCTGCACCATTCTGCCAGAACATTGACTACTCTATTTATTTTTGTATCCCTTTTGCTCCAAAATTTTCTACTGATAATATTTTACTATCCTATAGTCTAATTCAGTTTCGCTAAGCTCATATGCTAAAATTATTAATTTTTTCTTTATTATTTGAAGCTTGATTACTTATTACTTAATCATTACATTCCCTACATATTGATTGTATGAGATTGATATAGCTTGGATCACGGAATATTTAATTACTTCAAAATAAATAAAGAGAATGCAAGTTTTTCTGCAATTTTTTTTGATCGATCTGCGTCAGGACTATAATGTTTTATATGCAATTTAATTAATATCAATACAAGTAGAAGGGAAATTATTCTTGGTCATCTGAGACAGTGTGGTAGGACTTCAATTAGAATTGCCCTTTCGAAATTGAAAATATTAGAAATTTAAAATATTTTTGCTATTCACTTCAAAAATTTAAAGTATTTCAAACGTAGATTTAACTTACAAATTTAGATTTTGAATAAATGAGTTTCAAGCCTCACTCACAATACGAAATTAGTAGTGAGTGTTTGTAGTTATGATTAGTGTTTTAAGGAGAGAAAAATCCCAATTTACACTACCGAATATATGAGAACTGCAATCTATTAAATATAATTATGTTGTATTTCAGAACTCAAGATATTTTTGTAACTCTAGTGAATACAATTAAACATCTTATTGTATTGCAAGCTACTATACAGTATATAAAACAAAATTTAAATTTGAATGAGTTGAATATGGAAAAAGATATTGTATCCGTGAAAACTCTGATGGTACTGAGAAAAATTAATCGAATGAAGAAAACTGTCAATTTATTACACGCTGAAATACTAAATGTAAGTGAAAATATAAATAACTTTATTTTTTACTTGAATTAATTTTTTCAATTTCAGTTAGACACAAAAAACCATGGTCAAGTTGATCTAATAACTACTAAGAGAAAATTTAGAAGAAATGCACTCAACAAAAAACTGGCATTGGGATTTACTGGTGTAACATTAGTTTTTCTTTTTCGTTATCTAAAATCGAATTTATTTTCAAAGTTGTTAGGATCTCTGTAATTGTAATTTTGTTATCAATTTGTAAAATTACACTTGAAGTAAATCAATAGATAACTATAATATCAATTCGAAATTTTATTGTTTATAAATAATTTACAAAAACTTTTATATTTTTATATTTCATCTTAGAACTACGTGACAATAAATTGTATTTTTCGGCAAATAGTAGTATATATATATATATATATATATATATATATATATATATATATATATATATATATATATATATATATATATATATATATATATATATATATATATATATATATATATATATATATATATATATATATATATATATATATATATATATATATATATATATATATATATATATATATATATATATATATATATATATATATATATATATATATATATATATATATATATATATATATATATATATATATATATATATATATATATATATATATATATATATATATATATATATATATATATATATATATATATATATATATATATATATATATATATATATATATATATATATATATATATATATATATATATATATATATATATATATATATATATATATATATATATATATATATATATATATATATATATATATATATATATATATATATATATATATATATATATATATATATATATATATATATATATATATATATATATATATATATATATATATATATATATATATATATATATATATATATATATATATATATATATATATATATATATATATATATATATATATATATATATATATATATATATATATATATATATATATATATATATATATATATATATATATATATATATATATATATATATATATATATATATATATATATATATATAAATATATATATATATATATATATATATATATATATATATATATATATATATATATATATATATATATATATATTTATTTATACATATATATGTGATCAACAATACTTCCACTTAAAGCACATATTTTGTGTATTATCACAATGCATTCGATTTTAAATAAAACTTGCAACAAAATTGTACGTGTAAAACTATTAGCAGATATAAAATAATAAAGTGAATGAAACAAAATTAATGATTAATGAATCAATTTCAACATAATGGTTCAATTATGACAGAGTGTAGTCTTCTATTTATGTGCAATGGGGATCATTGTTTCGCCAGCACCGAGAGCAGGTAAAGGAGCTTCTACAGTCAATACGCCATCTTTGCTCAAAGAGCTTTTAATTGTTTCAGGGTTTGTTCCTTTTGGCAGAAGAAATTCACGATTGTACTCCCTATATACGGACTTGCTTTCTGTTTTTTCTTCGTGTTTAGCATGGACCTAAAATCGACAAAAAGTTTAAAAAAAATTGTAATAGTTCTAGTCGAAACCACATCTTATTTAGTAATATACTTAATACAATTTCATCATGTAATCAAATTTATTTATATTCTTTTATCTATGATCGTATGAAAAGTGATAATTTTTTTTCAATGTAAAAAGTAAAGTTTTATAGAAAACTGTGCAATAAAAGTTTTAATGCATACTTCTTATGCACGAGAGAGTCCATTAGTTCTAATTATCAGTATTTTAAACATCTGAGCGATATTTTGAAACTCGACCGCAATACTAAAATCACTTTCTGACATTTTAATTTAAATGTCCAAAGATCATTCGCGTCAATTTCAACGAAAACAGTGTAATTAATATTGTTTCCTTAATCAAAAACACGCCTATGCAATTCCCTATCGCAACTGTTTTGTAATATTGTTAGAGAGAGAAAGTAACTGAGAGATAGGTTGAGGCGGGCCCATGTTTGTATGGAGTTAAATGGCTAGGTTCGGTTTATTTAGTATTTTCATGTAAAAATATATTGTAAAATGGAAAGAAAATGTTTTGTGACAAATTGTGATACTGGGTACAGAACATGTAAAGAGAAGTTTTCTCTTTTTTCTGCACCCAAAGATGATATTTTATTAAATAAGTGACGAGGATATCATAGAAGAATTTTCGTCTGGAGATGTAAAAATGAGAAGAAATTATTTTAAAATTATATTAAAATTAAAGGTCATATCAATGTTTCAAATTATTGAACGTATCTAATCTAAACTTTTAGTAAAAAATTCAACTTCAAGAAAACTTTTTATCGATGAAGAATATAAATATTTCTATTTATGTTTTGAAATCAATAGAGATGTGATAATTGTTCACAAATTCACTGTACAGTATAGTATGGAATTGTTCAATTACGTAACAAATATATTATTACAGATACCGTTCTTCAAATATTTTTGACTAAAAGAAAAAGCATGTTCGAGTATTTTTCCAAATTCCCCGAAATATTTAAGCGTCTCTAAAAAAACAAGGAAATCTCTTATAAAACAGAATGGATCTTTGAAAAAGCCCAAGCTGTGCAAAAAAGAGAAAGATATTATAATGTAGATAGAATTCATCTTTCATTTATTCGACTGAAATAATTTTTAATTTTTAGTAGAAGACACATAAACGCTAGAAATGAATTTAAATCCAAAGCAAAACTTGGATTCAGAGAACTTGTAAGAATTTTTTCGATTTGAAAATTATATCCATCGAAGAAAAACAAATTTTTCTTACAGAGATGTTAAAGACAAAATACTTTGTTTTCAGAAAGGAATATAAAAACGAACGGAATTTTCCCATAAATATCACGGATGTACGCAATTTAGGAGATTTTTGCCAAGTTTTTTGTTAATATTTTCTTCTGGTACATAAAAAATTGTTTGTGTGTATTTTCTCAATTTTATTACGCCCATTGTAATATAAAATATTTATGAAATTGTTTATGTATCTGTTATTCATAACTAGAGAACTCTTATCCAAAGAAACGTTTATAAAACATGTTTCATAATAATGCACTTTTTCATTGCAGATTTTAATAAATAGAAATGTTAATTTTCTTTCACTTTTGCCTTTCATTTAATAAATAACAAAGTATTCAACGTAAGGAAAATATTGAATTCATCTGGCAATTGTTTTTTATTGAAAAAAAATCAAATATGATCTCATTTCTGTATATGAAGCATGCAAAGCTGGGCCCGCTCGCGCTATCTCTCTCACGTCTGCCGCATTATATTTTAGGCTTCATGTTTTCCAATTGAGTGTCCGCTCCTCTATTATTCTCCGTGGTTAAAAATAATAGCTGTCAAAGGGACATTTACAAAAGAGCAAACACTCATATATAATACTGACTGTTTTACGAAAATTAGGACGATCTAAGATAAAACGTTGTAAGACAACATGTGTAAAATTTCATTGACTCACCAATAATTTGTTATCCACCGTTTTAACAACAATTTCTTCTGGAGCATATTGACTGACATCAAAACGGAGTTTTAAACATTTGCTCTGGCCGTCTTCTTGGATAAGTGGTGAATTCAAATCATCAAGCCAAGTGTTGACTTCTGGACGTGCAGCCAAATCGCTGCAAGCGCTATTCTGTGATGTTGTAGTACTAAAGAAATAGTAGAATATTATTTATCAGTCAAGTATCTATTAAAAAATACATAGAATTTCAAAAAGAAATGTTTTTTGTTCAATATAAACAATGAAATTCAGTTAATGATCTTTGCAAAAAATAGGCAAATATGAACGTTGATGCCGAGTTGATGCGCTTATACATATTTTGAATTAATTTTATATATTCAATAGATGCATTGTAATTTTGTCGAATTCAAATATTAAATTGTATCATGATATTCTTCGTTCTCAAAATCATAAATATTTCGTGACCATATATGTATATCTAAGCTACATTCCAGGTGTTTGTGATGAATGATTTTCGTAAACTAGTCACGTTACCTGGACGTTTTTCTGGTAATCGTCTCGCCAGTCGACGACCCATAATTGTAAGACATGCAAAGGTTAAAATATAGATTATTATCGTTACTACTTGAGATGTCAAGTAGCACTTTTTAGACCAATCCTGCTCTGGATAATATGGGAGTTATTTGATCGGGTTGGTACCACGAGCTCTGTTTTTGGCGGTACTAGGAGCGTTGTGTCAAGATGTGTTTTAACGCAATTAAAATTTTCCCTAATATTTTAATAAATAATCTTCAGATACAAATTACAGAAAATACAAATGTCTACAGAATTTATTTGAATATTTTCCATTAAAATAGCTTAGAATATGTATATTGCCTTAAAACTCTTCTTGAAATAACACTGCTAGTATAGCCAAAAGCAGAGCTTGTGGTACCAGCCATTGCATATTGATGCAATATAAGAAATTTCCGAATTTCAAAAATAATTTAAATCTACCTATAAAAGATACGCGGAAAAAACGTACCGAGAAAATAAAACAATACATTAATAGCGTGAAGCAAAGGCGTACAATATATTTCTGTTGCTGACATCATCCTTAGTAGCTGGTAAGTATTAAGTTGAAATGTAAATCATTTTTATTTTGAACTCGCTCATTTCTTAAAACAGCAGAGCATCTATCGATATAAAAATATGCTTTTATATAAATTTGAGCACAAACCGGCGCCAGTCTTTTCAATTGCTTAATCAATGCGCTGAGGTATTGGTGGGCGGTTACGCCCTATATAAAAATCATTGACCTTCTTTCGTCGGAACAATCTGTTCCATATATGGAGTGTCTCGAGAACTTGCTGTTCAATGTATTATTTAAAAAACAAGAAAATCAAGCACACACGCTCAAAATAATTGTTCCATTTAAAATCTACCTGAATGTACACGAAAACGCTAATAGTGTTGATTATCTTAATGCATGCTGATATATTTAGAAAATTTTGGCTCAGGATCAAAATAAATGTCATCCATGCCAGTTATTTCAAAAAATATATATATATTTCTTGATATCAAATTTCAAATACTGCAGAATGCAATTCATTTGATTATTTTATATAAAAATTTTAAAGTTACATAAATATTGAATAGAAATAGATTTACTTGAAACAAATCATCTGTTGTAACTAAATACAGTGAATTAGTCAAATACATTACGTGATGACACAAGATTTATTTTTAGACTCTGGTGGAAACCAACAAACAATATATATTTTTTATGTTCAGAAACATTTCAACTACTAGCTATAAAGTTAAAAAAGTACCCATCTCCTTTCGTGCATTAATCTTCAAAAACATTATAGTAGTCGGAAATATTGAGGTCTTTATGTAGAATCAAAATCAATATTCTAGTAATTTAATATATTTATTATTGTTTAAACTTTTAAATACATTTAACTGGTTTACCTTGTCGCACTTTTGAAGAAATTGTTGGATTCTCTGTTCATTAATTCTGAGCGAAATTTGCTCATTTCTTCTTCCATTTTTCTCATTTCGGCGTCAAATCTTTCTCTAATGTTGCTGAATTCTGTGTCAATGACACTAAAATCTCCAAGTTTGATGGGGATGTTTCTTTTGATGCTATCTGCCATTTTGAAGCACTCACTTATAAATGCACTACACTTAGTTGAAAAAAATTAACAATAGACCGACAATTGCGTGCAGATTCACGTTGTTTCTACCGTTCTCACTCTTCTTTGAATAATCGACGTTACGACCGTCGTTTTAAATAGAACATTCGTGACAGTGTGAACGCATGCGTAGTATAATTCTACCTACATCGTAGGAACGGTGTCATACATAAAACATTCGTTGGTGCGTTGGTGTACGACTAGAATAATCCAGAAGAAATAATTTTTTATGACATTGAACAAATTATTCTAACATGGAGTGAAAATTAAAAAATGTGTAGGAGAGCAAATATGAATAATTTTTATACTAGATTGGAAAATAATTATTATTTTTACTAAAGCCGAGTTCGTGTTTGCGTGCCGAGGCAAACACAGAGGGAAGCTTTTATAAAATATTTTTTGCCATGCAACAAAAGTGTAAAATTGAGCTTGATGATATGAGGCCAAATAAGTCTAAGTCGTCATAGAAAGTAGACATATAAAATGTATAGTCTAGTCAGTATTCAAAATAAAGTTATTTGTATTTATATTGATAGTAAACATAATATTTGCAACACTTGCAAGTTGACACTGACACTTATGTTATGCGGACTCAGCGTTTGTTTAGTATATAGGTATATAGAGTAAAGGACATTTATGTTGAAACAATAATAAACTACAAGAGCGAAACAACAAAAAGCAAACCATTGATTATAATGATGAAAGCTGCGTTGCTTTCACTTGCTGACCAACGATAGAGCGACGAAAGGATGAAAGGCATTTAGTTTTCAGTTGCATTTCTTTGCTCTTATCGCGAAGGTTGGCGCAGATAGATTACTGAGTTAAATGTTTTGAGTTGAGTTTGAGTTTTGAGGCTGTGTTTATGGTTGACAATGATGAAGATTACCATAATCGGTTCAATTCGAATAAACTACTTTAACTTGAAAATACATTGGAAAAAGAGTATTTTTCTTAGCTCATTAACCTTCATCTTGTTGGATTGGCCTCGTAAATTGATAAAATGTAATCAAGTTTCTAAAAAATATAAGAAGTGGTCTTTCTACTTAAGTGGTAAAACTCAAGTAGTGAAACTGAAGTTGTTACATATAATCATATTAAACATTGTTTGACGTCTCAATATAATGAAAGTGACTTGCTCGAAAGCGCCAGAAAGGCTTTTCGCGATCTTGATCACAACTATAAATTTCCATTGAAATTGGGTAATCAGTGCTGTCAAAAATGTTGCTATTAACCAGTTATTACAATAAGACATCAATTAAACTATCAATTTTAGAAATCTGCTGTGGCCATTACAGTATTTCCTTGACCATAAATTTCATGGCCAGTTTCATTGCTATTTCATAATAATAAATTCAGAGTGTCGCATCAATTAAATGCATATTTCAAAGTGATAGCTGTCATTGTCAAAGTGACAAGTAGGTATCGTGACAACTGTAATTTGTTAAAATAATTATTTCTAAAAATGAAAAGTCCTTTTCTAGATTTTCGAGGTCTTTCATTCATTGGAACATACAGTTTTGACGTTTGATCGCCAGAAGCAGGGCCAGAAGTATAATTTAGACATGGTAACGTGGATTCCGTTTTGAATCTTGTTGTTATAATTCTGTCTGAGATAGCTTCCCAATCTAATAACGCATTTGTTGCTGTTTTTTCTAGCATTAGTGCTACTCCACTTTCATGTTTATCACTTTGTTCTGTTTTCCCTGAGTAGAGCAGCGTTTTATCCTCGTCCAATTTCAATTTACCACAGCCTTTCCACCTGATTTCGCTTAGACCTAATATTGTTATGTTGTTCTTGGTCATTTCTCTTGCTACTTGGTGCACTTTACTTGTCTCGTACATAGTCCGAACATTCCAGCATCCTATATATTTAACCTTTCTCATGTCCATTTTTGTAGCCATAGTTGTCTTCGTTTCATCCTTCCGTTTTCCGAGGCTTGTAGAAGTTTCTTTAGCGTTCTTGTGTTTTTATGTGGCCGGGTTGCTAGCCCTGCGCACAACCTTCCTCCTTTCTCAGCCGGGCTTAGGACCGTCCATGGCAAGACTCAAAACGAGATTTAGAAATATGACTATTATGAATATATACGCACCTACAAATGAGAAAGAAAGAGAGATAAAAGAAGAGTTCTATGAGCAGCTGCAATCCACGTATTACGCTTTACAAAATAAATACCGGAATGATATAATGATTATAATAGGAGATGCAAATGCCAAAATAGGTTCAAATAACTTAGGAAGAGAGACTGTGATGGGAAAAGAAGCAGTAGGAGAAATAAATGAGAATGGTGAAATGTTTTTAGACTTCTGCTCCCAGAACAATCTAATGATAGGAGGTAGTGTGTTCCCTCATAAAAACATCCACAAAATCACATGGATATCGCCGGATGGGAAAACTAAAAATCAGATAGACCATATCGTAATAGATAAAAAATGGAGACACTCATTATTAGACGTAAGAGCTATGAGAGGAGCTGATGTGGGATCCGATCATATGTTAGTGAGAGGAAAAATAAAAATAAAGTTAGCAAGAACAAATAAACCATCACATAATCAAAGAGTGAAATACAATATACAATGGCTGAAAGAAGGAAGTGAAACTACAGAAGAATACAGAAAAAAGTTGAAAGAAGCAAATAGCGCATCAGTTAAAGAGGAAGAAACAAACATAGAAGAGATGTGGGATAGATGCAAAAATATATTCAAACAAACAGCCAAAGAGGTATTGGGAATACAGAAACGAACAAATAAACCATGGTTAAGCAGAGATACGTGGAATACAATAGAACAACGGAGAACAATGAAACATAGTATACTAACTAGTAAGGATGCAAAGCAAAAAGAAGAATTGGGAAAAGAATATAGGGAAAAAGATAAAGAAGTAAAGAGAAAAGCAAGAAAAGATAAGAGACAATATCAAGAAGAACTAATGGAGGAAGCAGAAATAGCTGTGAGAAATAACGACCTCAGGAACTTGTATAAAAATACAAAAATCTTAGGACAAAAAGGAAGAGTAAACATAATGCATGTGAAAGACAGGAATGGGAAGATATTAAAGAACGAGAAAGAAGTAATGGAACGGTGGGTAGAATATTTCAGTGAAGTATATGCGTCACAAAACATTGAAGAAGTGAGAGACGAAGGAGCTATACAGGAAGAACTCAACCTGAAAACGACCGAATTTACACACGATGAAATTAAGGAAGCCATTAAATCTTTAAAAAGAGGAAAATCTGCAGGATCGGATGATATTACTGCTGAGCTGCTAAAAGCTGATGTAGACACATCAGCAGACATTTTATATGGACTAATAAATAATATATGGGAGAATGAACAGTTGCCAAAAGAATGGAAAAATGGAATAATAATAAAGATACCAAGAAAAGGAGACCAAATGAAATGTGAAAATTGGAGAGCAGTGACACTATTGTGTGTTATAAGTAAAGTAATGACAAAAATGATATTAGGACGAATGAAAGAAGAAATTGATGAAAGATTGAGACCAAACCAAGCTGGCTTTAGGAGTACGAGATCGTGTATAGATCACATAACTACGCTCAGAATTATAATAGAGCAATCAATTGAATGGCAAAGTAAAGTATATCTAAACTTCATAGATTTCCGCCAAGCATTTGATAGAGTCAACAGAGCAAAGATGTGGGAAATATTAAAAAACTATGGAATTCCAGAAAAATATATTAGAGTTATTAAGATGTTCTACGATAACTATACAGCTCAAGTCGCACACAACGGAAAATTAACAAAGGAAATACAAATAGAAAGTGGAGTACGACAGGGCTGTATACTATCACCAACTATATTTCTAATATTAGTAGACTGGATAATGAGGAAGACAACCAAAAACAAGACTGGAATTCGGTGGAACGCCTTTGGACAACTGGAAGATCTAGAGTTTGCGGATGATATATGTTTAATTTCAGAAAAAAGACAACACATGCAGAAGAAAACTGAAAAGTTAGCGAAAGAAGCAAAGGAAATTGGTCTTGATATAAATGTGAAGAAATCTAAAGTGATGAAAATAAATACAGAACGTGAAATGGGAATATTTACAGGAAGAGAGGAAATAGAGAGTGTTGAAGAATTTTGCTACTTGAGAAGCATATTGGATAAAAAAGGAGGTATAGAAAAAGAAGTACAAGCAAGAATTAACAAAGCTCAAAATTCGTTTTACACATTGAAGAAAATATGGGGATCCAATGAACTTACACTGAAAACGAAACTTAGAATATTTAACACAAACGTGAAAAGTGTACTGTTATACGCTTCAGAAACTTGGACACTAGGAAAGGGAATAGCACAGAAAATTCAAACGTTCATAAATAAGTGTCTACGGAAGATATTGAAGGTATATTGGCCAAATCGTATAACTAATAGAGAACTAAGGGAAAGAACCAGTCAAGAGCCTATAATTAAAACTATAAACAGACGTAAGTGGAAGTACATTGGATACACTTTAAGGAAGGATGCAAGCGACATAACAAAACAAGCATTAGAATATCAACCAACAGGTAAAAGAAAACAAGGAAGACCTATAGAAACGTGGAAACGAATTATAAACAAAGAACTAGAAGCAATAAAGTTAACTTGGAGAGAAGCGAGAGATGTAGCAAAGAATAGAGAAAAGTGGAAGAGTCTTGTAGAAGCCCTATGCTCCGAGCGGAGCCAAGAGGATTAAAGTAAAGTAAAGTAAGCAACGTGGATTCCACTCAGATGACTCAGATTCCACTGATTATTTATTCTTCTGTTTATTTTTATTGGTAAATGTAGTCTTCATTAACAGTGTTTACTCGCTTCGGATATGTGAGACTTCATCTTAACAATTGAGTAATATTTTTGTATTCAAAGTTATCTCGTTTTGGATGTTATAATGGTGATTTCTTCACGGAAGGGATACGGATGGATGTCCGCGTTTCGATTAATGAATAAAGGCACTGACAAAGCCAACTTGTCCACCATATGAAAAGAAGTACCGAGAATAAAAATTTTCCTAGGATTCTTAAACAGAACATTCTTCCATTCTGATAAAAGACGTTCCTGAAGCACAAGGAAGTAGAGCAAATCAATTAGAGAAGCGAGTCAAGTGTGCTGTATCTACGTGGGCAGGACAAGAAACCGACGTAGCATGTGCTATTTGTCATCTTCCAGTATGTGGAAGCTGCGCGCGAAGTATAGACAAAGATTGCTCAGAGGGACGCTAGTAGTTTTTAACTTGAGATAACAGTAATGTTACTTCTCTTGATTTCTTGTTTAAATTTGAATGCATATTTTATTTTGAAAATGTTCAGAAATGCATCTCATGTTTGGAATGTTAAAATTATATGAGCTCAAAAAATGTTCAGCCTTTCTGCCTTTCAGCTCTTTTCGCATTGGTATTTGTATGTTTTGAATAAAATTTTCCTTTATGGGAAAACACGTTCCATTTCAGATACACTAAAGGCTGGTTTATAATGGATGTAACCGGTGATTTATTCTGTAGTCTTTAAAATTAAACTATACGCATTTCCATGTTGACGTTCATAATGACATGAAATATGATGTTAACTTATGCTGTAACTGTAAAGTTCACCAACTTTCGGGTTTAAATCATACAGCTTGTTTCCAACCAATAGCGAGCGAGCATTGTATCACGTGTATGCGTTGCACTTATTTTTTTATTTCAGTAGACATATTTGACACTGACATTTCGTCTTCACATCACAAAGTTTGTACTGCTGTTTGAAATGAATGATTTTGATATAAAGTTAATTTGAATTGTAAAAAAATTTCCGCATAGCTATATATGACAAATGTAACGTGGACTATGAAAATGAATCATGTAATAAGAATTCATGGAAATGCATAGCTCATGAATTAAAAATACCAAGTAAGAAATGACATGAAATGAAGATACATTTCATGTTAAATCCTTCTCTACAATAATTGTCTAATATTTTAACAGAATTATTGAAAACATGACAGAATTGTTCTACTGTCAATTGATTTTGAAAATCATTCTCTGGATCCATTTCTGACAATTTTGACGTTTGATTATGAACCATGCTGTTGGAAATAACATCATACATCTTGCATCATAAGTTAACAGATTAAGTTTACATCCATTATAAACAAGCCTTAAGGCGGTACCATGAGCTCTGTTTTTGGCGGTACTAGAAGCGTTGTGTCAAGATGTGTTTTAACGCAATTAGAATTTTTCCAAATACTTTAGAAAATAATCTTCAGATACAAATTACATAAAACACATATGTCTACAAAAGTAATTTGCATATTTTCCATTAAAATAGCTTGAAATATTTATATTGCCTTAAAACTTTTCTTAAAATAACACTGCTAGTATAGCCAAAAACAGAGCTTATGGTACCAGCCTATATGTTTACCTATACCAGAGAATTATTACAGTACCTATAAGAAATCGATCAGGTAATGTAATGTCATACATTTCAACAAGGCATTAAGCCTGGGGTCTGACTGACTCCACTTTATCAACGTCGTTTCAGGAATTGTTTCAGACCAGTTACGGGTTAAACTAGGTTTTACCAAAATAACTTGTGAGAAAACAACTGACAATCATTTAAATATCTTTTTTGATACTTCTTATAGAATTATTTCTGCATTCGAGATCCAAATAATAATAATAATTCCAATTTCACATTATGATTCTTATTATTATAAATTAAACGCGAAAAATTGAAAAGTTTTGGTACCAATAGTTGAAAAAAACTTATTAACGAAGTTACTCCTAACTTTTTCATGAAACATCTAAATATAAAATTTCAGTCCAAAATTCGTACGCGTTCTCAAGTTGAGCATAGACCATTTGAGCATCCGGTGAAAGCAAATTGGGCAAGAGACCCTTTTAATCCTCTGCAGTAGCCAACGGTCGAGGCAGGTACTCTAATCCAGCATGTAAATTGGGCGCTAAAGGTGCGACCTCATGCGATCGCTCGACGCTCGTTTCGAGCGACAAATTCGGTCACGTGGTACTATTTTAAATTTCCCGGCACTTCAAAATATTCAGCGACAAAGCTGAACAAGTTGAGCTTTGTTGCTATGGATGGAGTGTATAGAAGGAGGGTTATCTCTAATGAACAACACTTTCAAAATGTCAAATTAAAAGAGTATAATAATTGGGATGATGTGCAACACTAGAAAATACAGATCTAGAAATTACAAACATAGAAAATACAGCAGCAGAATGTTAAAAACCTAGAAAATACATCACCAGAAAATACGCGCACAAGAAAGTACAACATCAGAAAGTACAAATCTAGAAAATGTAGGAGGGACTTAGAATTAAGGGGCGGAGCTATTTGTATTTCAGCCTTTGAGAAATAGATGTCATGCCAACGTTCAATAAAAACTTCAAATGTAAATATCGACTGAGAAATGTCATTAAATAAATTGAGGTTATGGCATTGTCCGAATAGATTTATTTGAAATTTTTTAATGGAATCTATACAGCAATATAATTTTGTTCACTACTAAAAGAAAGAAGAGCGTATTTCTTGAGCTGTGTAATTTTATTCACAACTTAAAGAAAGAAGAGCGTGTTTCTAGAGCTGTAAGTTGCGACTATTGAAATAATGGAGATAATAAAAATATGCATGTGGTAATATAACAATATTCAAGATTGGATCCTTAAACTATTAAGAAAATCATACTCGATTACCTACATCGCAATAAAGTGGTCAATCATGTTGTGCAGCATCATCTTTCGGACATCCAAAAAGCAGAGTGTAACAATCTTTGATGAAACTTGAATCTCTGGAATGATGAGCGAGTCCTTATTTTGCAAAAGCAGCGATTAAAAATATGAGCTCAGTAAATGCAGTTGAGTTAGATTTCCATACAAAGCATCATTCCACTTCAGCAGTTTTGTTTTTCAACTTTTTGGTAAGTATTCAAATACCCACCATACTTCTCTAATTTAGCAGTGTGAAACATTTGCCTATTTTTTAGTCTACTTATCGCAGCTGATGCTTATTATGAAAGCATCGCGAGGGGAAATTGATTGTGGGTCCTTTAAAAAATAATAAGAAAAAGCGTCAAGAGTATTGCAAGGAGCCGAGGCTGGAGAAGAATTAATCATGGCAATTTATAGTATTTATTTATTATAATTTAAAAATAACAATAATAATAGGTATAGGTATTATGTACATTTAAGAAAAATTATTGAAAATACCTACTTGTTGTAAATTTGTAGAGAATTAGGTACATAAGAATATTGTTGAATTATATGTTTGCAAAAGTAAGTTGAATATATTTTATCTACATCCGCTCAATGTTCTTCACTAAAAAAGTAGATGATTTCCTTTCATCCCAATTTTCAATAATCTCTAGATTTTTAATATTTGAAAATTATAGTAATTCATTGTGCGGAATGTGATATATCTGTCACGAAAAAGTTTTCCCACGACGCCTATTTTTACAAGTATACGGTACATATTACTCTTAAATCGTTTTTATATGTTTGTTTATTGTTTAACATTCACAAGACGTTTGATTACTATTAAATATTAAAGTCCACTTGAAGTAAAGTGACGGTAATGCAACTGACCATAAAACATATAAATTATGAAGTTTCCATAAAATGGCTGTCATGGCAGCTACTTACTGTGTTTATATTTTTTTTCCGTAATAATTAGTCCTGATATAGTGTGTTATAGGAAAGAAGAATAAGCTGAAAAAATGGATAAATTTGGAAATATTCTAAATATTATATTAGAAGTACAAGAAGCATGTCTAAATATAATTCTTTATAATAAGGAGTTTACCAAATTTGATCTTGGAAAGATACAAGAAGCAGAGGAAGAATCGAAAATCCAAAAAAAAGGCAGAAATACAAGAAAACAGCATATTGAAACTTTTAATTGAAAGAAGCGTTGGATTTTACTTACTTGTGATACAGGTATTTTATTTATTTTTCTTTTCGTTTTGCATTATATTCATTTGCATACTTCTTCTAGGTAGCACTTATTATAGGAATTGCGAGTGCTTTAACGATGCAATAGATTGACAAAATTGAGTATCGACAACATACAAGATAAATTAAAAAGGATACTCCGTTGATGCCCTCAATATGTTTGGAAAATATTTTAGTTTACGGCCTGTCAATACTCCCCATCTCAGATATTATAAGTAATAAATAATTTGTCTAAAATCCAGGGCGTTTTCACAAAAAAACTTAGAAACTATATATTAATAGAAAAAATTTACATACGAAAGTTGTATCTGATATAATTTTGCACATTTTATTTTCTTAAACGATTTTCTAGCACAGAAATTGACTTGGTCAACTTTAAATATAAAAACTTTTTTCATCTTCTAAATAGAAAAAAAATGTTTTTTTAGAGAAATGGTTTACTTTTTCAATAAAATTGTTCTCAAACGGATTCGTTCATCCGCAAATAAATTATTTAATTGTTAATATTCATAAATTTCGTATTTTTATTGGAAACTTTGACGTTTCGATCCTTTAACCAAGGATCTTTCGCAGAAAACAATGATACAAAGAAAAACAAGGCAGCTACTTACTTTGTTATTCAATATTCATTTAAATTCTGATAAAATGTATCGATTATTATCAACTACTAATTGAAAAAAATTATAATTTGAAATTTAAAACAAAATCTACACTTTTAAATATTAAATTGGCTATAGATAAAGTAGATGTTTAGATTAAAATATAAAATAGTTACCATGTTTTATGAGAAAAAAAATATTTTGATTTTGATATGGCAACAAAAACATTGTAATAGCAACGAGAAAAATAAACACGTAAAAAACTTGTCAGTTGAATTTTGTGCAAAATAGTATATCTCTTCTTCATTAAACAAGGGCAAAGTAATTGAAATTTACTCCTGAATCAAACAGTAGATGTCACAAAATAATTGTGATAAAGTTTATGCTTTGGAACAATTAGAATACAAAAATTCTGAAACATTCATTTATTTTTTCCACAAAATTTCAAATCTAAGAATCGGTTTTGACACCATCATCTCAGATCGGAGAGCAACTGTATACACGTGTAGATTCTTAGAATTGAAATTTTGTGGAACAAATAAATAAGATACTATTGATGTTTAGTTTTAAAAGTAAAAATTTCTGATACTGATTGTACATGTAGAACATCTAGTGAAAAGAGAGGGGTGTGTTGAAATGTAAAATAATAACAGTTTTTTTTTGTACTTATTATATTCAAGATTAAAGTATATATAAAATAAACCGTTCAATTATTAAAAACATCTTTATACTTTTAGTATATTCACATTAGTAACGCTACACAGTTTTTTATAAGGCTACGATTTAAACCTTCTGATTGGCCGATATGCAAAGTTTACATAAGCACAATTGGCATCCATTACATATATTCACGTATTACCTGAATGACTGCAAATTTGAATCTTTTAAGTGCACAAATTTATGTATAAATGATTGACGACTAACAGTTGATGCAACTGACAGATAGTCGTATATGATTTTTGTGCTAACTATTACAACGATGAATTAATTTCGACCTTACGATCATCTTCAGGTTGAATAGACCAAATATTCAACTTGAAGATGAACTACATAAACAAAACATGAGCCATCCTTAAAACAATAATCAATGGCAAAATTATAAGAATATTTCATAAAAAAAAAAAAAATAGCGCAAGCGGAAACAATTCGGGGTATTCATATGAAATAGAATAAAGAAAAAATGGATAACATTGGCAAATAGCTACAAAGATTATGATTTTTAATAGAACCTATCACATAGACAATTTTGCTTTTGTAATTTCTAATATCAATCTGCTTCTTAAGTATTGCATATCATTGAAATTAAAATTTAACGGCATTTCACGAGTAGCATGTTCGGCAAACATACATATAAATAAGCCACAATCATAACCATTCCTTCGTTGTGGACAAGAAAAAATCGCGTATACAAGCGTATACAGTCAAAAAACTATTTCATTGAAATATACAGGGATTTACCTGAAGTATGAAAAATTAAGAGCAACATCCATAAAAATAAGAGCATGAAAGATGCTACTTACGAAAGGTTGTCAGATAAATTTAGAGAAATTGTGTCAGCAGCTGATCATGAAATGGTCATTAGCCATCCTATCATCCAAATTCTTTGTTTTCTCTTTCGTTTTCTGTTAACATTGTTGTTGTATCCAAGTTACATCTTATACTTGAGGACATGCTTGTATAATTTCCAACTTGTAACTAAAGTTTGAACAAAATTTAGACAAGTATATGGTGACACAACTGTGCAACGTAGCGTTGCGCAATTTGTTTGACGATGTATGGACTCCTTTATTAATTCACAGTTAATTACTCAATATAAAGCACGATAAGCTTAGTTAGATTAGGTTTAATAGGATTTCTCAATCGGATAGTTGTTTTCCTTTAATACTCACTCTTCATCTGTATCTTTCACATATCTTCTCGATCATAACACCTCTCTCGAAGCAAATAATAATAGAAGCACCGCTGACGACGTCTTCGTGATTTCTCAGCGTTTAATTGATTTAACGTAGAAGCACCGGTGACGAAACCTTCGTGATTTCGCAGCGTTTGATTGTTTTAACATAGAAGCACCGCTGGCGAAGTCATTGCTAACTTCACAGTGTTTGTAATACTTAACGTAGAATCATTGCTGGAGGGGTCACCTGGTGACTTCACAGTATCGAAACGATTTAACGTAGAATCACTGCGGGGGAGCTAGTTTGGTTCCACCCGCATAGAACGAGTAGTAAAGTTAATCCACCGTTTGGGAAATCGCTTCACGATTTGTTTGTTTTAAAGTTTCTCGTCATCTGCGACCGCCTGGGTCCGTACTGCGACCGCTGGTCACCGTCAACCAAGTTATCACCGTACAAGTTCCTGTAAAATATATATTCTTTGTTCACCGTCATCGTTTTTGTGTAATAAATCTCATTGTGACACCTACCTCCTGATGATTATTTTGACAACCCCAACCCTTCCCTTCTGAGCTATCCAGCCGTCTGCCTTAGAAACTGCGTCACCGACCGTATTGGCGCCCGAGCACACCGTCAGCAATTTTCAACAGCGACGCCAAAGGTAACAATCCCGCCATCAGCCAAGGGTATCGTTACATTGAATAAACTAAGTACCTTCAGTCAAGTTGTTTTTTTTTTTTATTAGAATTCAAACCTTTATTATTGATGATTTATATTAGCACTATTGCAATTTACACAATTTTACAAATACATCGTATTGTCACAAATATGAAATATTTATAGTAATTAGGTCACATAATTATTTATTTGAACTCGCTGCAACTGTAATCCTAGTTAGTATTGACTAGGTCGATGTTCAATTGTCGGACATGATTGACAGGCTATGGTCACTAGATGTTAAGCGGTTGCCAGGAAACAACTGTTAGACAATTGAATGTTGGCCCATTGTCGGCTTGGGTATATAAGAGCGTGAGCTTGGGTATATAAGAGAAGAATTCAGTCATTCAGAGATTAAGTACGAGTAAGTGTGAGCGATATTGTGTTCTTATGAGTTTATAAATTAAATACTGGCACTGTAACCTGTTTTATTAAATTATTTGCAATAAAATTTGTAGCCGTATTGTTGTTCATAGATTTTCTAGATTTTTGGGATAATAATGTTGTGCGCCAAAATTCGAATTTATTTCTCCTTCACTAATAAATAGACTAGGTTGGCAACAGTGTGTGTGTTACCGATGGCGGATGTCAGATTATCTGCTATTTGTTTACATAGGATTTGACATTTGAGTTATTTTAAAAAAAGCACTACATTTTTATAAAAAGATTTGGAACGTAAGTGATTGTTGTATTATTAAATTTTAAGATAAGATCTTTATTTTGAGTGTCAAATGTTTCAAGATATCCTAATTTACTGATTTACAGTTTCAGTTGTCGTCGAGAGAAGTGTTCAGATATTTAAATTCGATCAAATTCGTCCCGAAATAGTGTACAGTGAATTATCAGTTTATGTGGCATTACACAATTAATGACAAGTATCGCCGAGAGTGGTTCTCAGGTGTGAGTGTGATTATTCCTGATGAGTATTGCTGCAAATGGATCTCAGGGTATATTCTGTTAGTTTCTGTGATGTGTGTGCGACTCCTCATTGAATAGTTTCTCATGATTGTTCCTCTTTTAGCAGCCATCCGCTCTTAACCACTAAATTCACTTTGAAGTATATTTATATTATTAATTAATAAAGAGATTTATATGTAATATGATTATTTAATTATTATTATTTTCAGCCCTAATAAAAAGTACTTTTGATATGCTTGAAGGAAGTCTTTTCCGCGTCTCAGTTTTATCATCATAGAAATGCATAGCAGTTAAATTTCTGCGAATTTATGTATTTAGCCACTCTTTACTGATCTATTAGTCCGGTTATTTGTCGAATCTACTTGTGCTCAGGGCTTCTTTGCTGTGACCTCGATAATTGTTGGAATATATAAGTTGAAAGCCGTAGAAAAAATCTTGTATGCAATAGGAGTGACATTCAGGAAACAATTTTTGTGACTCGGCAAGCCCAGTCACCAAATACTTGACTTTATGCCAAAATGCTCAATTTTACACTTTTGTTGCATAAATTACTATTACTTTTATAGTCGCTCTTGGCTCGTTGCGGCATTAAAAAAAATTTTTTGAGAGACTACTAACGGCAAAGCAACATTTGTTCTAGATATGTACTCTAAAAAGTCACACTTTGTTATCATGGATTGGTAATATCTAAAGTCTTTCATCCACTTGTTCTAGGACTGTGACTGAAAATAAAGGTATTCTTGACTCTTTTTTTCAAAATTTGAGGAACTGTCTTTCCTTCATCCTATTGTTTCCCGTGTAGCGTTATCTTTACTTATTTCAATTTTTGTTAATAAATCATCTAAAATATGAATTAGTTATTTTTCAAATTTCTTGTATATTTTCAAATTGAAAATAGGATTTTTCTTTGATTCGCAATTAAATTGCACTGCTATTACTATGTGTAATAGATATAATCGCTTTCAATAATAATTATTCATCTATAATCTCTGTGATGCAGTTATATAGCTCTTTGGAGTGTTTAATGAACATAATAGAGAATAATAAGTCATCATAAATTTGGATATTTATTAATGAGGACAAAAATATACAAAATTTACAGACTACTCATATTATGTGTAATATGTTCTCCTCGGGTGTATTTTCTAGAGATTTTAAGATATAAATGATATACTTGTAACAAATTTGCAGCTGTAATTAAATTGAATAAATCATTTTAATCATATTTAATAGAGGTGGAATGTTTTTTGAAGATTTGTAGTACTAGAGGTGACATCTAGGTCTGGGTAGTTCAGTTTTTTAATGCGAACAAACTTCTATTTGAGTGCAATTTTTTGTTATTTGTAGCTCCACCCCTTAGGTCTAAGTCCCTCCTACATTTTCTAGATTTGTACTTTCTGATGTTGTACTTTCTTGTGCGCGTATTTTCTGGTGATGTATTTTCTAGGTTTTTAACATTCTGCTGCTGTATTTTCTATGTTTGTAATTTCTAGATCTGTATTTTCTAGTGTTGCACTCGTTCCCTAATAATTTACCAAATGATATAAGAAATGTGACCAATATTACACATTTAAAAAAAAAAGTAAATATATTCTTGAAAAGTGTTGATAATACAACGTCAATCAGTTAGTTTTTCAATTTTTTTAAGGTTAGGCATATTATTAGTATCATAATTATATTTTTGTCATATGATGTTATATTTTTTATATTATGTTGATAGCTTCAGCTAAATAAACGACGTGGCGCTGATTAGTCCAAGTAGAATGTTGCATAAATTGCTATTGGGAGCGTGCGAAGCCATGGAAGGGGAAGTGAAATCGTCGCTAGCGCTAGCAGCGAAGGATTCAGGCACTTCGGGAGGCTCTTTTGTATATTTCTAATATAAGAAATGCACGTATTGACTGCAGTTTTTCAAGAAAACAAATAAAATGAGCAATCGGTGTTTGTTGTGAATTGCAAAGATACTGGAAAAAACAACGAATGTAAATTTTATTAATTTCCCGTTGCAAAATGGAAAGTAAATCAAAGAAATAAATGGATAGCTGCAATGATAAGGAGAAGATACGTACTGCCATAATCTTTATTTCTGTGATAAAAATAACATTGAAAATAGCAGACTTCAGAGAGGTCACAAGTGCTTATGGACCATTAATTATTATTCTCAGAATAAATTAAAAAATTGGCATTTTTTGGCGCTAAACATTTTCTCATATATTTTTTTCCAATTTTTCCTCTTTGGACTTTGGGATTATTATTTTAATACCAAAAAATTGTCTCATATCTGTATATCAATGAATAAAAGAAGCTTGCATGAATCTAGTTCAAGAAAATTTATTAATGATTTTTTATTAAGTGTAAATGGATCGCTTTGGTATCCTAAATCACATGATTATATTTGAGTGATCATTTATTGAAGGCAAAAATCTGAAGAGGAGTCATGCTCTACGTATGTTTCTACAATATTCCTTTCAAATTACAAAACTTCAAAAGTTAGTGAAAGTTCAACTCTAAGCAGAAGAATGAATATATGCAAATAATATAATATTATTATTCAATTGTCCATCAGTATCAATGGCATAAGGAATTATAATTAACGACAAATAATTTAGCATTGATTAAGGAGAAAAATAAACCTCGAAATGAACAAAATCTACCATCAAGTGGAAGCAATAGTAATCATCCATCAGTAGGATTTATTAGTATTTTGAACATCTCGAGGATATTTTGAAGTCCACCTACAATACTTTAATCAATTTTGGATATTTTGAATTTGTCAATTTGATTTCACAATTATATAACAATTCATACTGCAATTCTGTGAAAATTCATTAATTCTACAGATCTATAAATCCATAAGAAATGGTTAAAAACGCATCGATTCATGAGGATGACAAACTCATTGCGATTTTGTTCATAATTTATAAATCTACGAGTTTTACTGATTTATAACTTGACACAGAACTGCAACATTAGTGAAGGAATGACTATTTCATTAATTCTATACGTTTTCATTCCATGTTATTATTTTATGATCGTTTTTATATATTATGCCATTACTCAACCAAACTTTCATTGAGTTTCAATCTATTTTTTTATTGATCATATTTACTTTAATGTCAGTCGAACTTATAAGAAACGTATAATAATAATAGATAAAACTTTTCACTTGCTTAGAATATCCGTATATACTTTTATTGATACCAAAATATAACATTTTATCTCGTTAGATCACCATGTACAAATACGCCAAATATCCTCCTTTAGTTCATACCAGGGTTCATACATCAAATGGCGCTGCTGTCGCGCACTGAGCGAATATAATATTTTTCATTCTGCACAGTTAAAATCTATTTCTCTTTTTTTCATTGATCATTTTGAATCTAATAAATTATTTTTTCAATTGGTAATTCGATCATTTAAACAGTACTTACAGGATTTTTTTCACTAAACGGGCTATTTGCGTTTAATAGAGCCATCCCTATTTTTTGCACCTAGAATCAGCTCACGTTTTTAGTCCTCCATCTACACACTCCATATTTGTTGCGCTGGAATACGTTGATAATATAAATACATTTTCTCTCTTAGCATATTTGATGAAATGGAGAGCTTTTTCATCATAGCATATTATGTAATATGTTTAATAAAAAAAAAAACTTGAAATCGCTTAAAACATCGCTGTGAACAGTGAATTTTCTAGGTTATCTCAGATATGAGTGTATACATGTTAACTATAAAAAATGGCCTATGATTCAAACGTGTGTCTTTATTGGATGTTTCTCCAAACTGAAATTTCCATGACTTATTCTGTCATCGCTATATTTAAAATTTCTACCTATTCGTTGTTAGTACCTACAATAATTCTGAGGCCCGCATTTTACTGACGCGCGTCTCATACGCTTTTGCGGTAATCTGCAAGTTAATTTTAATGCGTCTAGTTTTTATGTTTGAATTGCAATTATGTACATAATGCTAACTCGAAATTAAAATAATCTTGCAAGATGATTTCAGTTCATTGAGTTTTTTTCTTTGAATTGAAATCATATACATAATGAAAATTGGGAATTAAAATTATCTTACAAGATGATTTTATTTCATTGTGTTTTCATGTTTGAAACAAGAATTATCCTCATAATAGTAGTTCTAAGCACGCCGTTTCATTTTAATAGCAACAATTTATTCCAGTTAAATTTAAATCATAAATTTTTATTATCTTGTAGGATAATATCAATTCATTTAATTTTTAAGATTGAATTCAAATTATGTACATAATGGAAATTCAGAATTATTATTATCTTGCAGGATAATTTTAATTCATTGATATTTATGATTGAATTAAAATTACGTACCTATAATGCCAATTCAGAATTATTATTATCTTGCAAGATAATTTTATTGCATTTAATTTCTGTTGGAATGAAAGGATATGGTTTATAGGACCATTGAAATAATATATGTTGTTATTAAGTGGACTGTAGATTGTGTTTTTATTTATCACTCTTCGGTGGATACAAGTATACTGATCACCCACCCTCAGCCAGAGCTCGAGGGTGAAAGTTATCTTTAAGTGGGGGAAACAGCCCCTCTAGCGTTGCATATGCAAAATACACTGACAAGTCCTAAAGTGGACCAAACAATTTCTATGATTGAATTAAAATTATGTACATAATGATAATATAACATGGAGATTATCTAGCGAAATTATATGGCACCGTTGAATTTTCATGTTCGAATCAAAATTATGCAGGTACAATGGAAATCCAGAATTATTATTATCTTGCAAGATAATTTTAATTCTTCGCTGCAATATAATCTCTAATTTCCCGTTATTTATTTAATTAAATACTGATGATGCTATCTATATATAGATCTACGCACTTATCAACAAATTCTGACAGTTTGGGTTACGTTTTAATTGTGTTATTCAAGCAAGAAATGTCATATTACTCTTAATAATTATCTTATACTATTAAACTATGCTTTAAAGGTTTATTGAAAAATGCTGAATATTATTGGTTGATAAAAATTATGATTCTCGAGGATTCCTGTTGGGAAAACCCATTTTTCTATTATGAATGGAAGTCAGTGAAAAAATTAAAAATCAAATAAATATATATCACAATTTTTTTTTCTCAAATATTCAAATTATTAAATTTTTTTATAGTTACATATTAAGTAGGTACATGAAAATAATTATTTCGCACTCCCGGGAGTAAACAACGAATTTAATTCCTCATTTCAGGGACTTGAGTTTGAGTTTAGTCCCTCGAGCTCTAAAATGATCAAGAATCCCAAGGGACTAAAATAAAATAAACAAATTTTTCTATAATAACTGAAACATCAAAGTACTTACCTAAATGTCAAATTGAATTTTGTCGTTAGAATTCAAACCTTTATTCTTGATTTGTATTAGCATTATTGCAATTCACACAATTTCACAAATGCATCGTATTGTTGTTCGTAAATTTTCTAGACTTTTGGCAAAATCATTTTACAATTACCTCTTCCGCAGCTTGATCAATATCAATTTCCTCACTCATCTTTTTGACAGCGAGCTTATTTATTGAACAACTGCTGTAGCCAGCCTTGTTACTATGGTGAATTTACTCAACATTTTTGTATTAAGTTTGTAGTTGAAAATTGTAAGATTAATTAATCTGCTTTTAGACTATTCTGATTCAATATAATACGGTAGTGCGAAAAATAGCGTAGATAACACAAGACTTAAGTGCCTTTAATCCCTCAGGTGAGTATTGCTCTCGGCCGCATCTCGTGCAATAAACTCCACCCTCAGGATTAAAGCAAGCACTTCCGCACAAGTCCCTCGTTATATCGCTGCAGTCTAGTTGGGCATTCGGTAAAGAGTACCTTAATCTGAGTATTCCAGTTGGGCATTTTAATCCCTTACAATGCAGATATCGGATTTACCTGTGTCAAGTACCTATCCGCCTCCATGACTGTATGATCATAATGCTTGCAAAATATTTATACATTTTACATTTTCCATAACATTTAGTTTTTAACTTCGCCTACTCCCAATACTATGTACTGTTTGGTCATTTCCCTAAATGTATATATAGCTTCAAGAGTTAAAAAGTTCTAGAAAAAATTGCATTCAAATTGGTAGCTTTGCTTTCATCAACAAATGAAAGCAAAGAAAATATTACATTTGCGTTTCATCAGTCATTTAATATCTAGTGATCATGCAAATAAATCGCATAGTTAGTGAAAAGAAAAAGGAACTGCTAGTTATTAACAATTTTAAATTTTGCGTATCTTCGGCAACAAACGACAGAATGAAATGGTGTTGTACAAATAAAAATTATCGATGTACCGCTAAAGTATATACAAATCGCGAGTTCGAAATTGATTTGGTTCATAATCACGAAGAAGAATTAAACATTGAACGGCAGGCACTAAGTAATATTGTCGAAAGAAAAGCAGTCTCCGACCTTACCGAAAAACCACCCGAGCTGATTCGTTTGGTGTTTGAAAGAAATTATTAGTATCATAACTTTAGAGTCTCGTATGATAATTGAAATTTGATGGAATACAAATAAAAGCAGTTCTAACTCACTTCTTATATACAGAAAAATACAGGTAGAGAAATGCCCAACTGGAAGAACTTATTACGCCTATCCTTTCGGTTGTAAGGGATTATCTCAGGTACAATGCTCAACTCGGATAAATATTTTGCAAGCATTATAATAATACAGTCATGGAGGCGGATAGGTACTTGACACAGGTAAATTCGATATCTGCATTGTAAGGGATTAAAATGTCCAACTGGAATACTCAGATTAAGGTACCCTTTACCGAATGCCCAACTAGACTGCAGCGGATAAAAACCGCAGAAAGTTCATATAACGAATATTATAAATTAGTTATATAAGAGTGTTTTTATTATTGTAATGTTTATTGCTTGCCGAAGTATAATTTGTGATTAAATAAAAGTCACTATTTAATAATCTAAATTGAAAATAAAAGTTTTATTCTTCTTATGTCACTAATAACACTATATTTATTTATTTGTCACTTAATTCTAACTTAAACAAAGTCACAGATATTCATATTTCACTATTTATATACACTGTTCACTTCACTTGTCACTGTTCTAGTTCCATTTCACCAGTACTACTCTTATTTCAACTGTCCTCCACAGGTCTTTTGCTTGGCCTTATATAGAGAAATATTGATTTCTCGAATGTTTCTATTTCTCGACTTTTTCCATTTCTAGAATATCACTAGAGGCTTCCATTGGGAGGGGTGATGTGCTGCGACGTGGCGCGGCGTAAGCGAGGACGAAAGGCTCCTCCCCATACTACGTCGTCTTTACGAGCTTCCCCCACTCTCGCACGTCACATTATGTTTGATAATAAAACCTAGAGCTATAGATAACAAATTCTAAATAACGCGTAATGTATAATGTAATACAGAAATAAATACAGGCTCTTCTATTTTATTCATCTATTAGCGTCAATAATAATATAGTGAAGTAAAACATTCACATACATTTATTATTTTCAATTGTTTTATATTATTTAAAAATATAAAGGCTAGGTATTAGCATAAGTTGAGGCATTAAAAATAATCCAACATAAAATACAGAAATTGTGAAATTTCTCATGTTGTACCAGCACAAAGAAAATAAATTTCATATCATTAAAATAAAATAAAAATATGTAGTTTTTTTGATGTTACTTTTATGTATTAGTTCTATTTAAAAGATTATAACTTTGTGCCATATTTGGAAAATCTGCCTTACAATAAATATATTCACGTATGCCACTGTCTGGTAATAATAATATTCAACTTTTTTACTTGAAACCTTTTTCCCCATTTGCGACAGTTCGGACATTATTTACAAAATAAACAATCGACCAAAATCAGTTTCTCGTCATTATCTACCTTTGGAAACTTTTCAAAAAACAAAAATATTCTTGAGATCGTCTCTTAAACATGCACAAAAATTAAATGTATGTAAATGTTTTACTCCACTATATTATTATTGACACTTATAGATAAATAAAACTTATACACGTTATATAGAAGGGCATAGACCGTTTGAGCGCGGTGGTCAAATTTTTAATCCGTATAACAGGGTCTGCCGTAATTCCTATGTTTCACTTGAGCACGGCGGAAGCTCAACAGATTATTGGATTAATCATAAACAAAGATAGTAAATAAAACGTAAAATCTTCAATGTACAATGCAGATAGCCAGAATGAACCAATCACGTAAGAATAATGAGAAAAAAACACTCCAATTGAACAATTTTTTGTATGAATAATGTAGGGATAAGTGTATAAATTGACACCGAAATATAACATTCACATTAGTATTCATTATTTGAAATGTAAATATGTATATATGACGAGTTTTCAATAAAATGAATAATGTTGGATGTAAAAAGGTGTAAATATTTGTAAATATGTTATATTTCTTCTACCTGTATAGTTTTTATCAGTTGTTTTTTGTTTATGATAAAATAAATTTAATTGTTATCCAAGTTCGTTTATTATATTAACTCACAATTTTTGGCATTTAGAGGAGGTACATTTATTTGGGATCAAAAGATTAAAGTGATAAACTTGGCTCAAACGGTATATAGGAATTAAGAGAAAAATGCTCAAATGGTCTATGGGATTAGGATAAAACTGACCGCCGCGCGCAAACGGTATATCCCCATATAGAATTGTTGTTTATAATTCTTGGTTTTATTATCAAACATATTGAAAACACGTTATATACCTAATTTATAATATTCGTTATATAAACTTTCTTCGAGCTTTATTACAGGGGGCTTTTTTCCGGGAGGTTTTTTTCCTGGTGGTTTTTTTTGTCGGAGGTTTTTTCCGAGGTTTTTTTTCCGGGGTCTTATTTCCCGGGGGTTTTTTCCTAGATTCGTTTTTAAGATATTCAATCTACAATAATAAAGAAATGCCCATAAAAGACAAAATTAAACACATGTAAGTATTAAAAATTTTATACTTCCAATACGGATGATTCTGATTTTAAACCTTTTATTTAATCAAATACCACAATAAATCAAGAATTTTTTACACATTTTGAGATTCAATTGTAAATGAAAAGATTAAAAAGTAACGTCTCTTGTGGGCATGATTTAATTCCAAATAACATTGTAAAGGAATGTTCGTGTCCATTATCTACAATCTACAGCATTATCACATACATTCAATCTTTCTGTACAAACATTTCCCAAAGCGTAGAAAAAAGCTCGGATTACTCCAATACATAAATCATGCGGCACTTAAGATATTAGAAATTATCGTCCAATAGCAATTCTGTCAAATTTCAGCATTTACAAAAATCTCCTCTACAAAAACATATTGAATAATGTAAAAGATAAATTATCCTTCTCGCAACATGGTTTTGTGTAAAAGCGATCAACTGTTACTAACTTGAGTATTTTTATTAATTATGTTTCATAAGTTGACACTAGTTATACAGATATCGCGAAAGCCATCGATTTCCTGGATCATAACATCTTGCTTCGGAAGCTTGAATCTTTTTCATTATCTCCCTCCTTGACTTCCTTTTTATCATCGTTTCTATGTGATCGAACTTTTTTGTCCATTTTCTTGGACACATGACATCGGAGCGACTTCACCCGTTTTTAATCCAATTTTTACTTGCAAATTAAAATTATAAATATTGGTAGTAGAGTTTTGGGAGGTAGAAGGTTTTTCTAGAAAATTTCATTATCTTTCAGATTATTTTTTCCCTATATCTGCAATAGTTTTTGAGATATTTGCAAAAAACAAAACTTTTTTTTTAATAAATTGTCTATAACTCTTGCAATTTCTTTATGCGGGACTTAATTATTTTTAAAAACTTTCAAGATGAAATTGTGAATCGAATGACACCTTAGTCGCAATTTTCTGAGAATGAAAAGTGGAATTTCATAAAATGACACATGTGAATTAGATTAAATTTATCATCGGATCTCTGTTCATGATTCAAATAGAAATGATAGATACTTTAAACTCGCTCTGAATATTTTGGCAATTTGGCTTACTTCTTGATTTCGCACCTCTGGTCTTGAAGTTATTGTTCAAATCTTGAGCCTGAGAAATTTTTCCAGTTCTTAAAGGTTTGATTTTTTTTATGTAAGATCAAAATCGATTCTGTTCATTATCATCGCTGATTGCTGTTTCTCTGACTTTTTTGTAGAAGTAGTCAGATATTTCTACTAGTTATTTTGTATACATAATCTTGTTGTTCATTTTAAACAAGCATGTGAGAGTAAGGGGGGAGCTCGTAAAGACGACGTAGTATGGGGCGGAGCTTCTTCGGCCGCTTACGCCGCACCGCGTCGCAGCCCATCACCCCTCTCAATGGAAGCCTCTAGTGATTTCTAGAAATGGAAAGAGTCGCGAAAATCGAGAATTCGAGAAGGACAGGGTTTCGCTATACAAGGCAAAGCCAAAGACGTGTAGTACAGTACAGTAATAATAGTAGCAGTGGAAATAAATAATAAACAGTGACAGTGAAGTGAGAGTATATATAAATAGTGAAATATAAATATCTGTGACCTTGATTAAATTAAAATTAAGTGATTAATATATAAATATAGTGTTATTAGTGACATAAGTAGAATAAAACTTTTATTTCATTTAGATTATTAAATACTGACTTTTATTTGATTAAAAACTGATTTCGTCAAGCAATAAACATTACAGTGGTGTCAGAAGTGGGATTGTTATAAACAATTTAGTATTTTGTTTATTGCTGTTTTGTAAAATTGGATAATGGCATCTACGAAGCTGTTGAAAGATTTGAAGGTCGCAGAGTTGCAATATCAATTGGAAGAGCGGGATTTGGAAACCAGTGGCCGCAAACAAGTATTAATGGAACGACTTCGAGGAGCTATGACTGAAGACGGTGAGGACCCTGATACATATTTGTTTGAGGTTCAACTTTCTTTAACCGATTTGGCTATAAATTTAGAATCAAAATTAAAAGAAAATTCTATAAATTTAGAATCAAAATTAAAAGAAAATTCTACAAGTTTAAAAGAAGATTTAGAATCAAAATTGAAAGAAAATTGTTCACTTTTAAAAGAAGATTTAGAATTAAAATTAAAAGAAAATTCTACAAGTTTAAAAGAAGATTTAGAGTCAAAATTAAAAGAAAATTCTACAAGTTTGAGAGAAGATTTAGAAACAAAATTAAATGAAAAATTAGGAAAGTTGGAAGAAAATTCAAGAAACCTGAGAGAAGAACTGCATGGAAAGATGGAAGAAAATACAAAGAAAGTTAAACATCAACTGGAAAAATTTAGAGAAAATTCAAAGGTATGGGAGGAAGTATTTGAAGATAATTGTAAAATGTTAGAAGAATTGGATGCAAAATTGGATTCGAAATTGGATGAAAAAATGAAGATTTTTGAAGAAAAATTCAAATTTGGTGTTTCATCTCCGGAAAAAGCTTCAAAAGCTGAGATAATTGAGTTATCCGCACCAAATCTTGACTCAACTACAACAATGTGTGTCAAACCTCCAACCTTTGATGGTCAAACATCTTGGATTAATTACCATAGGCAATTTGAAGCCGCTGCTAAGGCTAACGGCTGGAATGATACTGAGAAAGTTTCAGCATTTACAGTTGCTCTCCGAGGAGATGCGGTAAACATTTTACAGGCTATTCCACCGGAAGAAGACAACAATTATGAAAAATTGGTCAAGCGACTGGAGCTGCGATACGGTCATGCACACTTGGAGGAAGTGTATCACACGCAGCTCAAGAACCGATACCAACGTCCCAGCGAGAGTCTACAGGAGTTCGAAGCTGATGTGGCACGCCTAGTTCGACAGGCCTATCCATCTGGCCCGGATGATTTCTTGGAAAGCTGGGCTGTGAGAATATTTGTGGATGGCATCAGAGACCATGAAACGCAACAAGCCCTGCTTTTGGCGCGACCGAAGAAGCTGGTGGAAGCATTGGCTCATGCACTGGAATACGAAGCGGCAAAGCAGGCGTCCAGAAGCAGTGCTCGAGTGCGAGAGGTTACCTGCGACTCCGATACCACGGAAAGCTTGGAAGCCCAGATTCAGCGGTTGGTCCAGGAAGCAGTGAAAGATCTCAAGAATTCAAGACAACTTCGGTGCTGGAACTGCAGAGAACTAGGTCATCCAAAAAGTCGAAGCAAGAAGCCTTTGAAGATGCTACCCAAAGATAACTCCAAACATGAAAAAGAACGCCTCGCAAGAATAAAACTCACCAAACAAGACACAAAGATAGAGCCTAACTGCGATAAACTTTTGAAGGAATTAACGACCCTATTACTATCCAAGGGTCAACAATTAAACAATCGACAACGCGCACAAGCAGAAGATCTGGTACGCCGATTCCAAGAGGTGTTTGAAACCAGTGAGGGGCGAAAAGGAAGAACAAATATTGTCCATCATAAAATTGACACAGGCGATGCACGACCAATTCGGCAAGCACCACGATGACTCCCGATTGCGAAGAGAGAAGACGCTGAAGTCATCATTCAAGATATGGAGCAAGACGGAATCATTGAACCCTCGAACAGTCCATGGACCTCTCCGGTGGTACTTGTGAAGAAGAAAGACGGATCTACACGATTTTGTGTCGACTATCGACAGTTGAATAACGTTACCAAGAAGGACAGTTATCCTCTGCCCAGGATTGATGACACCTCAGATACCCTGGCCGGGTCAAAGATCTTCTCGACCCTAGATCTCAAGACTGCATTTACCATCGGCAGTGGATTGTGGCAATTTACAGTCATGCCATTTGGTCTGTGTAATGCTCCTGCTACCTTCGAGCGACTTATGGAGACCGTACTTAAAGGACTATCGGGAAAAACTTGCTTGGTATACCTGGACGATATAATTGTGATGGGAAAATCATTTGAAGACCATTTGAAGAACCTGGAGCAGGTATTTGAACAATTAAAGAAAGCGGGTTTGAAACTCAGTCCAAAGAAATGCCACTTATTCCAAGAACGGGTGAACTATTTGGGACATGTGGTCTCCAAAGAAGGCGTAGCAGTTGATGCAGAAAAGATTAAGACAATTCAAGAATGGCCGGTACCTGCGGATAAACATCAGCTACGTAGTTTCCTCGGACTTTGTACTTATTACAGAAGATTTGTTTGTGGATTCGCCAATATCGCAAAACCACTGACCAGACTGACGGAAAATAATAGCAGATACAGCTGGGATGAAGACTGTCAAGTCGCTTTCGAGCGACTGAAACTACTCCTAGTTCAAGCACCAATCCTGAGTTACCCGAAGACGGAAGGACGTTTTGTTCTAGACACAGATGCCAGCGACGTCGGTATTGGGGGCGTCCTGTCTTAATTGCAGGAGGGTCAAGAAAGAGTAATCGGGTACTTCAGTAAGGTTTTGTCAAAGCCAGAAAGAAACTACTGTGTCACAAGACGGGAACTGCTGGCAGTAGTGAAGTCCATCGAGCATTTCTACAAATATTTGTATGGTAGGAATTTCCTGTTAAGAACTGACCACGCTGCTCTGAGATGGCTACTACAGTTCAAGAATCCTGAGGGTCAGGTCGCTCGATGGATCTAAAGACTTCAAGAATACGACTTCAAAATAGAACATCGAGCCGGTACAGCACATAAGAATGCTGATGCTTTATCAAGACGACCATGTCCAAAAGATTGTCATCATTGCTCTAAGATTGAAGCGAAGGCGTTCAGGACAACTGTCATCGACGATGCTTGGCAACCACAAGAGATAGAAGAGGACATAAATGGCGACTCAGAGTTGCAAATTATTCAAGAATGGAAGAAGAAAGGAACAAGACCGACATGGCAAGAGGTGGCACCATACTCCCCGACGGTCAAATCATACTGGGCGCAATGGGATTCCATAATCCTGGATGAAGGCGTCTTGAAGCGTGTCCTGAAAGATCCGGATGAAACCAAGAGTAGAGAACAGCTGATCGTTCCTAGAGGTCGGGTTCCGGAGGTCTTGAGACATCTCCATGATGGAGTGAGTGGAGGACACCTTGGGGTAACAAAGACTCTGCAGAGAGTTCGTGAGCGGTTTTATTGGCTAAACTGCAAAGAAGACGTCAGGGAATGGTGCAGGAAATGCACTACGTGCGCTTCAAGCAACGGACCGCAGAAACGACCAAGAGCTCCGATGCGACAGTATAATGTCGGTAGTCCATTCGAGAGGATAGCCATCGACGTAGCAGGGCCATTTCCCGAATCAGACGTCGGAAATAAATACATTGTTGTCGTCATGGACTATTTTAGTAAATGGGCGGAAGCGTATGCTCTTCCTAATCAAGAGGCCGCTACTATTGCAGACTTCCTAATAAAGAACTGGATCTGTCGTTTTGGCGTACCCTTGGAACTTCATTCTGACCAGGGAAGAAACTTTGAATCCACACTTTTCCAAGGAATATGCGAAGTACTGAAAATTCGTAAAACCAGAACTACTGCATTACATCCGCAGTCTGATGGAATGGTGGAACGGATGAATAAGACCATCAACAGACACCTGGCCAAAGTTGTCTCTAGTCACCAGAGAGACTGGGACAAATATCTCCATCTGTTCCTTTTGGCCTACCGCTCATCCGTACACGAAACAACCGGACAGACTCCAGCAAGAATTATTTTTAGACGGGAACTTCGGCTACCATGCGACCTTAAGTTCGGCTGCAAACCTGGAGAAGACTTGGCTGGTGAAGATTATGTCATTAATTTAAGGCGTCAGATGGACAATATCCACTCCCGAGTCCGTATAAACATCCAGAATGCCAGCGACCGGATGAAAGAGACCTATGACGTCAAGGCACAAGACAGGGGTTTACAACCAGGAGATTCTGTGTGGCTTTATAACCCAGGGCGGCGACGTGGTCTGTCTCCAAAATTACAGACATCTTGGGAAGGGCCTTACGAAGTCATCAGAAGAATTAACGACATAATCTACGAAATCAGACGCAACTCCAAGAGCAAATCAAGAGTGGTGCACTTCAATCGGCTAGCACCATTTGCAGGAGACAATAATGAAGATCCCAACGACGCACGTGCTCGTAAGATCCATGCGCAGGAAGATTCATTTGAGGAGTTCATGAAGACTTTTTCAAGTGGACGTCGGGCTCGATTCGGAATAACTACCGAAGTGCAGCAGGATCTATTCAGAGTCCCGGCCGACTACTCCTTGGCCCATTGTGTATCAGAAGATTTGAAGATGTCCCGAGGGATAGCAGCAGTTTTCAAGAAGAAGTTTGGCAGGCCAGAACACCAGAAGCCTACAGTAGGGAAGACCATCTGTCTGAGAGACAATACAACAACCAAGGAACGCTATATTTACCACATGGTAACGAAAGATAAATTTCATCACAAACCAACCTACCGTTCCATGTGGGAAACGCTGCAAGACATGCGAGGGCATTTAATGCAGAACGACATCCTGAAACTGGCCATACCAAAATTGGGCTGCGATCTGGATGGATTAGATTGGAAGATCGTTCGAAATATGATAGAGGTAACATTCCAGAACAGCGGAATTCAAATATTGGTCTGCTGTTTCCACCCAGCAGGCCCGATCGAACCAAAAACTGTCGACTGCTACTTCTACCAAACTACTGGTTGCACCAAGGGCGGCGAGTGTCGATTCCGGCATAGACATGAAGATGTGTTTCGGGACGAAACATTCTTAAGAAGAGGGCGGTGTGACGTGCGAGAGTAAGGGGGGAGCTCGTAAAGACGACGTAGTATGGGGCGGAGCTTCTTCGGCCGCTTACGCCGCACCGCGTCGCAGCCCATCACCCCTCTCAATGGAAGCCTCTAGTGATTTCTAGAAATGGAAAGAGTCGCAAAAATCGAGAATTCGAGAAGGACAGGGTTTCGCTATATAAGGCAAAGCCAAAGACGTGTAGTACAGTACAGTAATAATAGTAGCAGTGGAAATAAATAATAAACAGTGACAGTGAAGTAAGAGTATATATAAATAGTGAAATATAAATATCTGTGACCTTGATTAAATTAGAATTAAGTGATTAATATATAAATATAGTGTTATTAGTGACATAAGTAGAATAAAACTCTTATTTCATTTAGATTATTAAATACTGACTTTTATTTGATTAAAAACTGATTTCGTCAAGCAATAAACATTACAATACGATTCAATTAGCCATAGAAAACTGTATGAGATTCTTACAATATTCAAAATACCAGAAAAGATAATCAGATTGATCAAAATGACATTGGAGGATATTCGCTGTAAAATAAGTATCAGCAACAAGATTTCCAAAAGTTTCACAGTTAGAAAAGGCCTAAGACAAGGTGATCCTATGTCCCCAGCTCTCTTCAACTTAGTTCTAGAATGGGTTATTAGACAAAGTGGGATGAATACTAAAGGCATCATAAATCGACAAAAACATCAGATTCTAGCCTACGCAGATGATATTGCAATAATAACCAGAGCAAAAGACGAGCTTGAAAACGTGCTCAAAAATTTAGTACGCACAGCAGCGTCGGCAGGACTCAGAATAAATAGAGATAAGACAAAATATATGCACGTAAGAGGTCATCAAAAGGATGAAATTAAAACTTTTAAAGTGAGAGATGACGAAGGAAAAATACTGGAATTTGAAAAAGTTAACAAATTTAATTATTTGGGAGTGTTAATAACAGACAACAATGATGAGGATATAGAAATTCAAGCAAGAATCATGGAGGGAAGCAGGTGTATAGGATCACTAACAAAAATTTGGCAGTCAAAAACAGTAACAAGAAGTGCAAAAATAAAAATATATAAAACTATAATAAGACCAACAGTGCTCTACGGGTGCGAGGTGTTGGTGTTAAATAAAACAAATCAACAAAAACTAGAAATTTGGGAGAGAAAAATGCTAAGAAGAATTTTTGGTGGTAAAAAAGTGGACAATATAATAGTGCGCAGAACAAACTCAGAAGTTGCGGAACTGTTCGGGGAACCAAATATTACAGGTATTATAAAGGCACAAAGACTAAGGTGGTTAGGACATTTAGTAAGACTACCGGAAGATAGACCGGCACAACTAGTGTACAAGAGTGAAGTAGGGACCAAGAAAAGAAGGGGACGACCAAAAGGAAGTTGGAGGGACGCTGTACAAAAAGATATACAGTATCTAAATATAAAGAATTGGGAACACGAGGCGCTAAACCGTATCCAATGGAAGAGTATTACTCATCAAGCCATGGGCCTGCTAGGCCTGGAGAGCTGAAATATTATTATTTAATCAGAAAACGTAACACTAACGCTGTCAAATGACTAGTGTGACTTAACGTCGACAGTCGACTATTGGCATGAACTTGAATTAACGTTAAAGTTCAAAATACAAAAATGACAGAACGAAAGTTAAGTTTACCTTAACGATCGACGCTCGAATCCCTATTACTATTTCCTGACTTTCGAGTCAACACATCCATTTATTTATTGTTATTATTTATTTATTATTTATTTATTTATCACTTGAATATTGGAAATTGTAGAGCTCATAGAAGCAAGTTAAAGTAACTTATTTTGACTCATTGTATTCCTTTTAAAAAAGTTCATTTTTTAATTCACTCTCCGAATTTCGACATTAGTTGTTGTTATCGGAAATGAACAGCATTATTGCAGTGTATATTTCAGAAAAAAGTTATTGCATCGCACGTCAAGAAGTGGTAGGAATTGTGTGGTGCACAAGACACTTTTTGAATCACAATTCGTTTGGATAATTGCAACAGTTTCAAGAACGGTCAGGTAGCTTGTTGGTTAGAACAGCTAGCTAAATAGGAATTCGAAATTGAGCTGCACTAGAAAAGAATAATTCTAATGCGGATAGAGTATCTAGGGCCTGCGATCCTGTGGAAAGAGTAATCTGGAAACGATGATTGAAGCAGTACCGTCGTGGATAGTGTCAGAACTGATTGAGCTTCAGGCTGGCAATTAAATCATAGGTAAAGTTTGTAAATGGGTGCAAAAAGGGACAAGGCCAATAAAACAGCCTATTCCACTGGCGGCAGGAAGTTTATGATTGCAATTTGCGAGCTCCTGTATCAACAGTACTCTGGAGACCTTCAACTTGTCACTTCGAAGCGCAGGAGGAAACAATGTTCGAGTTACAGAATTCTTTTTTCAATGAATATCTCGGAGCCACAAGGACGCTGGATAAAATCAGGAGAAGATATTATTGGCATACTCACAAGTAGAACGTGGAGAATTGGTATCGCAAATGCATAGAATATGCTTGCCGTAAGTTATTATTAACGCGTATGCGCGCTCCGATGGGTGCAGTGATGGAGAGGATTGTCCTAGACATTGCTGATTCATTACAAGGACAAAAAGAGGTAATCTGCACGTTCTTGTGATGGAAGATTTCTTTACAAAATAGTCAGAGTCCTATGCATTCCCCTCTATTGATGCACGAACAGTATCTGAAAGTTAATCATGAAATTTAGTTGGAGATTCGAAGCCCCAGTAATTATCCAAAGTGACCAAGGGTGACAGTTTAAATATAAGCTTTTCAGAAATGTCCGTAGTACTACTTCATATCATCTAGAATTTGATGGTTCAGTTGAAATATTTGATAGAACACTTTTAGGTAAGCTCAGTCAGTTTGTAGATAGTTGAGCAAACCGAATTAGATATTTACTTGCCACAGGTAATGATGGTATAATTATGCTTATGAAATATTCAATGTTAACTACGGAAAACTACAAGTTAAACAAAAACAGTACTATGATACGAAGTGCTTGGGTACGGGTTCTCTGTATAATGTCGGTGGTCTTGTGTGGTGTACGCTGATGCAGCAAAAGTTGGTACATCAAAGAAATTCCATCGGACTCAGGATGGATCATATTAAATGAAGATTAGTTTATTAAATTCAGTTTAAAGAGTAAAGAAACTGTAGAAAAAAGAAAACAAAAAGATTAGTGGTCAATTTTAATAAGCTGAAAATATACTGTGGTCCACTTATCATCGAGAAGAGGAAAGAGGAGAAAATGAAGACAATTGCAGAGAAAGAAGTGCGAACGAGTCCTTGTAGATTATCGAGTGAGAATGACCAAACATTAGAAACAAATCATGAATTATATTTTTCCAGTGCGCGATGACGCCAGTACGACAAACAATAAAACGATGTGAATGGTGATAGTGTGAGAAGAACAGATGGGAACCCTGAGCACAAGAGTGAAGAAGACACGAATCTTAGTGTGGAAAATACTAATACCGGTGCTGAAGACGTAAGTGTTAGTGCCAAAGACGCAAGTGTTAATATCGAGGACACAGTGGCTTGTATTGACAAAACTTCAAAATTTTAAGATGTCATGTTAAAAAAATGTTTCTGTTGTCACTGCGACTTTTAATTTTTTTATTTGTAAGCAAAGAGAAACGTTATTTTTTATATAATGGAATTGTTTTATTTATATTTCTTAATATATTTTTATTTCTATTTTTTAAGGATGTGCTTTCTAAATAGAAGCATTTTAGCACATGAGATTCATGCTTCATAGGTTTGGACCTGTATGGTTATATTAAATGCGAGCGCGTGCGATTTTGGAACGTCCGTTTACGTACGATATCAGGTTTGTTCCTTTAGAAAATTCCTGACCAGGTACTGACAGTCCCGTACTAAGTTTTTGCACGCATGCGCAAGCTATGACTGGTTTATGGTGATTATTTGTTGGAACACATGTTCAACAGTCAGAAGGATCACAACAGATCCAATTACATTTTTACTCATTCTAAAGTGCATAATGAACTACACATCATTATAATTTTCGATCAAGTTCAAGTAATTTCGCTTTTTAGGTACTATTATTTCTTGTAAAAGTTATCCAAAATTTATCATCGTCAGATTCACTTAATAAAGACGAAGTATTTTCGTAAACACTACTAAACTCACTATCACTCATATTTAATAGGTTTTTGAAAATTTCAAAGCAATATTTTACAAAGTTGATAGCTGTCAACAACGTCACAATGCGCATGGGGGGATTTAGAATTTGTGGATAGTCAGAAAACTTTTCTGCAAACTGGTACATGGACTGTTGGAACAGAAAACTTTCTACTCAGGGATTTGTCACAACTGCTTTTGGAACACCTAAAATCAAACTGCGCAGACTCCGGACAGTTTTGTACTGCTGTAGGAACAAACCTATCGTGTCTGACTTATTGATGGTTACATTAAGTATATCCATTCGATTGGCAAGAGACAAACGAGCAATTTCGTGAAATGTATCCAAATTTGCTAAATTATTATTTACTAGTCGAAAATAACAATGACTTGAAATTAATGATTGCAAACCAGAAAAGAAAATATCGGGTAATTGAATTATACGTATTATGTATAGAGATAAAAATGGAGAGTATATAAAACTTTTAAAAAAATTTAAGAAACCACCCTAAGAAATTCTTTGAGTATTTGTTTATACTATATAAAATCCATACTAAACTGGAAAAAGACTCAGCTTTCCGAAAATGTATTGAGTCTATAGAGAAACTAACTACAACATATAATACGTAATTTTTCAACTATAATCCTCTTGGGGTATTCTTTAGAGTTTTGATCCAATAATGATTTTTTCGACTCGATACAACAAATTAGTTTTTCAATTTCCATTTTTTATGTTCCTTTTCCTTTGAAGTGTTGGTATCCTTAGCTACCTGGGGTACCAATGCTATCGGTGCTCACACCTTGACCTTGTGACGGCGGCGATTGTTGCCAGCCGCATGTACTTTATGTTATTGAGGCAACGGTGGTGTTCCAAGAGTGGATAAATCAACCAACCTGCATGTGTTGCAGGCATCGGTACGGCATTACGGTACTGATAGCCATCCGTAGATTTCGTCCAACGTGAGATAAACAGTGCTAGTGACTTAGCTATCTGGGAGCTAGTACCACCGGGGAAATATCATTCTGTCGATGCTGCGCGGAAATATGTGTATACCTACCGCATGTACTGTATATTATTGCGGAGAACAGGTTGTTCCAAGAGTGTGTCGCGGGCATCGATGTTCACTATTGTATTGGTAGCTATTTATTTGGTGAACTCAACGGCCTATCTGTTAGACAGATATCCTATCTAGCCTCTGAGGCAAATGTATCATTTTTATATCCGTTCCAGTTACCTAAACTACAGTACTTGGCCAAATTATTAGGGACAGTCCATAAATTTTTGTACTTTCTAGTTTTACTGACTATTATTTTCAACAAATTATTGGTTCTACGTCTTTTTCCGAAATAACTTAATATTTGAAAAGCTATTGTTTGATATATGAAATTAAAATAATTGAACATGTTAATATTTTTCAGCACATAATCCAAATAATTTTCAGATATCCTTATACATATTCACAATACCTCTAAGAAATCTTATTTTAATAAATACAAGACGTTTTTCTGTACAAACTAAAATTTTATGTTAATTTTAATATACTAATGCGAATGTGACGGTAGGTCAGTATCCAGTATGATTTCTTTTCATTCAACATTTTTATCAAGTGAGTCAGCGAAGCATTTATAGAAGTTCCACGTCTCTCGTATTGATTAAAAGACGCATAGCATACCTACTACGTACTGTCTCCCAAGGTTATGCCAGATAATTTTCTGTGATTGTAAATTCAGTCAAATTGTCAAGTATTTTATTGTATATAGGTACTAATACTTTCTTCGTTGCACTTCCCTAATGGAATTATTCATTTTTATTATTTCGTATCAAAATTTCCTTGTTTAACTTAAACTTAGCGATTTATTATGATAGTTTAACTAGACTAAGAAGTGGCAGATTTACTGCCGCCGAATCTTGTCATGGCAATAAATCTGATTTTACACCAAGCTCAACAAATATTTTCTAATAGTAATATAACAATATTTTCTTTATTTGTACAAAATAAAAGTAAGTATTGTGAAACCGACAAAATTCACTTATCCGTTTTGACAGTTTGAGCATCCCTGAATCCATTTTTCGGATTGATGTCAGTACGTACATATTATGTATGTGCGTTCATTCGCAACTTTTGTATCTAAGGCTAGCCTAGAGTCTAGTTGTGCACCTTGCAATATGGTAGCAATCGTCCGTACCGGAAGTGCACTTTACTCAAAGCTCTTTTTGAATTTTTCGCATAAATTCAAAACGGTTTAACATAGAATATTGGTGTGGAGTATTTAAGACGACTGTACCATTAAGATGCTCATACCCTATTTTCATTGAGATCGACTTAACCGGAAGTGCACTTCTTTTGACAGTCTTTTCGAATTTTTTGCATGAGAATGATGATCTTTTGTTTCCATCCCAACCAATTGGGCTGAAAGCGTACTTTACTTGACAGATTTCTAGAATTTTTTGGATAAATCCCGAGCGATTAGACGTGGATGGAAAGATAAAATTTTGTGTTCGATTATCGTATTATTATATGCAAAAACTGATGTGAACACCATACGACTTACTTGTATACCTTTTGAATGAGTAATTGACATTTACATTAGGCGCAATCAATTGCAATCAAAATTTGATGTGATTATTCAGATGCTACAATTAATTAAAACGCTGTAGCAGTTTCAAATACTAAATTTCATCATTCATTATTTTCGAATTTATGCAGCAAATTAAAAAAGATTATCAAATAAAGTTTACTTCCAGCTCAGTGGATTGCTATGAAAATATAAAGTTATCATTTGAATGCTACAATTCAGTGGTTGGCGCCTAAAAGATCTTAAGTATTATTTACACAATTTATGAGAAATGGCTCGTGAAGGTTTTGAAATATTATTCTTTTTATAATATCTTTTCAAGCACCTTAATTTTCACATATTCCAGCATAAATAGACTCATATCCTTTTAACCGATTGAAAGAGGCTCTTTTTCAAACATATCTAACCAAAAATTCTAGTTTTCTAAAAATACGACTCATGACTTTTTGAGTGCCGACTACTGAACTGATTTACATAAATACTAAATTTCAAGATTCTACAGCTGATCGTTCTGGATTTATGCGGAAATCTCGAAAAACTGTTTAACACTTTCGGTTCAGCCGATCGCAATCATAATGCGAGGTGTACAACTAAATGTTATATAAGTGCGTAATACGAAACTTCAATATTCTACGACTGATTATTTTGAATTTATGCGGAAAATTCGAAAAGACTGTTATATTAAGTGCACTTCCGGCTAAAACTAGAGTATTCGCCAATAGAAAAAGAGTTACTTGCTAAAATTTAGGCTACAAAATACCTTCTGCCTTATTTAGTTGATATGAGTTTTCAGTAAATTGGCTTAAAAAGCACTGGGTAAAATTAGAAAGGTCCAAATCCACCTCGTACAATTAACTATTTACTCAGAGCGAAGTTATGTTAAGGGAAGTAAAATCGACACCAGCGTTGGCTATAGATGATTCAGGCACTTCGAGAAGATGTTTGATATATGGAATACACGTGTCATAAATTGCCAACATACTAGCAGAAAAAATCGAATGTGAATTTTATAAATTTCAGATGGAGAATCTGTAACTAATTTGAAGATATGCACTTAATGTAATGGTATGTGAAATATAAATTTCATTTTACAAATATATAACAATTTTCCTAAGAAATAATTATTAAATGTTTTAAATTAATTCTTATTTCATATTACTATTGAATGCCTCCTCTTCAAAAAATTCCATATAATAATTCGCAATTGATGGAGAAATATGGTTCCCCATTGCAACGCCATCAATTTGTCATAATGGCTTCGTTACGTAGATGATGTTTTTGCCATTTGGTATCATGGTCGTGATAATTTGAATGGGTTTTTGAACCATTTGAATAATATCCATGAAAATATCAAATTTATATCTGAAATCGAAAATAATGGCTCTTTACTATTTCTTGATGTGAATTTAAAACGAACCAATGATGGTAGACTTTTGCATACGGTTTATAGAAAGCCTACACACACGAATCAATATATTCATGCGGACAAAAGTACGGAACAAATAAATGCTTATTCCGAAGGGCTAATGATATTTGTCATCCTGATGAACTTGATAATGAAATTAATAATCTAGAAGAGATTTTCCAGAAAAATGGCTTCATTTATCACTCCATTAAAAAGGCTCTTCGACCCAAGTCTACCAATACTACTGTTGAGGATACTAGCGTGAGTAAAAATTATGTTTCTTTACCTTATGTGAGCAATATTTCAGAGAAGATCGGAAGGATCTTATCAAGATATATAATTTCAAAGTTTCCTTCACTCCGGTAATTAAAATCAAACAGTTCATGAGACTTGTAAAGGACGTGATTCCCCTACAATCTTCGGGCATTTATAAGATCCCTTGTACCTGTGGGAAAGTCTGTGTTGGACAGACGGGCCGAACTGTGAACACTCGCGTTGCAGAACATAGGAGATGAATAAGATTAAACCGTCCAAATAAATCTTCTGTAGCTGATTATGCCATCGAGTTTTTGCATGACATCAAGTTTGAAGAAACAAGAATAGTCGTAAGATGCTCATCGATTTATGGTAGATTGGTCAGAGAAGCAATTGAGATACTTAAACATCCAAATAATACTGATGGTTTTGAATTACCATATGTTTGGCTTTCTATAATCAATAACACACATATATAATGACTATGTTTTGGTTGGTGTAGTTCTGTGTACATTTTGGATTGTAAAGTGCACTGAAGACTATTTGACACTGCATTTGTGAGCCAAACCAATAGCAAAGAGTAGCGCTACGCTGTCTTGTTGAAATGTCGTATATTTTGTGATTTGGGATGTGTGCGAAGCTGCACCAAGTAGGACATATTCCTCTGTTTGGGGTTTTCACGTGATTTTCCTCAAGCCTTGGGTGAATGCCAGAGGATTTTATTCTTTTTGTTTAGATGTGATATCTACATCTAGTATTCTGTATATTTTTAGTATCTAGTTACTTGTCTTGTTTTATTTTGTGTTCTGAAGGAGATCCTTGGTCAAAGGATCGAAACGTCAAAGTTTCAAATAAATGTACAGAACTTAAAATCAAAAGTAGTTTTCATTCAATAAAATTCTGAAAAATGTATAGATTATTATAAAATTTAATATTTTCATCATGATAAAGGATCACTTAAGGCCTATTATTTCATCTGTTACATTTTACTAACATTTCTGGATCGACCAATATCTCTACAAGTTATTACTTTTTGAAATGATATTTTCAGTCAAAAAAACCTATGAGAAACCCATCGGGGATTGAAAGCCCATCAATGACTCATTGGAAGCCCATCGAGGGCCCATCGGGTCCCTTCGAGAGCCCATTGAGGACTCATTTTGTATTCTTATGAGATTTAAATGATACCTGGATTCAGTCCAAGATTTTTTGTCATATGGAAAAGCTTTTTTGTCATAAGCGATAGGACAAAATACAAAATATCATAAAATAGGTTTTTGACACGTATGATCTTTTTTTTTGTCTGAAACAAATTATTTAAATGTATGTATGCCAAACATGCTACCTACTCGTGGAGTTTCATTAAATTTTTGTCAAAGTGATTTGCAATAATTTAGATTTTAGAAGAAGAATGCTATTAGAAATTATGAAAACAAAGTTTTTTATGTGATAAACTCTATTAAATTTATAATCTATGTAGATATCTGTCAATGTTATTAATTTTTAGCGCATTTTTTGTAAAAAAGCGCTATTATATTCACTTTGGCTGTCTGGCTGGCCGGCTGGCTGGCTGGCTGGCTGGCTGGCGCGACGCTGAGTTCTCAGCAACTATATCATTTATAGACTTGAAACTGGTACTAAATAAAAGCTGCTGTTTCGTAGGTTTGCACAAATTGTTTTAATTCAAGCTCAGTGATTGTGGAAGATTAAATTATTCAATTACTTGTTTCAAGTGGAACAATGCCCATAGATATATATATGACATTAGGGATATGGCAACTAAAATTTATTATAGTAGATTAATATTTAGTTACAACTTTCGCCGCGGGTGTCACTGTTATTATGTACAGTTGTCAAATCTGTCCGGAATTCATTCAATGACTTGTTTGACGCGAATTTGAAGCTTATTAGAATGAATTATTATTATTGGATAAAAATTTGTTTACTTTTGGTGTATTTTTTTTATATAGCTTTGATAAAGATCAAATTATCATTTTAAGGTACAGTACTTGACCTCCCGTCAATCAATAACTAAACAATGAAGATTAAAAGGTATTTTTGAGTTTGTACTTGCATAAATTATGTACCTATCAAATAGTCAACTTGAAGCTAGTACTAAATGGAAGCTGCTGTTTCGTAAGTTTGCCCAAACTGCTTGATTTCAAGCTCAGTAACTGTGAGAGATGGTAATTTGCAAAATCTCTGAAGTAACAAGCATTCATGAGCTGTTAAAAATGCGCTTTCATCATCTAAATGATTCTTCCATTTTTTCTTTATTCTATTTCATAATCTTTGCTCACGCTAATTCAGACTTTTCAATTTATCTTTCGACACTTTGTTGTTGACAATATCAGAAACAGCAATATTGCAGTGCTTTCTCCAGAAAACATTATTGCGTCACACGTCAAGAACTGAATATCCTGCTCTGAATGAATTTTGTTGGGCACAAGATAGTTTTTCAACAAAGATGCTAGCTAATATTAGATTTGAACATGCTTTCGTGAAGCCGGGTATGAGAATGAGACTATTGCGTAGGTTTGGACATGAGGAATAAATGATGGATGGAACGTCCTTAAGAAAATTTGTGGTAGAAATTGAAGTTGGAAGATTTAATGGACATGCGATATGAACGTGGATCGATAATAGTATTATTTTGTTCTATCAGATAATATTTTCGAATGAAAAGAATGAAAACTTCATGAAGAGAACTATAAATGTTGATTAAGCGAAAGAGATGTGTTTGTATAGGAGTGTCTGGCTAATAATGACTACTATTGCTGTTCGGAAGTTGAAAGATATTCATGCCAAACTCAATTGATTCACATGTGTGTATGAATAATTTTAATTTCACCAATATTCAAACAATTTCAAGAGAATATATAGTGGAAATACTATCAACAAATGTTCATTCACTTTCTTCTGTCATTAATTGAATACTTAAATTTGAATGGCATTTTGCAAGGTGTTTCTTTAAAATGGAAATAATAAAAATTTATTTCTACCTGATTTTACGTCACATTGCTAAATTTGAACAAACTGTTGGACCATTCGTTAAATTGTTAAATCACTTGTTATTTTACAACATACTCTTGGATTGTTTTAAATATTCGACAAACTGCAATTTTTGACACAAATGGAGATTTTGGGTCAAGATTTACATGTATTTTGCTTCTTATTGCCTAATTTTTATAATGAAACGTAAGTATGTTGAGAATTATGAATTATGCAAATTACTCTGTAGGAAAGTATTCGATTATATACCGACACTTATCACAGCACACCTACATCTTTTTTTTATATATAACACATTTCTTCAAAAAATCAGTGGAACGTGCATTCCGTCGATTGGGTGCATTTTTAAGTTCATTCAAAGATCGTTTCAATAACAAATCATATTCTCTTCCATATAACCTTGTGGACATTTTATGTTTACAGGCTCGTTCAGATGACAAACATTTGTCAATAGCCAACTACATGTAGCATGATATAATAGAATTGTTATTTCACCAAAGTGGGAAACAATAGTTCTGAGCACGTTCTGAGTAATGAGTATATCTGGGAAAAGTTATATTTTACAAATTTGTCGAGTTTTTTGAAATGAAGTCACCTTCAAATATAATGTCTGCTTAAAGTATTAAAAAATAAATAATTTTCTTCTGAATATAATTGTGTTTCTACAACACCCTACTAATTTCCATGAATCGAACAAATATATTTGATCTTCCAACCAATTGATGTTTCACATTAGATTTATACTTTGTTGATTTATTCTTAAATGAATCCCATGAAAATGTAGTTACTCGTAAAAGCTCAAAAAGAAGTAATCAATTTTTCTTATGGTGAAGTTATCAATTCTCCTAGATTTTATCCCGTTGATATTCTATACAACATACGAGAAGACTATATAAATATGTCTCCATAATATTGTACTTGTGAGAGAGGTACCTATGAGGCCGTTAGTGTCTTCTTTGAGTGGAGGGGGAATTGAAAATCTGATTCTAGGAGTAGAGTAGAAATTAAAAATTAATGACAAGCTTCGGAGGAAGTAGTATGCATCATAAATTTCAAAAGTATCAATCATAAATATTGTACTGAATACATAAATTCATGATCCCAATTTGAAAGTTCAAACTATATTAAATGACACTAAGACTATTTTGAAAACTGTATACGCTTATTGCGTAGCTTTAGTGGCATTCTTTCGATAAAATTTCAAATCTGAGGCAGTACGTCAATCTTGGCAAACGTCATTTCTGCATTTATTCCGTGAATATGAAGATAGTAAAATCATTCAAAAAGAGACTTGGTGGTTGGATGTTGTAACAATTTTTAAAGGCTAATGGAGCAAAATAGATTGATTCTAAATTTTCCGCAAACTCTATCTTTGAAACGGCCTAGCTCAGTATTTACAGACTACTTACTCTGGTTAAGTCAAATCCGGTCGATTTGATTTAATTGAGAAAAAAAATATAAAAAAACCTAGCGGACGCCCAAGTAGCTAACATTAAAAAAAACAAAGCTGTGACGTCACTAGCTGCAGCGCACGCATTGCAACAGTGACATTTTGAAACAAAAATCTTGAATTACGGATCAATTAATGGAAATAAACAATAAACACGCTTTTAATAAAACAAAAAAAAAATCGATTTTCGATATTAGTGTCACATTGTCACAATGAATTAAACTTTTGTTCTTATGATCAATTTAGGCCAGTACATGACCACCCGTTACTCATTTTCTTGAATCTGTAGTTTTAGAGGTAATTGCACCAAATTTTCAGGGATTTTTTTCTATGTAACTTTGATAAAAATATAATTATATTTCAGGGTACAGCACATGACCTCTCGTCAGTCAATAACTGAACAATTAAGACTAAAAGGTCTTTTTGAATTTGTACGTGCACAAGTTATGTATAAAATTGTCACAGTTTGAAACTGGTACAGCTGTTTCGTAAGTTTGCCCAAACTGATTGATTTTAAGCTCAGTGATTGTGGGCAGAGCCGGAACTAGGGTATGAGCCGCCCGTGGCGAATCATAAAATTGTTTCCCTGTTTTTATGAATATGAGGCAAAAAAGATATAATACAAAAAAATATATATATTCTTCAAACCAAATGGTGACAATAAATTATAATTAATCAGGTACATTAAATATTACTAGCATCTCTATATCTATATATGGATCAAAAATCGATACTAATACAAAAAAATCTGCTGTAGCCACACAGTACTTCCTCGACCATAAATTTCCCGGCCAGTTTCATCACTGTTTCAGAAATTTACAGTGTCGCATCAATTAATTGCATATTTCAAAGTGGCAGTTGCCATGATCAAAGTGACATATGTCATTGTCAAAGTGACATCTGTCATTGTCAAAGAGATAACTGACAATGGTCAAGTGACAGATGGCAGTTATATTTCAGTCCCACATAAAATAAGTATTCTTGAAAATAAATATAGACCGTCAGATAGTCGTAGATTTGAGTGTCCCATTTTGTTTTCTCTGCCTTCAAGAGTTTTGATAATTATGTATATTTAGAGTATAATAATGCCAAAATTAAAGTAGTGGCCAACATAATAATAATTAATTTTAAATTTTTATGAAAAATCCTGTTTTGATCCAATTTTCTCGTCTCTGCCATGCTTACGAAATGAAATTTAGGGAAAAAAGAGTCAGCGAAAAACGATAGGCAGAAGTGATCCACTTGGCCAAGAGTTTGGAATGAGTGCTCGATTATGCAAAAAAATATATCAATTTTTCACGTTCTTCTCGTTTCTGCCGTTTGGCCATATGAAAGTTGGTATCATAAATAACTCATAAAAACGAATGGCATAAGTTTTTTGAATGGCCAAGTCAAGATATGTACGAAAACATCTTGCGAAAGTGTGAATGTTTTCGTGCATATCTTGACTTGGCCATTCGAAAAACTTATGCCATTCGTTTTTACGAGATACTCATGATATCAACTTTCATATGGCCAAACGGCAGAAACGAGAAGAACGTGAAAAATTGATATATTTTTTTGCATAATCGAGCCCTCATTCCAAACCCTTGGCCAAGTGGATCACTTCTGCCTATCGTTTTTCGCTGACTCTTTTTTCCCTAAATTTCATTTCGTTAGCATGGCAGAGACGAGAAAATTGGATCAAAACAGGATTTTTCATAAAAATTTGAAATTAATTATTATTATGTTGGCCACACGGTCCAGCTTTAATTTTGGCATTATTATACTCTAAATATACATACTTATCAAAACTCTTGAAGGCAGAGAAAACAAAATGGGGCACTCAAATCTACGACTATCTGACGGTCTAATAGTCTTTATCTAGATTTTCGGAGTCTTCAGTTCATTGGAACATACAGTTTTGACATTTGATCGCCGAAAGTGTAATTTAAAGATGGTTACGTGGATTCCACTAATTAATATTCATTCTTGATGTCTACTGATTTTATCTTCCCGAGAGCTTTAAATTGATACCAAACTAGATATCATTTGAATAATTTGTAAAAGAAACAATTGATAATCCTTTAAATATCTTCTTTGACACTTCCACTACAATTACATATCTCCGCAAGAGTTTTAATTTGATACTAAACACGATAGAGCTAAATTACTTAATTTAAAAGAACAATTGACAAACGTTTGCATGTGATGTCCAAATATGAGTGATAATAATTCTAATTTCACATAATGATTATCATTATTTCTTCGCTTCAGAAAAACATAACGAATTTCATGAAAATTCAAATTTTAATAATGACAAATGAACCGCTGATAATTTCGAAAAATGTTTAGGATAAATGTTGTGCCAATCTATTCGAGGATCAATTCTAGTCATTTTATACTCTGTGATAAATACTACCGTTCCTAAAATAAACACAAAAAATAAAAAAGTTCCGTCAATAAAGTTGTGGTATCACTGGTTAAAAAAAGCTCATCTACGAACTTGAATCTAGTTTTTTGATGGAAAACTTGGATATGAAATTTCATTCGAAAGTTCGTGTGCGTTCTCAAGTTATCGTGCTTCCACTCAGACGAACCGACAGACAGATCGACTTTTTTTTTTAAATTATATCTTTTGGGTTCAGTGGGGTCTAAAACCAGAATTAATTGATTCTGAACAATAGATGGAAAGTTAAAAATTAAAAATATATTCTTCTTCAACAAATCAAGCGTAGCGGCTGGCTTGGCATTCATAACACAATGCACGAAATGCAGAAGCTTGACTATTTGCTGATTGAGCCAGTGTACATCTCCAATAACCAATATAAACCCAAGTAAAATTTTATAGCCCAAATATCGTCATAAAACATTTCTTAAATTTGAATTTGAATGATCTGTTTAATGCGGCTCATAGAATTTTGCGCCCTCTAGGAGTCTGCGCCCGTAGTAGGGACCACCTTCGCCACGCCCTAGTTCCGGCTCTGATTGTGGGAGATAGTAATTAGCAAGATATCTGAATTAACAAACATTCATGAACTGCTAAAAATGCGCTCTAATCATCCAGATGATTCTTCATATAATTTGAGTGCGAAATGTTCACTTGTCGCACTTGAGCGAATAAGCGCTCAGCTTTGCTCTAGGGGGCAATTGACAATTTGTCGCACTTGTTCCACAATATACTATTATTCAATTTTGAACTTATAAGATATATAGTGTGACGGAATAATGCATTCTTGGTTTCTTTTTTTAACAAACTGCTATTTTTAACACATGTGGAATTTTTTTGTCGATATACTTGTGCTTTGCTTTCTATTGCATAGTTTTTATTATGAAGCGTGAGTAGAAAGCAACAGCTTTGAATATAGCACAAAATCAACATTTTTAATGTATGTTCCGTTTGAACAAAATATTTGTTTGAAATATTGAAGATAACAAATTTTCCCCAAAATATAATTTTGTTTATACTTTCCAATACATTTTTATGAATTAGAGAAATACGTTCGATCTGTAAATTGATATTATATAAAACTGGATACATACTTTTATGATCTTTAATACAATTTATATTAAATGACTCTGAGTAAGTTTATATCGAGGACCTAAATCGGATTTAAGTGGATTTAGGATTATAAATTTAATTCATAAAAAGGATGTAAACGGTCTGAATTAGATTTAAAATCGGATTCCTAATCGACTTTATGAACAAGATTTATTCATAAATCCGATTTACTTTACCGAGATAAACAGCGATTAAATGAAAAACAATAGTAGGTACTGAAACAAAATAAAGCAAATTATTTGTTTCACCTGACAGACGTTGGTTTATTCAGTTCAATCATCTAAATAGTAATTTGAGGTTGTAGAAATAAGTACAGGTGTATCTTGAACTACCAAAGTAACTGAATACTTCCTAAAATGAGTTTAAGAGAGGAAAATTATGAGTTTTCTAGATGCAAAAATGACACGAGGAAATCAAATATTTAAAGAATGAACCCAAAATAGAAGAATTTTGATGTTATGATTATATTTCTATGGTACCAGTAATAAATAAATAAATCCAATTTTATCCGATAGAACTAAATCGGTTTATAAATTCGTCGATGTAAACAGTCAACATTTAAAATTCAATTAAATCCGATTTTGAATAAATCCGATTTAGATCTTCGATATAAACTAACTCAGGACAGAAATATTTTGGAAAATATATAACGCAAAATTATGTAGAATCCATCAAATGAATGAAATATTACTATATTTATGCAACAATAGCTTAAAGCTGAGCATCATGATATGAGGCCAAGTATTTGATGACGATGAGGCTTGTCGAGTCACTAAAATTGTTGGCCAAATATCATGGTGCTTGTTCACACTTGTATTTCATTTTCGTATGATCCTAAACTTCTATAGTTTAACAATAATTATTGAACTCACAGCAAGAAAGATAAGAGTTACATGTTGACTTTTAAATTCAACAAGTATTCGAACTAATGGATCAGTAAAACTGGCTCAAAAGATAAATTTGCAGACATTCATCTGCTACGCTTTTGAATGATGATAAAACTGGGTCGCAAAAAGACTTATTAACGATGTGTTACCTTGCGAAAAGTATCTAATTTATGCACGGCCGTAGAAAAATAAAATTTAGCATTTTTGTTACTTAAAACCCTTCGACTGTCAGGCGAGTATTCTCCTTAGTTCTGTCAGGTGGGGTAGGTTGGACCCCATCACATAATTATTCATATCTCTTTCTCCTGAAAGAAATTTCATGAGTTTTTTTGGATTATTCCATTTATTGGAACTTTGTCAGTATGATTAGAAAAAATACGAACACAACCATGTTCATTTTAGTCCGAATAACATTGCTTATTGATCAGGCTCGTGAAAAGTACAAAATAATGCAGTCGCTTAGAAAAATCAACCTGAAATGAGATATTATGCATTTAGATAAATTTTTCCAGACAAAAACTGAAGAACAGTTCATGTTTTGAATGTTTTCGACACAAAGGGGACGGAAAATAATAAGAAAGTAGAAAGCACAAGGCGTCAATTGGAGCAATTGTCATAGAGCATCACGGCACATGGAATACACAGCGGCAAGTTGCATTTCTGACATTGATAGCAAGTTTTAGTGTCATATTTCCAGAGACATTTTCCGCATTGTTTCTTTGATGAAAGAAGCTTTCTGGTCCTTTCTGAGTTGCTGGATAGAGCCAAATCCTCTAGATCAGACATTTCTGATTCGGTGTACGCTTATTTCCTTTTCATCTCCACTGGAATCGCTTTCAATTGCGTTCAAAATCCCTTCTGCCCAAATCCTGAAAGCGAGGATCCGAAAAGCGCATTGAACTCCTCTCCTGTTGTGCCATGATAAAAAGATGATCACAAAATATTAACAACGAAACTGTAAAACGAACTGTCACAGGGGTCTTTTGTACCCCAGGTCAAGCAAAAATGCACAGTACTCGCTGAATTTGAGGTCAACACAGCAAAACTTTTTCCTGAGCCAGTTCCGAAGATACTGATTAGAGGATACCTTAAGGGTGCGTTTAAAGTAGTGCGGGTAGTCTGCCAGCAGTAATTATTTTTATTCATAACTCATTAAATAATGAAGATGTTTCTTAAGATATATTTTACATGAATGAATAGCTAATATCAATATCTATTTCATTGTATACTTTTAATTGCAGAAAATTCTAATTTAGATGAAATTTTTTTCATATCTTCAAAACTGAAGCATCTATTGCTATGAAAACTATGGGATGAACAAGATTACTTGTTATTATTTCATTTAAAATTTTTTCCTTCTCAATATCTACTGTACAATTTGAATGAGTTATGAACAAAATTTTGCATGTACTAGTAGCTGAAAATTGAGGAAATAGTTCAGCTACATTCCGCTGCATCTTTCAGATTTAGAAGCAATATGATTCATTCCTAATTTCTTGAAAAGGAAAAGATGTCGGTTGAGGCGGGGGGCAATAATAATGAAATGAATTTAAAATAATTTTTTGCAATAGATTATTTTTGGTGAAAAATCCAAAGTCATTATAAAGCTTATTAAGTGATGAATGCAATAAAACTGCTACGTGTAGTCCTATGAAAAACATGTCAACACTCAATTCTACATGTAAATGACACATTTTGTTTTCTAACAAATGAACAAATAATGTCAGCAGTACAAAGATGAACCATATTAAGCATTGTATTTTTCGATTATGTTAATTTTTTTCCAATTCGGTTAGAAAACTTTCAAACAACGAAAAAAAACATTAAACATGACTACTTTTATGATTTCTCAATTATTATTTATAACATTATAAAGTTTAGATGTTTCTAATATCTTGAATTTATTTACTTCAATAATTTATCAGAAATCGTTAATTGTAATACATTTTCAATTTTGCCCAAACATCCAAATGTGAATCGATCAAGTTAAAATGATAAAATAAAATTAAATAATTGATTATAATAATAAAAAAATATTTAGATGTGCATTTATTACAATAGTAATAAATATTTCAAATGTTGCAAATATTTGTGATAATAAGTTACGAAATAGTTTTGGCTTTAATTTTGATTGGGGCACACTTCAACCACCTTTATCACGATTGGCGAAAGATTAGTTTGAATCACAGAGCTTGGAAACAGGGCAATTATTGTAATTAGTGTTTCACTTGTCTTTGTACGGTAAACAATTACGATTTTTCTGTGTTTCTGCTTATTTCGGGTTCTTGTGATTTTTTGGTGTTTCAATATAGGTAAAAGAAGTGTTAAGTATGCAAGCCGAATTCAAAAGATTAATAAACGGTCTATAGCTGCTAAAAACAGATGGAAAAAAATTAAAATTGAATTAAATTGCCCACGAGAGCGAAATTGTGCGCTCATTGGCTCAAGTAGGCAATGTACAACACTACACGAGTTGCAGATACTATTCTTTATTACGAATACGAGATAAATACTATTTTGCGCACGTTTTTGCGGGCGATGAATGGCTCTTTGCCTTTTGCGTTCGCCAAGTACAATTTACCGCCCGGAAAATCAAGCACAAAATAGTACTTATCCCGCATTCGTGATAAAAATAGTATCTGCAACTCGTACGGTATTGTCAATTGCCCATTTGAGCTAATGAGCGTACAAACTTCGTTCGTGCGCTCAATTCGCTCTCGTATAGAAAATCGTCAACTTGCCGCACTTGTTGCACAATATACTATTGTACATTGCATTCAATGTGAAGAATGGGTGAAGTTCGCTCGCAACATTCTGGTCAATAAAAAGTTATTTTTGTATATTTGCTATCTTATTTCCAATAAACCTGTTTAATCCTACATCATTTCGTATTATAACACGAGATTAATGAATGTATAATTGTTTCTAATGAAGACTTTCGGATAGAGAGTCGAAACGTCAAAAAATATAAATAAATATACAGAATATAATCCAAAAAAATCTACTTATCATGATTTAATTCTTAAAAACATGCATAGATCATCTCTTTTATTACTCATGCGAGGTAAGTACTATTTTGCGCACATTTTTTCGGGCGGTAAGTGGCTCTTTGCCTTTTGTCGCACGAAAATCATTCACCGCCCAGAAAAACAAGCGCAAAATAACACTTATTCCACATTTGTAATAAAAAATAGTAGCTGCCGCTTGTGTGGTGTCGTCAATTGCTGCACTTGTTGCACAATGTACTTTTACTTCAATGCATTTTATTCATAAAGACTTCTTATTTTAAAATATTACTAATATATTTCATTGTAATTGTCATTTGTCTTCAATAACTTTAACAGATCAAAATTGCCCAAATATTCAACATGTTTTCATATCCTACAATATTTTCTTCAATTCATAGAATCTACCTGCTCTACGTTTTGTGGCTTAGCACATTTAGGCATGTTGGAGTCATAAAACCGACCAAGGATTTTTTTGAAGGAGCTGAGCGGTGAAGGGGGGGCATTTAAATTTACACACCTCTACAAAATTATTTATTTGGTCAGAGACATCTATTGACAGAAAATACGTCAGCTACTCAAATTTATTTTCAACACTGGCCGCGTTTATTTGTAGAGGGCTTGAAACCCACCCTTAAGCGCTTGGACTCAACCTTGCACCTGCGCTAAATGACAGCGTCTTGAAGTTGCACTGGGGTCCCATGTACCCCCCTGACATTAGAAGGGTTAACAACGGTGATAAACCGGCGATCAGTTTTTATGAAACGTAGGAACAAAATAGACAAAGATGCTAGCTTACATTAGATTTGAACATGACTTCGTGAAACTGGGCATTTTTATTACAAATTGGCTGTCATTTGTGGCTCCGCCCTCATATAGAGGTACTTTTTGTAAACAATGAAAAAAAAATCGACTGCAACACCTAGTCAAACCGCGTGCTTCACCCAAGGTAACACTGAAATTAACAACAACAAAAAACTTGACACAGTAGCATTGGAGCAAATCGCGAGTCTTGCAGGCGTTCGACCTGTGCTATAGATATTTTTTGTTGTTGAATTCCAATTGACTTTGCAAAATATAATAAATAGTCATAGAGAATACGATTTTTCACACAAACGTATTGAAGATAGAATTTGGATAGAAAAAGACTTTTCTTAATGATTCTGTATGTCATTATAGGAATGCAATGTCTAAATTTCAGAACTTTAGATCCAGCATTCTGGTCTGTGCGTTGTCTTTCAAATAAAAAGTATTTAGATAAACTAATTTAGAACTTCATAAGGACAAAAAAATTGGCTATGAATTCTCTGAACCATTTATTAAGATAACAAGCGTCAACAACATCTGTTTAAAGTTCAACTCAATCGGATGAGCGATGCGTGAACGAACAGTTATCTGATAAGACTCGCGCGCCATAATGGTACAATGTCACATTGTCGCAAATTTTCACGCAGGAACCAACAACAACTATATACAAAGTTTCAATTCAATTGGATAAACAATACAAAAACAAATACGTCTCTTGCGCCACTTATTGCACGCTAAGATATCATAGATCTTGACGTAAGTGCCATCAACAACTTCACAAAATTTCAAGTCAATCGGATAAACGATACGACTCTTGCGCCACTTATTGTACGTTGATGGTATAACGTCAGAAATTTTTACGCACATCACAACATTTGTAGGAAATTTCGCAGATTAGCCGAAACAAATAAACAGGCATACAGATAGACAAAAATAAGAAATACGCGTGTTCTGGTTTTGTTATTCTGCAAATATCCATATGAGATTGAGAAGAAGCCTTTATTGGGACATCACCAAACGACATTTCAATTTTATATTTCTTAATGAATTTTGTTGTAAAGCTAGACATCTGTGATCGTTCTATGAAAAAATATAGCTGCTAGACAAGTAAACTGGAAAAAATTTCTGGAAAATATTTTGTTTGATTAAAATACGAATTCAAATAAAATCTTTAACAAATAAATACGACTCGTGTGCTATTTATTGTATACAGACTACATCAGAAATCTTTACGCAAGTACCATGGTTGCAACAATAAAAGTTTCAGCTCAATTGATTCAGCCATTTCGTAGATTAGCCCGGGCAAACTCAGGAAAAATAGTTTATTGGAATAGAACATTCGAAAAAACTAAACTAACTTGAGAGCCCCTAATTTAAGATAATATGTTCTCTCGAAAATAGATCTCTTTTTGAGTCATGTTCGTGAAACGATAAATAAGTTATTTTATGATAAAAATCATTACGACAAAAGATTTAAGATATGTACAGGTTTTTCCGCAAACCAAAGTGCTAGGAGGTATTGAAAAATAAGTGATTGTTCATGTTCAGCCTTGAAATTGAATTGTGTATAACTTTTCTATATATTTGAAAAATATTATTGTTCAAAGAATTGCGCATGCGTATGCAACTGGAATAAAAGTTATTGTGTAGGTAGTGATAGCTCATTACATATTCCTGTTGCAGTACATACGTACTAATATGTTCAACAAATCTTTTAAGCGACTCCGCTTCACTGCGTAGTCCACTGTTTCAGTCTGACCATATATAGCCATAGACACACTCAACTGTTGAAGGTTTTCCACTATTGATTTCACATTTCAAAATCTTGAACTCTTCAAACATTTCATATTTTATAGACAGTACTTTCAATTGGTACTTCACCTTTTTTGTTTTATATGAAAATTTCGAGAACTGTTTATTAGAAGTAAGTTATTAAGAACTATACTTAATTCCAGTCCAGTTAAGAACGGACTAAGGCTTTTATAGGACTACGATTTGAGTTTCCTGACTGTCCAAATTGCAAATATAATTAACACACATAAAATGCAAATTAAAAAAGGAGCTTTCTGAGAATAAATTGAATAAATTAAAGCAAGAAGTATATTTATTTATTACATGAATGGCTGAATAGATATATATTTGAACTTTCAAACTGCGTTAATTTATTTAAAATAATTGATAAACTTTTTACAGCTGATGCAACTGACAGATAGTCAATTATGATTTTTGTGCTAATGTTATGGAGTCTTTCATTCATAATTTTGATAAAAACCATTCGCGGTATCCAAAGTGACGTCATAGCTGCTAGAAATGTGTATAGTAATATCAAGCGATTATAAACAATATTTTAAAAATGTTATATATCTATTTTGGTACCTTAATTTACTTTAAAATACATTTGGATGTCAAAGTAGGATGTACAAAAGAAATATTCCATTTTACATTGCAAAATGAAAGTAAAATTATTCAAAACATGTAATAAATATTCGTGCTTGCACGGGTTATAGATATATGTGAAAGACCATGCGCACAAAGCACGTGCATCACATGTTCAAACATAGGCAACTCTGATTGACAGTTAAGTAACTGGCAATTGATACGACATCACAAAATTTGAAATATGATGAAATTTTCAAAAGAGGGGACACGAACAACACAATTTGCCACAAAATTATAATATGCAAATCTTTTTGAATTTTTGAGGCCAAAAATATCTCTAACATTATCAGAAAAAGAACTTCAAATGTCGGCAATAGAATTACAAAAACATCATAGCGATGATTTATCAGAAAATTTTCCGATGCAATTAATTAATGCGGTATATTTTTGAAAAAAAATGACATTAACGCCAATACAACTATTCAGGAAATGACAGATATTATTTTAATCAAGTATTCATTTATCGAAAGTGATTTATGTGAGGTTTGCACCGCTTTATTACTAGATATTTTTAAGCATTCCTGTCATTGTGGCTATAGCAGAAGGATCTTTCAGGAAAATGAAAATAATTGAATTCTATCTTAGAAACGGCATGAATCAAAATAGATTAAGTAATCTCGCTCTTTTGGCAATAGAACATCATGCAGCAGAAAATTTGAATTTTCAAAAACTCTTATAACAGATTTTGCAAATAAAAGAGCCCGAAAAACTGATATTCAATTTAATTTTATATAAAATATGAGAATTATAATTTCCTGTAGTCCCTTTTGTGGGCTGGGAAAATTCCATCTCCTCCTGGTGACTTATAGGGTTTGAAAGAGTTTATTGCCCATTCTACTCGGTTTGGTGTGAAGATTTTCCCAGCAAGACCCTTAAGTCTTTTACTGTTTGTCCTCTCCACCGTTACTGTAGAAGGGCTATCTCCATCGATTTGCTTAGACTCTGGAAAGTGAGTACTAAGAAGTAGCTCTAATGTTTCCTTTAAGCCTTCTGTATACTGTCCGTCTGGCTTTATGAGAGAGCCTATCTCGTTCGTATGTTTTTTTGCAAGAACTTTCTGTAGTCGAGCTACAGCCGGCGTATCTGTCAATCCATCACAGAAGTTACGCCAAGTTCTTCCTTTGGATTCCCGAATGCTTGTATAGTAGCTTGTTAGAGCACATCTGTACTCATCTTATGTTTCGCTGCTTCTAGAACTTTTGGCTTTATTAAATAGCCTTTTGACGTTTCTTTGCAACTCCAGTTTATCATTCCAGCTTTAGGCTTTAAAGAGCAGCTACTCTCGTATGCTGAATGCAAGAGGTTGTGTAGTTCAATTGAGGCTATATCTAATTCCTCTACTGAATCTATGTTTTAGTTAATTTCCTTCTTTTCAGACTTTATAAGTCCCTCATACAGGGTCCAGTCTGTTAGCTTTGGAATTCTGATTTTGTTGCTATTTTTTCGATTAGCCTCTATTTCAAATCTTAGATATCTATGATCAGAGAGTGAGGCTTCATTCGAGACATGCCAGTTCTTTATTTTGGAACTAATCAGGGGGCTAGCTAGTGTAATGTCTAGTACTTTCCGTCTATTTTTAGTAGCAAAAGTGAGTTCTTTACCCCTATTTAATATATCTATGTTAGTGCCGGATATAAACTCTAAAAGGTACTCACCTCTGGTGTTATTATCAGTACTTCCCCAAACTTCATGGTGGGCGTTTGCATCGCACCCAATGATGAAGTTTTTGTTCTTGCTTTGACAGTAGGAGATGAGGTTTCTGAACTCTGGTGGCGGGGCGTCTGCTTCATCACCAGGAAAATATGTCGAGGCAATAATTACCTCTTACATAGTTCCATTAATCGGAAGCTGTACTTCTACTGCGACAAGATCCCTGTACAGAAATTATGTTAGAGGGATATAACTGATTGAGGACTTAAGGAGCATTGCTGCTCGTGGGGGGTTGTCCTCATGTTGTTTATATAAGAGCTTACATACCTGAGTAGTTAGTCTTCTAATAATGCCTCTGTAAACATATGGCTCTTGTAGCAGCACAATATGTATGTTGGTGGTGGTGAACAACTGGTTCAGCATATCTGAGGCCATTTTCTTATGCTGAACGTTCACCTGCAGTAGGCTTATATTAGCTATTGCTGCTAGATTTTCCTGGGCCGGAGTCAGGACTCTTCCTTCCTTTCCCACCGGTGGACGTTTTAGGATTTTGGTCCTTAGCCTCTGAGGTAACCGTAGAAGGCTTTTTGTTCTTAGCCTTTGCAGCACCTGCTACTGGCTCTTGGACCTTCTCTTTGGCTCTGGTGCTCGATGATGGCTTCTTGTCCTTAGCCATTTCTTTTTCCTTTGAGCTAGATTTGGGATGAGGCTTGTTAGTCCTCTGTCTAACAATGATCTGCTCAATTTTATAGCTGATTCTAAAATCAGCTTTCTTGAGGTTGTCCCACGACGATGGATCGACTGACATCGTGAGATGTGCAGCTGTACCCTCCTCTTTCGATGAAGAACTCTCCATTCTGAAGTGTTAAGTCCTTCGTTCTGGCCTTTCACGAGCTTCAGAATGTAGTCGTTCTTATCATCCTTGCTGTTGGGGACGTACACATTTACGATGCTAGACTTTGGCAGGTCTTTCTCCTCAGCAGCAATCAGGTTTGCCTCGAGCCATGACTTCATTTGTGGCACACAGTTTTCTTAAGAATTTCATTTAGAATGGATTCCTGAGTTTGTTTCAGCTGTTCCGAATTAAGGCTTTCTTTTGGAAATCTTTTATGTAGGACGCCGATTTTAATCCCGGTAACTGCTTGCTTGAAGCTAATGGAAGAGGAGGCTCTACTAAGTGGCGTTGGCTCACCACTGTTGGTTTTACCCGACTCAACTAGTTTATGCTTCTTAGTAGCAGTTTAGGGTGTAGAGCCATCTGAACGGGCACGCTTATGCCCGTACTTATAGTCAATACTTCGCTCGATCTCATACTTGAGAATTGCTCAAGTATGCGAATATTACCAATAGTCGTTACTTGGCTACGGAGTAATACTTCGCGTTTGCTTGACTCCGGCTTTACTTGAGTCTACTGCAAGGCTACCTTGAGTCGTGCTCAGGTATTCGTGTCAGTCATTCTTGACATTTGTATTTCCAACATGGATATATGCCATAGAGGTATACATACTTACTGAAACTCACAGTTCCAATCAAATTATCCAAAAATAGATCAAATTCAGTAGACAAACTAGGAATATTTTGCAAATACTGTCATGAACGTCAAACATATCAATCAAATATATGTCAAAAACAAGAAACCTCAAGCTTCGCCAAGTATCGACTATAGGATAGATTATCAAGTAAGTATCTATGGTGACTTCGCTTTGACTTGGCCAAGTAATACTCAAGAACGAGATTGAGTTTCGACTATAAGTACGGGCATTAGTTTCCTTCTCATTGCTGCTCTGAACCTTGATAGACTTTAAGGCTTTCTCTCTAGCCTCCTCAGGACTAAGCCCACTTTTTACTAGCCATTTAAAACGTTTCCTTGCGGCTCCGCTTACTTTGGCTTTGTTTTCTTTGAGCTGGAGTTTTTCTATCGACTCCTCAAGCTCTCTTGCAGAATTTGTTGGTTTTGGGCTCTTAAGCAGCTCCTCTTCCATCATATCTGCGTCCATAAAATGGGAACTGGAATCCCCTGATGCTGTTGGAGGTGCATCTGCCTCTCTTAGTTTTTCTTTTTCTTGGTTCATTTTGATCCCACGAGAAGCTAGGGAAAAGAGGTCCACCGCGACAGAGCCCCGCATGCCACGGCAAGGAGATTTTTATTAAAACTAGAGGTCCCCAGATATTTAGAGTCTACTGCTAGCGACTAAGCTCCCTTCTAGCCATGAAGCCCTCGGCGTAGTTGTCTCATCTTGGCTTGGGGTGTGTTTATTATGGCAACACACAGCCTTTCGTTATCTCTGTTAGCTACCAAAAGGTGTCTAGGGTCCACGACGAGGACATGGAGGTTGGGTTGGAAGTTTCGAGGAAGTACTGCAATACCTCGGAAGTTAGTGACATCCTGAGACAACCTAACTGGTGGAGATTCTGATGGAGTTGGATCCCCAAATAGCACAGCTCACCACTTCTCTTGGACCCCTTACCGCCTATTACTTATACTTATATAGGTTGGGACGGGAAAGTAAAAAGCTTTAAAGAAATTCAATTCTAAAATATTATATGCTACAAGTATTGGATTACTCCATTCCAAACATTTTGTGGGCCATACTTTCTCTAACAAGATTTTTATTAGATTTTGCTAGAATAACTGACATTAAGACCCGGTTTCACCAAAGTCAGTTAAATTTATCTAGGAGTTATTTTGAGTTAGTAACTATAGTTACAATTGTATCAACAATAGTTTTCGTATAAAATAACCTCTGGATAAATTTAACTGGCTTTGGTGAAACTGGCCCTTAATTGATCTTTCAGAAGATTTATGACTTTGCACAATGCACAAGCAGCTTGGTTGATAATAATTTCTTGAATAAATTTCTTGAATAAAAATTTCATCGACACAGAATTTTACTTTTCAAATTCAATTATGTCGCAGTAAAATTATGATTTACCTGTAAGGCATCAATATGATTTTTTGGATGACATTGCACTATAATAGGATTTTCGAATTTCTATGATACATAATTTTAGTTAGAAAATAAGAATTCATGCTTAAAACTATTCTGCAAGATATTAGTTTCTTCTTGCAAATGCACTAAGTCTGTCTTGATCAATAATTTATTAAAATTTTTGGTCATTCTTCAACTTTTGGTGGCCCTCAAATCTTGGCGCCTTAGACGCCTTGTGAGTATAGGCCTAAATCCGCCTCGATTATAACGCTATTATGACTTTTACTTCCGCACTCGTTACAAAACGAGTATAATATGCTATTTTTGTACTTTGCGTTAGTAATTTCATTAAAAAACGAAAATTCAAACACTGAGAATGTTGGACAACAATCAAGGAAATATGTTATTGTTGCAGCGCCATCAAGCAAAATTCCATTATTGTCGATTTATTTATAAATTATTTAAAATAACTTTAAACAGAAACAGGCACAACGTTTAATATTTTATTGTCTGAAGAAGACATTTTGAGTAATATAAAAGGTACAAAAATTATATCCATGAAAGCTTTGTAATTTTATTCATACTTTTGTCTTGACTTTTTGGGCAAAAAATTTTAAAATGTACTTTTGCGGTTTTTTTAATATCTAGTGAAATACAAATTCTATATTATCGCTTTCGGACTCTATATGCTATATTAATAATCATAAAAAATAACAAAAACAACGTTCTTACAAATTTTGTTTGTCCAAAGCCCAACCCGCGGCCCATTCAATTGTCCATATTATTTCAAATTTGTAGGCTAGACGATTGAAATATAGACCGAATTGTTAAATTTTGCAATAATGAACACTGCATATTATGTACTGAATTTCATATGTGCGGCCCATCTTAGATCAGTGAAAAAAATTTTGTTCCACCAAACGATTTTGGCTGGGCACCCCTGCGTCTAGCGCAACTAAAATCCGCGTCAACTGCTTTTTTGATACGTGTGATTGGTTGTGAAGTGTTGAGTAATGAAAATGGAGAGCTGTGATTGGTCGAAAAGTGCTGAATAATGAATCGTTACTCAACACTTAGAGTAATGATATATATATAAATTTCAATATTAATGAATACATTACTCAATAGGAGTAGATAAAGTACATTATTATATGGGACAAAACTAAACATTCAATATTAGTAGGAAATTTATTTTTCATATACAAAAATAAATTATTTGATAGTGTAAGAACAATTTTAAAATTTGTTGACCCATTAGTCGTAAAAGATGCGTGTACGAAACCTTTTAGAGCAAGAGCTGGCTGCAAAAAACCCGGCCGATCAAGTAACAGAATGAAATGTTTTTTAAACGTTAGTACTCGCCGGGACAATAGGAAAAGTTATGGTGTGCCTAGGCAGAAGTTGTACACAAGTATAGTATGATTCATTTTATGGTACATTTTTCGTACAGCAACTATATCAATGGCGTAACACTATGAAATTACTCTTACGCGCAGCATACCTGTATGGAACACCTATACAGATGACAATAGCAAAAAGCTTAACACAAGAAGTTACTGTCAAATTTTGTATTCACTTCACTGAAATATATCTCAAATAAATAATTCTGTTCTGATGATAGCTTACGAATTTATAATTATTGTAAAAATGGGATTAGTGCCAATACTCTTTATGAATCTGCCTGTAGATAAAAATACGAAATTGCCATATTTTATCCACATCTCATAATATTATTTCTTGCAGGATTAATTTAAGTTCATCTGCGTTTTCTATAGGCCATACATAAGTGGTTAATTCAATATGTATGCATGATATTAATGATTTATTCATTTACCTCTGTTTTATGGAGATGAAATTTAGGATTATAGTATGCGCCAACATATAGATAGAACGGTTGTGATTAGCTTTAACAGCAGGTAGTCTTCAAGAAGGTTGTCAATTTTAAATTTTCAAGACCGGACTCTTCATTTTTTGTATATTTCTAACAGAAAATATATAGAAACATTTCATGTTTATAGAATTTTATTTCATATTCATTCTTCATAATTATATGACAAACGTAGAATTTAGAAAAGCAAAATCAAATATTTTAATGTAGCATAGTCTTCATCGCTATCATATTCGGACTCCTCGTCCTGAGCTTAAACTAATAAATTAATAATAATTAGAATATATAATTCAATTTCCTAGGAAAACTTGATAGTCCAAGTAATCATACAAGCTTTTTTTTCCCTTACTATGACACAATTATCAGACCAGTGAGCCAGAATTTTTTTTCTTTGAAGTCCACTTGCTAATAAAAATGTGAGTGAAACAGTCTGTTATTTCCAATTTAATATGCCGAAGATGCTTGCTTACATCATCATTAAATTGTTTCTGCAATTATGATTGTAAATTATTTCGATTCTTTAAATCAACTACACCCATTTGAAGATTGATAAGGATAGAATCAACTCTTCAATTTCTATAATAAATTCCAACGGAAGTGCACTTCCTGTTCAGTCTATTGTTATGAAAATAGTAGGCCCATCATTCAAGTGCTACAGCAGACTGAAATACCTAATTTCAATACTCTACAGCCGATCGTTTCGAATTTAAGCGAAAAATTCCAAAAAACTGTCAAGTATGGTGCACTTCCAGCTCAGTCGATCTCAATAAAAATAGGATATGAGCATCTAGACGATACTATAATCTTGAATACTGAATTCTAATATTCTACGTTTAATCGTTTTGGATTTATGAGAAAAATTTAAAAATGTTTCGAGTAAACTGCACTTTAGCCGACCGCAATCATAATGCAAGATGTATAACTAGATGTTATAAAAGTGCTTAGTACGAAATTTCAATATGCTACGACTGATTGTTTTGAATTTATTAGGAAAATTCGGAAAGTCTGTCATATAAAGAGCACTTCCGGCCAAGCCGATTGATACGAAAATAAGAGATAACCATTTGGATGCTATAGCAATCACAAATACTGAATTTCAGTATTCTACGGTTGATCATTCTGAATTTATGCGGAAAATTCAAAAAAAGTCTCAAGTAAAGTGCACTTCCGGTACAGACGATTGCAACCATAATGCGAGGTGCACATCAAGATCCTATATCAATCTTAAATACAAAATTTCAACATTATACGTTTGACGGGTTTTGAGATTTGCGAGTTACGCACATACGTACGCTCTCGCACTTTGCATCCAATTTTTTTCTGATCTCATCCACTTTGCCTTCTGACATTTCGCACGCAGTTTATTTTCTATATCTAAACAATATAAATGCAAATTGTCAGAAGTTCTACTTAATATATAAATTTGTCGAGATTTTTCGCAACTTTGACAGCTTCTGACAACCCTTTAACTTCTACTTACTCTTCTGACAATGTTTTTCCTGCTTTTTCTCATGCTCTTCTATACTTATGTAGAATTTCAGCTGTGCCAGTCGACAGTCTGCATTTTTCGATCACTCGGCCACGCTCTTATTTTCCAACGCGCCTTCTGACGGTCGGATTTTCACTTTGCCGGCAACAATCGAACTTTTTCCAGATAATATATTTCGTGGACCGAGGCATGTTGCTCACTCGGTAACCAGCTCTCCGGCTATAACCCCATGCTGTGTGCGGTTAGTAATCCTATTGGCCAGGCTCATCCCGTTCTATTATATGTTGACGCGTACTATACATTTGAATTTGAACGAATCTTATATGCATTTTAAATCAAAACAAGTATTTGCACTTCATTGCAAGTGTAAGCGAGTTTATTCTGATTTGCTATAACCATAATTAATCCAGTCGAAAAGTGGGTTTTCTGCGAAAAATCGTTCCACGTCTCCTAAAAATAAAAGTGATAGCAGGGATCATTCATATAATGATGATCCCTGGTGATAGCTTATTCGAATCAGGATGCCATTCTGAAAAAGAGTTTTTCTGGGTTTTTTAAGAGACAAAAATTACAATTGTTGTTGATAAAAATCAAAAACGAAAAAATAGGTTCAGATAAATAAATTGATTAGAATTTGTTGAGAAAATTTAATTTACTATAGTAAATTTAGTTGTTTGCTTATAATACTGGCCATCAAAGAGTATTTTTCCAAATTGCTGCTATCGCTTATAGTTTCTGAAAAAAACTGAGTCCACTTTTTTGTTCTTGTATCTATTATAACAATTGCAATTTCTGTATAGGTATATTACATAATTTCTCAAGGGCTCTTTTCATACAAATATCTCAATAAACGTAATATTTACAGAGTTTCCCTTTCCTGTACAGTATGGCCTTCTGTTAAATAACTCACAATTGACCTTTATAGTCCGTGAGACAGGGCATAAATTTTTCGTTGATTACCGCTCACTTGAAACTTTGTGAGTGGCTTCATTGTGATGGGTCCGACAACTTTTTCATTTGGCAAAATTCTAGATTTGGGGGCGTTTTTCAGCGAGGGCTAATCAATTGAAAAAATATTACCGTCATATTGATCTTTACACTAATCAAAAGATTTTTTGATTATAAAATGAAAAAACAAATATTGTGCGACATGAATATTATGGGGCTAGCGGTGAGTCTGACAAACGCACTGGAATGGAATATTCTTCTGGCAATTCATTCATCAGAACTGAAGCAGATGAAGGATTACTCAACTTCCAAAGAATTTTGGTATAAACTGCACACCGTGTACCAGTCAAAAAGGCCTGTACGGAAAGCAAACTTGCTTAAACAAATCGTGTTGCAATGTTTGCAGGACAGAGATAACGTTCATAACCATTTACGCGCGTTTTTTGATGCAGTGGATCTGCTGAAAGACATGGACTTGGCGATTAATGACGATCTCTTATCGATACTCCTTCCGTACAGTCTTCCGTCTGACTTTGAGAATTTTTGAATCGCGATTGAGTCTCGTGACGAGCTTCCCTCACCGGAAACATTACGGATCAAAATTACTGAAGAAGTGACGCGAGATCTAGCAATCAAAAGAGTGTTGTGCAAAACGCGATGATCGCGGGCAATTCCAACAAGTTTCGTAGTCATAAAAATTTCGGTAAACGCGAAACGCGAGAATAAACCATGGATAATGTGCTACAAATGCAAAAAGAAAGGACACAAGGCGTCAGAATGTCGGTGAAATACGAAAAATTTTCACAAGAAAATTGAAAACACGTCGCTTTACACAACGATGAACGCGGACGCGAGTGCTTTGACAGTTTCATCAAACGAAAAACTGTGGTGCATTGATAGTGGTTGTACGGCGCACATGACCAAAGACTGGAATAGTTTTAACAGAACTGTAGCTGATGATATTTACAACAATCTGGTGGTCATAAAATTAATCTATGAAATCTATGATCAAAAATTGTTCATGTACGATTGTACGATCATTCCTATTCTTTTAAATTGCTGAGGATATGGCGTAGCAAAAAGCTGTAGAGAATGAAACTTGCGAAATGCCAACAACTACATCCTCTGGATAGTTTTTCCTCAATAAGAATTGGTAAACATATAATTTTATAAGTCAGGAGTCTTCCCAAATCGCGTATCCCTATAAAAATTTCTTTTGCTGTTTATGTTGCAATATGATGCACAAAGTCAGATATTACTTACAATATGAAATAATAAATATTCAATAAGTATGATTTCGTTGATTTATTGGAATAATTCAAGTGAGTCTCTTTTTATTCACTTTTACAAACTGGAAATATTGTAAAAGCGCCAAAATTCACATTTCGAGATTTAGATGGAAATATTCGTTTTGAGCATCCCTTAATCCATTTTGACTATTTTCGGCTTGACGTCGATACGTACGTATTGTGACGTGCGGGAGTGAGAGGGGAGCTCGTGAATACGACGCAGTATGGGGAGGGGCTTCTTGTCGCCTCTTACGCCGCGCCACGTCGCAGCGCATCACCCCTCCCAATGGAAGCCTCTATCGATTCCTGGAAATGGGAAGAGTCGCGAAATGGAAAATTCGAGAAGGACGGTGTTTCGATATATAAAGCCAAGCCAAAGACGCGTAGGACAGTACAGTAATAAGAGTATTAGTGGAAATAAATAATAAACAGTGACAGTGAAGTGAGAGTGTATATAAATAGTGAAATATAAATATCTGTGACTTTGATTAAATTAGAATTAAGTGATTAATATATAAATATACTGTTATTAGTGACATAAGAAGAAATTAAAGATTTTATTTCATTTAGATTATTAAATAGTGACTTTTATTTATTTACAGAGTGATTCATCAAGCAATAAACATTACAGTATGTATGTGTGTATATACGGAGATAGCTGGACTTTGCATTTTTCGCATAAATTCAGAACGATCATCTGTAGAATCATAAAATTTAATATTGGAAGCAATTGTAGCATTCAAATGGTAACGTTATATTCTCATAGCCATCATCTGAGCCGGAAATAAACTTTATTTGACAATCTTTTTCTAACTTTTTGCATTAATTTGAAACTATTGGCCGTAGAATGATAAAATTTAGTATTTGAGACTGCTAAAGCATTCTAATTGAATTGTAGCATCTAAATGATTGGATGAATACCTCAAATTTCAGTTGGGATCAATTTTGCCTATAGTATCAGTGTCAAAGTATGTCAACTGTCAATTATCAAGTCAAAAGATGTACAAGTGAGACATATGATGTCCACATTAGATTTTTTTTGAATCTTATATTATAGATTGATTTTAATTTGCAAAGTTCTTCAAAATGCTACCAGCTTAATGTTGCCTACACCTATACTCATCTACAGTAATAGAATTATTCTTATTTAATTCCATGTCCTTCCATTCAACAAGTATCATAAATAGCTTAGGAAATAAAAGGAATTTTCATGTGCATTAGCCCGACCATCATTGAAGTAGGAATATTGGATTTTAGATTGAATAGTCTAGGAACTGATCCCCCTTATCTTCTCTGATCGGACTTACGGCCAAATTTATGTTTTAGAAATAGAATTGAAATATGAGAAAACAGGTTCCAATTATCTTCTGAAGATACTATAACGTGCGAAGGTGTCTGTCTGGGCGGAATCTTTCTTCTCTGTGTCGCACCGCCCTACACAGTCGAACCTGCTCGAATGACGTAGAACATTTCTAGAAATATAAACATCCGAATATATAAAGGCGAGGAGTACGAAATATCAAGAGCTAATAAATGAATAATTTGTTGTAAATAAATATGAATTGCTTTGTAGTTTTATAATTGTATAGCGTTTGTCTTAGTATTGTATCAAAGTTAAAACTTTTATTTTCTTTCATTTATTAAGTAGTGATTTTTATTTTGATAATATTCAATTCCTTCAAGAGCAATAAACATTACAATACCAATTATGATTATATCAAGTGCAACTTTAGGATGGGGGCTGGCCATACGTTTGTTGCGCACTCGCAATAGCACTTATCGCATGTGTAGTTCATTCAAGATAAAATATCGCTTACTGGAAAACAAATCCTGTTTATAATAATTTGGAAAAAAGAATAACTATTTTATACATTCCATTATAACATACTTATATATTGAATTGCATTTGAGCACATGAATGAAAATAAAGCCATGCTCAGTGTCTATCAAACCGCTAGTACAGTCATAAACAGTGGTTTTTACATTCAACCGGCGGTGCTTCGCACCCAACTAACAAGCGAGCTATGCCCGCTCTGACCAAGCTTGACGTGTCATGCCGCGATAACCTCCCAATTCGATTTCAAACTTAAACATCATTCATTTACGATATCAGAAAAGACGAAGGAGAGATTGTTGAGTACTTAAGAGCCATTGGACATAACATCCAATTTTAAATAAAACTTTATTGTATTGTAATTGTAAAAACAATGATAAAATATATTAGTGGTAAGAAAGAATGCTGCTAGAAAGTATGAAGGTAAACAAAATATGCTGGTACAAATGGAGTGGTAAAAGTTGAATGATAAAAGTGCTAAAAGTGGACCCCTATGATCGAAATGATAAATGAGAAGTTCAATGTATTTTTTAATAAAAAAATTTCAAAATAAGCAAGTTTACAGGTACACAGCGATATCTCAGATGGAAAACAAGTTTCATCTAGATGTTCCAAATAAGAATACTCTAGACAACTCTTCTATCTGCATTATGTCCCGTACCGCTTGCAAGTTTAAATTTTTATAATGTATCCTAATTTTAGAAAGTTCAATACTTGATCTACTCCAATATTTCAAAGAATCGAGTTAATACTCGAATAATTCTCGAATCGGCACATTACTAATTCATGGATATATAAGACTTATGGATTTGCACATAATTTTAATAATAAATTAAATATAACGAATTGTTTCACTTAACTTTGATGCTTACGACCTCCGTCTAACATCTTTCTTACTACTCTGTCCTCTGGTAGTCTCAGCACATGCCCTAGCCACCGTAACCTTTGTGCTTTAGCCACTTCCACTATTCCAGGCTCACCATAGAGTTCCATTAGTTCGGTATTAGTTCGTCTTAACCACACATCACCCTCTTTTTACCCTGTTACATATTACATAATTTATAATGAAGGAAATGATTTATGGGAATTCAGTCAACGAGTTTTATTACTTCTATCGTTCTCTATAGTTTCGGTCCCACCTGGACCATCTTCTGGAGTCAATGGAATTAGTGTTTGTGTGTGTTGACATCTGTTGTGTTATATAATTTATTGTCACACAACAGATGTCAACACACACAAACGCTAATTCTATTGACTCCTGAAGATGGTCCAGGGGAGACCGAAACTGTAGAGAAGGATAGAAATAATAAAACTCTTTGACTGAATTCCAATACATCGTTCCCTTCATTTAACATAATAGTCAGCATCATCCACTACTTCCATAATATATAATATTAGGAAAGTGTTCTGTAATTTATTGTAAGTATTGATAAATCTTCATTTTTCTCATTATTTTACGGAAATATATGTTTGTCAAAGAAAATTTTCAAACGGCTTAGTGATCAATACAAATAAATTAAATGTAGAATACTTTGCAACAAAATAACATAGTTTCAAGCAACCGATGTGCAATGAAATAGTGTGTCACTTTATATCCTTAAATGAGTCAAATTTTTTGAATTTGGACCTTAATATAAATCATCCAACTGAGATATTATTATCTGTAAGAAATCAACTTCACGGTTGCACTGACATTATCATTATGTTATTATATGAAATAAGATCAAATTACACAAGCAACAATTGATCGATCAAAATATTTCATGAGTTTAAATTGAAGTGGATAATAGCTTTTTCATCAATCAAGGAAAATTGAAGCAAACAAACAACATATATTCTAGAATAATCAACTCACTTGCACCCATACAATTACCAAGTAAATAATTGTATGACTCGATTCATCATGACAATTGAAATAGCTATATCTATCATGAGACAGTCGTCACAGTGCGGGCGTATATTTTAGTTCGAATGACTAATGCATTGGTTTCTTCTAAGTAATTTTATATTTAGACAACTCGGAGATTCACATCTGTTATAATTTTTATTGACATTCTTATCAAAATAAAAGGATCAAGATTGTTTTTGGACAAATTATTCACATAAAGTTTGAACCACAGTATTTCCAATGAATAGTACAGCGGAAAATCAACATTGATCTTCAATTTGATGCTAATTATAAAAGTTATATTTTAAACTCTATTCAGCTTGAGCCAATATTTTTGTGACTGATTGTTCACTTTTTATAAAAACTCTCCAATAGAATCTCTAATGTTAGATAAAATTATAAAAGGATTATTTTAATATATTTAAGTACACTTACTAGGACTGTAACAAATATTCGCCTTTATATTTGCTATATGCGGAAGATTCCAAGCTTTTTGACGTTATCATTCGAATTCAGCATCACAATTTTTTATTGCGAATGTTTTTGCACCAGATTATTACATGTATGGCGCTCTATTGCTCACGGATCTCTCAGCGTGATATGGAATCGTAGCTAACCTTCGATATCAAAATGTTTCATTATTGAATGAATAAAAGTGGTTTGAGTTTTTTGTCATTTTATTGTCATATAATGATCAATTTTGAAAGTAACTAAAAGGTAATTAATTGTGCATTCGTATTCACATTTGTTATGAGTACATTCGTCGCGTCTCTAATTCATTCTATCACATAACTTTTCTCTAGAATAATCGCTATTACAATATTTTTTCATTCCCATCTCCCTGTTTAGATTCATATGATTAATTAAAGTATAAGTATAAATTTTATCGTAGTAGAAACTAGCACTCTATTACTGTGTTAACTCGCCGTTCGTACTAATGGATATATATAGTTGGGATAAAATTATTTGACGATGGTTCTCTCAGTAGGTATATCCCAGGAGAATTGAAAAAATTCATGAGGCCATACTTATCAGGGTAGAATTTGATAAGTAATATATTTTTTAATAATCTATACATGTTTTCAGAATTATATTATAATGACTAGATTTTTTTGGTTTTAATTCTGTATATTTATTTTTATTTTGACGTTTCGACTTTCTATCTGGAAGTCTTCTTCAGAAAAAAATAAACAAGACTGACGGCAAGTAGGTATCTAGATAATTACAAATTGTTTATTTTTTTCTGAAAAAAGCTTTCGGATAGAAAGTCGAAACGTCAAAATAAAAAAAATCTGACGTGAACATCACGTGACTTACTCGTACATTATTGGATATATATACAGAGTGATCAAAAATGATTGTCCGCGCTGCTTTGTTCTGATTTTTTCTTTGCCGCCTGCTTGAGATAGTGACCTTCAAGTGACAGATGACAGTTACTCTGAAAACACTATTCTAACCTAATAATTTGGTAGAATAATAATAAATTTTCAATAATCATCCAATAATACAGCTATTTACTTACTTTTTTGTTTATTAGAATTTATCCGGAAAAATCAAAAAGTCTGTCATATAAAGTGCACTCAGCCGATTGTTAAAAAAATAGAAGATGACCGTTGAGATGCTACAGCAAATTCAAATGCTAAATTCCAGTATCATATATCATTCTGGATTTATGCGGAAAATTCAAAAAAGTCTCAAGTAAAGTGCACTTCCGATCGCAATCATAATGCAAGATGTACAATACGAAGTTATAGAAGTTCTTTATACGAAATTTCAATATGCTATGTCGGATCATTCTATATTTATGCAAAAAATTCAAAAAAAGTTTCAATTAAAGTGAACTTCTGGCCTGGTCGATTCTTACAAAAATAGCAGATAACCATTCTGATACAACATCAAGTTCAAATACTGAGCTTCAACATCCTACGGTTGATCATTCTGGATTTATTAGAAAAATACGAAAAAAGTCTCAAGTAAAGTGCACTTCCGGTACAGACGATTGGAACCATAATGCGAGGTGCACAACTAGACTCTATATCTATCTTAAATACAAAATTTCAGCATTATACGTTCAACCAGTTTTGAGATTTGCGACGCACGCACGCACGAACGCACGCACGTACGAACGCACGCACGAACATACGTACCGACATCAAGCCAAAAATAGTCAAAATGGATTCAGGGATGCTCTAAACGGATATTTCCATTAAAATCTCGATAGGTGAATTTTGTAGGTTTTACAATACTTACTTGTTACTTTGTACAAGTAAGTTAAATGAGAAAAACGCGGCTTTTATAAAATTCATTCTAGGCGTAGCATATCTTGAAGTTCCAGGAGTCAACGAGATAACATTCTCTGTTGAGAATCTTCCATGTTGATCAGATGCGTTGCAGTTCCATATTATACTATCATCTTTTGATTTTACGTAATTAGCCACAGCACTTTCATCTGGATCACGCCGGTGAAACGCTATGCTATCTCCCTATATACCAGCTGTATCTCAATATCTTATTGCGTTAGAGAGAGAGAGGTTAAGTGTGTGAGATGGAAGGTAGTAGGCATCTTTCTCAATGCATTTAGTATCTGCCACTATTAATTTGCAACTATTTTTGTGATTTAAAGCTTGAAATTTTTGATTATTTAGCTTTAGAAGAAAGTGTTTTAGTTCCAAATGCAATAGTAAAGAGAAAATATCTATTTTTAGTGTTCCGAAGGACAAAAAGACATTAACGAACTGGAGACGTGTAATACTGCGAAAAGATTGGTTATTTACATTTAATTTAATTTTATCTTTTTTGTGATATTTTTGATTATTATCATTGTTGTCTTTAATATTTATTTGTGAGTATGTGAATAAAAAAAGGATGTATATGATACTTTTTACTATTTCTTTTATTTATTCCTCCTATGTCAATCAAATGCTGATAAATAATTATTTCTAGTAACGTGAGAGACCTGGGCTATTTTGAAATTTATATCACTGATATTGAAAAAAGTCAATAATACAAAACCTAACACAATTTATTAATTTTAACTACCTATCATTTTTTCCCGAAAAAATGAACTATTCTTAGAATAAGTTAGTATTTGAATAGTATATTCTACAATAAGTATTGGAATGGCCTATATTCTGAACGAGCAAAAAGTTTGTAATCCGAGCCAAAGGCGGAAAAAACTTTTCAGAACTCATTTTATAAATAAATATGTTTTATTGGGATATAAGTTCTGTACATTAATTAGAAACACAACGTTTCGACAGCAAAGTGCTGCCTTTTTCAAGTGTAAAGAAATATGAATTTATTTTCATATTTCTTTACACTTGAAAAAGGCAGCACTTTGCTGTCGAAACGTATTTCTTGTTAATGTACAGAACTTATATCCCAATAAAACATATTTATTTTTTCCAAACTTTTCGCAAAATTCAAAATGGTTACTAGCATTGTGCTAGTGTTTATTGGTCCCTATATGGTAGAAGCAGAGGATTCTACTTTGGCTTTTCTAACGTCTCATAAGTCCTTTGTAAAGCCGTCGAGGTGACCGCAGATAGGGTGACTGAGTTACTCTCGACGGATAAGCCTGTGGGGCTGACGTCGTCTTGAGAACTCGGGGTTGAGCAGATCAAGCTAGACGTATTGTTGGCGCTCCCGGCATAGGTTGAGCAGATCGACAGTTCGGCGCTCCTGGTAGGGTTGAGCAGGCCGACTGGTCGGCACTCCCTGATAATACTGTTAATGTGTTTTCGCACTTTGTGCATTCCCTCTTCATGAGTATACTAGAGAATGTGATTTTTATGTTGATTGTATGTGTGTAAATGTGATTCCTCACTAAACCAGTAGTTTGCTTATGTTATATTTTATCTCCAGAATACATAAGATCTACACTCTGAGACCGGCAGTCGCTGAACATCAAATATAGATGAATATTGCTTTATTGTAATATTTGATTAGAATCTAATACAAGTTTAATATTGAATTATGCTTTTGATTAATTTATCGTCATAATATATTCTATTTTCATAACAATCGGATAAGCCGGAAGTGCACTTTATATAATAGTCTTTTCGAATTTCCCGCATAAACTCCAAACAATCAGTCGTAGAATATTGAAATTTCATATCAAACACTCCTATAACATCTAGTTTACACCTCACATTATGATTGCGGTCGTCTGAACCGGAAGTGCAGTTTACTGAACAGTTTTCCAAAATTTTCGCATCTATTGAAATTAGATTTTACATAGAGTGCATGTTTTCATAATTGCAAATATGACTCAGTTTCAAAATACGAATTGATTGTAAATTAATTTACTTATGGCCAGTTGCACCGCTCAAGCTTAAATTTTAAGTTTCACGTAAGCAAAAACTATCGAATTAGAATAATGTCACATTTGGCTTTTGATACGATATTGTTCAACTAAGCGACACTTAAAATTTAAGAGACATCGGTGCAACTGCCCATTAAAGTTTATGATTAATAACGAGTAAATACATCTTTCTACCATTTGAATAAATTTTTGTATATTAATATATTCTATGAAGTACAAGTATTCTCTGTTTGCTTCTCAAAACTATCAGTGTATGTTCTGACAGTTGTTGAAATATCTGAATATTAGTAAATTGTTTTTATTATTATCTAAGTTGGCCTTTGTGAAAATTTGAATGCTAGTTCATTGTTGCAAAATGTGATTGTTGCAGCATAAATTCATCCGATTGGTCCGGTATAGAATTCTGACGTTCTTATTTGTTGAAGAACATTTGACACTCTCTAATGAGAGTATTCAAGCCTTCGTGAAATAGCCAGATTATATTCGAGTAGTATCTAACACAAAAGGTAATTGCTGGTTCATGAAGTTAAAATTTTACTGTGGCCTGTATAGTAATTAAATCTCAATATTTTTTATTTATTTTTTAATTGAATATAGACTATATAATGTCTTTAATAGAGTATGCGTCTAAAAATGCTTATGAATAAATAGTATTCATTCATACCACCTACAAAAAGCGTTGATACGGTGAAAACGTGCGTCGTGGCGACTATGATCGGCACTTTCGAACGCTTATAAGAAGTATTTTATACGATGCAGTGGTAAGAGATTTTTTTCTGCTTACCTACATTATAAACTTTTTGCAATCGCACGGAAATTTTTACATAACTATCAGCGTGTAAAAAGCATTTTGCCCCCTCGCGTCGTCCAGGTGTAAGGAATGATTTTTCGTTAATGTTTAACCATAAATGCACACAGTCAAAGCTTTATAGCTGATTATATTCCGAATTTGAACCGGAATTCTTATACAAAAACACCTCTGCTTGCGATTCCTAGACTGGAGCTGATGTTTCATGTTTTCTGTAAATAACTATTCTCACTACATTTCACAAGCGGTCTTTATCTTTCAAAACAAAATCGCGAGCTCCCGGACTAATAGTCCTAATCTTTCAATATCATCATAAAGTTTTCTCGATATTTCTCTGTTGCATCCTATTATTATCAGTGGTAATACCACGAGTGCTTAAAAATTACAGATAATTTCTCATGGTGTCTTGAATGAAAAATTATCTTGTTAATTTTTAAGCACGAATGGTATTTAGGAAGAATATTTCTCGAATGTCATAAAATAAGATCCAAATTTATTAAAATAACATCAACAGCCTCCAAATACTGTTTTACGATTTTACTGCATTTATTGGTTCAGTTCTCATTATATTTTCATCGATTTCGTCTTCAATTGCAACAATCCGATTCATTTTCACGACTTTTGACCAATACTTATCAAAAATTGAAGTTGCTACTGACTTTGACATTTCTAATTTATAGTACAAACAAAACATATTTCTTTGTTTGTGTTGTCTGAATAGTTTGTTACTATTGCTGTTATTTCTTGATAATTTCAGTTGTTTTATTATGGAAGAATTTATACATGAATAGAATATTCAAGACAATTTGAACCCGATTCATGTACCACATATCTTTGATCTTGTCAGATAGTGTCAGGTACTTATTCATTTTTTCCGCATGCGTGACACATAATGGTATCGCTCTTTTTATGATATAAGTTATTTTGCCTCCTCTCAGTGTTAACACTACGTCTGGAATCTCTTTATCTTTAATTATTTTTCTATTGTCGGGTGAAGGCGTCTCCACATATTGGCAGTGGCTCATATTTATAATGTGGAGCAATTTCTTTCTAAGTGAAGACTGTGAAGTATTCATAATAATTCAGAATTTGGTGAATCATACTTGTTACCGTGTTATGCCCATCTAGATATTGTTTAGGCGCGAGTGTAGAACAACCGGAAATGATTTGCGTTATGGATTCCTTTTTTTTTTGTTGCACATTCTACATTGGATGCTTTGGATGTCAAACTTCATATTTCTCTTTTGGTAGCTTCTTGTGGAGACTGTTTGGTCCTGAATGGCTGCAGCAAATCTTTTAGTTTCTTTAAATACAGAGTGATCAATAATGATTGTCTGTCATGTGACTAGCAAAAGTTCGCATTATGATCAAAACTATCTTAATGGAATAAAGTTAGTATAAATTTATTTATTTTGATAACTACGTTACCGACATTTCAAGAACACAATGGCGTATATTTTGCATATCTTGTGACTGATTCATCCATAACCTGATTCAAAAAACAAGGAAGTAAGTGAATAGCTGTATTATGGAATGATTATTGAAAATTCATTATTATTCTACCAAATTTTAAAAATAGTGTTTTCAGACGAACTGTCATCTGTCACTTGAAGCTCACTATCTCAAGCAGGCGGCCAAGAAAAATCAGAACAAGGCGGCTCGGACAATCATTTTTGATCACTCTGTATATTGCTCGGGTTTGATTGCAGCTATGATTTTAACATATGAAAGCTTTGATATCCATTGAGTTTTTAGTTGTGCACTATCAAGAATTTTAGCGGGGGTACGTTATTCTTCATCTGCCAGTTTTAATGGCCTCACATCTGCTTCAACGATTGCACGGTGAATATTACTTTCCTTTGATTTATTATGGAAATACTTCCTTAGGTTTTGTATTTGTTTCAGATGACGTTCTAGTACGCTGGACATACCTCTTCCACCACATTTCCTGAACAGATGGAATCTTTTTTTAGCGCTTTGCGGATGAGGTCCTTTGTCCTTTCTGATTAAAATGTCAAGTTCCTGGAGCTCCGGATCTGTCCGCGCTAATATTCCAAAATTATAAGTAAGTATAGGGGTTGCATAAGTTTTTATAGCCTTAGAGATGATTCTGGTTGACAACTGTGTTTTCAGTATAGTGTGGACTCTTTTCTGGTTCTCTTTTGTTTGAGTTTCTCTTTGCATTTCTTATATTTTTACGACTCATTACTCTGCATTTCTTCTATATTCTTTTAATTCTCTACCTCGTACCCTCTGTTGTACATTTCCCATTCTTCATACTGCTAATTGTCCAATCCGAAGTTCATACGGATATCTGTGTATGTAGTGTCCAACACAATCAAGAAACTTTTGCAAATTATTATTATTATTATTACTATTATACATTCACTGTTTAACAAGTAGTACCAAATAAATGGACAGGGGAAACATCAAAAAAATAGTATAAATTGTACAAAGTAATAAAAAATATAAATTTACGATACACATGAAGAATGAATTAATCATTACCTACAATTATTTTTTCATTATTAGTATCTTTATTGAGGGCCGTCACATCAAAAATAACAAAAGTACTGTTTGAACTGATGTTCACACAAGAACAGACACAACACAAGTAATCCTAATTAAATATTTGGTCAATATATAATTAAGTGCTTTCTAGGAGATATACTATCAATCATGCTTTTAGTATTTCCAAATTAAGATAAAAATTTTTCTTAACACTACCCCTACAAATGTTTAACCGCATCCCCTGCTGGGACAAGTTACTCCTACCGATTAGTGAGTCAAAAAAATTTCTTATATCTTGACAGCTATTATACACAAAATATTTTTGGAGAGATTGAAGGATTATAATAGATTTAATAGAGGTGATAAGGTTGATGTGATGATAAATGATAAACTCTCATAATTTTTTCCACGGCTTAAGTCTTTATCCGGTGGAACAGTGAAGAGAAAAATTTACATTTCATTTGCTGCAAACAAATCACCGACTGTTGGATACATTATGAAAAGCATAGAAGAAGATGGAATATAAAGTAGTACAGAAAAAGGTATGCATATTCTGTAGGTTTTATGCTTCCGATAAGTGTTAAAATGTTTTGGCTACAAAATCGGTGAAGGTATGGAAAACAAATTACTGAATTTTTAATTGAACATAACTTTTAACGGATTATTTTTGTTAACATATTGTAGCGAATTTAAGTCTATAAATTAGTCATTTCGGCTTTACTGGTGCTTCGAATTATTGTGGAATTATTTTACATTACGAAATAGAAGCGAATATATTTGTTTTCTGGAAAACTGCTGGCACCTTCTAGCGTTTCTCTAGAAATGCCTGGACTTTTGCGGGAAGAACGTAGTGGGGAGAGACCCAAGGTATATATATGCGACGGAGAGCAAGAAGCATTATTGATTTTTCAGCAGAGTGACCTTATACCATGGATTGCTAGTGATAGAAATAAATTGTGTTATTTAAAATAAATCAACATTGACATGAATAATTAAAGTTAAGTTATAGTGTAGTGTATATTAATCCTTAGTTTAAATTAGAATTAGTTATTAAAAATAGTGTTAGTTATTTAATTTATTACTTTAATAAATCATAAAAATAAATAGTAGTGTAAAAACTTTTGCTCCCTAAATTAAAATAAATAACGTTACAATTGGTGATCAGGTGAGAAGTTTTAAATTCAAATAAATAAAATGGCGTCAAAGACATTAAAATTGAGTGAATTAAAAGTGGTTGATCTCAAGAATGAGCTAGAAGAGCGAGAATTGGAGACAACAGGAACCAAGACCGTCCTCCAACAACGTCTCCGACAAGCTTTGGAAAATGCTGGTGAGAATCCTGATGAATTTATTCCGTGTGGCATATTCGATTTCGGGAAAATGAAAGCAGAGCTAATGGAAAATTCTAGAAAATTAGAAGAAAATTGACCAAGATTACAGAAAATTCTAGAACATTAGAAGAAAAATTGACAGAAAATTCTAGAACATTAGGAGAAAAATTGACAGAGATTACAGAAAATTCTAGAACATTGGAAGAAAAATTTACAGAAAATTCTAGAACATTAGAAGAAAAATTTACAGAACATACCAGAACATTAGAAGACAAAACTGAAAATTGTAGAACACTGAAAGAAGAGTTGCTAGAAAATTCTAGAACGCTAGAAGATGAATTAATGGAAAATTCTAGAACGCTAGAACAGAGAATGGAAGAAAAATTAAAAGAAGAGTTGCTAGAAAATTCCAGAACCTTGGAACAGAGAATGGAAAAAAAATTGGGAGAGAGTTTTCGAAAAGCGGAAGAGGATTTGAAGAACTTAAGGGAAGATTATGAGAGGAAAATACAGGAATTGGAAGAAAATTTCTCAAAGATGATTCCATCACCGACATCAGAATCTTTTGCATGTGAAGCGGGCAATGTAAAGATAATAAAAGAAGAGAATAATGCAAAGATCCACATTAAGACACCGGAATTTGATGAGAAGACATCGTGGCCGATTTACCTCAAACAATTCGAAGCTGTTGCGAAGGCATATGGATAGTTATCTGCAGATAAGGCCACAGCATTGACCGTTTCGTTGCGAGGAGAAGCCATGAATGTTCTTCAAACATTAAAAGAAGAAGAACAAGGTGACTATGACCAACTGATCAAGCGGCTGGAGAAGCGCTATGGCAACGCGCACCTCGAGCAGGTATATCAGACGCAACTGAGAAACCGATTCCAGAAATCGCAAGAAACTCTCCAAGAATTTGAAGCTGACATTGCTCGTTTAGTTTACCTCGCACACCCTACGCCTCCGATAGCGTTTTGGAGGGCTTAGCCACTCAAGCATTTATTTTTGGGGTTCGAGATAGCGAAATACAGCAGGCACTACGGATATATCGTCCAAAGTTGATGCATTATCGTATGCGTTAGAGCATGAAGCAGCAAAACAAGCATCGCATTGACAGTCTAGAGCTAGACAAATGAGTGCCGACAAACAGGATGAAATTGAAGATTTGGAAACTCGCCTGGAAGAAAAGTTGCGGCGTATCATCGAGTCCAAAATTACTGCAGGGAAAAGACAACTTCGCTGCTGGAACTGTGGAGAATTGGGCCATCCGCAGAGGCTGTGTAAGAAACCCAAGTTTAAGACGGCAATTGAAACCAAAGAGGCAGAAGAAGAAGAGTCGGAAAACTAAGTCGGGTTGATGCGAAGGGGCCATCGTCGATCCGTAATTCAGTAGCCCCACAATCCATCGCTTACGTCGCCTCGCTGTATCATCAAGCCAACAGCATCCTCGTGGATGGATTCATTAATGGAAGACTCTATAAAATGCTGCTGGATACGGGTGCGACGAAGACAATAATAAGATCTGATTTGGCAAAAGGAATCTCTGCATCGTTACATCCAACACATTGGCGACTACGTACTGCAATTGGTGAACTAACTACTACATCTGGAGAATTAGACTTGACCATGTCTATTGGAAATACTTCCTTTAAACATCGTGTGCTGGTAGCTGAAATTGAAGATGAGCTTATACTTGGCATGGACATAATGAAAAAGCACGGTTTCAAGCTTGATCTGAAAAACGGCGTTTTGAGAGTCAACAAAGAAGAAGTAATACTAAATCCAAGAGAGGACAGCGCAGCCCGGGCACTTATAACCGAAGATGTGACATTACCAGTGCGTAGTGAGGTCATCATAGAAGCACAGCTTGAAGGAAAGTTTTATGAAGGGACTATTGTCGTGCTGGAACCAAGAAATGATGATTTTCGAACTGGCCCTGGAGTAGTAGTAGGGAAATCATTAATCAAGGCTAGCAAAGTAATACCAGTTCGAATGATGAACATCAATTATTATCCAGTCATAATTAAACGAAGCACAATAGTAGGGGAATGTTCCTCAGTTTCTTCGATTGTCCGAACTATGACTGGGAATGTCAAGGATAGCACATCGTGTAAAATTCCGAACAAGTTATTGAACTAGATATCAACATCCTTCCAAGACTTGACAGCTGACCAGAGGATCAAGGCGATACATTTAATTGAGAGGTATCAAGATATTTTTAAACATGACAAAGGATCCAAGGAAAGAACCAATATAGTCCGACACAGAATTGACACCGGAAAAGCAACACCTAGTCGCCAAGCGGCAAGAAGACTACCACTGGCGAAGCGTGAAGAAGCTGAGAAGATAGTTGAAGAAATGAAGACCGATGGAGTTATTGAGCCTTCAAGTAGCTCATGGGCTTCACCACTGGTACTAGTGAAGAAAAATGATGGATCTACTCGATTCTGCATAGATTATCGTCAACTTAATAATGTGACGAAGAAGGATAGCTACCCGCTACCTCGCATTGGACACATTGGCAGGATCAAGAATTTTCTCGACCTAAGATCTGAAAAGCGGGTACTGGCAAGTCTATTTGGAGCCCAAAGATAAAGAAAAGACAGCCTTTACTATTGGCACAGGGCTCTGGCAGTTCACTGTTATGCCATTTGGGCTCTGCAATGCCCCTGTAACATTCGAGAGATTAATGGAAAACGTATTAGTTGGGCTGTCATGGAAAACCTGTTTGGTGTACCTCGACGAAATTATTGTGGTCGGTAAAACATTCGAGGACCACATGAAGAATCTAGAAGAGGTGTTTAGAAGATTGAAGATAGCCAACCTCAAGCTCAGTCCAAAGAAATGTCATCTTTTTCAGAAAAAGGTCCATTATCTGGGCCATGTAGTCTCCGGAAAGGAAATTTCAGTTGACCTAGACAAAATAAAGACTGTAAAAGAATGGCCAGTACCAAGAGACAAACATGAATCAAGAAGTTTTCTTGGTTTATGTACTTACTATCGACGGTTTGTCCTCGGATTCGTCAATATAGCCAAGCCATTGACACGACTTACTGAAGAAGGTAGAAGATTTACCTGGGAAATGGACTGTCAAGAAGCTTTTGAACAACTCAAACAGTTCCTAACTAGCTCACCAATCTTGAGCTATCCTTCGACAAATGGAAGATTCATACTGGACACAGACGCTAGTAACGTGGGAATTGGTGGCGTCTTTTCTCAAGTACAAGATGGGCAAGAGAAAGTATTAGCCTATTTCAGTAAGACATTATCAAGACCAGAAAGAAATTATTGCGTTACCCGAAAGGAGTCATTGGCAGTCGTAAAATCGGTAGAACACTTCTACAAGTATTTGTATGGCCGGAAGTTCCTAATCAGAACTGATCATGCTGTTTTGAAATGGTTGCTCCAATTTAAGAATCCTGAAGGGCAAGTGGCCAGGTGGATTGAAAGACTGCAGCAGTATGACTTTGTAATCGAACATCGACCAGAAACCAGCCATCGCAATGTTGATGCATTGTCAAGAAGACCGTGCCACGAAGACTGCAAACACTGTTGTCGCTTAGAAGAAAAACTTATTGTCGTCAAGAGGACAACAGTAGTAGATGAGAGATGGCAACCAAAAGAGTTACGCAAAGATCAGGAGAATGACCCGGATTTGAAAATTGTACTGAAGTGGAAAAATGATAATGTTAGACCAGCTTGGGAAGATGCTGCACCACACTCTCGGAATGTAAAATCGTATTGGGCGCAGTGGAATTCCATCGTGGTTGAAGAGGGCCTCCTTAAACGCATCGTAGAGAGTACGGACGAAAATGAGAGCAGGACGCAGTTGATAATCACTAGAAACAGAGTACCGGAAGTACTGGGAGGGATTCATGACGAAACCGGTGGAGGGCACTTTGAAATCAGTAAAACATTGGAAAAATTACGCCAGCGATTTTATTGGATAAATTGTAAGGAGGATGTTAAAGAATGGTGTAGGAAATGCGTGGTCTACGCCAGTAGTAACGAACCACAGAGAAAAAGAAGAGCTCCAATGCGTCAGTACAATGTGGGAAGTCCTTTCGAGCGCATTGCAATCGATGTGGCCGGACCGTTTCCAGAAACTAACAACGGAAATAAATACATAATCGTTGTGATGGACTACTTCAGTAAATGGGTGGAGGCGTGCGCTCTACCCAACCATGAAGCTGTCACTGTCGCCGAAGTTTTGGTGAAAGAATGTATCTGTCGATTTGGAGTACCACGAGAACTTCATTCGGATCAGGGAAGAAATTTCGAGTCGGCCGTCTTCCAAAACATTTGTAAAATCTTGGGAATCTACAAAACCAGGACCACTGCATTACATCCGCAGTCCGACGGCATGGTTGAACGGATGAACAGAACAATAAATCGATATCTGACAAAGGTTGTCTCCGACCATCAGCGAGACTGGGACCAACACCTTTATCTGTTTCTGTAAGCATACTGCTCAGCAGTACATGAAACAACTGGGCAGACACCCGCGAACATCTTATTTGGACGAGAGTTGCGCTTGCCATGCGACCTAATATTTGGTAGTAAACCAGGTGAAGATCTAGCAGGAGAAGACTACGTTACCAATCTCCGAAGAAGAATGGACGATATTCATGGCCGAGTTCGTTCAAACATCCAAAATGCCAGCGATCGAATGAAGGAAAATTATGACATCAAGGCCGAGAAAGGTGGTTATCAACCCTGGGATTTTGTGTAGCTTTATAACCCCCAGAAGCGCCGAGGGCTGTCACCAAAACTTCAGAGGAATTGGGAAGGTCCATATGAAGTGATGAAGATAATTAACAACGTCGTCTACCGGATACGGAAAACTCCAAACGGAAAGCCGAGAGTCGTCCACTTTAATCGGCTAGCCTTATTCGCCGGCGATAACCATGAAGACCGACATGGAGCCACGGTTCGACGAATTGTTGAGCAAGAACCAACCTTTGAAGAGTTCATGGCCAACTATTCCAACGGTCGTAAAGTGCGGTATGGTGTGACGAAAGAACAACAACAAGACCTGTTCGCAGTGCCTTTGAACCATTCCCTGGCTCACTGTGTGGCGAGTGACTTGAAGTTGTCCCAAGGAGTAGCGTCCGTTTTCAAGGAGAATTATGGAAGATTAGAAGAACTGGCCAACCAAAATCCATCAGTCGGAAAAACACTGCACCTAAAGGACACCAGCACGGAGCACAAACGATACCTATGCTATATGGTGACTAAGTCATGCTCCTACCAGAAACCGACATACCGCACTATGTGGAATGCTCTGCTCGACCTCCGGAAGCACCTATTGGACAACGACGTGATGAAGCTGGCAGTACCGAAGTTGGGTTGTGGACTAGATAAACTGGATTGGAAGGTAGTAAGGAATATGTTGAAAACCCTCTTCCGGCCTACCGCAATAGAAATCCTCGTCTGTAGCTACAACCCTAAACAGCAGACGAATAATGGACGGGCCATCGACTGCTACTTCTACAAAACATCCCGATGTACCAAGGGTGACCAATGCAGATTCCGACATGACTCTTCAGGAATTCGTGAAGAACCGTTTTGGGACGAAACAGTCCTAAGGAGGGGGCAGTGTAGCGAATTTAAGTCTATAAATTAGTCATTTCGGCTTTACTGGTGCTTCGAGTTATTGTGGAATTATTTTACATTACGAAATAGAAGCGAATATATTTGTTTTCTGGAAAACTGCTGGCACCTTCTAGCGTTTCTCTAGAAATGTCTGGACTTTTGCGGGAAGAACGTAGTGGGGAGAGACCCAAGGTATATATATGCGACGGAGAGCGAGAAGCATTATTGATTTTTTAGCAGAGTGATCTTATACCATGGATTGCTAGTGATAGAAATAAATTGTGTTATTTAAAATAAATCAACATTGACATAAATAATTAAAGTTAAGTTATAGTGTAGTGTATATTAATCCTCAGTTTAAATTAGAATTAGTTATTAAAAATAGTGTTAGTTATTTAATTTATTACTTTAATAAATCATAAAAATAAATAGTAGTGTTTAAAAACTTTTGCTCCCTAAATTAAAATAAATAACGTTACAATATTTTATTGCTTAAAAAATAAATTTCATTCGGATACTTGATCGGTGTAGGTCGACACCTATAACAGATTCTGTACTGATAGATCACAAATTTCAATCTTTAGCTTTGTAGCTTACCATTTTGTATTGTACAGAGAATTTTCAAGCTATAATATTGTCACAAATGTGCAAAATCTCAAGTAATTAGTTCACATTATTATTTATTTGAACTCGCTATTAAGCCAATAATTTCTTGTAACTGTAATCCTAGTTAGCAGTGACCAAGTCAATGTTCAATTGTCAGACATGATTGACAGCCTATGGCTACTAGATGTTTGGTGGTTGCCATGCATCAACTGATAGACAATTGAATGTTGGCCCATTGTTGGATTAGATATATAACAGCGTGAGCTAGGAGAGAGGATTCATTCAGTAAGAGTAATTGTGAGCTAAATTGTGATCATTTGAGTTTGTAAAGTAAAGATTGGCACTGTAACCTGTGTAGATAAATTATTCACAATAGAATTTGTAGCAATATTTATGATCACTATTTCTCTCAAAAAAATCTATAAATATCGTAATGATGACGAAAAGCTGAAAGTTGTCTCTTCTCATCTTCTTAAGCCATTTTCAAGTCTAATTTTACTTGATGAAAAATCTAAACACTGTAATATATTTTATATAAGAATTTGTTCAAAATAACTTATATAAATCCAACTTCATCAAATGAATTTAAAACTTCAAATGTACATGTCGTCAAACGAATAGAGTTTAAATATTTATCACCGTATTGAAAAGCAGTATGTCTGTATGTAAGATATTCTCCATATAATTTTATACCAATTTCTGAACAGTTTTGTGTTCAAAGAAAAGAATCAATTGAATCTAGCTCCAGTGAATACAAAAAATTGTACATGAATACAATTATCTGCTATTTTTGTGTCCAAATCCAGTAAATACGTACATTTTATGTAGGCTATGAATACGCCCAATATTTGGCACATTTCGCAGAACTAGATGCAGACAAAAAGGCAACACTATCATTAAAGTTAGACAAGATAATCTTCTTAAAAATAGTAGAAACCTGATACAGATATGAAGTTATTTTCCTAAAACCATTTTTGTAAAATTTCTAAAAATATATTCAATATGGTGTTATAGTCGAATGTTTTTACTTTACAATCTAAATTAACGGAAGTTGAACTTTGCCTGTCTGTTAGCTAGAGATCTATTTCTGTCTAGCAGTATGTAATTACAGGCGGCAGGGGAAAGTACCGACGGCGTTGTATGCAACAGCTGCAATGTAAGTGTCTTCTTCTTGGCCCCTCCATGAGTCACCAAAATAGCATCGTCTTCGGCACAGACTAGTACAAAACGCTTGGCGCTCAATGTCAGCTATCGATCTCGATTTCACAGTCACTCCATGTTGTATTTGGAACTATCTACTTATAATAAATAAATTCATATAAGTATTGAAAATATATTATCTGTCCCAATTCACAATGATCAGAAAATTATTTTCTCTTTTCTTTTGATAGTTCCAAAATTCTAATTGAGATATGGAAAACATTATTTATTTTATTAACCAGTCTTATTGCTATTTTTGTATTGAATATGGATTAAGATATTTTTAAGGGACTTTATTACTACCTCTTACAAAGTCGAGCTTCTTCGATTTTGTAGATCGAAGAATTTGTTTTATGTTCTAATGCTGAAATTTCAGCATCTTATTCATGAAATTATGTTATTTATAATGCAAACGGATCAGAGACGGTACATAAAGCTCATTAGAAACATGTCATCTTCGCATAAATATACACATATGAACATATTTTTTAAGTATTATCACCACTGTTCGGATTATCATCACTATGTTAAGTATCATTTATTATTTTAATGTTTTAAAAATATATTTACTATTATCTCATCAAGAAATTTAAATATTTGATAAAGTTAAGACAATTTTCAACCTCAAAAAGAAGTAAGTATATGATTCAACTTTAAAATCAGAGTATCCGATTCTTTCAATTGTTTGTTATCATGATGAGAATGATGTAACCCTAGATGATGTTAATAACATTGACGGTTGAAGATGCAATATATTTCGTTGAGCAAAATTATAAATTTGAAACGAAAAAAAAAATCTCAAAATTTTTTTTCAATTGTTCAAAAACTAGTTTCTTATGGCTATAACGTTTAAACAATATATTAGGAAAATATTCTATTTCAAAAATCATAATTCACGACTCTCTTCAAAATCCAAGATTTATTTTTTATTTTTATTATATTTGTTCATTGAATGAACAATTTTTTATAAACAACTGTAGGAAATAATTATATTTTTTTTCAAACAAAGAAAAAATAACATATTGCTGCACATCGCTGTTTTTGTAATTTTTTTTTTTGGTTGAAAAAAAAGATATAAATATATTCTACAGAGTGATCAAAAATGATTGTCCGTGCCGCTTTGTTCTGATTTTTTCTTTGCCGCCTGCTTAAGATATAGTGACATTCATGTGACAGATGACAGTTCTTCTGAAAACACTATTCTAACCTAATAATTTGGTAAAATAATAATAAATTCTCAATAATCAGTCAATAAAACCGCTATTTACTTACTTTTCTGTTTATTGAATCAGATTATGGATGAATCCGTCATAAAATATGCAAAATATACGCCATTGTGTTCTTCAAATGTCGGTAACGTAGTTTTCAAAATAAATAAATTTATACTAACTTTATTCCATGAAGATAGTTTTGATCATAATGCGAACTTTTGCTAGTCACATGACAGACAATCATTATTGATCACTTTGTATAATTGTTTATAACAAATTGTTCATACAATAATAATGGGTTTATTTACGGATATACCTTTGAATACAGCACGTAATACATATATGATACATTTTGGATACAAAAAGCTAGTATAAATAATATATTTAATCTATTGACAGTGTTTTTCCAACTTGATATTTGAATGATTCCAATTTAATATAGATATTGGGAATTTCATCGTAGATTTCATTAATATTTCTTGCAATTCTGTTAAGAAGTGAATGAAGTGCATAATTAGTTTTCGCATCGTGAATTGTCAGTAGTTTATTATTTCTGGTATTAGTATTATATTGAGGAACAATCATTGAAAACATATTGAAAATGTAGATTGAGTTTATAAGATTATTCAAAACTTTGTAAATAAAGATGATGTCAAAATATTTTCGTCTCGTACTCAACAAAGATAGATCGAAATATTGAAGTAATAGTTGATAATTACTGCTTTCATAATGTACTTTGGATTTGAATGCTAAAAATTTCACAAACCTCCTTTGCACATTTTCCAATCTATCATTATGTACATTGTAAATTGGTGATCAAATGACAGAGCAGTATTCTAACTGTGATCTGACAAGAGCATTGTATAGTATCAAAAGAGTTCGTGTTCCGGTAAAATCAACACATGATTTTTTCAAGAAGGCTAACATTTTCATACCTTTATTCACTATATAATCTAAGTGTGCGTTAAGAAGCAGTTTTTTGTCTAAAATCATTCCTAGATCCCTTATGTTGTCAACTAAATCTAATTTACTTACTATAAAGAAATAGAATATGGATAAAAATAATTATTTGTGTATCAAGGCCGTAAAGATTATTATAAAAGAACTGCACACAATGTTTTTTAGCTGATCATCACGATATAATTCAAAATCACAAAATTTCATCTATTTATTTCTAAAACATTGCAATTGTAGACCTTGGTTGCCGTTGAAATTGTTTTATTTTATTGTCTTCTATCAAAGTGACATTTGTAAAAAATGCGTATCAATTTCTTGAATTGCACGAACTATAAAGAATATAAATAAACTGTACTTCGGCAAAAACTGTTTCTTAAAGAGTTCATCAAACAGCCCATATATGTATAGATAGATAGGTATGAAGTGTTTATGAAGTAGTTTCTGACAGATCAGTCCCAAAAAGTAATATTTGACAGATCAGCTCCAAAAAGTAAAATTTGATAGATTTGTACCAATAAATGGAGCTTCACGGCCGCAAAAGGGGCCACAGAAACATCATTTTTGTTATGATTGCCCAAAAAAATTTTTTACTTTCATCTTGTAGAGAATCGTATATTCTGATTTTTTAAATAAAATATTCTATTAAAATAATAGTATATTAAGATATAAGTTTCATAAGACATGATTTTAGAAAACGAGCTGCTTCTGCAGAAGATCGTTGATCAAAGGATCAAACGACAAAGTTTCTAATAAAATATACAGAATTTATAATCAAAAGCAATTTATTATCAATTTGATTTTTATTACTTTTTAGAAATAAATACATGAATATAAACCGAAGCAATTTAAAAATTTTCTTTAAAATATATTGTATTTTGACATATCAAAATGATAATTAGGTTATCTAACAACACAGCTACCAACCTAATAAAATTAGGCTCGATTTGTATAAAGAGGCACTTTACGATACCCAAACGAGTCTCATAAAGTACGCTTTATTACATTCAAAAAGAAAAAAATTATTTCGAACAGTGTGATTAAGAGTTGGTTCTCTCATTCAATCTTTAATATCTTTGTTATCATGCTTTGATACATATCTGAACAGAATCTTATATTATCAATTGAAAAGGGGCAATATCCTAGATGGGTTGAGTTATATTCTACTTCAGGAATATAATTATGCTTTTCCAATGGACACGTTTTGTATTATTCAAATAATAACTAAGTAACATATCTCATAGTAGAATTGCAGATGTAATTTTTGTAAAATTAAGTGAAAATAAATATTGCAACACATTTCTTATTGAGGGATATATGAATAAGAGGGTTTATCTTTAAAAAAAGCAATCTATTATCTAGCCCTGCACTGGTCACTACAGTATTCTCACAACGCTTTTATCAATTTACATAAGGGAATGGTTTCGCCAGCATAAAAATCGAGTTTCAAAGCAGACGCAATTGAAGTATACCGGTACGAAGAGAATCAAATCACTTGTTCTATGTAGATACACTGTAAACATCTTCTCCTCACCCAGTGATACGCTTAAATCTACAAGCAAAACTAAATTTAGTTTTGTTAACTAGCGTATCTCGTATTGGCTCCGTGCGTGACAACAGCGCCAAGTAATATATGAACTAAAGGGCTATATTTGAGAATGTACAATATAACTGTATGAGACTTCACAATAGAAAATTTGAATTTTTGGTTTTAATAAATTCTATGGATTTATAAAACAAATAGAAAGTTTAATTTATTCTTCATATTTACATTAGTTCAGCCAACATAAAGTAAGTATGATCAATGAAAAGATAGCCAGAGAAATGTCCGTAAAGTTCAGGTACCCGACATAAAAAATAGAAGATTAAAATATTTGTGCAGTTGGTGCTAATTTGTTCCTGAGTATGGAGGTTTGTTACATTAAAAAATTTCCATGATACAAATTATAATAAAGAAACCAATATCTCATCGGATACTGCTAGGTTTGTGCTGCTATGTTCCAGAATGTAAAAGTTTGCTTTGCATAAATAAATTAAATAATTGTGAGTAACTTTAGTAGGCACTTTGACCACATTCTTCCAAAAATAAAAATATATAAATAAAATTTTTAAGCTGGTGCTGAGTTATTAACAAGTTTAATGGGCACCGTAAATTTAAAATGAAGAATTTCCATAATAAAAAAATCTGACGTGAACATCACGTGACTTACTAGTACATTATTGGGTATATATATATATATATATATATATATATATATATATATATATATATATATATATATATATATATATAATACTATGTGATTTTGTGTTTGATCATATATATCATTGGATATATATAATCAAACACAAAAACTCATCGTTCCACAGTTAATCGTTTTGGATTTACCCAAGAATCTGTCAAGTAAAATGCGCTTTCAGCCAAGTCGGTTGCTGTGGAAACAGTAGGCCATTATTCTTATAGTACAACATTCCTAAATACTGATTTCCAAAATTCTACGACTGCCAACAGATCTGAATTTATGCGCAAAATTAAAAAATTAATTCCTACTGAAGTGCACTTCCGGTTCAGTCTATTGTTATAAAAATAGTAGGCAATCATTCAGATGCTACAGCAGACTGAAATACCAAATTTCAATATTCTACACCTATATTTATGCGAAAAATTCCAAAAAACTGTCAAGTAAAGTGGATCTCAATAAAAATAGGATATGAGCATCTAAAAGGTATAATCGTCCTAAATACTGAGTTCTAACAATCTGCGTTCAATCGTTTTGGATTTATGCGGAAAATTCAAAAAATGTTTCGAATAAAGTGCTCTTCCGGGTTAGTCGATAGCAATCATAATGCAAGGTGTACAACTAGATATTATAAAAGTGCCTAATACAAAATTTAAATATTCTACGACTGATTGTCTATAATTTATGAGGAAAATTCGGAAATGCTGTCATATAAAGTGCACTTCAGGCTCAGCTGATTATTACAAAAATAGAAGATGACCATTCAGATGCTACAGCAATTTCAAATGCTAAATTCCAGTATCCTATGGCTGATCATTCTGAATTTATGCGGAAAATTAAAAAAAGGTTTCAAGTAAAGTGCACTTCCGGTTTAGCCGATCGCAATCATAATGCAAGATGTACAATAAGATGTTATAGAAGTTCTTTATACGAAATTTCAATATGCTATGGCTGATCATTCTAGATTTATGCAAAAAATTGAGAAAAAGTTTCAAGTAAAGTGCACTTCTGGCTTGGCCGATTCATACAAAAATAGCAGATAACTATTCTGATACAACATCTAGTTCAAATACTGAATTTCAATATCCTACGGTTGATCATTCTGGATTTATTAGAAAAATTCGAAAAAAGTTTCAAGTAAAGTGCACCGGTACAGACTAGTGCTGTCAAAAACCGGAATAAGATGGAACCGGTTCCACGGTTCCAAAACTAACCGGGTACCTGAGTACCCGGTTATCGAGTTCAAATTCGATTCCGGTGCGAATCTCGATTCAAGTCCGATTCTCGATTCAGGTTCGAATCTTAATACCGAAAACCTTCTTGGCAAATATCATTTATCTACTGCGTTTGAGTTATAAATAATACCTTCTGGGCTTTTAGTTGAACGTTTTATTTTATTATGGTGACTCGTCCCAGAACAAACAAAGCATTTAGAATTTTTAAGAATTCTATTTTGTACATTACAGTTGCCACAAGTCCCTACGTTTATTTATTTTTACTTTTATTCTATCGGTGACACTGCAGAATATGAAACATGAATGAACGTAAAATTCTGAACATCAAAGAGGATTGCAAATTATCCCGAATATCAAATATTCCCACTTGCCAAAAGGTTCTATCTTTCTATTACTTTATTGAAGAAAAAAATGACATTAAAATGAATTGAGAGAGGCTGAAAATGGTAGTATGCCATCTGCTCTTGATCCGGCCATAAAATTAATCCTACCCAAAACTAGAAATAGCGAGCGGCATCATGAATAGTCTCTGATACTAAACTACCTGATGTTATCAATTCACTCAATTATTATTGTAATAATATATCTAAATTTTCATTACACTTATTCATTAATTATAAAATGTATTTTATGAATAGTAAATAACTACATCATATACTATATATTTTTGTCTAAGACGTTGAAATATTTTACACATACTGAATATAAGTGATAGTTCATATGTTCAGTGAATGATTCGAAAGAATAAAATTATCGTCTTCATAACCTAAAACCAGTATGGATAACAAAAAATTAATTTTATGGGAGAAAAAAAAGAGAAAATGCCCTTTTTCCGTTTGTTTTAAATCTACTAATTCGAAACAGAACATCGGTTACGTACAGAACACATTGAAAATAACTGTGTCTATAATCGAAATTATTCTTCTTGGTTCTGGAATCGAGTCGGAGTGAACTGAGAATCGAAATCAGAATCGAAAACCGATTCTGGAATCGGAACCGAGAACCGATTCTAGAATCGGAATCAAAAACCGATTCTGGAATCGAAACCGGACTCGGAACCGAGAGCCGGTTAGTTATATATTCAAATAACCGGGTACCCGGTTCTTACAAAAACCGGTATCGAATAGTACTGATACCGGTTCCTATCACTAGTACAGACGATTGGAACCATAATGCGAGGTGCACAACTAGACCCTGTACCAGTCTTAAATACAAAATTTCAACATTATACGTTCAACCAGTTTTGAGATTTGCGAGTTACGCACGCACGCACGAACATACGTACCGACATCAAGCCAAAAGTAGTCAAAATGGATTCAGGAATGCTCAAAACGGATATTGACGGACATGATCATAAGATTTTTGATGAATTTTGTCGGTTTCTCAATACTTACTTGTCACTTTGTGAAAGTAAGTAAAAATGAGCAATAGATATTAATATGGAATAAAAACTTATTAAGACATAAAATAGTATATTATATTACGAGGGACTTAAGTGCTTGATTTAATCCTGAGGGTGAGTGCACGAGACGGAGTCGAGGGCAATACTCACCTGAGTAAGTCCTCGAAATGAGGGATTAAATTCGTCTTTTACTCTCGGAAGCGCGACAAAGTTGTTTCTTTACTTAATTTTTATATATTTGTAGGATAAAGGATATTTGTCATACAACTACATGAATCTCAAGAAATACATATCTCCGAATTAGTTACAGAATCTCCATTGTAACAGATTTTGAAAACCAAAGTAGGAAAGAGCAAATATCATTACTGATGCAACTAAAAATTCATTCAGAAAAAAAAATCTGTCTTAAATGTGTTGAAAAATTCAATTTATAAATATGATTATGAACTGGAAATGATCATAAGATTTTTATGTAGAATTAATTTTTGTTGACAATTATATTTCATGTCATGTCATTTGGCATTTTGTTCGGATTTATGGTTTAGTAGCGTCACAAAAAATTTCAGAATCGCACCATAAGTGATCCGTCATAGAATCGGCCAACCATATAAATTTCAGGTAATAAAATTGACTTATAAAAATTGTAAGTGTTTTTTCATTTTCATATGCATAATACTGATGACTGCAGATATTTTTATGTCTAAAAGGGATTTGAAGCACTTGAATAATGGATTCCTTACAAATATATCACTTTATTTTTGCTTCAAGTTCATTATAATTTCTTTAAATAATGAATTTGTTTCCTTTCTCTCTTTTAGCATATCTCTCCTTAATTTATTAGCTTCTTTATATTCCTGTAATATATCTTTCATTGTGGTATTATTTTCTTGCATATTTGTCAGTATATTATCTAATTTTGCATTAAACTCGTCTTCATTATTCATAAAATGTTCTAGGGGATCTCTCCCGCACTGTTTTATCCCTAGAAAAAGATACATTAATAATTTTTAAAACAGGTTATTATAAATACAGATATACAGGATGTTTTTTTTTGAGATGTTCGTCTATCAATATCTTGAAAACTGAAGTTAGAAATCTGGAACTTTGCACATCGACCTTAATGATAAAACCGAGTTATTTGACAGATGCATGCAGCTACTAGAGTACGAATATCTCGAATTTATGTGGTTGGAAAAATTTGATTTTATGCATATGTGCTCACAATGAAATAAGGCTGTCCATGATGTCAATGATTTTCATGAATATTATACAGGTTGTGTATAAAGTGGCTTAAATCTTAAAAGCTCAAAATTATATGATATTCTTTTTTTAGTAGCTGCATGCATGTCAAAAAAATTTTAAGAATGCAATTATTTCAAAAACTTCAAAATAAAGCCATAGTTGCTTTGATCAAGTTCCATTAAAAATAGAAGAGAATTCAAAAATTGAACAAAATATAGGTGTTCCATTTAAAATAAGAAAGCGATGTCAACTTCCGAAATAACCGGAAGTGTCGCCATTTTGAAAATATTTTATATAAACTCGGCTTTATCATTAAGGCCCATGTACAAAGTTTCAGATTTCCAATTATAGGGATTTAAAGTTATGCTATCAACGCCACTGTGAGTCAAATTCGAAGCTCGAGAAGAGATATTACGCAAGGTTATTGCATTGTGTACAATTGACAGTAAAGTGATTTACAAAGAATTTGCTGTATTGAAAAGTTAGTTATACATCAATAGAAATTATAATGTTACAGATTATTATTGTTCTGAATTTGATTCTTCACTTTTATAATACATTTATGTTTCAGATAAATAATTCAATGAATATAGCGGAATGACGAAGGATCTGAGATTTTCTTTCATAGAATATTTTCGATATATTAAAATTAAAATTCCAGAGTAGTTTACGAAGGAGAAGAAGTTTTTAATGCTGAAGACATAATTATTTGTGGAACTTCACGTGATAACCCAGATTTAAATATAAAATTGTATGGTTTCTGCTTGCAAACTTCTGTGTTGCAATCGCTGCCACACAAAATTGAAGAAATACTTTCATAAAAGGACTCACTCTTTTTCCAATTTTGAAAGAGCCAATTCATACTTTTTTTCTACTTATGAATTCAAAATTATTAAATTTATTCTTCACTTTAACCTTACTCTCCTGTTCCAGAAATAGGGAAAAACTTGAGCTTCAATCCCGCTTTTTTCAAGAACTACAACTAGATACACAACAATATGTAGTTGACAAAATTATTCAAATAATAAAGCTTAAATTCTTAATAATTTCAGTTCAAAGAGATAAAAGAATGTAACTGACGTTTTACGGATATCTCTTATTGAGCTTCTAAAATTTTCCACCAAACTGCGTAGCGCTTAACTGGAAATCCCTATATCAGTTTTCAAGATATCGATACACGAGCACCTCAAATAAACAGCTTGTATATTTGCTTGGATTTGATACATTCCGTACTTTTTCGCAATGAGTCTCCTTCTGAAGTGATTCTGTTATTATTTGCACAATTCGTTTCTGATTCTATTTTTGGTGAATTCTGTAACTAACATTTTTTCAATAATCTACACTATTATTTTATTTATTTTACTATTATACAGCTTACAATGTTTGGGTGAATCTCTAAAAGTTCTGGACTTTCTCGCACAGGCTCGTAATCATGGTCCATTACTTCCACCGGAATTCCTGAGGTGAGATGTTTTTCTAGAGGTTTTGATGTTGGTTCAAGTTCATTCCTCGATATAGAGGATGCAAATTTCTGTGTATTTGTATCAGAAATTGATTGTTCACTTGAGGAACAGGGCTGAGGTTCATTTGAATCTTGTAACATATCTGATTGATTGTTGTACATAGTATCAGAATTCATTAAGTCGAGAATCCTTTCTTCTATATAATTCAATGGTGTTGGGAGTAAACCATCCGCTGTTCCGTGGCTAACATTTCGAATTTGAGAAGCCTTTTTTTTAATTTTGTTTTTGAGCTGGACCCAAGACTATCAACAACTTAATTTATTACTCTCCAAAATATTATGAAACATCATTAAACAATATACTTACTCGCTTCCACTTTGTAGCAGATTTTTCCGGTCCTTCTAGACTATTTAATTGAGAAGTTAAAACTTTCCACAAACTTTCAAGAGTTTTCTTACGCTCGACTCCCAAATACCTGCTTCTAACTAAAGAAGGATGATTCTCCATGAATTCTACGAGACAGAGTTTTTGCTCCGAAGACATCCTACCTCCAGGGAATTCATCATCTCGTTCACACATATCAATTTATTTAATAAAATGATAGGTAAAGTACCTAAACAAATAAGTAAATATTATTCTCTTTATATAAAGAAGATCTGGAAAATTTATTACTTCTTTAAAAATAATTATGCTTCTTTCAATTTTTGCTACAAACAAAATTTCAGTAATAACACCACGGTTCACAGAAAAAATTATTTTGCTATTCTTATTTGGAAAATCGTAATATTGTTTTTATAATTATGACCTAACCAAACTTTTGTTTTCCATTAATAACTTCTTTATTTCAACTCCTACTCTCCTAACAACGGTGAGAACCCCTAGTCTTTTTCATTTAGAGACTTTTTCGACGCCATTTTAATAGCAATTCTATGCTTCTCTACAGTTTATTTCAGCTAAGAACGGTCCAAGCGCTCTTACAAGACTAAGATTAAGGCTACCTGATTGGCCAAAAGGCGAACCAATTTCACATTGACACATAAATCGCGCTTAGATATCAGTCAGTTGTATCATTTTACTAATTTAAATATGTATCTATTTAGATGATATATGAATATATTTGTTACTTTTATTTCTCTAATTAATTTCAAGTAAGTTTGTTTTGAATTCTACATTTAATGTAAGTGAATCGTGTTCACATTTCGGTCAATCGGAAGACTTAAATCGTAGTCCCATAAGAGCTTCTGGACCGTTCTTAACTGAAATAGACTGTAGTATAGATATTTTATCTGTGATGCTACTGCTCTCTGCAGTATGATAGAAGTACTAATTCATCACGTCATCAATAGAGCAAAAACCACTGATCTGATTAAATAATTGGATAAGGTATAGAACCAATTATGTGAAGCTAACTGAAGGAACCACTATTAGGCGGAAAGTGAACAGCCGACTGCATTACATCAGACATAATAATGTGTCAAACTATTTTGCAGGATGTTTGGAATAGATATAGTTTTTCAGTTGTGATTTTCAATAAATTACTGGGTGAATAATAGTTATTCTAAAAAAACGCTAAGCTAGAGGTCACTTTCCACACCTTTTCTACCTCACTGTCTTAATGGATTTAGCTTCAAGCTTCAATGCCTTTTTCGGGTATTTATATAGATCAATTGAGCAAAATAGACTGGTCGAAAGCTGTTGAGAAGTGTTGTCGGTGTGGCATCCATATTGAAGAGCTCAAAGCTTACTTCATTATTATTGTTATTATCTACAGTACATATACAGGGAATCGATGCCAAGCACTGATTTCTATATGGATCGAACGAAACTAAAATGACATTCGATGAAATTAGTGGTGTGAAAAAATAACTTTTATGTGTAATTAAAATAGTTATTTATGGACCTATCTAATGCGCGGGATTATATTTTTGAAATTTCGTGCACGAGTTGCATACAACATTTTTTTCTACAGACGTAAAAAAATTATGAAAATACAAAAATTAGTGGAGCTTTTTATCATGCCAACGTGCACGAAGTACTTTGTGCAAGTTGTCAAGATAAAATTAGTGCATGTTGCCATGATAAACAACTCCAATGTGACATTTCGCATACTACTAAATGTACAAATTTCATTATTTTTTGACGTCTGCAGAAAAAATTATTTCACGAAAATTATTACTTATGCTTATTATGAAAAAAGAATCCAGAATACACAAAAGCAGGGAGGTTTCTCCATTATAATTTTTTTTTTTCGTGTATTTAAAAAATATATTTAAAGATATTTCAGGATGTTTATTGTATCGAGACGCAGACTTGATCGCTTAATCCAGGCTAGGTTCATATTTTAAATTTTTTAATAAATTACTTTTGATTTTAAATTCTGCATATTTTATTTGAAACTTTGACGTTTCGATCCTTTGACCAAATATCTTCATCAGAAAACAATGATACAAAAATAAAACAAGGCAAGTACCTGACTCGATACTAAAAATATACAGAATACTAGAGTGATAACGTGGATATCACATTTAAACAAAAAGAATAAAAATCCTTTGGCATTCACCCAAGACTAGACCGCTTCAGAAAAAACCAAGTTAAAGAACTCCAAACAGAAAAATATGTCCTATAAGTATCAGCTATCCCAGTTATATAGAGATCAATGGTGCCAAGTATAGACATTTATATTTTAATTCTAGTGTTTAAAATAAGCAGATGAAAGGAGAAGTAATAATTATGTGTATAATAATAAATTCTTTATACGATGATTATTTTTCATACTTCTCAAAGTGACAGTTCAAATAGAGTGAAAGTAGCAGGAACCACTGGAACCAGCCATATGATTTAGGTCATGTGACAACTGTCCCTTTGGCTTTTAGGGAATTTTTGATTCAAAGAGTGATTTTTTATTAAGATGCTATCCTGCATGCTGTCAAACAAAAAAAAACACTTGCAATTTGTATTTAGTAATCTGTTTAGTAAGCAAAGCAATTTTATCAAAAATATGTTATATGCAGGGATTATCTATATGTGAAACCAACAATCAATTAAATATGTTGAATAATTATGTCCCAATTTAATTACGGTTCTATCAAGTATGTTTAAGAGTGTTGGAAGGTAAGATAATGGACAATAAAGAATCAGATATATGTTTCAATTTGAAAAAAATTGCTTAGAATGTTTCGTACAAGTAGATCGAGTGATTCTACCTCATCACCCAAAAAAACCAAGTTTAAAGAAGAAGCTTGTAATAGTGATTCTAACCTACATGAATTGAAAGTGAGTTATTAATTTCACCTATGAGAAGTCTGTTATTTACAAAATTATTTAAGGTTGATGATTCAACTATAATTTTGCACCGTCTTAAGCAATTACACTGTGAACAGCTTATGACAGATGTTACATTAGTTATCGATGGCAAAGAACATCCTGCACATCGGCTGATTTTATGTGCTACAAGTGACGTTTTCCAAGTAAAATGAATAAATTCAATAGTATTTCAAATTTTATAGATCAATTATTGTTTCTGTGTGTAGGTAATGTTAATGAGACCTGAGTGGGCCGAGTGGAATGAAAGTCGAATAGTATTACAAGAACCGCAACAGTGCACGACTGTTTTTCCTATATTTCTAGAATATTTTTATTCAGGTCAAATTACGCTACACCATAAAAATGTCCTACCAATATTAGCTTTAGCAGACAAATATAATGTCAAGGTGAGTACAATGGGTAAACCATGTTATTAAACTTTTAATAACTTGTTAAAATGAGCACTCTTTATATTACAATCCATTCTGGAATAAGAGAAAAATGTACTCTGAACGATCTATGAAGAAAACCTGCCATCTTCCTTTCTGCTTTAATGTATTAATGATAAGAACATGTAACCGTGACATGATGATTTCTTTTTAGATTCGTTAGATCTTAAAAACATTGATAACTGTAGTTTATTCCAGTTTAAAACGGTCCAGGGGTCTTATGGGATTACGAATTGAGCTTTCTGATTGGCCGATATGCGAACCATTTTACACACAAAAATAGGTCTTGGTAACTCAGTTGTTCATAAATCATCAGGAATAAATTTGTGAATTTTGAATATTCAAATTTGTATATTTACAGGTAATATGCTATTATAATAGTTGCTTTTATTTATTGAAATATCAAAAACCTTTTTTTAAATCCCGCATTTAATGCAAGTAAATCGTGTTTGCATTTCGGCCAATCAGATCAGATCAGTTGGCTTAAATCGTAGTCCCATAAGAGCTTTGGACTGTTCTTGACTAGAATAGACTATATAGGTAGTTAAAAAGCTAGTGGCAATATACGCCTGTTGCGTATCTCATGTGGTTCCGCTCTATCGGTTGAATTTCACATCTATGAAGTAGCTCGTCAAATTTGTCAAACGTCACTTCTGTTCGTCATATTTATTTGGTGAACATAAAAAGAATGTGATCATTCAAAAAGAAAATGTTTTGTGGCTGGTTGTATGGATAACAGAAAAAATAACTCCCTTTCACAATTTTCTTGTTTTCCGGACAGAAATTATGAAATAAAACAGGGACATGTGGAAATCAATTGGATACTATAACTAAAGATGATATATTGAATATCATTGAATTTTCACTTTCCGCTATCTATAAGAATAGTAAAGTATTGTAATCGTCAAGAAATTCAACAAATTTAGGCAAGCTCCAAAATATTAAATGGTTGATACAAACTCCATAAATAGAATTCTTTCACTGAAAGCGCTAGACTTTTACCTAATGTTTTAAATATAATTGGAATACAATAATATAGCTTACCTCCTGATAGTGATTTATCACAGAAATAATCACCAAATTGTAGAATTCAAGATATCATCGTATCCATCAATAAATATTTGATTATATATAGTTACGGTTATTTCATCACACTATATACCTACATACGTTCAAAATTGAATAAATAATATAAATTGAACTTCCAAGTACAATTATAATATTTTAAAGGACATAAGATAGTTCTTGATGAATTGTTTTAGATTATTTAAGTACATCGATATATATATATATATATATAATATTTTATTTTATTTCACGCATGACCGGAATTCATGAGATCTCGGGTTCGAATCCCGGCGCTGTACAAGACTTTCAAAAATTAATTTACTTTTATATATATATATATATATATATATATATATATATATATATATATATATATATATATATATATATATATATATATATATATATATATATATATATTTATTAAAACATTGAACATTGACAGGTGACGTGACACCTCGAAGATATGTCTTTTTAATACTGAGCTGCGCTTTCGTCGAAAACTAGAGATACGCAACAGGTGTATAGGTATATGATTTCATTGTACCTAAGTAATATAGATTGAAGTTATTAATATAACTGACCGATTAGAGCAGCTACCGAGCTTGGTTGCTGCTGAGTTTTTAAATAACTGGGCATGAAGTCTATGTAAGGAGCACGAACACGAGCAAGTATTGGAATGGCCCTTATTCCAAACGAGCGAAAAGTTTGTAATCCGAGCCGAAGACGAGGACTACGGTTCGCGAGTGTGAAATATGCCATTCCAAACATGTTGTATATAGACTATACTTTCTCTAACAAGGTTTTGGAAATTCGTCAATATTTCAAAAGAAACTCTTAAAATTATGAAACGTCAAACGCAAAACCAGGAATAAATACCTGAATTGTAAGGAAGCAACCATAGTAACCAAATTAATAGTTTTTGATCCGTTCAAAATGATGATTAAATGATTCTAAACGCTATACAGAATTATTCTAAACGATGTGTTGAAATGTCACTTGTTCCAACGTTATTTTTTGTTCCGAAATAAGCAAATTCCAAAATACTGTTATTTATGCAATAAGAGTGTGTAGCTGAGCATTATGACATGAGGCTAAATATTTGATGACGAGGCTTGCTGAGTCACTAAAATTGTTGACCGAATGTCATAATATTTGTTTACATTCGTATTGCATACAAGATTTTTTCTACGGTGTTGATTACCATATTTTGACAATTATCAAGCAAACAAAGCTAAAATCGCAAGGTGACATTCAAATTTAACAAATATTCAAACAAATGGAGCAGTAAGAGGTATTACAAACATTAATTCACAGAAATCTAGCTTTTTTTATCTACGATCGTATTTTTTACAAATTTTCATTATGAAAAGTAGACTTTTATAGAAAACTGCACTGTTACTGCACGATTTTAGTGGAAGAGTTCATCAATTCAAATTCAGTACATATTTTAAACATCTGGGGAATAGAAAAAACTCACCATAACTCATTTTAAATAATAGTTATTCAATAAATATTTTTTATGGGGTAAAAAAGTTCTGTATAAATTACTTGAAACACAACGTTTCAACAGCAATGTGCTGCCTTTTTCTGAGTTCTAAAAAGTTTTTTTCTTCATTAATAGTTATTTATTCAACTAAGCAAAAAAATAGAAGATTTATTGATGCGCCTCGTCTATGAATCTAGGCAATGCAGTAAATCTCAATTTTTTGCCGTATTGAACACATGATTGATTAATTTTATGATTAATTTCAATATTTTTGAAAAATGTTATCGCCATCAAATTATGTTACTATGCATTTGTTGACGAAACTACATAGGCACTTTATAGATTGTAAACCGTAAATAATAACGTACTTTTGAAGTCAGTCGGCAAAAAAAAAATTTTCTATTACTCATGCGGGATAAGTACTATTTTGCGCACGTTTTTCCGGGCGGTAAATGGCTCTTTGGCTTTTGAGTGCGCCAAGTATAATTTACCGCCCGGAAAAAATTGGTGCAAAATAGTACTTATCCCGCATTCGTAATAAAAAATAGTATTTGCAACTCGTACGGTGTTGTCAATTGCCTAGCTAATTGCACTTGTTGCACAATGTGCTATTTTAAAACCTCACAAAAGTGTCATCTTATGTTTCACCTTTGCCAAGATAAAAGTGTCACTATATCTGATTAGGTCATGTGCCTAATCACATGAAGTAAAAAGATCTAATATTTCAGCAAAATAATTCATTAATATTTATTATAATTGTACAATTATTGAAAATTGGATTTTGAAATAGATCATTCGCACTCATTCCACCTGGGAGATTATTAATATTAGCTAATTATGGCACCCTGGATGACACTTTTAATTATTTCTTTTTCAATTTAATTCTATACCGTAACCATGACAAAATTGTATTGAGTATTATGATTTTGCTCGATCTTAGAGCTAATTGCATCCTACTAAAAATCAATATATCAACTTCATGTGTTACAATGTAGGTACTCATTTGAAAAAAAAATATATAGTATATATCATTCGAAGCAAAACTGATTTTATGTGCATCGGATACTTTGACTCACTACGTTTGGTAGTCAAACCGCAAACCTTAGCACGTAAAGTCTAATTTTTGCTCCTAATAATATAATTTACTATTAATTGGTTATACGTTCTTATACGTTATACTGGTGGTTACATCCAATAAAACATAATTAATCTGGGAGATATTTTGAAACGTATCTACAACACTAAAATCACTATTGGACATTTTAAACTTGATATTCTAATTTAAATTTCTAAAAAATTTCATGTCATATTAAAGAGGTTTTTGCATCAATAAAATAAAAGATTAAAATTTGAGAATTTTACAGATCGAATTTTTACATTTCAAAAATATATCCGCTTTTTTTGGGCTTTTGACCGTTTAGTTCGTAAATTTTTAAATTTTACATATTGAGATATTTGCATAGTGAATATGGAAGAGACAATATTTTTACTTTAATGAGTCAAAAAAGTTTATACGATTCAGAATTTATTTCATTTTGAACAAAAAAAGACAGCAAGATTTCAATGCAAAAATATAGAAAATATTTATTTCTTTTACTATTTAATTATGTTTTTAGAATCTTACAAATATATGTATTACATACATGTGTTCAAATATTGCAAATGCAGCTGCTCATAATCAGCTAATATCTTGGTTACAATATACACTTGCTTGTGGTCACACTTCGGTATCTGCCGTAAGTTCATATAATATATTAGTTTGAAATGTAAGTACTCAAATTCATTTAATTACAGTACTGTCAAAACTTCGTAAAATGGAATTTTGAATCCATATCTAGTACAGAAGATTTTGGAAATTTTGATTCTGATGTGTTCATATCTTTGTTACAACAAAATGATTTAGTAGTAGAGAATGAAATGATATTATATGGGTAAATATGCACGAATTGATGCAGTTTTATTATCTTGAAATAATTATCTATGAATTTGGATAAAAAAATCTATACTACTAATTTTTTTAATTAAAGCAGAAAATTACTATGTCGCCTTTTGTGACTTATTGTTTTTTTTTCTCATTTAAGTTGTTCTTTTTAGCTTTTGTATCTAGTAATATTATTTTGTTATTAAGAGGATGTACTACTTTGTGCTAAAAGAACGTATCGGCATCCTACAAATTTTTCTTATTGCACAAATTGATTCAAACTGCTTGTCAATGTCAATATGGGATATCTCAAGAACCAGAAAAGATAGAAGAAAACTATTTTTTTTCAGTGATAAAAACAGAATTCTGCTATATTCTTTTGTTTTCAAACATACTATTTGTTTCATTAGTATAAAAAATGCATGATATATAAAAAATTTTTTCTTTAGAGCTCGTAAAATCTTGTACTCATCAACATTCTTCATTCGAATGAAACGTGATATTTCTTCACCAACCATCTAACTTAGATCAATGATTTTTCACTTCAAAATAATTATAACTGAAATTCTTTAATATGAACTACTAAATTAACTCAATATTATTCTATTTAACGATCACTTGAATTCTAATAAACTCATTCATATGCTGAGATGACGGTTTAACAATCTGAACCTATAGTTTAGTTGAATTAATTATACAATTCTAGAATTTTCTGTAATGCTAGGGAACTATTAATCTGCATCATTGTAACCATAGTAAATAACTAATCTATAGATAAGCTTAGATTGTACAACTGGACCTTGCCTTTGAGCAGTCGAGCTGAAATTTGGTACACGGACATAATTTCACCATAATTTTATTGTATCAGATTGTTGTTTAAATCAGTTCACCGGTAGGTTTCAGGTACCACATTGATTCTTTGATTTTTTGCATAATTTCTATAATATTGAAAATATTGACTTGAAAGATATATGAAAGCAGTTTTGTGATCCTGTCGAACCACATTTTATAGAGATTGATATCCTGTAGTTTCTTAAGGCTTCTTGAGTCTTGATTTTTACTGCATTTTCACCATATTCATGAGAAACAGCACTATTATCCTCACTTTGACGTCCGTCTGTTGTACTAATTTCTCTTCCTTCAATTTTGAAGATATTGACCTAATTTCTTCGCTAATCGATAGCTTATCAAAAAATTTCAGTTAACCAGAAAAGGGGGATTAATACACTCTATTGGTTTAATGGCAATTAACGATTTAATTATTAAGGTACATGTAAGGCATAAAGTGTACCTATAAAAAAAATTCAATTCAATCAAAATATTTACTGATCTGCCTGATGAAAATGCGCTGTATAATATTGAGCTTATAGACATAGGTTTGATATTCCTTTTTCCAAGCCTCAGTAGGTCTTCCTCAAAGAGACGCTTTGAAAAAAAACTCATGCCATACGACCATGGACACTGCCATAAAGTATTGAAACAAAGCATGACCATGTATATGTTCCAAAACATTATATTATCATTTTGTCGTGCATTTTTCTGCCATTACTAAATTAGATTTCAAAGATTTGATATTCAACAATTTGCGATCTTGCATAATGCCTCTATTTATTTTTTTTTCTATGTAATAAAAATATCTTTGACGATATTGAAAAATCTGTGGGATATTCCGTAACATTATTACTTTATTTTAAATTCCCGCACAACTGATCTGTGTTGCTGAATTTTTATATACATGTTGTGCACCCTCTTAAAAATTATTTTATATTGTTAAAAATGACAACCCATGTGCGTAGATAATTTTATTAATTTTTATTTTGATACAATGTTTAAAAAAATATTAAATTTATATATATATATATATTTTAGTTGCACAGTAAAATGGCTGGATCGCCAGCTTGAGATATTGAAACAAGAAAGCGATATGGAGTCACATATAAATGACCAAATGAAATCTCTTACTGAAAAAGTAATGATCAACATCAGATTTCCCATGATGTCACCTGGACAATTGGCAAAATTGTTATTATCACCTCTCATAAATAAATACAAAGAATTTTTTGTGGGACGTATGGCAATAGGAATGATATATCATTCTGGACAAGAAGAAAGAATACAAGAGATTTGTAATGAAGAAAATGGTCGATTATTATTCACACCCCGACTTTACACTGCTGATGAATTTTGCTCTACTATTGTTATAGATAATTATACATCATTTCCTTCTTGGGAACCACGCGGTTTAATATTTTCAAGTCACATTAATCTAGCAGAATATGAAGGTGAGAATAATTTTAATATTCTTTAATGTTAATGATAAAGGTAAATATTTTTCTAGGTGACTACATATGTGATTGGGACGTGGATCTATATCCGAAAGGAGTATGGTTCAAGAAATTTTATTTAATTGTTTGGCAAGGCACAGTTGAAGTACCAGAATATATTATTCCGACTGTTAGATTATCACTTACTTGTAAAGACAAAGACTCTACCACACATAAAGTAAAAGTAAGTTAATAATTATTTATATTATTAGTGAGGATGATAGCATTATTACAGTACTAGTACTGAACTGTGAAAAATTGTACGACTAGGTCGTAGATCGAATGTGTCATCAAATGAATGCTGTAAATGCTACCCCACCCTATGCGTGACAAACAAAATTTTGTCCAGGCCAGAAATATTAGAAGAAATAATTATTTAATGATATCAATTTATATGTTTGCAGTTAAAATTGAATTTATTTGAAACTAAGACAATTTTGTATCTTGTTTATTGAACGTCAGTACGGTCGCAATTGACTTAATTTTAGTCTTTTTATCTGTTTGCGTTCTCCTGAATATCGTATAGGCTCTTTGCGAATAGACTGCAGCGCCAGTAGTGGTTAAATTTGACAGTACTAGCAGGTAAACAAAATGTTATCATCGCACATGATTTTAGAATATATGTACAAAATTTAAATTATAAAGCAATTTATAAGTAAATTTAACATGGAAATTGAAATACCACATGTTGCTTATACAAATTGTTGCATTCCAAACTATACAACAGTTACGAAAACACAAAAAAACCATAAACATTTCTACAAGTTTTCATCCAGAGAACATGAAATAGGAATGGGAAAAAATGGATTTAGGCTATTAAACGAGTGAAGAAAGTGAAAAGTAGTCAATAATAATTATAGAATATGTATTAAATGTAGGAATTACTTGATGAAACTAGAAAATTTTTGTAAAAAGTTAGGTTAAACCATTGTAAGCCATAGCAATTTTGTAGATACTATTTTTATGTATAGGATAAGTTAAAATGCATGCAAAATATCTCGTGTTTCATCAACCAAAGGCAATGTGAAAAAATATACTTTCATATGACATTTTTTGATTCGTTTGACAGACATTTAGCAGCCTATTATTAATTACTTAAATATAACATATCTTACTTCGATAAAAACTTTATACGAACCAGAATTATTCGACTTTTGCTCCACAACATGCGCGGAAATCAAATTCTTATCCAAAAACAGTCTTTCTTCAACATTAAACACAAGCTTACTCTCTTGGACTAATTTTCCTTTTTCTAATATTGTACTCCGGATACAACCAGGTTATATAAATTGAAATCCTGTTCCTATCATAACTCCATTAGCCATCATGCACTTGTGTTCTTAAACTTATTTCAAGCTTCAATACAAACTTTTTAGCTTTTATTTACTTATTCCACCTAATGACAATTTAAATTTTTTCCTGCAGCTACTTTCAAAATTAAACACCCCGAGCGCTAGTGTCGCTCCCCAACGTTTGCGCAAAGAGCCTATAAATGGATCTAGAAAAGATCTCTTGTATTAAAAGTTGTCACACAACAGTGATTAACTAACAAACCGTAAAATTTGGAATTTGGATTTGGGCCCAGGTCAGAATTAAGTAAACATGACTTACGAATTTCTATGCTACCGTAAGCGCTAAGAATCTGATGTTGTAAACTGATTTAAAAATTTCAAATTATCTTTAGTTATAGGAGGGATCAGTTTAGTTTAGTACTTTACCTTAAGACTCATATTATTTATCAGAATAGTTTGGTGTAGATAAATATATTGTATTCAACATCGATTCATGATAAAATTGTTACTATGGTCCTTCGATATAAAAAAAAATATCCAGGATTATAGTTCATTTCAGTTAAGAAGGATCCAAATCTTCTTATGGAACTTCGATTTAATTCTTCTGGTTGGCCGAGTTGCACAATTCACTCACAGTAAATGCAGGATATAAAAAATTTGTCTCCTGTCTGAAAATGAATTCAAGAAATAAAAGCAACAAAATTATTCACATATCAACTGAATAGATAGAAATTTGTATCTTCGAACTGCACAAATCTATTTATAATTGGTGAACAACTGATAAAGAAATGATGCAACTGACAGATAGTCAAGTACTATTTTTGTGCTTATGTAGAATTGGATCGTATTTTGGCCAATCAAAAAACTTAGATCATAGTACCATTAGAACGCTTGAGCCGTTCTTAACTGAAATGAGCTATAATATCTCTGTGAGCGAATAATAGAAAAGCCGCGACTCGCGAGAAATAGTAAGTAGGTATCATAACAACCATATTATGGTTTCTTTGTAATTTTTATGTTCAATAGTGTCAAAAAATAAATCAACATGTGAAAACGATTTAAGACGTTTTAAGAGAGATGTTACATCAAACGTTGTATTGAACTCGTGTGAAATGTGGTTAGTCACTCAAGAAAAGTAGTCACAGGCCTTTTAGACGTCGTCGAAAAATTTTTTATTTCGCGACTAATATATTACATTCCGCACTAATACAATAAATTGCTTTTATTCTATTTTTATTTTTGTATTGTCTTTCTTGCAGATAAGCATTTTAGTGTTTGGAGAAAAATGCGGCATAGCTCACGTTGTTAATGTCGTTGAAAGAATTCACACTTTTACCAATGAAGACAAACTACTGAACATAGACGATGTTATTCCATTCAAAGACATAAATCCACAATTAACCTGTAATTGTGATAGCAACAATTATTATTTAATTGGTGATGAGAAGAATACTTTGAAAATGCAAATCGTAATAACTCCTTTAAATTGTTATTGTAGTGACCTCAGTCCTAATTTAATACTTAAGTGATTTTTAAATATTTAATCACAATATCGAAGTTATTTTTTGTCCTATATTTAGTGAAATTTATAATTACTTAAAGTTATTATTATATAATATATTGTGTTATAATTTACTTTTTCAAATAAAGAATTCATTTTGAAAATCCTACTATTCACCTGCTTGTTGTATGAAAATTGACATCGATTAATAGTTATTTACGTATAGAGGGCTGAAAGATTAAGTTTACACCCGCGGACAAAGTTTGAGGCCCGAAGCGTAGCGAGGGCCTTAATTCGTCCAAGGGTGTAAATTGTCTTTCAGGCCGAGGCACGTACAACGTTTTACGCACAACTGTGATAAAATTTACTTGTGAATTTCTCGTAAGTAATTAGTTTTTGAGAACACGCAAAAATATTTATTACTTCAAAATTATAAGGTGGCGTATGGTAACAAAAAACATGTCATGTGTTAAACAATTGATTTTGTTTATATGTCAACAAAATTCTGTTGGTAGTTTTCTTATTTTAATAATAATACTGGTGGCCAATTCTCTAGTTTACAGCCCAACGGGCGGTAAATTTTTTTACCGCCCGACGGGCGTAAAGTAGAAGTTACCACCATGGTAACTAAGTTGTAAACAAACAATTTTGTATCAGTTGTGCGTAAAAAAAATTACAGTACTCGACATGGAAATTGATTCTAGCGCCAATAGTGGTTGAAAATAAAAGTTGTCTATGACAAGTAAATTTTAAACAAATAGTGCAAACGTAAAAAAAATATTTATTATGGATAATAAACAATTCGAAATAAATATTAAAGATATTATTGAACATAAGAGTAATTCTAAAATATGAATATAACTTGTCAGAGACAGCTTTCATTTTTCATCTCCAAGAAGCACTACAATCATTTTCTATGGCGAATAGACTATGTGCAAGGGAGTGGAGTTTGAACATATGTCGATGCGAGCGCTCGTGGTGAGCACCATTGCAAGCTTCGAACTTAATTTTTTAGAATACGTCATTGATCATTGTAGTTTAAAAGTGAAAATAATTGCACATAAAACATAAGAAAAACTAGCGGCAACACTTGTGCTCCAAGCTGTAGTATTAAGGATGATTTAAATAAAATGAGGTTTTATAGATTTCCTATACGAAATTATAACATTGAAAAACGAACGAAGATTTATCTTTATTTCATCATTAATCTACATAGCAAAGGTGTTTGTAATTTAATTGTAAAATTAGAAAAACTCATCATCAATCTAGGGTTCACGAATTTATCTCTATTTCTAATTTGTAAGGTGTTTCAGTGGTAGAAGTTTGCTGGATGCATTCGCGATAATTTTGTTGTTAATATTGCCAGCAACATATTCTTCAACATGTTAGTATAGTAAAAAGTCAATTACTCGCCTTTTTTCAATTGACCCTCAGTGATATGGATAGATTGTACGATACATTCCTTAGATCATTTATAGGAGTTATAAAAAATTATTCACAAATTGTATTTGAATATTTGTTTATCTATATACAGAGGCAGTTCTAGCCTATTTACCCCTCCTCCCTACCTTCCTCTTTTCATCATACTTCTCTTTTTTTTAATTCCAGTCCACAATTTTAATCTTAATCCTCAATCCACAAATTTAATCCCAATTCACAATCCTCAATTAGAATCCACAATATCAATCTCAATCCGCAATCTACAATCCGTAATCCACAATTTTGATCCCAATCCACAACTCAAAATTTATATCCCAAATCCACAATCAATAATTTCAATCTCAAACAACAATTCACAATTTTAGTCCTAATCCACAATTTGAATTCCAATACACAATTTCAATCCGAACCCACATTCCACAATTTTAATTCCAATCCCAATTCACAGCCCACAATTTTAATCCCAATCCAAAATACACAATACTAATCCCAATCCAAAACCCATAGCCCCAATCCCAATCAAAAATCTACAATCCCAATCCCAATCAAAAATCCACAATCCTAATCCCAATCCCAATCCAAAATCTAGAAACCCAATCCCAATTTCTACAACTCCAATCCCAATCGAAAATCCACAATCCCAATCCCAATCAAAAATCCACAATTCCAATCCAAAATCTAGAAACCCAATCCAAATCCACAACCCCAATCCCAATCGCAAATCCACAGTTCCAATCCCAATCAAAAATCCACAATTCCAATCCCAGTCCCTATCTAAAATCCAGAAACCCAATCCCAATCCAAAATCCACAATTCGTGATCCAAAATCCACAATTTTAATCCCAATCCAAAATAGAATGGTGGATTATGGATTGTTGATTATGAATTAGCTTTAATAAAATATGTTGTTGAAGAAATTGGTTTTATTTTTAAAGAATTATGTTCGGAGCCCAACTGCCGCCTTCAAGGACATGGCGTCGGGGTGCCGTGCATCCCTTCACCACCGCTTGAGACGCCTCTGAGTATCTACATAGAAGTATTATCACACAATACATTTTTGCAAACGGTCACGCCAGAAAGAGAGAAAAATATAGGTTACGTTAGAGGGACAAATAAATAGAATATAATTAAAGAAAATGAAGTGAAACGAATTGCGCATGTGTATCGAATTTCATTTGCTATTCATGAAAGTAATGTTAAGAAGATGTACTTTGCAACTAGAAAACGGCGAATAAATATAAATATATTTTACAAAAATAAGAGCTCAATAATGTCACGCTTGCGCAGTTTATTTTTCCAGTTTTCTTACAATATATCTTTCATCTCTTTCCGTCGTAACGTAACCGTTCGCAGTTTTTTTTACGTTTATGGGACACTCAGTATAGATCTTTATTTTATGGATTTTGAAAAGTATGGCTGGTACCACAAGCTCTGTTTTTGGCTATACTAGCAGTGTTATTTTAGGAAGAGTTTTAAGGCAATATAAATATTTCAAGCTATTTTAAAGGAAAATATTCAAATAAATTATGTAGACATATGTATTTTCTGTAATTTGTATCTGAAGATTATTTCCTAAAGTATTTGGGAAAATTCTAATTGCATTAAAACACATCTTGAAACAACGCTCCTAGTATCGCCAAAAACAGAGCTCGTGGTACGATCTGTTTTTTCACAGTATGGCTTTTTATTTCATGTTTTTAAAGTTATTTTTCTTTACGGTATGGAACACTCAGTTATTTCATGTATTTTAAAAAGTATGCTTTTTTTATAATATAGAAGAATATGGTATGGATTTTTATTATGGAACATTTAAGGGTATGTGACTTTATGGTGTATGTATGAAGAATTGTGGGTTTCCGATTTCAGTTTCTGAAAGAGAATTTGGATACGCAAAATTTGAAAATTAATTCCCATTTGAATAATTTTGGATTTTAAGGAAATTTGAAGACTTTACAAATCTTTGGTAGACATCAAGGTATAAATAAAAAAAACGGTTAATTCTCAATTTATAATAAAATGAATAAATTATTAATCATGCTTTCTACGGATGAGACAGATAATATTATTTATTATAATACTTCAATATTCAGTTTTTTATAATATCAAAAATCTTTACTTTATAGTTATAATGTATACGACTACATCTTCATCAAATTTTCATTTATCCTAATGAAGGCCCCTAAATAGACTATAAATTCTTTATTTCAAGTTTCGCGCCCAGTTCATTGAATTCTGCTGTCACTTCCTATTTGTAGCGAAATCATTATTGAATTTGTAAAATAGTAAATGCATTTTTTATGTTATTGAAAATTTGTACATAATTTTGACGCTGGATTATGTATGAGTTAAAATCAAATTGTATATTATTTAGTATATTGTGTTATGACTAAAGTAGTCCTCGCGGCATCAATGATAACTACTTCCCTTTTTGTGTAAAGTATCGCAACGCGACAAGATGCAGAAGGTAAATCGCAAGGTATTATATTTCATATTTAATGTAATGATTAACATTAATAATTTAATTTCAGCCAAAAAGAGAACCAATTCATTCTGTGCAAGTCTTTGGCAGAAAGGTATAATTATTTCTTTTTGATGAACACGTGCTTTTTTGGTTATAAATCATGTCCCATATTAAAATATGTTTTTTTTTAGAAATCTGCTACTGCTGTTGCATATTGCAAACGTGGTCGTGGAAATCTGCGTGTAAATGGACGACCTTTGGAAATGATTGAACCTCGTATGCTGCAAGATAAATTACAGGAACCAATCCTGTTGCTGGGAAAGGTGAATTTTGTTATAATTTTGATGAAAACATGTTTTGTGCTTAAGCTTTACTTTCTTATTATAGGACCGTTTTTCTGGAGTTGATATCAGAGTTCGTGTAAATGGAGGAGGACATGTATCACAGATTTATGCCATCAGACAAGCTATATCAAAAGCTCTAGTATCTTATTATCAAAAATGTGAGTTATTTAGATTTATTTGATTATCGAAATTTCGAATATAATAAGTTATCTAGCCATTAAGCGACAAGTAATAGTTTTCTCTTAATCTGCAAATATGTCAATATTATACCAACTGTTTGTTATAGTGAAGTATTTTTCGTACGGACTTGCATGAAAAATTTTTGTGGAAATTAGTAATCTCAACTTTTTTCTTTATTTCAATATCAAATTCCATGATGGAGTTATAACAACTAAATCGTCCAAGTTTAATAATGAACTTTCCATATAAGTAGGTAATAAGTGTTTTTAGATCATAATAAAATAAAATGATTCTATTGTCCCTTTCGCGGTTTTACTTTTTTAGTACATATCTGTCAAATATTAGGGAGTTTTTGCAAGCCTCCGCTATTAAAACGATAACGCTAACGTGAAAAACTATTTTTTCAGGAAGTGCTTGCTCAATAATGCTAGCTTGAATTACAGAGTACTCACAAGAAACTTCAAGGATTAGCAGACATCAATAACGTTACAATGAACATATTTGTCAATTTCAGTACGGATGCACAAAGTAAATCGTTTTTGACATTAGCGTTGACGTTTCATTAGCGGTAGCTTACTAAAACTCTCTATTAATTTTTTTGGTACATATCTGTTGTTAATGTTAATATTTTGGGACTGATGAGCGACTTTATTTTAAATTTAAAACCAAGGAGGTCTTATCTTGTGTACTTCCTTAAAAAAAAAATGATTTATAATAAATTAATCCGATCAACTAATTATCAAAAATTGCCGGTCTTCAAAGATCGTTTATTATTTACTACAAAAGACGTAAATTTCAAGCAGATGATTTCAAAAATTCTTGAAAAATAACCATATTTTTTACATGTTTTGCTTCCATTTTCCTGGCCTATGATGATAGGAGAAGGGTAAAACCGTAGTGAACGGACGAAACTGAAGTTGACTTCGAATCTGACAGATTGATTACGATACCGAAACCATAACAATAATTTAAATAATAATGACAAATGGGAGTAAACAGAAAAAAAAATCTACAAGAAACGTAACCCAAACCGAGCTTTTTAAGCTGACTAATATTCTAAAAGAATCAGCAGTAGATTATTTATCGATATTTGAAGTACTCTATCTGTCAGATACTACGGAAAGTATTGTAATTGTGATCTTTTGACAGTTCGAGATCTTGACGAATATTTACGTTTTAGATCCTTCTGAATCCGAAAAACAATTTTAAAGAAAGTCGATCTGTTTGAAAGTCTGATAACTTGAGAACGTGTACGAATTCTCGACTGAAATTTTATATCAAAAGTTTTATTCGAAACGCTAGATTCAAGTTCGTAAATGAGCTTTTTCCAACCAGTGATACCAAAACTTTATTAATGGATTTTTTTGTTGTTTTTGTGTTGATTCTTATAAACGGTAGTATTTATCATAAAATATAAAAAAAATAACTGAAATTAACCCTTCAATAATATGGCACAACATTTAACTGAAACATTTTTCAAAATTATTAGCGGTCCATTTGATATTACATAATTATGCCTATATCACACCAAACAGTGGCCATGAGTGACCACTTATGAAACAACAGAACATCCCTGTCACTCATAAAATTATCGGACTGACGAAAAAAATACAGCTAGCGTCAAGCACATCATACGCTACTCATTCACAAACAGAACGTTTGACGTTTGTTGTGCTTGATTATTGTTTTTATTGGAATGTATTTAATCCGAGAAAATGCGTTCTTTTGTTTCATGAGTGAAATCAATCATGGCCACAGGCATTAGAGTTTGAATTATTATAAAATAGTTTTCTGATGCAAAGAAATAAACTGAATCATAATGTGAAATTAGAATAATTATTAGTCTTATTTTGACATGACATGCAAATGTTCATCAATTGTTTTTTCAAAATGAGTAATTTGATTCTAGCGTGTTCGGTATCGAATTAAATCTCCTGCGGGATTAATTCTAATAGAAGTGTCAAAAAGGATATCTTAACATCTGTCAGTTATTTTTTTACAAGCTATTTAAATGATGTCTAGTTTGATATCAATTAAAAGCTCTCGGGAAGATTAGCTTGGTAAAAATATTAAATAAATAATCAGTGCAATTCACGTTAGCATCTTTAAATTACACTTTTGGCGATCAAATGTCAAAAATTATATATTTCAATGAATTAAAGATCCCGAAAATCTAGAAAAAGACTTCATTTTCTAAAATACTCAATTTATGTAAGGAGTAGAATATAACCGCCATCTGTCAAGTTAAAATGACAGCTGTCACATTGACAATGACAGCTGTCACTTTGAAATATGCAATTAATTGATGCGACACTCTAAATTTTTGAAACAGCGATAAAACTGGTCATGGAACTTATAATCGAGGAAGTATTGTGTGGCCACAGCAAATTTTCATCTTTTATTTCGAGGTTTTGGTTGAGTGTTAGAAGATTGAATTGTGAGCATGTTCGGAGTGTGAAGCTATTAAGAGTGCGACTGGTACGGAAAGAATCTGACGCAATATGTGAATATTTCAGAAGTTTGTATGGTAGCGTGAATATTAGTAATACCCGGGGAACAACTGAATGGAAATGTATTGGATTCAAGTGAAGCTGAGTTATGATATTGATGAATGATATTAGATATGGATTGATGCGTTTACAGAATGGGAAGGCGTCTGGGTTGAATGGTTTAACGAACGGTGAAAGAGTGTATGGATGATCAATTTATTTGTTTATCTAATTCCGTTTTGAAAAGTCAAACTTTACATCAATTTCTGACGTTATGCAACGTCCCATTTTTCATAACTGCAATGCAACAGTTGCGTAAAGTAGCATTAAGTAGTTACGTAATGACTTTACGTAACTGGCCATCTTTCAGAGCTAATCAATTATACTTATCTGCGTACAATTAAAAGAAAGATTTATTATTCACAGTATGCAGCATTGGCAGAGTCTTTAATATCAAAGTGTACTATATCACTCAGGATATTACTGCTTGAGTACATTTAAAAAAATTATTTTGACGTTTTGTGAAAATTCGATATTTGTTTATTTCAGTGCACTCTTGTTTCTGTAGTAACAATAGATGGTCATGAATCACAGTCATCTGAATTTGGTGATGTGACGTGAGAGATGTTCTCATTGAAAAATATAGTTAAAATTATTCTGACGGAATTAGATAAAATTTTGTACAGAATACGTTATGAAATAGTTATTTACATAATTAGTTATGAAAAGTGCCATATTGTTTGACGAAACGTAATATTTGCCAAAACGAGCGTAGCGAGTTTTGCAAATTACGTGAGTCAAACAATATGGCTTTTCATAACGTATTCTGTACAAAATTTTATCTAATTTCCTCAGAATAATTTTATCTATATTTTTGAATGAAAACATCTCTCACGTTACATCACAAAATTCAGATGACTGTGATTCATGACCATCTATTTTTACTACAGAAACAAAAGTGTACTGAAATAAACAAATACCGAATTTTAACAAAACGTCAAAATAGTTTTTTAAAATGTACTCAAGCAGTGATATCCTGAGTGCTATAGTACCCTTTGATATTAGACTCTGCCAATGCTGCATATTGTAAATAATAAATCATTCTTTTAATTGTACGCAGGTAAGTATAATTGATTAGCTCTGAAACATGGCCAGTTATGTAAAGTCATTACGTAACTACTTTACGCAACTGTTGCAGGACAGTTATGAAAAATGGGACGTTTCATAACGTCAGAAATTGATGTAAAATTTGACTTTTCAAAACGGAATTAGATAAAGCCGTATTGTTTGACTCACGTAATTTGCAAAACTCGCTACGCTCGTTTTGGCAAATATTACGTTTCGTCAAACAATATGGCACTTTTCATAACTAATTATGTAAATAACTATTAGATTATGCTTGAAACGATGTGTGGCTTCTGATTATTAAAAAAAAATTGTTAGGGAAAATTTTAATTCATAATTGATAACATACCCCATTATAATCATATTGAAAAAAAAATGTGGTTCTTCAGTTGAATATTATGATCCCTAGCTATACCAAACCACAATTTAAGATTTAGATAAAAACCAATTGTATTATTATAAAATGTTTTTATGTTTATAGATGTAGATGAAGCTTCAAAGAAGGAAATCAAAGATATCCTCATACAATATGACAGAACATTGCTGGTAGCTGATCCCAGACGCTGTGAACCCAAGAAGTTTGGAGGACCAGGAGCTCGTGCACGTTACCAAAAATCTTACCGTTAATGTGTACTTTTCATAATTCAGCAATGTAATCATAAAATATTTTATAATAAAAATGCTGAGATCATATTTATCTTGTAATTAATAAGGTTCAAATATTATACTTATTGATAAATGGCATTTTAAAGCTCTTAAAAAAGTATTCTCAAATGTTCGTAATCTGTGTTCTAGTTATTCAGTTAAAAGAAGAGAGATACCCAAGTCAAAATAGTTTTTGAACATGTGTTTTATTTCACTGGTTCTTAAATATTTAATAATGTCTTTAGTGCAAAATATTTTGTTTCAGTTACTTGAACTTTGTTTCTTTGGTGTGGACATTTTAGATAGATTTAAAGGTAACATTACTTTTACACATCAATTAAATATTTTTCATTGCAATATTTCCAAAACAATGATTTGTCTAAAAAGTCTCAAATAGTGATATCGTTGCTGCTGCAATCCAGTAAAGTCTGTTTATTTACGTTTTTTTGAAAGAGAATGGACCGATTAAGCTAGCTAAATAAGCTCACTAATGATCCTATGAATGTATTGTCACAAATGTGAAATATTTTAAATAGTTAGCTCACATAATTATTTATTTGAATTCGCTGTAACTGTGAATCTAGTTAGCATTGACCAAATCGATGTTCAATTGTCGGACATGATTGACAGCCTACGGTTACTAGTTGTTCGGTGGCTCCCAGGAATCAACTGTTAGACAATTGAATGTTGGCCTATTGGCGGCTTAGGTATATAAGAGCGTGAGCTAGGAGAGGAAGGGATTCAGTACGAGTAACTGTGAGCGAAATAGTGATCATACAAGTGTACAAAATAAATATTTGTATTGCAATCTGCATTAATAAATTATTTACAATAAAATTTGTGACAATTTGGTGTGATCCTGTGAAATTCAGTGCAAATAATTTTGGATCCGGACGACGAAGAGTGGGTTAGGTTGCAGTGTAGTGAAGTGTTCAAAATTGTGTTGGGACTGTTGTAAATACCCAAAACAAGAAGCATGGCCGCCAGCAATATGCAGGATCAGCTGAATAGAATATGATGATGGAATTCATGAAGACGTCGGCAGCTGAACAGAGAGCGGTCATAGCGGAGCAGATGCAGTCCATGGAAGAGAGGATTGCTGAATCTACAGAAGATATTTCTACCGAACTGAAAGTGGCAATGGCTGAAGAAATGCGAGCAGTGAAAGGCGCAGTAGCTAAAGAGATGCAAGCAGTGAAAGGCGCAGTAGCTGAAGAGATGAAAATAGTGAAAGAATCAACAGAAGAAATAGCTACCGAGTTGAAGAAGATGATTTCGGACGGAGCAGAACGAAAGTATGACGAGTAAGATTAAAGAAATAGATGAGGAACTTATGGGAGTAAAGCGTCAAGTTATACAATTCGAAAATCAATTTAAGCAAGTCGAACAGGATTTAGAAGCAAAATTAGACTCGATCCTTTCCGAGAAATTGCAGAGCCTCAGTCTCGATAGTGATGGCGTAGCCCTACGAGTAGAAAGTGGTCTCGCATCTACTCCAAGGGAAGTTACAGCTAATTTCACGCTGAAACCTACGCCGTTTGGTGGCAAGACATCCTGGAATGAGTATTTTGCTAAATTTGAGCTGATTGGAATGCTCCGAGATACTCATTTATTCTTACATACGGTTGTCATTATTTGTGATATTTTAGTGAAGCTCCTTTGATTTGAGACAGTTGCTTCACCAACACTTTTGAGTAACGATAAACGTAAAGAAGTATTGTGCTCATATAATTTTTTATAGTGATTGATTCTATTTAATTGAAATATAGAACATATCTAAATTCTATTATCCAGTAGAAAACGCGACAAAAAATAGCTTGCTGGTTTTAAATATTTATTGAGCATGGAGTAATACAATCCAATGATAAACTAATCGTAAACGTAAATTGATAGCTATATTAATTCATCTATCTGTATCAACAACAACTTTTTTTTTTAAACTACTGATGGCCAGTTGCATTGCTGTTCCTTAAATGTGCAGATTCATTAGTTTTACAGATTTATAAATCCATAGGAAACTGATGAAAACGCATCGAGTTTTGTTGATAAATTTCAATTCGTTCATAAGGAATGACAAGTTCATTACGATTTTGTTCATAATTTATAGATCTATTTATGAATTCATAGGATTTATGGCCAGTTGCACCGCTGTCCCTTAAATTTTAAGTGTCGCTCAATTGAACAATGCATCAAGACTCAAAAGTCAAAATAATAATAATAATAGTTTAGCTCTCCAGGCCTTGTAGGTCCTTGGCTTGTTCGCAAATTTCTCTCCACACCCCTCTATTCGTAGCTTTTTCTTCCCATCTATTAATTTTTAAGGTTTTCAAGTCTCTCATTACCGCATCACACCACTTAGTTTTAGGTCTACCTCTTCTTTTCGTTTTTACTATCCCTCCCATCAGAACTACCCTTACTGTTCTGTCTTCCACTAACCGTTTCACATGTCCTAGCCATCTTAATCTTTGGGATCTAATTGTCCCAACTATATTGTTTTCCCCATATAGGTCCATCAGTTCACTATTTGTTCTTTGCACTTTCACCTCGCCTAGTTTTTTTCCTCCAAATATTTTTCTCAGCACTTTTCTTTCCCATACTGCTACCCGTCTCTCATCACTTCTGTTTAAAGTCCACAGTTCACTCCCATAAAGTACCGTTGGCCTTACTACACTATTGTAAATTTTTATTTTTGCCGATCGCGAAACACTTCTCGATTTAAAAAGGTCTTGTAAAGCTCCTACACATCTACTACCTTTAGCTAATCGCGTTTCGATTTCAAGCTTTTCTTCACATTTATTGGTAATAGTTACTCCTAAGTACGTAAAATTCTCGACCTCATCAAAACTGTACGTTTTACCACCATTTGTTCTAATTTTGAATACCGAACTTTCACTCGGGCAACTTGCTACTTGCATGTACTTTGTTTTGGATTCATTTACGTACAAGCCGACTTTTTCCGCTGCTTCAACTAATCTTCCAAACACTTCTTGAAGTTCCTTCTTAGTTCTTGTTAAGATTGCGATGTCGTCGGCATACGCTAAGCTCTGATGTTTTTGTCGATATATCGTTACTTTTGTATATATCCTTGCCTCTCTCAAGATCCATTCCAGTATTAGGTTAAATAGTATCGGCGACATTGGGTCTCCTTGTCTCAATCCTTTTTTTATGTTGAAGCTCTCTGATATTTGACCATCTATCCTTACTTTTCCTCCTGCTCCCGCTTGTGTCATTGCAATGAGTCTTATTATTTTCCTAGGGACTTTGAACTTTGCCAGTATTTCATACAGTTTTTCATTTCTCACCGAATCATAGGCTTGCTTGAAATCTATGAATAGCATTAGCAGTGGCAAATTATGTTCGTAGCTGTTTGCAATGATTTGTTCTAAAATAAAAACTTGGTCCATGATAGATCGATTCGGTCTAAATCTAGCTTGGTATTCTCCCAGAATGTTTTCCGAAATACCTTTCAGTCTGTTTTGGATGCAATTTGCTATTACTTTATAAGTTACATCCAGCAGGGCGATTCCCCAGAGCCGGAACTAGGGCGTGGCGAAGGTGGCCCCTGCCACGGGCGCAGACTCCTAGGGGGCACAAAATTATATGAACTGGATTAAACAAATCATTTAAATTCAAATTTTTTAAGAAATGTTTCATAACGGGCTTTGCCTGAGAAAGCTTATACCGTTATATTATCTGCTACTCCTCTCATCTTGAGGTCAACTATAAAATTTTACTTGGGTTTATTGGTTATTGGAGATGTACACTGCTGTATCAGCAAATAGTCTAGCTTCTGGATTTAGTGCATTGTGTTAGGAATACCGCTCGCTACGCTTGATTTGTTAAAGAAGAATATATTTTTATCTTTTAGGTTTTCATATTTTGTTCAAAATTAATTATTTCTGGTTTAAGACTTCACTGAACCCAAAAGACAGTTTAAAAAGGAAGTCGGTCTATCTGTCGGTTCGTCTATGTGGAAGCACGATAACTTGAGAACGCGTACGAATTTTCGAACGAAATTTCATATTCAAGTTTTTCATCAAAAAGCTAAGATCAAATTTGTAGATGAGCTTCTTTCAACCAGTGGTACCAAAACTTTATTGATGGAACTTTTTAACTTTTTGCGTTTATTCTAGAAACGGTAATATTTATCATAGAATATAAAATGACTAGAATTGATCCTCGAATAATTTGGCATAGAATTTACCCAAAACATTTTTCGAAATTATCAGCGGTCCATTTACCATTATTAAAATTTAAATTTTCATGAAATTCGTTATGTTTTTCTGAAGCAAAGGAATAATAAGAATCATAATGTGAAATTAGAATTATTATCACTCATATTCGGACATCACATGCAAACGTTCGTCAATTGTTCTTTTAAATTAGGTAATTCAGCTCTATCGTGTTTGGTAACAAATTAAAGCTCTTGCAGAGGTATGTAATTGTAGTGGAAGTGTCAAAGAGGATATTTAAACGATCATCGATTGTTTCTTTTACAAATTATTCAAATGATACCTAGTTTGGTATCAATTTAAAGCTCTCGGGAAGATAAAATTAGTAGATATCAAGAATGAATATCAATTAGTGAAATTCACGTTACCATCTTTAAATTACACTCCCGGCGATCAAATATCAAAACTGTATGTTCCAATGAACTGAAGACTCCGAAAATCTAGTAAAGGACTATTTATTTCCAAGAATACTTATTTTATGTAGGACTAAAATATAACTGCCATCTGTCACTTTAACATCCCTTTGACAATGACATCTGTCACTTTGACAATGACAGATGTCACTTTGACAATGACAGCTGCCACTTTGAAATATGCAATTAATTGATGCGACATTCTAAATTTCTAAAACAGTGATGAAACTGGCAGGGAAATTTATGGTCAGGGAAGTACTGTGTGGCCACAGCAGATTTTTTTATTTTATGACATCTTGTTTTGATTCATATATAGATATTAAGATGTTAGTAATATTTAATGTACCTGATTGATTATAATTTAGTTTTTATTATATCACCACTTGTTTTGAAGAATATATATTTTTTTTTGTATCATATCTTTTTTTGCCTCATATTCATAATAATTCTCTACACAAAAATAGGGGCGCAATTTTATGATTCGCCACGGGCGGCCAATACCCTAGTTCCGGCTCTGGCCAGAGCATATTGAAATTTAGTATTTGAACTTGTTGTAGCATCAAAATAGTTATCTACTATTTTTGTATCAATCGGCTGAGCCGGAAGTGCAGTTTATATATACATTTGCCGTATAAAACAATCAGTTCAATTGAAATGATAAGGTAGACAATGATAATCTGTTGTCAATAATTTTTTGATTTTTTTTGTCATTTTACAAGTCAAAATATTATTAAAATTATATTAATTATAATATGGAGCGACAGAAAACTTTATTGTATAAATTTGTGTGTATATCAAACGATGTACAAGTGAGTCACGTAATGTTCAAGTCAGATTTTTTGTTAAAATTGAAGCTAGAGCGGTGCAGCTGGTCATAAGATAATTTTTGAATAATAAATATGTCGATTGAATAAGCTGTAGGCATTCGGTGAAACATTTTCAAAACCTTAATAAATATGTCAATCAAACTCAGTGCATTTATTGGAAAGTTTAACATATTTCACTAATAGTCCGAAAAACGTATATGCAGCTGAGGTACAGTATTTTAAGTTTTATAAGTTTAATAAATAAAGGCTAGATTAAACTAAAGCTTCCTTCATCGAGGGTAAATCTTACCGTGCCGCACCTTTGATAAATCAGTAAAAATAAGAAGTCAATACGGTTATCTCAAATTAAGCTTGACTTGATACGAAAAATGAGTGAAGTGAAGTCTATGAAAATTTGTATATAAATTCTTGAAGTATGCTTCATCATCCTAGGAAAGAAATCGAGAAAAAAATAAAATCACAGTTATAATAAAGAGGATTTCATAAAAAAATCAGATGTATCCACCACATGATATGACTAGTACTTGTATACCTTTTGACTGAATAATTGACAGTTATAACTGACGTTGATATAAGACAAAATCGATTGCTACCAAAATTTGAGGTGATCATTTAGATGCTAAAATTCAAATGGTAAATTTGATCATTCTACGACTAATAGCTTCGAAAAACTGTTCAATCAACTGCACTTTCGGTTCAGCTTATCGCAATTATAATGCGAGGTGTACAACTAGATGTTATAGATAGAAGTGCTTGAAATTTCAATATTCTACGGCTGGTTGTTTTGTATTGTTATATAAAGTACACTTCCGGTTCAGTCGATTGGTACAAAAATAGAAGATAAACATTTAGATGTACAAGTAAGTAAAAAACTAATATAATAGTCGACTAAAAGCCAGTGATCTCTAGTAACAGTAGAAACAGAATGGATCGGAAAGTGGGCGCGGTCTTGTGTCGGCAAGAAAATTTATGTGACCTGAACAACTGGAGGTATATCTGTCTCTTTCTAATCCATAGGCGTCGAGTTTCAAGTTTCTAAAAGGGCAGTTTTATATCTTAAATTTACGGAGTTCTGGCTATGCGATGTTTAAAAAATATATATTACCTCCAAGAAACTTTTGCTCATGAATAATAATTGATTTTATTAGAATTAAATGTCAAAATTTCGAAAGATAATAAGAAAAGGATAAAAGGACATCAGAGAAGTACCTAAAATATCAAGAATTTGAAGATCAAATTTCAGTAACTGTTGATAAGAAAAATTTCGTCCTAAATTCAATTTTGATGAAAAATTTACTTGACTATTCCACTCATGTATAAATTCGATCATAAGACAAGTGAAATTATCAAGAAATTATAACGGAAATATAACATTGTCTAGATAACGTGTAAAATTTTCACCAATAAACTATTTTGACAACATAAACAAAAAAATATGTTTTTTTGCCGATTGACTTTAAAAGAACAGCTTTATTGACAGTTTACAGTCTATAAAGTGTCACTATTACTGCCAAGGCAGTAAAAGTGTCGTTTCCACAGCAACCCCTCAACATACGCATCACAACTTGACAACCGATCAACAAATGCTTAGCAACATAATTTAATGGCGATGACATTTTTCAAAAATATTGAAATTAATCATAAAATTAATCATATTTAAACAATCGGCAAAAAAATGATGTGTTCAATACGGCAAAAAATGAAAATTTATTGCCTTGCTTAGATTTATAGACTCGGCTACACCTCGTCTCTGAAACTCTAGCCGCGTCAGCAAATCTTCTATTTTTTTGCCTAATTAAACAAATAACTATTATGTGTATTGTAAATTAGGAATGTCAAAGTAAATAATAACTCCAATTTTTTTAAGTATTTGTCAAAAGTCGTCAGAATTGTCGAAAATATGATGAAAAATAAACCAGTAAATGCAGTAGAATCCTAAAACAGTATTTGGAGGCAGTTTATGTCATATTAATAAATTTTGATCTTATTTTGTGACATTCGAGAAATATTCCCCCTAAATATCATTCGTGCTTAAAAATTAACCAGATAATTTTAATTCAAGCTTGTTGTACAAATTTCACTCGTTCTCCGAATTCGTGATATTATAAACAACAAGCTTTCATGAAAATTATCGATGATTTTTAAGCACTTGTGGTATTACCTCCGATAAGCTTGGTATACATATTTTTTTGAGAAAAATCGTTTGAACAGTCTCTGAGATATCCGATTTGCATGCTAATTTTATACGTTAGCACTAATTATATGCGGGTTTTTTGCAGACATAATGAAACTTTGTCAAAATATCTAATTTTTAATATGCTTATCACTAGAAACTTGGTCATTTTTGCATCAAACATATTACTACAAGATTTATCATTTTAAATTTCGCGCTAAAATGGTCGCTCAGGATGTTTCACTGTGCAAATCAGTGCAAATTATAGAGACTACAATGTGCAAGTGTTCATTATTCTTATAAATTAAAACTAAAAATAATAATCTATTCACCGATTCAGATTTTCCCCGTCTTTCGTTCACTAATAAGTATTGATTTTGTTACTTTTGGCAACACTGATGATCTGATTTGGCTTGAATGTACGTCAATTGCCTATCGGGATTTGGGCACACAGAGAGACTACGCAAACCACGGCTACATAGTTTGTGCAACAAAGGTGTTTGAAAAATAAGTGAAGAACATAATTCTGTGCATGTTCAGTTTTATAGTTTGTAATTGTTTCAAACTACAATCATAATGTCTCTGTTTCGAAGTGAAGAGATGGCATTATGTCAGCTGTTTTTGCAAAGTGAAGCAGCTTACGCGTGTGTGTCAGAATTGGGAGAACTCGGACTGGTACAATTTCGAGATGTAAGTAATACATTGACTGATATTTTTATGTTTTGTACAAGTTTATTTGAAATATTTCCAGTATTTTTTTTGGTGATAGATACTCTTGAATTTGTTATTTATTGGTAGTTCAATAATCAATATTTTATTATATTTCAGTTAAATCCTGATGTCAATGCCTTCCAACGAAAATTTGTTAATGAAGTTCGTCGCTGTGACGAAATGGAACGTAAGCTTCGTTACCTGGAAAAAGAAATTAAAAAAGATGGAATTCCTATGCTTGATACTGGGGAAAATCCAGAAGCGCCACAACCAAGAGAAATGATTGATTTAGAGGTAAAAAGATTATATGAGAAAATACATCTTAATTGAATAATAAAATTTTCTCCTCAAATAATTAAGGCAACTTTTGAAAAATTGGAAAATGAGTTACGTGAAGTGAACCAGAATGCAGAGGCCCTGAAAAGAAATTTTTTAGAATTAACAGAACTCAAGCATATTTTAAGAAAAACTCAAGTATTTTTTGATGAGGTATGTGCAACAATTACATTTTCATATTTATTACTTTTACGTTTTACGTTATTGTCGGTTAATTGAAAATATGCTTTGAGCAGCTAATATTTGAAATGCTACACCTAGCATGATCATGAGTACTTAAATTCAGGATTATATCGGAATTCAAATTTGTATTTTTTCTAAAAATTTTATTTCATGATACTATCCTAATATTTAAATATTTATTGCTCATTAAAACGGAATCTACAAAGCAATTTATGTAATATATTTTGAATATTAACAAGTAATGTTCCCTATGTTTTAACGGTTTGAACATTAATTATTTGCTATTATTGAACCATTTTTTATTAGAATTCTTCACATTAACAAGCTGCTAACTAGAATTAATAATTGTTTGTGGCTGAGTGAGCACATTTTTACGCAAAGTGAATCCACATCTTGAATGATTGCATGTCTATTTGCAAGACCATGTATTTTTCAAGATCTTAATGTCGATGCTGCATTTACTTGAATATCCATAGTAGTATACATTTATTTTTCCGAAGGTAATTAATTGATGTGAATTAAAAAATCATGTTCTCTATTCTTTAATAAATAACTGAAATGTGAAATGGGAACATTTATTTACTTGAGTTTCAATTTTCTTATTTGTCAGATTCAAATTGCATGATTAATACTGTAACATTTATAAAAATATGTATCTACACATTCTGACCTAAATCAAGTTTACTAAGTTAGTAACGAGTCGTGTGATAATTTAAACTCGAATATTTATTTTCCATAATCGAAACTGAGATACATATAATACGAATACAATTTTTTTTGAAAATATTAAAATATGTCAAGCGCTTATTGTGACTGAAACTTAGGACATTAACATAAAAAATTATTTGAGTAAGTAAAAAGTCTTGGGAATTCAGTCAATATATTTTAATTTCTTTCCTACTTTACAGTTTCGGCTGTACCTCAGCCATCTTCAGAAGCGAAAAGAACTTGAATTGTGAAAAATTAAAAATGTACATGAACTGTGATGTCGAGTTTAATAAAATAGCGGACAAAAAACTTAAACTCGACATCACAGTTCATGTACATTTTTAATTTTTCACAATTCAAGTTCTTTTCGCTTCTGAAGATGGCTGAGGTACAGCCGAAACTGTAAAGTAGGAAAGAAATTAAAATATATTGACTGAATTCCCAAGACTTTTTACTTACTCAAATTCACTCATCCGTCAGCTTCATCTAATTTATTCAATAAAAAATTATACTTATATGATTTTTTGTTTTCCTAATTATTTTAGAGGAAGAAATTTGAAATCATATTTAATACGATAGCTCGATTATCAAAACAATATCAGCTATTTAAAATATTGTAATAGAGATTTTGGTCTTAATTTGAAAAAATTATTTATCAAAACACATGCTAATCTGTATCTATTGCTCATATTTTCTTGTAAATGATCTGATATTAGATATAAAATTCTAAATTAGAACATAAATTATTGATTTGAAATCAAAATTTTATGTTAGTGAAACAGAATAAACTTTCTCTACGACCATTTTAGAATATCAACATTCTAACATGAATTTTGAATATGGAATGATTCAATTGTCATGCTGTGTAAGAATATTCATTCCAACATAAGTGTTAAAATGGGAAAAACTAGCGATATCTTTTATCCATTTATAGTATTGGTAAAATACAAAAAAAATCTATCTTATTTATTCATATTCGTTCTAATAGTAGGAGAGATAGAGCCGAAATTTCACCGTCATCGGTAATATGGAATTTCTCAAATTTTATATCGTTTTATACATACAATCATTAGCATGAAATATAGATTTAAATATCTTTAGATCATCATTATGAAAGTGAAAGCAATAAAATAGATGAGGGTGAAAGCGATGAGGATAAATATTTAAGTGGAAATGGTTTTGAAATTTAGTATACTGTATTCGTTGAGGACATACTATATTTCATAATGTAATCCATTACTTAAGGGCCGTTTGACACACTGCATCAACTGCTGCATTTTGCTTTGCATTTTGATTCCTTATTTTAATGAAAAATTAAACTTGTCATATACAAAATTTTGTGCATTGCACTCCGATTCTATGTATGATCCACTGCATTTTCCTTTGCATCAATATGGAGGATCAAAACACAAAGCAAAATACAGCATTTAATGCATCGTGTCTAACGGCCCTTGAACTATAGATATATGAAATCTAAATAAAATAACAATAATATTGTTTATATTTGATTCTTAATGGAAGGAAACTATTAACAAAACATAGTTAAATTCCACAATGGTCAGTTGTATCTCTGTCCCTGAAATTTTAAGTGTCGCTTGATTATACCATATCGTATCAAGACTGAAAAGTCAAATGTGACATAAACATTGCTGTCTTTATTCCGATTCGATATTTTTTGTTCAAGTGAAACTTAAAATTTAATGCAGCGATTCTGGAATTTTCTATAATGCTACAGAACTGTAAATCTGAACAAAATCGCAACAATTTTTGTTGACAAATACATTTATAGCCAGTTGCACCACTGTCACTTTAAGTGAAGTTTAATATCTATGATAAATATTGTATGCACAATTGCTACCACGGTTATTATTCCTCCCTTAAAGTTAAGTTACGGTGGTGCAACTGGCCATTAGAGTCATTTGACATCAAGAAATGATGTGATTTTGTTCAGATTCACAGTTCTGTAGTGTTGTAGAAAATTCCAGAATTGCACCATAAGCTAGAGCGGTGCAACTAACCATTAATTGATAGTTTTTCTCACTTACTGTTCACCTTACATTTTATTTTCTAGAACAGTTTTACCATAATTAATCAAACAAAAATTATTCTCTGTTCAAGAATAAAATGAAATAAATAATTATACATTCATACTAGTCGAAACTAATGTAATTGTTCGCATCTTTTTGATTTATAAATGAAAAATCGAAATCTAAAAATTTGAAATAAAATAGATAATGGCCAACATATTAACGATTTTATTATGAATTTGGCACCAGTGAGTAAAGACAAAGAAAATGAGATGTTAAACGTTGAAATTGATAGCGTGTTTATCGAGATACGGTAGTCCACATGTAATTTATGCGCGCTTAGGTAAACATCGTTTCATAGGCCACCGCATCATCCTAACTGTCCGTTTTTTTAGATTCAGATCTCTTAGATGTCCAATATTATGTTTTGCTCAAATTTCCACCCACTTTATCCCTGCCCGCCACCCTCTATGTATCCACTCAACTGCCCGCCCTTTCGGATTTTATTTACCAATGTCTTGTACAGAGGAAGGCTTCTGTCCAAATTTCTAGCGTGATATCGATGTCAACAATTTCTCAAAAAAATTGCTTTTTTACCCCATATAGCTTCTTTCTGTATCCACTAAGCTATCCGTCTTCGTGGTAAAATTAAGAACCCATATTGAAGGAACATATAACATTTGAGAAATTTCATATTACCGATGACGGTGAAATTTCGGCTCTATCTCTCCTACTATTAGAACGAATATGAATAAATTAGATAGCATTTTCTAGTATTTTAACAATACCATAAATGGATAAAAGATATCGCTAGTTTTTCCCATTCTAACACTTCTGTTAGAATGAATATTCTTAACAGCATGACAGAATTGAATCATTTCGTATTCAAAATTCTAATCTCGGCTCTATCTCTTGGACTATAATAGATGGTGAAGTACCTATCACTGTGTCATGTCGGTAATATAGATTTCAGATATTATTGAGGTTACGTCTTTGTTGACTTGTGTTATTGAAATGTTGAATTTATGGTCGCAGTTAAAGTATAGTCTGAAACATGTTTGGAATGGTTATTCGGCAGTCGTGAATTCGTCACACTCGTCTACGACTCGTGTTACAAATTTTTTCCCTCATGCTGAGTATGCTCCATTCCAAATTTACTGCAAAATATACTATTTCATCCCTAATAACGACAAAAAATAGTCGAAAATGATAAATATCAACTCTACAATAGCACAAACCATTAAATTAAAACAAAACGCCGGGCAAATGTTTTTTTTTCTTGAATCTATCAAAATAATTTTGCTAAAACTGTACATTAGCAGTTAATCATTCAATTTCAATGAAATTTTGCTGTGATGTAACTCTCGTGACCAGAGAAATTTTGTTCTTTCTGCACTAAATGTTGAACCTACATTTTCACATTTAGTATTCTGTATATTTTTAATTATCTAGATACTTGCCTTGTTTATTTTTATATCATTGTTTCTGATGAAGACTTTCGGATAGGAAGTCGAAACATCAAAAATATCAATAAATGTACCAAATCCTATTTAGCACATATACTTTATTTTCTATTTAGACTCTTACATGTTGGAAAATATCAAATATTTCAGTTTCTGTTTTGAAAACATCTATTAGGAATATTTTGTTCTTTATGTGACTGTTGGTTGAGTGACTGAATAAGAGAGAGATGGAATACATTGCCATGGTAATTAGTGAAACTTCTTTAGCTAATAAAGGTGACTGAATTCGGTTCATTATATGGCGACAGATAAAAATGACAGCTGTCAAGTAATGCGAATAGCGTTAGGTTTGCATTATTCAAAGAGGTACATTATGAGTACGTTCCACTAGGCGACCGCAACGCTCATGTCGTCTTAATAATCGTTTCACAAGACGATAACAGGCTTTGCGATCAAGATCAATACGTCAAGGATGACGTCATTAATCTCGATTACTTCAAGCTCATGAAACGGTCATTGTGTTCATTTTTGCAACAATTACCAAGAATTGGAAAGGTGATTTTCCAATTTGTAGTTTCGATTCCAAACTATGTCGATTGATTTAAGAGTTTTTATTTATCAATATGACAGATAATTTTACGGTCTCTCATTATCGTTATTTATTATTTATAAGGGATTAATTTACACAGGTACATTGGATTCATTCCATTCATATAAACTTTTTGCTACAGGTTAGTTGAATCTTTTTAATGATTTACCTTCCGATCTTAACCACGAATTGTCAGTTTATTCGACATTTAACAGGCACTCGCATCGGAGCACTTGAAGCACCAACCATAGCAATCATATATTAGTGGAGCGAATCGTTGCGCTCGCCCAATGGAACGTAATCTATGAAGTCCAAATTATAAAATACACATCAAAGAATCCAAATAAAAAATAAAAAAACATTCTAACTTTTCTAAAATAATAAGTAATGCAGAAAATCACGAAAGTATAATTTTAAGCCCAAGATTAATATGCACTTAGATAAAATATTAGACAATTAATGATTAAAGTATAAACGTTCAGGAGAACTTGCTGAACCACCGACTAGAGACACCGGCTGATCAGCTGACGTTTTTGTAAGTAAATTTTTTTAGCATCTAATTTATCCATCGAATGCGCGTTGTTAATAGATTGCGCTTCAATGTTTTGGAATTCAGTAAATACAGCATCGTAAGCATGACAGGTGCAAGCTACTATATCTTTCTGTTGCTACAAGAATATGTAACAAAAATTTTAATAACATTCATGCTGTAAACAGTTTATTGATGGATGTACTAAGTGGGGTATTCATACTGTTCAAAGAAGTTTTATTGTTTAGAGATTATAAGTATTAATTATCTGCAACACCACTAATAATCTTTTACATGTAACGTGATGGCAGTGATTTTGGCTTTAGAGCATAAGACTACAGCATGTAACATCGTAATTTTCGTGCTCCTTCAATTATTTCAGGAAAAAAAATTAAAATCTATATTTTCTGCATCTAAAAAAAATTCGATTCATTTCTTATACATTGGTTAGCCAGTTACGAATAATAGTACCTACTACTTCTGAGGCGATTTTTGTTGCATTTTGCATGCATGCAAAATTCTCTTCGTTTATTGATTTGAACGCAGAATTTTATTCTCTAAGGATGTATTTTGAAACTATTTTTGCTAAAATAAATAGGAAAGTAGAATATCAAGAATGGAGGATTGAATCCTATGATTCAGTCATGTTTTCATCTATAGTATTTTCTACTTCCTCTGTTTTATTACTTATACATATCATTCTCTTTCCAATTACATACTTATACTGTTTACAAGTTTTGAGGAATCAAATAATTCCGTTATAAATATTTTTTTCCAATTTTTCATAACAATAACTTGTTTCGTGCTAGATTTATTTCAACAGAATGTTTCTAATGACCAGTTGCACTGCTGGCCCTTAAATTTTAATTTTCGCTTAATTGAACAATATCGTATCAAGACTCAATAGTTAAATGTGTCATTGCTGTCATTATTCCGATTCGATAATTTTTGTTTAAGTGAAACTTAAAATTTAAGCTAGAGTGGTGCAACTTGCCATACTCATAGCGTGAACTGTCATACAATCATTGAATACAGTATTAAGAGAGCCTTAAAGCAGAGGTAGATTGATTCCTTGAAAGTCCCGGAGTGACCCTCAATACCAGTATTAAAATATTAGAAAAATTTCAATCTCTTTGAATTCAATCTATATTTCACAAAACAATTACAAAACATGTTCACGAGCTTTCATATTGCTGAATTCAGTTATTACGTCATCAGAATGTAGACCAATATTCTTATTCAACTGCTACTCATTGGGCGCATTCAGCCGACTTCTGGTCAGTGAACATGGTCAGTTATTTTCTGCTGAATGCTCTGTTCAATGTGACCGGTTCGTTTTATGTTCACTGACCAACCGACCACAAAATTTACGTGGTCGACGTGGTCACTTCTCTTGGTCATGCGTGGTAATTTTCCATTTCAAATTTTGACTTATTTGTAACTGTAGAGATTTTGTTTTTCTTTAGTTATATTTCAAATAAGGGTGAATCTGTAAATGAATTAAAGTGATTAAATGTGTAGAATTGTTGAATTCGTTCGCTTCAATATGTGATATTGTACTTGTTTATTTTGCTCAATGAAAATATTCTGATAAAATATCTCATGGTCCGTACAAATAACGATTGACAAATGTTATATTGAAAATGGTTCATAGTTTTATAATCACAGAAAAAACACAATTTCGAAATGAACCAAAATACACAAAATGCATTCAGTCTGAACGTGAACTGTTCACTAACCATTCGGTCATTTGTTCAGTGACCATAGATGTACGCTGAATGCGCCCATTGGAATAAATAACGATAGCGCTATTATAAACAGTGAAATAAAGAAAGATATCAAGTCGAATTTTAGGAAGAAGAACTTCTTCAAGAGGTGAGAATACGGATCCTAACGACTTCACTATTATTTTTGTTCAAATAAAATGGTTAAAATCAATTGTCTTCAATCATCTCTGATCTTGAGCAATTTTCCATTAATTTACAATTCAACAGACACATTAATATTGAACTATTAATCTAAATATCGATCAGCTCATGGCGAACCACCTCTATTGCCCTCTTCTTAGTCTGCTATTATTTTTTGGATAGATTCAAATTTCTAGAGAATATATATCTATCACATTCTTGGAGATATTTCAGTTAAGCTTCTTATATTTAACCAAAATCAGAAAATGCTCTGAACGTTTCTTATAGTCTAGAAACCAGTCTGTTTCTTCTACATCATTCCATTAAATCTGAAAATTGTGAAAATTTCCGTTAATTCATTATTATTATTTTTTTTTTCAATAAATCGACATAAGTATTGTATGAATTTAAATATTGTCACAAATTTTATTGTGAATAATTTATTAGAACAGGTTACAGTGTAAATATTCACTTAATACACTTGTATGTTCACTCGTACTGAATCACTGTATGAGTGAATCCCTCTCCTAGCTCGCGCTCTTATATACCTAATCCGACAATGGGCCAACATTCAATTGTCTAACAGTTGTTACCTGGCAACCACCGAACATCTAGTGATCATAGCCTGTCAATCATGTCCGATAATTGAACATCGACCTTGTCAATACTAACTAGGATTACAGTTTCAGCGAATTCAAATAAATAATTATGTGACCTAATCACTGCAAATATTTCATATTTGTGACAATATGAAAGAAAAATTGAAATAGTAAAATTTCTATGTTTAGTCAAATCAGCTTATTTTTTTTTTGTCTGAGCTGAATACAGTCTGAATTTATTGTAATTAACATTACGTTTTTGTCTTGGGCACTCAATGTTTGTGTAATTGATAGTGTTCTAGAGAGTAAAATGTAATATTGGGAACTAAAATCAACCCGTAGCCACCAAGCAATTATAAGCAAAACAGCGGAACTATATTGTAATATTGATTCAATCTTAATTTCCATACGATTATATGTTATGTTACTGGTTTTGTTAGCAATATTTAGTGGCTTTTTTGAGGTTGTTCTTATTGAATTTGTTTTAATTAATTCATTGAAAAATACTTGGCTTTCGACTTTATTGTTTAATTAAGACTATACTCTTCAAAATATAGAATCTAAACAAAGAAGTGGTAATAAAAATTGTTGTGTTTATGGATGTCATTCCAAATTTAGTCGAATGTGGATTTTAGTTTCCATAAATTTCCTAAAAAAAGGCAAAGAGAATTATCTGTAGTGAATAAATTTGGAAACTGCGAAAAGTTGATAAATAAGCTGTATGGATCAGTAGCGCTTTCTTTTCGAATTTCACATAAAATTATGATGCCACTATTCACAATTTCTTAGGCCCGGTTTCACCAAAGTCAGTTAAATTTATCTAGCGGTTATTTTGAGTTAGTAACTATAGTTACAATTGTATCAACAATAGTTTTCGTATAAAATAACCTCTGGATAAATTTAACTGGCTTTGGTGAAACTGACTCTTAGTCTTCTAAAAAGTTTATGGATACATGTACTTTCAGTCGATCTCGCAATATTACCTTACTTTCGAAAAATGGCAGACTTAAAAATTATTCAAAGAAGCTGTTTTCTGTTGCTAATTAAAATCACTTCTTCAATATGCATATGCAAATACATAATAGTGCCTATTATGCAATTAGTTGAAAAAATCTTGTTTATAAGGCTATCATTTCTTGATGAATGGACTATATTACTGTCAATTTTTTCTTTAGGGTCACTCAAAATCATTTCTTACATTGACTAAATTCTTTATATCTTTATTAATTCTTGTTGGTTTCATGAGAAATTTCGATGTTTATTTCATCTGATTTAGTTACCATGATAACAGTGTCTTATGTTCCTCAGTAAAATGTTCTTCCAAAACTTTTAAAGCTTGCTTTACAGTACGCTTGTTTCGCTGCTAGTTTGCTTACTTTGTTTCGCTGAGGGTTCTCTAGGTTTAGATAGCAGTGTCGCTGGACGTTGTGATAGATGCTATGCTTTGTTGACTTCATACGATGCACATAACTTTGATTTAGTACTTTTTGATACGCGTACACTCCAAAAATGACAGTTCAAATGTAAGAAAATGGAAATGGTTTTAGCAAAAACTGTTCGTCACAGACGATTAATTATTTATCACTGTATTTCATTAGATCAAAAAATAATTCTGACAGAACGAACGTCGGTAATAGAAACGTTTATGGATTTGGTTGTGGTTTCTACGCAGAAATAAAAACAGAGCATTCTAAATGAAGGAAAAATGTGGAATTTTACACATAAATAGAAAAACATGCCATATTTTTTTATATCTGTGTTCTTTGTCTTTTAATTGCTTCTCCAGTAGACTTACTGCACATGTTTCTATTGTTCAGATCGTTCGAACATGCTGAATATTGTGCAATTATCCAAACAGTATACTTGCCAATTTTTTCGAATAATGAAATAAAAACAACAGATGTTGATGACTTGAGAACTTTTGTTCTGAAGATAGAAAAAGCCAGACCTGATTGTATCTAGCTCTCTCTCATTAATGATATGAAAGGGACAATAGTTACATGGCGTTCGTCTGCCCAAGTTCCGATATACTTTATTGCTGACGTCCTCTTTGAACTCTACCGACCGCCTTGTACCAGTGATCTTCAATGAAACTATTTGATATATTCACTCCCATGAGCGCACTTAGTGAATTTTGTTTAGTTAATCAATAAGATTTAAAGACAAGTGAAGATTGAATATAGCGGAATTATTCATTATTAAAGTATTCCTCAATAAATTTAATGTTACCACTGTAGCCGTTAGTTTCCTATCTTAGCCGATCTTGAATTATACGATTACTGAACTCACCCGGTGGTACTCCTTAGGTTTATTAGACTGTATATAGAAATTATTACTTTTTGATTGTGAATAATTGTAGATAACTTTTTTATTGGGTATTTAGCCTTTTTCTTGAAATTATTTCAAAGTCCTAGCTTTCGCCTATAATTTTAGGCTTCATCAGGAGAACTATACATGAATGGGCAAAGAGGCAGCTAAATTTAAATTAAACAATAAAATAGAACAATAACTACTCACAGAGAAGAGAATTGAATTTCAACAATCATTCTATAAATTGTAAAAAAGGCAAAATAAGAGAATCGGAAATAATCAGTGGGAAAAAAAAACCAAAAATATTTAAATATAAATTATTAAAAGTATGGAATAATTAATATGTGACACTGACGAATAAATATTGAAAAACAAATAAATCAATAATAATAATCTTTATTATGTATTTTTTTGTTTTTTTTCTCACTGATTATTTCTGATTCACTCGTGTAGTTGTTTTCTACAATTCATTATATGATTGTTCAGATTTAATTCTCTTCTTTTCTGTAAGTTGTTATTGTCCATTTAATTGTATTATTTACGTTTAACTGTCTTTTTGTTAATTCATGTATAGATACCCTGATGAAGCCTGAAATTATAGTGAAAGTTACTGCTTTGAAATAAATGAGAATTTCAAGAAAAAGGCTGAATATCCAATAAATAAAATATCTATCTTTGTATATAATGCAAACTAATAATAAGTTATGTTTCCTAATTGCAATTAGTACTGATTCCAGAAAAGTCTTACGACATTAAATATTTAGTAATAAACAAATAAAAACTTCTTTGAACAGATTTTGAATAATTGTGGATATTACTAACGTAAATATGTATAATGTAAAAACAATTTCAGCTCGAGTTATGGATACGATAAATAAATGTATGTGTTTCGTTGTTTTGTAAAACTGATCGACGCAATCAACCCTGTGTTAAGCTTTATTCGCATAATGTCTATATCTAATGTTTGCTGAGCCATAATCAAGATACCCTTCATTTTGCATTTTGTGTAATACGGTTTAAAAGAAGCATTGTGGGGAAAACCATTCATTATTTCTAAACCTCAGGCAATAGATTTATGTGTTAATATTAGTAAGGAAATGATTGGGGAAATATGTATTATATCTATTCGTGAAAATATGCCTAATTTTATTTGTATATATTAACTATAATGTTTAGGAAAAATTAAATGTTGTATGAGACGCATGAGCTAATGATCATATTGCATAGATTAAAGCTGGTTTATGCAAAATTAATTTTCATTACATTTTAATATCTGAGAGTTGAAGTAACAAACATCATTAGGCCAACTGTGTTAGTGTATTTACGAGCCCAAAATCATATTAATTGGGCTGGCATAATATTTAACCACAATGACATTTCATTTTATTCAAAAACTCAATAAATATTGTATTCTCATAAGTATTATGTTGTTACATTAAAATATACAGATTTAACTTGAATTAGCATGAACAAGAACATAGTTCCGATAACAGTTAGGTTTTAAAATAATGCTGCAATTCTGTGCAGATTCATTAGTTTTACAGATTTATAAATCCATAGGAAACTGATAAAAACGCATCGAGTTTTGTTGATAAATGTCAATTCGTTCATAAGGGATGACAAGTTCATTACGATTTTGTTCATAATTTACAGATCTATTTATGAATTCATAAGATTTATGGCCAGTTGCACCGCTGTCCCTTAAATTTTAAGTGTCGCTAATTGAACAATATCGTATCAAGACTCAAAACTCAAATGTGACATTAATATTGTTGTCATTATTTTTTGTTTTAGTGAAACTTAAAATTTAAGCTATAGCGGTGCAACTGGCCATACGAGATTTACAAAGAATTGCAACACAAATTAAACCAACTTTAACACACGAATCAGAATAGTTGAGTCACTGTTTTAATACTGAGTTGTTTCTTATTTATTGACTATAACGGTTTTAATTCTATCAGGCACTGTATCAACTAACTTTGCACATTTAACAAGTTCAATATTATCCTTACTTGTTGCAATTTTACTTTTGATTCGTACTGGGCGTGCCGGATTCCTAGGCAGTTACTATTTTTGCCGTATGACACGTGGCACCGTCCGTTTGAAAAACATAGCTCCCGTCAACGGACTGGCATAGAAAAATCGATGGTAAAAAGGTATCTTCAAGTATATCTTTATATTAGCGTTAACTGTGCTATTTATAAAATATAATTTGCCCACCCTCCTTCCAGGCATATAACCCCAAAGCATAACGCTTGTAGGAAATTTCACTTTTTTAACCAAACTATGCCTGGTGTGTTTCGGAAGAAGTACGCAATACGCGTTTTCTACAATCTCTCAGACAAATTTCAAATTTGGACTCATCACTCCAAATGACGCTATGCTGTGGCCATTGTTCTTGGGTCTTGGGTCCAGTTTTTATGATCCTTAGCCCATTTCAATATATTACGCTGTTGCAATTACAAGCGCAAGTACTAATAATTTTTATTTAATTGAGAAATTACAAAATACCTTGTAAAACTTGTATCCTATTTTTTTTATTCTTCTTGTAATGGTAGATACCGAAATTTGTTTCCCGATCATTTCTCGCCTCTAGACGGTAATATCTCGAGCTTTCGATCGGCGACTTAGCAATTTTCTTTAAAACTCGTTGATCAGCATTATGTCGATGGTGGACTACCAATTTATTTCCTTTCCATAACATTTCCATCTTCTTTAAACAAATTAATAATCGAATGTGAAATCGAAATTTTTCATCCCGAAATGCCGTTCATAAAGGTATTAATTATGGATTTTTTTCAAATCCTGGTCATATGGTTTACCACGAGCCATTTTAGTGTAAAACTTATCACTTATGGCCAGTTGCACCGCTATCCCTTAAATTTTAAATGTTGCTTAATTGAACAATATCATATCAAGACTCAAAAGTCATATGTGACATAAACATTGCTGTCATTATTCCGATTCGATATTTTTTGTTTAAGTGAAGCTTAAAATTTAAGCTAGAGCGGTGCAACTGGCCATTATGTCAAGCACTTTGTTGATTTCAACCACTAATCCTATAAGTGGATAGCTGGGACTTGTGGCCCGCCATTGTCGCCTTCAGAGCAATCACCAGCGTCACGGTATACCGGGAAAGAAACTAAAATGATACTTGGTAAAACACATTGATCGGATATATGAAAATATTATTTCTCGTAAAATAACTTATCAATTGTTTTGTCAACAGTAGAATCATACACTACCTACTTCGTGCAAAATTTATAAGTGATCCAATAATTATTTTGATTCATGTGTTAAAGTTGTTTCAATTTAGTTTGAAATCTAATTGATATCCAAACTATTTTCTTATTCATGTTAATTTAAGCTTAAGCTGTTATTTTAAGATGATAATATAATATTTGTAAGCATAAAATATTTATTGAATTTTTGGTAATAAAATGAAATGTCATTATGGTCAAATATTGTGTCGGCCAAACTCATATAATTTTGGGCTCGTACATTTCAACTTCATTTTCACTTTACTATGTAAATTACAAAGTTGGTCAACTTTCAACTTTTCATCACATTTTCAATAAGAATTAAATGAATAGACCAACTGTGCATGCGTCCAATTAGAGAATTACAGTTTTCAGAATAATCCAAGGTGAACGTTAGTGAATTAAATTGATCTTGTTCATATTAAAAATTGATTAAGGGCATCTAATTGAATCAATGTCACAGTTTAAATTCATTTTGCCAAACTAAAAATGAACTGTGTAAAAGAAATTTCACATAAACGTCCTCATTCTTTTGTAAACATCAAGTTGAAATTGAAATGTAATTCTAGTGTAGTGAAAGGAAATATCAATCAATCTACCAAGTGCACTAGAAGTGTCTGCCACAGCCGTACCGAGTAAGAGGCGTGATTCATATTTATTTTAGTTTTGAATTATTCATCTTATTTTGAATTATATATATATTTTTTCAGAATACTGCTTTTTTTTGAAATTTTTTCATTTTAAATTTTGTAACTAAGTTATAGTTTCTAATTTATCTTAATTAACATGGAATTGAATGGGTTTTCAGTAATTTTCTATATGAAAATTTAAGCAAATTTCTATGCTAATTATTAATAAATGAGCAAATTATTCTGCCTAGAAATAAAGTATCTTTTGTATTTTATTGTTGTGGATTAAAGTATTTATTGTTGAAAACAAGTAACACTGACTTCTTGAGAGATAAAACAATATTTAACTAACTATCCGTTAAACATTGTTTAAAGTATTTATTCTTTATTTATTAACAGAAAAAATTAATACTATTAACTATTTTCTTATGAAGAACAGTATAACATAGCTATAAAATTGAGAAAAAAAGAAGTTCTAAAAAAAAAACATTAAAATAAAAAACCAATTATTAGAGAAGATAAAATATATCTGAAAAGAACGAATAGTTCCATATTTTAGAATTAATCGAAAAAAATTATATTCGTTTCGAGATTCGCGTTAGAGGCGGATTTTGCTTTGATTTTTTGATAGCATTTATTTCTACCTTAAGTACCGAGCGGATTTTTGGAGAAGTGTGCGACTGGGAAAAAAGGTTAATAACCATTGAAAAAATAACGGATAAAAAATATACTTTTTTTTTTTTTTGAGAACCAGTGGACTAAAAGAATTTTTCCTCTCAATCATTGTTTTTTCATCCTGTACGCTAGTTCGTTACGATTATCTGTAATGATAAAGAAGATATTATATTATATCTATTTTGATGAAACATATTTATATTTCTTATGCTTTGCAACAAATGCATTTCCCTAATCAAAATCATATGTTGGTCCATTTCTTATGTTTCATAATGTCTAATTTGCTTTTGGTTCTATGTTTTTGTCTCGGTTTTTGTGTATATTTAAAGAGAACAGTAATAGTTGAAGATGTAGCATGGTTTTATGTTCTTCATTTCATTGATGTATTTGTTTAAACCAGATTATAAGACAGTAACTTTTAGACGGTTGTGATTAGGTGTAGTACGGATATGAAGAATAAAGATTGAATTCTGTTGAAAATTTAATAAATATCGATTTTGTAGAGTTTTTTCCCCTCAATTTAGAATCGATTGAGAACCGTGTTTTTGTGATCTCCTGTGCAAAATTGACGAATCAAATAATAGAGCAAGATCCCAGGCCCGCCAGACGTTACTTATTTTCTGAGAAATAAAATGCGTGGAATAGAATAGTGTTAGTATGTACTTTGATTATACGCATACTTGCTAGTTTGTGCCGACGGCCAATTTACAGATACGAGGTGCTAGTGATACGTTAAGACATTACTTACTTTTCTCAAGGTCTTGAGTGCTGATTTTGATGTAAGTTTCAGAGAATATTGTTAAAAATTGATAATCAACACTGCTAGACACTTTCCATCGGTGGTGATTTCTGCTAGACTCTTTGAAGCTCACAAAGAATAATGTGATCTTGCTTATAATCTGAGTGCCAATTTTTATATATGATACTCAGGGTACAATTTCAATACGTTTTGCTAACAGCTAGATCAATCGTAGGGCTAAACATCCCTCAGACACAATTAAAATATCGCTGTGAGTAAAAGCGCGAGGTCACTATTTGTAGGCTTCATAATAAGCGAAGTATCTATGAGCATCCAACTCTTCCTTGGTCTAGCTGTTTATAAAAAGTATTGAAAATGCTTCCCGGGTACCGTATATAAAAATTAGGACTCAGACTATAAGTAAGATGACGTTATTTTTTTGCGAGCTTTAAAGCATTTAGCAAGAATTACTGCCGATGGGAAGTAGCTGGCAGTGTTGATTATCAATTTTCAACAATATTCTCTAGAACATACATAAAAATTAGCACTCAGACTTTAAGAAAAGTAAGTAATTTCTCAACGTAGTATCTATAAATTGGCCGTGGGCACAAACTAACAAATATGCGTATGGTCAAAGTACCCATTAACACTACTCTAATCTACAAATTTTGTTTCTCAGAAAATAAATAAGATCTGGCGGGTCTGGGATCTTGGACTATAACATTTATACTGAAAACAGTATTGGGGTTGTTTTCCAATTACTAAGCAATGAAGAAGTCAAGCATTATAAATGTGTCTAATTTGCATTCAATTTATTTTACATTTATTCATTTGTATTTCAATGCATGATTGCAAACATTATTATAACTAAACTAGAATATTTCAAATGTTGATCCAGAGTTAAATAATGTTAGGAATAGTAGGCCTTCAGGAATCCATAAAATTGTTGTTTCATATTGAACGTGTCGGTAAACAAGTACCCATCATCATCACAAATACAAAATCAAGTAGAATAGACTAAAAAATTCTTCCTTTATATCTTTTGAAAATTAATTATTGTGCTTTCGAAACTGTCAAAACTATCTCGTAATTATGAATGATTCAATTATATTATACTTTATAACTATTATTGCTATAATGCTGAAAGAAAAATCAAAAATATGCGAAAATTAGTATTTTATACATTCTATTCTGGAGGAATAGATGTCAACATCACTTGAGGGTAGGAAACTTCAGGGTCCTTGACAGATACTATATATGTACAGTTACAAGAAAAAAATTCTAGTCTCAATTATTTCTGAATTACAATATATTTATTTTGCTTTTGCATTACAATGATTTTGTCAAGACATATTTGTTTATGTAAATGAAAATGAAAGAATATAAAGAGTCGGTCGTACAGTCATATCACATCATATTTATTCTTATTTTTTATGGAATAGTATATTATGTTACAAGGACCGAACGACTGTCATTTTTGTCCAGGATAAATTTGGCTGCATTCGGTGAAGACAAGGGCGAAGCACGAGGCGAAAACGAAGACAAAGCCCAAAACGTAGCTTCGTGCAACCAAATTTGTCCGTGACAATAATGACAGTCGTTCAGTGTCCGTATTGCATACGATACTTTTTGTAACAAGTGCACCGAAGTACCCCATTACTAAGCTTTTCAAATATATTTGGATGTATTAAAACTATCTTATTGATTTGACAAACAGATTTTTGCAAATGCAATCACATTACAGTGAACTAATACAATGAAACACAATTACATGATTTATTTTATTGATTGATATTTTTCACATTTTCTGTGCTATCCCGTTCACAATAGATGTACACACTATAACGAACATATTCTATAATAAAAAATTTCTTTCAAATATCAATTTGACATATATCTATGAAATAAAAAAATCCAACGGCATCCATGATCCATGATCTACAATTTCATTTTTACCCAGCGGACATTAATATCCATTAATTCCCAGTCAACAGAGAATTGATGAAAATTGTTACCATGGTTTGGAATTGAGAACTTTCGAAGCAGAATGCAGCTCAGTAATAGGGTACTTTTGGTGCACGTGTTGCAACAAAAATATACTGAATCTATTCTGTATTAAAGATAATAGTTGGATTTATGACAACAAAATCAAATTGAATAGTATATTCAACAATAAGTATTGGAATGGCCTATATTCTAAACGAGCGAAAAGTTTGTAAACCGAGCCGAAGGCGAGGATTATGGTTCGCGAGTGTGGAATACGCCATTCCTTACATTGTAGACTATACTTTCTCTAACAAGATTTTGGAAACTCACCGATATTTCAGAGGAAGCTTGAAAAATTATTAAATGTCAAACGTAAACCCAGATATGAATACTTGAATTGTTAGGAAGTAACCATGGTAGTAGCCAAACTATCAGCTTCTGATTCGTCGAAATGATTCTAATGTCATACAGAATCATTCTAAACGGCATACGGAATCATTCTAAACGATTTTTTGGTTCCAACATAATTTTTGGTTATGGAATATGCAAATTCCAAAACAGTGTTGGAGAAAATGTTTTCTTACATACAGAGTGTCCAACGACGAGCTTACATACACTATATTTTAAATATTATTTAATATAATTCTACAGAATTTGGTATCTGTGGGTTTTCCAACATGCTCATTTTAACTAAGATATTATCAAACCAATAGCACATCTGAATAACAAATTAATTAATTTTATTCTGTAACTCCTGTCCTCGGCCGTCCACTATCGGCATAACGTTTATGTAGTGAACCAGTAACACTCAGTCGCTGGAAACTTTTTGAAAGACATCTGGATGAAGACAATGCGCTATTTGGATAGGCTTTTTCATAAAGACGTCGCGCTTGAAGTGCGTTCCATTAGTACGACCATACATAAAAATCATATCGGCCATTTCAATATTGGAATGTATTATTACAAGACGCCAGAATGAAATCAATTAATTTGTAATTCAACATTAATTACGTGGTTGAAATACTCATTTATTAGTTTCATTAACAATTTTGTGTCGACCAGTGGCACTAGAAATATACTTTTCTCCAACACTGTTTTGGAATTTGCATATTCCTTAACCAAAAATTATGTTGGAACGAATGAAATTCCAAAAAATCATTTAGAATGATTCCGTATGCCGTTCAGAATGATTTTTCAGGCTACTACCATGGTTACTTCCTAACAATTCAAGTTTTCATATCTGGATTTGACGTTTGACATTTAATAATTTATTAAGTTTCCTCTGAAATATTGGTGAGTTTCCAAAACCTTGTTAGAGAAAGTATAGTCTACAACATGTTTAGAATGGCGTATTCCACACTCGCGAACCGTAATCCTCGCCTTCGGCTCGGATTACAAACTTTTCGCTCATTCAGAATATAGGCCATTCCAATACTTATTGTAGAATATACTATTCTTGGAGCACCCCCATAATTTTGCGAATTTTGAAAAAAAAAAATTTTTGATTGTGAATCAGCACATCGAAATATATATGCCAAATTTTTTTACCTTTTTTCTCTTAACACCCTGTATAATTCCGACACCGCGTACTCGCAATTTCTTACAATTACATTATTACTCATAACTTCAAAGTTATCCAATAATATTAATCTGTCATTTCTTTAAAAATAATTTGGAAACGCATTGTATGCACAAGAAGAGGAGTGATCATATGACATACGATCAGGTGATTGATGATTGAGAAGTTATTAGTCATCATCAAGCTAATCGTATATCACATAATCACTTCTTTACTGGAAACAAAACTTCAATGAATTGATTCTTTTCTCAATGTTGGCAGATTTATTTAGAACTGGCTAATATTTAAGCAGAGTTCATGCAAAACTGATTGTTTTGGCTATCATAACAAAAAATGTGCCTCTAGGGTCCCTTTTACGGACGTGATTTTTTCCATTTTCTGTACACATCTATAAAATATTACTTTTTTATTTTATCGCGTGAATAAGACGCCATATTGTAACACTACACTACATGCAAAAGAAGTCCATTTTGATATTTCAACAAGTTGCCATGGCAACTGTACAGAAAGCATAAAGTTCTTTTTTGGTCGCACCAGATTTGACCAAAAAATATTACCTTTATGGCATTGATACACAAATTACTATTATTTTAATTTTCTCTACATTCAAATTATATTTAAATATAATTTTTACTTCATATTAAGGTGTTCATGCAAAATTTCCTGGCAATTAGTGACGCATGCACAGAGTTCGGTTTTAGTTTGACAAAATAATTTATGATGTCGCATTGAGATATTTAGCACACCTTCATCAATTTTTTATTTGAATAGCAATATGGCTTTACGAATATTCATTTTGAAATGTTTATAAGTCAAAATAGCTGTCATTTTTCTATTCTAGTAGAACGTAATGGAAAGTTGAAAGTTGGCCAACTTCGTTATGCATGTAATAATTTAACATGCAAATCGATCAATTTTTAAAAATGAAATGCAATGTAAATTATTTGAAAATTTGTTTTGCATGTACTCAGTTTTATTTTTATTTTCATTTCATTATTCAACGTTAGTTGACATGAGATTCAGAATCGATATGATTTATTAAAATTCTAGAAATACTGAATACAACATACTGTCTTCATTAATAATAGTAAAAAATTTAAAAATTGTATAATATTAAATTTTTATGGGTGATACGAGGTTGGCTCTTGCGATAGATAAAGATTGAAGGCATAAATGTACATTGTACGAAATGGGTGTTGGGAATCGGGGTTGATTGTGTTATCAGGCTGAACGTGGCTACTCGCACTCTGCGCAGATGGCCGATCCGGCCCGTGAGGAGGAGCAGGTCACGCTACTGGGCGAGGAAGGCCTTCGGGCCGGCGGACAAGCCCTCAAGTTGGGGTAATGACAAATTCTAAAGTCACTCATCTGCAATGTTTTCTTCTATGTTCTCTAGTCCTATGTTATTTCACACCGTATACTTGGAAGTGCATAGTAACCATATTTTCAAATTTTAAAGAAAACTACATTATTTTTTGTGGTCTACACAATGTAGGTGACTTAATTATAGTTTCATGTTGATTAGATTGTAATCATTTCTGGAAATAACCGTTGATTTTTACATAAAATTTTAACTTTCTCGATAATATTTTTGTTTAGATTGATGAAAAATAAAATAAAAATATTGGAAAGCAGTAATTGAAAAGAATTTTAGTATCAATTTTATCTGAACATGAGAGATAAATTCATCCCGATATATTTTTATATAATAAATTAAGAGCTAGAAGCGTACAATCCAAATATTCAAAAATAAGAGCTTCGAAAATACTCGAAAAGTCAGAAAGAGATTCAAAGTGGTAACTAGGAAAAGCTGTATTTTTAATTAACGTATCGAGTCCGTAGACTTTATTTTCAGGTAATTTTCTAAGTCTTGGTTGTATATATCAGAATATAGAATGAATCAGTAAAGCCTCATTTTCATGATGGCGCGGCTGGTGTGGTGCGCGTGGCGCTCACGGCATGTGTTTTAAAAATTTTGTTTTCATGCCGCTGTGTGAAGTGTTACGTTTTCGGTGTTGACATCAATTTCGTTCTCAAATTAAAACAGAAAATGTCTTCGCCAAGTCGAAGAAGACGTATTTTATGTTTATATTTATACTATAAATCATTAAAATATGAAGAAAAACGTTGGTGGGTACGACCAATTTTCAAAAAAAGGCGAGAGCAGGGAGATTACTTCAATTTAATAAATGAAACGAGGTTAACCGATACGGAAAGCTTTTTTAGCTATATGAGAATTCATTAATTTTGAATTAAAATCCTTATTTCCGAATTATGTCTTTTCTATGATGTCAACCTCTCCACAATCATATAAACACTGAACACTGACGTACAATACGCATGCGCCTCGGCGCACACAGCGTTAATACTTAAAAAAATTCAACTTTGCACACCGCGCCAGCTACGCTATATTGAAGCGTAGTGTTTGGCGAAAGCTACGCTGCTATTGGCTCATATTTTAACACCACGCCAGCCACGCCGTCATGAAAATGAGGTTTAAGCCACATTATTTTATGTTTATAAAATTTTCTGTAGATATTAGAAAGAATTCCTGGATATTAATCGATATCCGTGGTTATAACACATTCGTTCACCAGCGAAATACAACTACTGGTATTTAGCAAAACACAGCTTAATAACACAATAATTCTCTATGTAATGCAGTGTAACTAGGAATAATTTATTTATGTGATTGGTCTATTTATTAATGAATTGTATAGTCCATATTATTTTCTAGTATTATCTCCTTGAAAATTTTTGTTTAAACTCTGATAAATGAAAGCTAATGCGAATAGGTCACTTCTAACAAGTATAATTCGATTTCTTTTTTTGCCAAATATTGATTATAAGCCTCACCCATTGAAAAAACATAACTTCATGCTTTTCTAAATCCGAACCGAGTAATTATATAGATATTTAAGATACAAGTGTAAAAAATTATTCTTTAATGTACCAGCGACTTTTGAAAGTTCCATGGGTGCATAAGTGACTTTTTACTCGTGTGCCTTACAATTTTTCATTTCCGATCGTCCTAATTTTCGTAAAACAATATTTTTTCTACAGACGTCAAAAAATGATGACATTTGTACATCAATATTAATATGCGAAATATCGCATTGGAGTTGTTTATCATGACAACAGGTACGAAGTATTTCATGCACTGATTTTATCTTTACAACGTGCACAAAATACTTGGTGCATGTTGTCAAGAAAAAGAACTCCAGTAATTTTTGTATTTTGAAATGATTTTTATATTTTTTTATTATTTTTTGACGTCTGTGGAAAAAATGTTGTATGCAACGCGTGCACGAAGTTTCTTTAGAACTTTCATTCTCAAGCACCAAAGTATAATTTCGAGCACTAGATACATAAATAACTACTCTCTTTTATAACTGTCACTTTGACGGTAAATTAGAAAACGATATTATGAATTGAACTATTTTCATTGTTAACATAAATGTTCTTGGAAATTTGAAATAAAATATCAAGTTTAAAATGTCTAAAAGTAAATTTATTACTGTAGATGAGTTTCGAAATCCGATGTTTAAAATACTGATAATTGGAACTAGTGGACTCTTCCACTGAAATTGCGTATTGAAAGTGTGCAATAGCTTTTATTGAACAGTTTTCCATAAAAACTTTGTACATTGAAAATGAGATAAAAAGCTGTCACTTTTTATACGATCGTAGGTAAAACAAATCGCTTGAAAAATCGATTACCTATTCACAAAAAAGTGGTTGAATTTGTAGAAAAAAATTTTCTTTCTTCAATAGTATGTAACTTGTATATAATAATGAATACTCGAAAATATGAATTTCCTGTCTTAGCTCGAAAATTAAAGAAAATTGCCGGAATACTGTTTTCACCACTGAACAAATCTTGAAGAGATCGTTACTACTTAACGTCTCCAAAGGCCCATTCTCACCTAATGTTTTAACGAATTGTGGATAACGCGTAGTAGCTAGCGCTTACGCGCAAAAGCTTGTACCTGAGCATCGCACAGAACCAATCCCACCGCCGTTTAAAATTAGTGCGCTATGCATAAACCTTATGCACAAGAGCAAAAGTTTGCAAGGTCCAAGCTTTTGGTCACAAGCATAAGCACAACTTAGAGACAGCGATATACTATTGTCCTTGTTTTTGAATGTCAAACGTAGCTGTCCGTAGCCTACAACTAATATTATATTTTGGTGATAAGTATTGGATTACAATTTATCAAGAAGTAGTTGCTGTGACCATTCCAGTATTTAATAACAAATCAGCGGTGATAATAAATAAAAAGAGAACCTGTCGCAAACATCGATGGTGGATCTACCCGATAAATCAAAAATGAATTATATAAGGCGATTAGAATAATCTAATTAAATAAATAAGGCTGAGTAACGAAGTGAAAATTAACTTAATTGTTATAAACATTTCTTTTAGTTCAGATTTTGGTTTTTGGGTTATAAAAAAGAACAATACATCGAATAAAGAAATTTTCAATACAAAAAATTAATAGTTTGATTTCAATTACTTTCTTTGTGCTTTCTTTTTCTCTGCAATTCCTTTTTTCATTTCCTCATTCCACCAATTTCTTCGGTCGGCAGCCTAATCTACATCCACCAGAAACATCTTTTGCAATTTCAAAAACAGTGTTTTTGAATCTTGTTCAAACATAATTTATATTGCAATAAACATTAGGCTCATATTCTGGCAGAGATTCTCTCAATTTTCCAACAAAAGATTCTCTAACATCATCATTATTTAAAAGTAGACTATCGACCAAAGAATGTATGGCGGAATGAGGAAGTGAAAGAATGAGAAACGATTGTACAGAAAAAGATAACGTACTTGAAATTTTTTAGTGTTGAAGATTTGTTTGGTTTTGTTCGCGATGAATGCCAGAGATTGTATAAATATATTAAGAGAATGATTAAAACAAGTAAAATGTGATTTGATGAATCAGTGAGTGAAGAATTGACGAATGTTTTTTTGTACGAACAGGATACTATTTTTGTTGAGTGTCAAAAGATTGAAAGATGTGAATTTTAGGAGAATAAAGGATCGATGGTGTGAATATTTCAGAAGCTTATTTGCTAGTGCGAATAGTAGTAGCTCGGGAAACAAAATATGAGTGAAAATGTTTTGAGTACAAGTGAATCTGACTGTAATGTTGATGAGAGTGATGCGTTCAAAAAATGAAAAGACGCCTTGGATTGGGTGTTTTAACGAATGATATGTTGAAAAATGCAGGTGAAAATATTTGAATAGGTGGTTTATTTGTGTAGATTCGTAAATTTCTAATAATCCAATAAATAAAGTTGACTAGAAATGAAAATGTTGGCCCTTATTTAGATAATTATATTATGTAGTATTCTGTACTAATCATAATTTTTTATTGATACATCTACAAGAATCCACGTACAACACCATCTAGTGCATAAAGCACAGCATACCTATTCTACCTATGCAGGATAGATGGCGTTGCATATAGTTTCTACCTCTGCCTACCATTCCTCCTTGTGAGATTATACGCTTGGGGCTCCAAACCCTGACTACCTTGGGCTTTGGCTATACTGTACTGATGAGTCCTAATAAGGACGAAACACCTGTATACAGTTGCTCCCCTATCTAAGATGATGGACTGTGTCCGACTCTTAAATTTGTAGTTTTCATGGAACATTTATATTATTTATAATATTTGAACTCTAATTTTATTAGGATGTTCCAAGCATAACAGAGTGTCACATTTGTGATATTTCTTTGTGAATAAATATTATCATTTTAAATCCAGTAGTACTCTAACTATGGATCAATATTATATTTTTTTTAAATAGAATCATATATTTTTCATTACGGGCCGAGATATCCAACTCCTAATAAACTTATTTGGTGAATAATAACCATGGCTACAATTGTCTAGACAATTATTTCCATAGTTATTATCCACCAAATAAATTTATTACGAGGTGGATATCCCGGCCCTAAGTCATTAAATAGTGATTTTTCTTCTGAATTCAACCAACCATATGATAATATTGTACCCTTACATTGTAAAAAATTTGATAAAAATCAATTCAAAGCGAGTATTTCACTCTATTATAATCTTTTAAGTAGTCTGTGCAAACATTCAATCATTAAGGCCCAGTCTTTCCACCTACGAATAACTTTATTCGGTGGATAATATCCACAGCAACAACTGTTACAATAATTGTTACCATAGTAATTATCTAGGAAATAAAATTATTTGGAGATGGAAAGATTGGACCTAAAACAAATAAAACTCTATTTTTGTTTTATCACATTCAAGTAAGCGAAGATTCTGGCAATAAATTCATTACATGAATATATTCTTCTGTTTCCACGTGCTTTTTCCGTATTGTTCCAAAAAATTTTATATATTTTTTCAAGTCTCATGATTACTTCACGATTTGGTCTGGGTTCGTTCGGGTATTTTTCAGGAAATAAATTGTTTGCTAGAACTGCATTTTGACGGGTCTCACCGTAGTAAATCATTTAGGCACAGTTTTTCCACCTATGAATAACTTTATTCGGTGGATAATATCCACAGCAACAACTGTTGCAATAATTGTTACCACAGTGATTATCCAGGGAATAAAGTTATTCGGAGATGGAAAGACTAGGCTTAAATCGAAATAATCAGTATTTGTTAAGCTGCCATTATTATTAATTATTACAAAAGAGATCAAATCACCGTATTATGATAATATGTAACAAATGCACGGAAAAAAGACAGATTATTCTATTAATAATTGAATTTTTGCACAGACTAATTCAAAAATTATAACAAAATGGAATAATAACTTTAAATTAATTTTCATAGAATTTTTCGCGATGTAAGGATACAATATTATTATATGGTTGAATTCAGAGAAAAATTATCTGTTCAATGATTTGATAAAATATATGTAATTCTGTTTGAAAAAAATTAATATTGATTCATAGTTTGAGTACCATTGGATTGAAAATGATTGTTCATGTAAAAATGTATCCCCCTCTGTGCCTTATAAAATATCTGCATCATTTTTGTGTATCATTTCATATAAACGAATAAAACGCACAGTTCCATCATCTTGATACAACCTGTATATTTGCAAAACAAATTTTTTTTTGATCATCTATTCCCATTAACATGAACGATCATCAATTAAAAAATTCATTAAAAACGAACAATGTCAAATCAAAATTTTTACATCTATGCTTAGCAACTTATTGGACAGACATATTCGATTTGATATATGTAGTTCATTTTCAAAGAACTGTCTAGTTAATGAACGTTCGTGCAACCTCAGAGTATTTCAATATATTATTCATTAGGATTTAGTGATGCAAAAACTATTTACCCTAATTTAGAAGATTTTTAATTATTATTTTTACATAAATGCAGGAACTGAATCGCAGAGACATAAAAGGTCAATATGAAATTATTAATTTGGACGTGAATTGTTTCTACTGTATATTTCAAAGAAGAAATACAGTAAAAAATTATATATATTATACATATATATATATATATATACAGGTGTGCAACGAAACGAGGAACATAGGAGTTTAACATGGGATTTTCAAATTGTGCGGATATTGGCTCTCCTGTATATTTTAGAGCAAAAGTACAAGAAGGCAAAGTTGTTTAAAATAAATTTTCACTAATGGAAAGTCTTTATTTAATGCAGTTGAATATTTGTAGCATGAGATATTTAGAAAATGAATTATGACATTTTCGTCAAAAATCAGATAGCCATGGAAAAAAAAACAAATGCAACAAGTTTTAATTCTGACAATTCAATTCCGTGTTATTATTGTTATTTTTTTTAAGCTGCTACAGATATTTTACTGCATTAAATGAGGACTTATCACATGTAAAAATTGATTTTAAATCACTTTCCATCAATGTTAATTGTTGTAATAACACGAAATTGAATTGTCAGAATGGAAGTTAGTATCATTCGTTATTTATTTCCATGGCTATCTGTTTTTTGATAGAAATGTCATATTTTATTTCCCAAATATCTAATGCCACAGATATTCTACTTTTATTAAATAAAAAGTAAAAATTGATTTTAATAGTATATTGTGTGGCTAGGGACGAAACAAGACGATTTCAGCTGAGGGTGAGTGTTGCTTGCCCGAGCGAAGCGAGGGCCGGCATCACCCTCGGCTGAAATCGTGTTTTGTCCCGTGCCACACACTGTATTTTTCATAATACCTGCATTGAAACTTTCCACATTACAAATTTGTCATAACAAAGTAAATATTTTTCTTTTGATTTTGCAGGTAACAAGTCGAGAGTAGCTGCTTGTGCTTCATCAATAAGATGTTGCGATGTACTTAAAATTGTCGTATTAATACTTTTTTTCTTGAAACTAATCGTCTTTTTAATTTAATTTACAGCTCCGAATACAACAACTGTCAAATTAACTAAGGTTATATGATTTTCATTTAGAAATTGACAATGAACAAATGCGACTCTGCCAGGGATAAAACGATGTGAAAAATTAATTCAACGGGCAGAAACAAGCTTGTTTCTCCCCTCGGGCAGAAACAAGCCTGTTCCTGCCCGGCTTCACTCGCATTTGTCTGCAATTGTCTTGTTTCGACTGACAAAACAGGCGTTGAAACGCGTTGTTTCAATGCAGGTATTATGAAAAGAACTTTTTATTCGTGTACTTTTGCTCTAACATATACAGGAGAGCCAATATCCGCATATTTTGAAAATCCCATGTTAAACTCCTTCCAGAAATGTACTATCTAAGAAAATGAGAAAACAGATGTCAAATTTACGTTTTTTTATGTAATAGATGTTCTACATGTTCCCCTTCCATCTCAATACATGATTCAGATATACTTATAAACGAGTTTCGCACTTATTCAAAAATTCCTGGCTCTAGTCAGCTCTCGAGAAATTTTTTGGGATCAACGCATTTCTTTATTCACTTCGATTACATTTATTCACTTTTTGAACATTGAACTATATTTCAAGGAAAAAAATGAAGAAATTTCTGAGTATTTTCAAATATTGCCAGAATACAGAAAATCAACGAGAATTGAATAGAAAATTACCTATTATATCATCTTTCCAACTATTATCTTGATACGTCTCAACATAGTGTCAACTGATATTTAGCAATCATCTGTAGCAAAATTGCTCATATGTTTTGGCGATGAGCACGCAACTTTTAATCGCAGCTACTTTATAATGTTCCAAATTTCGATCGGCAAGAAATCTGGATTACTAGACGTCCATTTTGAAAGTGGAATAATTGGGGCGGGCTATTCTGTAATTCATTCCATTAATTTTTATCGATCATTATCTATTTCAGCCAATGAGTATAGGTAGCAGTGACAAAAACTCTGAATATTTGCTTGTTACAATTATTTCCATTTGTCAAAAATTTTATCGATCGATAATAAGTTAACGATTGTGTTAAAGAATACGGCCAATTGTTTTCCAATAAACAATTTTTAAAGATCTCAGCCATAATGACAAGCGGTATCATTTTGTTAGAAGATAAATTTGATATTATTCAGACGCATCTTATTCAATTTGTAGTTTTAAAGCATTTTGAATGTATATTGATGTATTGATCAGCGTTCATGAGGTCATTTAAAAAGTATAATTTTAATGACTCGTTTTCGGCTTTCACTAACGCAAACATCAACTGTTACTTTGTCACGGAGCTATATTTGGCAATAGTAGTTCCTCTTTTAGTTACTTAGAAATAGCTCGATATGTGAAATGTGAATGAACGTTTTCTAATTCCCGATTGCACAGTTTTTGGTTTATCCTAAGTGTAGCTCAATTACTTTTGCTCCAACAATTTTTATCTAGATAATTAGGCTACACTTGGATGAACCAAGACTGTGCAACCCGGCTTACGTAGCTGGAAATATGTGTTTATTTAAGTAAATCTCCGGAAAGCTGGCGAAATTTCTTGGTTGGGCCAACTAAACTGAGACAAAGCTCGTATATTAGTGATAATAGTTATGAATTCGTCATCAAATTTTTTGCTATCGAATTTATATTTTGAGAAAGTCTAAATATTTTTTATTACAGTTTTATTATTTAATCATTTATGTGGAATGAAAATATGGATATTATGCACTACACTTCCAATAAGACACCAAATTAACTTTTCGTTTTGAAAAAACCTGTAAATCAGTGAACGTTGTTTTGATTGTTCTTACAGCACTTTACCCTTGAAGCAGACACCAGCAATAATTATCGGAGTCCTTTGAGGCAAGATGTGTTTATATTATTCTCCTTGTGTTAATACAGTGTTCATTAAAATAGTGTTATTTAACACTTCAGAGAATTAGATCGCGTCCAAAACACACGACTTCTAGCCTCTGACATCGAGTGTGTAAAAACGCTTATATATTCATAGTAACAGTAATTTCAAACATATTATTATTTATTCTCATTAATTTTGTCAAAAATATATAGAAATTACATTTTAATACCTGTCACTTTGATCTATGAATATATTGGTGTGAAACTAGTTATTTATTGCAGCAATATCCAGCAATAAATTAACCCCGACTAATTAACTGTATGGCACAGTAGATTTGTCGATATTCTACAGAATTTATAAATGTTGCGTTTTAAATAAACTGTACGCTGAACTACTGAAATATATTATATATTAAATTTATGGCATAATATTAAATAAGTTTTATCAAATATACTGATAATGAATTTTTATTGTAATAAATTCTATCTAGTTATATTTCAAACTAGTCAACATTTATTAATTCTGATCCAGAATAGTCTTCCTGTTTTTACTTAGTTATCATCAAATATTACATATTTTGAAAGATGTTAATTGCCCTTTGTAATATACCGGGTCTCCCTGAGGTTAAGGTCAATTAAAAATAATTATTTTTTGAATAAAATAATACATATATCATGCTGTAATTATTGATCCTGTTCTTCGAATTTGGATTGAATAAATGGCCAATTGAATCAGTTTGCAGAATTTCATCAATTTTTTGTTTTTATTCAGTGAACAGTACAATGAATAAAAGCAAAACATTAATAAATTTCTGCAGACCGATCCAATTGACCATTTATTTAGCCTAATTAAAATAATTTTGTAAAATAAAATCTCATGAGGATAATATTTGGCAAAACTCTATTTTTCAGAATGGCATCATATCTACTTGTAAATTCATCCATGCAATCATTTTATGTTGTTTCAGTTCTATTTTCTAAATAAAGAATGCTGTGGACTACAGATGGAAATGATGGAAATCAATATATCACACTCACTTCATTATGTTGATTTGTTTCATATTTATGGCATACCTCACAATAGCATTATAAAAAAAATTAGTTGCGTTTGATAAAAAAAAAATAAAAATGTAAAATAATTGCAGGTTTGTATTAAGAATGCCCTTGGCATGTTTATAGTATATGATTCTGTTTGGAAAAAATGTTGATCCCAGATACGCCCGGTATATGTTATAGCGTTATGGTGTAAAATCGGCCCTTACTTGATTTTAAATCATCAATAGTTATCCAACAGTGAGATATGTAATTTTTTATGTTTTCAAAATATAGTATTTAATTTGAAGGCGTAAGGCAGGAAACACTGATCTACCAAAACTAGTACAAGATGCCATGCTCCATTTGCTGTGTCTGACCGTTTGTGAACAAAATAATTTTAGCAATATTGTTTGAGCAATGATCTCAGTTGCACATGTCTCTTTATTACTAATTTTGCATGATACGCACTCTTACTTAGGTAGCGGTCCTAGTTGCTTTGTTTCAATTAAACTTAATTTTTAATAGTTTTGGTGCCTCGATATTTAAGGTAATGTACAGGAACGATAAACTACTCACTAATTGTTCATTGTTAGTCAAATTAATTGTTCATGCTAGGTGTTTTATACCGAAATATCTGAATCTGGATCGAAACCGAAGCATCATTCAAACATTCCGCAAGTTTCAGTTCATACATTATCTTTTTAATTCCTGTATTTGGAAATAACGATTTAAAATCTTTATTCGGTGATATAAAATATACGTGCTTCTTTAGATTTCCAAATTTTTGATGAACGGACTCTTGTGGCATGTATGCTGTTTTGATCTTAATTGAGGTATAAGAGGAAGATATGGCAGTCGCTTCAATATCACAATGTCATTGCTAAAAATCAGATTCGAAATCGCTTGATTTCAAATTTTCAAGATCACTCAACTAAAAAGTTTTTATGTTCATAGCTTCTTGATTTGCTTTCTGGAATTATTAGAATTGAACATTTATAGTTGAAGAAATACATATTTATGACAATTGTGTTTACATGGTTGATTATAAGCGGTTTTGGATCATATATCTTGAGTAAATGTATTTTACCCGATGCCTGAATTTTGCTCTATTTCTCATTTAAAATTTGAACAGGTGGTGCTATTAGTTCTTGAATAGATACTAACGCAATATAAATTATTGAGAATACATTTTCTGATTCAATACGCTTTATGTTATTCTTTTTTTATAAAATACAATCAATGAACGTATATTTGCATCAAGAATATAAATTATTTATTTACAGAATATATAAAATTGATGTAATATCAGCATGTTTCGAATTTTGTTTCTAATAATAAAAAATGTCTTACCATAATTCTTTAAGTTCCCATATGCTCTATCGAAGTATTTTCCTTGAGCAAGCATGTTTTAGAAGATTATTGCAACTAAAAAGCTGTCTTTTGATATAGATTCGCAAAGGATTATCAATTCATTCTCTTTTAAAAACTCATGGGTGCCTATTATAGCTAAAAAAAGTCTATTTTGAACGAAATAATGAAATTTCATTTTAGTATATAGACATTTAGGCCCAGTTGTACAATCTCAACCAACTACAGCTTATTTACTAAGATTACAATTGCTGAAATAATTACCATAGAAATTAATCTAATAAACTTCAACTAAACTGTGGATAAGATTGGATTGTACAACCGAGCCTTAGGTCCGGTTCCCCTTTTTAGCGCATTTTTCCGAAAAAAAGCGCTATTATATTCACTTTGGCTGGCTGGCTGGCTGGCTGGCGTGACGCTGAGATCTCAGCAACTATACTATTTACAGACTTGAAACTGGTACTAAATAAAAGCTGCTGTTTCGTAGGCTTGCACAAATTGCTTTAATTCAAGCTCAGTGATTGTGGAAAATTGAATTATTCAATTACTTGTTTCAAGTGAAACAATGTTTATAGATATCTATGACATTAGGGATATGGCAACTAAAATTTATTAAAGTAGATAAAAATTTAGTTACAACTTTCGCCGCGGGTGTCACTATTATTATGTACAGTTGTCAAATCTGTCCGGGATTCATTCAATGACTTGTTTGACGCGAATTTGAAGCTTATTAGAATGAATTATTATTATTGGATAAAAATTTGTTCACTTTTGGTGTATTTTTTTTATATAGCTTTGATAAAGATCAAATTATCATTTTAAGCTACAGCACTTGACCTCCTGTCAGTCAATAACTAAACAATGAAGATTAAAAGGTATTTTTGAGTTTGTACATGTATAAATTATGTACCTATTAAATAGTCAACTTGAAACTAGTACTAAATGGAAGCTGCTGTTTCGTAAGTTTGCCCAAACTGCTTGATTTCAAGCTCAGTAACTGTGAGAGATGGTAATTTGCGAAATCTCTGAAGTAACAAGCATTCATAAGCTGTCAAAAATGCGCTTTCATCATCTAGATGATTCTTCCATTTTTTTGTTCTATCTTAGTAACAATTGTTTCAACAATCGTTACCTCGATAATTGAGCTTCGCTTAGGATAAATCAAAGGCTGTGCAGTCGGTTCTTAGGGCCGGTATTTCAGTCCTCAGTTTAACTTAAGCGAAGTTGAATTATCTCAGTACCAATTGCTCTAACAATCATTACTATGGAAATTGAGCTACGTTAAGGGTCTAATGACCAGTATTTCAGTCCTTGGTTTACCTTAAACATATTTCAATTTCCATAGTAATGATTGTTAGAACAATTGTTACTGGGGTAATTAAGCTTCGCTTAAGATAAAAGGCTTAGTATTTCAGCCCATGGTTTCCCTTAAACGTAGCTTAATTTCTATAGCAATGATTTTTAGAACAACAATATAATAGAGCTTCGCTCGAGTTAAACCGAGGACTGAAATATCAGCCTTTAGTTGTATTAATTTACAAAGGCTAGCTTAAAAGTTTTCGGCCTGGAAAAATATGTAAAACAATACTTTGGGTGAATAGTATATTATGCTACAAGGACCGAACGACCGTCATTATTGTCTAGGCTGAAGTTGGCTGCACTCGGTCAATGTGAGGGCAAAGCACAAGACGTAGCTTGGTGTATATAACTTCATCCGTGACAATAATGACGATCGTTCAGAGTCCGTGTTACAGATGATACTTTTTGTAATAAGCACACTGAAGCTTTTTAAATAAATTTAGACCTACCGAAACTATCTTATCGATTGTACAAAAAAAAAAATTGCAATTGTGATCACATTAATAGTAAATTAATACAACGAAACATTACTTACATCATTTATTTTATTGATTGGTATTTTCCACATTTCCTTTTCTGTCCCGTTTATAGTCATTGCACACACTATAAGGAACACATCCCATAACAAATTTCTTTCAAATATCAATTTGACATGTCAATGAAATAAAAAAATTCAACGGCATCATGATCCACAATTTTCATTTTTACCCTTTGCGGACATTAATATCCATTAATTCTCTGTAAACAGCGAATTAATGAAAATTATTACTATGGTTTGGAATTGAGAACTTTCGAAGCAGAATTCAGCTCAGTAATAGGGTACTTTCGGTGTACGTGTTACAAAAAAATATTTTTTAGACTTTGTCAATTTCCTTGAACAAATCAGACGTCAATCAGTTTTGTAAGTTAAAGATTGAATGCCTTTTTTCTCCTATTTCATGGAACTAATACTCATTAGTTTATTAGCTTATGGTTTTTATAATGATGCTGGGGCCACATCTACGCCTAATGCCATTAATTGAGGCGTTGTTCAATAATAAACACATTGTCAATGACAATATATCAATTGTCACATAACGCCTTAATTAATGACATTAGACGTAAGTGTGGCCCCTGCATGAACGATAAGCTAGCATACTGTTGCGAGTTAGTGCGAAGAAAAAATTATCCAGAAATAACTTCCAAACAGAACCAAAAAATTGTATGACTGACCTCTTGCTTCGGAGTTAATTTATGCTGTACAGAAGGATTTCATTAATTTTTCTGGAACATTCTGAGAAACTAAAATAATATTTAGAAAGAATATATTTGCATTAGATTTGATTAAATCGATTATTTTATGAAGTAGTATACTTTCTTTTTATCTTTTATATAACGTACTCAAATCATAGCAGAAAATCATAGAATCCCGCGCAAGTTAGAGTATCGTTTCAAATGACATACTTTTAAGAATTGAAGACAAATGTTCTCATATTGCATCGTTTGAGACGTTGAAGTGTTTCGATCAAAGAATAGGCTGGAAACATTTTATCCCACCCTCATATTACGAAAATACGAATACATGCTGAACATCAAAGTTAAATTGATGTTAATACATTATATCATTTGTTATCACTAATGCTGGGGCCACATTTATGTTTAATGTCATTAATTGAGGCGTTATACAATAATGAACACATTGTCATTGACAATATGTCAATTGTCACATAACGCCTTACTTAACGGCATTAGACATAAGTGTGGCCCCTGCATTATGCAGGACCCACACTTTGTTTAATGCCGTTAAGTTGGGCATTATGTGACAATTGACATGTTGTCATTGACAATGTGTTCATTATTGAATAACGCCTCAATTAATGACATTAGACGTAAATGTGGCCCCAGCATAGTAGACAATTCATTTTTTCCACATAAAACTGTGCAGTATTTTTTGCAGATGAAATTACGTGATTCAAACTGTCAAATATGACATTTGACTTGGAAATTCCAATAGAAAATGTATGTAAATCAAAATCCATACGATAAACTCTGAATTTGTATATTACATTTTAAATTCGTCAAATGGATTTTGATTTACTCACATACAGTTTCTTGTTTGGATTTCTATATCAAAAAAGTCATATTTAAATGAAATTAGAAGATTGATTGATATTTCCTAATGCCGTGAAGTGCGGCTACCAATCGTCGTTAAGCCATGGGTACTCTTGGATTTTATAGTCATATTTGACGGCGTAAACTAAAAAAAATAGTTCACACGGAATTTAATGGACGAAGCATGTATTGTCTAAAAAGAGTTTCAAGTGATATCTTTTTTAAATTTATTTCTAAAATATAGAATCTCAGAAAGTGTCCGATGAATCAGAAAATGTATTATCGTTACGCAAAAATGTATCGTGGTGGCGCATTGAATAGGCGAAAATACCATCGAAACATTGTTTGTTGCTAATTGTGTTGTGTTGTGTTGTGAGCAGCACGAAGGGGGTGTGAACCCTACTGAATCTATGACCAGGGCGCTCATTAGTGATGATTCAATAGCACGACAATCCAATCTCGGCCCCGTTCAACTGGGGTACGTATCTCCACACATCATATCTACACCCCAGCCATAGCAAACCTCAGTTAAATATTTCTCATATTATTCGTTATAACTTGGTGCCCTTCATGATATTTTGAGAGAAGGAATGAATTACCGACAATTCTTGTTATCAATATTTTCAAATTTTTCAATAATTATCATCATTGACTAAAATTTTTATTATATTTGCAATCACTCTTTTTCTTTGATTTTTCAAATATCTCTAATATATGAAGGCAATGTGAAAGTAAGAGGGAGAGTAAAAAAGAAATGAAAAGAAAAAAAATATTAGAAAACAGTCAGATATTACAATTTGAATAATTTTATTTCAATAAGTTTCAAGTAAATAAAATTATGCATTTGAAATCATTGGGAAGGTCTGTTGATAGTAATAATGCTGGGCTAAAATCCACTTGCTTTAAGAAGTAATGCTTCATTATAAAACTGACTTAACGTAGCTTAGTCAATAGCTTTGTATCAAAACACAAACTTTTGTATGTAATATTAATATGCACAATTTACACCATCGTGTTTTGTATGCAGTTTTCCGGAAAAAATTGAGACTGACGACTACTATCCATGGTTAGTACAGCAAATATTATCTAGATCATATTCATCGTGTATATGTTTCGTATATATGTTAATGTTTGAGTTTTATTTAGCATTTATTGTAATGTTTGTTGTTGCGCTCGAATATTCATACTGCTTTGATAAAAAAATAATTTATTTTCATTAAAACTACAGTCCGGTCGTTCCAGCACAACCATATCATTTATTCTGTGCACTAGTGTCTGAATTAGTCCTGTGAAGAATAATTTTTCTATAAATCACTACGAATACAGCAAATCCACTTTCCTTTTCAAATGCACATCATAGTTTTTGTGCGACCATACATATTTTGTAGAAAAGAAAAATTATATATATATATATATATTTGTAATGTTGACAATGTTTTAGTGATGATTGTTATGAATACTATTAAAGGAGGAAAAACTGATGACGAACATTTCCTTACTTAAATGTTTATTTGGTCCATGATATATATTTTATTATTAATCCTTGAATCTACCATAGTTCGAAATATTTCGTGATAAATAATAGAAAAAGGCAATATTTTTCCTCTCATCTGAAATAAATTTTATCATAATATCCCTACTCCAATCATAATGCTCTATAAGCCAGCGCTTTTTTTTTTTGTAAATTGCTGTCTGTATCGAGGATGTCAACGTATATAAGGTTTCCCGTCCATTGAGAGCAGAAAACTGCTAATTGCAAAATGACGAATTCGGGAGAATGCCACTCAGAATAATTCGTGCGGTCCATCATCCATTGCTGCAATATTTGTCCAATATTCGCACAGACAATATGGCGCTGGCACTCAAAAAATATTTGTGTGATGAAACTGATGAAAGAGTTTATAGCATTGGAATTATTTTCCTTTGATATTTTAACGTATATCAGAGAAAGACAAATTTTACTATATATTTTTAAAAATTCTTCTACGCTTGAAAAATTCAGCAATTTTTAGAGACGATTTTAACAAGAAAATGGCTAGCTGTTACATTACGGTAAATGTGATTGAAATAAATCATACTATCTTTTTTTCCTCTCTTTCTTGTTTTGCATTTTGTGAGTCGCATTAATTCGCAAGTAAAATCCTAACAAAATGAAATAGGTTCGCAGTTCTCAGCAATACGCACCAACACTAACGAACAATACGGATCTAGTGAAAGCGATTCTCCTCTAAGCCACACACTTGGATCATTCGTGCGAATTCGCACAAAGCCTATAAAAATGTTCAATATTTGGATTCTTATTTATTATTAGAGTCGTCAAAAAAGTTCAGTATGTGACTTGTTCAGAAAGCTTATTTTTTGCTCATATAATTACAAATCTTGTAATCACATGAAAATATGTGCTTTCTTGCACTTGTTGCACACAGTATTGTTATATGTCATTCATAGCAATCAAAAATAACAAAAACTTAGTTTCTACTTTAAAAATAAGTTAAAACATTCTACTTTTTTGAATGATCGCACAAAAAATTAATTTCATCATAATTATACTACGTATAGCAACCAAATCACAAATTGTTTAACGTTATCAATCTGCATAATGCAAGTATATTAATACTTTAAATTGAATCTTGCAATTATTTAAAAAAAATAGCACGAAAATACCGTGCTACATATTTCACAAAATACAGTTCCAAAAAAGTAATAAAGAGGCATTTATTAAGATTTCTCAATCATCCTTCTTATAAAGTGCTGGTAAGAACAACACATCCAAATTCTAGAGTAAGAAAGAATTACATTATTTACTCTGTTATTTCTTTCTTAATGCTCTCGCTTCTACGTATTATATTATTCGCCAAAAGAATTGTTTGTGATATTTATTTGATATGTACAGTTTTGTGGCCGGAGTAATTCTTCGCGAACGCATTCCTGCTTTCGAACGAATGTTATGGAGAGCTTGCAGAGGAAATGTATTCTTACGTCAAGCTGAAATTGAATCACCATTAGAAGATCCTTCATCTGTAAGTATATTGTAGTCAGTAAAGTTGTTTTTATAGAAAACACTCAGAGATTATGTACTAAATATGTAATTAACGACAAAACGTATTTTAATACGTTGTTCGGCAAATAGTTGACAATTTCTTCTCCCTTAACTTCCATAAAACCAAGCGGAGTAAAGCTGTACTCCAAAATGTTTTTTATTGTGACGAATATTTGTTTTATCTGATTTCAGTATTCAATATTTAATTTATTGTTTAGCTGCAACTAAAAAGATTACTTGTTTTTATTTTCTTTTGTTTCTTATTTAAAACATAATTTTTAACATGTAACGCTAAAACTACATACAAGAAAAACAATTCCTGGGTCCGTGCCGGCTGCGCTGCGTAGCGATTCAAAGTGTAATAGTTCAAGGAGCCGATCGCACCTTATCTCCTTTGAGCGGTCTTACGGCCAAATTATATATGAATTGATCGGGAATATATAGTGGTCAATAGAATCCCAGACATTATAAATCCAGGATTCTGATCTAAATGTCAAAAAAGACTTTTTCCGATCAATTAACTTCCTTGATTCATATATAATTTGGACTTAGATTGAAACTAATATCAATCGATAGCGAAGTTCAAATACTACTGTATGCCATCCTTTGTTCTGTCCGAGACAGACAAAAAACAACAATCGTAAGTTTTATCAATGAAATTGAATACGAAAATGGGTTACACTTAGAGAGGGCTGTCGCTCTCCTGGACAGGACAGGAAGTGGTACCCTAGTTTTTTCTTGAAGTACTTGACTGTCGCTATAGTAAGTTCTATCAAGGAAGTTGACCCCGAAAAAATCGTCCGGAAGTAGCTTTTTTTTCGACACTTAGGACAGGATCCTAGATTTATAAAATCTGGCACCCTATTGATCACTATATTCCCGATAGATTCATATACAAATTATCCGTAAATCCGATTAGGAAACATAAGGTGTGGCCGGCTCTCCGACTATAATGTTTTTTACATACATATGAATACCACCGTTTAAAATTATTATTGAGTGCATTGTTTCGAGCTGCCGTTAGGGTAATTTTAATTAGCAAAAATATAAGTAATTCTTACTAGTCATAAAATACATGTGAATTCAGCATATTGATCGAAATTTTCAAAAATATTACCGCGATGAACTGTCACCTGTCAATTTGAAGAAAATATACATAATATTTTATTCTTCGAATCAACGAATTCATTAAACGGAGATTTGTTTAGTCGGTCTTATAAAGGTTAAAGATCTTTATAAATTTTAGTTTTATAAAACTTATTATGTATTTGAACTTTTTTGAATCTGATCTTAATTTTCAATAGTCTAATAATTTTGCAGAACGTGATAGTGTTATTTGCTATTTATAGGGAGACCAAGTATTCAAATCTGTCTTCATAATTTTCTTCCAAGGAGATCAGCTGAAGACTCGTGTTAAAAAAATCTGTGAAGGTTTCCGTGCTACTTTATATCCGTGCCCAGAAGCCCCAGCTGATCGTCGTGAAATGGCTATGGGAGTCATGACCCGTATTGAAGATCTGAACACTGTCTTGGGACAAACTCAGGATCATCGTCATCGCGTACTCGTTGCAGCCGCTAAAAACATCAAGAACTGGTTTGTCAAAGTTCGTAAAATTAAAGCAATTTATCACACATTGAATTTGTTCAATTTGGATGTGACTCAAAAATGTCTAATTGCTGAATGCTGGGTACCGGTATTGGATATGGAGAGTATTCAGTTGGCTTTACGACGAGGAACTGTAAGTTTTGATTTTTATTACATTATTTTCTATCGATATGCAAAACATTGTTTGTTTTCTGGAAATGATTCCTTCGAAATGTCTTCTTGTTATTATGTCCTTTGCAAAGAATAATCACACAGTTGAATAAATTACATTACACATAATAATTGCATATATACAAAAATAATAACATCAGTCAACAATAATTTTGAGTAAGAGCTTCGTGAGCTCGAAATTTTCGTTGCGCTTTGCTTTTATCAGCAACAAAAATTATTTTTATAGGAAAATTGGTACCGGTTGAATTATATGTAAATCTTACGTGATACTAAACAAATAAGAAATAATTAAGCTTCTACTGTGATTATTTTTATCCCTTCACTAATCCAAAGCTCAAATATTCTTTTTGTACTATCTATATTTATCACTTTTGGATATGTACCTAAAATATACATACACTACTAATAGTGAGGTGTTAAGCGATAGGTCGAGTAGCGGTCTGATTCGACACATGATAAAGCGCGTTATTTATCGCATTGTAGCGCTTGTCTCTTTCTTTGTAAATTTTGAATGCATGTATTATAAACTAATTAGTAAGAACAAAAACATAATTTTTTTTTGACTGATGATTTATTATTATTTTTTGGTTTTGAAAATATTTAATTATTTTATTTTTTAGGAACGCAGTGGTAGTTCAGTACCACCAATTTTGAATCGTATGGAAACATTTGAAGATCCTCCCACTTACAATCGTACTAACAAATTCACAAGTGGATTCCAAAATTTAATTGATTCATACGGTATAGCAAATTACCGAGAAGTTAATCCAACACCATATACAATTATCACTTTTCCGTTTTTATTTGCGGTCATGTTTGGTGATTTTGGACATGGAATGATCATGTTTTTATTTGCTGGGTGGATGGTTCTGAAAGAAAAGCCGTTAGCTGCTAAAAAAGTTGATAGTGAGATCTGGAATATATTTTTTGGTGGTCGATATATCATCTTTTTGATGGGAGCGTTTTCCATGTATACTGGATTAATATATAATGATATATTCTCTAAATCACTGAATATTTTTGGGTCATATTGGGGGGTAACTTACTCTAAATCGGATATTGAAGCCGATAAACATTTCACTCTAAGTCCTTCCAAAAGCGATTATTCTGGAACTCCTTATCCGTTTGGTCTTGATCCAATTTGGCAGTTGGCTGAGAATAAAATAATTTTTCAAAATGCGTACAAAATGAAGATCTCTATAATTTTTGGAGTACTTCAAATGTTATTTGGTGTTTGTCTAAGTCTTTGGAATCATATGTATTTCAAAAGATCACTTAACATTATTGCTGAATTTATTCCGCAAATTATATTTTTATGCTTTTTATTCTTATACATGGTATTACTCATGTTCATCAAATGGACTACTTACTACGCAACTGATGATCGTAAGTATTAATATTTTTTGTAAATTTAAATTAATGATTAGTTATTAAATTATGACACACTTGATTAGCACTAAATATTGAATGTTTGATTAATAAATTTTTCTTTTCCATTTTTAAAATCGTTACTAATAATAATAATGTATGAAAACATGAGCACATCCCAACTCGGCACACTTAGGCCTAGTTGCATGAACGTGCATTAACTAAAGAGTTCTTTAAAAATGAACAATATCAAATCGAATATATTCGTCAAATCAGTTGCTTAGCATTGCTGTCAAAAATTCGATTTGATATTGTTCATTTTTGTAGAGCTGTTTAGTTAATGAACGTTCATGCAACCGGGCATTAATCTCCCAATGGTATATCAATTAAGGGTTGGTGGTAAGTCTTATGACCAACTGGGTACATCTTGAACAAGTGATTGCAGAAAAACTTACTATTATCGGCTAAATACCTAAGATAAATATAAATTGAAATGTTTTGTTTAGTAGCTGTCTATTATTAACCTAACAATCTGACCAACAGCATCAAATATATCAATTATCGAACCCACGGTAAGGGAGCGTAGAGCACAAGTTGACATTTAGATTCAACAAATATCTGCAATAACTGGTCTGTAAAAATGGCTAAAAACAAATTCACTGAAATTTAACTGCTTCACGTTTAAATAGTGATAAAATTGGGACACGAAAAAGAATTACTTTATGTATCGTTTGCAATGCATTAAATACCTACTTAACGCACAGACGCAGAAAAAATTGATTTTATTTTAATTAAAAACAGAGTGCCCAGTTCTCCTTTTGTTCAGGTACCTACGTGAGTCATTTCATTATCATTAGAGATTATCTGCAAGTGTGCCGAGTTGGGAATCGCTGCAGGTACCTGAAATACTCGTATGTGCCGAGTTGGAGACTCATTATCAGAGACTATCTGTAAATGTGCCGAGTTGGGAACTGCCAGAAAACATAATATTTATAATATAGATTATTTTAGGAAAAGGTAACAAGATGTATTTGGCACTACATTGTGTATTCTGGAAAACAAAAACAAAAGCAGTTTGAAAAATTGAAAAAAAAAAAAATAAATAAATATAGCTGCTCTTTGATTATTTATTATTATATTTATGGCATACGTTAAAAAAAATACATATAATAACGTTTAAATTTTGTTCCACTATCAGAATATGAGAGCTACGACATGTGCTGAGCGGAAATTTCTGTGCCATTTAAGAGAACAATTTAGAGGAGCTATTGTTTTTATCTAAAATTTTCTATAGGTCACTTAATAACAGCGAAGAACTGATTTTCATCAACAAGACAATTAAGTGATTTTTTCCCATACAAAAAATATATTAAAAAAAAGAAACAACAGTAAATCAACTAATATTAATTGAAGTTGAAAAGATCTTATCTGCAGTATGAGTACAAACAAGCATTATGCTTTGTCGTATGCCATCTGCGCCAATGAAAAACTCTTAATCCGTTCATAAATTTAATCCAAACGAAGGTCCCTGCACTTCTGTAGCTAATTACGAAGGATACTAGAAAAGGCTGTATTAATTTCATTGATACTTTTCATTTTATTAAATAAAAGTACAAATTATAACACATCATGTACTCACCTATCTATAAAATAACCTAGGTATGTAAAAAGTTCTATTAGAATATGTGTTTTATAAAAATTAAGTAATATTACAGTTGAAAACATCTTCGTACAACAATATGAAGATAAAACTTAGGGTACTTCATTCATTGAAGATAAGAAAGAATATAGCGCAACAAAAAACAAAACTAAAATAAAACATGGAGGTCCACATTTATAACTACTTGATAATTAAAAATAAATCGCACTAAATAGCATATTAATATGAGGAGAATACAACATGATAATATATACCTTATTTAAAAAAAAAAACGGGTTAATGAAAATTGGTTTGTGGACTAGAATTTAGATAGAGGAAAAGCTCTTCAGTGCATGCTCTGCGTTTATTGGGAACGAATCCTTTGATGTAGCTGGTCATTTTTATTTTTACCTGGTCTTAAACGTTGGCTAAGATTTCCAATGTGATATTCAATTTATAATTGATCTGGTGCAGTTGGCAATCACCCTTGTTGCATCAGTATCGTTTGACCTGTACGATTTTTGGCAAATCAATCTATGAAGAAACTTCCATTTAACCGAAGTCATAGCTCTTGAAATTATCGAGATACTTATAGTGGAAAAAGTAGTGTACAATCTGTTATGTCATTGTTTATGGTTGATTGAAGAATTTTGTACAAATATTCGAAAATTTTAAATTCGAGTTCAGCTAATTTTAAGAGTTTATTATATTATTGAAATAATTTTGAATTTTAGCTGCCGAGGTGAAGTATGGTCCTCATTGTGCTCCATCAATTTTAATTACATTCATTAACATGGTGCTATTCAAGAAAACCACAGTCCCATCAGAATGTGATCTTGTGATGTTTAGTGGTCAAATGGGTCTACAGAAACTCTTTGTTGTTATTGCTCTGCTTTGTGTTCCTTGGATGTTGTTTATGAAGCCCTATTACGTACTACGTAATCAGCGTAAAATGAATTATTCAGTAAGTATTTAAAAAATTGACACTATCAATTCCTTAATAAAGTGCTTGAATGTAAAATCAAAATTTAATGAAAATTAGATTATGTGAAATCTGTCATACCTACAAGAAATATTACGCTGTAGTTAGAAATGATTGGCTCGCTTCAGATATGTTGCAATGATACAAGTCTAGCAATAAGAGTTGAAAATTGTGTAGTTTATTTTTTTGTTTGTTTTTTATTAAAAAATATATATCTAAATGACGTTAAAACGAAAAAATAAATTTAAGAAATATCTGCCAAGTACGTGTGGAACCACGCACAGTGAAAAGTTCCGTAGTGGGGAAGAACGTTCATAGTTTAAATTTAAAATCAATACTAAAGTTAATAATATTTAAAGTCTTTCATTTCTAGTTGTACATAGTTTACCAAATACGAGATACATGTAAGTTCGTACAGTAATACTCAAAATAGCGGATAACCGAAAATATCCAATATTTCCAAGATACACAACATATCTTATTCAAAACAAATTTTATTGAAAGTGTTATTCAAGTTCTACCAACTCAGTTTTTTCAGAATTTCCTACCATATACGAGCTTAGAATAATATCATTTGACCCAAATAAGATTTTTTTGGAGTTCTTCGGATCTCTTCATTATTAACTAATAATTAAAAATGTTTCAATCGGTAATATATATCTTGGATGATATCATTTATAACAATATTTCAATGATAATACCAATATGAATTATAACAAATTGACAGAAAACTATTAACATGAAGATTATATCAGTGATTCAATTCATTTGGCCTACAGGTATTGATAACAATTACCACTTAGTAAAATCGCCTTTTTGTTTTAAAATTGCCTGAATTCGTTTGTGCATTGTATTTACAAACTCTGAAAATCATCTGGAATTAATGAACTCCAAATGTCAATTCAGGCACTGTTCTAGCCGGATTGGTTCGCAACTTTTTTTACATTCTATCTACTAAATCTACTTTGGGAGTTAATTTACTTGGTCTTTTATAAAACCGGCCATTAATGAAGTTAAAGCCTAATGTTTTGATAGCGCAAAGACATGTCGATTTCGAAAAATATATCAATTGTCACATAACGCCTTAATGAATGGCATTATGCATAATGCATAATGCAGGGGCAACACTAAGTCTAATCCCATTAATTAAGGCGTTATATGAAAATTGATATAAACTCATTGACAATGTGTTTATTGTTGAACAACGCCAACAATGCGCATTAGGCGCAGATGTGGTTCCAGCATTATAGTCTTAATGATGAAAATATTGAGAAAAATACAAATAAAAATATCAGTTGCTTGAGAGCCGCTTTGAACAGGCCGATTTTTTTATTTAAGATTATTTGAGCTGTTTTTTTCAGCTAATGTGTTTTTTATACTATATTTTTAGGTATCTCATCAACAAATGCAATCTGCTACTGAAAACGGTGATGCTGAGCAACCTATCCATAATAACACAGCTCCACAACACGGAGGAGGTAGCGGTCACGCAGAAGAAGACGTCAGTGAAATGTTCATTCATCAGGGTATTCATACTATAGAATATGTACTAGGGTCTGTTTCGCATACTGCATCTTATCTGCGTCTATGGGCCTTATCTCTTGCTCATGCACGTAAGCTGAAAATAACTTAGTACTAAAGAATATTTCATCTTAATTATGTTTTAGAACTGTCTGATGTTTTGTGGAATATGGTAATGAGAATTGGTTTGACGTTTGACGGCTGGGTAGGAGGCATTGCCCTTTGGATTATTTTTTCAATTTGGGCAGTATTGACTGTGAGTATCCTTGTCCTTATGGAAGGGTTATCTGCTTTTCTCCATACCCTTCGTTTGCATTGGTAAGATCTATTATATTTATATTTGTTTAAATATTTACAATTTATTGTTTTTAAAGGGTGGAATTTCAAAGTAAATTTTATACTGGAGCTGGCTACGGATTCCAACCATTTTCATTCGAGACGATCTTAACTTCAGCATCTTCAAATATTGAAGATTGAATATATATATATAATAAATTATAAATGGGATTCTCAATATTTAAGTGTTAACTAACATAGTAGTAGTGTAGTTCTTTGAATTGGAATTATATCAAAGCTAATTTCCGATGTACAGAACTAATTATTCCTGTTGCAAAAAATATAATAACCTGGCTTGCTAAGAGTACTTAAAATTACAGTTGAGTGTTTGGCATTTGCCACTTTAAATGTTTTGAACTATCTCTTCAATATACATGTTTGAAATCAATGTGTACAATAAAAATTTCAATGCATTTTCGTGTTATTATTGTGTAAAATATTATTGAACAAAATATATTTTGGATATACCTGTTGCTGATCAACTATAAATTAGGAATTTACTATTTTACACTGTTGATATTGCAGTTATATTACGATTTTTTAGAAAAATTAACAACTTTTCCAATAACATTATTTCCAAACTGATCGATTTATTTACTACTACAAATAAATTATATATTTCAATAATTTTTTATTTTTAGTTTTGAAATTTTGATTTTAAAACTGATGTAGTTTTTCAATTAGGTGAATAATTTAAAAAAATTGTGACAAGTTTTACGTACATAAAAAGTTATTTTTTAGAGGGCAAGGGTAATGACGGTACTTTAAGTATTAATATCAAGTAAAATTAAAAAATACAGAGTTTTAATACCAAGTTGTAACTTGTAACATCCAAAAATGACAATTAGAACTCATTGGAACAAACAATTTTTTAGTGATTTTGGTAGATGATCTCGAATCAAAAACTATACTCTATTTTTGTCGAAAAGCATATTATATTTTTCTGCCAACCCTACAGTTCTTTCAAATAGAGAAATAAATACGCATACAAATTTCAACTTAACAAAAGACAATAAAATAGAATAATTTTGAAAATTTCATATTGCACATAAAAGCTAGCTAATAATTATTGATATAAATATAAAAATTATCATGTTTTGATTAGTGTTTAACTGGAAATATTAAAATAAAAATTTTCAAAGCGCCATTCATGACAACTATCACTCGACAGTTGACCACACATTTTCTGCTGATAATCACTCAAATGATTTAGGTTGTTTCCGAAATAAGCGATTCATTTGATCTTCAAATAAAATTTAAATTTTGTAAAAATATTTTCAATTTCTTCCTCTAATGAAGACCATGAGAATTTAACAATAATTGTAGAAATAAGTCAACCAATTATTTTATGATAAAGCTACTAATTTATTCTAGATTTTACTGATATTTTTCACCAATTTTGAGACCATATGAAAATAATTCTAAAATATCCTGTTTGATACAGAAACATCCATAAGGTTTTCATTATATATCTACCTTATTTGAACAAAGAAGGAATTGCAAATCAATTTCAAAGCTTCGGAAGTAATAACATAAATTTCGAATACATTAATCATAAAATAAATGACAAGTACATTTTACGAAATACAGAATGATCAAAAATGATTGTCCGTGACGCCTTGTTCTGATTTTTTCTTTGCTCCTGCTTGAGATAGTGAGCTTCAAGTAACTGATGACATTTCCTCTGGAAACTATTCTAACCTGATAATTTGATAGAATAATAAAAAAATTTCAATAATACAGCTATCTACTTACTTCCTTGTTTTTTGAATCAGATTATTGATAAATCCGTCATAAAATATGCAAAATATACTCCACTGTATTCTTGAAATGTCGGTAACGTTGTTATCAAATTAAATAAATTTATACTAACTTTATTCCATGAAGATAGTTTTGATCATAATGAGAACTTTTGCTAGTCGCGTGACAGACAGTCTTTATAAAAAATCTGACGTAGATATCACGTGACTCACTTGTACATCATTGAATATATTTTTTGCATGTAATATGATAATAAAGTACAAAATTTCATCACCCTACGGCTAATTGTTTTGGATTTATCCAAAAAAATTCTAAAAATCTGTCAAATGAAGTGCGCTTTCGACCCGTCGGTTACTATGGAACAGTAGGTTACCATTCTTATGCTACTACAACATTCATAAATACTGATTTCCAAATTCTACGGCTAACAGTTTTTAAATTTATGCTCAGCATTCAAGAAAAACTCCAACTGAAGTGCACTTCCGGTTCAGTCGATTGTTATGAGAATAGTTGGCAATCATTCAGATGCTGCAGCAGGCTGAAATATTAAATTTCAATACTCAACGGCCGATCGTTTCGAAATTATGCGAAAAAATTCTAAAAGACTGTCAAGTAAAGTGCACTTCTGTCTCAGTCGATCTCAATGAAAATAGGATATGAGTATCTAGATGATACAGTCGTCTCAAATACTGAATTCCAACATTCTACGTTCAACCGTATTGGATTTATGCGGAAAATTCAAAAAATAAATTGTTAAAGAATCAAAATCCGAGCCGAAGGCGAGGATTACGGTTCGCGAGTGTGGAATACGCCATTCCAATCATGTTGTAGACTATACTTTCTCTAACAAAATTTTGGAAACTCACCAATATTCTACAAGAAACTTAAAAAATTATTAAATGTCAAACGTAAAACTAGATATGAGTACTTGAATTGTTAGGAAGTAACCATGGTAGTAACCAAATTAACAGCTTCTGATTCGTCGAAATTATTCTAAATGGCATACGGAATCATTCTAAATGATTTATTGGAATTTCATTCGTTCCAACATAACTTTTGGTTATGGGATATGCTAATTCCAAAACAGTATTGGAGAAAAGATATTCATATCATGAATGTACCTATATTTATATGATAAAAGTTATAAATAAAACCGAAACTCAATCATTTGTGAAAATGAAACAATTTTGACGACGTGAAATGGCTACTCAAAATAGTTATTTATGTATCTAGTGCGCGAAATTATACTTTGGTGCTTGAGAATGAAGGTTTTTTTGTCGAGGCGGTAGCCGAGACACAAATTATTCGAAAGCCCCAAAGAAATTTCGTGCACGAGCCGCATACAACATTTTTTCTACAGACGTCAAAAAATAATAAAAAAATATTAAAATACAGAAATTAGTGGAATTCTTTTTCTTGACAACGTGCACAAAATACTTTGTGCACGTTGTTAAGATAAAATCAGTGCACGAAATACTTCGTGCCCGTTGTCATGATAAACAAACTCTAATGCGACATTTCGCATACTAATATTGATGTACAAAGTGTCATGATTTTTTGACGTTTGTAGAAAAAGTAAATTTCAGGTTAGATTTCAAAAAATGAACGAGAATGAGTATCTAAAACCATGAATCTAAATTTCTGAATATAAATTCCTAAATCAAATCCATCATAAACCAGCCTTTATGCGAAAAATTTTAAAAAAGTTTCAAGTAAAGTGCACTTCCGATACAGACGATTGCAACCATGATGCGAGTTGCATAAGTAGATCCTAGACCAGTCTTAAATACAAAATTTCAACATTATTCGTTCGACGGGTTTTGAGATTTGCGAGCTACGAACGAACACACATACGTACCGAAATCAAGCCGAATGTAGTCAAAATGAATTCAGGGATGCTCAAAATGGATATTTCCATCAAAATCTCGAAATGTGAATTTTGTCGATTTCACAATACTTACTTTTATCTTGACCAAGTATGTAAAAAAATACAAAGATGTTAACTAACTGTAGGTTTGAACATGTTTTCGCGTAACCGAATTGATTTCCATCATCATATCTAGTTTCCGTAGCCTCATCACTCAACCATTTTAGTACAAGTTGCGATCACTCAGTCTTGTTCATTAGCGAATAATAATTTTCTAATATTATAATTAGGTGTATTTAATAAAAACGAATTACTTACATATCACAAGTTTGTGTCATTATATCAAAGCTTACAAAATAAGTAAAATATTTTCACAATTACAAATAAACAAACTAATGTAGCAAATCTGTGTAAATATATATCTTTGAATTCATAAATTCGTAAGCTATGAACTTGTCCTTAGGAACAAATTGAAATTAATCAATAAAAATCGATGTGTTTTTATCAGTTTCTCAAGTATTTATAGTAAGACATAGATTTGCACAGAATTTGAATATAAATGTAAGAACTGGAATTAAAAACTAATGAAAAGTAAATAATACTTTTTTTCAGACTTAATCTTTCACTTCATACGTAAATAAAGATCATCAATTTTTTCTACGGCATCATTTGCTCCCAATGAAATTAAAATTTTTCTTACATCGAAAACGCTGATTCCTGTGACCTGTAATATTAAATTTTGAACATCAGATGAATGATTATACCATTTTACAATTACACTAATTAAACTCAAATTTTAAGCTTAGGTTTGATTGGACAGGAAAATTTGGAATTATAAAATACTATTATCACGTTAAATTCTTACATTGGCATAATTCAACAATCTCTGGGTAGATATTTTCATAATTGATGTTGCAATAGAATCAAAATCAAGTGCTTTGGCTAATTTCTTCAAAACATTGGTGTTATCCAAAATATTGCTCAATATTATGATACATTCATCAGTAAATTCAGCTCCTTTTAATAAAGCACTATTGTCTTCTACTTCCAATGGCGCCGGAGAATTTGGCTCCGATTTGATTGTTGCAATCTAAAATTTATATTTTGTGTGAAAATTTCTCTTAATCCACGTAAAAGAACCTTACTTCACTATCAGAGCTACTCTCATCGTCTTCTGGTTCACTTTTAACCAATAGATCATCGAAACCTTTTTCCTTCATCTGCAAAATTTTGAGAACATTTATATTAGATGACTATTTACAAAGAGTCAAGATTAAGGTTCGAGTTGATGAACTTTCCTCAGAAACTTCTTGAGCTAAGGTTTTCTTAAGAAATACCAAACTGATAGTTTTATATGAAATTTCTATTTTGGAATCTTCCTGAAAGTGAAGTGGAAGTAACTTTCAAACTATTCTTTTACGGAAGCTCTGAAGATCATTATTTCTGCATTTAAATTGGTTACAGGATAAAAAAATTGAGATCAATATCGTTTTAGCTTAAGAATTTCCTACAGATCGTTCATAAATTCGGACCGAAGATGTATATTTTAACAACATATCGTATTTGAATTAATTTGATTCTTACATAATTATCTATTATTTGTAAGATTTCTTCGGATTCTTCACCTTCAGTTGACAAAAGTTTAGCCATATGCACGGGTGTGGTTTTAGAATAGTTTTCAGCATCCAAACGTGCTGAATTTTCCAATAAAAATGTGACAATTTTTGTATTTTTTTCTTCTACAGCCATATGTAAAGCTGTATTGCCATTACTGGCATGTTTGGCATTTATACTGGCATTTGCCTTTACTAACATTTCTACTGATTTCAAATTGTTTTTAAGCACAGCTAAATGTAAAGGTGTGAATCCATCTGCAAAACATGAGAAAAATAAATATTTTTTTATTCATCCAATATAGGGAAAATCAATCACGTTCTATACTAGTAGATCAGCTCGAGTGAACAAGATATTGTAATCGGTGCACTTTTTATTATAAAAATTGAAAATCAAGTTCAAGAAATTAATCTATTTAATAATCTAATTTCTCCTATTAAATTCATAGAGGGAGGGGCTACACACTTGTATCTTAAATATCTATTAAATATTTGTCTTGTATGTATTATTGTAATAATTTTTGTGGTCGTTTCCATTTTTAGTTTAGACAAGCTCTGATGATGATCATTTTAAATGATCGAAACCGGTCAGCATTTTTAATACAAAATATAGAACTGTGTGGATAAGACTTTTTCCAAAGTTTATTTTTAAACCTGCTTATCCTGGTAATATTTATTTCTCCGACATTAAGAATTAAGAAATGGTTTACATTAAACTATCATTTTGACTCAATCCAAAAAAACGTTCATAAACTTTTATTGATGACACTTATTTACTATTTTCAGTTGCGTGAACCACAGTTTTCGTCTATCAGCATTTCTAAACAAATTAATTTTGACGTAGCACTAAAGTCGAGTTTTCTTTCTGGAACTTGTGGTACATGTTTGCTACTGACACAGCACTCCAATTTTTCTTTTCAAGTGCACTATTTTAAACTTTAATTCAATATTTCTCTATTTTTCCTCTTTTAATTCAAACAGCGCTTTGACATTTCTACAAATTGAACACTGTTATTTCGGAATCCTGTCTGAAGTGTCCAAGAAAAGGCCACTTCCGGTCAATTCTTTCAACTTCCCAGATAGATTAAAATTAAAATTAATTCAATAGATAGGGGAGGCTGAGTACTTAAAAATAAAACAGGGTGCCAGAGCCTATCCTGTCCAAGAGGGTTGCAACAATCCCTAAGTGTAACTCATTTTCGTACTCGATTTCCCAAATGGAACTTATGATTATTATTATTTTCAAATCGAAGCTCAAACCTTCCTGAACACGGAAAAATCGGTGTCGCCGCCTTCTGTCCTGTACAGGAGGGTGGAAGAAGTCTCCCTTGAAGTAATTCGATTTTTAGATCTTATTTTCAAACGCAGCTGTACTTGCCTTATTGAACGTACGATTTCTATTTAATTTTGAATTGTAGCTTGAACCTCCTGTATGAGGAAAAAAGTTTCCTTTCAAAATAATATAAATTAAAATTGATGCCATAACAAGCTGGCAGAAAAAAATCCAGTCAAAGCCAGAGAAAAATTCGAACTATGATAAAAAAAATCGTACTTTCAATAAGAGAAGTACAACTGTGTTCGAAATTGGGACCTATAAAAATAGGATGAATTTAGGGATGGCTACCACCCTGCCGGACAGAACAGGAAACAGCACTCCGTTTTTAAGTGTTCAGGAAGATTCGTACGTTCGATGAGAGATGTACAGCTGCACTAAAGAAATTATATAATCATTATGCAATATATGAAGAAAAAACTATCAACGGAATTTGAAAACATCTCTTAGTTTTATATTATTTATATAAATTTTGAAGAGCATAAAGTATTTTACTCTTGCAAGAGCATTCGTGTTGGAGATTTTGAGTTGTTTAAATACATACTATCAAAAATTGCTAATTTGTTTTTGCCTGCAATCATCAAAGCTATGCAAGATGGACGGTGAAATGTCATTACAGTTTGACGAAAGTTGTTGAAACTCATCCATGCACGATGCATAATTTCTTCCAAAATTATGTTTATAATTTTGAACAAAATTTTTACAATTTTTTGAACATTATTTTGAAGCCCTGTATGCTGTGTCACTACTACAAGATTTTGTACATTAATCTGTTCACGCACCTTCGCACATGCTACTTTACGTGACAACTGTCAGATTGAACAAGAATATTAAGATGGATGAGAGAAGATTTGTGGAGCATAAATTTAAATTATTATTGATATCGTCGATAACAGTTATTGTTGAAAATAATTAGATCTCAAATCAACAACGTACACAAAAATAACATACTAGAATGTATATTTCGGGCAGTACGCATTCATATTGCGCACATTTGATGGTATTTTGATGTATGCTACAGTACATTTTTTTTATCATAATTTTGAAACACAAAAGTGTACATTATTTTGAGAGAAATTATGCATCGTGTCATACGGCCTTTACAGAAAGATTTTACGCATTTTTGGAATTAAATGGACAGGAAAATAGTTTTTGAGGCAGTTCACATATTCAACTCTTGAGCAAACAATGATATTCGCTCAACTATTAACCATCACTTTTTGGAGGAACTAGGATTTGAAAAAAGCCAAGATATTTCTGCAGAATAACATCCGCACAATGTTTAAAGAATTTCCGAGCAACTCTAGAAAAATTGTTTTTTATAACATGTGCACAGAAAGTACCCTATTACTTAATTGAATTTTGCTTCGAAAGTTCTCAATTCCAAATTATGGTAGCAATTATAATTCATTCCCTGTTGACAAGAAATTAATTAATATTAATAGCACACGAAATGAGAAAAATATCAATCAACAAAATAAGTCATTATGGTATGCTTTGTAGTATTAATTTCTGGGAATGTGATCGCAATTGCAAAAATTTGTTTGCAAAATCGATAAGACAGTTTCAATACATCCAAACTTATTTTGAAAACTTAGTAATGGGGTACTTCGGTGCATTTGCTATAAAAAGTATCGCATGCAACACGGACACTGAACGACCGTTATTACTGTCACAGATAAAGTTGGCTGCACGATGCTACGCCTTGAGCTTCGTCCACGCTTTCGCCTCGAACTTTGCCCTCGCCTTCATCGAGTGCAGCATAATAAACTATTTTTTTAATCAATATAATGCATCTGGAAAAATTGTTCTGCGTCAAGCTGAACAATTTTTCCTAAATGTTGAGGGGATTGGCGACGGTCAATATTTATTTCTGAGCGTATTTTTTGAAAAGATTCTCCAATGCACTAAATGTTGAGGGGATTGGCGACGGTCAATATTTATTTCTGAGCGTATTTTTTGAAAAGATTCTCCAATGCACTAGGCCTGAAGGCGGTTTTCCAAAGCCACAATGTACCATGGAAAAATTTGTCCAGCCAACAATATGTTTCGAGTAGGTACAGTGTGATGTCCGGTTTTTGATAAATAACTGGGGATAAAAATAAGAAAAAGATATTTCAAATAAATTTTGAGCGAAGCCAGGCCACGCACGACCATGTCTCGAGCTAGATAACTGACAGGTTATTTGCTATTCAGTTCGGTATGTTCAAAATTTGAAAATGAGGAGTATACGTATCATCCTAATAAGAAGTAAAGGTGATAAAAAATTGAATTATTAAATATAAAAATGAAAACATCAAATAAAAAAAAATTCTTACCATAATTTTCTGCATCAATTTCAGTTACTTCAAGTAACATTTTAAATTCTTCCAACTTCAGATTATCGTATATGGCAAGATGTAAGGGAGTATTACCCTTATCATCAACAATATTGGGATCAGCTCCCACTGGAAGTAATAAATTTACCACAGTGGGATTATTAATCTTTACCGCTAAATGCAAAGCGGTTTCAGCATAATTATTTTGAATATCAACAATATTCAAATGTTTCATTTTACTTAGGAGAACCAAGATATACTGTAAATGTTGATATTGCTCACATAGAATGGAAGTATGCAACGCACTAAAATAATTCACAAAATTAACTTTGGAATTGAAAATAACACAATTGTTACTTACTTATTTCCGTCTGTGGTCAGTAAGTTATTAAACAAGTTATCAACTAATCTTTCCACAGATTCTGGCGGTGGAGCCTCTTTTAACCGAGCTTGTAAAGCGCTAACTACATTCTTCGCAATCCTTTCAGATTCTGGATCATTCATTTTGACAGTACTGCAAAAAAGTATTTCATTAAAATTCAATTAATATACACAGCAAAGTGAGAAATAACGATAAAAATTAGAATTCAGAGACAATAGGCAGAATTCAGCTCTCTTCACTACTTGAAGAAACTTCACTAAAATATCATTAATAGACATATGAACGTTAAAATAACTAAATGAGAAAAATATTAAATACATTTCCATGGTAATTAGGAAAACTTCTTTAGTTAATAAAAGGAACTGAATTAGGGCGGCTGCACAATAGCTCTAGAACTAGAACTAGAACGGTAACGGAAAGCTATAGAGAGCGACAACGGAAACGTAAACGCCGACCAGATGCACAATTGAAGCACGCGAAAGACCGAGAGCAACGTTTTGACAGATAATCTGACTTCCTATAGAGTTATTTTAGTATTCTTTAACATGGATGACGAAAAATTACAGGTTTTCATGGCATTTTTAATACTTTTTTAAAATTGTATACGAGGTACGATGATGCACATTCCATAAAACTCTTTATTGAATCAAAATTTGCTCTCTAGGTGGTGGATTAGACCAATTAATCTTGAAAGAAATACAAGAGGAGCATTCGTAAGCATATTCAGGCATATGAAGGAAGCTGACTATGAAATGTTCTTTAAATATACCAAAATGAATGTGCAATGGTTTAATAAACTTCTCAGCTTATCAAGGCCAAAATTATTGAAAAGAAGTAGAAGAAAATATCTATGTCCAGAATTATGCTTGGCTATGACTTTGAAATATCTGGCATATGGTGGTCCTTTTCAAAATTTAAGTTGGTTGTTTAGAGTTGGAAATTCAATAGTTTCCAAAATAATTGATGAGACTTGCTAAGTTATTTGGGAAACAATTCAGCCCATTCACATGAAATTACTTAGTGGGACAGAAAGAATCAGTGCAGTCAGAGCACAAGAACAAGAGCAAATAAATCAAACTCTCAACAATCATATTTTCAAGAATAATGGACAGTGACGTCACGCTTGTTTCTCATTGGTTGTTTTAATACCCCGAGAACGAAAAACTTGAATCTTGACCATCTTAACCGTTCTCATTCCCGGTCGACCTTGGTCTTTCCATTCCAGGAATCTTATTGTGCATGGGTACATACAAAATAACACTGTTCAAGTTCATTTCCGTTCTGGTTACCGTTGCCGTTTCTGTTCCCGGGCTATTGTGCAGCCGCCCTTAAGCTCACTGTGTTCCACAAAAATTCAAATATAAGAATTGGTTTTTAAAACCATCATCTTAGATCGACGAGCAACTGCAAATACGTGTTTCGCCCTTATCTTGTCCTTATTAGGACTCTTCAGTGTAGTATAGCCAATTCAGAAGTAATTTTTAGTGATATTTATTTTATCCACATGTACTTGGCTTTAGGTTCGATAGTTGGTATTGCATGTAAATTCTCATAATTTATCAACATATGAGAATATACGCTAGCCAGTTAGATACATGATAAAAATTTCAACATAGTCAGTGTAAACCTCAACCAATGGTATAGTTCTGGTATTTTCTGTAGCCGTACATACTTTAATAATCAAAAGAAAAGCACATGATCATGATAAGCACATGATAAGAATAGTAAATTGTTTGACAAGTAGAGCGTAAACGCAGTAACGATTTTGACAGCTGCCAAGCAAAAGCATAGTCATAGTGCATTTTTTGTTTGTTATTTTTTGTTGCTAATTAGTAAAGTGTTGCTAACTGGTAAACTGGTACTGTTCTTTACTGATTTCTACATATTAAATCTAATGTTTTCCATCAAGTATACAAAAAATATATTTACCAAGAATTGCTGTGGTTTTGCTTATATTTACACTTCTTTTACGTATTAAAAGCTATGAAAAATCTTATGTCTATATTATTTCAATTTCTGTGTGTACGCTTTGCACGTACACTTTGCTTTTGAGCCAAGATTTATTATGATAAATTGCACGATGAAGCTTCATCAATGCATCATGATGTCATCATTCTATGACGTTGATAAAATAAGATGTTATAAGAAGTTGCTTCCACCATCAGCTCGCACGTTGCCTTGCGATTCTAGCTGTTTTCTAAATAAATCTATAAGTATTATAGTATAGTATTAATAAATATGTAAATTATGAACAAAATCGCAATGAACTTGTCAACCTTAGCGGACGTCCATCAATTAGGTGAGGTGTTATTGTTAATTTCCCTTTTTGTGAGATTTGTTAATTAAATTCCGACCCCCATTATCCTCCACGTGAGATTTCTCCATAATTTTGAAATAGTTCAATTTATTTAATATGTTTATGTATTACACTAAGGCCCGGTTGCACAGTCTTTGGCCTAGCTCAATTACCTTAGAAACAATTGTTTCGGCAATCGTTACCTGGATAATTAAGTTACGCTTAGGATAAACCAAAGACTGTGCAACCAGACCTAAATACTAAAGCATTAATACTGATGATTTTTATGTACTACAATTTTTTCTGAGAAATAGAAGGAGAAGAATTATACTACGCTGAAGGTGCATTATAACGAATTTAATTAAATTTAGTGAAAGTATAAAATATGCCGCAACACCCCATTCTCTAATTCTTTATTCCAATAAAGAGTGCTTCCTCTACTGTAATGGTTGGACACAAGACGTTCATGTATCTGGTAGTATAGGAAAACAGTCATTAGACATATCTATATCCTATGATGACATACCTATGAAGTGAGGTACGAAGGTAGTTCGAAAAGTTCTCGGCCTGATAAAGAAAAAAAGATTCCCGAGTATTTTTTTTTTCTACTTTTCTCCTTGCAATTCAATACATTTAGTCCAATGATGTTCTAACTTTTTAATACCATCAGAATAATAAGATGCGCCCAAGTCTATAAAATAAGCATTTGTCTCAACTTCGACTTCTTCATTCACAATGAATCTTCGGTTCCTTAGCCATTTCTTCAAGTTGGGAAAAAAAAATCGTTAGGACTTTGGGATTGCGTTTGAATGAATCGAGACACTCTTCAAAAATATTCATACGAATGCATTTTTGACCAACTGTCAATAAACGCGGCACCCAGCGAGCAGTCAGCTGCCGCATACCCAAAACATTACGTAAAATATGGTAAACGCGGTCTATCGGGATATTTACAGCCTCAGCAATTTCTTGAACCGACGATCGACGATCTTCTAGTTTGGAATTGTGGATTTTCGCGATTTTGGGTGTCCCGTGCGTTCAACATCCTGGATATGAATGTTTAAATGCACCCGCCCACTTTTCCAATGACGAAAATGAAGGAGCAGATTCTTATAATGTAGAATCTAACTCATTTCTATCTCTGTTGGTGCTAACCTTTCAAAACAAAGTAATTAAATCGCAGCACGAGCTTCAATTTTATTCCTTCCATAAGAGAAAAATCGTTTACTTATGGTCACTGCTACAACAAATCTATTGAACCTACCGAACATACAAGTCTGAAACTTTGCACAGCGCCATCTGAAGGTTTTTTCTTAATTAATATAATAATAGCACCATGGTCATACTAGTGACATCTATGCTTCTTGCCGAGAACTTGTCGCACTAGCCTCGTATTGGTAGAGATTAGGGAACCGAGACTTAAATCACGCCAGCGTTGCTTACCGCCATTGGTTTTCATGTCCAAACATAAAGTTATAGAGCAAGATCCCAGGCCCGCCAGATGTTCCTTTTTTTCTGAGAAACAAAATGTGTGGAATAGAGTAGTGTTAATATGTACTTTGATCATACGTATATTTACTAGTTTGTGCCGACGGCCAATTTACAGATACGAGGTGCTAGAGGTACGCTAAGACATTACTCAGTTCTCTTAAAGTCTTGAGTGCTGATTTTCATGTATGTCTTAGGCCCAGTATTTCAGTCCATGGTTTACCTTAAACGTAGCTTAATTTCCGTGGTAATGATTGTTAGAACAATTGTTACCAAGGTAATTAAGCTCCGCTTAAGGTAAACCGAAGATTGAAATATCGGGCCTTAGGGCATGTATTTCAGTCCTCGGTTTATCTTAAGCGAAGCTTAATTACCTTAGTAACAATTGCTCTAACAATAATTACTATGGAAATTAAGCTACGTTTAAGGTAAACCATGGACTGAAATACTGGACCTTAGGGCCAGTATTTCAGTCCTCGGTTCAACTTAAGCGGAGCTTAATTACCTTAGTAACAATTGTTCTAACAATCATCACTATGGAAATTAAGCTACGTTTAAGGTAAACCATGGACTGAAATACTGAACCTTAGGCCCAGTATTTCAGGTTCAGTTTAATCTATAGATTACTTAAACGAAGCTCAATTACTATGGTAACAATTGTTCTTACAATCGTAGCAACGAAAATTAATCCACAGTTTTCGTAATCCGAACACTGAAATACTGGGCCTTAGAGAATATGGTTAAAAATTGATAATCAACATTGCTAGACTCTTTCCATCGGTGGTAATTTCTGCTAGACCCTTTGAAGCTCACAAAGAATAAAGGCTTGTTTATAATGGATGTAAACTTAATCTGTTAACTTATGATGCAGGATGTATGATGTTATTTTCAACAGCTCGGTTCATAATCAAACGTCAAAATTTTAAGATCGTGTATCTCAACCTTGTCAGAAATGGATCTAGAGAATGATTTTTTAATTAATTGACAATATAGTATATTCCGATACAAGTGCGGAATGGAGATCATTCCATGCGAATGTGAATAATTCAGCCACGAGACGAAGTCGAGTGGCAGAATTCACATGAGCATGGTATGATCGATTCGCACGAGTGCCGGATGTTATTTTTTCTACAGTCAAAGGCGTCCGCGTGAATATGTGTAACCAAAATATACCGTTTTCTGAGAAAGAATTTGCTTTATTGATCTCATTCCAATTCATCAAATGTTGATAAAATTACTCATATTGACTTCATTTTGAAGGGAAATGAAAAGAAAATCAAGGAGATTTAAAATTTTGACAGTAATGAAACAGTTTTTTCGCGACGCCACGCGGTTTTCCTATGAATCCCTGAGCGTGCGGAATGACCCCTATTCCGCACGCTACAGCGTGTGGAATGGGTATCATTCTATAGTGACTGTAGAAAAAAACGGTTCTGTCATGATTTCAATAATTCTGTTAAAATATAAGACAATTATTACAGAGAAGGAGTTACCATGAAATGTATTACAATTTCATGTAATTTCTTACTTGGTATTTTTAATACATCAGCTATGTATTTCCACGAATTTTCATTACATAATTTATTTTTATAATCGACGTCACATTTGTCATATGAATGCGGATATTTTTGTACAAGTCAAATTAACTTTATATCAAAATCACTCATTTCAAACAGCAGTACAAACTTCATGATGTGAAGACGAAATGTCAAATATGTCTGCTGAAATATAAAAATAAATGCAACGCATACACGTGATGCAATGCTCGCTCGCTATTGGTTGGGAATAAGCTGTATGATGTTAAACTTGAAAGTTGGTGAACTTTACAGTTACAGCATAAGTTAACAGCATAATTCATGTAATTATGAACGTCAACGTGGGAATGCGTAGTTTAATTTTAAAGACTACAGAATAAATCACCGGTTACATCCATTATAAACCAGCCTTCAGTAGGAATTATTGCCAATGTGAAGTGTCTGACAGTGTTGATTATCAATTTTCAACAATATTCTCTAGAACATTCATAAAAATCAGCACTTAGACTTCAAGAAAAGTGAGTAATGTCTTAAGGACGTTCACTCTGCGAGAGAGACAGAAAAGTTCGTGCGAGAGAGAGAGAGAGAGAGAGAGAGAGTGCGTAGTTTGATGTGCTAGAAGTGCGGCAACATAGCTTTACATGGACAGACGTAATCTGTGCCTGTGTAAGTTGAGCAGATCACAAGGCGCGCAGAGCGATTCCGCAACGTTGCAACCTCTCTCTCATGTCTTTTCCTCTCAACGTAAAACTGTAGTGTTTACATTTTTTTATGACTCGTTCTTGATAATGAATATGGATAGGTGAAATATTTTAAGTGGTAAATTTTCCTTACATTCTATTCTGAAGTATATTGTTTTTTCAGAGATATGTAAAGAAAACTTTTTTTGATATTAGTAAAAATGTTCATTTTTACGATGTATAACCTTTACCTCCCATGTTAAAGTCGCCAACTTTAACGACAAATTTCTCTAGATTTTGCATGGATAGCGATATTTAAAAAAATACTACTGTATAGAGGGCATTTTCATTCACACAATTTTTCAATTTGAGAGAAATCAAAAGAAAATCGATTTAACCAGTGAACGTCCTTAACGTACCTATAGCACCTCATTTCTATAAATTGGCTGTTGGCACAAACTAGCAAATATGCGTATGATCAAAGTACCGACTAACACTACTCTAATCCACAAATTTTGTTTCTCAGAAAATAAGTAAGGTTTGGCGGGTCTGGGATCTTGGACTATTAGAATGTGAAAGTTGAACGTTAATTTACGTTGACATTAATTCAACGCTAGCGTTGAATAATTCATTCCGAATTCTATGAAGTGCGTGAACATCATCCAATCGAAGGAGACAAGAGAGGAATGAGCGTTATTTCATTTAGATTTGTAAACATTGGAAAAAATCAATTTATGATTAAAATTTTTAAATGCAAATTCTTGATCTTCCTACATAGAATCCAGCATCTTCGCGCCAAAGCTATACAACATTGTTCCTCACGATTTTAATGATATGTGTCCTGGGATCTTCAAATCAAAAATGAATTTTTTTTCAAGAATCACTCTTTCTATTCTAGACAAGATATCATTTGCAATGGTAAATTTTTACTAAACCTATTTATAAGTTCAAATTGATATTTTTTAATATCTCATTTAATATGTTTTACTTGCTATCAAGATTTTATTATTTAACATGTACTTTGACTTGACTCGTATGTATATACTTTATGGAGAAAATAAATATTATTATTATAATGAAAAAAAGGGAGACATCCATCAAGACCGTGGTAGTCTATGCTAAATTCTAAGTCATGGTTTCAGTTGAAATTTAAATCATGATTTCTTATTTGCATTAGTTCAACGAAAGTTGAGATCATCTATTATAAAAATTAAATTTAAATAGACAGAACGTTACATTTTGATAAAACTGTTAATGAAAATAGTATGTAACCAGAGAATTGACTTCAGTCAAGCGAAAAATTTGGAATTAGTAAATTTGAAAGAAATGTCACCAAATGTGACATTTTTATTATGCCAGGAAAATTCAGAAAGATTCATAAATGGTTCGTTTACCATAAATCTAAGAGTCGGATTTATTTTCATCATCTTAGATGCAGGAGCAACTGTACACACGAATCCTAATAAGGACGAAACATGTGTATATACAGCTACTCCCCTATCTAAAATTATGGAAATAAATCCGATTCTTAGAGTTGTAGTTCAAGAAACATTTATGAATCTTTTTGAATTTTAATTTTGAAGTTGGTACATTTAAAATTTCTATTTCAACTATCAATCTCTTGAAAACATTCAATACATTGACTGAAAAGTAAAATTTCATGATTACTACAATGAGACTGAAATCAACTGACCGAGAGATATAGAATTAAGATCTTGATTGATAAGAAAGATTCTATTTTTATAGTAATGAGTCTTCAATCATATCTCTACGTTTAGTCGTTTGGTTGCTTCAGAAGAATATTTACTATGCTGGATCGTATTAGGTTCAAGCAATTTCATTATCTTTTACTTATTTAATAAGATGAAACTGTTCAATTATCTGATCTCAGTTCATGATTCAAATAAAAGTGATAGTCATTTTAAATGTCGAACTTGAAACCAGAATCTGCGTTTGAACTCGCACTAATGAACCAACCGGCCATACTTTTTTTTACACCAAAATTTTTAAAAACAACACCGCCTATGCGGTAATAAATCGATTCTTCAATGTAATGTAAAGTGAGCTTTAATTAATAATGACGCATTTATAGGTAACTGTATCAATTATTCCAATCAAATGTCATAAAACTGTCACATTTCTAGGCAATCGTCAGTATTTTGTAATTTAGCATGGAAGCATCTAAGCTGAATGTTACTGGAGACAAAAAAATATGACAATAAACTAAGAAAAATATTGCTTTTTCAATTTTTCATGATAAAGTTAGTACCTTGGCCTCTTTGTGGCTGTGAAGATTCACTTTTTTGTACACATCTGTCAAATTTTACTTAAGTCAAATATTAATTTGATAGATCTGTTTCAGCAAATCACGATATTGCTTGTTTGGCGGTAAAATCTCAAAATATTTTCAATTATAAAACTATAAACATAGTTTTTATACTATTTGATATTCACGTACATTTTTTAAATCGTTGAACATCGCATGCATTTGTATAAATAACTAAGTATTATATTACAGCTTAGGTTACACCTATAACATGAACTAAAAATAATAATGAATTTATTATTCCATTCAATTTACCCTTTTTTATCAGCCATTCAATTTATGATTTCACATTCGAGCTTAGCAACACGATTTCAAGAACAAATATAATAGTGGACTATTGATTTTTTTAATCAATGATATTTTTCATCTTTTCAAGTGAAAAAGCAATCATTTTCTCTTATAGGATAGAAGTTATACATCCTAGCAATAATTAGGTCAGTATTAAATTTGGAGATTTAGGGATCATCTTCACTCTCTCAAGGGCAAGAGCACATTTAAATATTTTTAACATTTGAAGCTGACAACTCAAAGTTTAAAATACTGTAAAAAAATTCAAGCCGCTATAGAATTAGTTTGAAGTTAGGGAACATTTTGAGATCAATTGAATACTATAATATTTTAATCTACATTAACATATTCGTAAAAAAAATGTTGTTTATTAATCTTAAAATTCGGTAGTACCTAATTTGCGGACCATAAAAAAAAGTTGCGGACTGACTATTAAAATTAGCCCCACAGAGAAGAAACTTGGAATATGTACTGCCTGAGTGGTCCTTAATAACATATTAGTCAGCAGTAGTGAACATCATCTCCGTAGGGCTACTTTACTCTTGGTGAATTTTGCGGACTATTGCGGACTGGCTATTCAATTTAGCCCCACAGAACAGAAATTTGAAATCTATAATGCCTAAATAGTCCCTGATTAAAAATAAGCCAGCAGTAACAAACATCATCTCCATAGGGTTACTTTACTCCAAGTTAATTTCGCGGACTGGCTATTCAAATTAGCCTCACAGAACGGAAACTTGTAATCTTTAATGCATGAGTGGTCCTTGATAACATATTAACCAGCAGTAGCAAACAACATCTCCATACGGTTACTCTACTCCTAGTGAATTTTGCAGACTGGCTATTTCATTTAACCCCACAGAACGGAAACCTGTAATCTGTTATGCATGAGTATTTTTTGATAACACATTAGCCAGCAGTAACAAATATCATCTCCATCGGATTACTTTACTCTTGGTGATTTTTGCGGACTGGTTATTTAATTTAGCCTCACAGAACGGAAGCTTGTAGTCTGTAATGTCTGAGTGGTCCTTGATCACTCATTATCCAGCCGTAACAAATATCATCTCCATAGGGACCCTGTACTCCTGGTGAATTTTGTTAACTGACTATTCAATTTAGTCCCAATAAACGGAAACTTGGAATCTGGATTGTCTGAATAGTCCATAGGGATACTTGACTCTTAGTGAATTTTGCGGACTGGCTATTCAATTTAGCCCCACAAAACGGAAACTTGTAATCTGTAATGTCTGAGAGGTCCAGTAACAAATATCATCTCCATAGAGTTACTTTACTCCTGGTGAATTTTGCGGACTGGCTATTCAATTCAACCCCACAGAATGAAAATTTGTAATCTGTGATGCCTGAATGGTCCTTGTTAACATATTAGCCAGCAGTAATGAACATCATCCCCATAAGTGTACTTTACTCCTGGTGAATTTTGCGGACTGGCTATTGAATTCAATCCCACAGAATTGAAACTTGTAATCTGTGATGCCTGAATGGTCCTTGTTAACATATTAGCCAGCAGTAATAAACATCATCCCCATAAGGGTACTTTACTCCTGATGAATTTTGCGGACTGGCTATTGAATTCAATCCCACAGAATGGAAACTTGTAATCTGTGATGCCTGAATGGTCCTAAAAGTACCCTTATGGGGATGATGTTTATTACTGCTAGCCAATATGTCAACAAGGACCATTCAGGCATCACAGATTACAAGTTTCAATTCTGTGGGATTGAATTCAATAGCCAGTCCGCAAAATTCACTGAGAGTAAAGTACCCTTATGGGGATGATGTTTATTTTTGCTGGCTAATATGTTAACAAGGACCATTCAGGCATTATAGATTACAAGTTTTCATTCTGTGGGGTTGAATTAAATAGCCAGTCCGCAAAATTCACCAGGAGTAAAGTATACTTATGGGGATGATGTTTATTACTGCTGGCTTATATGTTAACAAGGACCATTCAGGCATCATAGATTACAAGTTTCCATTCTGTGGGGTTGAATTGAATAGCCAGTCCGCAAAATTCACCACGAGTAAAGTAACTCTATGAAGATGATATTTGTTACTGCTGGCTAATATGTTATCAAGGATCATTTATGCATAACAGATTCCAAGTGTCCGCTCTGTGGGGCTAAATTAAATAGTCAGTCCGCAAGATTCACCAGGAGTAAAGTAACTCTATGGAGATGATGTTTGTTATTGCTAGCTCATATGTTGTCAAGGACTCTTCAAGCATTACAGATTCCAAGTTTCCGCTTTCTAAGGCTCAATTAAATAGCCAGTCCGCAATAGTCCGCAAAATTCACCAAGAGTAAAGTAACCCTACGGAGATGATGTTCATTACTGCTAGCTAATATGCTATTAGGGACCACTAAGGCAGTACAGATCCTAAGTTTCTGCTCTGTGGGGCTCATTTTAATAGCCAGTCCGCAAACTTTTTTATGGTCCGCAAATTAGACTTCCCCTTAAAATTCAAGCATATGGTTGGAAGTATACAAAAATAACTAGACATCTGTCTTGTTATTGATCGCGTTATTCATGCACTTGGATAGCGTTGTCAAATTGCTGGATGCCAATATGATAGCAAAATAAAATCAGCTTTTAGCCGAAATTTGGTCCGAGCCGCAACCTTTCAGCCGATTGTTTAACTTATAAAATTCTATAATACTGGCTAAAAACCATAATATCGATGCAAATTGTGTAGGAACTATTTGGTATTGTACATGGAAGTAGTAATAAAAGAAGAAGATTCATACAAAGGATTTCCCAATAGCTATGATGTTTTTAAAATAACACGGCGACAATGATAGAAACAAAATAAATAGTATTTCTAAAAAGCTGTATTGAACAGAATCTAGCATTTCTTCATGGTGAATATACGCTTCAAGAATGTTTCATTATTATTGAAAACTTCTTTCAAAATAATCGATCTTTTGTTCAAGCTCTTTCACTCGCTAAGTGAAAATTTTGGAAGAGATAATCTTCCTACGGTGTTTGCAATTTGTCGAATCGTGGAAAACTTTGAATGTGAATAACACCACAATGACGACGAAATGCAAGAAATCAAGACAACATTACTGCTGTGAGAGCCAGTCTTGCCAGTAAACGGTGGAAGATATCGAACGATGATAAGGGATTTCTTGTGGCCTCAGTTGGAAGAAATGGATTTTAATGGTATATTCTCCCAACAGGATGGTGCCATGCCACTCTTTTAGTGAAACTATTAACTTATTTAGGTATTTTTGAGGTAGATAACTATGTAGTTTTTAATAGTGGATTCAAAACAAAACATTTCGGTGTGGGCTTTATGGTAGCGAAAAGAATAAAGGATCTAGTTATTGAATTTGTGCCTGTAACAGATAAAATATGTAAATTAAGGATCAGAGGATTGTACATGAAGAGTTAACGAAAATATTCAACAGCATACCTAAGTATGACGTCAAAATACTACTAGGAGATTTTAACTCGAAAGTGGGAAGAGAAGAAATATATAAAAGTATAACAGGAGGCCATAGTAAGCACGAAGAATCAAATGACAATGGAAAGAGGCTGATAGAATTTGCAACGGTAATGGATCTAAAGATAATGAGTACCAGATTTCAAAAGAAAGAGATTCACAAAGGAACATGGACATCTCCCGATGGTAAAACATGCAATCAAATAGACCATGTACTGGCCGAGAGGAAGCATGAACATTTAATAACAAATATAAGATCCTACAGAGGTGCAGTAACTGAATCTGACCATTTTTTGGTTAAAGTCACAATTAAACAAGAACTCCCGCAAATAAAAAATAAAATCAGTCAAAAAGTTAGATATGATGTGGAAAAACTACAAAATGAAGACATACGGAAAAATTTTGAAGAAATGATGGAATATAATTTACAAGAGAAAGGTTTTGAACACGGGAAAACAGTGGAACAGAACTGGGATAATCTAGAACAAACAATCAGAAAAGTGTCGGAGCAGGCGATTAAGAGAAACAACAATCGAATAAAGAACCGAGACTGGTTTGATGAGGATTGTAAAACAGCGATGGTGAACAAAAACAAAGCAAAAATCCTGCTTCTAAACATTAATAACGATGAAAACAAACAAAGATACGTACTAGAGAGTAAAAATTTCAAACGGATCTGCAGAAGTAAAAAGAGAGAGCAGCTAACTAAAAGAATGGAAGCAGCGGAGGCTAATTACAAAAACAAATTTATTAGAAATTTCTACCAAGAAGTAAAAAAGCAGAAAGACGGATACAAGAGCAAAGTAATCTACTGTAAAGATAAAGATAATAAGTTAGTAACGGGTGTAGAAAAAATAGACAGATGGAAAGAATATTTTCAAGAACTACTAAATGATGAAGCTAGCGAAGAAGAGACTCCTAGTGTGCAGAACAGAAACCCGGTAACTAATGGCGGATTTGAAGAGCTGACTAAAACTCCTGGAAAAGAAGAGATTATAAAAATAATCCAAGGCCTAAAAAAGTGCAAGAGTCCCGGTGAAAACGGAGTGGCCGCAGAAATATACAAGTACGGGGGGGAAGAACTACAGACGTGTATCTATAAGTTGATTAAGGATATTTGGGAACTAGAACAGATGCCAAGCAGTTGGAAAACTTCAGTAGTTCACCCAGTGTATAAAAAAGGAGACAGAACAGCTTGCGAAAATTACAGAGGAATAGCCCTGCTTGATGTAGCATACAAAATCATGGCAATTGCTCTAAGAAACAGACTGGGAAAAATTGCAGAGGAAAAGTTAGGCGAATATCAAGCAGGTTTTAGAAGTGGCAGATCGACGTCAGAGCAAATATTCGTGCTGAAACAGATTATCGCAAACAGCTATGAGCATGATCTTGAATTATATGTATTATTTATAGACTTAAAGCAAGCATATGATACAGTGGACAATAATAAAATGAGAGAGATCTTAAGGGAGCTGGAAGTACCGGAAAAGTTAATAAACCTGGTTAAAATGACACAGGAGGACACCAGTTATAGAATTTCAGTGGAAGGAAGGCTGTCTGATAGTTTCAAGGTAATCAGAGGTCTAAGGCAAGGTGATCCAACTTCCCCTATTCTGTTTAATATGATACTGGAAGGGATAGTAAAAAGAAGCGAACTGCACAGGACAGGTATCATTCATAGGCAAAAACATCAGCTTTTGGCTTATGCAGATGATATAGCATTAGTAACAAGAACGAAGGATGAGCTAAAACGCATATTTAAAAAGTTGGAAAAGGAAGCAAAAATTATTGGTCTTAAAATAAACGAGAAGAAAACTGAATATTTGTATGTGCGGAAACAAAACAAAACCGGGGAAGATAAGTTTATAACTAGAACAGAGGATGGAAAACTCTACGAATTCGCAGAAACTAAAAATTTTAACTATCTAGGAGTAATTATAAAAAATGATAGTGAAGAAGATACTGAAATTGCAAGCAGAATTCAGAAAGATAATAGGTGCATAGGAGCTCTGTTTAACTTCATTAAATCGAAATCGATCTCAAGAGCAGCAAAAATAAGAGTCTATAAAACAGTGATACGGTTAGTGTTATACGGGAGTGAATTATGGATACTAAATGCATCTAATCAAAGTAAACTTGAAATTTGGGAAAGAAAGGTTCTGAGATTAATCTACGGAGGGAAAAATGTAGGAGACGGTCTGAAACTAAGGAGAACGAACGCGGAAATCATGGAACTTTTCGCGGACACTAATATTACGGGAGTGATTAAAATCAAACGATTAAAATGGTTGGGTCATGTAAAACGTATGTCAGAGAACAGAGTGGTTAAAAGTGTTTTAAAAGGTGGTATAATGGGAAAAAAGAGAAGAGGACGTCCTCTTGGAAAATGGTATGACGCAGTATTAAAGGATATCGAACAATTGGGTGTAAAAAAATGGGAGGAGAAAGCACAGGACAGAGTGTTATGGCGAAGAATAGCGCAACAAGCCATGAGTCTACAAGGCTCGCAGTGCTGAACCATATATATTGACTTATTGGCAAAAAAGTTTCCTGAAACATTGATTTCTCGTGATGCGAGATTACAAAAGAACTGAACAACTTGGTCTGGACGCGTAGGCCACCAAGAAGCTCCGATTTGACACTATTAGATTATTTTTTTATGAGGTTACATGTAGTCATTGGTCTATCGATGCGAGCAAATCACAGACAGTAGAGGATTTAAAAACTTACAAACAGCGTTGCTTTCATGAAATTAATGCGAATTTATGCCACAAAGTGACCGAAAATTAGGATCATCGAATTCGTAGTCGCAGAGGACCTTTGAATGATGTGTTATTCAAAACATAAATATGCAATCAATAGAACTTTGAAATAATGAAAAAAAATGAGTTATTTAATCTTTTAATATTCAAAAACATACTATTTTTATTGATAGACCCTTTATTTATTGGATAGAATCGCCGACTGAATCAATCTTTCTATCAGCCGCCGAAAACAGATTCGACCAAATCTTCTGCTGATTTTTGGTCGAAGCCGAAGGTGACTTTTTAGGTCAAAGATGACTGAAGTCAAATGTTCGGTCGAACAATAGTAAAAGTATAGTACGAGAAATTTCATTGCTTATCATTTTGGCATCCTAGTAAAAAAATTTGGATATGGACAAGAAGATCATTCATGAATTTACAATTCTGATTTTTGCAGCTTCAAATATGCGAATGTTTTATTAACTACATTTTTGTTTTGACCTACCTTTGTTCTGCAGCACTATCAATTACTATATCTTGCATGTGTTCATAATCGTCACCTACTGCCGTAAATAATCTTGTAAATTCATCGGATGTAACATTGTTAATATGATTAAAAAAATCAGGATCTTGGGGAGCCAAATCCTCTAAAAACGGCAGAGATGAGCTCAGTGAAATATTGTTGATTGTAGTTGGCACATCACTGCTCGATACAGATTCACTTGTAAAACGACTACGCTTGCGTCCAATTTTATCAGTTGGTTTATATTTGAACACTCTTGGCTCACTTCTCGCCCCGTCAGAAGGTCTTTCCAACTGAATACAGACTTCAACTGTATTTTCGATGTTCAAATCTCTATAGGGTGGTGCTCTGCAATTTCAACATTAATAAATTAAATTTGAACAATAATATATTCAGTATCCATCCAACTCGGACCATTAAAGATAATTTTAAAAATGTAGGACATTCATCTGATTCTTTCTTTCCGTTTCATTTTTTGGGCGTGTTGTGATCTATTCTGGCCACGTATTGAAAAGTTTATTCTGTTGTTTTCTTAATTTGTTCAAGAATGGTGATAATTTGTACTGTGCGAGGCTGCTCCAAAGAACCGTCCTTTAGAAACTTAAAACATGAGGCATATGGATTAGAAAGAAAAAGAAACACTTCCAGTTGTGCGAATTGCATAAAAATTTTTGGCGACACGAAACCTCGTCCATTTACCTATCCATTGTTACTAGACATCACTGTGCATATATTTGTGTTAGAAGACTAATGCTCCATTCACAGCGCGAAATTTGGTGAAATTCCAAATACGAAATTTCAACTGTTGAAATTTGTCCGTTCACAGTCTGAAATTTAGACACCGAAATTAGTGACTAGCGACAGCTGTAGGCTCAATTTCGAAGTAGTTTTGAAGCTTGAATCAGCCATTCATATTGTTTGTGTATTTTGTTTATATTCAAATTGATATTATAAATATGATAACTGGGGAAGAATTATTACATTTAATTTCTTGTTATCCTTCTTTATGATAGGAGAAATATAAATTTTAAGAATTATCGTGTGGAAACCACTAAAAATTAGAAATCTTCAAGTACTGCCTACAATCAAGATAACTTATTTGAAAGAGATAAAAATTAACCACAAACAAAAATCGTACACAAATAATCAAACGTCAAATGAAATAAGAGTTCATTCAAAACACATATTCTTCTTCATTATTTTTGTTGAACGCAACCTAAATTACAAGAAAAGTTTGGAGCTTGCAAGGTTTGGTCAAAGTGGAATTTGTATGCACCAAATTTCAGCGCTGTGAACGCTACTACGGCTTTCCCATATACCAGGCTTTACGAATTTCGACGAATTTCGCCGAATTTCAGGCTGTGAATGGGACATTAAACTCGAAAAATAGTGAGCTTCGATTTGATTCGCACAAGCGCACAAATATTTAAATATAATAATATTATAATATTTGGACATCTCTTCAAGCTTCTTAGCTTATAGACCTATTGAATACTTTATTTATAATTTTCAATTATAACATTTCATATAGTATTCGACAACGACACAAACAGCCATGCCTCAAGTGGGATTCGAACCCACGACACTAGCGGACAGCTGAGGACACTTCAGCGCTGCCTAAAAAAATTTCAAAAAATCAAAAATAGTCCTTCTTGGAAATACTTTCATGAATAACAAATGCGTGTGGAATTTATTTTGGAAACGGATGAAAGAAAACGTAACACAGTATCATAAGTAAATACAGTAACTTACAATCAATCTCCAAAGTGCTGGTCGTCTTGAGCAATACACAATCGACACCGCTTTGCAACAATGTTAATAGTTTGTCGCGACTAGCACCATTAAAAGCCACTACCACTTCTTTACATTATTATAATGTAAATTACTGCCATACATCTTACTTGAATGTACCCCACAAATAAAAGTCTAAAGCCTTCAAGTCTGCTGATCTGGCTGCCCACTGATTAGGCGTATTAGGAGCAATTACTGTATTATCAAAACGGCCATTTAATTATTTCGTAACATCTCTAGAATTGTGCGCAGGAGCGCCATCCTATTGATATCATATTTGAAGATTTTGTGCCAGATATATCATCTAACGAATCTTCATGAGATGCTTGTAGAATCTCCATATAACGTTGCTCTGTTAAGTTTCCATTAAAAAATATAGGACCCACCAAGTGATTGCTTAAAATGCCACAAAAACCAAAACGAACTTTGTCTGGCCGTGGAATCACCATGTATGAATTTCCTGTGTCCAATAGAATTCATTACAGTTATTAAATAATCAGCAATTAGTAAAGTAGGATTCGTCAGTCCATAAAACTTGCTGTTCTACATATATCATATTTGGTCGTAAAGTCTGTGCAAAATTCTTAATGCTTTAGATTTAGACACGTTAACTCAAGTTTCAATTTCTCGAGTAGAAATTTTCAAATTAACTACCATACAAGTAAAAGTTAATTCTTCTTTTTCAGGGACCAAATTCATGTCTCGATTGGGTTTTTTGAAACATCGATAATGTTGCATATTCGAGCCAAATCTTGCAAACACTTCAATGACCGGTTGTATACGTTCTGGAAAGTTTGTTACATATGTTTCAGCAGCAAAGCAGAAGTTTTTGTAACATTGAATGTAAGTACAAAAGGTATCATAATGCACAGAACATGTTGGAAAAGACGCAATTGTAATCATTGAAAAGATAATTTCATCAATTTCATCACTTAAATACAACACATGACAAAAAATCGATAAGCTAATACAACATGAGAGTTTTATTATTCATTACAACTTGATTTAAAATAAAAATTATTATTTCTAATAATTTTCAATCTAGGTATGAATTGTCATACATGACAAATTTTCCAGAATGTAGACAACTGAACATTAAAGTGTTTGCAAGATTATACTCGAATATGCAACATTATGAATTTTAATGGTGTTAATCGCAATACATTGTGACAAGTTACTAACAGTGTTGCAAAGCGGTGTCAATTGTGTCTAGCTCAAAACGACTAGCACTTTGATAATTTATTGTGTCTAGCTCAAAACGACTAGCACTTTGATAATTTATTGTATCTACTAATGATACTGTGTGTAATTTTCTTTTATTTATTTTCAAAATAAATGCCACACGCATTCGTTATTCACGGCTATTTGATTTAAAATGAAAATAATTATTATTTCTAACTATTGTCAATCCAGGTAAAAGTTGTTATACATGGCTGAAAAAAAATCTATTCAATAATGAAAAAATATGGCGCCTCTTTAAAATGAGAAAGCTACAATTCATATTTCGAAAATCGCCGTCTTGAATTTTTAAATTGCATACATATATATCTCTTCAAATCATATTGTTTTTATACTAAGAGCCAATAAAAAAAATTTATTGTATGAGATAATTGATGGTTAGATGCAGTCAAATCTTCAGTTACTCCTGCACTTTAGCACTAGCTATCCTTCCCTCTTTCCATCATCCCGTAGAAAGTAATAAACATCCTCTCTAATTGATGAAAATTGAAATATTTTCCAATTTCTAAGTTACAAGATTATTCTAGAAATTTGCAGCCCTAGTAGTATTAAAAATATATTCAATGGTCCAAGTACTTACTCTTGTAACACATACTTAAAAACAATTGCGTATTGATGGTGAACATCAATATGGGAGAATTTTCCATAATCGGACCAAATTTCATTATCGTCCTCGTCACACTCAGAGAAACGTACTTTTATATTATCTTAAAAAGAAAAGATACGTTACATATTTTAAATAATCCAACAATTCCTGTAACATCTTTACTTTTGGTTACTTTTTCAACAAGAATAAAAATTTCTTGACCACCTACACAACTAGTTGTTGTGTGATCCATTCGCACAATTTTTAATTCTCCTGTTAAAGCACTTTCTGAAACGAAAAATTTGATATATACTTAATATTCATTACAATTCCATTTGTTCGTAATTACTCAAATTGTTTATTCCATGAGAATAAATGGGATCACAAATAGGAAATAAAATATTCCTTTCAATTCGAAATGCTTCAAATTTTAATCGGACTGTGTTGAGATTTATCGTTTTACTCAAACTCTCAGCTAGACGTTCAATCTGAAATAATATCAGTCAGAATTAAGTGGAACTTATTTTAAAACAAGTAAGCTGCACAACACATTTTAAATATTTATAGATTATTGTTGTAATTTTGTGAAATCCTTAAATACAACATATCTATGAATACATGAAATAAGAAAGCATCGACTTTTGCAAAATTGCTGAAAACATTAAAATGCTAAAAAAAAATTGAGTTTCTATTTCTGTACAACTTTTGCACAAATGTACGAATTTGATTAATTTATATTTTTTGTATTTCCAAATAGGCTACTATCCTACAATAAGTCTAATCAATAAGTTAAAAAACGTGCCAATTCTTGCTACTCCGAATTTTAATTTATTTAATAATTAGAATTAACACGTTTTTTTGACTTGCTGACTAAACTAAATATTCAGAGTAAAGTTTTGCCGTTCTGATGGAACTATTCGAATAAAGGTTATTTGTATCTGATAAAATACAATAAAGTTGAAGTTAAAGAAAAATGTTGAGCATGAATAGACATCTGATTATGAAAATACTAGCCAATATACTACATCTACAATGATATTTCTTTGTTGTAGATATTAGTACTCAAGATTGTTTAAAAACTATATCAATTCAAAAAAATTTTGGTTGAGAACGATATCTAGCACAAAACCAGGTTTTCACATTTTTTAAGTGCTTTTTTTTATGAATATCTACAAAAATAGTTTCTCAGAATCAATATGCTAATTCTTGGTAGAAATTGGCGTGCATAGAGTAAATTTTAAAATATTTATGAAAATTTAGCTTTTATGAATCAATATTCTATGTTAAAAATATATTGTAGATATTCAAATGTTATATTCAGATTATTTATCATTTTTCTATAAGCCTATTTTGAGTGCGAAATATTTGATATTTTCGGAATAAAATGATCTTTACATTTTGTAACTGAGTTTTTTTTTTCATAAGATGTAAAGCCAATTGCAGAAAGCATCGTTAGCTGCTAATCTCACTTTTTGGCATTTGAAGACAAATGGCGATAATTTTTTTTTGTATAATTTCACAATAAAAGAAATTAAAAATTGATTTGAAATATTAAATACTAGAAAATCATTTTTACAATATATTATTTCTGGATTAAATGTATTTCACGAATATGTAGCTTCAAATATTTACCTCTGCATCTTGTATGGTTGTTAATTTTCCAGCATTTTTTCGTGCCAATTCTTCAACAACCAGTTTTCTCTTCTTCTTAGCCAGTTCCGATTTTAAATATTTTTTTGCAGTATGGATAATACCCATACCTTGAAACCTAATAACATAATAAAATTAAATATACACAATATACTTTTCATGATTGAAATTTGAATTTGAAAATTGTTATTCAATAGTACACAATGCAGCAACAGAGTCTAATAAGTTTTACGCAATTTATATTTAATTGAAGAATCGAATGAACATTTTATTGCACTGAAAACAGTCTTAAGGCTTATTAAGTGTTCAACACCGCAAAAAATGAAGATTTACTACCTTGCCTGGATTCAAGCTCTAGCCACGTCTATAAATCTTCTATTTTTTTGCCTAGTTTAACAAATAACTATTTTTAATAATTATTTACAATCAAGTGCGTTAAAGTAGTATTTTACAGCGAGATAGCTGCGTTTTAGGTAGAGCGCTGTAAAATATTTGTCTTTATTTTCTAAATTTATTTTTCTATGCTGGCTTTGTAATCCGAAAGTTGTGGTATCGAATCTCACCGATAGCCAAGTATTAGTAAGATTTTCACTGAATTATAATGTAGGTACTCTGTGGCGTACTCTCCATAAAAACTAAGAGTACCTGTAGCTTGACGACTGGTAATCGCACCCTACGGCTAAAGAAATATCAATCAATCTACCAAGTGGATTATAAGTGTCTGTCACACCCGTAGCGGGTAAAAGTCGTAATTGTTTTTTGTTTTTTTAATATCTATCACTTTAAATAATCTGTAAATTAACGTTCTGTAACATAATTTCTTCATTTTACATTTATTCAATAATTTGAATATTTGTAAAAAGCCAGTGTTTTTCGAATTTTTTACGCACTGTGACTAAACTTTACAACATTGTTTGTGTAAAAATATAGTTATTCGTCACGTAGAAACAATTGTAACAAGAGTTGTACAGTTTAGGATACCAACATTTTTTTTTCCTTCAATCCTAAATTACTACTGATTACTAGCTGATTTTTAATAGGAATATTACAAATTACCTCTCTCAAGGAAAATGTCGTGAATAAAAATAAAGTGACTTTATATGAATTTTTAGATTTTGTAACAAAATTCATCATTCTTATCTTGATAAATTTTCATAATCTGAAAGTTTATTTTTCTATATAGTTTAACTTACACTGCAGTGTATCCTCTTTCTGCAGAGACATCAAGCTCATGTGGATCGTCTTTTTCTCCATTACCTGCTTTAACCACAAGCCGATGAGCATGTGGCTCATCTGACTTTATTTGAACAATAGAACATCTTACTAAAGCAGGACCGTCATAATTGTGAAGCTAAAATATAACTTAATATCAATTTTCTAAGACTTTATGAATTATGTTTCCTTACATAAGCCGTTGGGTAAGTACTTTTTCGAATTCTGTCCGAATTCACACCAGTTAAACTACCATGCGTTCCAACCATTTCAGATTTATAACGAAATCGAAATTTCTCTACTGGCTGTTCAGTTATCTCTAAAAATGGCATATCATCCGTCATTCTCATACCTGAAAATATAAAATTATGATATAATTTTCATTGTAGAAGAATAATTGAAATGCATGAGTAGGCTAATTATTGCAAATTTTTCGCAGGCAACTGAGAAAATTATAGCGATATTTTTCTGAGACCGAGAAGATGCTAGGAAAACAAGAACATTACATCTTCACAGAGGCAAGTTAAAAAATCGAGGAGATGAGACATATTAAAAAAATATTGTGATCGTCTCTATTTGTAGTCCGAACCAGTTTCGAGGATGGTCATTGAAATGATTGTTACCGGTCAGCATTTAATAATACAGTATAAAACAGTACGAACAAAACTTTTTTCTAATTTTTTGAATCATTCTTCATCCTTTTATTATTATTTCCACAATTAAGTGTTCCAATTCATTAAATAAGCAAGGATTGTTGATAACGACAATGCGCTAGTTTCGGGCTACTGAAAACAATTTTTATGAGAGAATTTAGAATCCAAGACAAATGGCTTTAAAAATAAAACTTCCATTTATTTTCTACTATTATAAAAGATTCAACAACTTTAAACATCAAATGAGAATACGTGACACTTCTCATTCATAATTTCAATAAAATAATTTACAATATTCAATGTGAAGTCACGATTGTAGAAATGTATAGTCACAACAAGTGAATATGAACTTATCTTTTATTATTATACATTTATTTTTGTGCTCAAATTCAATTCTATATATACAAATGTTATAGTTAAATGTATAAAATATCTCATCAATTAATATAAATATATATATACATATATACAGTCGGTTACTCTTTTACCCGTAGGGTGTCGAGTTTATTTCAAACTATGTATCTACAATATTCTTCCATGCTACTTTGTCTATAGCCAGTTTATGCGCTTGTCTATTCGATATTTGTTTCTTTTGCAGAATTTCTTCAACTGTGTCGTCCCATGTTTTTTGGGGTCTTCCTCTACTTCTTTTTCCTGTAGTTCTTGATTTCCACACGGATTTGACTTTTCTCCATTGTGGTAGTCTAACTATATGTCCAAACCAGTTTAATTGTTTTTCTTCTATTAATTGTTTGACAGGTTTTACTTCAAGTTGGTTTCTGACATCCTCATTTCTAATTCGGTCTAGTTTGGTTACTCCTAGTATAGTTCTCAGACATTTCATTTCCATGGCTTGTAATTTACTGGCTTGTCTTTGGTTTGTTACCCAGGTTTCGCTACCATATAGTAAGATCGGCAATAGTATGGTTTTGTATATTGTTAATTTGGACTTCGTGGAGATAGTGCTATTACTTAAAAAGGTTGTTTTGATTTGATAGAATGTTCTAACAGTAGCCTGTATCCTGCTGTTAATTTCTTCTTCAAACCCTCCTTTGGCCTCTATGATACTTCCAAGATATTTAAAGCTTTCTACCTGGCCGATCTTTTTTGAGTTTATGTATATATCTACACTTTTAGGTTCTTTTCCTATAATCATTGTTTTGGTTTTGTCTATATTTATTTTCATATTAGCTTTGGAGAGTTCTTTTTCCCATGATGAAACGTTTTTTTTGCAGCTCTCTTCTGGTACTTCCAATTATAACCATATCATCTGCGAAAAGCAAATCAGACAATGTGATTCTGTTTAGATTAAGATGGCCTACAGTTGTTTTTGTTGTCTCTTTTGTTGCTCTCTTCAAAATTTCATTAAGGTATATTATAAATAGAAGTGGACTCAGATTTCCTCCTTGTTTTAATCCCTGGTTTGTTGTAAATTCTTCTGAAATATTATTTCCTGTTCTTATGAGGTTTTTGGTGTTTTTGTACATGTTTCGTATTGCTCTTGTCAATTTATCTCCTACTCTGTATTTATCTAATATCTCCCATAGTATTTTCCTATCGACTTTGTCAAATGCTTTTTCTATGTCAATAAAGCATAGAAATATTTCTTTGTTATATGTTAATGCTCTTTCTGTTAGCTGTCTTATAATAAATATCTGGTCTTGTGCACAATATCCCTGTCTGAAGCCGCTTTGTGGTTCTTCCAGTTTGTTCTCCGCTTTCTTTTTGAGCTTTGTTGTTAAAATTGATTCGTATGTTTTTGCTGCTACTGATAGTAGGGATATTCCTCTATAGTTCGAGCAGATCCTGCTGTCTCCTTTTTTGTATATTGGCATTATTATTGTTTTCTCCCAGTCTGATGGTATATTTCCCTCATTCCAAATTTTGTTAAATAGTACGTGAAGAATCTCTATACCTTGTTCTCCACTATATTTTAGTTGTTCGGGTTTAATGTCATCGTACCCTGATGCTTTTCCAATTTTGATTCTATTAATTGCATCTTTAATCTCGTCTGTGGTTATTTCTTCTAAGTCTTGGATCCCGTCTCCATCTGTGTATATAGCATTTTCTTCATTAGTTATGTGTGTTTCTAATAATTCTTCGAAGTATTCTTTCCATCTTTTCATTATATTGATATCATTGTTGATTATGTTGCCATTTCTGTCTTTTATTTGTTTTAGAGGGGCTTCTTTCTTTCTTCTTAGGTTTTTTGCGGTTTTGTAGAACAATTTCTTGTTTTCTTTATAGTTCTCTTCCAGCTGCTTACTAAATTCATTCCATTCTTGTCTTTTAGCTCTCTGAATCAGTTCTTTTACTTTCTTTCGTTGTTGTCTATATTTGCTATAAGTTGTCTGGTTCTTGTTATTTATATAATCTTTCCATTTTTGTTTTTTGTCCCTCACTTCCTTTTTAATTTCCTCGTTCCACCAGTGCGTCTTTTTCTTTCTTGATGCAGTGCTAGTTGTACCACAGATATCTGAGGACGTTTGTATTATTATATTTTTTAGCGTGTTCCACAATGTTTCTGCTTGTAAGGTTCTATAATCTCCTAATTCAGTTATTTTTTCTTGGATTTTCTGTTGGTATTCTTCTCTTGTCTGTTCATCCTTTAGTTTGTACGTTTTAATTGTAGTTTTCTCTTTTCTATTCTCAATTTTCTTTTCTCCTTCTTGTGCCCTTTGTGTTATAATTTTATCTGTAAGGAGGTAGTGGTCGCTTCCGATTTCATATCCTCTTTTCACTCTTACATTTTTCACTTTTTGCTTGTATTTTCCGTTAACTAAAATATAGTCTATAATTGATTTCTCGTTTCTGCTTATTACTTCCCTCGTATATTTGTGAATGTCTTTGTGTTCAAAGAATGTGTTCATAATTGCTAGATCGTTAACTATGCAGAAGTCAATAAGTCTGTTTCCATTATTGTTTCTTACTGTTTCTCCGTATATACCTACTACATCTTCTATTCCTGTGTTATTATTTCCTACTCTAGCATTGAAGTCACCTATTATAACGACTGGGTCTGATAGTTGGTCCAGTATGGCTTGGATATCTTCCCAAAACTCATTTTTATTGGTGCTACTTTCGTCCTCGTTCGGGCCGTAGACTACTAATATAGTTGTTTTATTTCCTCCTAGCTCTACTGTTACAGCTAAGGCACGTTCTGTATAGAGATTCCAGTGATGTATTATCACATTCTCTTTTATTAGGCATCCTACTCCTCCTTTTGCGTTCTCTTCTTTCGGTACTCCGCTAAAAATTAATTTATGTCCTTTAATGACTTGTATCCCTTTCCCTTTCTTTTTTGTTTCTGTTATTCCAAGTATGCTCACGTTCGATTTCTCAAATTCTTCAATCAACTCCCATTCTTTACCGTTTATACTTCTGATATTCCAGGTACCTATTATCGTTACGTCATATGTTGTTCTATTTCCTGTTTTAATATCATTTCCAACTATGTTCGTGTCCTTGATCATTGCCGTGTTCGTCGTTAGGGTCGATGTCTTAATAGCATTATAACTTAGTTTTTTGGAGCTTGTGTCTCATATGAGAACCTGCTCTTCTGAATTTCTTCTAATTTTCCTTTTTCCTTATTCCAAGCTAGAGTATTGCCGTTGATGTATAGTCTCATATGTCCTATTTTTGCTTCATTTCCCTTTAGTTTTTCTTGTTTTGCGATTAGTCTTATCTTAGCTTGTATTGTCCTTTCTTCTTTGGTTAAATCATCTTCAATAAATAATGGCTTGTTTTTCAGTCTGTTTTTGTTTTTCATCACTTTCAATTTATCTTCCCAACAGTTAAGTTCTGTTATTATTATTGTTTGAGCTGCCTTTGTGGTTATTGGCTTTGCTTTCTTCACTTTTAACTCGATGGAGAGTTCATCTTTCATAAATTTTTCCACTTCTTTGTTAATAATTTGCGTGTCGTTTATTTTCAGACCTTTTATGACGATATTATTTTTCCTTTCGAGCTTCTTCTTGATTTCTAATTGGTGCTCTAGTTTTCCTAGTCTTACGTAAATTTGTTTCTTTTCTTCTTCCCATATTTTCTCTTTTTCAGCCATTTCACTTTGTAGTTTTTTAATTAAGTCACTATTTCCAGTGATACATTTCTTCAATTCTTCTTTATTTGTGTTCATTTCTTGTTTCAAATCAGTGGATAGTGACTTTATCAATTCTTTAATTTCGTTCATCTCGGACTCGGAGTTGGTGGCCGAGCTACCTGCTTTTTTTGGAGGAGTTCTGCTTATATTTTTGCTCCTTTTGAAAATCTCTCCTTCGTCTTCCTTTTCTATATTAGTTCTTCTCCTTTTTGATTCTGAGAGTGTTCTTTCGCGATGCTGGTTGTTCATCTATGTTTTGTGGATACTGGAATTTCTTTTATTACGCCCCTGTATTTCGTTGCCGGGTCGCTGGATTTGGAATGCTACTTAACGCGCGTGCGCGAGAATGCCACTGCCGACCAGGGCGCCTGAGCACGTGGCTATCTGTCAATTATTTTAATCCTAACCTAACTTTTTTAGCTAAATTATTTTAGTTAACTTTAGTTGGTATATTCACTGTACAGCACTTTAATTTATAAGCACCTGTTCTTCACGTTTTAAACTATTCACTTGTGTGTTAATATGATTTTAGGCACAATAATTCCCGTTATTCAGGTACACTATTGGTGCGCAAACAAATCACGTCTATCTACACCTGGCTACTCCTTTTATCAATTAATATAAATAAGAAATAAAATCTCTCAAAGTAGCTCGGAAAAACTGTATATGTGTTAAGGTGTGCATAATATGCACATGGCCAATTGTCAACCTAAAATTGCATTTGATATAATCGTGCTTGAAATCTTCAGAAGATTATTCAAGCTCGTTTTCTTACATTTTAATTCTATTTTCAAAAAAAAAATAATACCAAACACAAATGATAAAATATCATACAGGCTATGTGCAAGGGGGCGGAGTTTGAACAAATATCGATGCGAGCGCTCATGGTGAGCACCATTGTAAGCATCGAACTCCATTTATCATAATACGTCATCCAGCACTGTAGTTTTAAAGTGAAAATAATTGCATATAAAACTTAGGAAAGCACTTGTTCTGTTTCAGGCTGTTGTATTAAAGATGGTTCAAGTGCAATATAGTTTCATAGATTTCATGTACGCAGTTAAAACATAAAAAAAAACGAGTGAAGAGGATCAAAGCGGTAAATAGAGTATTATCTGTCTTTCATTATTAATCTATATAACAAAGATGTTTGTAATTCAATGGTAGAATTAGAAAAATTCGTCATCGATTTGGGATTCATGAATTAACCTCTATTTCTAATTTGTTCCAGTGATAGAAGTTTGTCGGATGCGCTTCTCAATAATTTTATTGTTAATATTGTCTGCAACATATTCTTCAACATGTTTAATATGGCAAAACTAATTTTACGCTATTCTTCAATGCTTCTTCGATAAAAGGGATACAGTGTTTGATACATACAAACCCGATCCGCAAGATCATCGGCGTCATAATTTGAGGTTATCCTGTCAAAACGAATTAAGACGTTTTCTCTAATAGATACGTTATAATTGAAGAAAAAAATACTCAAAATAAATTATTTCAACGTACCTTTTATGCTATGCAAGTTATATTCTACGCACACAGCTGAATTTGTCTGTCACGTGACTGGCAAAATTTCGCATTATGATCAAAATTATCTTCATGGAATAAAGTTGGTATAAATTTATTTATTTTGATAACTACGGTACCGACATTTCAAGAGCACAGTGGCGTATATTTGGCATATTCTATGACGGATTTATCCATAATCTGATTCAAAAAACAAGGAAGTAAGTAGATAGCTGAATTATTGAATGATTATTGAAAATTTATTCTTATTCTACCAAATTATTGGGTTAGAATAGTGTTTTCAGAGAAACTGTCATCTGTCACTTGAAGCTCACTATCTCAAGCAGGCGGCAAAGAAAAAATCTGTGCAAGGCGGCACGGACAATCATTTTTGATCACTCTGTATTATTAGTACATTTAAAAGATATGAAACAACAATAAAATGGGAGTTCAATCGTTCTCCATTGTCCGCTAGAGGCGCTAGTAGACTTCATGCACGTAGCCTATATACATTTGTTAATCAGAATGTCAGTTTTGTAGTTTTTATTTTGCTCGCCGCAGCAGTCAAATAAACTGAAGTTGTTACGTCCATAATGAATTTTAAATATGATCGAAATTTTAAAAAATATATATATTTGAGAGACTACAGCTTTTCGGTTAGTTTGACAAACTAAATAATCAATTTTTTGAAACAGGCAGCACTTTGCTGTTGGAACGTTGTGTATTTTACTATAATATAATAAAAATAAATAAATAGTGGAAGTTCCCATTGTCACTTTAACTGCAGCTAAAATATTATTTGAATAAATATTTGAAAAATTATAAATAAAAGCAATGATAGCAAAATCAAATCCATTATAGAATATTTTAACGCGCCCCGTGGGCTGCCTAGCGGTTCAAAGTGTGATGTTTTCATATTCTAATACGTGTGGATTCCGCCGTTTACAACTAAGCAAATTTCAATGTTATTGAACACATTATTTCGAGATGTCATTAAAAAAAATTTAATTAGTAGTCATGTCAATAATTCTGACGTGCAAATTTCGATTTGTGCCAGAACAAAAAATATTTAAAAGGGATACAACGGAGTGGAAAATTTACAGATGTGAAAAATAAAAATTCTTCAAAAAGCTTCTCTGCGATTGAATATTTGCTTATGTGATTATTAAACTCAACTAATTGTGAAATTCATCTAATTAAATTTTATAAAAATCTGACGTGAACATCACGTGACTTACTTGTACATCATTAAATATATATATATATATATATATATATATATATATATATATATATATATATATATATATATATATATATATATATATATATATATATATATATATATATATATATATATATATATACTATATATAATACGATGTGATTTTGTGTTTGATCGTATATATCATAGGATATGTATAATCAGACACAAAATCTCATCGTACCCAAGAGATGCTAAAAATCTGCCAAGTAAAATGCGCTTTCAGCCAAGTCGGTTGCTATGGAAACAGTTGGCCATTATTCTTATATTACAACATTCCTAAATACTGATTTCCAAAATTCTACGACTACCAACAAATCTGATTTTATGCGCAAAATTAAAAAATAAATTCCTACTGAAGTGCACTTCCGGTTCCGTCTATTGTTATGAATATAGTTGGCAATCATTCAAATGCTACAGCAGACTGAAATACCAAATTTCAATATTCTATACCTGATCGTTTCGAATTTATGCGAAAAATTCCAAAAGACTGTCAAGTAAAGTACACTTCCGACTAGGTGGATCTCAATAAAAATAGGATATGAGCATCTCGACGGTATAATCGTCCTAAATACTGAATTCTAACAATCTACGTTCAATCGTTTTGGATTTATGCGGAAAATTAAAAAAATGTTTTGAATAAAGTGCTCTTCCGGCTTAGTCGATAGCAATCATAATGCAAGGTGTACAACTAGATATTATAAAAGTGCCTAATACAAAATTTAAATATTCTACGACTGATTGTTTAGAACTTATGAGGAAAATTCAAAAAGTCTGTCATATTAAGTGCACTTCCGGCTCAGCCGATTGGTACAAAAATAGAAGATGACCATTTAGATGCTACAGCAATTTCAAATGCTAAATTCCAGTATCCTATGGCTGATCATTCTGAATTTATGCGGAAAATTAGAAAAAAGTTTCGAGTAAAGTGCACTTCCGCTTTAGCCGATCGCAATCATAGAGCAAGATGTACAATAAGATGTTATAGAAGTTCTTTATACGAAATTTCAATATGCTATGGCGGATCATTCTATATTTATGCAAAAAGTTCAAAAAAAGTTTCAAGTAAAGTGCACTTCTGGCCTGGCCGATTCTTACAAAAATAGCAGATAACCATTCTGATACATCAAGTTCAAATACTGAATTTCAGCATCCTACGGTTGATCATTCTGGATTTATTAGAGGAATTCGAAAAAAGTTTCAAGTAAAGTGCACTTCCGGTACAGACGATTGGAACCATAATGCGAGGTGCACAACTAGACCCTATACCAGTCTTAAATACAAAATTTCAATATTATTCGTTCTACAAGTTTTGAGATTTGCGAGTTACGCACGCACGCACGAACATACTTACCGACATCAGGCCAAAAATAGTCAAAATGGATTCAGGGATGCTCAATACGGATATATTCATCAAAATCTCGATATGTGAATTTTGTCGGTTTCACAATACTTCCTTGTACTTTGTACAAGTAAGTAAAAATGATTCCGAGACTACCGAGAAAAGCCATATTGTTTGACGAAACGTAATATTTGCGAAAACGAGCGTATGTAGCAAATTTTGAAATCAGACAGTAACAGACACATGGCCGAACACTTAAATTGTCTTTGACGAGCTAAAAATGAGAAATTCAGTAATTAAACTATGAATATAGTTGAAGATATCCATTGAATATTGCTAAAAATGATAAACACACTGTAAATATTTAAATAAAATGCTCATGAAATTCAGCACGATTCACTGTTGAAAAAGTGAATATTTTTACTTACTTGTACTAAGTACAAGTATTGTGAAACCGACAAAATTCACCTACCGAGATTTTGATGGAAATATCCGTTTTGAGCATCCCTGAATCCATTTTGACTATTTTTGACTTGATGTCGGTTCGTATGTTCGTGCGTGCGTGCGTAACTCGCAAATTTCAAAACTTGTTAAACGAATAATATTGAAATTTTGTATTTAAAACTGGTATAGGGTCTAGTTGTGCACCTCGCAATATGGTTCCAATCGTCTGTACCGGAAGTGTACTTTACTTGAAACTTTTTCCGAATTTCTCTAATAAATCCAAAATTATCAACCGTAAGATGTTGAAATTCAGTATTTGAACTTGATGTTGTATCAGAATGGTTATCTGCTATTTTTGTATGAATCGGCTTACCCAGAAGTGCACTTTACTTTTTTTGCATAAATCTAGAATGATCAGCCATAGCATATTGAAATTTAGTGTTTGAACTTTTTGTAGCATCAAAATAGTTATCTACTATTTTTGTATCAATCGGCTGAGCCGGAAGTGCAGTTTATATGTATAACAGACATTCAGAATTTTCCGTAAAAAAACAATCAGTTTAATTGAAATGATAAGGTAGGTAATAATAATTTGTTGTCAATTTTTTTATTTGGTTTGACATTTTACATGTCAAAATATCATTAAAATTATATTAATAATAATCTGGATCGACAGAAAACTTTATTGAATAAATTTGTGTATATACCAAATGATGTACAAGTAAGTCACGTGATGTTCACGTCAGATTCTTTATAAATATACTTGATATAGTTATTTGTATAACAAGGCAGTGAAAGTGATACTCCTCTTCATCAAATTGAAATTATATGCATATATATGAAGACGACGTAGTGCATCATTCAAATAACTAAAAGTGGTTCCAAACGTGTACTATACAGGTTATTTAGGAATTTTGTAGCATAAGAATCAGGATAAGAATTATGATATCCTGTTTCCATAGCAATCGACAGGGCAAAAAGCGCACTTTATTTGACAGATTTTTAGAATTTTTTGAATAAATCCAAAACGATTAGTCGTGGAAAGATGAGATTTTGTGTTTGATGAACATATTATTATATACAAAAAAAATGTAAATAATGTAAAAGAAAGTCACGTGATGTTCACATCATATTTTTTCTAAATTTCATGATGCTTCAAATTTATTCATGACGTTGACGTTACGATTACGAATGCAGTTTATTTGACTGCTACGGTGACGTAAGCAAAATAATAACTACACAGTACACAACTGACATTCTTATTTACAAATATGATATTTTGTTACCATTTGTGTTTATCTTATTTTTGTTTTGGAAATAGAATTAGATTACAAGAAAACGGAGTCTATAATCTTAATAAATCTAATAATCTTAATAAAGACAGATAAAAAAAATGCAACTTTAGGTTGACATTTTTTTTAACTAAGATGTTTATAATTATTAAATCTATCATAATACTCGAAAATAAATGGATATATTTTTATAGGAATCCTATTGAAATATTTATCAATTATAAAGAATCTCCAAATTGAATCATGTGCAATCGACCGACCAATAAGAATGGGCGAATAATGGTTTCCGTGCAATAAATTTGCTCCAAACGAAAAGTGCAATGCAGCTAGCGTTGATTACATCAATCAAAGCTATCAAATTATGTGTAATACAATTAATATGTTCATTTTTATCGACAATGTGTTTATTGTTAAAAAACGCCTTAATGGCATTGGACGTAAAAATGAGATGAACATTATTATATGCTATCCCTGCCTGCTAATTCATTATGAGCCTTGAAAAAACGTTTTATAAATATAAAAGTTGTTACATGATTTGAATTGCTAGAACAACTGTTTCTAAATTTCAATAAATAATAACCAAACCTTGAAATAAACCTATCCAGATGTTCTCATTGAATCATTTTATATCTATTAGACGTTGATTAGACAGACGTGAGGTGGTACATCAAAACTTACCAGGATCTATAATCATTGAGCCTGTATTGCAAAAGTATGTTGGTGACAATGACGATGATAATGGAGAGTTCTGAAGATCCATCAAATCTGGGCTATCAGCCGGACTCATAGTACCCATATAACTCATTATATCCGTTTTTTTTTCTACAAAAGATAATTTTGCATTAAATATTTTCAATTAACTATGGTACATTTATTTCAGAACCAAATCATAATTAGGTTTTTTGGTTTGAATGATGTATATTTATATATATTTTTGAATAAAAAAACCTTTCAATTTCATGGCCAATTGCACCACCGTCACTCAACTTTAAGAGAGGAATAATAACCGTGGTAACAATTGTGTATACAATATTTGTCATGAATAATAAACTCCACTTAAAGTCAAGTGACGGTGGTGCAACTGGCCATCAATTGAATATTCTAATTTATTTGACATCCATCTTACCATTATAACAATTGCCCTTATCTATATTACTCATTATCACTGTAGTTTCAATTAAATTAAACATAACTAGCAAAATAAAACACTGTATAACCTCACAATTCGCCGTCAAATTTAATTAGCCCAACAGTCTGAACTATTAACGAAAATTTAATATTGAGTTGGTTGGCCACACATCGGCAACAGCGATTTAACTTACCAACAACAAACTAATATTTTCCAATGTTCTGTTTTTTCCAAATCCCCCAGTGCCTCACCACACTTCTCATCATAGTTCAGCGGTTCTTCCCCGAATACGTCATAAGTCACGTTGTAGTGGGGAAGACGGGGATTTTTCACAGCAAACTGCGCATTAGCTATACAGCATTTTTCAAATGATCAATTTGATTAACATACACAAAATCTTTCTCAGGCAGAATACTGACCAGTGTTGCCACATGTATCATAAATGATCGAATTGTAACATAATTTTTCTCAAATTCGATTCTACCACTATCATAATTTGGTTTCATCAAAATAAGAATAGTATATTGTGTGGCTAGGGACGAAACAAGACGATTTCAGCTGAGGGTGAGCGTTGCTTGCCCGAGCGAAGCGAGGGCCGGCACCACCCTCAGCTGAAATCGTGTTTTGTCCCGTGCCACACACTGTATTTTTCATAATACCTGCATTGAAACTTTCCACATTACAAATTTGTCATAACAAAGCAAATATTTTTCTTCTGATTTTGCAGGTAACAAGTCGAGAGTAGCTGCTTGTGCTTCATCAATAAGATGTTTTGATGTACTTAAAATTGTCGTATTAATACTTTTTTTCTTGAAACAAATCGTCTTTTTAATTTAATTTACAGTTCCGAATACAACAACTGTCAAATTAACTAAGGTTATATGATTTTCATTTAGAGATTGACAATGAACAAATGCGACTCTGCCAGGGATAAAACGATGTAAAAAAATAATTCAGCGGACAGAAACAAGCTTGTTTCTCCCCTCGGGCAGAAACAAGCCTGTTCCTGCCCGGCTACACTCGCATTTGTCTGCAATTGTCTTGTTTCGATTGACAAAACAGGCGTTGAAACGCGTTGTTTCAATGCAGGTATTATGAAAAGTATTTAACCTCTAACGTAAACGCTAACTTTGTTTTTAGACGTGATCTTGAAAAGTTTGGTTTATGGGAATACAGTTCCAGCCTACTGTTTTAGTCGTTAACTTAAACTTTGTTTCTCGACGTAAACGAAAAGTTTGCATAAACTTTCGACACAAACTTAAGCGTTGTTGTGTGGGAGAGAGATGGAGTATATATATTTTTCTCTTTTTATTAAACATCAACTGATGATTTTGTGGATTAGTACTGTTGTAAATATATCCAATTGATATACCTTCAGCAATATTCTTATAAAATATTGATGGAATGTGAGCAGAGATTGTAAAATTGTATATGATAAATGAAGATATTATTTTTTGGCGCGTTCACCTAAATTACCCAAGTAGTATTGTATATTTAACTGTAAATTATACAATCTGAAAAAAATATTGTCTTTCTAAATCATTCTTTTTCAATTTATGACATTTCAAATGAATATAAAATATCTTGACGAAATATTTTATGTTAAATGTGAACATACTATTTCGTTTAAAACAACGCTTATGTTATGAGCTGGAAACGGACCAAATACTTTGTTAAATAAAAAAATTAAGTTAGTGTTTATGTTAAGGGGGTAACTCGAACATACTTGGTATAAGATTAAATTTTAAATTTTATAGCAAGTTACAGATCAGATACACTTATTCGACTCAAAAAAATTTTGAGAACATCTTATGGGTCATTTAAATGAAGAATAATAGTTTTAAGAACGTTAAAATAACACTGTGTCTTATGGCAGAATGCAGCAAGATTATTTCATTGGAATACTAATAGAACTTAACGATAAGATACTGCGGAAAATCAACTTCCTTCTTGTCCACTAATAATCAACGTTTAATTTTCACAAAAGAAAAGCACACTTCACCGACTTATTTTTTGAATTATAAGGAAAATAATATGAAAACATCCAAGTTACAATTTCTCAAGCATGGCCATCACAGAAGCGACAACGTCGCTTGCCGAACGTCATTCATGACCTTAATATTGTTCTAGAGGTCACTTCTTCTACCGCGGAAAAATAAGTAATTCAAATTTTTCTAACTCAAAAATATAGATTTACAAGTGAAATTTGTATATTAAAATGATACAATAGTATGTGGCACACACACTATGTTTCTCCATTTATCACCAATATCTTAGAGCTATTATAAAATAATTAGGTTATTTTACACCATGCTCAAAACAAACTACAAAGAAAACAGCGTTGCCAGATCTGTTTCAGCTATTTTCACAAAAATCAAATGAGCGACTAAATACAACATTCTCTTTAATTATTATTGATATCCGTTCCAAAGAAACTGTCAGATTCACTAATAAATAAAAATAGTATTTTTTTTATTGTCAATATCCATTATAAATTGTTTTAACGAAAGTTTAAGCACTTATGTTATTAAAGATACGGCCAGTCTTCGAGTTACCCCCTTAAGAGCTGGAAACCAAACTTTAAGTAATGAAAATTAGGCTCACTTTTACATAAGGAACCTAGTGACGTGCGCATGCGCGTACCATGCACATGTGTTGCTATAGTCAGTGGCTTTCAAACAAAGAGCATTCCACCTAAATACATACAAGAGTGTACCTCGCTGACAACAATGGATTTTTCTCAATACTAGTAGGCCTATGAAGCTTGGCTTAAGATATGTTTTAATTGTTTTTTTTTTTAACTGGAAAAACACTAATTAACTGTTTTCCAGTACTAGTTGACCTAAAAAGCTCGGTTTAGGTTATGTTCCGTTTCTTTTTTTTAAACAAGAAAAACACTTTCCAATACTACTTGGCCTAAAAAGCTCGGTTAAAGTTATGATTTGGTTGCTTTTTTCAAAGTAAAATACTAGTTCCCACCGTTCTAATGCCACTGGAAAATTTCTCTGCATTCCTGTGGCGCCATCTCTTTTCACTTTTATAACTATCACTAGGTTCCTATTGGCAACTGAAATTAACCCGTAGCCACCTAGCGGTTATAAGCCGAACTATATTGTAAAGTGGATTCAACCTTAATTTCCATATGATCATATGTTATGTTAATGGCTTTGTTAGCAATATTCAATGGCTTTTTTGAGGTTGTTTGTATGAAATTTTATACTACAATAGTTCATATTGGATTTGTTGCAATTAATTCAGTGAAAAATACCTAGCTTTCGACTTTATTGTTAAATTACATAACCTCATTGCTATACTGAAATTAGTCTTTCTCAAGATTTTACTCTTCAAAATATGGAATCTAAACGAAGAAGTGTTAAAAATTGTTGTGTTTATAGATGCCATTCCAAATTTAGTTGAATTGTTGATTTTAGTTTCCATAAATTTCCTAAAAGGGGAAAAGGAAAGTGCTGGTAGTAAATAAATTTAGAGACTACGATCCAGTTCATAAACAAGCTATGCGGATTAGAAAAATTCGTACAGGGACAGCTGAAAGCTGAAATGTACACAACAAAAATGACATAAATACTCCCTTGTAATATTATTTTCTTTATGCTTTAAATTTCATAACCTCATTCAGTTTTCCAGTTAAAACTAAAATTCACATATAAATAAAAAGATTTTAAAAGAAAAAACTATATATTATAAAAGAAGAAAGTCTATACTTCCCCGCACAATTGAAATTGAATTAAATCAACTCTTAGGTTTGAAATTTCTATGGAAATATTCTTTGTTAGAATTATTCATTTTTTGAATGTTCCATAGCACTTCACATTATTTCACAATTTTTTGTGTGAAATTATTATATATGTGATTTCTTCTTTATTTGAATTAAATCATTCCATGGAATATGAATATTTCTTTGCTGAATATCAGTGTATTTACATTGTAAACAGATTACAAACTTGCCGTAAGCCACTTTTAAACCACCATTTTGTAAGAACAGTGCTGCCGCCAACGGTACTTTCAGTTGCCAATTGTAAAAGTCTATCGAAAATTATGCTAGATATTGCTTGATTTGAGGTTTTTAAGGAGATAGTGCCAATTCAGAATGTGCGTAAACCAGTGACCTCTAATCATATATGGACCGGAAAGCAGGCGAGTACACGTGGCTCCAAAATGAAGGTATGCAACCATACATAAATGGAGAGAGGCTATCTCTTTCTAAAAAATTGAATATTGAATTAAAAATACATTATATTATATTGTGAATAGGAAAATATGAGGGAAACATTAATCACAAATATAATTGAATATACTGATGGTTTATCACAACTAGAATTTATTTTACTAATCAAATTTACATTCATTAAACATCAGAAGAATATAGAATTGATTTTGTCAATTTCGATTTCACAGTTGTCTTATTTCTCTGCAAATTTAAATTTAGTTTTTTAACATATTTGCAACGAATATTGAGGAACAATTCACAAATTTTTTTTATTTTTTGTATTTTGTAAATGTCCTCTCCTTTTTCTAAAATGTTAAAGTGTCTAGGAGTAAATAAAACCAATCTCGTTGTAAAATATTCTATACAAGTCACCATCTTAAATGTTCACGTAAACTCACAAGTTAAAAACAATGCACAACAATAAGGCCCATTTGCATAAAGCGTTATTAACTATCATCATATTGTCAAATATTTGATCACGTGTTTCCAACCTAATTTTTTTGACATTTAAATAGAAGTTATGATATTCTCCTAAATAGTTTTACAACAATAACAATTTTGAATCATCCTCTAAACGTGAGAAACAAGTTAATTATTCACGCGATCTATTTTTTTCCAGATAAACGTCATTAAAAAATTGAGTTATCAGCATGTTAACTGACAGCCTATTGACTCGATTTTTTATCGATGCATATCTGGAAAAAAATAGATCACGTGAATAATTAACTTGTTTCTATCGTTTAAATGAAGATTTCAAATTGTATTTGTTGTGAAATTATACATATATGAGAATATCATAACTTCTATTTAGATGTCAAAAAAATTAAGTTAGAAACACGTGATCAAATATTTGACTATGTAATTAAAGTTAACAATGCTTTATGCAACTGGGCCGAAGACTTTCAACTTATTAGATCCCGCATGTCTATGATACAGATAAGGAATGATTCTACCCAAGAAAAGTAGTCCACTCGACGCCTCTAGTTGCGCTGAGCCGATTTACAGAGCATGCGCAGTTGTTGCGTTAGATAGAGATAGCATATAAAAATGAACAAGGATGAACTCTCTCCAGTGACATTTCGCTGGAGCCAGCCTCTTATGTGTTGGAAGTATACAGCTTTCCAGTCCATTATATATAGAGGTCACTAGCGCAAACGTAAGGAGTACCTAATCATAAACATAGACATAAAGTTGAACTACAACCTTAGATCATGAATAATATCTAGATGGAAGAAACTGCGAACGGTTACGACAGAAAGAGATGGAACATATATTGCAAGAAAGCTGGAGAAATGAACTGCTCAAGCGTGACAATAATCAAATTTCGGTTTGTCAAGTCCGCAAAATGACAAACACATGATGTAATAAGTTCTTATTTCTGTAAAAAATATTTATATTCATTCGCCGTTTTCTAGTTACAAAGTACATCTTCTTAACATTACTTTTATAAATAGCAAATGAAATTCGATTCACATGCACAGTTCGTTTCACTTCTTTCATTATATTTTATTTCTTTGTCCCTCTAACGTAACCTATATTTTTCTCTCTTTCTGGCATAACCGTTCGCAAAAATGTATTGTGTGTTATAGGACTTCTTCCATCTAGATATTAACTAGTGGTAGAGCCTAAGAAACATAGGTATTATCATCCGCCATTTTGTGTCCTGTCAATAACAGAAAGCATATGTAAACCAATATAGACACAGTGGCGGTTTCAGGGGGGTAATTACCCCCCCCCCCCCCCTAAGAATTTTCCGTTCGCTTACTTATTTATTTCTTGAAAATTACCGATATTTCATACAAACACGTTGAGTTATGGTGAATCTAATCGGCGATCTATCTATGACGGTGAATTTTTCCAAAACAGCTGGAGAGTCGTGGAAGGAACCGATACCCGAGACTCCTGTAATAAGTTTTCACTTTTTTCAAAATTGCCCCCCCTAAGCCAGTTGGCTGGAAACGCCTCTGTATAGACATTACAGAAAATGCGTTGTTTGACGAGGATAAAATGTTATAATAACTTGAAAAACTAAAGAAAATAGTATCAGAATGACTCATTAATGTATCATCATTATTAGCGGCAATTGTGGCTGTGAGATTCACCGAAGAATTATAAGTATTTTATATTAAAGTACGTATATTCAGTCAAAATTTCCATTTAAAGTTATGATCAGATTAAAACTTTGATTGAAGTTATCTCAGTTCATTTTAATATATATTTTTATCTAAATTTTTGGACACGATCATAGAATCTAACCTCAATTTCAAGCAATAATTGATCAATATATTTATGTATTATACATAGGTACCTATTATATAAAATATATATTATATATTCACATATATAAATATATTATAAGTATAAATAATATATAATCAATTATTTCTTTGATAAGTAAAATATTACGAACTCACAATTTTTTATCAAGACATGCGATATAAAAAATTGCAAATAGTAGACTTTTCCATGTTTTTTATCCCTTAGATGAGAGCAGTAAAATAATGAACCTTCCAATAAATATGTATAAAAGTTTTTCTACGAAAGCTAAAAATTACAAAGTTTGAAGATAAACAATAAGGTTCGTGCAGCTTACGTCACAAGATGGCGTTGAACAGCTGATTGTGTGGCACCAATGACGTATCAACAGTAGACCCAGCACGCAGCATTTGTTTTGATGCAGGAATAAACAGTGGGGTGAGGAGGGTAAACATCGTTGTATCGCAGGTTGCGTTTCTCATTTGAAAAAATATCGATTGTGAGATGTGAGAAAATCTAGTTTTTTTTAATTTTGAATCAATTAATATATTATTACTTCTATTTTAATAAATATTAACATACAGTACAGAATATAGGCGTGCACTTCTTAAACATAAATAAAAGCAGGCAAACCGCATAACAAGCATGTTTACTCCCTTCGCCTCTCAGAACTCCTCACCATGTGAGTGCTAACATCACAACATTGTGTGGCACACAGCATATTGAATACCAAAACAAAACAACTCAAAAAGTAGTCCTGAAGTAGTCGTTTGTATTTTTTTCTGTAGGTTTATATCTAATTTTATCTAATGTATGTAACTACATTTTCTTGTAACCAGGATGAATTCTATTTTCAAGACATTTATAAATTATTAATATGCCCGTCACTTGTCGTGTTGCTTAAAGACATTTCTATAAGTTTTCATCGGATACCAGCTATAAGTGACAGACGAGGAAGAGAGGACGAACGAAAAAAACGTAGGCAACAGACTTGGTTAAATGTCATTGGACGAGAAGATTTATAAAGTATCAAATTAAAAAAACGCGAGTTTGTTCAAGGCATAGCATTGAACATAATATGTACTTTCGTCACATTTTATTAACAGACAAACCATTTTATGAAGATTGCGAAACGCATCCGGATTGGATTCCTAGTAAATTTTTAAAACCGAAAAGTACAAAAAATGTCCAATAAAACCATCGCCAAGTGCCGTCAAAAATAATCGATTTAGGAGATCAAGACAACGTAGTCGTAGGCTAAGAAAGGATCATAATGTATGTGCACGATTATGTTTATGTAATAAACAGAAAGAGGTCAGAATAACACACACTTATATGTAGAGTTAACAATTTTTGCCCTACAATCAGCTGATGAGCGCCATGTTTGTGACGTAGGTGCATGAACCTTATAGAGTTTTACATATTTAGAGATACCGATGTGCAATAAATTTGTCAGATGGTTTTCAAAAATTTTATTACAGAATATAAATTAAAATTCCATAATGATATTCTGAGTATTTAATATTTCTCTAGTTATATATGATTGAAAACCGAATAATTTGATTCAACATTTTAAAACTGAAAATTTTAAATTGAGGCATGTAATTTGATTGCAAATAATACATCATGCCAAAAATAAATAGTTTGATATTTTATCACGTTTTTTACCTAAAGATTGAACTATTTCGATTCAATCATCGCGTTTCCTGCACTGTTCACATATAGGTACTAAAGCGCTTTCTAAGGACACAAAATGGCGGATGATAATACTCATGTATTTAGTGCCTTACTAGTGGTATGCAAGGCGCCCGTTAAAAAGTGATGGGTCGTCAGTCAAATGGAAGATATGTTTAGCACAAAATAACTAAAATAAAATATCTTAAATGTAAATGATGATGCTTTAGGTAAATAATGTTGAAGAAAAAGTTATTATGAGTATGAATGAAAAAAAAATATGAAAATTTCAACTTGTCCCGAATGCGATCGAACTTCGTACCGGTTGAACAATAGTCCAACGCTCTACCACTGAGCGATAAACTGCTGTAATAATTTGTTGCTGTAACTGAGTTATATCTCTATATCTATCTTAGAGCGTTACGGAGTCAGTGAATCAGTGATGAGCGTAAATATATGTTAAGATGATTTGCCCACCACCTCTTCTCTCACTCATTATAACTGTTAAAAAAAAATTCATACGAACCGATTTGGAAAGACCATTATAAAGCACACAATAATTCACGCGCAAATCAAGTCACATACAGAAAGATGCAAATAAACTCCAATCTGTAATTGTCGTTGCAGTCTAATTGGGCATTCGGTAAAGGGTACCTTAATCTCAGTATTCCAGTTAGGCATTTTAATCCCTTACAATGCAGATATCGGATTTACCCGTGTCAAGTAACTATCCGCCTCCAGGACTGTATGATTATAATGTTTGCAAAATATTTATACATTTTACATTTTCCATAACATTTAGTTTTTAACTTCGCCTACTCCTAATACTATGTACTGATTGGTCATTTTCCTAATTGTATGTATAGCTTCAAGAGTTAAAAAGTTCCAGAAAAAATTGCATTCAAATTGGTAGCTTTGCTTTTCATCAACAAATGAAAGTGCAGAAAATTAATATTTGCGTTTCATCAGTTATTTAATATTCAGTGATCATGGAAATGAATCGCATAGTTAGTGAAAAAGGAAAGGAATTGCTAGTTATTGACAATTTTAAATTTTGCGTATCTTCGACAACAGACGACAGAATTAAATGGTGTTGTACAAATAAAAACTATCGATGCACCGCTAAAATATATACAAATCGCGAGTTAAAATAATAAACAGTGACTTGGTTCATAATCACGAAGAAGAATTAAATATTGAACGGCAGGCGCTAAGTAATATTGTCAAAAGAAAAGCAGTCTCCGACCTTACCGAAAAACCATCCAAGCTGATTCGATTGGTGTTTGAAAGAAATTAATAGTATCTTAACTTTAGAGTCTCGTATGATAATTGAAATTTGATGGAATACAAATAAAAGCAGTTCGAACTCACTATCTTATATACAGAAAAATACAGGTAGAGAAATGCCCAACTGGAAGAGCTTATTACGCCTACCCTTTTGTTTGTAAGGGATTATCTCAGGTACAATGCCCAACTCGGATATAGCCTCTGTGGTACATGTCATTCAATTTTAAACATCAACAGAAATGCAAGAAATGTAATTTTTTTAATATTATCTTACCCTGTCAATCCGATCGTATTTGTTCCAAAATAAAATGTTCAAGGTGTAGAATGGATTCAAAAGAGTTCAAACTAATAACAGTTAAAGTTCACAATTCACAATTATTTGAATTCAAAAATCAATTTAGAAATTGTAATATCACAACAATACTTTAAAGTGACAGTAATGTTGCCAAGTACCTCCATCATCACACGAAATATCGCAGATTCATATGAAAATAGAAGATATATTTAGCACATAACATAAAATACCTCAAATGTAAATGATGATGATTTGGGAAAATAAAATTGATGAAATGGTTACCTGTATAAAAGAAAAAACAAAATATAGGAAATTTTCGCACTCTAATGCGAATTGAACTTGATATCTATCTTATTGTAGCCCAACGCTCTACCGCTGAGCCATAGACAGCTTTAACAATTTATTGCTGTAACTGAGTTATATCTCTTTATCTATTTCACAGCGTTATAGAATCAATGAATCAGTGATGAGCGTAAATATATATTAAGATGATCTAAGTATTCTTCTCTCCTACCGACAAATTTGCATACAAACAAACGTCAAAAAACACAAAAGAATAACACATGTACTGTTCAAATGTAATTTCGCTCTCTCCCAGATGAACTACTTCCTGGTATCCGTTTCTTTCAAACAACGCGGATAGGAGTTGTGTTCTATTATCATAAGGGTAGCCTACCCCGTAAAAGGAAAGCACCTTACATAGCGTTAGATACACTCAACGGGCTTCACATTGATTTAATAGTTATTTGTTTAACAAGTACAAAAATGTTAGATTTTTGGATCAGTAAGATAGTTTGCTGTACGACGCGAAGGTTTAGACATACGATACCGCACCGTATACTATCCGTCAGTCGGCCGAGTGTTGGTCAGCACACGGTCAAAAAATTGCATCATGTACACAAATACGATTGTTCAAACATGAGCGTATCACGCCCGAGAACACTCGATTCAACGACACTCGGCCGAGTCCGATTCAAAATTTGCACCTTGGATCGGATATGGTTAGTCCAAGAGCTGGTTGCAAAAAACCCTTCCGATCGAGTAACAGAATGAAATGTTTTTCAAACGTTAGTATTTACCGAGACAATAAGAAAATTAATGGTGTGCCTTGGCAGAAGTTGTGCACAAGTATAGTATGATTTTTTTATGGTACATTTTTCGTATAGCAACCATACCAATGGACTAACACTATGAAATTATTCTCAAAATTTAGGTGTTACTGAGTAAAATAAAAATATATTCGTGTGCCTCATCAAATCCTGTTATTATGCCTTGGCACACCACTTATATCATTTATTTTTTTTTGGTCTGTTACTTGACCTATCGAGTTACAACTTCAGACTATAATCAAATTAAAGATTAGATATTTTTGTATTAGAAAAAAGAAGTGTGCCATGTCTATGTCTGTTACAAATACCTGGCACATCACTTTCTATTCCTCAAAGTCTTATGCTATTATCATTTGTATAAGTGTTCTATGCAGATATACTGCGCGCAGGCAAATTTAGAAAGCTACTATTCTAGGCCTAAACCAGAGTCCCAAAAATGATGGTTTAAAAAAAGCCGGTATGTCTGTCGGTCTGTGTGGAAACACAATAATTTGAGAACGCGTACACATTTTCGACTGAAATTTTATATTTAAGTTTTTCATCGAAAAACTAGGTTCAAGTTCGTGTATGAGCTTTTTTCAACCAGTAGTACCAAAACTTTATTGATGGAACTTTTTAGTTTCTTGCGTTTATTTCATAAACGGTAGCATTTATCATTGAATATGTGATAATTAAAATTGATCCTCGAATAATTTGGCACATCATTCATCTAAAACACTCTTCAAAACTATCAGCGGCTCATTTGATTAGATGTAAGTTTCTAGATATGTAAATTTGATTAGATGTAAGTTTTCACTAATGACATGTATATAACTTTGTTAAATAGATTTGATCTGATTTTGGAAATCATGAAAATTGTTTATTGACTAATTCATTTATTCATCTCTAAGTACTCCTATTATGAGTTATATTATTACCAGCCTAAAACTCTGAGGAGTGGGAAGTGGTATGTCAAGTATTCGTAACACTTATTTTTTGAACAGAAATGTATAAATATAACGAATTTTTAAATAACTCGAATTTTAATAATAATTAATGAACCGCTGATGATTTTGCAAAATTTTAAAAGTGAATGCTGTGCCAAATCATTCGAGGAGCAATTTTAGCCATCACATATTTAATAATAAATACTACCGTTTATAAAATAAACGCGAGAAATTAAAAAGTATCGTCAATAAAGCTTTGGTACCACTGGTTGAAAAAAGCTCATCTACGAACTTAAACCTAGTTTCTTGATGAAAAACTAACTAAACTATATAATATAACTGAAAAATATAAAATCTCAGTCGAAAATTCGTACGCGTTCTTAAGTTATCGTGCTTCCACACAGACCGACAGACCGATTTTTTTAAAACTATGTTTTTTATGACTCTGATTTAGGCCCAGAACAGTTGTTTTCTGAATTTACCTGCGCGCAGTATACCTGCATAGAATACTTATACAAATGACAATAGCATAAGACTTTGAGGAATAGAAAGTGGTATGCCACGTATTTGTAACAGGTATAGACGTAGAGCACATATTTTTTTTCTAATACAAAAATATCTAGTCTTTAATTTGATCATAGTCTGAAACTGTTACTCGATAGGTCAAGTAACGGACCAGAGAAAAAATTGAAAAAAGTGGTGTGCCAAGGTATAAGAACAGGATTTGATGAGGCACACGAATATTTATTTTTTTACTCAGTTACATTTAAATTTTGAGAATAATTTCATAGTGTTACTCCATTGGTATAGTTGCTGTACGAAAAATGTACCATAAAAAAAATCATACTACACTTGTGCACAACTTCTGCCTAGGCACACCATAACTTTTCTTATTGTCTCAGTAAGTACTAACATTTGAAAAACATTTCATTCTGTTACTCGATCGGCCTGGTTTTTTGCAGCCAGCTCTCGTTTTAGGTATGGTTTGTGTGTCTCGACTTTTATCGGTGACGGTGCGGTGTCGTCAGATTATCTTTGATTTGTTTTGTTTGACAATTAAAGGCATATATGTCAAGAAACGATGGTGGAAATGAAATTTTTAAACATTGTATCTGAGAGACCTCGTCAAAATATTAAAACAAACTGGAACTTCGCAGAATTCAGGTTGAATGGGGTGAAGTGATACATGTATACAGACATGGGCGTCGCCAAGGGGAGGCAGGTAGAGGCAGCTGTCCCTTCCTAGAGATTCAAAAAAATTGTAGCCAAATACAAAGCGCCCAAAGTCCTTAATCCGCTCACTTGACTTGCTTGACTGATAATTCCCGTAAAGTACAGAAGCCTTAGAGCTTAGAGAAACGGTGAGGTCAATATTTTTGTCACGTTTTGAAATTCTTAGGGATTGTTCAAAATGATATCAATGGAGAAAAAAATTGTTATCTGCAAAAAACCTTGTGCGACCATTTTCATAAACAGAAAATGAATTTTGTGACTCGACCGCGTAGACAAACGACTCTAAAATAAAAACTATTTGATCGATTCATAAAAAAACGCATTATTTTTGCAATCATGAATAAATAAACCTTTCCTTCATCGGCCTCAACAATAATCGACCGTATTCTGTAACACAATCATTAACTTATTATCGATCCATAAGAGTTTTGACAAATGGTAACAATTGTAATATTCAGAATTTTTGTCAATGTTACCTACGTTCATTGGCTGAAATAGGTAATGATCGATGAAAATAATCGATTGAGTTACAGAATAGCCCCAAATGATAGGTACTCTTATCTCATATATTAAGTATAAAAAAAACACTGGTTACAATTTTGTATATTGAGGAGTTCCAAGTGATGTTCAATTTAAAAATCATCTTATGATACTAATATGTATTTCATAATATTCTACATAGGAAATTTGCAATTATAATAATGAAATCAAAGGAGTATTGATAGGCTTATTACGTAAAGTTTCTATTACAGTATAAAAAATATTTATGGAGTGAATCTACTATAGTATACATCTTATATATGTATTAATACAGTTCATTCTTTATGAATAATTAATTTGTATAACTTTTATGTCTCTCATAGTTTCATCTATGGCATTGCCTGATGATTTGGAATCAAAATATTCTTTAAGAGATACATGCTTGATTCCTCCAAAGAAGTCCAAAACTAGCACTTGCGTAATATTCAATTTGGTAATGAAGAAGTTATGATCTGTAAAGACACATAAAAATGTTAGAAAATATCATTCATAATTATACAATGTAAGTATCTATAAAAGTGGAATTTGGAATTCGGAGATGTGATAAATACAAAAATACGACTGCTGAGTAAGTTGAAAATAATATCAATACTACAAAATTAAATTCAATGAAAATGATCCGAATTCTCATTTTTCAAATTTTAATAAAAGAAGATAATGCTATATGATAAAACATGAGATGGTAAGAGAAAGTGCATAATTGTTTAGGAAGTAGTGCAATTTTAAGACGTGAGAATATGGACCTATGAATTTCTATAGATAATATTCTTGACAGATTATTGGCATAACGTAGTTCGTTATATTTCCTTTGATTTCTATCATTCTCAGATCCCATCCAAAAATATTACGAGGATTGGCATTGTATTGTACAAAAACAGAGTTGAAAACAAAAGAGGTCAAATGGCGAGAAGAAAGAGAAGCACTAATACAAAAAGTCCAAAAATAAGTAATGAGGCAGAAGACAAGGATATAAAAAGTATAAAAAAGAATATAATGATTTACGGATTGCAAAATGGAAGGAAAAAGGCCAAAAGGAGCGGTTAATATTTTATTAGAAGAGGTTTTAGAAGATACATGTAAGGTGAGAACGGCTACAGTAATTACCCGAAAAAACAAATCTGAACTTGTAATATTAGCAAAACTTGATGATTTCGATGAAAATCGAAATAATGGAAAGTCAAAATAAAAAAAACAACAAGAGAGTTACGAGCACAATTTGACCCTTCACATTTTTTTCGTTACCCTTAAACAGGCATATGATATGATAAATAAAGGAAAACTATACAATTTAATATATGCTTTCAAGATATCCGAAAAAATAAAAGATTTAGTTAAAATGACACAAGCTGAAATAAAATGCAAAGTACCGATTGATGGGCCAGTGTCGAACAGTTTTATAGTGACAAGAAACGGAATTCACCACAGACACCAAGTGTTGGCGTATGCTGACGATACTGTCGTTATTACCAGAGTTAAAAGAGACATGAAGGAAGTTTTCTAAAAGTTACAGGAAGCTTCAAAAATAGTGGAGCTGGCAGTGAATAAAGAGAAAACTAAATATCTGATATTCAGAGGTGCAAACATTATTGGAGAGAGCAAACTAGAAATTGTAACAGAACAAAGTAAGAGGTATGATTTCGATGAAGTAGAAAGCTTCAATTATTTGGGTATAACTATAACAAAAACCGATAAAGAAAAGAAAGAAATAGTAAAAGGATCACAATGCCTGAGGAAACTACGTTATGTGTTTCCGGATAAAAATATATACCATGGTGCCAAACTAAAAATATATAGAACAATTGTGAGACCAATAATTACATATGGTTCTGAATTGTGGGTTTTGAACAACGGGATTAAAAATAAAACTTAGGGTTTGGGGGAGGAAAATTTGAAGGAAAATATTCGGAGCAAAAATTGAAGACTGGTGGTTCAGAAGGACTAGCAAGGAAGTGATTGACTTATGTAGTGAACCGGGCATCATAGAAGTGATTAGAACTCAAAGGTTAAGATGCTTAGGGCATGTAACGAGACTGACGGCAGGCAAAGCAACAAAAACAGTCTTAGGAAGTGGAGTGAGAGAGAGGTAGACCAAGAAAAAAGTGGAAAAATGAAGTGCCAAATGATATTAAGCAGATAAAAATTGAAAAATAGGAAGCGAAAGCTTAGAGTAGAGCGCAGAGGCAAAATATTATTAAAGAAGCCATGGATCACCATCAGTTGCTTATTATCAATTATGAATATATTTGTTCTACGTGAAGATTCAAATTTGTTACTATTTAGATACTGTGTGAATATATTTGTTGATCTTATTCATTGAATTCATCTCCCGGAAACTCTTTTTGAATCCTCCTTCTGAATTGGGAGAACCGTTTTAAGAGTGAATAAGCAAAAAGTTAAGAAAAACTTCCGTGCTCATTGCAAAAATTTATTGAGTTGATTAGATTATTTACCTTCACTGTTTTTTTTTTTTAGCAAGAAATCTTTGTATTATAGCCTATATATTATTTAAAGATATCTATTTTGCATACCTATGGGCCATTTAGACATAGCTGGATGTTTTGTGTACAGGGCATTTCTCGCGAAAATTTCTTCAGGATCGTTCTTCTGCAACTGATAAGAAAAAATATAAGATTAAACACGAGTAAACCATACGACATAGGAAAAAATAAGAACAGTCAAAACGGTTCTAATATTTTAATTAAACTATCTTGTTTTCTGATAATTATGCTCCAAGCATTCAATTTTCTTCTCACAAATTAATTCTTAGCCCCAAAATAATCTGAAAAATTTCCCGCCCTTCAAAAATATGCCATACATGCAGTGCGAAAAAAAATCAATATGCGTGGCAATAAATAAAAATTGCATTATGAATTTTTTAATCTGATAATTCCAATTTTAGTTGAGACGTATGTTAATTTCCGTTATTCAATTTACAAAGATTTCCCATTGACTAGCCACAGACAAAAAATTTAGTTTATTTGATGAACAGTTTCAGTAGGGGCCCGTAACAAAAAAAAAACTGGCGCGATTTGTTTCCGTCTACCAATCTGAGTATTAGTAGCTTTTTGATTTTTAAGTTGATAGAGGCCATTCCTATGGATACTTTATATAAAAACTTTATTTTAACATTTTGGCACGCAATGTGCGACGATTAGTGTTCGCAAAATGAGAGATTGATCAAAGACTGCTGATTCTCTTACAATTTCCAAATAAAGTCAAGTATCCACGTGGAAAATTTGGAAATGGCCTCAATCAACTAAAAAATCAAAAAGTTACTAATACTCAAATTGGCAGACGGGAACAAATCGCGCCAGTTTTTGACTTCGGATCCCTAGTCTAATATGAGTACGTTTAGGGGAACTATTACTGGCTATAAGAGTGTTTCATTTATTTTTCAGAACCAAATTTGAGAATTGAAAAATGGGTTATATATTGCGAAGGAAGGAAAATACTCCTGATTGTTTCTTTACGCTAATAATTACTAAATCTGAAGAGAATAATTTCGATATCAATGTTAAAGAGTATAAAAATCAAATATTAACATTATACAAAAAACCAGAGCTTCAACAATAGTAGAATTGGAAGAAAGTTCAAGATAGGATGAGGTGAGTAAGAACTGAAAAATCTTGAAATAATGAAAGAAGAATTATATATAGTCGGAGAAATTGTTCTAAGAGGAACATAAATTATTTCAACGAGTCTAAAGAAGAGAGCATTACAGACTACAGCTTGCACACGAAGGGTATCCTGGAATAGTCCAAATGAAAAGATGATTGAGAGCTGAAGTTTATTGGTCTGAGATTGACAACCAAACCGAAAAGTATGTCATGGGTTTCAACTCATTGAAAAAGTAATTAAGAAAGTTAAGAAAAAAAAAAGAAGCATTAATAACTGAAAAATTGAAACCTATGTTCGCAAGATTCGGGACTCCAAAATCCATAGCTACAGACATTTGAAAATAATTTGTCAGCCAGGATTAAAAAGAAATCATCGAAAGTCAACGGGAAAGTTGATAGATAGAATCGGTCTCTATTGAAAAAAATTAAAATAGCGCATGATATGAACACAGATTGGAAGAAAAATTTATTTGATTGTATAAAGTTTAAAATTTAAATTCATATTCGGACAAAAATAATAATTAATTTAAATCTATATATATATATATATATATGACTATTTATTAATGTACAGAACAACACCGCATTGTGCGTTGTGCGACAAATAGATTACCTGCTGAATTAATGCTTCATAGTAAAATTAATTGCTAGCTTCCTAAATACTTTAAAAAAAGATTTGAAATATCAAGATTGGCTTCAGATCGTGACATGCTGAAAATAATTTTGCTAAAACCAAGAGATCTAGCTTAAGTAAGACAGCCTAAAGAAAATAAATTATTAAATACGTACCATCCAGAACCATGAATAGTTGTAGAGAAAAAAGGATCACAAGTCAAAATTCAGTCTGAAGGAGGCAAAGAATCAACGAGAAGCTCAACCTTTGTAAAAGTACAAGTATCGAAGAAAAAGAAGAGAAAATACGAGACAACAAGGAGAGAAAAAACATTTATCCAGATTCGAAGATTAAGTGAAAATACACTACAATATAGAAACAAGTAAAATGCAGAAATTGAACGATTCAAACTTTCAGTCATCGAACCAAATTTTGAATCTCTATGTTTCAACAAACAAAGACAAATATTCCATTGAGGGCTTTTTTTCAAGTTATATATCATTATGTTTATTTCGTAATAATTTTTGTAGGTCAAGCTATCGCTTCATTTTCAATAATATTTATCAGTAAATATGTATTTAATGATTATAATAAATATGTTTTATTGAGATAAAGATCTGTATTTAATAATTATGTTTCCGTGTTCCGTTATGAACAATATAGAAAATAAATTTTGATAATTCAATTTTATTGCTCCCTATGACTACACAGGAGGTTCGCCAATTTATTCCGATTTTCAAAAGAGGATTGTAAGGCGAATAATGTCGGGAGCCGTTGTCGTAGCTCGTTACTTGACATCTGCATTCATAGATAATTCGACGCAGCAAACGATTAGTATCTTGTAGTTACAGATATGAACATGAAACTACTAGCTGACAAAACAAATTAAACACCGAAAACAGAAGAATTCGATTCAATCTCGAGAAAGTAAAAAAGAAGCAGATTTGAACAATTAATTCTTATAAAAGAAGATTTGCCTGAAAAATTAGTCAGGCTAACAATTAAGTTTGCGAAAAAGCCACGTGTAAATCTTACACAAAGGAAAACACGTTGATGGGAAGCAAGACTGCACCAACCTGTTCAATGTGATTTTGTGATTCTAGACTAGAATCCATAGGGATCAAGGAAATGAGACTGACGAGTTACTACCTTGAGACGCACAGTCTGGAAAGAGGCGACGGAGGATGGAAAAATCTAGAGAGAAATGAAGGCCTTTGCTTTGAAATGATTCCGATGGAGGATTTCATGTAGGTCCTATGATTCTCTTGAGAAGTATAGGAAACACCAATAGAAAAATCAAATTATGAATAAATTAAATATTGCATTAGAAAGATTTCAATTATCTGATCTTTCTTATTCTGGTTTAGCTTTATGTGAGCCAATTACCGATATTAAAAATATTGATGCTACATTGCACAAAGTTGGAAAGTATTATGTGTTTGAATGAAGAAACACTTATGGTCGATTTCGGATCTCGAGTTGAATTAATACGATTCAATTGGCTCATTCCCTTGGTAACAATTTCAATTTCTTTATTTTTTGTGTCATTACTGACCAGTCGAATAGACAAAATAAATCACTTTAACCTAGATTAATTTAGCTCCCGATCATGAAATTGGACATTAATATTTAAGATGAAATTTCCTAGGCCTAATAGCACAAGCATAGCTTCATTGTTTTAGTAACAATTCTTCAAACGAATGTTACCGACTATCTCAGTGTTTTTTCGATCTGTTTTTGATAATTTTTTTTCATCTTCTATTATATTTATTTGCAATGACTTCAATAATATGTGATATGTGATGGAATCTGATAGCCAGGCCAGACCCGTGTCTAATATGAGGTGACCAAGGCAGTCGTCTTACAAAATCTATTTTGTGAACTGTATGAAAATCAGTTCTACGGGGTGATTTGAAAAGTCCGTACAGTCAGAAATATGGCCCCACTGGTGTAAGTCGAAGTCAATTTCAATTAAAAGCAACTCTTAGAGATGATCACATTAAAATTTCAGTCATATTCATTATTATGTATTCAGCGTTCATTTGAATCGCTTCAGATTTCATTATCTGCAGCTTACATACAAAAGATTATTCTCTTTTTATGATAATTATTTTCTTTGCATTTAAGATGAGACTAAGAGTCTGGAGAAACTTTTTATTTCGATAATTGATTTTTTTATTCCAATCGTTGAATTTACAAGATTTTATAAAATTTAAGTAGGTACTGCATTTATATTAATACACTGACAGAGTATTATTAAAATGCAAAAGCGCTGCGCTCATAATTGAAACGCTGTCATAAAAACATGTTGAAATTGTACATCACGCGTGCAACGCAACTACGAGCGAGTTTATTAAATTTTAAACTTCATAAGACTCTGCTCTAATTATCAAATTTTTATTCTCAATAAATAAATCCTCAAGGGCCGTTTGCAGTGGTCAACTGCATTAAATGCTGCATTTTGCTTCTTCATTTTGATACAAAGAAAAACGAACCTTGTCATATATAAATATTTGTGCAGTGCACTTTGATTTTATGTATGGCACCGTGCATTTTCTTTTGCTTCAAAATAGGGAATACAAATGCAAAATAAAATGCAGCATTAAATATACCGTGTCAAACGGCCCTAGCGAAAGAAAAAAAATTAAATAAGAAAGAATCCATTATTCACAAGCATATTTTCTAGTAACTAGACTCTAATTTGTAATTTTGGAAACTATATGAGACTATCTGCTTACCTTCTTAATGTTTCCAGTCAACATCACTCTAGCACATCGCGGATCCTGGGGATCATAATTTCTACTGCTACAAAAATCGCCTTCAGACAATGTCATGAATAATGTGCAACGGTTATCATGCTGGAATTAAAAAAAAATTACATCTAAATCTATGTATAATATAATTACAGTTAAAATTATTATATTGATGGAATAAATCGGATGTAGGAAAAAGATTGTGTGAATATTTTCTAAACTTTTGTGATGGTATGAATAGTAGTAATTTACGGAGTAAAAGAGAGCAAATGTAGGTGAAATTTTATATTGATCAGAGAAGCAGATGATGATAATGATAAGAGTGAATTGATTATTATTATTTTTACTATTTCACGGGGTATATAGCCTTTTCCGACTATGTCCAATACTCCAGCCAATCAGAATGCCGACAATCAGCCAGCGGACCAATTGTAATAATGATAAGCAGAAGAGATAGCAGTGGAAAAAATATACAGAATCTATTGCTACGGAGTTGAAAATCATTTCGGAGCAGAACGAAACTATAAGTAAGTTCAAGGAGATTGATGAAGAGTTCACTGAAGTAAAGTATTAAATTAAGTGAGTTGAAGATAATATGGAGGCTAGAATAGACTCAATTGTCACCGAAAAACTGCAGAATCTTAATCTTGATAGTAATGGTGCAGCTCTACGGATACAAAGTGTTCCAGCGTCTACACAAAGAGAAGTTACTGCTACTTCCACCCTGAATCCGACATCGTATGATAGCAAGACATCCTGAGATGAGTATTTTGCTCAATTTGAATTGATCTCGAAGAATAATGCCTGGAGTAAGAGCTGGTAATTAACATGCAGAAGAGACGAGTTATTGAACTATCAATAAGTCTCTGGTCCAGTTATTATCGTCGAAATGCCAAGTCGCTGTTTGATTTAACTGAAAACAATAGAAAATTAGTGTGGACCGGTGAGAGTCAAGAAGCTTTCAAGAAACTAAAGATCGTTATAACGACGTCTCCAGTGTTGGCATGGATTATTTCACCAAGTGACCGGAAGTAATACCAGTACAAAATCAGGAAACTGAAACAGTTGCGGAAGCCGTTACTGAGGACGTGATTTCAAGATTAGGGATGCCGTTGAAGATACATTCTGAACAAGGCAGGAGTTTCGAGTACGAGGTTTTCGAATGCGTGATTAAGATTTTGGACATTAACAAGACAAGAACTACAGCGCTAGGCTCACAGTCTGATGGCACAGTAGAATGTTTTAACAAAACAATTCTAGATTATTTGTCAAAATACGTCAATGAACACAAAGGTGATTGGGTTAAGAAGGTTCACCTGTGCCTACTAGTGTACAGTAATCCACCCAGTACACTTCAGCCAAGTTGATGATGGATTGAGACCAGCGATTAACAATAGATATGGTTGTTGGACATCTACCTGGAGACAACGTGCAACAGAGAGATTGGAAAAGACCATACGAAGTTATAAAATGCTTGAACGACGTTTTGGTTATAAATGGGCAGAAACAGAAAACCGGAAGTCGTTCATGGTAACAGGTTATGGCCATACCAAGAACAGGTTTCTGAATTCGCCGAGGACGACGGAACATGAGGAGGGAACAGTGAACAGTGTCACAAATATGAAATATCTCAAGCTATTAGTTTGCACTAATGTTTATTTAATAATTTATTGTAATCACGATCTGAGTTAGCATTTACAAACAATCGAGAAAATTTTCAATTGTCAGACATTGGAATGCTAGTTCATTGTTGTAAAATGTCATTGTTACAATTGATCCTCTGGCTGATTGACGGTATTCTGATTGACTGCAATATTCGAGATTGTTGGAAAAAAAGTGTATAAATCCAAATAGACTGGTAAAAGAAAAATAATTAATAATAAAGTGACGCGAAAACTATCAGTAAACGATTTTGATATTATATTATAAGACGAGTTTATAAAGTAAATAAATGTACTGTAACTTATTATCATCAGATCACAATAAAATTTGTGACAATATATTTGTTTATTGTTTGACATTGACAAGACATTCAAATCATAGAAATTACATAGTAGCCATAAAATGATTGTTATAATACCAACTGTGTTGTCCGCGACTTCTGTATTACTCTCTCACTGATTGGCTAATGATATATAATTTATTTAAAATAATTATATTATCTGTAGTAACAGGTTCATTATGGATCGATAAGGAATAATTTTTCTAAATAGAAAATCACTTATTGAGAAGAATATAAATAATTTATCTATTCACAATTTTCGAAAATCTGTCAAATGACTGGAGAAGATTTTGGAATAAAATGTAGATTACGTACTTACATTCAAATCATTCATTGATATGTCCATATTAGTCATCAACATATAAGGTACACCAGTGCCATTATTCTCAGGGCCGTCTGATATGGATTTAAGACCAACAAATGGGTAACCCTTTATTGAATCGGAAGCAGAAATTGTACCCACAGATGCCCAGTCTACAAGCCATCCAAAGAATATGTTTAAATTATTGTTCTCGTTATTTTTAGTAGTTTTCACCACAAAGATGAATTCTTGATAGTGTTATCAATAGAATCAAGCTAAAATAATATCGTCTTACTGATTTTTTGATATCTTGTTCCAGGGATCAAAGTAGTCTGCATCCAAATTGATGCGTCTCCCTCTCTTAAGCGTTTATCGCTATCTTGAAAGCATTTACAAATCGGTTTTTCTCGATTACCATACATCTATGGAAAAAACTTCCAACACAAAAAATGGAGAGACCAAAATACTCTACAAATTTGATTTTATCCGTAGCTCTGTAAAGTTGATGTATGAAAAGTTAGAGGAAAGACATTTTAATTTGGATTTGGACTAATTCAGTCAACAGAAACAACATTTTGAAATTTTAAATTATATCATGATGATCTGTTCGTAAATCTATAAGTGCACGTCCTGCGTTTCATATTAAGATCAATAAAGCTCTGATTCTGATAGATAGCCAATCGATGGGAAAATAGTTTCTAAAATTCATACGTTTTTTCAAGTTACCGTGCTTTCAGACAGACTGACTTTTTTTTAAATTGTTTTTAGGCAATTATAACAATAAAAAGATGTTTTTAGGCGATCATGACAACAGTTCTTTTTTGGTCTCACCTGAATTGCAGCCTCAGCTACGCTTCGGCCGCAAACAACAGATTCGACCAAAAAAGATAACCTTTACGGCCTTGATACACAAATAACTATTTTGGTCGAATCTGTTGTTTGCGGCCGAAGCGTAGCTGAGGCTGCAATTCAGGTGAGACCAAAAAAGAACTGTAGGCCGAGGTGCACACAACGTTTTTTAGGCGATCATTACGAAATAATTCAAAATTACATCATTTTATATATTTATTTCTAAAACATTGCAATTGTAAATCTTAGTTGCCGTTGAAATTGTTTTATTTTATTGTCTTCTATCAAGTTGACATTTTACAAAAAATTCGTATTTATTTTTTGAATTGCAAGAACTACAGAGGTTGACGTAAGAATATATGTACTATTTAAGCGAAAACTGTTTCTTAAAGAGTTCATCAAGCTGCCAATATAGGTAAATATAAAGTGTTTATGGAATATTTTTTGACAGATCAGTCCCAAAAAGTAATATTTGACAGATCAGTCCCAAAAAGTAAAATTTGACAGATCAGTCCCAAAAAGTGAAACTTCACGGCCGCAAAAGAAGCCATAAAAACATCTTTTTTGTCATGATCGCCTAAAAATTAATATTAATGTCCGATTAGTTTATTATTGTTGTTACAATAACACTGATTTCAAGATAATTACGTAACAAATAATACCCGGGGACATTATTTTGAGATATAACAAACAAGTTTCCTAGTTACAGCAAGTAACTAGAGTAATTTCTTTGACATAAATCACAATGACAGGACATACATTGCTAAAAATTTTGATTGAAATAGAACAAAAGTCAGACATTATAGATATTAATGATACAAGTTTGATATAGCCGTTGTAATGAAACGTGTGTGATGTTAAATCACGAGGCGATTAGCCGAGTGTTTTTATCACTCAAGTTTCATTGCACTAGCTGTATCAAACGTGTATCATTCAATATTTTATCTACGACGGCCTTAATTGCTGCTGAATTAGATTTTTTTATTTGATGTTTGACATTCGAAAAACATTTAGTGTAAAATTCATAGCTTGATCAAGTAGCATGTTATGGCAACTATTTGTTTGCTTGACAGCTGTCAAAGTTATAAAGGAAATAAACATATCTAATTGTGAAAATCTTGTCCCTGATCTTGTCGTAAACGTTTATAAAACATAAATTAATGTGTGTGTATTAATAGTTATTCATAATAAAGGAAACTTGAAGTGTGATAGAATTTCTATTTTGCTTATTTCTCTTACAAAAATGCGTATCATTATGAATTTCATAATGGCACTAGTGTCATGACACGCAAATTAGTGGGCGAATCACGTATTAGCGCACAGTCGTAGATAAAACATTGAAGGCATTACGGGAGTTGAACAGACAATAATGCCTACGGTCAATGTATACACCTCGGGCCAGAGGTCCTCGGAAAATACACTGTTGATCTCTGGCATTATTGTTCTTTTAACACCCTTAACACTTAATTACTATATCGTTTGTTCCAATAATAACCGTTCCTTTCAATAATTTCATCATTTCCATCTGACGTTTGTTCAATTAAATCTAGCTCCATTACATCATCTGTTTTATCATTCAATCTAGCGGAATGAGTTTCTCTGATTGCAAAAAAAGATAATTTTCTGGATCCGCCTCTGTTTCACATGCCTCGTTTTATCACTATTTTATAATCCTACATATATTTATGGTCCAGCAGTCCAACCGGTAGAGTACTTGCATTTTTATAGAATAATGCAAGGAAATAATTGAAATTTTTGCACAAATGTGGTCAAAAGCACCATTTATTTGTATATTGGATATACTCCGGAAAACCTAAGGTTTTGGACTACCCTGGTCTGAGGTAATAACAACATTTAACGCAATACACGTATATTTCGTCAATCATGCTACAGATGGAACTTTATGCTTCTTATCCAGTTGCACCACCATCACTTAACTTTAAGTGGAGTTTAATATCTATGGCAACTATTGTATGCATAATTGCTACCACGGTTACTATTCCTCGGTAATGCAACTGGCCATGAGACATTTTAGATCATATACCTATAATATCCAGATGAAAGAAATTGCGAACGGTTACGACGGAAAGAGATGGAAGATATATTGTAAGAACGTTGGAAAAATGAACTGTACAAGCGTGACAATAATCAAATTTGTTTGTCAAGCCTGCAAAATGACAAAACACATGATGTAATGAGTTCTTATTTCTGTATTTCGGCTTTACTTGAGTCTACTATAAGGCTACCTTGAGTCGTGCTCAAGTATTCGTGTCAGTTATTTCTGACATTTGCAGGCCCCTCTTTCCCACTGGGCACTCTGGGCACGTGCCCAGGGCCCCGCGATCGATGGAGGCCCCCTAGCTCCTACCAGATCACTAAAAGATAACCGAGATTCTTTGCTCGCAGGATTTCTATAGCGACGTAAAACTGAACGTAAAGGCTGGTTTATGATGGATTTAATTCAGGAGTTTACATTTAGAAATTTAGATTCATAGTCTTAGATCCTCATTCTCGTTAATTTTTTTAAATATAATCTAAAATTAACTTTTTGAGTAGTCATTTTACATCGCCAAAATTGTTTTATTTGCACAAATAATTAAGTTTTCGTTTGATTATATACTTTTATCATATTAATATAGATACTGTTTCACCATATTCATGGTTTGAATACTATCTGTGACAGCTGTCAATTTATTATTTCTGACATGTCAACCAATTTCTACGATTGGTTGTATTTATAAATTTGTAAATTAAATCCATCATAAATCAGCCTTCAACCGATTGAAGAATAACCGCATAGTGGAGCGGCGATACGAGCAATGATAAGTAGGAAGAGAAGAGCGACGAGTACAAACACACGCATTTTAATAGAACACCGCATAGTGAAGACTGGAGAGGAGAGCAACGCGCTACTACAAGCAATAAGAGCGAAGGAATTAAATATACTTGTTTTCGTCGCTATTCTCGCTAGTGGTTCGGGGCAAAATGGATGCTGAACTGTTCATAAGTGGAGTGTTTGTGAGAAAGTCTATCAGGGCTGATAGGTTTGTGATTGGAATTCGTCCAATTTTTCAGTAGTCTTTGTTCAATTTAGGGTAGGATATAGTCAAATGTGTTTATTTCAACAAAATAGTGCTCCGTCAAGATCATAGGAGCCCCATTATCCTAATGTGCCCAGGGCCTCCAATAGGTTAAAGACGCCCCTGGACATTTGTATTTTCAACATGAATATACGCCATAGAGGTATACACACTTACTGAAACTCATCTTTCCAATCAAATTGTCCAAAAATAGATCAAATTCAGTAGACAAATTAGGAATATTTCGCAAATACTGCCATGAACGTCAAACATATCAATCAAATATATGTCAAAAGCAAAAAATCTCAAGCTTCGCCATGAATTTACGAAGTATCGACTATAGAATAGATTTTCAAGTAAGTATCTATGGTGACTTCGCCTCGATTTGGTCAAGTAATACTCAATAAAGAGAGAAATATTGTGAAACCGGCAAAATTCACATATCGAGATTTTTATGGAAATGTCCGTTTTGAGCATCCCTGAATCCATTTTGACTATTTTTGGCTTGATGTCGGTACGTATGTTCGTGCGTGCGTAACTCGCAAATCTCAAAATTGGCTGAACGTATAATGTTGAAATTTTGTATTTAAGACTGGTATAGGATCTAGTTGTGCACCTCGCAATATGGTTCTAATCGTCTGTACCGGAAGTGCACTTTACTTGAAACTTTTTTCGAATTTCTCTAATAAATTCAGAATGATCAACCGTAGGATGTTGAAATTCAGTATTTGAAGTTGATGTATCAGAATGGTTATCTACTGTTTTTGTAATAATTGGCCAGGCCAGAAGTGCACTTTTCTTGAAACTTTTCTTGAATTTCTTGCATAAATATAGAATGATCCGCCATAGCATATTAAAATGTCGTATAAAGAACTTCTATAACATCTTATTGTACATCTTGCAATATGATTGCGATCGGCTGAGCCGGAAGTGCACTTTACTTGAAACTTTTTTTAAAATTTCCGCATGAATCCAGAATGATCAGCCGTAGGATACTGGAATTCAGCATTTGAAATTGCTATAGTATCTCAATGGTCATCTTCTATTTTTGTAACAATCGGTTGAGCCGGAAGTGCACTTTATATGACAGACTTTTAGAATTTTCCGCATAAATTCTAAGCAATCAGTCGTAGAATATTTAAATTTTGTATTAGGTACTTTTATAATATCTAGTTGTACACCCTGCATTATGATTGCTATCGACTAAACCGGAAGAGCACTTTATTCGAAACATTTTTTGAATTTTCCGCATAAATCCAAAACGATTTAACGTAAGATTGTTAGAATTCAGTATTTACGACGATCATATTGTCTAGATGCTCATATCCTATTTTTATTGAGATCCACCGAATCGGAAGTGCACTTTACTTGACAGTCTTTTGGAATTTTTCGCATAAATTCGAAACGATCAGATGTAGATATTGAAATTTGGTATTTCAGTCTGCTGTAGCATCTGAATGATTACCTACTATTTTTATAACAATAGACTGAACCGGTAGAGCACTTCAGTAGGAATTTATTTTTTAATTTTGCGCATAAATTCAGATCTGTGGGTAGTCGTAGAATTTTGGAAATCAGTATTAAGGCATGTTGTAGTATAAGAATAATGGCCTTCTGTTTCCATAGCAACCGACTTGGCTGAAAGCGCATTTTATTTGACAGATTCTTAGAATCTCTTGGGTAAATCCAAAACGATCAACTGTGGAACGATGAGATTTTGTGTTTGATTATATATATCCAATGATATATATAATCAAACATGTATTATATATATCCAATAATGTTCAAGTAAGTCACGTGATGTTCATGTCAGTTTTTTCAAAATAATCAGCGGTTCATTTGTTATTATTAAAATTTGAGTGATTATAGAATTCGTTATATTTTTCTGAAGCAAAATAATAATGAGAATCATGTGAAATTAGAATTATTATCTCTCATATTTGGACATGCACATGTAAAAGTCTGTCAATTGTTTGTTTAAAATAAGTAATTTGGCTCTATCATATTTGATATCAAATTAAAGTTCCTGCGGGGATTATTCTATATAATAGAAGTATCAAATTATTCAAATGATGTCTAGTTTGGTATCAAGTTAAATCTCTTGGGGAGATGAACTTGGCGTTGCAGTCTAATTGGGCATTCGGTAAAGGGTTCCTTAATCTGAGTATTCCAGTTGGGCATTTTAATCCCTTACAATGCAGATATCGGATTTACCTGTGTCAAGTACTTGTTCGCCTCCATGACTGTATGATTATAATGTTTGCAAAATATGTATACATTTTACATTTTTCATAACATTTATTTTTCAACTTCGCCTACTCCTAATTTTATGTACTGATTGGTCATTTCCTCAATTGTATGTACCGCTTTAAGAGTTATAAAATTCTTGAAAAATTTGCATTCAACTTGGTAGCTTTGCTTTCATCAACAAATTAAAGTGAAGAAAATATTATATTTGTGTTCATCATTTATTTAATATTCAGTGGTCATGGAAATAAATCGCATATTTAGTGAAAAGGGAAAGGAGTTGCTAGTTATTAACAATTTTAAAGTTTGCGTATCTTTGACAACAAACGAGAGAATAAGATGGCGTTGTACAAATAAAAATTATCGATCTACTGTTACAGTATACACAAATCGTGAGTTTAAAATAATAAACAGTGACTTAGTTCATGATCACGAAGAAGAATTAAACATTGAACGGCAGGCGCTAAGTAATATTGTCAAAAGAAAAGCAGTCTTCGACCTTACCGAAAAATCATCCTAGCAGATTCTATTGGAGTTTCAAAAAAATCAATTGTATCATAACTTTAGAGTCTCGTATGATAATTGAAATTTGACGGAATACAAATAAAAGCAGTTCGAACTCACTATCTTATCTAAGAAAAATACAGGTAGAAAAATGCCCAACTGGAAGAATTAATTACGCCTACCCTTTCGGTTGTAAGGGATTATCTCAGGTACTGTCCGCGCAAGATAACTTGGCAGTCCGAAGGAATGTAATGCGATTCAGTATGCTTACGATGCGCTGTGTCAAACTTAAACTTTTGCTTAAGTAACGCACTACGCAAAATAGTGAGTCCTACTTTTACAACCATTTATTGCTAAACTTGGGGGTTAGAGGGATAGGGCAGCAGAGAGAATGCATCATAAATGATCAATGAGGTACATTTGAATCTGTCTGTCCATTGGTGTAGACAATAAAAAAAAATTCATGTGAAAATATTATTTTACGCTAAGACATGAAACGTACAAATGATTCTGTTACAATAATTACAAATTAACATTCTGCAAGATGATTTTCAGTGCCCTTCACACAAATAAATTAGATAATTCCAGAAGAGCTATAAAATCTTAAGGCTACTGATAAAAATAAGTACCTATTGATAAGTAAAAATTCATAGACTTCATAACATTCCCCTGAACAAGTATAGATATAACAGAGATTTGGATTGGATTTTCCAATCACCAATAACAAGTGTAATTTATTATTATTCATGTATTTGTATGTTCTATGAAGATACAATTTTTTTGGGCACGCCTATGGTTTTTGTTTATTTTACTTATATAATCCCTAAAAGTTTACACCCCAGGACTGCCAAGTTATCTTGCGCGGACAGTACAATGCCCAACTCGAATATAGCCGAACTTGGTGTAGCTTGTCCAGAACTGTACCGTGATGACCCTCACAGCGGGTGCCCGCTAAGAGGCTGGAACATGATTTATGGCGATGAATATTCAGAAAATATCAGAGTCGTATTGAATTTTTCCAGATTTTAAAGTTATTTTGCACATTTGCTGTCTAAACATACAATTATGAAAAAAAATTTACCATAAAATAAAACGTATGGTCATAAACATAAAAATATCAACAATGTCCAAATTAATAAAAAAAAAAAATAGTAATCGCTGATGTCCACATCACTATAAACTTCACTTCCATAACTGGATTCGCCAACATTGTTATTAATAGCTTAATATTATTAATATCTATATATGTGTCTTCTATTTGTATGACATGTTGTCGAACACTGTCCTCCCAATTTTTACAGTTTATATTATTCATTTCACGTTGAATTAATTCAACAACACCATCATCTGACGTCGGACAAATTTAATTTTTTCTTATACTAGCTTTTAATTGTTCCCCAAATTAATTCAATTGGATTGAGACTGCAGTCTTTCTTCACAAGCGATGGCTTCATCGACAATATCTTCAAATCGTCTCGTCATTTTACAAAGAATGTTTTGTGGTTATAACAATAATTGTTAATACAATACTGATTTCTGATGTTCGTTAAACTAATTTATATAGGTGAACATGATAAGTCTATAATACTTATTGAATGCCTTCTGTACAGACAATTAACAATTCGGTGAACTAATTATGAAAATACTAATTTAGATAATCGTATTTAGCTGAAACCAATTTGTACCTAGGTATTAAAAATGATTTGATGCAAATAATAAATACAAAATATTTGGCATAAACTTAAATTCAGATAATCCGGCTCTGAGCAGTAATCAGCAATACTCTCTGCTGTGATGAGTTGACCCTACTATTTACGTCAAAGATATAAAACGGTATATTTCTGGACAAACATTAGATATCAAAAATAATCAGTGGAATCCACGTTACCATCTTTGAATTATATTTCCGGCGATCAAATGTCAAAACTGTATACTCCAATGAATTGACCGCCATCTGATACTTAAACAATAACTGCTGTCACTTTGAAATATGCAATTAATTGATTCGACACTTTTGTGAAATACCGATGAAACTGGCCATGAAATTTATGATCGGGCCGTCGGGGAAGTACTGTGTGGCCACAGCAAATTTTTCTATTTACTTGGGCAACGTTTATTCATCCTTTGTTATTGAACTTTATGTTGAATAACGCTTAAGAATTAAATCAATTTTTGTATATTTTTATGACGCATTGAAAGTTGAGGCGAATCTGTCAAAATGAACGGTTCTATACGCCTATTGCGTATCCTCAGTGGCTCCGCTCTATCGATTAAATTTTACATCTCAAAAACGTCAAACTGTCAAACGTCATTTTTGTATGTCATATTATTCGATAATCATGAGTATAAATCATTCATTAAGAAGTTGTTGTGTTGTTGGATGTACTAATACTAAAGCAAACAGCCCAGAACTAATTTTTATAGATCTCCAGAAAGAGATTATGAAGCGAAAAAAGAGAAATGTGGATAACAGCAGTTAAACGAGTGTGATTTTATGCAAAAATCTATAAAAAAGTATTAGATATCATTCAATTCTCAGTATCAACCATCTTTAAGAGAAGTTAAATATTATAATTGTGAAGAAACTCAATAAATACCACTTGGATAAGTTTCTTAATTGACTGAACAGTCACATAAATTCGTCTCAGAATTCTTTACTGAAGTAACAGATTTTTGCTTAATATTTTTCCTTCTCAAAATTCAAGAATTGTTTTAAAGATAAACAACGTGAAAAAATCTTTTTCCCCCAAGGATCTCGCTCAAATTCTATACGTATATAACTCATTATAAATCTAACTGTAATTGATTACTTTTAGATGAGTCACATAAACAATGTTGTCGTCATAAATTGAATACAATATTATTATTAGGAATACAGATGGTACGTCATGAACTTCATTTTGATTTTAAAGCAGATTGGCATATTTCAAAATATATGCAAAATATTGAGGTGACATCACACCTCGAAGTTGTGATTTTTGAATATGCGGCGCTTTCGTCGAAATTTGAGAATACGCAACAGGCCTATAGCGTTAATAAAAATGTAGATTAACACTCTAGGTTTCGTTTCTATTTTTGTTTTTTTCTAAAGCTTCTAATGATTCAGAATTATATCAAATGCTCTAAAGGAATGATGCTTGTTCTAGAATAGTTTTTAGCTGTGAAATGTGCGTATCTTTCCATTTGATGGCTTCTACAACATATAATCTCCAAAAACTCTACCGGTAAATTTTTGAAATATGAATTGATTATTAATATACTTTTAATAGACGTACCTGAATTATGAACGATGTATCTAGCCATTTGTGCTGCATACGAAGGTGGTGGAGGTGGCGAGGGTTGATTCTTCTGGGTAATGATAGCCGTAAATTGCTTGGCAGCGACATCATGAAAGATGAAGAGCAACAGTAAAATCTTCGGGGATAACATTGCTAACCTTGACATTAATTAAAGTAATTCACTTGACGTCATTTATATATGTATATTTTCTTTGTTTTATTCAAGCAGATCATGAAAAATTTATATAAATTTTGCGAAGTCACAGCTTCTCTGTTATAAAAATATTCACAAAGACGTAATCAAATTTTAGATAACTTTAGCTTATCCCACTTGAATATATTAATTACATTAAAATTTATACTTCATAACTATTCTCATTATTTATAAATTACATTATATTAAAGTTATATTTTTGTTTTCAAATGAGATTTAAAATTATTTTATTCTATATTCCTTCTGAAAACTGAATTAATTTCTTGATTATTTATGGTTTAATTATAATCAAACATTGGTATGTAAATGAACTATAAGTGTAATTGAACAATATTCGAAAGTTTATTATTCAACAGAATAAAAGACGATCAGCTTACCTTTGTGTGAAACTTGAATGACTAACGATTGTGTTGTTAAGTCGATTAGCGCAAATAGAATAAAAAAAATTATTTCAAGACAGTATTTGTGTCTTATGTGAGACTGCGCAGTACAAAAGCAAGACACAAAATAATCTGAATATAGTGACACAAAAACACTGATTCTATTTGTATATCAACCAAAGGTTTCATGTTTGTCAATATTTACTTTTCGTTGTGATAAAAAATTGAAACATATATTTGTAAAAATAAAATTCATTCATACACATTTTTAAAATCATTATAGGTTTTGAGATTAGTCGTATATCTATTTTCTTTACAATCTTTATTATTTATGATACAGCCACTAATAGTTTTTTGTTTTTTTTGTTACATCGGCGACACAACAAATAAATTTAGATGCAGTACATTAAATTCAATATTTTTCAGCACAACTGTATCTATAGTACACTGATTTATGAGATCTTTTGTTAAAGCACATTTTAACACATAAACTACAAAAAAATTGCACATTTAAATATAATACAATTATTCATTTATTGGACTTCTTTTCCTTTAATAATAAACTGATTATTTGATTGTTTCAATATCAATACATTCAACATATATTGCAATATTGAAATGAAACTTCTTTTAATTTAGCCGGCATAATGATACTTGAGGGGTGAAATTGGTATGTTTTAGGACGGAAGTCAATATCATATAGCGGGAATTGGCGTGGAGAAAAATGGTATCGTGTTGTACGTATAACGGGTACATTTTGCACCAGCAGTTTTGTTTTCTTATACACGCAATACAGCAATAAATTCTAATACAGACACATGTTGAAATTGATTTTAGGTAATGCAAAAAGTTTAGAAAATTTACAAAATCTACTTTATTTATAATATGTTAAAATAAGTGAGAGGTATACATATTTCAATAAATCTTAATAACTTCATAGCAAAAGTTGAAAATAAATTTTTCTTCAATGAATAATAGATTGCAAAATTAACCAGTAGCCATCTAGCGCCTAATATAAGAAGAATTAAACTTATGTGATTATTTTTTTAAATTTATTCTTTGGTAATATGTGATATCTCTAATTTTACTGCAGTAATCCCTTAAATTTTAAGTGTCGCTTAATTGAACAATATCGTATAAAGAATTAAATGTAAAAAGTAAAATATGACTTAAACATTACTGTCATTATTCCGATTCTATATTTCTTGTTCAAGTGAAACTTAAAATTTAAGCTAGAACGATGCAATTGACCATAAATCAGCTATTTTGTGCTGCGCACCGATAATTTTAGTCGCGAATGGGTTGGGATGATCACGTGACTTTTTTGCTACAGCCAATCCCTGTTTGGATAACAAACGTCAAAGTGACATTTTGTAAGCATTGTTTATTCTTTTGCTTGTTTGCTTTATTTTTGCGCTGCTGATATTTATCGGTGTTTTTGACATTTGTTTGTGACATTTGGACTATGTTTATGTATTTGCTTTTACTGCTGTATTATTTTTATTATTTTCATATGAATTGTGTTGGTTTCAGCTTTAACAGCCCGTTTACAGACAAATTTTGATTAATTCACAGTTTTGAGTTAATTAGTTTCATCGTAATTTTGACAATGTATCCATCAAAACTTATGTACTATTCCTCCTGCCTGTTTCACATCACCAGGCAAACTTTCTAAATAAAAAGACATCATTCTTTAAAAAATATCCATCTGATAGACTCTAAAACTATGAGTCAAGCGTTCAACAACGAACTGAAAATAAACAAATGACAATTTTTTTTTTTAGAATTATTTTATTAAATGTTTCATAGCACGACACATATTTCACATTTTGTGTGATATCTTTTCTTTTGGTTGCATTTCAGAAATTTTCCTTCCCATTTTTTTTATTGTGTGATATCTATTCAAATAACTGTTAGTTTTAGTATTCAGCTCTCATGACAAAAAAGCTACCCCATCGAACACCTCAAAATTATAAATTGAGAATGACTGAAAAACATGTAAAAAATATGTTACGCCCGGCAGACTAGTAAAAATTTGTTAATTGCTATTTTTTATTAATTTTTCAATCTAGCAAAATGCACTTCATAACGCCTCATTGGTTTTTTTTTAAATGAAGTTTAAGATCTCTTCTATTACAACTTGTATGGCTGACAATTTTTGTTAATATATTTGTCAGACTTAATTTTGAATCAATTAATCACTGGCATCTCAGAGCACCTCGTTAAAAAACAAAACAACTGAAGCTTATGATATCCTCTATGCATAAACATATGCCTGTCAATAAAAAAATGTTCTTTACCACAACAAACTTTATTTTTAAGCGCCGTGACAGCGTTTTCTTAAAAAAAAAAATAAGCTTTTCAGGGACTTTGTCACAACACCACTTTAATTTTCTTCTAAAAGAAAGTTTGAGATCTATTTTATCCGTAAAAATTGGTCTGTCAGCGAAAAATGTTTTTTACTATGTCAGTCTTAATTGTTTATGTACTGCGACCACATTTTTCAATGAAAAAAATGTGGCACAATCGTTGCTAACCAGGTATTCATTTTATTCACAATTCTAAATTGATATTGTAGATCCCTTTCAAAATACTTGAATACATTTTTTATCAAGATATTGTTTTTTAATATGTCAGACTTCATTTCTAAGCACGCGACTTTTTTTCATTCTTATAAAAATAAGCTTTCACAACGGCCGCGTCAAAATATCACTTTAATTTTTTTCTGACAGAAGATTTGACTTATTTTTCATGCATAAAAATTGGTCTGACAGCGGAAAAAATGTTGTTTGCTATGGACAAGCTTCAATTTTTAAGTGCTTTGACTACGTTTTTTGATTTCTCACAATTCTAAATTAATATTGTAGAACCCTTTTATATACTGGAATACGTTTTCCAACAAAATGGTACATAAAAGAACTTTTTATTTTAATAAAGTCTTCTAGAACACTGCTGCTTTCTTGAACGAATACTAAACATATATTAATCGTAAATTGAATGATAGACTACTGTAGCGAAAGGAGTCGCCATAGAATCTACGACGTGGACCTGGTCAATATTAAAGGTATTAATTAACAAAAATTATCAGGCAGATTCAATAGACAGAAGAGATCCGAAACTTCATTTTGAAGAAAAAATTGGAGAGGTGTCATAAAGCGAACTTTCATTAAAAAAAATTATAACAAATGATCTGCCAGTAATTAATTAACAAAAATCGTCAGCCAGACAAGTTGCAATCGATAAAAGAGATCTTAAACTTCATTCAAAAAAAAAAAAAACAATGAGATGTTATGAAGTGCATTTTCATAAAAAAAAATAAGTTTCAATAAAAGGTCTGTTAGAAGTTAATTAACAAAAATTGTCGGTCAGACAACTTTTTTCAAGAATAGTTCGTTATTTACTACAAATTATATAAATTTCAAGCAGGTGTTCTGGAAAAAAAAATATTTTTTAGCTAAATTCAAAATTAATAAAAAATAACAATAAACAGATTTTTACTAGTCTGCCGGACGTGACATATTTTCACATGTTTTTCAGTCATTCTCAATTTATAATTTTGAGGTGTTCCATGGGGTAGCTTTTTTGTCATGAGAGCCTGCACTATTTGACGTTTGTTCCCAAACAGGGATTGATTGAAGCAAAAAAGTACTTGCTATAGTTAAACAAAGATATTTCTAGAATAGAGCATGCTTGGACAATATGCTACGATTTCTGCTTTTTGATTTGACAAAATGCAAACCAGGTTACATTAGCACAAAAATCATATTATATTTTCCAGTCGATCATAATATTGGTCAAAATTCTTTTTGAATCCTGCATTTAATGGATATAAATCTTATTGTTTCTGTGGCAATATCTGCTCTATTTTAAATATGAACGGTCTTAACTTATTTAAGTGGAGTTTCTTTTGAATACAGATAAATACGTTCGTAAGATTGTAGCGGTAACGTGATGAGAGTTTCAACAAATTATAAACGGTAACTTTAATTGATGAAGATCTTACTTCTTTATTATAATATAAAATTTTTATTCCAAGCTATTTAAGGCTAGTTTGTGATCGGTCATGAACGAGACTATGCATGTGTTAAATATCAACTACATTTGAACTGATATCAGTCAAAATACTGTCAGAACGATTTTCTGACCATCTGACAGTGATCTGTAAATGTGTCATCACCACAAATACCTGTTATTGTTTTATGTTCAAAAAATTTAAAAATTAAATTAAAATATAATATTAACATGTGTTATGGACCGATTAGTCGAAAAAGCCGACTATTCGGCTATATTTATAGTCGGCGACTAATCGGCGAAAGATAAGTTCCAGGAAAATAGGAAATAAAAGAAAAAAATCGCCAGTACCTCAATATATGTTTTATATTTTGCTTAGATTTTCGACATTGTTCTTTAACAACTATTTGCTTCAAATGATATATCTGTTAATAACTTGTATTGTCATAAATGCGCTTGTGCAGCAAGTGAAACTCGAAGAACGTAGACAAAACAAAAAGTGGTGCAACGAACAAATCGAAACGAAGGTTTTCGAACGCGTCCGAACTTAATCGAAATCAATGAGCGGCATTGCTGACTAGTCAACCGATTATTCGCCAATTTAAGCGCCGACTAGTCGTTTAGTCGGTCCATCCTTTAATAAATAATCTTCACAATAGCTTTATTGAGAATGTAGAAAATCACTATTTTCTTCATATCATTCTTAATTTTAAGAAAACTTATCAAATACAATCTAGCGCTAGCGTGACTAGCAATTCAAATTATCAATTGCGCATGTTACGTTAGTACATGCCTTGATTCGCTGACTGTTTTGACCGATCACAAACGGGTTGCTTACAATTCAGAAGCCTGTTGGAACATTCGACTATCGGTCAACATTTGCATTTGAAGTTTGTTGGACCTCCGTTTTCGTACTGTGCATACACCGCACTGATTCGATGTTTTTTTTTTAACAAACCTATTACCTCACAGTAACGTGTATTGCATACTACAGATTGAAGAAGTTTCATTTCATTGGAACGTGAATAACTAATATATATCAAACATTTAATGTTATATTATATTAAGAGTTTCTAACACATAATAATAAAATAAAAATATTAATATAGGAAATAGTTAAAAATTTATAGTTATTAAGAGTAAAACAAATAATCAGTTTATATTTATTACATATTCTAGTTTTGCTATAGGCTGCAATGAGAAAGTTTCTCAAATGAATTAAATACTTTGGAATTCTCACATCTTTATTCAACAAGACAGTATGGCGTCGACGCCGCCTTTTGAAGGATTGATATTCATCAAAATAAAGCCCACCGTTCCTATAAGTATCTGTACATGGGTGGTGTTGTAAATATTTTCCCCCAGACTAATTTTTCATGTCGAGTCTTTGCAGCTTCGTTTTCTGCTGTTTATGCTAGAAGAAAAAAAAGAAAAACAATGTATTAGAGACATACGTATTTCACAAATTTATACTTAATTGATAATTTTAAATTTTTTTCATGAAAAAAGTAGCTATACAAAAAATAGAATAATTTCACACTCTGATTAAAAGTGAGTTTTCTTTTTAATAATAAAAGAATAGGTAATATGTAATAGTACAAGCAATTCTGATTCGATGCAAATTTGGGTATAGGTAATTGATAAGATGTACAAAACATATTCAAGTTAATGTCAGATGGAATGCTGGGAAAATTTGAAAAATTAACTTCGAAAAACCAATTTCCACAAATAACTAGAAAACTATGTATTTAATGCCCGGTTTCATGACCGGGCTTTAAATAAACATGAGCTGAAGTGACTGGGAGTGAATCAATAAAGTTTCGATTTATTGGATTAATTTGTTTGACCAGTAATAACACAAAAATGCAGAAATTGATATTGTTACTAAGGAAATGAGCCCTTTAAACCGAATTAATTCAATTCGAGATTCTGAACTAGGCCGTAACAGAGAAAAAGTTCGATATAAAAGTTGTACCTAATGAGTTCTGCACATTTTGGTTTTTTAGTACAAATACTTTTTTCATTTTCCTAATCGAAAAGAAAAACGATAACTTTATAATACATGATTCTCTTATGGCCAGTTGCACCGCCCTAGCTTAAATTTTAAGTTTCACTTAAATAAAAAATATCGAATCGGAATAATGACAGCAATGTTCATGTCATATTTGACTTCAAAGTCTTGATACGACATTGTTTTATTAAGCGACACTTGAAATTTAGGGGATAGCGGTGCAACTGGCCATTAGAGAAATAGTTCATCTTTTTAACAAAATTATTTTCAAACTGATTAATTCATCCACAAATAAATTATATATTCTAATAAATTTCATTTTTTAAAATTTTTGAAATTTCAAACTAGTAATTTGTGTATCAAGGTCGTAAAGGTTATCTTTTTTGGTTGAATTCGGTCGAATCTTCAGGTAAAACAAAAAAAAAAAACTGTAGGCAGAGAGGAGAACAATTTTTGTTAGGCGATCATCACGAAAAAACTCAAAATAACAAAATTTTATATTGTCACAAATCTTATTGTGAATTAATAACATTACAGGTTACAGTACACTAATTTATTTTACAATTCGTTGCACAATAATAAAATCACAGGCAGTCACTTTTAAATATTTATTCCTATTCTGGATGTCGACTTTAGCATTCAATTGTCTGAAAATTGAACATTTTCTAGATTTTTCTCGAATGATTACAATAAATTATTAAATTAATAGCAAGCTTAAATAAACATTAGTGTCTGTAAATAACTTGAGATAATCTATATTTGCGACACTGCTCCCCCCTTATGGTCCTTGGCAAACACAGGGTCTCGTCTTTGATAGGACCACAATCTGTCCCCGCGAACAATCTTCGATTTTTCATTTCTGTCCCTCCGCATTCGGTAAACGTCATTCAGGCACTTCACAGCTTCCTAGGATCTTTCCCAGTTGGCAGTTTGTCTGGAACTTGGGACCAGTGCTTCTTTTTCTCTGAGAGCTAGGGAGCCACACCAAATGTCCTTGCTAGAATCACGGACTATTGGCTCGCAGATTGTATCGGATTTTCCTTCTGCTGCTGGCAGCTCGTATATTCTTCCTTTCAGTAATAGGCAGATGTTCACGTATGTTCACTGTTATCTTCTCGAACGAGTACCCCCGTTTGTACAGTTGCACACGTTGTTGAGTGTTGAACTCCTTGCTTGATTTATAACATTCGAACGTTCGCAAGTCTTGCAGAATCGTTCGACATATCTTGACAGCCAACCCAGTAGAAATATTCCCGAACTTTTTCCAGGGTCTTCTTGATGCCAAAATTTCCACTGCCGTTACCATCATGCATCTGTCTTATAACTTTCTTGGCACTATCCGCTTTTCCATCGCCTTGTTTTAGTCGGAATTTTTTCATAGACGGTATAAAATGCCGATCCTTACTCTCAAAAAATTCCATTGTGCTAAGTAGGCCTCGATGATTAAGACCAAAGCTGATGTTTCTCGGTAACTAGGCTTCTGTCCGGTCTTCAACCACTCTATGATCAACTTCAGAATGAAGTCATCCAGCTGTGCGTGATGTAGTTCGCTTAGTAACGGCACGGATCCCTTTGCAAGAAATCTTCAAATACTGGCGATGTTTCCGAATTTATCTTTGGGAATATTTCTTTCTTCAATCGAAATCATCTCTTCGGAACGAGATGATACTTATGGGTATCTCTTGAAGCGATGAAATTCGACCTTAGGGCTCTCGATGAGAGATGCAGCCAGCCCCTGCCTCTCTAGACTGGCCAAAATGTTTTAGAAATACAGTGTAAACTCTTTATAACGAATCTCAAGGGACCGAGCATTTTTATCGAGAGTTACGATTATATGGTGTGAAGAAAGAAACAAAAACCAAATTCACAATATTTTTTAATAAGTATTTGACAAATCATTTCAAAGCAAACCAAGCGTAATAATGCACGTGTTCAAGGCAATCAACGATAACAGAAGCAAGACGACGGTTTACAATCTCAGAAGTTGCGGGGCCTCAAAAGTTTAGTCAGAATCATTTGTAACCTGATGAGATAACATAAACAATAATATCGATAATAGATATTTACTGTGTCTAAATATGAACAAATTTCTTCGTACTAGAGAATGACTGAAAAAGAGTTTATCAATGTATGGGTTTTAAGGTAAACCAACCAAATTGTGCTCACTTCTACATTATAAGAAGTTTACCGTTATAAAGAATAACGTTATAAAGAGTCACACTGTGATTTTAAATTCTTTCTTGATGATCACCTAAAAAACGCGTATGCAATGCACCTCGGCCTGAATTTCTTCTTTGGTCCCATAGGAATTGCAACAGATTCGATAAAAAAAATCATCTTTACAACCTTGATACACAAATTACTATTATGAAATAATATTTTGAGGCTTCGTGTTTTTTTGAGAATAAAAACACCGCGATAGCTTCGTCATTTCTCTACAGATAAAAAAAAAGGATCTTGGAAGTTAAGATTTAGACTTCATGATTACATAGTTTTGAAATTAGATATTTTTATATTCGATTTTGAAAAAATAGATTATATTATTAGGAGCAAAAATTAGGCTTTATGTGCTAAGGTTTGCAGTTTTTCTATCAAAGAATATAATTTATTTGCGATGAACAAATCAATATAAAAATAATTTTATAATAAAGTTGAATCATTTCTCCAACACACAGTTTGCAACTTATTTTCAAGATTAATTTTCCAGTATTTGATATTTTTTTTTTGTAGATCCTATTAACTACCTTAACCCAAATTTTCATGAAGTCAAAAAATCTTGGAGCTATAGGCTCTTTGCGCAAACGTTGGAGAGCGATACTAGCGCTAGGAGTGTTTAATTTTGAAAGTAGCTGCAGGAAAAAATTTGAATTGTCATTACGTGGAATAAGTGAATAAAAGCTAAAAAGTTTATATTGAAGCTTGAAATAAGTTTAAAAACACAAGTGAATGATGACTAATGGAGTTATAATAGGAAAAGGATTCCAATTCATATAACCTGGTTGTATCCGGAGTACAATATTAGAAAGAGGAAAATTAGTGCAAGAAGTAAGCATGGTACCACGAGTTCTGTTTTTGGCGCTACTAAGAGCGTTGTGTCAAGATGTGTTTTAATGCAATTAAAATTTTTCCAAATACTTTAGAAAATAATCATCACATACAAATTACGGAAAACACATATGTCTACAAAATTTATTTGAATATGTTCCTTTAAAATAGCTTTAAATATTTATATTACCTTAAAACTCTTCTTAAAATAACACTGCTAGTATAGCCAAAAACAGAGCTTGTGGTACCAGCCCATGTGTTTAATGTTGAAGAAAAACTGTTTTTGGATAAGAGTTTGATTTCCGCGCTTATTGTAGAGCAAATGTCGATTAATTCTTGTCCGTTTAAAGTTTTTATCGAAGTAAGATATGTTATTTTGAAGTAAATAATTATAGGCTGCTATATGTCTGTCAAACGAATCAAAACATGTCACATGAAACTATATTTTTTCACATTGCCTTAGGTTGATGAAACGCGAGATATTTTGCATGAATTTCCAAAAACTTATCCGATACATAAAAATAATACATACAAAATTGCTATAGCTTACAATGGTTTAACCTAACTTCTTACATAAATTTTCTAGTTTCATAAAATAATTTCTACATTTAATACATATTCTATAATTATTATTGACTTCTTTTTACTTTTTTTACTCGTTTAATAGCCTGAATCCATTTTTTCCCATTTCTATTTCATGTTCTCTGGATGGAAACTTGTAGAAATGTTTGTTTTTTTTGTATTTCCGTAACTGTTTTACAGTTTGAAACGCAACAATTTGTATAACCAACATGTAATATTTCAATTTCCTTGTTAAATTGGCTTATAAATTGCTTTATAATTTAAATTTGGTACATATATTCTGAAATCATGTACAATGATAAAGTCAAGGATGTTTAAGGATAAAGTTTTGTTTACCTGCTAGTACTGTCAAAATTAACCACTACTGGCGCTGCAATCTATTCGCAAAGAGCCTATATGTGAATTTTTGACTCTACTGCTTGAACCTCGGCTTGAACTATAAAAATACTAGTAGAATTTAAGCAAAATTTTGAAAAACTAGGAGAAAATTAACTATCTGTCTTGAACAATCAATATCACTCACAATATTATAACTCAAAAGACTATGGCTGGTACTACAAGCTCTGTTTTTGGCTATATTAGCAGTGTTATTTTAAGAAGAGTTTTTGGCAATATAAATATTTCAAGCTATTTTAATGGAAAATATTTAAATACATTTTGTAGACATATGTGTTTTCTGTAAGTTGTATCTGAAAATTCTTTGCTAAAATATTTGGGAAAAAAACACATCTTGACACAACGCTCTTAGTAGCGCCAAAAACAGAGCTCGTGGTACCAGCTTATATTTTCATTTCACAGAATACACCTGTTGCGTGTTGACTTCGCTTCAACGTTCTGTCAATTAAATTTCACATAATACGAGATAGCACGACAAACCAGGCAAACCAGCAAACGTCAACTTTAATACAAACACGTAAACCATAGAGCACGGAAGGCTGAAGCCTCTCCCAAAATTTTAATAAAATTAACTTAAATTTATTTATGAATCTGAATATTTGAAAGATTTTTAAAAATTAAATATTTTATTCAATCATGTAATTTTATTGATACGTATTCATATTTATTTGCATTAATAGATTTTTTTGTAATACACTGAAGCAACTGTCTTAATTTCAAATTATCTGAATCACGCGCTAAAAAGACACAGACTCGATCAAAAATAATAACAAAACCTCTCCTCTCCATTCTCTAAGATTTTGATTACCTATTTATGTAAAAATGGAGGATTCGAACAGAGCTGTCCGTTAATCAGTTCCATGAAAAAAAGCAACATATATATTAACATATTATCTGAACAGCGACAATTTTGAATCTTAAAATTGCACGAGTACATTCATTATTTATTATAAGCTACTGACAGTTGATGACATTAGACGAGTACGAATTTTGTGCTAATGTTCAATTGAACTGCATTTTAAGCAGTTAAGAATGTTGAATTTAAATTCTGAGGTGGTCTATTCTGTAGCTTCTATTTTCGAAAAAAACAATTAAACACGCGTTTCTATTTGATCTGAGATTATATCATTCAAGGACAAGCTACTTTTTTATTAAAATTGGTGTGCGTTCCTCATAATGTATTGTAAGCCCAAGTGCAAGAATGTTTGTTATTTAAAGCTAAACCGCTCGTTAAAAATTAAGTATCAGATCAAAATTTTGACAACAATACTCATTAATTCAACAAACTGTATAAGTAACTTGAACTTGATCCTTAATGTATTACGTAACAAAAATATTTAAAATTCAAAAAATTCTTCCAAAATTATGCATAATTATATCAAGTCATAAATATGAAAGTGAATATTTTCAAAAATACTTAATTGAAAATAACTAGAAGAGAATATAGGGTGACACATGCTCAACAGTACAAAATTAAATTGACTAAACCAATAATAAATAATAATTAGCAGGAAGTCTAAAACGTCTAAAAGATGTTAAGCAAATAATTTCAATTTTTTTTTTAATGTTTTATTGATTCAGTTTTGTTTCCACTGCAGACTAAAATCATGATTCGAATTTAATAATTATTAAATACATTTAAGTGAAAATTCAATTCTTGAAGAGACATTTTCAAAGTTTTAAGCAAACCAGTGAACTCGTGAGTGGTTGACAGGTTAACACGTATTTTATATTCGTGACACTTTCAATGCGCAATAATGATTCAAACTCAAAGTCCAACTATTTATCTTCCACGGCATTTTCATTAAGATTATAGTGATTTATGCAAGAAGTGTAAAGTTGAGCATTATAACATTCGTGCTGCATAAAGGATTTTTTAAACGGAACTTTCATATTTTGACAATAACCACTGAGCACACAGTAAGGGGAAATGCACAAGTTGACATTTAAACTTGAATGAATCAGTGAGAGATTGACCACAAACATGAATTTACAGAAAAACTAAATTCAGATAATAATACTTTACTACTAAGCATTTAAATTGTGGTAAAGCTGGGACACAAAATACCTACTTTACGCACGGCCGAGCGCACGGCCGTAGAAAATAGATTTTTATGCAACAAGAATGTAGTCAAGTATTATGACATGACGCTAAGTATTTTATGATGAGGCTTGCCGACTCACTAAAATTATTGGCCGAATGTCAAAATCCTTGTTTACACTCTAAAGCTACATTCACAACCACTTTGGATTTTGTTTAATTTGCACTCGAAGTTCAAATTACGTAGGGTAAAAATTCGTAGCATTCACAGCCACTTTGGACTTTGCTTGTTTACATTCGAATTGAATACAATATTTTTTCTACGGCTCCAACGTCATATAACAATTTGAAACTGTTTGGATAAATACAAATTAATATTTGAGTTATCTATTTATTAACTATGTAGTGAATGGTGCCAATATTACAATTGTGGAAATGAATTTCAGTTGGTTTTATAACTGATTCCAGATTTTCTTCTGTTTTAACATACCTAAGAGTACGTTCCACTAGATGACCGCAACGCTTTCGCTCACGACCGCGGTTTTTGCTGTTCCACTAACTCATGGTCGATGTGGCTGATGTTTCAAGTGGAACGATGCGAGTGTCTGCTAAATTTTAAATAAACTGTCTATCTGTGGTTAGGATCGAAAAGTATCATTGGTAAGATTCAACTAACCTGTAGCAAAAAGGATATGAAAATGGAATAAATTCAATATGCCTGTGTAAATTAATCGTTCTTAAATAATAAATAACGATAATGAGAGACCACGAAATTATCTGTCAAATTGATAGATGAAAAAATCTTGAATCAATAGACATAACTTGGAATTCGTTTGGAATCGAAAGTACAAATTGGAAAGGCATCTTCTCATTTAATTTGAACTTCTTGGCGATTTTTGCAATTTTGCAAAAATGAACGCAACGACCGCTTCGACCCACCTTTCAATCACGGGCGTTGTGAGCTTGAAGTGGTCGAGATCAATGACGTATTTATCATGAACGCCAAGACCACGATCGTCTTGCGATTATGAAGGCGACATGAGCGTTGAGGTCTTCTAGTGGAACGTACCCTATGGATTGCGGGCTATCATGTGACTTTTTGCTCCAACCAATCCCAGTTTGGGTAGCAAACGTCAAAGTGACATTTCATAAGCATTGTTTACTCTTTGTTTTTTTGCTTGATTCTTATGCTACTGGTATTTATTAGTGTTTATGACGTTTTTTTGTGTGCATATATATTGTGACTTTTGGACTATTTCTCTTATTGTCACGTGTATTGTGTTAGTTTTAGCTCTAAATTTTTACTTTTATAGATTATGTGAAGATAAGCCTCGTTGTTTGTGTAAGTGCTTGCTGTGACTGCTATATTATTTTTATTATTTTCGTGTATATTGTGTTAGTTTCTCGAAACAATCTAAGTTACTTCACAGTTTTGAATCAATTAGTTTCATCATAATTTTGATATTTTGTCCATCAAAACTCATGGACTATTCCTTCTGCATGTTTCACATCACCAGGCAAACTTTCGAAATAAAAAAGACATCATTCTTTTAGAAAATATTCAGCTGATTGACACTGAAACTATGAGCCAAGCGTTTAACAGCGAACTGAAAGTAAACAAATAAATGTCACTTTGACGTACGTTACCCAGACTGGAATTGGCTGTAACAAAAAAGTCACGTGATCGCCCCCTTGCTATTGTTAATATTTAGTTTACCTATCGTTTACAGTGCGTGAAGTAAATCCTTTACGCACGGCCGTATAAAAGAATATATTAATTACTTTTACTCTATTTTATGACACTATTCTGCAAAAATTTTAAAATAAAGAAGATATTAGAATCATTAGTATTTAAAACAAATAAATTATTCTTAATTTTTTGAAATTTGAATCATGATTTTTACCAGCCTTGAAATTATGTAGATATCAGTAAAATAAATAACATTTATTATAAATATATAAGAAAACTTACTTGAATAAACAATGTCTTTTAATTTCACATAAATATCCCTGATTCGATGATAACTGGAGTAAATAGGATTCGATGGATTAATGCAAAATTCTGAATGTAAGACAACACGTTTTTTACCAATGCAACTAATATTACGACAATAAAGATCTATCAAAAGTCCACAATTCCGTCTTTTAAATAAATAAAAATTAACGCGGTACGAACATCAAAACACATAAATTAAATTTTATGCTTTGACACAGCGCTAAGAGATATCACATAGCACGATACGGACCTTGCATTTTTAAATACTGAATCACAAGTGACGGTCCGCCTGAGACTATTTCTGGAGGAATTTGTGTCAAAGGACAATTTTCAATACTCATAATCTGTAGATTCGAACACAGGGCCAATTCAAACGGCAAATTTGTGAGTTGTGGATTATCATTTATATATAATGATTCCAAATTTTCAAGAGTTCCTATTTCTTCAGGTATATAGGTCAAATTATTTTCACCCATACTCAAGTAAACTAAATTTATTAAATGGCCAATGGCGCGTGGTAAGGTTGTAAGCTGATTTGACTGTAACACAAGTTTTTGTAGATCACGTAAAAAACCAATTTCATTAGGAAGCTGTTCTATTTTATTCTCTTCTAGATCCAACACCCTCAGTTTTCTTAAATTCGATATACTTGCAGGTATGCGTCGCAGAAGGTTATTGGACAAAATTAACATTTCCAGGCTTTGTAAACATTGGATGTCATCTGGAATCTTAGTGAGTTGATTTGTTCCAAGGTTCAGCTCAACCATATTGCACCATGTACCAACATCTAATGGTAAAGAAGTTAATTGATTTTCTTTCATATTCAACTTCGTTAAATTTTTGGCTCGAGAAAATATTCCGTATGGAATTTTATCAATTTGATTATGCTCTAGATTAATGGAATCCACATTTGTAAATTGTGCAGGTCCACCAGATGGATAAGATGTGAAATTATTTCTTGATAATGTAATGCTTGTAAGTTCGGACAAACTTGCCAGCAGTCCTTCAGGCAACTGACTAACTGCATTCCCTTCTAAATTAAAATCATCCATATTTTTGCAATTACTCAATGATTTAGGAACTGAAGTTAAGCGATTGTATCTCAAGCCCAATCGCGTAAGCTGTTGTAGGTTTCCGATAGATTCAGGTATATCTAATAACTCATTATGTTGCAGATCTAATGTGGACAAATTAACGCATCGGCCCAGTTCTTCAGGCAAATGTTCCAGATGATTGTGCGAGACGTCAAATGTAATAAGATTTATTAAATTTCCTATACTTATTGGAAGTTCTTTTATTTTATTTTCTCTTAAACTTAACATTGTTAATGCAGTCAAATGTTTGATTTCATCTCCAACAATACGTATTCTATTAAATCTTAAGAATAATGTCGTTAATGACGTTAATTTGTAAACAACATCTGGAATATCATTCAATTTATTGTGTCTTAAATCCAGTACTCTAATTGATTTTAAATTCATCAAAGAATCTGGTAAACTAGTTAAAGCGTTTTCGCTTAATGCCAACGTTAACAGGTTGGTGCAGCATCCAATTTCTGGTGGAAGGGCTGTTAATTTATTACCATACAGATACAATTCTGAGAGATGTGTTAAATCTCGTAGGGAAGGAGGCAAATTTGTAATATTTGATTTACTAAGATCTAATCGCTTTATTCCTTCTTCTTTGCATCTTAAAAATTCTTTTGTAACATCCAAATCTGCTTGAATGGGACGATTTTTTTTCACAGTTGGTTTGGGTTTATTTGATTCAGGATGTTTTACAGTTACCATTTTGGGCCTGGTACCATCATTAGTGCTCAATGAGCTCGCAGACAATTTTTTCTCTTTTAAATTATCTTTTTCACGTATATTCAAAGAAGCAACAGATTCTGCAGCTTCCGGCATATCTGCTCCTATCAAATTTGACGTACTCCCAGATGATATTTGACTCATTCCGAGTTGAAAAATATATGCCTAATAATTAGTTACACAAAAATAAGATCTTTTAAAAAGTTAATATGTATTAATTCACAGTAAACGTACTTCGTATTCCACAAAGAAAAATCATTTCACTCCTGATGATTTTGTTTAACTTCACTCGCTTGATATGATGATTCAATATTTTTAGGTAAATTTTAGAACAGCAGGCATTTCCAAGAATGTATTATTATATTTTTCACGTTTGTTATTATTGTAAATGATACACTAACTTTGCATAACTAATTTCTACCGCACGAACACACATCACTATTACATAGTACATGCAACAGTTTTTGCCGCACCCAGTATATATGGACTATCACTCAAATAAATAAAGAACTGTATTTTATATTAACAAATTCTAAGTTGGTCGAAATACAAAAATCCCATCTCAGTTATGATCACATCACAAATCTGACAACAAATGTCTTTAATTAGAACCTGCAGCAGACATCTTGAAATTAGACATATTGCCAACAAAATTTATTTATCTATTTCGTAGAAATTAATAATTGATTCCTCTCTTTATTAAGCTACCAAAATATTTATAAATATTCAAAATAATCTAGAAAAAAATTTTACGCATCGATGTTCCTTTACATGGAAAACCCAAAAACTAATTTTATTAATACAGAATAAAAGACGAAACTAGAATTTCAAATGAAACAAGATCTTTTTATTGTTTATTAAATCACAGAAATTGTTTAAGAGTTAATATAACGTATCATATTACAAGGAGGAATAATAGCTGTTCATGTTTACACAAAAAATGGAAAAATATATACAATATTTGTGTAATATAATAACATCATACACATCATTGTATAAACTAGAATATTTCCAAAACACCATCTAGATTTTAATTTTATATTACTGAAAACTATATCCAGATTGTGGTGGGCCCAATTGTGTAGGATCGTCGATAGGTGGATGAACAGGTTGAAATTGTTCGGCTGATAATCGTGTAAAAAGAATACCTACTCCTTCGATTAGAGCTAAAATCATACCCCCAATAAAAGCACTAACAGCCATGGCAGGTACTCCATTTCTTGCAGCTAGAATTCCCCCTGTAGCTGCACCACTAATTATCGAGTTCCAAGGATCTTCCTTTTTTCGTACTTGGATTAATGCACAATCTATTGTTGAAAACATACCACCCCACACAGCAAAATTGCCAGCAATTATAGGAGATCTCTGTTTTATTGCTGATAAACTACCAACCTGCAAATTATTCTAACATATTAAAGGTACATTTTATACTAAAAGCACTTACAAGACGTCTATTGATACCAGAAGGAGCATTACGAAAACCTTTAATACTTTGAAACACAGCACCACCAATTAAACCCATCGTGAATGCACCACCACAGTCATCAACAATTCTCCAGGGGCATGGTTCTCTTGTATACTCTTCCATTTCTCTAAGAAAAATTGAAAAATGTCAAGGAATTTCAACTCCAATTAAATGAAATTTAATTATACGTAATTATAGGAGTGCTTACAATGTGTTTTGACCAGCTAATGATACGAAACTGTTTTATTTATACAATACAAGATTTTAGATTGTTGTACGAAGGAATTGCGAAATACAAGAAAACATAACCTCAAAAAGTGCGGCCAGGAATGCAGCTGGTAACAAGCAGCTCTATATTATCGACGAACGTGAGAGGAGATTTAAAAAATAAATCATATTAGAATGCATTATTCTACAATTTCTAGTTATAAAATAAATTTCATTATGAAGTGATGAGCTCTTAACATAATGAGATGGTTTCTAATAAAATAAATTTTCAAAAAGTTATCATCAGCATGTATATTAATCTAAAAATACTACATTACATCAATTTATAAATAGCTTATTCTTTTCCGCATGAACATTCTTGTAGCCAACAACGCATAGAAGGTAAAAATATGAAAATTATATTTATGAAAATGAGTGGAAATATTAATTACTTAAAAATATGATCAATTTTTTCAGCAGTACAATTTCAACATGTCAGAGCTGAAGAAAGATAATATCAATGAAAAAAATGAAAAGGAACCTTTAAACGCAGAAGAAATAGGAAGCAAGGTATACTTATGCTGAAAATAAACTCATAAATAACTAAAATAAATATTTCATTACAGATCGAAGTGGAATCATATTCTGATGCAATACTATCACAACAAGTTCAAGAGATCAGTGGGATACATGCTGCAAATAGCGAGCTAAATATTAAAATCTCTAAGCTAGAATCTGATTTACAAGTATAGTTATTTGTTTAACAAATACAAAAAATGCTAGATTTTGGGATGAGTAAGAAAGTCGTACAGCGATCTTACGAATCCCAAAATCGTATTTTTTGTACGTATTAAACAATATTTTTTCTTCTATTGCACTTTATTATTATGTAACGTGATTTAGTTTTTGTACTAGTCCAAAAAAATCTGTGCTTTTTGTACAGTTGCCGTGGCAACTTATTGAAATACCAAAATGGACTACTTTTGTATGTAGTGTAGTGTTACAATATGGCGTCTTATTCAAGCGATAGAAGAAAAAAATATTTTCCAATATATATTCTTACTTTTGTGGTACATTAATATTTATTTTTAGGAACGGACAGAAGAACGTGAAAATCTAAAAAATAAAATCGACAGCCTGGAAAATGAGATTTCAGAGATGAAGAAACAGCAGCCAAATACACTATCACCAGTACAGCAAAATGAAATTGAAAAACTTAAAAAAAGATCTGAAGATATGTTGACTAAAGCAAAAGGTATTATTTTTGATAAAACTAAGATTTGTAAAAATCAAGAGCTACAAATTGAAGCTTTGAGTCAACAAGTTTTGTCATTAAAGGAAGTTTTAAGTATTACGAAGAATTTATTGGAGATTAGAAATATTGAAGTAACACATCTTCAAGAAAAATTGGAATGCATGGATATGAAAATTAATGCAGAAAGACAAAGACAAGATTTACTAAATAAAAAAATGGAAGTAATGGCAGTAATGAATGATAATTTAAAAGAAGAATATCAGAAACAACTGATACTTTTTGAAGAAATGCAGAAGAAATACGACAATGATATTTAATTTATCATGTGAATATTATATTTTGTGTCGTAATAATCAGTTTTAAACGCATCATTTTTTTGAAATTATGAGAAATTTATCACCAATTAATACTATACATACATAAATTACAACATTTCCTAAAATGAGGTTGACATGAACGACATTTAACATCCAACCAACAATCAATTTACTTTATTAAAACATGCCTTTTTCGCTTCATCCACATTTATGATTCTAAACATACAAGTTTGTTCATTCTTTCCAAGCAGCAAATCAACAATCATATATCGTTCACCTTTAATTATTCTTACGTATGTTTTTACAAAAGTCTTCGACAGCCATTTCAAATTTCTAATTCAACGTAATTACATACCTGATTTCTATTCTTTCAACCACATTCTTTGCAATATTACAGATTTCACACATTAATTAATTTATTTATTTAGTATTCTAATGAAAATAACTTCCACTACAGGATTTATCTTGCTTTTCAAGAATATAAAAACGATTTCAAATGAAGTTTGGATATAACAGTTTTTTTCTACTAATATGATTATCTGATTGAGTGATTGATATAGACACAAGAATCTAATAATTTTGACAATTTCGAAAACATATTGTTTGATAACAGTCCAACGCCGCGCGGATGGCCTGTTGAGCTAAAAGCATCATGCTGAGGGAACTTGAAATTATAAGTAACAATAATGGAAAAATATTCGGCTGAACATTTTTCGACTGATCTAATAAAGTAATATATCCGCAATTATTTATTATCAAAATTTATCTAATAAATGTATACAATTGGTATAGCTCAAATCGGAAACATGGGCTGGTACCACAAGCTCTGTTTTTGGCTATACTAGCAGTGTTATTTTAAGAAGAGTTTTAAGGCAATATAAATATTTCAAGCTATATTTAAGGAAAATATTCAAATAAATTTTGTAGACATATGTGTTTTCCGTAATTTGTATCTGGAGATTATTTTCTAAAGTATTTGGGAAAATTCTAATTGCGTTAAAACACATCTTGACACAACGCTCTTAGTAGCGCCAAAAACAGAGCTCGTGGTACCAGCCATGATCTTTGACATAGGTACTGGTTGCATAGCAACTAAAAACAGCTCTAAGACTACTCTCACTGTGATGTTAATTTTATTTTATAAAATTACTGATTGACCATATCACAGATAAATAGGTTTATCTGTGACCATACTTTCGGTCAACAATGACCGTCATCATATGATAAACACCTGTTGCAAATGCACAAAATGTAATTAATTTGATTTTGTTCAATGAAATATATCATGCTGTGTAAAAAGCTATAATAAAAATTAATCAACAAAACTTACTCTTAATTTTTTCTTCCAATTACGAAAATTGTTGAAATTTACATATTTACAGCGTGAAACACAATTTAAATTCCAAAATTCGAAATAAATGTTGATTTAATGGATGTGTTTGTCAATAGTCAAGTTGTCATAGAGAAAAGCCAAGAATGTTCTGTGCAAGACAAAGCCTGAATGATTTTAATTTTAAATTCGATTCATCACTTAAAAGAAACATGCTTGATCAATTTTCAAAATTTTACTGAAAATAAGCAGAAAAAACAGATCCAAACAAAAAATTAAAAACCAAATTAACCATGGACTTTATTCAAAGCACATATTTCTTCTTGAAACACAAAATATTAGCTTTAAACCATATTCGACCGAGATTCCGATCGATACTTTTCACTTTTATAATCAGAATAACTCTTTCAACAAAATTTTACAAAAAATCGATGCAAACAATTTTCAGCAAGAATGCGCCCTATGCCCTGCACTAATTTGTCTACAAACGTAATATCAAAACAAGGGGTTCAATTCTAATTCGTAAAGACAGCGTCTGGACGTCATTTTAGAGACTCCCGATGCATGTACCACCTAGTGGACAATTGTAGAAATGATTCAATGTCGTCATCGTTGAAGACAGGATCAAACTAGTTTATTCAGCTAGATGTCAGTTTTTTATTATGTATGAGTCATCAACTAAAAACAACAGAATACTTAGCTAGTATGATCAAATGAATTGGAAAAATTAATAATCATGAATTTGATTTGATTCAAAGCTATTACTTGTGATCAACATAAAGTAGATCACGATCCCTATTCTAATTCATATAAACGGTTTGGAGATAGGTTGCAATCTCTTTGTCGATGACGTCATGGCATAGTTACATTTATAGGGACTTTCATATTATGTGTTGGTGCAGACGATATGATCTACAAATTTATGTTGGTAATGAACCTGGTAACGAGTAAATGTCAAAATTAATACCAAATTCAATTTATACTATTACCAATCTAGCAGAGGAAAACAGGAAACCACTGAATTATATCTTTCATATTTGCCAATATCATTATAAAAATGTATCTGTTTTATGTATTATTAGGATTATATACCAGTGAATATTCATAGTCACGAGACTTACTTTTAATGAATAGGCTCTTTAAATGTAATATAAAAGCTTCAAATGGAATCAAATTACGTGCCACGATTATTCTCACTTGACCACTACCACTCAACAGACAACAAAAACATCTATCAAAAAAAATATTGCATCATATTGTCACAAATATGAAATATTTTAAGTAATCAGCTCGCATAATTATTTATTTGAATTCGCTATAACTGTAATTCTAGTTAGTATTGACCAAGTCGATGTACAATATTGTCGGACGTGATTGACAGCCTATGGTTACTAGATGTTCGATGGTTGCCAGGCATCAACTATTAGACAATTGAATGTTGCCCCATTGTTGGATTAGGCAGTGGCGACGACAGGCTATTTTTACAGTGGCACACGTATGCTCGATTTCATGACCAGGAGTTGAATTAACCTGGGTTAAAGTGACAGAGAGCTAACCAATAAAACAGGTTTCGATTTATTCAATCAATTTGGTTGGCCAGAGGTGACACAAAAAATTGAGGAATTGATATTGTTACCAAGGAAATGAGCCATTTAAACCGGATTAATTTAACTCGAGATCCTGAAATCGGCCACTAATGTTCAGAAATTATAGACCGTCAGATAGTCGAAGATTTGAGTGCCCCATTTTGTTTTCTCTGCCTTCAAGAGTTTTGATAAGTATGTATATTTAGAGTATAATAATGCCAAAATTAAAGCTGGACCGTGTGGCCAACATAATAATAATTAATTTTAGATTTTCATGAAAAATCCTGTTTTGATCCAATTTTCTCGTTTCTGCCAGGCTTACGAAATGAAATTTAGGGAAAAAAGAGTCAGCGAAAAACGATAGGCAGAAGTGATCCACTTGGCCAAGGGTTTGGAATGAGGGCTCGATTATGCAAAAAAATATATAAATTTTTCACGTTTTTCTCGTTTCTGCCGTTTGGCCATATGAAAGTTGATATCATAAGTATCTCGTAAAAACGAATGGCATAAGTTTTTCGAATGGCCAAGTCAAGATATGCACGAAAACATCTTGCGAAAGTCTGAATGTTTTCGTGCATATCTTGACTTGGCCATTCGAAAAACTTATGCCATTCGTTTTTACGAGATACTTATGATATCAACTTTCATATGTTATCTCGTGAACGTCATTTCGGGAACGCTTTTCAAATGACCAAAAGTTATACTGAATATCACTTTAAAATTGAATAGTTATCTAGTGACGTAGCGTACAAAATTTTAGCAGGATGTTTGAAAAATAGAATACAAAAACAAGCGGACAATACCCTAGGAGAATATCAAGCTGGTTTCAGACCGAACAGATCAACTATGGATCAAATATTTGCACTGAAACAAACTATAGCGAATAGTTATGAACACAATCTAAGCCTGCAAATGTTGTTTATAGATTTCAAACAAGCATATGACACAATAAATGAACATAAACTGTATGAAGCACTCGCAGAACTAGGAATGCCCAAAAAATTGATAAGATTAATTAAGATGACTCATGAAGAGATAAAATGCAGAATCCTGGTGGATGGAGAAATATCAGAGAGCTTCGATGTAAACAGAGGACTGAGGCAAGGAGACCCAGTGTCACCCGTCCTGTTCAACTTGGCACTAGAATGGGTTATAAGGAAAAGCAGAATCTACACAAAAGGAACCATTTGTCAAATAAAACACCAATGTTTAGCGATTGCAGACGACATAACGTTAATAACCAGAACAAAAGCAGAACTAAAGGAGGTATTCAAACGTTCAGTCCAAGCGGCGGAAGAAATGGGATTAAAAATAAACGAGGACAAAACTAAATACATGGAGATAGAGTCGGATCATCAAGAAACACAAGAAGAGTCTCTTAAAATACAGGTTGGAGGAGATAAAACCTACGCATTCGAGAAAGTTAAAAACTTTGTTTACTTAGGTGTTACGGTAACAAACAACAATAGTGAAGAGCGGGATATTATAACACGGATAACGAAAGGAAACAGAAGTGCGGGAGCTATGGGGAAACTATTAAAATCAAAAAGTGTGTCAAGAAGTGCAAGAAAGCGGTTGTATAAAACCATTATAAGACCAGTGGTACTGTACGGTAGTGAAATGTGGGCGCTAAACAAGACTATGCAAAATAAACTAGAAGTGTGGGAGAGACAAATTCTGAGGAAAATTTATGGTGGTAAAAAAGAGGGTGATGTGTGGTTAAGACGAACTAATACCGAGCTAATGGAACTCTATGGTGAGCCTGGAATAACGGAAGTGGCTAAAGCACAAAGGTTACGGTGGCTAGGGCATGTGCTGAGACTACCAGAGGACAGAGTAGTAAAAAAGATGTTAGAAGGGGGTGTTGTGAAAAAAAAAAGAAGGGGAAGACCAAAGGAGAGGTGGTATGACGCGGTGAAAAAGGACTTAGAGACACTAGGGATTACGAACTTTAAGCGATTAGCACAGGACCGTGAAATATGGCGAAAAATTGTAACAGAAGCCATGGGCCTACTTGGCCTGCAGCGCTAAATTATATATATATATATATATATATATATATATATATATATATATATATATATATATATATATATATATATATATATATATATATATATATATATATATATATATATACATATATATATATATATATATATATATATATCTATATATATATATATATATAGTAGAAGGGTAGTAATAACCGACTAGTTGAAAGATAAAAATTGCAACCGTTACACCGTTATACTGCAATTTTTGCAATTATATATATATATATATATATACATTTCGGGAACGCTTTTCAAATGATCAGAAGTTATACTAAATATCTCTTAAAAATTGAATAGTTATCTCGTGAACGTCATTTCGGGAACGCTTTTCAAATGATCAATAGTTGTAACAAATATCACTTTAAAATCGAATAGTTATCTCGTGAACGTTATTTCGGGAACGTTTTTCAAATGATTAAAAGTTATACTAAATATCACTTTAAAATTGAATACTTATCTCGTAAACGTCATTTCGGGAATCCTCTAAATAAATGTAACTCTTATGTAAAGATATTTGTCCTTGAACCGAAATTTTTTCTCCAACATAGTACAAAGCTGAGCCCCTGTAATCCACAAAGTTCAGCGCCGCCACTGGGGATAAGATATATAAGAGCGTGAGCTAGGAGAGGAATTGATTGAGTACGAGTAACTGTGAGCGAAAGTGAGTGCGGATGGCCGAGCGTGTTTGTTCACCTATACATGCTGTGACGTCACTAGACCAAGAGGTCGCAGGTTCGAATCATCGAATCCACTCACCGACAATGTGTGATTTGTCGTAAAAATAAAAAAATGCAGCTACTTGCATCATCACATTCGGGTGCTACAGGTTGCCAACCTATACACCTTAAAATATGTAGCAATGGCACGAAATTCTGATCGGCAGTACGGCGGTGTTATACCGCGGCTCGGTGATACCGATTAGGTAGGCCCAGGTCCTTTCAAGTGCTGTTGCGTCAGAGATGGTGATGATGAACTGTGAGCGAAATAGTGATCATACGAGTTGTAAAAATAAATATTTACTCTGTAACCTGTTTTAATAAATTACTTGCAATAAAATTTGTAACAATATTAAAGAGTATCTCGACTCAGTCTCCTCCGTTTAGAAAACTATCTGCAACGTTGACGTCATAAAATAATTTCTGCAATTATCCGCTATGTATCTCTAAAATGACATCAAAAGACTGTCTGGATGAATTAGAATAGATTCCCATATTGTTTGCATTAACATACAATTTTCAAGTCCCTATCAATGTAACTATATCGTGAAGTTTTTGTCATAGAGATTGCGGCCTGTCTCCAAGCTGTCTACAAATTATAATAAGATCGGCTATATATTATATAGTACTCAAGATACATTGTTGGCTTCGCTATCAATTGACGCATCTCCCATAATGCATTGCGGTTTTGGAATATTAAATCTGAAAGTAAAAAGTTAGCTTTTGATGGAAGGCTTCCCAATGAAAACATCCACGTGAAGTTTTTCAAAATGACAGTATTTTCCACACTTATTTTTTCAAGGCAAGTGTAGAATAAGACCTGTTACTAAAAAAGCTTGATTCTCATAGGATTCTTGAATATTCTGTGCGCACATGTGTATTATGCCTTTTGCGTGCTTTTGGTTGAAAAAGTTGGACATGACAGATATTTGAAGTTTCAAAAATTAAATTAAATTAAATTAAATGTGTCAGGAATAGTAGAGCTTGATTGCTCCCATTGCATCAGCTCCAGTTAGCTTTTATTTGTAATACCTTGTGCTACTTCAAGCTGAATAACCCATGAGCCGGTGAAGCAGAAAAAGTGCGAAAAGTGACCACCATTTTGGAGTTCTTTTTTTTTTTAAATGACAGTAATTTATTGGAAGTCACAACTGAAAAAATCATTTCTATTCCAAACATGTTGCAAAATAAGTTTGATACGTAATGTTTGATGTGCTGCAATCAGATGGTCATTTTCTCACAATAGCGATCGCTTCAATTAGCTCCACATAATTGGTTTTATGCCCTATTTATGGCCAGTTGCACCACCGTCACTTAACTTTGAGTGTAGTTTAATAGCTATGCCAACAATTGTGTGCACAATTGTTACCATGCTTATTATTCCTGCTATTATTAAGTGACGGAGTTGCAACTGGCCATTATAGTTATTTATATATTTCTGGAGAGACAATCCAAATTGTTTAGATCACGTTCACATTGAATATTCAAAGATTCCTGAAAAACAAAAGATTTTTATCTATTTCTTACACTTTGAAATTTTTTAATAGCATTAATAATATATTATGTAACAAGGACTGAACGACTGTCATTTTTGTTCCAGATAAATTTGGCTGCACTCGTTGAAGACGAGGGCGAAGTACGAGGCGAAGGCGAGGGCGAGGACGAAGCACGAGGCGAAGACGAGGGTGAAGCCCAAGTCGTATCATCGTGCAGCCTTTATCCGTGACAATAATGATAGTCGTTCAGTGTCCGTGCTGCATACGATACTTTTTGTAACAAGTGCACCAAAGTACCCCCATAACTGAGCTTTTTAAATAAATTTAGATGTATTGAAACTATCTTATCAGTTTGACAAATAAATTTTTGCAATTGAGATCACATTACATTACAGTAGTAAACTAATTCAATGAAACATAACTTACATGATTTATTTTATTGATTGATATTTTTACATTTTCTGTGCTATCCCGTTCACAATCAATGCACACACTATAACGAATACCTCCCATAATACAAATTTATTTCAAATATTAATTTAACATAAAGTACCAATAAAATACAAAATTTCTACGGCATCCATGATCCACAATTTATACCCAGCGGACAAAAATATCCATTAATTCCCTGTCAACTGAGAATTAATGAAAATTGTTACCATGGTTTAGAATAAAGAATTTTCGGAGCAGAATTTAGCTCAGTAATAGAGTACTTTCGGTGCACGTGTTACAAAAATGAGATTTATCACATTACAATTCATTTTAGCTTATGATTGAAATATTTGAGGCAGAATTGAAAACTGATGAGAATTTAAATATACTTCACAAAAGATTCCACAAAAGTCATGATTTTTATCGGCGCCAAAAACTTTCAAGAATCTTTTCATGGTTGTAGTTTTTCTTTCTCAGGAATCTTTTTTCATGGAAACATTTTAGAAAAAATACACCGTGTGTATAGGACATAACAGAGCTAAGAATTTCCAAACTTTTCTTGTAATTTAAGCTGTGCTCTTCCAATTCAAAATAAGAAATATATGTTTGAATCTGCTCATTCAGGTTTTCATTATTTGAATGTGTCGGTTTGTGAATTGATATATCCTTGCGTCCATGGATAGGAAAATGGAATACAGATTTTGGAATGGAAATTAAGTCTCACCTGTTCAAATTACAACACTCTTTGAATTTATAATCTACAAAAAGTTAGAATTGTAATATTAATAATAAAAATAAATACAGATAGTTAATTAACATGAATTCATAATTCCAGGTTGTTCCCATATATAGTAACTTAATTATTAATATAATTTACTCTATGTACATATTTGTTTATTATTGCATTGGTATCTTTGACACTCCACTCATATCCAAGAAAATAATAGAAAATTAATAACAAATATGGATATCTTGATGGAAGAGAATTGAATAGTTCTGATGTTGATTTGAACATGAATATAATATTGAAAGAGAATTATAATTATGTTTGACAGGGCTTTCTCGTGAGAAGTGTCATTTGAATTAATAAGAAAATATTTTTTCTCTATAAATATATGAATATAGAGGCATTATGTATCTAATTTCAAATACATAGAGCCACCCATTTATGCAACGAGTTGGAGAAAAATTCTTTACAAGGCTAAATTTTTTTGAAAAATAAATATTATTTCTTTCTTTAGGGCCACTCACTACTATTTTTCATAATGATCAAATTTATCGTATATTCTCACGAGATGACGTTCATTTTGTTTAATTTAAATTGTAGAACAGGCTCTTCATCTTGCATTGCTACAATGAGTCAAGTTCTTTTCAAAATATCAAATTTAAATAACATTCTAATACATTTTGAACTTAGTAATAGAAAAATCATAATATTTGACTTGTGTATATTAGTTATTTTTCATTTGGATGTTCACAACCCTCTTGTGTTCTAAACATCCTTCTGAAAAATATACTGTGACGCTCATAAAAAATTCCTTATTCTATTGAAGATATGCCAACCCTACAATTGAATGTGGAACACGGCAACTTGTTGATGCCCTTTTCTAAGAAAATTCTAAATTACATTCTCGCATCGTAAATCATTTCGAGCAATAAGACCTATCCGCTTCTTAATTGGTATGTTAATAAACAAAACTGTTGCATATGGTGTTCCTGGAACTCTAAAACAATTATTGAAATTCTTCTTGGTCTAAAACGTGTAATCAAGTTTTAATTTTTGTTTGTAATGAAGGTGCTACGGTTAATGGCTTCTCAACAGTGGCGTAAAAAAAAGTTCATATTAAAAACTTTTACTGGGACTTTATAACCATATTTAATTCCAGTTTTACAATCTCGTATTTTATAATCTATAGTCAAAAAAAACTTTCAGTTGAGACCCCTCGTACCCGAGGGCCCCAGACAATTGCACCGGCTGAATCGGCCGAAGTTACGCCATGCGCCACTGTTTCTCAAATATCCGGGAAAGGTGCAACGATAGCACTAATTTGGTGGGATGAACAGTTTATCCACGTTATTTCTCCATGAGATTGTACAGTGAAAGTTTTCGAAGAAATTAAGTGTAAAATAATTATTTAAATTCCTGGATACATAGCCAACGTCTTGAAATGTAGAAATAGGCATGTTTTTATGATTAACGTGAATTGATATGCATTTTACACTTCAATAAATTCAAAATATAACGATAAAACTTGACCTTAAGCCAACGATAATGAATAAACATAATTGTTACATGAATCATTAAAAATATTGGACGATATTTTTTTATCTTTTTTATAATAATTTGAAAAATCGAATGGAATATCGTGATAATAATTTATGCAACAAGAGTATAAAGTTGAGCATTAAGACATGAAGTCAAGTATTTGATGACGAGGCTAACCGAATCACTAAAATTGTTGGTCGAATTCCATAATGCTTGTTTACACTCGTGTTGCATACAAGATTTTTTTCTATGGGATTCAGCTTCTATATTTTTATAATTATTGAGCACACAATAAGAAAGCCTATAGCACAGATTGACATTTAAACTTTCCTGGTTATGAAACTCAAATGCTACCCGTTTGAATGGTGGTAAAGCTGGGACACACAAAACGTTCAATTCTCATATTATTTGTGATTATTATTCACGATATAAAAGCCTTCAGTTTTTTTTCTCCCACAATATATAGGAAAGTTGTGTGCATATAAAAAGTTGGTAAATGGAGATTTTATTGTAATACGGTACTTTATTTTTTGAGAAGATTCATGAAAAATCATTTTTTCGTCTTTTCTAGCCATTGACCTGCATTAAAAGACACATCAGTTCATATTACTTTTTCTGTTCAATTACTGGATAATAAATAAAAATAAGCTACATACAAATTTATTCAACAAACAGTAGTTAAAATTTTAAAGAAAGTGACGTTTTCGAGCGTTTGAATTTAGAGTCACTATAATTTATTCTAGTTAAGAATGTTCCAACGCTCTTATGAGACTATGATTTAAATTCGTACCTACTTGGTTATCTGTTATTTGCATCAAATGTCAATTGTTCATCAACTATCATGGATAAATTTCAGCCAATCAGAAAACTTAAATCCCAGTCTCATAAGAGCCTTGGACCGTTCTTAGCTAGAATAAACTACAATACTATCTTTCGATTAGTGTAAAGATCAATATTACGGTAATATTTTTTCAATTAATTAGCCCTCGCTTAGAAACGTCCCCAAATCTAGGATTTTGCCAAATGAAAAAGTTGTCGGACTCATCACAATGAAGCCACTCACAAAGTTTCAAGTGAGCGGTAATCAACGAAAAATGTATGCCCTGTCTCACGGACTAAAAATCAAATTTAATCTAAACTTGGTGCGCCGATTTACAATCTTACTGAATAATAATAAATGTGTAACATCAAAAATACAAAAAATTCAAATCTCAAAGACAATTATTCTAGCTGTTATTCACTGACTAGCATCGCAATTGTATGAACACGTGACACAGGAATTCTAATGGCCGATTTTATCGATAAAAATACATTTTCACAGTGAAGTAAATTTATTCAGTAAGTTTTAATCATTTCAAGCTTATTTCTGACAATAAATTAATTTCAGTCAAATAATAATTGATTATAAAAAAATAAATAAAAAATGCCCAGTTTTATAACGGGCTGAGTACTTTATTTCCAAAGTAAATATAATTTACTCTTTTCGATGATTTCGATGACAGTCGATTATTCAACAGCAATAATTCTGATGTCATGAGGAAATTCAAATTGATTAGAATTTGTTAAATTAAATCAATTTAATTGGTCTTTTATAAAATTAGTCATAAGTTTAATAATTTTATTTACTCTGAAAGTAAATTTATGTCTTTCATACCCAGTATTATAGAGGACAAATAAATTTATTTCCTAATGGCCGATTTTATAAAAGATCAAGTAAATACTCTCAAAATAAATTTAATAAATTTACTTGGTCTTTTATAAAACCAGCCATTATCAAATTCTAATCGTTTTGAATTTCTTTATGACAATAGAATCATTACTGTCAAAAAAATCGACTGTAATTTAACAGAGTAAATTTTATTTACTCTGGCAGTAAATTACTCTGCCCTTTATAAAACTGGGCATTAGTAAATAAAATTTACTCTGTGAATTGACAAATCGATTTTTTGAGAGCAATGCTTTTTCTGTCATAAAGAATAGTAATTCGATTAGAATCTGTTAAATTAAATAAATTTACTTTAGAAACAGATTTATTCGTCCTTTATAATACTGGGCAAGAGAGATGAATATTTGTTACAAAATTCAATCAAACATATAATGTTGATTTTCCGACTCTACCAATGTTTTGTTTTGAAATTTGTTGAACAATAATAACTAAATAATGGAAATTCTCGATAAATTTTAATGTAATCTTCAGACAATAGAATTTTAGGATCACGCTTTTCTTGGAGATATATTGAGTTGTATAACAATTTTACAAGAACCAGCAGTTAAATAAATACATGATTCAAGGTGATCATTAAAATCGTTTTCCACATTCAATCGTACGACTTGGCAATATCTTTAAAAATAAAAAGCTTTTCTACCAAATTGAAATGACCCTTCGTTATACACATAACATATTCAAAATTAAGTTCTTGACAAGAGATTGGGAAAGATTTTAAAAAACTTTAAATCTAGTTTCATTAACATAAGTAGCCAATATTCGCTTTGTCTATTTTATTATTTAAATTACTAACTTATACCAACTTCATTGTTATTTGTAAAGATAAAATAGAATATTATGGAAGCTATATATCAAATTTTTGTGAATTAATATTCAAAACGAATATTGTTAACAGTTTTTGAATCATAAAAAATATCAATAAATATCAGTCACACATTTGATTTATTGAATTTAAATATTTGAATAACTTTTTAATGTACGTATTTTACATTTTCAAAGAAGAAGTTAATATTTGTACGATTCTTTTTTTTTTAATTCAAATTATAGCCGTATTTATAATCATACTAATGGCAGTGATGGAAATTCAAATGATATTTTGATGATAAAATTGCGAACCATCATAAATCAAATGTAGAAAGCAACTGTAAGTAAAAAATAAAAATATAAAAATATAGTAACTTGGAATAAAGAATGTAATAAACTGCACTGAACATGTTTATTTTAAAAATACTTTTTAATTTCTTTAAAACTTTGTAAATATCAATAGTTATATAATTTTTGACTATACGGTATCAATTTTTTTTTTGGTATGAAAACAAAATTACAGCAAAATTTTTACAACTCAAACAGGATCAACATAGATACAATATCAAAGTAATGAGATATTTCTCTGAATAATAGTAAGAAAATTATCAAATATATTTTAACCTACAATTTGTTCTAAGCAAGATATGTTTAAGAATGTATAAACAACAAAATAACAAATTTTCATACTAATACTTCCATTTTATTTCCCTTGCGCAGAACGCGGATCTGGCCAGGCTGGACCTCAGGTAAGGTCATGCATTTAAAAGTGAAAATCACAGTTTGTTGACCAAAATTCACGTCAAACCTAAAAAAAAAAAAAAGAAACACACATTATAATATTGTTCATTAAGCATACAATGCAGATTAAATTACTCAAAGAATGAAGTTTAAAACTCGAATCAAAAGCGGGTTCATCCGCATGCAATAATAGCAGAAACGTAGATATATAATGTATCTTTTCAAATAATTGTAGAAAAAAATATAATTAGAATAGAGCTATTCTAAAATACACTTGATAAATTTAAGAACAATACATCAATATTGTAATGTGCAAAAGTTTCATAATTCGCAAAAATAAAATAAGCTCTGAATCCATCTCTGTTGTCTGGGCGGGTCTTTCGTACTGTTTGTTTCGTATCGCATCGCCCCGCCCTGTCGAAAAATCTAGTAACGTGCTCGACTAATTCTAGAATATTTCGAGAAACGGGTTTCTATATATAAGGGCAAGCAAACGATTTGACGGACAACAGTAAACAATGAACAGTAGATCAGTAAAACAGTGAAATAATGAGTGATCAGTGTAATAAATAAATAAATAAAAAGTTGGAAATAAATATCTGCGGCTTTGTTTGATAGTAGTAAGTGATAAATAAATTATATAGTGTTTGTTAGTAATATCCGAAAGAATCAAACTTTTATTTTATTTTCAACTATTGAATAGTGATTTTTATTTAATTATAAACAAATCATTCAAAAGCAATAAACATTAACAATATATATATATATATATATATATATATATATATATATATATATATATATATATATATATATATATATATATATATATATATATATATATATATATATATATATATATATATATATATATATATATATATATATAATGGCTTAACATCCCTATGGGATTACGTCGCATCTTTAAGATGCTTTCTAGATCCGAAATGCTGGAGTGGATCAGTCTCCGTTGCTCTGGCCTAAATTTTTTCTGCTATTTTTCTCCATGTCTTCCTATCATTCGTTTTTCCTTTCCAATTTCTTACTCCAATTTTCCTCAAATCCTCTTCTACTTCTGCTAACCATTTCATCTTGGTCTTCCTCTTCTTCTTGTACCTCCTGGATCCCATTCAACTATTGATTTGATGGTCTTTTGCGCGTCTGCTCTCCATACATGTCCAAGCCATTTGACTCTCTGCTGTTTTATTTTTTTGACTATATCTTCTCCTTTCAATTTCTGTTCTATTTCATGATTCATTGATATTCTGTACTCATTTTCTGCTGTTTTTATCGGCCCTAATATCGATCTTATTATTTTTCTTTCTGTAATTTATTAAATTTTTCTCATCTTGTTTTATCATTGTCATGGTTTCGACTGCATACATTGTTATTGGTCTTATCAATGTGTTATAAATTCTAATTTGTGTTGTTTTTGTCAAAATTTTGCTTTTCAGCAGATTGGTATTCGCGTAGTAGGCTCTATTTGCTTCTATTAATTTTTCTTTGATTTCTTCCTCATTTCTTCCGTCCCACGATAGCATTATACCTAAGTATCTAAATTTATCCACTTGTGCAAATTCATGTTCACCTATTTTAATATTCCTATCTTCTGATTTTTGTCCTAATACCATTATCTTAGTTTTATCTTGATTCAGTTTTAATCCTAAATCTTTCCCTTCCTCAATTATCTCCTGTAGCATTTCTTTCATTATTTTTCGGTTTTTTGCTGCTACCACTATGTCATCAGCATATGCTATCATCTGGCCTCCCATTGTCCTAAGTGTTCCCTTATTAATTTTTCTTGTAACATATTCTAATGCTAAGTTGAACAGAGTTGCAGATAGTGAGTCTCCTTGCCTTACTCCTTTATTTATTTCGAAGTTTTTCGTTTCTCCCATTGGCGTCATAACCGTAGCAGTGGTTCGTCTCACAGTCATCGTCACTAATCTTATTAATTTTGCTGATACTCCTAGCGTTATTAATACCTCAGTCAGTTTATTTCTTTTAATTGAGTCGAATGCCTGTTTGAAATCTATGAAAAGCAATTCTACATGGATTCTGTGCTCATAAGTTTTTTCAATAATCTGTTTCAAGGTATGAATTAGTGCTGTCAAAAACCTGAATAAATTGGAACCGGTTCCTCGGTTCCAAAACTAACCGGATACCCGGGTACCCGGTTACCGGATCCAAATTCGATTCCGGTTCGAATCTTGATTTCGGCTCGAATCTCGATTCCGTTTCGAGTCTTTATTTCGGTTCGAATCTCGATTTCGGTTCGATTCTCGATTTCAGTTCGAATCATTCGTGGAAACGGAATCATTTATCAGGACCGGTTCTTGGAGTTCAATATTCCGGAGCCGGTTTTTTGAATCGATTCCAGAAACCGATACTCTACGCCGAAAACTTTTCATGCTAGATATCATTTCTCTTCTGCGTTCAAATTATAAATACCTCCTGGGCTTTTAGTTGAGCGTTTTATTATTCTATAGTGACTATCGTTCCAGAAATAGCAAAGCATTTAGAATTTTTGAGAATTATATTTTGTACTTTACAAAGCCAGAATTTTATTCACAAAGTCTTTAATTAATAAATTGTGAAAGAGAATTTTGATGCTATTAGAAAGCTAATATTTGAAGATAAAATTCTGAACAACAAGAAGGACTGCAAATTATCCCGAATATCAAAAAATCACAAATTCCAAGAATTCCTATCTTTCTATTAGTTTATTGAACAAAACAATAAGATTAAAATGAACTGAAAGGAGCTGAAAATTGTGGAACGCTGTCTGCGTCAATGTAAATTCTCTTGATCCGGCCATAAAATTAATCCTACCTAAAACTAAATATACCGAGCGGCATCATGGGTAGTCTCTGATACTAAACTACCTGATTTTGTCAACACATTCAACTATTATTGTTATAATATCTCTGAATTTTTACTACAATTTATTATCGATTATAAACTTATTTTATAAATATTAAATAACTACATTCGTATATATAAGATATATCATACATATTGAGAATAAGTAATACTTCAAATTATGTTCAGTGAATGATTCGAAAGGCCAAAATTATCGTCTTCTCAACATAAAACCAGTATACGTAACCAAAAAAAAATTACCTATATGTGAAAAAAAACAAATTAATTCTCAAATGATACTGAATATAACTGTGTTTTACATCAAAATTTTTCTTCTTGGTTCTGGAATAGAGCTAAGGTGGAATCGAAAACCGATTCTGGAATCGGAATCGAAAACCGATTCTGGTATCGGAATCGAAAATCGATTCTGGTATCGGAATCAAAAACCGATTCTGGAACCGGAATGGATAACCGATTCCGGAATCGGAATCGGACCCGGAACCGAGAACCGGTTAGTTGCATATTCAAATAACCGGGTACCCGGTTCTTACAAAAACCGATATCGAATAGTACCGATACCGGTTCCCACCACTAGTATGAATCGCATCTGTTGTTGATCTGCCGCTGCTGAAACCACATTAGTATTGTCCTACAATATTACTTGATTCTCTTGATAGTCTTCTTTGTATTATTGCTGACATTATCTTATATGCAGTTTGTATTAAAGTAATTCCCCTGTAGTTTTGGCATATTTGTTGGTCTCCTTTCTTGTGAATAGTTACTATTTGACCTGTTTCCCATTCTTTTGGCATATTTTCTTCTTTCCATATTGTTTTTATTAGGCCGTGTATATGTTCTTGTAGTTTGATTTCTCCATATTTAATCAGTTCAATATTAATTCCATCCTTTCTAGGTGATTTTCCGTTTATACTGTTTTGTATTATTTCTTTTACTTCCTCCATTGATGGTTCTGCTAATGTTTCTTCTGATACTTGCGCTATCTCTTGGTTCTCTATGTTTGTTTGTTCTTCTGTGAGTAACTCTGTGAAATATTCCATCCAAACCTGCTTATATTGTTCTTCACTCTCGGTTAACATTCCCTTCTTGTTTTTTACTCCATTTATTTTAGCTTTATTTGTTTTTATTCTGTTCTCTAATCTTTCGATAAAATTGCTTCGTGTTTCTGTTTACTCGTTCTGTTTCTATGTCTTTCAATTTATTTTCTGTCCATTCTCTTTTGCATTCCCTCAAGATCCGGTTGCATTCTTTCCTAATTTTTTTGTATCCCTCTTCGTCTTCTGCTTGACTTGTTTCTATCTATTTCATTCTGGCTTTCCTCTTTTTTTCTACTATTTCTTGGCATACTTCGTTAAGCCATTCTTTCTTATTTTCTCTGACCTCTTTCCTTATTTCTTTTTCGGCCGCTTGATTTATACTACTTTGGATGCTGTTCCATTTTATTTCAATATTTTCTTCCTCCTGCGATTGTTCACTCAGTTGTTTATCTAGTTCCTCAGCATATCTTTTTTTTATGTTTTCATTTTTTAATGTCTCTACATTCCATTTAGACTTTTCATTTGTTTTCTTGTTATTTTTTTTTATTTTTTGTTTTGTTGTTGCTGTCACCATATAGTGATCTGAATCGGCACATGCTCCTCTGTAAGTTCTTACATCCGTTATTGTTGATTGTCTTCTTTTTGTAATTAGAACATGGTCTATTTGTGTTTGATTTCTTTCGTCCGGTGACACCCATGTTATTCTATGCATCTTCGGGTGGTTGTATTTGGTGCTACTTATTATCATGTTGTATTTTGCAGCTAATCTACAAAGCCTTTGCCCATTGTTATTCGTCTTTTCGTGTACTGTGAACTTTCCTGCAACCTGTTCAATGTAGTCTTCCTTTCCTATCTGAGCATTGAAGTCTCCGATGAATAGTAGCGTATCTTCTTTTGGATTTTTTTTTGATTTCTTCTTCTATTTTATCATAAAAATCTTCTTTCTCTTCTGCTTTCGCATTTTCCGTCAGGGCGTACCCATTTAATAATGATAAGTTGAACTGTTTTGATGATATTCGTAAGTATGCTAACCTTTCATTAATTGGTTTAAAGTCTATTATATTTTCTTTTAATTTTTTCATTATCATGAAAGCTACCCCATATTGCCCTTGAATATAATAATGTGAAATTCTTTTTATCTATTTTCCCTTGTCCTTTCCACCTTATTTCTTGAATAGCTCCAACTTGTATCCCGTATTTTTCTAATTCTAAGCTTATTTCTACCATTTTTCCTACTGCTAACATTGTCCTTATATTCCATGTACTAATCCTAATTTTCTTAATTCTATTTTTTATCTTATTCCTTTGTTTCAGTGCATTCCCCCTTCTTTCTCTCTCTGAACATTTGGAGTCAGTCCGTTTTTTTGATTTTTTCCCAAAATCAATTTATCTTCATCTACGCTCCATTCGTACCATTCCTCACCAATTTTAATTTTTCTGTATCCAATTCCAACAAATTTATTGTTCAATTTTTCTTCTTTAGCGACTGCTAATATTTCTTTTTGTATTTTCATATCTTTCTTTGTCATATCATTTTCTATGTATATTCTGGTTCCCAATAGCTTGTTTTTATTTTTCATAATTTTAATTTTGTTTTCCCATGTATCTATTGTTGCAAGTCTTATTTCTTTCCCATCAATTTTCACTATTTTGTAGGTATTAATAATTTTAACATCCACCTCCAGTTTATTCTTAAGAAAATCTTCCACCTGTTCATTCCTATCATCAATTTTGATTCCTTTTATTACAATATTGTTTTTTCTTCTGATTTTCTCTTTTCTCTCTTCAGATTCTTCTAACTCCAATATTCTTTGTTTCAAATTTTTGACTTCATTTTTCATCTTCGCACCTTCTTTCTTTAATTCTTTAATTTCTTCCTTTTGTTGCTTGATTATTCCCTCTAGTTTGTTGTTCAACTTATTTATTTCTTGTTTTGTTTATTGCAATAAATATAATACAGAAGGAAAAATTACGCAACTTGACAGACAAAGTATATTTCTTGGGTAATTTCAAGTTTGAAAGCAGAGCCGGAGCTAGGGCGTGGCGAAGGTGGCCCCTGCCACGGGCGCAAAATCCTAGGGGGCACAAAATTCTATGAACCGCATAAAGCAAATCATTCAAATTCAGAAATGTTTTATGACGGAGTTTGGCTGAGAATGCTTATACTGTTATACTACCTGCTACCCATCGCATCTTGAACTCAACTATAAAATTTTACTTATGTTTATATTGGTTATTTGAGATAAGTGGATAGTACTCTATCAGCAAATAGTCTAGCTTCGACATTTCGTGCATTGTGTTAGGAATGCTTGATTCGATGAAGACGAATATATTTTTAACTTTTAACTTTTTATCTATTGTTAAAAATTAATTCATTCTGGATCAGACCCCACTGAACCCAAAAGATAGAGTTTTAAAAAAAGGTCGGTCTGTCTGTCGGTTCGTCTGTGTGGAAACGCGATAACTTGAGAACGCGCACGAATTTTCGAATGAAATTTCATATTCAAGTTTTCCATCAAGAAGCTAGGTTCAAGTTCGTAGATGAGCTTTTTTCAACCAGTGGTACCAAAACTTTATTGACGAAACTTTTTGATTGTTTGCGTTTATTTTAGAAACGATAATATTTATCAAAGAATATAAATATGACTAGAATTGATCCTCGAATAATTTGGCACAACATTTACCCCAAACATTTTCTGAAACTATCAGCGGTTCATTTGACATTATTAAAATTTGAATTTTTATGAAATTCGTTATGTTTTCCTGAAGCAAGAAAATAATGAGAATCATAATGTGAAATTGGAATTATTATCACTCATATTTGGACATCACATGCAAACATTTGACAACTGATCATTTAAATTAAGTATTTTAGCTCGATCGTGTTTGGTATCAAATTAAAGCTCTTGCGGAGACATGTAATTGTAGTGAAAGTGTCAAAGAGGATATTTGAACGATTATCAATTGTTTCTTTTACAAATTACTCAAATGATATCTAGTTTGGTATCAATTTAAAGCTCTCGTGAAGATAAAATTAGTAGATATCAAAAATGAATATCAATAAGTGGAGTCCACTTGACCCTCTTCAAATTACACTTTCGGCGATCAAATGTTAAAACTGTATGTTCCAATGTAATTTTCAAGAGTTCTTATTTTATGTAGGACTGAAATATAACTGCCATCTGTCACTTAAAGATTGACAGATATTCCTCTGACAATGACAGCTGTCACTTTGACAATGATAGCTGTCACTTTGAAGTATGCAATTAATTGATGCGACACTAAACTGGAACAGTGATGGAACTGGCAAGGAAATTCATGGTCGAGGAAGTGCTGTGTGGTCACAGCAGATTTTTTTTGTATAATGACATCGATTTTAGATTCATATAATAGATGTTAAGATGTTAGTAATATTTAATGTTCCTGATTGATTATTTGATTTTTATTATGTCACCACTTGGTTTGAAGAATATGTATATATATTTTTTTTGTATTATATCTGTTTTGCCTCATATTTATAAAAATAGGGGCGCAATTTTATGATTCGCCACGGGCGGCCAATATTCCAGTTCCGGCTCTGTTTGAAAGATCATATAAAAATTTGTCTGAAATATAATATTTGAAGAATTAAAAACTATTTAATTTTATAGAAACTACGCTTTTATGCTACATCATGTAAAAGTGATTGTTACATATTATTGTCGAAACATTGTGGCAATTTTCACTTCTTTGACGTTGCTGTAACATTTTTTGATGCGGAATTGTTGATGACTGCAGTTTTAAATGATTGCCGCAGTCAACCATGATACTCTTTGAAGAGATAGTATAGCATATATTTTTTATTTTTTGTTTCGAAAAATAGCGGTACTGTTGTAAGTAATCAAATTCTCGTAATTAAATTATCAGCATAAACATGTCTGTGTCACTTGACGCGTGCAGTGTTTCGTTAGGGCCTTGTTCCACCAAAGCTGCGCGACAGTGACGAGACAGCGATACGATTTCGACATAATACAAGCGGGAAACATGGAGTTGTCCCACCAAAGCAACGTGTTTTCTACATTCAATTCAGTGAACAATGTCATCAAGTGAAGACGACGATGTGATTGCAATGTACTGGTACTTAAGAAATAGAAAAAAAAATATAGAAAGCCTAATAGAGCAAGATCCCAGGCCCGCCAGACGTTACTTATTTTCTGAGAAACAAAATGTGTGGAATAGAGTAGTGCTAGTATGTACTTTGATCATACGCATATTCGCTAGATTGTGCCGACGGCCAATTTACAGATACGAGGTGCTAGAGGTACGTTAAAACATTAGTAACTTTCCTTAAATTCTGAGTGCTGATTTTTATGTATGTTCTAGAGAATATTGTAAAAAATCAAAAATCAACACTGCCAGACACCTCCCATCGGCGGTAATTTCTGCTAGACCCTTTGAAGCTCGCAAAAAAATAATTTCATCTTACTTATAGTCTGAGTCCTAATAATAAACGTATACGCACCAACAGAAAACGCAAAGACAGAAATAAAAGAAAAATTTTATGAAAAATTAGAAGAGGAATAAGAAAAAGTACCGAAAGAAGACACCCTATTACTATTAGGAGATTTCAACGCTCAAATAGGAAAAGAAGATCATATAAAGCAGGTAGCAGGAAAATATACAATACATGAAAACACAAATGACAACGGTCAAAGGTATAGCGGCAAGAAACAACATGATTATAAGTAGTACCAAACATAAACATCCAGAAATACATAAAATAACTTGGGTATCGCCAGACCAAGTAACCCAGACACAAATAGACCACGTACTAATCACAGGAAGAAAACAATCAGATATAACAGATGTAAGATCATACAGAGGAGCATGCGCGGATTCAGACCACTTTATGGTAATAGCAAGTCTTAAACAGAAAGTAAGAAGAAATCAGAAGGACAGAAGCAAGAAAACTAAATGGGACATAGAAAGACTTAGCAATGAAGACACAAGGAAGAAGTACGAAGAAGAAATAGAGAAGCACATCAAAGAAAAATATGAAGAAGAAGACAATGTAGAGAATAAGTGGCATAAGATACAAAACTGTATAAACCAAGCTGCAAAAAAATGGATAGGAGAAGAAAAACAAGAATATAAAAAAACATGGTTCAACAAAGAGTGCCAAGAAATAGTATTAAAAATGAAAAATGCAAGACTGAAGTGGATGAATACAAATAGGATAGAAGACAGAGAAGATTATAAAAAAATGAGGAAGAAATGCTGTAAAATTCTAAGAAAAAACAAGAGAGATTGGATAGACGATAAAATAACAGATATTGAAAAAGAAAGTATGAATAGAAATTCAAAACAATTCTATAAAAAAATAAATGAACAAAAAAGAACATACAAACCAAAAGTCTACTGTATAAAAGACGCAAAGGGCAACAAAACAGAAAACGATGAACAATATAAGAAAACATGGGTAGAATACTTCAAAACCCTGCTAACAGACCCGCAACAAAACGTGGATATTACAACACAAGATGAAATTGCGGACGAAGGAGTATCAGAAGAACCAACAAAAGAAGAAGTCAGAGAAATAATAAGAAGCAGGCGAAATGGGAAGACTCCAGGCAAAGATGGAATAAACACAGAACTAATAAAATATGGAGGAGATGAACTACACGAATATATATATAAACTTATAATGAAGGTGTGGAGAACAGAAAAAATGCCAAAGGATTGGGAAAGAGGACAAATAATCACAATTCACAAAAAAGGAGACCAACAAACATGCGAAAATTATAGAGGTATAACGCTACTGAACACGACATATAAAATAATGTCAACACTAATACAAAAGAGAGTCCAGAAAGAAACAGAAAACATAATAGGACAGCATCAGTGCGGATTCACGCAAGGCAGATCAACAACAGACGCTATACATACAGTTAAACAGATAATAGAAAAAGCACATGAATATAAAATGAACATAGACTTATTATTCATTGATTTCAAACAAGCGTTTGACTCGATCAAAAGAGAAAAACTTATAAAACCCCTAGAAGAATTTGGGATAACAGCTAAACTAAGACGATTGATCTTGATGACATTAAGTGGAACAACAACCACAATTAAAACACAAAAAGGAGAAACTCAGGAATTCGAAATAAAGAAAGGAGTAAGACAAGGAGATACACTATCAGCAACTCTGTTCAACATAGCGTTAGAATATGTGATGAGGAATTTGAACAAAGGAACACTCAGAACTAAAGGCGGACAAATAATAGCATACGCAGACGATAAAGTATTGGCAACAAAAATAGGAAAATATTGAAAGAAATGGTCGAAGAAATAGTAACAGAAGGAAACAAAATGGGTCTAAAAATCAATGAGAACAAAACTAAAATAATGAGGATAGGAAAAAAATCAGGAAGTAGAAATATAAAAATAGGTAGCCTACAGTTTGAGGAGGTTAATAAATTCAAATACTTAGGCATTATGCTATCAAATAATGGAGACAGGAAAACAGAAATCCAAGAGAAGATATTAACAGCGAACAGAGCCTTTTACGCAAATAAAAAATTACTCAAGGATAAAAACCTAACAAAGAAAACAAAATTAAAAGTTTATAGAACAATAATCAGACCAATAATAATGTACGCGGCAGAAACAATGACAATGACCAAAAAAGATGAAGAAGATTTACGAATAGTAGAAAGAAAAATAGTAAGAACTATTACAGGATTAGTAAAAACGACAGGAAACGAATATAGAATATTAATGAACCATGAAATAGAACAAGAGCTGCAAGGAGAAGATATAGTAAGAAAAATAAAACAACAGAGGACGAAATGGTTAGGACACATATGGAGAAAAAGGGAAGAAGACACCGTAAGGTCAATTTTACAATGGGAACCAGGCGGAAACAGAAGAAGAGGCAGACCCAGGTCGAAATGGCTACAAGAAGTAGAAGCAGATCTGAGTAAAGCAGGAATAAAGAAATGGAAGGAGAAAACAGAAAATAGGAAGACATGGAGAGAAATATGTCAGAATATTTAGAACAAGCGATGAGGACTGATTCCCCTCGAATAAAGGATCTAGAGAGCTTCAGTAGAAGCGGCGCAACCCCACCTGGGGTGTCCAAGCCACTATATATATATAGTCTGAGTTCTAATTTTTATATATGATACTCAGGGAACAATTTGAATACTCTTTGTAAAGAGCCAGACTAATCGTAGGGGCCAAACATCCTCCAGACAAAATTAAAATATCGCTGTGAGTATGAGTGTAAGCGTGATAATTAGATGATTTTATAACGCAATTTCATTGAACTTATGTTGCTAATGGTGTAATGGAAGTTTTCAATAATAATTGAGTAATATGTCAATGCTTTATTATAGAGATAATTCCAATACGATGAAATACAAATGTAATAAAACTTCTAATGAAAATTTTTAGAATTCGGTTGTTGACTCAGGGACGAAAGTAGTGTAATGGTGAATCTAGAACAGTGAATATCAAACAGTGAAGTAACAGTGTATATGAATAGTTAAGTATAAATATCTGTGACTTTGTTTGAGTATTGAGTGATAAATAAATAATATAGTGTTGTTAGTGATATCCGGAAGAAAAAAACTTTTATTCCATTTTAAATAATTGAATAGTAGACTTTTATTTAATTATAAACTATTTCTTCAAGCAATAAACATTACAGTGGTGTCGAGTGTGGAGTTGTTATAAATAAATCTAGTATTTTGTTTATTTCTGCTTTGTAAAATTGGAAAATGGCGTCTAAGAAGTTGTTGAAAGATTTGAAGGTCGCAGAGTTGAAATATCAATGGGAAGAGCGCAAACAAGTTTTAATAGAACGACTGCGAGACGCTATGACTAAAGACGGTGAGGATCCTGATACATATTTGTTTGAGGTTCAACTTTCTTTAACCGATTTGGAAATAAATTTAGAATCAAAATTAGAAGGCAAGTTTAAAAGAAGATTTAGAATCAGAATTAAAAGAAAATTCTATCAATTCAGAATCAAAATTAAAAGAAAATTCTTTAAATTTAGAATCAAAATTAAAAGAAAATTTAATAAGTTTAAAAGAAGATTTAGAATCAAAATTAAAAGAAAATTGTACAAGTTCAAAAGAAGATTTAAAAACAAAATTACAAGAAAATTCTACAAGTTTGAAAGAAGATTCAGAAACAAAATTAAATGAAAAATTAGAAGAGTTGGGAGAAAATTCTAGAAACCTGAGAGAAGAACTGCATGGAAAAATGGAGGAAAATACAAGAAAAGTTGAACAGCAACTGAAAGAATTCAGAGAAAATTCAAAGGTGTGGGAAGAAGTATTTGAAAATAATTATAGAATGTTAAAAAAGAAATGGATAAAGAAATTAAGATTTCTGAAGAAAAATATAAATTTGGTGTTCTATCTCCAGAGGAAGCTTCAAAAGCTGAGATAATTCAATTATCTATACCAAATTCTGACTCCACTATAAAAATATGTATCAAACTTCGAACCTTTGATGGTCAAACATCTTGGATTAATTACCATGGACAATTTGAAGCCGCTGCTAAGGCTAATAGCTGGAATGATTCTGAAGAAGTTTCAGCGCTAATGGTTGCTCTCCGAGGATATGCACTAAATATTTCACAGGCTATTCCACCGGAGGAAGACAATATTTATGAGAAATTGGTCAAGCGACTGGAGCTGCGATACGGCCATGCACACTTGGAGGAAGTATATCACACACAGCTCAAGAACCGATACCAACGTCCCAGCGAGAGACGAAGCTGATGTGGCACGCCTAGACACAAAGCTAGAACCTAACTGTGACAAACTTTCGAAAAAATTAACGACCTCATTACTATCTAAGGGCCAACAATCAAATGATCAGCAACACGCAGAAGCTAGAGATCGGATACGCCGATTCCAAGAGGTGTTTGAAACCAGTGAGGAGCGAAAAGGAAGAACGAATATTGTCCATCACAAAATTCATACCGGCGACGCACGACCAATTCGACAAGTACCGCGACAACTTCCGATTGCGAAGAAAGAGGACGCTGAAACTATCATTCAAGACATGGAGCAATACAGCATCATTGAGCCCTCGAATAGTCCATAGGCCTCTCCGGTAGTACTTGTATAGTAGAAAGATGGGTCTACACGATTTTGTGTCGACTATCGCCAGCTGAATAACGTTACCAAGAAGGAGTTATCCTCTACCCAGGATTGATGACACCTTGGATACCCTGGCAGGGTCAAAGATCTTCTCGACCCTAGATTTCAAGAGTGGATATTGGCAAGTAACGATGGACGAGAACGACCGAGAAAAAACTGCATTTACCATCGGCTGTGGATTGTGGCAATTTACAGTCATGCCATTTAGCCTATGTAATGCTCCTGCTACCTTCGAGCGACTTAAGGAGACTGTACTCAAAGGACTATTGCGGAAAACTTGCTTGGTATATCTGGACGATATAATTGTGATGGAAAAATCATTTGAAGGCCATTTGAGGAATCTGGAGCAGGTATTTGAACATTTAAAGAAAGCTGGTTTGAGACTCAGTCCAAAGAAATGCCACTTATTCCACAAACGGGTGAACTATTTGGGATATGTGGTCTCCGAAGAAGGCGTAGCAGTTGATGTAGAGAGGATCAAGACAATTCAAAAATGGCCGGTACCTGCGGATAAACATCAGCTGCGTAGTTTTCTCGGGTTTTGTACCTATTACAGAAGATTTGTCTATGGATTCGCCAATATTGCCAAACCACTGACTAGACTGACGGAAAATAATCGCAGATACAGTTGGCATGAAGACTGCCAGGTCGCCTTCGAGCGACTGAAACTACTAGTCCAAGTACCGATCCTGAGTTACCCGAAGACGGACGGACGTTTTATTTTAGACACAGATGTCAATGACGTCGGTATTGAGGGAGTCCTGTCCCAATTGCAGGAGGGTCAAAAGAGAGTCATCGGATATTTCAGTAAGGTTTTGTCGAAGCCAGAAAGAAACTACTGTGTCACAAGACGGGAATTGCTAGCAGTAGTGAAGTCCATCGAGCATTTCTACAAATATTTGTATGGCAGGAAGCTGCTATTGAGAACTGACCACGCTGCTATATGCTGAACGCACACATACAGCAGACTAGATTAGACTGCAAGTAAAAAAAAAAAATTGAATGCTCATAGATATTTTGCTTACTATAAAGCGTACTAATAATGACCACGCGCTCATACTCACAACGATATTTTGATTTTGTCTAGAGGATGTTTGGCCCCTGCGATTGGTCTGGCTCTTTACAAAAAGTATTCAAATTGTTTCCTGAGCATCATATATAAAAATTAGGACTCAGACTATAAATAAGATGAAGTTATTTTTTTGCGAGCTTTAAAGGGTCTAGCAAAAATAACCGCCGATGGGAAGTGTCTGGCAGTGTTGATTATTGATTTTTAACAATATTCTCTTGAACATACATAAAAATCAGTACTCAGAATTTAAGAAAAGTTACTAATGTTTTGACGTACCTCTAGCACCTCGTATCTCTAAACTGGCCGTCGGCACAAGCTAGCGAATATGCGTACGATCCAAGTACATACTAGCACTACTCTATTCCACATATTTTGTTTCTCAGAAAATAAGTAACGTCTGGCGCGCCTGGGATCTTGGACTATAAGAGAAGGAAGTGGTGGGTGCATCTTTTTATTGCAAGAAAACAAAAAAATAGAATATTTTTGTTTTTGTATAAGCAAGTATATTTTTCTACAGCATCTACCAGTTTTTCATTAAATTCATGTTCATTTTTCTGTTGTGCCATTTTATTTTTCGTCACCAAATGAAAAATACAGCCGAACACACAGCTTCGACGTTGCTTCAAAACTGACCTGTCGAGTCGCTCGGCAACAAAGAGCCGACATACTGCTTGGATGTTTCTTTGCTGCAGCGTTGGTGGGCATGCGATGTATATAAACAATGGGTTAAACACGAAAGATACACGCTGACGACATCGGGTCGTTGTTGCGTCGCTGTCGCGTAGCTTTGGTGGGACAAGGCCCAAGTTGGGCAGACTAGGTCCATATTTTAAATTTTTTCTCATAAATATCAGCTATCCATATATAAGAGATCAGTGGTTTGAATACGCGAAAAAACAATTCATATCTCGGAAGCCGCCGTCTTAATTTGACATCATTTCAAGTTTATCTTATTCTTATTAAATTGGGTAACTTTTGCTTGAAACTTTTTTTAATTTCTTTTAGAAATTTGAGTCAATAGAAATTTATAATTTTCAGTTTTTTTCAAATTTTTAAACCATTTCGAATTTGAAATATTTAACCAAATCTCTATCTTTAATAATAAAAAAGATACCCATGCTATTCTACTCTATTTGGGACATATTGAGTACTATACGTTCGACTACGCGATCGCAACGATTTGCCCACAACCGCATTTTTTTTTTGTTCCACGGGCCTTGTCCCACCAAAGCTACGCGACAGCGACGCAACAACGACCCGATGTCGCCAGCGTGTATCTTTCGTGTTTAACCCATGGTTTCTATACATTGCATATCCACCAACGCTACAGCAAAGAAACATCCAAGCTGCATGTCGGCTTCTTGTTGCCGAGCGACTCGACAGGTCAGTTTTGAAGCAACATCGGAGCTGTGTGTGCGGCTGTATTTTGCATTTGGTGACGAAAAAGAAAATGGCACAGCAGATAAATGAACATGAATTTAATGAAAAACTGGTAGATGCTGTAGAAAAATATACTTGCTTATACAATTATAAGTTAGCAAAGTATTTTCGGAAAGATATAACCGAAAAAGCTATTTTTTGGTTTCTTGCAATAGAAGGATACACCCGCTATTTCCTTCTCTTAGGCTTTCTAGTTTTTTTTTCTGTTTCTCAAGTACAAGTACATTGCAATTATATCGTCGTCTTCACTTGATGATATTGTTCACTGAATTGAATATAGAAAATACGTTGCTTTGGTGGGACAACTCCATGTCGCCTACTTGTGTCATGTTGGAATCGTATCGCTGTCTCGTCGCTGTCGCGCAGCTTTGGTGGGACAAGGCCCTAACCTATGATTGCTGTAGTTGGTGCTTCAAGTGGAACGATGCGAGTGTATGTCAAATGTCAAATAAACTGACAATTTGTCGCCTATATTTTGAATATTTATCTTTTGCAAATGTCTCTTTGACAATTGCTATTGATAATTAAGGAAATAATATTAATTATATGTATTGAATTATTTTTTTGAATGTTGATATAATGTTCTTGGAAAAATATCAAAAAGTGATTTCAGTGTTGTAGATGAGTTTATAATCCCTAAATATTTGAAATATGTACTGATAATTGGAATTGATGGTTACTCTCACTGGAACTGTGCATCAAAAGTATGCAATAAAATTAAAAAGAATATCACAAAATGTGGCATTTGTGTTATGCTAAGGAACATTTGATGAAAAATTAAATAAGGACGAAACACTTGTCTACAGTTGCTCTTCGATCTAAAATGATGGTAGCAAAACCGACTCTTAGATTTGAAATTTTACGGAACAAATTTTTTTTTTCTGAATTTTAATTTTTTCAATAAAACCCTACTTTTTATAATGAAAATAATGTAAAAAACTGTCACTTTTTATACGTCAGAGATAATAGACAATCAAGATACAAGTGTAAAAAGTTATTATTTACTGCACGAGCGGCTTGATTAAAAATACGAACTGAGCGAGAGTTTTTAAAAGTTCCGTGAGGGTAACAGAGACGTTTTACACATGTGTCTTTCAATTTTCTATTTTCGATCGTCCTAATTTTCGTGAGCCAGTCAATTATATACAAATATTTTTCTTTTGCAAATGACACTTTGACGGCTACTATTGGTAACTAAGGAAACGATACTATGAACTGAACAGTTTTCATTGAAAATGTTCTTGAAAATTTTTATTAAACTATCAAATTTAAGATGTCCAAAAGTGTTTTCAGTGTTCTGAATAAGTTTCAAAGTATTTTTCAGATGTTTAAAATACCGATAATTGGGACTCACAGATAATTTCACTAATATCGTGCATCAAAAGTGTGTAGTAAAACTTTTATTGTACAGTTTTTTATAAGCCTACTTCTTACATTAAAAATTATGTAGAAAAAACTGTAGCTTTTTATACGATCAAAGATAAAATATATTTTTTGCACGATTGGGCCTTTTCATGTGTTTACCGGCCCTCTATTTGAGGTGGTACGTTGATTTTACCAGCAAACTGCGGTTACTATGGTTATGCTGACTTACCGCCCATGGGCAAAGACGGTAACTATAAAATTGTGAAGTTTCGCTAGAAAATATTCGTTTATTTATCTTTATTTGTAATTGAATATTCAGAATAAAATGTCAAACATGACAACTGACAGGGAATAAACAATCGTCAGTAGTAATTTAATTTGAAGAAGAAAATTCGCATCCATATTTTGGATCTTCCAATCGAGCAAAAAATTTTGTAAGCATCACGGTCAATAAGTACAGTACCGATTTCGTATAATATTTGGAAACCTCGCCAAGGCACGGCCTCCAAACTAATATTCTAAATCGGTAAACTGTACTTACTGACCTTAATACTTGAATAACTATTTCTCAAGGTTGTTATGGTAACTCAATAAAAAAAAATATGAAGTAAACATCTTTGTGCTTTGTTATCTATGCAAAAATGTTATAGTTTTTTGACAGTTGGCGAAAAAAATATTTTCAAATACTTTTATATCTTTCTTATTAGATGTTATAAGTAATTAGTGGATTAACTTACTCTGTACTTATGTTAATTTCAGGTGCCTTTCCAGCAGCATTTTGCACAACTAAAAATAGTTTAGTAACTATTTCAATGACATGCCCGGTTTGAAAAACAAAGTCGCCTTTTTTCTTATTCAGATCACTTTGGAATAAGCAACCTGTTGGTTGAGGCGTTGCTGATCCGCTATCACAGTCCATCATATTTGGAAACGGACACTATACATACAAAAAAATATATCACAAAAATGAAATAAATATAGTAAAAATAGAAAATACATACAGCTCGTACGTGGAAAACTGCTACATCATCTAAATAAGGACTCAACGACATTCGATATATTTCTGTGGCAGGAACGCGATATTTTACCTGAAGAGTTCGTTGGTCAAGGATCAACATAGATCTCGTTGAAACAACCAATAATATAGGTACAAACTATATGAACATAATTTATTGAAATATATTTTTTGAGAATTATTTTCAAGTATAGCTACCTTCCCACTGGAACGTGTAATTTTATTAATAATATCCGCGAAAACCACATACTGGTCATTGGTTTCTGTGCAGATTTTTTTCCACTGAATATTTTGTCGTAAACGAACATAATCACCAAGAAATGGATGTGATACGCTAAAAATAATAAAATACAATAAATCTTATAAGAATATATTTAAAGATTAAATGATGTACGTCTTTTTCTTCACTCCAAGTACGTGCCGAAGCATTTTATTAATGTGCGACCGGTTTCGACAATTTAATTACGTATTAGGTCGATATAGATCTACAAAAAGTTATAAATATTTATAAAAATTCAAAAACAGTCAATACCAATATAGAGACTCAAGTCAATATGTAAATTAAATAGCAATTAATGAACATTGAATATTGAATTATCGTAGCAATAAAATGAAAAAAATTAAAAATCAAAAACTGAAACAGCACCGTTGAGAAGTAGAAATCATTGGTATGATAATTCAATGTTCAATATTCATTAGTTGCTACTTAATTTGCATCTTGACTTGAACCACCATATTGGTATTGATTGATTTAGAACTTCTATAAATATTTATAACTTTTTGTAGATCTATACCGGTCTGATGAAAGCAATTAAATTGCGGAAACCGGTCGCACATTAATAAAATGCTTCGGCAAGTACTGTGAAGAAAAAGACTTACATTATTTAACTATTAAATCAATTTTTATTACAAGGGATAATCAACTTCTTACGAGAATATATATATATTTTTACATCCCCGGCCCCGGAAGTATCGTGATTTTTTGATAGTTCGAGATTTTGATGTATTTTCACGTCTTAGACCCTACTGAACCCAAAAAACATAAAAATTCGTTTTGTCTGAAAGCACGATAACTCTTATATTTAAGTCTTCCATCAAAAAGCTAGATTCGAGTTCGTAGATGAGCTTTTTCCAACCAGTGGTTGATAGAACTTTTTAGTTTTTTGCGTTTATTTTATAAACGGTAGTATTTATCATAAGATATAAAATAACTAAAATTGATTCCCGAATAATTTGGCATAACATTCACCTAAAATATTTTTACGCTTGTATTTTGAATAACTATTAATTACATGTATGTTAGTATGCTCAGGTCAAATCTAGAAAATTACTCATAATGCATATCCTATTGTCAGATTTTGATAAAATTAAGTCTCGTGGCAATGCAATATTTTAATATCGTTTTAAATTCTATATAGTGGATGCATCAAATAGAGTAATATCTTTTACTTCACAAACCTTTTGATATGGGTGTTAAATGAAATAGTTTGATGAGTAAAATACAATAAGCTATATATGACATCATTATAAACGACCTATGAAACACCCTTCAATGGATACTACAGTAAAAAGTCAAAAATAAAGTTTGGAAAACTAAATAATTATTTCACCCGTTTAAGTACATTGTCAATTTATGAATAAAAGTAAGTGTTCAGTTTTTTAAAACTATAATTTTACTCTATATAGTGATTTTTGATAAACTTAATATCCATTGTTAATTTACCTATGTAAATGTAATGGGGATGAATAGATGAATAAATAATGACACCAATAATTTGATGCTTGACTTGGAGTTACCATAATCATAAGTAAAAGCAGAGCCGAAAAAGTAATTACTGCCAACAAATTTCATACATGTCTTAACACATTTGAACTCTTTGCTACGACTAATTCCGCGTATTTTTCGTACCGTTTTACACTTTTGTATATTTCTAAATCATCACGATATGCTGAGCCGTATCTATAATCAATTTATTTCCTCTCATATCAGATAACTGATTGTTGAAAAAAATTAATTTCCCTGTCGACTAGTAGAAGACACATGAGGTTTACTGCCAAGAGTTATTTTTCTTGATTCAACTTTATTATATATTAATGCCCCTTCTATGTTGGAGGCTTTGTTCCAGTCTTTATAACATAAAAGAAAAAAAAAATGCCAATCCCAACTATACCATTTTGTACCGCACAAAATAAAATTTCATTCATTTAATTTCATATATTTCTTTCTGCTTATTATGAGTTTGTAAAAACTAATCACGAGAATACTCACCTCCGTGGATACGATGATTTTCTATCCTTAAAAATAATACTCGCTGTGACTTTTTCTCTCATTCGGTTCCTAGCTGTTTGATCAAATTTTTGTCTATATTTCCGACACTAGAAATACACAAAAGTTGAACTAAATAAACTACGTAATTATATATTTTTTGACATACCCTCCATTTATGATGTATTCTGCGTAATAAAATACTAGTTTCTAATAATTTTGGAGAGCAAGTAGGCCAGTCTCTGCAAATAGGGGAATCAAAATCGGGCGGCAACATTAGTGGTAAACGCAAAAGAAATTGCCTTCTCTGAAACAATGAAAAACAATAATTACTATTTTACCAGTTTGAGGTGCAATGTAAGCAACAATAGTTATTTGTATGTATAACTAATAATGGAAGCAATATAAAGAGTGAAATTTGATGCATGATGACAAAGACGGAATGCATCAATCACATGAGTGAAAACGATGCTTTCGTACTTATTGTATACCTATTTGTTTATATTACTGATATCTAGAAATTCTGAATTCAGCAAACAATAATAGATCATGAAAGTAAAATTTTAAGGTCAAGTTTACTGAAATTTCGGAAAATATTGGTAATTAATCAAAAGAAACAAGTTTATGGTACAAATATAATAGATGTAGAAGAATGACTGATAAATAATACATGTAAATTAAATAAATTGTTGCAAAAACCATTACTTCCATTACGATGCTTGGTAAAAAAAAAAGTTCAATATTTCATCAGTATGCAAAAATAGTAATTCATAATTCATTCAACAAGTGTGTAATTGAGCATTATGACATGAGATAAAGTATTTGATGACAAAATAAGTCACGAGATCTTTGATCGAATGTCATATGCTTATTATAAAATTATCAATTGCGATGTGTTAAAATTCATGCTGGTAGCATTTAATGTATCTGTCTTGAACTGTCAAAAGACGTATTTTATGCTGTTCGTAGTGTTTTTCTATCAAATTCAAAATATGGAAAGCTTCACAAAAATTAAAAGCACTCCGTCAGATTCAACACAAAAATCTTGTAATTGAAGAAACATATGACACCGCAAAGTGACCTTTGAAAAAATCCGTGAATTCATGAATTCTTAACCTGAATGTTTTACAAAAATACAAATTCAGGATTCGGTTTTTACCATCCTAAATACGGCGGTAACTGTAGATACGTGTTTCAATTTTATTGGGACTCCAGTACAGTCCATCCAAACCTAAGATGATTGGACTTTTGAGCTAGTGATACATTAATATGAGGTTGATACATGGCATGCGGAGATATAAATCTACAGAATTCCATCTACCACAATACAGCCGAGATGACAGGCCTGAAGAAATACAGAACACTGTAAACTGAATAAATAAATTATTAAGAGTTCATAGCCTGAATGTTTCACAAAAATACAAATTCAGGATTGTAGATACGTGTTTCGTCCTTATTGGGAGTATTCAGTACATTCTATCCAAGCCTCAGATGATCGTACTTGTAGATGGCGATGTTGTAGATTTATATCTCTGCATGCTACGCATCAAATTCAATTCAATGACTTACAAGTCCGTTAAGGACGAAGCACGTAGCTACAGTTGCCGTCCTATTCAGGTTGATGGTGTAAAAGCCGAGTCCTGGTCCTAAATTTACATTTTTGTGAAGCTTTCCAAATTATATTTATAATATATTCATAAAGATGTCACAAAATAATTGTGACAGAGTGTATACTGTGAAACAATTAGAATATAAAAATTCTGAAACATTCAATTTATTTGTTCCACAAAATTTCTAATCTAAGAATCGGTTTTGACACCATCATCTTAGATCAGGGAGCAACTGTATACACGTGTTTCGTCCTTATTAAGACTCGTCAGTACAGTATATTTTGTGGAACAAATAAATTGAATGTTTCAGAATTTTTTTAATATATTCCATTTTGTATTCCGTACATGTAAATATTGTGAGCAGAATAATACAATTACAAAATAAAGTAGATACTATAGTGACTCTAATGAATTTAGTGTGGCCATGAGCCGTCTTCGTTGTTATTGGTTGATTTGAATTTCGGGCTTCCCGCTGTGAAATCCGCCATTAACAGGCGTACAGTAGACAAGCCGACTATGTCTTCACATACGGATATTGTATTGTGTACATTTTGTTGAGTTTGTTTTCGCTTCAATAACTTTAGAGGTAGCGGTCACCCACGTGACATGGTCACGTGTTTGTATGGCAGAAAACGCGCCAATTTTAATTTTCTCTTTGTTGAAGATCATTTGAAATTACTTATTTCGTATTTTTACGAATATAACAAGTGCACTATGAGTGTCTACCACATTCGTACCGAGTGAAAGACGTTATTAATATTTATTTTATTTATATGCTGTTAGTTTATGATTGTAATTTTAATTTTGTGCTTGTTTTGTTAATTAGTTGGTGATTTATATTTATGATTTATTATTTAGGCCTGATTTCCAGCTCTTAACATACTCTAACTAAGTTTTTGTGTTTAATAAATTATTTAACCTGTTTGTTTCAAAGGAGAGAAGTACTAGTTACAGCTTCAGTTGTTGATCCGCAACCATCTACAAGTGGTACCAGTTCAAAATCAAGTAAGCAAAAAAATCACATTGGTGTTAATTGAATAATTTTGTTTTTATAAATATTACAGTGGAAAAATGTGTTTTTCTTTTTTTATTTCCAGATTTAATTGCAGAGCAATATGAAACTGAAGAAGCAGATGTAATCAGTAGCTGCAATAGTTCTTCGGATAATTCTGCAACATTAATGAAGTCGAAACGTGAGAGACTGTTAAAAAAATGAGCAATTATACAAAAAATGTGACACTCAACGAAAATTGTTCAGAGTTCAAATACGACAGCTGAAATGTAAAAACAAAAAACTCAATTCCGAACTAGAATCACTGAAAAAAGGTGATAAATATTTCAAAATTCTGAAAACATTTTTAAATGAAGATCAGATAAATTCTTTGGGAAGAAAGTCAAATAAATTTATTAAATGGTCAAATTCTACCATAAAAACGGCTCTGCAATTGAAATTTTCATGTGGAACAAACGGTTATGGTGACTTATTGAAGAAGAAGTATCCATTACCTTCGTTAAGAACTCTAAGAAGAAGATTGCAGAATTTATCTTTTGAAAGTGGTATATTACACGAAGTTTTAGATTTTTTTTAAATCAAAGTTTCTAATTTTAAAGATCAAGAAACGGACACCGTTCTTATTTTGGATGAAATGGCAATAACTCCATCTCGTCAAATTGATTTGTCTTCAAATAAAAATTTTGGACATGTTACATTACCGCATCATACTGGAGTTGCTACTCATGCTTTAGTTATTATGCTCGGTGGAATTGCAACCAGATGGAAACAAATAGTAGCTTATTACTACACAGGTGATTCAGTGGATGGTTCAGTATTAAAACCTATATTATTTGGAATCATCCATTTGGCAGAGAATTTAGGACTGAAAGTTCACAGTATAACATCTGACATGGGAGCTGCAAATAAATATTTGTGGAAAAGCTTAGGCATACAAGCCTCTCGTAATTTGATACGAAATTTTATAAAACATCCTTGTGACAATGATAGAAAGCTGTATTTCTTCGCCGATGTTCCACATCTGTTGAAAAATATAAGATCTTCATTAATAAATAATAAAACAATCACACTTCCTGATGATGTTATTAATAAGTATCAACTTCCAACAAATATTGTTGATTTTAATCACATTTGCGAGTTAGCAAAATACCAAGAGGATCACCAGTTGAAATTAGCACCAAAGTTGGCACTGAAGGAACTTACTCCAAATCAGTTCGATAAGATGAAGGTATCGTTCGCAACCCATGTTATAAGTCATGATGTAGAAGTGCATTAAAATTTCTGGCAAATGAATTGCAACGACCTCAATATCAAGCAACAGCTTGGTTTATAGAGGTGACAGCAAAATGGTTCAATCTTATGACATCCAGACATCCAAAGTTGGCGTTGAGTAAATTGAAAGATAGTGAACATATAAAAACATCTATATTCCTTTCTGATATTATGAATATATATAAAACAATTAAGATTGGTAATAAGAATATTTGGAAACCTATACAAAGTGGTGTGCTACTATCGACTTTAAGTTGTTGACGTGTTGTGAGTAAGACGTGTTTTTTAGGTGGCCGATAATCACCTCGTTTTTCGGGACTTATCGCTATTGTCGGGAGTTGGTTGTATAATTGATAGAGAACTGGAACAGTCACTGAAAGAATGGGAATGCGTGAACGAAAGGATAATGACGGTTAAATTGGAAGAGAAAGATAACTTCATAGTAAATATAATGATAGTGTATGGACCAAATGAAGATGAAAACAAAGCAAACAAATATGAGTTCTGGGATATTTTACAATTAGAATATGAGAAACTAAAAGAACCAATATACATAATGGGCGACTTCAACGCGAGAGTAGGGAATCGAAACGAGGGATTAGAAGAAATAATGGGGACACATGGAGAAAAATTCAAAAATAATAATGGCAATAGGCTTATAGATTTTTGCCTTATAAACGAGCTACAAATTTTAAATACGTTTTACGAACATAAGGAGATACATAAATTCACAAGAGAAGTAAAGAGTATGAACGAGAGATCCTTGATCGATTATATTTTAACAAACAAGAACCAAAGGAAAAGAATAAATGATGTAAGAGTGCTAAGAGGTTGTGAAATCGGAAGTGATCACTTCTTGACGGTAGCAAAAGTAAAAGTAGGGAAGAAAGAGGTACAGCAAAAACAGGAAGCATCAAAAAATAAAAATAAAATATTAAAGCTAAAAGTAGACAAACTGAAGGACGAACAGACAAGAAAGAATTATCAAGATATCATAAAGGAATTAATAAGCAATACACCACAACAAGAAACAATGTAGAAGAAATATGGAATTATTTCAAAAATATAATAAAAGAAGCAACCAAAATAGCCTGTGGTACAATCAGCGACGAAAGCAACAGGAAACGAACACATTGGTGGAATGAAGAAATTAAAGACAACATTAAGAAGAAGAAACTGATATGGAAGAAATATTTGAAAACAGGGAACGATAGTGACTACGAAGAGTACAAGAAACAAAGGAGATTAGTTAAAGAAAGTGTTAAAAAAGCTAAAGTAAAAGCATGGGAAACATTTGGAAAGACACTAGAACAAAATTTCAACGAAAACCAAAAACTATTTTATAAAACCTTTAAGAGAAGTAAAAGAGAAAAAGTAACAATTAAATGTCTGAAAGATAAACAAGGAAATATATTGACAGAGGATAGTGAAATAATGACAAGATGGAGAGAACATTTTAAAGACCTACTAGTAAGTGACGAAAGTACTAATGAAACAGAGAGTGAGGAGACCCCACAAACAGAAAGTATAAATGAAAGCACAGAGATGATAACTGAAGCAGAGTTAATTGGAGTACTTAAAAAACTGAAGAATGGCAAAGCACCGGGACATGACTGTATGAAGGCCGAGCAATTGAAGTATATGGGCGAAGAAGGAGAAAGATTATTGCTGCTTATATTAAATATAATCTGGAAAACAGGGAAAATACCTTCAGACTGGGAGAAAGCAGTAATATTTCCCATACACAAAAAAGGAGACAGTAAAAATTGTGAGAATTATAGGGGCATATCACTTTTATACACAGCAGCGAAAATTTACGAAGCAATACTCGAAAACAAGCTTAGAGCTGCGATAGAAACAACAATGGAAAAATCGCAAAGTGGGTTTAGGAGGGGACATTCGACACAAGACCACATATTCACTATAAGGAACTTGATAGAAAATACAATGAAAACGGACAAAAAACTGTATATCACATTTATAGACCTGGAAAAAGCGTACAATCGAGTACCGAGGACTAAGTTGTGGAATATATTGAGAGGAAGAAAAATAGGAGAACAGTTACTAACAGCAATAAAAAGCATATACGAAACAACATCCAACTACATAAGAACTGGCAACGCAACATCAGAAGAGTTCAAAACATCCCAAGGATTAAGACAAGGAGGAGCTTTAAGCCCATTGCTATTTATTATATTTTTAGACCAAATAATGAAGAATATTAAGTATAAAATAAAAAAGGTAGAGGTTGGACATTACAAATTGTAAAGGATCTCATTATCAGAATGCGCGTTCGCAGATGACTTAGCAGTGATGGCAAAGAGTGAAGAAGATATGAAACGTAATTTAGAAATGTGGAACGAAGAGCTAAGGAAACATAATATGAAGATAAATGTAGAAAAAACGAAAGTAATGATCATATCAAAGGAGAATTTAAGGATAAACATAATACTGAATGAGAAAGAAATAGAGCAAGTAGAAACATTTAAATACTTAGGGGCAGCAATAAATAATAAAGGAAGCTTAGAGCAGGAAATAAATACGAGAATCCAGCAAGCAAATAGAAATTTTCATGCAATCAACAAAATAATATTGAAAAATATACATATAACGAAAAGAACAAAAATGACTCTATTCAAAACAGTGCATAGACCTATATTAATATATGGTAGTGAATCATGGTTGATGAATAAGAGAATAAGAAGCAAAATACAGGCGGCGGAAATGAAATATTTAAGAAGAGGAGTCACGATAATGGATAAAATAAAGAATGAAGATATAATAGTACGGGAGGTAGCGTTGTGTTTGAACGAGTCATTTCATACCAACTGAAAATCATAATAATAATAGTTTTCCCCTATTACAGTTGAGTTATGAGCGTCAGCTGCCGCACCCGCGGTGGAGCTGAAGGTAACAGCATATGAAAGTTGTCAAAAAAAAATTCCGTTTTAGTGATTTCATACCGTGCTAAAATTCATGATATGATTTTTCAGACGATTTCCAACTGGAAAATAAAAGTCAGCTGTTTTGAAAGAGGGGGGTTATATGTCAGTCGTGTGTATGAACTTATCAACATTTTTTGGGAAAAAATTCATTTCATACCATATGAATTTTTCACAGTTGAATCTTCATACTTCTTGAAAAATAAAAACAATCGTCCGCTGTATTATTAACGGTGGTAAGACCGTCAGTCGGCGTCATGAACATGCCGCGCGCTCAGCCCATCTAAGCGTTGCACGATTACTTTTGCAAATAAATTGACGATCTTTACACCAACATACATTGAGCTGACGATGATTTGTATTCGCATTACCAATGAAATTATAGTATATTTCTATTTCAGGCAGAATTATAACAATTTATAATAAAAAATCAAGTTTTATGTGGTAACGTACAAGTTTTTATTAAATTTTTCATATTGTTCAAGTCACGACGATTTTAGATCATACATATATTTATTTATTGATCGAAATCGTTCAAGTATCTTGTAGTAGACGAAGAGCTGGCTACAAAAATGTGAACTGATCGAGTATAGTGGCGATTTTTTCTCATTAGATTCCTATGACGTCAACTAAGCAAGAGGCCAACATGCAGAAGTCATATTGGCTGCAATCAAGGAGGGGAGACGGTTAAACGTGCAATTTTTACCTCAAAAAGGAATGATCGAATATAGTTCTGCAAATTGGTATACAGTTACATATCTTGCTAATATAAATTGGAGGAAATGTTCCCAGAAATGTAAGAGATAAACTAACTTCTCCCAGAAGCGATAAAGCGGTATCAGAAGGGTTTAAATCAGCCAATCCAAAATATAGTTCTGCAACTTTGTGTATATCAGGTTAACAATAAGAAAAACTCATACTTCAATTTGCAGAAGCTGAAAATGACGATAAGTGACTAAAAAAATATTTAAAACCGTGCGGATGAAATTTTCTAACTCTGTTGATCCTTAATGATGCGATTCTCTTTTAACTGATGAATAATCAAATGAAGTACTGAAAATCGTTTTCTTGGTATGTTGAAGTTATAGTAAAAATGTGATTTTATTTGCAGAGATCAAAAGTAAGGATAACTAAACAGATTAGCTATTGATTATCGATTTTGTTACTGTTACCAACTATCCGAGCAAATATTGGTTTCAAGTACCTTTGGAATACTAATTATGTGATCCTAGAATAATATAATCATTTTGATAAAAATCTCAAACTGAGTACTAATAGTCGGAGAGCCCATGACCCATGTTTCATTAGGTGTTTGATTCAGATAGAAATTTTGTACAACGGTATCTTTAGGTAAGATATATAGGTAACTGAATGTTTGCCTGACCTACCTCACTACGCCAGGTACTGCGCATATGAGAAAGGTGTAAAAGAACTATTTTATTGCTTAAACTCCAAAAAACGTGTCTGGCTTTCTCCCAATGTTTTTAAATATATCTAATTGAGATGCTATAAAAATTTTAGCGTGAATCAATCAATTCTTTTCAATTCTTGAAAATATACAACTTTTGGCTATTTTGATTCAATTGGTTCATTTTCAACGTTTCCTGTAAGAAGAAATGATATAATAATAAATATATATATGATCAGTGAATAAATATATGTATGATCTAGAATCGTGACTTGATAAATATGGAAAATTTAATAAAAACTTGTACGTTACCACATAAAACTTGATTTTTTATTATAAATTGTTATAATTCTGCCTGAAATAGAAATATACTATAATTTCATTGGTAATGCGAATACAAATCATCGTCAGCTCAATGTATGTTGGTGTAAAGATCGTCAATTTATTTGCAAAAGTAATCGTGCAACGCTTAGATGGGCTGAGCGCGCGGCATGTTCATGACGCCGACTGACGGTCTTACCCCCGTTAATAATACAGCGGACGATTGTTTTTATTTTTCAAGAAGTATGAAGATTCAACTGTGAAAAATTCATATGGTATGAAATGAATTTTTTCCCAAAAAATTTTGATAAGTTCATACACACGACTGACATATAACCCCCCTCTTTCAAAACAGCTGACTTTTATTTTCCAGTTGGAAATCGTCTGAAAAATCATATCATGAATTTTAGCACGGTATGAAATCACTAAAACGGAATTTTTTTTTGACAACTTTCATATGCTGTTACCTTCAGCTCCACCGCGGGTGCGGCAGCTGACGCTCATAACTCAACTGTAATAGGGGAAAACTATTATTATTATGATTTTCAGTCGGTATGAAATGACTCGTTCAAACACAACGCTACCTCCCGTACTATAAGAAGAAGAGTACAAATAGAGAGCATTCATAATGTCATAGAAAAGAAACAGTTGGCGTGGTATGGTCACCTATTAAGAATGCCCGAAGATAAACAAACAAAAGCAGTGTGGAATGCAAGAATACAAAACAAGAAAAAAAGGGGAAGACCAAAACAGACATGGGAAAATAATATAGAAGAGATATTAACAAAAAACAACATTAGCGGCCAAGAAGCAAAGAAGTTAGCAAGGGACAGAAAAAATGGAAAGTGATAATCAACAAGATAGAATAGTAATCAACGCAAATAATTAAAACAAGAACAATCTCGACACCCGAAAGGGTATTAAGAGATTTAAAAAGTTTATAATAATAATAATAATAATAATAAGAATATTTGGAAACCTATACAAAGTGGTGTGCTACTATCGACTCAGTCAATTTTGGACTTACAAAATTTTTTTTTGAATACAAAAAATTACACATTTTTACTTTCGGCAAGATTTACCCAAGATTGTGTTGAAAATCTATTTTCGATTGTTCGTTCGAAGCAGGTTGTACCCAATGCTGTTCAATTTAAAAACAATTTAAAATTAATATCAGTGTCACAATATTTAAAGAACGTTTCTAAAGGGAGTTACAGCGAAGATGACAGAGAGTTCCTTTCTGAATTTCTTGATATTGTTGATAAAAAGAAAAAAGAGACAGTTGTAACTCAGTATGCTGTAGATTATGATGATTCAATTAGCACGGTTCCAATGATCAATTTGAATAATAGTGAAAAAAATTCTTTATATAGAATTGCGGGTTATATTTTAAATTCCATACAAAAAAATACTAAAACTTGCACAGAATGCGTAGTAACAGCAGGGTCAAAAAATATGTCAAATGTAGAACATGCTAAATTATTAAAAATTAGATGTTTCAAAGAGAATACCTTATTTTTTTGCAATGTAGAAACTTTTATATTCTTTATTGAGATGGAAAATATTTTTAGACGACATTATGATGAAATTTGCGATCAAAATATCAATTTAAAATATTATTTCATAACTAAATTAGAAAACATAAATGAAAAACATTTTAAAAGTTGCCACAATATAAAAAAAAAAATTATTTCTAGATTTGTAATGTTTAAATTGAAAATAGCAGGGTCCAAAAAGATTGATAGAGCTAAAAAATATTCTAGTAAATCAGTGTATGTTCATAATCTTGTTTAAACATTTTTTTTATCTACATATATATATTCGTTCAGAATTGTGTTCAATCTAATAAAAAAAATTGAAATTCTACTGCATATTATTTAATTTTACCATTCTTCTGATCAATATAAAAAAACGAAACAATATTAAATGAAATAAAAGATTGTCTTATGAATGTGTGTGTGTGTTTTTTTCTTTCAGTGTATTAAAATAAGATATAATTTGTGTTACAAGATATAGTTATTCGTATGCCAGATGTATTCGCGCGCAAACCAAACGCCTGTTAATGGCGGCAACTGTCATCATGGCCACACTATAAATTTATTATAGTCTCTATAGTAGATACTATTTTCAAAGAAATAAGTCTTACTATAGTAGGAATCACCTAGAAAAGGTCCTGTCAATCATTCTTCGCGCATGTAGTATAGCACCCACATTTTCAGAGCGCAAATAGATTTGATGTTTTTCCCATCGTGTTTAGTGTTCCGCTTTACAAACTTTATGCCTAGTACTACATTCTAGCCCTGCCCAGTAGTTGTTCAGTTCAATACTGCTCATGGTAACTATGAATTCTGTTGAAAACTGCAATGGTGAAATGCTTTTTGATTTTTGTGGCTAACCGTATGGAACAGAACCAGTGTCGTGCAGTTTTTCACCCAAGAATAAGATGTTTCCAAATAATAACTGTTTATTTATATTTTAATCATAGAAATACTGCAATTTATTGATGAGTTATGAGGTATAATTGAAAAGAAGCGATTCTCTAGGAAATGGATTAAATTTTAGGAGAAAACAAATGAAATTCTATTAATATATATCACCAGTTCAAAAATCGTATAATCAAATTGTAGAGAAACAACAAAATTATTGTTATCAATTTCATATTTTATCTTCTTCTTTTTTAACTAACAGTTTTCTTGGATATACCCAAAGTTTTGCACATACGTTCTCTCACTTTGATTAATGGAATGGAATGGTAATACCACAGGTAATACCATTACTTGCTTCGTCTTCCATAAATTTTATTAAATTATACACCAACTCTCTACTTTGGCTATTCAAAACCATGATTATATAGTTATATATAATAGACCACTATTAACAATAACAATAATAAGCACAGTAACAAGAAAATGTAAGAATCAAAACAAAAACAGAACAATAACAATATAGAAACGATTATACCAAAAAAATACCAGTGATCAACTCAAAAGTTGAAACACAAGTAATTTTATTTAACCCTAGGAGGGGCAGTGACTTGTTTGGTGCTAAGTGAACCTATGAGGTCTGGTCAGACCTTCACCGAGTTTTATTGTTGTGTGACTTGTAAGAGTTTTTATAAGGCTTGACAAGTGTATATTAGTGTTGAATAATCTATTAATGATTGAATGGACTGTGCGGGTGGCAGTGGGTGTGTATGTGTGTGGGTGTGAGGGGGAGAAAAAAATTGATAATTCGCTTGATTATTTGACTTGGCACAGAGTATACACCATATTTATACTAATGCCAATTTTGACCTATCGATTGAAGAAACCTTCGAATTGATGTCTGTCTTCCTTTTCCTCCATATATGAAAAACCTGTCATACTCTGTTCATATTCATTTTGAATAGCTGCAGATGAATCTTGGAGGCGTGCTGTATGATTCAAAACTATAGTTACTTTAATTGCTCCATCTATATAGTGTTACATTACGACACACATCACAATGACACTTTTAGTAATGACATGAATGAAAATCAAAGAAAATATAGAACATCCACTGAACAATATGAAAAATGATGATTCTGTGTTTCTCTCATGAATATTTATTAACCAAACACTACTAAAGGATAAAAAAGTTGTCTCTTCAATAATAAGTATCTGCCCTTGCCTATTACAACACCAGATACAAGTCTATCATGTTTGAAAATGTCAGAATTCGTCTAGGTCTGGTCAGACCTCATAGGTCAATTTAAGATAAATCACAATAAAATCGATTTTTTTTTGCTTTGAATATATCGAAATCGCTTTGAAGATTGTCTCATCGGATTCAACAAGTCGAGTTTATAAAAGTCAACGAGTTTCAGTTCTCAATTATTGTTAAGTAGAGAGTGATTGAGCATTGAATTTCAAATAGGTCTGGCCAGACCTCATTGCACCTTCTAGGGTTAATTGACAAATCTTGATTTTATATACATGCGCCACTGATTAGAAGGCCTACAACAGAAATCTCTGCGATTGATTACTTGAAAATATGGACGAAAATTCGCTTTTGGCGCAGGACCAATTCTATTTGACGCGAACTATAATACTGAATGCTATTATTATTGCATATTTTGCTAACAATATAAGAGTAGAACCGATTGTTTTTATCTTAGAACTTCCCGCACAGCTCATATTAGTTCGATCAAAAAAGTCAGATGGAGCTGCTAATCATGTATCAAGCTATAACATTGTTTTTATCTTAGAACCTCCCGCACAGCTCATATTAGTTCAATCAAATAGTCAGATGGAGCTGCTAATCATGTATCAAGCTATAACATTGCTGATTATCTTCTTACCAACGATTATCGTTGCTTTGGGCTCTGTGTGAAGTCAGCGGTTATTATTATAACTTTTTGCTATATACTGACAAGGGCGCTCAAGACGCGATGGCTTGGGTTCAAGAGTGGTAAAAAAGTTGATTGAGGTGTGCGTGGATCCCAGGGTACATGTGGTCAACTCTGATAAATTTTTCAGTAGTATGCAATTGTTGATTGATTTGAAATCTCAACAGTTTAGAGCTACGGGTACAAGAAACAAGAGGACTAAGAAATGTCAAATCATGAAAAAACAAGAAAAGGAGAAAAATGAGGTTTCTTCGATCATCGTTTTGATAAAAATAATGGAATATTGTGTGTAAAATGATACGACAACAATGGAGTATGTTTTTTGACTAATTTTGATATTGTTGAATCTTTTGTAAAAGCTAATAGATATTCTAAAACATAACGTGAATCAGCCAAAACTTATTTATAATTATAATAAAAACATGGAAGGAGTCGATAAGCATGATTGGTTGTTTTTTAAATATCCAATTCGTTTTAGAAGTAAGAAATGACACTGCCCTGAAGATATTATAGTTTTGGATATGTACCAAGTGAATGCATGAACTATGTATTTACAACCGTGTAAATAAAGATGAAACAATCTCTCTTGGTTTTAGACGAAGAGTTTGTTTTTCTTGGATGAAAAAATCAAAGTTTGAATACGCTAACTAGCTGGAAAGTGGCTGAAATATCTAGCTCATCGGAAGATTACTTTAAAGTCAATTACAAAATTTGTACCGGACAGACAAAGAGACATACCAGTAGTAGAATATGATCATTAGAAAGTTGATTTATTCTTTGATTTCTCAACAAAACATCAATAAAATACCTAAATATAAAAAATAATAATTAAATAATTAACTCTGTAACTTTTCTTCATTTTAATTTGCCTAGTGGAAAAAACCTCCATTGATGTTAGTTAGACAATAATTCAAAGAGTGTATACTTAGACGCAAATAAAGTCTTAATCTTGAGAAATTATCATCCTCCAGAACAATTCGTTGTCAGTATCTATACAAATAAATAAAATTAAAGTTTCTGCCTGGGATTTCTCAATAAATACTTTTTCTCAATCTTATATGGTCATTTGCAGGATACCAAAATACAAACACGCGTTTCTTGAATTTTTGTGTCTGTCCGTCTGTCTGTCTAAACTAATCTCCGAAACGCATGAATCGATTTTTGTTGAAACTTTTTACAGCTGTTGTTGGCACTTGCGGAAAAAACTTCTGATATAGAACATCAATGTACAATAAGTGGCGCAGAAATCGTATATGTTCGCTCGCGCATCGTTCATCCAATTGAGTTGAAACTTTGTGCAGTTGTTGTTGGTACTAGCGTAAAAATTTCTGACACAGTAATATTTAACATACAATAGGAGGTGCGCAAGTAGTATCGAATGTTCGTTCACGCATTGTTCATCCGATTGAATTGAAACTTCAACTGTTATTGGCACTTGCGTGAAAGTTTCTGTCATATTATCATCACTTGCACTGCAGTGCAAATATTTCTTGAACACATATTGAACCACTAAGCCTCAAGGGCTGGAATTTGGACACTGTATTTCTATAATGACAGATAACTACTGAGAAAATATTTTCTGAAATGCCATCCTCAACAGGGACACTTCAATATTTTTGTGTGAAAAATCGTTTTCTCTGTGACTATTATCATATTTTTATGAAAAAATCAATTGGATCGGTTAACTCTAGAATAAAAGAACAGGAAATACCTATAGTATAATCTTAAGCAAAGCCCGTGATTTGCCTCGGTGCTGCAGTAACTTTTTTTTTTCATTGATTCATGAAATTTCCGCCAGCTTCGCCCGTGGTTTGCGTGGGTGCTATAATCAATTATCATATTTTAAAAAGAAATCGATTGGATTGATTGATCCTAAAATAAAACAACAAAAAAAATCGAAAGACAAATAAACGGAGAGCTCCCTTAGATGGACATTGAGAATTCAACAAGCATAGGAGTTCGACCAATTGTCATGTTCTAGGAAGTGATAATAAAGTTGTGAGAAGAGTATCAATTACACGAACAAATCTTATTCTTTGAATTTGCATCAAAATCAAAATAAATCATGTTCAAATCATGGAGAAGAAGAATAAAATTTTTCTCTTTATTCCTGTTAAATTAAAATAGATGGTATATATATATTTTCATTAATTCCCATTTTTGACTGATGAAATTAATTTCTATTCTTATCTTTTAATATTTCGAGCAGATTATATTTGAACGATATACAGGGTGGTGACTCAAAGAACGCACCATAGCGTTTTCAATTCTATTTTGAAATGTTCAATTATTGGCTTCCCTAATTATTTTACATCAAAAAAGTTAAATAGTTTATTGTAGAGAAAAAATTTCTGCATTTTCTGACACTAATATTTTCAATTTCACTCTACTAGGAATCAATAAAATTACTAAAATGTTCATTGATAATTTTCTTAAAATCAAAGTGCCATGAAATAAAAAACAAATGTACGCATTCAAAGTTATTGCTTATATCTGTCATCTGCTGTCATCAGCGTTTCATATCAAGTGTCTTAGATTGAAATGTATAATTTAGATTTTAGAAGAAAAACTAGATATGGTGAAATGGTTTTATGGTCAAAGAAATGTTCGACAAATATAAGTTTTCTTTAATTTTATTTTGTTATTTCATGACACTGTTGATTTTAAGAAAATTATCAATAAAAATTTCCGTAATTTTACTGGTTCCTGGTAGAGTAAAATCAAAAATATTAGTGTCAAAACATGCAGAAATTTTTCTCTACAATAAACTATTCAACTTTTTTGATATAAAATAATTAGGAAAGCCCATAATTGAACATTTCAAAAATAGCATTGAAAACGCTATGGTGCGTCCTACGAGTCACCACCTGTATATATGTACATTAAAAATTGTATGAATTTATAAAATATCACTTTTCGAGCTTATACTCTAAACTATTGCTCCTTAGTTATGTTTTATAATGAAAATTAGGCAAAAGAAAACAAAATACTTGTATATCTTGACAAAAAAATTCACTTGTCAAAAATAGAAGTTTATTAAATATTTAATGTCCGACTAGTTTATTATTGCTGTCATAATAACATTGTTTTCAGGGTAGTTACGTAACAAATAATACCCGAGAGCATTATGTTTCAAAATAATGCCCTCGGGCATTATTTTGAGAAATAACAAACAAGTTGCCTAGTTACAGCAAGTAACTAGAGTAATTTCTCTGACAGAAATCACAATGACAGGACATACATTACTACAAATTTTGATTGAAACACAACAAAAATCGGACATTAAACATTGAAGACACCACGGGAGTTGAACAGACAATAGTGCCTACGGTCAACGTACACACCTCGGGCCAGAGGCCCTCGGAAAGTACACTGTTGACCTCAGGCATTATTGTCCTTTTAACACCCTTGATACCTTAATTACTATAAAACAACCCAAGACTCAAGATTATGTATACGTTAAATTAACAAGTGATTCAAAATGTCAAATTTAACAGAGTTTTATGAAACGAATTTTATGATTTGAAAGATTATTATCAAATGACTAAATAGTTTTTTAAAATTCAACAAGTGTCGTGAAACCAGGTTAGAGCGGTATCAGAGGATCTTTGGGTGAATCGCAATCAACCACAACTTGACGGTCGAAAAACGATACAAATATTCCCGTATTTCAAATTATAATTCAATTGACCAAACGAGCGACTGTTATTGTGGAAGATCACATACACACCCACAGACTAACAAATCCATCTCATTATGAAAATATCCACAATCGTCTTAGAAGCCTATACATTCATCGTTTTTAGGAAAAAAAAATATTGCGATTACAATACTTTCTTTATCGGGCGGACTGGAGAATAGACCGTCAGATAGTCGAAGATTTGAGTGCCCCATTTTGTTTTCTCTGCCTTCAAGAGTTTTGATAAGTATGTATATTTAGAGTATAATAATACCAAAATTAAAGCTGGACCGTGTGGCTAACATAATAATAATTAATTTTAAATTTTCATGAAAAATCCTGTTTTGATCCAATTTTCTCGTTTCTGCCATGCTTACGAAATGAAATTTAAGGAAAAAAGAGTCAGCGAAAAACGATAGGCAGAAGTGATCCACTTGGCCAAGGGTTTGGAATGAGGGCTCGATTATGCAAAAAAAAATATATCAATTTTTCACGTTTTTCTCGTTTCTGCCGTTTGGCCATATGAAAGTTGATATCATAAGTATCTCGTAAAAACGAATGGCATAAGTTTTTCGAATGGCCAAGTCAAGATATGCACGAAAACATCTTGCGAAAGTCTGAATGTTTTCGTGCATATCTTGACTTGGCCATTCGAAAAACTTATGCCATTCGTTTTTACGAGATACTTATGATATCACCTTTCATATGGCCAAACGGCAGAAACGAGAAAAACGTGAAAAATTGATATATTTTTTTGCATAATCGAGCCCTCATTCCAAACCCTTGGCCAAGTGGATCACTTCTGCCTATCGTTTTTCGCTGACTCTTTTTTCCTTAAATTTCATTTCGTAAGCATGGCAGAAACGAGAAAATTGGATCAAAACAGGAATTTTCATGAAAATTTAAAATTAATTATTATTATGTTAGCCACACGGTCCAGTTTTAATTTTGGTATTATTATACTCTAAGTATACATACCTATCAAAACTCTTGAAGGCAGAGAAAACAAAATGGGGCACTCAAATCTTCGACTATCTGACGGTCTAGAAGTAAAAACTGTGAAAACGATCTTAAATGTGTGCAATAATACATCATATTCTGAAAACGCTCATAGATACTATTATAATTTTTTAATGATTTAAAGTGAATAAAAATTGCTTCTTTATGAAACGTGTAAATTTATAGAGCAAAAAGAATTTTGCAGCGATTTAGGTTTTTCTGCAGTTTTAAATTATGTTTTAATTAGGTTCAAGCTTTCATGCTCTATGTTATCTTAGAAATAAGAAACAAAAATTATTTACATACCTTCCACTGGATGTAATGTCTTTGAATTACTGTAACTGCCCATATAATTTGTTTCTCGTTTTTCAATATTTTATATTCTCTTTGTGCCTGTAATTCATAAATCCAAGATTAATTAAGTACCTACACAAAGTTTATTAATATTGTACATACTTTCCAACTTTTCCAAACTGTAGCAATGACAACTTGACTTTTTTTAATCAGTAGAAAACGTTTATTGAAGTAATATCTTCGCCAAACTTTTTGTATTAAAGTCGCTAATACTTCTAAACGAGCACGTCGAAAGTCTTCCAGCTCAAATACCTAGCAATTTAAAGATAAATTAATAAAATTTTATAAACGAATCAGATATTATAGGTGTGATGTTATAAGTGAAACATATCAAAAATAATAGAAAAATAGTTGTATACGACATAAATATAAAAAATTATTCTTTAATATACGAGCGACTTGGTTGAAAATACGAGCGGAGTGAGTGTTTTGAAAATCTATGAATGCATTAGACTTTTTACACGTCTGTCTTACGATATTTTATCTTCGATTGTCCTAACTTTCGCAATATACAGTCAATTCTCCATGAATATTTTACGTTTTGCAAAAAATGTCACAACTATACTGGTAGCTGAAGAAACAATATTGTGAATTGCACTGTTGTAGTTGAAGTTGACATCAATGTTCTTGTAAATTTGAATTGAAGTATGAAGTTCAAAATGCTCAAAAATTGCTTAAGTGCGTTAGATGAGTTTCAAAATATCTTCCATACATTTAAAATACGGACAACCCCACTGATGGATTCTACAACTGAAATCGTGATACAAAACTTTTGTCACAAAAAATATTAAATAGCTCAAGTTATTGATTCACACTGATGTTTATTTGAATTCGTTATTTATTCAAAAATTTATTGTAAAAATGATCTTAAGCTCGCCAAATACGAGGCAATTTTCCAAAAAATTTTGTTCACTTAATTTTCTGTAAGTTTCCTTGCGCTCTGGGCCGCTTTGGGCTGCGTTTGGTGTGACATTTGTTTTTGCAGCTCACGAAGCAAGCTACGCGACTTATTGTGACTATAGAATGTGAACTTGCTTATAATAAATATGGATGTTGCCGAAAATAATCGTCGGAGTATTTGTTGCAGTTATAGCTTGTAAATTGATTAGAATTACGATAGAGAAAAAAAGAAGAGAAAGCTTTGGTCAAGAGAGTGGTTTTTGAGGAGGAATCAAGGCCGCGGAGTTCTCAGCATGTTGTTTGACGAGATAGGGTACGTGGACATAACTTAATTTTTTCCTTTATTAATGTTAAAAAGAAACAGACAGCGCGAAATTAAATACATCAATTAATCTCAATGGTATCTTCGAACCTATTTTCATACATTAGTTCAAAATCGTGGTTCAAAAAGACCGTCAAGATCAAATCATAAATTATAAATAACCAAATATGTAAGTCTTTAGTCACTTAATCGAATCTCTGAGTTTCTAATTTTCTGCATTGAATGGGGTCTTCCACTGTTTTTTCTGAAAGTTGGATTCAAAATAATAACTTTAAAGTTTTTAAAACTCATAAAAACTCTGTAGTTTCTCAAATATAATTTTTTGAAAATTTCATCACATTTCAAATTTTTTCAGATTGTGGTGAGGGTGAGGCAAAAAAGAGGTGCAGCAAATCGTTTAAGGCCATCGCACACTAGAGCGCGGCACGCCAGACCGTGACGGAGAGCAATATTTGAAGCTAACGCGCACTATACGGTAGTATAACAGCGTGAAGTGAGCCGGCAAGCCAAATATATGACGGATTCTTCAATCTCAGAAGAAGAAACAATAAATTTATCTGCACTTTGTGAAGCAGTTAGAGAAAAGCAAGGAGATTTTATAATTCAAGTCTATCAGCTTCTGTTCTTCAGCTGCTTTTTTCAGTATGTAATGTATTTTACGGTAATGAAACTTTACTAAAACATTGAGGTATTGAGGTACAGATGTTTCTGAATTATTATTCTTGTTGATTACATACACGAACGTGTGAATTCGACTACTCCGATTGAAAATATCGCGTACTTATCGGAAGCGCGGCGTAGCGCAGCGCGTCGCATGGAAAAATATTCTCAGCGGAGAATTCCGAAAACCGCGCTGCTATCCCGCGCATTCTGACCCGGTCAGGTGCGTGTTGCTCCACAAGAAACTATAGGAGGAAATTTTTGCTCTCCGGCTCTCTAGTGCCCGACGGCCTTTAATCTGCTGGTTGCGCCGCGCAGCCAGGCAGCGTTCCCCTGCGTTTGTATATCTATTTGGCGTTCTGACTTAACGTGTGCGAGTGAGAAACAATGATAATTGCGAGTGGTGAGAGGCGTTATGTGCAACCATATTTTGTCTCAACTCGATACACGATGCAGCATGGGACGTTGTCTCCTGTATTCTAGACTTCTTGGTTTCAAAACAGAAACGTGACGTCAAAATATTTTCAAATGACTACATTCACATTAACAGCAACGTAACGGAACGTCAACGGTACATCACGTTCAGAATTCTCGCAAAGATTCTAACGTTCTAGTCCGTAACGCTGACGATCCGATTTTGCAAGTCTGAACGTACAGCCGGACCGGTAACGGCAACTATTGATATTAAAATTGATGTTTCGACATTCTGCAATATTTGTTAAAACTTATATCCTGATCTTCTAATTTTTTATAGGGTGTGTGGTATTCTTCCACACTCTTTCACATTTTCAACATTTGTCGTATCCAAATTTTTCGCCTATTCCTGCTTCTTTCTACCTCTTCTTCATCCAGAAGAAATGCAATTATAGCAAGTGCTTTTGGATTTAATATGGATATTTAAAAAATATATATATTTGACAAATTCTACTGTTCTGCACGCCGTCACATGCCACTCTGGACAGTCACAAATTTTATTCTGATTAATTATTACAGGTTAAAGTACAATTTTTCGCTTTACAGTTCGTCGCACAATAACAAAATCGCTCAGTCACTTTTATTGAATCTCCTCCAACAATAAACTAGCATTCAAATGTCTGACAATTGAGCAACAATGAACTAGCATTCAATTGTCCGATAACCGAACAACTCGTAGCAATGAGCTAGCATTCAAATTGAATATTCTCTAGATATTTGGTGATGCCAACTAGGATCATAATTACATTAAATTATTGAATAAATAATGAATTCAAATAAACATTAGTGTGAACTAATAACTTAATATATTTCTCATTTGTGACACTATTATAAGCTATTTTTTTTAAATATACTCTTGTTCAAAAAAACAAGCTGCATGAATTTTCTCTAGTTTTCTGTTGATATTTTTTTCCAAGATTTGAAAAAACAATATCATACCAATATGAAATTTGGAAGATTCGTTCTAAGCTACGAAGTATTTATTTATTCGGCATTATGCACTTAAAATAAACTTAGTTTTTTCATTAATTTAAGATTCAATGTGTTGGATGATTATTGATATCGAAGAATGTGCAATAGCTACAGTTCTTGCGAAATATAGAAAATATATACTTTGTTAATAATACAACTTTGAAATTGAAGATGTACAAATTTTCAGTTTGAAAATTATTATTTCAGGTCAATGTATCCGAAAAAGATACATCTCTGAAGTTACCATTGAGCATTTCAGACGCCAGTCTTAATTAAATCAAATTACATATTTTAAATATCTGAATAATGATTACGTACCGTTCGTGGACTTCGGACAAACATTTTTGTCCTACCGAATATGAATTCAGCGCTGGGAATAGGAAGCGATCTGATCAAATAGGAAACTCCTTCAAATGATGATCCTCGCCAATGAGGCCATGTATGCAATGACAACATTTTGTAACGGTTCAAAAACTGAGCATATGTTAATTTGTAACAAAATCCTAATCGCCATAGTTGTACTGTTTCCATCAAACTTGAAAAATATAAATGTGTAATAAAATCTTATTATTCATTTATATAAAGTTAGTACCTAAGATATCGTATTTGATGCTGCACAAGAGCAGTTTCAAATATTCTAGGTTGTTTGAGTTCATTAGGTTTTATACAGCGCACATAATGAGCTTGTCTACTCGACATTGTTTTCATAAGTGTGCTTATAGAAACTTTCAGCTGTTGTGTGGACGATACTGGTCGTTTTATATTACATCTTTTCGGGTTTCCTTCTGGAAAAAAACAAGGAAAAGGATGGCAGCAGTAGAATAACACCCGTGACAGTTCTCGGTGAAGAGTATCATGATTTTTTTCAACGAATCCATTAACGTTGTACATAACTGGTCCAGCAAAATGGCGAATTCTAAAATAGATTCTTCTATGAAAGAAAAAGTGTTTGCATATCAAATAGAAATCTACTTACTGAAAACTACTAGGCAGTAAAGTAGGATCACCTGCTTGACAATGAGAATGTCCAGCCCAGCATTGTTCAACTCGAGTTAGAAATGCGGCATCACATTGAACATGTGGTTCATCTAATAATGATAAAATGCCATGATTCTCCTGGAATTATTATTATTTTATTATTTCAATATTTCAAGTGGCTATTCAATATAATCTAAGATGAAATTAGTGGGGGTATGCATACCTGTTCAAATAATTCACATACTACATTATTATTAAAAAATTCAATACGAGTCCATTCTATTCCTTCTCGAATATACTCTTCTTGTTCATCTTTCAATGTAATTTGAATAACAATTTGGTGAATCTTCTCATTACAATAATTAATAGCTAATTGTTCGAAACCATTCTTATCGAATACTTCGAAACCATACATATCTAAAACGCCTAGAAATTTATGTCTACCTGGATGTTTCGCCTGTAACAGTTTTAATTCAATATTTGGGTTTTATTTGATCAAATTATTGATATTACTTTAGTAGAATCATTAATTCTGTTGATGAGCCACGTAAACAAACGACTGTACAGAGTTTTACATAATGTATTTCTTAATCTACTGGCTTCAGATGCAGTGAGATCTGCAATAATAACGTCATCTATGTTTCGGCTCGTTAATGCTCGATATAACCATTTTTTATCTATACTGAGTAATTCGCATATATCATATAGCTCTGAAATGTACAAAACTAATTTTACTTGCTGGAAATAAATAAATTTATTTTCATTACTACCATAATCATTACTGATGGTACTGCCTTCTGTGCCATCAATATTATTGGAAGGCACAAATTTAATATTTCCGAGTTTTAAAACAACGGCAATAACTTTAAATACATCTATAATTTCTTCGTTAGCAAATCCAACTACTTCTAATGCGGTCTATAATAAATCCACAGTTTTAATTATCTTTCATATATCACTAATTTATTTTACTAACTCGTGTATAAAGGAAATGTGTTTTATCATCAGTTTCTTGCAAACTGAGAACTTGTACTGTTGAATCAATGTCATTATGCAAAAATGCATAGTTATCTAAATTTCGCTGTAGTTTCAAGCATTCTGAAAAAAATAAATATGAACAATGTTTTTATATTAATAACATTTTTTTTCAAGTTATTACACCACGATTTTATAGAAGATCAAGTAAATTTACACTGAATGTAACTGTGTTTAATTCATCATACAATTCAATACAATTAATAAATTATAATTAGTTAAAGTTTCTCCATGACAACAGAATCTTTACTGTCAAATAATCGACTATTATCCAATATGACAATAATTTGATAAAAGTAAATTGATGTGCCCTGTACAAAACCGCGAATAATATTTTAACGTAGAGCAAACGCCGCAGCAGAGTTGATTTCTGATAATATTGAATAAAGGGATGCTGATTGAGTCAATAAAAGTCTGGTTATTGTACAGATTGATCAAAAATGATTGTCCGTGCCGCCTTGTTCTGATTTTTTTTTTGCCGCCCGCTTGAGATAGTGAGCTTCAAGTGACAGATGACAGTTTCTCTGAAAACACTATTCTAACCTGATAATTCGGTAGAATAATAATAAATTTCCAATAATCATTCAATAATACAGCTATTTACTTACTTCTTTGTTTTTTGAATCGGATTATGGATAAATCCATCATAAAATATGCAAAATATACGCTACTGTGTTCTTGAGATGTCGGTAATTATCAAAATGAATAAATTTATACTAACTTTATTCCATGAAGATAGTTTTGATTATAATGTGAACTTTTGCCAGTCATTATTGATCACTCTGTATTTCATCAATGACGGCATTTTGATTATTGACAAATGAAATAATAGTGCCACTTGGTGTCAGAAAGTACCCAAACTTCCAACTAATTTTTGTGTTGTTTTGCGGATTTTTAAACTTTAAATACCAAAAAGGAATAGATGTGCTTTTATTTCTATAAGAGTGGAAACGACTTCTAAATTTAGAAAAATAATATTGATCCAATGATTAAAAATCACCGGCCCACAAAAAAAAAAGTGGTCTGTACTTTAGACCGGAGCTATCTATCTTTATGTATTTTGACGCGCTGAATCCGAATCTGAAGTCGTACATCCTCAAAATTTTGAGTAAATTGCAAAAAACCATAAAAATCACCAAAAATTAGCAATTTTGATAAGAAAAAAATTTATGGAACTATAGACCAAGTATGATTTTTATGTATTCTGGTCCGCTGAATCCAAATCTGAAGTTTATTCAACCATAAGTCATTTAAAGCTATACTCTGCGAATCAAATAACGTAATATATATTTTGTTTTGATTTAAAAAATGATTTTCATCACATCAATTTTTTGAAATTTTCAGATTTTTTGCTATCTACTTAGATTTTTAGAGATATATAAGCCAAATAGGCTCAAGATTTAGATTCAACGCATCGAAGCACATAAAAATTATGATTAATCTATTAATCTAGCTCTATAGAATTTATTTTATCACAAGAACTGCAATTTTTTGCTATTTTCCGCAATTTTCAGAGTTTTTTTTTGCAATTTACTTAAATTTTAAAAGGCTTTTGGTTGAATAAACTTCAGATTTGGATTTAGCGGACCAAAATACATAAATCATACTTGGTCTATAGTTCCATAATTTTTTTTCTTACCAAAACTGCTAATTTTTGGCGCTTTTTATGGTTTTTTTGCAATTTACTTAAAAATTTGAGGGTGTACGGGCAAAACTGACTTCAGATTCGGATTCAGCGCGTCGAAATACATGAAGATAGATAGGTCTGGTCAAAAGTATAGACCACTTTTTTTTTGTGTCGGTGAAATTAGTTATGAAAAAATTATTTTTATGTTTTCAACGTAACTGATAACCAACTAAACCAAGATGAAATTAATTTAAATAAAGTTGAAATCTAATTTATTTTTGGTCAAAAAACTGTTATCACGCAGAGAGACTTCAAAGACAAAATAGTTAATTTAATTCAAGAAGCGAAGATAAAGAAGTTAGAGAGAAATATCAGTACAAATACAGAGAAAGAAATAATAGAGCTACAGATGAAAAAATATTTAACAAATTACACATAACAGAAAAAGTAATACTGACCGTTGGTATATTGTTTCAGGTGCTACAAGTCATATGATAAATAAGTCAATCTTTACAATTATAGATAAATATGAGGCACAAAATATGAAACAACCCAACAGCAAATTCATTCGAGTAGAATGAAGAGGAAGTATAAAATTAAAATCGGAGGACAAACATTGCAAGTATAAATATTCAACGATTTCAATTTTTTGTCTGTCAATACACTTGAAAAAAAGATGATATGTAGTTACTTTTGAAAATGAAAAATGCACCATTAGTACAAAAGATGGAACAATAATATTAGTGAGTAAAATGAAGCAAATTTAGAAACAATAAATAATTTAAAACATTTGGTGTAAGTTTCACAAAAGAAAGTTTATTAAATCTTGATCGATTTCGGCTTATTAGGCCATCGTCGGAAGAAACATGGCCTAATAAGCCGAAATCGATCAAGATTTAATAAGCTATTTTTTTGTGAAACTTACATCAAGTGTTTTTAATTATTTATTGTTACAATGTTTCATCAAGTGCCAACAGCTGAATCTTTTAGTTTTATTAAGTTTAGAAACACATGATGAAAAAATAAGTCAGGTACAGAACTACGGCACAAAAAATTTGACCACTAAGCCGTGAATAAATAAAAACTAATCAAAGATAAAAATATTTTTATTGGATTAAAATTCCAAGATCACGATATAATTAATTGTGACAGTTGTTTGGGCGGAAAATTGGTGCGAATTTATTTGAAAAGCACAAAGAAATATCAACTACAAATATAGTGCAATTGATACATTTGGATTTACGTGGACCGATATCCGAGTCGTTAATTGGAAATAGTCGATATGTATTAGTCGATGATTCCAGTAGGCAAATATTAGGTTTTATTTTTAAGTCGAAGAACGAAGCTTTTAGTAGTTCAAAATAATTAAAATTGAAATTGAAAATCAAACTAATCACAGAATAAAGAAGATAAAAATGGACTGTGAGAGAGAATTTGATAGTAATGAATTACAGAACTATATGTAAGAAGATGGAATAAAACACGAAAAAACTATTCCGTATACACCCTAAGAAAATGAAATAGCAGAAACAACCAATCGGAAAATCGTTTAAATGATAAGATGCATGTTGCACGACGCAAATTTGCTTATAAGGGCTGTTTGACACGATTTATTTTTTTATACCCCATTATAATTCCCTACAAATAGATATGAAAATACTACAATTTATTCATGTTAAAAAAGAGTTGCGCTAAATTTAGAACATTAAACCATCTTGCACATTTATCAGGAACTTCGAAGGTCTATTGTTGACATAAAGTTTGTTCCGTTTGAAGAATGTAATAAATCGTTGAAGTGAGGCTTCAGATAACTATCACTTTTCAAATTTTCCTTATAAATTCAAAACAATCAGATGAAAAATATTGGAATTTCGTATTAAGCACTTCTGTAGCATCTAGTTTCTAGTTGTACATCTTGCATTATGATTGCGATAGGTTAAACCGGAAGTGCACTTTACTCGAAACATTTTTTGAATTGTCCGCATAAATCCAAAACAATTGAATGTAGAATGTTAGAATTCAAGACCTTCTAGATGCCCATATCCTATTTTCATTTAGATCGACTAAGCCAGCAATGCACTTTACTTAACAGTCTTTTGGAATTTCTCGCATAAATTTGAAACGATCAGCTGTAGAGTATTGAAACGATTAGTCGTGAAACGATGGAATTCTGTATTTGATTATCATATCATTATATGCAAAAAATATATATGCAATGATGGACAAGTAAGTCATGTGATATCCCCGTCAGATTTTTCTGTTATGATTCCAAGATTTTTTTATAATTTTTTGACGTCTGTAGAAAAAATGTTGTATGGAACTCGTACGCGAAATTTTTTTGATGCTTTCGAATGATTTTATTCACAGGCACTAAAGTACAGAGTGATCAATAATGGCTGACCGTCACGTGATTTGCAAAAATTCGCATTATGATCGAAATAATAAATTTATTTATTTTGATAACTACGTTACCGACATTCCAAAGACACAGTGGCGTATATTTTGCATGTTTTATGACAGATTTATCCATAATCTGATCCAAGAAACAAAAAAGTAAGCAAATAACTTTATTATTAAAAATTAATTATTCAAATTGTTAGGTTCGAATAGTGTTTTCACAGGAACTGTCATCTGTCACTTGTAGGTCACTATCTCAAGCAGGCGGCAAAATAAAAAACAGAACAAGGCGGCACAGTCAATCATTTTTGATCGCTGTGTATAATTTCGCACACTAGATACATAAATAAGTATTAATTAATGAAGGACTGATAGTTGATGTAACTGGCAGATAGCCAAGTACGATTTTTATGATAAATAAAAACTTGGTTTGCATTTTGACCAATCAAATGATTTGAATTGTAGCTCCATGCTGACCATGGATCGTTCTTATAGCAAATTCCGAAAACAAACCAAGATTGTTATGGTTTAACCAGTTGCGGTTTAAATACGGAACGATTCAAAGTGACATTTGGTGACCTTTATCTTTATCTGTCAAACAAATTTTAAATTATGGAAGTCTAGTACTTCTTTAATGAATTTGTTTCAATTGGAGAGCAATTCAGGTGGATACAAATATATATACATTTTTTTTTTACTTTTCTTTTGAAACGTTCATTCTCATTGAATGTTAAAAGTTGATAATCCTTTGAGAAGAAGATTTATGTAAAGGTTAAAATAGTAGATATCGTTTTCTTCACTCTAGTTTATTGTCAGAGCCTTGAAAGCTCATTGCAAAATTGCTTTGGCAATAAACTAGAGTGAAGAAAAAGACGTCTATTATTTAACGTTTCCATATTATGCTATTAAAATAGCATTAAAAATGAATTCTGAAAAGATTTTTCTTCCATTGAAACAAATATACATTTAAAAGTTCTAGATGATAAACACTATTATCTACCTCCATCAAAAAAGGAAAAGTTTAACCTAAAACGAACTGTCAGGTATACGGAGCGGAGGTACCGCATATTTCAAAATGACCGCCCCGACCCTCAAGAATAACCGTCGTAACCGCCAAACTAACGCGGTTAGCTTGGTTACAAGTGACCAAAAATTTCGACAACCGCGTTCTATAAACGTAACCGGTTGTCGAAGAAGTAACCGCGGAATACACTATTAATGTGAAAAGAATAAAGTACAAGCAAAAAGCATACTATATTTACGCATAATTTAAATGAATGAAAAATTTTGTATTTCAAGTTAAAATGAAAAAAAAAATAACCGAAAGCGACAATTTTTATATTTGTTTTTATTACACTTACTTAAGAGATGAATGTCAGCTCCAGTTAATAATTGATAGAAAATGTGAAAATTTCTGTCACCCGGTGACAAAGTCGTAATTCTGGACTGTAAAATATAAATTAATCGCACATATTATATTTCAAATATTTAAAAATGTCAATTATTCATCTCATTATCATTTACTTACTTTTTCCAATAAGACTTTAGCATTAGAAAACAATTAATTCTCAAAATTATACAGTAACAACAAAATTTCAAAGATATATTCAAAAAATGCTTACAGTGAGTCAAATGTCCCGCAATTGGATCACCCTTATAATCAAATTCAATATCGATAAATTTTCCCTGAAATAATTGTAATTTATTCACATTATACATATAACGTTATTATGTACTTGGAGTGGTAAGTAACACATTCTCAGTCAAACACAGATATTGTCTTACATTTTTTATAATACAATAAATTGTAATGCAAGATTTGAGGAAATTGCTGACCGTGTTCTATGCGATTTTCATAACTGTGGAAGAGCGAGAATTGTACTTCCAGCTCGAAATGCACGTCAATTTTTTTTCTACAATTTCTTCAGAAAAAAAAATACTTGCAATCATATTATTAATGAATTAAAGCAAAAATTTCACAATAAACGCTATCATCCAGCTTTTGATCATTCTATTTTTACGAAAAAGTCATCTCTTGTCGATGTATCAATTAATTTGAATATTATAATCACTAAATAATTATTTACTGCATTTCCATTCTATTTGTATCTTCAATTCAATAAAATAATAATAAAATTATTTCTTTCAAGTATTAGTTTTTCATAAGTTGGTAATACAAGAGGAAAAGTAACGCAAACGCTTACTACCATGAAAAATTCAGCTTTCAGTTATCAAATGACAGTCAAAATAAAGAAATTTCTAAAGTAGTCGTAGAAAAAAAAGGATACTTACAAATCTAGATGCATTATCGTTCCTTGCAGTTCTAGCATTTCCAAAAGCTTCTAGAAGTGTACCTGCTTGTACTAAACGATCTTTTATCAATTTTACACGAGCAGAATCTCCAGACACTAATACAATGAATTGCATAACAATGCGGACTGCTTCTGTTTTTCCAGAACCACTTTCACCTAAAACAACAGAATTGTTTTGTAATGTTGAAAGTAGCATTATTCAATTCATTTAATTATTACCAGACACAATAATGCATTGATCTTCATTTCTATCATTTAACCATCTGTACGCTGTTCCAGCAATAGCATAACTGAAAATAATATTAAAGTATAGTTTTCATAATTCGAAGCAAATTATATCTCAAAACAAAAATTTCAGCTTAAAGACCTTTCTATTCAATTCAGTTAAAAAAGTAGGTTCCCATGAGGTATATTTGATTGGTATTGGAAGTCATATACAAAAAGGTTGACTGATTCTCAAACATACAATTTAACGTTATATAATCTCATATTTTTATAAGTTACTGATTTTCAAATATTACTCTTTTATTCAAAGAAGCTATAAATCGTTGGTAAAACTAGAAATAGACATTCCGCATCTCATATTTTTACAGGTGTTTAAAAATACGATAAAAAATCAAAGCATGATTATTTAGGTTATTTTAAGAACATTTTGTCCTTTCATGATTTTCGAAAGGCCGCTTTGTTTGAAAGATTTTAGGTGAAAACTTTTCGCCAAGATACGTTCCAAGTTCAGAAAAGTGAGTGTTTACTGTACGAATATAGCAAGTTCAAGTACGAGCGAGAGCGAGTATTTAAAAATTTAAATGCCATTCGAGTATACTAAAACAACTTTTCTGACGAGGGGCGTATACTATTTTTCGCATTTTATATTATAATTTGGATTATTTGTATTACTATATTACATCTGAGGTGGGAAGTATTTCATTACAGCCGAGAGCTTATTATATGACCGAGAGGCGAAGCCTCGAGGATCAGATATAGCTCGAGGCTAATATGAAACCCTCACCGAAGTATGTATAGGCTACGTGCATGAAGTCTACTAGCGCCTCTAGCGCGCAATGGAGAACGATTGAACTCCATTTTATCATTGTTTCATACCTATAATTTTTTAAATGTACTAATATTATCTAATTCAGCTGTGTGCGTACAATATAACTTGCATAGCATAAAATGTACGTTGAAATTATTTATTTTGAGAATTTTTTTCTTCAATTATAACGTACCTATTATAGAGAAAACGTCTTAATTCGTCCAAATTGACAGGATAACCCCAAATTATGACGTCGAGAATCTTGCAGATCGGGTTTGTATTTATCAAACACTGTATCCCTTTTACCGAGGAAGCATTGAAGAAAAGCGTGAAATTAGTTTTGCCATATTAAACATGTTGAAGAATATGTTGCTGACAATATTAACAACAAAATTATTGCGAAGTGCACCTGACAAACTTCTATCACTGAAACATCTTGCAAATTAGAGATAGAGGTAAATTCATGAATCCCAAATCGACGATGAATATTTCTAATTTCACAGTTGAATTACAATCATATTTGTTACATAGATTAATAATGAAAGACAAACAATACTCTATTTACCGCTTTGATTCACTTCACTCGTTTTTTTTATGTTATAACTGGGTACATGAAATTTATGAAACTATATTTCACTTGAATCATCCTTAACACAACAGCCTGAAACAGAACAAACGTTTTCCCATGTTTTATATGCAATTATTTTCACTTTTATACTACAATGCTCAATGACAGCTCATTGACGTATTCTGAGAAATGGAGTTCAATGGTTACAATGGTGCTCATCATGAGCGCTCGCATCGATATTTGTTTAAACTCCGCCCCCTTGCACATAGCCTATACTATTTGATTCACAATCATCCCTAATTTTCTAAGAAACTATTGATACAATTTCGTTCTTTTTTCAACAAAATTAATTGATGTAGTAGACTATGAAAACAAGAATGTTTTGAAAAATTTAATTAATTTGACGTTTGTAGGATTTATGATATATGAATCAAGTTATTTATACGTGTATCCATTGAAATTGTGATAAGTGCAGATATCAATAAGTTATAACAGTGAAATGGAGCTATACACTTGCCCCGAATCGAACTAAAGTGCTACGTATGTGAGTCCATAGCGATCTTATTCATAATTTACAAATTTATGAATTTATAAGACATAGATTCACACAGAATTGCAACATAAATCCGCTTCTTTTCAATATTAATTGTTCTATGTGGATCATTAGATTATATGATCAATATTTTTGACAGCAAGGTTTATTTTACTCCAACAAAAATTAATGACTGATGCTAGGCAACTGCATAAACATTTCCCACCCAAAAGATGGAAGGGTCGCTTCCGACCCGTGAGCTAGTCATTGCAGTTGGAAATTACATACTTACCAACCTCCAAAAGGTTAGGAATTGCCATAGTACCATAATGATTGTGAATAAAATTCATTATTATTCAGAATAAAAAAGTTTAAAAAAAACATAGTAGCCAAATTCTCAGTTACTTAGTTACCTGACATGAATTGTTTTTTAAAAACATTCAAACAAACTAATTATTTGATTGTTTCGAGATCAAATTCCAAAATGACAGATCTGTACGACGAAAATAACGTGGAAGATATTTTACTTGCAGCCGGAGCTTGTTCAAGTCAACTTCTTATAAAATCAAAGGAAAGATACGAGAAAGTATATTGTCACAAATTTTATTGTGAATAATTAATTTTTACCCGTTACAGTGTAAATATTCATTCTATAAACTAGTATGATCACAATATCGCTCACAGTTATATTTACTGAATGACTTTTTCTCTCCTAGTTCACGCTCTTTATATACCTAATTCAACAATGGGCCAATATTCAAATGTCCAACAGTTGATGCCTGGCAACTGCCAAACATCTAGTAACCGTAGGCTGTCAATCAAGTCCGACAATTGAACATTGACTTGGTCAATGCTAACTAGGATTACAGTTATAATAAATTTGTATACATAAATATTATCAATTACTCGGAAATAATGTCTATTTATGTAACAAGATCATGCACGTAATCTAGGACTTTAATGATAACGTGATACCTTACGGCAGTGCGAGCGTAGCACTCGAGACCGATAGATAAGTCTATTAGATACCAATCACGCACAAAAGCTGTTAGATTGCGCTAGAAGGAATACTTTCCGAAAATATTATTGACATGTGCTTCGCTGATACCATAATTACCAATGACAATTGGATAACTGTCGAAATTTATGAATAAAAATGAAAAAAATCATTCGGAATCCTTACTTTCTGTTTATGTATAAATATTTAAATTAATTCAAATAGTATACTATGCCACAAAGACTGAATAACCGTCATTATTGTCCAGGATGAAGCTGGCTGTACTCAACGAGGCGAGAGCGAAGCACGAGGTGAAGACGACAACAAAGCTCAAAACGTAGCTTCGTGACAATAATGACGGTCGTTCAGTGTCCGTGTTGCATACGATACTTTTTGTAACAAGTATAACAAAATACCTCATTACTGAACTTTTTAAATTTACTTGGATGTATTAAAACTACTTAATTGATTTTTTTTTTAAATTTTTTGGAATTCTGATCACATTTTCAGCAAGCTTATACTACAAAACATAATTTACAGGACTTATTTTATTGATTGATACTACATTCCGTTTCTCACTGTTCCTGTGCTATCGCGTTTACAACAAATGCAAACACTGTAAAGAACACATCTCATAATACAAATTTTTCCAAATCAATTTGACATATAACAATGTGATGAAAAAATACCAATGGCATCCATAATCCACAATTATGAATTTTTTCCTCTCAGCAGGGAAATAATAATTATTAATCTCCTGTCAACAAGGAATTATTGATAATTGTTTTCATGGCTTGAAATTGAGAGCTTTCGAAACAGAAAACTGTTTAGTAATAGAATAAGTTCGTTGCATCTGTTACAACAATGGTTAATATTAATAAACTCAATATTACAGTCAACTAAATCATGACAATTGAGATCTGACATATTCACTCATTCCATTCAAGCATGGAAAGGGCTTTGACAATTAGTGAAGTAAAGTAAACGATTAAAATTTACCCTGTATGTTTAAAAAAAACAAAAGATTTTATATTAGTCCGTAAATATATTGTCCACAAAATTGTAGAAGTAGTTATAATAAAGACTTAGACATAAGGTTCTTCAAATAGGGTAAGCATAGCATTTCGTTTTAAATGCTCTCTCTCTCCCGGTAATACAAATAAACAATAACGAATAATATAACTATTATATCAAAACAGTGAAGTTATTTGTCACACTTAAATACTTACCGAATAATATAAAATCATGCTTCTTAAAATGTACAGACCAAATTCCATTCGTTTACTTTACTTCACTCATTGCCAAAGATCTTTTCATGCTACGAAATTGTCAATTTTTTCTAATTTCCCAAAAATATTTTGTACATACACAAAACGTTTTCATGCATCAAGAAATTTATAGAATCTTATGTCTAAATCTTTATTATAAGTACTTTTACAATTGATGAATCTTGTTTAATTTTACAAACGAGTTGGAAAGTTTATTAATTCTATTTTTGAGAATTTGGATTAATAAACACTCTTGAACAAATGGAACATAATTTGACTGGATGCAGTCTTATAAACTCGCATTCGCCACTAGAGATCAGGAGTGAATATATCAAATCCCAATAATTAAAGTTTTTATTGCAATATTCACAGCAAGATTATTATATCCGTGATATACTAAAAGATCATTTATTGCAACACTTTTTTATCACCTAGAAAAGTTCTTGGATCTCAATATAGAAATACATCAAGCCAGTTGCTCAGTTATTCAGTTTATTGTAATGAAATTTAATATTTTTAAGGACATGCAATCCTTGTAGATATGCAACTATTTATGGTGAAGTATACATTTTTCATTATTATTATCATCATCCTTGTAGTGTTATAGATTTATGATTGGAATACAAGTATTTAGAAAATTAGAGTAATGTTGGTATATTTTCTTATTCCTTATTATTATTTCTAGTTTACAGTTTCGTGTTTCATCATTCTCTGTATCGCTTTTTGAAAATTTCGTACCAATTACTGAGCCCAAATATTCAACTAGTGTAGTATGAAATGAAAATATTTGAAACAAGAGAAAATTCTATCACCTTTGAGTATTACTCACACATGCAAATTAAGAAGCAATAATTTTCAATAAATTAACACAGTCTACAAATAATGGATAGTATACTGACATGTGAGGAGGAAGTTGAAAAGGTCCTCTTGTTTTATACGCAAGTACCAAATCAGTAGAATAAAGTACCAATTTTTTGTACGGATTCACAGATAAAAGTACGTTTCCAATATAAGTGTAGATGTGGTCCCTCTTAAACCTCTGGTGAAGATTAGCTATGAAACTTTCTTCAGAAAGTGGTTCTAGTAGTACTGAGTCCCACGCACCAACCTCTTGTTCGAGACTCAGCATTGCTGCCACGCCGCCACCCCAAAACACTTGGCCGATTCCACAGCATTTAGTCTTTGCAATATTCAACACTGTAACAATAATTAGGTACTTATTCTCGTTACTTTTGTTTACCGTAAGCTACCAAGCAAATCATATTCTGATACTCCTATTAAAATTTTCCTATAGACGTACTAATGCACTCAACATGTGCTACTAATACAATATTAGAATAGTATTGTTATACATAAGTAATTATGATGATTGAAGAGCTCAAAACAATAAAAAAAAGCTTGAAATAATACCTTTCGCTTATCGATATCATTCTTGTAATTCTTATTCAACAATAGCTTCATTTTTAATTAGAAAGGTTTTCTAATTAGCATAAGAGTTTTTCATTCAAATCATTATGTTTTACTTATAACTCACACACAAAAATGATAAGCATCTTGGAAATGACAGTTTTGAACATCAATGATTAACATGAAGTTAGTCCACAAGGAAGACTCTCCATAGACATAATATGGGAAGAGCGTATATGTAACAAACATAAAGCGATACATTGGACTGGTCCTCTATAATGGAGCTAACATGGCGACGTGTTGCAGTGAAATAATTGAAAATACTCAAATGAAATCTAATATAGGCTCTTTGCGCAAACGTTGGAGAGCGACACTAGCGCTCGGGGTGTTTAATTTTGAAAGTAGCTGCAGGAAAAAATTTAAATTGTCATCAGGTGGAATAAGTAAATAAAAGCTAAAAAGTTTGTATTGAAGCTTGAAATAAGTTTAAAAACACAAGTGAATGATGGCTAATGGTGTTATGATAGGAACAGGATTTCAATTTATATAACCTGATTGTATCTGGAGTACAATATTAGAATAAGGAAAATTAGTCCAAGAGAGTAAGCTTGTGTTTAATGTTGAAGAAAGACTGTTTTTGGATAAGAGTTTGATTTCCGCGCATGTTATGAGCAAAAGTCGAATAATTCTGGTTCGTATAAAGTTTTTATCGAAGTAAGGTATGTTATTTTTAAGTAATTAATAATAGGCTGCTAAATGTCTGTCAAACGAATCAAAACATGTCATATGAAAGTATATTTTTTCACATTGCCTTAGGTTGATGAAACGCGAGATATTTTGCATGCATTTTAACTTATCCTATACATAAAAATAATATCTACAAAATTGCTATAGCTTACAATGGTTTAACCTAACTTTTTACAAAAAATTTCTAGTTTCATCAAGTAATTCCTACATTTAATACATATTCTATAATTATTATTGACTACTTTGCACTTTCTTCACTCGTTTAATAGCCTAAATCCATTTTTTTCCCATTCCTATTTCATGTTCTCTGGATGAAAACTTGTAGAAATGTTTATGGTTTTTTTGTGTTTCCGTAACTGTTGTATAGTTTGGAACGCAACAATTTGTATAAGCAACATGTGGTATTTCAATTTCCATGTTAAATGTACTTATAAATTGCTTTATAATTTAAATTTTGTACATATATTCTAAAATCATGTGCGATGATAACGTTTTGTTTACCTGCTAGTACTGTCAAATTTAACCACTACTGGCGCTGCAGTCTATTCGCAAAGAGCCTATGGGCAATTAATTGTTTTGTTGCCGAAAACTGCATATAATCTAATGTTAAAAAAAAAATTATAAATCCATATTACACAAAAAGTCTTAAGGTGAATCTTGTAGCAATATGTTCGATGCAAATTTTCTTATTATAAATTTATGAAGTAATCAGTGGTGTAAGTATAAAAAATTAGATTGTTTGCTAAGGTTTCATTAGGTCTGCAATAAATCCACATTTAATATTAACAAAAACCCATTAAATTTCGTGAGCAAAAGTTTCTTGAAGAAAATATATTTTTTTGAAAGAAATTGTATGGATACTATTCGAGAAATTGGATTTACTTACTTGTACGAAGTACAAGTATTGTGAAACCGACAAAATTCACATTACGAAATTTTGATGGAAATATTGAGCATCTCCGAATCTATTTTGACTATTTTTGGCTTGACGTGGGCACGTTTATATAGACGGAGAGCTGGCTACATAAAAAACCTAGTTATCGCTACAAGGCTAATTCCTTTTGTAAAAGGATCTTTTTGTTTAGCCAAGCTCGAATTGTCTTGTCTGCCAGCGCGAATCCGTGGCTTTTGGACATTTTGAGCTTGATATTTTAATTCAAATTGCCAAGAAATTTTCTGTCAATTTTGACGAAAACAATGCCATTTTCAATATCGTTTCCTTAGTTACCAGCTACTATTATCGTCAAACTGACATTTACAAAAGAAAAATTTCCCATCTATGAAGTAGCACGTCAATTTTATCAAACGTCACTTCTGTAAATCATACTTTTGTGGTGAAGATAAAAGGATGAAATAGTTCAAAAAAAATATATATGTTCTGTGTTTGGGTGTAAATGCTCTAGCACAGGCGCACTTTCAATATCTGTCTGTCGTAGTTTTAGTCATGATTTTTATGGCTATTCTAATACATAAATATAACATTTAATAAATCGGTATGCATGTATGTGATAGCCTTTTCATTTTAAATTTTATTCCAGTTTCGCGCTGACTGCCAGCACTAGCCACAAGCAAACAGCCAACAAATTTTCCGTGTTTCTCAGAAATAAATAGAAGCTATTCTCATAATTATAATACATGTATCTTAAAGAAAACTTAATATAGTAATTTCACTTATTTCACCGGCCACCCCCACTATGAGGCACGGGATCCCGCTAGCAGATAAGGCGATTTGAACTTGCCTTTAAAAAAGGATTCCTTCATAATAGGAATCAGCCCTTCATAATAGGAATCAGCCATGTGGCGATGTCAAGCTTTTTTAAGTAGTAAGCTTTTAGATTAAGTGCACATGAGTGCATTAGAGAATTTTCACAATGTTTTATTCTTGATCGTCTCAATTTCTGTAAAATATAGTGAATTTTTCATGAATATTTTTTCTTTTGTGAATGTCAGTTTGACGGCAGCAGTAGTTGGTAACTAAGGAAACGATATTATGAATGGCATTATTCTCGTCCAAATTGACAGAAAATTTCTTGGCAATTTGAATTAAAATATCAAGTTCAAAATGTCCAAAAGCCACGGATTCGCGCTGGCAGACAAGAGGTTTCGAACTTAGCTACACAAAAATATTCTTTTACAAAAGGAATTAGCCATGTAGCGATAACAAGGTTTTTTATGTAGCCAGCTCTTAGACTAATAGGCCTGTTGCGTATCTTCAAATTTCGACGAAAGCCCCACATATTATTCAAAAATCACAACTTCGAGGTGTGATGTCACCTGTCAATGTTTTAAAATATGTCAATCTACTTTAAAATCAAAATGAGATCCATGACGTACCATCTCTGTTCCTAATAATAATATTGTATTTAATTTACGACAACATTTGTAGACAAAAATATTCTAAAAGAAGCAAATCAACTATAGTCATTATTATTTTTTATTGTTTATGTGACTCATCTAAAGGTAATCAATTACAGCTAGATTTATAATGTGTTATATGCGTACAGAATTTGAGCGAAATCCTTGGGGGAAAGAGATTTGCTCATCTTGTTTATCTTTAAAACAATTTTTGAAGTTTGAAAAGAAAAAATACTAAGCAAAAATTTGGTGCTTTCAGTAAAAGATTCTGAGACGAATTTATGTGACTGTTCAGTCAATTAATAAACTTATCTAAGTGGTATTTATTGAGTTCCTTTACATTACAATTATAATATTTAACTTCTCTTGAAGATAGTTGATACTGAAAATAGAATGATATCTAGTACATTTTTATAGATTATTGCATAAAATCACCCTCGCCTCGTTTAACTGCTGTTATCCACATTTCTCTTTGTTTCGCTTCATAATCTCTTTCCGGATACCTATAAAAACAATTTCTGGGCTGTTTGCTTTAGTATTAGTACATCCTACAACACAACAACTTCTAAGTGAATAATTTATACTCATGATCATCGAATAATATGACATACAAAAATGGCGTTTGACAATTTGACGTTTTTGACGGCACATCTCGTAGATGTAAAATTTAACCGATAGAGGGAAGCCACTGAGGATACGCAGTAGGCGTATATGTATGTACTGGGTGTTTCAGACCACCCGTACCACTCAAATATCTCGCGAAATGCTGAACGGATTGAAAAAAGAAAAAATACATGTAAACTTATTTCTAAGATTCTATTGAATAGAAGCAAATTCAAGTCCACCCCCTCACCTCCTGAGGGTAAGGAGGGTGCAATTTTCAAATTTTAAATGGCAACCCCTACCTTTAATTGCAGATTTGGATTCTCAACTGAAAAATATGAAGTTTTTGTCTGAAACTCTTTTTCATGTTCCGGCAAGACTTCTTGCCAGAAGAGTCAACGTTTGAAAATTTTTATTGTTAGAATGGTTTATAACAATAGGGAAGCTGCTGACATGTTGCAAATCTTGGGCGAGTATCGTGGTGGGTGCAGAGTAGCCGCCAGGAAATGGCAAGAACGCTTTCCCGAAAGCACTCCACACTCAAAAAATGTGTTTTGAAGACTGTGCAAGCCTAAGTTACTTAGTATTAGCCATTGAAGTAATTACGAAAAATAACTAATCTTTGCGATTACAGCGCCATCTGTCAAGAACATGAAGAAAAGTTTCAGACAAAATCTTCATATTTTTTAGATGAGAATCCAAATCTACATCAAAATGAAGGGGTTGCCATTCGAAATTTGAAAGTTGCACTCTCCCCACCCTCAGGGGGTGAGGGGGTGGACTTGAATTTGCTACTATTCAATAGAATCTTAGAAATCATTCCACACGTATTTTTTCTTTTATTAATCCGTTCAGCATTTCGCGAAATATTTGGATGGTACGGGTGGTCTGAAACACCCGGTATGTACGGAACTCGCAAATCTCAAAACTCGTCGAACGTATAATGTTAAAATTTCTAGGTCTAGTTGTGTCTAGTTGTGTCCCTCGCGTTAAGATTGCAGTCGTCTGTACCGGAAGTGCATTTTTACTTAAGACAATCATTTTTAATTTTATCATAAATTCTAAACTATTGGCCGTAGAATGATAAAATTTAGTATTTGAGACTGCTACAGCGTTTCAATGAATTGTAATATCCAAATGATCACCTCAAATTTTGGTTACAATCGATTTTGTCTTATGTCAATGTCAGTGTTAACTCAATTATTCAGTCAAATAGTTTGAAAGGCAGCGTTGCAATTTTGCGAATGATTTCATAATATATTATTTTCTTCATATACTACGCGCCAACATATAGTAGAACGGTCGTGATTAGCTTTAACATCAGGAAGTAGGTAGTCTTTAAGAATGTTGTAAGTTTTAAATTTTTAGGACCGCACTCTACATTTTTTGTTTATTTCTATCAGAATATATATAAAAACAGTTCATGTTTTCATGTATTTCAATAATATCACTTATTTAAGATCATAGGATTAGGAATTCCTTCGGACAATAGATCGTAGCCCCATGTTGTGTGCGGTTAGTAATCCTATTGGTCAGGCTCATCCCATTCTACTATATGTTGACGTGTACTATACCTTGGTCGAAAGTACGTACTTTCGTCCCTAATAGCAGGGACAAAAGTTTGACATTTACTCCCTGTGAGAAGTACACACTCGTCCTCTATAACGGCGGGAGGAAAGAATTTCTCATGCGTATTTATACTCGACGACCAGCAGCACTCGCTTCGCTCGTGCCGCAAATGTCGGGGTAGGCATCAAAAACATGCTTATCATCATTTAAAGTTAAAAAATATAAAATTAATAACGTACTTTCGAGCGGCTATGAAGAAAAATCGTATACACTACACGGGTGTGTGTACTTCTTTCCTTTTCCTTTCTTTTCCATCTAAAATTTGTCGGTGGAAATTCATGAGCATGACTCCAAAGGTGAGCTATACATATTGTTAAAGTAGACATAAAAATTATTGTACATCTTCAAGAAACTTATTTATTCTTTTCTTGTCAATATAATACATCAATCATTACTTATAAAAACAACTTACAAAATTTACATATTAGATATATATATCTATATCTTAAGAAATATATCCATCAATATTATTTTTAAAAGTAAGAACATTTTTTTTTTTTTCATTTTGTATCTTTTGTAAATGTACCTGCTCGTGCTATATTAACGTAATCCATAATTTTGAATCCGTACATTAAGCAGAAAAAAATTCTATCATGCTTTCAACTTCATATCTAAGCATCTTAGTCACAAAGGCATCATAAACAATGTGACAAAAATATGAAATATCATTTTTGTATCAACTTCGTGCACTTCTCAATCTAAGTTCGAGACCATACTTTTTATTATTCTCTCGTTCTGTTTCTTATATTTGTAACATATTTTATAATTAATATATATTGTTTTTTCTCCGATAAAGGGAACCATATAATCCTGAAAAGGATATTTGAATTATGAATAAAAATTGAAATATCATTTTTTACTTTTCAATATGTAGGTATCTTGCAAGTAAAAATAAAGATTCCAATTTTGTTAAGATAAAATACGTGGACACCATATTATACAACTTTTATTTCATTTAACAAAGCTCATATTCCTAACAGTTCTAAACATCCCTATGGTGGAGCAAATAACTGTGTACAATTTTCTGTATGAAGTTCTCCAGTTCTCAATACCTACCTACCCTCCACATTAAACTGTTTACACTCTGTGTAATATGATAGCCAAATAATATACAATCAATACGTTTCCGCCGTAACAAGTACATATAGTTTTAATTACTGGGAAAAGATTTATAATATTAGGGAGTTTTTGCAAGCCACCGCTAATGAAACGTCAACGCTAACGTCAAAAACGATTTTCTTTGGGCACCGTTACTGGAATTGATAAATCAACTCATTCTTATGCTATTGATGTTTGCTAACCCTTCAAGTTTCTTGTGAGTACACTGTGATTCAAGCTAGCACTATTGAGCGAGCATTTTCCAAAAAATTTGTTTTTTACGTTAGCGTTATCGTATCATAGCGGAGGCTTGCAAAAACTCCCTATTATCTTTCTTGACTGGTACTAAATAATAACAAATTTTGTTGCATAAATTTTTTTATTGTTCCATAAATATGTCAATACAATTTGTTAGCATATGAATTTGTGAGGTTATATTACTAATGGGCATTCGCACCGCTGTTTTTTTTTTGTTAAATAAATACTACCTGAACTTGGTAGTAGATATAAAATTAAAATAATTACAAAACTAATTCTCACAATCCAAATTTTTGCTTTAAACCGATATTATGATTAATAACATGAACTATCAGTAGTGCAAACGCTGATAAGTATTATAGAAATTATACGAATTGTTGTATAATAGAATTATTTACGGTTTCCACAAGCGGACCAGACCATCTTCACTATACGAACACAATAAATTTTGGTGTGGATGATGAGATAAACCGATTACATCTTTTTCATGAATCTGAAACAATGAATTACAATTACAACAAACAATCTTGCATACTCCGCATCACTCAACAAAATATTTTTACTCGTTCTATGACTGGTTTTATAAAAGATCAAGTAAATTTATCCCTAAAGTGAATTTATTCTATTTAACAAATTCTAATCATAATTTTTCTGTGACAACAGAATCATTGCTGTCAAATATTCGACTGTCATCTAAGTCATCTATGGCCGGTTTTATAAAAGACCAATGCCCGGTTTTATAAAGGGCAGAGTATTTTACTTCCAGAGTAAATAAAATTTACTCTGTTATTTGACAACAATGATTCTGTTGTCATAAGGAAGCTCAAACTGATTCGAATTTGTTAAATAAAATAAATTTACTTTAGAAGTAAATTTACTTCGTCTTTTATAAAACCGGCCACAAGAAAATTTTCTCCTAAAGTAAATTTGTTTTATTAATGGCCGGTTTTATAAAAGAGCAAGTAAATTTACTCTCAAAATAAATTTATTCTATTTAACAAATTCTAATCGTTTTGAATTTCTTTATGACAACAGAATCATTGCTGTCAAAAAATCGACTGTCATTTAACAGAGTAAATTTTATTTACTCTGGAAGTAAATTACTCTGCCCTTTATAAAACCGGACATTAACAAATTCTAATCAGTTTGAGCTTTCTTATGACAACAAAATCATTACAGTCAAATAAGTGACTGTCAACTAACAGAGTAAATTTTATTTATTCTGGAAATAAAATACTTTGCCCTTCATAAAACAGGGCACTAATAGAGTAATTTTTTTTTTTACTTTGGGAGTAAATTATTGCTCTGCTTTTTATGAAACCGGGCACTAAATAAGTATTTTTTGAATAAATAAATAGTTATTTTTTTAACTAGACAAAAAAATAGAAGATTTACTGACGCGGCTAGAGTTTCAGAGACAAGGTGTAGCCGAGTCTATGAATCTAGGCAAGGCAGTAAATCTTCATTTTTTGCCGTGTTGAACACATAATTTTTTTGCCGATTGTTTAAATTAATTTCAATACTTTTGAAAAATGTCATCGCCATCAATTTTTGTTGCTATGCATTTGTTGACCGGTTGCCAAGTTGCGACGCGTATGTTGGGCGGTTGCTGTGAAAACAGACTGGAACAGACTGAAAACTGTCAATAAAGTCGTACTTTTGAAGTCAATCAGCAAAAAACAATGACTGGTACCACAAGCTCTGTTTTTGGCTATATTAGCAGTGTTATTTCAAGAAGAGTTTTAAGACAATATAAATATTTCAAGTTATTTTAATGAAAATATGCAAATAAATTTTGTAGACATAAGTGTTTTCTGTAATTTGTATCTGAAAATTATTTTCTAAAGTATTTGAGAAAATTCTAATTGTGTTAAAACACATCTTGACACAACTCTCCTAGTACCGCCAAAAACAGAGTTCATGGTACCAGCCATTATTACTTGTGAACTACCGAACTTGCAAAATTTATTTGAATTATTTAAATTATAACAACAAGGTAGTATATCAAACTGCACAAATCTATTTATGATAATAAATTGATGAACTACTGAAAAATGATGCAATTGAATTGACGTATAGGCAAGTGCGTTTTTTGTGCTATTGAGAAATTGGTTTGCATTTTGGTCAGTCAGAAGGCTTAAATCGTAGTCCCATAAGATCCCTTGGACGGTTCTTGACTGAAATGAACTGTAGATATATTCTAGTAATCCACATCAAGAAGTAATATGTCTAACACTGTATGTAAAATTTTGATGTTATAATGTACTCTGTTATTATTATTCATTATTCGTTCACAGCTATATGAGCTGAAGTCTCAATTTTTTTAACCAGTTTTGAAATTGTTGTTACACTTGAAATTGGTCTGTCTTCATAATTAATAGAAAACAAACCTCGTATTCTACTATGAATATTTCCTCCATAATATTTTTTTAAATGAAGACATGTTCCTCGTTCAAAAAATATTCATAAAAATTTTTTGACAAATAAATAATATTCTTTTCCTGCGACAGCGCATGAAGTAAACCTTTCTCGCGTTCCAGTTTAATCACTATTTAAACACATAATAGATACATTTTTGTAACGTGCACCGAAAGTAGGTACCCTATTACTGAACTGAATTCTGCTTTGAAAGTTCTCAATTCCAAACCATGTTAACAATTTTTCATTAATTCTGTTTATTAATGTCCGCTGTAGAGGGTAAAAATTAAAATTGTGGATCATGGATGGATGACGTTGGATTTTTTTAATTTCATTGCTATTTATGTCAAATTGATATTTGATGTGTTCGTTATAGTGTGTGCATTGACTGTGAACGGGATACCACAGAAAAAGTGAAAAATATCAATCAATAAAAATAAATGATGAAAGTTATGTTTCGTTGTATTAATTTACTGTTTATGTGATCACAATTGTAAAAATTTGTTTGTAAAATCGATAAGATAGTTTCGATACATCTGAATTTATTTAAAGAGCTCAAAAATGGGAAACTTTGGTGTACTTGTTACAAAAAAGTATCGTATGCAACACGGACACTGAACGACCGGAATTATTGTCACGGGTGAAGTTAGCTGCACATAGCTACCTCTTGGGCTTCGCCCTCGCCTTGACCGACTGCAGCCAGCTTCATTCTGGACAATAATGACGATTGTTCGGCCCTTGTAGCATAATATACTATTAAATACCTGTTATGAAAAACAAAAGTCATGACTAATGCTAAGATTTAATTTATATTCTGCATTTTTTTCTTAATTCCTTGAATTATATGTAGCAAATAACATTAATAATAGGGGAATATTGTGATCGTGATTTTTCAGTCCGAGATTTTGATTAATCTTCACGAATTAGATCCTACTAAACACCCAAAATATAATTTTAAAAAAAGTCGGTCTGTCTGGCGGTATGTATCTGCAAGCATAACTTTAGAACGAGTACGAATTTTCGACTGAAATTTCATATTCAAGCTTTTTATCAAGAAGTTTTTTCAACCAATAGTACCAAAATTTTATCGAGCATTTTTTAAATGTTGTATTTATCATAATATAGAATAACTAAAATTAATCCTTGAATTATTTGATACTACATTTATCTCAAATATTTTTTAAAACCAGCCCGTATTCTGTAACACAATCATTAACTTTTTATCGATCGATAAGTTTTTTTGACAAATGGAAACAATTGTAACAAGTAAATATTTAGAATTTTTGTCAGTGCTCAGTGCTATCCATGTTCATTGGCTGAAATAGTTAATGATCGATATAAACTTATCGATTGAGATACTGAATAGCCCCAATTATTAGCAGTTCATTTGTTATGATTAAAATTTGAATTGTTATAAAATTAGTTATATTTTTCTGGAACATGCGAAGAAATGAAATAATGAGAATCATAATGCGAAATTAGAGCCATTATTACTCACATAAAAACTTTCATCATTTGTTTTTTAAAATAAGTTGATTCTATTGTGTTTGGTATCAATTTAAAGCTCCTGCGGAAATAATTCCAATAAAAGTGTCAAAAATGATATTTAAAGATTGTCAATTTTTTTTTTATAAAGTAAGATAAGCTTGCTAGTCATTTAAAAAGAATAATTTTTTCGATAGTTGATTGTTTTTTTACAACTTAATCAGATTATGCTAAGTTTAGGATTAACTAAAGTAACTTATGACCATTGTAAAATAAAATAGTAGTTTCAAATAAGCGTCATTTTACTTTGATATATGCAATTAATTGATACGATATTATAAATTTATAAAACGCAATGAAACTGACCATAAAATTTATGGTCGGGGAGGAAATATGGTAGACACAGCAGATTTTTGATTATACTATTTAGTATTTATGTATATCTTAATTGTAGTCACCCGGTTCTGATGATGGCTACCTAGTAGCCGAAACCGGTCAATAAAAAATAATATTTCTAAACAATATGATTAGGATTTGGTTTTCACCATTTATCTTTCCTACTATTTATTATTTTAGGATTACACCGTTTTTATTATGATATGCATTTGACAATACAAAGTATATATTTTATTATAAGCACTATGATTTCCCAACAAGTCACCCTTTTGGCTCCATTACTTCACTTTATCAGATGGCACCATCTATTTCTCATTAGTTAGAACGGATGCTCAATTTCTGCACAAATTTATATATTCACATATTAAATTATATTGATCACATCACGATTTTTTCATATTTGCGAAGTTCCAAGGTGAAAAAACAGATCAACTATATTTTCTAATACGAATATAAATAAATATTTAATTATTATTTTTCGTATATTCAGTATTTTAAGCGATCATGATTTTCAAATATAAATATGAAATTTTGTCCCATTGACATGCTATGACAGTTGTTATTGGAAATATAGTTTTTTCCATTAGCAAAGGATATCTTTCCCTTTTTACGAAACACTTACCAACTACGAATGGCTCGTTCCAGTATGTTATAGAGTTCAATGGATGTATGTAGAATACATTACAATATTTATTGTGATTATTGATGCTATTTACACATTTAAACAAATAGATACAATCATTATCGTTTTTGCAAACTGATCTTGTGAAAAACAGTTTATACTAGAACTAGACGGTTGTTGACTACTTCTATCAGTAGCTAGATACCTTGCTTTTTAAAACCCGTTCCTCGAAGCCAATCTTATACGAATATACTACAGAAAGTTCTAGCATTTTATGAATTTGCCATCTCGAGTCTTCTATAATTTTTAAATTCGGAAAGAAGTTCTATTCACTGTAGTCAAAATATTATTATTTCGTAGAATCCGTATAAATAATACTTATTATGTGAATATACTTACGTTTAAAGTGCGCTCCAATTTACCAGAGTTTGTTGAAAAGCAATACAACACCAAATCTTCACCAACACAGTAGATCCAATCACCACGTGGGGAAACAGTAGCACATACGAAGTCTCCACCTTCACGTTTACCACTTGAAAATGAACGAACAATCTGTAAGCAAATCAAGCATTACTGAAAAAAATAAATCTGATTTGTAAGATCTTGTATAAGGTTGCATGGCTTTCAATTAATGTCTCAAACGTGATAACATGCCAACAGCGAATATTAAAAGCAATTATATTGACTATTCCATTCGTAGTATTTATAACAAGGTTAACAATGCTAAATCGCCATAGAAACGGTGCATATCAGTGAGTATTTGGACATGTAAGGATACCATCGGGTATAGGCTATGTGCAAGGGGGCGGAGTTTGAACAAATATCGATGCGAGCGCTCATGGTGAGCACCATTGTAACCATTGAACTCCATTTCTCAGAATACGTCAATGAGCTGTCATTGAGCATTGTAGTTTAAAAGTGAAAATAATTGCATATAAAACATGGGAAAACGTTTGTTCTGTTCCAGGCTGTTGTGTTAAGGATGATTCAAGTGAAATATAGTTTCATAGATTTCATGTACCCAGTTATAATATAAAAAACGAGTGAAGTGAATCAAAGCGGTAAATAGAGTATTGTCTGTCTTTCATTATTAATCTATATAACAAATATGTTTGTAATTCAATTGTGGAATTGGAAATATTCATCATCGGTTTGGGATTCATGAATTTACCTCTATCTCTAATTTGTAAGATGTTTCAGTGATAGAAGTTTGTCAGATGCACTTCGCAATAATTTTGTTGTTAATATTGTCAGCAACATATTCTTCAACATGTTTAATATGGCAAAACTAATTTCACGCTTTTCTTCAATGCTTCCTCGGTAAAAGGGATACAGTGTTTGATAAATACAAACCCGATCTGCAAGATCACGGCGTCATAATTTGAGGTTATCCTGTCAATTTGGACGAATTAAGACGTTTTCTCTATAAAAGGTACGTTATAATTGAAAAAAATTCTCAAAATGAATAATTTCAACGTACCTTTAATGCTATGCAAGTTATATTATACGCACACAGCTGAATTAAATAATATTAGTACATTTAAAAAATTATAGGTATGAAACAATGATAAAATGGAGTTCAATCGTTCTCCATTGCCCGCTAGAGACGCTAGTAGACTTCATGCACGTAGCCTATAGGCTATGTGCAAGGGGGCGGAGTTTGAACAAATATCGATGCGAGCGCTCATGGTGAGCACCATTTTAACCATTGAACTCCATTTCTCAGAATACGTCAATGAGCTGTCATTGAACATTGTAGTTTAAAAGTGAAAATAATTGCATATAAAACATGGGAAAACGTTTGCTCTGTTCCAGGCTGTTGTGTTAAGGATGATTCAAGTGAAATATAGTTTCATAGATTTTATGTACCTAGTTATAACATAAAAAAACGAGTGAAGTGATTCAAAGCGGTAAATAGAGTATTGTCTGTCTTTCATTATTAATCTATATAACAAATATGTTTGTAATTCAATTGTGAAATTAGAAATATTCATCATCGATTTGGGATTCATGAATTTACCTCTATCTCTAATTTGTAAGATGTTTCAGTGATAGAAGTTTGTCAGATGAACTTCGCAATAATTTTGTTGTTAATATTGTCAGTAACATATTCTTCAACATGTTCAATATGGCAAAACTAATTTCATGCTTTTCTTCAATGCTTCCTCGGTAAAAGGGATACAGTATTTGATAAATACAAACCCGATCTGCAAGATCACGGCGTCATAATTTGAGGTTATCCTGTCAATTTGGACGGATTAAGACGTTTTCTCTATAATAGGTACGTTATAATTGAAGAAAAAAATACTCAAAATGAATAACTTCAACGTACCTTTTATGCTATGCAAGTTATATTATACGCACACAGCTGAATTAAATAATATTAGTACATTTAAAAAATTACAGGTATGAAACAATGATAAAATGGAGTTCAATCGTTCTCCATTGCCCGCTAGAGGCGCTAGTAGACTTCATGCACATAGCCTATTACACTAGTGGTCCAAGTGAGTATTTGACTCAAAGATGTGGATACTTCCAATTTGTGCTTTCTTCGTATTTAATGGAATATTTTTCTGAATATCTTCATCAATTTTATCTTCTGATCTATCACCAAACCTTTCTGAACTAGTTTCAATATCAAGACGCAATATATTTCTGTATTATTCGTCAAAGAAAATACAAGAAATTCTAATTTTTCAGTTTGACAGAAGTTTGTTTACTCGTTCATATGAAAATTACGTGAGTTGTTACTAGATTCATAGAAAACTAATTTGAAAAAATGGTTTGACTCCTGGAATAGTCCTTAAAGTATTATTGACTATTTTTGTGGTGCAATCACTCATGTTTATTGTGCTTGTGAATACCACTCGTGCTGCACACTCGTGATATTCAAACGCAAGCATAATAAACATTCGTGATAGCACCACAAAAATAATCGATAATACTTCAACTACTTATGGTATAATAAATGAATATTTATTGATATTGTCACAAATTTTATTGTGATTTAATAATATTACAGGTTACAATGCACTTTTTCTTTTTACAATTTGTCGCACAATAACAAAATCGCCAGCCGTCACTTTTATTGATTGATTTATTTTCACTTGTGCGCGGGGCTTTATATACTCTTTTTCAAAAATGAGTATGCATTCAAATATCTCACAACCGAACATACCGCAACAATGAGCTAGCATTAAAATGTCTAACAACCGATCATCCCGCAGCAATGAGCTAGCATTCAAATGTCTGACAATTGAACATTTTATAGATTGTTCGCGAATGCTAACTAAGATCGTAATAATAATTAATTATTATAGTAATTAAGGTATCAAGGGTGTTAAAAGGACAATAATGCCTAAGGTCAACAGTGTGTGTGTGTACGTTATCGTCCGTCCAACTCCCATGATGCCTTCAATGTTTAATGTCCGACTTTTGTACTATTTCAATCAAAATTTTTAGCAATGTATGTCCTGTCCTTGTGTTTTCTGTCAGAGAAATTACTCTAGTTACTTGCTGTAATTAGGAAACTTGTTTGTTATTTTTCAAAATATTGCCGGAGGGCAACTGTGAAAGTTATCGTATATATATTTTTTTCAAAATATTACTGTTCTATCCAAGGGAAGTTGCTAAGATTGCACTTCTTCTGGATGAGGAAAAGATAGAAAGAAGCAAGAATAGGCGAAAAATTTAGATACGACAAATTTTGGAAATGAGAAAGAGTCGAAGAATACCAGTACCACATACTATTCAGAGAATTAAAAGACGACGATATAAGTTTCAACAAATATTGCTGAATGTCAAGTAACAATCTAAATATCAATAGTTGCCGTTGCCGGTCCTGTTGTACGTTCAGACTTGCAGAATCGGACCATCAGCGTTACAGACCAGAACGTCAAAACATTCTTCGCGAAAATGCTGTACGTGGCGTACTGTTGTCGTTCTGTTACGTTGCTGTTAATGTGAATGTGGCCATTTAAACGCAATTGGAAAATATTTTGGCGTGACCTTTTCGTGCCTTGACGTAACGTTTACGTTCCGTATAGTGTGAATCAACCTTCGTTTTTCCCCTATCACCGAGTTAGTGTCAAATTCATTTTAAGCTTCGAAGACAGAGAAATCTCATTGAATCCATCGGAATATGGATGAAATGCCGTGTTTTCTGTGCCACGGCAGTGATAGGAAAATTATTCCATTCATAAATGTATGCAAATTCAAATTATAGGCTCGTGCGAGCGCCAATTTGATCCACGGTTCCGAGGACTTCTGGCAACATGAGAGTAGGCACCGTTGGTTCTTTGAATTCGTCAGGTCTCTGATTACAATTTTTGTATGGAACTTTTTCGTCTAATAGAAAAAAAAAACCTCATTGATATTACTAATAATCCTTCTGAAGCCACAGTGCCGTGGGTTGTGCAGTCGAACTCGATACCGTGAGTTAAATTTGTTTTACCAATGAAAATACACGTTCCAGTGCAACTTCCAAGTGTCTAAGATAAAAAGTTTGTTCGTGCGTTCAATTCCCATAATAAATAATTAATATTAATTGCTTCTGACAGAATTAGAAATGGCACTGTTGACTTTTAAGGGTAATGTTCTCACGACGAATCGTTAAGAATACGTAAGAATGGTCTAACGATTCAGGGTAGCATTTCTGAGCGGGCTCTTGGACTAACATATCTGTTAATAAATTTATAGGATTTTCAATAAATCTATTTTTCACTTCTTCAGCATTTTCACTATTTTTTGATTCTTCAATCTATAGTCTACGTTAACGACATTCTCATCGTTTCACATGACGATACCAAGATTGATCGACTGAAATATTACCTCAGCATCAAATTTGAGATCAAGAACCTAAGGGACATCGAATATTGTTAGGGATTATGACTTTCAAGAGACAAAGACGGGCTCCAGATTGGCTAGGGAGGATACATCGACTATAATCTCAACAGATTCGGCATGACTTATTGCAATCCTGCATCCACGCCTTTGGGGAAGATTCGGCGACAATGAATCCCAAAGAGGACGTTCTTTATCGTGAATTAGTGGAAGCATTGATGATTGGTCTGGTGTATTCGCATCGTAAGGATCTTGGGATGTACGTAGACGCTGATTGGAAAAATCTTATACGAGATATGCGTTTACTATCAGTGGAGTAGCAATTAGTTGGGAGTCCAGAAATCAGCAGACTGTGGCTCTGTCTTCGATGAAGGCAGAGTATATGGCTTTATCTGACGCTGCGAAAGAGGCTTTGTATATAAGCATGTTTTTACGAGAATTTGGAGATTGTAGACAAGTAATTCTCAAAAATTATCATTTAGATGCGCAGAAGTAAGCAGTGAATCCTGCACGCACCAAACACATCGACATCGTGTGTGTCGCCGTCGAGAAGAAACCGATTTATGTCAAGCATATATCAATCAAGTGACGAGATGCCGGCAGATGTTCTAACGAAGAGGCTGGCAAGGTTGAAGCAAATGAAGTGTGTTTCCAAGCTTGGATTGAGATCACTCTCGGTCTGATCGCTTGTTCTTTCGTTATGATTCTAGGGGAAGTGTTGGTGTGTTCCCAACTGTTGATAATGACCCACATCTACGGAACAAAGCGACGCACCAGCACCTCCAGGGCTGATTTATATAACTGTATTATGTTTACATGATATCCAAGTAAGTATGTTGTCAAGTTCGCGCTAAGACGCTACAAATATGTAACTAATCTATTTTAATGAAGGAAAAAAACTTTTTAGAACTCATTTTTAATAAATATGTTTATTGGGAAAAGTTCTGTATAAAAATAATTAGAAACAAAACGTTTCAACAGCAAAGTGCTGCCTTTTTTAAGTGAAATAAAAATGATTGTATAATTATACATAAACGTTGTGTTTCTAATTATTTTTGTACAAAACTTTTCTCAATAAAACATATTTATTAACCTATTTTTATTCATTGTTGACGTTCCGTTACGTTGCTAATAATGAGAATGTAGCAATTAAAAAACAATTGGAGAATATTTTGACGTGACGTTTCCGCACCATGACGATACTTTGTGCTATAATGTGAATTGACCTTAATCCTCTCCTACAGTGATAATTGTGCTTAACAGTGCTATGTTGTGCTTTATTTTTTTGGGACTTTCTTCTTCAATTTCTAATACTATATTACATTTTCTACGATCACAGTTATTAATTCAATTCTATTAATCGTTGGTAATTAAAACTTTCAGTACATGTTCAAAATTTCATCTATACTGATTTACAAATACAGTTTATTATTAATAATTGTTGTTTATCACAGGAAAATTGTTACACATAATAACTGAGTTCTCTGATCGCATTTTGATAATTTTTAATGCAAACACCTAGAATTAAATTATTAGGTGAAGTGTTCACATTATAATCGATGTTCTTTACTGATTGATGAAGTTTCATTATTAGACTCAAGAGTATAGCAGGATAAGCTATGAAAAAGTGTTCCCGCATGTGGTGGATTGAAATGGTAGTGGAATGCTACATCTAGTATAAAGTAGAACATATCTTAAGTTATATCCCCGTGCAACCCTCCATGTGGACAGAAAATAAAATATCCATAACGTTCAAGTTTCTTTTTCTCGGATTCTACGTATCCGATCAATATGATACTTGATATGGATAATATATGACCAAGCTTATTTGTCAGGAAAAAATAAGTATATGTGTAACAATTAAAATCATCAAAAAATTTCAGAGAAAATTTTCAGCGTCCATTTTGACAGAACATCGTTTGAACACGTTCACCATTTTTCCATAAATATAATTTGTGTTCCATCCATAACATTTTCAAATTTCATTAATATTGCTGTAGTGTTGATCTGGGAACCACTTCCACATTGACATTCTAAGCACTATTTTTCTGAACAATTTCGATGAAATTCTCACATCATGCACAGTATTTATTGAAAAGTTTCTAATGTTTCTAAGATGAAAATAAATTAGATCTTTCTTTTTCGCAAATATATCTTGAAGTTATTTGTATGACAAGAAATAGTTGCAACAAATATTACCTGTCCTTGCATATTCATGATGACGATAGTATTACTTCGATTGCAGACAACAAAATGATCTGGATTTTTAGCCATACTGTGTATACTATTAACAGCAATATCTGCTGCACCAAGAGATTTGAATGTGTTGAAACATTCAGTGGTTTTAATACTCCATATTTTTACAGTGCCATCAGAAGACGCACTAAAAAAAAGTTATCAATAAAATGAAATAACACGGAAAAGCGAGACGTACCTTATTATATTATGCCCATCCTGAGTGTATATTACTTCATTTACGAATGAAGTGTGTCCACGAAATTCTTTTAACGTTTTTCCTGACTTCAAACCATGTATTCTGCAAATAATAATATTTCTCAAATAGATACCTAACTTATTTAGGAAATATTGAAAGACATTATAATACGAAATAAATTATAACATATATTCCAAAATTATTTATTTTATTGTACGATGTATATTTCAACTTATCGACTTCTTTTACTTATAGTCGATTCTCAATTTTGTTCTTGAGTGATACTTGGCCAAGTCAAGGCGAACTCACTATAAATACATTGAAAATCTATTCTATTGTTAATATATTAATATCAGTCATGTTTTTAATCCGATATGGGTGTGGCAGATACTATTTTTAGTGCTAATTTGTTTGTAAATAAAATAATTCCTTTTTTCCACGACATTCATTGTTTGAACATAGGTAAATAATTGAAATGTTTCTACTTGTTCTAAGAGTAGTATTAAAAAATCGACAAAATTTACATTTCGAGATTTTGATGGAAATATCCGTTTTGAGCATCCCTGAATTCATTTTGATTATTTTTTGCTTGTCATCGATAAGTGTTCGTATGTAGCAAATCTTAAAACCCATCGAACGTATTATGTTAAAATTTTGTATTTAAGACTGGTCTAAGGTCTAGTTGTGCACTTCGCATCATGGTTTCAAGCGTCTGTACCGGAAGTGCACTTTACTTGAATTTTTCGCCTAAATCCAAAATGGTTAGCCGTAGAATGTTCAAATTCAGTATTTGAAATTGCTGCAGCATCTTAATAGTTATCTTCTATTTTTGTACCAATCGACTGAACCGGAAGTGCACTTCATATAAGTCTTTTCGAATTTCTCGCATAAATTGAAAGCAATCAACCGTAGAATATTGAAATTTTGTATTAAGCACTTTTATAACATCTAGTTGTACACTTCGCATTATAAATGCGATCGGCTGAACCGGAAGTGCAGTTTACTAAACAGTTTTTCGAATTTTTCGCATAAATTCAGAACGATCAGCTGTAGAATTATGAAATTTAGTATTTAAAGCAATGGTAGCATTCAAATGATAACTTTATATAAATTCGAAACTATTGGCCGTACAGTGATAAAATTCAGTATTTGAGACTGCTACATCGATTTAATGAATTGTAACATCTAAATAATCACTTCAAGTTTTGGTTGCGATCTATTTTTCCTTATGTCAATATCAGTGTCATCTGTCAATTATCCAGTCAAAAAGTGTACCAGTAGTCATGTGGTGTCCACATCAGATTTTTTTGGTTTAAATTCTGTACACTTTATTTATTTTTGACGTTTCGACTCTCTACCCAAAAGTTCTATCCATCAGAAAAACAATGGTACAAAAATAAATAACGAAAGCATCTAGATAATTAAAAATATACAGAAAACTAAATTTAAAAACGTGGGCTCCACATTTAGTGCGGAGGGAAAAAATTATTCAAGCATTCACAAAAGGTCTGAGAAAACCCCACGTAAAATACCCTTAAACAAAGAAATCGATCTTGATAATAATTATCATTGTGAAAATAGAATCAATTAATACAACACACAAGGACGATATTTTGTTTTTGCGGGTGCCAGGGTGGTTCGGTTAAAACCAGGGTGGTTAAAACCACTGGTTTAAACCGGTTTAAACCGTCCTGGACTTTATCCAATTTTGACCGGCGGTTTTTATTGAAAAATAATATATTGAACGGTATTGACAAGTTTTAGCTTGAATTATAAGGTTTCAGAGAATGAACGAAATATGCTTTTTCCTAACATCTCCATAACAAAAACTACCCGTTTTGCACAATATAATATTCATATTCATATATTTGCTAACTATAAAACATTGAATAATGTTGATAGCAAGTTAAGTTAGGGATAAAAACGTACAATAAGTGAACATAATTACATCTCAATATTCTTGAAATAGATATTTAGATACTCTTGTGTAGTGCAAAAACTGTTGCCCTGAAAGAAAGTTTTGATTTTTGCTTTAAACACCTACAATAAACGAAAGTAGATCTTTTCCATCTACATATGAGTTTCTTGTATTATTTAATAGTTACCATTGATATCCTCTTGACAATTTTATGAAATTTAATTAATCTTCCAAAAATAAATCTATTTAGTTTCATATTCATTTAATAATTTGTGAATCAGAACTACACTCGAAAATTAATCTGTCTCGACTAAATAAAAGAATAAAATGAGAGGAAGATATAAAATATGTAAATATATAATAAAAAAAATTGGAAAGAAAAATTGTAGTTGAAACCAGTTCCGGACGGTTTTAACCATTTTTGACCAGTGCCCTGGTCAAAATTTAAAAAAATGGTTTTTTTAACAACCCTGGCGGGTGCACAAAGTTCTAAGGTCCATTTAAAAAAAAAAAAAAATTTCATATCAAAGGAATTGAGTTTCAGTCATATACATGAACGTAACAATAATAATAGACAAATATTTCACATATCATGCATGTCTACTATTAATTAAGGGAAGCCAAATATTTGTCAAAGTTTGTCAGCAATGATTCAGAGAAGATCGGAAAAACCTTGTGCAAAAATATTTCAAAGTTTCCTTCGTTCCTGTCATGAAAATTAAACAGTTCATGAGCCTGTGAAGGATGTGATTGCCTTACAATCTTTGAGTATTTACAAGACATTAAGCTCGAAGAAACAAGAATAATCGTGAAATGCTCATAGGTTCATAGTAGATTGGTCAGAGGAGCGATTGAAATAATTGCAGCTCCGAATAATTTCAACTATACTGATGGTTCTGAGTTAGCAAATGTTTGGGCTCCTAGGCAACATACATGATTTGTGTAATATTTGTCTTAATTCTTATTATTGTTACGTTCATGTACATGATTGAACTCATCTTCATAAGAACTTCCAAGTTGGCCGCGAAATTTGTTTCCGTAGTCTATTTTGGTGTTTGAGAATTTTTGTATTTTGAGTGTAAATAGTTTAAATCTGTTTATAAAAAGTAGTTAGTTGTGTTCTCCATAGTGTTATTGCTTAGTGTAAGTATTATCTCCAGTGAACATTACAGAAGGACTTGAATTTACACCTACAAGGAAACGTCGACAGCTGTCGGAATTTGACGAAATGATGGACAGGTTGTCCAAAACAAATGGCAGCTCCACAGTAGATTGCGATAATAGTTTTACATTAATAAAGGATAGAAAAGCAGTTAAATTAAGGAAAATTAATGAGCCTGTAAATAGTTCGAGAATAGAATTAAGCAACAAATATGGTAGTTTAGAAAATGAAGAAATGGAAGAAGCCGTTAATGTTAGACCAACCCCATTGATAATTAAAAAAACCTTTGGCGAACATAAAAAATTAATAGAAAATTTGAAGAGTTATGCTCCTGGTGGTTTTCATTTAAAGTTTTCTCAAAATTCTACAAATATTTTTTGCAATGATATCAGTGACAAACAGAAAATTAAAAATCAATTACTGAAGGATGATATTGAATTTTTTACGTTCAGTGAGAAGAATGAAAAGACCCACGCGTTTGTTGTCCGTGGTTTGGATAGTGAACCGCCAATTGAGGACATTAAATCAGAATTAGTAGAAGTGCACAAAATTCCAGTGAAAAATATTTATCTAATGAGAAATACGAAGCGGCCTTTATTTTTAATTATAACAAGTAATAAAATTAATATAAAATATCTACAGCAAAATATTCGAACTCTATGCTACACCAAAATTCAATGGGAGCGGCATAATAATAAAAGGCTCATAGTGCAATGTCACAAATGTCAGCAATGGGGGCATGCGACTGCAAACTGCTTTGCGAAGCCGAAGTGTTTGAAGTGTGGGCTGGAACACATCACAAGGGATTGCTCCAAGCCATCAAGTGAGCCAGCGAAGTGTGCTAATTGTGGTGGGCCGCATCCAGCGAACTATACTGAATGCTCAGTGTATTTGAGTAAAATAAGAGCCCACCCAATGAGTCAACAACAAAATTTGCAAGCTAAGTATGTGCCAGCGCCACTTCCTGAGAGAAATGCGTGGCAAAATCGTAGGCAGTCAGTTCCTGCTCCCCATTTCCATCCATCCTCGCAGCCAGTCACTGGAGGTAATGCTTTCCCTCCCCTACCTTCTCAAAGATACCAAAGATCCAATGAAATTTTAAGTAGTGATAATTTTAGTGATTTATGTAATGAGCTCAAAATTCTAAATAGTCATGTAAATATAAGTAAATTCTTGAATTTAATTAGAGATTTGAATAGCAAGTTAGATGTAGCAAATAATAAAATGCAGAAAGGCCTAATTTTACTGGAATTCACACAAAATTTAGAAAGTTATGATTTTTAAATTCTTGCAGATTGTTTCATGGAATTGCACTAGTCTTCAAGGGAGGCTAGGTGAATTAATTCATTTTGTAAATGATTCTAAAATTGATATTTTATTTCTTAATGAAACCCGCTTAACAAATCAAGATAAATTAAAAGTTAATGGATTTTCGGTTTACAGACGAGATCGGCCAAATTATTTACATGCATCTGGAGGAGTCGCAGCTCTAGTTAGAAACACTGTGCCGCATCAACACATTTCCACTCCAGACACGTCGCTAGAAACTATATGCATCCGTTTACTAGATAACACTCACTTGATAGGCGCGTACAATGGACCAAGAAATAATTATACACAAAATGATTTACATACACTTTTTGGCATTGCACATAAAATTATATTAATTGGAGATCTAAATTCTGTTCATCAAACGTGGAATAACACAAGAAGTAATGCTAATGGCCGCACACTGCATCAATATATACAAGCACATAATGCACAGTTAGTACACTCTTCCACTCCCACACATATCCCACAAAATGGCTCATCGTCTACCACAATAGATATACTCATACATAAGAATGTACGTCATTTATCTGATCTACAAGCATTAGACTTGTTAAGTTCTGATCATACACCAATCTTATTTACACTAAACAATCAGTACACGGAAAATCACACTAAAACAGTTACATCATACAAAAACACCAATTGGCGTGCTTTCAGGGAAGAACTAAACAATTTAATCACAGTAAATAACAATATTAACACCACACAAGACATTGATAGAGAAATAGAAACACTCACGCATACAATTAATATTGTAAAACGTAGGCATACAAAACGGATAAAAATAAATACATGTAGAGATGCTCTTCCAGATGCAATAAAACAACTCATTACACAACGCAATAACATTCGTAAACACTGGCAACGTACTCGACAAATACACTACAGAGAACAAATGAGGCAATTAAATACACAAATTAAGCGTGAAATATCTGAATTCAGGAACAAAAAATGGACGGATAAACTAAGTACACTGAACATACATGACAACTCCCTTTGGAAATTCACCAAGAAATTGAAAAACAAAACAACGGAAATTCCTACATTAGCACAAAATGGTAACACCTTCTTCACTGATACAGAAAAGGCGAATGTTATTGCGGATACATTTGAACAAGTACATGTACTAGACGCTCATACGGACAGAGAACATTTTGAACACGTCACTCAAGCAGTGCGTGAATACATAAGCACACCGCATAATACAGACAAAAAAACACTTCATACATACTATACAACACCAACAAAAATACATAACATAATCAGGAAGCTACCGAACAATAAAGCCCCTGGTCCAGACTTTATTGAAAACAAAATTCTGAAAAATTTACCGCGTAAAGCTATTGTGCAACTAAATTATATTATTAACGGTATTATTAAATTGAATTACTTCCCGGACGCTTGGAAAACTGCGATAATTATTCCCATATTAAAACCCAATAAGGATAAATATTCACCAAATAGTTTTCGGCCTATTTCTCTATTAAGTTCTTTATCAAAATTAACGGAACGCGTAATTTTTGAAAACATTTCAAAATTTGTTGTTGAAAATAATGTATTGCCGGACTGTCAATTTGGCTTTCGTGAAAGACGTTCTACGACTCAGCAACTTGCGCGAATAATGACGGATATAATAGAAAATTTCAACAAAAAGAAAGTTACGGTTATGTGTTTATTGGATATTGAGAAGGCTTTCGATAAGGTTTGGGTCGATGGCTTGTTGTTCAAACTTATCCAACTGAACTTTCCGGTAGATTTGGTCAAATTATTAAACTCATATTTGATTAATAGACATTTTTCGGTCAAAATTAAAAACAGTTTCTCTGAAACAAAGAATATAGCAGCTGGTGTACCGCAAGGCAGTATTTTGGCTCCACTGCTATTTATTTTATATATTTATGATTTGCCAACTTTTATGCAAACAAAAACTGCGCTATTTGCTGATGACACAGCAATTTATGCTCACAGTCATAGTGCAGAAGTGGCGGGCAGACAAATTCAAATTCATTTGAATATGTTAAGTAAATATTATGAGAAATGGCTTATTAAAATAAATTCTGATAAAACTGAGCTGATAATTTTTACACGTAAGTACACCAATATCAAAATTTACACACCTGTTAAATTCAACAATGTTAAAATTACACCTACATCTACAGTTAAGTACTTGGGAGCAAAGTTGGATAAGAGATTAAATCTTCACGCACACATTAAGTACGCAACACAAAAAGCTTACATGTCACTAAAACAAATTTATCCTCTATTAGCAAGAAACAGTACACTTACTTCTAAAACTAAAAAGCACATCTACACAACATTGTTGAGACCAATTCTTACTTATAGCGCGCCAATCCTCGCTCACTTGTCGCACACAACACTTAAACCACTACAAATTTTCCAAAACAAAATACTACGTTTGGTGACCAGGAATGATAGATTTACGCGCGTTACAACATTACACAATGAATCGAAAACAGAGTACATTTATGATTACATTAGAAAACTTGCTTCAAAATTTTACACAAAGCAGAGCTGTGACACCTCCAGTGAAATTATTAGGAATATAACAAAAATCCGGGCAAATAATATAACGGAAAGAATTAGACATAATTATCCCCATCAATTTTTGAGCATATTTGATGAACCGTTTAATTCAGATGATGAAGTTGAAGATTAGTGCAATTTCATGGAGCCAATACCAAACTCTTTTAGCTCAATCAAAATGAAATATCGAATTATTCTTGTATATATTGTAAATAGTATAGGTTAAGTTAGAATAGGTTTTTCTTTATAATTCAGGTTAAGTTTTATATATATTAGCTTTTAAGTTTATCTATTAATTTCTTCGAATATTTAACTTTGTAGTTATAATATAAGTTTAGTTATTTTCATTCCTTATTTATAAGGAATATTATAAATCAAAATTGAAAGCTTGCTATTCAAATTCTCATTTATTTAGAGTTATATCATAGGTAACATTAGTTAATAAAATCCATAGGTTAAATACAATTATTAGGTATAGGAATCTATGTAGTAGTTCATTATTTAAGTAGAGTATTTGTAAAATATTGTACATATTAATTTCATTATCTATTGAATAAATTTTGTCAATATATCTTCATAAGCGAAGTACCTACTACTTAATTTTTTTTTTCTTTGATTTTTTATTTGTCGACTACCAGAAAATTCTGACAGAATAGTTTATTATATTTGACATTATATTCTTAACGAGTAACTCGTGAGATATATTTACACCCATAGATATTTCATAAAATGTATGTGATATCTCTTCATAATAATTTGATACTTTACACAAAAGAACGGTCTACAAATAGGTAAATTTACTATAAATGTCTCTAAAAAAAGCTACAGAATTATTACAATTCTCTTTAAAAATAAGAAGAAAGTAAAATCGAAAACTAAAGTAAAAAAATTCCCACTACTTCTAAAATCAAACATTGCCCATTGTTTAATAGATATTTTACGATATTAAATCAATATTTCAAGATCAGCGGTATAAAAAATGTATACTATTTATCTAATCTAAACTGTCACTTGACTTTTTAATGTTTTTAAATGTTATTTCCTCAAAATTCTGAAGATAACAAAAATTTAATGATACAAATAAAAAGTAATCTAAAATTTCAAATAACATAATACATATATGACTACTATTTACCTGATGTTGTAATCAAATGAAGCGCTCAATATTTGACTATTATCTCTAGAAAATTGAAGACACGTTATTCCTTTCGAATGAGCTTTTTCAAACTTTCTCAAACACTGTCCTGTACTAATTCGCCATACTTTAATTTTTCCATCCTGAGATCCAGATGCTAACATTTCGCTATCTCGTGAAAATGTTAAACACAAAACTGCTTGCTCCATCATCATGAAATTATCCTAGAAAAGATGTATTACTATTAATTATAACTAATTAATTGTAATTGAATACTTCGTTCACAATGGAGTAGTTGCGGGAAAAAAATGTTATTTTTTTTAATCTGTTTTGAGGATTTAGCCAATATCAATGATTTTTAACTAGAAATAAAACAAACAAAAATTCGTGATTTCCGAAAAATAGTTTCGCATTACCAATTCATTGTCATAGGTGCAGGATTATTTTATTATCTAACTACTGAAATTAGAGTAATGAAAATACACTAATACTATACTAGTACCTTGAACACTTGTATTGCAATTATAGATCTGTAAAATTAAAATGATATTATAGTTATTTTTCAAAAAAATATTTGCAGAGTTGTACTGAGAAGAGATATTAAAAATTTCAAAAAATCAGATATAGCTATTCATTGAAACTCTTAAAACACAATTATGAAAGCAAAGGTGAAAATTACCAAAAATTTATTGAGATTATACTTTCTAATTTCTAATTATGATATAAATGAGCATTATTTGGAAAAAAACCTAAAATTTTGAACGTTCGCGTTTCCTTTCTGCAGGGCCTCTATTCTCGAATCAAAGCATATACGTTTGTAACGTCGAAACGTATGAAATTCTTTAGTTGGTATTCTCGAGTGTGCGTTTGGTGAACGTATACGTTTCTAAACGTAGAACTTTCGTGCGTTTGACACGGTTGGGTAGTAACCACTCGTTCGTTGCAATTTTCATTCGTTTGGCTAGTTTGAAATGTCATTTTGAGTGTGTCACAGGTATTGATACATAATGGCAGCATTTGATGATATTGCCAACGCAATTGTGATTGATGAAGTACTGGGAGTCTAGTCAAATCTTTCACTTATGAGCTGTGGATGTTGCTCCATAAATTCAACCAGCATAACTTTTTGGTCTTGTGAGAATGGAGAACCTTTTTTTGATGGTTTGTTCATTTTTTATCTCACAAATGGCACAAACACAGCTTGGAAAATTAAATTAATGGAAACGTCACACGTCAAATGTCAATAACAGTGCGGTCTGTGATCACTACGCAACGTGTAACGTGTTAGCACTACCTAAATATTTGAATCTGATTGGTCCATTCGTTGTGAAACGGTCAAGTGTGATGCCGTGCTTCAGAAAACCAAACGTATACGACAATCGTGCGAGTGCTGCAAACGAATAGCAGTGGAGAATAGAAATTTTTAAACGTATACGTTTAGCCCCCAAACGTTTGGAAATATATGCGAATGCGAACGCATAGCTTCGAGAATCGAGGCCCTGTTAAGTTACTTGTATCGGGTTAAAAAAAAGACTAATTTTTTTAATTGAGGTAGTTGAAAAAAATCAATACAATTATTCTGTGTAATTAATTTCGATTGAGTTACAGGGAATATCGTGAAAAAAAATTATTTCAAATATTTTTTGCAGTTATCAAAAACAGTCAAGTACCCAAGTCATACTGTTAGCGGATGAAAGGTTAGATGTACAAGTTCACATCGCAGGTATCATTCTTCTCTTTGACAAGATTACTTGTCGCACGCAAATTTCACTTGGCGCACTCAAAAGCCAAAGAGCCATTTACCACCCGGAAAAACGTGCGCAAAATAGTGCTTATCCTGCATAATTAATAAAAAATTAATTTCTCCATTCAATACATATTCTATGATTATTATTGACTTATTTTTACTTTCTTTACTCGTTTAATAGCCTGAATCAATTTTTTCATTCCTATTTCATGTTCTCTGGATGGGAACTTGTAGAAATGTTGTTTTTTTGTGATTCCGTAACTGTTTTACAGTTTGGAACGCAAAAATTTGTATAACCAATACGCGGTATTTCAATTTCCATGTTAAATTCACTTATCAATAATTGCTTTATTATTTTAATTTGATACATTTATTCTGAAATCATGTGCAATGATAAAGTTTTGTTTACCTGCTAATACTGTCAAAATTAACCACTTGTGGCGCTTCAATCTATTCGTAAAGAGCCTATATTGTATTTTTACATTATTGAATAATTTTTTTAACATAGTATTTTAAGCATGTGCGTATATTGCCCTCTTTCGTATTTTAGAGCAGAAGTACAAGAACAAAAAATTGTTAAAAAATTTATTTTCACTTTGGAAAGTCTTCATGTAATTCAGTAAAATATCTGTAGCATTAGATAATTAAAATAGTATATTCCGATACAAGTGCGGAATGGAGATCATTCCATGCGAATGTGAATAATTCAGCCACGAGACGAAGTCGAGTGGCAGAATTCACATGAGCATGGTATGATCGATTCGCACGAGTGCCGGATGTTATTTTTTCTACAGTCAAAGGAGTTCGCGTGAATATCTATAACCAAAGTATACCGTTTTCTGAGAAAGAACTTGCTTCATTGATCTTATTTCAATTCATCAAATGTTGATAAAATTACACATATTGACTCCATTTTGAAGAGGAATGATAAAAAAACAAAAAGAATCAAAATTATCACAGTAATGGAACAGTTTTCTCGCGACGCCATGCGGCTTTCTTAGGAACCTCAGAGCGTGCGGAATGACTCCTATTCCGCACGCTACAGCGTGTGGTATGGGCATCATTCTATAGTGACTGTAGAAAAAATAAAATATGACATTTTCGTCAAAAATCAGATAGCTATGGAAATAAAAAACAAATGAAACAAATCCTCATTCTGACAGTTCAATTCCGTGTTATCTGCGTGTTATCAATGTTAATTGTGGTAGTCGTCTGCACTGTTAGTCAAAAAATTGCGTAAAAGTGCGTATGTAGGTAGGTAAATTACAAAATGGATTATTTTAGTATCGAAGAATAAAAATTTGTTTATCAAATTGCATTCCAGTGCATTTGTAGAGGCGGGCACAAGCAAATCGACAATATTTCGTATCATTGATAAATTTGATAAAACGAGAAGTGTTCTGGAACCGTTCAAGTGTATAAGTCCCAATTCAGTTAAAAATGAAGGGAGATAATAGTATATTGTTGCAGATATTATTTTTTATTTCGCATACGGGAGAAGTATTATTTTGAGCTTGTTTTTCTGGGCGGTAACTGGCTTGCGTGCGACAAGTTCACTTCATACTTGGCGCACGCAAAAGGCAAAGAGCCATTTACCGCCCGGAAAAACGTGCGCAAAATAGTACTTATTTCGCATGAGTAATAAAAGAAAAATTGATATTTTGTTTTATTTCTCTTTATTTCCAAGGCTGTCATATTTTATTCTCTAAATATCTAATGCTACAGATATTCTACGCCCTACCTACGAATAACTTTATTCGGTGGATAATATCCACAGTAACAAGTGTTGCAATAATTATTACTATAGTAATTATCTAGGGAATAAAATTATTCGGAGATGGAAAGATCGGGCCTAAATGAAGAATAAATAAAGTTTGAGCCACGTGAAGATTGAATATAATTGAAATTAAACACTTCCTTTTCTTCATTTGTTTATTTTAAGACACTTATGTACATTTCGTATGCAAAGCACTTTGATGATGTATGCTTTGTAAACAAAATGTACATAAGTGTCTTGAAAAAAAACAAGTAAAGAAAAGGAAGTATTTAATTTCAATTATTGTAAAAACTAATTTTTCAACAATTTTTTATTCTTGTACTTTTGCTCTAAAATATGCAGAAGAGCCAATATCTCCATATTTTTAAAATCCTATGTTAAACTTCTATATACCGCGTTTCGTTGCACAACCGGTATATATACAGACTGTTTCACTACTTCGGATACATACGTTAAGTGTACATGTTTTAATTTAAATGTGTAATTAATTTCCATGTTCCCAATCAAAAATTTTTCGTTGCCGCTACCACTGGGTGAATGGTCTTATAAAACCTAATAATATAATACAATATAAACTATCAAATAGTCAATAATAATTAAATTGCGTTATGAGTAAACTAATTTAATTTTATTCTGTTCGTAGTAGCTAGTAGGTCTACAGATACCTTTGTATCTTTGGTGAATGATACATACTTACTTAACTTAGTAAAAAAATTGTAGTTTTTCTCGAGGTTTTTCTGGTTTTTAATGGAAGCGAGTATTGGAGAGGGGTCGGATCCAATAAAATAATAAAGTTTACGTTCAGCCCTACAAGATAGGCTATTTTGTTTTTTTTTTGTCGCTTGTAACAAAATAGTTATTTGTTTAACAAGTGCAAAAAATGCTGGATTTTGAGAGGAGTAAGAATCCCAAAATCGTATATTCTGTACGTATTAAACATAATATTTTTCTTTTATCGCACTTTATTATTGAATCTTTGAAAATAATAGTGACATTTTCTTTCTTTTCTGAATTATATAATCATTATTATTTTACACATAAACATAAATAATAGTTATTTGTGTATCAAGGCCGTAAAAGTTATCTTTTTTGGTCGAATCTGTTGTTTGCGACCGAAGTGCAGCTGAGGCTGCAATTCAGGTGAGACCAAAAAGTAATTGTAGGCCGAGGTGCACACAACGTTTTTTAGGCGATCATCACGAAATAATCCAAAACCACAAAATTTTATCTATTTATTTCTAAAACATTGCAATTGTAAATCTTAGTCGCCATTGAAATTGTTTTATTTTATTGTCTTCTATCAAAGTGTCATTTGTAAAAAATGCTTTTCAATTTCTTGAATTGCACGAACTATTAAGGTTGACGGGGGAGTATAATATGAATTTCGGCGAAAACTGTATCTTAAAGAGTTCATTAAGCAGCCCATATAGGTAAGTATGAAATGTTTATGAAGTAGTTTTTTACAGATCAGTCCCAAAAAAGTAGTGTTTGACAGATCAGTCCCAAAAAGTAAAATTTGACAGATGTGTACCAAAAAGTGAAACTTCACGGTCGCAAAAGGAGCCATAGAAACATCTTTTTTGTTATGATCGCCTAAAAAATTGATTTATAATTTCAATTTTAATCTGATACAATTGAAAAATTAGTTCATTACCTATTTGTAAACTAAAACATTGTACAGTGACAAATGTCAAAACTTGAGTTTCATGTGCCTATTTTTAAGTAATAAATTCCACTAAAATGATTGACGCATCAAATTGATATTTAATTGAATATAAATCTTCAGATTAACTAGTAGTTAGGAGATACGAACTATGTAACGTGATTTACTTTTTGTACTTGTCCAAAAAAATGAATGCCTTTTGTACAGTTGCCATGGCAACTTATTGAAATACCATAATGGATTACTTTTGCCTGTAGTGTAATATTACAAAATGGCGTCTTATTCAAGCGATAGAAGAAAGAAGTTTTTCCATAAGACAAAAAATCTTGGACTGAGATCAGGTACTATAGTCCGTGAGACAGCGCACAAATTTTTTGTTGATTACCGCTCACTTGAAACTTTGTGAGTGGCTTCATTGTGATGAGTCCGACAACTTTTTCATTTGGTAAAATTCTAGATTTGGGGGCGTTTATCCGCGAAGGCTACCGGTGAGTCCAACTTGTCATAAGTACCAACATACTTACCATAAGTACCAACATACTTATGACAAGTGCGGCTTGTCGGATTCACCGGTAGCCTCAATATTCATGTCGGACAATATTTTTCCTTCATTTCATTATCAAAAAATCTTTCGATTAGTGTAAAGATCAGTATTACGGTAATATTCTTTCAATTAATTAGCCCTCGCGGGTAAACGCCCCCAAACCTTGAATTTTGCTAAATGAAAAAGTTGTCGGACTCATTACAATGAAGCCACTCACAAAGTTTCAAATGAGCGGTAATCAACAAAAAATTTAAGCGCTGTCTCACGGACTACTATTCATATGGATATAAAAATCATACGTCTTATATTATAAAAAAATTAAGAGTTTGATCTACTTTTTGGTTAAATATTCATCTCATAATTTTACTGGAAAATATAATTTAAAATGTGCAACTATCCCATTATGAGCAAAAATATAAAATAATTTCTCACCTGGGCTTGATATTTTAAATCTTTTCGCACTTTTCCAGTAGTGAAATTCCACACTTCAATAAATCCGTCAACACTACCAGTTATCAAATACTGTCCATCTGGAGAAAATCTGGCACATTCTACATGTGATTTTTGTCCAAATTTAATTTGTTTTGACATTTGAGTTGGGTATTGTTCATCTTCCTGATCTCTTATTGCTGCTTTACCGCGGAATAAATCTATTGTAGTTCCTATACAATACATAATAGAAAAAAATTAGTAATTAGATTAGCAGAATTAAATTGTGAATTAAATAATTATAGAATTATGAGTAGTCATAGATCAATGTAAATATGCTGGCTTTATAATCCGGAGGTCGCAAGGTCAAATCCCATCCATGGACAAAAAGTCAGTAGGATTTTCACTGGATTTTAATATACTCTGTGGCGTACTCTCCACAAAAAGAATAAAAGTACCCGTAGTTTTACGACTGGTAGCCTACGGCTTAGGAAATATAAATCAATCTATCAAGTGCACTATAAGTGTCTGCCACACTCGTACCGGGTAAAAAATGTGATTGATTTTTATTTCATTCTATTTTAAATTGTGAATAAATTTTCATTTTAAAATGTACAGGCAGTCAATAAATAATAAAATTTTCCTATTATAGATTTGTATTCGTGCAAATATCAATTAATTATTGATAGCATCACGTACTTTCTACGAATTATGTAAATTTATAAGATACTCGCTCAAAATATATGAACCGAATATAAATTAATGAATTTACTGAAAAAATACGACAAAGTGCCGTCTCTTAGCTTGTTTTCCATAGTATAGATTGTTAGAACAATTGTTACTAAGGACCTGGACTGAAATATCGGCCCTTGGGGTCGTATATATTTATTTATTTACTGAACATGAGACGTACCTGGAGGTAATAAACCCTGATGTTGTTGCCATTTTAAGGCTTGTCCCAATAATGCAAGTAATCTTGATGACGGAACAACTGATACTTCACCAGAAAGAGCATGAGCAATAGCAGCACGTCTTTTTTCTTTGCTACTTCCATCGGGATATGCTTCTCTAGGATCAAAATATGACCTTGCAAGTAGATTTTCTGAAAAAGTATTCATATTTATAAATAATCTGTATATTTCACATCTGTTAGCTACCTAAGTGAATATATCTTTCAGGTTCATGTTGTTTCATCATTATCATGGGATCTGTTTGTCGTAATAATGATCTTGCAGCTCCTAGCTCTCGTAGTTCTATAAGTTCGAGCACCACCTAAACAATAAAAATTATCACGCAAGAAGAACTACGAGGCTCGAACCACATAGATCAATTTTTTTTTGTTTCAGATAAATATCATTAAGGTGCGACGCTGTATGTAAGTAAAATGCATTACAAAGTAAAATTGGGGTGATTTTTCAGACGTTTTGTGGCTAGTTCTGAGCAAAAACGAATCTATGCAGTTCAGGCCCCAGTATTATAGAGAATATCGAAATACCTGTTCATACAAGTCTATTAATTTTTTGTCAGGTAACTTTAAAGACTGTATTGATTTAAGAACAGTATCCCAATGACCATTATTTATATCTGCTACAAATCCATCCACACTGTCTACGGTATTAAGGGAAACACCTGTTTCTTCCTATAATAAGAAGAGATTCTAGGAAAAATACATAAACTAAGGCCCAGTTGCATAAAGTATTGTTAACTTTGATCACATTGTCAAATATTTGGTCTTGCATAAACTTTTGACATCTGAATACATATTCTAATGTTTTTATCGAGAATTTTATACAAATACTACTTTAATTTGACATTCAGATGTTACAAATGAGTGAATCATTCATAAAATCTATTTTTTTATTGTTAAAAGTTATTCGAAAATTGTGTTAACAATATGTTAGTTTACAGCATGTTAACGATGCTTTATGCAATTGGGCCTAAGAATAACGAAATACAACCTGTAGTGTTTGCAACGTTTTTATTAAGTTAGACTCTTTTAAATATTGTTGGATCAAGCGCACGACACTGAAACAGACAATATCATGAAAATATAAACATGATAATTTAGATAGACTTACTCAGCCGATTCTATTTCGATTGACATTTTGTGTAATTTTATATTTCAACTGTCTCATATAAAATCAGTTTGAGATTTAAATTTCCAGTAGTTTTCAAATCGTTTACAATTTATCACCTAACCTCATCTTAAACACAGATGTCAAGCAAAGAAACGCTCATGTTGTCATACCATGGAGATGGTACAAGGAGCACGAATTCCATGTATTGATAGCTAAAATCTCCGCTTGCGGCAGCACAAAATGGCGAATTTCTAGTGAACTTGACAAAGCGCTATGTATGATCTGAGGCGGTATTTTCAGCACGTTTTAATTAGTACTTTATTGATTAATTCAAATCGAACGAATCTCAATTGAAAGGTATAGATTTCACTTAACAAAAAAAGCAATAATTGTTTGATATGAATTTGTTAATAATTAAATAATTTTCAAATGCAATTGGCGGCTTTAGATGAAAAAATGGTCACTAAATGACAGGCCGATCAGCAACAAGGTGGAGGAGGAACAAGGACAGCAAAAACTTTCTCGACGATACTGTAAAAGAATATTTATTCATTATCATTATTAGTGGATCATTTTGTCATCACTTAAGATAAATTAACTGAAACAACTATTGAGATTATACAAAAACAATACGACACCAATGATTATTCTAATAGGAGACGAGATGTCACGTGACATAAATCATATGGCTGGTTCCTACTAACTTCACTCGAAGCTTTGCAGCTAATATCTCTTTCTACTAGAACTGTCATTTCGAGAAGAGCGGAAAATTTGAAAAATTATTCATTGTAGAAAAATCATTTTGTGATCGTTGAGTTGTCGTACAGGAAGTGTTTTGTGGTATTTGTCAGTGTTTTTATTTTCAGACGATACCTGCGGAGACATATTGGAAAGGTGATATTTGGAAATAAATTATATTTAAGCAAGTAACAATTATTTATATGTGTGCAGGATGGGTGGATCCGAGAGAGTTGAGAGACGTCGCTGATGGTTAGAAGCAATTGGAAATGATGATTCTATGCGCGAGGATGCTGGTGTTCGGCTACATTTTATTATTGGTGGGCTTCCTTTGTATCAGCTTGTTTTATCATCCTTTACGTACATCACAACGTCCCTTCAAGAATCTCCATCTCTAGTTATTTTTGAAGATTCCACATGAACAATTTTATTGAACGAAGCACTAAGTTAATGCCATTTGGTTTTTTGTTTGTCAAACAGATAATGCAGTTGAGGATAAAGATCATACAGTCTGGGTGCCATCAAAAATTCTTTTTGACAACATTTCACCTAAAAACGAAGATGAAGATATAAAGTTGGTGAAACATGCGGAAAAATTGAGAGAGAGAAGAAATATAAATAAGGATTTATTGCCATTAACATTTAAAAAAATGCATATTACTATAACATTGAAGATGTATCAATCAATGATTGTAAATTTTTCCATATACGAGTTGGATTTTATTAATTACTTGTTTTACAAGGTATTAGATATTAATTTTTCAAAGCCAACCACTGTTTACTTTGTTTCAGCTGGGGAAGTTCAGAAATATACGGCCACAGAAAATAGCAATATGAAATATAAATCAATAAGTAACAGTGCGCTCTAGCGAGGCAAATTTTCAGATAATATTATTACCATGAACTGTTTCAATTAGCATCATTTCAATTGAAGAGTTATTTGACGGTTTAAGTGAGTATATGTTATATTTATTCTCTTGAATATATTATGAAAATTAGTTATTATTTCTGTGCAGAAAGGAATTATCTACCCGCATCTCGAGTTGCCGATAGTAGCTGAAATATGTCTTCCTCGGTCGGCGTAGATATTTTGTAAGATTTAATAATTCTCATATGTCCATCAACTTCTCCCCATTTTGCCTTGGGGAACTTTCCACGCAGGCTTTACCCCGTTACGGATACTTTTTATTTTTGTAATTTCTATCTTCTACAGCGAACAAAATAGCAGCAAAATGTCTACAAGCCTCACCAAGACCTGCATCGCATCTACAATGACTACAAAGAATTTCTCCTTCTGGCCGAGCTAAAATCCAAGGCTGTAGAGGTTTTTCATTGAGTCGTTGAGAATGCATCACCTAAGACACAAATTGTTTAAAAATTAGTATGTACAAAAATATTAATTCTTTACGTATTAATTCATAGTTATATTTGAATAAATTTGAATTACCATTTTAGTCGCATAACATGTGTTACTGCTTTATTTTTATTTGCTGTGCATAGTGTTTTAATTGAAGCTATAAAGAATTTTTCAATAATATTTCAAGATTTTATGCGTAAAATTTTTTGTTATATAAATATTAATAATAAATGTTCAGTGCATACAACTTACCTTTCCAAAAATCAAGATATTTTCTTTAAACTTTTTCACCAATAAATCTCGCACCCATCCGCATGACACATATTTATAGACTTCTAAACTCTTGAAATCTCCAAATTCTTGATGTGTATAGAAACTTCTTGTAGGAACTAAATATTAAAATTTTTTATCGTGTAATATTTGTTCCAGTTGCCTTGAAAAACTGGATAAATCACTATTATAAGGATCGACATTTTCAAATTGATTAATTTTATTCAAATAAGGAGCTCTCACGTCACTACTTGAAGATTCAAAATATTTAGACATGTTTATTTCTCAAGAATCACAAATGAATCAAATTAGTTAGGGAAAATGTTTTGGCTCAAACACTTTTTAAATTTATCGTAATTTCGACTATGAATACTTCTGTTCAGAAATCCGCTTAATAAACTCTCAAATATGTAGGTACTTGATTTTGTATTATTCATGTAGGTATAATTCTTCTTTCAGCGAATACATATCTGTACACAATAGTAAACAGTTACAAAAATTTTACTGTTATAAATATGCAATCTGTTTTGGAAAAGATTGTCTTTGTATTAAGTATTTTTGCTCGTACTTTAGTTTTAGTGCAAGATCATGCATTTGGAAAACCAGATATGCATGAGATTATGTTAGGAATATTCACCGTAATAAAAAAATCATATAAGTAGAACAGAAAATACAAAAGGTACATTTCATTGTGGTATTCAATAATAGAAGAAAATACAAATATTAAATTACTTGAAAAAAATTAAATTTCATGTAAAAAATATAATTCCACCATATTTGCTTGTAATTCCATTTAAATTTTCTGAATTTTTTATAGGTTGATAGCAGATATAATTCATGTAACTGAAAAGACCGTATATTTCAAATTATGAAACATACATTTTGAATTCCCGCCCTTCTCAAAATGACAGTTCTATTTGAAAGAGATATTAGCTGCAAAGCTTCGAGTGAAGTTAGTAGGAACCAGCCATATGATTTATGTCACGTGACATCTCGTCTCCTATTCATTTAAGAATATTTTGAAAACTTCAATTCTTTTTACAGAAAATTTTATATATATTCGTGCCACAGGCTGTTTCCACAGCCTTTTTTAATTTACATATTTTCAGAAAATGTTGATTTGATTAAACTGATACGGATTTCTTCATTTTCTTCACATCCTTTCTCAGTGGCGTAGCGTGGGTATCAGCCGCCCGGGGCGGAAGAAAATTTTGCCGCCCTCTTATTTAGGTATTGCAATTTAAGAAATAATATATACAGTAATTCTGAATTTTTTTTTTGCAAGAAGAGTCACTTTATTGTGTATTGTGAAGGTTACAAATGGGAAGTTACATAATAATGTGCAATGAAATGCGGAACATAGGAATTGAAAATGCGATTTTTAAAATGTGTGGATATTGGCTCTCCTGTATATTTTAGAGCAAAAGTACAGGAATGAAAAGTTGTTTAAAATCAATTTTTATACATGAAAAGCTTTCTTCATTTGATGTAGAAGAAAATCTGTGGCATTAGATATTGAGCGAATAAGATATGACATTTCCGTAAAAATTAGATAGCCATGGAAATAGAGAACGAATGGAACAAACTCCCATCCTGACAGTTCAATTCAGTGTTATCACAACAATTTTTATCAATAATGATGACTTGTTCAAAATCAATTTTTACTCATAAAAAGTCTTCATTCAATGCGTTAGAATATCTATAGATTCTAACAAAATCAGCAATAATAACACAGAATGAAATGTGAGAATAAAAACTTGTTCCATCCGTTTTTCATTCTCATGGCAATCTGATTTCTGACGAAAATATCATATTCTATTTTCAAAAATTATAATGCTACAGAAATTCTATTGCATTCAATTAAGACTTTTCATAAGTAAAAATTGATTTTCAACAACTTTCCATACCTGTATTTTTGCACTAAAATATACAGGAGAGCCAATATCCGCACATTTAAAAATCCCATGTTAAACTCCTGTTCCGCGTTTCGTTACACATCCTGTATATGTTGTATAACATAATAATCACATTCGTTAAAGAAATCTTACACGTATTACACGTATGCCACTTGATAAAACAGGTATAGAACACTTATTATTATATCTTGTCGATCGACAAGATCAAGTTATCAGCGAATTAAATAAGAAACGCAAATCGACTGCCAATTAGAAATATAACGATACTGTTCATATTTATATTTTTATTGAAGAATAATTTATGACCTGTTTTCGTTCCTTGGAAATTCCTGCTGATTTTAGAATCTATTTTGAAAATATGGAATGATTGAAATATTTACAGGATATTATTATTCATTGTAAAATTTTGCCGCCCCCTAAATGTGCCGCCCCCTCCGCCCCAGTCACGCTACGCCACTGTCCTTTCTCAATTAAAATTCTTCAATGTTTCTTTAGACATCAAATGAGAAAATTAATGCTCATCATGTAATCAGTACTAGTTTTATCATAGCGTTGGAGACTCCAAATTTATTCCAGTATCTCACTTGCTTTTGCTACCGAATGAACAAATTATTTATTAAACCGAATGTCCTTTGCACTTGCTAACATTTATGGAATAAAATGGCTTTTCAACTCACTAAATCATCCACTTGTACACTTTTGCATGAATTTATTTCTTGTACTCCTGCGAGTCATCTTAATCTTTGATCGAGATTTTTTTTATGGCAAGATAAACAATTACGTGGCATAAGGACAGCTGTATCTGTAGCAGTGTTATGTTTCGTCTGAGAGTATGTACAATTATTTTTATTTAAAATCTGCGGAGTGCAAAACAAATTGAAAAAATGCAATAGTTTATCGTGAAAAAGCAGTTAAGGTTCTAGATTAACAGATGGCGCGACATACATCATTTACAAGATATCGCAAAGGGCTGTCAAGTCTCTCTTCAAGTCTAGATCATAGACAAACTAATATTTTTTTCAATTATTGTTTTTACTTCTTCAGATGGTTTATTTATCAATATATGTGATAACTTTTATATGTGATTTCTTTTTTTGAAATAAAATAAAGTTCAGTTCTGCAATAATTAGAATTTTATTATCTTAAATTATTTTTAATTACAAGAACATTGTAGGTATACGCGCCTAATTTCAAATTCACTAAATAGTTCACCCAGTTGACGATGGTGCGCTACAGTCAAAACATAATACCTACAGTTTGTACATGATCTGTTATTCTCCTATATTCCTTTTTCTATGGTCTAGATCTATGACATCAATGACATCAAATTTGTGGGATTGTGTCAACTAAATTAACTAGTGTGAACAATCTATGGTGTAAACTCTGAAAATTTGACTGTTTTCGTTGAGTATTCTTAATAATAAAATAAAAATTTTATTTATCTAGAATCAAAGCTCATACTGCTTTTACAATGTTTGATGGATTGACAGATGATGACGATTCTTTCTTTACCCCTGCTTCAAGGTATATTTAATGAGAATTGTTCTTTTACTAATGTACATAAAAATTTATACCATTACAGTTCCCATTTGGCTTCTTTATTTGGGTTGTCCGTTGCAAACACCCCGTCTAATAGTTCACTAACATATACTGCACCTAAACAACCAAATAATAAATCCGAAGAGTTGCTAAAAAATTCTCCGAAAAATAAACATCAAAGTTCAGTTATTGTATTTAAAGAAGTTTATGCATTTAAAACGTAAGTATTGTTATTTCTGTACAATGGATACAAAATAAATAAAGCTTTTTCTTTTCAATTAATTGAACAGGCACGATAAAAAATATATAAATCAAGGAAAATGTGGTTTAGCATTAATAGGAAATGACGATTTACATCTTTATCAGTTATTATTATACAAACAAAAGAATGATATTATAAGCTATACAAGAATTTCTGATAATTTTCAGTTTACATTTCAAAAAGATAATTATGCCTCTTATTATGATGATCAAAAACAAAATTGGACTGTACATTTTAATTCGAAATTGGAATTAAATCAATTTTCCTCTACATTGGAATCACGAGGAGGAAAACTGCTGAAAATAAATGAAAGTGAAATAAATGATTCATCAAATATAAAAACTGAATCAACTAAAAGTAGCACAGTGATCGAGGAGAAACAAATAGATAGTAATAGTCAGTCAGAAATATTGAGCAGCAATGCAAAGGCAAATATTCTATTTCGTATGGCGAAAGTGGGGCAGAGGTTATTACCAAGCGTTAGTCTTTCGGATGGAACAGATTCTGATTCGGAGAAAGATAAATCGTTATCTGATAGAAGCAGAAAAATTGAACGAGAAATAACTACAGCTACATCTACATTAAATGCAAATAGTTTACCAAATACTGCAAAAACTTCAGATTTAACTTCTCGGACTTCACAGGATTTATCTAATTTGCAAGCAATTACTCAGAAATATGAGATTGGTCAAACCATTTCCTTAATACCGTCTCAAATTAATGCAAAACATGGCGATTCAAATTCTGTTTACCCTTCAGATCTGCCTACCCAAGATGTTTCACCTGTATTTTACACATCGCTAATACAACCGTCATACGATCAAATGTTTCAAATGTTTTTTAGCGAAAACAGAACGCATAACAGCGAAATAAGAATGAATATATTACGATTAACAAATAAAATGGAAGAAGTTTTACAAAACGTGCAAAAAATTGATACAAACTGTGATAAAATCACTTCATTTAATGAAATAAAGGATAAATCATTAAAAGAAGACAATGAACGTTTAAAATCACTCGTTGAAAAACTAGAAAATTTTATTCAAGTAAATTTGGAAAATGAAAGTTGCAATGGCAAATTTGTGGAAACAGAACAGAGACTTTTAAATGAAAATCATAAATTAAAGAAAGAATTGGAAAAATATATAGAAAATGAACATTATTATAAAGAGAGAATAAAAGAATTAGAATCAAAAGTCAAAAAATGTGAAGAAATAGATATTGTAAAGGCTGAAGCCTGTGGCGATCAATTATCTGAAACAAAATATGAAAAAATGATAGGATCGGTTAAAAAAATCATGAATAGTCTCTATAGTGAAGTTATTAACCAAATCCAACATGATGGAACTCTTCAAGGACAAGAAATAGAGATAATATTAGCACAAAAAATCAGAGAAAATACATACAATATAATTTCTTCTGTAAATGACTTAAAATAATCAATAATAATAAAAGAATTGCTATAGAATAAATTTGATAAATATATCTATACAAGAAAAATAAAATTATAGTATCTGTGATTTCGCAATAAACGTTTTTTTAATCTCATGGCTATTTGTAGTATACCGAAACCTATACAAGCGTTTTTTAAATTTTTCTGTTTGTCCGAGCGTCCGAGCTAATCTTAAAAATGGCTGAATCGATTTTGACAGACCTTTTATCGAAAGGTAGAGGACTTTTTTGTGAGTAATCTAAGATATTTTTATCGGAAATATTATTGATTTTTGCATAAAATCCAAAAATTATAAAAATTAGGAGTTATGCGGAGTAACGCGCGGCTTGAAAAAATGGAAAATATTCTTGCTCAAGTAATTAATATTAATTTATTATTATTGAATTTATGTCTGCCATATGCTTCATTTTAATTATATATTTATTTAATTTAATGTTCATGCTTGAATCGTGTTAGACCACATATTATAGCTGCGAGATTTCACCCGAACCCGACCCGGCCCAATCGGAACTAATTTCAGGTTTCGGGTTGTCCAATCTACGTTATTTTGGATCGGGTCGGGTTGAAGATTGACGGGTTCGGTTCGGGCCGGGTTGAACGGATCACTTCGTAACACGGAAAAAACACGAATTCGAAATTTCGGATTGGGTCAGTTCAGGTCGGGTTGGATCAAGTCAGGTCGAATCGGGTTATTCCGAGTTAGGTTTCGGGTGGGTTGGATTAACTTGGGGCGGTAGGATAGAGACTTGACAGGTTTCGGGCGAGCTGAATCATCAAAGTGTTCCAAACTCGCAGCTCTACCACATATACCTATATTCGGTAATGGGTAGGACCACTATAGTGAAGTGAGGGAATATTGCTAGTTATAAATAGTATATTAAATATAAATTTTTACTTACTTGAACGAAGTTAGAGGATAGTGAAACCGACTAAATTCATATATTAATGGGAATATCCGTTTTGAGCATCCTGAATCCATTTTGATTATTTTCGGCTTGATGTCGGTACGTATGAATAAGGTTCGTGCACCTACGTCACAAACATGGCGCTCATCAGCTGATTGTAGGGCAAAAATTGTTAACTCTACATATAAGTGTGTGATATTCTGACCTCTTTCTGTTTATTACATAAACATCATTGTGCTTATACATTACTAGCAACCCGTGCCGGCTTCGCACGGGTGGACATTTAATAATACTCAACATTTTTATACGAATCTTTGGAGCATAGTTTTATAGTATAAGATAATTATTAAGAATAATACCACATATCTTGCTTGAGTAACTCAATTAAAACATAACCTAAGCTGTCAGAATCTCTTGATAAATGCGTAGATCTATGTATAGATAGCATCATCAGTATTTAATTTGATCATTTACAGTAAATAAAAGATTGTATTGCAGCGCAGGCAATGCAAGGAATTTTACTGGTCATTTTTTCACATCTTGGGTTAGAATTGAAGTTTTTGTAGATAACCCTTTATTTTGAGAGTAAATTATAGCCCATGTTCATGGTGATAATAGGTATGTGATTCTACAGGTGGAAAAATTCTTAAAATCGGTCCCCATGCAAGCGCCAGCAGCAACTATAGAAAGTTTCAATTTAAACGGTTGAACGATGCTCGATCGATACCGTTAGTGTTACTATGTCAGAGCCTTCATTAACAACCACTATATCAAATTATAACTCAATTGGATGAACGATGTGTGAACGGACAAATACGGCTCGTGTGCCACTTGAGGTATGCTAGTGGTACAATACTGAGAACTTTCTCGAAAGAGCCAACAACAACTGTAGTAAGTTTCAAATCAATCGGATAAACGATGCGTGAACAAACTAATACGGCTCGTGCGCCACGTTGATAATACTACAATAAGAACTCTCGCGAATGTATTATGATAAATCTCGTAGGGTTCAGCCTGCGTTTGCAATGTAAGCGGAAAGAATGTAATTATTTACGACATCACATTAGAACCTCAAGATTAACAGTATTTCTCCACTATTTAATGGATGTTATTATACATATAAACCTTCCTCTTTAATCACTCTATCTATTTAAAAAAAACCGCATCAAAATCCGTTGCGTAGTTTTAAAGATTTGAGCATACATATGGATATAGGGACAGAGAAAGCGACTTTGTTTTATACTATGTAGTGATGATTCTAATCTTTGATTATGACCCTTTCTTACCCTACGACTACGTCGTCTTTATCGCCTAAATCGATTATTTTTGACGGCACTTGGCGATGGTTTTATTGGACTTTTTTTTGTACTTTTCGGTTTTAAGAATTTACTAGGAATCCAATCTGAATGCGTTTCGCAATCTTCAGAAAATGGTTTGTCTATTAATAAAATGTAACGATAGTACATATTATGTTCAATGCATACATTATGCCTTGAACAAACTCTCGCGTTTTTTTAATGTGATACTTTATGATCTTCTCATCCAATGACTTTTAACTTTAACCAAGTCTGTTGCCTAGATTTTTTCGTTCGTCCTCTCTTCTTCGTCCGACACTTATAGCTGAACCCGATGAAAACTTATAGAAATGTCTAAGTCCTCGGCTGCCACATCCAGCAACACGACAAGTGACGGGCATATTAATAATTAATAAATGTCTTGAAAATAGAATTTATCCTGGTTACAAGAAAATGTAATTACATACATAAGATAGAATTAGATATAAATCTACAGAAAGAAATACAAACTACTACTTTATGAGTTGTTTTGTTTTGGTACTCAATATGTTGTGTGCCACACAATCAGCTGTTCAACGCCATGTTGTGACGTAAGCTGCACGAACCTTATATATGTATTATGTGTTTATGTGCGTTCGTTAACTCTCAAATCAAAACCTATCGAACGTATAATGTTGAAATTTTGTTGTGCACCTCGCCTTATGGTTGCAATCGTCTGTACCGAAAGTTCACTATACTCGAAACATTTTTTATCGCATGAATTCAAAACGATTAAACGTAGAATGTTAGAATTCAGTATTTAAGATCTAGATGCTCATATCCTATTTTCATTGAGATTGACTGAGCCGGGAGTGCACTTTACTTGACAGTCTTTTGGAATGTTTCGCATAATTCGAAACGATCGGCTGTAGAATATTGAAATTTAGTTTTAGTCTGCTGTAGCATCTGAATGATTGCCTATTATTCTTATAATAATAGACTGAACCGGAAGTGGACTTCTGTTGAATTATTTTTAAAATTTTTCGTGTAAATTTAGAATTTTTAGCAGTAAAATCTTGGAAATCAGTATTTAGGAATGTTGTAGCATAAAAATGATGACCTACTGTTTTCAAAGCAACCGACTGGGCCGAAAGCGCATTTTACTTGAAAGATTTTTAGAATTTTTTGGATAAATCCGAAACGATTAGTCGTGGAACGATGAGATTTCGTTTAATTATCGTATTATTATATGCAAGAAATATATCCAATGATGTAAAAGTAAGTCACGTGATGTTCACGTCAAATATTTTTGTAACGGTTTTCATAATAATTTAATTAATATTCTTATTTACGATAACAGTTAATTATTCGTCATAATTAATTAATGTAAACATATCACTTATCACTTGGATTTATAGATAGGAGACGCGGAATCTGCACTTTTGGTTTTACCAACGATATGATATTGCACATAAAAATATGTGATTATTACTCTGTATGAGTCACTTACATTGTAAATTTTACAACATAATCAAAATAAACTATAGCAGACCACTTGATACAGTTTGGCCTTAGGGCGCTGCTCTTTGCCTTCAAATATATCTCTGCAAGGGAAAATTTGTCAAATGTGTCTACGTAATTTTATAAATTCCCAATTTTAAACATAACGATCAACTTTTCAAAAACTGTAATACCATTTTTCCTGTTTTATTGTGGGTAATCCCAATTTTTCGTAGAAAGATTGATAATAAGAAGAGCGATATATTTGTATGCGCTATTTTGATTAGATTGTGCATTTTCAAACGACATCCTATTTAATGAATTAGAAATAGACTATATTATTAGATAAAGGTAGAGAGACATCTATTTCACAGAAAGATGTATTCATCATGGCAGAAAATTAACTTTACTGCTTTGGCTGTATTCCTAGCTTTGGTTCTATCTCATTGTTAGATATGAAACGTTAGCCGCAGTAATAAATCTGCTACTTTTCTTCCCAGGAACATTCTGTACCTTCCGACGGTGGCCTAATAAGCCGAAATCGATAAAGGTTCAATAAATTATTATTTGGAAAACTTACAACAAGTATTTTTAATTATTCATTTTTTGTTACAATGTTTCATCAAATGCCTACAGCTGAATCTTATAATTTTATACATAATACATTATTTTATATTGATGATGGTTATATCCAATCAATTAAACTATTTACAAAATTCATGTAAATTTTGATTAATCAATCAAATATATCAAAATTTTCACGAGATCAAAGTATTAAATGCGTTATATTTCCAAAATTTCTTTTTCAATCATTAAAATGAAGAGCGGTGGTCGTTTAAAATTTCGCAATTTTCAATTTTTGCTGGGATTTCTATATTTTCAAAAAATTTTGAACTTCGTTGTCGCAATGAATATCTTTCGAACAAAAAAGTTCATCAAAATCCATTCATAGATGAAGCATTCACAGTAGCGCAAATTTTGAATGAAAAAAAAAACAAGATCGGTTATATTTTATTATTTTCTAATTATGTGATAACCAACTTATAATTATTCCTATTCTTGAAAATCTCCCAGAGCCTAAAGAGCTATCTCTAAATAAGAATGTGATAACCAAAACATTCAGACACATTTCTTCAAAAACTACACTGTCACGAATTTGAAATCGATCAATCACATATGATGTGACTCAAATTGAACTCCAAAACAAAAAGTATTTCTATTCCAGTTTATTCAAATATTTGTACAAAAGCTTTTGATCGCGAACTTCATAATAGATAATCTTCACACGTTAGAGAATAAGAATTTGGCTTTTTCTAAGATAGTGTCAGAAGTTATCAGCCGATACCAGGAATAGCAATATTTATCATTAAAAGTCTTGCCATTATTCGTTTCGATCCAAAATAATCAGATCCGTATTAGAAATTCGGATTCTTCTAAATATATTTTGAAGTGACATATCGAATTATTTACCAAAAATAGCACAAGAAAAGAGGGAACAAAATCTAATCTGAATATATAAAACAAAGTCGTGTTAGTTACATCATTTATAACTCTCAAGAACGGCTTGACCGATTTTCATGATCTTTGATTTTTTGGATTTGTCTCTGCCCAGAATAGCAGAATAAGTAAAAATACATCGAAAAAATTAACGAAACACAAATACTGGAGAAATTTTATTCTCTTATACATTTTGTATGAAACATATTTTTTGATGATACCTTGAGTACTTATTTTTTGTTTTCGGGCTAGAAGACTTGAACCAGGGTGAAACAGACAAAAGCAGTCGATAGTACCGTAAAATAAATTTGGAAACTTCAGGCCCTATCGGCTGCTTCTTTTCGCCGTGCGAGCGAAACGAGCTTGGCTAATGGTAAGCTGCGGTGCGAGCGAAGCAAGCTTGAGAGTGGAACTAACAAAAGCAGCTGATAGGACCTAAAAATAAATTTGGAAACTTTATGTCCTTTTAGTTGCTTTTTCTCGCCATGCGGGCAAAAAGAGGTTACTCGACGGTACGCCGCCATGCGAGCGATGCGAGCTCGATTAACTGTAAACTGCCATGCGGACGAAATGAGCTTGGAAAACGATAGGCTGCTGTGCGAGCAAAGCGTGTTCGGTCACCGTTAAGAGGCCATGCGAGCGATGCAAGCTTGGATAATGGTAAGCTGCCGTGCGAGCGAAACGAGCTCGGTCAACAGTAAACCGCCATATGAGCAAAGCGAGCTTGGTAAACTTAAATTATTCCCAACACATGCATATTTATTCCATTGTTCCATTTTGGTTAGATTCATATTCAAATTGACAAGATATCGTCAGCTGAGTATTGGTTTGTCTCATGTCCATTTTCAATTTTGTATGAAGTCCTATGTCCTCAATTACGACTTGTATCCTGCGAAATAGAGTTGTAGTTCTGTACCAAGTCCTGAAATATATTTTCTGGACTTGGACAAAGCCACAACTTTATTTCACAGAGTACAGGTCATATCTGAGGACATAGAACACTGGACTTGATACAAAAATTGAAAATGGACATGAGACAAACCAATACTTGGGTGACGATATGTCATATATTTACTTGAATAAGCATGTCGTGTATAATTCATAATGTATAATCTTCAATAAATCAACAAAAAAAAGTGATAGAAACAAGACATATAAAAAAGATATCCAGTGAGACTGAAAAGTCTAGGCAAAGTACGAAAATCTTTCAAAAAATCTTTAGATTAGTGTAAAGCTCAATATGACGGTAATACTTTTTCGAGGCTTCATGAAATTGATGTGTTTAATTAGCCCTCGCTGAAAAACGCCCCCAAATCAAGAATTTTGCCAAATGTAAAAGTTGTCGGACTCATCACAATGAAGCCACTAACAAAGTTTCAAGAGAGCAGTAATCAACGAAAAATTTTAGTCTTGTCTCACGGACTATAACACTGATCTGGAATCTGCATATTCTATAACCAAAAATTATGTTGGAACAAGTGACATTCTGACACATCGTTTAGAATGATTCCGTATGACGTTTAGAATAATTCAATGGTCGCGTTCACCCCGGCAAAGCGCTCCCAGCGATTCCTATGAAACCATGGTGACACTATCAACTACACCAATCAAAGCAATGAAAATGGCCAATGACGTAATACCGCTGCGTAGCGTTACATCGGGGTGAACGCGGCCAATCATTCTTCTCGACGAATCAGAAGCTGTTTGGCTACCATGGTTACTTCTTAACAATTCAAGTATTCATTTCTGGTTTTGCGTTTGACGTTTCATGATTTTAAAAGTTTTTTTTGAAATATTGGTGAGTTTTCAAAATCTTGTTAGAGAAAGTATAATCTACAACATGTTTGGAATAGCGTATTTCACACTCGCAAACCGTAATCCTCGCCTCCAGCTCGGATTACAAACTTTTCACTCATTTGGAATAAGGGCCATTCCAATACTTATTGTTGAATGTTATACTCTTTTTTAGACGAATAGAGGAATAAAGTATTTAATATTTGCATTATTTTGTGTTTGTTTCCATAGATGGCAAAAGTAGTTCTCAATGCTACGAATTTTAACCCTTCGTAATTTGAAGTTTGAGTGCAAATTAAGCAACTAAGTAGAGTCCAAAGTGGTTATGAACACTGAACGCTTGTATTTATACCAGATGGATGACTGAACTTGATTTGTTACTTAAATCTATAATACTCCAACTGTGCAAAATAAATAGTAATACATTTTTGCATATAAATACAAATCTGTTTATTACAATTGCTTCCTAAGATTGGCAGATGGTTTTTGTATCGGGTCCGATAATACAAAATATAGGTATCGCTGAAAGATATTGTGAGATAAATGTTCCAAGCTCAATGAATTATTGGGTACATTATAGGGATTTAAAGTTATGCTATCAGCGTCACTGTGAGTGAAATTCGAAGCTCGAGAAGAGATATTGCCCAAGATTATTGCATTGTGTACAAGTGGCAATAAAGTAGTTTACGAAGAATTTGCTGTATTTAAAAGTTGTACATCAAAAGAAATTATAATGTTACAGATTATTATTGTTCTGAATTTGATTATTCACTTTTATAATACATTTATGTTTCAGATAAATAATTCAATGAATAATAGCGGAATGACGAAGGTTCTGAGATTTTTCTTGATAGAATATTTTCGATATATTAAAATTAATATTCCAGAGTAGTTCACGAAAGTGAAGAAGTTGTTAATGCTGGACACATAATTATTTGCGGCACCTCACGTGACAACCCAGATTCAAAAATTGTATGGTTTATGTTTGCAAACTTCTGCTTTGCAGTCATTACCACTCAAAATTGAAGAAATACTTCTATTAAAGGATTCACTCTTTTTCCAATTTTGAAAGAACCAATTCATACTTTTTTCTACTCATAAATTAAAAATAAAAAAATAAATAAATTATAAATAGGAAAAAACTTAAGCTTGAATCCCGCTTTTTTCAAGAACTACAGCTAGGTACACAATATGTAGTTGACATAATTATTCAAATCAAATATTCAAATAGTAAAGCCTAAATTTTTAATAAATTCAGTTGAAAGAGATAAAAGAATATAACTGACGTTTTACGAATATCTCTTATTGAGCTTCTGAAATTTGCCATCAGACTGCGCTTAGCTGGAAATCCCTATATTTTAGTGAAGCTACAAATAAAGCTGACTATTCCATTTGTAGTATTTATAACAAGGTTAACAATGCTAAATCGCCATAGAAACGGTGCATATCAGTGGGTATTTGGACGTGTAGAAATACTATCGGGTATTACACTAGTGGTCAAAGTGAGTATTTTACTCAAAGATGTGGATATCTCCAATTTGTGCTTTCTTCGTATTTAATGGAATATTTTTCTGAATATCTTCATCAATTTTATCTTCTGATCTATCACCAAACCTTTCTGAACTAGATTCCATATCAAGACGCAATATATTTCTCTATTATTCGTCAAAGAAAATTCAAGAAATTCTAATTTTTCAGTTTGACAGAAGTTTGTTTACTCGTTCCTATGAAAATTACGTGAGTTGTTACTAGATTCATAAAAAATTAATTTGAAAAAATGGTTTGACTCTTGGAATAGTCCTCCATATACCATTTGTAGTTAGAGTATTATAGACTATTTTTGTGGTGAAATCACTCATGTTTATTGCGCTTGTGAATACCACTCGTGGTATTGAAACGCAAGCACAATAAACAATCGTGATAGCACCACAAAAATAATCGATAATACTCCAACTACTTATGGTATAATAAATGAATATTTTTTGCTTGGTAAAAATCATCGTTGAATTCAAACCTTAGATCATTTATTTTATAGTATCTAGATGGAAGGAGTCCTATATCACACAATACATTTTTGCGAAATGTTACGCCAGATAGAGAGGAAAATATAGGTTATCTTAGAGGGACAAAGAAATAAAATATAATAAAAGAAAATGAAGTGAAACGAACTGCGCATGTGTATCGAATTTTATTTGCTATTTATAAAAGTAATGGTAAGAAGATATATTTTGCAACTAGAAAACGACGAATAAATATAAACATTTTTCACAGAAATAAGAATTCATTACATCATGTGTTTGTCAATTTGCGGGCTTGACAAACAGAAATTTAATTATTGTCACGCTTGCGCAGTTCATTTTTCCAGCTTTCTTACAATATATTATCCATCTCTTTTCCGCCGTTACCTTTCGCAGTCTCTTCCATCTAGATATTTACATATGATTTAAGATTCAAACGGAGCCTGGCTCGTGTCTTTCGAGAAATAAACAAACGAATATACGATACTCCCTGGAATATACCACGGAGGACCTCTAAAACATGCAGGTAAGTGGGATACCGTGATTCTAAACAGAATGTCAACTTTATATCTTTTTGAAAGTGATAAAATAAACTCGACAGTGAATGCTGAAATTTGCAAAGTCCTAAGATTACCCTGATACATTTCTGGACAGCTGATGTGTGAATGAAAAAAAAAATACAGACTCTAGATAACTGGTAATAGGTAACGTAATATAAAATTGTATTTTAAACGACAGGAATGGTGCCACTAGATTACAAGGTTTATATTTCATCCAGATATGAATATTGTTCAAGAAACAGCGGTAAGTATTGTCAAATTTAATTCCTCATTGCATAAAGATGAGGTGAAAATAAGGATCTCGGATTTGTTATTTATAACTGTGGTATGACGTTTGTGCTTTTGTCAGGATCTCAGCTAAGCCAGACCTGCGTTATTTTTATTATGAATATCTGGATGTAAGAGAAGCTTTTTGCGAACTAATCAGTTCACTTAGAATTCAATCATGATTGTGAAAATTATTGTATTTCTGGTGATTTCCAAATTTGTTTGTGTCCTAGTAGGATTCCAAGTGGAATATAAAACTATTTTAAATTCTTACACAATAGAAACACATGGAAATATTAATGGGGATAATATCATCGATAGTAATGAAATAGATGTAATGAGTTTCAAGCACATTTGGCAATTCGGTAATACAATTCATTCGATAGGACATTTTGAAAAACTAATCAAAATTGAGGTAAATGATTGTTCTCTTGAACATGTACCATTCTTCTATAATTTACCATCATTAATTAAGGTCACAATGGAGAGAAATAAAATTCGTAATTTATATTCAAATACTTTTTCTATTTTGAAAATTCGAAGTCTCTCTTTGTTCAGAAATTTGATCACGGAGATTAAAGACAATACTTTCAATGATGAATTATTAAGTTTATCCTTGGGGTGCAATAACTTATCAACTATATCTTCTTCATGGTTTAGAAAACCTAATATTTTAAATGAAATTGATGAAGCTGACTGGATGAATGAATCTTCAGAAGCGAAGATGGCTGAGATACAGCCGAAACTGTAAAGTAGGAAAGAAATTAGAACAGAAATATTGACTGAATCCCCAAGACTTTTTACTCACTCAAACTAATATTTTAAGTCAATTAAATCCTTCAGATAATAAAATTTCGTCAATAAGAAAAAATTTATTCCAGGATTTCAGTGATTTGGGTTATTTAAATTTAGCACGGAATAAAATATTAATAATCGAAGAATCATCATTCACTTTCAAAATTATGAGATATTTATCATTGGATTTCAACTTGATTACAGAACTAAAGTCGGAAATTTTCATGCAGAATTCTTTGATAATTGATGAATTTAGAATAAAATATAATAAACTGAATTTCTTATCGAATTTTTTTTTACGTAAATTATATTCGAGGAAGAGTTTCCGGCATATATTATTTGATAGGAAAATCCATCTTTTTGGAAATCCATGGAGTTGTGCATGTTTGAGAAAAATTGAAATTTACTTGACTATAAAGGATGTCACTATTATTCAAAACGAAAAAGATAAAAATGAAGCAAAATGTATATTTCCTACGAATTCAAGTGCAACTTGCGCAGAAATAGTTGAACCAGAACTTTCCAAGACATATTCCGAGTCCCTTGAGCCAGAAATTCTGCAAAACTGTACAGATAATATTCCAGTTAGTGAAAATTTGCGTACTGCTGTAATCGCCACCATTTTGGATTCGTAGAACGATTCATAACTTGGAACAGTTTAAATCAACCGACTTCCTAGATATGATTCAAGATTAGTTGCCATTAAATTATTTTAGATGTTTGTGCTAAGATATGTCTAAATCCTAATATAATTCATGATTCAGATTAATAATTATATTATTCAAATTATGATAAATTGTATTCGTTATGTTACATTATTTTTACATTTACAAGGTGAACACAAACAACTGTACATCTACTGGAACTCGAGCCCATGACATTAGTGGACATTAGGGATCGCTTGAGCACTGACTCAACTTGTTGAGCCATCAGTGTCGGTCCTAAATTTTAACTTATGTTGTTTCATTTTGCAATCATCAAAAAATGTACATAATAGAAGATTTATTCCATGAACTGATCTATATAACTTACCTACGCTGCAATTCTTGTAACAGAAGTACGATTATCCGGAGAATATCTAAATTTGAACGATAGCTACCTATCTATACGTGTACTTTTGTCAGCAGAGAGTTTTTCACGAGGTCACTCTACTGAAAGGCATTACGTGTGAGCAGTTCAGTCAATAAACGAATTCATTGAGTAGAGTCTGCATTTTGCTCGAAAATCATTGGCTATAATTCAAAGAATCTATAATCCTGAAATAAAAACTCAGACAAGAGAAAGCGCATTAGTGTCAGAACAACATTAGGACAATTCTTACTGTTTTTCTTGACCCGTAGTGTGTTTTCTTATCATGAAAATGCTGCGAAAGATCAGACAATGAGCAAAGAGTCCGAAGTTCAAAAACGATCACGTAATGCAGTGAGAAGAAAACGGCCTTCGATACTTTCAAATACGTTAAGCGCCATGCAAATTCAAATCGAAATATACTTCAAAAAGGGATAGGAAGATCCTGAGGAGATGTAAATTAGCTGAAAGAAAGATGTTATTCCCAAGAGAATGTAATTTCAAGAGTACGACATGTGACAACGATATAGACTTCCTCACATACTTCCCGGACAGATTCGTATATTCTGAAAAAGCGAGATCCAACAGCAGTCCCATTTCCGGCATCTTCACAACGATTACTGCCTTCAAGTTTCAAGAACTGCAACGGTCAGATATAATAGCATAACTAAAGTTCAAATTATTCAGAAGAAATATCCGAAGAAAAGTAAGTTGCTTGCTGTTATCCCAATCATTAATAAGTTCTTCGAAACTGGACGGTGATCAGAACTAAAAAGATTATGGCGAACTACAATAAGAAAAACAGTTGCTGAGAATGGAAACAAAAGAAACAAAATAGTCATAACCAATGTAGCATTTTATGAAAGCAAGAAAAGAAGACGAGGAGCTGTGATGAGAGAAAATTTTTATTTGATGTTCGATTTTCTTGGGTCTTTGTCAACTTAGTTACTACTAATTCCACTTAGAAATTCTGGTAGAGCTTTAGTAATAATAGAGATGAGAAAAATAGTGTAAATGGTGCTTTAATTTATAACAATTTTAATATTCATCGTAATGTGAATCTTTCTGTTTGTTATTCTGTATAAATAACATTATATATACTGCTCTTTTTCTTGTCCATTAATCCTCTTTTACAGAATCGTAGCTTTCAAAATAGTATCCCTTTGAACCAGGATGGCCATCTTTTCCAAAGGACTGGTCGGGACATTTTGGTAAAAGAAAATATTTATAGGAGAATTTAATAATAACTGATAAACTAATTAAGGAATTATTTCTTTTTAATTAGCGAGATATAAGTAATCATTAAATTTTTGTATTCATCTGCTGATTTTACCTAGGATAATAATTCCAGATTGCCATTTTAAAATTTCTGAAACTCTTCACAACTCATATAGTTTACTTTACACTGAAGAATAGCCTCCACAGTGTACACTTCCAGGCGGTTTCTATCCACTGCGAAGAAATTAATGAAAACACGCTTTTTACAGTTGCGTTATGGCCAGGAATATTAAAAACATACTCACAAATCAGCTCCTTCCCCCACAGTCCTGTTTTGTCGTGTTGTAAATAAATAGCTTTTTGATGATTATCGGGACATACAAAAAAAAATGAAAAATTTTTAACGGTTGTAATTGAAGGTGCTCATTTACTCTTTTATTTTTCACAGCGATTTGTCTAATAAAATTATCATTAAACTGACATGAATGAGTAATAAGTCAACATGAATGGAATTTGGTGAGATTTTCCGTGAGAGATGTTACCAACAGAAAATTATCTTCTTGACTTTGCATTCCAAAAATAAGGTGGGTAACTAAGAAATCTATCATGAAACAATTATTATTTCCCTGTATGTACAAGTATTTGTCAATATTTACAATTTATGCAGTTTTTTGATATTTTTAACTCTCCTTGAACTTTTAAACTTACAATAAATACCGTGAATTTCCAAACGATAGCAAAATAACAATTTATCAAAAAAGTAGATGAACTGCATGTGGTCGGGAAATACATAGTGCGTCATATTTATATTCTATTTTCTAAGCAATATAGAACCATAAGATGAATAGATGTATATATGAATTATTGATTAGTGTAATTAGTAAAGTTAAGGCACTAAATACATGAGTATTATCATCCGCCATTCTGTGCCCTTAGAAAGCGTTTTAGTAAGGCACTAAAAACATGAGTATTATCATCCGCCATTTTGTGTCCTTAGAAAGCGCTTTAGCATATGTAAACAGTGCAGGAGACGCGATGATTGAGTCGAAATAGTTTAATCTATAATAAATTTATATTAAAATGAACTGAGATAACTTCAATCAAAATTTTAGTCTGATCATAACTTTGAATGTAAATTTTGACTGAATATACGTACTTTTATATGAAATACTTATAATGAAGGAAAAAACTTTTCAGAACTCATATTTTAATAGATATATTTTATTTGGATAAGTTCTGTACATAAAAACGATAAGAAACACAACGTTTCGACAGCAAGGTGCTGCCTTTTTCAAGTGTAAAGAAATATATTTACACTTGAAAAAGGCAGCACTTTGCTGTCGGAACGTTTTGTTTCTAATCGTTTTTATGTACAGAACTTATCCAAAAAAAACATATTTATTGAAATACTTATAATTCGTCAGTGAATCTCACAGCCATAATTGCCGCTAATAATGATGATAAATCATTCGGCACATCAATGAGTCATTCCGATACTATTTTCTTTAGTTTTTCAAGTAATTATAACATTTTATCCTCGTCAAACAACGCATTTCCTGTAATGTTTACATTGGTTTACATATGCTTTCTTTTATTGACAGGACACAAAATGGCAGATGATAATACCTATGTTTTTAGTGCTCTAGTGAGAGCAGTAAAATAATGAATCTTCCAATAAATATGCATAAAAGTTTTTCTAGGAAAGTTAAAGATTACAAAGTTTGAAGATAAACAATAGAGTTTTACATATTTAGAGATCCCGAAGTGCAATAAATTTGTCAGATTGTTTTCAAAAATTGTATTACACAATATAAGTTAAAATTTCATAATGATATTCTGAGTATTTTAAATTACTCTAGTTATATATGATTGGAAACCGAATAATTTGATTCAACATTTGATAACTGAAAATTCTATATTGAAGCATGTAATTTGGTTACAAATAATACATCATGCCAAAAATAAATAGTCTGATAGACTCCGATATTATTTTGTCACATTTTTTACCTAAAGATTAAACTATTTCGACTCAATCATCGCGTTTCCTGCACTGTTCATATATGCTAAAGCGCTTTCTAAGGACACAGAATGGCGGATGATAATACTCATGTATTTAGTGCCTTCTCACCCAAGGGATGAAAAATATGGAAGTCTATTATTTGCAATTTTTTATATCGCATGTCTTCATAAAAAATTACTCGTAATATTTTACTTATCATTTATCAAAGAAATAATAATTGATTATATATTATTTATACTTATAATATATTTATATATGTAAATATATAATATATATTCTATATAATAGGTACCTATGTATAATACATAAATATTTTGATCAATTATTGCTTGAAATTGAGGTTAGATCATATGATCGTGTCTAAAAATTTAGATAAAAATATATATTAAAATGAACTGAGATAACTTCAATCAAAATTTTAATCTGATCATAACTTTCAATGGAAATTTTGACTGAATATACGTACTTTTATATGAAATACTTATAATTCGTCTTTGTATATCACAGCCACAATTGTCGCTAATAATGATGATAAATCATTCGGCAGAATAATGAGTCACTCCGATACTATTTTCTTTAGTTTTTCAAGTTATTATAACATTTTATCCTCGTCAAACAACGCACTTCCTGTAATGTTTACATTGGTTTACATATGCTTTCTTTTATTGACAGGACACCAAATGGCGGATGATAATACCTATGTTTTTAGTGCTCTAGTTTTTCTATATACGTCTCTCTTCTCTTATGGTAGTGAATATGTGCCCTTTGAAGTACGAATGGAGAGTTATTGCTGTGGAAATGAGATTTTTGCGCGGTGTTTGTGCATATACCAGACGAGATAGTGTATGGAATAAATTGGTGTACGAAGAATGTTATATTAGAAAGAATGTGGTTCAAACAGTGGAAATGGCATGTGGAATGAATGTCGAATCAAAGTTTATTGAGAAAAATATAATATGGGAGTGAAATTGGAGGTGAAAGATTGCGTAGACGTCCTCTGTGTAGGGACGAGAGGAAGTTTTCGAGTTTGAAGAATAAACGAACTTGTATGAATAGGATTATAAATGCAGATTAAGTAAAAGAGATGTATTAAGAATGACTATTAATGAATATATATGATTCATGCCAATCTCATTTTGAGGTGTGATTCATGTGTATGTATGAATAAGTACCGTGATATGCTGGGGCCAAACCATTAATTAGGGCGTTACCTAACAATAAACATAATTTGTTAATTGTCACCTAACGCCAAGTCTAACGTCATTCGACGTTAGTGTGGCCCCAGCACTATAGGAATCTGTTCATAAAAATACGATTTAATCAATTATAAATTTAATTTAATTATTATATGACCCAATTAGGTCCATAATATTAAAAAAGACAAGAGAAAAACGGCTCATTGATAGTTATCTCGTTGAAGGGAATGATTCAAATACGCAAATATATCAACAACTAAATTTATTTAGCAAATTCAGTTGTAACAGATAAATTATCTTTTTATAGTAGTATGTCATATTATTTCAATTTATTGTTTCATATCTTTAATTATATAATTATAATACATGTGCTTTCAAAGTTCCGTTATCTTCTAAAGATGAAATAAATTAATCAGTAATAAAAATTTTATACCTTGTAACATACACAGCAGATTACTACAACTACATATAGTTCATTTTATTTTTAATAAATCATAGGACACTACACACTGATAGTCCAAAACGAAAACCACTTCCATATTATGTCCAGGCCACTACCACTGAGAATACATTGATAAAACGGTGTTAAATCAAGCACTGATATTAAGTAGCATAAGAAAATCTATACATAAGAGAAAAAGATATATTTGAAACCGCTTTTGCACCCTATACACGTATAAGCTTCTTACGATTTTGGATTTTTATGATACGTATTTAAATGCACTTGAAATGTCTTCAAATCATAAGGTGAAAAACGTTTCACTTGTGAAATGAACAGTACGTATATCACTAAATAATTATTCGACACTATCTTTTTTACTCCTTATTGACGATTGTTTCATCCTTATTTATCGCATCTTTTCCAAGCTCAGAGTTTTGATTTGTCGTTCCACTTCCTCCAGTAGAGGCATTGACTTTGTTCGCAGTTACAGAAGAACTGCTAGCACTGATTGTTGATGATGGACCATTTTCGTTTAATTTAGAATCATCAGGTTTGTCGGATTGGGGTGCTGAGATGCCACCACCTGTCACAAAGAATTATCAATATAATTGAGAACTGTATTTCAAATTATTAAAAACAATAATTCTAATTTAAAATTTTAGCATATCCTAGGATTTACATTCAAATAACTAACTGGCATTTCACGCAGATACGGTTGGCGTCCCTGAGTTGTGCAATAGTTGATTAGCAAATGTCATTTTTTTGTGTTCCAAAAAGTGTTAATATTTTATAATTATACATTTTTAATATTCAAATACGTACAACTCAGAGACGCCGACCGTTTTCGCTGCAATCAACCATCAACAGCGTTCCCAAATATATTAGAGAGTGACAACTGACAAGGGATACTAAGGCACTAAATACATGAGTATTATCATCCGCCATTCTGTGTCCTTATAAAGCGCTTTAGCATATGTGAACTGCGCAGGAAACCCATTGATTGAGTCGAAATAGTTTGATCTTTAGGTAAAAAACGTGATAAAATAATATCGAAGCCTATCAAACTGTTTATTTTTGGCATGATGTATTATTTGTGATCAAACTACATGCTTCAATTTAGAATTTTCAGTTTTCGAATGTTGAATCAAATTATTCGGTTTTCAATCATATATAATTATGGAATTTTAATTTATATTCTGTAATACAATTTTTGAAAACAATCTGACAAATTCATTGTATTTTGGGATCTCTAAATATGTAAAACTCTATTGTTTATCTTCAAACTTTGTAATCTTTAATTTTCCTAGAAAAACTTTTATGCATATTTATTGGAAGATTCATTATTTCACTGCTCTCACCTAAGGGATAAAAATCATGGAAGTCTACTATTTGCAATTTTTTATATCGCATGTCTTGATAAAAATTGTGGGCTCGTAATATTTTACTTATCAAAGAAATTATTGATTATATATATAATACCTATAATATATTTATATAGGTATATATGTAAATAGATAATATATTTCATATAATAGGTACCGATAATACATAAATATATTGATCAATTATTGCTTGAAATTGAGGTTAGATTCTATGATTGTGTCTAAAAATTTTGATAAAAATATATTTTTAAATGAACTGAGATAACTTCAATCAAAATTTTGATCTGATCATAACTTTAGATGGAAATTTTGACTGAATATACGTACTTTTATATGAAATACTTATAATTCGTCTGTGAATCTCACAGCCACAATTGCCGCTAAAAATGATGATAAATCATTCGACACATTAATGAGTCACTCCGATACTATTTTCTTTAGTTTTTCAAGTTATTATAACATTTTATCCTCGTCAAACAACGTATTTCCTGTGATGTTCACATTGGATTACATATGCTTTCTTTTATTGACAGGACACGGAATGGCGGATGATAATACCTGTGTTTTTAGTGCTCTAGGGATACTAGTGTTGACTCTATTTGCGATAGTGGTGCCATCTATTGTCAGAAAATTGTACACTAATTTTCCTTCACGTGGTATAGGCTCTTTGCGAATGGACTGCAGCGCCAGTAGTGGTTAAATTTGACAATACTAGCAGGTAAACCAATGACGTATTAACAGTAGACCCAGCACGCGGCATTTGTTTTGATGCAGGAGTAAACAGTGGGGTGTGGAGGGTAAACATCGTTGTATCGCAGGTTGCGTTTTTCATTTGAAAAATATCGATCATGAGATGTGGGGAAAATCTTGCTTTTTTTTTATTTTGAATCAATTAATATATTATTACTTCTATTTTAACAAATATATACATACAGTACAGAATAAAGGCGCGCACTTCTCAAACATAAAAAAAAGCAGGCAAACCGCATAACAAGCATGTTTACTCCCTTCGCTTCTCAGAACCCCTCACCTTGTAAGTGCACAAACTGTGGACTGCCATAGGACGCGCTGGGTCTACTTTAATAATACGTCATTGAGGTAAACAAAACGTTATCATCGCACATGATTTTAGAATATATGTACAAAATTTAAATTATAAAGCAATTTATAAGTAAATTTAACATGGAAATTGAAATGCCACATGTTGGTTATACAAATTGTTGCGTTCCAAACTATACAACAGTTACGGAAACACAAAAAAACCATAAACATTACTATAAGTTTTCATCCAGAGAACAGGAGATAGGAATGGAAAAAAAATGGATTTAGGCTATTAAACGAGTGAAGAAAGTGAAAAGTAGTCAATAATAATTATAGAACCTGTATTAAATGTAGGAATTACTTGATGAAACTAGAAAATTTTTGTAAAAAGTTAGGTTAAACCATTGTAAGCTATAGCAACTTTGTAGATATTTTTTTTATGTATCGGATAAGTTGAAATGCATGCAAAATATCTCGCGTTTCATCAACTTAAAGCAATGTGAAAAAATATACTTTCATATGGCATGTTTTGATTCGTTTGACAAACATTTAGCAGCCTATTATTAATTACTTAAAAATAACATATTTTCCTTCGATAAAAACTTTATACGAACCAGAATTATTCGACTTTTGCTCTACAACACGCGCGGAAATCAAACTCTTATCCAAAAACAGTCTTTCTTCAACATTAAACATATACTTACTTTCTTGGACTAATTTTCCTTTTTCTAATATTGTACTCCCGATACAACCAGGTTATATAAATTGAAATCCTGTTCCTATCATACTCCATTAACCATCATTCACTTGTGTTTTTAAACTTATTTCAAGCTTCAATATAAACTTTTTAGCTTTTATTTACTTATTCCACGTAATGATAATTTTAGTATATTACATCTGAGGTGGAAAGTATTTTATTACAGCCGAGAGCTTATTATATGACCGAGAGGCGAAGCCTCGAGGATCAGATATAGCTCGAGGCTGATATGAAATTCTCACCGAAGTATATATACTATTTTATTCACAATCATCCCTAGTTTTCCGAGAAATAATTTATCCAATTTCGTTCTTTTTTCTACAAATTAAATTGATGTAGTAGTCTATGAAAACAAGAATGTTTTGAAAAATTTAACTAATTTGACATTTGTCGGATTTATGATTTATACATCAAGTTATTTATACGTGTATCCATTGAAATAGTGATAAGTGCAGATATCAATAAGTTATTCCCCGAATCGAACGAAAGTGCTACGGATGTAAGTTCATAGCGATTTTGCTCATAATTTACAAAATGATGAATTTATAAGGCATAGATTTACACAGAATTGCAACATAAATCCGCTTATTTTCAATATTACTTGTTTTATTTGAATCATTCGATAATATGATCGGTATTTCTGACAGCACGGATTATTTTACTCCAACAAAGACTTATGACTGATGCTAGGCAACCCTGCATAAACATTACCTACCCAAGAGATGGAAGTATCGCTTCCGACCCGTGAGATAGTTATTGCAGTTGGAAATTACATACTTTCCAACCTCCAAAAGGTTAGGAATTGCCATATTACTATAATGATTGTGAATAAAAATTTTTACCTGCAGCTACTTTCAAAATTAAACACCCCGAGCGCTAGTGTCGCTCCCCAACGTTTGCGCAAAGAGCCTATATTTTATATTTCATCACGTGGCAAAATTATTGTAAATAAAATCCTTCATGTACGCAAAAATCAATGTTGACCGACTGAATTATATGTTTTATACAAGTAAACAATACTTTTCACAGCAAAATTAATTATGATAATATCGATTTTTATATATATTTGAATTTGAAAGCATAATTTTTGCCGAAACGGCGTGCTATAGTACTTGAATTTTGTACAAGAGAAAAGAAATCTCAACCTTTCATTCAAAATTATTATTTCCATTGAAGTAGGACCAAAAATAAATTGAATTATTTAAGCTTTCTAGATAATTCCAATAAATTGATATAAATTGAGCTCAAACTATTCATGTCACTTTTCTAATTCATCGTTTCATCTATAGTACTTATATAAACCATTTCTAGGTAAGAACTTTCTTGTAAATTCTTTTCTACATCCAGAACTGTGGCATTACTATCATCAATTTTATCCTTCTCTACCTTTGTACAACCAAAGTTTGATGTGTTTCTCAAGCTAAATAATAAAATACAAATTTCCAGGATGCTAATCATTTCATTTTTGAAAGAAGTAATAGGACAGTTTCACGTTAGAAAACGTATGTTATCTTACTCCATCCCGCCATCGCGACCACTGATTGAGACAATAAAAATAAAATTCAACATTACTCCAATAAAAATATGAACAAATCAAGAGAGGAAATATGTTAATTGATGCTGGTTTAGAAAATAAATATTGGAGTACTCGTAAGTACAGTAAGTTTCTGCAGAGAAAACTGGCTATTTGTCACTATACATATATGCCTATTACGTAGCTTCGGTGGCTCCTCTCTATGAGTTGGAACTCACAACTATGGGATGTCCCGTTAAATTCATATTTATTCGGTTAACATAAAAAGAATAAATCATTCAAAAAGGAGATATTCTGTTGTAGGGTGTATTAATAACAGAATGAATAGCCCTTAATTCTGTTTTATTGGTTTCTGGAAAATAGTTATGAAGCAAAACAAAAAATAATGTGAGGAAAAACTGGATACAATCACTTATAAAAATATTTGCAATATCATTCAATCTTCATTTTTAAGCAATCTTCAAGAGTAGTTAAAAATTGTTATCGTCAAGAAATTCAACAAATATCATTCAAACAAGTGCCGAAACTAATTGAGCAGTCTTATACAAATTCGATACATAGAAAAATCTTACTGAAAGCAGTGAAAGCGCCCAACTTTTTCACTTCAATGTTTTAAATATAATTGAGGAATAATAATTGTACTGTAATTTTTCTATCTAAGAATAGCTTACCTTCTGATAGTGATTTATCACGGCTATAATCCCCAAATTGTACAGTTTGAAAACCACAAGATATCATTATACCTATACATCCCATCAATATTTTTTATTTATATCATATTTACGAATATTTTATAGTATATAAGTTTAAAATGTAATGAATGATATAAATTGAATTTCCAGTTATAAATTTAATGTTCCAAATGATATAGGATGATTGAGTGATTTCATATTTTCAAAGCACATCGACAGGTGATGTGATACCTCGAAGTTTCAATTATGGACTAGAATGCTACGCTTTCGTCAAATTTATGAATATCTACTATAATCTTCTGTACTTATTTTATTATTGTTCCTTGGTTACTGTTCTTATCTTAATATGAAAAATCGTGCAGAACTCTTCAGTAAGTAATGAGCTGAATGCTTAAAGAAAGATTTGAGACAAAGCTCAATTATCATAGTAACAATCATTTCAACAATCGTTACCTAGGTAGGTAATTAAACCAAAAACTGTGCAACCGGGCCTTGGGCTAAACATAATTCAATAACAAATGTTGGCGTAAAGGCTTGTTTATAATGGATGTAAACTTAATCTGTTAACTTATGATGCAAAATGTATGATGTTATTTTCAACAGCCTGGTTCATAATCAAACGTCAAAATTGTCAGAAATAGATCTAGAGAATGATTTTCAAAATCGATTGACAGTAAAACAATTCTGTCATGTTTTCAATAATTCTGTTAAATTATAAGACAATTATTGTAGAGCGGGAGTTACCATGAAATGTATTTTCATTTCATGTCATTTCTTACTTGGTATTTTCAATAGATGAGCTATGCATTTCCATGAATTTTTATTACATAATTTATTTTTATAGTCCACGTTACATTTGTCATATACAGGTATGCGGAAATTTTTTTACAAGTTAAATTAACTTTATATCAAAATCACTTATTTCAAACAGCAGTACAAACTTCGTGATGTGAAGACGAAATGTCAGTGTCAAATATGTCTACTGAAATACAAAAATAAATGCAACGCATACACGTGATACAATGCTCGCTCGCTATTGGTTGGGAATAAGCTGTATGATGTTAAACTTGAAAGTTGGTGAACTTTACGGTTACAGCATAAGTTAACATCATATTTCATGTCATTATGAACGTCAAAGTGAAAATGCGTATAGTTTAATTTTAAAGACTACAGAATAAATCACCGGTTACATCCATTATAAACCAGCCTTAATCGTTACTAAGGTAAATGAGCTACGCTAATGCTGGGGCCACACTTACGTCGAATGTCATTAATTAAGGCGTTATTCAATAATGAACATATTGTCAATGACAATATGTCAATTGTCACATAACGCCTTACTTAACGGCATTAGACATTATTGTGGCCCCTGCATAAGGATAAAGCAAGATTATGCAATCGGGCCTAAGTCAAACACAATACTCAACAAAATGTTGGCCATCCTTGGGTGACTGAAGAATCAGGAATCAATCAACCGATTTATACTGTTTGCTGAATTATGCAGGTACTTCAACGGTTTAAGATTATGTCGGATTGGTTATTGATTAGCAAGTTTATTACTGGTTTGTTTATTATCTTTTTAAAGATATTCAAGTTTTCCGCTATGTTCAATCTGTTACTTTTACTTCGTTTACATGACATAATGTCTTCAATTTTACTAGCTGTGTGCTTATTGGTCAATCATAACGGTTTTAAATTTTTCAATGATTTGTTTATTTTGATGACTGATCATAAATTTTTGTTTCGTTTGTCCGTTATAAATTGAATCACAATTCATGATTCTCTCGGAATTTCACATGCCTAGTTGACTTATCCCCACTCTATCTAATATTACATTCTTCAATCATATACCAATCTATTTTACATTCGATATTCGATCTTTGTATTACCCGGGCTCCAAATCCAAAATGTTCGTACCAACAGCTAGAACTCCACAGGGATCTATTTTGTCTCTAATTCTCTTCACTGCTCTGACATCTCGCAACCAGCGCCACATACTATCTCTCTGCTGTAACATGCAGATGATATATCGTATTCAACAATTAGTAGATGCCCTGAGAATACTAATCGCGCGTGTTGCAACGACAACTCAGATCCCTGGAGAGTGGATGCGCCGATAGAGGGTCAGACACTAAAGGTAACATGGGCAACGGGACGAAGACGTCAGGGTCAATTTGTGCGAAACGAATATCCCGATCACAAGGAGAGCCCCCTACTTCGGCGCTCCGTTGATTAATATCTTCTATTTCAAACCGCTGGTATAATATTGCATGATACAGATACGAAGATGCCGTCAGCGAGTTCTCCTCCACACATAGGTACCGTACATTCGTCAGACCAACGATACAGCACCACTCTGTGCTGTTCGCGAACGTCATACAGCATTTGCTTTCTGCTTTACTGGCTACAGAAAGAGGCGTTCTTCGCGGAATTCCCGCAATCAACCACCGTGGTATCCATCAGCATCAGCGAACATCTATCAACTGGCTGGCGTGGAGCCCATTAGCCACCGGATTGAACAGTTACAGAATAAATTCGCAACTAAAAACTTACTTTCCACAAAATCTTTTAGGACAACCGTTGAGCAAGACTTCCGTTTTGTCTGGTCTCACCATAAAAAAGAATAATATTCACTAGCACCTCTTTACTATAACGATTCATTTTAAATGCCAACAACGACTTTGTATTAAATTGCAGAGTGCATGTCAAATTTAGTTCAACACTTGGTCTTAATACTCACTTGTTCATTTGTCATTTTGTTTTGAATGTTAAGGTAAGAACAAAGTTGGCCACATATGCTGTCGTGCGACTTTTTCCCTAGTTATTAGATCGAACGTTCGAGACAGAAAAAAAGGAACAATTTTTTTACAAGCTGTAAGTTCAAGATATTTGCATTTAAAATGCATATTGAAAAATGGATTTTTATTAGCAACGAAAAATAGCTTCTTTGAAAAACTTTTTACACTCTACAATTTTTCGAACGTAATAGACCGTCAGATAGTCGTAGATTTGAGTGCCCCATTTTGTTTTCTCTGCCTTCAAGAGTTTTGATAAGTATGTATATTTAGAGTATAATAATGCCAAAATTAAAGCTGGACCGTGTGGCCAACATAATAATAATTAATTTTAAATTTTCATACAAAATCCTGTTTTTATCCAATTTTCTCGTTTCTGCCATGCTTACGAAATGAAATTTAGGGAAAAAAGAGTCAGCGAAAAACGATAGGCAGAAGTGATCCACTTGGCCAAGGGTTTGGAGTGAGGGCTCGATTATGCAAAAAAATATATAAATTTTTCACGTTCTTCTCGTTTCTGCCGTTTGGCTATATGAAAGTTGATATCATAAGTATCTCGTACAAACGAATGGCATGAGTTTTTCGAATGACCAAGTCAAGATATGTACGAAAACATCTTGCGAAAGTCTGAATGTTTTCGTGCATATCTTGACTTGGCCATTCGAAAAACTTATGCCATTCGTTTTCACGAGATACTTATGATATCAACTTTCATATGGCCAAACGGCAGAAACGAGAAGAACGTGAAAAATTTATATATTTTTTTGCGTAATCGAGCCCTCATTCCAGACCCTTGGCCAAGTGGATCACTTCTGCCTATCGTTTTTCGCTGACTCTTTTTTCCTCAAATTTCATTTCGTAAGCATGGCAGAAACGAGAAAATTGGATCAAAACAGGATTTTTTATAGGAATTCAAAATTAATTATTATTATGTTGGCCACACGGTCCAGCTTTAATTTTGGCATTATTATACTCTAAATATACATACTTATCAAAACTCTTGAAGGCAGAGAAAACAAAATGGGGCACTCAAATCTTCGACTATCTGACGGTCTATAAGGCAAGTTTACAAAATCGTCTAAACGCTTATTGTAAAAAATAGTTCCGAATTAATAAATATGCTTTACTCTTAGACTCATGTAGACCGTCTGCCAATAAGCTTTCAGTCGTTTTTGCAAACTTGATTTACGTTTGAAAAAATGGCAGACTGAAGAGAAAAATATTTCAGGTAAAAGTATTCTAATTACTATAAAGTGTTTTCCAGTGTGCCTTGCCAAATAAACTACCGGTCAGTTTTCGAATAATTAGAGTTAGAAATTTCCAAATGGCTGCCATTATGTTATTTCAGATGTTTTTGAGAAAGTGTGAATACAGGAGAGAAAAAATGAGCACATTTCAAAATTCTTTTTTGTTTTAAGAATCTGATGAAAAATAAATTAAGTAGAAAAATCACTGAAAATACAAAACGGAATAAATTTTATTTTATAACTGAAGGAATAAATTGATAGATGTGAGTAGAGTAACTAAAATGGTGAATCTATCCCTTCCAATGATAAATTTGCGTAGTAAAAAATATTATTCGAATCCAAAAAAGTGATGTACCCAGTCGCCTCAATGATGAATATTATTGAAAAAATGCAGTAAGAACTGGGCGTTTTGGGGATTTTTCACTTCTTTATTTTGATCAACTTAAACATTGGCAACCAATTGCATTGTCTATTTAGCGCAAGAAGACATGCGGATTGCACGAATTAAAACATTAAACTAATGAAGACAAACGGAAAAAGATAAGCTATGTAGAAACAAAAATTAATCTGCAAAATGCATGAATCGCGTATCGATCCCGAGTCGCACAGGACAATTAAAGTTATTAGTTCAGTGCGATTTTTTTTCAATTTTCGATAAGTTTAGACCTTTTTGGAAAGAATAATACCTGCAACATCGAAATTAGCCAAAAAATAAGGAAGATTTGACCTCCACACAGAGAAAAAGTTAAGTAAAAATTTGTAAGCACAGTTGAAAAGTTGAATGATGGTCCCCAGGGACCGATAACGCAGTCAACGTGTTAATTGTTAAAAAAAACAAATCTAAGAGTCGGTTTTTACATCATTATCCTAAAATTTTCTAAAGCCCTGTTTAGACGTGGACTCCACAAGAGTCATATAAAAATTTAAGGTTTAAGAAGAAGAGGTACAATTTGAGTCGCCTGTCAAATAGAGTCTTGCAAAGTGGGCGATGCCGTTTCCTCATCTCATTGATAACTTCATGGTAATCTAAGTCTGACTTTTATTGTTATTTGCGTCATTCAACTCTTTTTATCATACTTAAAATGTGCGAAAGGTAGAAAAATGAAGCAAATACATTTCTTTCTTTAATTATTGCTGATTTGGAAACAAGTTTAAGAGTAAGCCATAATAAGAGACTGGGCTAAAAGACAAGGGTTATAAGAGTAGAGTCTATATTTAATATAAAAGAAACAAGAACAGAATATTTACCGCCTTTTAAGAATTTTTTGAGAATTTAATCAGTGATTTCTAAATGTATTCAAACTCGAATCTTTCAGAAACAGTTTTTTTGACATATTATAAATGAAAAAGTTTCCTTAATCATGCAATATGAATTCTATTTGAATAATCTATACAAACATACCAATGGAATAAATAAATTTTTAAAGGAATAAATTTTAAAAATGGAAGAAGGGATACAGTTTGAAGCAACAAACGAGCAACACGTGTGAACGGCCAATACACAAAATTATTTTGCAAACATTCAGGTTTGGAGTTTCAACAATTTATCAATAATTTTGTTTCACGGACTTTTTTCAAAGGTCACTTTATAGTGTCCTTTAATTCTTTGACAAATAAATTAGCTTTTTTAAAATCAAAGAAACCACAAATATCTGAAAACGGGACCTCAAATACCAAAACTTGTTCAACTTGATGACATCTACAACCTCTATTTCTATAGTACAAGCTTGCGGAAACATCTAGTATTATACGAAAAAGATTCAAGGGCTTTGGAAAAATAAATTGAATCCATAAAAAAACATTTAAAAAAAAATTGAAGAATCATCTAGATTCTAGATGATGAAAGCGCATTGTTGACAGCTCATGAATGCTTGTTACTTCAGAGATTTCGCAAATTATCATCTCCCACAATTACTGAGCTTGAAATCAAGCAGTTTGGGCAAACTTACGAAACAGCAGCTTCCATTTAGTACTAGTTTCAAGTTGATTATATGATAGGTACATAATTTATGCATGTACAAACTCAAAAATATCTTTCAATCTTCATTGTTTAGTTATTGACTGACGGGAGGTCATGTGCTGTACCTTAAAATAATAATTTGATCTTTACCAAAGCTATATAAAAAAAATTTTACTTTAGGACAAGTATACTGCAATTGTTTATTTGATGAGGGAAATGACACTATGCTGCGAGCTCATTTGGGAATGAGAAATTGTTATTGAAGTAGTATATGGAACGTTTGAGGTCTTACCGTGAATTTGCTATGAACTTGCACGATAGCCTCATCTAAAAATAATATGTATCAAATCTGACACACAGGCTCTTCTATCCACTCTATCGACTTCCATTTATAACGGTCACAAAAGGTAATTTAAAATTTCAACGAATTACTTTTCCAGATAGATAGATGAATAGTTTATTTGTCCCAAGATCAGAACATAAATTCTGTACGAGTAGCCCAATCAATTATCATATAACCAAGCTTTGAATGATTAAAATCTAATACATATTAAGAGGGCTATATCAACTTCAATCTTGAGTAACATTTTTTTTTATATATATTCTACAGTTGCTGCATTCAAACTTCGTCATTAAAAATGGGTGAGTGTAATTCAATGGGTCACTTACTTGTATTGGTATCTTTTGGTGAGCCAAATATTGCGAACTACGGCTTATGCTGGATCTTAGAATTATTAAGCTGACTGCTCGATTTACAGACAAGAAAATACACCAAAAGTAATCAAATTTTCATCCAATAATAATAATTCATTCTAATAAGCTTCAAATTCGGGTCAAACAAGTCATTGAATGAATCCCGGACAGATTTGACAACTGTACATAATAATAGTGACACCCGCGGCTGAAGTTGTAACTAAATTTTTATCTACTTTAAAAAATTTTGAGTTGCCACATCCCTAATGTCATATATATCTATGGGCACTGTTTCGCCTGAAACAAGTAATTGAATAATTGAATTTTCCACAATCACTGAACTTGAATTAAAGCAATTTGTGCAAACCTACGAAACAGCAGCTTTTATTTAGTACTAGTTTCAAGTCTGTAAATAGTATAGTTGCTGAGAATTCAGCGTCACGCCAGCCAGACAGCCAATGTAAAAAGCGCTTTTTAGCGCATTTTTTGAAAAAAAGCGCTATTATATTCACTTTGGCTGTCTGGCTGGCGTGACGCTGAGTTCTCAGCAACTATACTATTTACAGACTTGAAACTGGTACTAATTGGAAGCTGCTGTTTCGTAGGTTTGCACAAATTGCTTTAATTCAAGCTCAGTGATTGTGGAAGATTAAATTATTCAATTACTTGTTTCAAGTGAAACAATGCCCATAGATATATATGACATTAGGGATATGGCAACTCAAAATTTTTTAAAGTAGATAAAAATTTAGTTACAACTTTAGCCCCGGGTGTCACTATTATTATGTACAGTTGTCAAATCTGTCCGGGATTCATTCAATGATTTGTTTGACGCGAATTTGAAGCTTATTAGAATGAATTATTATTATTGGATGAAAATTTGTTTACTTTTGGTGTATTTTTTTATATAGCTTTGATAAAGATCAAATTATCATTTTAAGGTACAGCACTTGACCTCCCGTCAGTCAATAACTAAACAATGAAGATTTAAAGGTATTTTTGAGTTTGTACAAGCATAAATTATGTACCTATCAAATAGTCAACTTGAAACTAGTACTAAATGGAAGCTGAGGTTCCGTAAGTTTGCCCAAACTGCTTGATTTCAAGCTCAGTAATTGTGGGAGATGGTAATTTGCGAAATCTCTGAAATAACAAGCAATCATGAGCTGTCAAAAATGCGCTTTCATCATCTAGATGATTCTTCCATTTTTTATAAAAAAATGCGCTAAAAATGTAAAACTTGGTTATTTTAAGAGGCAGGGTATTAATACTGAGTAATATTGAAATAATGTAGGAATGGTATATTATGTAACAAGGACCGAACGACTGTCATTTTTGTCCAGGATAAATTTGGCTGCACTCGGTGAAGATAAGGGCAAAGTCAGAGACAAAGGCGAGGGCGAAGTACGAGGCAAAGGCGAGGGCGAAGCACGAGTCGAAGACAAGGGTGAAGCCCAAGGCGTTTCATCGTGCAGCCAAATTTGTCCGTGACAATAATGACAGTCGTTCAGTGTCCGTGTTGCATACGATACTTTTTGTATTAAGTGCACCGAAGTACCCCCATAACTGAGCTATTTAAATAAATTTAGATGTATTGAAACTGTTTTATCAGTTTGACAAACATATTTTTGCAATTGCGATCACATTACAGTAAACTAATTCAATGAAACATAACTTATATGATTTATTTTATTAATTGATATTTTTCACATTTTCTGTGCTATCCCGTTCACAATCAATGCACACACTATAACGAACACCTCCTATAATACAAATTTCTTTCAATTAATTTGACATATACCAATGAAATAAAAAAATTTCAACGGCATCCATGATCTACAAATTATTTATTTTTACCCAGCGGACAAAAATATCCATTAGTTCCTTGTCAACTAAGAATTAATGAAAATTGTTACCATGGTTTGGAATAGAAAACTTTCGGAGTAGAATTTAGCTCAGTAATAGAGTACTTTCGGTGCACGTGTTACAAAAAAAACTTTTCAGAACTCATTTTTGATAAATATATTTATTTGGATCAAGTTCTGTATATACAGTACTTTATCCAAATAAAACATATTTAATATATTTTTTTTTCTTAATAGTTATTGATGTATCTAGTGCGCTAAATTATTCTTTGTGCTCGAAGATGAAAGTGTTTTGTCGAGGCGGGAGCCAAGACAGAAATCTTTCGAAATTACCGAAGAATTTTCGCGCACATTTTCGCAACATTTCTTCTATGAAAGTCAAAAAATGATGAAAAAATTAATTAAAATCATAATCAAATTCAAAAATTAGTGCGAAGTACTTTGTACACGATATCATGATAAAATTATTGCGCGAAATACTTTGTGCACGTTGTCATGATAAACAACTGCAATGCGACATTTTGCACACTGATGTACAAATGTCATCATTTTTTAAAGTCGGTAGAAAATAGTTATTTTTGATTCTAGATTGCGAAATTTCACTTTTGCATTCGAGAAAAAAATTATTCGAGAATGCAAAAGAATTTCACAATCATATATCAAACAACGTTTTTTCGAAAACCACGTCTCTAAATTAATGAAAATGTAATAAGAAAATTCTGGCTGCGAAGTATTTCGCGTCATGTTTCTAGTTGCCTTGTAAATGTTCACTTTTAATGACAGTTCTCCAAAAAATGGATTTTTTCAATATAAATTAGAAAATATTCAATTTCAAAACTATATAATAATAAATTTTGAATCTTCATCATCAAAAAGTTTTTAGTTTTTTTAGGCTCGGTCTTTTCATTTTCGAATAACTATACTCTCTAGATAATTACTATAGTAACAATTATTGCAACAGTTGTTGCTGTGGTATTATCCACCGAATAAAGTTATTCGTAGATGGAAAGACTGGAACTATATCTATTAAGAGATGAAGAAGTTATCACCGTTTTAATATAAAGTTGATTCAAAAAGTTTCAACTTTGAGGTTTCGCGCTTTTTGGGATGAAAAATATACTTATCTCTAAGTGACATCTCATCCAAATTTTGTGCTAGAAAGTCGTCCAATGCGATATTTTGCATACTAATACTGATTTACAAATGACATCATTTTTTGATATCTGTAGAAAAATGGTTTTTTTCAATATAAATTAGGAAAGATTCAATTTCAATTCAAAACTATACAATCACGAATTTTAAATCCTCATCATTGAAATGTTTTTTGATTTCTTTGATCCGTTAAGAGATGAGGAAGTTATCGCCGTTTTAGTTGATTCAAAAAGTTCTAACTTTAAGGTTTCGCGCTTTTTGAAAAATAAAAAAATAAAATTTATCCTTGAAAGTGACATGTCAGCCAATTTTTGTGCTAGAAAGTCGTTCAATGCGATATTTTACATACTGATGCTGATGTATAAATGTAATAATTTTTTGACATTGTAGAAAAATGGATATTTTCAATATAAATTAGGAAATATTTAATTTCGAAACTATATAATCACAAATAGTAATTTTCATCGTTAAAAAAGTTTTTTGGGTTTTTTTTTAAGAGATGAGGAAGTTATCGCCGTTTTGTGAAAATTGGTGCGACGAACAAAACGAGACAAAGGATTTCAAATGCGTCCGAACTTGACCGAAATCAATAATCGACAATTTAAGTGCTGACTAGTCATCTATTCGGCTAGTCGACCGAATCCATAGTCGGCTCATCTCTAATATTTAATTCTATCAAATTAATAATTAAATAATATTAATGAATTAAATTTTCTACAACCGTTATTATAATTGCATAACGAACTGGTTACCATAGTGCTAAATAATATTTTAAACACATCTTGGCAAACTCATGGCTTTGATCGTTTTAAGGTGGCACTTCCTTCATGCTGGTTTCATATATAATTTCAATAATTTTTCTGCCACAAACTGTTGTTCAACTCTCTTCTAAACAATGTATATTATTTCTTAGTACAGTTTGACAGCTTCCAATAGAAAGAAAATATAATATCTATAAAAGAATTACAACAATTAAGTTCAATAGAGATTACAACTTGGTTCAAGCTACTCACCTTCCGTAATTTATCAATTGAAGCTCTTGTTAGTGGCAGCTAGTAACTCTCCTAAAGATCTTATTAATTAATTGGTGAGCCTAAAGTTCTTAGCAAATTGCCTTTCTATTAAAATACCAACAGGATCATTATATCGTGAAAAATTCCATATCCTTCTTGGTCATCATTTTTTAAAATATTCAAATTATTTACTTGAATTGAATGAATCTATTTAATTTCAAGACAATAAGAAACCCAGATACGACCTAATGAACAAATAACTACTTTTGTGCTGAAAAAAATTATCAAATACACAAGCGCTAATCAACTTTTTGAGAGAATGTCACAATTCACGAGAGAAAACCTACAAGAGCATGGCACAAGATTGAATTTGTAGTTTCAAGTTTCAGATTTCCTAAATCTAAAAGCTTTTAGTAGCGCTAGACTATTGCTATGGTGAATCAAAGAATTGTAATGAATCCCCTCTGTTTCGCTGTATCACTGCTCTATCTATTCAAGCTGTTATTACACCAGCAGAAGTGGATAGAATATCTAATAGGAATGCTTATTATTATTTGCCACCAAGTTATAATTTATGTTTTCCACATTTATAACAATTGGGATTTTTTTTTTCGTTAATATTTGGTGAGATCTTTTAAAATTTTCTTTTCATTAATTAATTCGATTTTATATGCGGCTTTTTTTATTTCTAGTTTGTATGGTTCCATCCACTTAAAATATATGTATTTAATATTAAGAAACTTAAATTTATATTAATGGGAGTCGTAACTATTTCAGAGACCAGAAAAAGTGAATAAATTATTTCAAAACACAGTTAAGCTATCAACGCTTTCTAGCTATATGATCCATAAATGTCCGAGAGTAAATTTATTGATTGTTAAGTTAAAAATTAGTGAAACAATCAAGAGGAGTAATTCTGTAGGAGAATACATTCTCCATTACTAATTCTTCAGCTCGATCATCGTCAATCACCGCTCTAAGAAAACAGTTTACTCTTCAAAATTTCTACTAGTAAACGTTCTAAAGCCTAGGACAAACCAACCAACAGGTAAGTACAAACCGACCAACAAAATGTTGGCAACATGTTGATATTATTTAGGTGGAATAATCCAAAGTCTGAAAAAAAATCGAAGAAATTATGTTATCCTAATTGGAATTAATTAAACACTTTTGTCTTTTTGACTTACTTCTGCAGATTAATGGTTTTTGAGATGAAGAATATTTGAGCTTGACAAATAGCAAAAAATGTAATCTTGGATGTTCCATCACTAATATTAAAATCAAAATGAAAATAACTAGCCAAATATTAAAATAGATATATATTTTCTAAATTAGTTCCGTTCCTATTGATTCTATCAGTGAAGGCTTTATGTGACAGTTAAAATATTAGAAAGTTAGGTTGAAATAACACAAATTTAGAATAAATAGATGAAATTGTATTGTTATTATTCTCTATTTATTAATGTACTAGAGAGTGCCCGTAGCTTCATCTGCTTGGTTCACCATAATTGGAATGAATAATCGTAAAAAATTAATGAATTTTATTATTATTAAAGAGAGCAACTGAATTCTAGAAAAGAACTGTACATCAACAGATCGAATGCGAAAATGATGCAAGGCAGCATGTTATGCATACGTTGTATCGTTCCCGCTGACACTATAACGGTAGAAATACGCTCTATGGCTGACACAAACACAAAGCGATTTTATTTATTTATTGAACGAACCCATTCATTTTTCGGGATAGTGTCCTGAATTACCACCCAGGATATAAGTTATCACTATGTAAGTATCAATAAAATCAGGCTAGTAATTTCTGAGTGATGCTCATATATCGTGAACATTCTCTACAGATTAATTATATTATAGATTTCTCCAATTATTTCTTATTCTTCGATAAAGAATGAAGTTGACTTGACGCCCTCAATCACATTTCGCTGCAAGATGTATTTTAAATTCGAGTGAAAACCCTTTTTGTCCCTAATTCTCGAATACAGAGAACACTTGTACTGCAAATATCAAGAATTGATTCAAGCTAATTTGGCACTCTAGGCAAATCCTAATTTTGCCAGTTCCTTGACAAAACAATTTTTTTTTGTCGTTTGCATAATGTGAAATTTCGCGTACTTATTTGCGGACAAAAAGTTTCTCTTGTTTGGACTAATTTCATTTAATAAATATGTTTTATTTGGAAAAGTTCTGTATATAAAAATGATTAGAAACACAACGTTTCGACAGCAAAGTGCTGCCTTTTTCAAGTGTAAAGAAATATAAAAATTTATTTTTATTCCTTCACACTTGAAAAAGGCAGCATTTTGCTGTCGAAACGTTGTGTTTCTAATCATTTTTATTTACAGAGCTTTTCCAAATAAAACATATTTATTGAAAAATGAGTTCTGAAAAGTTTTTTCCTTCATTAATTTCATTTAGTTTTTTTCGTCTGTTAGAGATATGTCTGTTCTATTAATATATTTTACAAATATTATTTAAATGATATAGAGTGGTATGGAACCATCTTCAGGAAATAGCTCCAAGTAAATTGAGGAAAAAATTACAAAATCTATCCCTATTAGCATAGAGTACTATATATTATTATAGAGGAATAAAATATACGGCGCACGTGAGATAATACTCACTCATAGAGTAGATGTATTTGAACGTACCGTCAAATAGCGTTGGGGTATCGAAAAGTATCAACTAAAATTTGAGCTACTATAATACAGTTACCACCGTTAGATTACTGATAGCCTTTTTCTTCGCCAACCCTTTTCCTATGTTTAGATTTAAAGAATCTTGCACAATATGTTTATGCATTGTTACTGACACAGTTTAACCTGAGCAGCGTAACTCCAGAGTATAACTTTAAAATGATTTGACACACAAAGACAAAAATCCCACGCACTGCGATAATTTGGAAAAAGTACTATACAACTATAAAAACAATATACATTATGTACAATCAATTTAGAAATTTAATCACCTAATGTAGGTACAGTGTGTTTCACAATAGAGTACTGTACAGTGAATTTTTGGTAATAGATCTATAATATTTTGTTAGTACACTATACTTCATTAAAACATTGGGTTATAGCCGCGACAAAATGTAGTTTTTGAAAATAAATATTCAAATTGATGTTTGCAGTCTCTTTATCAAGAAAAAATAATATTTGGAGGACTTTTCGGATCAGAAATTCAAAATGGAATTTATGCTTCGTAACAATCCCTCATAACACTTTGTTATATATAGGATATAGGAAACTATTCTTGCATTGCATACAAATTTTTTTCTACGGCCCTCAACTTAACAAAATTTAACATTTAGACTTAACAAATGAATAAATGTCAGGTGCTACAAGCATGAAGTTACAGAAATTCAACTGATACGTGTTTAAATGGTGAAATATTCGGACACGAAAAACGTTTATTTTACACATCATTTGCGATGCGCTAAGTAGATATCCATTATACGCACGATATTAGAAAAGAAAAAAATTCAATGCTGAAGAGCGTTATGAATCTTCCGTCATAAACATATTCATACATTTCCTACAATTATGAACACAAATCAAGTTGCCGTATTATAAAAACAATAATATCTTAGTTCAATTATCTCTAAAATGACTCAATCAAAATAATTGGAACCTAACTTTAGTACTTGTGAAGTTATATTTAATTATAATAAATATTTACATACCGACGAGAAATACAAGACACTACAAAGTGACATTTGAAAAAGTCCGTGAAACAATTGATAAATTGTTAAAAATTCAGACTTGAATATTTCACAAAAATACAAATTTAGGAGTCGGTTTTTACACCGTCATCTTAAATAAGGCGGCAGCTATAGACATCTCTTTCATCTTTATTGGGACTCTTCAGTACAATCTATCCAAGCCTCAAATGATCGGACTTGTGAGCCAGGGATGCAATGAAATAAAGTTAAGATAAAAAAAAAAGATAAAATGTTTGAATCAATCCATTATTCAAAGCGATCAATAAATAACATATAAATTTTTGACGCTAGATGTGAGCTTTGCAGATTAACTAGTTGTAGTGCACCCTCTCGATTAAAGTTAATACAACGTGATCTAGTCATGCCATCTTCGAACAAAAGTGGTCAAACTTATTACATCTAATAGCATAGATTTTATTACTCTATAAAATAATTGTAGTCAACATGTGATAATTTATTTTATTTTGCTAGCATAATTTAAACATCATTTTTTTATGGATTGTCTTAATTATTGGAATGCTTCACGGTATGTTATTATAATTTTTTTTTTGCATTAATTATTACTTGTTCAGTTGTATTATTTGGTTTTGAAACTAATTGTGAGCTAATTTTATTAGTAAGATTGCCTTTCAAATTTCTTGTATATTTAAAACTTCGTGTTCTCATTGTAATTTTGTATTTTATTGCTTTGAAAATGATATAAAATATATCGAAACGTCAGTGGCATTCGAATTGGTTTAATTTTGGATCATTGCTCGTCCAATTCCGACTATTTCTTTTTCAATACATATCATCGGGACACGATCTTCAAGGGAAAGGAAATAAAATAAATACGTCTAAACTATTAGCTTATTATGATCCGAAGAAACAAATAACGCTATCAAAAGGTGCCAGTAGTAAAGCTACAGGGGCAAAGATGAGACAAGCAGGTCGTCCTATTGCATACAACGCGAAATCACCAACAGAAATACAACAAAGATATAGTCAACTAGAATAAGATATTAATCAGAACACCGTCTGAAAAAAATAAAAAATTCATTTGGTGAAACCAGAGAGTAAAAATAGAAGCAGAACGCAAACCGCTAGATTACACTTCAGTATAACTTGATAGTGAGATAAAAAAAATGTAGGAATTGTAAATTGCTGACACATTACGTAGATACTGAAAATCTACTGTCGATGCATATTATAATTCTTATATTGCAAGAAAGAACAAATCAATTGAAGGTCCTGATAGACTCAAATAAGAAGTTAAATGTATTGAATAAAAAACAAATATTACAAGGTTGGCCTGAAGATATTTCGAAAGTATTCTAAGAAATACGAAAACACGGGTTATACAAATTTTTAAGAGAGATCGCTTAATGAATCCTTATGAAATGAGTAACAAGATATTAGAAGCATGTAATTCACAAGGGGGTAAAAGGGTTATTACAACTGATTAGAGACCACATATTCCGGCCAAATATGATAATCATCCATTTGATATTTTAATTCTAACACTAAATAATCATGTGTATTCCTTGGAAAGTTTACATTTTGGTTCTCATAACCTAACAGGTGGGAACGCAACTTCCTTTTATATGTACGTACCTACTTTTTAATTAATCTTCAACTATGATAGTGTTTGATAGCAGGATAATCTCTACGATGGGTTCTCCATCTACTTTAATCATTATCAGTGGAAGAGATAAAATTCTAACAAAATATACATAAAATAAAATTTATTTACTGAAAAGTTTTGCTCGTGTACATATATTAGCCCTTTGCACCAATTAATGACGTGCATTTTATCATATCCGAGCTATTGCTAAAAAATTCACTGGACAAAAATTAAATTGTGCAATTATAAATATATCGGCTCTCGAGATAAAAATCAGTATGTGTTACCTTGTCCTCCATAATACTGTCTTGGTGGGCCACGAGAATTCTGGCTGTGAGATGGCCGATGGCGATTGGAAACATTGCCTGTATTTTGTATAGCACTATTCAAAGACGGTTGAAAATTTACTGGTCGTTGAATTGGTGCTGGATATCTTGTTGGTGGCTAGAAACACATTATTTTAAATTAATGCTTACAAATTATTATAATATTATTTGATGGGCTGATTATGACAACAATAACTCACTGGAATTCAGTTGTGAATTAGAATAAAAGTTATTGTTATGAAATCAAATTACTGAACACTATACTTTTTCTACGTGTATTCCAATTTTCTCTTAACTATTAAATAAGTAGATTGAATGAATTTTATTCGCATTTATTAAAAAATGACAATGTTATTCGGCAACTGTATAAGTATAATGATTTTCTGCAACTCATGCAGGTGATATGAGTTCGTATTCATTTCGTTGATAACAAATTTAGTGTCAAGATTTGGTAAAGCATAACTCAACAACAACAAAAACATATTCATCAAATCTCTTGTTTCTGCAAATAATTATTCAAATGAAAATCTTAATTATGAATTCACTTACTATTTGAGCTGACTGTTGATTGTTAATAGATTGATAAGCTGAAGCGTACTTGTGCTGTGTTGGGCTAGACTGTGGAGGAGGTTGTTTGCAATTTTGCCGAGATTTTGGGGATGGAATTTGTGGTGCTGAAAACAAATATTTTTCAATATTCTTAACTTGGCTGATTTCACACATGAATTACTTATTCAAACGAAAGAACTATTTATACATAAGGTAGCCCAATAAGTTTACTTGTTCCTGTAATAGATTTCTCAACAGTAATTTGCTTCACCATTGAGATCTTGAGAACTATAAGAGCTACAATGTTGATTAAATTGAATAAAAGTTGCGCAATACGAGAAAAACTTCATCTGAAGCTTTGTTCACAAGATACAAATTGTAAATTAGGGATCAATCATTCAAATTTTTATTTATTATTCGAATATCCTTGAAAATAGAATAATATTTACTCCGAATCGCGATAGAAGTAATTAAAACTTGGCTAACTTCACAAGTAAATAACTTCTAATATAACTTTTAGAAGAGAGGAGATATTTCTCATATATAATATAAGTGGTTAAATTTTACCGGAAATTTTTTTAGATTGTTACGAGAGCTTGTTGCTTAGCAATTTACTGAGTGATTTTTGATCAATATCACGAAATAAATTGGTAACAAGCTCTTGTAACAATCTAAAAATTTTGCCAGGTTAAATTTAATCACGAATGGTATTCGAAAGATTATTTTTCCCATCCAAATTCATCAATAGATTCCAGAGATTCGACTCCGAATCTGCTCATTTTCACATTCAATCTGTCTGTCAGTTTGACAGATGCTGAATCAACGCAGCTGAATGTTCTTTGTTTTGTATATACAACCAACAGACAAAATTTCCAGAAAATTTCCACTTGAAAACCGTGTAGGTTCTACCACGTGACGTCGAATGGTGCAATTCTATTTGTCGAAATTTGGATGGTAAAAATAATCTAAATAATACCATCCTTTAATTTTTTTAAATATTTATTATGGCCTGAATTTGTCTTTGAAAAATCGTCCTCAATTTTGTTCGCTTAGGGACGCGCTACAGATCACAATTCTCGGCTGATTTTGGAGATTCTTCATTCTTTCGATTGGATAATTATCAGAATAGAATGCTATTGATTTTCATCACGATTAGCTAGATAATTTAGTTTTTATAAACAATTTCACGGAAGGTGGAAACAAAGAAGAAAATAATCAGAATTGGATATCAAGAAATAATAACTGATGATATTGTGGTGCACATGTGGAACAAACAAGAATAAGGGATTACAGCACAAGGTCAATTCAAACGTTCAGCATAAAAAAGGAACAAAATTGGAAGTAAGCATTATCTAATAATAGCAAAAATTAAAAGGAAAGAAAAATTTGAAAGCAAGAGGCAATCAAAAAATTTGATAAAATATAAAAATTAAGAATAGAAAGATTCAAAGACATGGAGGTAATAGAAACGTTCCAGGAGAATGTGAAAGATCTAATAAATGATACAGCAAAACTGAACGTAAACGATTTAGAAGAAATATGGAAAACTTTCAAATATGTAATGAAGGAAGCAACAAAGCAATCTTTTACAATATGCAGAAACCTAAGAAATAATAAACTCATTAGTGAAACGAAGTCAAAGTAGAAGTTAAAAAGCAGAAGCAAGAATGGATGAGATCTCTAAACACAAGGAAAAAATATTTTGAGGAAAATAGAACAGAAGGGAAAAAAGTTAAACCAATATAAAAAAAGAAGCAAGAACTTGGGAGAAATTTAAAAACCTACTGGAAAATAGCTATGAAGAAAATAAAAAAAATTGCTATTTCACGATTGAAAACTATTGTAACAGATTCCCTACAGAGTAACTTCCAGAACAACACGCTGGCTAAACGCGTAGTATACGCAACAGAATTGTATCGCGCCAAGAACGTGGTGATACCTAACCGAATAGAAATTTCTTGAAGTTTCGAGAAGCCATAGCCGGAGATATATAAACTGGAGACAAAGTCGAGTGGAGTAATTGGGAGTAATAGCAGTTGATAGGTTGGCTACGGAGCGTGAGAGCGTAAGAGTGAAAATAAATAGGAAACAGTGGAAACAAATAAGTAAAGCAGTAGACGAAATAAATAGCAGACAGTGTTGCGATGCAAATAATAAATAAATGTAGTGTTAGTATATAGTTTTGGCGTCAGTTATGAGTAGAAGTAATCAGTAGTGAATATTTTAGTTATACAAGATTAAAAATAAGAAAAAAGAGGAAGATCTAGGAAAACGAGAGAAAAATATAGAGGAGATTTCAAGGAGAGACAATATCAGCTATCAAGATGCAAAAACAAAAGCACAGAGCATCATAGAGAGAACTGATAGAGAATCTGAATTAAACTCTAATCATGACGCCCGCAAGGGTATGACGCAGATTAAAAATAATAATTATAATAAAAATTTAGTAATATTATATTATTTATGCGTAAAATCACTAAAATAAACAGAGTTATCAAGCGGAGACGATCGAAATTGAAAATTTGTTGTTCTGGAATTTAGTACATTTTCCTCCTATTTATAGAAAAAAGCACTATTGTCTTCACTTTGATGTCTCCGCTTCTCTTACCGCAAGTTTGAAGATACTTTATTGATCCAATTCCTTCGCTAGTCAAATTATTTGCTCATTAAAAAGTAGCAGGCAACCACGAAAGGAGATTTGATTGTCTCAATTGGTTTCATGACAAGTAGCGATTTAATGATCAATAAAAGCACATGCTGAGGAAGTGAGGGGTAATGGCAGGTACATAACAGCGTTGAAATCATTCACAAATGCCCGAAATGTCTTTGAAAATGTTCTGCTAGAACGGCTGATCGTTGCCACATGGTTACCGAAGTCGAAACATATAGACACATGGAAAAGTATATTTTTTGTCCGCCGCTTACAATTGCAATCGAATTATTTACTGATCTGTTTGATAAAAGTTTGCTATATAGTATCTTGTTTACTATTGAATACACACTCTCAAATTATAGATATGAAGCTAAACTAGAAAAATAGTTTTGAGACAGGCTTACAGACGAAGGCATCTTGTAAAACCACACAATATTAAACAATTTGCGAACAAATAATAAATCAATGACAGAACGACATACTATGAGAAGCACGTAACGATCGAGAAAATCTTTCTTGCTTTCAAAACATTATTTGCTAAGTTTACAGCCAATTTACAATTAATGTGGTTATTAACGGTAGCACTATACCTTCAAAATTGTCATTTTACTTGAGCTGCATTTTGATCAAGCTCTTGGTATAATAAATGGTTATCATCGGAGAAAAGAAATGTTAAAATATTTGCGGCTACTATGATATTCTTCTTTATTGGCTCGTATTTTTTTAAAAGAGTTCAAGTTTTCGATTCAAAAATGATAGAAAAAAAACTTGTTTTACGCTTACAGAATGTGAATAATTATTTGCTCCACCATTGAAATACCGAGAACTATCAGAACTACAAGATTGGGTAATTGGAATACAAGTAGCATAATACGATGCCCACTTTATGAACCTTTACAAATATAAAAATCAGTTATTCAAATTTTAATTTACATCTCAAATATCTTCCGGGACACAGAGAACTGCCAATACAAAAAAAATTCATTAGTTATATTAAATATTCTTAAACTAATTTACATAATTTAAAGGGATGTTTTTCTATGAGTATTATCCAAATCGTTGATTTTATAGGAGTATGTTTTCTTTTATCTGTTGTATAACGTACTGAAATCATAACAGAAAAGTTATAGAACCCTCTTCCTCATAAAGTCCTTGGGATCCTAATGGTAGAGCAATGGATATGGTAAGAGATTAAAACTGCCAATAATAATATTTCATAGACAGTTCATGGTCAAGGTTACATTTTTTTTTTGTTAATATAATGAACCAAAAAAAAATATATTCAAATAATTTATTTGTGCATATTACTTGAATTTCTTATTTTGTTTCCTGAATTATAAATATACTTTGTAAACATCCAAAAAGAACCGCTTTTTTGGTAAAACTGTATTTTTTGAGCTTGATTGATATTTCCTCAGCCGTAGAGTGTGGTACCGATCATCAAACTACGTGTACCCTTAGTTTTTGATGAGTATGCCACAGAGTAGTTGAGCGAAAATCTTACTGACTTTTTTAGTGTCGGTGGGCTTCGATCCCACGACCTCCGGATTACAACGCTAGCATATTTGCACTGAGCTGTGAATACTCATAACGATTTTGTTTTCTAACATTTTGTACATTCTGCAGCAATTTTGGAATGAGTCATATTTAGTATGAGTGGAAAAGAACACGAGCCGAAGACGAGTGTGACGGATTCAAGAATTCTGAATAGTCATTCCAAACATGTTTCAGACTATACTTTCTGTAAGACCATAAATTCGGTAGTTTACAGAGAAACAAAAAATTACAAACTCTGAAACAGGAATAAATAAATAAATGAATATCAATTACATATTTCAAAAGATCATCGGATGATGGATAAAAATGAAGGATAAAGAATTATTGAATCATCTCTTCACGTTGCAAACGTTTCGGTTTTTATTAAACCTTCATCAGTGCCTTAGAGAACATAACCAATATTTTTACTAGATCGTGCAGAACCATCTTTACATTTCTACAATACAGAAGCTACTCCAACAATAATATGTAGACATTATAACAAATATTATCATATCAAAAATTTGATTTTTCTCATGAAATTGTTGATGAAATATTGAGTATAAAGATAGTTATTTCAGGACACTGTTGGAAATTGTGGTTCCTATTTGATATTTTCTCTCTTAGCAGCAAATTTTAGAGTGTAATAAATATTCGTAAGACTATAATAATATTGAGTAATGTAGCTTTCATATGAGATGAGATTAAAAAAAATCAAGCAATTAAGATAATATCATTCAATTACAACTCAATATATTTTTTAGGCCTATAGTACACTAAATAAAATACCAGTTGTCAATTATTTTCTTCCTTTATGTTTCAGTTTTAGATGTCAAAGAATGTACAATATTGTACTGTAAGATGAAAAAAAAAAAAAAGCAAACACGATAGTAGCAGAATAATGAAAATCAGCGTTTCAATCAGATAAAAAATATTGGAACAGTTCAGGAAAACTAACAAAGAGAAAGAGACCAAATTTTTGTTCTAGTTAGTCTTCAACTGTCTTTCCATTTCTTTGTAGGCTAATACCAACTACAAACTGAAAGCTCAATAGTTTTGAGTCCAACAGCAGACCTATGCCAATTCATAGATATCTTCATTTATACTATTACTGTTACTTACCATGTATAATTTATGGCTTTAATGTAAATTGTGAGAATTGTTTTATTTTTGATACCATACCAATATTTATTTTCCTTGTTTTGATGTAGAAAAAGCTAGTTTACTTGATTGGAACAAAATGATGTTCGTGAAAAAATCGGTGTTTGATTATTCCGCCATGTAAGAGTAATTTCAGTCTGCTGCTGGTTGGTATGCATATATATAATTACAAGCTTTCTGAAGCTGATATTAGCCGCCAGTCAAAGGATAGTTTCGAAGGCAATTTAGAATAATAAAATGATCTCTTTTAGCTGTAGTTCCTCGTCTTTGCAAGATTGATATCATTATGAGTTGTCTTCCTGAATAGTTCCAATACTTTTTTGATGTTCTTTCTTCCATATTTATACTTATAAAAAAGTAGAGATGGACCAGGTGATCTGATTTTTTTTTGTTTGTTCTTGAATATATGTATATTAACATAAAAAAATATTTTTTTAAATTAAAAACATGAAATAACCATATGGCGGGGAATATATTTACAAATTACACTATAGAAAAAGCATGCATGCAAATGACGGATTAACATTTCTTGAAATATAACATCAATCATTCATTAAAAAGAAACATAATCCATTTTAGTAAAATCACAATAAAAATTAGATTTTAATTACCAGAATTGAAAACAGAAGCAAGCACATCTTGCTGGTTGGCGCTGGGAGATTTTAGCTGCTGGGATCGAGAATTCTGATCATTCATGTGCTGGGTGCCAACTCCTTTCAAGTAATTTGGGTTTGGCAAATTTGGAGATCGAAACTGCTGTTGAGCAGTTAGAGCTGCAGCGGCTGCCATCTGCATAGGGGATGATAAGAATTGTGAGCCAAAGCTCTGTAGACCAGCAGCATTAGCATGGGATTGATTATGTGTGCCAAACACATTTCCTTGTAAGCCAAAACTAGCCTGATGCTGATGCAGTGGAGCTGATTGTATTGTAGAATTACCTGGCTGCTGGTAGAAGCCAGTTTGAGCTCCTGAAAATTCCAATTGAATAAATTAATTTTCCAATAGAATTATTCCAATGAAAATCCAACAACTGCTTTGATCTACAACATAATTGTATAATTGAACAATCAATCCGTTTATAGAATTAATTACCGATATTATACGATGCAATATTTGATTAAAATACCTGCTATAATAATAAATAAAATGTGAATTTTTTACTCGATTCATTTGTACATTTTTAGCTCCTTCCTGTAAGTCTTTTGCGTTAGTGTATCGCAATATTTTAATTAACTGCTTGACGCCCTATATATTTTTTTTAAGATTCCAGCTTACGTGACATCCGATATATTGTTTTGTGAAATTTTAATTTTACTGAAAGATAACCTTACTACTACCTAGTTCGACCCAGATGTATTTTTTTTTGCGCATTTTTGCAATATTAAATAAAAATTTAAAAGGTAACTACTGCTGAACTGTGCATAACTGAAATCTGAAAATTGCTGCACAGAATGAGTAACATGTCAGTAATTAAATTAATTCAAGAGTACAAACTATTTTTCTCAATATCTTGCGAGTTAGACAATATATTGACATGCGGTTTTCGATATTGGTATCAGAATGAATGAAGCTTTTATTTTTATGATCAATTCAGGCCAGTACATGACCACATGTTACTCATTTTCTCAAATCTGTAATTTTGGAAGTAATTGCACAAATTTTCAGGACATATTTATTTATGTAACTTTGATGAAGATCAAATTATTTTCGTATGGTACAGCCGTCAATCAATAACTAAACAGTAGACTAAAAAATCTTTTTGAGTTTGTATATGCACAAGTTATGTATAAAATAGTCACAAAATGGAAATTTCAGTAGGCGATTCGTTTTTGTTCTATAAACAAGTACCTCAAATCGTCAATAAAACAGGAAGATATTGAAAAACTGATTTCAAAATAAGTTTCAGTAGAGGTTGGAACTAAATTAAAGGGTTAGCATATGACCTTCCATCAATCATTATTTGTTATTTTGTGTTTGATAGCGCATTTTAAACATGCAAGCATACATGATCTGCCAAAAATGCGCTTTGATCATCAAGATATTTCTTTAATTTTCACTTACTTGAATAATGATGAGAATTATTTAACCCTAGTGTGATGTAAATAATATTGAATATTGGAGGAAAATTACTTGAATAAAGTACAAAGAAGTATTTTGAAACCGATAAAATTCACATATCAAAATTATGATGGATATATCCGTTTTGAGCATCCCTGAATCCATTTTGACTATTTTTGGTTAGATGTCGGTATGTATGTATGTACGTAACTCGCAAATCTCAAGACCCGTCAAACGTATAATGCTTAAATTTTGTATTAAAGATTGGTATAACGTCTTGATGTGCAAATAGTATTTTTAAATTTGTTAATTTGTCGAAATTAGGACATGATACATCAAAAAACTAATTCAAATGCCAACTGACGTTTTGGTTTATTTAAAAGCATCTTCAGAATACGTCGTAGCATTTATGTTAGTTAAAAAATTATACAGTAGAACATTCAAAAACATTATGGAAAAGTATTACAACATTAATCCAAATTAAAAAGTATGATGGTTACAAAAACAGATCCATCATACTTTTTAATTTTAATTTGAATTAATATTGTAATCCTTTTTCATAATGTTTCTAACTGTTTTACTGTATAATTTTCTAACTAACATGAATGCTACTATGTACTCTGAAGATGGTTTTAAATAAACCGAAACGTCAGTTGGCATTTGAATTGGTTTTTTTGCTATACCATGTCCTAATTCCGATAAATTAACAAATTAACATAACCTCCCGGACACAAGTATTTTTAAAGTGATTTCGAAAGATAAACTCACAAATTATAATAGATTCCGATTTCAACTGATTCATAATTAGATTATCTCCTTAAGATAGGCAAAACAACTAAATAGAATGGATGATAGCAGATTAACGAAACAAGTGTATTAAGTAAAAGAAAAAAGAGAAGACTTGAAAATCTGAGATTTAATCTTGAAAGAGACTATATAATACATAATATACAAGCTAAAAGAAAATGAGAGAAATATGTAAGGTATCCCTCGAAGATAACTCAAACAGAAAAACCTGACATGTATGCTTGTCTTACTTTATCAAGAATTAAGAAATCACTAAACATAAAAAGTAGGGTGAATTATGAACTGAATATTTGAGCAGCTCATTGTTTATGTTATGAGTTTTGTAAGTTTGAACTAACATTTACATACATATGTAAGAAAATTATAAAAATAGACAAAAGAAGGGGATAACAACGTTGGAAAAAATATATTGTTCTAACCTGCAGATCCAGAATAGTAGGATGACGAAGGTTGAAGTCCTGGAACTACACTATTTTGTACTGGTCCTGTAGGGCCTCTTTGTAACACGCCTGAGCCAGACAGATAATTGGCTTGCATATTAGGATCATACGGGATGTAGAGTTGTTGACCCTGTTGTGATTGTTGTTGGTAACCCTGACCTACGGCACCAGTTTTTGTACCTTTACAAAAAAAAAGTTCAATCGAAATTTAAATTGTTATACTTGGTTGTGCTTTGATATCACATTTTCCATACCTATAGCACTGATTTGTTGAGAAGAGGGTTTCACTGTTGCTGACATTAGCGAATGAGAATTGGAAGTTGATGAAATTAAAACTGTACTTGGATTATTCGTAAGTTGTTGAGATTGTCCGAAAGGTCCAGTTGTAGTCTGGAGTGAGTAATTCGAATTAGTTTCATAAGATTACTAATTTTATGATTATAATACCATTCGATATTGGGAAGAAAGACTCTGATAAATATCTGGTGGTGGTTGTGCACTTGGTGGTGGATGAGGAGGAGCAGTCTGCAAATACATGGATTGTGCACTGTAAGGACTAGATGCCGTTTGTCCAAGGCCATATGGATTCGGATACTGGGAGTACTGCGAACGACCCTGCGTGTTCAAAACCTGGGATTGATCAATTTGGAACGGACCGTATAATCCACCCTGGGTTGGCATCTGTTGAGTGGAGTTGAATAGAACAGTTGGAGGAGATGGTATTGCTGACATGCTGCCGTACTGGGCACTGCCTCCGATACTAGGCTGTTACAAAAAAAAATAGGAATTGTACACCATACTAAAAAAATAATAAAAATATAGTTTAATTTGTGTTCTTTGGGTCATTAGAATTAAGTTTTGACTTCTGACAATGTCACGAAAAATAATGCTTGTTATCTCCAAAACCAGAAGACATAAGAAAAAAGCTGAAAGATGATCACGTCTTCCTTTTTCAAGACTTGTTTAATGGTTAAAATTGTATGCCGCAATCTCCTTTTATTTTCGAGATATGATGGAAAATTTACCTATAATGTTTTATGCTATGTTTCAATGCTAATTAGTTTTGAATTTGCACTAATAAATTCGTACAAAGAACACGAATTTCAATTTTGGATACTCAAATCGAAAACTCAAGCTGATTCGAATACCAGATTAGAATATTTACTAGTACACAAGTATCGGGGATTTACATTCAAGTTCCAGGTTTGAGAACTTGAATACTGGTTCACCAGTAATTCAAATAAACAGAGAACAGAATCTTATTTGAATAGTCAATCAAATAGGTACTAAGCAAGGCCAATCAAGTTAAGTCACCAAAAAATATACGAGATGTTCTGTTAGCAAAAGAAGTTGCACCTGAGAAAAGTTCAGTGAACCCTACACCGAATGATAATACCGAAGGATTTACTTTGATTAAAAGCGTCAACGGAGGAATCCAATAATAGGGACAGGTAACAATATTCCAAAAAATTTACTTGCCTCAGTAAAAATCAAGGTATAAGAATATATTATTGCATCTCCCACTCTGAAATTGGAACCAAATTTGTTCTCGTACGTCTAAAAATGAAGGTGCGATGCTACAAACGGTTCATGTTTACAGGTTGAAAGAAGGTACTACTCCAGATTAGATCTAAAATTGCATGAAGGATCAAAGTCCTAGAACCAAATTTACATGTGATGAACTTAAAGCTTCATTTAAAGTTGAATATTCCGTTGACTACTGAGAATCAATTATCAAACTAAAATTTTGGTCGGAAAGTTTAGCAATTCTTCCTTTTTTCTTGATGCGCAACAACCAAAAGCAGAAAAGAACGCCAAAAGCATCGATATGTTTAATTTAATTCAAAATTATGCATCAAAATATACAAATCTTTGAGAAACAAAATCAATTTGTGTATGAAGTCCGTAAAAATAATATTTTTTGGTCGAATCCGTTGTTTGTGTCCGAAGCGTCAGATGAGGTTGCAATACAGGTGAGACCAGAGAAGAACTTTAGGCCGAGGTGCACACAACGTTTTTTAGACGATCATCACAAAATTTTATCTCTTAATTTACAAAAAATTGCACTTGTAAATCTCCGTTGAAATTGTTTTATTTTATTGCCTTCCAGCCAGCCAACATTTTGTAAAAAAAAAAAGGGTAATAGAATATAATATGCATCCAGACAAAAACTGTTACGTAAAGAGGTCATTAAACTGCCCATATAGGTAGATATAGAATTTTTATGAAGTAGTTTTTGACAGAACAGTCCCAAAAAAGCTATTTATGTTATTAGTATATAATATAGAATTTTATTGGACGAGCCGCAGGTTATGGACGAGCGAGCAGCACGAGCGAGTCTATAAAGTTAGTTTATGTACGAATTACATACAAAGCTTTATGTTCGACTGCTCTAAAGACGCAGAATATCTTCTAAAAATATTTCTTCATTTCCCAAACAAAAATTTGGTAAGTATAACTTGGTGTGCTTTGCTAGTGTTGCTATTGTTACAATTGTTTTTTACTGTTTGTTTCCAGATGTCAAAAATATTAAATACAATTTAATAGAAGCAATAGATACTTCGGAAAGTGTAAAAGAGAATAAATACGATAGAAAAGAATAAATAGATACTTCAGAAAGTGTAGAAAAGAATAAATACGATAGAAAAGAATAAATGGATACTTCAGAAAGCGTAGAAATGTTGACAGTAAGTGCCAAAGACTCACAAATATTGAAAGAAAAATGTTTTTGTAACAATAAGAATTTATCTTCGGGTCAGAATATTTGCGACAATACCAATTGTGTTATAAGTATCCATTACCATAATAAATAATATGTTGATTTAATTGTTTGGATTTATTTTATGTTAATAAAAAAATCTATTTCTCTGACTTTTTTTGACAATGACAGTTCCGTCCAATAAAATAAAGTAAAAGTCCGCGTTCGTATTTATCTTTTTCATGTATTCATAATTGAATTTATAATTTTTGTGAGTGGAATAATTTTCAAGTATGATTTTCATGAACTTCTAAAGAGTAACTACATAACTTCAATTTTCAAACAATTTTTGATACTAAGTTTTCAAATTCGCAAAAAAACTATGATCAAATATTCCATGCATCCCTTACTTCTGTTGGTTCTAAAGTAATCGATTGAAGTACCATGTAGTGGAGTTATTTGTCAAGCCTGATTAGACGGTGTTGGATAAAATTTTGTATTGCACTAGTATGAAATGTTATTAGGCATTCAAAAAAAGTAACCACTCACATTTCAGTTGTCGCGACCTAACTTTTTCTTTCGTGACTAATATATCACATTCCACACTAGTGCAATGAATTGCTATTCTTTTGTTTGTTTACAAAATCTATATTCCATGTATTTTACAAAAATGATACTTCTTTGTCTTTTGATTACTGTATTTTGTTATTTTTCCTGACGAAGGTGATCAATGCGAAATTATGCATTTATAAAAATAATATTTTTAAGAAACATCAACGAGATTCTTTTTGATTGAAGCAAATATAGAAGCTTATTAAGATTATGAAAATGCCATGTTTAGAGAGCTAGAAAATGAGGAGTTTATCGTTACAAACGCATTATTCGATGGTAAAATTGATACTGCTAGTGCTAAAAGCCGTGATATGGATAATCATTATTATTTTTGAATTTTTGTTAGTATTACCGTATTACCAAAAATTATATTCCAATGTAAACTAGTTTTATGATTCTGGTGATGTTGAACATTATTTGTATTGAACATCAACGAATTATTTGCATTTATTTTGTTATTTTGGCATGTGAATAAATGAATAAGTGGAAGAATTAAATTTTTGCAACACATATAGTCGCGCAGGCGGTTATTCATAATATTTAGTCACTTATTTAGTATATGCTTCAATGAGAAATACTTTTTTTTAATTTTACGCCATATAGACCTTCTATCCAGTAATAAGAGATCAGTGACCTAGAGCAAAAATGAGATGATGTCGATGAAGACAATTATGAAAAATAAAATCTGCCCTCAGCGCCATTCAGCTTCGAACGCTTCAGACACTATAATGTGACAACGTTCGTATTGATGATCTAACCTCTAACCTAACAGTAGAAGCACGTGTTGTGCTATTTTGGGGGTTGCACGCAATTATGATATATTAGACTGTTAGAGCAATGTGAAGATAATTTAAAATCTTAACATATATTTACGCTCATCACTCCGTAACGCTCTAAGGTAGATAATATAGATATCAGTCAGTTATAGCAACAAATTATTATAGCAGTCTACAACTGAGACGTGGAGCGTTGGTGTTTGGTTCGACAGGTACCAAGTTCAAATTACGTTGTTCGGAGGAAGTAAATTTTTTTTTTCTTACATACAGATGATCATTCCATCAATATTACTTTCCTAAAGCATCATCATTTATATTTGAGGTATTTTATGTTAGTTATTATGTGTTAAACATATGTTCTGTTTGACTGACGGTCAATCACTTTTCGACGGGCGCCTTGCATAGTTTCAATATGTTGTTTCGCATACAATGAATTGCTTTTTTTTAAATATGGCCGCCTGGTTTTCAAGTGATTAATTTTTGAAAATGTGTTTCTTGATATTAATCCGGGCAATGCAATGGATGGAAGGGTCGAAAGCAGAAAGTTTAACTGTGGAACTTTGGACTATTTAGGGGATAAACATACTAAAAATCCCCACCCCTCGGAGGTAAGCCCTAGGGGGAGGGCACAAAGAAGGTCCCGTTTTTTGGTTTTTTGTTCACATCTCAAAAACGATGCGTCAGAAGAAATTTTGTTATTCTGCATTATGGAAGCTGATAAAATTATCTACAACTTGGGTCTATACACTTTTCATCTATTCCCAATCGTTGTGTAGATATGAGCTCCGAAAAGCGGTCGATTTTCAGAAATGTGTTTCTCACCTCACGTTTTTACTTACTTGTACAAAGTAACCGACAATATTCACATATTGACTGTTTCTAATTGAGCTAGAGCCCCAAGGTAGCGAATCAACTTTTTTTCACAGCCCACTTGTCATATCAAATAAAAGGGTTTGATAATTGGAAAGCGAAGAGCTGTGTGCCGTCATTATAAAGTCAACATGGGGAACGTCCAAATTTTATTAATGTTTATTAGGCTTCCCTTAGGTCTTCTGAAAAAATTTGTCTATCATAAAATTTTCTTCAATTTATTTTTCAGGATCCAAACGATCGCTTAGCACAAAGTAATGCAGTGCCGAATTCAGATCCATTAATGACCCTGGGTACAGAGTTTAATGGGGCCACTGAGTTGGTGAGAATATATGAAACATCCTGAGTCCAGGAGAGCCCTAAGTACCTAATAGATAATTCGGAGGTAGTAAGCAATAGTAATTGAAAATTTGGATCGTGGATTCGGATTTCGGGTGACCAGAAATAATCATTGAATTAATTGTGAGTTTGAATTTTGAACACTCTAATTGTGTGTGAAAAAAACGGATACATCATTCTGTTTTCGGTTTATTATATCTACATCCCTTCTCAGTCAGCAGAATAGCGAAAATAATAGGATGTGCACTATTGTACCCAAATGTTCAAATCTGCCGAAATTTTTGAAATTGGTATAACTTTTCGACAGTATATGACATATTAGTATATGTATATATATTTTAGAAGAAAATTCAACTCTCTACAAGTTTTTTTGAGAGTATGTTTTTCAGATGAACTGTTTGCAAGTTATAGAGCAATGTATGACAAAAAACGTAAGGTAAATAACACATTTTTCAAAATCGACCGTTTTTTGGAGCTCATATCTAGACAACGATGGGTAATAGGTAAAAAGTGTATAAAACCAAAGTTGTAGAGAATCTTATCAGCTTCCATAATGCATAATAACAAAATTTTTTTCTGACACATCGTTTTCGAGATGTGAACAAAAAACCAAAAAACGAGACCTTCTTTGTGCCCTCCCTCCTAGGGCTTACCTCCGAGGAATGGGGACTTTCAGTGAGTTTATCTCCTAACTAGTCCAAACAAAGTTCCAGAGTTAAATAATCTGCTTTCAACTTTTCCATCCATATTCATTCATTGCCCGGACTATATACGGTGAATGAGAGAACTTACCGGAAATGCCCGTTTTATAAAAATTTTGCCACAACTGATGAAGATAAAAATACAAAAAAACTGTGATTTTTATTAATCAATTCAATAGAATATATAATCAAGTATTTTACTGTGCAGTTTTGTAGATATTTTAATCTAAATGGTTGAAAACATCTGTCAACCATACTTAAAAATGAATTATAGTCTATTATCAATTTACATTTACGAATTTTCTTATTTTAGTAGTACAAAAATATAGATTTTATTTCGATTTTCAAAGTAATAAGCGAATAACCTTTAAAACATTTATTCTTCCGAAACAAAGTTTTAATCATGAGTGATTTGGACGATACATCCATGGAAACTGCAATTGCGGGGCAATCGTGGTCGGAACAGTCTCTAGACAAGTATACAGTGTGGTTGGCTGTCGAACTTTCAGAAATTTTCGATTTTCCCGGCTGATATCAATTTTGAGGAGAAGACGTGATTTATATGCATACGTTTATGTAATAATTAAGCGAAGAAGTGATCATGGTTTTAAAAATATATGAAGCAAATTTTAAAGCCAATAGTTGGTCCATACTTCAAACGTAATTTAAAACAGGAAATTACGTTGAAGATAGCAACAAAAAATATGCAAAGAAATAATTTTTCGCTTTTTCTTTTTTCATGAAGTATAACATACCTGGTAATTGATATGCTGATTGCTTGTGTATTGCTGCGGAGGTTGGCCTAAGCCAACACTGGCTCCCAACATTTGTTGCATGGGCGGCGGGCTAAGCGGATGACCAATAATATTCTGCCCAACCATCGCTGATTGCTGATTTACACCTGAAGCTCCAGGATGCTGTTGCGATGCAGCGTGGTGTGTACTCACTGAATGTACAGCTTGCCCACTACCAGCCAGTTGTTGTGTTGGCTTTACCTATAAATTTTATAGTTAGTTTATTAATATAGGAATAATAATAATAAATCATAATTATAGTACATACCTTACACACATTTGTTGTATTATTTGAAGTGCAAGACTGATTTGGAGATGGACTGTAACCTTCATGATTATCATCTGGAGTATCATTTCCTTTACTAAATGCAGTGGAATGATCTAAAGAATTCGGATCTGGACCAAATGAAGTTGAAAAAGTTCCAGCACTACTTGTTACACTGTCTTCTTGTTCTAATACAGTTGGCATAGTTTCCCACACCTGTTGAACGTCATTTCCATGTTAATAGAAATATTTGAAACGCGTGTACAGGATGTTTCTGCACTTATGCAAAAAGCGTTGAGTTTTAAAGTTAGATTTACTGGTCCTGTATGCTATATACCTAGGCTGCGAAGTCTTTCTTCTGCGGTCCTGTAATGCTCACGTCAATGTAAATTTTTCTTGACAGTTGCATAAAAAAGATTCTTTTTTTTAGAAATTCATTTATAAGTACCTATATAGTAGTCACTTGGTGATATCACTTCGATCTAATTCTGTAGTTTCAAATTCAATTATTCTTAGACAGTTCAATTCAAAATTGGTCAAACATGAAATATTAAAAAGGAATGAGGATGCTTTTTCGTTGAAGGTGAGTTTCACCCCAATTCAAAGGTTCTGAAGAAAAAAATTTTGATTGTTGGAATGCTACTACAGAAATAGGTCAAAGGTTGGGTACTTTTCAACACAAAGTGACTACTAGTACTTCATTTGAACAAAACTTTTTTTTAATACTGATTTGAAATTAAATCCAATTCGGTTCACAACTAAATGATGTGTAAACATTAATCTTGTAAAATTATTTGAGTTTTCATATTTTTAATGCAGTTAATGATCTGTTTTTACTTATTCAAAAACAAAAATGTGAATATTTTAATTATATTGAATTATCAACGCCTGGTTGTTCAATCCGATCTAATTCAGAGTTCTAGTACAGTCAATCTGAACATAATTTTTGAAAAATTTGATAATAATTGCGAAAGTTTTCAAACTACTGACAAATGAGAAAGTACATTCAAACGATACTTGGTCTCATTTTGCAACCCTTTTTTTAAACGGAAAGTATTGAAAATCGGGATTGAATGAGCTTTCGCATTATTAGCGCGAAAAAATAAAAATTAAAAACTGCAAAAGTAATCAAAATGGAAATTTTTGAAGGGGTAAAATCTTATGAGTTCACATGATCAACATGCTACTGACGCGTGCGTTGAACAGCGATGCCGTATCTTTTATTTTTATTTTTCAGAGTGCTTTCTGTGTAATTTCACTGTGATGACAGTGTTTCCTGTACGGACTTCCATCCATAATTCAGTGTATTATATTTAGTAGCAAAAGATTTGTGATGCATTTCAATCAGTTAAATTTTAAAGAATTTTAACATATATTTACGCTCATCACTGATTTCGTAACGCTCTAAGGTAGATATATAGATCTTATGTTTAAACTAGTATATTCTTATATTTTCCATGTTTTATTGTTCCTACCCTATTATTAGGTCACCCAGTTGGGTAATAAAAATAAATAAATAAATAAAATAAATATCAGTTAGTTATAGCAACAAATAATTACAGCAGTCTATAGCTCAGAGGTGGAGCGTTGTTGTTTGGTTCAACAGGTACCAAGTTCAAATCACGTTCGGGGGGAGTTAAATCTTAACATATCTTCTATTTGACTGATGGCCCATCACTTTTTGACGGGCGCCTTGCATACCCCTAGTTATATATATTTGAAGTGAAATTTTTTGGACGGCTTCTTAAATCTTATCAGTACGCATCACCGACATGCTAATGAAGAAGAGTATGCTATGGAGAAACATGGCAGTTCTTAGTTGAACTGAAGTGACATAATCTGAGTTTTTGTGTTTAAAGGTGGATTAATAACTGACATAGACTTAGAGAATAATTTAGCACAGCTTAGCATAGAATTTGGTTATGTGGAAATCAATGCATCCATTTATAACAGACACAGTGCACAGAACTTAATTTAGCACAGCATAGGAATTGACCAAAGTTTAATTTTCTATGTTTTTCGTGAATTACCGTGACATTTCGTAGTAGTTCGGTTGATTTGCAACAACAAACGCCGCATGCGCCAAAGAGCGCTATTGGAAAATATCTACAATATGACAAATTTCATAGCGTGAGAACAAATATGTCAAAACATAATATAGTGTTTATCGTTTTCAATTTGACAGACCGAAAACATGCACATGTTCTTATTATTTTTGTTGATACTTCTTCTTTTATTCCGTGCTGATTTCTATGTCTTGTGTGATATTATAAAACCCCTAAATGAAATTCTATGTTTTCTGCGCTAAACCAAGCTGTGCCAAATTATTTTCTATGTTTTATGTCAGTTATAAATCCACCTTTATACATTCTGACAGCTACACAGAGATTTTTACCGATATAAGTGGAAAAAAATTTATAACAACTTTATTTAATGGATTTGTTTTAAATCCTAAAAATATGGTTACAAATGCAAAACTGTTGCTTATTATCTCATATTGGATTGAAAAATTTGGAAAGAAATCCGTAAATTTTGCTTTTCAAACCTTTACATCCAAATTGATTCAAGTGTTTCTAAATATCTTTTGGTGAAAAAGCAAATAGGTGATATTTGCTTAGATTCTACGTGAATAAATTTTAAGATATCTTCAGACGATGGTAAAAGAAAAATAAAAGATGATGAAGAATCGGTAGAAGCGGATTTCTCTGATGACATAAGCCGAAAAAAATTAATGAAAATAATAATTAGTTACTCGTACAAAGTAAAAGTATTGTGCAACCGTCAAAATTCACTTTTCGAAATTTTGATGGAGATATCAATTTTGAGCATCCCTGAATTCATTTGACTATTTTCGGCTTGGTGTCGGTACATATATATGTATGTGCGTTCATAACTCGCAAATCTCAAAATGTATAATATTGAAATTTTGTATTTAAGACTAGTCTAGGTCTAGTTGTGCACCTCGCATTAAGGTTGCAATCGTCCGTACCGAAAGTACACGTTACTTGAAATTTTTATAGTATTTTTCGATAAATCCAAAATGGTTGGCCGTAGGATATTGAAATTCACTATTTGAGATTGCTATAGCATCTTAATGGTTATCTTGTATTTTCGTACCAATTGGCTGAGCCGGAAGTCTTTCCGAATTTTCCGCCTAAATTCAAACAATCAGTTGTAGAATATTAAATTTCGTATTAAATACTTCTATAACATCTAGTTGTGCACCTCGCATTATGATTACGATCGGCTGAATCGAAAATGCACTTTATAAAAGTTCTTAAAAATTTTCGCATAAATTGGAATACATTAAAATTAGGTTTGGGGCCATCCATAAATAACGTCACAGGAATTTCATGATAATAGGTCCAGATGATTTACGCCATCACTAAATAGAATCAAAGATACTTATTGAGATATAGATCGAGATTTCTTCCACGGAATAAAGAAAGTATACCACATATGAACATATTTTATTTATATCTCATTCTTCATACTTTGTGATACATTTTTGGTGAGTAAGTAAAGAGCTATATTATTAAGTAAAATTTTGAATAAAACTGTCGTTTATACAATTTGAGGCTAGAATCATCCATCAATTGTAATAATTATCACAACGATGCGACAAAACAAAATCAGGACGGGGTGGTACGGACATTTATTTATGATCACCTGTACTATGTTGACATAGCAATTGCAAACATAGTTAATGAATTCAATTCAACTGAACGTTGGATAAGTTTGGATTGAACAACCAAGCTACGTCGGACAAATGTATTGTGTAATTCTATTGACGAAGTGAGATGTTCGAATGGGAGCAAGTGTTTGGTTTGAAAGATTACGGATATGACAAGATTAATTATTGAGAACGGGAATTGTTAAATTTGACGAATTAAGAATAGGAGCTAGTGTAAAAGGTAGAAAAAGTGAACTCGTTGAAGGGTATATTCGGAAACGAAGTAAAAATCTTCATCATTCACAAAATTATGAATTCCAAAATTGATGTTTCACTTTCAAAATGAAATATGGTAATATGACAGATTAGGGTTAGTTGCTATGGAAACTGAAAGGAAATTATAAAAACTTATTTTATATAAAACAGGGTTTAATTTGTATGGTTCTACTAAAGATTTAGTCATATTTGACAGCCACTATAAAACAAATCACAATACAAAGAAACAAACGTCAAAAACTAAAAGGTTGGTGTGACTGGCAATACGCAAAACTGTGTTCCCGAATCTAGCCAAAATTCGAATAAAAAAATAGAACCAGATGTATTTTTCTATGACATATTCAAGTGCGAAAATCGAACATAAATTTCTGATTTACATTATGGTAGAATTGGCTAGAAGTTTCTGGGACGACTGAAATCTAGCCGAAATAGTAATCAAGATATCAAAGAAGGACAATAATGCTTGAGATCAATAGTGTACTTTCCGAGAGCCTCTGGCCCGAGGTGTGTACGTTGACCGTATGTATTATCGTCCGTTCAACTCCCGTGCTGCCTTCAATGTTTAATATCCGACTTTTGTATTATTTCAATCAAAATTTTTAGCAATGTATGTCCTGTCATTGTTATCTTTGTCAGAGAAATTACTCTAGTTACTTGCAGGTACTGGGAAACTGTTTGTTAATTTTCAAAATAATGCCTTGGGGTATTATTTGTTACGTAATTACCTCGGAAATTATTATAACAATAATAAACTAGTCGCACATTAAAAGTATAATGAAATTCAAGCTTAATAGCAAGTCTGCGTATTCTTTTTTCAGGTTGACCTTAAATCCATTGCTTAATTTTTGTCCTCTGTTTGGCTAATAACGAGATTGCGCCTTTCTTTAGATATTTATTAGTATTCATTATTCCTACAAAACGTCCGATTCTTGAAAATCCCCATTCATTTGCTCTAGCGCGCTATGTAAAGTGTGATTATACTACATAGTCCAAGAAAAATACATAAGCTACGTGGCGCCACTATTTCGTTACTTCGCCGCCACCTGCTCCCATTCAGCATACCACAAAATTAAACAATTACCTGATATAATACAATTCATCTGATATCAAGTACAACAAATACAATACTCACATTTTTATTACTGAATAAGCACCTATCAAAAAATGCTATTAGAAATAAAGCGCACTAATTTGTGCAAGTTTCTAAAATCAGTATATCTTACTATATTCGTCTGATCCATAAATATAGAAACACCTGTATAAATATAAACATCAGAAACATAGCAATTGCCAGCTTGAATTTTTCAATTGGTAAATCTGTTCTCCTATTGATTAAAACAAAAATGAAAACAAAATTATTCTGAAATTAAAAATACACCCAATTATTCAAAATTATTAACGTGAACAACCATTATACAGACATAATACGAAACATCAACTATTTTCAATATTTTGTTTGCCATATTGCAAAAACAAACGTCTAATACTACTGGTACTATCGTTGAGCTCAAGGCAATTTTCCGTCATGTTCATTTTAAAGAGTTTGCAAATGTTTAAATAAATTTAAATAAGTGAACTTCGATACAAACATCTAAAACTCACCGAACTGTCATCACAACCGACATTTGACAGAAATTCTTTTCAATTAAAATTTTCTTTTGTAACACGTGCACCGGAAGTACCTCATTACCAAACTGTCTTCAGCTTGGAAAGTTCTCACATGGAAACAATTACCATTAATTTCTTGCTACGGAAAATTAGTGATTATTATTTCCCTGTTAAGAGGCAAATAAATATGATTGTTGATCTTGGATGCCGTTAGTATCATTTAATTTGATTGTTATCTATCAAGCCGACATTTGCAAAAAATTGTATATTGCGATTTGTTCATTTTTGCATTTGCTAAAAAATTGATAACACAGAAAATGTGAAGAATTGAATATGATATCAATCAATAAAATAAGTCATGTACGTATGTTTCGTAGTACTGCAAAGATTTTTTGTCATCATTGTTTGTAAAATCAATAAAATTCATTTGAAAAGTTCAGTAATGGGATACTTCGGTGCGTTTGCTACAAAAAGTATCGTATGCAACACGGACACTGAACGACCGTCATTATTGTCTCGGGTGAATTGGCTGCACGAAGCTACGCTTTGAGCTTCGTCCTTATTTTCGACGAATGCAGCCAACTTTACCCTAGAGAATAATGACAGTCGTTCGGTCCTTGTAGTAATAATATACTATTAAGAATTTTTTCGTTTGCTTAATTCTTTACATATTTTTGTGTTTCCTATATATTTCACTGCAATTGATAATAAATCGACGCATGAACAATGTTTTCTCGAAAAAAACAAGTCCATTGGATCTGATCACCTTGAAAAAAAAAACAACAAACAATATCGTCAGAATAGGACTACCGCTTGCATAGCATGTTTTTCCGGATGCTGCAATTAATTACTGTTGAGCCTAAAATAAAACAACAAAAATATCGATAGCATAGGGATACCCCGAGTGAGGCTGCGATTTGTCCAGGTTCTGCAGTCAGTTATCATCAATTTATAATTTTATTGATTTCAAGAAGTACATCTATATGGGGTGGAGCTTCAGGTAACTGCTAGTTAAATTATAAATAAACTAGGACTAAAAAATTGAGCTTGAGAATATTTGTAGTTCCAATACTTTTCTCTAAAAAATATTTATATTCAATGAGCTATACATTTTTTTCAGAATTAAATGATGTAATAGTTTGTTATTTAAATTCTGTATATTTTATTTATGTTTGGCGTTTCAACTCTTTCCTCAGATCTTTGGTGAATGCTATAGGAATTTCGTTCTTTCTGTACTAAATGTGGAGCCCACGTTTTCATATCTAGTCTTTTCAATTATCTACATACTTGCCTTGTTTATTGTTGTATCATTGTTTTTCTGATGGAAAACTTTTGGAGAGAGAATCGAAACGTCAAAAATAAATAAAATACACAGAATCCAAGTCAAAAAAAAACCATTCAATTTTTATTTATTTCTGAAAAAATGTATAGATCACTGAAAGTACTAAGGTAAAAAATGATTGAAGCTAGCTTCAGTTTCTGTTCAGTAGGGCTATACCAACTTCAAGCTAAATGGTATTTCAATTGCGGTTGATTTAATAAATTCAACTAGCAATCAATTTATTCGAAAAACTTCTATTTTCATATAATCCTTCGCCTCATTCACAATCATGCTTGTTCATTCTTTCTACTCAGAAGCATTTTTCAACGCAACAAATTTGTTAATTTCATCAATTCACTTATACATCAGGCATCCATACAATCATTCGGATTCAATTTATCCGACATACATATTCTCTTCATATTCAATTCATTATATTATAAGTTTTAGTAACTAAATAGTACAATTACCTTTTTAACGGATGCAATCTTAAAGTTGAGTTCATCCGTAGAAGGAGAAATAATGGTACTTTGAGCACTAGTAATTGCATGCATTGATCGTGGTAAACCCAAACTTTTGCTGCCTTTATCTTCTGTTAATTGTGTCAAATCAGAATCAAATGTGAAATCTAATTTCATATCTGCATTATCTTCCGCTTTATTAAAAGATAGTGGCATTTGAATTGGGTCAGGCTTGGATTCATTCTTATTTAAGATATCTGCAATTGGTTTGTTGAAACCTGAAATCACCGAGGTCTCATCACTTTCTTCTAGTTTACTGACTCTTGGTTTATCTGGTCTAGATTGCGTTTTTATATGGGATGAAAATTTTGATTTAACCGCCAAATCTGTGGAAACAGGAGCCGATTTATAGTTAGTATTCTCAAAAATTATTGTATTCACTGGTGCGGTTGTACCATCTAAAACAGCTTTATCTTGCACTATGTTTCCTTTCCCTACAACTTTATCATTACTCGGGCTACTTCTCTGACTTGAAGTAGAAGACTGTTGAGTTTGCTCAAGATCGGTACAGCTATCAACTCCCATTGTAAGTAAAGTATCTTGTTCCGCATTATTTCGAAGCTGAGAGGTAATTGGTTTCTCCCAAGCATTTACAACAGGCACAGGTGCTGGCGCTGAGTTATCTTTTAAACTGTACATGGTTACAGTTTGGTTGATTTTATTCATTTCATTAACATCACAGATTCCTTGTTGCATTTGAGCCTTTTGTAAACGATGGTTTTCACGTTGCTTAGCAAAGCGAGGAGGTAATTTATTTTGACGAGGTCTTTCAAATAACATTTTATTACTTCCTGAACTTAACATACTTGGAGGATTTACAGGAGTTCCAAGAAGTGGTGGTATGTTGGCAATTTGTTGAGGAGTCAGCTGACTAGCAGGACTACTACCTTTTATTTTTTCTTTACCTCTTGACAGTTCTTTTTCTACTTTAGTGGTACGAGATGTGATCTTTTCATCACCTTTCTGGCGTTCTTTAACATTTTTCTTACTTCTAACCTCTTGAAATCCATCTGCATCAAAATGAGTAACATTTTTGTCTCCCAAATTCAATTCATCTTGATTTTCATTAAATTCAGTTATTTCAATTTTTTCTTTATGTAATTTTCCTTCCGTGCTAGGATCATTCTTAATATCATCCTTACTACTTTCTACAAATTCCTTATTTTTTATTGACGACTGACTGGATCTCATATTAGAAATAGAATTTTGTCTAGTTGCAGAATATGGATCATTTCTACCTGAGAACATACCAGAACCTCTTTTATCTCCACTATTTCTATTTATTGCAGTGTTAGAACGGTTCGATATATTTGTATTATTATTGGTAGTTTGACGAGATACTCCACTTTGTCCAAATGAACTTTGATTATTTCTACTGACTATTTTTTTTCTGTCAGCTTTTCGTTCATTTTCTGTATCAGAATTGTCGGACGTAGTTTCCCAACATTCTTCTCCAGCATCTGAGCTTTGTAATTTTGATTTACTTTTTTGTCTTTGTGATGCGCTATGAGTTCTACCTCTACTGTTATCCATTTTATCATCGTCTTTTCTTTGCGATCGAGTTTGACTGTCACTTTTCAGTTGATTTCGTGAGCTCCCAATTATCCCAGCTGATAATGCTTGCTGCTGATTGATTTTAGTTTTTTCATCTGAGCTAATTACTTCTCCTCCAATTTCATCTCCTGACATTTTTTTATCTTTATCATCTTGTTGATTTCCAAAAGGACTTTTAGATGGTGGTAAACCATAACCATCTATTCGCTTAGAAGTAACTGATCTAGAACCTCTAAATCCACCACGACCATGTCTTGAAGGCTCTCCTCTTGGAACAAAATTTTCCCTATTGTTACGTGAAATTTGCTCGTATGAACGTTTGTCATATTTTGACCTATCTAAAATTTTATCTTGTTTCATATCCTTATTCTTTTCATCTTTGTCGGATTTTTTGACAAGATTTGGACTTCTCTGGGACTTTGTGTGGCGGTTAGAGCGATCTTCTTTGCCGCTTTCAGTAGAAATAGATATTTCATCTGCTGATAATTCAGAATCTGTGGCATGCCAATCACGGGAACGTTGTGGTCCTGAACGTTGAGATCCTCTACCACCTACATTACGTGATTCACCTGTACGTTTCGACCAAGCACTTCCGTGATATCCGGCAAAGCTACCTCCCCACTGATTGCGATGATTACGTGAAGAGTCTGATCTTCCACGAATTGTTCCACTCTGTGAATGCTTGTCGTCTTTATCTTTTCCTACATCTGTGTTTTCTTTATCTGATTTCTTACTGTCATTTTTGGAATCAGACTTTTGTAATGCATCACTACTTGAAGACTTTTTATTACTTTTCTCTAAGGCTTCCATAAACTTCGAATTATCAGAAGATAAAATAGCAGCATTTGAGTCTGTCCAAGCTTTTGAATGTGTACCAGAAGAATCTCCTCTTTCTGCTGTAGAATCTTTTTTTCTCAATGACCGTGACTCATCAGCTTTCTTGTCTACAACTTTATCATCAGTTTTCTTATCATTTAGAGAGGATCGTTTTAGCTGTGTTAGATGTCGATTCTCGTTCTTCAAATCATCAGCTTCAATTTTTTCTTTAGTTATGGGACCTGGTACTTGTCGACGCTCCTCGCGATATGTTTCTTTTTTCTTATCCTCTGTGAATGGTGGATCGAAGGGAGAATCAGCCCAATTACCAATGTATTCCGATTCACGTGCTGATTCTTTAGGTAAACGAGAATCACGAATGTCAGGACGATGTGATACCTCTTCCCGATGTCTATCCTGTGATCTGACTTCCCAACCATCTTTGGAATATTTGTCTCGATGCCATTCACTTGTATTGGATCTATTTATCTCATGATCATCAAAGGGATCTTGTTGTACAGCAGATTTTTTGTTTTCTTCTTTTCTATCATCAAAATGCCTGTCCCTATCTTTTTCCCATTTTTCGTCACCTCTCTCTAGTATAAAATCATATTCTTGACCATTTTCTCTTTTATAATTACGATAATCATCGTAATAGCGGCTTTCACTGATAGAGTTTTTCCTTCCGATGTCGGAGTAGCCACGATCTCGTTCGAAGCTATGTCGTCCTGTATCATCAGGTGTGTGTCGATCACGCCGCAAATCTCTATCTCTACGTTCATCTTCTCGATCGCGTTCAATACTAGAATCAGTCTCAGAGCGATTTTTAGAACGACTACTACCTGATGTGTTCTTTCCCGGAAAAGTTGAGCTACTCTGTACCCAACGAGGATCATACTGCTGAGCAAAAGACATGCCAGCTGCAGAAGAGGTTGTTTGTTGAGGTTGAGGACTACTACAATTTCCACTAGCGCCGTTATTGCCTCGATGATATGATGCATTTGCGTTTTGACGTTCAGCTTGTTGTTTTTGGAATCGAGGTGGTAAAATAGCTTGGAAATGACGGGAAAATGGGCCGTCATCACGCCGACAATCTCTCTCACGTGATATTTCACGGTCACTACCACGGGTATTTTTGTTTATGAAACTACGACACTCAATTTGTGTCATTTGTCTGAAATCTGGGTCTCTATGAGTAGAAGGATGTGATTTAATTTCTAAATTTTCATTTGGAGTATGAGACCTTTCTCTTTCCCTCGTTTCTCTATCTTTTTCCCAATCTGGTACAGGAATAGGTACTGGAGTTATAGGTTGTGGAGGAACAGTAGATGGATTTATAGTGCCTTGTCCCTCTTCAGTTTCTTTTAAATCTGTGCCTTCCTTTTTCTTGATTTTTTCTTCTAATTCTTGCAATTTCTTATGCGCTCCTTGCTTAACTTCTTGATAACGTTTTTCTTCTTCTTGTTTACGAATTCTAGCTCGCTCCACAGCAATTGCAATCACTTCTTGCTGCTGTTCACATTTTTGATTCCATACTTCATCATCTTCAATAGCTCGTGCACCTTGAGGGGCACGACTTATTTGAGGTATTACAGACTGAGAGTTGCCTCCACCAGATCTGTTAGATCCCCATCCGCGTACTGGTACTACTCCACCATTATTTGATCCAGTATTTCGTATTTCATTTGTTGATACATTTGAAGCACTTACTTCCATTCTTTCAATTTCTTTCTTCAATGATAATGATTCTTTTTGTGTATCACGGTCCGTAAGTGTTTCATCATCGCTAAATGCTAGTTTTTGACTGTAATAAAAATATTAGGGTTTAAAGTATGCTGAGTAAGAAAACTAAAAGTAACTCACTTGTAATCAATGTCGTCATGGCTTGCCCAACCAACATCTCTAGTCATATCATCCATACGATTCAAATCTTCTTCTTTAATAATAGGTCTGGGTGTTACTTCTTCTAAATCAGATGGGACTTGATTCAAAGGCACACGTCCCGTTGCAGATCTCATATCACCATGAGGGAACTGGCCAACAGATGCAGCACTGCCAGTTGCCGGAAAATGGCCGGCGCGACCAGTTAATGGATTAGTCATTGTTGAAAAGTTTGACATGTTATGTCCACTAGCCGGAAAGTTACCCCTTAACATAAAAGTCGGTACAACCCCACGAAAGTGTTGAAGTAAGTGTTGAGGTGGAGCAGCAGTAGGTATGTTCGGTGGAACACTAGGTGTCGGGCCTACCGGGCCCAAGAGCTGCGGTGGGCCCGCCAGCTGGCCCGAGTTGCCCTTGACTCCCGGTTGCACCGGTTCTGTGATGGTGGATGCCGCTCTTGAACCACCTTGAATCCAAGAGCCTTCTGTCTGAGGTCGCAGACTTGGACCGGGACCGTACTGTACGTCGGAGCCAATGCGTTGTCCTGTTCCAGCTCCGCCACTGCCTGCTGGGTCTCCAGCTAAACTTGGGAATTCGTGCTGAAACTGAGGACTCTGATACGGTGGTGGATGTTGGCCAAGGATATCGGAGCCGCTCATCACAGCACTCCATGATTTGTCGGAGCCTGTGACAGGCTGCACAACCGGAACTGAACATACTTGTGGCGGGATTACTGGTGGGTGTTGCGGTGTTTGTTGCAAATGTGGCGACACTGCTTGTTGCTGTTTGTTGGGTGATGTTGAAGGCTGTACAACTGGCGTTTGTTGTGTTGTAGTCACTAAGGTTGGAGAACTGGCTGTTGAAGAAACTGCGTTTGTCGATGTTGTTGAGGAAGGTGTTGTTGATGATGACGCTGGATTTTCTTGTTTGCCCCATCCTGGTCCGCCTGAAGGTACTAATGAAACTGCTGCGTCGCTGCCACTATGCTCAGACTTTAGTGATGGCAGATTGGCTGGTGGTCTACGAGCACTTGGCACTTTGCCCAAACTTTGCATTCCATGTTTACGAGGAAGTGTATTTTTTTGTTGATGGGTTTCTGAGGATTCGCCCTGAAAAATAAAATATATTCAAACACTTTTTCTAATTGCTAGGTAATCATTTAACATTATTTTAAACTGTTATGTATATACAACTAGGCTTGTTTATTGTAAATTATTATATTTATACTTTGGTAAATGTGGGTATATGTATTCTTCATCATAGAAACTTACTTAATGGCATTTTATTAGACTACCTTAGAACAATAAAATTTGACTACTCTCATATTCAGAATAAAAGTTTAAATAAATCATTTGGTGCGCTACATGTTGAATTCAATCAGTAGAAATACAAAACCTCAAATATACATCACCTTAATTCTCGCGAGTATAATATTGACAATTAAATAATTATATCAAAAAACTGCACTATCAAATTTGAATGAAATTATTGATTTTCACGTTAATTTTAAAGGCACAGGTTCTAACAATTAGACGATGTCCGAGCCTGATAGCTCCATTCCAATTTGCAATGGTAACGAAAGTGGATACCGATCCAATCAAACCATAAAACTTATATAACCTCATCGAAATTCCACCGTGTTCAGAGGCTAGCACTTTTCCACGGTGCTATCACGCCACTCCACATTAAGATAGTGTTGAATTCTGTAACTATTACCGGAATTTTTAAATTAAAATTATTATTTAAAAAAAGGCAAGACTTCCAAAAAATAAGACTTCTGAGAACAAATTTGAGCATGATTTTTATAGTAAGTATACATTTGGGGTCAAATAAAATCAAATCGTGTTCTCCAAGATTTTTATCTTTGTAAGAATCCAAATCTTGGCTGGTACCACATCGAGTCAACATTGATATTGTGACGTGCGAGAGTGGGGGAAGCTCGAAAAGGCGACGTAGTATGGGAGGGGCCTTTCGTCTTCGTTACGCCGCGCCGCGTTGCAGCACATCACCCCTCCCAATGGAAGCCTCTAGTAATATTCTAGAAATGGAAAGAGTCGAGAAATAGAACATTCGAGAAATCGATATTTTTCTATATAAGGCCAAGCAAAAGACGTGTGGAAGACAGTAGTAACAATAGTAGTAGTAGTGTGAAGGTCTTGTCTTGATCTCCCAATCCTTGTCATCATTATCTAGATCTTAATTTTTCAGAAGGATAACCTGATCTAGACCCTGTCATGTCTCCATGATAAATATTAACTGAAAACATGTCCAGCTTGCATGGCAAATTGACAGTAAAAATCAAGTCAATGTCAATGTGCCACACAAATTGGACATGTTTTCAGTTAATATTTGTAATAGGGAAATGATAAGGACTAGATCAGGTTATCCTATTAACTGGACACATGTCCAATTTGCATGGCAAATTGACAGTAGAAATCAAGTCAATGTCAATGTCAAGTCGTTGTAGTTCCAGTCCTATTTTGAAATATTTAAACGTTAGATTTGCTCAAATTATAAAAGTTAAAATGGAGATTAATGCAACGAGAGGTTAAAAAAAAAAGATGGTTATCAGGCTGTTATTGTTATAAAAATAATTAATTAAAAGAAGAAGCATTTTTATAAAAATTAATTGAAGAAAGATTATTGCTAAAAGCTCTTAATTTTACCAGAAGTGGAATATACTCAATTTACATAAGTTTCAATTAATATATGAAGACGAGTAGTTCTAATTTAAACCACGTGCTTGAAGCAAATCTTGAATCAAGAGCTGGATCGAGAAGAACAAAGAACCTTGCATTATAATTAATATTGAAGAAATGATTGTAGGTACGATTAGAGCTCTTTTGAATGAACGAATAGATCAAAAAATTAAATGATAATTCCCTGACTTTTCCAGGTTATTTTCAATAAAATTCCAGACAGTAAAAAATAAAAGTTTGATACAAGTTTACATATAATCACAGATTAATGTTACAATTCTGTGTGAACCTTATAAATTTGAAAATTAAAAACAAAATCGCAACGAACTTGATATCCTTATGAACGAATTTACATAGATCGACAAAAGTAGATGCACTTTAGTAATTTTTTTTTCATGGATTTATAGATCTGGAAGACTTAAAAATTTGCACAGATGGCCCTAGTAGTATCTTACAGAGTGAAAATGTACTTTTATGAGTAATAATGCATAAATATCCTATAATTTATTTTTTCCAGACAAATATCAGAAATTCCCTGATTCCATGACATTTCCAGTTTATCTAAATTCCCTGACATTTCCAGGTTTTACAGGTTTGGCGACCGGACGAAAATATTTTTAAAAATTTTTCCGGTAACCGGATGAATAATATATTTTTATTTATCCGGCTAGAAAAATGTATTATCTACTGTCCAATTCTGCATTAATAAATATGGTATACCCTCTAAGGTTACATTATATCTTTCCAAAATTCGTTTAAACCATGGTTTGATAATTTTATACTAGCTATATACACTTTGAAGTAACTAAAGTGAAAAAAATATAATTGGAAAGTATTTGAACATCATAAAATGAATAGTAATTCCTACAGTAATTCATTTATTATAGAAATTCAAAATTATCTTGAAGTCAGAATATATTATTACAATTCACATTTATATTATTAAAATTCACATTTATCACACATCCATGATTCTTTTGTCAATCTCTTGAGTTCCGAACATTCCAAATGATATCATACATAACAATAATCACAACCTATGCTTTTTTTCCAATTTTGAGTATTTATCAATCAATTTTTGGAAGTTTTTTTTGAGAGTACTCTTTTACAACAGTTTTCCCCGCTTTCGTGGTACAATAAAGCTGTTGACATGAATTGAAGTTTTTATTGGACTGAATTAATGAATTACATGATTATTTGAATGTAAACAGGAATCTGACAGATCAACATTTTTTGAAAAATTGAAAATCAGTTAAATAAATTCATTCTATAATTTACCTTTGCATGTATTCGCAAATAAATTCTAAAAAGATGAATTAAATTCTATCAAATATACCAGGAACGACTTTGGAGAAATAATTTTATCACGATTAACTATCCCCACTAACATTTCATTGAATGACGGATAAAATATAGGCTATTGTTTTGCACGCAAAAAAAAAATAACCGAACGAATAAAAATATCTTATTTCTCCGGTAGCCGGATCATTAGCATTAGTCACTTCGTTGGTTTGGCTATACACCCTGTCAAACTCAAACGCTGTATATTAAATTATGATATAAGCAGCCAAATTCTACAGAAACTGGAGGAGTCCGATATTGGATTAATCGAGTGGGAGAAAAGCATAAAAGTACTTACAACTCAAAAACAGGGAGAGCTTTTAAGTGGTACAATTCTACACATAATACCATCAAAAAGACGTGGATTAAAATAAAGTTGAACTGAGACTACTTCTCGACATTTAAATATGAATAATGGGAATATGGAAGTGAGAAAATGGAGACACGAGAAAAGATTCTCGACATGTTTTCATGAGAAACTATCATTAGAACTGTCTTGAGGTATTTATTGATAATTATATGTTGCGCACAAAATTAACTACAGCACGCCATTCGACACCGTCAGAGCCATGCGAGTGTTTATTTATTGTGTTCAATAAGTGAGGTAGGTCCTTTACCATATTGTGAAAATAGGTAAATATTATGCCAAATTATTCAGGGATCAATTTGTTATTCTATATTTTATGATAAATATTAGCGATTATGGAATTGATGAAAAAGAATATTTAAATTTCCATCGATAAAGTTATGGTACTACTGGATGAAAAAGCTCAGTTACGAACTTGAACCAAGCTGTTCGATAAAAAACTTGAATATAAAATTTTAGTAGAAAATTCGTACGCGTTCTAAAGTTATCGTGTTTCCAGACAAAATAAAATTATGTTTTTCGGGTTCAGTATCGTCTAAAACGTAAAGATTCATCAAAATCTCGAATTGTCAAAAAATCACGATTACAATACTTGCTCTAGGTCGGGTAAGTAAAAAGAAATTGTAAAATATACATTCAATCAAAGCAATAGTCATGACTTTTGTTTTTCATAATAGAAATTTAGAGAATATTATTTTTTATTAGTCAAAGAAAAAAAATTATTGTAAGGTAAATTATGATTATTCAATCGAATGAGGAACGTGTATTCATTAAAAAAGTTATTATTGAGGAAATAATTACATTAAATATGAAGACAGACCAATTCCAAGTGCAGCAACAATTTCAAAGCTGGTAAGCTGTTTAATAATAGCTGTGAACAAAAGTAATAAAGACAATAATAATAACAGAAGACGTGACGAATTGAATAAAAAAAATAGTATGAACCGATTATGGGATGGGCTATGATACTGCAAAATTTAAGATACAGTGTTAGACATATTGGCTGGTACCACAAGCTCTGTTTTTGGCTATACTAGCAGTGTTATTTTAAGAAGCGTTTTAAGGCAATATAAATATTTTAAGCTATTTTAAAGGAAAATCTTCAAATAAATATTGTAGACATATGTGTTTACCGTAATTTGTATCTGAAAATTATTCTCTAAAGTATTTGGGAAAATTCTAATTGCGTTAAAACACATCTTGACACAATGCTCTTAGTAGCGTCAAAAACAGAGCTCGTGGTACCAGCCATTGCTTCTAATTATGGTTTACATCATTCTACAATATTTTGAATCAAGAAATTAATTTTGTGAAATAATGCAAGGAAGGGCAAATCGTGTCCAACATTTGATTTCATATTTGCTTTACAGACAAATGTACTTTCACTTTAAATAATCACCTAATGTATAAAATATTATTAGCATAGTCCTAAGAGAATCCTCATTTAAAAATGTGTACAAATATTCAATATCATGAAAAAATTGATATTTTTGCTGGTATTTTTAAGAACAGGATCATATCATTCAAAATTGTGGATAAATTTAAATTCAGAAATTTATTTAGAACTGCTACAAAATCACGTTGGTCCTGCACTAGAAGATGCAGGTGGTCCAAATCAAGATGTTTGGTTTCAGCAGAATGTATGTCTTGCTTATTTTGGATTAAATGTGCGGCAATATGCAGATTGTTTCTCCGGATCAGTGGATTGGTCATGGTGGTGAAGTAAATTGGCGTGCAAGAATACCGGATCTAGCTCCTTGCATTTTTTTTCTTTGTGGAGAAAATTGGCAAATGTTAAGAACTTCATTTTACGATAGACTTGATATTGTCTTGCTGAAAATTATTTTTCTATTTTTTTTTTGTTTTTGGTATATTAGGTACACTCTGTTATGATGTTTTACACCTAGGTATTATTTTTATTATTGTTTTTATTAATTTAATTTACGCCATTTATACTCTATTATCTTATTCATTTTTGAAATTGCTCTTGGAATTGATCTACCATAAAATAAAAAATAAATTTCACTTTAATAATAAAAGTCAAGTTTTGTTCTATTTTATTAAATTATGACAGACTGTTGTCTATACGCCTATTGCGTATCCTCAGTGGCTTCGCTCTATCGGTTAAATTTTACATCTATGAGGTGTGCCGTCAAAAATGACAAACTGTCAAACGTCATTTTTGTATGTCATATCATTCGATAATCATGAGTATAAATCATTCACTTAGAAGTTGTTGTGTTGTTGGATGTACTAATACTAAAGCAAACAGCCCCGAACTACATTTTTATAGGTCTCCGGGAAGAGATTGTGGAGCGAAACAAAGAGAAATGTGAATAACAGTAGTTAAACGAGAGTAATTTTATGCAATAATCTATAAAAATGTATTGGATATCATCCAATTCTCATTATCAACCATCTTTAATATTATAATTACTTAGATAAGTTTCTTAATTGACTGAATAGTCACGCACACAAATTCGTCTTAGAATCCTTTACCGAAAGCAGCAAATTTTTGCTTAATATTTTTCGTACTCAAAATTCAAGAGTTGTTTTAAAGATAAACAAGATGAGAAAATCTCTTTCTCCCAAGGATTTCGCTCAAACTCGGTACGTATATAACACATTATAAATCTAACTGTAATTGATTACCTTTAGATGAGTCACATAGTCAATAAAAAATAATAATGACTATGGTTGATGGATTTTAGAATATTTTTGTCTGCAAATGTTTTCATGAATTAAATACAATATTATGATTAGGAATAGAGATGGTACGTCATGGATTTTATTTTGAATTTAAAGCATATTGATTGACATATTTCAAAACATTGACATGTGACATCACACCTCGAAGTTGTGATTTTTGAATAACATAACATAACAGAAGATTTCACATCATCAAATAATGTTACTAGATTCTAAGTAATGCAACGTGTCAATTCGTACGATATCACTATAAACTTACAAACGTCGCAACTTTAACCAACCTGTGTGACTGTGTGTAAGAAATTTCACAGCATGTTTTTGACAATGAGTGAAATTTTCATTACAATTTACAAATACAAAATAATTATTTATAAGGCATATTACTATGGTAGATAAAATAATTAATGAATATTATTTAATAACATTTGCGTTTTTTTGCATGTAACTTTTTTTTAATCGCCAGCTAAATATCCCATTAGTTTCTTGTTTCTTCTTTTGTTTCACTAGATTTTCCTCTAACTTTGACGTGAAACCTCTTGTTAAAAATTTCTAGTACCCCTTTTCCCAGTCTAGTGCTGATTTCGGAGTTTTCTTCATTAGTATTAGTTTTTGTTATTTCATTTTGTTTTAATACCAAATACTTGGTCTTCCCTTTATTGACCTATCTCATTTGCTGTTTTCAATAGTTATTTTTTGCATAAATCTAGAATGATCAGCCATAGCATATTGAAATTTAGTGTTTGAACTTGTTGTAGCATCAAAATATTTTTGTATCAATCGGCCAAGCCGGAAGTGCAGTTTTTGAGTATAACAGACATTCAGAATTTGCCGTATAAAACAATCAGTTTAATTGAAATGATAAAGTAGGCAATGATAATCTGTTGTGAATTTTTTTAATTTTGTTTGATATTTTACATGTCAAAAAATTTTTCCCTGAATTTCATTTCGTAAGCATGACAAAAGCGACAAAATTGGATCAGAACATGCTTTTTCATAGAAATTTAAAATTAATTTTCATTGTGTTGGGTCACACGGTCCAGCTTTAATTTCCGCATTATTGAACTCCAAATATAAGTAACATACTAATCAAACCTCTTGAAGGCATGGAAAACAAAATGAGGCACTGAAATCTACGACTATCTGACGAAGTTTTGAGCATCCCTGAATCCATTTTGATTATTTTTGGCTTGATTTCGGTACGTATGTACGTATGTATGTGTGTATGTGCGTAACTCGCAAATCTCAGAATTCGTCAAACGTATAATGCTGAAATTTTGTATAAAAGACTGGTACAGGATCCAGGATCTTGATGTGCACCTCGCATTATGGTTGCAATCGTCTGTAATAGAAGTGCACTTTACCTGATACTTTTTTTGAATTCTCCTCATAAATCTAGAATGATTAGCCGTAGCATACTGGAATTCAGTATTTGAAATTTCTGTAGCATTCAAATGATCATCTCCTATTTTCGTCCCAATCGACTAAGCCGGAAGTGCACTTCATATTACAGACTTTTCGAAATTTTCTCATAAATTTAAAATAATCAGTCGCAGAATATTGAGATTTCGTATTAAGCACTTTTATAGCATCTAGTTGTACATCTTGCATTATGATTGTGATCGGCTAAGCCGGGAGTGCAGTTTACTCGAAACATTTTCTAATTTTCCGCATAAATCCAAAACGATTGAACGTAGAATATTAGAATACAGTATTAAAGATGATAGTACTGTCTAGATGCTCATATCCTATTTTCATTGAGATCGACTGAGTCGAAAGTGCACTATACTTGACGATCTTGGAATTTTGCGCATAAATTCAGAACTGTTAGCCGTAGAATCCTGGAAATCAGTATTTAGGAATGTTGCGACATAAGAATGATGACCTACTGTTTCCATAGCAACCGACTAGAGATGAGATGTTGTGTTTGATTATATATATCCAATGATGTACAAGTAAATCACGTGATGTCCACGTCAGATTTTTTTATTTACGCAAAATGTACATCGCATAACATGTTTGTAATTTAATCAAATAAAAATATACAGCAAAATATATTGTACTCAATTTGTCAAAAAATGTCAGTTAACATTGACTTATCAATTCAGCGAGTTGTGAACGTTCGGTATCAAGTTTGCAGAAACTTAATACTTATTGCAAAAATATGATTGGGCAATATTAGTGAACAAGAAATATTGTCTTCATCAGCTCTATTAGCTATTGAGCGTGAGGTTTCTATCGATAATTTCACAAATGTGAAGAATCCTAAGTTTGGATGTAGGAGATAACCTCCGAAACTATTTATCCGATGTCAAAAATTATTTCACTAATATTTGGAACGGACTTTCAGGGTGGACATAGGCTGTATATATTCCCGTTCAATTGCAAGGGCATTTCGTGAAGACCAATTTTGCAACGTAATTCGACGAAAAAAAAAAGTCGAGTAAATGTGTTTCTTACAAACACTGCCTTAACAGTAAGAGATATATGAATGCTGCCTATGAAAAAGTTGTAGAGCTTCAAAGGTCTGTAAAAAACCCTTTTTCTTAGAAATAATAAAATATGATATTAATCCATACTAGGTTTTGACATAGTATCATCAGCGTGCAATAAGTAACACACGAGTCGTATTTGTTCGTTCGCGGTTCGCGCATTGTTCATTCGATTGAGTTGAAACTTTGAACAATTGTGTTGGTGCTTGCGTCAAAGTTCCTGACATAGTACATGACTCGCGCGGATAAATTGTTTTTTCGCGCATCGTTCAACATATACAGCGCAATTTCAAAATTATTGATTTTCAGAAAGAATAATTTGTTTATTATAACAAGATCTTTGTGGGTATAAATTAGTCTTTAATTCAAATCGAAGTTTCTTCAAGTCAATTATATTTTCAATTTGGTGTTAAAAATTGCTTTCAACTTCGCGCAACACTATTCCAAAACAATTGAGATTTCTAAACTTTTTCCTGCTCTAAAACAATTTTCTCTAACACTGTTGGAATCTGCACATTTCACAACCAAAAATTATGTTGGAACAAGTAACATTCCAACACATCGTTTAGAATAATTCCATATGACTTTTAGAATCATTCAATCATAATTTTCGACGAATCAGAAGCTGTTGGTTTGGTTGTCATAGTTACTCCGTAACAATAATTCAGGTATTTATTTCTGAATTCGCGTTCGACGTTTCATAATTTTTAACATTTCTTCTGAAATATTGGTGAGTTTTCAAAATCTTATTAGAGAAAGTATAGTACAACATGTTTGGAATGGCGTCTTCGCCGAGTGCAGCCAAATTTATCCTGGACAAAAATGAGTCGTTCGGTCCTTGTAGCATAATATACTATTAACCTTACATTATTTAGAAAAATTGTACTCTTAGTCTGACAGTTCATTTTTCAGTCACAGTTTTCACAAAAATTACTAGAAAACCCTAAAAAGTTGAAGGAAAAATAGAACTTGTTCTGATTGCAGCTTACTAAGCTGCTGAGTAAGAACTTAGAATTGACGGAAAAATTGACAAATGTAAAGCTATATTTTAAGTTCTACTTCTAGAACTTGAGGAAGTACTCAAAATTGACGGTAAAATTGACAAATGTAAGAAGGCTTTACAACAACCCACGTGACTTTTTGGATTATTTTAATACATTACGGTTTTATAAAAGACCAAGTAAATTTACTCCTAAAGTAATAACTATTAACATATCTAGGAATGTTATGAGTATCATAACAGCCGCAGATGTCAGTTTGAAATCCGAGCAGAGCGAGAATTTTAAGACATCTAAGGTCTGTTATGGATCATAACATCCGTGATTTGTTCAATAGTTTACCGGTTTCAGAATATAAGCTCGTTAAAGTCACTTATAGATATTATTTTTTGAAATTCTCTTATGAATATAGTAATTAACGTATCAAGGGTGTTAAAAGGACAATAATGCCTGAGGTCAACAGAGTACTTTCCGAGGGTCTCCGGCCCGAGGTGTGCATGTTGACCGTAGGCATTATTGTCCGTTCAACTCCCGTGGTGCCTTCAATGTTTAATATCCGACTTTTGTTCTATTTTAATCATAATTTTTAACAATGTATGTCCTGTCAATGTGATATCTGTCAGAGAAATTACTCTAGTTACTTGCTGTACTTAGGCAACTTGTTTAGTTATTTTTCAAAATGATGCCCGAGGGCATTATTTTGAAACATAATGCCCTCGGGTATTATTTGTTACGTAATTACCCTGAAATCAGTGTTATTATGACAACAATAATAAACTAGTCGGACATTAAAGTCATTATCACCATTTTAGAATATGATCAAGTGAGTCTGTGGTCTGTATGTTTTTATTTAATGTCATGGATACAGTTGTTTGGTATCAAATGGATAAATAATTTAAACGTCGTAACGTGGTCATAACGACTATTTAAAATATGGATTTTGGCGACGCTGAATTGCCTGAAAATATTTTAAATGCAGCTGGTGAAGCTCTGAATAGCCTTATTCCTGAAAAGTCAAAATTCAGGTATGAGAAAGCATATAACGCATTCAAGCAGGGGCAAGGAGAGAATCAAATTGAAATTATCAATGAAAATGTTCTTCTGGCATACTTTCAGTAACTGGTAAGTTATTCCAAATGCTCGTTTGTGAGGTTCTTTAATTAATTTCTGCATAGTCTAAGAAACACAGCCCTTCGTCATTGTGGGTTTATTATTCCATGCTGCGAAGTACAATTGGAATAAATGAAAATATTGATATGAAATCATTTCAAGAGCTGTATGCATTTGTGAAGAGACAGTACGTAGATAACGAAGTGAAGAGAGCCAAAGTTCTCAGCGTTGAAGTTTTTGATAAAGGCAAAAGACGAAGAATATTTGCTAGCGAAGATATGTTCATCTGTATTAAAGTTCGATTCAAAAAGGTTATAAATCCTACGTTATTTTTAGATTGTTACAATTTTTTGATTATATGGAGCATGCTGATGCGATGAAATATATAATCTGACAATAAATGATTAAAAAATATAAGAGTCTGCGACCAAAACACACTAAACACGATTATTTTTTTTATTTTTACAATAAAGACAAATGTAGCGTGCAACGAGTTGGTATCCACAAGATTTCTTCTGTCCCTAAAATGATTGCTACTTTCCTGGATCTACCCAGCGTTGAACAATACACGAGGCGAACTTCTGCCACAATCCTGGCCAACACAGGAAGAAACGTAACCGATCTAAGAGGTTGGGAGGGTGAAAGAGTTCAACTATATCTGAGGCTTACGAAGAGGAATCAGTTGAGAATAAGATTAAAGTTGCAAAAAGAATGTTTGGCAGGGAAGAATCTGCCACTTCCAGTTCAACAATTCGAAGCGAAATTATTCAACTTCGGAGATATCTTTCCCAGAGTCCAGACGTTACTACATCTAATTTGAATAACTGTACAATTAATGTATATTATGATAAGCAGAAGTAATTTTTGTATTGTTATTTTGCTTTTCATTTGTATTAAAAAGTATTATGAAAATGATTTAACCCTAGTGTGATTTTCCTCTAACTTTCAATAAAAAGTTTTATATTATCAATACAAATTTATCATTATCTTATTTGCTTTTTCTTGAATGTTTTGACAAGTCAGTATGGTAATATTATTTTATTCAATTTTGACGTTTTAAAGCTACATTATTAAATCCATAGCAACAGTCATAAGTAAATCTTTATTCACTAGTGATTTAAAATGAGTTATTAGTGATTTTAAAAAATTTTATTCACTGTTGGAGTTCCTTTTCATAAAAAGATTTCGATTTCTGAGGAATAATTTTCCCAACTGCAGCGGCTGCTTCGTTCAAAATGGTATCGGGGACGAGAACATTGTTTTAATCACTTTCTTCCATCATTTCAGACAATACTTTTCACAATTATAACGCTTCAATTCAAAATTCACAAAACTGGCAGTTTACTCCCAAATGTTTGAAAAAAAAACACTCGTCGCGATATCAATAAAGCTCTCTTGCAACTGCAATTTAATTTTTTTAAATTTTGTTCCTCAGTTTCATGTTCTAGAAATTCACACAAAATTGAATAAAATTATGTATACAAACACGTGAATTAAACCTCTTTATTTGCTCAAAGAATTAAACCACTCGCGCTGTACGCGCTCGTGATTTTGAGCTTTCTTCTCGCAAATAAACAGTGGTTTAATTCACTTGTTGTATAAATAACTATTATCTACGACTGTGCGCTAATACGTGATTCGCCCACTAATTTGCGTGTCATTATGAATTTCATAATGGCACTAGTGCCATTATGAAATTCATAATGACACGCATTTTTGTAGGAGAAATAATAAAAATAGAAATTCTATCACACTTCAAGTTTCCTTTATTATGAATAACTATTAATATACACACATTAATTTATGTTTTATAAACGTTTACGACAAGATCAGGGACAAGATTTTCACAATTAGATATGTTTATTTTCTTTATAACTTTGACAGCTGTCAAACAAACAAATAGTTGCCATAACATGCTACTTGATCAAGCTATGAATTTTACACTAAATGTTTTTCGAATGTCAAACATCAAATAAAAAAATCTAATTCAGCAGCAATTAAGGCCGTCGTAGATAAAATATTGAATGATACACGTTTGATACAGCTAGTGTAATGAAACTTGAGTGATAAAAACACTCGGCTGATCGCCTCGTGATTTAACATCACACACGTTTCATTACAACGGCTATATCAAACTTGTATCATTAATATCTATAACAAGTCAGTATAGTAATATTACCGTACAGATTACAGTTATAACTCATTTACTAGCATATTTTTGTGCACGAAAATATAGGTTTAATATTCTAATGCCCGGTTTTATAAAGGGCAGAGTAATTTACTTACAGAATAAATAAAATTAACTCTGTTAAATGACAGCCGATTTTTTGACAGCAATGATTCTGTTATCATAAGGAAACTCAAAATGATCAGAATTTGTTACGTGAAATAAATTTATTTTGAGAGTAATTTATTTGGTCTTTTATAAAACCGGCCATTAAACCGGTAAATTTATTTTATTCAATTTTGACGTTTTAAAGCTACATTATCAAATCCATAGCCACAGTCATAAGTAAATCTTTATTCACTAGTGATTTAAAATGAATTATTAGTGATTTAAAAAAAATTAAATCACTGTTGGCATTCCTTTTCATAAAAAGATTTCGATTTCTGAGGAATAATTTTTCCAACTGCTGCGGCTGCTTCGTTCAAAATGATATCGGGGACGAGTATATTGTTTTAATCACTTTCTTCCATTATTTCAGACAATACTTTTCACAATTATAACGCTTCAATTCAAAATCCACAAAACTGACAGTCACACTCCCGAATGTTTGAAAAACAAACACTCGTCGCGATATCAACGAAGCTCCCTTGCAACTGCAATTTAATTTATTTGAATTTTGTTCCTCTGTTTCATGTTCCAGAAATTTACGCAAAATTGAATAAAATTATTTCGATTTGCTATGAAGAAAAATCGTATACACTACACGGGCCGAAAGTTAAATTTTCTGCGCATCATGATGCCCTCGGCTACATGACGCGCAGGAAATTCAACTTTCGACCCTTGTAGTGTAATATACTATTGGTATCCCGAACTGTACAACACTTGTTATTATTGTTGCTCTGCACTAACCATGGTTAGTACAAAAGTTTGCATGTTCCAAACTCTACAGTTAGTAGTTCGACCAATCAGAAGAGAGAAAAAAGGGATGGATATATCTTCTTTTTGATTTGTTCGACATTTGACTTACGTCAATTTTTGCTATGAGATCTGTACGAAATGGATCAACATGAAATTAAACAAAAATATGTACAGGGTGTGCAACGAAAAAAGGAACATAGGAATTTAACATGGGATTTTCAAAACGTGCGGATATTGGCTCTCCTATATATTTTAGAGCAAAAGTACATTAATTCAAAGTTGCTTAAAATAAATTTTCACTTATGAAAAGTCTTCATTTAATGCAGTAGAATATCTGTAGCATTAGATATTTAGAGAATAACCTGCCGTAGGTGAAATGAGGATTCACTATTCCCATCAAGGGTTCCTTTGGGCGTGGCCAGAAGTCGAAAAGCATTCATTTTGATTTCCAAAACGTGATCGCAGCATGTCTGCCGTTTTGATATCATGAAATATATAATTTTTTTATAGAGAAATTTAATAGCAGACACTTATTCCGGTTCCAACTATATTTTATAGAACTTCAAAGCTTCCAAAATTTTATACAAATTTGCGTTTTTTCAGCAAAGCTGAAAATTATATATGTTATTCATATTATTGTTAATTACATAAATTTACAACAGACACATAGGTCGGTTCTGACATGCGGGCAGACCACATAATAGTTTCTCAGTCGTACTAATAAAGGCGTACGATTTTGACTCTTTCACTCTCCATCTCGCAGAGAACTAGTATTTCAGCAAAGCTGCAATTTATATATGTTATCAATACTATTATTGTACTTATATATCTAAAAAATCAGACAGATAGATCAGTTCTAAAATGCAGGCAGATCACATAATAGTTTTTCTACAGTCACTATAGAATGATACTCATTCCACACGCTGCGCTGTAGCGTGCGGAATTGAGGTCATTGGAATAAGATCAATAAAGCAAATTCTTTCTCAAAAAACAGCATATTTTGGTTATAGATATTTCCGCTAACACCTTTGACTGTAGAAAAAATAACATCCGTCACTCGTGCGGATCGATCATTCAATGCTCATGTAAATTTGCATTATTTACATTCGTATGGAATGATCTCCATTCCATACTTATATCGGAATATACTATTCTCTGTCGTGCTTATGAAGGTGTATGATATCGACTCTTTCACTTTTCATTTCGCAGGGATGAATCATTTTGATTTTTTTTAAGCCAATGTTTAACTTAATTATTCTGTATTTCCATTTCGCGATGTACGTTTTGTTAGAACAAAATAAATAGCAAAATCGTTATTATTGTAATTGAAAAAAATTTGTTGATTTCTTTCTAAAAAATTATATGTTCATGACTTAAAATAAGAGTAATAAATTACAAAATTTGAAGAAATTATTCACACATATGGATAGTAATTCGCTGCCATTGCAAGTAAAAGTGAGAAAGTCAATATCATACACCTTCATAAGCACGGCAGAGAAACTATTATGTGATTTGCCTGCATTTTAGAACTGACCTATCTGTCTGATTTTTCACATATATGTATATGTACAATAATAGCATAGATAACATATATAAATTGCAGCTTTACTGAAACACTAGTTCCCTGCGAGATGAAGAGTGAGAGAGTCAAAATCGTACACCTTCATTAGCACGACTGAGAAACTATTATGTGGTCTGCCCGCATGTCAGAACCGACCTATGTGTCTGTTTCTGTAAATATATGTAAATAACAATAATATAAATAACATATAATTTTCAGCTTAGCTGAAATAACGCAAATTTGTATAAAATTTTGGAAGCTTTGAAATTCTATAAAATATACTAGGAGACGGAGTGTCTGCTAGATAGATAGAGGGGGAGGGTGAAGAACACGCGCACCAAGGCCACTTTAAGGGCCCATTGTGCTACCTCCGGGTGCACAGCTACATGCTACTGGTCTTGAAGCCAGTCAACGCTGAGGAAGAAGGCTAACAAGTCAGCAGCAGGAGTTGTGCTAAGTGCAGTCATGGAAGGCCATGCTTCCCCCAGTATGGATCTTCTTGGAGTGTCTGCTATTAAATGTTTCTATAGAAAAAATTAAATATTTTATGATATCAAAACAGCAGACATGCTGCGATCACGTTCTGGAAGTCAATTTTGATGCTTTTGGACTTCTGGCCACGCTCAAAGGAACCCTCGATGGGAAATGTGAATCCTCATTTCACCTACGGCAGATGAAATAGTATATCTAGCATTAATATGGAGTTTGCTACTATACTGTAAGTCTGCGGAACGCTGGCTCTCAGTCTATTATTATTGTTTTATTTTTTTAGATGCTACACATATTCTACTGCATTAAATGATTTTGAACAACTTTTCATCATTGTTAATTGTTTTATGACCAGTTGCACCATTGTCACCTAACTTTAAGGGAGAAATAATAACCGTAATAACAATTATCCATACAATAGTTGCCATATATATTAAACTCCACTTAAAGTTAAGTGAAGATAGTGCAACTAGCCATTAGTAACACGAAATTGAACTGTCAGAATAGGAGTCTGTTTCAGGGTCTGTTTCATTCGTTTTTTATTTCCATAGCTTAGCTATCTGATTTTTGACGGAAATGCCATATTTCATTTTCTGGATATCTAATGCTACAGATCTTCTACTGCATCAAATGAAGACTTTTCATGACTAAAAATTGATTTTAAACAACTTTTCATCCCTGCACTTTTGCTCTAATATATACAGGAGAGTTAATACCCGCACATTTTCAAAATCCTTTGTTAAACTCCTATGTTTCGCATTTCATTGCACACCTGTATATTACTTACTATATTGATCATTTGAAGAAACTACATTAATAATAAAATTGAGATTAGTTGATTGTTTTCTTGTCTGATGACTAGTTGCACCGTTCTAGCTTAAATTTCAAGCCTCACTTAAACAAAAAATATCGAATCTGAATAATGACAGTAATGTTTATGTCACATTTGACTTCTAAATTTTGATACGATATTATTAAGCGACACCTACAATTTAAAGGACATCGGTGCAACTGTCCATTGAACGTTTTATTCAGACTCTTGATACTAAAAACATCTGAAAAAATTTCAATCTATAAAGTCCTAAATTGGAGCTAAAGTATACTTCGAGTACGTTTCCATTAGATGACCGCAACACTCACGCTCGCGACCGCGGTTTTTGCTGTTCCACTAACTCATGGTCGATGTGGCTGGTGTTTCAAGTGGAACGATGCGAGTGTCTGTTAAATGTCAAATAAACTAACAATTTGTGGTTGGGATCGAAAAGTAAATCATTAATTAGATTAAACCAACCTGTAGCAAAAAGGATATACAAATAGAATAAATCCAATATGCCTGTGTGAATTAATCGCTCTTAAATAATAAATAATGATAATGGGAGACCATGAAATTATCTGTCATATTGACAAATGGAAAATCTTGAATCAATTAGCATAACTTGGCATCGAACGTACAAATTGGAAAGACATCTTCTCATTTAATTTGAACTTTTTGGCGATTTCTGCAAAAATAAACCCAACGATCGCTTCGATCCACATTTCAATCGCGGGCGTTATGAGCTTGAAGTGGTCGAAATCAATGAAGTCATCTATGACATTGACGTATTTATCATGAACGTCAAGACCGCGGTCTTCTTGTGGAACGATTATTGAGGTGACAAGAGCGTTGAGGTCGTCTAGTGGAACGTACCCTTCATCAACGTATTAATTTAGAGCATAGTGAACGCTGTTTTTAAAACTCCAAGTATAAACAAAACACTAACCATAACTACAAACTGTAAGTACTAATTTCGTATTGTGAATGAGGTCTAACAATCCATGATTTTAGATGATCTACCCAGGATAAATTCGATATTGACATCTGGCATTAAAATCAGAATGATCTTATACATTCGGCATTGAAATCCTGTGCGCCCAGATTCAAATCTGCCAGCTCCTTCTGCGAAGACCGAGCAGTATGAGTAATTGTATCAGTTAGATGCAGTATTCAGTATATAATATCCATAGCAGCAACGGTTGCAGTAATTTTTACCAATTATCTAGCTTCTAGCGAATAAAGTTATTCAGCGATTGAAAGATCGGGTCCAACAGTAATAAATAATTGTTTCTGTAGTGTTGGATTTTGTTGTAACCATATGATATTCTAATTGATTTCACGGCGATGTTATCAATCAACATGAAGGAGAAAACTTATATAGTTATTCTCAGAAATGCTATTTATGTGCTATAAACACAATATCCAAGATGTGTTAAATTCCACTGTTCAAATATTTAAAGATTTTTCTTATTCATTATCAAGTTTGAAGATTAGGGATCTGCGAATTCATATTGGTAACACTGTGTACATCAGTCACTGTTTATTTGTAAGATTATTTGTAGACTCTAAACGTAAACTTATGGTTTATTGTGTTTTCTATATGTTCTGAAAGTTACTATTAATAATCTTACAAAAAATTTCGGTACTCGGCAAGCCTAATAAATACTAATCTCAAGCCATAATGCTGAAATTTAAATTCTTGTTGCATGAATTACCATCACCAGATGCCATTAAATATAAAATATTGGATATCAATTAGAAATACGATGTAATTGCCAGAAATAAAAAAATAGACAGTACAAAATTCACTAGCAACCTGTTTGTTGTTCTCTCTTACAAAACTGAAACTAATTGGCTTGATATAGTATAAACAATACATATAGAAAATTTGTACTAAAATATGAATTTGTATTACATATTATGTTTTAATCATGTTATTCTCAAGATCTATCTTTGCTTTCGGAAAGAATACGAAAATCGTTCTATTAACCTATTTAAAGTAAATATACAGTGCACAAATTTTGAAAATATTTCTATTTTATTGCATAGTTCAATAAGTGAATATAAAGCTAACTACGACTAGATTCTCGAAATTTATGGGTAATTGTTCGACAATTTCCAAAGTTATTTAAATTCGTAAGCACAAAATATTGAACTTACCCTGCTAAATCTATATAAACTATTAATATCCAAAGATTGGTATTTTGATTTTCCTTTCTCCCCCTTGGAGGCCAGCCCTGGCAAAGTATTCATGCTGTCTGCACGCAACCATTTAGATCCACAAGTCCCAGCGAACGAACCCTATTTCTGAAAGAAGATTAATTAATTTTTTTTTTCTGGTATTAATTATTAGTACATATTCATATAATTAGAAAATATCTGCGATAAATAAAAATAATAAAGTACAAATACGAATTCAAATTTATCCAAATGTCAAATGTTCACGCAAGCAATGAATTCCATGTTTCTCATGATGACAAAATATAAAAAAAAAAAACAGATCAAACAAAGATAATAATGTCATTTGATGTAAACACAAATAATTCTATAATAAATAATAGCTTTACGAATAAAATGTGATAATTACGCTTAATTATTATAAATTTTACGTATCTTGGTCACATAAAATATAGAGATGAACTACGTAAGCAATACATAATAAAACAAATCTCAAATGTAACATTGTTATGTTTACCACACAAATATTTCATCAATTTTCGAGTGTACCAAGATCACAAATGATAAAATCAGTTTGCATTTTCTATCTCTGTAGAACAAAATACTTCGTTCTCCTAACGGTAAACTATGAAACTTTCGTCCATCACAACGAACAAATGCCACCATCCTAATTAAAAATCATGGGAAATATGAATTTACCTTGGTCCGTCCAAATGGGTAAACAATAAATAATTGGAAAATAATCCCACTGCACTTATATTAGGACGGATGATCACAGATATTATTGTAATTTCCACTATCCAATCTATCACACTCAAGTCAAGATGGCGTTCACCGACTACGGACAGTTTTCTTTACGATCAATATATGACGTCAACATTCCCGCTAAAATTGATACACGTAGCGTCATCTGTTGTGTATGCACTGTACTTTTCAAATATATTTCTGCAAAAGTTGAAACATACCAAACTGGAAAAAAAAAGGGAATTGATTATTTTGATTTTATTTATTTATTTTTTTAAATAAACTTAATTCATAAATAAACAAAACATTGAATTACATTTTAGAATAAAGAATAATGATCATAACATATTTTAAAAAAATCTAACGTATTATACATGAAGAGCTATAAAATATTTTTAAATTATTAATGATTTATATCTAAACAACTGTTGTGTTTCTAATCGCTCGAGTTTGTTGTTCTTTGCGACATTCCTCTACTTGATTTTGTAATTGCTGTTTCAACACTAGAATTTCTCTGGTACGTTGATATACTGGATCCTGTACAAACATAAGAATATATATTAGGCTTCAAAGGAGTCAGAATCTGTAATATATAATAATAATAATAGGAATGTGCTGCCATCAATTTCTTATTTATTGCAAATCAATTTGAAGAAATGAATTTTATAATAAAAAAATTCTGAATTGATGATAATTGATGCAATTAAAAGCTAATAACATTTATAAGAAATAAACAAAATCTAATTATATATCAATCAAAAATAAATAATTGTTTTGGGAGTCGTTACAAAATTTCAAAAGGAAATTGTAATAGAATTATTGAAAAATTCAAAATGTCTCAAAATAATAGTTATTTGCGTATTAGAGCGTAACGCTATGTTTTGTCGATTGATCCAAATGCGAATGCTGCAATTGTGGGAAGCGACAAAAATACTTTACGCTCATAAGTTTTTCCAGCTAATTTCTAGATTAAGTAATTGATTACATTTATTAAAAATTATTTTAATGTCAAATGTATAAAAAAAAAATGCAGTTTGACAAGCATTCTTCCTATTTGGATTCTTGGAGATATATTTAGCAAGCGAAAAAATACTTTGCTGTGCGTTGCTTTTGGAGCCGCACGGCAAAGCTAGTTCTAAAGTTAGCTTCTCAAAAAACGACAATTTTGCCATTTTACGTTGATAAATGAAAGCGTAAACTTCAATTTTTTTATAGCGAATGCTGAAAAAGTATATTCCAGTCTATCAAACAATAATCAGACTATTTGAATCACATGAAAATTAAAAATTACTTTATCTATGATCATATAAAAAGTGAGTTCTTCGCATAGTATTCAATGTAAAAAATGATCTTTTATGGAAGACTGCAACAAAAATTTTATTGCAATCTTTTAATGTACGCTTTCAGTGGATATTTTAAACTTGATATTTCACTTCAAATTTTCAGAAACAATTTTAATTTCAACGAGAACCGTTCATTTCCTTAGCTACCAATAGCAGCCATCAAAGTGACATTTACAAAAGAAAAAATATTCGTACATAACCGACTGTTTTACGAAAATGAGGACGATCGAAGATAAAGAAGTCACACATGTAAAAAGTCTCTAATGCACTCACGGAACTTTCAAAAATACTCGCTTCGCTCGTATTTTTAACCAAACCACTTGTGCATTAAAGAATGACTTTTTATACTTTGATCTTGAATATTTATAAAATCACTATTTAACTTTTCTTAATAATTAACTATAACAATATTGATTTTTTTTTTTAATTTAGTTTAAGCGTGTAATCTAAAATATATATATGATACCTGAATTCTCATGCTGGGATTCCATCTGCAATAGTAAGTCTTCCATAATTTGATATGCCGAATGCTAGCTACGGGCACCAGAACTTGCTGCTGATTTGATGGTGACCAATACAAAGCATTTCGATATAGATCTGTTTGACTATTAATGTACGACCAAAGTGAAACAGTTTTAGATTTCAAACCTAGAAAATTTATTTGTCAAACAAAAAATTAAAATTAAATTAAATCATTCTGAATATACCTTCCAACGTTCTTTCTCTGTCGCTGTTACATAAAAATGTACCAAATTTACAAGAATATAAATGGTCCAATATAGTTATTAAAAAATAATCATTGAATTCGAACGCATTTGGAAATTGGCATGTAACTTGCCACACACAGTCAATGAACTGTAAAAATACAGGAGATCTATCTGCATCTGAATGATGATCATCTCCGTGACCAATACGCTATAATTAGAAGATAAATATTTAGTAATTGATACTTCAAAGTATATGGTAAGCAAATAATACCTGTTGAAATTTATGACCGAAAGATAACCATTCTTTTTCAATAAGAACTTCAAACCCTTTGATTGTTCGATAAAATGGATCCAACATTAGCATAGACAACGCAGTAAGCTGGGCAGTTCTATCCCAACCATCAGAACAGTGTACAAGAACCGATGTTTTATGATTTTCCACTTTGTCTACAATTCTAACAGCACCAGCTAAAATACACTTGATATGTTTCAACCAAAATGTGGATTCAAGGCCTGACAGCCACCTGGATTCTTCAATATTTGGAAAGCATAATTCTTTTAGTTTTCGCAATGATTCTCGCATCACGTGAATATTATGGATGTCTAAGAATATCAATTCGGCATTTTGGTATGCATCTTCAGATTCATATCCACCTCCTTTTGCTTTATTTGCAATGGCGTTAGCACTTGGTCTGGCGTCCATTATAAACATTTTATGCGATTGAGCATTTGCATCCATTATTAATTGAATAAATCGTTCGTCTTCCCTACACCGCTTACCACTCACCTATATTATTGGAAATATAATAAAATATTAGTTGTTCATACACCAATTTTAGGAACAAGCATTAAAGAGAAATATGTCTTTCTACGACCACGCATTTAATTTATTTTACGCATTTCAAGACTACCATCATCAATACATGGATCTGTTATTTTTTATGAATTCATGTTGATAGCATTGCTGAATTGCATCGACCCTTTATTTTAAACTGTCATTCTCTGAACTTATCACTGATTAATTTTTTAGGTTACTTGTAATATCTAAATGACCACTGTGCAACGTTATGTTTTTTATTTGTTCCAAAAATTACTAAAATGTAAACAAGCATTGTGACATTTGACCAATAATTTTAGTGACTCGGCAAACCTCGTTGTCTTGATCGTATATTATAATGCTCAAGTTTATATTCCTAAAGCAAAATTATTATTTACTCACTACAATAAATTGAAAATTAAAATTGCAAGTTTTTTGAATATGATTCATATGTTTACTATAAAAAGTAATCGCCAAGATTTTCCTTTGTGTATTGATATTTTTCCTTCATAATAAAAAATTCTCAAACTTCGATGTCGTTACCAAAAACAAAAAATCTGCTGTGGCCAGTACAGTATTTCCTCGACCTTAAATTACATGGCCAGTTTCATCGCTGTTTCAGAAATTTAGAGAGTTACATCAAATAATTGCATATTTCAAAGTGACAGCTGGCATTGTCAAAGTAACAGCTGATGGCGGTTATATTTCAGTCCTTACATAAAATAAGTATTTTTGAAAATAAAAAATTCTTTTCTAGATTTTCGGTCTTCAATTCATTGGAACATACTGTTTCGATATTTGATCGCCGAAAGTGTAATCTAAAGATGGTAACATGGATTCCACTCAAAAGTCAACACGAAATTTGTACCTGAGATATGGGTATGTAATTACGATAGGCTAAGCGACTCTCATCCAAAAAAAAAGTTAAACTCTTCAGAAAAGTTTGCTTTGTAGCCATGGGAACATTATTTGAATATTCAAGAACATATCTAATTTTTATCTTTCATCTATTGAAAATATATATGTTTGTTTTTCTTTTTACTTACTTGTACAAAGTAACAAGTAAGTATTGTGAAACCGACAAAATTCACCTATCGAGATTTTGATGGAAATATCCGTTTTGAACATTCCTGAATCCATTTTGACTATTTTTGGCTTGATGTCGGTACGTATGTTCGTGCGTGCGTACGTAACTCGCAAATCTCAAAACTGGTTGAACGTACAATGTTGAAATTTTGTATTTAAGACTGGTATAGGGTCTAGTTGTGCACCTCACATTATGGTTATAATCGTCTGTACCGGGAGTGCACTTTACTTGAAACTTTTTTCGAATTTCTTTAATAAATCCAGAATGATCAACCGTAGGATGTTGAAATTCAGTATTTGAACTTGATGTTGTATCAGAATAGTAATCTGCTATTTTTGTAAGAATCGGCCAGGCCAAAAGTGCACTTTACTTGAATTTTTTTTTGAATTTTTTGCATAAATATAGAATGATCAACCATAGCATATTGAAATTTCGTATAAAGAACTTCTATAACGTCTTATTGTACATCTTGCATTATGATTGCGATCGGCTAAGCCGGAAGTGCACTTTACTTGAAACTTTTTTTTAATTTTTCGCATAAATTCAGAATGATCAGCCATAGGATACTGAAATTTAGCATTTGAAATTCCTGTAGCCTCTAAATGGTCATCTTCTATTTTTGTAATATTCGACTGAGCCGGAAGTGCACTTTATATGACAGACTTTTTGAATTTTTCGCATAAATTCTAAACAATCAGTCGTAGAATATTTAAATTTTGTATTAGGCACTTTTATAATATTTAGTTGTACACCTTGCATTATGATTGCTATCGACTAAGCCGGAAGAGCACTTTATTCGTAACATTTTTTGAATTTTCCGCATGAATCCAAAACGATAGAACGTAGATTGTTAGAATTCAGTATTCAGGACGATTATACCATCTAGATGCTCATTCGCATAAATTCGAAACGATCAGGTGTAGAATATTGAAATTTGGTATTTCAGTCTGCTGTAGCATCTGAATGATTGCCTTCTATTTTCATAACAATAGACTGAACCGGAAGTGCCCTTCAGTAGGAATTTATTTTTTAATTTTGCGCATAAATTCAGATCTGTTGGTAGTCGTAGAATTTTGGAAATCAGTATTTAGGAATGTTGTAGTATAAGAATAATGGCCTACTGTTTCCATAGCAACCGACTTGGCTGAAAGCGCATTTTACTTGACACATTCTTAGAATCTCTTGGCTAAATCCAAAACGATTAACTGTGGAACGATGAGATTTTGTGGTTGATTATATATATCCAATGATATATATGATCAAACACAAAATCACATCGTATTATATATATATATATATATATATATATATATATATATATATATATATATATATATATATATATATATATATATATATATATATATATATATATATATATATATATATATATATATATATATATATATATATATATATATATATATATATATATATATATATGTAAATTAATATTCTAATTTAGTTGACTTGTTTTTATGATTGTTTTGATTGACGGTGCTGTCAGTGGATGATAGATAGGTTGGCGTCGATTAGTATTGTTGTGATGTTTTAGAGGAGAAATGGACTTTTATTCAATTCTATAATTTTAGCAATCGTCTAACTGTCCAGTAATTGAAGAGTTACAAATTGAATAAAACGTCTGATAAACAATGACTGCACAAAAGAAATTGTATGTGCATGTTATCAAGATAGGTGAAGATGAATATGATTTAGTTGCATTATCTATTGATAAAATGGTATGGTTCAGCATACCAGATGAATTGAGAAGCTTAGATCTGCATCCAAAATTATTGGAAATTAAGACAATTAAAAGTAGCCGGGATTCTATTTCCAAGATAGGTGGTTACAGAAAAATCAAGATTACATTCAAACCGGAATTACAAAAATTATATTTAGATGAGGAAGAAAATTTTTGTATCGGGGATCATTATTTAGAGGAGTATATTGAGGAAGAAGCTGGTGACATGAGAGTGGCATCAGGTGATACTAGAACTGCTGATGAATTTTTTTTAATGAATCGTATCAAAGAATTGGAGAGTCGTATTACTTCTATTAATGAAATAAGCTTAAGTGAAGTGGAGTATAAATTTATATTAAATAAATTCAATGGAAAACAAGAAGCATCAACATGGATGGGCCTATTTGAAAAGGAATGTATTAGATTCAAAATATTAGATGACACAACAAAAGTGGAAGTTTTGAGATTTTTTATTGAAGGAAATGTTAAAGAATGGTACAGTTCTAATTTGATTAAGTTGTCTTTATCTGATTGGGAAGCTTGGAAAAAATCATTCTTATTAATCTATGGAAAAAAAAATTGGTCTGCTATACGTATTGCATTCAATTATAAATACATATTTGGCTCTATGATTGATTTTGCGCTCAAGAAGGAGCGTTTACTATTGGAAGCTGATAGGGACATGCCAGAGTTATTTAGGATTTACCAAATAGTTTACAATTTGCCTCTAGACGTTCAAGATAGGCTAGACAGAGATAAAATTGAAACAATGGATGATTTAGTGAAGGAATTAATGAAATTTAATGATCTTTATATAAATAAAAAAAAACTGGAAAACAGACAGAATGAAGAAAAAAGAAAAACAGAATATAATGAAAAGAAAATGATTAAAATAACTGAAAAAGAGAAGAAACCTTGCCCAATATGTGAATCATTAGGCTTCAAAAATCGTTATCATCCAACACAAATATGTAGAAATAAAGGAGCACAGACTAAAAGTCAAATTAATTTGATTGAGCGAAATGATGACTCTGAAAATGATGTATTTAAAATTGAAATGAGGAAAGATGATCAAAATGAAAAAAACTAGCTTGCCCGGAAGAGTTCACACCATGTTCATTAATTAGAATTAAGGTAATTGTAGATAAACAAAAAATGGTGAAGTCTGTCTACGACAATGGTTCAACCTGTTCATTAATTAATGAAAAACTTGTACATTTGTTGAAATCAAAGTTGAGTATCAATAAAAATATTTTGAAAACTATAAGTGGTGTGAATTTTTGTAAAAGCCGGGCTAATCTACATTTGAAAATAGGAGAAATTGAAGACACATTAGATTTGATAGTTGTGAAAAATAATCATTTTAATTATGACTTATTACTAGGTTTAGACGCAATTAAAAAATTCAAACTAATTCAAGATGAAAATCTCAAAATTAAACAGAAAATTAATGATAAACTGATTGACGTGAATGATGCACTTATTAAGAATAATATTTTGAATATTGATGATCAAAGAAAAGTACATGTAACGGAGAAAAAAGAAGAATTAAGCAATGTAATAAAAGAAGTTGAAGATACAGAAGTTACTACAATACCTAGTGAAAATCCGTTAGAAATTAATTTAGATCATTTAGATGTAAATAGGAAGGAGGTATTATTACAAATGATGAATGAATACAAATCCTGTTTTGCTGCAAATAAATTTGACGTTGGTATGGTTAGAGCAGGAGAAGCTGAAATCAAATTACGGGAAAACAAATATGTATCAAGAAAACCATATAGATGTTCATATCCTGACCAGGAAGAAATAGACATGCAAATATCGAAATTATTGGAGAATGATCTGATTGAAGAATCGAGTTCACCATTCGCATCACCAGTGACATTAGCTTTTAAAAAAGAAGATGGGAAGAGAACTCGTTTATGTGTTGATTTCCGAGATTTGAATAAGATAGTGGTACCCGAACCACAACCATTTCCTAGAATAGATGATCTAGTTGTGAATGTTGGTGATTGTTGTTGGTTTACTGCTTTAGATATTAACTCAGCTTTCTGGTCCATACCAATTCGAGTGAAGGATAGAAAGAAAACAGCATTCATAACACAAAAAGGTCATTGGCAATGGAAAGTCTTGCCATTTGGTCTGAAAAATTCACCAGCTGTTTTTCAAAGGGTGTTAGCAGGTATATTAAGAAGACATAATTTAGGAAAATTTTGTGTGAATTATATAGACGATATTTTAATCTTTTCAAAATCTTTTGATGAACATTTGGAACACATAAAATTTGTTTTTGAAGCGATTAAGAAAGAAGGGATTAAATTAAAACTGACAAAGTGTGGTTTCGCAACACATTCTGTGAAGTATCTGGGTCATGTGATTGACAATGGTAAAGTTTGTCCAATTAAAGATAACCTTTTAGCGATTAAACAATTTGTACGTCCTACTACGAAAAAAATGGTTCGACAACTACTGGGTAAGATCAATTTTTACCATAAATTCATTGATCATTGTACACAACGGCTGGCTCCATTACATAATTTATTGAAAAAAGATGTAAAATTTTCGTGGACTGATGAATGTGAGAATTGTTTTCAAGAAATAAAAAGATATTTACGTACGACACCGATCTTAGCTATTTATGATAATGAGAAGGATATTATAATAGAAGTAGATGCCAGTCGTACGGGTCTAGGAGCAGTTTTAAAACAGACTCAAAAGGATGGGGTCATGCATCCGGTAGCATATTTCTCGAAAAAATTGACACCAGGCCAAATGAAGAGAGAAATTATGTATTTAGAATGTCTGGCAATCAAAGAGGCAATTGTATATTGGCAACATTATTTGATTGGTAAAACGTTCACAGTAACATCGGATCATAAACCACTCGTAAATTTGAAGTCTAAATCAAGAACGGACGAAGCCTTAGGTGATTTGATGTTGTATTTGTCTCAGTATGATTTTAAAATAATCTACAAAGAAGGTAAGGATAATATAGAAGCTGATGCCTTATCAAGGAATCCAGTTTTGGAAAGTTTTGAGAATGAAGATGACTGTTTGAAAATAGTCAATATGATCCAAATAGAAGAAATAATAAATGATCAAAAATCAATTATAGATGAGATTGAGAAATCAAGTAAAATTGCAAAAGATGGTGATATTTGTTTTAAAATGTTAAAAAATAGAAAAAGAATTTATGTGTCAGAAAAATTTGGAGTATATTTGATAAATAAGATACATAAATTTTATGGCCATATTGGTACTAGTCAAATAGCTGAAAAATTGAGACCATTTTATTATTTCAAAAATATGGATAGATTGATATATCGGTTTTGTAAAGCTTGTGAGATATGTGTTAAGAGTAAATCTAGAAGATGTAGACAAATAGGATTGTTATCAAAACTAGGACCTGCAGAATTTCCATTCCAGATTATGTCCTTAGATACGATTGGTGGATTTTCTGGATATAAATCAGTGAAAAAATATATGCATTTGTTAGTGGATCATTTTACTCGATACGCGTGGATTCTGACATCAAGTAGACAAGTATCAGATGATTTTATTAAAATAATTGATTCGGTATCGAAGGAAAATGATGTCAAAATGTTGTTGGTTGATCAGTATGGTGCATATGACTCAAGTAAATTCAAAAAATATTTAAGTAGGAAGAATATAAAATTAATTTTCACGTCAGTTGACAATCCACAATCAAATGGATTGAATGAACGTTTAAATCAAACTTTAGTTAATAGAATACGTTGTAAATTGAATGAGGACAGTAATAATAGGCCATGGACGAGTATTGCAGAATTATGTGTTAAGGAATATAATAATACTATTCATACGACAACAAAATTTTCACCTGCTTATCTTTTATATGGAGAGAGATCGGAAATTATTCCAAATATATTAGAGACAGAATCTGATTTAGAAGAAGATAGATTAAAGGCTCTTGAAAATTCTAGGAGAAGTTTTGAAAAAAATAAGAAAAGAATAGATCAAAACAGGAAGGATTTTGAATTCAAGGAAGGTGATTTAGTATTTGTGTCAAATGGCAATAAATTGAACAGGAATAAATTAGACGAAGTTAGAAGCGGACCATTTGTGGTGAGAAAGAGAATTTCAAAATCCATTTATGAGGTGGAATGTAACAAGAAACGGAAGGAAACAAATTTTTTTCATAGTTGTAAACTCGTTCCTTACTCTTATTTCCTCTGGAAAAAAGAGTCCCCGGCCGCCGAAGATGTAAATTAATATTCTAATTTAGTTGACTTGTTTTTATGATTGTTTTGATTGACGGTGCTGTCAGTGGATGATAGATAGGTTGGCGTCGATTAGTATTGTTGTGATGTTTTAGAGGAGAAATGGACTTTTATTCAATTCTATAATTTTAGCAATCGTCTAACTGTCCAGTAATTGAAGAGTTACATATATATATATATACCCAATGATGTACAAGTAAGTCACGTGATGTTCACTCTGAACTGCAATATTAGTATGGTACATATTCGAAAAAAACCAGAAAGTAGGTTCTTTTACTCTTTTATTATGTTCATGAGTACTTTCTCTGATTAAATGCCAAATATAATCTTCCCTCCATTCCAAGCAAAAAATGTATTGATGAAAACGTTCGCTTTGTTTTGCAAAGTATGCCTCCATGTTGTTTTCCAATTTTCCTAATAAGCATGTAGCTTATAGCGTATGAATTTTCAGAGACATCCTGCAAATCATGAACTTAAAATTTGTAATAAATTTTTCAACTAACTTCTAATGGTTTTTAACTCTGTTGTCTCTTAAAAAACCAGATACAGCTTCTGAGCAGTACCAAGTCCTTTTTGAGCAGTAGTGGACAATTTTAAAAATCCTTCATTGCAAAGAATTCTTTCAATTTGTGGACCAACGAAAATTTCTGCTTTAACTTTGCTCCTGACAGCTTTGGTTAGAAATTTTTGAAAAATTTGAGAACTTGTGCTCAAAAATTATATTATCATATCTAACTTGATATGAAGAGGTGGCATTAAAAGACTTTCAGGTTCGGAAATTGGCTCTCATTCAATATTTTGCTTTTCCTCATAGAATTCCTTCCTTTTCGGCCATGATCGTCGAACATAGTGCTGAAGATCGGTTCTAATATCCCATGAAGAAAAAGATGATATGAATATTTCGTATATTAACTCCGTAATTCATTTAAAAAACTCATCTTTCACTTTCCAATGAACTGCCACTCATATTCTTGATATAGAGCTTTTAGTAAAACTACTGCCAGCACTACAAAAGCAAACTTTAAGAGGAGCTTGGACATTTTTTGATAGTTTTCATACATGACGAATATAAAAATCATGAAATGAACCCAGGCACAAATATTTTTATTTTATTTGTGGAGTTGTTATTTATTTTGGATATCTATTACGCTTATCTCCCCGAGAGCTTTAAATTGATACCAAACTAGACATCATGTAAAAGAAACAATTGACAATCGTTCGAATATTCTCTTTATCACTTCTACTAGGATTTTCCCAGCAAGAGCATTAATTTGATACTAAACCCGATAGAGCCAAATTACTTATTCAAGAAAAAACAATTGACGAACGTTTCCATGTGATGTCGAAATATGAGTGATAATAATTTTAATTTTACATCATGATTCTCATTATTTCTTTGCTTCAGAAAAATGTAACGAATTTTATAATTCAAATTTTAATAATGAAAAATGAACCGCTGATAATTTCAAAAAATGTTTCCGGTGAATGTTGCGCCAAATTATTCGAGGATCAATTTTATTTATTTCATATTTTATGATAATACTACCGTTTATAAAATAAACGCAAAAAGCTAAAAAGTTCTATCAATAAAGTAATGGTACCACTGGCTTAAAAAGTATATCTACGAGCTTGAACCTAGCTTTTTGATGAAAAACTTAGATATGAAATTTCATACGAAAATTCGTTCGCGTTCTCAAGTTATAGTGCATACACACAGACCGATTCTTTTTAAATAATATTTTTTGGGTTCATTAGGGTCTAAAACGTGAAGATCCATCAAAATATTGAACTGTCAAAAAATCGCGATTACAATACTTTCTCTATTATATAGGTCAGGGAAGTAAAAACCATTAAGCATAGTGAATCAGGCGCAAAGAAAAAATAAAGTGCATGAATAATTTTAGAATTATTTTCTCTATCTTCAATAGTATTTTATGATGTAATCATGAAAAACTAAATTTTCAATCATAGCCTAGATTTTATATTATTTTCATCATTGAGTAAGATTTAATATTCTTCATAGTTCTTTTATATCTTTTTTATCACTCATGCAGAATAAGTACTATTTTGCGCACGTTTTTCCGGGCGGTAAATGGTTCTTTGGCTTTTGAGTGCGCCAAGTATAATTTGCGTGCGACAAGTAAAATTGTCGCACGCAAACCATTCACCGCCCGGAAAAATAGACGCAAAATAGTACTTATCCCGCATTCGTAATAAAAAATAGTATCTGGAACTCGTGCGGTGTTGTCAATTGCCCACTTGAGCGAATGAGCGCATTCGTCCAACTTCTCTCTCGTGTGCAATCGACAACTTATCGCACTTGTTGCACAATATACTATTCTAGCTCTGATGATTTTCTGTACAATATTTATACAGAGCTATCTCTTTGAATGATGCGCTCCATCTTTGCCGTCGTATATAAAATTTCAGACTCATCAAAAAATGTATTACTTTAGTAACTAGTTGCGCAAATTGCCATTTAAATTTACATACTCCCACTAGTGGTTGCGAGCATCTTGTGATAGTAGCTTGAGATTCAGGATGAATCCAACTCAGCACTGGTATACGACCTCGGCTTCTGAAGTTCGCTACAACTTTAATTTCTTCGTCAGAAGCTTGGGCTGGTATTGCTAATACTTGTGGATAGCTATCGCAAAATTCATAATTTTCATTAATTTTTGTTATCCGCCACATATCGTTATTAACACCCTACATAAAAAAAATAGATTATTCAATATAGCAGTAAATATATATATACGTACGTCATATGTATATAAATAATATATTACTTACAATTCGTTTTAATTCTGCTAACGGTTCGTGAATATTCCATCCATTTTCTGAAAATACTTCTGTATATTCAAAAGCAAACAACTGTAGCTTATGAGACAAAGGAAATGCATATTGTTGCAATTTCTCAAACACATTTCTTCGAGAATGATTTTCTTGTTTATGAGCAAATCTTAAATTTCTCATATCTTTACAAAATACTTCAATGCCATACGCGTTTTCACCTCTGGAAGATGCTCCTCCTACTTTTTCAATGCGTGAAACCTTAAATGTAAAATTTAATTCATTAGTTACACAGGTATTGCCTATAAGAACTTTTTTATTATCTTTCAAATGCATTCTTAGTTTTTCTGATTTTTCATCGTTGCTCGATTATTTAAACAAATATAGATTTCAATAACTGCAAAAATTGCGATTAGTAGCTTCAAAGTGCGATTCTTGATCTATGCGTTCGAATCAGAATTTTTGATGTTGCTGTCTTGGTGCACCACAATTTGACTTTTTTTCGAAAGTTTGACTTGCGATTCTTCATCAAATAATTTCGCCAAGATAAACGGATAGGTAAATTAAAATCCAAAGCATTTGATGTAAAAAAATAAAAGTTGAATGATTCTTTCCGCAAGCTGCAGCAATGGCGTAAGACTTGTACTGCGTGACAGGAATCTTCACTTCTATTAATTTGTCTAGAAATAGCCTAGTTTTCTTATATTCTTTCTCAATACTTCTCGCATAAAGCGTTTTAACGCCCTTCCTCTCACATACTGCTGGTCGTCTTGAAGCACTAATTTTTGGCAGACAAAGAAATCATGGAAGTATTTCTGATTCTCATATTACTGAAAATCCAGTTGATAGGTCGAATTTACGATCAGTTTTAAAGTTGTACTTCCAACTCTACACATGATAAACAATAACTGCAGTGATTTGCAGGCTTAATTAAAAATTAGAATTCACTAACAAATATATGAAATTGTTCGTTGGTTACTAATAGGAATTTCAAACGAATGATTAATAATAAACGACTCAATTAAGCTTTTGTAATTTAATGTATAATGCTATAGTTGTTTAAATAATCGAAATGCAACAAAATACTCCGAATAAAAATTGTAGAAAGATTTCAATGCAGAATCAAGGAGAATGAGAAAAAACAGAAACTCAATTCAACCCTTTTTTAAAAAGGCGGAGTGCGCACATTCTTCTTTGCGTAGAAAATATGTTTTAGAGAAAGTGGGATGGACTTGACAAATATGTCAATTAAAAAATCTAGAAACATACAAGTATTGAATAATTTGATGACTTACCACACCAAGTGGGACATCGACTACATATGGAGTATCACGATCCATAGAACGAAAATATAATTTGTAAGTAGTTACGCTCAATACTCCACGGGCCGGACCACTATATGGACATAAATATGTCACTTCTCTTGCAATACCTTGAACTTTTTCGCCAGGCAATAAGGGGGGATCGTCTGGACGAACAGTTGTACCTTGCTCAGATATGGCAGCCTGAAAACACAGCAATTAGGTACAATTCACTTATAGATTTAAATTAAAATATTTTGAAAGTGCTCAGAATCTAAGTTAAGTTTTAGAGTTTTGTGACCAGTTAAAAATAGATTCAAATCACTTTAAAGATTCACACTAAATAAGAGGATAAACTCAAGACATAGTTGCTAATTACTGTAGTCTATTCACGTTAAGAGCTTTATATAAGCACAAAAATCGTGCTTCGTAATCTGTCACTTGCATCAATTCTTCGCCGTTTATCAATCACCATAAATAAATTTGTCCTTTTTGATTATTACATTCTTTTATCTATTCAAGTAATATGTGATATATTTGTTGCTTCAATTTATTATATTTATTTTCAAAAAACTCGTTTTAAACTATGCATGTAATGTGAATAGTTTGCATTTCAACTAATCTAAAAGTTTTAAATCGTAACCACAAGTGGACTGTTTGCAACGAGAATAGAATATAGTCAGTAGCTTAATATTTGGTCATTCATGCTATTAGTTGAAATTTTTAATAAATTTTCAACAGTTTCAATTCTACATACTTTATTTATTTTATGTTTCTCTAGAGCTGATATAACATTTTCTGTAGATGTAGAACTGGAAGAACAATAGCTTTTGCTAGGTGATATTTTACCCCAACTAATCTATAACACAATGATCTTTAATAAAGTAAATAAATAAAATTTCAAGTACTCACTGATTCCGGTCCATGTTTTGAATTTAAGGAGCTCGATTTGGAATCAGAATTTAATGAATCCAGACTGACAATCTTATTATAATTATTCATATCCGAATTAATAATCTCCGAACTTCCTTGTTTATCCATTGTTAATTACTATTTCAATTCATTCCTCTTTTCTATAAACCATATTACAATTACATACTGTCAAATAATAAGACAAGAAGAATACGAGACGGAGAAGGTGGGAGTGTCCATAACTTTCAATGTTGCCATCTGTGGATCTGTGTAAGAATCGCAATTGAAGTTGGTGACACTGATCTGCTTGAATAACTGAATAGGGGGCATTCAAGCAAAGCTAAATTAAGGCACTTAATACATGAGTATTATCATCCGCCATTCTGTGTCCTTAGAAAGCGCTTTAGCATATACGCACAGTGCAGGAAACCTGTGCAGGAAACGCGATGATTGAGTCGAAATAGTTTAATCTTTAGGTAAAAAATGTGATAAAATAATATCGGAGTCTATCAGACTATTTATTTTTGGCATGATGTATTATTTGTAACCAAATTATATGCTTCAATTTAGAATTTTCAGTTATCAAATGTTGAATCAAATTATTCGGTTTCCAATCATATATAATTAGAGTAATATTAAATACTCAGAATATCATTATGAAATTTTAATTTATATTGTGTAATACAATTTTTGAAAACAATCCGACAAATTTATTGCACTTCGGGATCTCTAAATATGTAAAATTCTATTGTTTATCTTCAAACTTTGTAATCTTTAACTTTCCTAGAAAAACTTTTATGCATATTTATTGGAAGATTTATCATTTTACTGCTCTCACCCAAGGGATAAAAAATATGGAAGTCCATTATTTGCAATTTTTTATATCGCATGTCTTCATAAAAATTGTTAGTTCGTAATATTTCACTTATCAAAGAAATTATAATTGATTATACATTATTTATACTTATAATATATTTATATATATAATATATATATAATAGGTACTCATGTATAATACATAAATATATATCATAGATTCTATGATCGTGTCTAAAAATTTAGATAAAAATATATATTAAAATGAACTGAGATAACTTCAATCAAAATTTTAATCTGATCATAACTTTAAATGGAAATTTTGACTGAATATACGTACTTTTATATGAAATACTCATAATTTGTCTGTGAATCTCACAGCCACAATTGCCGTTAATAATGATGATAAATCATTCGGCACATTAATGAGTCACTCCGATACTATTTTTTTTAGTTTTTCAAGTTATTATAACATTTTATCCTCGTCAAACAACGCATTTCCTGTAATGTTAGCATTGGTTTACATATGCTTTCTTTTATTGACAGAGCACCAAATGGCGGATGATAATACCTATGTTTTTAGTGCTCTAGCTAAATAACAAAATAACTCATAAGCCAATGAACAGTGAGGGCTCATTCCAGGGAGTACGCTCATTCACTGACACGAAATCTGCGACTTGAAACTACAAATTCAATCTTATGCAATGCCCGTATGCAAGAAATTCAATCATAGCGTTCACACTTCCGAAATTACAAAAGCAATCAACGCGATTTTGCCGATGCTGCTATCTATTGCGCTATTAGAAATTTTTATTTATTTAAGGTGGAATCATTTAGATAAATCAGAATAATGGTACTATTTGAATTTTCTAGATTCCACAAAGCTTTGCGACAAATCATTCAATAAAGAATATGTTTTTCGAAAAATATTCTAGCTTACAGTTAGGGTCAATATAATAAGAAAAAAGAGATGATAATTTTACTTTTGATGAAATTGCAGCACATATTTTATTTATCTATATCCAAATCAGAGAGTATTGGAATTTAATATTTGTCTTCTATGAACCAAAAATATTTAAAAATTTTATTTTTCCTACATTCAGGGAGTAATTATAGAAATTTTTAAGTTTCAAAATAGTTATTTGTGTATCAAGGCCGTAAAGGTTATCTTTTTTGGTCGAATCTGTTGTTTGCGGCCGAAGCGTAGCTGAGGCTGCAATTCAGGTGAGACCAAAAAAGAACTGTAGGCCGAGGTGCACACAACGTTTTTTAGGCGATCATTACGAAATAATTCAAAATCACATCATTTTATCTATTTATTTCTAAAACATTGCAATTGTAAATCTTAGTTGCCGTTGAAATTGTTTTATTTTATTGTCTTCTATCAAGTTGACATTTGACAAAAAATGCGTATTTATTTTTTGAATTGCAAGAACTACAGAGGTTGACGGAAGAATATATGTACTATTTAAGCGGAAACTGTTTCTTAAAGAGTTCATCAAGCTGCCCATATAGGTAAATATAAAGTGTTTATGAAATATTTTTTGACAGATCAGTCCCAAAAAGTAATATTTGACAGATCAGTCCCAAAAAGTAAAATTTGACAGATCAGTCCCAAAAAGTGAAACTTCACGGCCGCAAAAGAAGCCATAAAAACATCTTTTTGTCATGATCGCCTAAAAAACTTTATATTTCTTATATCACTATAAATATTCGCAAATTTATTGGCAAATAAACATAAGCGATACTTTGTCTGGCGGCAGAATTTTGAACTAGTTGATTTAGGATAGTTTTGGCGGGCTACATATATATTATACATGAGCTTATAATCAAATCAAAAAATTATATTCTATAAACGGTTATTTCATTCGTATTCTTAGAAAATATATATGAAATAATAAATTTGAATGATTCTAGCAAAAATTCGTCAAAAAATATTATTTTATTTTATATTTATAAATTTCAAATACAAAGATTTACCGTGGAGGGTTAAATGAATGACTGATGTAGCCACAGCCCACGCATTCGCTCATTGTTCATTCGCTATCCAACAGTTGATGAGTTCATATTGTTGTTTCTTTTTGTTTTACTTTTCACTTTTCATTCAGTGGTTTAGTTTGTTGTTTTCGAGTTCTACATATTAAAAATATGAGCAACATTTATTGCTGCGTACCTGGTTGTAAATCTTTATTTAAAAAGTTTCCACAACTTAGTTCCCATAACTTTCCTCATAAGGGAAAAGAAACTGTATTAATGAAAAATAAGTTTGGATATGAAGAGCGGATAGATCGGCAAAAAGCATGGATTATGAAATTAAAAATAGGGAAGCCTATTAGTAAAACCATGAAAGTTTGCTCTTTATTTCAAAGATATTGATTATTTCAAGAGAGGTAAGTTTCGAAACACAAAGCTTCTAAGCTCTATTCTAAACACAATTTTTTTCAGATTCTGGTTCTAAGAAAAGAAAATCATTGAAAAAGACTGCCGTCCCATCTCAAAAATTACCTACCAGTGCGATTCTTAAAAAAAATATTAAATATACTGATACTTCTTCCAGAAGCTCAAGACTAATGTCAAGAAATAAGAAAAAAAACTTTGATAATACTCATATTTATCATACTTCTAATATTGTGCATTCCGAAGAAGACGTGAATGTTGCTGAGGCATTATTAAATTTGAGTAAGTCAACTTCTGTGAATGAGCAGTATGATCCAGTCAATAAAGCTACAAGCTCAAAAATATATATAGATTCTGCAGTACAAGTCAACAGTTCAAGAATAAATACCGTTGCTGATCTAATTGATTGTGACAGTACTCTAAACACATTTACAGGAATTCATAGCTTAAAACTATTGACTGTTATCGAACAACTGGTTTTAAGTATATATCAAGATCAAAGGAGTCATAGACTTAGTATTCGAGATAGAATTATCTTAACCTTTTTAAAGTTAAAAACTAGTTTGAGCTATGCCTTTATAGCTAAATTCTTGAGTCCAGCTCTTTGTCAGAAATATTGTATACAGTTTTTACCAATAATTTCAGCAGCACTAAAAAACTCAATATATTTTCCCACAAGAGAAGAAATATATCGTAATACTCCGTCTTGTTTTGAGTCTTTTCAAGATGTTCGAACAATACTGGACTGTACCGAAATAGGTACCCAGAATCCCAAATGCTTATGTTGCAGAATCAGATTTTATTCTAATTATAAAAGCTGCTGCACTGTTAAATTTATGACTGGAGTATCACCTGCCGGGTTGATAACTTTTATTAGTAAACCCTATGGAGAAAGAACATCTGATAAATATATTTTTGAAAATTGTGAGTTGAAGGACTGGCTGGAAGAAAACGATGGCTTAATGGTGGATAAAGGGTTTTTGATAGATGAATTGTGTAAAAAACGTGGATTGAATTTATACAGATTCCCATTTTAAAAAAATAAAGGTCAACTAACGACGGAAGAAGCGCTGAAAAATAAAAAAATAGCTGCAGCTCGAGTTCATGTTGAAAGAAGCTATCAGCGTGTGAAACAATTTAAAATTTTGTGTGGAAAATTACCTTGGGCTTTAGTTCCACACATAGAGCATATATTCTTAATTGCTTGTGCAATTTGCAATTTATCGTCACCAATATTATCAGACGATAAGTTTAAGAAATAATAACTTTTGTTTACTAAAACAATTACCATTTATTGAATAAATATATTTTCTTTTTTAACAATATATAATATATACATATATCTGTTATTGAAAATTATAAAAATTATAACTCAAAACATGTACTTTACTTTAGTTATTCTTATCATGCAAACAAATAAAATGTAACATTTTCTCAAAAAAAATATTTTTCAACTTACTCAATAAATTGAACGCATAATCAAAGTCGAAATAAATTTTAATAATATGCATACTATTGTCAAACGATGAATATAAAACAAAGTAAGCATAATTTAAATTTAATACACTCATTCCCAACTGAATCTGAGCATAATATGCATGATTTTGTTTCAAATAATAATCATTATTCACTTTATATAAATACTGCAAATTATTTAAGACATTGGAGATGTTAGTTTTTGAGCCTTCTACGGGACATTTTATTTCCAGCAAAGCTGTTGGTTTTTCCTTTTCAAAAATCACTTCATCAGCTGAATATCCTAACCAAGGATTAGTATGAGGAATAAAAAAACCACAGTCTCTAATATCAAAATCTGTTAAATCTTTAAAAGCTGATTTTGCAAACTTTTCCATTTTTTGCCATATAACATATTTCGATTTACGAATGTTTTCGGCCAAAAATATTTCAATAATTTGGTTTCCCAATCATCCTTACCATATGTGTACAAACTATAGACTCGTGATCCTGTAACTCTAAACTGTCTTTGAGTTTCCCATAATTTGCCACATTGATTGATAGTAGAAAGAAAAATCTTCTCAGCAGATTCACTGAAAATATTAGTATAAGTTTGTCTGCAGCAATTATAATAAAAAAATTCAGATGAAATAAGCATCATTATGATGCTTTGGCAAGCATTATCAAACAAATTGATTGCATAGTATTGATTACAATGTCCAACTACATTAACTGGTTCGTGCCGTCCCTTCCTAACAAAAGAAAGTTGAATAAAATTAATTCATTTTGCATGAGATATCATACCTGTGTAACGTAATACTGCTTTTAGGTAATTCTTTTTCTATTAAATTAAAAAAGAAGGTGGTATCTACAGTTTTCGAGTTTTTCAAAAATTTTTCTTTTAAGCACGACATTTCAGATATTGTGATAGGTAAATATTTTTGCTTACATTCTTTTCTATTTACCCAAGTACACTTCAGATCAGTCTGAGAGATTAGCTCCAAATCATTGATAAATTTCCTGAAACAATCAACAAAGCACAAACCAACAAACAGCCCAACTAATAAGAACTAATCTAATGTTTGTTTAACAAAATTAAAAGGCATTCTCGCGCCACTTCATGCAACACATCAACTTTTCAACACCTGGTACACAATAAAAGAACTGCAGATATATGTTTGCATCTGCCGCTGTTGCCTGCTTTGCAAGAACAAGTCATTCTCTTAATTTTCAAATCATCATTTTATTAAAACTTAATTCTCCTTTGATTTCATGTGGATTTCCAAGCACTTTTGACGTTTGCAAACAAAGAGCATGCAAAGATATTTTATTTTCGATATTATCATCCAATTTTTCGCAAAATAAAATATGTCCAGCATTTAACAGTTCTTCGCCCTCATTCACACAGCGTGACCCAACATTTGCGTCTAAATATTCAAAATACTTTTGTAGTTTCAATATCATCATCTGGAAATGGAAGGTTAAGTTCAATTAAAAAATATGAAATAAATATAAATATACAGATAGAAAAATTCACTTTACTGCTACTTACAGACAATATACTTTTAAAATATTTTCTTTGAAGTGCAAATCTCTATTTTATATCAACGATAATTATCTACAAGTCCATAAGCGCACATGTAAACTTCAAGTTTATCCTAACTTAGCTAGTTCAAAAATATCCGCTGCGGCGCTGCGATCTTAAATTTATTTGCCAATAGAAATGGGTTATCTATCTGTCAATTTATATTTCTTTGCGTTCTGATTGGTGCAATCAACGACAGCCGCTCTGCACAAGATTGAAAAGTTTGGAATATGCATACTTTTCGTTTGAAACAGATTCGTTGCACGCGCGTTTCTATTGGTCAATCACTTGCACAAGATTGGAATTGTTGTTTCAAGTCAAAGATTTCGTGACTGTGAATGAGCCTTGACCTGCAGGGTGATCTCTAATAATTCAAAAGGCCGGAATGTCCTATGTTTTTAACATCATGGGGAATGGTCATGAGAACTGTCAACAATCCAATCCAAAATCCAAAATCCAATGCTACGTCGTCTACGTATTGAATTTAAAATTAAAGATCCTTTCTTTAAAATTTTAAAGATTTTTTTTCTATTTCGTCGAAGCAAATTAATTAAATCAAGTACTAATTGATGGTTGCAACACGTTAGAACTTCGGTTTGATTTTTGATAATACTAGTTCCTTTTAGTATATCTATCTCTTTTTAACACATTAGAAAACGTACTATATTTCTTAACTCGTATAATTTATTTCTGAAGCTTGTTTTTTTGTTTCGGATAGTTCACTGCTGCCGTGGCTTTCATAGAAGCTGCTTGTACGTCGTCTTTGCTCTCGTAAACTGCGTTTAAAAACTATTTTGACAGTGCTCTGTGGTATATTTGGAGTTGTGAATTTTGCTTATTAACGTAGAGATCAAAATTTTGTGTATTTAAATATGTAAATTGGGATTTTGGTTCCGCAATTGCGTGTGCGTTAGATGCACGTAATTTGCGATGTTAGTCTTTGCTTTTATTATGTAATAAATAAATGAAATGTCTTGATTTTTTTGCAAAGGCCTGTAAGGAAAGGTCCTACGTGGGAATCGGTGCACTCTCAGTACCGCTACAAGGGGCGCCTCCCTCTATTCACTCCATCGCGGGGCCCTGCCGTGAGTCCGAGGGAGGACGAGCGGGGTAATGGAGGAGTAATGGTATATCCTTGATATGTACTTGAGGAGTCGAAAAATGTGCTGGCTGGCTGGGGTCCTTGATTAAGTTCAAGACACATCAAGCAGAGACCGTTACTAAAGGTCATTACATCGCGTAACTAGGCGGTATCGCGGGTCTCGGAATATGCATTGGCCACGTATTCAAACAAAGTATTTTTATTTTTTTGCGAATGAGGAGCACACCGGTGCTTGTGTGTCTGAGCGCTCAGGCACTCATTGGGATAGTAAAGTAGAGTCAAACAGTAGTATAATATATCTGATCACTTTTAAAATAAAATCGCGAAGTAGTATGGCAGCAGTCACCCATCGCGTAGCTAGCTCTTCAAACAAAAATTTAGATCCGTTAAATAGGCGCGCAACAAACAAACCAACACACAATACACGTTTGAATGTTGAACGAATGTTGAATGTATGCAACTAATCAAAAAAAGTTCCCTTTCATCTTCTTCATTTCATCATTACCACCTCCAACAAATCAAGAAGAGGACGTAAGTTGACTAATAAACTTTGCTTTTCAGGTTCTAATCTATTTTTCTTTCAGCTATTTTGTATTGCTTTTCCGCAGATTCCTAATTAATTTGTATTTTTTCAGATCATTTGCTGAGGATGAGCCCAGCTGATAAGGTGGACAACGAGGGAATGGACATCGTGGGAGGAGCTGAGGATGAGCTTAGCAGCCAAAATCAACTCTCAATATTTGTTTTGTTGAATGTGATTCACCAAAATTTGTTTTATGTTTCTGTTTCAGGTCGCCGGCCGTAGATCTTTATAACATTACCGCATCATCAGCTAGGTGATATAATATCACTCATTATGTAACTGTTTTTAACTACTGCTAAACACGTAAATTACTTACGTTCAATTTATTAATTTCTTTGTAATTTTTATATTTTTAGATCATCCAGCAGCGGAACCAGAGCCCAGCAGCAGAATCAGACCGCAGAAGCAAAATAAGAGCCCAGCAGCAGAACCAGAGCCCAGCAGTAAGATTAGAGCCCAGCAGCAAAATTAGAGCGCAGCAACAAAATTAGAAACCAGCAGCAGAATCAGAACCCAGCAACAAAATCAGAGCCCAGCAACAGAATCAGAGCCCAGCAGCAGAACAAAAGCCCAACAGCCATCAAAAGAAGTCTTCCAGCAGCAGCAGAACAAAATCCCAACAGCAGTCAAAGAAATCTTCCAGCAGCAGCAGAACCAGAGCCCAATAATACTCCAAGAAGTCCTTCAGCAACAGCAGAACCTGAGTCCAGCAACCATCCAAGAAGTCCTTCAGTAGCAGCAGAACCAGAGCCCAAAAACCTTCCAAGAAGTCCTCCAACTGCAGCAGATCAACACTTCAGTAGCAATTGTTCCAGGCCCAAGATTCAACTCAACTTTAAAGAAGTCAACTGATTAATTCAGCCCGCCGCTTGCAAAGTTCAAGTGAGTTCAATTTGTTTTTAAATCTTCCGACTTGTAATAATTATTTTGTTGTTTCAGTTGCAGTAAGCGAAGAAGTCACTTCTCTGGTCTAGGTTTCGCTGTGGTTTCCCTAGGCCCAAAGGGAGAATTCCTGGAGAAGAGTTCGTCTCTTTCCCCTTAGTCATTGCCTGGGGGCGAACAAGGCTTAAAACAACGCAACAGCATCGCGGACAAGATTTCCAACAAGACAACAGCATCAAGTAATCAACAATTAATCTTCAAACCTTTGTACTCTTTCCTTATTCCCAAAATAAACTCATTTCCACATAATTCACAGTCGTTTTATTTCTAAAACCTATTTTTATTATTTTCAGAAGTAGTTAGGCTTAAAATGGTCCTTGTTTTGTAACTTATTTTAAAATTACCAAATGAAACCTTTCCCACAAAATTAAATGTATTTTATTCATTTCAAAAACCTTTATTTTTTTTCAGTCAAAAATAAATAATATTCAATAATTATTATATTTGTAAATTCAAATTTAAATATAAGTAAATAGGCGGGCAACCCGCAATGCAAGTTCTTTAATAATTGAAAACCCTTTTTTCGTTTGCCCAAAGGGTGCTAGTCATCAAAAAAATCATTCATTGTATGAATAATAATTTAAATCCTTCAATAAAACATTAATTTTGTTTTAATTAATTTTTGAATAATTAATAAATGTAGTACAGTAAAAAATAATATGCTTATCTGGTAGACATCCAAAAATAAAATTAAAAGTACTCCATAATTTTTTGATAAAATCAGCCTTTTGGCCAAAAAAAATTATTTAGTTTTCATTATTCAATATGGTGCCACCTGTTTAGCGAAATGTAAACTAATAACTGGACTTTATGACAGTTTACTCAAAAATGAGTACAACAACCAAAAAAAAGTTTCAAGTAAACTCACACTATTTTCAAAAAATAAATGGGGTACTTGATTTCCTACTTTTTGATTAGTACTCTCGTTACGTCAGAAATCATCTTTTTACAAATTAATAATTCCAAGTGAACCCGGACACTAATCAAAAAAAGATACATGAAGTACCCGAACAAATTTAAAAAAATGGTATGACTTAACTTGAAACTATTTTCCGGTTGCCCTATTTCATAGATTATGTACCAATTACTCGAAATGAGTGCAGGAAGCGAAAAGTCATAATATTTTTAAAGCCCTTATTAGGCCCTCTGCAAATCTGGTACTAAATACAAGATTAATTTTATGCTCAATCGATACACAATTATAATTAAGTATTTCAAAAATGAGTTGTCATGGCATTTAGTCACAAGAAAATAAAATTACTTTCAAATTTCTCAAAACAAGGTACATGCTGCCATCTCTTTGATTCTCGTGAACTAACAAGTTATCATGTCATACCTGCTCAACAGGTAGCCGTAGTTTTAAACGTCAATTTCTACTAAAGAGTTTATATTTCTTAAATAAATGATTTCAGATTTATGATTTCATATTTGATAGGGAGTTTATATTATGTTATTTCTTTTAAAATCAAATCCAGTCCTCTATAGATCAAACCCATTAGGAATAAGGGGTAAAATAATGCAACGAGAATTTGGTCATACTTTTTATCAGCTCAACAAGTAACCGCAAATTTTTAAATCAATTTGTAGTAAAGGGCTTATATTTGGAAAGCTGTTGACAAATTTGAATAAATCTTTTCATATTCTGATTTAATGGATCAAACTTTATATCAAAATATATTTGGTAGTAAGTCAATAACAGTTATTTTATTTCATATCTCTTTACCGGGAAATATTAGGGCTGTCAGATTTAACCGGCGATCGACGCGTCGCTTGCCGGCATTTTGTTTATCTGAATAAATCTTGACTCACTACTTAAATAATAATTTCAAACTGATATTTATAGTTGTTTTAATTAAGAGTATATTTTGATCAAAAATAGTGTATAAAAGCTCGTACATCGAAATTGGACACATTTTTGATTAGGCACTAGTTTGTGTAGTTATTCAGAGATGGCAGCACCTAGCACGTTTCTCAACTAAATTCTTTGAATAGAAAAAAATAGTGACTATTTAGCATGTTTATTTATTGCAGAGACTTTTGGATAGCTTATTTTGATATTTTTGAATAATTAAAATGGTAAGAATGAATTTCTGAACTTTGTATTCACTTTAAAAATAAAACACAAGTTATTAATGATTTCGATTTATTCTAAAAACTATTCAACAATACATTTATCAACTACTCCTGTAAACAATAAAAATAGGTTTTAGAATATTTTTAATGATCTATACATACTTTCAAAATTATATCATAATAAATAGACTTTTTTGATTTAATTCTGTATATTTATTTTTATCTTTGACGTTTCGACTCTTTAACCGAAAGTCTTCTTCTGATGAAGACTTTCGGTTAGAGAGTCGAAACGTCAAAAATAAAAATAAATATACAGAATTAAACCAAAAAAGTCTATTTATTAGGTTTTACAAATAAAATGATTGTAAATTATGTGGAAATGAGTTTATTTTGGGAATTAGGAAAGGGTACAAGGGTTCGAAGATTAATTGTTGATTACTCGATGCCGTCGTGTTGTTGGAATTCTTGTCCGCGATGCTGTTGCGTTGTAAACCTTGTTCGTCCCCAGGCAATGACTAAGGGAAAATAGACGAACTCTTTTCCGGGAATTCTCCTTTTGAGCCTAGGGAAACCTAGACCAGAGAAGTGGTTTCTTCGCTCTCTGGTAACTGAAACAACAAAATAATTATTACAAGTCGAGAAATTCAAAAAAGAAATTGAGCTCACTTGAACTTTGCAAGTGGCGGACTAAATTAATCAGTTGACTTCTTTGAAGTTGAGTTGAACCTGGAACAGTTGCTACTGATGTGTTGATCTTCTGCAGTTACTAGGGGACTTCTTGGACGACTGCTGAGCTCTGGTTCTGCAGCTGCTGGAGGACTTCTTGGAAGGTTATCGGGCTCTGATTCTGCTGCTAGTGGAGGACTTCTTGGAAGGGTTTTTGGCTCTGGCTCTGCTGCTACTGGAAGATTTCTTTGACGGCTGTTGAGATTTGGTTCTGCTGCTACTGGAGGACTTCTTGGATGGTTGCTCTCTGGTTCTGCTATTGCTGTAGGACTTCTTGGAAGGTTATTGGGCTCTGGTTCTGCTGCTACTGTAGGACTTCTTGGAAGATTATTGGGTTATGGTTCTGCTGCTGCTGTAGGACTTCCTGGAAAGTTATTGGGCTCTGGTCCTGCTACTACTGAAAGACATCTTGGACGGCTGTTGGGCTTTGGTTCTGCTACTGTTGGAAGACTTCTTAGACGTCTGCTGGGCTTTGGTTTTGCTGCTGGGCTGTTTTTACTGTTGGACTCTTGTTCTACTGTTGGGCTGTTTCTGCTGCTGGGCTCTGGTTCTGCTGCTGGGCTCTGGTTCCGCTACTGGATGGCCTAAAAACATTAAAAATACAAATAAATTGATAAATTGAAGATTAGTGAAGTTTTCATAATTATTTTGAATAAATCTTACTTGTTGATGTTGCAACGATGATTTTGAGCTGAAAGAGAAGGTTTTGATTAGTTCGGCGGGACGCTTCCACGGTGGACTATTGCAAGCTGCTGGGCTTAAAGATGAAACAGCTGGGCCACTTCTAACGACGGAAGACTGCTACTTGAAGCTTGAAGTCCTGCAATCATAAAATACACACAAAAATTAATTAAACTGTCAGAATTCCAAGCTATTAAACAAAAATATTACCTTTCCAGCGATCTGTAAAACAATAAAAAAAACAAAACAGATTAGAGACCTGTAGGAAATATTTTATCAATTAACTTAAGCCACCTCTGATCTGAAAATTAATAGAAAAAAAAAAATAGATTAAAGACCTGAAACAGACAATTTTGTTTTAATTAACTTACGTCATGCTGCTGATGATGATGATGATCTACTGAAAGGGAGTTTTGATTAAGCATTCATTCAACATTCATCACACACCATCCAGACTCCCAATTCGCAATTCGCAAAAAAGAACTAACACCGCCGCGTGTTTGTTCAGAGTTTACGTGGGTCCCTGCCGAACCCCGGTGTTTAACGCCTAAAACGCGACGTATACCTGCCACGTGGCGGCTACTTCTCAGTTTCCCCCTGGCTATAGATCTATCACATGATTGCATGCTTCAGGCACTTCCACACCCACCCTTCGGCCAGGAGTCACCAGGGGTACTACCTCTAGAGTGAAGGCCTACGGATGGCAGCGACCGAGTATTGGATTCCCAGCAAAAAAACCGTCGAGAAAAAGTGGTCAGGCATCTTCGACCACCCTCTTAGTCTGTGCACCGACTTAGTCAATCGCGAATTTAACAAAATGCCTACCCAAACTAAAGCGCATTTTATTATTATTGCAAAATTATTCACGAATTAAATTAAATACGTTGGCTCCGCGGAGCTGCGCTTTCAACGCCGTAAAAAGCCACCGAACGTGAATTTCAATTTAAACTACAAGCAAAATCTAAACGGACGAAGGATGCTAATCATCCTAATCCACGAATGGGTCACGAACCACCCCAGCTACAACCCTAAGCCGTAATTGAAACATAGAAGCTAACGCCCGGCGACTGGACACTACAACGGCCGGCATGTCAGTCAGAGCAAAAACACATTCCAACCAGCTATAATGAATCTCCGACCTACGATGATTCGCCCATAGTGCGCAATGCGTTAGAAAGAATAAACAACATCAAGCAGTGACCGCGTAGCGTTCAAACAAGTCCGAATAGCATGTTACCACACGGATCAATTAATAAAATCTAATAGAATTACGTTTGGCATTGAATTCATTTAAAATTATGAATAATACAGCATTTTGTACACTATTTGAACATTTAAAAATATATATAATTTCAACTGCAAATTTGTCCACCCCTATAAAATAGTTGTTTTATTAATAAATAACCACCTGTTTTAGCAAGATCCACAATAAAAACTATTAGGATAAATGAAAAATGTGTCCGTACCGCAATTAAAGACGTGTAATACATTATGGGCTGAATTCGTTTTATAATAAATTGCAATAAATGAGCTTCCTACTAACGTTTGTTTCATCATTGTAGGATTACTAGTCCAGAAGATATTAGCTTTCAAAGTTATTGCTACATTTAACCCCCTACCCCTATATTTACAAGGGTTGAGATATTAGCATAACACATGACATTCAGAACAACGTTTATTACATTATTCTACGATTTTTATTTCAGGAGATACAAGATTTCAAATTCGTTGCATCATTCAACCCCTTATACAACTTACCCCCTGTACTGTCAGGGTTGAAAGATCAAGGGTTTAAATAAGCTCTCTATCAATCTTTGGTTCATTACTATACGGTCAGGGGTGTCTCAAGCGGGGGTGCAAGGAGTGCACGGCACCTCGGCGCCATGTCCTTGAAGGCGGCAGTTGGGCCCGGGACATAATTCTTCAAAAATAAGACCAATTTCTTCAACAAAATATTTTATTAGAGCTAATCCACAATCAACAATCTATAATCCACCATTCTATTTTGGATTGGGATTAAAATTGTGGATTTTGGATCAGGATTTTGGATTGGGATTAGGATTTTGGATTGGGATTGGGTTTCTGGATTTTGGATTGAGATTGGGATTGGGATTGTAGATTTTTGATTGGGATTGGGATTGTGGATTTTCGATTGGGGTTGGGATTGTGGATTTTGGATTAAGATTGGGTTTCTGGATTTTGGATTGGGATTGGGATTGAGATTGTGGATTTTTGATTGGGATCAGGATTGTAGATTTTCGATTGGGATTGAGGTTGTAGAATTCATATATCTTTGCACCCCGGCGGTAAGTTAGAGCCGCCTCTGTATACACTGTCATTGTAAATTTTGAACGCGCATTTCATAATCTAGTCAGTTTTTGATTGAAACATTGGAATAATACTTGGCCGTATTCTGTAACACAATTATTTGTTACTGATCAACTTATTATATATATATATATATATATATATATATATATATATATATATATATATATATATATATATATATATATATATATATATATATATATATATATATATATATATATATATATATATATATATATATATATATATATATATATATATATATATATATATATATATATATATATATATATATATATATATATATATTAGTGCTACCTACGTTCATTGGCTGAAATAGATAATGATCGATAAAAATTGATCGATTAAGTTACAGAATAGCCCCAAATATCACCAAAGATGTATGCAACGGTCAACGAAGTGGTGTGATGGAAGAGCCATCAAGTTCTAAGAAGTATTTCAAACGGAACCTTGTTTATAGGACAGTGCTCTAACGGCTTAGTGACATTTGTCATTTAATGCTAGTGTGGCCATGGTGGCCACTCAATTTGACGCACAACTTAGACCGTTATATTTGACGCTGATGATTGATTATTTCTCCAATTTTAGAAGTTTCAAAAGCATTTGAATAATGAGAATTAGAACATTTTGTAAAGTAATAATTTTATTGGGAAGAAAAATTTCAAATTCGTCTGTAAAAATTTTCACCTAGATGAGATGAAATATTTCACTTCAATTAACAACATTTTTACTACGTTCCGAAGAAGTCCACGTGTTCGATTTTGTGCCTAGTGGCCGGTTGCACCGCTCTAGCTAAGCTTGATTTAAACAAAAAATATCGAATCGGAATAATTATAACAGCAATGTTTATGTCACATTTGACTTTTGAGTCTTGATATGATATTCTTTAATTAAGCGACACTTAAAATTTAAGGGATAGCCGTGCAACTGGCCATAATACTACTTGCTTGCAATACTTATGATTATGAATATAGCTGGCTGCTGAAATTAGGAGGCAAATGTCACACGTTCAGAGATATCATAAATTAGACTGAACCAACCGATACCGATGTGCAAAGGTCTTTTATGATGGCAATATAAGTCATATACCTGTTTTCTCTTTTTGCAATGATAAGGAAAATCGAGAAGTGTCAAATTTTCACAACAAGAAAATAGCATGGTGTTATCTCTTGTCACAACGATTCAGCGTGCTGATTAAACATAAAAACTATTAACTGTGAATATTGTGATATGAGAATATAATTATACTACGAAGTCTCGTCCTCTAGATCATGAATTGTAGTAGCGCCAGCTATGTACTTTTATCCACACTAATTTAAAACCAACAAAAAGTTGGCTCCCCTGACGCTGGCAGCGCCATCCTGTCAATCACGTTTCCTTCATTCCGCTTTGTTGTGTGCTAAAGTCCACACGTGTGTTATGTTAGCTCGCGTTGTTAGTGCCGCGTGGTCATAATGGGGAAACATGGCCATAAAAAATTACGCCGCAGAGCTTATCGGAGCTCATCTTCAAGTTCAACAACGGATTCTAGTTTGAGTTCGCGAGAATCTCGGAGATCGCGAGGCTATAAAAGGTATCATAGTCGTTCTTCGTCAAGAGATCGGAGAAATTTTTCATCACATTACAGAGAAAAATCTAAACATCCTCGTACGGAAAGACGCAAAGTTAGGCGTCAAAGTCTTTCGCCGCGTTTGAATCGACAGGCCTATATGGACTCAGGTTCAGAAATTTCGGAAATTGCCGAAATACAAAGCCTTGCTAATTCGCAGGTGAGAAAAAACGGGGATGACACCGGTCTATTCACAGAAGGCCCTATGGCAATGGATCCGGCATGCTCGAATGTGGTAAATTCCGCAATTTTCCTAAAGCCAGCGGATGACGCTGAGGGGAAAAAGTTCAATTTGGATCCTGAGACATTGCAATTATTGGGCGAGGGTATTATGGAGACCCAAAAAGGGCCATCTCTATTTGCAGATTTAGCGGAGATATGGGGAAAAATCCTCAAAACTGGTCTTCCCAAAGAGGTTAGGGAATCTTTGTTAAAAAGATATCCAACACCGGAAAATTGTCCGCTTTTGACTAGTCCTAAGCTAAATTTAGAGATTAAGTCCGCAATGGCTCCTCATTCTTTAAAAAGAGATGAAGGTCAGAGAAATGCTCAGGTTCAACTAGCCGCAGTAATCAATGCTGCTGGACTAGCTTTATCTGCCATACTGGGCAATGAAGAACTGAAATCTCAGTTCCCGGAGACTGTATCCTCAATAATAACTTTGTTGGGTGATGCCGGACGCATGGGTGCAGATCTAATGCACGAGCTGTCGCTGACTAGGAGGGCATGTATTCTGCCAGGGCTCAATTTGACAGCCAAAACGACGGCGGATTTATGTGATATAGACGCTAATCTCTTTGGAGAGGACTTCGCTGAAAAATTAAAGGCGACCACAGCGGTTGAAAAATCAAGTAAAGTATTGGCGAAGTCGAGTCAAGGTATAAGGCCTGTATACAGCAACACCAAAATGCAGGCGTCCTATTCTGCTCGCAGAGCTGCTCCTTTAAACTCAAAAGCTCCTGTCAGGAAGCCGTACAAGCCATCCCGTCTGCCAGGAGCCCAGAAGCCGAAGACATACAAAACGGGGTACGGCCAGCGGAGATAGAGGTAAGCTTGGCCGGTCGGCTGCAGTATTTTTACCAAAATTGGTTAAAAATCACGAATGATAATTTCATTCTAGACACCATAAAAGGTTATAAATTACCTTTTATATCAAGAGTACAATTGGGTAATAGGCCCAAGATACGCGATTTTTCGAATGACGAAATAATCATTTATACTTCTGAAATAAATAAATTATTAGCAAAGGGGGCGATATCAAAAGTGGAGCCTAGGGTAGACCAATTTCTTTCTCCGTTTTTCGTGGTTGATAAACCCAATGGGGGAAAAAGGTTTATACTAAATCTGAAAAAACTAAACGAATTTATTGATGCACCACACTTCAAAATGGAAGATTGGAAAACAGTTATTATACTTGTCACGCAAAATTCATATTTGGCTACAATTGATCTAAAGGACGCTTATTTACTAGTACCCATTGCTTGCGAAGACAGAAAATATCTTCGTTTCAAATTTCAAGACAATGTTTTTGAATTTAATGCCTTGCCTTTCGGACTATGTTCTGCCCCGTTAGTCTTCACAAAATTAATGAAGCCAGTTTTGTCTTTCCTGAGAGCTAAAGGTCATGAATCAGTTAATTATCTAGATGATTTTTTATTAATTGGTTCAACACGGGAAGAATGCCTACAGAACATATCGAATACCAAAGAAATTTTGGAATCACTTGGGTTCATTTTGAACAATGATAAGTGTGTGCTGTTACCCACAAAATCTTGTAATTTTTTGGGATTCATGTTAGATACTAAAAAGTTTACTGTTAATTTACCAGCTCAAAAAAGACATAACATTCTAATGAAAGCGATTTCTTTGAAGAAGAAACCTAGCTGTAAAATTCGAGATCTTGCTCAGTTCATAGGTTTATTGGTTTCTGCATGCCCTGCTGTAAATTCAAGGCGTTACAAGAAAACAACAATAATTTTGATGCTAAAATAATTGTTCCGTTAGAGCTTGTAGAAATAGATCTAGATTGGTGGATTGGTAACATCATGTTAAGTATAACCTGTAATCCAATAAGGAATTTAAGTTATAGGTTAACGATTTATACAGATGCTTCGTTGACAGGTTGGGGTGCTTGTAGTAAGGACACCAAAACTCATGGGTTTTGGAGTCAAGAGGAAAAATTGGAACACATAAATTTTTTAGAGTTGAAGGCTGTATTTTTTGGGCTAAAATGTTTTGCAAGTAATTATAGATCCTGTGAAATTTTGTTGCGAATTGACAATACTACGGCTATCGCGTATATTAATAGAATGGGTAGTGTGCAATACCAGAAGTTGTCAGATTTGACGCGGGAAATATGGTTATGGTGCAAAAATAGAGATCTCTGGATTTTCGCATCTTATATTAGTTCGTCTGAAAATTTCGTGGCGGATGGGGAATCCAGGGTCAATTCCGAAAGCACGGAATGGTCTATTTCTCAATGCGCGTTCGATAAAATTATTTCCCAATTTGGCGTACCCGAAGTAGATTTATTTGCATCCAACATAAACAGAAAGTGTTCAAAATTCTACTCACGGTTTCCTGACCCAGAGGCAGAAGCTGTGGACGCATTTACGATAAACTGGTATAAACATTATTTTTACGCATTCCCGCCATTTGCGTTGATTTTAAAAACACTGAGGAAAATAATTTTGGATAAGGCACAAGGAATTTTAGTTGTTCCTTACTGGACATCTCAACCTTGGTGGCCATTGTTTAACAAAATGTGTTATTCGAAACCTATAGTCTTTCGTCCAGATAAATCATTATTATCATCTCCTTTCAGGAAAGTTCACCCGCTATCAGAGACGCTTTCCCTGGTAGCAGCGAGGTTATCCGTGATGCCTTTAGAGCAAAAGGAATTCCAGAAGATACATTGAAAGTCATGTTAAACTCTCTGGCCCCAGCGACGATTCGACAATATGGTAAACCCTTGAAGATGTGGTGGAACTTCTGTAAGGAGAACGCTATCTCACCCTTCAAGCCGACGATACCAAAAGTCTTAGAGTTTCTGACATCATGCCTTAGAAACATTCAGAAATACGGATCTCTTAATACGTACAGGTCTGCTATCTCGCTGATTGTAGGGGATAATGTCGGAAGCAATGCTCTTATTAAACGTTTTTGTAAAGGAGCAGCGGTCCTAAAACCGCAAAAGCCGAGATATGACCATGTCTGGAATCCGCCACAGGTTCTCCCTTAGAAACTCTTACACTTGAGAAATTATGTATCAAACTGGCAACTTTACTTGCTTTAACAACAGCACAACGAGTGCAAACTATCTCAGCTATCTATTTATCAAATATATCGGTTTCTCAAGACTCAATTTGCATAAAAATTCCAGAGCGAATGAAGACTTCTGGGGTTAATAGAACTCAGCCGCTCCTTACATTGCCCTTTTTTACTGATAAGCCGTCTCTTTGTGCGGCTTCAATCCTACAATTTTATATGGTAAAAACTAAAAATATTCGACCAAAAGGAGAGGACGCGCTTTTGCTTACGTTCAGAAAGCCGCACAAAGCCGCGACTACCCAAACCATAAGTAGATGGATCAAGAAGGCTCTGGGGCAGAGCGGTGTAGATACACAAATTTTTTCCGCGCATTCTACTAGACACGCGACAACCTCAACAGCAGCAAAAAAGGGCGTTAGTATTGACATTATTAGAAAGACCGCGTGCTGGTCAAATTCGTCGCTGACGTTTGAGCGTTTTTATAATAAGCCAATCCAGGATCCGTCTGAATTTGCTAGGAAAGTTTTGGAAGACTCGCTGGATTGTTGAGTGATCCATTGGTTTCGTAAAAATCCAGTGATTGGATGAATCAAAAACATTTTGTTTATTTTTGTTAATAAATGGCTAAAGCCAGTTTAGTTTTGTAACAGAGTTATAAGTTATGAATATATAATTAGGGCTACAAATCGCACTTTGCTTTAAACAACTACAATTCATGATCTAGAGGACGAGACTTCGTAGTATAATTGTACGATCAAACGAACTTACCTGAGTGAAGTTCGATCGTAATTATGCTAGAAGTCTCGTCCGAAGAGATCATCTCCCTCCCTTCCCTTGGATATCAGTGCGATTTGGCAACTTTAAACTGAATGAAGGAAACGTGATTGACAGGATGGCGCTGCCAGCGTCAGGGGAGCCAACTTTTTGTTGGTTTTAAATTAGTGTGGATAAAAGTACATAGCTGGCGCTACTACAATTCATGATCTCTTCGGACGAGACTTCTAGCATAATTACGATCGAACTTCACTCAGGTAAGTTCGTTTGATCGTACAATTTTCGTGCTAGTAGATTTGTTCTTTGGCGTTATACGCCTATTGCGTATCCTCAATGGCTCCGCTCTATCGGTTAAATTTTACATCTACGAGGTGTGCCGTCAAAAACGTCAAACTGTTAAACGTCATTTCTGTATGTCATATTATTCGATAATCATGATGCAGGGGCCACACTAATGTCTAATGCCGTTAAGTAAGGCGTTATGTGACAATTGACATATTGTCATTGACAATGTGTTCATTATTGAATAACGCCTTAATTAATGACATTATACGTAAGTGTGGCCCCAGCATTAGTATAAATCATTCACTTAGAAGTTGTTGTGTTGTTGTTGGATGTACTAATACTGAAGCAAACATCCCACAACTAAGTTTTATAGGTCTCCGAGAAGAGATTATGAAGCGAAATAAAGAGAAATGTGGATAACAGCAGTTGAACGAGTGTGATTTTATGCAATAATCTATAAAAATGTATTAGATATCATTCAATTCTCAGTATCAACCATCTCAATAAATACCACTTAGATAAGTTTCTTAATTGACTGAACAGTCACATGCATTCGTCTCAGATCCTTTACTGACAGCATCACATTTTTGCTCAATATTTTGTCTTCTCAAAATTCAAGAATTGTTTTAAAGATAAACAAGATGAGAAAATCTCTTTTCCCCAAGGATTTTGCTCAAATTCTGTACGTATATAACACATTATAAATCTAACTGTAATTGATTACCTTTAGATGAGTCACATAAGCAATCAAAAATAATAATGACTACGGTTGATTTGCTTCTTTTGGAATATTTTTGTCTACAAATGTTGTCATAAATGTAATACAATATTATTATTAGGAATACAGATGGTACGTCATGGATTTAATTTTGATTTCAAAATAGATTGACATATTTCAAAACATTGACAGGTAACATCACACCTCGAAGCTGTGACTTTTGAATAATATGCGGCGCTTTCGTCGAAATTTGAAGATACGCAACAGGCCTATTTAGTATCGGCATGTTGTATTACATGACAGCTGTCAATGGCTTGTTAATGTAACTAAATAAATTTTATCATTTATTCATTTATTAGATGACAAATAGCTGATTTTCGTAACAAAAATTATTTTGGATGTCTGCTGTGTCTGATAAAATGGTACCTATATGTGTATGATATTGTCACAAATAAGAAATATTTTAAGTCGTTAGATCACATTATTATTGATTTGAATTCGCTATTTAGCCCATCATTTATTGTAACTGTAATCCTAGTTAACATTGACCAAGTCGGTTTTCAGTTGTCAGACGTGATTGACAGCCTATGGTTACTAGATGTTTGGTGATTGTCAGGCACTTGAATGCTGTTTCATTGTTGTTCAAATGGCAGGCATTTTAATGTAGGCCCATTGTTGGAGCTGGGTACATAAGCTGGGTACATAAGCGATTTCGTCATTGTGAGAGCTTATAAAATAAATATTTGCAGTGTAACCTGCGTAAATGAATTATTCACAATAAAATTTGTGACAATATTTTAGTACTGTATTTGACTTCACATATTTAAATATCAATCTTTCAAGAACCAAAAAATTTGGTTTGGATTGTAGTTTCACCCATCTTGTCATACCGGTAAGAAAAATTTGACAAATCTGACTTACAATGTTGCAGTAAGTTCATTGAATAAATATATTAAAAATTAAATTTGAATTTAATTTTGTAAAACTTATATCTTTTAGATTTCTGAATGCTACTATAGCTGGAAGTGTACAGATGAGAATTTCAAGTTACCAGTGTCATAGTTCTGAAGTTGTATGTAGCGACATTTATTTCCATAAATTATTATTGGGATTTGTCATTTTACTTCTCAAAACTATGAGTTGAACTATATAGATATACAGAGTGTGCAACGAAACGCGGAACATAGGAGTTTAGCATAGGATTTTCAAATTGTGCAGATTTTGGCTCTCCTGTATATTTTAGAGCAAAAGTACAGGAATGGAAAGTGGCTTAAAATAAATTTTTACTTCTGAAAAGTCTTTAATTGATGCCTCAGAATATCTGTGGCATTAGATATTCAGAAAGTAAAATATGACATTTTGATTTTTACTCATGAGAAGTCTTCATTTAAAGCAGTAGAATATCTGTAGCATCTAAAAAATTAACAATAATAGCACGGAATTAGAACTGTTAGAATGGAAGCCTGTTCAATTCGTTTTTTTATTGTCATAGCTATCTGATTTTTGACGAGAATGTCATATTTTATTTTTTGAATATCTAATGCTACAGATATTCTACTGCATTAAATGAAGACTTTTCGTACGTGGAAACTTATTTTAAACAACTTTCGATTCTTGTACTTTTGCTCTAAAATATACAGGAGAGCCAATATCCGCACAATTTGAAAATCCCATGTTAAACTCCTATATTCCGCGTTTCGTTGCACACCCTGTATAATATTATTTGAGAGAAAATAATAAGGGCTGTGCGAATTATTTGAAGTGACGAATAATTCGAATATAATCGAATAAATGATACTGGACTCAAATTTGCATTATTCTCAATATAATGAAAATGAATTCAAAATATGGAGCAAATAACTACGAATTATTTTAAAAATTCAACACAAAACATCGAAGCAACTCATGAGAATATTGCAGAGTCCAAGAATATTAATTCGGCACCGTGCTCAAGGATTGGATATTTTAAAAAGATCTCTGTAATGTATTCTCACGAAAGACTACAAAGTTCCATTGACTCAAGAACTGAAGCCTCCTAACTACACACAGCGAAGATAATTCGTTTAACAGATTATCAAACAACAAGTGCATGTTGGTTTTTAAAAACAAATCACTTCCAGCGATGACGCTCATTTCAATCTTGATGGCTTCGTTAATCGTGGGAATTGTCGCACTTGGGATTCAGAAAATCCGCAAGTGATTGTTAAGAAACAAATGCATCTACAACGTGTCTCACATGTCACTGTTTGTGCAAATTTTGGGCTGGAGACATCATCGGACCATTCTTGTCCGAAAAAACAGCTAATCCGGCAAAAACATTTAATGGTGCTCGCTATCGCGACATGATAAACAAGTATTTTGTGCCTGCATTGTAAAGTTTGGATATGAACGACATATGGTTTTGGAAATTGAGTGCTGTATCAACAAGATTCAGTCACATTTAGTATGTGAAACGGCCATGGAAATTTCTACAAGAGTATGAATGTGCCAACACGGCTGTGGGATCCTCACAAAATTTATATATGGAATATTATATAAAGCTCTATATAATATTCCATATATGAATTTTGTCATTCAATAATAAATCATAATTTTCAATTTCTAACAAAATTAGATAACCCTTGTACTGTACACTTTATGATTCAATAAAAACTCGTAATTTTTAATTTAATCATGTTTTCTATCAAAATTAGTTCTTGCTTGAATTTTGGGACATATTCATATCATAATTTCATATTGTCATTATTGAATAATTCCATTAATAGTATATTATGCTACAAGGACCGAACGACTGTCATTTTTGTCCAGGATAAATTTGGCTGCATTTGGTGGAGACGAGGTGAAGGCGAGGGCGAAGCACGAGGCGAAGACGAGGGCAAAGCCCAAGGCGTAGCTCCGAGCAGCCAAATTTGTCCGTGACAATGATGACAGTCGTTCAGTGTCCGTGTTGCATACGATACTTTTTGTAAAAAGTGCACCGAAGTACCCCTATTACTAAACTTTTTAAATAAATTTGGATGTATCGAAATTATCTTATCGATTTGACAAACAGATTTTTCCAAATGCAATCACATTACAGTAAACTAATACAATGAAACATAACCTACATGATTTATTTTATTCATTAATATTTTTCACATTTTCTGTGATATCCCGTTCACAATAAATGCACATACTATAACGAATACATTCTATACTACAAATTTCTTTCAAATATCAATTTGACATATATCAATATGGCTGCATTCAGCAGAGCACATCGATTAGTAATCGATGACTAATCATCTGCTGAATGCACTACGAAAAGTTCGATAAGAACTCATCGATTAGTAATCAGACGCCATCTTTTCCATCGCATTTAGAAAGCGATTTGTGATTACGATTTGTCACATCGGCAGTTATTTTCAAAATCTCATGAGGCTACTGAGTCACTTTATGATTGTAAAAACAGTATGGCTGGTACCACAAGCTCTGTTTTTGGCTATACTAGCAGTGTTATTTTAAGAAGCGTTTTAAGGCAATATAAATATTTCAAGCTATTTTAAAGGAAAATATTTAAACAAATTTTGTAGACATATGTGTTTTCCGTAATTTGTATCTGAAGATTATTTTCTAAAGTATTTGGGGAAATTCTATAATTGCGTTAAAACACATCTTGACACAACGCTCTTAGTAGCGCCAAAAACAGAGCTCGTGGTACCAGCCTATATTTTTTGCAAAAAAAAGGAATATTCAATTGAAATAATTTTAATTTCTAATATTTTGCTCTCAGTTTTCAACTCTAACTAAAGATAAGTTATATTTATAAATACTTGATTTTTTCACAAATTTCTGGAAAGATTAAGTGTTCTTTTTTACTTACTTGTACAAAGTAACAAAATTCACCTATCGAGATTTTGATAGAAATATCCGTTTTGAGCATCCCTGAATCCATTTTGACTATTTTTGGCTTTATGTCGGTACGTATGTTCGTGCGTTCGTACGTGCGTGAATGCGTGCGTAACTGCAAATCTCAAAACTGGTAGAATGTATAATGTTGAAATTTTGTATTTAAGACTGGTATAGGGTCTAGTTGTGCGCCTCGCATTATAATTACAATCGTCTGTACCGGAAGTGCACTTTATTTGAAACTTTTTTTCGAATTTTTATAATAAATCCAGAATGATCAACCGTAGGATGTTGAAATTCAGTATTTGAACTTGATGTTGTATCAGGATGGTTATCTGCTATTTTTGTATGAATCGGCCAAGCCAGAAGTGCACTTTACTTGAAAATTTTTTTGAATTTTTTGCATAAATATAGAATGATTCGCCATAGCACATTGAAATTTCGTATAAAGAACTTCTATAACATCTTATTGTACATCTTGCATTATGATTGCGATCGGCTAAACCGGGAGTGCACTTTACCTGAAACTTGTTTTTTTAATTTTCCGCATAAATTCAGAATGATCTGTCATAGAATACTGGAATTTAGCATTTAAAATTGCTGTAGCATCTAAATGGTCATCTTCTATTTTTATAACAATTAGCTGAGCCGGAAATGCACTTTATATGACAGACTTTTTGAATTTTTCGCATAAATTCTAAACAATCAGTCGTAGAATATTTAAATTTTATATTAGACACTTTTTTGATATTTAGTTATACACCTTGTATTATGATTGCTATCGACTGAGCCGGAAGAGCACTTTATTCGAAACATTTTTTGAATTTTCCGCATAAATCCAAAACGATTGAACGTAGATTGTTAGAATTCAGTATTGAGGATGATTATACCGTCTAGGTGCTCATATCTTATTTTTATTGAAATCCATCGAGCCGGAAGTGCATTTTACTTGACAGTCTTATGGAATTTTTCGCATAAATTCGAAACGATCAGGTGTAGAATATTGAAATTTTGGTATTTCAGTCTGCTGTAGCATCTGAATGATTGCCTACTATTTTCATAACAATAGACTGAACCGGAAGTGCACTTCAGTAAGAATTTATTTTTTAATTTTGTGCATAAATTCAGATCTGTTGGTAGTCGTAGAATTTTGGAAATCAGTATTTAGAAATGTTGTAGTATAAGAATAATGGCCTACTGTTTCCATAGTAACCGACTTGGCTGAAAGCGCATTTTACTTGACAGATTCTTAGAATCTTTTGGGTAAATCCAAATTAACTGTAGAACGATGAGATTTTGTGTTTGATTATATATATATATATATATATATATATATATATATATATATATATATATATATATATATATATATATATCCAATGATATATATGATCAAACACAAAATCACATCGTATTATACATATATATCCAATGATGTACAAGTAAGTCACGTGATGTTCATGTCAGATTTTTTAAATTCATTAGTTCAAATGTGTTCCACCAAGTGCCGACTACAGTAAGCCTTTCAATTATTTATAAATTATATTACTGACTATTTGCTCAGTGAAATCTTTATTTGTATTCGTAGACAAAATTAACCAAACGAAAATAAAATATTGAAATAACCTCTATGTCATATACTCGCTATAAGAAAGTGCATTCAGCAGAACTACTCATCGTTACGTCACCGATTACTAATCATTCAAAACCGATTACCAAGGGTGCGGTCCAAATCATGCAATTGCTGCTTACAACGCTCACACCGCTCACAGCTGATCCGAATTAATTTAGCGCGCTGACACTGCCAAAGAGCTTCACGATTTGGACCGCTCGTAAGCACACTTACATTTTTGCTGTCATGAGACTTTGAGAGTTAATAGAAGAGGAAGATTCATTTTAGATAAAAAAATGGAGGGTTAGGCTGAGCGACTTCGCATCATGGATAATTTGATAATGAGAAACAATTAAGTTATTTATAATGCATACGTCAATTGAAATTCTGAAATAACCCTTTGTATTGTGTCAAAGTAATCAATTTGAGAGTATTCAGCTTAAAGTGTGTTTTAAAAATCTTCAATAACCGAATGAAATTTGCTATATGAATAATTATTTTTGCAAAAGGTTTTTTAATTGTTATTGAGTTATTTGAAAACTAGACCATTTTTTTATATGAATCAAAATGAAACACTTATTTCTGATGAAAATTGAAAAAATAATAAAATAAAGAGAAACCTTATATATAATATATATACAAAAATATTTACAGAATATATAAGATAAAAATAATACTCATTTTGATAAACTTGAGAAAAATATTTTGTATATACTCTTTTATTCACCACGTGTTCTCACAGCGCTTACAATGCCTATCCTTTTGACTGTGAGCAGTGTGAGTGTTAATGATGACGTCATCTATGATGTCACAACGCTACACAGAGCAAAATTTGAGCACTCCTTGTGTGAATCGGACCGACTGTTAGCGCGCTGTTGGTGCTGTAAGCGTGATTCGGACCGCACCATAATCGTATTTCATCTGCTGAATGCAGCCAATGAAATAAAAAAATCCAACGGTATCCATGATCCATGATCTACAATTTCATTTTTACCCAACAGACATTAATATCCATTAATTCCCTGTCAACAGAGAATTATTGAAAATTGTTACCAAGGTTTGGAATTGAGATCTTTCGAAGCAGAAGTTAGCTTAGTAATAGGGTACTTTCGGTGTACGTGTTACAAAAAATTTATATCTTTGACACTAACTGTCATTGTAAATTTTAAATGCGCGAATTAAAATTCAGTAACTTTTTTAGTGCAATAATAGTTATTTAATGAAGTTGTGTAATAGAAGAGCCATCGAGTTCTTAAAATTATTTCGAAAAAGACCTTGTTCATAAGACAATGCTTTTATGGCCAATTTAGTGACATTTATCATTGAATTCTAGTGTGGCCACTAAATTTAGCGCACAACTTGGAGCATTATATTTGACGCGATATCTATCGCAATAATAATATAACATAAGTGTAGCTCCAGCATAAAAGTAACACTTTGATACACCATTTTCAATGTAAAAAGTAGGCTTTCATGAAAATTATGCATTACTCGTTGAAGAGTCAATCATTTCTAATTCTTGTTATTGCTACATGGCTAATTCATTTTGTAAACGGATCTTTTGGTGTAGTCAAGTTCGAATCGTCTTGTCTGCCAGCGCGAATCCGTGGCTTTTGGATATTTTGAACTTGATATTTTAATTTAATTTGCCAAAAAAATTCAAAGATTAACAATATCAAATCGAATTTTTGACAGCAATGCTAAGCAAATGATTTGATCAATATATTCGATTTGATATTGTTCATTTTTGAAGAACTCTTTAAATAATGCACGTTCATACAACCAGGCCTCAGTATTTTAAACATATGGGGAATATTTTCAAACTCGTCTAAAACACTAAATTCATACTTAGACATTTTAATTCAATTTCCTAGAATATTCATGTTGACTTCAATGAAAATTGTTCAATTCATAATATCGTTTCCTTAATTACCAATAAAAGCCATGAAACTGACATTAACAGGAAAAAAATGTTTTTATAATTGACTGTTCTACGAAAATTAGTATGATCGAAGATAAAAAATTGTGAAACACAAGTGTAACAAATCTTCAATGCATTCACGGAACTAAGCAGTTCGTGTATTGAAGAATAACTTTTTACAATTGTATCTTAAATATCTGAAATAATAAAAGAAATCGATGAAATAAGGTGTTGACAATTTTATGTAAAATGTGTTCTTTTATTTAGATTTTGCAATGTACAATTCTATTGCTATAAATATTCAAGTTGGCTTGATATGTAGGTAACTATATTTGCTATCGAAGATGTTTGAGAAAATAAACTGTGTGATTGATATATTTATAATAAATTATTTATAATACTGCTACGAATTTTGAATTGATGTATGTTCCAGGTAAAATTTAAGCGAAGTCCAGAAAAACATTCCATGTATGCATTTGACTAGTGCTAAAAATTTTGTTTCTAGTTAATATCTCACAATTTGCTAAAACAAACTTGCACCAACTAAATGTGAAGTTTAACACATAGATAGCAAATTAGAGATTACTTGATATTCCTTTAGTGATTTACATTAGTTTGTATCAAAATTTATAACTGTATAATCAACATTGAATTCTGTTATGCTGGAGGGAAACTGTTCTTTTATACTTATTTTCGAATAAAACACATCAAGATGCAAATGAAATATTATAATTTATATGTAACTATATTTTTGGGCGAACAGTTCCTCAAAACATAATTTGGTCCAATTTTAAAACATAATATTACACTATTCACAATCGTTACGCTGAATATAAAACAGTATAAGTTGGACAGATCAACTGCCGAACCTTATGGACTCAATATGAGCCGAATGCGATATTTCAAATGAACTAAAACCTTGAACACAAAATTTCAATGAAATTAGTTAAATTATTAAAAAAACATTCAATTCTCAAATGTAGCACAATCCTATCACAATCGTCTGCTATATGAATGAAGCACTAGCAGAAACAAGGAAAACCAGGGATTGAACTAGTTAACAAATGAAATGGAATAAAAATCGTCTTCAAGGTCTTAGAAATGATAAAAAAACAAGCGAATTTACAACTTAAATTTAAACAACTATATAACTAAGATGACTTGATACAAATACATACAACTAGTAATACTGCGCTCTTCCTCCGGATCACTAAGAAGAAGAGACGCATTATACGTGTTAAGATTAAAACTTTAAGTGTCAGTCTCATGTCGAGGGCCGCGTATACACTGTTAGCTGCGGTGGGTGCGCCTTGACTGATGACGGGAACGGTGATGACGAGCACTGTTCAGGCGCCGGTGGTCAGTCACTTCCGAGCCTTACTCCATGCTGAACTTCATCTTCCGTTCCACGAGATCAAAGCATCATCTGCCGTGCTCAGTACACGTAGATCTGTTTCAGTTGCGGCTTGAGTTCGGCGGGTATGGTATAAACTTCCGTCGTTGGTTTCCTCTTGACGAGTCGACGCCAACGGCCTCCTAAATTTTTTCGGAAGCCGCGACAGAAGCCTGGCCTCTCTGTTGGAAGATTTTGTACAAGCGTTTCCTGTGAAGGAAAAAATATCATGAGTAATTCGTTTTTAGTTCATTATTTCATTAAATCATTTGGTAGATCTTTTGTTTTAGAAAATCCTATCTTTCATATTTGAAAATCCAGTAACATCCACTATCATAAAGATTAGAAATGATTATTGAAATTTTTGGAAGCATAAAAATGTAAACAGTTGGTGTGCCTGCAATTTTGGTAAGTGTTCGTGTATGTGTATCGTCTAGCTAGCTCATGCACGTACTTAGTTTTCAACGAGGGGAGAATGTCTAATTAACGTGGCACCCTTTCTAGATCAACATAAGCATGATAATGAACTCTTGTTATACCACCACATTTTCTAAATTGTAGAAAAATTAGAGAATTTGTTTATTTTGAAGTCCAATTTGACGGTTTTCCTGAATACTCATTTTACGAAAGCTGATAAAACTGCTACTGTTTTCATCAGATTGAAAAAAAGTCCTATTGTCCTGCTTATTGGCTCATATTTATTGTTCAGGATTTCTCATCAAGTATTACTTCAACAAAGATTGGAATAAATAAAGATATAGCTATGATAAAGACAATGAAAAAAGAAAGACAGTGCATCGAATTTCGTGAAGAAGCGATTCTTCAAGAGGTGAGAATACGGGTCATAGGTTTTTTCTGCAGACAATTCAATGAAAAGCGCATAATTTCAATGTAACATTTTAGAATGAAGTTGTTTTTTTTTTTAATTCATGTTACTGAATATTATTGTGTAAATGATGAAAACTGTTAGGCAGTGTGATAGGGAACCTTGTTTAAGTATCACGTAGACTGTTCGTGTTGAGTAAGAGGATAACCATGGTGACTTGACCGCGAGGCGAGGGGCAAAGCCTGTCGCTTGCTGTTACAACGTCCCCGCACCCCTGTGCCAACTTGTGAGAAGTTCGTTCGCCTTCAATAGATGGCGGTCTTCTATTTTTATAACAAGCCCGGTATTTTCGTTCCCACATCTCAGAGATATTTTTCACACAGTCAACGTTCACATTCATGACAAGCGGAATGAAAGAACAAAAAAATTGCTAACCAGCTTTCTCTGCTGCACAAGTACTGCACTTTCAAATGATTAACAATAAATACTGATTCGTATTCAGATTTTATATTACGTGAATTACGAGGCTACTCATTATCCATACTGTACAAGATCTTGTCATTTGTGGATATCGTAGAGGAGTGGAATCAATTTTACATACAATTTGCTTTCTACTAGTAATTTTTTTAATCATGATGTTGAAATCTATTTATGTGTCAAGGAGAAACACAAAGAAAATATGTTTCCTAACATAAATTTATATTTTGTAGGTAGTAAATGTATTTAAAATAGATATTCAAACTGTACATTTGCCAACATTGGAAAGAATCGAAGCTTTTTATAAATGTATATTTTCTAAAAGCAACTCCTACATCCGTATCAGACGCAGATCAGGTTATCGGCCAAAACTAGTTACGAGAACTTTCGAAAACTAGCTAAATAAACATTACAAACATGTGTTGCAAAATGACTTCAATTAACTGCAAAATTTAGTTCGAAAGCAAAAAACTTTCTTAAGCTCTAATAATAGTATACTATATTCTATATTTCCGGTGAATTATTCGTGTATAAATTGAATTATCATCACTGTTTCACAATATTTGCGATTTTCGCAATATTTGCGATTTTCAAAATATTCAAGTGTAAAAAAAATATGAACAGAAAGCTGTATGTATGAAATGGTATTTCCGGAGTAATATATATGGAAGAAATCGATAGTTAGATCTAAGTTGAAGAAAAATAATTTTACTTTAGTTTTCAAGGTCTACTGTGATATTTAGATAGTTCCTATCAATTTTAAAATCAATTTATGTGTTTCTAGCTCATATTATTTATTTATTTTGATCAGTATTTACTTTGAGGAAATAGTTGTAATCATGAATTGGTGGCATGGTCAGCTTATCGCCATGGATTGGTTGTGAAAACCGTTACATTCAATGTGGTTTTAAGTGTGATAAGAATGCTGGTTTTGAGGCCAAATAAGACTAACAACCAACGATGTACATAAAATCTTACGAATACAACATACCTGGTCTGTGCTGTACAAGGTGTGAATCTGAGGTGGAGGAGGCGGGTACTGCCAGAAGAATTGTCCACTATAGTTGGCTGGGTCAGGCGGCACGGGAAGTGGCTGTGGTGCTTGCATGGTAACGGTGACCGACGCTGGGGTTGCCAGGGGTGGACTTCCTGCTGTTTGCAGTACCACTTCTGCAGGGTGGACGCTGTTGCTGTGCTCTTCCCGCTTTCGAAGTTTACTGCGAACAAGCCGAATGGCAATCATTGTGCCATTACTTCCAACCATTTTTGTTTTTGAACGCAGAGATGTAAAATTAAAGATAGCTATCTTGTGGCTGTTGGTCTTCCAAACTCTTTCGAGTTCAGAAGTGCTTGTGATCACAAAAATTACTCGTTATCCAAACTTAAAAGTAGTAGTACGTTAATATCGCAACCAGGCGAAAATCACAGTCACAGAGTGCACCAGTACGTTACAGAATAGTAAAAATTGATTATCACACAGGGTTAATTTATCTAACACCACAGTAACGTCTATTTAAACTGCACTAATCACTGACACTCGCAGCAATGCTAACTTATGTGCATAGTGAAAATTGACTAGAATAAAATCATTGGCATTGAGGGCCTAGCTGTTAAAATTAGCTAAACAACCTCTACAGAACTGTGTTAAACGCTGTCTGATGCATAGCATTGTGAGCCACGCGGGTTTTATAGTTAGCGGCGGTGAACTGTGACGTCACTACTTCTCTCTCCTCGCACTGCTCTCACCGCCGAATGTTACCGTAACGACTGCTGGTAATTCTAGCTTCGTGTTTTTCCCATCAAATATTATTTCATGGATAAAACCGTAACCGGTGTATATGAATATGCTAAAATATATAAATATAAATACCGCTTGAAACTGGTACTTTTAATTTTTTGTATTTATTCTATTTGAGTGAGCACTATTATAAATTGCCAAAAACAATTAAATATTATCTTCAGGAGTTCAGTAACTGCACAACTCGCATAGATTTTGTATCTATTTTCATAATGTAGTTTTAGTACTCTGATTTGAACAAAATTCTGCCATTAATTATATAATTTATTTTTCGCACTCCCGGGAGTAGACAATGAATTTAATCCCTCATTTCAGGGACTTAAGTTTGAGTTTAGTCCCTCGGGATCTAAGATGATCAAGAATCCCAAGGAACTAAAGTAAAATAAACTAATTTTTCTATAACAACTGAACAATCAAAGTACTTAACTAAATGTCAAATTGAATTTTGTCATTAGAATTCAAACCTTTATCTTGATTTGTATTAGCATTATTGCAATTCACACAATTTCACAAATGCATCGTATTGTTGTTCGTAAATTTTCTAGACTTTTGGCAAAATCGTTTTACAGTTACCTCTGCCGCAACCTTATCAATATCAATTTTCTCACTCATCTTTTTGACAGCAAGCTTATTTATTGAACAACTGTAGCCAGCCTTGTTACTATGCTGAATTTACTCAATATTTTTGTATCAAATTTGTAGTTGTCAAAATTGAAAGATTAATTAATCTGCTTCTATACTATTGTGATTCAATATAATACGGTAGTGCGAAAAATAGCGTAGATAACACAAGACTTAAATGCCTTCAATCCCTAAGGTGAGTATTGCCCTTGACTGCGTCTCGTGCAATAAACTCCACCCTCAGGATTAAATCAAGCACTTAAGTCCCTCGTTATATAATATACTATTTCGAAACTCTTTTTCATAAATATCATCAGGTAGGTATTCAATTTATGATTATCGCAATTTGAGCATACCTGAAACTTTTTTTTAACCAAATATAAAAAATCCAGGACATTGTCAAACAAATTAAATCACAAACTTCTCTCAAGTACAAATATACAAAACTGACAAGATTTGTGTTTAAAGTCTGCGTTTATTCACGAAGAACATGTTTGAATAATTAAATTAATTTTAGAGAAGTCGTGGAGTAAACCAAAGTAAGTATACACTGCAAAAATTGTATAGATAGTTGTTTCTTTCTTTAATAATAATTATTTTTATATTCTGTTTTGGAATGTGAAGATCGACTTATATTCGGGAATGACAAAAGTTAATTGATGACAATTTTTTCCCATAAACGCATTTTTCATTATCATAAATATGAATTTAGTTTGAATTTGAATGACCATATTTATTAACAGCATTATAATTTGTATGAGTTCTGCAATACAATTTCAGTAGACGAAAACAAACACAGTATTTTGCAAATCTATATGTGGGTACCATAATCTTTATAACTGTTTGTGTATCACAATAGCAACAGCTTCAAAAATTATGCAACGTCCAAGTAAAAGATTTACATATAGTGGGAGAGCTGGCAACGTATTTACTTTGGTTATTTCAGCAGTTATAAGAATGAGAGGCAGATTCTTCTTGACACTCTAAATGGGGAATGAGAAATCTGGCACCCCGACACTGAGGGGTATAATGGCCCTTAAGCTTCAAAGGGGATAAAAAATAAATTGAAGTTTACATATTTCAGCAGTTCTGGATTTTTGATATATTGAATTCGAAAGAATTATATACACATAAAAAATATTGCCAGACTAAATTCTTAGAGCCTAATGGTTGCCAGATCGTCTTGAAATTGAATGAAAAAAATCTGATGTTAACATCACATGACTTACTTGTACATCTTTTGACTGAATAATTGACAACTGACAAAGGCAAAATCGATTGCAACCAAATATTTTAGGTGATCAGTTAGATCTTGCAATTCATTAAAACGCTGTGGCAGTCTCAAATACTAAATTTTAGCACTCTACGGCCAATAGTTTCGAATTTGTGCCAAAAATTAGAAAATATTGTCAAATAAAGTTTACTTTCAGTTCAGTAGACTGCTACGAAAAAAGAATGTTATTATTTGAATGCTATAATTGCTGTATACTAATCTCATGATTCTACAGCCGATCGTTCTGGATTTATGCGAAAAATTCAAAAAACTGTCTTCCAAACTAAACCTAATGCGAAGTATACAACACGATGTTATAGAAGTTCTTAATACGAAATTGCAATATTCTACGGCTGATTGTTTTCAATTTATGCGAAAAATTCAGAAAGACTGCTATATAAAGTACATTTTCGGTTCAGCCGATTAGTAAGATAACATGGGCGTACCTAGGGGGGCAAGTAGGTGCAGTTGCCCCCTCCTGGAACTGGTCTCTTAGGCCTTTCTTGCCTCCAACACATTTAGTTAGTTAATTATGTGCCTATACCTAAGTACTGTTGTATTTATGAAATTGTGGATGAAGTAAAATTTAGAGGTAAGTATTCCAAAATTTCAAAAGATCCACGAAGATTGCTTTTGAAATAAATATTCAATCAATCACTTGAGTACCTGATTTAATAAATACATATTACTATTTATGTTGAATCATTCACCTACAGAAAGCTGGATACGCCCATGTAAAGATAACCATTTAGATGCTACAGCAATTTGAAAGACTGAATTTCAACATCCTACATCCTATGGATAACCATTTTGAATTTATGCAAAAAATTTCAAGAAAGCTTCAAGTAAAATGTATTTTCGGTATATACGATTTCAATCATAGTGCGAAGTGCAGTGACTAGACCTTATAGTCTTAAATACAAAATTTCAACATTATATGTTCGTCGAGCTTTGAGATTTGCGTGTTACATAAATACATACACACGTACCGATCGCCGTTAAACCGAAAACAGTAAAAATGAATTCAGGGATACTCAAAACGGATATTTCAATCAAAATCTCGAAATGTGTATTTTGTCGATTTCACAATACTACTTGTAAAAAGGTTGCATTTTGGTCATTTCCGCAGCTCTGAGTTTTCTATATATTGTCACAAATGTGAAATATTTCAAGTAATTAGTTCCCATTATCATTTATTTAAATCCGCTATTTAGCCAATAATTTATTGTAACTATAATCCTAGTTAGTAGTGAGTGATCAAGTCGATGTTATTGTCGGACGTGATTGACAGCCTATAGTTACTAGATGTTCGATGGTTGCCAGGCATCAACTATTAGACAACTAAATGTTGGTCCATTGTTAGATTAGGTATATAAGAGCGTGAGCTAGGAGAGAGAAGTCATTCTGTACGAGTAACTGTAAGCGATATTGTGTTCATATAAGTTTGGAAAATAAATATTTACACTGTAACCGGTAAAAATGAATTATTCACAAAAAAAAATGTGACGATATTAAATTTGAAAGAATTTTACATTCGTGAAAAATATTGCCAGACCAAATTCTCGGGATCTAATGGTTGCCAGACCGCTGTGAAATTGAGTGAAAAGAGTTTTATTTTGGTTATTACAGTAGAGCTGAATTTTTTATACACATGATTGAGAATATATCTGAAGGATTTATAATTATTCCAAAACAAGGCAAAAGCTTGGAGCCGAACACCTTTTCAGATCATAATTAAGAACTTTAGTGAGTGCAAGAGGCGCGAGTGCGAGAGAGTGCCTATACAGGTGTCATTTGTCATAGAATTACTTTTATTATTTTCATAAATACATGAGTTTTCTTTGAAGCATTTTACAACAATTGTAATTACTTCATTTTTCTAAAAGCTATTCAATGTTGTCAATTTGGAAGGAAAGTATTTTCATGGAAAGCAAATTGTTAGAAAAAAATCAATCATAAACAGTCAAGTATTTATGAAAATACTGAGAGCTATTCCATGACACATAACACTCCGTATAAGCACCTCTCGCACTCGCGCGTGTGCATAAGGTTATTCTGCTCGCACTCATTGAAACTCTTAATTGTGATTTGGCCTGGCTTCATTCTTTAGATGTAATCTCGATTATACTAAAAATCAAGGACGTCCTTGCTAAAAATTCAGCTCTGGAATTAAACTTTCTCTATGCAAATTTATTGTGACCTGGCAACTATTAGGTCCCGATAATTTGGACTGATAGTATTTTTTATGTGTCTGATAACTTTTTGAATTGCATATATAAAAAAATTCAGCTCTGCTGAAATAATCAAAATGCAATTTCATGGTGGTCTGGCAACCATTAGACTATAAGAATTTGGTCGAGCAATATTTTTAATGTGTATAAAATTCTTTCGAATTTAATATATAAAAATCTAGAACTGCTGGAATATATAAACTTCAATTTTTTTTCACCCTCTTTGATGCTTAGGGATCACTTGACCCCCCCTCCCCCTCCCCAGTGTCGGAGTGCCAGACCTTCCATTACCTGTCTAGTTTATCAAGAAGGATCTGCCTACCTATTCTTATAACTGCTGAAATAAACAAAGTAAATTCGTGCCAGTAAGTTAGTTTCATAATAATATAATAATATCAGAGAGAATAATAGTTTTCGCGAAATTAATTAATTAATTAAACTCCGCGTAATATAGATCAGACTCTCGTGACAAAAAAAAAACAATTTTTTAGGCTGTCATTTATAGGTTAGACATCTACTTATAGCTGTAAGCTTAAGATATTTGCATTTAAAAATTTCCGCTAGGTGTTAATGCATACATCATTGGCGTAGCTAGGAAATTTTCCTGAGGGTGGCAGCCGGCCGCTGATCAGCTACCGCAAAGTTTCAATTTATAGTATATCTCTTCAAATATAATTGATTTTTATTAGATTTTTATATGCGTAAAAGCGCGAATATAACCATGTTGCACCTGCCAAATCTTGGATGCCCTATTGATACATTAATTAGTATCCCAAAAGCTAACTCTCTGCAAAGAATCTCGCTGACTTGAAAAAAAATATGTTTTTGTCAATTTGCCTGGATTAAAAGTGGCGCCTTCCTGCAATTGACGATGGAGCTAAATTTCTAGGGTAGGTAATGAGTTTTGTAGAGTGGGCAATGCCCTCTCTGCTTTTTCCTAGCTACGCCTATGTACTCACATCAAAATGAATTTTAACTAGCAAAAAAATAGCTTCTTTGAAAAACTTTCTACAGTCTTTCATTTTTTTGAATTTGCAAAATCGAATAAAAGTTTATTGTTTTAAGTTACGCAATAAGTTAACAAGATAACCTAAATATGCTTTATTCTTGGAGTTATAGAGACCGTCTGCCAATAAGCTTTCAATCGATTTTGCAAATTTGCTTTACGTTCGAAAAAAAGACAGACTGTAAAATCAGTCCAGATTCTTATTTCCAACATAAACAAATCAGTAATTTGAAAAATAGAGACTTGCTTTTATAGATTAATTGATAATATATTAAAACGAATAAATGAATATTGAATACCCAAGACTTCAAATCATACATTTTTTGTGATTGCTAAATGGTAGCTAGATGTATAGAGGCGTGGAGCGCTTTATTTAAGTTTTTTTTCAGCATACTATGTACTAGCGATTGTTGAACAAAGAAAGTGCCACACGCTTTTATGCATCTAGTAACCATTATGCAATCACAAAAAATTTGAATTAAACATCACTTGACTTACTTGTACATAATTTGATATATACACAAATTTTATCAATAAAGTTTTCTGTCACTCCAGGGGCCTATTGCATAATGAAATACAAGTTAATACTATTAGTGAAAATACACGTAAAAACACTAATAATATTAACTTGTATTTTATTATGCAACAGGCCCCTGATTATAATTAATATAATTTTAATAATATTTTGACACATAAAATGTCAAACAAAATAAAAAAATTGATAACAGATTATCATTGCCTACCTTATCATTTCAATTAAACTGATTGTTTTATACGGCAAATTCTGAATGTCTGTTGTACTTATAAACTGCACTTCCGGCTTAGCCAATTGATACAAAAATAGTAGATAACTATTTTGATGCCACAACAAGTTCAAACATTAAATTTCAATATGCTATGGCTGATCATTCTAGATTTATGCAAAAAAATTTAAAAAAGTTTCAAGTTAAGTGCACTTCTGGCTTGACCAATTCATACAAAAATAGCAGATAACTATTCTGATACAGACGATTGCAATCATAATGCGAAGTGCACAACCAGACCCTATATCAGTCTTAAATACAAAATTTCAGCAATATACGTTTAACCAGTTTTGAGATTTGCGAGTTACGAACGAACGCACGCACGAACGTACCGACATCAAGCCGAAAATAGTCAAAATGGATATTTCCATCAAAATCTTGATAGGTGAATTTTGTCGGTTTCACAATACTTAGTACAAATAAGTAAAAAAGTTTGATCTGAAGAACCGACATTTGATAGATATTTAAGATACAACTGTAAAAGATTATTCTGTAATGTACCAGCGGCTTGGCTTAATATACGAGCGAAGCGAAGGATTCTTAAATCTCCGTGAGTGCATTAGAGACTTATACATGTGTGTTTTACAATGATTTATCGTCGATCGTTCTAATATTCGTAAAACAGTCAACTATTACGAATATTTTCTCCTTTATAACTGTCACTTTGAAGGCTACAATCGGTGGATAAGAAAATCATACTATGAATTGAACTGTTTTCGTTGAAGTTAACATAAACGCTCATGAAAATCTGTAATTTTATAAAAAAAATTTAAATTAAAAATTTCTTGATTGGGGATACAGAAAGCAGTCAAACTAACTTACCTATATAAAAGATTGAATTAGACTATAACTTGATGATAATTTTATTTATTTAATTTAATTTTATGCGAATCTGAAAAATATTTGAAAAAGAAATTTTAATTGATTTAAATCGTGATTTTTTTTACTTGATTTAAATCATGACAACCCTAGAAATTTGAATTAAAACATAAATGTTTAAAGTGTCAAAGGTGATTTTAGTGCTGTAGATTCGTTTCAAAATATCCCCTAGATGTTTAAAATACTAATAATGAAAATTAAAGATCCCTTCCATTGAATTCGCGCATTAAAAGTGTGCAATAAAATTTTTATTGAACAGTTTTCCATGATAGTCTACTTTTTACATTGAAAATTATAAAAAAAGTGATACTATTTTTACGATCGTCGATGAAAGTTATTTCATTCGTTTCAGTACGTTACTAATTTAAAAATAAAAATGTATCTTCAGTTTTTTAGATTATAATTTTATTTTTAACCTGTTAGTGTGCTACTTATTGAAACTTTCTTCATAGGTTTTGGATTTAGAATAACGCCACATAGCTTATCGCATTTTACTCGTCAAACCCTTTTTGATACTCATGCGATGTTGAAGCTAATCCGCTGTATTAGGCTTAGAAAAACGTCACATATTTCATCGTAATTTATTTGTCAAGTCTTCCCATTTAATACCCATGTCAAGAAGGCTGTTAAAAAGATATTTCGCCACCTTGGAGCATATGCCATGTTGAAGTTAAAACGATATTCTTTTGCATTGTCCCGGGACTCACGACCGTCAAATGTTATTCAAATAGTTTATTGGCAAATGCGTCAACATTTGTTTTTCTTTGGATTTGACTTAAATTAGGTAATGACGTGAAAAATTGGATAAAAATGTGATAAGTTATCATTTTTGAGCAAAGAAATTCTCCTAGATTAATACAATCTTCAAAATCCAAATCTATTTGATTTTTTTAATTTTACTTTGTGCATCAAATCAATTTCCACTAATACATAATATTTCTAAAATAATTATGTCACTATTCTCACATCAAAAAAGTATTATAAATGTGCGCAGAAAATCAGGAGCTAATTTCAGTTAATTATTAGTCGTAATTCTAATTTTTTAATAGTTACAAAATATTTAACGAAACAAATACGCGATTAATATCCGTAAACAATTGACTTATTTTTGATCATAGTAACGAAATTGAGAAGAAGAGATCAAGTCAATGTCTATCTATATTTACTAGAATTTGGTGATATGCAATAAAAATAACTCTATGTCTACCACATGTCCTTTATGTTTGCCAAGATTCTAAAATGAAATTTATGTGTACCACAACATACGATAGTCATTTACGCGCATATCTACAAGATTATAGTAAGATATAAAAGTAAAAATAAATAACAAAACGTAGTTTCAGAAAATATTTTGCTTTATTCCATAACGGATTTACATATATTTAGATAAAAACATGTTTTGCAGATTTTAACGTCGGATTATTTTTGACATTTCTTTATTACGCTTTTTAAAAAAAAAAATAATTCATACGTATGTAAATGAGTAAATATTTTATGTAATAATAATAAGGAACTCCAATTAGTTTCAATTTCTTATGTCGAATCTTATTGACATTTTAAAAGTTATGTTTAATAAATACTGGTATATAAGAGATAATAATAATATTTATGTACGAAATCGTATGTTTAATAAACTCGTAAGTACAAGTGTGTAAGTGTATGTAATAAAAATGATGTCCTTAGAGCTTAAGACAAAGATCGATACAAGGCACAATTAAATTTAGTAAACCACATATGACATTAAGGGCCGGTTGTGCAATCGAAATTTATTTACAGTTCAGTTGAACCGAGATTATTTACTATGGTTACAATTGCTGAAATAATTGTTACCATGGCAGATAGACCCTGTTCCTGCAGATAAACTTAAATTATACAACCGGGTTTAAGTCAGTCACAATACTTAGCACAATCTTGGCTATTAATAATTAAGACAATGAGAAGAATTCTGATATTATTCATTCAATATTATTGATACAATACGAGGATTAGTGGAAATGGGCAGTACACGTAGGATCCCTAAATTATTGTAACTTGTGCTAATGTAAAAATTTGTAATTTTTTCACGATCGTATAAAAAGTGAGTTTTTACATAATTTTACTGAAAAAAGTACCCTAGTAACAATGACTGACCAGAATGTGACTTCAGATTTTGGTCATTATGAAGTAATAAAGTGACTGTCATATCTCAACATCATAAGACGTTGAACTGACGTAACATTTCAAGTCAAATTGTGGTCAAAATTGACGTAATTTTTCGATGTCATAAAATTAACTAATTTCATAATTTGACGCTCTGCTTTTCACGAAAAACTGTGCAATCAAAGTCATTTTGCATAATCTCATTTTGAGGCTTTTATCAGTTGGATTTTTCAGTATTTTGAACATCTGGCGGGATTTTGTAATTCATTTACAGCACTATAGTTACTTTTAATTATTTTAGCTTGATATTGTAATTTCAACTATCAGGGACATTTATGTCAACTTCAAATACAAAAAGCCATCAAAGTGAAGATTACGGAAGAAAATATATTCATGAAATATTGACCATATCCTAACAAAAGCTTAAAGACACGTGTAAAAATCATTAATGTTCTCACGAACCTTTCAAAGCACTCGCTTCGCTCGTTCTTTTTTAATCAAGCTGCTCGTGTGTTGAATAATTTATTTTTACATTTTTTTTTAAGGTAATACGCCTATCACCGCATGAGTCACAATGAAATCCGGATTTTTTCAATCAAAATATTCATAGCTCAGTGTAAATATGCTGACTTTGTAATCCGAAGGTCGCGGAGTCGAATCCCATCGGCAGAAAAAAAGTCAGTAGGACTCTCACTGAGTTACAATATACTCTGTGATGTTACTCTCCACAAAAACTAAGAGTACTCGTAGTTTGACGACTAGTATCCGGTACTCTACGGCTCATGAAATATCAATCAATCTACTGAGCATATTTTAAAGAGTGTAGAAAGAATAGATCTATATAGCAACTGCGCAATTAAGAGTCTATATAATTCTGATCGGCAGTACGGCGGTGTTATACCGCGGCTCGGTGATACCCACTGATCTCTATATAACACTGGATTGGATTTAGGCCGCTGGAATGCGGCCCCAATTGAGCGTCGCCATCTTGGCAAAAACTGAGGTTCTGTGTCAATTGGTGACAGTTCAGTATGGTGTTGGGACGCAATTTTATACTGAATAAATTTTGTTTATTTATTTAAATGTAGATATATTAGTACATAATATTGTTATTGTTTTATTTTATTAGAAAAACTCAACTGAAAAAGTTTGAAGATATAACTTATTCCTATTTTCAGTGAAGTATTACTTTTTACAGGTTTTATGGAGACCTAGAAGGATACATCAATTATCATGTTAAAGTTATCAAACGATTTGATTTTCAATTTTAGATTGACATATATCAGTCAGTTGTGCTGCTCAGACAACACTCTATTGCGTATGTCAACCGTTTGACCGGTTCATGTACTAATAGTGAAATAGTCTTACTTTACAAACTGCTGCAGAAAAAAATATTATTTCAAATAAAATTGAGAACATAATTAAAAAACAATAAATTTGAAATAATTGTTTTTCATAATATAAATAAATAACATGTTTTTAATAATTTGTTTATAAATTTATTTTATTGCCTTTCTCTTCGACCCTTGTTTATTGAGAAAAAAGTTTATTAATTTATTAATAGTTTCATTATATATTCACATGAGTTAAATCAATATTTTTATTTCCTCCTAATTGTTTCATTCTATATTATTATCATATTTTTAATTGAATTGACTTAAGTGTGTTGATAATGAGAGTGTTGTTGGAAACTATATATAGATGTAGTAATTTTTTTGAATCGGAATAATGGTAATAGAATGCTGTTTTTATTCGAAATTGGAATAGATCCACTAATTTTTCTCCTTACAAGTTTCTTGGGAGTAAATATGAGAATATGAAACAATCAGCATCGCAGTAAGTAATAAAAGTTTTATATAAGATGTAAAGTCAAAAATATGTTATTTTTTTATCAATAGAACCTAATGGACAACTTCATTCATTAGTTCATTTTTCTCATTTTGAATTTTTTTGAAATAAACTGAGAGTATTTCTGAAATTCAATAATGTATGTGTCAATCAATGTTCTTTTCTACTTTTGGATCTAATAAATGAGAAACAATTCATAGTACAATAAAAAGACTTATTACTATTTTTTTTCTGCAAATTGATAATTGGTTTCATTAAAAATCCGACCATTTTATTTTTGATAGACTAAGTAATTCTGTAGTAATGACTGTAACAATGGTAGTATTTTTTTTGTGAAATTTATTTACTTAAATATTCAGCAGCAACCGTTCGGTAGCTGCTCTAATCGGTCAGTTATATCAATGCCTTAATTCCGTATTATTGTTGGGAACAATAAAATCATAAACCCGTATTGCCACCAGCTTTCTACCTATTATGAATATCTAAAACGCATTATGCAAAAAAACTTGTTTAGGTATCAGTCGTTATAGTCAGAGAGCTGGTGACAATAAAGTTATATCATATATGTAACACTCCTATTGGCAACTGAAATTACCGTTGGCGGCAGCACTGTGCTTACAAAATGGTGGATCAAAAGTGGCTTACGGCAAGTTTGTAATCTGTTTACGTTGATATTCAGCAAAGAAATATTCATATTTCGTTGAATCATTCAATTCGATTCTAATTGTGCGGGAAAGTGTTGACTTTTTTCTCTCATAACATATAGCTTTTTCTTTTAAAATCTTATTTATATAGGATTTTTACTTTTTTAATTGTAACTGGAAGACTGCGTGAGGTTATAAAATTCATAGCTTTAAATAAAATAGTATATTACAGAGAAGTATTTACGACATTTTTCTATTGTACATTTCAGATTTTAGCTTTCTCTGTACGAATTTTTTTAATCCACACAGATCAACTAGTTCGTACTTCTCAAAGTTATTTACTAGACACTTTTCTTTTTTCCTTTTTAGGGAATTTAGGGAAACTCAAATCCACAATTCAACTAAATTTGGAATGACATCCATAAACACAATAATTTTAAACAATTTTTCGTTTGGATGCCATATTTTGGAGAATATAGTCTTGAGAAAGAAAAATTTCAGTATAGCAATGAAGTTACATAATTTAAAAATAAGGTCGAAAGCCAAGTATTTTTCACCGAATAATTTAGATAAATCCAATAAGAACTATTGTAGTATAAAATTTCATACAAACAACCTCAAAAAAGCCACTAAATATTGCTAATAAAACCAGTAACATAACATATGATCATATGGAAATTGAGATTGAATTCACTTTACGATATAGTTCCGCTTATAACCGCTTGGTGGCTACGGGTTAATTTCAGCTTCCAATATTGCTAGTGCCCATAAGTGGAGGTGTCACGAGGTAAGTGAGATAGCAAGCGACTATTTCTATCTCTTTTCTAATAATCTGATCCGTTGTGCGCAAGCGTTGGGCTTCCCAACAAGCTGAAAATCTAGTAATATTACCAGGTTTGCGAAGTTGCTTAGTTCTCAGGCATAGGCATAAGACTTGAAGTTATAGAGAAAGAGATAGACCTCTAATTGTCCGCCCCGTAGTGTTTTCCCCGTTTTCAATATTAATAATTTGAAACATTTTAAATTGAAAAAATCAGAATGCAATACAGAGTAACAAATAAAGTGAAAAATGAAGAGAAAATATATATGATGAATAACCTATGAGAATATGTCAAATCTGTTCAAAATAATATTGATTTGCATTTCCACAGTTAATTAATAAGGAAATAAAATGGACAATCAGAATTGCAGAAAGGTAGAAAATACTATTCATACTAAAATTACTCATTACATATATTTTTCATTTTTGTTTTGAAAAATAGCGGTACTGCTGTGAGTAATCAGATTCTCGTAGTAAGATTATCAGCATGTGACAAATAATGATGGAAGGCACAGTAAAAATGAAACTTATAGCGAGCCTTTCAGAATCTTCTGATAATTCTGGTGATTGCTTATCTTTTGATAATAAATACGTCAAAAACTAAATTATATATGTGCGAGCGTTTTTTTGTCAGACTGACGATAAGAACCAATATTTCTATCAGACAATATGTATTTTGGACAGAAAATATTTTTCCAAATTATGGCTGTTTGAGTCTGAGAAGCGGTCATTGACAAAGAAGCTGATATAATCCTGACACGTGTTCAGTGACGGTCTGAGAAAACATCCCGCAAAATTTGTCGGACAAAATGACCAAATTTTAGAAAAAAAATAATTTAACACGTCCTCAAAATCTCAAACTAGCGGTAATAAGTTTTCACACCAACGTATTTATGACAGGTGAGACTTGTCGGACTCACTGCTAGATCCAATATTCATGTCAGACAATATTTTTTTCATTTTATAATCAAAAAAATTTTCGTATGTAATATCACAAGGGACTGTAATTTATGATAAAATAAAAATCGCGAGTGGTATTTGTGGAGAATATTTCTCGAATGATATTGCTACTATAAGTACCTATTAAATAATGTTAGTTGCAACTACTAACCTTTTTTATTGAAAATGCACTAAATTGTCTCCATATACTCTTGTATTATTAGACTTTTTGTTTTCAATTTCATTATTTTCGGCGAAAAATGCATTTCCAAAACGATTAAATTTTGAGATTATCGAGAACTGATTGTTTGTTTTAGAACTGTGTATTGTTTCTCCATGACAAAGGCAATTTATCGCGATAAATCGCTTGCCAACGGGAATTTACCGAGGTAACGGGAATTTACTTCGGTAAATTCTCGTTGGCAAGAAATTTATTATTATAATTGTCATTGTAACTATGCAAAATTTGTCAGTATGATTGACATGAGTGAAATAATCGATGTGAAGATCAATATGATGGTAATATTTTTTCAAGGCTTAATGAAATTGACGTATTTAATTAGCCCTCGCTGAAAAACGCCCCCAAATCAAGAATTTTTGCCAAATGTAAAAGCTGTCGGACTCATCACAATGAAGCCACTCACAAAGCCTCAAGTAAGCGGTAATCAACAAATCGACTATTAGGTTATATGAAATAAAGTTATATTATTGTTTAAAACTGAATCTTGTTTCATTACGTTTAGTAATTAAGGATCTACAATCTTCATTATACTTTTATTTGCGAAATTTCATAAGATTTCTATAATCATGCATTTGTTTCCATTAAAACACCTACTTTAAAGGCCAGAAATGTAGTCGTTGATTTGGTCGAACTTTGAACTTGATATTTCATGCGAAATTATGAGTAGAAAGAAAAGAAGTTGCTCTTAGAGCATTTCTGGATATAGAGGGAGCGTTTGATAACAGTTCCTTTAAGTCCATAGACAAAGCAGCAGTTAAGAGAGGGATACATCCAACAGAATGTAAGTGGATCTCTAACATGCTGAAACAAAGAGAAATCTACGCCTCTTCCACCACTCAGACTGTGGGGGTGCAAGCCTCATGGGGATGTCCACAGGGAGGAGTCCTTTCTCCACTCCTGTAGTGCCTAGTGGTGGATGAACTCCTACAAGGACTGAACGAGGCTGGATACACAACCATCGGCTACGCGGACGATGTGACTATACTAGTAACAGGGAAATTTCAGGAAACCGTATCGGAAACGATGCAGGGAGCTTTAAATTTTGTTGAAAAATGGTGCGACAAGGAAGAATTGTCAGTTAATCCTACAAAGACTACATTCATACCATTCACAAGAAAACGGAATCTAACAGTTATATCTGTATAACAAAGAAATCTTGTTGGGAGAAGAAGTCAAATATCTGGGAGTAATCCTGAATAAAAGGCTAACATAAAAACCACACGTAGAAAAAGCTACAAATAAACCCATAAGACCCTTATGGGCCTGCAGGCGAATGTTTGGAAAAAACTGGGGTCTATCAACAGCAATGATCTACTGAATTTATTCTGTTATAGTTGAACCAGTTAAAGAATGGTGGCAAAGAACATTGACGAAGCACTGTCAGAATACACTAAGCAGGATCCAAAGACTGGCCTGCCTAGGAATTACGGGAGCTATGTCAACAACACCAACGGCGGCGATGGAAACCCTGTTAAGTGTATCTCCATTACACTTAGCAGCGCATATAGAACAAAAGTTCACTCAAAGAAGGAAAAATGCAGGAAAGGACATTCCAACATTTCTGCGGAGATGGACAAGCATCCCATTCTACAGATGGTGCCTGACCGAATTAGTATCAAGCATACCTTTACCAAAACCAACAGGATAGAAATTCCTGAGACGCAACCAATCGGTTGGACTCGGGACAAATGCGACAGTATTTCAAGCCGAACTGTACGCGATCGCGATCAATGTACAACTACTACTGGAGAGGAGCTATAACAATAGGAGAATCTCCATAGTTACAGATAGCCAAGCCGTTTTAAAAGCATTAGAGTCTTCATAAATAAGATCTGGACTTGTCCTAGATTGTATTCATAGACTCAATACTCTTAGAGCGAGAAATAAATTGAAGTTAATATGGGTACCCACTACCCGGGCATTCAGAGATTGAAGGAAACAAGATAGCCGTCCGCCTAGCCAAGGACGGGACAAACCTGACCTTAATCAGGCCAGAACCTGCTTGCGGAATCTCTATGGAAAGAGTCAAACAGGAAATAAAAACAATGCTCCAGCAATGGCACAAAATCTACTGGATACAACCACCAGGGCAGAGACAAGCAAGGCTCTTCCTGGATGAACCATCCAAGAAAGGGACAGACAGCCTACTCACCATGAGTAGGAATAATGTCAGACAAATAACAGGACTAATAACGGGACACTGTACAATGAATAAACACCTACATACTTTGGGATTGAAACAAGAACCAATATGCAGAGGTTGTGGAGAAGAGGAGGAAACTCCTGAACACGTGATATGTCACTGCGAGGTGTTCATTGCGACATTGCCAGCAGGCATAGTCTTCTCGGAGCGGAAAAACTGCCCTCGAAGAACTTAAAAGAGTTAAATCTGAAGAAAATTCTGGACTTTGTTAGACAGACGGGACTCCTATCAGAGGAGTAAAATACAGAGAGTACAATAGGCCAAAAGGACGCAGTGCAGGGACATATAAGACACCACCTCATGTCAAATAATAATGAAGTTCTATATGATGTGAATCAACTTGAAGGAAGATATAATTGTCAGTGAAGTGAAATTTGAAAATAAACTAGGTCCTGAAATATTATGTAATTCTAGCATCAGAATATTTTGATCTATCTGAAATGCATAGACCTAATTTGAGTTTAAAACCTAAAATTGCATCATTCGATTGTCTAGTTTTCATTAACATTTCAACAATGATTCAACATGTACGTTGAAGCAAAAAGCTAATAAAGTTGTCAGCCAATTTGAAAATAAGAATGATATCGTACAGCATATACTTTCCAGCAAACAACTAATCAAACTGTTGAGTAATCAATTAATTAAGCAGATAATATTCGAGAGTGCAGTTTTTATATCATATGGATGGTATATGGTTCCAATTTGATCATATCAAAATTTGTATCTAATTTATGATAAATAATTATTTATTTACTTTGGAGAAACATCTGATACAAATTTTGCTGTACATTTTCACTTACTTAAGTATTGTGAAACCGGCAAAATTCACATTTAGAGATTTTGATGGAAATATCAGTTTTGAGCATCCCTTAATCCATTTTGACCGTTTTTGGCTTGATGTCGGTACATATGTGCGTTTGTAACAATTCTCAAAACCCGTCGAACGTATAATGTTGAAATTTTGTTAATGATTGTAGGAAGAGTTAAGTTTCAATTTATGATTTTCTTTATTAATTCACGATGATCATTTCGACTTTTGAAATCATCTTCAGGTATCTTTTTTTTATTTTTGAAATTTTGTATTTAAGACTGGTCTAGGGTTTAGTTGTGCACCTCGCATTACGGTCGCAATCGTCTGTACCGGCAGTGCACTTTACTTGAAACTATTTCAAAATTTTACTAGTAAATCCAGAATGACTAGGCGCAGGATACTATAAATCAGTATTTGGGATTCCTGTTGTATTTAAATCGGCTGAGCCGGAAGTGCACCTTATATAACAACATTTTTGAATTTTCCGCATAAATTCAAAACAACTAGTCGTAGAATATTGAAATTTCGAATTAAGGACTTCTATAACATTTTGTTGTACATATTCCATTATGATTGCAATTGTCTGTACCGGAAGTGCACTTGACACAAAATATTTTCTTGAATTTTTTGCATTAATCCAATATGATTGAACGCAGAATGTTAAAATTCAGTATTTGCGACGATAGTACCGTCTTAATTCTCAAATTCTATTTTCCTTGAGATCGACTGAGCCGGAAGCGCATTTTACTTGACAGTCTTTTGGAATTTTTCGCATAAATTCGGAACGATCGGTTGTAGGGGCAGTCTCGATCTCGGCACCAAACTACCTGGATCTTTAATCTCCTATTCGAACTTGGCACTATACTATGGATTAGGACTAATGACTCAATCATTCTACCTGAGTGAGATTCTCTGGACACATGCGATTTTATATCAATAATAAATCAGAATCAAATTTAGACGTATATTTGAACACTCATTTATAAACTGAATTTCGACCCAATATGAGTTCAGTGCCCTTCAGGCGTGCGCAGCGTAATTCGGTAATATTCAGGGATGTTTTTCAAAAGCGTGAACGTAGCGAGCTAGCCTACAATCATTATTATAGACTGTATTTCAGTCCTACATGAATGATTCTAAAGTTGTACTCACTTATAAAACTAAATCTTCCAGGATGATCGTGGGCTCATTTAAAATTGACAGTGCCGATTTCATGTGCGCCCCGCGCTAATCGGCTTAGCATCAGCGCCGAGTTCATATTCTTGGTGCCGAATTTGTGTACGCCCGGTTGTAGAGTATTGAAATTTAGTACTTCAGTCTGCTGTAGCATATGAATGATTGCCTACTATTCTCATATCAATCGACTGAACCGAAAGTGCACTTTAACTGATATTTTTTTCAATTTTGCGCATAAATTCGAGGCTGTTAGCCGTAGAATCTTGGAAATCAGTATTTAGGAATGTTGTAGTATGAGAATGATGACCTACTGTTTTCAAAGCAACCGACTGAGCTGAAAGCGCACTTTACTTGGCGGACTTTTAGAATTTTTTTGGATATATCCAAAACGATTAGCCGTGAAACGATAGATTTTTTTGTTTCATTATCGTATTATATGCAAAAAATATATCCAATGATGTACAAGTAAGTCAAGTGATGTCCACGTCAGATTTTTTTTCAGTGAATATTATGCCTCTTTTTATTTCACTAACTTTTATAGAACTATGTATTATTAGTATATGAAATATTCTAAGACCTTATAAGTCGTCAATATCTTTTTAGAACTTTTGACTTTCAATCGACAATCGCCAGTCGCAACACCTCCTAGTTTTCAGAAAATAATTCAACTCTATTGACTTCCTTCGATAATTCAACTCTATTGACTTCCTTCGATAAGAAAACTTGGTGATACGTGAGATCAATTGATCGTAAAGTCAGGAATACCTACATATCCTATTACTTTAAAATCGGTTTTTGGTACATTTGACATTTTTTACTCAAGGATAATGGAGAATTATCATAATAGTAATTTTCTCATAGTGCAGTCACCTTAAGGGTTTCATCTCGGAATTAAACGGAATAAGCTGAAAATTTGTATAAAACTTTATTTTGGCATTCCAAATGTTGCCTCAAAAGTCAGTATCCTTGGATATTGAAGGTCAAAGATCACGAAAATCAGTTTTTTGGAAATATCTCGCTTAATTTGCTTTAAATCGTATTTGCATTTATTATAAAAGTTTTAAAGTATAGAATTCTTTGTAAATTTTTTTATATATATATATATATATATATATATATATATATATATATATATATATATATATATATATATATATATATATATATATATATATATATATATATAATAAGTATAGCAGAAACAATTTTTCTATGGTTTCCATAAATATTGTGACACGAAAAAGGGATTAGCACTTTTATCTTGATGATAGTGTTTGATAAATAGAATCAATATCAGCCGGTACTGATATCAGTCATTGTAGTTTCCCAGTATTAATCCTCATCTTAACTTTTCCCATTTCAAAATAAGTATTTATCAACACACGCAAAAAAATTATGACTATAATTGCACAATATTTCAATTGACGGATAACAATAGGATATAATCTGAAAAAGTTAATGTATTTCTACATTTGTTTTACATAAAATTGTGAAAAATAAAACTAAATTAGATGCATGTATCTATCTTGCTAACTTTGTCCTTGATGTTGCTGGTATTCCTCTAAATATGAATGCTATGAAATATCCAATGACGTATTTATTGTATATTATCAAAATGATGTTTTCTCCCAGAGAAAACAGTTCTGAAATTATGATGTAGGTTAATGGATTCTACGTCAAGTTATTATGTGATCATTCCGTAATACTGTTATAATTTTGGGAATCAATTTCTAAAAAATTTTATACTGTGAATTGAAAGCAAATAGGCCAATTTGAAAGAGTAATGAGATAATCAAATAAATAAGATTTCTAGAATATTTGCTGCCCCCACCTAGTAACGCGATGTTTTTTATAAAAATGGTTCTCATGGTGTGTGACTGCTCTAAAATTACAATATCCTGTTGAAACACCAATAATACCTCAATGATACAATGCAAGTACTGTATTACGTGAACGCATGGTATATAGACTGTTGAATTTGTGCATGACATGTTTTCATATGAAACAAAACGGATGTATCTTAATGATATGATATCATCACTCTTGTATAAATTCATAATGGGGGACTTTTAATTTTAAAAGAGCTTTCCTGTGTTCTCGCAATTGTTGATTAAATAAATAAATAAGAGCACGTGAACAATGAAACGTGAACATTACTAAGATAATTTATCATGTGCTAGAGTTAATACTGCTTATCATTTCATTGTTTTATTGTTTTCACGTGAAACTCAATATAGTTATGAAAAAAAATTGTATGCACTCTATCGTAATTCACTTAAGTTCCAGTCATTATTGTATGAAATTATAGGAATCACTTGAATATCATACTGCTGATATTTTCGAAATGGGTCTTCAGTTATTTGGCTGTATGGATATATTCACTGGCCGAAATGTATTGTCATTATTTTCGTGATTTTTTGATTCAATAAGTATGCTGGAAAAGTTCATAGATCACACTGACAGTATTTTTTATATTTTATTTCTCATTTTTAAAACTAAAAAAGAAATCCAACTTTTTCAGTACCAAAATAATTGAACTTTAGATGCCCGTACAAAAGATTCTCTTATTGACATTTACATTTATGACTTGATTTTGTCAGCGGCTCCCAGATTTTAAATCTTGCAAAAACTACATTATTTAATTTTGGATACTTTAGAATAAAAACATTATTCGAAAAGCTCTAATTCTTTGAAAAAGAATCTCATAACACTGTTTTCAGTCCTATTAAATGATTTTAACCACTTTAAAAATAGCTTTTACCTGCCTAGTACAACAATTAAATAAGATTTTAAATCATTAAATTTATCCTCAAACAAATAATATAGATACAAAAATCTTTAAATCTTTAAGTAGGGGAGAAAATATGTTTTTAGTTAAAAAGAAGGAAATTCTTGGTTAGGTTTGCAAAAACAAAAAAAGCTAATCGCACAAGAAAACAATCGAATAATCGGAGTTTCGTGTTCAGTGATGAAGCAAAAAGTTTAGTGCGACGTAAAATTCATGAATTTCTTTTTCCAAGGTTCATCAACAACTATTAAAAAAATTATGGAATTAATTAGGAATTGTACAGAATGTGCTCTAGTTGGAATTTTTTTTATGGCACTATCAATGGCGACTTATTAAAGAATGTTGTCTCTAGTTCCGAAAAGCAAAAGTGAAGTGTATATTGAAAGGGATGATTCAGAGCGATGGCGTCATAATTATTTAAGAAAAATTCAACAATACTGCTGCAAAGGATTCACAATTGTTTACTTAGAATAGATTAATCATGGACTAATATAGGGGAAAATGTTGATAAAGAATGGAAAGATGAAGCAATAATTTCAAAACGAGATGCTCTCTACCGATTCGAAAGCACCAACGTTCCGTGGAAGAAGATCTGTTTTACTTCATGCAAGACATTAAAGATGGATGTATTGATAGAGTAAAATCAGTATTTTTGGAAAAATATAAAAATTGTGAGGCTTATTATGATGTAATGGATGCTACAACATATAAAAAGTGATTTGTGGAATAACTTCTACCATTGAAAAGCGTAATTATTATGGACAATGTATCGTATCATTGTAGAAAAATAGAGAGAATACCACGACGGTTAGGACAGGTCATAATGTTGGTCACAACGCGTTTCATTCTCTGGAACATCATCAGGTGTAAACTGAGGAATTGGAAATTGAGGGATGGCTTTTTACCGATGGGGTAGGTGGTGAAGCATGTAGGAGTCTTGACGGTTGAAAGATTATGTCGAATTGGCTATTTATTTGAACGTTTATAATTGGTTTTTTGATCCTTTATTTAAAAATCTCCAAGTTTTCCGTTATGTTTAATATGTTGGTTGTACTTTGTTATTTACATATTGACATTATATCTTCAATTTTATCTGATGAGTGTTTATGGTCGATAAAGTGATTAGCGTGATAAGAATCGGTTTTGAAATTTTTAATTGAATTAATATGTTTTTTATAACGGTCTTTAATTTCACGTCATGTTTGTCCGACATAGTTTATTAAATCACAAGTTGCACATTTTAATTTATAGACGCCGCTTTTATTGTATTTATTATTATTCTATATGTCGGTGTTTGCGTGAAGTTGACTAAAGATCTTATTGGTACGTTAATTTTATGAATTTTAGGTAAAGCTTTTAAAACCGAGGCTTAAAAATATTTTTTGTTCCTGTTGATAAGAGGAGACTGTTTAATCGCATTTTTCGAATTATGTTGGTTTTTATTAGTGGAATCTGTTTTCAATTTAGTGCAATCATTATTATTAATAAAATCTAAGGTTTTTGTAATGTATTAAAGCAATTGTATTGCCTTTATCAGCTTTAGTTAAAATCGCGTTATTCTCTATAATTTTTTTAGTATTAGATTTTACTGTTCGTTTGCATTGTTTATCTTGTTAATCAGTATTAGCCTCGTTTTTTATGATTTTCTCGATTTCGTTAGCCGCAAAATGACTCAATTTGTCTTGTGTTTAAATCGGTAGGTGTGGAATCGCGTCCTCTTTATCTATTATTAGGTTTTCGGTATTATGTTTGAAATTAATTGGTTGATTATGTTTTAGCCCGTTATTAAGTATATCAATTGTTGAAATTTATATCTGTTGGATTCTCGACTCGTTTATACTATAATTTTTGGTTATTATTATTAATGGCAATTTCGTTTATAGTGGTCTGTGTTATTTGTTTGTCATTTTTTTTTGTTTGAAATTCTATATTTACATGAATTTTATTATTAGTATAGTCGTTAATTTTGAACCAAGTTTCAGTGTTAAAAGTATTTGAGACTTTTAAATGGGATTGAAAAAGTACTTTGTTTAGGTTTTGCTTATTTTTATAGGCGTCATTTATTTCACGTTTTATCCAGCTATTTTCTGATTAATTTATAATTTCTATAGCAGTTTTTGATTCAGATTTTATATTAATAGAAAAAAAATAATAGATGCCATGTTTTAAAATCATGACTGTGATCGATTTGTAAATTTTACACAAGACATTCTTATTTTTAATTTGCTAATAAATGTGTATTTATAATTTTACAGCATTACGATTTATTTGATTGAGAAAATCACAGTTCGCAGTAAAGTCCAGTAAAATCAGCTCGATGGCACTAACGCTATATTTAGTTGATTTATTAGTGTTCTGATAATTCTTTATAGCTATGTTAAATAAGAGTTTTCCAGCTATAGTTGTTTTCTTTGAATAAGATACTAATACAGATTCTCAAAGCTCATAAGAACGTTTATTCAGTACGATTGAATGATTTCCGATTCTCCTGGAATGTGTATCAATTTTTTCTAAAAAAAGTTAATATTAATAAGGTTCGTACCTGCGACATACAGTTTTTCAACGTTATATATTTTTTAAATTTCATTCGTTGGATTTATTATGATAATCTGTATCTGTTTACCAAACAGTAAACCAGAGAAGTATTGCAAAAGGAGTAATTGTGATCACAAGCTGTCCATTCGAAATCAATAACTTAGGAATTAGTCATCAATTATCACCGTGTTTTTTTTGTTCACATGTCCCAGTCCAAATACACGAAATAGTCAGGCTTACTAACAATAAACTACCTTATTTAAATTGTAGGTACATGTGCATTGGCGTATCTAGAGTTATTTTTTGGGGGGGAGGAGGCCGATGAAGCAAAAGCTCAATGTACGCAGCAAAAGTAATTTCAACTTGAAGTGTTGAGCTATATTTTTATTTATATATGTACACATCTTTTTTTTTTTAATTTCAAAGTGTCTTTGTGAGAAATTATTCAGGTGCTCATCCTAAAATTTTAGGTTAGTGGTCCAACATCCTGGGGTGAGCACGGCCCTCTTGGTCATTCCCTATATACGCCAATGTACATGTGATTTAGATGAAATTTATATCAATTGTCAGACTCCTTAGCAAAAGTTATTATATAGTTTACTTACGTTTTTCTAACGTGAAGATGGATGGTCTAAGAATCACGTTATTTGTTAATAGAATAATGAAGAAATACATAACAATTCGAATAAAACAGTGCATTTTTACGAGACTAGTACTGAATTTTTCATTTGATTTTAGAGAAATACAAAAAAAATTATTCAATAGTGATATTGAGAAGAGTATACCTATGATTAGAAGGAAAAACATGACCGACCACGGAAAATTTCAGTGATTATTTTTACCATCCAAATTTGACCAATAGAATTGCACCATTCGACGTCACGTGGTACAACCTACACGGTTTTCAAGTGGAAATTTTCTGGAAATTTGGTCTGTTGGTTATATATACAAAACAAAGAATATTCAGCCGCGTTGATTCAGCATCTGTCAAACTGACAGACAGTTTGAATGTGAAAATGAGCAGATTCAGAGTCGAGTCTCTGGAAAATATTGATGAATTTGGATGGGAAAAATAATCTTCCGAATACCATTCGTGATTAAATTTAACCTGGCAAAATTTTTAGATTGTTACGAGAGCTTGCTACCAATTTATTTCGTGATATTGATCAAAAATCACTCGCTTCACAGCTCGTGATTTTTCTGTCAATATCACTCAATAAATTGCTAAGCAACAAGCTCTCGTAACAATCTGAAAATTTTTCCGGTAAAATTTAACCACTTATGATATTATATATGATTATTTTTACCATCCAAATTTCGACCAATAGAATTGCACCATTCGACGTCACGTGGTACAACCTACACGGTTTTCAAGTGGAAATTTTTTGGAAATTTTGTCTGTTGGTTATATATACAAAACAAAGAATATTCAGCCGCGTTGATTCAGCATCTGTCAAACTGACAGACAGATTGAATATGAAAATGAGCAGATTCAGAGTCGAATCTCTGGAATATATTGATGAATTTGGATGGAAAAATAATCTTCCAAATACCATTCGTGATTAAATCGTGATCAATATCACTCAATAAATTGCTAAGCAACAAGCTCTCGTAACAATCTAAAAATTTTTCCGGTAAAATTTAACCACTTATGATATTATATATGAAACTTATTGAAAATAAAAAAGACGAATAGAACATTTATATCGATTCGAATTATTTGCTTTCCAGCTTATTCTCTAGATTTTACATGGAATATGAATGATCGTGTTGACATGATATGAGTGAACAAATAAATACAAATCATACTTAGTAGGGTAGGCTGAAAATTATAATTTTTTTGTATCGCTATACTACTTGTACCTAGTAAGCAAGATTAGATAAATAAATATTTTTTGTTCTCGCTTCGCACTTTAAGTTTTGAAAGATAGCAAAATTTTGAAATTTTTCGTAGAACTTTTATAAATATTAGATTGGTCGAGACGCTGTAAGTCTCAATGGGGCATGAGGAGCACTGGAAATTTGTAAATTTTTTGGTCCATCCCTACTTTCACTTTCTAAAGGAACCTATATTTCTGGATCCTTTTTCCAATCTTTCTAGAATTCCTTATTATTGCTTATTGATATTGATATTGATAATGATAAAAATAAGGAAAAGCTGAGTTTTTGCATGAAACTTCCTTTTATGGTTCAAAACAACAACCCAAATGCAAGCGCCGCTAAGAATTTTACGCGGTCAAAGGTCAAGATAAACGGTCTTTCGCAAAAATCTCGCCAACGGTAGCTTTAATCGAAAAAATTATGATCATCAAATTTGTAATTTAGAAAATTGCCAATAAAAAACATATGACTACTTTTTTCCGTAAGACTAACGGTTTTTGAGAAAATTCAATCCAAAAAGTTGTAAGATACAGTATGCACTATCTTCTCTTCCGCCAATATCTAGTACTGCTCGGAGACATTTATATTGTTATCGTTATAGCGATAATTGTCACGGTCAGAATTGTTTAAATATATCACTCGATGCGTTTAACGACGTTAACAATGACGAGTCTACTGAAGATGTAGATCCATCGTGATTCTTGACTGAAACTATGGAAATACAGAAGACTGATGAAGATGATGAAGAGTTGGACATTGTAAAATGGAGTCAGAAGAAGAATCATAATAATTCGTCTGATCAATAAGAACTAGTCATTTAGAAGTATACATTTTCCAATATAAAAAAATTGTAATAATGAAAAATAGAAAGAAAACTAATCTTTTCTGAGATAGAGACAAAAATAGTTTAAAATAATTTATAATTTATTCATTTTCTTTCATAAACAAATATTTTTGATCACAAATAAACGTGAATTATGACTAAGGGGACACCACTTAGAATTAAACGCATCTTGTACTGTACTTTGAAGATGGTGTAGAAAGGAGTGCTCATATTATGAGAAAATTAGACGTCAGAACTATTTGAATCAAATTTTCTCAAAAACGGTTAGTCTTACGGAAAAATGTTCTGCTATATTTTTTGTAGGCAATTTTTGAAGCTACAAATTTTATGATTACTATTTTTTCGTTTGAAATTACCGTTAGCGAGATTTTTGCGAAAAACCATTTATCTTGACCTTTGACCCCACGTAACATTCTTATCGGCGCATGCATCGGCAGGGATATTTGGGATGTTGCTTAGAGCCACAAAAGAAAGCTTCATGCAAAAATTCAACTTTCTGGGATTTTTTTGAAGATTTGATCTTTTTTTGTCTTTATTCTCCGAACTAGTTCATAACTGTTTTTTATTATATGATTCAGACTGAAAATTTGGTCGCTTGTTGATCTATTTTTCCTGCATCTAGCTTGGCAATTTCTTAAAACATATTTTGCTACTTGCTTCAGCCGATCGCATAGTGAAATTGATAATATTTTGTATACTATAGCTGTCAGTACTCTCCACAAAAACTAAGAATATCCGTAGTTTGACGTAACCACACTCTACGGCTCAGAAAATATCAATAAATCTACCATGTGCACTATAACTGTCTGCCACACCCGTACCGGGCGGAATGAGTAATTGTTTCTTCTTTTTTTTCCCTTCCAAGTGGTGGCTCAGGATACAAGAGCTCTGCCGGCTCTCGCTCCCTGTGTGAAAGCTCTCATAGAACTCTGCATTTCGGTCTCACGCGCCATGCCTTCGCACGCGAAGAGGGCTTATCCACTTAATTCAGATTCTCGTCGCCGGTTAGTAGTTATTCCATTTTATTCTTCACATATTGATCTTATATTATATTCATTTTTTTTTCTCTTTTCATGTCTTGATAATTAGAAAATATCTATTGCACGTGTATTTCGTAATTTCTTCAATTTCACTTCTCAATCTTCAGTTAGCAAACTTTCACAAACGGTGGATATTTTTTTCATTTCCAATTTTTCATTCGAAAGAATGCACTTTCAAACCAGATTCTTGAGACAATTCGGACAAATAAATTTAAAAGGGTTGTCCGGATAAAGCCGTTTCTAGCGTGAGCGTAATACGCTTTTTTTATCTTCATAAGACCGACTATAAAAACTGACATTAAAGACCAAGTGGGGTACATGTGTACCTCATTGTTTTTTCAGTCATATCTTTTGAATTGGCAATTAAATTCGTTCAAAAAGTTGATTGCATGAAGAACTGGAGTTTTTACGTATTCTCTAGTTGTTTTTTTCTTATAAATAAAGTCTAATATTGTTCTAATATTATGAAATCTAGTTACTGACATTAAGTACAAATGAACAGTGGTCTCGAATGCAATTTGCACACTAACAACTAATTTTGTACCAACAGTAACAGAGATAAGCGAATACACAGTATCAAGATCAGACACCAAGGCGGGAATTCACATAAACTCCATTTGGTCTCTTTTGGCCAACAATATTTTTGCACACGTAGAAGACCAACTGGGGTACAGACAGATCCCATGTTAAAACCTATGTCGTAAATCCGAAACAAAATGAAAGAAAAACTCACACTATCTTGGTAATTGTAGCTAGAACAATAATTTGAAGATAGAATAACGCAAACAAGAATAAAAAAAAATCCCTCAAGTTACAATAAACTATATCACTCTGGGGTACACCTGTATCCCAGTTGGTCTTATTAAGGTTAAATACTCCGGTAACAAGATTGATACGATCTACAGCCTACGTGTGTTAAGGAAAGCTTCGAAAAATCGGTTGCCGCAATGTACCCGCCAGAATTAAATTTTGATGTCCTTATCCATGGTATTCTTTTGACGATGACGAGGGTATACATATAACAACTATCTTTCCGAATCATAATCTTCTTGATAGTTTTTAAAAACTATCTTTAAATTGTCTTCACTGTTTTTATTCTTGATTCAAATGGTAGTGCACGATAAAATATATTTACTGAACATGCGCGGTATCTGACTCAAAATCAATCTACTAGTCAAGCGGAACGCTTTCTTTGTTCAATCCAAGAATTTGATTCTTGCAATGATTTTTGTAGGAAGAAGACATACCAGACAGCTTTTGTTAAAAACTTCAACAGTTTCTAAGGGAAAGACTACTAAAAAACATGCTTCTATGATAGTTGCAATATCTCTTCTCCTCCACAGTCAAACGCGAACAAGGATAACAAAAATCTGATGCAAACTAGAGCACCACTCCGACAGAATTTCCAAAGTTTCTCTTGTCACATTCAAGCTGTAGAGCGATGTATCAAACTATGATTGAAGCATCCATAAAATTGTGTTGTACTGACGTGGGAGACGGTTTCATCAAGATTGTACTCTTATCAAGATCTATTATATCAGAATTTCTCTTAAAATCCGACTTTATATAAAAAAATTGGGACATGAAGTGAAATTTCACGTACTCATTTACGGTTATGTAGATGCGGAAAGTGACAGTACGTTAGCAGAAACATATTCAGCAATACATTCAGTGGATTTAATTTTTTTGAGTATTTGATTGTATCTATTGGAATTCTGTTTGTATCACGCAATTGATGCTGACAAATTACATTTGAAATCTATGCTGCCAATTTCACGTTAGCAGCAAATTACACAACAAAAAATTATTAAAAACAGTTGACAAGTACCCTGAAGTTGGCTGCGGAAAAATTAAGAATTTGATAGACAAAAATGAGAACCCGGTGAGAAAAAGTAGGCTAAACCATTCAAAACACAAGCTAAGCCACTAAAAATGTATATCAAGTTGCTAATTGCACAACATATTATTTCAAATACATACATACAGTGCCGCAAAAGCGCCATTCTTTGGTAGCTAGCTTCAGAAGTGTCCGTCAACTTCATTATCATCTAAAAAATATATAAATATTCATATCATTCGTATTTTGTTACTATTTGATTGCACCTCCAATAGAATTTCCAAATAGCAGTTCTTCCACAAATTGTATCAATCTTATATTCATGCTTTTGAGCCTTTAAGATATCCGAAAATATATTCAAACGACTGTATTTGGTTCGTATTTGAGTGTAGATGTTGAAATCTGTTTGTAGCACGGTGTTAATATTTATAGAATATATTTAATTTTTACTTACTTGTACCAAGTGAAAGTAAGTGTTGTGAAACCGACAAAATTCACATTTCAAGATTTTGATGGAAATATCCGTTTGAGCATCGCTTAATCGATTTTGACTATTTTCTGCTTTATATCGGCACGTACATATGTAAGTATGTATGTGTGTATGTGTGTGTGTTCGTAACTCGCAGATCTCAAAACCCGTCTAACATATAATGTTGAAATTTTGTATTTGAGACTGGTCTAGGGTCTAATTGTGCACATCGCATTATGTTTGCAATCGTCTGTACCAGAAGTGCACTTGAAACTTTTTTTGAATTTTCCGCATAAATCCAGAATGATTAGCCGTAGGATATTGAAATTCAATATTTGAGATAGCTGTAGCATCTAAATGATTATTTTCTATTTTTGTACCAATCGACTGAGCCGAAAGTACACTTTATATAACAGTCTTTTCGAATTTTCTGCATGAATTGAAAACAATCAGTCGTGGAATATTGAAATTTTGTACTAAGCATTTCTGTAACATCCATTTGTACACCTCGCATGATGATTGTAATCGTCTGTACTGGAACCGGAAGTATTTTTTTTTTATTTTTTCACATGAATCCAAAATTATTGAACGTAGGATGTTAGAATTTAGTATTTGAGACGATAATACCATCTAAATGCTCGTATCTTATTTTAATTGGGATCGTCTGAGCCGGAAGTATACTTTATTTTACGATTGGCTGTAGAGTATTGAAATTCAGTATTTCAATTTTCTGTAGAATCTGAATGATTCTCATAACAGTCATAACAATTGACTGAATCGGAAGTGCACTTCACTTAAATTTTTTTTTTAAATTTTGGGCGTACATTCTGAACTGCTAGCCGTAAAATCTTGGAAATCAGTATTTAGGAATTTTGTAGAATGAGAATGATGACCTACTGTTTCCAAAGCAACCGACTGGGCTGAAAGTGCACTTTACTTGCCAGATTTTTAGAACTTTTTAGATAAATCTAGTGCGATTAACCATAGAATGATGGAATTTTGTGTTTGATTATCGTATTATTATATGCAAAAAATATTATCCAATGATGTACAAGTAAGTCACGTGATGTCCACGTCATATTTTCATGCTAGCAGCAAACTTCGTGACAAAAAATATACAAATATACACATCGTTTGTTAGTATTTGATCGTACCAATCCTCAGTGAATTTTTCAAATAGAAGTTCTTCAGGAACTTGCATCAATTCCATTTTCAGGCTGCTAACTTCACGCTAGCAGTAAATTCTGCGTAGAAAAAGAAATCACCTATATATTGTTTTATTTCGTAAGTTTTAGATTGTATTCATAATAAATTCTTCGGATAACAATTCTTTGATAATTTTTATCAATTACTTATTTCTATTGCTAAATACACGTTAGTAGCATATTCTACGAAAAAAAACATATCGTCTGTATTTTGTAAGTATTTGATTGTATTCTATTAATAAATTTTCCAAATGGCAGCTTTTCGAGATGTTTTGATAATTTTGTGTTCATTATGCTATTTGCTAGTAAAATGTTCTGCGTGAAGAAGGATAGGAAATATATATATATATATATATATATATATATATATATATATATATATATATATATATATATATATATAAAGTTTAGAAGCCACTGGACTTCAACACAATTTTCCCATTTTCCCAGATATTAACCTTACCATCCACATATTCTATTAATTGTTAATTGAAATTTTTCGTATTGTCCTCTGAAAAATTTGATACAAATTTTGTACGCTAAGTATTTTACAGCTAAAAAGAAGCTTTCGCCTAAAAAAACTCTCGCTTCGCGGCCGTTTCTCAAATAAAGCTGTCGTCGCATTCGATTGTAAATAAGTATTATCAACGTTAATTGCGTGATACAAACAGAATTCCAATATCTGCATTCAAATACGACGAAATACAATCAATTGAATATATTTATGTTTTCTGGTAACGCTACAACGGTTTCACGCACCTAGAGAAGTTTCATTTTTTCATCCGCTAATGTTACTTCCGTTCTATCATTATATTTTTGTGCAATATCAGGATCAGGATAATAATTATAATAAATATAAGATGCAAAGATAGTTACTATAGTTGTTCCGCCCAATTTTGAATTTACATAATAGCTTTAATTTGCGCTCAATTTTCAACGAAAATGATAAAAGTCTATTTCAGTTAGAAACGGTCCAAGACTCTTATAGGACTACGATTTAAATCTTCTGGTTGGCCGAAATGCAAACAAGATTTCCTCACAATAAAATAAGGATTTGAAACTATAAAGAAATGAAAGCAACAAATATATCCACATCGTACCTGAATATAAACAAATATGAACCTTCTTACTACACAAATTTATTTATGATGATTGATGAACGACTGATATTCAATATCACTGGCAGATGGCCAAGTACGACTTTTGAGCTAATGAAAACTGGTTTGCATTCTGGTCAATCAGAAGGCTTAAATCGTAGCCCCATAAGAGCCTTTGAACTATTCTCAGCTAGAATAGACTATTGTTTATTTATTTCCATGTCATAGCAATTGTTAATACTAGATTTGTAAAAGCTAGAAATGCAGACAGAAAATATGATTTGCATCTCGAAAAAAATTAGCACGCAAATTCGGACTCATTGAAAATAGCTTTTTATCCTCGATACATGAATGATTATTATCGTTTATTAGGATTTGTTTACTGAGGATGCAAGAATAAGATCAAAGGAGATTATGGAATATTGCAGTTTTTACGAGAATATTTTTTTTTCTACAGACGTCAAAAAACGATGACATTTGTACATCAATATTAGTATGCCAAATGTCACATTGGAGTTGTTCATCATGGCAACGTGCAGGAAGTACTTCGTGCACTGATTTTATCTTGACATCGTGCATAAAGTATTTCGTATACGTTGACATGATGAACAACTCCAGTAATTTTTGAATTTTAATATGATCATAATATTTTTTTATAATTTTTTGACGTCCGTAGGAAAAATGTCTTATGCGACTCGTGCGCGAGATTTTTTTAGTGCTTCGAATGATTCTCAAGTACCAGAGTATAATTTCGCGCACTAGAAACATAAATTACTATTTTGCTCGCCCAAAAGATATATTGAAATTGCAGGTTTATGATATTCATTGTGTTCAAGGCTGCAGGATAGTTCTTGAAAAATAATCGGAAAACGGCAAAATTTCATTATTTTCCAAAACTTAGAGTGTAATGCGCACTGGAATATGTTTCGATACTCAAAAATTTAGCATAGGTATAATAAATAAGAGTTATGATGAATGATAAACTTCCCTCTGTATCATCTGCAGTTTTTCCTTCAAAGAATTTTTGGCTTTTTTTATGATAACTAGGGTAACATATGTATATATTTTTTTCTATAGTCACTATAGAATGATACTCATTCCGTACGCTCAGAAGTTTCTAAGACAGCCGCGTGTAGTTGCGAAAAATCTGTTTCATTGCTGCCATAATTTTATTTTTTTGATTTTTTTTTCAATTAATCTTCAAAATGGAATCAATATAAATAATTTTACCAACGTTTGATGAATCGGAATGAGATTAATGAAGCAAATTCTCTCTCAGAAAATCTTTGACTGTAGAAAAAATAACATCCGTCACTCTTGTGGATTGGTCATTCCGCATTTGTATCGGAATATACTATTTCCTGGATACGATTAACTAAGGGCCGTTTGATACATTACATTATGCTGCATTTTGATGCAAATAAAAATTAACCTTGTCATGCACAAGTTTTTGAGCAGTGCACATTGATTTTATGTATGACACGGTGCATTGTTCTTTGCTGCAAAATAAAGAACTGAAAACATGCAAACCAAATTGCAGCATTTAATGCACCGTGTCAAACGACTCTAAACTCTAAAGATATGTTTTGGCTTGTAATATTTGTTTTTGTTTTGCTTAGACCATAGGCAACTTTTGTGGAGTATAGTAATATAAGAAAAAAAAAATATGTTTTTTCGACCCACAAGTGGATTGCCAATAGACATATAACAAGACTCGTCATAATTCATTCTAGTTATCTAGCAAAAAAATAACTCCTATTTTACTGACAAATTTTATAAATTTATATGATCCTGACAAAACTTGCAATCAACAGGGTAATTTATCTCTGTGTTATATATTCAAAGTTGATAATTCACACATTTTTTTTTTTATGAAAAAAGTTAACGATGGAAATTTTATGAAGTATATATTTTAGTGAGTCTATGTGTGTATTTGAAATAATTTCATAATATTTTGCAGATTGTTATTATTTTCCAAGAATGATGAATTTAGTAAAATTTTAGTACAATTCTATTTATTCTGATCGATCCAAAAATAGCTGCTTCTATCACGTTATGAAATTGGATGGAAGGTCGGTTGATGTTCTTTGATATGATTTGTATTTTGTATTGTGATTCATGAATATGATGGAGTGAGCATAGTAGATACCTGATTATAGTTGCCAATAAGACGATGATGACTCCAACAAGGATCATAGCAATCAGGACACCACAAATCATGTACACACTCTCGTTTGGGGCATCTGCAAAAATTTATTCATATTATAAACTTTTTAAATTTCTATTATGTTTCAGATCCTGGCGCCTCTAGCAAAAATTATTTCCTCATAATAGATACAATAATTTGAGAACATAATATAACTATGGACACCAGAAGTTTAAAACTAAAATTTTAATATATATAAATATATAAGTGTATTCACACAGAACAAGTTAGTAATGGTACATCCAAGTGGATGACAGTAATATAGATGACATATCAAAGAAATATTATTGTTATTGTATTGACAAATTGTATGTTCATGGTATACGCGGTACGGTCGCGCCTTTCATTGAATCGCTCAACTAGGCGATCCCTTTCGCACTTCCGAAGGTACTTTTATGTTGCTTTGGCATTCATGTCGAAATATAATTGAGACATAGGTAATTGGCCTATTCTCAATGTACTTGCAAAACAATGTAGCTTCTACGAGCTTACCATGGTTGAGTTCAAGCTGTTTGAAAAAAGTAACTTATTTAATTTTCCTCTAATTATTTTAATCTTGTGATTATTCAATTGCATTGTCGTGCGAATCTACATCACCCTACTTGCCGCTATGATAATGCACAATTCGCAGCATTACCTTGTAATTTTTTTTCTTATGATCATGCATTCAATAAACAAAATTGGCTCCATGAGAAACAGTATGTTTGTTTCATCAAAGAAAGAGCATTCCATTATGAGTATTAAAACAATGATCGGACAATCCATGCTCACATATATTCATCTACTTCACGTCTTTTACTTTTGCAAGATTCGTTCAATTTTCGTGTATTATATCAGTAGCAAAGTAGTGATAACGCAAGATACACCAATTTATTTTGTGTATATTAACATTGGTACAAAAATGCACCAGTAATATTGGCGTTTACTTAACAAATACAAAGTTCGAGTTCTCATGAAAGATGTTAGTACTAAAGAACAACATGATGAAACAAAAGAGACAATAGTACTATAAATCATAAGAGAATTATTGTCAAGAAGCGGAAAGAATAAGATGGCATCAAATCCAGCAACATCGTAGGTCTAAATCGGATCAAAACCATGTGGCTAACATTAACCCATCACCTAAATAATATTGTACATATTGCAATTTTGCAACATCGCACGAATAGTATATTTGTATATATTAATTGATACTAGCGCGATAAGGGTAATAATAAGGTTATAGATCCTTTCATTCAATTCCTCAGCGGAGAGCAACGGGCGCAAAGCATAGCACTATTTGAGTCCGCAATACTCGCCTGCGACTCGACGAACGGATGTACTAGGAGATCAAGGCAGTGACTGTTTTCACCTCTGTCTCTATCAAAATGTGGGTGGACGATTAGGCAGTCGTTTGAGGTGCAGACCACACATTGTCTACTCCTAAAGGTTATAGATCCTTTCATTCAATTCCTCAGCGGAGAGCAACGGGCGCAAAGCATAGCACTATTTGAGTCCGCAATACTCGCCTGCGACTCGACGAACGGATGTACTAGGAGATCAAGGCAGTGACTGTTTTCATCTCTGTCTCTATCAAAATGTGGGTGGACGATTAGGCAGTCGTTTGAGGTGCAGACCACACATTGTCTACTCCTAAAGTTGTGAAATTGCCAGTCAATCCCTCAGCCGAGGGCACGTACTGAAACCAACAGCAACAGATATGTGGTAGAGTACTGCAGGCTGTGTGGTAATCGCTAGCAGCTCGTCGAACGCTTAAGCCCGCTACTCACTACGCGTTGATGTAATTCGTTGATGCGATTCGTCGGTTCACTTCGTTTAAAAGGAGCATCGGCAAACTGACGCATACATCCTACTCATTATGGGTTGATTCACTTCGCTTCGATGGTGCGTGGAGAATTCGTCCATTGTGCGAGCTGCGACCACGAAACTTCAATCAGTGCTGAAATGAATTTAGAAGAAGAAGACTTGCTTCTGCTCACTGCATCTTATGTATGTTATGTAGTCATTCTGATTTCAAAGAGAAAGAGGAAAAAAAGAGGATGGTGGACCCAGTCTTTATATAAAAGCACTGCTTCAATTCACGAATAACTTAACTAAACCGATTTTGTCGACTTCGTCCATCACTTTGTTCATTTTTCTTTGATGATTCGTCCAAATACCGACATCACGGCGAAGCGACGCACAACGAATCGCATCGGCGCTCCGCATCATACCCACTAGGCCAGTTCGTGAATCATTGCGACGAATAGACGCATCTTCGAATAGTGAGTAGCGGGCTTTATACGAGTAACTAGAGACAGAGAGGTTTCTATCGATCTGCGGGTAGATAACCAGGCAGTCGTTTGAGTAGCTGGGCTTTTGCCTTATGTGTGAGACTTGTCTTGTAGCAGACCATACGTTATCTATCCTAAAGATGTGTACCTTGCTATCTAATCCATTATCCGAGGGCAATAGGCGCCAACCAACAGTACTAGATGTCTGGTAGGAAACTGCAAGATCTGTAATACTCGCCGCTGACTTGTCAAGTGATTACACATAGTTATCAAATGACTGACTTATTTATTTCTTAATTCTAGCTCTCAGCTGCTTGAACTGAATATGATAATAATTTGAATAAGGAAATACTATGAGAAGAGAGCACCCAAACTGTTGAAGGTAACCTCCTCGAGAGGAGTTGGACTCTTAAGATAGTGTTTCAAAAGTCATATTGCTTAAAGGTGGTATGTCATCTCTGCGGGTGAACTACAAAACAAATGAGCTCCGGCTCGGACAATGGAGAACCAATAGGGTATGAACAGTTTATCGTCCCTCCAGTGATCCAAATTAGGCTAAGTTCTGAGGAGGAGGCGTTTGGCAACGTATTGATAGCCAGTTAGACCTTTTGTCTGTGGCGACAATGATTGACCTAATCAATTATGACATGAACGATGCAAAAATTTTGTCTAATAGAGCTAGAATGTAATCAATCTATCAGAAAGGTCAAAATAGCTCCTAAATTATACTCACCGGGGAACCTGATCATCATAGAACACATTATATTTTTACTTGTATGCAACTGTGCTCTGCCTTAAGGGATTTGCTTGCCAAAATAGTCATGGCTCAACTGATCGTACGCTTTGTGATGAAATTGTTTTAAGAAAGTGGCACTGTTGGAAATTTTTCAAGTTAGAATCTGGAATTATTCGCACAAAAACCAAAAAGCGCTCCCAAATATTTCTACAATAGCCAAAAAAATACTTAAACACGCGGTCCGCACTCGAGGTGCAATTGTAAATCTTAGTTGTCGTTGGAATTGTTTTATTTTATTGTCTTCTATCAAAGTAACATTTGTAAAAAATGCGTATTGATTTCTTGAATTGCTCGAACAATGAAGGTTGAAATATTGATTTCGGCAAAAACTGTTTCTTAAAGAGTTCATCAAGCAGCCCATATAGGTAAGTTTGAAGTGTTTATGAAGTATTTTCTGACAGATCAGTCCCAAAAAAGTAATATTTGACAGACCTGTCCCAAAAAGTGAAATTTGACAGATGTGTACCAAAAAGTTAAACTTCACGGCCGCAAAAGGTACCATAGAGACACGTTTTCTTGTTATGATCGTCTAAAAATGTTACATTATGCTCCCTCTTTCATGGGTTCATATTTTTTTGTTGTTCGAATAGTAAAGAAACGATTCCTATGAGCTTCCACTCAATGTCAAGGGTAAACTCAATAACAGAACAGGGGACAACACGCTATTTTATTGATTCATGTTTAATATTTTATAAACAGACGTCATTGATCAATAAGTAATGACAAAAACAATCAATAAAAACTTGATGTACCTAACAATAGAAATGGGACAAAAGAAATTACTGCGACCAACGTATCTACAATTTGTTCATGAAAAATAAAATCGATAACAAGATACATGAGATATTTGGATGATTATTATTCACATATCATGATAATATTTATTCTAATAAAATAAGAAATTTTAATAAAATTCACGGCACTTCAATAATGATTGTCCAGGACTCCTTTTAATACTCTGTAATTTATCAAACAAAGCTCAGTTGAATATATAAATTTCTTAGCTTTCGAATATTCTATCATAATCGGATAGAACTAACAAATTCCAGAGAAAAATTGATGACTCAAATTTTTTTTTTGATGGCTTATATCGTGGCAAAGAACATATTCCATTCGTATGCGGCTACGTTGTCTGGCAGGCTGTCGAAAAAATTGTCAAAAACTGCTGAAACGGTTTTTAGCACTTCGCAAAAAATATGTATCTGACAAAAAAATTGTTCTGATAAAAAAAATGACAAATCAAATGAGTCTTTTTGAACCCTGATCGGTCCAGTAGCTTTTGCGTAAATTACAAAAAACTGCAGTTTCTTCGAAAATTTACAACTCGTGTTGAAATTTCAAAAGAATGTGCGATCTGTAGCTTTCAACATACGAACCAAATTTTAGGAAGATCGGCTGTAAACTTTTTGATAAATTGAATGATGTTGTTCATGCTGACTGGGATGATAGATGTGAGTTATTTTTTCCGTACTTAAATCAGAGATTCGGTCAAAAAATTTCTTTTTCTTTTTAAGCCCGACAATTTTTGATAAATGTTGAAAAAACCGAACAACGGCTATAAAAAAGTTGTTAGCCAACGTAGATCAATTTCATAGAAAGCATTTCCTTTCTCAAGAGTTACTCTACAGCTTACTCAAATGGCGTTCCTTTTGAGCGAGTATAAGTATAAAAAAAACTGATTTCAGGAAACCGCACTTCTACAATCATGATTTTCAAAATATTGATAATTATGGAACAGGCATCATGATTCGTTTTTGTGTTATTGTACATTGTCATTCCAACAACATTCTACGCGAATTGAGCGTGCCTTTCAAGCGTAGCGGCCTGCTACCTAGTGCGTACTGCACCATCGAATACCCATGTCGTCGAATGTCCGCTGCGGCGAAAGTCTAAACCGTCGAATACCCATTGGCACTGAAACAGTAGTTTTTGTTTTCAACCGACGGTGCTTCGCACCCAACTAACAATCGGGCTTCGCCCACTCTGACCAAGTTCGATGTGTCATGCTCAATGTTCATCAAACCGCTAGTACAGCCATTTCTTCATTCACACAAAGTAGTAGTGGAGATAAATTTGCTGCAGTGGGTATTCAGTGGTGCGGTACGCACTTGGTAGCAGGCCGCTCTACATTCGGAAGGCCGCGCCCAATTAGCATGGACAAGCTCCGCACATTTTGGTCGTTGGGAATGTTGTTGAAATGGTCAATGTACAGCAACACAATAACGATTCATGATGCCTTTTTCATAATAATTTTTTTTTTTTAAATCGTTATCAATTTTTTGCAGTAAATTTTTTTGATACTTATACTCGCTCAAAAGAAACGTAACTTGGATAATTTGTAGAGAACTTCAGACGAAGGAAAGGCTTCCTGTAAAATTGGTCTACGTTGGCTAATAAATTTTTTATGACCGTTTTTTAGAAGGGTCCTTTTTTGGTTTTTTCAACATTTATCAAAAAGCTTACAGTCGGTCTTTCTGAAATTTTGTGCGTATGTTGGAAGCTATATAGAACCCACATTCTATCAAATTTAAAGTGTAAATATTCAATATAACGCGAATTATTTTTTGTAAAACGCAACAAACCGTTTCTGGCAGTTTTTGACAGCCTGCCTGATAACGTAGTCGCGTACAAACGGGATATGTTATTTGTCACGTTATTATCTAACAAATAAGAAAAATTAGGTTATCAATTTTTTTGATTTTAGCCTGTCTTTGCGCTAATTCTAATCAACTATCATAGGAAATGTATGCTAGAAAGTGGTGAAATTTTTTATATATGTAACTTTAAGAAAAAATAAAAGTTTACTAGCCAAAAACATATTTCTTGAATAGAGCATTTAAATATTTACTCCTAGTTTTTGGTGTTTTATTATTGGCCTTAGTTTGGCGGTTTACACTATACAAACGCTGTCAGAAATGTGAATTCAATACAAATATGAAGAGATTTTTTTTTCTCTGGATTCTCTTGCTATGTGCTTGCTAATTGTCATAAGATGAAAGTTGAGGGTCGTAGAAAAAATCTTGTATGCATTATAAAAGTATACAAGTATTCTGATACTCAGCCAACAATTTGTGACTCGGCATGTTTGGTAATCAAATACTTGGCCTCATGTAATAATACTCAGCTTTACACATAAATTACTATTTTTTAATTAGACAACGATAATTGGTGGTATAGCTTCTCTTTCCATATCAATTAGATTCCAATCAATGCATGTAACAATGAGCAACAAAATAATTCTGATTCACTTTCTTGACATCAATCAATAATTTCTAAAAGATCAATTGTTTTCAAAAGATCAGAATAATGAAATTTTGTTATTGTCATTGGTTTGACTTTCTTTTTCTGACTCTAATATTTTTTTCCGTAGATATTGTCTTAAACATGGAATTGATCACATAATAGATATCGAATTTTCAATGTTAAGGAGTCTATCATCAGAGTTAAATTCTATCTAATCTTTTTACAACTTTGCATTCAAATTTTCACAATAGTATATAGCTCTCAATGTAAATAGCAACTTAAAAGTGCTAAGGAAGAGATATCGGATTTGCTGACGTCAGAGAGCAATGTACCCTTCGGACAGTACAGGAGTCAATGCTTGTCTAGACTCGCTGAAAGCCACAGAAAGCAGGACATGTTGATATATTTTTAGAATTGTTTCGAGCAATTGGTCTCTATAATGAATAACATAATAGTATTTTTAACTCAACTGAAGGAGTCTTCATATGCAGATTGCCAGTTATTCAAGTTCTTCAAACTTGAAAATAATATATTTTACAACAAGTATTTGTTATCCGAGCCAATGGCGAGGACTACGGTTCGTGAATGTAGAATACGCCATTTCAAATATGTTGTAGACTAAACTTTTTCTAATAAAATTTTATAAAGGCACTTACAATTCAGAAGAAACATTTAAAATTTTAAAACGCCGAACGCCAGAAAAGACTTGCTGAATTGTTGATACATAACCGTAGTTACCAAACTAGCAGCTTCTGATTCGTCTAAAATAATGATGAAATGATTGTAAACGGTATACGGACTAATTCTAAACGATATAATTTGTTCCATCATGAATTTTTAGTTGTGGAATTTGAAGATTCCAAAACAGTGCTAGAGAACATACCGTAATATATATGAGTTTCAGAGCATTCTACACGACAAAGGAGATAATCGAAATTGAAGAAATTTTATAAAGTTCATATGTAGCAAAACTAGAATTAATGTATTAAATATTAATGTGACAGAGCGTGTAATAAATAATGTATTTATAGTTCACTCATAAAAGTATTTAATTTTCTGCAATATGAGCCCAGTAGTCATAATCTAGTGCTTGGCGTCTAGCCATAGCGCATCTTTTGCATGTTGCATCCTTGCTAAAAAAAACCCTTGCATATGGATAAGTATATTAGGAACAACGAAGTGTATAACATATATTCAAATAGTCTAAAGATATTCTTATGACAAAATACTCCTGAAGAATAATCAAGAGCAAACATGATCATAACGAATTGTAAGGTTTCATTGGTACTATAGCTCAGCAAGTAGGTAACATTAACATCATTCGTATATTTCACAGACAAATGCTGGATTGCACAAAACTACTTATTAATTCACTAAAAATTATTGATCAATTGATTCATAAATGTACGCTGCATGATTATTCAAAAATTCTGTTGATCTACCAAACTTCTCAACAACTCGAAAATTTAGAATCACCTTAAGTTTTTATTGAATGAATAAATCTTGTTTGACTTACCTTAACTAATATTATAAATGTAAATGTGAGTTTGTTTGTTGGTTTGTTACGCTTTCACACGAAAACTATACGTATTTTCAAGTATAATAAAAAAGATGGAACAATTTTTATATAAAAAAAATGTTTCTAAAGGATAAAAAATTTGATGTTGTACATTTATATGCGGGCGAATCCGCGGCGACTGCTAGTGAATTAATAAATTCGGAGGTAGTATATTCGTTCAATACTTTTTTTGTGTAGTAAAAATACGTTAGGTATGTAATAGATGATATTTTCGTATCTTCCAAATTATTTGTGAAGTAAATTTTGAAAATTTAGAAAAAAATCTGACGTGAGCATTACACGTGATTTACTTATACATCATTTGATATATATACACAAATTTATTCAATAAAGTTTTCTGTCACTCCAAATTATAATTAATATAAATTTAATAATACTTTGACATGTAAAATGTCAAACAAAATCAAAGAATTGACAACAGATTATCATTGCCTACTTTATCATTTCAATTAAACTGATTGTTTTATACGGCAAATTCTGAATGTCTATTATACATATAAACTGCACTTCCGGCTCAGCCGATTGATACAAAAATAGTAGATAACTATTCTGATGCTACAACAAGTTCAAACACTAAATTTCAATATGCTATGACTGATCATTCTAGATTTATGCAAAAAATTTGAAAAAAGTTTCAAGTAAAATGCACTTCTGGCTCGGCCGATTCATACAAAAATAGCAGATAACCATTCTGATACAACATTAAGTTCAAATACTGAATTTCAACATCCCACGGATGATCATTCTGGATTTATTGGAAAAAATCGAAAAAAGTTTCAAGTAAAGTGTACTTCCGGCACAAACGATTGGAACCATAATGTGAGGTGCACAACTAGGCCCTATACCAGTCTTAAATAGAAAAATTTCAATACTATACGTTCAACCAGTTTTGAGATTTGCGAGTTACGAACGAACGCACACACGAACCGACATCAAGCCGAAAGTAGTCAAAATGGATTCAGGGATGCTCAAAACGGATATTTCCATCAAAATCTTGATAGATGAGTTTTATCGGTTTCACAATACTTTCTTGTACTTAGTACAAGTAAGTAAAAAGTCATATGAAAAATGTTTTTTGATCGATTAACAAGTGCATTCTCTTAGAATTTGTTTGAAATCTAGTCAGATTAATATTTAAATAATTCTGCATCGATTTAAGCAATATGAAATAATTTATGAGCAGTATAGTTCCGGAGATATCAAATTCGAAAGAAAATGAGTCCTTTTATACATTGCACTATATGTAATACCAAAAATTTTGTATACATATATAATTTTATCTAATAAACTCTTCTTACGATTGTCAAAACAAAAGTAACTTTGAACAACAACTAATTTTTTCAAGAATATAATTCATAGGTACAAAACAATTTCGGAGAAATTAATTATAAGAAAGAATAAATGATAATCAAATAAGATTGACTAGGAATAGTACATGAACAGTAGAAAGTTTCGAGTTTATGACTTAGGATTCTCAACTGACTGTACTATATAAACTTTCTGTTACGACTGTCGCGATGGTACTACCTTGATTATTTTTACCATCCAAATTTCGACCAATAGAATTGCACCATTCGACGTCACGTGGTACAACCAACACGGTTTTCAAGTGGAAATTTTTTGGAAATTTTGTCTGTTGGTTATATATACAAAACAAAGAATATTCAGCCGCGTTGATTCAGCTTCTGTCAAACTGACAGACAGATTGAATGTGAAAATGAGCAGATTCAGAGTCGAGTCTCTGGAATATATTGATGAATTTGGATGGGAAAAATAATCTTCCGAATACCATTCGTGATTAAATTTAACCTGGCAAAATTTTTAGATTGTTACGAGAGCTTGCTACCAATTTATTTCGTGATATTGATCAAAAATCACTCGCTTGACAGCTCGTGATTTTTCTGTCAATATCACTCAATAAATTGCTAAGCAACAAGCTCTCGTGACAATCTAAAAATTTTTCCGGTAAAATTTAACCACTTATGATATTATATATGAATATTTCTAAAGTTAATTTAGGAATGAAAATATAGAGATTCATAAATCGACGGAATATAAAATTTTTGCAGGACTAGCAAATGAGTGCTGCAGTGTTAAAAAATTATGGGTATAATAAGTTTGGAATCGGGTCAAATATTTGCAATTTCTCAGAAATTTTAGTCTTTTGTATACCTATAATATGAGAATAGTAAAATACACTTTGACAAAGTGGAAAACTTCAAGGTAAATAAATTGGTAAGATCAATTCTCAAAATTCTGTACTGAGAATTTTGGAATTAGATACAGAAAGAGACAATTAACACAGAACAGAGTGCATTTGTCTACTAAGAAATAAAGTTATCAATTTTAAGGAATGCACTCTGTTCTGCATTATTTATTTCCGGGTTGAGTTTCGCAAGTATCTGTGCAGAATGTTTAGGTCTGAATTTGCTACTTTATTTACCTCAGAATTTCAACACTCCAAACCTTTAATATTTTGCACAGGGTCAAGTTTTTATTCACTAATTTCACAAATTTTTCCAAAGCCCCTCAATACTAAGTGATTTGTATTTCAACTATAAGTATCGATAATAAGATATTTGTGCTAGATATTTTTTTACGGCCGAAAATCGTGCTTCTACAAATAATAATAACTCCATCTATTTGAAATAAAATATACTTTTCCTTCCCTAATCTTCCAATATTTCATAAATATTTAATTTGTGAATGGAATTAATTACATGTCGCTGTCACTTGTTTCCAATAAATTCTTAGTGATGAGGCATGTTGCTATGGTTCTAATTGGTCGAAATGCAAACCAATTTCACTTTAGCACAAAAATAGTATTTGGCTGACGATTACATTAACTGTCACACGTGCATCAATCATCATAAATAAATTTGTACAGCTCGAAGATATAAATTTTGAATCTACTCAAATAATTGTAATAATATTTCTCGAATTCATTTTCATTGCGTTTGTATTTTGACTGAACAAAGGTTTAAATTGTAGTCCCATAAGAGCCCTTTACCGTTCTCAACTGAAATAGACTATAAACAGTCTCTTATATACTTTGTGCAACCCCCTTGAAGTGACTGAGTCTATAAATTTATTGATCCGGTTTCGATAGATACAATAAATTTATTTACTGATTTTTTTTCTCGATGAACCCACATGAAAGTTTGAAAGCCCGAAAATAGAATTTGAAGTCTTAATCATGCTCAATTTCTTTCTCTCGGATTTAGATGCTGGAATATGATTTTTAAGGTTGAAAACTGCATTTGGATCGTCCAAAATATTCTAAATCTTGATCTTTTGGTGCACTTGCTACAAAAAATGCCGTATGCAACATAGACATTGGATGACTATCATTATTGTCACCGATGAAGTTATTGGTTGCACGAAGTCACGTCTTTGTTGAGTGCAGCCAAATTCGTTCTGGACATTAATGACGGTCGTTCAGTCCTTGTAGCATATTATACTATTATGTTAAAAATTAATGAGACATCATTGATTATAGTTCATTTTCATCCATTAATATGTTTTGAGAATCAGAACTTCATGATTTGTAGAAAAAATTAATGTGCTATCTTCAAGGTTGATAGTGTTCTGTATACTTCATTGTGAATGGCAAAAATTAGTAATAAATGATTAATATTAGCGATGGCATTGGAAATGGTATGAATAAGTCTTTGCTCTCCTCAAATTGAATGGGTACGGTAAACTACATTGCTCTAGTCTAGAGTCTAGAACTATTTAAAAGTTGCTAAAAGCAAAAGCTCCGTCATTGGAATGCAGCTGTCCAACATAAACCCTCAGCAACAAAACAAGAGTTGAAAATCTATTTTTCTCGACACACAATTCCGTTTTCTCTGGTACACTGAGAAAAACCGTGTTAACGTCACCAATCAACAATTAGAATTTTGAGTTTTCGCTACAAAATTATGAATCATATAGATTTCAACAGATGTTTTGTTGCTCCTCTATCCAAAAATATCATACTTATTTTTGTTCGGCGAAACCTAGTTAAATCTTAAATTTTATAACTTGCCTCTCACAGAAACTCACTCCTTAGGAGCAATACACTGATTTTCCAGTATTTTCGTACGGAATTATTTTGCGGTATGACGGATTCTCTCGAAGAGAAATGACAATCTTGTTCAATGAACTGCGAAGACATATCAGGAGTTCTGACATTTTTAAATTTTATTTTAATGGTAAAAATATATGTGCAGCGATTATAAAGTTTCAAATAGTTCTCTTTCACGCACCATTTTATCAGAAAATTGACAAATCAATCTATGAAAAAAGACAAATACGTCAATGCCTATTTTTGTATTACTCCTAATCTCAAACTTCCGCTGATTGAAATAAAATAATTCTTGATTATCTCAATCTATATCTGTCTGATTCAAACGCGCTAAGCTTATAAGTTCTATTTGTTGATTTGTTTTTCAAAAACCAAGATTAAATTTCTTTATAATGTTAGATGTCACATCAAATAACATCGCTCGATTTCTAAAGTTTATGGATATCTAAAAATGGATCAAGAGAGAATTAGTTTTCTCTGGGATTTAAGTTATAAGCGACTGTGCTCATATGCGAAAGAATAAACAACAAATATCAAAGAACCTTGAACAAAGTTATCCGCTAATTGCAGTACAATAATAAGAAAGATTGTTTCATAAAACAATGCTTATTTTCAACATGAAATAGGTATATGGAATTATTATTATACCAATAATCATAAAGTACCTGAAGATTAAGTGTGATACAATAATTAATTGCATATCAACACAGAATATGGCAGACATATATAGATGAGAATATATAAGATGCAAATATGCATTTGGTAAATATTATCATATTAAATCAGAGAAGACAAAATTCGGAGTTTATTGGCGAGAATGTCCGCGATTCCTTGACACAGATTTGCAAATTTCAGAAAGTATCACAAGCCCAGCCTGACGTCATCAACTCTGTTCCGCAGAATTTTCAAACATTGTTCCATCATTAATTCCCAGTGAATATTTCGATATTTATTTTTTATCTGAATAGAAATTCATTGCTATCTTTATAATCGTCGTCAGAGTGAGCTAGAATCATTTAGTTAGGTTTATTCACTCTTCATCTAAATATATGCCAATGTGCCAGTTCCAATACTTTTTATTTGAGTTTTATTAAAATTAGAATTGTTTATAAACTAAGGGACAAATAATCAAGACAAAATTCATAAAAACATGTATATGTAGGTTATTCGATCTTTTTTTGTGAAATGTAAGACTTTGGTGTTAGCAAATAATTAAAGGTTCGCTAATGTTAGCATACATATTGTCATCTTCTTCTCGATTGATTCTATCAATATTCAGAAAAATCTGCTCAATTAATGAAGTAAGATAACTGAGAGATATTATCAACTTGTGGTTGAAGAATATCATTCTCTTATTTGAAAATTAATCAACTCTATTTTGGGCACAAACCTAATGTGCTTTTATATGTTCATAAATAATCTATAGAAACGATATATAAATTAGTTATTTAAGTATTACTTAAGGTCAGTAAGTACAGTTTACCGATTGAGAATGATAGCTTGGAGGCCGAGCCTTGGCGAGGTTTCCAAATATTATACGAAATCAGTACTGTACTTATTGACCGTGATGCTTACAAATTTTTTTGCACGATTGGAAGATCTAAAATATTTTCTTTTTCAAATGAAATTACTACTGATGATTGTTCATTCGCTGTCTGCTGTCAAGTTAGACATTTTATTCTAAATATTCAATTACAAATAAAGATAAATAGATGAGTATTTTTTTGTGAAAATTCACAATTTTTTTCTTACCACCTTTGCCCATGGGCGGTAAGTCAGCATAACCATAGAAATCAGAGTTTGCTGATAAAATCAACATACCACCTCAAATAGAAGGCCAGTAAACACATGAGAACGCCCAATCGTGCAAAAAATAATTATCAATCCTATCCATCTGCTACTATATCCATTTTTTATAACTTCAATGATAAACCTAGACCTAAAATGTATTCATAATGCTTGGAAATTATATCACTTCAATTAAGTTACGTTTTACACACTATAACATAACTGCCGTTGAATTATTATTCATATTATAATAATAATTTACTTTACTCAATAGTCTATTAATTATTACATTTTTGAATTTCTTGAAAGATATTTCTTTAATATCATCTGGAAGTTGGATAGATTTTTACTTACTTGTACAAAGTACAAGGAAGTATTTGTGAAACCGAGAAAATTCACATACCGAGATTTTGATGGAAATATCCGTTTTAAGCATTTCTGAATCCATTTGTAGCACGCTGTTGATGTTTATAGATTATATTCAATTGTTACTTACATGTACAAAGTGGAAGTAAGTGTTGCGAAACCGACAAAATTCACATTTCAAGATTTTAATGGAAATATCCGTTTGAGCATCCCTGAATCCATTTTGACTATTTTTGGCTTTATGGATGTGTGATTGTGTGTGCGTTCGTAGCTCGCAAATCTCAAAACCTGTCAAACATACAATGTAGAAATTTTGTATTTAAGACTGGTTTAGGGCCTAGTTGTGCACCTTGCATTATGATTGCAATCGTCTGTACCAGAAATGCTCTTTATTTCAAACTTTTTTTGAATTTTCCGCATAAATCCAAAATGATTAGCCATGGAATACTGAAATGCAGTATTTGAGATTGTTGTAGCATCTTAATGATTATTTGTTATTTTTGTACCGATTGGCTGAGCCGTAAGTGCACTTTACATAACAGACATTTCAAATTTTCCGCATGAATTCAAAAAAAGCAGTCGAAGGATATTGAAAGTTTGTATTAAGCACTTCTATAACATGTAGTTGTGTACCTCGCATTATGACTGCAATCGTCTGTACAGGAAGTGCACTTTACTCGAAACTTTTTTTGAATTTCCTGCATAAATCCAAAACGATTGAACGTAGAATCTTAGAATTTAGTATTTACGACGATTGTATCATCCAGATGCTCATATCCTATTTTAGATGTTATTGATTGAGCCGGAAGCGCACTTCACCTAACAGTCTTTTGGAAATTTTTGCATAATTTAGAAACGATCGGCTGTAAAGTATTGAAATTTGGTATTCAAGTTTGCTGTAGCATCTGAATGATTGCCTACTATTCTCATAGAAATAGACTAAACCGGACTTTACTTGACAGATTTTTAGAATTTTTTGAATAAATTCAAAATAATTAGTCATGGAACGGTGGCATTTTGTATTTGATCATCGTATTATTATATGCAAAAAATATATCCAATGATTTACCTACTAGTACCTACAAAATGTCCACGTCAGATTTTTCATTTAATGTGTAATTTACTTTGGGAGTCACAAATAAACATTCTTAGTGTTATATTCTTGAAAATTTGTATGTTTTGGGAAGTTTTTTCTGTTCCGTTTTTTTATAATATATGTCATTGTTAAAGAGACTACGATTTGTACTAAAAATGATATGTTGAGTTTTCTCTTGATTAATTACGAATCTATTTGCTTGGAACCAATTGATGGCGTGTTTATCTGATATCTCCACAATATTGCTAATATGGCCCCTTTGTTAATAACTATTATATTTTAATTATAGTTTTCGCAGCAATACAACTGGAATGATCATTTATTTTATTATTTATGAATAATAAAGGTCCAAGAATTAAACCTTGGCCGACTCCAATGTTAACAGTTTTACTTTCAATTTGCCATTAAAATAGACCTTTTGACTTCTTCAGTAAGAGAATAACTTTTGCAATAAAATATCAGGATCGGCACAGTCAAATGCTTCAGTCAAAGCACATAAGCTAATATCAGTGTGAAGACCAGCTTCTATATTGGTTATTATATTAATTATAAGTTCACAAGCAGCTGAAGTGATTGACAACTTGGATCTGGAACCGTACCGACAATTTGAGAATATGTGTATCAAATCTATCAAAAAAGTTATATATTCTTTCTTTTATTTTGGAAAATACCGGTGTTAAAGCTATTGGTCTATAGTTAGCAACATTATCTTTTCCATCTTTCTTGAAGACTTTTTAATTTATTTGGATAAATTCCCGTACTAAAGCAAGCATTTATAATATGGACCAAAGGCTCAGTTATTTTTTTGTAGCAATTTTAATAATACTTGTGTTATGGCCGGTTTTATAGAAGACCAAGTAGATTTACTCTCAAAATAAATTTATTCTACTTAACAAATTCTAATCGTTTTGAATTTTTTTGTGACAACAGAATCATTGCTGTCATTGAATCGATTGTCATATAACAGAGTAAATTTTATTTACTCTGGGAGTAAATTATTCTGCCCCTTATAAAACCGGGCATTAATTTTGTAAATTTGAAAATATAATTCATGACTTCATTTTCCGTGACTAGTAGCAGGTATATAGTATTGGGATTTATCTCTACAGGTGTATTGGGAACAACTGGTAGATTTTTTGAGCTTTTTAGCTACATCAGCAAAATAGCAATTGAACTCTTCAGAAGTAGAGTCAATATTAGCCGAAGCAATCCTATTTTTCACTTCATTATTTTTAATTTCCACAATGTTTTTGCCTTATTCTTGAACTGGAGAACTTCCAGATTATTGTACTCAGTTTTAGCTTGTTTTATCTTATTTTTATACATCCTTTTGAGATCCTCTAATTCCGAAATATACCATTTTTTACTGTGTTGTATTGTACTACATACTTTTTTTATCAATGATGAGAAAATGTGCATTAACTGCAGCTAAAAAATTTTGTAGAAATTTATCAAAAGCCATGTTACTGTCTGTAGAACAATAAATATCTTTCCATTTACAATTTTGTAGCGAAAAGACAAAACTATTAATATAGTCCAAGATCCCAGACCCGCCAGATGTTACTTATTTTCTGAGAAACAAAATTTGTGGATTAGAGTAGTGTTAGTCGATATTTTGATCAGACGCATATTTGCTAGTTTGTGCCGACGGCCAAAGGTGCTATATGTACGTTAAGACATTATTTACTTTTCTTAAAATCTGAAGGCTGATTTTTATGAATGTCTAGGAAATATTGTTGAAAACTAATAATCAACACTGCCAGGCACTTCCCATTGGCTGTAATTCCTGCTAAACACTTTAAAGCTCGCAAAAACATAACGTAATCTTACTTATTATCTGAGTCTCAATTTTCATATGATACTCAGGGAGTAATTTGAATACTTTTTGTGAACAGCCAGACTAAGGAAGAGTTGGATGACCATAGATACATCGCTTACTATCAAGCCTATAAATAGTGGCCTCGCACTTTTACTCACAGCGATATTTTAATTGTGTCTGGGGGAAGTTTAGCCCTACGATTGATCTGGCTGTTAACAAAAAGTATTAAAATTGTTCCCTGAGTATCTTATATAAAAATTAGCACCCAGGCTATGAGCGAACCTTAAAGAGTCTAGTAGAAATTATCAACGATAGAAAGTGTCTAGCAGTGCTGATTATCAATTTTTAACAATATTCTCTGAAAACATACATAGAAATCAGCACTCAAAACTTTGAGAAAAGTGAGTAATGACTTAACGTACCACTAGCACTTCGTATCTGTAAATTGGCCGTCGGCACAAACTAGCAAGTATACGTATGACTAAAGCACATACTAACACTGCTCTATTCTACACATTTTATCTCTCAGAAAATAAGTAACGTCTGGCGGACCTGGGATCTTGCTCTAATACTTGATTCCCTTATAGATCTTGTCTTTATTAATCACAGATTTAAGTGTTTTTTCAGTTGTAATATAAGTGATGAGTGATCTGGCAAACAGAGATCGATTACATCAATAAATTCATCATTATTCAAATATGAAAAGCGTGTAACATTTAAATTTGTAACATGAAGACCATAGCTACTGATCAAATCATTCAGATTTTTTTATCATTCTGTTTTTTTTTCAATTATAATAACGTTGAAATATTCACAGATGATGACAGATAATTTAGTATCGCTACATATCTGAATTGCAACCTTGAGAATGTTGACAATAATATATGACCATGTATGAAGAGCATTATAGATGCAGATGAAGCGAAAGATGTGTGTTTAGATAGATTATTACTGATTGAATATAAAATTTAGAAAATAAGGACATCGAAACAGAATGGAATAAAATAAAAACAGTGATTACCAGCGCAGCGGACACAATAATAGGGAAACAAGAAAAGCTAAAGCGAAATCCGTGGTGGGATGAAGAATGCAGCGTACCGGAAGATCATTAACAGATAATATATTTAGCTTCCGACAAGTGCTGACAAAATGCTGGGAATTCAACATAGACGTCCACCAACTCTATACCGATCACAAACAAGCATATGAAAGCATAAAACATATCTCCATTTGGACAACACTGAAAAAGTTCAAGATACCAACAAAATTAGAAAATCTCCTCAAGGCCTGCATTATAGGCACTAAATACAAATGCAAAATCGGAAACGAAATCAAACGATGAGTTGAACAGGGCGATGTTGTATCACCATTAATTTTCAATTTAGTGCTGGAGAATATGATGCGACAAGCAGATCTTAGCAATAATGGAGTAATTTACAATCGTGGAAAGCAAGCACTTGCATTTGCTGATGATGTTGCAGTGCTAGGAAAAACCGAGAAAGATATCGTAGAAGCATTCATAGAACTAGAAAGGGCTGGAATATCTGCAGGTCTTAGCATCAATATGAATAAAACTAAAGTGATGATAGGTAAAAACGACTCACAACAACAAAGCACATACATAAGGATAGAAAATAACGATAAAGAATACGTGAATCAATTTCAATATTTAGGTACGTTGATAACATATAACAATGATATGACTACAGAGATCATTAATCGAATAGCGGCTGGGAATAGATGCCTTTTTGCACTAGACTCCGTATTTAAGTCAAGAATTGCATCGTCAAACGCCAAAGTCCAGCTATATAAAACCAACGTCAGGTCAGTCGTGACATATGGGTGCAAGGCTTGAAGCCTAACAAGAGCAAAAGAAGAAATGCTGATGCGTTTTGATCGAAGAGTTTTCAGAAAAATATACGGGCCTGTGTATGATAATACAGAGAATGGATGGAGATCACGCATGGACCATGAATTACAACAAATTTATGGTGAACAGGATATAGTAGGATGGGTGGAAAAACAATGAATTATATGGTTGGGACACCTATACCGCATGCCACAAAACAGAGTTCTAAGGAAAACTTTTAATCTAACACCCACAGGCAAAAGAAGAAGAGGAAGACCTCGTACTAGATGGGTGGATAACACCTTGAAAGATTTATGATCCTTGAAGGTAAAAAGCTGGATTCAAGCGACACAAGACAGACAGAGATGGAGAGGCGTTGTGGAGGAAACCAAGGCTCTACATAGGCCATCGAGCAGAGAAAGAAAGAAGAAGAAGAATATAAAATAAGTTGAAAACATTGTTACATATCAAATCAAGCAGTTATCAAAGTTTCCTCAAAACATCGCCGAAAATTCAGTCTAGAGCTGATCATGAAAAGTTTAGCAGTATATTTCGTTGTGCCTATACACACATATAAATCACGCCTTCTTAAAATGATGCTGTCCTATGATGATATCAATTATTGTCAGCGCTTTTTTGCACTACTCAAGTGACAAAGACAAGCTGTGGTGGTAAAACTGAAGTGGTGAGATTTAAGTGGTAAAATTAATATTATTGTTTGAGGATTCAATTAGAATCGCGAGATTATCGTTAATATTGGTTTTCATGATATGAATCAAACAATTACCGCTCTATGTCTATTTCTAAAATCGAACTGTCCAACATGAATAAGCTTATCTAACTATTAGTTAAACTCACTGATCTCTAATATAACACTGGATTGGGTTTAGACCGTATTCTGGCATTTGAAAGCGGTCCCGGTTGAACGGCGGCTTTGACAGTAAAACTGAGGTTTTGTGTCACTATTCGGCGGCAAATTCAAAACTCTTATAGAAGACCCTCGATGAAATTCAAAGTGAAATGCAAGTAAGATGAAGAAATTATTCTCAATATATATTAAAATACATACATTAATAATCAACAAAAGTTAAAAATTGTTATAATAGTTGAAATATTTATTAATAGTTAAAAATATTTGTGAACTTTTTAGAGTCAGTGTTTTATCTATTTTTTAAACATTATAGTTTAGTATTATTTAATCCGTTCAATAGTTTTATAAATTTTTGTTACCAAAAATTTAAAACTATGAATTTGCCTATATGAATAAATGAAGTGCATTTCTGCGATAATATTGCCTATTCAAAACTAATAATTTTAAATATCTACTACACATGATAAGAGAATAATAATACATTTAATAATCAAGATTTTATTGTTCGTGAGTAAGCACAAATTTGCAGTCCAGCGATTAATTTTGTGAGCAAGATATTTTATATAAAATTTGATATATTACTCAAATTTATTATCTTTGTAACATTGCCTAACAATATGATTTTATTATTCATGATATTTTCAATTTAATCTAAAATTGAAAATCAAATCTTTTGATTACTTTAACATAATGAATTGATGTATCCTTCTAGGTCTCCATAAAACCTGTAAAAAGTAATACTTCACTGAAAATAGGAATAAGTTATGTCTTCAAACTTTTTCAGTTGAGTTCTTCTAATAAAATAAAACAATAACAATACTATGTATTAATATATTTACATTTAAATGAATAAACAAAATTTATTCAGTATAAAATTGCGTCACAACACCATACTGAACTGTCACCAATTGACACAGAACCTTAGTTTTTGCCAAGATGGCGACGCTCAATTGGAGCCGCATTCCAGCGGCCTAAATCCAATCCAGTGTTATATTAGATATCAGTGGTTAAACTGTATAAATAAGTGCAGATTACGAAATATAATATATATATAGGAGTTGAAACGAAGCGCTTGTACTGGGCACAGACTCTCATCGTCGAACGAAGAGAGAGATGGAAGATAGTAGGCATGTATAACCATGGAACAACTCTAGACAATCACTTAAAATTTATAGTTTATTTATATTGATCAGATTGTACTTGCTTCAAATCAAATGATTTCTTATTATGATTTTTTCTGCGATTTTTTAAAATAAAAATCATGGATTTACTTCAGATAAATACAGAAATTCCTTTTACTTTCAGCAAAGGAACAAATGCGCATTTTGTGAAAAGTCTTGATTTACTCAAATAAATTGACACCTGAAAAGTCCTATGTAAAATTAATAAATAATAATCTATACATTTTTCAGAATTTTAATGAATATTAAATCATTTTTGATTTTAAATTCTGTATAAATACTTTTGAATTTTTTTAATTATCACGATTTTAATACATCCTGCTATCATTTGACTTATTTATGATTCAAAATCATTTTCTTTAACACTGTTTTGGAATTTATATACTCCATAACTAAAAATTATGTTGGAACCAATAACATCCAAAAAAATCGTTTAGAATGATTCCGTATGCCGTTTAGAATCATTTCGACGAATCAGAAGCTGTTAGTTTGGTTACTTCCATGATTACTTCGTAACAGTCAAGTATTCATATCTGGTTTTACGTTTGACATTCAATAATTTTTTAAGTTTCCTCTGAAATATTGGTGAGTTTCTAAAACCTTGTTAGAGAAACATGTTTGGAATGGCGTATTCCACACTCGCGAAACTTTCCGCTCGTTCAGAATATAAGCCATTCCAATATATTTATTGTAGAATATACTATTCAAATACTAACTAACGGTACAATCAAGAAACTGATTCAATTGATATATGATGTGAGAAAAAATGCCTGTAAATGTTTGGTTATTCAAAATGGGAAAGCGAAACCATTATACGATCACTTGTTCGTGTCTGTGCATCTGTCACAATCGAGTTTCACTGGAATGGAGAGAGCTAACAAGCTAAAGTTTGACAAAATTAAAAGACTACTAGCTCTCATATGTCCTATAGTCAGACATCAATAAATATTCTTCAAGAATCTATACATACAACTTTCAGAATTATATTATAATAAATATACTTTTTTGGTTTTAATTCTGTACATTTAATTTTATTTTTGATGTTTCGACTCTCTAACTCATCAGAAAAAATGATACAAAAATAAACAAGGCAATAAGGTATCCAGATAATTAGAAATTAAAAATTGAAAATATACAGATAACTAGATGTGAAAACGTGGATTCTACATTTGGTGCAAAAAGAACAAAATTCCTTTGGCATTTACCCAAAGTCTGAGGAAAAACCACGTAAAAACCTCAACAGAGAAAAGGATTTAATTGTTATATCAATTAAATATTTTTCTCTTTAATAATTGTCAAGACTCATATCGTTGATTCCTCTGTTGAGGTTTTTACGTGTTTTTTCCTCAGACTTTGGGTAAATGCCAGAGGAATTTTGTTCTTTTTGCACTAAATGTGGAATCCACGTTTTCACATCTAGTTATCTGTATATTTTCAATTCTTAATTTCTAATTATCTAGATACCTTCTTGCCTTGTTTATTTTTGTATCATTTTTTCTGATGAAGACTTTCGGTTAGAGAGTCGAAATGTCAAAAATAAAATTAAATATACAAAATTAAAACCAAAAAAGTCTATTTATTATTCTTCAAGAATTTCAGAGGAGAAGAATAATAAAGTTTGATAGCTTTACCTCTAGAAATAAATATTCTATTATCCTAGTGTAGGATGCACATCTTTGCTCGAGCATTTCAACATTTTTTGTGCATGGAAAGTATTTACTGTCCCTCTTATTTCCAAAAGCATAAAGATTGAAATGCCAATATAATTCAGATGTTTGAGGTACATATACACTTTGAGAGAAAAGTATAGAGATTTAATAGTCCTTTGCGATGGGAAATAATTTTCTTTGCATCTACTCAAGGGTTTTGTCTAACAATTTAATTATTCATTCACAAATCTATAAAGCGAATTTGACCATTATTATTTAAGATCAATTAAGAAAGATAGCCGTGTGATAGCTAACTATGTCACTTATGGCCGGTTTTATAAAAGACCAAATAAATTTACTCCTGAACTAAATTCATTTCCAAATTCTAATCAGTTTGAGATTCCTTATTGTCCGGTTTTATAAATTTACTTGATCTATTATAAAACCGGCCATATGACAACAGAATAGTTGCTGTCAAATAATCGACTGTCATCTAACAGAGTAAATTTTATTTACTCTGGAAGTAAAATACTCTGCCCTTTATAAAACCGGGCATTAATTAATAATAAACAAATTCAGGCGTTTTGCAACTGCGACGCGAGAGGCAGCGAAAGACAAAATACAGATGAGTGAAAGATTTATTTCCACAAATTGATAAAGCGGAGCTTCTGACAAGGATATTAGCATTTGTCCAATTTCCAGTTGGTAAATCAAACTTGAATCTAGATCAATTGAAGAATCTTTTTAGTATAATTATAAGCCAATTTTATCTATAAAAAATAGACATATACGAACCCAGATCCATATTTAATTTTTCGATAAATTTTCCGAACATAGAAGAAATTCATTATATCTCATATTTTCAAAAGACCATAGTACATAATTGATATTTCAGTGTTGGATTGATCTGAATATCAACTGACTTCAAAGAAAAGTAAGTCATATTGGAAAGGAGATTCAAAGAATTGCAAGAGAGACTGTGGGAAATTTGGGAATCTTTGGCAATAAAATACCGTGATTGACTTGCCGGACTTGGAATATAAGTTTTAGAAAGTGAAGGTGGAACTATATGCTTTTTTTTTTACTATAGAAACATTCTCATGAGAAAATAGCAAAATGCAATATTTTGTTCAAAATTACATATATTTGATATACAATGCATGTGAAACTGTTAGTATACCATTACAGAATTGATCCACGAACAATTCATCATGAAAACATGTTGGATATAACTTGGAATCTGAAATATTGTGTTATGTTTTTTCCCAATGAGAACTTTTCAGTTATACAAATCGTTTAGCTTCACATCTACTTTTTGAAAATATTTTATAACGTCGCATCGTGATTCAGGTTGGCATGTCGTCCACAGTACCCTTTAGAAAAGGAGCTCCAAATTTTATACAGTCTCTCCTGCAATCTTTCAATTCTTTTTAAGATGCACACTTATCTCCCAATTGATTGGTATTCAGATCAATTCCACAGTAAAATATGGATAACCTTAGACTTCAGGTGATTCTTGTGGAGATTTATCAGTTTTTATAACAAATAGTACCTACAAGAAATAGAACGGCCGAATTATTATAGGTCTGGGCTTGTAAATTACTCTTAATGCATCATTTCCAGTGAATTTTAATTTATTTTAAAGATATACTTATTCTTCAACGCAGCTTTGCTCAAACAATATGCTAGAGTTCTCAGTTTCAATCACCAGTAAATACATTTTGATGGAACTGAAAGAATCTATAGCAGGGCCGGCATTAAATACTTGTGTGCTTGAAAGCAAATTTGATCACTAACATTCCTTTTGTTGTTGTAATTTTTGATAAAAAGAAGTGAAAAAACAATCACATTCAATATTTCAGAAATTTCGAAGTAGAATCAATCATTTCAATTGAATTTTGGATGTTCATATTTTGAGCTTCAACAGTTGTTCGGAATAGCATCGCGTGAGCGGTAAGCAATGCTTCTAGTCTCGAAAGTCTCGGTATCGGTTTTGGAGTCAGTTCCTATTCAAGATTGATACCAATGCCGACACTGTTTTCACAAATCGAGACTAAGATTGATACTGAGTGCTTCGAGACACTGTCAACAGAGAATTAATGATGATTGTTTTCATGATTTGGAATTGAGAACATCCGAAACTGAAAACAGTTGAGTAATGGGGCATTTTCGATGCACGTGTTATACAGTGCCCCAAAAAAAGATTATTCGGAATAAAACTTCCTCAATCTCACGAATCTAGTTTCAATAAGGAATAAAAAATTTGATGAGACACAAAAATCATGAGATAATAACCTTTTGGAAAGACATGAACTGACATCAGCAAAATAAACCATTAAAAAGTAAAAAATGGAATCTTTTAAAGAGAAAAAAGAAAAACCTGACTAGCATAGGAGAAATGAATATTTTTGAATCCGCTATGACTACCGACACCGTGAAGTCGACTCATAAAGACATGTAAGAGATGTAACTATCTCCTTTAGGCCCGGTTGCACAGTGTCCTAAGTGTAGCTGAATTACCTCAGCAAAAATTGTCTCAACAAAAATTACCTAATTGATCAAACTGGATTTGAGACTGTGCAACCAGGCCTTGGTTGCTACATTAAAGCCGAAAATCATAGGATATTAGAAAATATCTATTTTAGATAATCATAACAAAAAAAGTTAGTTCTACGACGCCTTTTGTGACTGTTAAGTTTCACTTATTTGTATACATCTGTCAAATTTCACTTTCTTGGAACTGATCTGTCAGGAATTACTTCATGAACACTTTCTACTATTTATTCAATTTGATGAACTCTTTAAGGAGTAGTTTTTGCTGCGATACATATTATATTCTTCCAAATCTCTGGAGGTTAGATTGAAATCGGATTAGAAGGTTAGTGCGGCATTGCACGTCGAGCTTGTTCAGAGCGGGTGAAAATTGCATGTTAGTTGGGTGCACGGTTTTATAAACAGGTCTTGACACTAGCATCCATTACCATTGTTGCAAGTTGACTCTTATTGTATTCAGTTATTATTTGCTCCAAAAGAGGTGCTACGATCAAGAAGAGTATGCGAAAGATAAAGATGGAGAGTGTATATTAAACAGGGTATTAAAGGACAGAAACTATACGATTGAAAATACTAATAAATTCAACCTAAATAACCTTATCGTGCTTTATAATGAGCAATTAACTGTGAATCAATAAATAATTGAGAGTACTCATTAAATATGCCTGATTGTTGCCTTGTACCACGATGTAAAACAGTGCGAAACACCTTGGACTGAAGCATTCAGTTTTCAAAGTCTTCAATAATAAAGAATTACTGAAAAGATGAGAAAATGTTATATTTTTTAGTGATTAACTATAAATTTACTTACAATAATAATTCAATGGAAATTTAGGAAAACATTTATGTATTCCAAGCTAAAATTTTCAATCAAAAGGCTTTTTTGGTTTAAATTCTGTATATTCATTTATATTTTTTGACGTTTGACGTTTAGACACGCTGTTTCTTCTCTTTCTAATGCACATTCTCTGTTTCTCTCGCAAAATTATCTTCTCGAACGTTACGCCGTTTGTGTTAGTTTTAATAGCTAGTAAACTGCTTCAATGAGGGGTACCCCCACTACTGACGAGTGTCAAAACCTGTGTATAACACCGTGGTTGAGTGCGAAGCACCACTGGTTGAAAAATTTGATAAATATTGAGCATGTCACGCCAAGCTTGGTTGGCATTAGTATATATATGTAATCTGTTTCTCTTCTACCCACTGGGTGCCGAGGATGCTTCGCTCAGATGTTGATTAACTCTCTCCACTCGTTCCGGTTCCTTGCTAGCTCGTGTGTTCTTCTGGTTGTTATTTTCTTTTTGGTTATTATTTCTTGTATTACATCGTACCGTGCTTACTGTGGCCTGCCGCGGTTTCTTTTTTCTGGTGTTCTTTTATCCTCGAGTCGAATTAGATGTCCTTACCACCCCAATTGTTTCTGCTCTATTTTCTTCATTGCTGTTTGTACTTAATCTCTCTCTAATCATTTAATTTCTAATTTTACCTAGTTTTGATAGCCTCTCTATAGCTCTAAGACATTTCATTCCTATCACTGTGATTGGTAAAAAGAATATGTTGCTGAATATGTTGGTGATAAAAAGAATTAGTGGTAAAAAAAGGTGACAAAAATTGATTGGTAAAAGTAAGGACGAATCGGTCTACATCACTCTTTCACCTTTTATACTTACACACAGTTGTTACACATTCTTATATCCTTATTTATTCTATAGCTTTGATTATTCACAAGTATGTTGAGGAATATAGTTGCTCAACAATATTGTTATTCTCATTTTTTTAAACAGAATGTTGTTTACTTTCGGTATATATTTTATTATTTCATTATCTATGTTTTTATTGATTAAGAAAAATTTCTTTTGTTTAGTAATCTGCGTGCTTTTCATAAAGAACAGGTTATCAGTATTGCAATCATTGAATCATGATGAAATTAGTATCGTGAGTCAAAAATACATTCAAAGATAAGTGCATGCAAAGTTGAAATACAGGTCTGTTTTTGATTATGTTCTTTTAAAATAATTTAATATATACCAAGCTTGCTTTTCCAAATAAAACATCCTATATGTTTTGCTAGAATCATATATCAAATTAGTTTCTCTTCGCAGTGGTGTGTCACAAGTATATAATATTTTGCTCCTAAATTATGTTTATAATATTGGAAAAAAAAATAAGATTGTAGTGGAGAGGAAATTACTTCTGTTGAATATTGACTCCATTACAAAATATAACAAATGCCAGAACAAAATTCAATATCCAATTGTACAACACTAAAAACATTTTTTTGCCAACTGTCAAAAAAACATGATATTCTTGTATAGTTATGGATACGCAAAGTTCGTAATTTTTTCACTAGTAAAAAATGAAACATATTTCTTCACTAGTGAAAAAATGAACATATTTTTTCACTAGTGAGAAAATAAATTCTACTTTCGCACACCTAATCTAATATAATTCAGTTTAGTAATGTTACAAGGATAGAAACGAACAGGTATTTAACAAAATAGAAATATGAATTTGTACACAAAACTAACTATTTTTGGATATAAAAATTAATTGCTGACAGTTCTTTATTTATCAAACAACAATTGCGCATACTTTTGGTTACAATACCTAGGTGACTGCAAATTAATTATAGTTTGTACTTTTTTCCCACATTTTACTGAATAAAACAATAATTATTGTTGATCTATTATTTTTTGACATTTGGCGAAAAAATATTGTTTGTATTTCGTGTGCGAAGTGATTGTATTTTGTTGCGCTTTCGAATGAATTTGTTACCTCTCGGTTAAAATTGACATTCTCACATGCAAAAAAAAAAAACAATCACTTCGCACACTTAATACAAAAATAACTATTTGGACATTTTAAATTTGATATTCTCATTCAAATTTCCAAGATCATTTATGTTGACTCCTACGAAAACACTCCAATTGATAATATCGTTTCCTCAACAATTAACAGTAGCCGTTAAAGCAACATTCACAAAAGAAAAGATATTCACATTAAATTGACAGTTTTACGAAAATTAAGACGATCGAAAATAAAACATTGTAAGACACGAGTAAAAGTGCACTCATGGAGCTTTGAAGAAGATTTGCTTCGCTCGTATTTTCTACCAAGCCACTTGTGCATTGATGAATAATTTTTTACACTTATATCTTAAATATCTTTCAATGCACGGCCTTAGGAAAATTACCATTTTCCAAATTAATCGCAAATTGTTATAGTACATCAGAATTGATAAATACTTCATATCCTATTGTTAAATAACAGATACTTTGTACATCAGTTAGCTGGAATACGTGCATAATTTCCATCTCTCCATTTTTAAAATTATATAATAGAGATGAAGAATACTTTTTACTATAATCATTGAGAATATATATTTGAAACAGTTAACACCTAGTTTCTAAATCAATTTAATTCAAAGATGAAACTTAAAACTGAGCGTAATTATTTATGCTTTATGTGACAAGAATAAACAAAATGTACGTGTTGCACCAAAAGTGAATGCATTTATATACATTGTACAAATATAAGTGCAGACTTTCCAAAATTTTCCATCTTTAAAGGTGGAACGATCGTAAGGTATCCATTCGTCCTACATCAGTGATCAGTGAATATTCCAGATAATTGACAACTGAGAACTGGATATAGTTAGATGCGAATTGTTAGTCATATATTGATACTGAACTAATCGTTCCTATCTTAACCTTAATAAACACACTTCCATTCTTGGCCATAGTAGAGATATTACCAATAGAAAATTGAAACATTGAATTTACTTGTTACCTGCAAAATCAAAAGAAAAATATTTACTTTGTTATGACAAATTCGTAGTATGGAAAGTTTCAATGCAGGTATTATGAAAAATACAGTGTGTGGCACGGGACAAAACACGATTTCAGCTGAGGGTGATGCAACAATCATCCCCAGCTGAAATCGTCTTATTTCGTCCCTAGCCACACAATATACTATTATTCGAAGGCAAAGGCAGTTCATTTAAGTTCTAAGTGAATCAATGATAGGGAAGTTTCTAAGGAGAATTTCCGAAATAAGTGTTGTGCATGATGGGTTTCTGCCTGAGAGAGGATGAAACGATCAATTATTTTCTCTTCATATGATTGAGAAGAGCAATAATTTGCTCTGTGCCTTTCTCTATCTTGGAAAATGTTTTTTGAGACTTGAGATGCAATATGTTGAGCACGGTTTGAATAACTAGGTAATATTCATGCGTTGCATCGGATGATGGATGAAAATAAAGGATAAAGAATTATTGAATCATCTCTTCACGTTGCAAACGTTTCGGTCTTTATTGAACCTTCATCAGTGCCTTAGAGAAAAGTAGAACATAAACAAAAATTTACAATATTGTGCAAAAACATCTTCACACTTCTACAATACAGAAGCAACTGTATTGTAGAAGTGTGAAGATGTTTTTGCACAATATTGTAAATTTTTGGTTATGTTCTACTTTTCTCTAAGGCACTGATGAAGGTTTAATAAAGACCGAAACGTTTTATAATTTTTACTGGATATGACTATTTTCTCAAAGTATTGATAATGGTTTGGAATAGGGTAGTAGTATGTCTCCATGGTTATCTAATTCGTATATGGTTGTGTAATCGTAGAAAGCTTGCAATAGCTGTATATAAATTGGTGAAACTGATGGAAGAATTGACAAAGTGATTGAAAGAGAAGCTGGTTGTAAGATTTTGGGTGTGCTAGGGACGTTTGCATGGAATATGTCTGTTTCGTGAGATGTAAGATTGACGCCTGGTTGCATGAAAGTGCATTAACTAAAGAGTTCTTCAAAAATGAACAATATCAAATCGAATATATTCGCTAAATCAGTTGCTTAGCATTACTGTCAAATATTCGATTTGATATTGTTCATTTTTGAAGAACTGTTCAGCTGATGAACGTTCATGCAACTGGGCATGAGTGTATTATAACGGAGTTTTTATATCAGCATAAATGTATTGTAGTGAATATTGGATATGGATGTATGAAGTATGAACATATAACTTTTGGGTGTTGTTTGTGGGTATACCAGTATAGCTTTAGTGTGGAATAAATTGATATATGAAGAACGTTATATTAAAAAAAAGTGGTTGGAAAAGTGGAAACGTCGAATTTGGTATGTAAAACGAAGATCGAATGGAAGGTTCTCAAAAAACTATATCTGAATGAAACTGAAGATGAAAGATTACGTTGACGTCGTCTATGTAGTTGAATAGATATGTTTTTTGGTTTGTTACGCAAGATGTTCTTCAGTGGAAGAATAGATAACTTTGCATGAATAGGATTATTAATGTGGATTGAGTTGAACAATTATTGCTAGGTTATTGTTGAATATGGTTCATGTCAACCTTATTTTGAGAATAAGCTGTGATTTATATGTATGTAATGAGGATAAATCACTTTAAGATCCGGATTTGGAATTTTTGATCTCATAAACTATGTGATTCTGAATAAGTGATGTGATTTACAAAGATTATGCCAGAAAATTGTCTGTTGCAATATTGAATCTTATAGTTCGAGGCATTTGTTACAATGTTATAACCATAAAGAGTATATCAATTTAAAAATATTTCAATATAATCTGTGAGTGGTACATTTTGATTTCAAATAGATGCATAGAATGTAACTGTTGAGTGAGTAACATAATTAAATACATTTATGTAAGGTTCTTCTATATAAACTGAGGATCGCATTAATTAGTTATGAAATTTATATATTCATAAGCTATAAAGAGTATTTTAGTGCTAGATAATTACATTCAAAACTTGTATCATTATGTGCGGCAGATAATGATGGTGATTTATCACTGAAGAGAGGACTTCAGACGTATGGAAAAATGTTTCACATTTGTTTAGTTTGATAGCAATAATTGAAGAATGATGTTGACTGAAGCACAAAAAATGTTCATAAGAAACCAATTGAGTTGAATGATTATTTGTTCACAATCAGCTATATTTGAAGAATACTCAACATGACCTTTTTTTGTCAAAGCGGGATGCCCCTGCGGCATTGTGTGAAAAAAAAATTTTGGTTTTTAACGAGAGAAGGAATAATAATACTGATACTGATACAAAATAATCAAAGTACTATTAAGAGTTGCATGAGTTGAAGTAACTTCTAGGCAGTATTTTTGTATTTTTTGGATGAAGAAAATAAAAAGCGGGACGTATGGTCGCATTAAGTATACCCCTCATCTGAGCCACTGGTTTAACTCTGCTAAACTACCTAATGCGTCCGTGTTCATTTGAATTAACAAACATATAGCATATGTGAGGCGAAAATTAATTCACATATGAGGTCTGTTAGAGAAGTATCCAACCTTTAGCCGGTAAGAAAAAATATGACCTGGACATCACATTCTTACTTGCACATCATTGGATTTATATAATCAAACACAACATCTCATCATTCCACGGCTAGTCGGTTGCTATGGAAACAGTATGTCATCATTCTTATGTCACAACATTCCAAAATACTGATTTCCAGGATTCTACGGCTAACAGTTCTGAATTTATGCGCAAATTCCAATATCGTCAAACATAGTGCACTTTCGATTCAGTCGATCTCCATGAAAATAGGAATTGAGCATCTTGACAGTACTGTCCTCTTGAATACTGTATTCTAATATTCTACGTTCAATCGTTTTGGATTTATGAGGAAAATTAAAAAATATTTCGATTAAACTGCACTCCCGGCTTAGACGATCACAATCATAATGCAAGGTGTACAACTAGATGCTATAAAAGTGCTTAATACGAAATCTCAATATTCTGCGACTGATTATTTTAAATTTATGAGAAAAATTCGAGAAGTCTGTAATATGAAGTGCACTTCCGGCTTAGTCGATTGAGACGAAAATAGGAGATGATCATTTGGATGCTACAGCAATTTCAAATACTGAATTCCAGTATCCTACGGCTAATCATTCTAGATTCATGCGGAAAATTTAAAAAGAGTATCAGGTAAAGTGCACTTCCAGTACAGACGATTGCAACCATAATGCGAGGTGCACATCAAGATCCTAGATTCTATATCAGTCTATTATACAAAATTTCAGCATTATACGTTTGACGAATTCTGAGATTTGCGAGCTACGCACATACACACATACATACGTACATACGTGCTGAAATCAAGCCAAAAATAGTCAAAATGTATTCAGGGTTGCTCAACACGGATATATCCATCAGAATCTCGATATGTGAATTTGGACGGTTACACAATATTTCCTTGTACTTTTAGACCGTCAGGTAGTCGTAGATCTCAGTGCTTCATTTTGTTTTTTATACCTTTGATAAGTATGTATATTTGGAGTTCAATAATGCTGAAATTAAAGCTGGACCGTGTGATCAACATAATGAAAATTAATTTCAAATTTGTATGAGAAAGCATGCTCTGATCCAATTTAGTCGCTTTTGTCATGCTTACGAAACGCAATTGAAAAATTGACAACAGATTATTATTGCCTACCTTATCATTTTAATTGAACTGATTGTTTCATACGGCAAATTCCGAATGTCTTTTATACTCATAAACTGCACTTCCGGCTTGACTGATTGATACAAAAATAGTAGATACCTATTTTGATGCTACAACAAGTTCAAATCCTAAATTTCAATATGCTATGGCTGATCATTCTAGATTTGTGCAAAAAATTTGAAAAAAAGTGCACTTCTGATCTTGCCTATTCATACAAAAATAGCAGATAACCATTCTGATACAACATCAAGTTTAAATATTAAATTTCAATATCCTACGGTAAAATGCACTTCTAGTACAGACGATTGGAACCATAATGCGAGGTACACAACTAGACCCTACACCAGTCTTAAATACAAAATTTAAACATTATTCGTTCAACCAGTTTTAAGCACAAGTTGTTGAAAACCTAATCATTCTCACAGTAGACTCTTTGGGACTCCACACACTTCCCCCAGCGGTGTCGCCATTGTTGTGAACATTTCGAAAAAGCCTTATTTGGAATGGACTGTAGCTCGACTGTCGTTGTAGACATGATGGCCCGTAGTCAGGATGCGGTTTTAAACCCGATTCTAAGTCTGGTTTATGCATAACCATGACAGCATGTCAAAACAGTGTTATAACCTTATCGATTTTCAAATGTCGTCATGGTTATATATAAGATAGACTCAGGCCTGGGTTTAAAACCGCGTTCTGACTACGGGCCATTGTGTATATTTTTGCATAAATATAGAATGATTAGCCATAGTATATTGAAATTTAGTGTTTGAACTTGTAGCATCAAAATAGTTATCTACTACTTTTGTATCAATCGGCTGAGCCGGAAGTGCAATTTATATGTATAACAGACATTCAGAATTTGCCGTATAAAACATTCAGTTTAATTGAAATGATAAGGTAGGCAATAATAATCTGTTGTCAATTTTTTGATTTTGTTTGACTTGTACCTACATGTCAAAATATTATTAAAATTATATCAATTATAGTTTAAAGTGACAGAAAACTTTATTGAATAAATTTGTGTATATATCAAATTAGGTACAAGTTAGTTACGTGATGTTCACATCAGATTTTTTGCATATGTTGTAAGGTAGACTTGATTTATCTCTGAACAATTTGATCCGCTAGTCATATTTATATCTCATTGTCAAGTAAAATCATTTCTATCTAGGCATTTCACGTATTTTTTCGGATAGTACATTTCTTAAGAATTAGATTGACTGCACAAATTCATTGAACTTTCCCTGGCACTTTCATAAAGATTAGCTGATTTGGAATTAGAACAGTCTGAATACAGTTACAGTCTGTGCTGCCATCTATGAGCGGCTCAAAAAGCAGTACCTCAACATCACGAAGGAGAATAATAGAGGAGCGGACACTCAGTTGGAAAACATGATGCCTAAAATGTAATGCGGCAGACGTGCGAGAGATAGCGAGAGCGGGCCCAGCTTTGTATGCTTCATATACAGAAATGAGATTATATTTGAGTTTTTTTCAATAAAAAACAATTGCCAGATGGATTTAATATTCTCATCACGTTAAATACTTTATTATTAATTAAATGAAAGGCAAAAGTAAGAGAAAATTTGCATTTCTATTTATTAAAATCTGCAATGAAAAAGTGCATTATTATGAAACATGTTTTATAAACGTTTCTTTGGATAAGAGTTTTCTAATTATGAATAACAGATACATAAACAATTTTATGAATATTTTATATTACAATGGGCGTAATAAAATTGAGAAAATATACACAAACAATTTCTTATATACCAGAAGAAAATATTAACAAAAAAAATCAGCACAAATCTCCTAACTTGCGTACATCCGTGATATTTATGGGAAAATTCCGTTCATTCTTATATTCCTTTCTGAAAACAAAGTATGTCTCCAATTCATGAAAATTTGTTTTTCTTCGATGGATAAAATTTTCAAATCGAAAAAATTCTTACAAGTCTTCTGAATCCAAGTTTTGCTTTGAATTCAAATTTATTTCTAGCGTTTATGTGTCTTCTACTGAAGATTAAAAATTATTTTAATCGAATGAATGGAAGATTAACTCTATCTGCATTTTAATATCTTTCTCTTTTTTGTACAGCTTGAGCTTTTTTGTTTTATTAGAGATTTCCTTGTTTTTTTAGAGACGCTTAAATATTTCGGGCAACTTGGAAAAATACTCGGACATGCATTGTCTTTTAGTCGGAAATATTTGAACGGTATCTGTAATAATATATTTGTCACATAATTGAACAATTCCATACTATGCTGTACGGTGAATTTGTGAACAATTATCACATCTCTATTGATTTCAAAACATGAATAGAAATATTTATATTCTTTATTGATAATAAGTTTTCTTAAAGTTGAATTTTTCACTAAAAGTTTAAATTAGATACGTTCAGTAATTGGAAACACTGATATATCCTCTAAGTTTAATATAATTTCAAAACGATTTCTTCTCACTTTTACATCTCTAGACGAGCATTCTTTTATGATATCCTCGTCACTTATTCAATAAAATATCATCTTTAGGTGCAGAAAAAAGAGAAAATTTCTCTTAACATGTTCTGTACCCAGTATCACAATTTGTCACAAAACATTTTCTTCCCATTTTACAATATATTTTCACATGAAAATACTAAATAAACCGGACCTAGCCATTTAACTCCATACAAACATGGGCCCGCCTCAACCTATCTCTCAGTTACTTTCTCTCTCTAACAATATTACATTTTTGGCTTCACTTTTGCAACACAGTTGAGATAGGGAATTGCATAGTCGTGCTCAACATTAAGAGAAAATGGCCAGTTGCACCGCTCTAGCTCAAATTTTAAGTTTCACTTATACAAAAAATATCGAATCGGAATAATGACAGTAATATTTATGTCTCATTTGACTTTCAAATCTTGATACGATATTGTTCAATTAAGCGACACTTAACATTTAAGGGACAGCGGTGCAACTGGCCATAAGTGATTTCGAATGTTTCCTAATATGCTACGTACGTTTTAATTGTTTAGCAGATCAATTCACGGGGCACACATCATTGAAATGACGAGAATGTGAAGTTTGTAATATGTATGAGGAAAAAAACGTAATTCATTTATAAATTGAATTATTATTCAACACATTTGTTGTTTTAAGTTTCAGAAAAACAATAAGTTCTAAATACCTAATAGTATTTTCATCATGACAATTCGGAAATCAATCCAAATAAATTTGCTGGACTGCCTGCGGAGCCGTCGACAGAAAAGGTAGACAATTTCACAGGCTTTAACTTTTGTGATAATTCAATCGAATTTTTCAGAATTTATTTGAAGGAGTATATATAATTATATACACATTTATTGCAAAAAATTCTTCTTACACAAAGCTAAAAATCGTTTGTCGAATGTACAATCAAGGTTTCTCATAATTTACTTCTTTTCTATAGATTAATTAATCGACAATAAAACATAAAACTGTTGGCAGAGATGCAATTATTCCAGGAACTAATTATGTTTTAGTGTTATTTCTTCAGTATGCACATGACAAGTCATGATGACTGACTGATTGACTACTCAAGGTGAAATCCGAGGCGAATGATAAAGGTGTGAATTCGAAAATGATTTAAACCTGGAGAAACTAAAATAGAAGAGACGTAAACTGAAGACAATAATTAGTTTTTCCAAATGAAAGTGGCATTGTTATATGTATGACGGATAAAAAAATGTCTCATCTTCAGATCTTATATTTCTTGAGCTTGGAAGATCCCAGAGGGTTTGCGCCATTTTAAATTAAATGGATGCAGGTACATACCTAGTTTAGCTGAGCTCGCACGATTTAGACCGCTGACGTAGGTACGAATGCACTTCAGGTGTAAGAAAATAAGATATTGTCATTTACATATTCCTTAAGTTCAACATTTAAATAGTCAGGACTTTTTTGTAATAGAGTACATGTACTTTACTTTGCAAGATGGCGAATACACTACAAAAACAGTTGATTGTGGAAAAGTCATATGATCTCTTATGGTATGGACATTTTATGCTGCGGCCAATTTTATTTTGGAATAATCATACTGAATATTTGTGGCAAATGTGTCTTATTATATGTTTGGAGGTTTCTCTTCGGTAATAAATTTCCAACAATATTTGATGCACACATTATATAGGAATAAGTTTCTAGAATTTTAATATGTTGCACTAAAATTTCTAGTAGTTTTGAGACATATTTCAATTTTATTATGACCCAAAGTTCATTCCACTTCTGAATTCTAATCATAAGTTGGTGAAAATATTGATTTTGAATAATACTTTTCAATTTAAGTATACTGAATTTTTTTTCAAATCTAAAAAGTATTTTATACTTCTCGGACAACTTTGTCTGAATTCCACATTCATGTGAATACCCTCGATAAAAAATTAGTTATAAAAATAGTGAGCTGAACCTGTTTCTAGTTCCCCTACTTCTATACAACAAAAGCTGCGTTGGGCAAAAGTGTAAGAGCCATTAAATTTCAAGCTTACTCAACCGTTATTTACACAATTGTTGATTATTTTAGAACAGTAAATGGTTCATGTAGGTCATATATTAACGTTGAAGAACTCGCTACGTATGTTGTTGCTAAATGTCTATGACGTCAATTGGATTGAATGTTTTATTATAATTCAAAAATACATACTATATTAACTTGCATAAATAGTGTACTATTTACTCGTAACATTCACTTTAGTTCTCTTAAGTCTATGTAATGATAGAATTCTAAGTAAATCAATAAATATTATAGATCTGTGAATCTTTGGAAAAAAAAATAATAAAATTTCATCTATTTTTGTTGTGTCATGTATATTTCCATATCATTTCGATTACATTGAAAGTCAGTAGCTTATAGATCTATAAGATTCATGAAATTTGCATAGGATTCTATCATAAAACTTGACATCAATTCTATGAGTCATGAATATAAGATATAATTTTCGCACGCACCACTTCCCGTCCACACTAAATAATGCAATTCAAAAGTCATACTTTTATGCTAAGCGATTTTAGCCGTGAAAGAGCTTCTTTTGGAGATGTCAACTGAATCAAGATGACATTGCGGAGCTAAAAAAAAATACATCCATAGATCTGAAAAATAACATGGAATTGAAAATATAAGTATTTTATTAATTTTTTTGATGTCAACAGTAGATCATCATTCTTATGCTACAACATTTCTAAATAGGTACTGATTTCTAAGATTCTATGCCTAACAGTTCTGAATTTACACACGAAATTAAAAAAATAATTCAACTGAAGTGTACTTTCGGTACAACCGATTATCATAAAAATAGTAGGCATTCATTTAGATGCTACAGCAGACTAAAATACTAAATTTCAATACTCTACGGCTGATCGTTTCGAATTTATGCGAGTTCTATGACTGACTGTTCTGAATTTATGCGGAAAATTCGAAAAGTCTGTTATTTAAAGTGCACTTTCGGCTTAGCCGATTGGTACAAAAATAAAAGATGACCATTTAGGTGGTATAGAAATTATTCTGGACTAATGCGGACAATTCAAAAAGAGGTTCAAATAAAGTGCACTTCCGGTTGCAACCATAATGCGAGATGCACATCAAGACCCTGTAGCAGTCTTACATACAACATTTCAGCATTATACGTTCAACTAGTTTTGAGATTTGCGAGTTCCGCACATACGCTCATACGTACCGGTACTAACATTAAGCCAAAAATAGTCAAAATGGATTTAGTGATTTTCAAAACGGATATATCTATCAAAATCTCAATATGTGAATTTTGTCGGTTTTACAATATTTCCTTGTACTTTGTACAAGTGAAAAATGCTCCCTCAACCGCGTACAAATTCATTCATTAATATATCTGAGACCGTCAGGAACTGTACATTTTTGAAAAGGATGAATAAGAATTTTGATTTTCCAATCTTGTTTTTCCCGTTATGGTGGAAAAGTGAACTAACAAATATAAATATATATATATATATATATATATATATATATATATATATATATATATATATATATATATATATATATATATATATATAAATAAGTTAGGATTAATCGCGACTGCAATTAGTTAAGGAGACAGTAAATTTTGTAGGCTTAGCAGTCAGGTTTTTTTGGCCAATAAAATAAAAGATTTCTCTTTTAAAATTTCGTCTAGCTTTCGGCTTGGTTTAAGCCTTCATCAGGACACTAAAATAGAATTTATTCACAGATCAAAAATTTTTACATATTGATAAGTATAAAAAAAAAAACTTATTGTGAATAATACAATATTACTTACATTTTTATGCGAGATTATTTTTAAGAAAAACATCTGTTAGTGAATCGAACAATATACGAATAAATTTGGAAAAATAATGAATTTTGACACTTTATCTGGTGTACAACAGATTTGTATCATTTTGTAAGTTTTTTTTGTAAGTTTTTGACAAAACTAAATTTAATTTAAATTTAAATAAATAAATTAACAAAATTGATCAAAATGACTCAAACAAGAACAAAATGTAAAGTACCTGTGTAAGGAAAACATCAGATAGTTTTGAGACGAAGAAAGATCTCAGACAAGAAGGCTTGCTGTCATCGATTCAACCTCATTTTGGAATGGATCATGAGAAGAGCTAAAATATCAATAAAAGGAATTTTATATAGGCAAAGACATCAAATCTTAGCCTACGCAGACGATGTTGCTATTCTGACGAGAACGAAAGAGGAACTTACTACAATTTTCAAAAGAGTGGAGACAGCGGTGGAGGAAGCTGGCCTGGATATTAACAAAAATAAAACCAAATATATGAAGCTAATGGCGAAACAGCGGACGGACTTGAAAGATCTCAAAATAATCACGGAGAAAGGCAGAGCATACAATTTTGAGGAAGTGAGGAAGTGAGGAAAATTACGTATCTATAGGATTGACATCAATAGATAACAATAGAGAGCAAGTAGAAGTAAAAACTGAGCTAAAAAGGCAGAAAATGTGTAGGACTTCTATCAGAATTCTAAAAATCGCAGAAAATATCATGGTCAGTGAAGATAAAAACATACAGGACGGTAATAAGACGAACAATGACATATGGATGTGAGTTATGGACAATGAATAAAGGTGAACAAAATAGGCTGGCAATATGGGAGAGAACAGTGTTGAGGAAAATTTTTGGAGGAAAAACGGTGGAAGGAATTAGAATGAGAAAGACAAATGCATAGGTGATGGAGCTTTTCGGAAGTGTAGGAATAATAGGGATAATCCGCACACAAAGATTGGAATGGTCAGTGCAGATAGTAGAAATAAAAGAGCCTAGAACAGCGAAAGTGATTTACAAAAGTGGACAAGTGGCAAGAAAAGAAGAGGCAGACCCAGAGGAAAGATGGATTGATGCCGTTAAGAAAGACTTAGAAGCAATGCAGATCAAAAGATAAGAAGCAAAGTGATAACATCTTATTTTCTTATGACACTTTGATTCTCTAAGGTAGAAACGTAAAGCACAAAAATAAGATTTTTCAATTGCTTTATTCTGAGTGAACCGGAAGTGGCCATTTAAATCCTTGTGGATTTTGATCTTTAGAATCCTAAATAATATTACCACAAAGCAAAATATAAAATAGTGCTGCAACAAGTTTTTTAGATGATTTTATATTATTTAAAACTTTCTTGCGCAACTATATGACAAAATATACTCATCTGCAGTAAACAAAATAAAATACGCCCAGAAACAAGCTTAAAATAAACTTCGATAGCGACAAATTTGTAATAATAAGGCATTAATCTAAAAATATAAATATCCAATTATTGATTATACGATATTTTTATTCAGTTAAAGGTTAAATAAATAAAAATATTTACTTATGAAATGTAATGTTTTTGCACTAGCTATTCTGGTACATAGCAACAGAAGCAATTGAATTTTATCGTTAGCTGAAAAACTAGATTTAATTTTATGATTGTTATTCTAGATTATTAACAAAAATAATATTTAATTCCTAATCTTCGAATCAGAACGAGATTAAGGAAATACTTCGATATAATAATTTCATTGTAGTTTGCTACCTATTTCCATTCAATTATAAATATTATTGTTATCCCCTGTCTCCCTTAGAGGAAATTGATTAAATGATTCTAAGGTATGTCTTTGATAGAAGGTTATCAATATGACAACAATTGGTGATAATCTCAAGAAATAGACAAAAATTAACAATTAATCTCACATTTTGTACAGTTATACCCTATATTCTATACCTTAATCCAAATTTAATATTTATACACAGATTGAAGAGGTGAAAAAGATGAAATTTAGTTAGGTGAGTGATATTTTAATCTTAAATGTGGATTACTTAACGATAAAATTTCCAAGGATAAGTTTTTATTTGAATAGCAAGCTGTACCTGAATCAGCAAATTATATATCAGGTTTACGAAATACCAAAAGTAATATTATGTAAAGGTGGAATGATTCATCTTGAACAGAAATAAACCAGCACACCTTTTTCTTTGTTTATTTATAATATGCTTTCAATAAAAAAATTATACACGCGACATTGTAATTTTTTTACCTTGATTATATAGTGGATAGTTCCGAATATTTAGAGAAGAACAATGTCTAATACAATATAGATGGCAATAGCAGCACTTTTACACTCCCAAGAAGCTTCATGAGAATTAGATAAGGCAAATGTATGATGAAGTCAATTTTTAGTTTGCTAATAATATGAATTTCCTTAGGAATTGGTATACAAGACTTTCTGATACTGTACTTGATATCTATTATTATTATTGAAGAAAAATCCAACTTGCCAGTTACCCAAATTTTCAATGATGTTTGCTTCTACTGCGTTATGAAATATGAATCATCTAACATATTTTGCTGTACATCGCTGTAGTAATAGTCTAAGCTAGGGTTGCCACCCGTACTATAATATATAGTGTACTATTGTACTATATTTGAGCCTGTGTACTATTTACTGTTGAAGAAATATATAGTACGTAAAAATACTATATTTTCATCACCCAATTTCAGCAAACAGATCCTTCATTTTAAAAGTTTATTAACGCGCCTCACAGAAAAGATATTTCTGTTTATGAATTCGAAATGACGAGGAGAAAGAAGCAAAATTAGTATCTCATTATTGAAAAATGAGCTTATAATTCATATTAATTTGAAAACTGAATGTAATAAAGCATATGATACTCTTATTTCAGACAAAAAATTGTTAAAAAATGCAAGAAGTGGAGAAAAATTTTGATTTGATGCAAATGAATAAGTATCGAATATATCTGTGTCTAATTCTTGCTTTTTCCATAAGATACTATATTATTTTTGGGATGTCCTATATTTTTCATAGCTCATTTTCGAAAATACTATGTTTTGTCGAAGAAAAGGTGGCAATCCTAGTCTAGGCACATACCGGAAGGCCTCATTTCGATATCAGCGAGTAGCCTATGTATGTATATTTTGATGTGAAATATAACTGCCATCTGCCACTTAGATAATGACAGCTGACATTTTGACAATGACAGCTGTCACTTTGAAGTATGCAATTATTTGATGCGCCACTCTAAATTTCTAAAACAGCGATGAAACTGACCATGAAATTTATAGTCGGGAAAGTACTGTGTGGCCACAGCAGATTTTTTCATAGTTTGATCAAATAGCAGTAATAATGAAACAATTATTCTTGACAGAAGTGAGCTGTCAAATTTTTCAGAGCTGTGACTTGACAAATAAATCGAATGATAATTATTTTGAGAATTATAATATGTGGATATGCTTGCATTCACGAATAACGAATATGAACACATTCACTTATAAACTCATGAAAAAATCTTGAGATCTATTCAATATTTTCGATTTATCTATTTTACTTATGAATATTTCTCAGAATTACAATCTTCAGAGTTATGCAATAAATCAATAATTATTGAAGTATTTTTAAAAGAATATTTCTATATTCGATAGATTAGAATGTTGATTTTGTAGCGGTCATGTCACACATGCTATACTATTTTGGAACGTGGTAACTAAAAGCTGGAGTAAATTTATGTAGTTACAATAAATGTGCTTATACGATATTGACTCTGTTAAAAATATTTGATTGGAATATTGGTAGCCTGAGAAAAATTACCTTGGTTTTTGTGGTTCGATTTTGGAGTGTAGCCTGAATTTCCTTGGGATAATTCTGATGCATTTGGAATATTCAATGACAATTTTGTGATAAAATAATTTGAAGGTTGAAACCGACATATTTAGCAAAAAATGCCTGCCATGTTGTGTGATCCACTAGGTTTTATTTATATACAAATAAAAGTAAAGTAATTTTGATGATATTTGCAGATTGGAAAGATGATCATTGTATAATAATCACCAAGTGTTTTTCTTGAATACTTTTTCATTCTAATATTATTTGGACTGATGATGGAGAAAAAAAATTAACAAATCAAGGCTTATTCCATAATAAAAATATTCACTTCTGTTCAGATGAAAATCTACAACTTATTGCACCGAGAACTAAAGAATCTAAATGGAGCTTTGACGAGTAGATTGATATTAACAATAATATGATATTTGGGCCATATATTCATGAAAATATTTCAACAACTCAATCTTGTATGGAAATTTCAAATACAGTGATATTTGATTATTTAGATGATATTAATTTAGCTGACAGAAGAAATATACAGGCAATTGAAAAATATGTTTGAAGATAGACGGTTTAGAACTAATGGATCTTGAAAATAGCCAATACGTTCTCCTAATCTTACACCAATCAATTTTTTCATGGGGTTTCTTAAGAGATACTGTATACGCTATTTCTGTGACCATGAAAAAATCTAAAACTAATCGTGCATTATTAGATAGAATAAATTTATGTTTAAATGAAAACGAAAATAATTTTGAACAACACTTACAACTGTATTATTTAATATAAAATCAAATTCTGGATTAATTAATTAGTTTATTTCGAATGTAATGAATTTATTGGCCGAATCCTTGCTAATTTGAATAAAATAAAATATTAATGACTGAATGCTCGCGCAGACTACTTGATAAATAAAATATTAACTCTGAAATAGTTTTCATTCCCTACACTTAACGGTAGAAGGGAATTGGACTATATATAATATAGTTTTCATCAAAGTTCTCATAATGTAAGAGTACTACAATATTATTCTTTGGTTGAATTCAGAAGAGAAATCTCTATTGACTTGATATTTCCCGCGTTATAAATAAATGTTAAAATAATTTTGGAAAACACATGTACTTCATATCCAAACAAAATAATTTATTTCGTTCCTGAAGATGGCTAAGGTGTAGCCGAAACTATAAAGTAGATTTTTTTTTCAATAATTTGATTGGATTCTTCCATTTTGAGACATATATCCATTAATCCAGTCAGCTTCAACCATTTTATTCAATAAAAATGGATATGACAGATCGATGTTTTTCAAAAAAATTGAGAATAAAGTAAATGAGTATATTCTATTAACTCACATTTGCATGTACTCGAATCAATTTTCAAAAATTCAATTAATTTCTATCAAATATATACTTTAGAGAATTAGTTTAATCATAAACTATTCCCACTATCATTTCATTGAATGATGGATGAAATATAGGCTATTATTTGGCACGCAAGAAAAATGAACGAACAAATAAAAAGAAATTGTTCCTTCATTAGCCGAAACATTGGTCACTTCGATTTTTTTTACTCACTTATATCGGTAGAAAACTCTGTGTTAGCTTAGATTATGAGACTTTAAATGAGAACTTTGCTATGGTTTTTGACAACTTTTTCTATTTCATTCGCAGGTCGGTGTTGCGAACTAATAAGAATCAACCCGTCCAAAAATTTTCACCCTGAAAATATATAATTTTTCAACTAAGTTTTTGATTATAATTATATAATATAATTCACTGAACCATTTTTCAAATTCATGTACCTACATGAAACACATTTGATGAAATCAACAAGAATATTCTCAAGATTGAACTGTCAACACAGTCACAAATGTTTCCAAGCATGATATTTCTGGAAGTACATTATATATAAACTAGAGAAAATGAATACTATAAAGTACTGAATAATAAAATAGTTCATTAAAAGAGCCCGTAATAATGCTCATTTTGTCCACTATATAGTCGATTTAGTTACCCTCACCAAGTATTTTGCACCCTGCCAATTATCACATATATTTGACAAATATTTTAACATTCTCAAGAACAAACTTATATGTTCTGTACAATATAATCGTATGATAGGTAGAAATATTTCTCGATGACAATTTTTGTTCAAATTATGATTAAGAATAATCTGTGATTTCAAGATTAGAAAGAATGAAATGGCATGGCCTCTCGAAGAACAAATAAAAAGTGAACGGTAAGCGGTGAAACGAGTTGGTATCGCAGGTCATGTCGGGCACGTAGCCACGTGTAGTCCGTGGCGAGGCTCAACGGCCGGAACAAAACCCGCATTGTCCGCGCTCTGCTGGTTCATCACCAGGTCAGACGAAGCGATGTAATTCGAAACAACTGTCTAGGTATACACATCATACCACCTTGTTAGAATAAATATATCTACACCAGACAAGTATCTTGACCTTATACAAAAACTTAGACAAAGGAACTGTTGCTAATTCTGTTTCATATTACATATATGAGTTTTTTTTTGCATATCTAAACATTGTAATGACATGTGTTAGAATATTCTAACATTAAGATCTTATAATAATTATCGAGCTTTTTACATAGAACGAATATTTTACGATAGCATTTTTATTAAGAGATGGTATATTGGGATAGACATTACTATCAATGTCATATCAAGGTAGACTTGATTGATATATTTAGATATGTTGGATGAAAAATGTTCGCATCACTTCTTTTTCAATTAATGGCAGAAATACTCTACGCTAACAGTTTTGTTATGTCAGAAATTTAATTGTGCATCTAGAGTTGGATTTAAGAGGGAATTTTGTTTATTGTAGATGGGATTACACCAAATTGACATATTTATTAGACTGAAGAATTCAGCTGAAGAATCTATATGTTTCAATAATGCTTTTTACGTTCCCGATCTATATATGTATAATAGTAGAAGTCTTGGAATCGTGATTTTGACAATTCGAGACTTTGATGAACCCTCCCGATTCGGACTCTACTGAACCCAAAAAATATATATTTGAAAAATTCGGTTGGTCTGTCGATCGGTCTGTTTGTCTGACAGCACGATAATTTGAGAACATGTACGAATTTTCGTATATAATATCACAAGGGACTGTAATTTTATCAATAAATTTTTCTTGAAAACATTGATTACCTAGCAACATCATGAGAGTCATCTGTCCGATTAAATCACGAGAGCGTAGCTCGAGGGATTTCATCTGAGCAGATGACTCGAAGGATGTTGCTTAAAGGTAATCAATGTTTGAAAGAAAAATCTATGATAAAATTAAAGTCGCGAGTGGTATTTGTGGAGAATATTTCTCGAATGAAATTGCTACTATAAGTACCTATTAAATAATGTTAGTTGCAACTACTAACCTTTTTTATTGAAAAATGCACTAAATTGTCTTCATATACTCTTGTATTTTTAGACTTTTTGTTTTCAATTTTATTACTTTCGGCAAAAAATGCATTTCCAAAACGATTAAATTTTGACATTTCCGAGAGCTGATTATTTGTTTATATTAGAACTGTGTATTGTTTCTCCATGACAAAAGCAATTTATCACGATAAATCACTTGCCAACGGGAATTTACCGAGGTGACGGGAATTTACCGAGGTGACGAGAATTTACCGAGGTAAATTCCCGTTGGCAAGGAAATTATTATTATAATTGTCATTGTAACTATGCAAAATTTGTCAGTATAGTTGACATGAGTGAAATAATCGCCTATAATTTTATATTCAAGTTTTTTAATAGAAAGGTTCAAGTTTGTGAATGACCTTTTTTTCATCCAGTGGCACCAAAACTCTATTGATGGAGCTATCCAGTTTTTTTGCGTTTATTCTAGAAACAGTAGACATTAACATAGAACATGGGGTAATTGAAACTGACCCTTGAATAATTTGGCATATTATTTACCTGAAACATTTCCAAAATTTGCTATATTTTTCTGAGTCTGAGGAATAATGATAATCATAATGTGATATGAAAATTTTCATTACTCATATTTGGACATCACACGTACATGATTTTCAGTTGTTGTTTCAAAACAAGTAATTCGATTTTATCGTGTTTGGTATCATATTAAATATACTGCAAGAATAATTCTAGTAGAAGTGTCAAAAAATATATCTAAATGACTGTAAATAGCTTTTTAAAATTTAAAGTTATATTTGAATAATGTCAAGTTTAGTATCAATTTGAAACTTTCGGGGAGATAATCAATTTAACGTTACTTTCTTTAAATTACACTTCCGGCGTTTAAACGTCGAAACTGTAAGTTCTAACGAATGATCTCGACAATTAAGACAAGAACTCTTGATTCCTCTCCTAGCTCACGCTCTTATATACCTTAGCCGACAATGGGCCAACATTCAACTGTCTAACAGTTGATGTCTAGCAACCACCGAACATCTAGTAACCGTAGGCTATCAATCACGTCTGACAATTGAACATCGACTTGGTCAATACTAACTAGGATTACAGTTATAGCGAATTCAAATAAACAATTATGTGAACTAATCACTTAAAATATTTCATATTTGTGTCAATATGTTATTTAGAAACTAGAAATATAAATTCCGTAACTTTGATTTTTTTCAAAAAATTTTCAATAGGACTGATATTAATTTATAAAGTCCTGATGACGTCACTGTCACTAGATTGTGAAATAGCTTTGAAATCTTGGCCCGTGCATACATCTGTACCTACCATTAACATTCTCTAAGAATCTTTCTGTTAATTTGACATTGTGTTGTGTTTACAGTTAAGGAACAACATGTTAGCTTCCACATTCAATTATTTTCATGAGTCAACAGAGATGTCCCAGTAACAGAGTACAAATAATAATGAGTAAGCAATTTGCAACAATTATTACTTCGCTCACATACTAGACAACTTCATATCACGAGTATGGCTATTTCTCTGAAACTCTGGAAAATGTTTGCTGTTAAAATATGAATCACAATTTATATTTTAACAATGCTAGAAAGGAGAGCATATATAATGTTTATTGAATTGATTTCTCACACTACATGAGTAATAGGTACTACAAATGGTAGGTACATTAATATACAGGCTGGTGAATCGCGAAGCACATTGGCTGGTAACACGAGCTCTGTTTTTGGTGGTACTAGGAGTGTTGTATCAATAAGATGTGTTCAAACGCAATTAGAATTTTCCCAAATACTTTAGAAAATAATCTTCGGATACAAATTACAGAAAACACATGTGTCTACAAAATTTATCTGAATATTCTCCATAAAAATAGCTTGAAATATTGCCTCAAAACTCTTCTTGAAATAACACTGCTAGTATAGCCGAAAACAGAGCTTGCGGTACCTACCAGCCATTTTCTGTTTTTTGAAAATTTCTCTACAAGACATGTTATAAGGTAAACATATTATAATTTTCTTCTGTGCAACAAAAATGATTCCAGATTCATTTGATTAACCCCAAAAGAAGATATTATATCTCACAGAGGATTCTATGTAAGCGTAATCTTCATATTAATACGTGAAGAGAATACTTTCCATTCCCTTCTTAAGTATGTTGCATGCACGAAAGAATGTGCGATTTGGCATACTTGAAGTTGATATGGAGGAGGTGTGCAGAAAGCGAAAATTATATACATGATGACCCATTTTAATTATATATTAATACATGAAGAGAAAATTTTATACCTCTTTTTAAGCATATTGCGCTCACAAAAGAATGTGAGGCTTGGCATACTTGAAATTTATACGGACAAGGAGTGCAAATAGCTAAAATTATATACAGCATGTAAAGTTTAAGGTTCACGTGAAGAGAAAACTTTGTAATGCGCACCTGGAATAATATGAAATTTGGCATAATTGAAGTTTACATGGAGAAGGAGTGCAGAAAGTTCGAATGAAATACATAAGTGGCATTTCAATTTTACGTGAGAAGAAAAATTTGTACTGCGTGCACGGGGGAATGTGAGAATTGGTATATATGAAGAAGGAGTGCAGAAGACTGAAATAATATGCAAGGCGTTCAATTTTAATTTTACGTGACGAAAAAACTTTCGTACCGCACTCTCGAAGGAATAATAGAATGACATACTTCGAGTTCATATAGAGAAGGAGTGCATGAAGTTTAAAGTATATACAGGTGTCCCATTTTAATCCACCGCTGAAAATGATATCTCGAAAAATATACAGCAAAAATGTCTGGCATCTAATTCTCACTTTCTGAGGGACGGGGGAAGGGGAGTAGAAGGAAGTTACGTTTAAAACATAAATGGGAACTACTATTTTGATTTAAGATTTGCATATAGTTTCGAATACTTAATTAAATTTACCTGAAACTGCCGCGGATGGAAGGTTGAATTCAATAATGTTCAAACTTGCAAATTCAATGAATTATTAGGATTGTATAATCTGCGTACATAATCGATATGCAATCAAATGGTAGAGCTTTCTTTAAATTGTTAATATATGAAGTGAATAGTACTGTGCCTTGAGGTACTCCAATGTTTATTATTGCTAATTTAGAATATGAAGAGTGTAGATTAGTTAGATTATTTATGACATTGTATTGTTTCGTGAACGTGTAAAAATGTTACGGTCGGACCGTATTTGGGGTAGTACTTATTTTCAGAAAGTACGACATAACATTCTGTATATTGTGTAAATTTTATGGTAGTGTAATCCAAAATTTGTCCATTGGCGTTGCGGGTGAAAATCAATTAGTTTTAAGTCATATTCAAGTGTTGGATATCTAAGGATTAGCAGATTGAGATTTGATTGATATAATAATGGCTTTTACATCACCTCAGTAGGAATAATACAAAGGAGATTCTTAATACGGAAAAAAAGCTTGAAGATAATATATCGTGTACTATTGTATATTATCAACTTTTTGTGTGAAAAACAGGAAACTGTATTGTTTCCTATCATTTCAACGAATATTGACCTGAAGATAAGATTATTGAGTTCCAATCTAAATTGCAATGATATTGCATCATATCAAATATTAGAATAATATATTCTAATCGATAATTGAATGAATATATCTAGAATTATTCATTAGAATAAACGGTGAAATTCAAATTAGACACCCATGACGTTCGAAATTTTTGTCACTTAGCAATTTGTGATCTTTTTTAGGAATATTATCAAGTATGATGCTCATTCACAACAAGGTCACATTACAGATGCTACTAAGTACGTTCAATCGCTATCAAAACTATCGTCACTAATTTTTTGCATCATCATAAATTTCTGCTAATAACAATAAAATATCATTTTTTTTTTTTGGTGTGATATATCAACCAACAGGTTGACACAATAATTTTCACTATAAATCTACTTTCATTGCGTTGAACTTGAATCGGTAGTGGCACCTTATTATGAATACATCTTTAGGTCATGGATAATTATAAGATAATTTTCGACAGTTTTGAAGACATTTTGCTTACTAACGGCCTGAATTCGCGTGGATGACCTGTCAGCCTGAAAGCAACATATTTGAATGTTAAAATTATAATTTCTATCAATGATCGAAGTACATTCGGCAAGAAATTTTTTAGGCTGATATAATCTGGATCTACACGTATATTGGCAATCAGGGGCGCGTAGCATAATAAAATACTAGTTAATATTATTAGTAAGAGTGCATGTAAAAATACTAATAATAATTACTTGTATTTCATTATGCAACAGGCCCCTGGTAAATAAAATTATCGAATGGAAAATTAGAAAAAATCGAATCTGACACGTGACTTCGACATATTTGTAGCTTGGCAACCGAGTTGGCAACTGAAGACAGTCCCAAAACTATTCTCAGTAGTCAGTGTAATGTTAATTTGAATCATCAATTTCGCACATAAGACCACAGATGGATGAATCTTATTAGATTTTAAATGTCATGAAGTGCATATCCCGCGTCTCAAATTTATATATAACTAGCTGACCAGGCGTACTTCGTAACGCCACAGAATTGATAAATTCAGATTGCGATGTATCTGAGATTACCTCTTATATCAGGACCTGATAGCCCGGAAATGATAAGGACATGTCAAACTGTGAAAAGATCTTCTTTTGTAGGAAGTCAATCGAAATAGGAGATTTTTGTATTTGGCCGAGACTTTGTAGTTCCACTGAATGTATTTTGAGTTTATACTACTTTTTTGTTGATAATTTATCAAAGATTATACATTAAGTATATGAATCTCACACGACATGCTTATTCAAATGATTATATAGAAGCACGCCTATGCAACTCCCTATCTCAACTGTGTTATAAAAGTGAAGCCAAAAATGTAATATTGTTAGAGAGAGAAAGTAACTGAGAGATAGGTTAAGGCGGGCCCATGTTTGTATGGGGTGAAATGACTACGTTCGATTTATTCAGTATTTTCGTGTGAAAATATATTGTAAAATGGAAAGAAAATGTTTTATGACAAATTGTGATAATGGGTACAGAGCATGTGAAGAGAAATTGTCTCTTTTTTCTACACCCAAATATGATATTTTATTAAATAAATGGCGAGGATATCACAAAAGAATGCTCGTCTGGTAAAGTAGATATATTATTACAGATACCGTTTAAATACTTCCGATTAAAAGAAAATGCATGGCCGAGTATTTTTCTAAATTGCCCGAAATATTTAAGCGTCTCTAAAAAAACAAGGAAATCTCTGATAAAACAGGATGGATCTTTGAAAAAGCCCAAGCTGTGCAAAAAAAGAGAAAGATATCAAAATGTAGATAGAATTCATCTTCCATTTATTCGATTGAAATAATTTTTAATTTTTAGTAGAAGACATGTAAACGCTAGAAATAAATTTAAATCCAAAGCAAAACTTGGATTCAGAGGACTTGTGAGAATCTTTTCGATTTGAAAATTATATCCATCAGAGAAAAACAAATTTTCATCAATGAGATGTTGGAGACAGAATATTTTGTTTTCAGAAAGGAATATAAAAATGAACGGAATTTTCCCATAAATATCACGGATGTAAGCAATTTAGGAGATTTCTGCCAAGTTTTTTGTTAACATTTTCTTCTACTATATAAGAAATTGTTTGTGTGTATTTTCTCAATTTTATTACGCCCATTGTAATATAAAATATTCATAAATTGTTTATGTATCAGTTATTCATAATTAAAAAACTCTTATCCAAGGAAACGTTTATAAAACATGTTTCATAATAATGCACTTTTTCATTGCAGATTTTAATAAATAGAAATGTAAATTTTCTTTTACTTTTGCCTTTCATTCAATAAATAATAAAGTATTCAACGTAATGAAAATATTGAATTTATCTGGCAATTGTTTTTTATTGAAAAAAATTCAAATATAATCTCATTTCTGTATATGAAGCATGCAAAGCTAGGCCCGCTCTCGCTATCTCTCTCACGTCTGCCGCATTACATTTTAGGCTTCATGTTTTCCAACTGAGTGTCCGCTCCTCTATTATTCTCCTTCGTGTATAGAAGTGATTATTATATTGGACATAACTTGTCTATTTGAATATGAACCTAACCAAAATGTAACAATGAAATGAATATGCATGTGCTAGAAATAATCCAAGGTTACTAAACTCGCTTCGTTCATATGGCGGTTTACTGTTGAGCGACGTCGCTTCGTTTGCACGACTGCCTGCCTTTAACTGAGTTTGCAATGCTCGCACGGCGTCTCAACGTTGACCGAGCACGCTTCGCTCGCACGGCAGCTTACAGTTACCCGAGCTCGTTTAGCTCGCACAGTGGTCTACTGTTGACCGAGCTCGATTTGCTCGTACGGTGATTTACCGTTGATCAAGCTTGCTTTCGCTGGCACCGCAGTTTATCGTTAACCGAGTTCGCATCTCTAGTAAGGCGTTTTAACGTTGACGGAGCACGCTTCGCTTGCATGGCGACTTATTTTTGATAAAGCTCGTTTCGCTCACATGGCAAAACATGCAGCCGATTGGAACTGGAATTTCAAAGATGAAAATCGGTCAAGCCGTTGTTCTTAATTTATGATTGGTGTAAGTAACTCGACTCTGTTTTATATAATACTGATATCAATCAAATTTCTGATATAAACTTTGATGAAGTAATAATAATAGTCAATTATCTGTGTATTGAGTCATTATACACATTCTTTCCACCAAAGCAGAAGAATTCATTTAAGAAAAAAAACTCATTTATATATAGATTTTTTGTGCCACGAACCGTCTCGTAGGTCCCCAGAACACTCTATCAAAGTTTTACCACGATCTGATCAATGGTTTCGGAATGCATAAGGTACAAACATACAAAAATTGAGTTTTATTTATATAGATAGAAGCCCCCTTAACGGATAACTCCAATATCTCCTTGATGCTGGTTTTATGAAGCCTAGATTAATTCACTTCTTGAGCGAATCTTCAATTATTTGACAGCAAGGACTCTGTGGTCATAAAGACATTCAAACTAATTAGAATTAATTCAATTGAATAAATTCTATCCAACACCGATTCATTCTATGATTCTTTGAAATGAATCATATTAAACATTATTTACTCAATGAGAGAAAAGTAAACAGTTCACGGACAACATAAGTATCATTGCAACCGTGTCAGGGCTACTTTCTGATGATTTCTATGCTACTAAATAGCATTCAAATATCCTGTCAGTGTCAAAAATAAGCCAACATATGGAAACGATTCGAAACGTTCCAAGAGAAGTGTAGGATAAAATTATATCTCAATCGTGTGAAATACACTTTCAGGTGTAGTTGTTAAACTTTTTCTTTCATGACTTATATATCTTCATTTCACACTAGTATCTTGAATTATTATTCTCTTGGATTGTATTTACCAGCTTTTTCAAAAACCTGACCATTAAATAAACAAATCTACTGCACCAAAGAGCTTCGTGGTATTCTACCCCAAAAGACGTGAACAAAAATTAAAACCCCATTGACCTACTCAAAAAACTGCGAGATATGATCGTGGAAAAAAAAATAAGGCGAAAATGGCAGCAAAAAAAGCACCCTCATGACAAAAATGAGCTGAACCACCTTTCAAAAAAGATAAAGAACCATATACAAAAAACTAGAAACTATTCATTCCACAAATATGTCAGTAATCAATCCGCTTCCCCAGAGGAAAGAATACTCACTATGGAGAGCAACAAAAAAATTCAAAAGACCAGCAGCACACTTACCACCAATCATGAAGAAAGGCGAAACATGTGCTAGAGAGGACGAAGAAAAAACTGAAGTACTAGTAAAACATCTTTACAAAGTATTCCAACCTCACTTGACACTGGCAATCAACGAAGTAAACTTACTAGAAGAATATCTGACATCTCCAGCACAACTCTTCCCACCAATCAAATTTTTGTCACGCAATGGAATAAAAAATGGCATAAAATACCTCAATAACAAAAAATTCCCTGGATATGATCTCATCACTGCACAAATTCTAAGACAATCACCAAGAAAAGTCTTTGTCTCAGTGACCCAAATATACAACGCAATCCTTAGATTACTATATTTCCCAGTGCAGTGGAAGCTTGCCCAAATAATTTTAATTCAAAAACTCGGTACACAGGCTCACAAAGCCTTCTCCTACAGACCAATATCCCTGCTGCCACTTCCATCTAAACTATTCGAAATAATGCTTTTAAAAAGACTCAAACCTATAATAGACAAAAAATACATAATTCCACTGCACCAGTTCGGAATAAGAGAAAATCACTCCACTATCCAACAAGTGAATAGAGTGTCAAATGAAATAAAAAATAGTCTGCAGAACAGCTAAGAATGTGCTGGAGCCTTCGTAGACATGAGTCAGACATTTGATAGAATCTGGCACACGGGCTTACTATTCAAGATTAAAAAAACGTTAACATACCAATACTTCTTCCTCATCCTACCTAGAAGACCGATGCTTTCAAATATTAAGCGAAAAATGCACATCCCAGCTATATAAAACCCAAGCTGGAGTGCCGCAAGGTAGCGTACTTGGACCAGTACTCTACTAGATCTTTATAGCTGACTTGCCTTGCGCACTAAACATCATAACCGCAAGTTACGCCTATGTCACCGCAATTATCGCGAGGTTTTAGCACAATTACAAAAACCTCTAAAGAAAATTCAAAATTGGACAAGACTATGGAAAATAAAAATGAATGAAAACAAATCCACATACGTAGTCTTCACAAACAAAAGAGTAACATGTTCACATATCCGGATGAATAGTAAGCAGCACCACATAAAGGATGAATCTAAATACCTAGGAGTGACCGTAGATAAACAACTGGTACGAAACAAGCACATATAAAATAAAAAAGAGCAACTAGATTTGACTGTAAGAAAAATGTACTGACTTCTAGGACGCAAATCACAACTAACAGTTGGAAATGAACTCCTAATCTACAAAGCAGTAAATATCCAAATCTGGACATATGGAATACAACTGTGGAAATGTGCTAAGAAATCCAATGCCAACATAATCCAGAAATTTCAAAACAAGACCCTACGCATGATCTTGAGCGCCCTCTGGTACGTCAATAACTACACAATCCACAAAAACTTGAAAATCAAATACGTTCACGAGCAAATAAATACATTCGCAGCCAAATACGAGAATAATCTATACAACCACCCGAACGAGCTTGCATTGAACCTCCTAAGCAACGAGGACGATCCCAGAAGCTTGAAAAGGACAAAACTCCAAGACCTAAAATACATATAACTTAAATTCCAAATATTAACTTTGTTAACTAGAAGAGGAAGCTCCACTGAGTGTTACTCTCACCCAAGATACTCTATATTTCATCGAATTTGCTGGTTGGCTAACTATAGGCCAGATGAAAAGATATTTAAAAATAAAAAAAAAAAAATTGCTATATAATTTATTTTTTAATAAGCGGGTAGTCGAATAAATGGACGCAGACAGTGTAAAGGCTACAGAAGTGCATGCAATTTTTCCGTAGAGGTAAGCTCATTTATAATAAATGGAGGACAAAAAATAATACATAAATCCATATTTTCCAATTTTATTTTTGTTCTTGAGGACGATTAGTTTTTATCAGTACTTTTAAAAAGTTATGTATAAACGGCCATGTGAAGTTCAAAAGATTTCATGACTGTAGACGAAAGTGTAAAAATTAAGAATGATAATATTAAAATGCAAGGTTGAAATTGAAGGTTAGGTGAGAATGATGATATGATGAAATGAAAGTAATGATTAAGACGACAAAATACACACGATCCGTCAAGATTCCATTTCAATGAGTTCTTATAGTTGAAACAAAGATATCGGCAGATTGGAAGAATTACCAAAACATAGTTTGACAGCATTTAGACACGTGAAAAATATTGAAACCTCTATCGAAAACTGTCTAATGTGGCAGAAAAAAAGCAAGATTACGTTGAATAAGTATTTGAAGTATTGTCAAGTTGAGCACTGTTTAGTTATTATTTCGTTGTTTGTACATAATGTATTTGCTCAAGTTTGTATCTACAAAATATAAATTGATAATTTGCAGATTCAAGGAAAGAGCTCAGCAATACTACCTATTGCTCGTCTAAATATATTGGATGACGTTATTTCAAGTGTTGATAAGAGTAAACTTGTACTTTTGATATTTTTGGATTGCAATAGAACCTTTGATAGAAATAATCACAATTAGTTGAGCTACATTATATTGGTTTTTATTCTAACAGTTTTGCACTTATTTCTGATTATCTATTAAATCGTTTTCAAAAAGTATGCTACAGAAATGAAGCTTCAACAGTGTTGCTTTTGCTGCCTAGTGACCCATGGGACCCTGTTAGCGGTCCCTTATATTTGATATGTGTAAACAAACTCATTGCAGCAATATTTCTATTTATTCTGATGAAATTCAGATATATTCAGCTAATGTAGATGATGCAATTGTCAACATTAATTGTGACTTACAAAATAAAGTCAAATATGCAAAAGATAACTGCCTTATTCTAAATACTCCTTTTCCATATAAACACTATTTTGTTTCGTGAAAGATAAGTTCGTGATTTTCCATTTGATCTTTTCAGGTCACGAATATGCATGTCAGACTATTTATTTCCGGTTTTGATATTATGATGCAAATCTTATTAGTTTCGTAGGTACTTTTTACTATTGCTACTAGTTTCTGCTTTACTCTTCTCTGTTCAAGTACTTCATACTTCATTAATTGCCTTCTCTGAATCTATGTATAAAAAAATGTATACAAAATTATCTTCTGAATTTCAGTGTTCGTTCAATTAGCTGTCTCATTAAACCAATTTCAATATGACATTTTCTATATTTCAGCAGTGGCAAATAGGCAAATTCACTGAATAATATAAATAATCTATAGAATGAACCATCGAAAGATAGTCTTCGCAGTTGAATAGCATTTGCACTATCGTTACTAAGCGAAAATTTCACACATTACGGATAAATAACAGATAACAGTTATTATGCTCTGTGTAAGAATGTCTTGAAAAAATTAATATACAACTGATGATAACCTATGACATATGTGACATACAGTGAATGAATGTGTAATGAAAAGACACGCCTTCGTGTCTCAAGGTGAAGATAAGATATATAAGATGAAAAAATTATTAGTTTCAAAAAATTAATTTCAAGTAAATTTAGATTTCTAGTTATCCATGAAGGAAATAATAATTATTATAAATGATATAAATTTATTCGGAATAAATATTATTGGAGTACAATCTAAGTGGTGTCAAAAAATAATAGTCCCAATAACACATAGGTAGGACGGTGTAAAAATCGACTATAGAAGATAAACTGAACAACTTAGATACACAATGATGAAATACTCAATTAACTGAAAATATATTTTCCAGTCAACAGGCAATCTTACTTAGTTACAGAAATATCGAAATAGCATGTTATCTTCATTTTAATGTTTATATTATATTATTGCCATATTATTGCTCTCTATTTGAAATGATAGGACACTTTGCATTTAACATGATAATTAATTTGACTGAAGTTACAGTAGCTGAGGGACCGAGCTTTGTTCACCATTTTTACTTACTTGTACCACGTACAAGGAAGTATAGTAAAACCGACAAAATTCACCTATCGAGATTTTGATGGAAATATCCGTTTTGAACATTCCTGAATCCATTTTGACTATTTTTGGCTTGATGTCGGTACGTATGTTCGTGCGTGCGTGCGTGCGTGCGTGCGCAACTCGCAAATCTCAAAACTGCTGCTTGAACGTATATTGTTAAAATTTTGTATTTAAGGCTGGTATAGGGTCTAGTTGTGCACCTCGCATTATGGTTTCAATCGTCTGTACCGGAAGTGCACTTTACTTGAAATTTTTCTCGAATTTCTCTAATAAATCCAGAATAATCAATCGTAGCATGTTAAAGTTCAATATTTGAATTTGATGTAGTATCAGAATAGTTATCTGCTATTTTTGTATAAATCGGCTAAGCCAGAAGTGCACTTTACTTGAAACTTTTTTTGAATTATTTGCATAAATCTAGAATGATCAGCCATAGCATATTGAATTTAGTGTTTTAACTTGTTGTAGCATCAAAATAGTTATCTATTATTTTTGTATCAATCGGCCAAGCCGGAAGTGCAGTTTATGAGTATAACAGACATCCAGAATTTGCCGTACAAAACAATCAGTTTAATTGAAATGATAAGGTAGGCAATAATAATCTGTTGTCAAATTTTCAATTCCGTTTGACATTTTACATGTCAAAATATATTTCACTGTATTTCATTTTGTAAGCATTATCATTGCAATCGTCTGTACTATTTCCGACCCAATCGACTGAGCCGGAAGTGCACTTCATATTACAGACTTCTCGAATTTTTCTCATAAATTTAAAATAATCATTTTCCGCATAAATCCAAAACGATTAAACGTAAAATATTAGAATACAGTATTCAAGATGATAGTACTGTCTAGATACTCATATCCTATTTTCAAAGAGATCGACTGAGTCGAAAGTGCACTATACTTGACGATCTTGGAATTTTGCGCATAAATTCAGAACTGTTAGCCATAGAATCCTCGAAATCAGTATTTAGGAATGTTGTAGTATAAGAATGATGACCTACTGTTTCCCTAGCAATCGACTAGCCGTGGAATGATGAGATGTTGTGTTTGATTTTATATATCCAATGATGTACAAGTAAGTCACGTGATGTCCACGTCAAATTTTTTGGGTTTGTCATGGGAAGGTGATAACTTCCTACGAGAGGATTCGCCCATATTTATTTACAGTAATAGATATTTGGATATATAATATGCGAAATTTCCTGACTATATAGGGTGGTGACTCGAAGGGCCATAGCGTTTTCAATTATTTACATTAAAAAAGTGAAATAGTTTATTGTAGAGAAAAAATTTCTGCATTTTTTCACACTAATATTTCCAATTTTACTTCATTAGGAACCAGTAAAATAACGGAAATGTTTTCGATAATTTTCTTAAATTCAACAGTGCCATGAAATAAAAAACAAATGTACCCATTGCAAGTTATTGCTTATATCTATCATCTGCTGTCATTAGCGTTTCATATCAAGTGTCTTGAATTGAAATGTATAATTTAGAGAAAAAATTAGATATGATAAAATGGTTTTATGGTCCAAATTGTGCTCCACAAATATCAGCTTTTTTCAATTTTATTTTGTCATTTCATGGCACCGTTGATTTTAAGAAAGCTATTAATAAACATTATTAAAACATTAATAAACATTTCCGTAATTTTACTGGTTCTTGGTAGAGTGAAATCAAAAATATTAGTGTCAAAAAATGCAGAAATTTTCCTCCTACAATAAACTATTCAACTTTTTTGATGTAAGATAATTAGGGAAGCCAATAATTGAAAATTTCGAAAATAGCATTGGAAACGCTATGGTGCGTCCATTGAGTCACTATCCTGTATACAAAACTTCCTTATTCAATAGTATTCTAAAGCCGCCAAGCGAAGCTCCTATATATGAATATGTTGTTCATCCTCACTATGTTCAATGCATAAAAATTGGAATCAGTCAAAAATAAAATTCATGAATGTACATCGTTCAATAATTTATTTTTAGTAATTGAATAATCAGTTATTTTATGCTGATATATACATCATTTCATACATTTTTTCTTACAATCCATTAGCACGATATATGCTTAACTTAACAATATAATATTGGAATAAGAAAAAACCTGAGGATGATTTGATACGTCAAAAGAATCATCGTTTGAAGATAATAATAATCATAATTATGACATAGCTTATACTTCGATAATTGATTGAAATATAATCCAAAATTTTATAAGTTTTTTCCGATTCTTGAGTGCTGATAAATTTTAAACACGCTATATAGGCCACCAAAGATGCAGGTTCTTGACCTAGATATTCCACATGGCGAGCTGATGGGCAGCGGTAACAAAGAAATCACCCACCAGATCCTTCTGCCACCAAAAGAGAAAAAAAGGGACAAGAGATTCAGACAAGAGTTGAAACATCAAGGTGGAGTTACAAAGCGCTAGACTGAACGCGGGAAACTCTTGAATAAAAAGAAATTCTTGGAAATTGTTATTTCGGAATAGAAGTTTAAAGTAGTTATAAACCATAATATTCATAGCACTGTTCGTTCGTACGTAGAAAAAATTAACTATGAACTTGTTGATAGCAACATGAATTCACAGATTTGAATGCAACAGGGATTGAGTAATATATGTATTATGAAAATAAAATTATTACAACTAATATTTTTTAGTGATTATTCAATCACAAATAACATGCAGAATACATTCATACTTTTATTTGCGTTCTAAAATCAAACATGCACCTATTAAAAAAAAAACAATAAAACAAATGAAATATGAGATTTGTTGAGAGTTGAAGCAACAACAAAAAGATTCTGGTCAATGCATCTTCAATTAAAACTTATATGTAGATACAATGCAATTATTCTGTGTCCATCAAACAAAACGATGTGACTCATTAAAATAATTCATTGGGAAAATTAATACTTTTTGGATTATCTTTACAAATTATTGAGGCATAATAGTCGTTAGGCTATATTTAAAATAAATGTGAAGATGTGTGATAGCTCTAAATTGAGTCTTATCAATTATTTATATAATTACAGCAAAAACTTCACGTGATAACTTCGTTACAAGGAGCTAAAAAAGTTAAAATCTATGATTGTGACGCTTATGGAAACATAACGATAAATCGGTGATGCTCGGCGAGTTAGACTAATACAAATTCGAGTTCTAACATGAGAATTGTGGTATTTATAGCGGAAAGTATGAGAACATTGGATAAGACAAATGGTTGTCAAGCGAACCATGATACAGAAATATTCAGGGAACAATAGTATATTGTGTAACAAGTGCGATAAGCTGTCGATTGCCCACGAGAGCAAAGTTGGGCGCACGAACGAAGTGAGTGCCCTCATTCGCTCAAGTGGGCAATTGACAACACCGCACGAGTTGCAGGTACTATTTTTTATTACGAATATGGGATGAGTATTATTTTGCGTTTGTTTTTTCGGGCGGTAAATGATTTGCGTGCGACAAGTTTACTTGTCGCACTCAAATTATACTTGGCGCACTCATAAAGCAAAGAGCTATTTATCGCCCGAAAAAAAGGTGCGTAAAGTCGTACTTATCCCGCATGAGTAATAAAATAATATATTATGTTCAACAGAAGTTTGGTAATCTGGCAGATAGCTAAGAATGTTGTTTTGAGGTGGCAGTTTCAAGTAATATAGTTTTGGAAATATTTGAGTACATATGAAATCATATTAGCAACATGCATGCTGTGAAACAAAATGCATGGTTAACTAATTGAGAACATTCAAATTCCAGTAATTATCGGAGACAAGAAGTGAAGCTATGATTGCATAATTGATAAATATGCATAATCTGTGTGACTAAAATATGTTCATAATTTTCCAAATATCGTAAAGGTTCAATTCATTGAATATTCATACTCTACACCAGCGTTCTAGCAGTATTGTCATATATTGCACGGCTAAAATAAATGTTCTACATTCAATTTACAATGTTCTAAAAATAGAATCAACCTAATTGGGGTCCAATTATTTAGATTTAGCATAGAATATATTCGATCAGTAGTTGATTATGCAGTAGAAAATGATAGAAGTATGAATTCTTGAGTGATGAAATAGTTGATAGTTTGCAAATGTATTCAAATTTGTTAATTCAATTGGAAATATATTTCAAACATTTATAGTCCATTGAACGTGATTTTTATTTGTGTTACAATAGCAAAAAAACGTATTTAGTCTTATCGACACAATTTTGTCATTAATTCACTCAGAGCGGTTGAAGTTCATGGCAATATGACGTAACTAGTTCTGCTCAGTCTGACCGTTGCTACGACGACTAAAAATCAACCACTTGAAAATTTGTTCTTTCAAGGTTTAGGTTTTTGGTTGGAGTGCGCGCCATGTGAGGTCATTTACTCTCTGCATAATGTCTGGACAAAAAATAAAATAAAAATACGAGCCAAAAGATAAAAGAAAACATCCGGAAATTCTTTGACCTTCTTTTGTTCGCTTCTTTGAACTTAATGGTTGCATTGACGTAGATTTCGAAATTCTAAAAAACACAGAATGATGTTCAAAACATTTATTTTATAAATAGATGATATGAACTTTGAGAAACAAAGACATAAAAAACTGTTTACAATTGTAGGTACGTAAATAAATGCTATTTTTAGAAAACTGGGTATATATGTTAAGACCATATGTATATGGACTAGGTCCTGAGTATACGGCCTAAATGAAGCCGACTGTATGTATGACATGTTATTTCATATGGACTAGAGCGTTAACATACGGACTATTGCGATTAAGACTGTATACTCAATTGCAGTGCCTTGTGTGATGTTGATATTTTTGCCACCCATATCCGTTGCAACACATGAACACTCAATTATAGATTGAATTTCGGCCCAGCATGAGGCGTTCAGTGAACTCTTTCTGGCTGTTTTGGGCTCAAGTTCTGTTCCACAGGCGAGCGCAGCGCAATTTGGTAATATTCAGGGATGTTTTGCGAAACCACGAGCGTAGCGAATCAACCTACAATCGTTGTTACATACATCACTTTTTTATACACTGGATTTTAGTCTAACATGAGAGTAATTACAAAATATTAAAGTCGTTCAGAATTTAGTAGATATTCTGTCAATATTTTGACAATTTAAGAAGTCCATTTATTAAAAGACAAGTTTCTTGCACATATGGACTGATGTCTTTAGTCCATTTACATATAGACTAGTCCTTCTATGAATGGCTTGTTTTACATATATGATCGGTAACATATACAAATAAAATTATTCATATACTAGCCAGTATGCGTGAATCACCATAATCGGTATGAATAATCATGAAAAATGAGTGAATAGTGATATCGTTGCTAACAATCAACCATTTCTGAAAATTATAATTATAAAGAGAGCAATTGGACTCTGTAACAGAACTGCACAGCATCAGGTCGCTCGCGCAAATGATACGTATTGTCGCTTATTTTACGGTGAGGCACCTTATGCATGCGCACCGATATCAATGTAGAACATACGCGAAAACTTAAGTTAGGATTTCTGTTTAAATCTCGGAAATTTTCATTGAAATCTATTATGCCATTTTAGATAGACAGAGAGACAGAATTCTAAAAATAGTCAATTATGATTGGATATCATTTGAATAGCTTCGCTCGATCTCAGACTTGAGAATTGCTCAATTATGCGTTTATTACCAATAGTCGTTACTTGGCAACGGAGTAATACTTCGCGTTTGCCTGACTCCAACTTTACTTGAGTCTACTACAAGGCTACCTTGAGTCGTACTTAAGTACTCGTGTCAGTTATTTTTGAAATTTGTATTTCCAACGTAGAGGTATACATACTTACTGAAACTTACTTTTCCAATCAAATTGTCTAAAAATAGATTAAAATCAGTAGACAAATTAGGAATACTTCGCAAATACTGATATGAACGTTAAACATATCAATCAAATATATGTCAAAAACAAAAAATCTCAAGCTTCGCCAAGAATTCAGGAAGTATCGACAATAGGATAGATTTTCAAGCAAGTATCTATAGTGGCTTCGCCTCGACTTGGCCAAGATTACTCAAGAACAAGATTGAGTTTCGACTATAAGTACGGGCATAAAACTTGTCAATTACTCAATAAGTATTCATAGCTCAGTGTGAAAGTGCTGTCTTTGTACTCCGAAGATCGTGTGATCAATTCCAAATTCAGACAAAAATAATTATAATATACTCTATGCTGTACTTTCCCAAAAAGTAGAGAATATTCGTGATTTGACGACTGATAACCGCACTGCACGGCTTAGAAAATTATCAAAAAGCTTATCAATGTGCACTAAAAATAGCCACACCCGTATCGGGTAGGAGATATAAGTATAACTGATATTCATTTCATTATCTATTTGCTAATTACTTTTTGTAGAGGTTGAATTATTTCGTCTCTGAGAAGTATTAAAGAGAAAAATTTAGAGTTCTATTGGAGTAGGAATGCTAATGATCATGTTTATGACATTTCGCAAGTGCAAAACACCAAAGATAAGACGCTTGATACTATTCTCCGAACTTGGAAACTTATGAAATAATTTGTTATATAATTATCGATTTTAACTATCCAAGACGCTCTTCAGTTAGACATATCTAACTATCTAGAAAGATAGATGATTCAAGGATAATAGGAAGTGTTTTATTATAGACCGCGGTATAGAACCCTTTTCTCCGGATTATCAAAACTCTTTTGAAACTTTGTAAGTGGCTTTCTTTTGATGAGTCCGACATCTTTTCATCTACGAAAATCTTTGAAACTGCTGCATTTTCCATCAAACAGCCTGAAAAGACGTCGATTTTATGATTTATTCTGGATCAATAACGTCACTCTCTTTAATAGTTTAATCGTGAGATAATAATAGCAGATACACACACAATATCATGTCCGACAAAAATATTGCGGCGTTCGGCGTAGCCCCCATCTCCAACCTGTCAAAATAACAAGTTTTGTTAGATTATTAACATTCTGTTGGAATTTCCAGTACTATCAAATAAACATTAGTGAAGTTGAGTGGTGATATTGTCCGATAAAATTTCTGCTGCAAATTTTCAGTCCGAAGCTCTAAAAATGTCAATTCTATGAGTTTGGTTTGCTGAATAACATTCATTCATTCCGAATGGTCTTTCCTTTGGAATGATGTACAGAAAACATTGGTATGAATGTCCGACAAAATATTTGCTGCATATTCATAAGAAATTCAAAAAACTTATTTCGCAAATTCTCATTGATGGTATGTTGAAATCGATCTTTAAGGATAAGTACCGTGATATTCTCCAATGTAATACCATAGAAGGTAGAAAGAAAAATCTTTTTCTACCTGGCAATAGTCACTATACCTACGCTTTCCATCTTTTCAATATTTGAAACACATCTGCAAGTGTAATCGAGATTGGTGATTCGGATTCCATATAATCCCGTTATTAGTTCATAAATATACTTCACTTCATTTAAATATGTATTTTAGATTTTATTACAGACTCAGATAATAATAAGGATAAGGATGACAATAGCACTACTGAAGACAATGAATTTGATTTCTGTGCAGATGGTGAAAATTCATCAACGGATGTATCTGATATTGATTAAATTGAATATTTGCTCAGAAAATTATTTTCTTCCGAAGCATGTACTCTTTTATATAAATTTTACAAATTGAATTCCAAATTTTCCCATTATTCTAGGAAATTTTTGAGATATCAATATTTTAGAATCGTATGAAAAATATCATTTAGATAGGTTCTCTAATGTTGAAACAATTTTCTCCAAGCATGATTTTATGTTTCTTGTTCCACATCTGCTGCCAATTTTCCGCTTTCCTTTGGAAATTTTCTCTATAATAATGATATTTTCAAATTGTATGTTCAGTTTTGCATCAATATAATTCTTTAATTCTTTACATGTTGCACTATATTGCGGAGAAAATATGAGAAAATTTTTTTGCGAATGAATCGCTATGGACCAAGTTATAGAATTAAAGAGGTAGAAATTTGGAGAATATTATTTTTTGATCTCACAAATAGATGTACAAGATTTAGTTGAAAGATAGATTTAATATTGTGCGCATACAAACACAGAGAACGCTACTTTTTATCTTATTATTTTCGGACTGACAAAACAACATACTATTTTTGTCGGACAATATATTGTTTGATCAAGGAATATACTCACCTATATGTATGATTTTGGTCCGACAAGTGTTAATCAGCGAACCAAACTCATAGAATTGACATTTTCAGAGCTTCGGACTGAAAATATGCAGCAGAAATTTTATCGGACAATATAACCACTCAATTTCACTAATGTTCATTTGATAGTACTGAGAATTCCAACAGAATGTTAATAATCTATCAAAACTTGTAATTTTGACATGTTGGAGATGGGGGTTACGCCGAGCGCCGCAATATTTTTGTCGGACAAAATATGTGTGTGTTCTTGCTATTATCATCTTACGATTGAACTATGGAAGAGAGTGATGTAATTAGGCAAGAATAAATCATAAAATCAACGTCTTTTTAGACTGTTCGATGGATAATGCAACAGTTCCGAAGATTTTCGCAGATAAAAAAGTTGTCGGACTCATCAAAATGAAGCCACTCACAAAGTTTCAAAAGAGTGTTAATAATCCAGAGGTTTTGTACCGCGGTCTATAAGATTCGACTTTCAATTCATGAATATGAGGAGGTCAAGATAGCTTAGTTTTAGTTCCAATCAAAGAAAGAAATCAATATGATCACTCGAATTTTGATTATTCAGGTATGACTGAAGATAAAAAAAGATATTCCACCGGAATGGATTTAACTTCGATGATATTGAGTATCAAGTTGAATTTGATACCCAGTTTATTTCTATCAATTATTATCGTCGATAGGCTGGAGCAGCGAATAATGTGTACTTTTAGGATTTATTAATTTAATGACTTGGGGATTTTTATCGCTGTTTTATATGAAACCAATCTTAAAGCCTAGCCCATTTTCAAATTTTACGTTTGTTGTCAACATTATGAGAAATAATTTCTAAACTAATCTACATTTTAGGAATCATAGACTGTAATACGCCCAGATCAAATATTTCTTTTGCATTAGAATTACCACTGATGTGCCTCTTGAAATGTATAAGAACCAGCTCTTGAGTTTGAACATAATTTTCGGGACATATTGACTATATTATACAATGTGTTAACTATTTCTCACTTGACCTATCAACAAATTGCGCCATGTCTCAACTCCTAGATAGATGAATAGAGGTTAACAAAAAATATAACTAACGAATCTCCCGATTCAACAGCTGCGTAATTATGATGATCTAGAACTGTTTCAATCTTATAATAGATTATATGATATTTGACATGTTATCAATTAATTGAGGAGCGAAACGACGAACTGATGGTGAATCAACTGGAAAATATCATATATATATATATATATATATATATATATATATATATATATATATATATATATATATATATATATATATATATATATATATATATATATATATAATATATATATACATACATACAGGATGTATCTAGACCTATGTAACAAAGTTTGATGGAATATAGTATTTGGCGAACTAATCATGAATCAAAAATAATTACACTGGTTTGATGGCTACTCTTGAGACTAATTACCTTGAATTCATTAAAATAGACTACGTTCATGAACATTTCATTAAATTGTGTTTATATTTTCGGATATGAAGATGAAAAACAGTGGTACGTAAAATTCTCATGTTCTGCTAAGTACTGTTTATGTTACTAATTTTGAAAAATTCTTTTTGATCCATGATTAGTACGCCAAATACTATATATCATGAAAGTTTGTATCATAGGTATAGATACACCCTGTATATAACGGTCTAAGACGCTATATGAGTTCTTGAATAGCTTTATCGATACTAATGGCTGCTTGCGCCAGTACTGTTCAATATAAAAAAGGTTTATCCGAGCTAAGTTTAAACTAAACAATTATTTGAACTATTGATGGTTTGTACCAAGAATATTCAGGTGCAGCTTAGATAGACCAAACATTTTATGGCTGTTTATTTTATGAGTAATTTGATATGGTTAAAAATTTTTGATTAATGAACGATGTGATTTCAGAATTGATTAAACAATCTCAAAATGATGAGTAATTCATAAAGTAGAAAGCAAAATAACGATTAGAATAATATTCAACAGTCTTTTCCTGATAACGATAATTAGGTTTCTTCACTCACGTTGAATTGCTTTGACGTTATTTTCATCATCTTTCTTCCTCACATGCATATTCTCAATGAGTGTAATAGTCTTCAGTTGATCTACATCGTCTCATGTCTCCATTATCAATATTTTCATTACTCTCAATATATTCGAAGAAAAAAATCACATATACAGAAATTTTTTGTCAAAAAATTCTTGAACCAAAGAAACAATGGCTGGTACCACGAGCTCTGTTTTTGATGGTACTGGGAGCGTTGTGTCAAGATGTGTTTTAACGCAATTAGAATTTTCTCAAATACATTAGAAAATAATTTTCAGATACAAATTACAGAAAACAGATATGTCTACAAAATTATTTGAATATTTCCCATTGAAATAGCTTGAAATATTCATATTCCCTTAAAACTATACGTAAAATAACACAGCTAGTATAGCCTAAAACAGAGCTTGTAGTACCAGCCAATGAGATTTTAGTTGTATTTATGGACCGGCATTCCAGTCCTTGCGAAGTTGAATTTATTCCAACGATCATAAAGGCTCAAGAGACACAAAATCTCAAAATTGGAGCTACGAATTCAATCTTGTGCAATGGTCTTATGCTAGAAATCTGATCATATCATTCACCGTTCTGAAATCACAATAGCAATCAACACGATTATATCGATGCTGCCATCTACTGTGCTATTAGAAATATGTATTCAAGGTGAAATCATTCAAGTAGAATGATACTATTTGAAATTTTTTTAATTTCACGGTTTACGACTTTATTTCCAGGATTATATAAATCTGTTAGTGGAGAATTATTTTTTTCGAATAGTAGTCTAGCTCACAGCTAGAGCAATTATGGTAAGCAAAAAAGGATCGGAGATCTGTAGTTTTCATAAAATAAAATGATCAGTGTTCTCTACAAAAATCACATTGTGAAGGTGATTAGCCCTTCAAAGAGGTGCTAGTGAAAGTTAATCTATACATGTGAATGAAAGTATCTGTGATTTCGCAATAAAGACTTTTTCTCAATGTCATACGATTATTTGCAAATTACCAAAATCCAAAAACGCGTTTTTAGAATTTTCTGTAAGTCTCTCTGTCTGTCTGACTGTCCAGGCTGATTTTTGAGATGGCAGCCTCGATTGAGTTAAAACTTTCTTAACTATATATGTTTGGGTCAAAACAATATGTATAGCAGTATACACTGTTATTAGTCTATAATTTTTCTGGTCAAAGGTTTCAACTTTGGAAATTTGTTGTTAGAATTTGCATGAAAGTTTCTGATACAATAATATTAACGTACGATAGCGGGCGGGTCACATCGAATGATTTTTCGTTTGCGCATCGTTCATCAGAATGAGTTGAAACTTTAAACAGTTGTTGCTGATACTTGCTCGAAAGTTCCTGATATAGTACTATCAAAGTACAACTTGTGCTACAGTGTGAATATCCAAATAAACGGTTTAGAAAGTTGATTGTTGATTTTTTCGTCTTTATGTAGTTCTCAATTTGTTTATCTAAATACTTATTATTTGATCGACAGCGCACAGACTAAACTGCTTGACCTGGAGGGCTGAAATTTTTACACTACATTCCTAAAATGACATAGATAAACAATGAAAACTAATATCTGTAAGTTCTATCCTAGGGGAGTAAATTGGAACACTCCAATATTTTTGTGTGGCAAATCTACGACTGTAATCATATTTTAATGAAAAATTCAATTGGTCTGGTTAGCCCTAGAATAATACAATAAAAAATATCCATATCCACAGCCCGCGATTCTTTCGAGTGCTGTAATCAATTCTTTTTTCGTTGATCCCAAGAAGTTACGGTAGGTTCCGCTTGCGGTATATCACGGAGTTGCAGACAATTATCAATTCTTTAATTTCAAAAACTACCGCAGTGGAGCATATGGTTTTCCCGGTTGCTGCTGTCAATTTTATGTAGCAATTTTGTACAAACCTGTTAGTCTTATATATCTATAATTTTGTGAATTATGAACAAAATCGCAACGAACTTGTCAACCTTCTACAATAATAAACAAAAGTTACTGCGCTTTTACAATTTTTTATGTATTTATGAATTTATAAGACTCATGGGTTTGCACATAATTGCAATATTAGTTTCTATTGATCTCGAAAATTTATAGGTTTGTCTAGGTGTTGTAATAAATTATTATATTTTTAAGAGAGAGACAATTGGATTGATTGACCATAAAATAAAATAATAAGAAATATCGAGAGCACGAGACTACCCCAAGTGATGCCTGCTGTTTTTTCCAGGTGCTGTAGTCTATCATTATATATTTGTTTTATTGATTCCAAAAAAAAAAAAAACATCCATAAGCGAGCGAATCCACGGGTGACAGCTAGTACATGGTATAAATACAGATGCAAATTCTAGAAGTCATACTTCATCTCACATTTGTTTCATTCCCAGTTTTGTGTAGCATTATACTGACTACAATTAACTAATCTCCTGTATCTAAGTCTTTCAGATATTGACTGTCTTCCGATTTTGCTTTTTTTTTTCATTAGTGGTCTCCAAATTATTTGCATGATTATAGAATATGTTATCCATCTGTCACTTTGAACTACTACGTTCTGATTGGTGCAATCAACGCCAAACGCTCTGCACAGAGGTAAAATATTTGACACATACATATTTTTTGATTGAAACAAATTTGTTGCATGCGCGTTTCTATTGGTCGATTGGCTGTAATTTAAGGCTTATTTTGACTCAGAAAATCACTAAACAGAAACTATTAATTCAATCTTGTGCAATGCCATTGTGCAAGAAATTCAATTATCCGCAATCACAACAGCAATTAACACGTTTCTGCCAGTGCTGCCATCTTTTTACTTCCTTATTCAATTTTCTGGATTCTTGCAGCTTAAAGTATCGTTGAGAATAAATTATACCCATCTGTTAATAACGCATGAATTTCTAGAAAAGTACTCTAAATAATATTTATTATAGTAGAGAGAGTTAACTGATCACAAAAATGTTCTTGAACAAGAAAATTAGTATCAATGGTCTATTTAATGTGAACATAGTTCATTTTCAATACTTTTGAAAAATCGTGAAAGACCCTATTGGTTGACAATATCATGATCATTTATTCCAAACTTCGATAGTGGTCCCTCCATATTTATCTCATTTAATGTTCACAAAATATACCCATACATTATTGGCACGCATTCACAGTTTCATATTAATTTCAATTCACTCACCGCAATCAATAAGTAAAGCTTTCATTAATTCTATCTCTATCATCATAAACATGCAAGGCAGTTTGAGTTCTGTGAACCCAATTTTACCTAATTGTCAATTCATGCTTATGGTACGGTGTACAAAAACTGTCGTCGATACATTTGTTAGATTCTCTGTAAGGTCTTAATGGCAGCTTTGTGCTCTTTTGATATGTGTTTAGACAATGATTGAGGCTTTTCTTTGAAAAGATAGATTCATCATCACTCACAACAGGGTAAAAAAAAAAAACTGAAGAATTATATTCTCCATTAATAGCTGAAACTCTTGCAAATATTCTCCGAGGAAAAGTGTCTAAATTGAAGTTGTATTCCTAGGACAATAACACTTTTAAGAATCTAGAGCTATTTTATAACCATTGAACTGGTGCACACAGCTGAGATAATATATAGTTGAACTAATAACTATTATTCTTGATAATCTATACATTTTTCAGAATTTCATTTAATAAAAACGACTTTTGATTTTAAATTCTATATATTTATTGGAAACTTTGACGTTTCGATCCTTTGACCAAGGATCTTTTTCAGAAAACAATGATACAAAATAAAACAAGGCAAGTAACTTGATAAGTACTAAAAGTATACAGAATACTAGATGTGATAACGTAGATATCACACCTAAACATAAAGAATGAAATCCTCTGGCATTTACCCAAGGCTTGACCACATGAAAACCCCAAACAGAGTAAAATATCCTACTTGGTACAGCTCCAAACACATCCCAAATCACAAAATACACGACATTTCAACAAGACATCGTAGCGCTACTCTTTGCTATTGGTTTGGCTCACAAATGCAGCGTCGAATAGTCTTCAGTGTACTTTATAATCCAAAATATAAACAGAACTACACCAACCAAAACATAGTCATTATATATGTGTGTTATTGATTACAGAAAGCTAAACATTCGATAATTCAAAACCATTAGTATGATTAAAGTTATTTGGATATTTAAGTACCTCAATTGCTTCTTTGACCAGTCGACCAATCTACCATGAATCGATGAGCATCTTGTGACTATTCTTGTTTCTTTAAACTTGATATCAAGCAAAAACTTCTAGTGACCCGCATATACCTAGATTTTATGGTTTACCTAAGATCCATAAACAAAATGTCCCTCTCAGACCAATAGTCAATTGCATCAGTTCGCCAACTTATCTATCATCAAAATATCTTGACAGTTTACTGAGACCATTTATCAATAATTCTCCCTCGTATGTTGAAAATTCGAAACATTTTATTGATATGATTAATAACATATGGTTGTGTGATGATGACATCCTTGTTAGTTTATATAAATTATAAAAATTAAATTTTTTCGCCCATTATTCTTGGAAATTTTTGAGATATCAATATTTTAGAATCGTATGAAAAATATTATCCCGATAGGTCTTCTAATGTTAAAACAATTTTTGCTAAGCATGTTTTTATGTTTCTTGTTTCACATCTGCTTTCAATTTTCAGCTCTCCTTTGAAAATTTTCTCTATGATAATGATATTTTCAAATTGTATGCCCAGTTTTACATCAATATATTTCTTTAAATCATTTTTTTTTTACATGTTGCACTATACTGTCGAGAAAATATGAGGACAAATTTTTGCGAATGAAAAATCGCTATGGACCAAGTTATAGAAATAAAGACGTAGAAATTCAGAGAATATTATTTTTTTGTATCTCACAAATTTGGTTGAAAGGTAGATTCAATATTGTGCGCATACAAACACAGAAAACGCTACTTTCTATGTTTCTATTTTCGGTCCGGCAAAACAGCGTACTATTTTTGTCGAACAATTGATCAAGAAATATACTCACCTATATGTATGGTTTTTGTCCAACAAGTGTTAATCAGCAAACCAAACTCATAGAATTGACATTTTCAGAGCTTCGGACTGAAAATATGCAGCAGAAATTTTATCGAACAATATCACCATTCAACTTCACTAATGTTTATTTGATAGTACTGAGAAATCCAACAGAATGTTAATAATCTAACAAAACTTGTAATTTTGTCATGTTGGAGATGGGGGTTACGCCGAACGCCGCAATATTTTTGTCGGATAAAATATTGTATGTGTTTTTGCTATTATTATCTAATGATCAAACTATGAAAGAGAGTGATGCTATTGATCAAGAATAAATCATGAAATCAACGTCTATTTAGGCCGTTCGATGGAAAATGCAACAGTTTCAAAGATTTTCGCAGATAAAAAATTTGTCGGACTCATCAAAATGAAGCCACTCACAAAGTTTCAAAAGAGTGTTATTAATCCGGAGAAAGGGGTTCTGTACCGCGGTCTATATTACACACCTATAATTCTCTTCAAATTAGTGACTCTGATGTGATTTTTGAGTAATGTGAAGGTGGTCATTGAAGTATCCATTTGCATTCATCTCAGTTACTCTAACTTAACGATGAAGGTATTTGTATTAGTACAGGACATGAAAATGGAAATATTTGCTGATAAGTATCAAACCACATCAGTCTTAAACTTGTCTGAGAAAAAAAATGCCGTTGAAGTGGATTATAAGTTATTTCACTTTTCTGGAGTTCTTCTATAAATATGGGATAATTCTGTCAGCTTCAAATGTCAAATTTGAGACAGTTTTTGCCTGCATAATCACATATTTGAGATTTGCGTCACAAGCGGATGATATTTTCCAATATTTTGATATTATATATCAGATTATGTAGAATTCCACATTACAGTCGGTTATAATCAATCAGATAACAGTCGAGTGCATAATTTAAATTTGTGCGTACCTGAAAGTAACAAAAGATTAAAATATATATGAGTTCTAACGCGGTTAACATATGTACATACGTTTTTATAACGTATAAGCAACAGTTGGTTGATTGAACGTGTTACGTTGAAAAATCTAGTAATTATTTATTTTTGGGCTACACATTTTTATTATAATATTATAAGTACAGACATTTATCATCAAACAATGGGCAAATAATATTCTTAGTTGGAATAACGTTATCTTTAGGTTGTAGGATGACTATTATAAAGAACGATCACTAAACGTCCGTGTAAAGTTGCATTAATTATTTAAAATGTTTCAAAATATATGTTTATGTCAATTTGATTTGATATTAGCTGTACCTGTATACATATACAATACATACATATAAATACAATGCTAGTAAAAAAAAACCTTAAAAACTTCAGAAATGTTTCAAATTTATTTACAGCGGTAAGTAACGTTTGAATTATTTCTTGAATATTCCAATAGATTTTGTATTTTTCGTTTCTGAAGAAAGAGAATTGGATGCTCACAAAATCTTTGTGATCAACATTGTGACAAGTAATGTAACTCAATCTATGGTTTGTGTGGTTTGCTACATTGAATTGTACTTTGTATCAATCTTTGTCTCAAACTGCCTGAGGAGTTCATAAAAGGTAATATTTTGTGTACAATTATTATGGCCTCTCACAATCATATTCTCTATTGTTTTGACACGTAAATGATTTATTATTCTAGTATTATAATTGTGAATATTGTTGCGAACAGAATGCTTACAGGCTAGACTTCCATTTCAACACGCCGGATGAGCGGATGGCAAACGCAACTGAGACATATGCGCCAAGGACGTAGTGACGCCTGGTGGAGTTTCTGGAAGCCACCAGAACTTTCTAGAGGCTTTAAGAAACTCTAGGTGAGAATATAAAAAGCTAAATTATTATTGCGAATGAGATTGGAAATAAATACGCGAACTTAATAAATAAGTGTAGTGATAGTGTCTAGTTCAGCGTTAATTTTAGAAATAGAAGTATTCATTAGTAGATGTTTAATTATGTTAGAGTATTATATATTATCGAACCCATGATCAAGTTGTCTCGTTATAATATCTTCTCTTCTTACTATATCTGTGAAGTATATAGCCCCAACTAATCGATTATTTTGTATAGAAACACTAATATGTACATTGGCAAGAATAATTTCTTCAGAATCCAACCATTTCAATTTGTTTAAGATATAATGTGATCTAAAGCAATAAATAGCTCATAAATTTATTTTGTAGTATCTGTAGTAGAGCATTAAATTGAGACTTGTTGCAATGAAATAAAATTGATCTACAATAATTAGAATGTGGTAATATGATCATATATCGTTATTTTTGCATGTAATAAAGATTTCTACTTTTTCTGTTCATGAAGTTATACTTTGCAATTTATTTAGTTACATAACTAATGTTCTTGTTGAATTTCAACTCATTATCTATGATAATCTCTGTATATTCATTATTACTCACAGATTCAATTATTTAATCATTTATTTAGATATTTAAATTTTTGCTGTTAATTATATTTACCTTTCGTGAGAGGCACATGACTTTTGTTTTACTACAATGCAACTTTAATTTGATGTCACTCAATCAGTTACGAGCTACTGCCAATTCTCTGTTTAGAGTTGAGATTATGTCATCATTATTTCCTCCATAGAAAAGTATGATCCCAGCTCCGTATTTTTACAATCAAATAATAACCAATAAATATTCGAACGTTATTATAGCACTATTTGTAGATCGGATGCTCATTATTATTAGAAACATCTTTCAAATATGCATTGAACTGATTTTCGTCGTTTAATATATTAAAATATATGGTTTTAACTTCATATATCCTACAACATTTTCTTTTAACAATTTTCCACATTCCTACAATGGAAAGAACTCAGGCTTCTAACTTTTCGCTAGCTACAATAAGTTATAACGCTTGAAGTATCCTGTAAAAATTATCATGCTATCATTATTTAGCTACAGCTGGAAACTTTGCGAAGAGCTTTGTGAAAATTTAAATATGATGATTGTAACAGTCGTTGGTATATCTGTTTTATTGTAATCAGTTGTTTTCATCGAGTTTGTTGAATTATGGATACAAATCAACGTTTAACGTCTGAAAAACATGTAGTTAAACGTTTGTATATACTGAAACAATATGAATGATAGATAGAAGATTATATTAATCATGTTGGTTTTGTTGTAGAAAATGCTTGCTATACCTTTATATCTAGTGAGTATAAACTAGTTGAGCTAATATAAATAGCATAATATGATATTTCAAGCTCTGTATTTTTCTAAACTAGATTTGTTGATTACATTCCAACGTTGTAAACAATTGCAAGTATGCAACATATTAGGCGGACGACAAACTGATAAGACAAGGCAGGTGATTATTCAAGAAATGCTTGTATCAATTCAATTTCAGAACTTTGATATTTTTATCGTTGCTCAAGAGAAAAACTTATATCGCTCAATGGATATCATAAAGTTTTATAGTGAAAATCATAATTCCTTGAATATTTTGACAATTGCAACAAAATTTTCTTCACAAAACAATGTTTGAAAATATATTATCACTTTTTATTTTGTCCATTTTACTTACAGCTAGTAGTGGGCTCAACATGAAAATATATTCTATCTCGAGTAGGTACACGGAATTAACACGCTTATATTAGCACCACTTGTATCTATGTAACGGAATCTTTGAACGTGATTTTCACCCTTTCTAAAATGTCAAATTAAAATGAAACTCTGCATAATCCTCAAGAACCGATGACAATACAATAATTTATCAAGTTTGTCCCACTATCCTGATCAGGATCATCAGAATTGATGATTCGCTTTCGGAGAAGAAACCTGATGAACAGCAGTGGCGTGCAGTCCATATGTGCAGGGTGTGTACTGCACACCCTATGAAAATATTAGAAATTACGTAAATAAAATTAATATAATGGTTCATTGAAAACTTCATTTTATTTCACAAATTTTCATTATAAAATCAGAGAAAGAGCGTATTTTATCTATTTATGCAACCAGAAATACATGCGCGCCTCGCGGGCCACTCTGCTATATATTTAAAACGAATGTCGACGCTTGAGATGCAGATTTCTCGCCTGCACGGCGAGCGAGATCTGTTTAGCATAGTCAGTATGAGGAAAGTGAAGGAATAGAGTCTGACAGAGAAAAAGCATACCGAAATTAGCGATCTCCTATCGCTCGTTCTCTCTCGCTGGGTGCAGGCAGACTTTCTGCACCTGGAGCTGAATATTCAACGTTTAGCTGAGTTCTTTTTCAAACGCCTTTTATTAGTTTGTTTTAAAATAGTTGAAATATTGTTATTCGTTATTTAAGACAACAATATTAGGTGCACACTTATCTCCCAACTAGCACCAAAGTAATCGTAACCGAGACGGAAACCTCGAAAGCGTAATTGCTACGTACCTGCCACTAATTTTTCAACTTCAATGTGTGGATAACTTCATTTTACAAATCTACAATCGCAATCACGTAAAATTTACCACCAATATTTACTTTATAGTTATATTACTTCTATGTGATTTCTTTGGTATTGGGAACGTCGTAGCTACCAGTGGTACCACTTTGAGGTTCCAATAACTTGATAGCAACAACAATCGTAGCAGCGACTATTCAATGCTACTACAATGCAACCTAAAAGTTGCAACTACTTTCAAGTAACTTTGAAAGTTGCCATAACGTTCTGGGAACCTTTAGGATCACTTCAAATTCTTGAAACTTTGAAGTGATATTTATAAGTGTAAGTAACGTGACTGCGACCTGCAAAATTCAACGTCATTGTGCATGGCTACTACAAAGTTCGTATCACCTCTTAGAATCACCATGAAGAAAATTTTACCATGTAGTTCCCAAAACATTCATATGCTCTGCATCATTGCTTAGTGTTCGTATAGTTGTATGAGGGTTCGTTGGTTCACAATGGCGTCTGTTATTGGAAGCAAGCATAGAATAAAAAAAAATTGACATTCCACAGCATTTCACGGGAAATTAAAAGGCTTGAGAGCGAATGGTGTACTGAAAGAATATTTTGGTGTTGTGCAATCGTCACCATCAAAGATCAATTTCCTTCATGGGTCATATATGCTACGGAAGACGACGTTACTCACTTGTATGATGATGAAGAACCTGATAATTTCATCACATACCCAATTTCACTAGTAGATCAGCTAAGAACATAGTGAAATTCTCATAGAAGATCCACCAAAATATCTAAAATCGGATCAAAAATGCACCTTGCTAGAAGCTAGGGCTACATTTGTGTAATTTCATGTCTCTGTTTTCTGAATCTCATGCTCTGTTTCTTTAGAACCTGACAACACTGAGCAGACACAGTGATAGTCACAACTTTGTCGCAACTTGGAAGTGGCACTGCAATACCTTGTAGTGAATAAACTTCAAAGTTCCATACTTACAGTTTTCGTTCGGTTCCTACAACTATCGCTCAGTCGTAATTACTTTCAAGTTGCATTTTTTAGTAATTCTGACTTAAAAGTAATTTCTCCTAAGCTTCGCCATTTTTATTAGCAAAATATGCGACGCCATTACTACAAAACGAGAACTTGTACACCACAATGACTAAAAACTTGAACGAGCTCATAAATTTAGCACTATGTACAACAAATTGATGGATAATAATTAATTATATGCTTTAAATGATGAATGGAGAAAGATATTTTTTTGCGTTTAGGCGTCATTTTCTTTCACAAAAAAATACTTGATAAAAAATATTTCAATTAAAAAATGACAAATTTGAGGGCGCGTGTCAGATTCAGATTTATAATTATTATGTTTAACAATAAAATTGCATTTGTTTCAATTTTTTGGTCACTCAGATTGGATAACAGGGAATTATCAAAAATGTATTGCGTTCGTATATTCCTTTCATAGAGTATTTCATTTTGTTTCTAAGTTGAACAGATGTTATAGACAAGTTTATACCAGAGTGGAACATGAGAAAGATAAAACTAGTTGCAAGACAAAGCAAGCAACAAGTTTGGAATAGTGGGAGAAAAGTTCCAAGAAAGTCGCGAAAACTTCACAGCAACGACGCTAATACGGAGCCATTACATTTCTGGAACGTAGCCGAATAAGCTCCAGGAACGTAGTTGGAACGAAGCCAGAACCAAAAATTATTCCCCATTTTGGTCGTACTTTCGTAATAGGAACGTTCCTAATACGTGCCTATGACTAGTGACGAGACCCATAGAAGTTCCTAATGTAGTTGCTGACACGTTCCGACGACTATTTGTGCTAGTTGGGCTTATACGTTTCTTAAATTATTTATTTCTGTGAAATTATCATTTGTAGAATGACAACTGAAAATAGATCTATAATTTGTGATCTACTGGAAAATCCTTTTTCACGTCGTGATGTCGGAACAAAAAATGAAATTATGAAAACAAGACCAGCGCCAGACATAAAATTCACTCAAAATGTAAAAATTAAAGGCCAGCAGTCCGTGCGACATTTCCAAATTAAAATATATGAAAAATTTAAATGGATTGCTGGTTGTTGCGAGCAAAATAAGCTGTATTATTGGCCATGTATATATCCTCTTCCTCACCACCGACTGTGTACACCTATCACAGAGCGAGCTCAGTTAACGTTAAGGTGCCGTGCGAGCGAAGCGAGCTTGGTTAAATTTAAGCTGCTGTACGAGTGATGCGAGCTCGATTAACGTAAAGTCGCCGTGTGAGTAAAGCGAGCTTGGTTCAATGTAATACTAAATAAATTTTCTATAGCAGATCAAACTGAAGAATCAAAACTGAATTATAGTTAAAAAAAAACTAAGAGACACGCTTCTATGGTAGACCGAACTAAAAAGTAAAAAATAATTTTCAATATATAATGAAGTAATGACCAAGAAAATTGATGTTATGCTGTGGAAAAAGCGTAAGGTGCATATTTTCATATTAGTTCTACATTCAGAAATCGTACCAGTGGAATATCTATAACAACTGATATCGAGCACCCACGCTTTTTAGCGTATTTTTTCGAAAAAAGCGCTATTATATTCACTTTGGCTGTCTGGCTGGCTGGTTGACTGGCAGGCTGGCTGGCGTGACGCTGAGTTCTCAGCAACTATACTATTTACAGACTTGAAACTGGTACTAAATAAAAGCTACTGTTTCGTAGGTTTGCACAAATTGCTTTAATTCAAGCTCAGTGATTGTGGAAGATTAAATTATTCAATGACTTGTTTCAAGTGAAACAATGCCCATGGATATATATGACATTAGGGATATGGCAACTAAAATTTATTAAAGTAGATAAAAATTTAGTTACAACTTTAGCCGGGCGTTTCACTATTATTATGTACAGTTGTCAAATCTGTCCGGGATTCATTCAATGACTTGTTTGACGCGAATTTGAAGCTTATTAGAATGAATCGTTATTATTGGTTGAAAATTTGTTTACTTTTGGTGTATTTTTCTTATATAGCTTTGATAAAGATCAGATTATCATTTTAGGGTACAGCACTTGACCTCCCGTCAGTCAATAACTAAACAATGAAGAATGAAAGGTATTTTTGAGTTTGTTCATGCATAAATTATGTACCTATCAAACTGTCAACTTGAAACTAGTACTAAATGGAAGCTGCTGTTTCGTAAGTTTGCCAAAACTCTCAGTAATTGTGAGAGATGGTAATTTGCGAAATCTCTGAAGTAACAAGCATTCATGAGCTGTCAAAAATGCGCTTTTATCATCTAGAGATGATTCTTCCATTTTTTTACAGTCACATCAATTTTCTCGGCCATTACTTCATTTTTATATTGAAAATTATTTTTTACTTTTTAGTTCGGTCTATTATAGAAGCGTATTTCTTAGTTTTTTCAAACTATAATCTTTTTTCGGAGAAAGTCTAGAATTGGTAAAAATTATTAATCAGAAACTAGTCGAAAACGATCTGCAGTCTTCGAGATGATTTTTAAACAAATCAACTCAACAGTTAACTTATTCAAAATCTCTTGACAGAATAAATATTTGATCGAAGTGTGCACACACTGATCAGATAATCTTGAATCGAGGCGACACGGTTCTAGGAAGTATCTGATTTCTACCTTCATGTGACCTAACAATATCTGAAGGTCAAGTAAGACAGTTAGATCAAATATGTAGGTAGTCGAAATGACATTTGCATGATAATTCATTACATCGGATGTTCAGTTTATCATGCGTCATACAGAATACTAAAATAGAAATTTTATTTGACATTTATCATAAAATGACAATTATTTTTTTGCGAAGGTTCTGAAGAGTATAACATTCTATTTTAGTTTACAAGAAATTTTTGTTATTAGTTTTCAACCAACTTCAAATACTCGAGTAAGCAATCGGACAAATCATCAAAAATAATTTCTCAATTAGTGAGTTTGCAGAAAGCAGCATGCAAATACATATTCTTATATCTAAAGTGAACCTATTTTTACATTTGATTTTCGAATTGAATATTTTTATTCATAAAATTAATTCAAATACAAAAACCGCTATTCTATTGCGATTTTTCTCAAGTATCCTTGAAATTCGGATAGTTAAAATTTGAGATTCACATATTATATGTAAAAATAATTGGTTATTCAAAAACTTTTAAATTTTTGCCAATGGACTTCGCGAAGTTGAGTACTATCCTATTTGCTTCGAATAACTTGAGATGCCCGCGGTGAGAAAGCCAGCCATACTAGTGATTTGCAACCTTGACTTAACATCATGTGAAATACAGCATTTTAAAATTTCACTCAATTCCACGTGTTCTTTAGCTATGAAGTTAGTGTGTGCTCCATTGTCAAGGCTTGCCACTCTTTGATAAGACCAAGCTAAATTTTTTTCTATCAAATAAAATATTATAATCGTATCAGTTATTTTCAAGCAAAGTTTGTCATAAACCTAATATATCACTCTTTATATAGCTGATTTTTTTGGAGACGAATTAAGTTATATATTGAAAATCTATGGATCTTCATTTTGATGTGAGAGTAATCGTTAAATATGTTCTAAAATAAAACTTCAAAAATTTTATATAGGATAAAAGATATGTAATGTATCCAACAAAATTCTCAAAATAGATTCTGATATGCTATTTATGAGATAATTCTTTCATAGCTTGTGTTTTTAATATGACCCAAATTTAGGAACTTACTATAATATTATTCTTGAATTTTTTATGCTCAAGACTAAATGTAAATATTTAGAAGCTCGATTGGTAACACTGTTGTGGAAGCGATGAGTTTTGTGGGAAATATTATAAGCAAAACTTATTAAAATCTTAATATAGATTCACCTAAATACTATGAGAGCTTGAGATAGTAATATTCAACTGTTCGTGCTTTGTGTGAGTTATTTAAACTTGCATTTTTCATCTATTATAGTTGAAAGTGTGAAATTCTATACCGAGGCCAATCAAATAATATTTTTTATGATAAGTCACTTGCTGAGTACATTGATTTGCAAGCTACAGCAAATCTTAAACCAGTGTATCCAGTTTTCTCATTACAGTAAATACTTTTTACAGCCACTCAGCAACAATATAGACAATCTGCAAATCCTTTTGATGAACTTTCTAAAGCTGCACGAATGAATTCAGAAGAAGATAGTGCTAAATACCAACAAATTGAAGAAAAAGATGGAAAAAAATAAACAAAAATATTCAGTTGGAACACAGCTGACATACATATTCAAACCTGACTCAGAATTAGTTCTAATCTGAAGAACTGAGAAGCAAAATATTCAAGGCAACCAAATCTTCCATCAACATCTCATTTTGGAATATCTAAGGTTTTGAAAACATATTTAATCTCACTCCCAAAGAAGAAAATATTATATTAAAACATTAGATTATATCTAACGGACAAATAGACAAATTTTAAGCTGAATGATAATCCTTCTAATTCAAAGAAGAAGCAAGTACTGGAGGAGCTATTCGAGGCATTATTAATTTCTTGAAATTTCCTTCTGAAAATAGTACAAATAAATAGAGAATATTTCTCAAACAATACAATACAATTACAACCAAAAATTTATCATAGGAATATTCACAAAATATGAATTATAACTTCGGGCAAATATCTGTGTATAGTTTATGTCAGTTTCTATATTATGATAAAATTCATTTACACTTGTAGTAGTTTATTTTGAGCTTATTTATTTAAATTTCTTTATTCGTGTGAGGAAAGCGTATTTGAAGGTCAATTGTTGTAGTCTAACACTGTTATTAGGAAGTTTATACGGAAGGAAAGAATATACGGAACACTTGAAGTAATTATTTATACTAAAGTGAAATTACAAGTTCCATAAATCAACAAGTGTTGTTGTATAAAAAACTCTACCCATTTGCGGGATTGACAATGAGAAATAGTATATTATGCTACAAAGACCAAACGACTATCATTTTTGTCCAGGATGAATTTGGCTGCACTCGGTGAAGACGAGGGTAAATCCCGAGACAAAGGCGAGAGCGAAGATGACAGACGTCCAGTGTCTGTGTTGCATACGATACTTCTTGTGACAAGTGCACCGAAGTGCCGCATTACTGAGCTTTTTAAATAAGTTTAGATGTACTGAAACTATCTTATCGATTTTACAGACATTCTTACATGTACTATCGATCTTTTTTGATGTTCCACTTCAGGAGTAACGAATCAATTGTTATAAAAAATATGAGGAACACGAAAATCTGTAAAAATATAATGTAAAAAAAAAATAGTAAAATTTAGAGCACGAATAAAATCTATGAGCTCGATACCGCTCACACATATATTGCAGACGACAAAATTATATTTTGAAAAATATCTGACGAATGTCACTTGTGACAGTTAGTTTGTCTTTGATTCTTATTAAATGAACCACGCATAAAACCATATGAAAATACCTTGGGTTACTCTTCCGTTCATATTTATCTTTATGCAAAAAATTATGTCGATTCGTTGCTGCGTGAAAGAAAGACAAACCATGCAACCAACAGACACACTTATTTTACTATTCGTTGCTTGGTGAACATAATGTTGTTGGTACAGTTACAGTTTGCTGTGCTTGTTTGTTGAATGGATCAATTAATCTTGTTAGAAAACACTTGATGTGTGATTTGATTTATTTGGAGAACTATTTATTGCGTCGGAAGTGCAAATACATGTAAATAGATTTTGTAGAACATAATTAATCAGATTCTAATGTAAAGCGATGTATGGATAACTGTTTTTCGAAGATTTGCCTTTTTCGGTTGTTCCTTGATATCAATGTTAATATTACATGACAGTATATAATAATCATTCACTACTGTACAACTTATGACATTACCGTTAATCACGGATATGAACTCTGCGTTTTATTTTTTTACTATCTTCCTGGTAAACATCTTCTTGTCTGAGTACATAACGGGGATTGTTTTCACAAGCTATTATTTAACTTAATTTGTTTGTATGTTAAAATATTCAAGTTGAATCTAGGAGATTGATCTTAACGCATTTTTCATGATCCAATTTAGATGAAATTTGACATATTCATATAAGTTTCGTGACAATATAATATTGTATATCTGATTTTGAAGCGTAGACTCGAATCAAAAAAATGGATTATGTCCAAAAAAGATTAATATTTTTAAAAAATCTGATGTGGACATCGCGTGACTTACTTGTACTTGGATATTTTTTTTGCATTTAATAATACGATAACCAAATTCCATCGTTTTGAATTCTCCAAGAAATTCTAAAAATGTGTCAAGTAAAGTGCGCTTTTGGCCCAGTCGGTTGCTTTGGAAACAGTGAGTAATCATTCTCATGCTACATCATTCCCAAATACTGATTTCCACGATTTTACTGCTAACAGTTCTGAATTAATGTGCAAAATTTGAAAAAAATTCTACTGATGTGCACTTCCGGTTCAGTCGATTATGATGAGATTAGTAGGCAATCATTTAGAATGAAATACTGAATTTCAATACTTTACAGCCGATCGTTTCGAATTTCTGAGAAAAATTCCAAAAGACTCTCAGGTAAAGTACACTTCCGGCTCAATCAATCTCAATTAAAATAGGATATAAGCATCTAGGCGGTACTACCGTCTCAAGGGCGTACTAAAACTCGGCACCAAGAACATGAACCCGGCACCAATGCTATATTTTATTTTGAAATTAATTTGTATTAAAAATAATACTGCAAATAATATTCAATTGAGCTTAAGAAAAAAAAAGTTGTAAAAAAAAGACTTATTTATACATATTTCCGTGCATACCTACATTATCACAAAAACATACAAATATGTATGGAACACACTGAGACATTTAATTTTTTTGGTATTTTTGAGATTGGAATTTCTTGCATCAAATGGAATCAAATAATTTTATCTACGATGTGCAGGACTTTCGAGTTGTTGATGTCACAGGTGTGATTAGATTCGTTTAAAAGTACGGCTAAATTTGAGTCTGCTTTATTAGTAATATAAAATCGCATATGTCCAGAAAATCTTACTCAGGCGTTCTGCCATTGAGTCACAAATCCTAATCCATAGCGTAGTGCCGAGTTTGAATGGAGGAGTGAAGATCTAGGTAGTTTGGTGCCGAGATCGAGGCCGCCCCGTCTCAAATACCAACTTCTAACGTTCTACGTTCAATCGTTTTGGATTTATGTGGAAAATTCATAAAATGTTCCGAATAAAGTGCACTTCCGGTACTGGCGACTACAGTTATAGTGCAAGGTGTACAACTAGATTTTACAAAAGTGCTTAGTACAAAATTTCAATATTCTACGATTTATTGTTTTGAATTTATGCGGAAAATTCGAAAAGTCTGTTATGTAGAGTGCACTTTCGGCTCAGCCGATTGGTACAAAAATAGGATATAACTATTTAATTTAGATGCTAGAGCAATCTCAAAAACTGAATTTTGATATATCATGGCTAATCATTCTAGATTTATGTGAAAAATTCGAAAAAGTTACAAGTTAAGTGCACTTTTGGTACACAACTAGATCTATACCAGTCTCAAATACAGGATTTCAGCATATGAAGGGTTTTGGAATTTGGGAGTTAAGCACATACGCACATACATATCGACATCAAGCCGAAAATAGTCAAAATGGATTCAGAGATGCTCAAAACGTTAATTTCCATGAAAATTCCGATATATGAATTTTGTCGATTTCACACTTCCTACTTTCACTTTGTACAAGTAAGTAAAAATCTGCATGTGAAACTATTGTATGCCTGTGTAGAAAATCTAATTTAAATTGTTGTAATGTATGCAATTGTATTGCAATTGACATAAACGAATAAAATTAAGAATAGTTCTTTCATTTCCTACAGAATTAAAAAATTGTTGCAGCTAAAGAAACCGCGCTACATACTTATTTTTGCGTAATTTTTGAACACACAAGCGACGCGTGCGCAAACGTCTGGTGCGAAGCGCATTGCCAGTCGATACGCGCAATTTTAAAATTACATATATTTTTGTCTATGTGAAATTGGAACTTGAAACTTCACAGAGAACTTTCTTATGTATTATATTTCAATATATGATAGTTGGTTTTTCGAGTTTTGAAATTTTGTCACTCAATTGTTGCGGTTAAATGTTAAAGCCCGTGAAATCCCACGAAAAAATTTTGAAAAGTTATATTTTGGTTTTAAATCAATATTTGAAGATTTGTTTAGTCTTATTTTCAAGATAATATCTCAAAGAAATCAAGGCTGAAATTTAACGCAAAAATAATCAAAGGCACCAGAGATATAGCGATTTGAATATCAAAAAGTAAGAAAAATAAAATATTGGAATTTTGTAAAAAAATGTGATTTTGACATTGTTTCCTTACTTCAAAGTGAAAATTAACTTTATATTCGTATTCTACGACCTCGAAAACATAAGAAACATGTTTTTAGCCAGTAGTAAAACTGTGGTCACACTATGCTCATTTTAAGGTTGAGTCCCGCTTGCCTATTTAATTTACATACCGATGGGGTGGGTGGTGAAGCATGTTATAACAAGAGATGTGCCGGACCGTTAAAAATGTATATTCGCGGATAGATACGGATATGTATGCGGACTATTAGTGTCTAGATCCGCGAATACGGATACGGATACAGAATACGGACCTCAACTTCCGTTCTCTGTCGACGCCTGTACGAGTGACCTTGGACCAAGCAGTTTTTTAGTACAGGAGGAATTATCTATTTTTCACATCGTAATAGACTTTTGGGGGACAGAGTTGCCAAGTTACTCTTCTTGAAGTACAATTTATATTACCTTAATTGCAATTCTGATAATGACTTGCTTTTAAATTATCTGAAGAAGCAATTATTTTATGTTGTAAGCTCATTTCATAACTATTTCTATTAGCATATCAAGAAGATAATAAAGATAATAAATGTATCAACCTACTTCAATAGATATTTGAATAATTATTTGTTTCAATATTAATGTTCAAATATATGACTTTAGGACATAGAAAGTAATTTGAATTGAAACTAATAGTATTTCCTTTCTAAAATTTCATGTATATATTTAGTTAAAGTAATCAAGGTATCAAGGGTGTTACAAGAGAAATTACTCTAGTAGTCCAAGATCCCAGACCCGCCAGATCTTACTTATGCGAAACAAAATTTGTGGATAAGAGTAGTGTTAGTCGGTACTTTGATCATACGCATATTTGCTAGTTTGTGCCGACGGCCAATTTGAAGATACGAGGTGCTATAGGTACGTTAGGACAATACTCACTTCTCTTGAAGTTTGAGTGCTGATTTCTATGTATGTTCTAGAGAATATTGTTAAAAATTGATAATCTACACTGCCAGACACTTCCTATTGGCAGTAATTTCTGCTCAACCCTCTAAAGCTCGCAAAAAATGACTTGATCTTACTTATAGTCTGAGTCTTATTCTTTATGTATGGTGCTCAGGGAGTAATTTCAATACTTTTTTTGTAAACAGCCAGACCAAGGAAGAGTTGGATGCCCATAGATACTTCGCCTACTATTAAGCCCACAAATAGTGACCTCGCGCTTTTACTCACAGGGATATTTTAATTGTGTCTGAGGGATGTTTAGCCCTACGACTGATCTGGCTGTTAACAAAAAGTATTGAAATTGCTTCCTGAGTATTATATATAAAAATTAGCATTCAGACTATAAGCAAGATCACGTTATTCTTCACGAGCTTTGAAGAATCTAGCAGAAATTACCACCGATGGAAAGTGTCTAGGAATGTTGATTATCAATTTTTAACAATATTCTCTGAAACATACATAAAAATCAGCACCCAAGACTTTGAGAAAAGTGAGTAATGTCTTTATGTACCTCTAGTACCTCGTATCTGTAAATTGGCCGTCGGCACAAACTAGCAAGTATGCGTATGATCAAAGTACATACTAATACTACTCAATTCTACACATTTCGTTTCTCAGAAAATAAGTAACGTCTGGCGAGCCTGGGATCTTGCTCTATGGGTACTTGCTGTACCTAAGAAACATGTTTGTTATTCTTTAAAATAATGCCCTCGGGCATTATTTGTTACGTAATAACCCTGGAATAAGTATTATTATAAAAACAATAATAAACTAGTCGGATATTAAATTTATTTATGCAAAAGATCCGTCAAGGATCCGCTGAAAAGTCACAGATACGGATACAGATACAGATCATTTTTCTGCTCGGATATCCGCGGATACGGATACAGATATCCAGTACATCACTAGTCACAACGCATTTCGCTGCAGCGTGAAGTAACAGATTGAACATAAAGGAAAACTTTTTCTTGAAATAGAAAGCATATTATAAACGTTAAAATCATAAGCCAATTTGACATGATCTTCCAAATCTTAAAACAACTTCATGCTTCACTACCCACCCTATCAGTATGTAATCCACCCCTCAATCCAAACCTGATGATGTTCGAGAGAATGTAACGCGCTATGACCAACATTGTGACAGATAATGTAACTATAACTTAGGGTTGTTATAGTCAACTACATTGAATTGAATTTTGTGTTAAGCTCTACGTAGCACATTATTTCATTGAAATCATAGAAGGTGAGATATTTGACTTAATTATTATAGATATATAATATTTCTTTCTCGATTCCACAACCAGAATATTTTTTTCATAATACCTGCATTGAAACAACGCATTTCAACGCCTGTTTTGTCTGTCGAAACAAGACAATTTCAGACAAATGCAAGTGTAGCCGGGCAGAAACAAACCTGTTTCTGCCCTAGGGGAGAAACAAGCTTGTTTCTGCCCGTTGAATTTGTTTCTCAAATCGTTTTATCCCTGGCAGAGTCGCATTTGTTCATTGTCAATCTCTTAAATGAAAATCATATAACCTTAATTAATTTGACAGTTGCTGTATTCGTAATTGTAAATTAAATTGAAAAGGCGACAGTTTCAAGAAAAAAAATATTATTACGACAATTTCAAGTGAGTAAATACCAACATCTAATTGACAAGGCACGAGCAGTTACTCTCGACTTGTTACCTGC